>OX941084.1:40250000-43167500 GCA_954870635.1 Arctium minus
AACCTCTCCTGTTTTCTCCGTTTCTTTGTTTTTGCAGATCTTAAGCTGTCTCGTCTCCAACATATGCATGACCAAGTTGATCCAGATCATCAAGGTCATGAGGGGGAGAAGTTAAAAGAAGTTAAGGAGATGATAAAGAGACAAATAGTTCAATTGTTAATCTGCTGATCAAGATTCTGCTGCTCAAGATTCTATTTTCTCAGTTATAATACATCTTTTGTTGTTCCTGCTCCGACCACCATAGTTCATTCAAGGTCATTTAAAAGAGGTGTGTCGTCTAGAGTACAAGCTGATGAATCAACTGTTCGTTCAAGTTTATTCCAATCTGGTCCAATCTTGTCAAGGCAGCAAAGATAACTCAAACTGAAAAATGCGGAGAATAAATTTGTTTTAAAAGTCAGAAAGCTTTGCAAAGTCGCTTAGATGGTCTGTGCTGATTTAGAAGATTGATTTTGAAGACCACAGCGCCAATGATTACTAAGGGGGAGATTGTTAAGTCTGATTTTATAGTAATCATTGTATTTATAGGCTTGGTCTTATACTATACTTAGATAGGTTTTATCTATGTGTTTGACCAAGGGTATTTAAGTCCCTTTGGTTCTTATGTCTTGTAACACATACACGCTTACTATACAAAATCTTACTTTGCGCCTTGAACTCTCTCTCTCTACTTTCTCTCTCTAGGATTTAGAGATCTTGAATTCACATGTTTTATAACACTAAAATCAGAAACACTTACCACGACAACTAACAAAGGTTATGAGTAATGAAAAACTAATATAACATTCTACAAATCTTCTGAAGAGAAAAACTTAGGAATGTTTAATTAGCGTTTTGTTCACATAATGTTTTGAGTAAACTACGATTTTCGTCCCTATGGTTTGATGTTTATAACGATTTTCGTCCCTGGTCTTTCAAAACTGCTTTTTTAGTCCTTGTGGTTTCTATTTACTTCCATTTTCATCCCTCCATTCAATTTTATTTAAAATTAAATGTTAATTCTTTTAAATATTGAATAAGCAATTTATATATTTGGTCCTTATGGTATATAAAGTTTTACATTTTTATCCTAGTTTACATTTCTTTTTTACTTTTTCTTTATTTATTGTATTTCATCAAAACATTTATTTTTCTATTAATTATATTGTATATTTTCGTAATTATTATAACTTTAATTATAAAAATAATCAAATAATTTCGTTAAAAATACTGATAAATACATGATATTTTTTTTCAAACTACTAGGTTTAAATCACTTAAAAATAATATTTTATATCTGTTGATTTATTAAAGTTTTTTATTTATTTTAAATTACCATCGAAAAAAGTTTAATAAAATTCGAGAAAAAATAGTATTATTTTATAACAACCGATTGTTTTTTGTTAAATGCAATTTATTCCAACTATTCTAAATTTTCATTTAATCTTTATTTTCTATTAATTAATCAAGTTTGTTTAGTATTTGAATAAAACATACACATACATAAACACACACACAAACACATACCATTTTAAATTAGGTTATATATTAAAAACAAATAATAAGACAATAAAAGGCAGTGGCGGATCTAGGATTTTTTCCTGTTGGGGGCACATTTTAAGGTAGATTAAATGTATGTAAAGTTTTCCGGTGCTTTTTAGCCTAAATCCACCGTTTTAAGGGATTTTTAAAGTTTTTTTGGTCGATTTCAACGGATTTTTAAGCATTTTTGTCGATTTTGAGTGACGTTTCAATAGTGTTTTTTGGTTGGTTTCGATGTAATTTTTTGGTTGATGGGGTCCCAAACAAAAAATTACTGGGGGACTAAGGGTATAATTTAAAAAAGGAACATACTTTTACCTAAAAAAATTCTCTAATTTTCCCATTCAATGGGGGCCCTTCCCTCCTCTAATTTGTATGTACATCCGTCCCTGATAAAAGGATAAGAAGATTTCAATATGATGTTACAAAAATCATGCAATAAGCCATGACATGCCACAAAGTTAACGTGACGTCAAACACAAGACTTAAATCTCATGTTATTTAGAACATTGATGTATATGTATATATATATATATATATGTGTGTGTGTGTGTGTGTGTGTGTGTGTATGTTTATTTTAAATATTAAACAAATTTGATTAATTAATAAAAATAAAGTTTAATGAAAATATGAAATAGTGGGAGTAAAATGAATTTAACAATAAACAACAGGTTGTTATAAAATAAGACTATTTTTTTTCTCGAATTTTATTAAATTTTTTTCAATGGCAATTTAAAATAAATAAAAAGTTTTAATAAATCAACAGATATCAAATATTAATTTTAAGTGATTTAAACCTAGTAGTTTGAAAAAAAAAATCATGTATTTATCAGTATTTTTAACAAAATTATTTGATTATTTTTATAATTAAAGTTATAATAATTACGAAAATATACAATATAATTAATAGAAAATAAATGTTTTGATGAAATACAATAAATAAAGAAAAAGTAAAAAAAATGTAAACTAGGATAAAAATGTAAAACTTTATTTACCATAAGGACCAAATATGTAAATTGCTTATTCAATTTTTAAAAGAATTAACATTTAATTTTAAATAAAATTAGATGGAGGGATGAAAATGGAAGTAAATAGAAACCATAGGGACTAAAAAATCAGTTTTGAAAGACCAGGGACGAAAATCGTTATAAACATTAAACCACAGGGACGAAAATCGTAGTTTACTCTAATGTTTTTTTAATGAATGAAAATGTCAAAAGAATTGGGATTTGAAGGAATTGGGATGAAAGTTAACCATATTTGACCACATGTTTGGTTAACTGGAATTTAAATGAGATATGTAAATTCATTAATTAGAATTTGTTTTTTTGGTACTTAAAATTTTTATTTATAATTGGAATGAAATAAAGCTAAATGACCAAAATAACCCTTTAATGATATTTTTATAAAATTACCATTTAATGTGCATTTTAACGTGTAAAATTATGTAAATTACCATTCAATCTGACTTCTTTTTGTTTTTTATACATTATTTAAAAAAAAGTGTTAAGAATGTTGAACAAGACTGAATAAAATTGTGATGATATTTCGAGCAAGAGCATACCTTGAGCAGACGACAGGGATGAAGGATCATCATTCTTTGAACACATTGATGATAGGTACGAATAGGAACGATGGGTCACCATTCTTGAATGGGAAGAGTAGGTGCAGAAGAAGCAAACAGATTCACCAAAGAGCGAATGAGATCAGTGAAGAACATGATCGAGCAGGAAGATGAAGAATCATCCTTTGAGAAGATCGAAATAGGAAGATAGGAGATTGATGAAGAACATGAGCAAAAGAAGATCGAACAAGAAGAAGGGAGTAAATCGCGAAGAAGATTGACCGAAAACATGTCTGTTGCAAATAACGTATTTCTAGTGGTTAAATATAAAAATAAATAATTTATTTAAAATTAGTAAAATATTTAGTTATACATTTAGATCAAAAGAAAAGTCTTTCTGTTGGTTGAATAAAAAATACGCGCTAATAAAAAAAAACTAAAAAGAGTTAAAAACTAATTAAATCAATATATATATATATATATATATATATATAAGGGTCGGACCAAATGAAAACCGATTTTCTGTTGTGAACCATGGACAAAGGAGAGCGTGTCACGTATCCACACATTCATGGGCCATTCATGTATTATTCATCATGAATAATGTATCATTCATCATGAATAATGTATCATTCATCATGAATAATGTATCATTCATCATGAATAATACAGTATTCATGATGATCAATACATGGATCATAAACTTTTGTATTATTCATCATTAATGTTGTTGTAATAACCCTCACCTAATTTATTCAGCAATTATGGAAGTATATGGGTGTAATTGTCAACCCCTCTCTTTCTCATGGACTAATTTGGTAAATAGGAGGCTAAAATAAACCCTTCTTCTGAACCTCATTTGTGTTTAACGGTTTTGAGAGATAGGGGCAATGGTGCTTCGAAAGAAAAAAAGGGTTCTCCTTGGATTCTTGGTGAGGAAACTTGAGATTTTAGTGGAAGAAAGAGCATCACCCTCAAGGTTAGCTTCTCCTCTCAAGCTCAATGCCTCCAATAATGGAGTTTTGAATTCTAGATGAAGACCTCTCTTGCTTTTTGAGTATTTATTAGAAAATCTTATTGGGTTAGTAATATGGATTGGTTTTGATGATTTTCAATTGGTTGCTTTGAGAAAACTCACCTTTATCAATGGTTTTATCAAGGGTTTAAAGGTTTCAAGTTTAAAGGGTCAAAATCATGGTTTATAAATAGATTGGAATGAGTTTATTTAAGTTTTGTGGTTAGATTAGTGTTTATTTTGATTTATAGACTTTGATTCTATTGATTTGGGACTTCTGGATCGAATGTGGTATTTTTGGATGAGAATTTATGCATTTGGAGAAGATCGTGAGTTTAAGCAGCTCAAACAATGGCTCACACGATTTTGTCCTCGACTTAAGTCGCGGGATAAGTCGTGGTGGGCACTATTGGTGTCGATCGACTTTCCTTTGTTTGTTGTTTCGATGTAGGTTTGGGGCCTTGCTTAAGGGAATTTCTCTAGGGTTTATAGAAGTTAGTTTTTGAGCTAGTTAAGATGTTTTAACACCAAGATTACGTAGGTTAATTCTGGTCTTCGGTTTGAGCTTTGTTAACCGATAGAGAGTATGGTGGTGTGTTGCATCCCATGTGATTTCCCTTAACTATTTTTACAAATGTGGAATTGTTATACATGTTTTCTAAACTTTGATTATGGTTCTATGATTTGGAATGATTTACATACTTTGAAGCCTTAGGGCTATTATTGGTCTAAAACTTGTTTAACTCTAAATGATTATTGTTTAATTACTGTTTATCATATGGTATTATGGTTTTGGCTTTCGGATTGGGATTGCACAGTGGGATTAGTGTACCTTGGGATAGTGGTAATCCCTTGGGAGTTTATATTTTCATATGCCTTGAATTCGTTTCACGAGCACATTGGATGGCTTCTTCTTGGGCCTCAATTATGGATGTCACAGTGGAGTGATGGTAGTTTATGAACACTGTGCAAAGCCTGTTGTTTATATTTGGTTTTCCAATCAGATAGACTTGGGCCTTCACGGCGGTTTACTATTTTATCTTTGAACTGTTTATTTATGTCCAATAAGAGGGAATTCACTAGGCCTTATGGTCTAACCCTTGTTTTCCAAACTTAAACCATTTTCAGGTAAGGGTATGGTTGGATGTTCTTCAAAAGGGAAAGAGGAGGTGTTATACTGATAGAGACGACTTGGATTTGAAAGTCTTATTTAGTTTACTTCTAGACATGTAATAAATTTCCAGTTGTGGATGTTTTTACCCGCTACAAACCTTTGAGATGTAAAGATTATCTTTGATTTGTTATACAATGGGACCATTTTGGCAATATTTCAATATTATTGTTGTTTTGGATTTTGGGTTATTATAATTCGTATCAGAGCCATAGTTTAAGGTATTTAGGTGACCGGTTGGGCCTAAACTTAAACTGTAAGATATAGAATTACAGTTAAGATATAGGAAGCCATTAGGAAAGACCTCGATCATTGAGAATCATAACGATGGTAGTGAGGACCCTCATGTAAGGTAAATTCAAAATCGCATCCGACCAATATCATTATGAATTATACGTGCATGAGTGTGCTTGAGTACTATTGTTGAGGCGATTGATGAATGTGGTATTATGTATTAAATTCTAATCTTGCAATTAATTAACAAGGTTTTTGGTGTGTCGTGTAAGGTTGTTTATGGTGCAATTGTTAAGACCTTCAAGAAAAAGTTTTGTTGGGATGCTAGTAAACTAAATAGAGGTAGAATTCCTGAGATTCGATTAAGAAAGTATGATGGTTTAAGAGTATACTTATAAATTATGGGAAAGTCTCCATTTGCTAAGTTGTATCTGTTGGTCGAAAGTCATAGAATGGAGAAGCACCTTTGGTATTTGAATGTTTCTGCAAAAGAACATATTATATTAAAAATCAGTTGGCTTTTCAGTCAGTAGGTGAAATGACGACGATTATTGAGAATAAAGGAAATGCCAATATGAGATGTGGCATAAGAATAGGAAGAAATGAAAAAAGTTTTTCTGTTGACCTAAAGAAGCCAAAGTTTCTAAAACCGGGTAATCTGCAAGCCAATGGTCAAAATGGAAACTGTACGGTAAGGATAAACGAGTATGTTGATAATTTGTACCCAAAAGTTGTTACACGTTGGGAAAATTTGCTATTTGGCCAATAATAGTAGGCCAATGAGAAATTACTATTAATGCAGAACCTTTGATTCTGTAAGAGTGAATAACCATCAACTATAAGACGAGTTTCAGACATTTTAAGGAGGGCATGAGTCACTTCATATTAAAAGGTATATGTACATGACGAGTTCATATTTTGAAGAATATATGGACACATGCAAGCATGTAGTCTATGTTTTGAAATACATAATCTTGTTCTTGTTAAATAAATAAATAAAAATCTCATGTTGATTTAACCCTCGTGGTGGAAATCATGAAAGTTTTATGTTAGTAAGTTTAATTATGGAAATTCACACGAGCATGTTGTTGATGCACTTGATGGTGTGAGAGTTTGGTGACTCATACGGTGTGGTTAAATGCACCTAGAGCTTTACTAGCCTTGTAGGGATGATTTCATTGTGCACGTCTTTGTCTATTGTCGGCATTGTTTTAAACTGACAATAATGTATTTTATTCAGTGGTCACATGCGAATGTTTTTGTGATCACTGTACATAACTACTTAGTTGTAGTGGTATTGTGTCATGTATGCATAACATTGTTATATGGCTGTCATAATCATTAAATTTTCAAAAGTGCAAATGATCTTAATTGTCATGTTAACATGCATGATGGTTATGAACGCACTGGGGCACAGGGGATATTGTAGATAGGACTAAGAAATATTTAGAAAGTCAAAATTTGTTACTTGACTAGTTTATGGTTGAATTATGACCCTAGCATTTCAGTTGAGGAAGGTCGGTGGGTAATGAAAATCTCTGACATTAATCTTAGTAATGTTCCTATTATCTAAGCTTAAATTTTGTTTATAGTACCTCGAGGTGTTGGTTGTGAATTGTTATAACTAGAGCTAATTTGAAAGATGCAAAATATTCCAAGTAATAGCATGTTTCTCTGTAGTTGATTCCTTACTTTGGTGAAATATTGGAGGGAAAGGAGATGGATGGAATTAAGTATTAGAGTCGTGCATGAAGACGAAGCTGGACTTATAATTTGTCTTAGTGACAAGGAGATCTTATACCCTAGTCAAGTGAAGACTTTGGATCGCCATCGGCAGTTATGGTGTTCTTGATTGTTGGTATAAATAATTAAGATATACATGTTGATTGTTGACTTTGAAGTCCAAGATCATTTTTAAGGGTTTGGTGTTGAGTTGTCAAAATTTTAGCTTGTAACCGAAAATTTGAGAAATAACTCTTGTTTGGGTAAAATTTCACAAGTCACGACCGACGCAAGGAAACCAAACATCTTCAGTCTAGGGACCATTCTTGTATTAAGATAAGGTCCTGACAATCACACACACCGAGGACCATAATCGTCACTTATGACGACGGTAGTAAGTTTCTCTCGATCGAAACCAAGAGATCACTCGACGACTCCAATCATACGACCTCTGTAACATAACTAACGATTATGTCGTTTATTACATACGACCATTTTCTTTTATGGTTCTTTATTACAGGTTTTAAAGCGCATAATGGCCAACGGATATAACAGACGGACATCATCAAGATCAATCTTTATCAAGACCGTTGGACATTCAATGCTCATTTATGATGACCCAAAACTATATATACAAGTCTTGAAGAATCATTCAAGACAACACTAATCAACCTGAACTCCTCTGCAACACTCAAGAACATTCAACTTATTTTCTCTTAAGCAAGAATTCTCGACAAAGTGCTCTAATCGCACGACGAATAGTTGCAAGCTTACGATTTACTAATTTATGTATGTAATATTGTCATTTGTACTTTTGGTCACTCCTTCTAAAGGACGACGTCCCTGTTTGACATCCATAGTGCACTTGACGATCTCTGCTATCTTCCGCGATTTTTACCCTCGACGGGGTTTTTCGCGTCACCAAATTCCCTGTCTCTTACTTACTTTTATTACCCGTCGTACGATTTGTTGATTAATCGCTAACTTTAGTTGTTACAACTGTACACCGACCTTAGATCTTCCTTGGGACGATTTTTGGCAAATCAAACATGCGATCGATCATATCGATTATCTGAAGCGATCATTCGATATTCTCAGAGAGTATCATATGAAGCTCAATCCAACGAAATGCTCCTTTGGGGTAAGCGCTAGGAAATTCTTGGGATACATGGTCACCCGTCTTGGAATCGAGGCCAATCCCGACCTAATAAAGGCGATCATGGACATTAAGTCCCCGTGTAATCTTAAAGAGGTCCAACAACTTACTGGACGAATCGTGGCTTTAAACAATATTATCTCTCGGTCTTCATATAAATGCCACCTATTTTATAATGTTTTGAGAAAAAACTGGGGCTTCGAATAGACGGGCGACCATGAAAATGCACTCCAAAAACTCAAGGACTACATGGCGTCGCCACCTTTACTGTCGAAGCCTGAATACCACGAGGTCCTCCAGCTTTATCTAGTAGTCAACATGACAGCTGTAAGTGTCGTCCTAATCCGAGAGGACGAAAAGCAGCAACTTCCCATCTTTTACGTAAGTAAGTCACTTCTCGACGTCGGAACCAGGAATTCATCTTTGGAAAAACTTTTGTTGGCCTTAATTACAACGACAAAAAGGTTACATCATTATTTCGAGTCACATCCTATAACTTTCGTGACTAACTTTCCTCTTAAGTTTGTCTTGAGGAAACCCAAGTTGACAGGTCAACTGACAAAATGGAACATCTCCCTTAGTAGTTACGACATTAACTACAAACCCAAGACTGCTATCAAATCGCAAGCACTGGCCAACTTCATCGCCGATTTCAGTCCAGAACTAGATGTACCGACGCGACCTGGACTTTACACGTCGACGGATCATCCAACGCCCCGGGGACAGGTCTTGGCGTTGTCCTCGAGTCGCCACAGGGGGGCAAGATGGTGTACTCCATACGATGCGACTTCAGAGCTACGAACAATGAAGCTGATTACGAAGCTTTGATCGTAGGAATGAATATGACTCATGACCTGGGGGCAACAAGACTTCACGTAAAAAGAGATTCCCTCTTAGTCGTGAATAAAATGAATGGGGAATTTACAGCTAAAGATTCTAGGATGATGACTTATCTTAGAAAAGCCAAAGCGAAGTCCAAGGAATTTCAAGATTTTTCTATTTCATAGATCCCAAGGAATCAAAACACCCAAGCTGGGGCATTAGCTAATCTTGGATCGACACTCGGACAATCCCCATTTGACGTCATTCCAATAATTCATATGGCGACGCCGTCCGTTGAAAATGGAAACGATGTCCAAGTAATAGAATAGGAAGACAATTGGTCGAGTGACATCGTAAGATTCTTAACGAGTGACCAACTTCCTTAAGACAAAATGGAAGCCCAGAAAATCAGATTTAAGGCATCCAGGTACATTATGATTAGAGGACAACTCTACAGATGATCATCGACAGGACTAAATCTACGATGTGTTACCAATAAAAATCAAATCCAAAGCATTTTGCAAGAAATTCATGATAGAGAATGCGGTAACCACTCAGGCGGTCGTAGCCTAGAAAATCGTATCTCTCGACAAGGATACTATTGGCCGACCTTACGGCAGGACGCAATAAGGTACGTCCAAAGTTGCGATGCATGTCAACGACATTCAGGTATGTCGCATTAACCTTCTGAAACCTTGCACTCAACTTTAACTCCATGGCCCTTCATGCGATGGGGAATGGATATTGTAGGCAAATTACCTCCGGGCCCCGGGCAAAAGGTATTATTTTTAGTCCTCACGGATTATTTTTCAAAATGGATAGAAGTGACTGCTTTCTCCCAAGTTCGGGGAAAAAAAGTCATATCTTTTATCCAGACTAACATCATTTGCAGGTTCGGAATCCCATCCGAGATTGTATGCGACAATGGATCGCAATTCATAAGCAACAAAACACAACAGTTCTACGAGAATCATAACATCAAACTTACGACCTCAACACCTCGCTATCCTCAATCAAACTGACTTGCTGAGTCAAGTAACAAAACGATCATCAATTCGATCAAGAAAGACTCAGAGCAGCAAAAGGTAAATGGGTCGAAGAACTTTCGACAGTTCTTTGGGCCAATCGTACGACACATCATACCTCCATAGGACAAACACCATTCTCTCTGGTCTATGGTTGCAAAGCAGTCTTGCATGTCGAGACCCAACTTCCAACCTCACGACATTCGTCGGTCGACCACAACTTAGTCAAACTAAGTTACGACCTCGACGCATTAGAAGAATTAAGAGAATCAACATTATTCAAAATGGCATCTCAAAAACAGTCAATTGAATGACATTTTAATAAAAATGTCAAGGTCAAGATCTTCCAAGTAGACGATTATGTCCTACGACGAGTGTTTCAGAACACTCAAGAACCAGGTTCAGGTAAGCTATCCACCAAATGGGAAGGTCCGTATCGAATAACCGAGGTTGTTGGGAAAGGAGCCTATCGATTACAAGCCCTCGACGGTCGTGACATCCTTCGAAGTTGGAATGTGGTACATTTAAAGAAGTATTTCTTCTAAACCCATTTCATATTTTATTATGAATATCTCTTTACAACCATTACTGACTTAAGCATCGGAGAGTCGTTGGCTACCCTCTCTAATGTTATTTCATTACAGGATCGGTCAATTACTCGACTATGTTTATGTGTAACGCCCGTAGATTCAGTGCTCTGTGGTTAGGGGTGTGCATCGGTCGGGTCGGGTCGGATATCCAAAACCCAAACCCGATCGGATATTCGGGTGGTGGGGGAAGACCCGACATCCGACCGATTAGAGTTCGGGTTGTTCGGGTCGGATATTTCCGGTAGTGGACCTCAATGGGCTTTTATTTGGACTTGTTTTCTCAAATTACAAATTGTCAATATACAACTTTAAAATTTAAACTAAAAGTCTACAACTACAAACAACAACTTTAAAGTTTAAACTACAAACTAAAACATTAAACTACAAATTACAAACTACAAATACAAATTACAAACTACAAATACAAATTACAACTTACAAATTAGAATTAGGATTATATAAGTATAAAATAAAACTGATTTTTTTAAATTTTAAAAAAATTTCGGATATTTCGGGCAGGTGGGTTTGGGTTTTGGGTACCTAAACCGATCCCACTTTACCTGTTAAATTATTCGGATCGGGCACTTCGGATATCGGATATAGCGGGTTCGGATTTTTGGCCAAAACTCGGGTCGGTCGGGTCCTACTCACCCCTATCTGTGGTGGAATTTGCCTAGTTAAAGTATAATTCTGTCTAAAAGACTATTACTTTAGATCTTAAGCGTATTGGGAGCTTTCGAGTGAGAAAAAGGAAGGATTTTGGAGCCTTGCATAGCTTGGGCGACAGTGCTCGATGTCTGTGACATGTGTCACTATCGCCAGGGCAAGGTCGTGGGGGGAGGAAGGCATTCGGTACATTGGGGGCGACAGTGTCTGACGACAATTCCAGGGTAACTGTCGCGAGGCACAAACGCGAGCCTCGTACCGCGAGTGGTTGGAAGTGGGCGACAGTGCCATGTGACTATGCCAAGGGCATAGTCTCCGGTCATAGTCGCGGTCGGGGGCAAGGGTCTTTAAATTTGATTTTTGACTACCTTCTCCCATTTGTTGCTAGTTTCTTCATCCCATTCCCTCTCCAAACGAACCCTCTCGATTTCTTTAGGATTTTTAAGTATTTTGGAGTTGCAATCCTTGATTTTCAAGGAGGTCTTTCATCACCAAGTTAGAGATGGAATGCAAATATTGGATGTCTTCTTCTCACACCCGTTTTCCAAGGTTTTAAGCTTCTAGGGTTCCACCAAACCCCTTTTTCCCTTTCTTTTGGTAATTTGGAAGTTGAAGTCCGATTTATGACCTAGAAGTGTATTGTTGATGGATTCAAGTCTTGGTAAAGGTAATATTCTCTTCTCTTCAACTATGGAAATTAGGGTTTTTGAGATAAGATGAGATCTTCATGTAAAATGTTTGCGGAACGATTCTATATGGTTGAATATGTATATTTATGGTTGGAAATTTATGGATCTAGGTTTTTGGAGGTTTTGGTTTGAGTATTCTAATTTATTGAAGGAAGCTCAGAGTGGGGAAAATCTAGATTTAACCTAATTCTAGCAAGGTGAGTTCAAGTTGCTTTGTGAAAACTATGTACATGCCAAAATGTGTATTTTGAAGTAAAAATGTGTTTTACTTGGTAAATGTCAATGTGTTGAGTATTTTGATAAGTTTTCATATTTGGTAAACTTGGGTTGTTTTAATCTCATGAAATGCGCATAATTTTGACTTGGGTATTTTGATAAATAAATAGCATGATTTATGCATTTGATGGTCAATTGGGTATTACGGGATTGGACTCCGGGACCTATGTTTTATGACCTTAACCTTTCAAGTGTACACTAGGAGGGTTGAGTCCAGTTGTGTTATCGTGTTGATGGGAGTTTGGGGCCTCCGCCATGCCTTGGTTGTAACCCCCAACTGTGTCGAGCCTTTGGTGGTATTCATGGTAATATTCACTAAGGTCAGTTGTCTCTTTTGGTGTAGCTTGAAAGGAGTCGTAGGGACACTTGGTCTTTTTGTCGTAAAGTGTCATACGATTAACGTTGTATGAGTGGCATACATTTGTGTTCCTCCACTCTCAATGGATACGGGTCTCTCCCGTTGTCGACCAACATTATTGTAACACCTGGAAATTCTCAAGGTAAGTATTTATTTTCCCTTAATGCGTTAATTGTGCCTATGTAAGTATATGAGCCTTTGTATGAATTTTATGATAGTTAATATACTGAAATGTCATATATTGATTTACCATCTTTAATTGTACAAACCTTGTGCTCGTTATCGTTTTCGGTTAAGTTTTCGGACTGTTTTGGGGTTGGTGCGATTGTTCCTGGCGATTGTGCCATTGGCACTATCGCTGGAGGCACTATCACCAAGGATGTATCGCAGGCTGGGGGATGCCAGCGATTGTGCCACGCGATTGTGCCTTGGCACTATCGCCGAAATGGTACCGTGAGCGGGGAAGGCCTCGCGATTGTGACTCGCGTATCGCCAGGCACTATCGCCCGCGTGGTCCAGTCTGTTGTTTTAAATAAAGTTCAACACCTCATTTCAATCATTTTTATCATAAAAAACGGAAGAGCATCCTCTTTGGGCGATTTTTAGGTCTTCAACACCTACCTCCATAAATTTCTAGGGTTTGGGTTGGTGAGAGTATTAAGTTGTCATCAAAGCTCCATTCAAGTGTCTTCATTGAAGTGTTCTTCAAGATTCTCATCTCTCATCTCCAAGTCTCATCTTCAACTTCTAGGGTTTCCATATTTTCTAGGTTTTGGTTCAAAACCTAGATTGTGAGTTTACTAACCTTTGTCAAAACTAGATACACATCATATTCTCCTATTTGTTGTTATTTATCTCTATATGTTCAAGTACTTGGGATTTTCTTATGAAGGAATGTTGGAAATATGGTTATGTGTGAAATGCCATGTTTTACTCTAAATATGCAAGTATTTGGGGCTTTTCTCTAGAATATGTATTATGTTTAATTTGTTATGATAAATGTATACATGTCTCGATATGATGATGGTTTCTAGTTGGAATACCTTTTTGGAAACATATAAAATTCATGATGAGCATGATTATCATTTGGGTCTCATAATGGACTTATGTGATAGGATGGTAACATAGTACCCATGGTTGGTATCGAAATGTATTGGTTGAAATATACCTCAAGACCTCCTATATAATATGTTGGACGAAACAAGTCAGTAGACACTAGGAGGATGTAGTCTTGGGTGCCACCGTGATGGTATGTGCCTAGACCTCCGCCATTCGGGGTAATGCCATGGTTGTAGTTCTCGGATGTGTCGGGCCTTTCGGGTGTCTCTTGTTAGAGTGCATCAAGGTATATCGACTCTTTGGGTGGAACTTGATTGGTGCTATGGGTCTCCCCTATTGACTCCACATTTGTTGAACTACGGTTAACTGCTGATAAGAATTGTAATTGTTCATGCATGCTTATTATTGTTCAACTCACTAGGCTTTTTGGCCTAACACTTGTTTGGTGTCGATGTGTATCTCAGGTTCTAGCGGCTCCGGTTCTAAGCTGGCATAGTGCTTGGGTGAGAGCTTGGGGAATACTTGCAAATGGACATGTGTTGGATAGAAGGATTTTGGAATTATAGATGACAACCCTTTTGTAATCTCTTTTCTAGTTGTAGAAATTAGATTATTTGGTTGTTAATTTATTGTCCGTTAAATTACAGTTGTGATTAAACAGGTTTGTATTATTTCACCATTTTTGGGAGGCTCTTGCTTTGGCAATCTTATATACCACAAGTTGGTATCAGAGCTTTAGTTTAAGTGAACTAGGTATTGTTTTAGCATATCTAGACTTAATCTTTAGACTTTATAGTTTCACTGTCCACTTGGGGTAGGAATCCTATGTGGGGAGAGCGTTAGGATTACGGAATTACTTTAATTGAAAGTTATGATGATGGTGACAAGAATTCTTGTGTATGATTCGTTCATAATTCCACTTAGCTACTGCTATTATAAATACATTGTTACGTGAGCATGCTTGGTTTACTATTATTGTGATAATTGATGAAGGTATTAGTACGTACAATGAGTACTACTCGTTTAGTCTTTTCTCAATCTATTTCTCATACGTGTAGGGCAGATTGAAATGGTAAACACTCGGAGTAGGATGTCGGGTACACCAGAGGGCCACGTAGAGGTGGAGTCTACCGTAGACCGACCTCCTTTGGGCGTAACCACCGAGGGACCTCTCGGGCTCAATCTCTTGGGAGGAGGACCTGAACAGATTCCGCGCCGGAACCTCAACGCGGATAACGCCATCATGGAGGAAGTGACCATGGAGACCCGGATTCGGGATAGCATGATGTTGGCCATGAACTCTGTCATGGCCCAACAACAAGAGTTCTTCATGAAACTCTTAGAAGATCGAGACGCCAACAATCGACAACCTGAGACAATGGCGGAAAACATTGTTGTGGGGTCGTGTGGACCAAACGTGGTATCTGTTGGAGACCCATCTGATGGCGGGAAGAAGACGAAGACTAAGGGGTGCACCTACAAGGCGTTTCTGGGGTGCCACCCTAAGGAGTTTGCGGGTTCCGATAACCCGGTCACTTGTATGTACTGGCTTAAGGAGGTGGAGATGGCCTTCGAGTCCAGTGAGTGTGATCCCTCTCAACGGGTTAAGTTTGCTTCCTAGTTACTTCGGGGAGAGGCTCTGATTTGGTGGAATCTTACTCGATCCGCCCTCACCCCGGAAGTTCTGGCTAAGTTAACTTGGCCGGTGTTTAAAGAGAAGATCATGGATAAATATTGTAGTGAGCGTTCGTTGGACAAGCTAGAACGGGAGTTCCGAAATCTGAGGAAGGGGACTCTGACCATCGTTGGATATTCCAAACTCTTTTTGGAGAAACTGAACTTGGTGGGACATCTAGTCCCCGATGAGAGGTCGAAGATCAAGGCCTATCAACAAGGTTTACCGACCGCGATGCGAACGACAGTAAGGAATGCCAGGGGCTTGACCTTGCAAGAAGTCATCGAAGAATCCTTACTAACAGAGGATGACCTCAATACTGAGAAGGAAGAGAGAAGGATAGTTGGTGAGAAACGGAAGTGGGAAGGGCCATCTGGGCCCGTTCGTCAATCAAGACCCTTTGTAAGCGGGAGATCGGGTGATCATCGTCGTAAGGATCGGTGGTGCCACAAGTTCAAGTCAAAGCACTCGGAGCCATGTGCTCCAAGAACTTACTCGGGTCCTGATGTGTGTGCCATGTGTGGCAAGAAGGGCCATGCTATTCGGGATTGCCCTATTCGAGGGCCGGTTTGCTTTAAGTGTCGGGAACCAGGGCACTTGAAGAAGGATTGCCCAAAGCTTGTGGGCGGAAATCGAGGAAATTTGTTTGGATCGACGGCGCGGGTCGAACAACCGTCGAGAGCACCAAGCCGAGCTTTCAGAATGACTGCCGAGGAGGCGAAGGAGACCGCTGATGTTGTTTCGGGTACGTTCCTAGTAAACTCCTTGCCTGGTCGCGTTTTGTTTGATTCGGGTGCTACATGTTCATTTGTATCGGATGTTTTCTGTAAGCAATTCACCACTCCGGTTAGTGTCCTTCCCGATGCATTAGTAGTAGAAATAGCTAATGGTGATCAAGTAGTTATTCGAGACCGTTTTTTGTAATTGCACTCTAGAGATCGATGGGAATCCTTTCGGAATAGATTTTCTACCTATGGCTATAGGAGGGTTCGATGTGGTCATAGGTATGGATTGGTTAGTGAGGCATAAGGCGGACATCTTTTGCTCCAAAAAGATGATCCAAGTGCCATTGCCGGAAAATGGTGTGGCTACCATTTATGGGGAGAAAGGGAAGGGTAATAATCCCATTATTTCATCTCTTAAGGCTCGAAAGTTTTTAGTGAAGGGTTACCCTTCGGTAGAAGATGTGGATGTTGTGCAAGATTATCCGGACGTCTTTCCGGAAGACTTACCCAGATTACCACCGGAGCGGCAAGTAGAGTTTCAGATCGACCTTACCCCGGGAGCAGCTCCGATAGCCCGTGCTCCTTATCGTTTGGCACCAACGGAAATGAAAGAGATGATGACGCAACTACAAGAGTTGTTGGAGAAGGGTTTTATTCAATCGAGTTCGTCACCATGGGGAGCACCGGTACTGTTCATGAAGAAGAAGGATGGATCCATGCGGATGTGCATAGATTATCGGGAGTTAAACAAGGTCACGGTGAAGAACAAGTATCCTTTACCTCGCATCGATGATCTTTTCGATCAACTTCAAGGAGCGAGATGCTTCTCAAAGATTGATCTTCGATCCGGTTATCATCAAGTGAGAGTGAAGAAAGAAGATATTCTGAAGACGGCTTTCCGAACGAGATACGGTCATTACGAGTTCTTGGTGATGCCTTTCGGCTTAACCAACGCTCCAACCGTATTCATGGATTTGATGAACCGTGTGTGTCGTCCATTCTTAGATAAATCCGTGATCGTCTTCATCGACGATATTTTAATATATTCAAAGGATGAGTCCGAGCATGGGAAACACTTACGGGAAGTACTAGAGGTCCTACGAAGGGAGAAATTGTTTGCGAAATTCTCGAAGTGCGAATTCTGGCTCCAAGAGGTGCAATTCTTGGGGCATGTGGTATCAAAGGACGGAGTTAAAGTGGACCCGAAAAAGATCGAGAAAATGATGAGTTGGGAGCCTCCAACTAGCCTGACAGACATCTGAAGATTCTTGGGTTTGGCGGGTTACTACCGGCGTTTCATTCAAGACTTTTCCAAGATAGCTACACCGCTCACTTCTCTTACAAGGAGGAACGTAAAGTTTGTTTGGACCGATGCACAAGAGCAAGCTTTTCAAACTCTCAAGAGGAAATTGTGCGAAGCTCCGATCTTATCCTTACCCGAAGGATCGGAAGACTTTGTAGTGTATAGTGACGCTTCCAAGATGGGGCTCGGATGCGTGCTAATGCAACGGGGGAAAGTTATAGCCTATGCGTCGCGGCAACTAAAGGATCATGAGAAGAATTGTCTGACTCATGATTTGGAATTGGCGGCGGTGGTTTTTGCGTTGAAGTTGTGGCGACATTACTTGTATGGGATGAAGTGTACTCTTTTCAAGGATCACAAGAGGCTCAAATACATCTTTGATCAAAAGGAACTCAACATGTGTTGGGAACTGAAGATTCTACTAAGTGTAGTTACTACTGCTAGTACAAGTGTAGTTACTACTGCCAGAACAAGTTGAAGATTAATACTGCTAAGTGTTACTACTGCTAGTAGAATTAATGCTGCTAGTTAAAGTTAGTACTGCTTGAACAAAGTTAGTACTGCTTAGCTAGTTAGTACTGCTAGTAGTTAGTACTGCTTGCAGTTAATGCTGCTAGTTGAAGTTAATGCTGCTGAGCATTATTAGTGCTGCTAAAGAGATACGGATGGAAAGTACTACAGCTGGATATACTGAAGATATACTTAGAAGATATACATGGAAGATATACTGAAGATTTGTTTATTCTTTGTAATTATCTTTTTATCAGTATATGTATAGAATGTGTAGAATAGATAGAAAGAACTTTTCATAATTGTTTTTCAAGAGAAAAATCGACCTCAAGGCATAGATCCTAATTCTAGAGAAGTAGAATTCGTATTGGTGAGTCTGTTCATCAATATTGAGGTTGAGAGTGTAATCTTGTAACTTTAAGCATTCAATACAAGTTTACTGTTTGATCATTATATACTGTGTTTGATTACTGTTTTATTAAATATCAAAGTGTTTTTCCGCAACTTCTTTGATATTAGTTTCTGAGTATAAATTCTTGTTAGGAATTCGATCCTGACAAGTGGTATCAGAGCAAGTATTCTCAGAAACCTACATTCAAAATCACATCATCATGGCTAAAGGTTCAGAGTCTTCAAGCTCAGAAATTCCTACAGAGGTAACATCTAATCTTTGTTCTAAATCCTGTATTGAAACTGTTAAAAGGTACAGGGATCACAATCAGAAGATGAGTGATGACCTTAAGAGATTAGAAAAAGATATAAAAGACTATGTAAGGATTGTAGAGAGATTTGAAGATCAGATCAAAGGTTTTCAAGCCAATGAGCTTCAACACTCTTATGACACAAACTACTGGAAGTGGGAGAAAGATCAGTATGAAATTAAGCTGAAAAAGTCTAAAGAGGAGAATGAGAAGATAAAGAGTGAGTTTGAGAAAGCCAAGCTGGATATTGAGAAATTTTCCAATGCTTCTAAAGCAATGGACTCTTTGCTCCAAACTCAAATCCATGACAAACTTAGAAGAGGAATAGGCTATAACACCACACCACCACCATACAACAACAATTACATTCCTCCTATATCAAACTTACTAGAGACCAAGGATAGGAAGGAATTGCCTGTTGGAGCCACTAAGGTAGATCCTTTAGACAAAGTGGTGGTTGAAACAGACTCTGAAGTAGAGAACTCTAGTGAAAAGAGTAATGAGAACACTGTGAGTGGTGAGATTCCTCTAGAAAATAACATTATCACCAATGAGGGATGTGGAAAGGCTTGGATCAAGTCTAAGGACATAGAAAAGACTGAGGGAAAGTCTGAGAGGGTCCATTATAAGCAAACCACAGTTGTGAATCCTGTCCCTTGTAAACAGTGTTCTTGCAATAAATCTGAGCCCCAAAAACATGATAAACCAAGGGGAAATCAGAGAAACTGGAATAATCAGTGGGCACAAAAACAAGGAGTTGATTTGAGTAAAATCAATAGACCAAAACCTTGTTTTATCTGTGGCAAATTGAATCATCTTGCCAAACACTGTTATTTCAACCCTATCAACCAAAGAGTCACTTTTCAAAGAAAACCACAAAACTCTTTTGGTTATAGGAATAAAAGAAGGAATCATATGGTTGAGAACAGAGCACCTATAAGATCACATGCACATAACAAGTTTGCTAAACCAAAGAAAATTACTCCAAATAAGCCAAGGAGTAATTTAAAGACAAAGAAAGCAAGCAACTTTGTTCAAGTTTGGGTTCCAATTGCAAAGAAACCTGTTAGTACTGCTAACCAAGTTAGTACTGCTAACAAGGCTAGTGCTGCTTCTAGTAGTAATGCAGCTAAACCTATAATCTTGACAAAATATTCCAGCCATGAGATTCCTAAACAACTCATTCAGACCAAACTGACAGATTATATTAATGAGAAAGGTCAACCCAAGACCACTTTGGCTTGGGTTCCCTCCAAGACTAACTGATTTATCAAGTGTGCAGGGCAATCAAAAGCTCAAGAGGAAGAGCATTCAGAATGAAGAAAATGGTTGCTCTTGGCACATAACAAGGAACATGGACTGCCTTCAAATTCTTTAAAAAAAAAAAAAAAAAAAAAAAAAAAAAAAATTTGATGAAGGACATGTTACTTTTAATCCAGCAGAAGGTTGAAGTTAGAAATACTCCAGAGGGAGTAATGATCATGAAGGATCAAGAAGAAAAGGATCAGGGGATGAACAAAGTAGTAAAAAGTAAGAGAAAAGGGATGGTGTCAAAAAGTGTAAGAGTAGTTAATACTGCTAGTAGTTAATACTGCTAGTGGTTAATACTGCTTTCAGTTAATACTGCTAGTAGTTAATACTGCTAGTTCAGTTAATACTGCTCGCGGTTAATACTGCTAGTTAGTTAATACTGCTAGTAGTTAATACTGCTAGTAGTTAATACTGCTAGTTCAGTTAATACTGCTCGCGGTTAATACTGCTAGTTAGTTAATACTGCTAGTAGTTAATACTGCTAGTAGTTAATACTGCTAGTTCAGTTAATACTGCTCGCGGTTAATACTGCTAGTTAGTTAATACTGCTAGTAGTTAATACTGCTAGTTCAGTTAATACTGCTCGTGGTTAATACTGCTCGCGGTTAATACTGCTAGTTAGTTAATACTGCTCTAGGTTAATACTGCTTCTATTCCGAATACTATAAATACCTTTTGCCCGCCTAAAAGTTCATAACGACTCTTTGCATACTGTTCTCTTGCGCTCAAAACCTTTTCTCTCTCAAGTTCGAAGTTTTCAGGCAAGTTTTCACTAAGATCAATGGCATCCATGACATTCATCGACGAGCACAACGAGATTGCGATGCTACAAAAGCCAAAACAAGCTGAAGGTTTTCATCAGATAATCGACTTTCTGAAGTCGAGCCACATTGCTCATGCTCTTACTGTATCACCTACAATCTACATTGAGCACCAAAGGCAGTTCTGGGCTAATGCAACCATTGTTGTGGAAAATGGTGTGCAAATGATCAAGACAAGAATCTGTGATCACTCACTTACAGTTACTGAAGAAGTCATTCGCATCAGTCTACGTCTAGACGATGCCGCTGGTATAATGTCTATCTCTAATGATGAACTGTTTTCTAATCTTACTAGAATGGGGTATGGAGGCACATTGGGTGTTTTCAAATTCTCAAAAGCAAAATTTTCACCCCAATGGCGTTTTCTTGTTCATACCCTAATGCATTGTATCTCCAAAAAGACCACTGGATGGAGTGAGTTCAGCAGTCCAATTGCATATGCTTTGGTATGCTTGGCTACATCCAGAAGGTACAATTTCTCAAAGATGATTTTCAATGATCTTGTATCAAATATGGGAAACAAAAAGAGTTTCTTTATGTATCCCAGATTTGTTCAGGAAGTAATTAACCATGAATTGACGGATATACCTCAACCTGTTGGGGTATATGTACCTAAACCCCCAAAAGGCAAGGTTTTCTCAAATATGAGAAGATCTGCTGGGGACTCTGAAGGAGTTGACACCCCATTGTTCTCTACAATGATGGTGGTGTCCCAACCCAATGAAGGTATGGCAGCAGGGTCAAGGCCCTCATTAGATCAATCCACTGCTAGCCAAGCCCAACCTTCCCACTCTATATCTATCCCACAGTCCCTACTAAATAAGCCCACTTCTCCAATTACCCAAACTTATCAAAGAAAACAGGTAAAGAAGGCTCCTTCCCTTCTTGTACCATCACCCACTAAGCCTTTAAGCCCTCTAAGGGAGAATTCTCCCCTAGAGAATATCCAAAGGGAAACCACAGGGGTGTCTCCCAACCCAAAGGAGGTGCTCTCTGAGGAGGAGGTAGAGCATATGGGCGATGAGGCTGCCACTACTCCTGCTAACACAGAGGAGGAAAGTGGTAACATCAATAAGACCTCCCCCATGGCAACTTTGAATGAGCAATCATTTGAAGGACCCTGGTGCCAAGAAACCACAGGGGTGGATAGTGCTTCTGCTAGGCAGAAGACATCTACTAATAAAAGATCCAATGATCCTTCAATAGGGGGCAACACTCCTGGAGAAGGTGAGGACAGATATAACTATGATGAATTGATGGAGACCATGGGAAACATCAACCAGGATGTCATCAAGCAAGGAAAAGAAATAGAGGAGATGAAGCTGATTATTCTATCTCAACAAGTTCAGATCACCAAACTGAAGAAAATGGTGACAAGATTGTTACAGAAAAAGAGAAGGAAACAGGTTGTGCTAAAGAGGAGGACAAGTGTTGAAGATGATTTCAACAAGGGGGAGAATTCAGAGGCTGAAGCAGAAAAAGAAAGTATTTCTGAGATGGGATTTGATGTTAAGGGGGAGAAAGCTGCAGAAACAGAAGCACAAGAAGTAGAAACAGATAATGTTCAAGCAGCAACAGGGCTATCTGTTGAAGAATTGGAAATAGCTGAAACCTTAGTAAAAGCAAAGAATGACACTCCTAAGGCTACTCAAAAGGCTAAGGGAGTGGTCATCAATGAAGGAGACCTTGAAAAGAAGACACAAGAAAAAAGTGAGGCAGGGTTGAAGGATACAAAGGGTAAAGCTAAGATGATTGAACCTGAACAACCTGCAAAGAAGAAAATTCAGATAGAACTGGATGAAGAAGTGGCAAAGCAGCTTCAGGCAGAAATGGAAAGGGAGGAACAACTTCAATCTGAGAAGGATAGAGAGCTTGCACTGAATATGGCCAGAAAACTAAATGAAGAGTATCAGAAGAGCATGAAAACAGCAGCTCAGGCCAAGCAAGTACAAGTAAAAAGAATGCCATTCAAAAAGCAGAAAAGACAACCCTCCAAGACCTTTTTGGCCAATCAGGAAAGAAGAAAGATGATAAACTTCCTGAAAGGTGCAATTGGTGTTAAGGGGGAGATGTTTACTCATATGGCATACTCTCAGGTTGAAGAGCTATACAGAAAGGAAATGACAAAGCTCCAAGGGGATTCCTCTCAAAGGGAAGAAGCAGAAAGAAGGATGAAAGAGAGACATGATCTCAACATCCAACAACCATTCCCTGAGAAAACCACACCTTCCAAAGAAGAAGCAGAAGAGAAGAAGGAAGAACCTGGAAATGTTGGTAGAGAAGCCAAGTCTGGAAAAAGAGTGAAAACAATTGCTCCAAAAAGGCAGTTGAAAAGGCCTAGGGTGAAAGAAACTGAAAAGGAAGCAGAACCTTCAATCACATCCCCAACAGAGCCAGTACAGAGCCCAGAGCAGGTCACTAAGCAAACTGAAGAAAGTATGGATCCGTACATGACAATAGTGGAACCTTTGAAAGCTGTTCCAATCTCTATGCAAGCTCCAGAGATCATCTTCTGGGATAGTCTGAGAGACAATGGAAAGAATTTCTTCAGAATCAAGAGAGCTGATGGTTCATTTGAAGCTTATTCAACATGGGGGAAAGTCATCAGAAGTTGTTCAAGAGCTGATATGGAAGAACTATATAAAGTTGGGATGAAACTTTATGAACCTGTGTTGAAAGGTACTGAAGAGAATCTTCTCAAAGTGACATTGGAATACTTGTGCATGATGTTTGAGCCTGCAAGAGTGCACCACAGGATTAAAGATCATATGCATGAGTTCATATTCAAGAAGATTGACAAATGGATACTGTTTGAAAACTGAGGAGTATACATGATTACTATTGACAATTGTTATCATGAATACTACCTGGTGGACAAAATATATGAGCATAGCAAGGAGAAGTTAGAAGGGATGCTTAAAGCTACACTGGTTTGTACAAAGGATTCAGAAATGGCCAAGATTGTGGTGAGAAGAACTGTAAATCAAAGTTTGGGCCTAGATCCAAATTTGGGCAACTAAATGTAAGGTGTTGAAAGCATCTGGAAGAATATATGAAGAACTTGACTTCTCTTCTAAAAGTCAAGTTAGGGGGAGATTGTTGGGAACTGAAGATTCTACTAAGTGTAGTTACTACTGCTAGTACAAGTGTAGTTACTACTGCCAGAACAAGTTGAAGATTAATACTGCTAAGTGTTACTACTGCTAGTAGAATTAATGCTGCTAGTTAAAGTTAGTACTGCTTGAACAAAGTTAGTACTGCTTAGCTAGTTAGTACTGCTAGTAGTTAGTACTGCTTGCAGTTAATGCTGCTAGTTGAAGTTAATGCTGCTGAGCATTATTAGTGCTGCTAAAGAGATACGGATGGAAAGTACTACAGCTGGATATACTGAAGATATACATGGAAGATATACTGAAGATTTGTTTATTCTTTGTAATTATCTTTTTATCAGTATATGTATAGAATGTGTAGAATAGATAGAAAGAACTTTTCATAATTGTTTTTCAAGAGAAAAATCGACCTCAAGGCATAGATCCTAATTCTAGAGAAGTAGAATTCGTATTGGTGAGTCTGTTCATCAATATTGAGGTTGAGAGTGTAATCTTGTAACTTTAAGCATTCAATACAAGTTTACTGTTTGATCATTATATACTGTGTTTGATTACTGTTTTATTAAATATCAAAGTGTTTTTCCGCAACTTCTTTGATATTAGTTTCTGAGTATAAATTCTTGTTAAGAATTCGATCCTGACAACATGCGGCAAAGGAGATGGCTCGAGCTTTTGAAGGATTACGATTGTGATTTACTCTATCATCCCGGTAAGGCCAATGTGGTGGCGGGTGCGTTGAGTCGAAGGAGCCATGATGGAGGTGTCAAGATGTCCCTTACAAGGATCGAGGTGGTATCAAGTTTGTTGGAGGGTATAAGAGCGAGTCAAGTGGAAGCACTTAAAGAAGAGAACCTCAAAGCCGAAGTCATGGTGAAGCAAAAGGAACTCCTAACAGAAGGATCGAAATTCAAACAAGAATTTAACACAAACTCAGAAACAATGTTAAAGAAGTTGCGGAAAAACACATTAACAAATATCAATGGAACAGTATATAGAACTCAAATCACAAGTTTATATTGATTCAACTTGATGATTACACAAAACCTCAATCTGTTTAACAGGCTAAACAGACGTTCTATACTTCTCTATAGAAAGGATCTAAACTATTCTTGAGGTTAATTCTCTCTAAACAAAACGTATGAATTATTATTCTTCTATCAAAGACTTCTATACTATATATACAAGACTGAGTACAAGATAATTATCAAAATAAAATTGATCTTCAGCATCAATACTATAATTATCTTCAACCATATCTCCAACTCATCTTTATCTTCAAGTCTTCTTTATCTTTAGGAGCAGTACTAACCTTCTTTTAGCAGTATTAAACATTGAGCAACATAAACATCCTTAGCAGTACTAATCCTTGAGCAGTACTACCCATGCTTGCAGTAGTAATCTTCAACAGCATTAACTACTAGCAGTACTAACTCTCCAAGCAGTACTAACTATTCAAGTAGCAGCACTAACTTTTCAAGCAATATTAATTCTACTAGAAGTTTTAAAGTTACAAGCAGTAGTAATACCTTTCAACTAGCAGTAGTATCCATCCTTTGCATATTCTGACCCAACAATCTCCCCCTAACTTAACTTTTCAGGATGAGAAGTTAAGTTCTTCAACTTAGAGTCTTCGTGATGCTTTCAACACTTCAGCTCAGTTGCCCAGATTTGGATCCAGTCCCAGACTTTGATTGATAATTCTTCTGACTATTATCCTGGCCATTTCTGAATCCTTTGAACATATAAGGTTTGCATTCAACATACCTTGCAACTTGATTTTGCTGTGATCATAAATCTTATCCACTAGGTAGTACTCATGATAAGCTTTGTCTACAGTGATGACATAGACTCCACACCTTTCAAACAACATCCAATTTTCTATTCTTTGGAATTTATTCTCCAGATGCAGATCTCTGACCACATGTTGAACTCTGCTAGGATCAAACATCATGCACAAGTACTCAATGGCTAGTTTTATTAAGCTCATTCCTGCTTTTGTCAATTCCTCTTCATACAAGCTCATTCCAACCTTAAACATTTCTTCTAGGTCTGATCTGGAACAGCTTCCGATGAATTTTCCCCAAGTAGAGTAAACCTCATACTTGTCTCCCATCCTTTTAATCCTGAAGTATTTCTTCCTTTGATCTTCCAGGATATCCCAATGGAAAATTTCAGGAGCTTGGACTGATATTGGGTTAGCTTGTACTGGATCTTTATCTATCACTGTCATGTACAAGTCAAACTGCTCATTTGATTGCTGATTGGAATGCTCTGGATTCTGCTCTGGCTCTGCTAAAGGTTCATCAATAGGTTCTGCTTCTGCTCTTTCTTCTTCAATTCTTGCTCTTTTTGCCTTTGGCTTGGTGGCAATGGTTTTCTTTCTTTTAATTACTCCCATTTGATGAGCCAAAGTCTCTTCTTTCTTTTCTTCTTTCTTTTCTTGTTTCTTTTCCTTGACAGGAGTTCCTTCTTCACTTTCTGGGAAGGGTTGTTGGATGTTGAGATCATGCCTCTCTTTCATCTTCCTTTCAGCTTCTTCCCTTTGAGTGGAGTCCTCTTTTAGTTTGGCCATCTCCTTCTGGTAGAGTTCTTCAAGATTTCCAAAGGACATACTTGTAAACATTCCCTCAGGAACTCCAGTAGCTCCTTTCAGGAAGTTTATCATTTTCCTTCTTTCTTGGTTTGCTAAGTATGTCTTGGAAGGTTGTCTTTGCCTTTGCACAACAGCTTTCTGTATTACTTTCTTAACACCAGTAGGCTTTAAACTCCTTTGATATTCTTCATTCAACTTTTTGGCCATATCCAATGCAAGCTCTCTATCTTTGGCAGATTGAATTTCTTCCTCCTTTTCCAGTTCTGCTTGCAGCTTTTTAGCCACTTCTTCATCCAACTCAATCTGTTTCTGTTTCTTCAATGGTTGCTCAGATTCAACCATCTTCTCCTTTCCCTTCTTCTTTGCATCATCCACACTTATCTTTTTCTTTTTCTGATTTGATCCAACTTCTTTGATTACCACTCCCTTAGCGTTTGGAGTAGCTTTGGGAGTGTCAAGCTTTGCCTTCACCAATGTTTCACCAATTTCTATCTCTTCCCTGGATAAGTCTGTTTCTGCTGCTGGAGAAGTTTCTACTTCTGTTGTAGTTACTGCTGCTGGTGTGGTTTCTACTTATTTTGCTTTTTCTGCTGCTTTGCTACTTTCTGATTTTGTACCCAACTCCCCCTCAAATACAGAACTTTGTTTCTCCCCTTCAGCTTGTCTCTCCCCCTTGTTGAAAGTATCTCCCCTTTTCTTTAAAACATACTGCTTTCTTCTCTTTTTCTGCACCAACCTCTGAACCATCTTCTTTAGTTTGGTAATCTGCACTTGTTGAGATAGTATTACCAGTTTCATCTCCTCTATATCTATACCCTGTTTGATGACATCAATATTGATATTTCCCATAGTTTCCATCAATTCATCATAGTTATATCTGTCCTCACCTCCTTTGGGTGTGTTGACCACCCTTGAAGGATCATTGGATCTTTTAGTAGAGGTCTTCTGCCTAGCAGAAGCAACCCCTACTCCTTGGTTTATTGGCACTTGGGACCTTTGGATGATTGCTCACCCAAAGTTGCTGTGGGGAATGTCTTAGGGATGTTCACACTGTCCTGCTCTGCACTTTGTGCAAAGTTAGTAGTGTGAGCCTCACTGCCCACATGCTCAACCTGCTCCTTAGTGAGCACCTTCTTGGGGTTGGGAGACATCCCTGTGGTTTCCCTATCGATATTCTCTAATGGAGAATGCTCCATTAGAGGGCTTGAAGGCTGTGGGGGTGAAGGTAAAAGAAGTGAAGGAACCTTCTTTACCTTTTTCCTTATATAGATTTTGGTGATGGGGGAGGTGTGCTTTTCAATAGGAATCTGAGGAGGATTACTATAAATGAGTGGTGTGGGTAGGTCATCAGTTTGGTTGTCTAATGAGGGCTTTGACACTGATGCCTCACCATGGGAATGTGACACACCCATCATTGTAGAGAACAATGGGGTGTCTTGGCCAGAAAAGTCCTTGGAGGGCCTTTTCATGTTTGAGAATACCTTCCCTTTGGGAGGTTTTGGTACATACACCTCTTGAAAAGAGGGTAGATCCGTCAATTCCTTTAGTATAATCTCTTGTACAAACCTGGGATACATGTAAAAGCTTTTGGATTTGGTATCCAGGTTTGACATAAAATCATTGAAAATCATTTGAGAGAAATTGAACTTTCTAGAGGTAGCTAAGCAGACCAAAGCATAAGCTAAGGTACTGCTAAACTCACTCCATCCAGTTGTTTTTCTTGAAATGCAATGTTGGAGGGTATGAACAAAAAATCTCCACTGTGGTGAAAATCTGTTCTTGAAAAACTTGAATACATTAGTGGGACCTTCATACCCCATATTACTAAGAGTTTGGAAGAGATCTTCCTTAGGAAAGGAGGTTATACCTGAGGCATCATCTAAGCATAGATGGATGCGAATACATTCCTCTGAGATGGTCAGGGCACACACCCTGGTTTGAATGACCTGAGTCCCTTCTTCAATGTGAATGGTAGCATTGGCCCAGAACTGTCTTTGATGTTGCACATAAATTGTGGGATTGACAGTGAGAGCATGGGCGATGTGTGAGGATTTGAGGAAATCCACTATGGCATGGAAACCTTCAGCTTTCTTTGGTTTCTGCAACATGGCGAGCTCGTTATGTTCATCAAAGAATGCTCGTCCTGCCATCGTTTTAGATAATTCTAGCGTTCGAATCGTGAATGGGGTGGACACTGGTAAGCAAGAAATCGAGAGAGAGAAGAAGAAGCAATGGAAGTTCAAAGAGCCGTTTGTATTTTGGCGGTCACAAAGGGTATTTATAGGTGGAGGGTTTCAGTTAGAAGCAGTACTAAGTACCCTAGCAGTATTAACTAACTCGCAGTATTAACTCATATGAGCAGTAGTAACACATACTGGCAGTACTAACACGGACTAGCAGTATTAACACATACTAGCAGTATTAACACATACCAGCAGTAGTAACCCTGATTAGCAGTATTAAATAAGTCAAGCAGTAGTAACTTTGCACTGGCAGTATAAACCACCTAGCAGTAGTAACCATACTTAACCATTTTTGAAAAATTATCATGAGTAATATAGCGGGCAGTATTAACTGATTTAGAAGTACCTAGTATCCATTTGAAGCAATCTGAAACACTGAAACACACAAGGTTAGTAGCACCATGCATAATACAATATGAGAAAGTAGACAGGAAGGAATAAGACATAAGACAATAGGCTGATTCAGAGTTTATCATGCCCACACTTGGGACCAAAAATGTGAATCTACCCACATCAAAAGCTTTAGTGAATAGATCAGCAAATTGATTACTTGTATGGACTTTCACAACCTGAATTAGCTTCTTTTCATTACAGTCTCTGATAAAATGATACCTGATTTCTATATGCTTTGTTTTGGAGTGCTTGACTGGATTATTAACAATGCTAATAGCACTGTTGTTGTCTATGAAGATTGGAGTGTGAAGAAAAGTCATACCATAGTCCAGCATTTGATTCTGAATCCAGAGTACTTGAGAACAGCAGCTTGCAGCAGCTATGTACTCTGCTTCTGTTGTAGATGTAGACACTGTGGTTTATTTCTTGCACTGCCATGATACTAGTCTTGCACCCAAAAACTGACATCCCCCTGAAGTTGACTTTCTATCTAAATTTGCACCACCCAAGTCACTGTCTGAATAAGCAAATAGGTCAAATGGTGAGTCATGAGGATACCAAAGACCTAATCTAGGTTGGCCTTTGAGATATCTGAATATCCTCTTGACTGCTTGAAAGTGTGACTGCTTAAGCATTACTTGAAATCTTGCACACACACAAACAGGAAACATGATATCTAGTCTTGAAGCAGTGAGATACATGAGGGAGCCAATCATAGATCTGTAGTGATGAACATCCACATCCTCCCCCTCAAGATTTGCAGTGATCTGTTTGTGTGTCTCCATGGGTGTGCTTGCAGGCTTTGAGTCTGAGAAACCAAACTTATTAAGAATGTCCTGCACATATTTGGATTGACTTATAAAAATCCCATCTTGCTTCTGCTTAACTTGTAGCCCTAGGAAGAACGTAAGTTCACCCATAGAACTCATCTTGAATCTCTTGTGCATCAAATCTTCAAAATCTCTGCACATTTGATCTTTTGTGGATCCAAAGATAATATCATCCACATATATTTGCACTATTAGGATGTCCTTCTTCTTCCTCTGAATGAACAGAGTCTTGTCTATGATTCCTCTTTGAAAACTATTTTCCAAGAGATAGGTAGACAGAGTGTCATACCATGCCCTTGGTGCTTGATGTAGCCCATAGAGTGCCTTCTTCAATTTGTAAACTCTGTCAGGATACTTTGGATTTTCAAATCCTGGAGGCTGACAGACATACACTTCTTCTTCAATTTTCCCATATTACAATTCCTCTCTCATCTTTCTTGTTTCTGAAGATCCATCTTGTGCCAATTGCTCTGTGTCCTTTTGGAAGATCCACCAGATCCCATACATCCTGCAGCACAAACTGCAGTAGCTCCTCTTGCATTGCTTCTATCCATCTTGGATCCTTCATTGCATCAAATGCCTTTTTGGGTTCAACCTGTGATAGAAAGCAAGATAATAAACCTGATTGTGTATCTTTCAATCCCCCTAACTTGCTTTGTTGCCTTGTGATCATTGGAGAATTGATGTCACCAATCACTAATTGAGGAGGATGATTCTTCTGAGTTCTTGTAGCATTTACAGCCTCCTCATTAAGATTGACTTCAATATTGGTGTCATTCTTTTCTGGAGTGCTTCCACCATATACTGAAGAATCATCATCTGTGTCATCCTCTTCCAAAACTGGCATCTTAGGACCTTTGATTCCTGAATCTGAGGGTTGATCTTCCTTTTCACCTCTGTCCTCTTCATTCTGAGCTGGTTCAGTGTCATTTGAATCTGAATTCTCTTTCTTATCTTGGTCACATAATTCAACAGGATTAGCAGTAGGTGTTGGGAACAGCACAAACTCTTGTCTTTGTACTTGTGCCTTTTCTGTCCCTGTTCCTGCATAATGCTCATCACTGAAACCCAAAGAATTAGTCAGTGAATCAATGTCAAATAGCCAATCAGGACCTGAACCAAGTTGATTTGGTGTGTTCTCATTGCATCTGACATTTTTCACTTTCCTCAATAATCCTAGAAGAGGTGTTAAAAACTCTGTATGCCTTACTTTGAGATGAATATCCAACAAGAAACCCATCCTTAGCTTTGATATCAAACTTACCTACGTGAGTTTTGGTATTGAGAATTGTACAAGGACACCCAAATGGTTTGAAAAATCCAATAAAAGGTTTCTTCTTTTTAAAAAGCTCATAGGGTGTCTTGTCTTGAGATTTTACTACTAGGACTCTGTTTTGAACATAGCAGGCAGTATTAACTGCTTCTGCCCAAAAAGTAATTGGAAGTTTTGAATCTGCCAACAGAGATCTAGCAGCTTCTATCAGAGTCCTATTTCTCCTTTCAGCAACACCATTCTGTTGAGGAGTTCTAGGAGCACTGTATTGTTTCTCAATGCCTTTTTCTTCACAAAAGTTGTTTAGGTCATTATTTTGAATTCAGTTCCATTATCAGACCTAATGACTTTAACTCTTAGATTTGTTTGGTTTTCAACTCTAAGAACAAAGGATTTGATCAGTCCACTTGTCTCATCCTTTATCCTCAGAAAATAGACCCAAGTAAATCTAGAGAAATCATCAACAATAACTAAGCAGTACGATTTCTTACCAATACTCATCACATTTGTAGGGCCAAACAGATCCATATGCAGTAAATTTAGAGGTGAAGAAATTGTATTTATCTCTTTGGACTTATGAGAAGTTTTGTGCTGTTTTCCTTTAAGACATGCAACACAATGATCAACACATGAAAATACCTTTTGTGGCAAACCTCTTACAAGGTTGTTTTTCACAAGTTTATTCATTGTTTTAAAGTTCATGTGACACATCCTTCTGTGCCAAAGAGATGATTCATCTACTGAAGCTTTTGAAAATAAACAATTTAAAGATGAATCAGAAGCTACACTCTCCAAGTCTAAGCAATAAACATTGTCCTTCCTAGGAGTTCTAAGTAGTATCATACTTTCATCAACTACCTTGAACCCTGAAGCAAGGATAATACATTCAGTATCAGTGAATAATATGTTATGTTTCTTGTCACAAACCTGTGATACACTTAACAGGTTGTATCTTAATTGTTCAACATAGTATACATCCTCAAATATCATCTTACCTTTTGACACATTACCTTTTCCACTTATCTTACCACCTGCTGTATTATCACCAAAAGCAACATGTCCTCCATCAATTCTTTTGAAGTTTTGAAGGCAGGCCATGTTACCTGTCATGTGCCTAGAACAACCATTGTCAACATGCCAAATGCTCCTTCTCTTGAGCTGTTGGTTGCCCTACACACATAATAAAGTAGTTAGTTTTTAATAGGAACCCAAGCCAAGGTGGTCTTGGGTTTTCCATTCTCATCAACATATTCATATTAAGACTCGATGAGATTATCACACTGAGAAATCTTATTGCTTGAATACTTTGTCACAATAATGGGTCTGTTACTGGAAGCAGTACTAACTTGATTGGCAGTATTAACTTTGTTAGCAGTACTAACATCATTAGCAGTACTAATTGGGTTAGCAGTACTAATTTTGTTAGCAGTACTAACTGAGTTAGCAGTAGTATTGCTTGCAGTAGCATTATTTCTGTCAGCAGTACTATTAGAAGTAGCAGTACTAATAGATTTCTTTACTTTTGGAACCCAAACCTGGACAAAGTTGTTTGTTGTCTTCGTTTTTAAGTTACTCCTAGGCTTATTTGGAGTATTTTTCTTTGAATTAGCAAACTTATTCTGAGCATGAGATTTTACAGGTGCACTGTTCTCAGCCATATGATTTTTTATTTGCTTCCTATAACCAACAGGATTTTGTATATTTCTTTGAAAAGTGATCCTTTGATTGATAGGATTAAAATAGCAGTGTTTGGCTAGATGATTTAACTTGCCACAGATAAAACAAGACTTTGGTCTGTTAATTTTTCTCAGATCAATTCCTTGTTTTAAAGCCCATTGATTATTTCTATTTCCTTGATTTCCCCTTGTTTTATCATGTTGTTGGGGCTGATTCTGTTTACAAGTACAGGGATTAACAACAGTAGTTTGCATGTAATGAACTCCCTGTGCCTTTCCCTTCCCTCTCTCAGAGGTCTCAGCTTTTACATTCTTAATAGTCTCTTCCCCAGACTTCACTTTCTCACTCTTGACAAAAGGTTTACCCCCTCTTTCATTTGTTAGTATGTGGTTTTCTAGGGGAATATCTTTTTGGTGTTTCTCCTTCTTACTCTCAGAGTCCTCTTCTTCAGACTCTGCCTCAACCACTACTTTGTCTAAAGGATCTACTTTAGTGGCTCCTTCAGATAATTCCTGCTTGTCCTGTCTTTCTAATAGATCAGAGGTAGGAGGAATATAGTTATTGTTGTATGGTGGAGGTGTGGTGTTGTAACCTATTCCTCTTCTAAGTTTGTCATGGACTTGAGTTTTTAAAAGTGAGTCCATTGCTTTAGAAGCATTGAAATATTTCTCAATGTCCAGCTTTTCTTTCTCCAATCACTTCTTATCTTCTCACATTCCTCTTCAGACTTTTTAAGCTAATCCTCTAACTGATTTTTCTCCCACATCCAGTAGTTTGTATCATAGGAATGTTGAAGTTCATTAGCCTGGTAAGACTTAATTTGTTCTTCAAACCTCTCAACAATCTGGACATACTCTCTTCTATCTTTTTCTAACCTTTTAAGGTCATCACACATACTCTGATTGTGATCCCTATACTTTTTAACAGTTTCAATACAGGTTTTAGAGCAAAGATTAGAAGTTACCTCTGTGGGAATATCAGTGTTTTCTGAAACTTTAGCCATTAAAGCTTGATTCTGAACTGCTTCTTCTGCTTGGTCACTCTAGTCAAATCCCATTCCTTCTTGGGAAACAAGAGCTTGAGAAGAGTTCCTACTGTTGAAGCTAGTGGACTGTGATGGTTGATGGTTGCTAGTATGTTGTTGAGGCATTCCACTTATGCATTCTCTTGCAAAGTGCCCCAGCTTGTGGCATTTGTTACATTCAACCTTGGATTTATCAAATCCAACCCCATCTTCTCTTTTCTAAGCAAAGTTGTTCCTTCCAGTCCTTTTGATGAATCTTTTTACCCTCATAGTCAGCATAGCCATCTGCCACTTGATATCCATCTCCTCCAGATCATCAGCATTTATCTGTTCTAAGTCATCATTAATTAGAGTGGAATTAGCATGACTGGCTACAAAAGCTTTTAAAACTGAGTCATTGGATCCATCTTGCTTTGATCCATGGGCAGTACTAACTGATTATGTATTAGCAGCAGAATCAGTAGAAGATGATAAAATAGTAGCATTGTATGAGTATCCAGAGGGCCTCTTCTTTGCTTTCACCTCTGCTTCAAGCACCCTAAGGTCATTATAGAGGTCATCCAATTCCTTGTCCTCTAATTGATCATTCTGTCTGAAGGAGACAGTGTACACTGTCCATTCATCACCAAGAGATCTTAGAAATTTTCTGTTAACATCATCTTGATCTATCTGAACACCAACAGTAGCCAACTCACCAATTAGCTTATTAAATCTATCAAAAGTTTGAGTCATGGACTCATTCTTTGTACACATGAAGTTTTCATACTGCTGCTTTAGGATGGCCTTTTGATTTCTCTTGGTACTTTTGGTACCAGAAAATCTTTTCTTCAGAGAATTCCAAAGAATTTGTGCATCAGAACAGTTGCAGAATTGATGTTGGTACTCATTAGGTATAGCCAAAAGCAGAGTGCTCAAAGCTTTCATCTCTGTTTGCCTCAACTTTCTCTCTCCATCTGTTTTTGGTGGAGGTCTCTTTCCTTCTGCATCCATCTTTCCTCCATCATAGGGACCATTCTCAATGATGTCCCACATTGAGAAGTCTGTGAGAAGAATGTACTGCTTGATTCTGATCTTCCACATGTCAAACTCATTGGGTTTGAGCATGGGAACCTTTGATACCAAAACACTGTCGCTTGAACTGTCCATGATTAAAGGTTTCTGAATTTTCAGGCTCTGATACCACTTGTCAGGATGGAAATTCAACAAAGAATTTAACACAAACTCAGAAACAATGTTAAAGAAGTTGCGGAAAAACACTTTAACAAATATCAATGGAACAGTATATAGAACTCAAATCACAAGTTTATATTGATTCAACTTGATGATTAAACAAAACCTCAATCTGTTTAACAGGCTAAACAGACGTTCTATACTTCTCTATAGAAAGGATCTAAACTATTCTTGAAGTTAATTCTCTCTAAACAAAACGTATGAATTATTATTCTTCTATCAAAGACTTCTATACTATATATACAATACTGAGTACAAGATAATTATCAAAATAAAATTGATCTTCAGCATCAATACCATAATTATCTTCAACCATATCTCCAACTCATCTTTATCTTCAAGTCTTCTTTATCTTTAGGAGCAGCACTAACCTTCTTTTAGCAGTATTAAACATTAAGCAGCATAAACATCCTCAGCAGTATTAATCCTTGAGCAGTACTAACCATGCTTGCAGTAGTAATCTTCATCAGCATTAACTACTAGCAGTACTAACTCTCCAAGCAGTACTAACTATTCAAGTAGCAGCACTAACTTTTCAAGCAGTATTAATTCTACTAGCAGTTTTAAAGTTACAAGCAGTAGTAATACCTTTCAACTACCAGTAGTATCCATCCTTTGCATATTTTGACCCAACAACGGTCGTGGACTCAAGCTCTTCCAAGGACCGATTTGGGTGTCAAAGTTGGGAGGAAACTGTGAATTACTTCTCGAGGAAGCGCATAAGTCGAAATATTTTATACATCCCGGTAGCACCAAGATGTATAGAGACTTAAAGTTGAATTATTGGTGGCCGGTGATGAAGCTAGAGGTGGCTAGCTATGTAGAGTGGTGTGTCACGTGCCTTCAAGTCAAAGCGGAGCATCAAAGACCGTATGGAAGATTGCAACCGTTGTCCATTCCCGAGTGAAATTGGGACAACATCACTATGGATTTTGTAACGAAACTACCGAAGACCTTGCGCAGTCACGACACTATTTGGGTAATTGTGGATCGGCTAACCAAGAGTGCGCATTTTCTTGCAATGTGGGAGACCTTGCCAATGGAGAAATTGGCCAAGCTTTATATTGACGAGGTGGTGTCGAGGCACGGAGTTCCTTAATCTATTGTATCGGATCGGGATAGTCGGTTCACTTTGAATTTTTGGGCAAGGTTGCAGAAAGAGTTCGATACTAGACTGAATTTGAGAACGACTTATCATCCTCAAACAGACGGGCAGAGCGAGAGGACGATTCAAACACTAGAAGACATGTTGAGGTCGTGTGTAATAGACTTCGGGGGAAGTTGGGATTCACATCTACCGTTGGTAGAGTTCGCGTACAACAACAGTTACCATTCTAGTATCGGAATGGCACCATTCGAGGCATTGTATGGACGGAAGTGCAGAACCCCGGTTTGTTGGCTAGAAGCGAGCGAAAAGCAATTCGTCGGGCCGGAAATAGTGCAAGAGACGGCGGACAAGGTGAAAGAGATTCGGGAAAGGCTAAAGGCGGCGCAAGACTGACAGAAAAGTTATGCGGACAAGAAAAGAAGACCGGTCGAGTTTCAAGTGGGCGACCGTGTCATGTTGAAAGAATCTCCATGGAAAGGGATTATCCGGTTTGGGAAGCGTGGGAAGCTTAGTCCTCGTTTCCTTGGACCTTTCGTCATTTTGGATAAAATTGGTTTACAAGCCTACCGGTTGGATTTACCGCCGGAAATGGATGGGATACATCCTACGTTTCACGTGTGTTACCTTCGGAAGTGTCTAGCCGAAGAGGAAAGCGTGATTCCTTTGTCGGAAATTCGGGTAGATAATGGGATTCGTTGTGTGGAAAAATCGGAGGCGGTTATAGAATCGAAAGTGAAAAAGTTGAGGCATAAGGACGTGGTTATAGTTAAAGTCCAATGTAAGCACCATCGGGGTGCTAACATTACTTGGGAATCGGAAGATGATATGAAGAAGCGTTATCCTCACTTGTTTGTTGAGGGTAAGATTTCGAGGACGAAATCCTAGTTAGGTGGGGAGGAATGTAACACCCGGAAATTCTCAAGGTAAGTATTTGTTTTCCCTTAATGCGTTAATTGTGCCTATGTGAGTATATGAGCCTTTGTATGCTTTTTATGATATTTAATATATTGAAATGTCATATATTGATTTACCATATTTAGTTATACAAACCTTGTGCTCGTTATCGTTTTCGGTTAAGTGTTCAGACTGTTTTGGGGTTGGTGCGATGGTGTCTGGCACTATCGCCGGAGGCACTATCGCCAAGGATGTACCACAGGCTGGGGGATGCCAGCAATTGTTCCACGCGATAGTGCCTTGGCACTATCGCCGAAATGGTACCGTAAGCGGGGAAGGCCTCGCGATTGTGACTCGCGATAGTGCCCTTGGCACTATCGCCCGCGTGGTCCAGTCTGTTGTTTTAAATAAAGTTCAACACCTCATTTCAAGCTTTTTAGGTCTTCAGCACCTACCTCCATAAATTTCTAGGGTTTGGGTTGGTGAGAGTATTAAGTTGTCATCAAAGCTCCATTCAAGTGTCTTCATTGAAGTCTTCTTCAAGATTCTCATCTCTCATCTCCAAGTCTCATCTTCAACTTCTAGGGTTTCCATATTTTCTAGGTTTTGGTTCAAAACCTAGATTGTGAGTTTACTAACCTTTGTCAAAACTAGATACACATCATATTCTCCTATTTGTTGTTATTTATCTCTATATGTTCAAGTACTTGGGATTTTCTTATGAAGGAACGTTGGAAATATGGTTATGTGTGAAATGCCATGTTTTACTCTAAATATGCAAGTATTTGGGGCTTTTCTCTTGAATATGTATTATGTGTAATTTGTTATGATAAATGTATACATGTATCGATATGATGATGGTTTATAGTTGGAATACCTTTTTGGTAACATATAAAATGCATGATGAGCATGATTATCATTTGGGTCTCATAATGGACTTATGTGATAGGATGGTAACATAGTACCCATGGTTGGTATCGAAATGTATTGGTTGAAATATACCTCAAGACCTCCTATATAATATGTTGGACGAACCAAGTCAGTAGACACTAGGAGGATGTAGTCTTGGGCGCCACCGTGATGGTATGTGCCTAGACCTCCGCCGTTCGGGGTAATGCCATGGTTGTAGTCCTCGGATGTGTCGGGCCTTTCGGGTGTCTCTTTTTAGAGTGCATCAAGGTATATCGACTCTTTGTGTGGAACTTGATTGGTGCTATGGGTCTCCCCTATTGACTCCACATTTGTTGAACTACGGTTAACTGCTGATAAGAATTGTAGCTGTTCATGCATGCTTATTATTGTTCAACTCACTAGGCTTTTTGGCCTAACACTTGTTTGGTGTCTATGTGTATCTCAGGTTCTAGCGGCGCCGATTCTAAGCTGGCATAGTGCTTGGGTTAGAGCTTGGGGAATACTTGCAAATGGACATGTGTTGGATAGAAGGATTTTGGATTTATAGATGACAACCCTTTTGTAATCTCTTTTCTAGTTGTAGAAATTAGATTAGTTGGTTGTTAATTTATTGTCCGTTAAATTACAGTTGTGATTAAACAGGTTTGTATTATTTCCCCATTTTTGGGAGGCTCTTGCTTTGGCAATCTTATATACCACATGTCCGTTTTTCGGATTTTTGTTATCCCTATTTTTAGGGTGTTACAAGTATTTTGGATATTTAATTGTCCATGCTTTAACATTTGGATTTCATTCCATTTTATGGTCGCATGAGTATTGAATTTTAGTTCCATGTTTTCGGTGGCATATTATATTTATATGGAGTGTTTTCCATGATTTATGAGTTGTGTATTATGCCCCACCTATGTTTTGGGTGTTTTGGGATATAAAGTTTTATCCACGTTTTTATAATTGGGAGTCCGTCTTCTATTTACGTTTGAGTGAGTTTTGGGCTGCATCATTTTATAAATAATGTTTTGTTTTGGGACGATCATCCTTAAAAATGCATGTTATTGGAAAACGAGTCGTTTTCATATTTAAGATAAATCATTTTGAAAGATCATGATTTAAATTGCATTCTTCCCTTTTAACGATATATTTATTCATGTGAAAACTTTTGAACTCACTAGGCGTTAGCCTAACCTTTTTATTTGTCGGTATGTGCATCAGGTCCCGGCTAGGTATGGTACTAACAACAATGTGAAGAGTGAGAAATAGATTTATGCTAGAGGGTGAATAGTTTGGTGAAGCGTTCCCCGTTATCTTTGGGTATAGCAATTTGTATTTGGGTTTAGTAACACCTGATCTTTAATTAGTCTATGTGTAAGACTTTATTTGTTTTTGTTGATGGTTAAATCTAGAACAATATTTTAAGAATGGACATGTCGTAAGATATTTTATCTTTTTTTGAGGCATTATTGAAAATTTTAAATTGTTGCTCTTTCCAAATTTGAAGGTGTTACATTATGGTTCACGATCATCTCACGACCAAGTCGTACGACCTAAGAACCTGATGCCAAAACTTTGCCTTAACCGCAAATACCTTGCTCTATTTCTGAATTTACATCTCCTAGTCTCATTCGATCGCAAGGTTCTTTACGACCCAAAAAGTTTGGTCGAATTATACAACAAATTTTATTTTCCTTATACGTGAATACTTATGTTTGATCAATTAATAGATTCATAACTTGCCCAGTCGCAAGTTCTAAATCGTCCAACAGTATAATTGTTTGCGCTAGTCGCAAGTTCCTTACTAACTATTTTTACTTGTCCAGTCGCAAGTTTATTTACTTATGATTAAACATATTTTTATGTCGTGTGTTACTTGGAACAATTTCCATTTGATCCTTCGATGATTGTCGTGAATAACTTATTCTAGTGTTTGTTTCGATAAAATAAAGATTGTGATATAATAAAGTTTCGACAGGTTTTCATAATCAAAAGTTCTTGTATTAATATCTAGAAAGATATTACAAGGCACGACATGACCACCAACGATCGCCCGATTGAAAAACAAAAAACTATAAAATGCTAAAACTAAGGAGTCAACTGCTCTTGCTGCTGGGGCGCGACTCCGACGTCTCCACCTTCAGGGGCATCAACCAACGACTCCGGCTCTTGCTAGTCCTCAGAGTCAAGGTCCCTCTCAGCCCCGACAAACTCCAAAAAGAAGGATACTTCACCTTCTACTGATGCCAGGGGATTCTGACCCCTTAGGTGACGTGTCATTAAGGCCGCCCGAACCTTGAGACGAGTAAAAGCCTCAATGGACTTCACCTTCTCCTCGAGTCGGGTGACCTGCTCCTTCGTCGCCCCTATTTCCGCCCTAAGGTCCTCGACTTCTTTTTCATTCGCAGTCGAGGCTTCCTTCGACGTTTTTAGCTCCGCCTCCGCCCCGGACGCACGATCAAGGGTCATCCTTAACTGCTCCTGAAGCTCTCTCTTATCTCGATCCGAATCCTCAAGATGGATGATGGTGGTGTCCAGGCATTTAGAGTATTCCTCACGCTGGGCTTCGGCCGATTTTTCCTTCACCTCCACCTCTACGACCTTAGTCAGAACTGTCCTTTTTACCTTCTCAAAACAGGTATCAAGTCGTAAGATTTTAAACAAAAATAAAAACTTACACCAACAGATGCTTACCATAAAGGAGAGCCCCGCAACGTGAGCCCCTAAATCGTCGATCGATACATCTTTGTAACAGTCGCAAAACGTCGATAGCAAGAACTTTCCCAGATGTGGGAAAAGCTCCTCCCGACTCAAATCATCAGACGACATAAAGTCGCCTGGTAAAGAGTTCACTGGCATTTGATCCAGGTCCACCTCCACCTGAGAGCCTTTCCCCTTGTCCTACGACCGGGGGGGATTGGCCTTCCACCCTGGCTGGTGGAGCTTGCGGAATGGACCCCGCATCCATGAACTGAGGCGTCTTCGCCTTATCCGAAAAAGTGGCGTTAGAGCGGCTGTCCTTTGAAGACGGTTCCTTTAGGACCATCTTCGGCTACTTAACCCCTAAGCCAAATGTCGAGGGAGATCTTCTCTTGATTTCTCGCCCTTTGCGGGCGAGCTAATCAAGGGCATCTCTTCTTGAGAGACCCGTTGGTGGCTTCATGGGGGTCGATCCTCCTATAAAAATTGCAAACAGTAAGTGAAGTCCATGACTAAACCTTAAAAAAATTTACAAGTAAGTGACGTCATGATCCAAAGGCAACGTCTGACTACTAACCTAAGCGATCACACGATCAATGGGTGACGTTTGACGACTACGCCCTTCAAAAACCAAACGATCAAGTGGTGATGTTTAAATGACTAGACCCACTAATCCCACGACCAATGGGTGACATCTTTTTTTACTAGACCCCATGAAATTTTACAACTGATAGGTGATGTCTAAGCGACTAGACCTTATAAACTAAGTTAAGCGTGAAGAAATACTTACCCGTCATTTTCTTCTCAGGAGTCTCCTCGCTAGACTCCTCCTCGTTTTCCTCGACTGACGGGGCAATGAAAGTCCCGAGAAACTGTATCTCGTCGTCTTCCTCGTCCACAAACTAGCGAGTAAAAAATGAACGCTCCTCTATACTATGCGTAAGAAAACAAAGGTTTCTATCTTGGTTCAAGAATAGAAAACAAAGGTTTCTATCTTGGTTCAAGAATAGAGCACACTCTCAGAAGGAGAGGTGATCTTTCTATTTATACCCTATGCATTAAATTCATGGCAGGGTACTTTACACGTGTCATTCAGTGATTGGCTTTGGTAGTCTGACTTTTGGGAGACATGCTTTCGGCCGTATCATGAACAGTGTAGTTGACAGAGTTGTTGTACGATTTGTGGCAGAGATATGTCCGTTCTGACACATCGTACTGGTTGTGCAAGGTAAGACAAAAGGAAACTTGAGGCATAAGCTTTGTGATCGATTGATCGCTGAATATCTCTTTCTTCAGAGATATAAAGAGGTTCAGCTATCGCTGAAGCTTTTCCTCATGTTCCTTCGCGTATAAGTAGAGTTGTCTTTGCTTCACTGATATCCGCATCAGGTCACTAGTAGACTTCTCTTTGTTCAGTGGCTTCGTCTTCGATTCAGCTATGAACATATGTTGATGCGAGACTTGTCTTCAGGGATTACATTACTGTTTACATCAGAACTATCAGCGATAACTGAACAGACTCAGTTTGATCACTGATAGTGAAACACTAATACATATTAAATGTTTATAAGAAAGACTATCAGCGATAACTGAACAGACTCAGTCTGATCGCTGATGGTGAAACACTAATACATATTAAAACGTAATTTTCACTAAGTATAGAAGAGGGTCGTTATCAAATCACTGAGAGATCTTGGATCAACAATATCCCCCTATTTGATAATGACAAAGTAACTGAAGAAAATTACTTTTCAAATTCAAAATAAGGAATAATCAGGACTCATAACATACATGTCCCAATTACTATTTTGAGGGATCTTTTACAGTACTGATGGAGTTAAGTACATCACTGAAATTTTCATTAATTCAGAGAAAGAATTACCATATATGAAAATTATAAGTACAAGTGAAGAACTAACTACTGTAAGTTTAACTAATAGATTACAAAAATTGGAAACTAATCTATCAGCTATCTAAAGAAGACTTAGGAGGATTTATCATATACTCAGGTATTTCTTCTCCTTTTTGCCTTCGATCAGAAGATTCATGAGATATGATTGCCTTGATCGGTTCAGCAGAGGGAGAGAAGTCACACCATAAGCACAAGAGATCCTTGAGATGACTGAGGGGACAGATAGGAATTTCAGAGACTCTCTGAAATCTGAGTTCTTCCTCATCATCTCTGAAGAAGATTCCAAAAAGTTCTTTAAGTACTTGTCCTGCAACATATGGTCCACCAGGGGGCAGAGATAGATCGAGAACTGAAAGATCAGGAGGAGGACCGAACAAAGCTTCTCTTGAGAACTTGATGGAGGTTTCATTTCTTATCACTGCGATATTTTCAGAGGAGGAGGAGATAGGCTTCCTTTTGAATTGCCTTGATTTGGAAGGAAGAGCAGATGGTACTTTCAACACAGTGGAGACTCTGTTGATGAGGGCTTCTAAGATGCCTTCGACATAGCCTCTGCTGGTTGATTTGGATTTCTTCAGCGCTTCTTTGAACTCTAGCCATTCCATATAATCGAAGGTTTCCATCTTTGACACGAACATGGCCTTGCAGCTTCCATCCTCTCTGGTAATCTCCATAGTGACAGAAACTCGATCCATCTTCTTTTTCCCAGAGATAGTAACAACTATGATCTTCATTGGGTCAGAGCGATAGTCGATTTTGCTTTTACACCATTCGACTGAGCTATCGCTAACCCTTTGTTCTTTTGAGCTCTCCTCTTCAATCTCTTTCAAAAGAGCAGTCTGGACTTCAACTGGTTTCTTTTTCAGCTTCTTGTTTTTGACTTGAGAGGACTGAATCTTGAGAGTTAGAGTGGCATCTCTTTGACAGTCAGCTATCACCTTCTCAGCCCTGACAGATTCTTCGATTTCAGCTTCAGTCAAGAACTCTAGATCTGTTGATTGAGAGGGGATCTTCAGTCGTTGATTCTCTAGATGAGAAATCATCTATGTTCGTCTTTTCATCTATTCCTCTGACCAGTGAGATGGTCTAGAGGGCCTCCCTGGATGTTGCAGGGACTCTTCTTCCTCATCTTCTTCATCAATCTCTCTTACAGAGATTGGAATTATTTGATCATCAGCTACAACAGCTGGGATTATTTGGAGTTCTTTACCCTTAAGCAGGGGAGAGAACTATCTGGTCAGAAAATGAAAAGAAGGTTAGTTTATTTTTGGGGAAGAAGAGAGATAAAGGTTAGAAAGAGACAGGGGTGGGGTTTTATAGAAGGATATAGGAACAAGAGAAAGGCATACCTGAGAAGGAGTCTCCTCAGATAGTGAAATCGTCTTCAGGCTTCCCTCAATAACTGTACCCTTGGTTTTGCTTTGGGAAAGGGTTCCTGATGGTGTTTCATGACTCCCCCCTGCTTGGACAACTTCTTTCGAAGTTATCGCTGATGATGTGATGGCTGAAGAACACCATAAAGACTGATCTTCTTCATCGTCATCATCATCATCCTGATGAGGTTGCTTTTCCTCTTGATCTTCAAGATCAAGAGCTTCATCTTCATCGTCCTCCTCTTCTTCATCATCGATTATATCTTCGAGAGAAGGAGGGGATTTATCAGCAACCATCTCCCCCTCAACATGAGAGGGAGTTTCTTTCTGTTGGACCTCAGCAGCAGCTTCTATCTCCGTATTTTCTTCAGCTGCTTTCTCCCCCTCTTTGTCATTATCACGGAGGGAGAGATTTTTGGAAGGAGATGAAGTGTTTGCAGCGGCCAACTTCTGAACTTCAGCCTCCAAACTTTCCAGACGACCTTCAAATGCAGAAAGATCTGACGTAGCCTAATAAATGAACTCAACGGCAATGTTCAGAGAGGTACGATCGTTCTATGTGAATGAGGGAGTAGGAGTCGAAGCTGGTGCCTTCAGGTGGGTCAGGATTTGTTAAAGAAGAACTTCACAGGAATCAACCTTGGCAGACAAGACATCAAACTGTCGCTTGGAATCCTCCTTCACTTGGTCAATCGCGGCTTGAAGAGCGAAGATTTGAGAGGATTCAACTTTCGTTGAATACGTAGCTGTCAATGTCTTCAGCTCTTCACCTGCTAAATTGACAGCGCTGGTGATATTGTTGAGAGAGGTAGTGAGAGAATCCACCTTTACGCCCAAACTGTTGACATTTGTGTCAACAGTCGCCAAACTAGGACCTGAAAGAAATCTTAGCTTCTGAGAAACAGGAGTAACAGGCTTAGATGGATAGGTAGAAGGTTTATTTGGGGGTTTTGGTATACCTGAACGTTCAAACAGATTGAAAAATTGCATGTCTCTTTCAAACGTTTGAGCATCAGGTCCTATAAATGCAACATGAGGTTGCTCAGTAGTTACCTCAGGTTGTTGATGATCTGAGATGATGGGGGACGTCACTATTGATGTGACAACGACCGTAGTCGCTAGCACGGTTGAAGTGGGTAATGCTGAGGATGTGGAGGAGAGACCCACGAATGCATCCAAGGAGGTTTGTTGAGAAACGTCCTTAGGCCTTGAGCTAGAGGTGCTTGTCTCCTTAGTCACTTTGGCCTTCTTCGAAGGACCAAAGGAACTAGCTGAGGGTCGTTTGTAAGGGGTAGCGGCAGGTATAGCAGAAGAAGGAACCCCCTGCGTGGCCGCTGAAGAATAAGAAGTGTGGAGAGAGAGTCGAGAGCGAAGATCAGAAATACTTACCTCGTTGGGGAGCGGCTTGACCTCCAAGGAGCGCTGGCCCACTTTGGCAAAAGTGCCATCAGAATTAGTGGGGTAAGTTGCAGGGTAGAGGAACTTCAAGTACGCACAGATGAAGCGTACATAGGGGATCTTGGGATCCCTCTCCGTCTTCACTATCTTTGACCTCAGATCGTCAAAGATAGTTGTAGCGTAGTCGAAATTTCTTCCAGCGATCACGGAGTAGGCCATTTGGACCTGAATCTTGCTGGCCTGGTCCAGTGACCCACTCTTCCCACTCATACACTGAATGAAGTGAGAGAAGATGTAGTTAAGCTGAGAAGGCATGTTCGCCTTCTTTATGAGAGTCAGCTTCTTGTTGGGGATTGTCGTCCGCGGCTTTGGGTCCCAACAGTATTCCATTGCATCCAGAAAGTGGATGAGTTCAGCGTCAGTGTGCAAGGCATCGAACCCATTCCTAGGTTTGTCAGGAAATCGCAGAGCTTTCCTTAATCCCAAGGCAGTCATCATCCCTGGTCTGAGATTAGTGCTGAAAGAAATAGCAGGAACCGGATCACCCTTTTTGTTGGTGACAGAGGTTTCTTCAGCGGTGAACCAGAATTGCTGGAGAAGAGTTTTTGAAGGCATGGGATCCACAGTGATGGCGTAGGCAATGCAGGATTGCTTTAGGAACTTTGCAGCATCCACCAGATGTGGGTATTTGACACCATCAAATTCCAGTCGTGCGAGATGGTTTTTTTTCGGAATCTCAGAGTCAGTTATAGCGAACTTGACGTTCTTGGAAGCGATGAGAGCAGATTGAGCCATTCTGAATATGAAAAGAAAAAAAACAGAAGAGTAGAAGAAGAGGATTTAGTCTAAAAATAAAGAAGGTTTTACCAGTTTATTTTTGAGGGAAGAAACATAGATAAACCAACATATTTGAAGATTAATGTGACGTTCTTAGAGGAAGATATAAGAACAGTAAGAAAAACCAAAAGATTTTGAATGAAGAAAATCAAAAACAATGGTTTTGAAGAAATAAAATCAAAATAAAAATGATTTTATATGATTAAAATCTTATAAAACCCATAATGGCAGTCCATAAATGGAGGTTTAAATTAAAAAGATTTAGAATGAGAGTAAGAAGAAGAAGATCAAAAATAACCTGTTGATCTTGAAAGATGAAGATGATGCAGATGCCTGAGAATGCGAGAATGCTTCGAGAGTTTTCTTGCTTTGAAAGTATTTTCAGAAAGCGTAAAACGATAAGAATGGAAAAACATTCTTTTTATACGTAGAGAGTAGGAGTTCCTTTCAGATATCTGAAAATTCGCTTAACAGCGATCAGATGGGATTCCTTGGGTTCAGATTGATAGCGTGCACATAAACAAGTAGAGTACATAATGTCAGGTCGGCTCGCTGTAAGATACAGCAGGGAGCCTATCATTCCTCTATAGGCAGTGACATTAACAGGTTTTCCAGATGGATCTTTGTTAAGTGTCAGAGGAGGTGCCATAGGGGTTTTCATCGCTGAAGTTTGTGTAAGATAAAACTTCTTCAGCATATCTTTAACATACTTACCTTGGCTGATAAAAGTACCTCTGTCAGATTGTTTGATCTGAAGACCAAGAAAATATGTCAGTTCACCCATCATACTCATTTTGTATTCTTTCTTCATTCTTTCAGCGAAGCGAGTATACAAAGATGGGTTAGTAGAACCAAATATGATGTCATCGACATATATTTGTACAAGAATAATATGACCTTTTATCTTTCTGAAAAACAATGTATTATCAATTTTGCCACGTTCAAATTTTTCAGAGATTAGAAAAGATGAGAGAGTGTCATACCAAGCACGAGGGGCTTGTTTGAGACCATAGAGAGCCTTATCCAATTTATAAACATAATTTGGATACTTAGGGTCAAAGAACCCTGGAGGTTGTTCTACATAGACTTCTTCATTCAGCTTTCCATTTAGGAATGCTGATTTTACATCCATTTGATAAACAATGAAGTCTTTATAGACTGCATAGGCTAGGAATAGTCGAATTGCTTCGAGCCTAGCCACAGAGGCAAAGGTTTCATCATAGTCTATGCCTTCCTCTTTTCTGTATCCCTGAGCAACAAGTCGAGCCTTGTTGCGGGTTACAGTCCCATGTTCATCTAACTTGTTTCTAAACACCCATTTGGTGCCTATAACAGTTTTGTCAGACGGTCTAGGAACGAGATTCCAAACTTTGTTACGAGTAAACTCAGTCAGCTCTTCTTGCATAGCGTTGTCCGAGTATGGATCTCTGAGGGCATCATCATCCTTCTTTGGCTCTATTAAAGAAATAAAGTTAACAAAGAGACAGATATTACCTGAACTTCGTCGTGTCTGAATACCTGCATCGGGATCACCAAGAATTTGATCTATGGGGTGATCTCTAGACCATCGCTGAGCAGGAGCATGATCGCTTACTTCGGAGATTGGATCAACAATTGGAATGTTCACTGATGATGAAGCTTGAGGTACATCAGCTATCAAGTGTTGAGTGTCAGACATACCATTGTTTTCTGAGAGGTGTTCAGACGAAGATGGTTCTGATGGAAGAAGTGTGTTTAGAGGATCTACTGAGATCCATGAGTTGGATTCAGCGTTAGGGGATATGATGTTTGGATCATCATCAGCAGCCGGAGGATCTGAATGCTGATGGTTTGAGAAGAAAGGTTCTGTTTCTCTGTAATGAGAGAACATCCAAGCATTTAATTCTTCACTGTCAACGATTGGTTTAGAGTTCGCTGAGCGAGTTTCATCAAAAGTGACATGAATTGTTTCTTCCACAGATTGTCTTCGCTTGTTGAAAACTCTGTAAGCTTTGGAGATAGAGGAATATCCTAGAAATATTCCATCATCAGCTTTTGGGTCGAACTTTCCAAGCTGATCTTTGTTGTTTAAGATAAAGCACTAACAACCAAAGATATGAAGAAAGCTGATAGAAGGCTTCCATCCATGAAAGAGTTCATAAGTTGTCTTTCCAAATCGCTTTACTATCAGTGATCTGTTTTGAGTAAAACATGCAGTGTTTACAGCTTCCGCCCAAAATTGAGTAGGGAGGTGAGAATCGCTGAGCATTGATATAGCAGCTTCAATGATCGTTTTGTTTCTTCTTTCAGCAACTCCGTTTTGCTGAGGTGTTCTTACTGAGGAGAAGTTATGTGAAATTCCCTTGTTCTCAAAGAAATTGTTCAGAGAACTGTTTTTGAATTCAGCTCCATGATCACTTCTTATAGAGCGAACAGTAAGATTATTCAACACTTCCATCTTTTTAACAAAAGATATTAGTTCTTCTGGAGTATCACTCTTGCAGCGAAGAAAGATAACCCAGGTGTAGCGAGAGTATTCATCTATAATGACAAACGTGTATTTCTTTCCAGCAATTGATTGGATGTTGACAGGGCCAAACAGATCCATATGTAAGAGCTGAAGAGGACTTGTCACTGAGGAAACTTGTTTAGATTTTAAACTAGCTTTTGTCTGTTTTCCTTTTTCACATGCCGAGCAGAGAGATTCTTTAGCATATGAGTGCTGAGGAAGACCAGAAACCAGTTCCTTAGAAGAGAGAGAATTCAGGGTTTTGAAATTTAGATGAGAGAGCCTTTTGTGCCATAGCCAGTTAACATCAGAAGAGGCTTTGGAAAGAAAACATAAGTTTTCAGTGGTAGTAGAGTCCATATCTATTACATAGACATTTTCTCTGCGATAACCACTGAGAGCAATTTTTTCTTTCTCATTCACTACTGAACATGCTTTCTTAGAAAAGTGAACTTCGTAGTCTTTGTCACATAGATGACTGATGCTCATAAGGTTATGCTTCAGTCCATCTACATAAGCGGCTCTTCTGAACGTAGTTGTCCCATTGCTGAGGACACCAAACCCTCAGGTATAGCTTTTTCCATTTCCACCAAAGGTCAAAGAGGGACCTTTCTCTTCCTTGTATTTAGTGAGTAGGTCTTTTTGTCCAGTCATATGACGAGAACATTCGCTATCGAGATACCAGATGCCCTTTAATCCCTGCACACATAAGAAAGATTAAGCGTTGTTTGGTACCCACTTTTCAATGGGTCCTTTGGGGTTAGTGGAGATTGAAGATTCAACAATCTTCACAGCAGATGAAGATTCAGCTTCAGTGGTAATCTTCACTTTGGTTAATTTCTTAACCTTAGTGGTATTTTTCACCTTGGTTGATTTTTCAGCTTTGGTGACCTTCTCAGCCTTAGAGAAATTTATCTTCACTTTAGCTGTTTTATCAGCTTTAGTGGTAGTTGGACATTTGCTTGCAATATGGTCAGTAAAACCACAGTGATAACACTTTCTATATTTGAAAGTGGTTTTAGGACCGGGAGTAAAAGGTTTTGAGAATTTAAAATGAGCAGGGCCAGGTCCAAGAATGCTTTTAGCATGAGATCTGGGAGGAATTTTGATTTCTTCAGATCTCTTAGGCTTGAGATCAATCTTTAGCTTCAGAGGACAGAGATCGAAGATTTCTATCACAGAGCTAGAGGATTGATTCGCTGAAGGTTTAGAGGGAACTTTCAGCTTTGCTTTCTTCGTAGCCTTCTGAGGACGAAGGATGGATTTTCCTTTATTCGCAAACTTAGAGCCTTTGGATTTTTCCTCAGGGATAGAATTAGAAGAAGAAGGATAAAACTGATTATAAGAAGTGTCAGAGATAGAAGTGACAAATGTTCCAAACTTAAGCGTGGAACAGTCTTCTTTAGGCTCATCATGTGGTTTCCAAAAACCAAGACCGGTTTTATCACCACCAGTAGTTTGAGCATTTATTATCTCAGTGATCTTTGTTGAAGAATTACACCATTTTTCAACAGTAGCCTTTTCTGTTTTTAGAGCAGCGATGGCATGTTCGCGTTCTATGCTGATGATTTTGTTTACAACAACTTGATCTTTCAAACTTTCCTCTAAAAGAGTTAGTTCTTTGATCTTTTCATGACATTTTTCCAGCTGTTCAGTTAAGTCATTGTTTTTGCTCTCAGCTAGAGTTTTGCCGTTTAAAGCATTGTAAATATCAATCGTCAGCACATCAACTACGCGACTTCTCTCTGATTCAGGTAGAGAGGGATTAGTAGAGATAGATACCTGAGATGATATATAGCTCATAGAAGTTTCAGCTGGTTCTTCCACTTCTTCTTTAATCTCAGCCATGAGGCAAAGATTAGCGACTTCTTCATCAGAACTTGATTCTTCTGATTCATCCCAGTCATGTTCTTTAGCAATGAGACCTTTACCTTTTCGCTTGTAGCTTTTCAGCTTTTGATATTTGCCTTTCAGCTTTAGGTATTTGTCATCGCTGGATCTTCTTGAGGTAGAAGGTTTGAAGACTTTCTTTGACCTGCACTCACTTGCAAAGTGTCCAATCTTTTCACATTTATAGCAAGTAGCAGAAGCCTTATCAACAGGGGTTGATTTTGGCTTGTCAGTGATAGAGAGAGGCTTATTTCTTTTGAAATTGCTCTTTCTTGCAAATCTCTTAAAAGAGTTTGTCAAGAGTGCTAAGGATTCATCAAACTCTGAAATATCAGTGTCTGATATATTCTCAGATTCAGAATCTAACTCAGTGATAGTGAAAGTAGATCGCTGAGATGGAATTATCTCTGAAGAGATTAAAGCAACAGGAGTGCTTTTGGAGTGTTTGGAATCTTTTGTAAGATTCTTCTTCAACAGGTTTGATTGCTCATAGTTAAGCAATATTCCATACAAGGTGCTGAGAGAAAGAGAATTTAAGTCTTTGGTCAGCTTGAGACAGATTGAATAACTGTCCCAGCATTCAGGAAGACATTCTAAGAATTTTGTTAGGACCTCAGAATTAGAATAGGTCCTACCAACGGTTCTTAGGTCAATGATTAAGCAGTTAAACCGCTGATGAACGTCAGAGAGAGATTCATTCTTACCAGCGATGAAGCTTTCATACTGTCTTACCAAGTTAATCTTTCGAGTCTCTTGGATTTCAGTGGTGCCTTCATATTGAACACATATGGTTTTCTTTAGAAGTTTTAAGATGCATGATGGAATGGAAAACTTCATCAGGCAGAGCCATAGAGATAATGGTCTTTGCCCTTGCATCGATACCAACTTTCTTTTTGTCCTCATCACTCCATTGTCTGATTTCCTTAGCAATATAGAGTTCAGGAATAAATGGAGTGGTGGCAGTAGCTGGAAAAGCAGCTATGATTTGGACAGGTTCATAGGGTCCGCTTGCTACGTACTTAGGTATAGTGGGATCTGCACCTTCTAGAAATAGCATCATTCGATTTTTCCAGAGAGAGAAGTTATCTCTGCTAAATCGAGGAGGTTTAGATAGTGAACCATTATCAAAATAATTTGTGTTTCTGTTTAGTGCCATATTTGAATAGAAAGGAAGAGAATAAAGAAAGATCTTGTTTATCAGATTAAACAATGTGCTCTGATACCACTTGTTGGTCCCGGAGGTGCTTAACAAGTTTGTAGAAGAGGGGGGGGGTTGAATACAAACACAGAAATTAAAGTTTAATAAATTGTTTATTGATAAATCAAACACAATTTACAAGTTTGTTGCAGAATAAGATTAAGACAGACTCAATCTAAACAAACTTAAGAAACACTAAGATGGTTGCACAAGAATATAGAGAAAAGGGTTTTAGAAGTATAGAAAACAAAGGTTTCTATCTTGGTTCAAGAATATAGCACACTCTCAGAAGGAGAGGTGATCTTTCTATTTATACCCTATGCATTAAATGCATGGCAGGGTACTTTACACGTGTCATTCAGTGATTGGCTTTGGTAGTCTGACTTTTGGGAGACATGCTTTTGGCCGTATCATGAACAGTGTAGTTGATAGAGTTGTTGTACGATTTGTAGCAGAGATATGTCCGTTCTGACACATCGTACTGACTGTGCAAGGTAAGACAAAAGGAAACTTGAGGCATAAGCTTTGTGATCGATTGATCGCTGAATATCTCTTTCTTTAGAGATATAAAAAGGTTTAGCTATCGCTGAAGCTTTTCCTCATGTTCCTTCGCATATAAGTAGAGTTGTCTTTGGTTCACTGATATCCGCATCAGGTCACTAGTAGACTTCTCTTTGTTCAGTGGCTTCGTCTTCGATTCAGCTATGAACATATGTTGATGCGAGACTTGTCTTCAGGGATTACGTTACTGTTTATATCAGAACTATCAGCGATAACTGAACAGACTCAGTTTGATCACTGATAGTGAAACACTAATACATATTAAATGTTTATAAGAAAGACTATCAGCGATAACTGAACAGACTCAGTCTGATCGCTGATGGTGAAACACTAATACATATTAAAACGTAATTTTCACTAAGTATAGAAGAGGGTCGTTATCAAATCACTGAGAGAGCTTGGATCAACAACAAAAAACGTTAGGCACTTTACAACTGCAATAAAAAACAACGACTAAGAGACACTTAGCTTTAGCCTCAGTATTCCACCCGGTGGTGATCCAGCGAACATCGCCATCTATTGACGACAGGCGACCAAAGACGTACCACGCCTTCCACCCACGGTCATTAACGGACGACCCCTGAACCAAAGTATGAGCCCCCTATACTTTGAATATAGCTTGTATCTATGGTTCGCCTCTATTTTGACCGAGTAGGCCAAAAGGAGGTCATTGGCATTAAAGGGAGACGCCCATTCAGATGTCAATCATTTAACGACTTGAATGATACGCCAGAATTAGGGCATCATCTGCCCCGGTGAAATGTCAAATATCAATAAAAACGATCTCGACAAAGGTGAGAAGGGCCATGAAAACCCAATTTGGAATGGGTACTCGTGCAAGACGAAGTACCCACTCAGGCATTGCTCTGGTCTCAAGAGAATCGAAGGACACAGTCAAACCTCCCCAGGAACCTGGGCTAGGGACCTAAAAGCATCAAATTCTTCATCATCGGTGATGACACTGACGGGATCCGACGACAGTGTGGACTTAGGACCAGCTATTGTAGCCGCGTAGAACTAAAATGCGTCCCAGTTTTTCCTAGGCTTCCAAGATGTAGTCTTAAGACGCATGGGAGAGTTAGAAAACCGTACCTTAAGAGGGGCTCTAACCACAATCGTCAAGGGCAAGAGTTCAACTCTCTCCTCTTTGAAGGATTCGAAGGTCTCTCTCTCTATAAAACTCAGGAATTTCGTAAAAAGGAAAGGATTCGGCCGGGAGTTGATATTTATACTTGATTTAGTGTCAGTTCGAGTCGACAGATGGTCTACACATGTCATCGACCCTACGTATGCCAACCGTCGGATGAACGACACATGTCCCTACGCCTAACACCACGCGCCCCACGTCGCCATGACGTCACGACCGTTATGCGGCTGCATGCATCCCCCCACGAACTCTTCGGTTTTCGAGAAACCAATTTGGGTACATTTGTCGACATGTATCCAATCCGATTACAAATTTGAAAAGTCGACTAGCCGCCTAATTTTCAAATATTGGGGGCAAACTGTCTGGTAAAATTTCACAAGGCACGACGATGCAAGGAAATCAAACGTCTTCAATCTAAGGACCATTCTTGTATTAAGATAAGATCTTAACGATCACACACACCGAGGACCATAGTCGTCACTTATGACGACGATCATAAGTTTTTCTCGACCGCAACCAAGAAGTCACTCGACGACTCCTATCTTACGACCTCTCTACTGTAACTAAATATTATGTCATTTATTACATACGACCGTTTTTATGGTTCTTTATTACAGGTTTTAAAGCGCATAATGGCCAGCAGATATAACGGACGAACATCATCAAGATCAATCATTATCAAGACCGTTGGACATTCAATGCTCATTTATGACGACCAAAAGCTATATATACAAGGCTTGAAGAATCATTCAAGACAATACTAATCAACCTGAACTCCTCTGCAACACTTAAGAACTCTCGACAAAGTGCTCTAATCGCACGACGAATAGTTGCAAGCTTACGATTTACTTATTTCTATCAGTAATATTGTCATTTGTACTTTCGATCAATCCTTTTAAAGGACGACGTCCCTGTTTGACGTCCATAGTGCACTTGACGATCTCTGCTATCGTCTGCGCTTTTTACCCTTGACGGGGTTTTCCACGTCACCAAATTCTCTGTCTCTTACTTACTTTTATTACCCATCGTACAATTTGTCGATTGATCGCTTACTTAGTTGCTAAAACTCCACACCGACCTTAGATCTTCCTTGGTACGATTTTTGGCATCAACAACTCTGATATGGTTATTTCGTTATGATTAGTCAATGATGTGAGTGGATGGTTAGGCAAGATGTAATTTTCCGTTATGTTGAACCGTCTTTTGTGCGTGTTTTAGAAGTTAAAGTGCCAGTAGGTTTGGGAAAAGTGACTTCATGTGGAGTACTATGAGTGATCCGTAGTTGGTGAGTAACTAGTACAATGGTCGTGGGTGCATGGGGAGACTATTATGGTTCGCACATGGGTGTAGTTTTCTTTGTACTACTTAAATTTGTTTCTCGTAGTTACAATGGCCTGACACAGATTGTGATATTGTCAGGGAAATCGTCTGCGTAAGATGAAATTACTATTGTGTGTAGTTATCTGAGAAGAAATATAGTCTTGAGAGACTCTATAATTGGGCATATATGTTTGTTTGAAAGGATGTGACCATGGAAATGATTTGGCTATGCTTGAATGTTAAATTATAAAGTCAAAGACGCGTAATATCTTACTAGTGTGAGTTTAATGTGAATCATTATCTTAGAAGGAAGATCGCCCTCATGATGAGATAAATATAACCTCAATGGATAGATTAGTAAGGATGGTGAAGATGGGATACAGGTGTGTTTGGTACAACGCCTTTGGGAGAGGAAATTGTTAAAGATAAAATATGGAGGGGAAGCTGAAAATTGTGGGTTTTGGTGCATGATGTTGTGTTATGAATGCATAATTTTATTTCTAATTCGAGTAGTTAATGAATGGTTATGACAAGATTTCTTAAAAATGAAATTGCAACTTATCATTAGTACGTATGAATGTGTTATGCAAACATAGGAAAAAGGGGGTAAACTAGTGAATAATGTAAATAATCTCTTGTTTAGGAAAATTTGTGACCATTTATTGACAAAATTTTGGGTTACTCTCGGTTAAAGTGTGAAAAACAAACCTCTTCGTTTGGATTGAGTTGTTGGAGTAGGAAAGAAATATCGGTGAAGCTTCAAATGTGAGATTTAGCTTCGAGAAGTTTATCGTTCGGGGAAAAGTAGTTGTCAAGAATGGAATCAAGGTGTATCCGACTTATATCAAATCATGTAGATTATTAACTAATTGTTTTCAATCATTTTAATTTTTAGAAGAGATCAACCAGGGTTAGAAGTGTTGTAGTAATCGCATTAGGCTTCGTAAGTTCGGAGATATCGGTAATATGGTGTTGGATGCATGTAAAAGCGTCATTACCTTATTTGTCTGAGCACTAATAAATGTACGGAGACCCTTGCCAATGTTATTTGGTGTCTGAGTATAGAGAAGGACATATGCCACTATGTCAAATAGTGCTTGGCTTGTCTATAAATGATTTGGTAACATCGATGATTTTTCGGAAAACCTTCAACCTTCGGGTATTTCTGAGTGGGAATGGAATCATGCTAAGTTGAACTTTGTGGTGAAGTTTTCAAGATATCCAAAGAGTTTTGTTGTCAATTGATAATCATTGATAGACACTAAATTGACCCAGTTTTGTCAATTCAAGGGATGTGTTTGTTGGAGAGGTTAGCAAAATGGTTTATCGCCAATATTAAGATCAGGTGCATAGTGCCAGTATCGATCGCGTCGGATTATGATTGATAGTCATCTTCCGCATTCTAGAAGAATTTTAACGATAAATAGAGTCTCTGATCAAATCAAGCACATGCTATCATTCCTCGCTTGAGGAACAATTGTGTGAGCCATTCAAACCCTCAAGGATAAGTGAGGAGTGTGCTTTTGATTTATGTGGACGTGGGAAAGTCGTCTATAGTGGGTATAGTTGCTTACAATAATTTTGTCGGGAAAGTTTACAAGTAGTTCCGTATGTGGCCTTATGGTCGAAAAGGTGGAATACCTTTGTGAGGGAAGAAATTAGAGAAAAATGGTTGGAGGGATCAGAATTATTTGGTTAATTGAATGCAGCTAAAATTGTTCAGATTCGGGAATGGTTAAAGGTAGCTCGAGTCAGACAAAAGAGCTATGCGGATGAAAACCGTAAATCCACTGAATTTCAAGATAGGGGTACAAATATGTAACACCCCATATTTTGGGAGTTTTTGCCCAAATTTGATGTGGTGCGAGGTAGCGAAAAAGAAGACGGAGGAATTGCCAACAGTGTTCCGCATGACTCTCTGTGCGAGTGGAACCGCGGAGCATATCCGCCCGAGACTCTGCTCCGTCACGATCACAGGGCTCGACGCAGCTCTCCGCGCAAGTGAAACAGCGCGAGCATCCTTGCTAGAGCACTATTGTAACACCCTCAAACTCGGAAATAGCAACAATTTAAAATTTTCTAAATACATCGATAAATAATTTATATACAAACACAATATAGGATTTAACCTCAATAAACATATTTATTCTCTACATACAGTCTATAATAAGGACGGGTGCTACTAAAACCCAATAATAGTCACTATCTCCAACTGCGGAAGACTTCATCAATCTACTTACTCTCGTGTAAGTCTATAGCTCAACTCCTCAAAGCACTGGTAGAACCAAATCCCAACTGGAACCTGATGCACATGCCGAAAAATAAAAGGTTAGGCTTAACGCCAAGTGAGCTCAAGAGTTTTTGTTAGAGATAAATAAAGCGATAACTTTAGGAATGTTATTTAAAATCATGATTTCCCAAAATGCAATACAACTAATTTGGAAACAACTAGAAATGAAATACATTAAATCTTAAAACAATCTCTTTTCATCATTCACCCCTTTCGTGATTAAAATCATAAAACACACGCCTCTTTAAATAAAGTCAAAACTCAAAGCGCATGTAAAACATAAATGATATTATAATGATCAAACGTTGAAAACATAGATAACTCAAACTTCCAAGACATCCCAATAACTCGAATGAGTTTCAATAACCGAAACCTTAAAACATAGATAATTACCCATACTCAAACGTCGCCAAAAACATGGATTATAAAACTCCATAACCAAAACCACACCTATTGGTGACGGGGAAGACCCGATTACATTGTACGTGACGGAACACAAAGTACGTCACATAGTTATGTAGTAAATCAAAACATGTGGGTTACACATAAAACACCCACCGAGCTCAACTACTCCAAGTCTATTGCCCGAAAACATCAAGTCAACCACTCCAGGTCTATTCTTGAGAGTCCCCAAAACCGGGCAACTCGGACACAATGGAATTACACCTTACTGTCCATGGGACACTGCCCGACCGTATAGGCCCACACCCTACTTACCCTGGAGCCCGATGCCTATTCCATGCCAAATGGTGAACCAACTTCCCAAACGGGGACAGAGGAACATCGTGCCTATGGATCCATTACACTAACTAAACCATTACATGACTCAAAACGAATGAGCCAAAGCATTCAAAACATGACATGCTCAACTAAGATGAAGTAAATGCAAATCAAAACCAAACGCTCAACATTGAGAAGTTAAAACGAACAAGTGTCCTCAAAACCCAACAAAATCCAAACCGAGCCAGAAGCTCAACAAATCCAAAGACCTAACGTCGAAATTCATAAAATGAAATCAAATATAAACAACCCATATTTATATAAATCCATGCTCCAAAGCATATAATTAATTCCAACGTAGTTTAGATTGGGACAATTCATTTTCCAAGTGAATTTACAACATTTATTCTTTCAAAACGTCCCATAACACAAAACCATGCATTTCTCTAAAACACAAATCAAAACACATTTATACTCAAAATCTACTTCCATAAAATAAATCATAGAAATACCAAAATACATGATTTATTTATCATAATGCTCCAAAATCCCAAAGATGTGTGCTAAATGAGTTTATAAAATTAAACACCTTTGAAATACTCAACTTATCAGCAGTTAACCAGACTTATCAGCATTTAACAAAACTTATCAGCAGTTAACAAAATTTATCAGCAGTTAACAAAACTTATCAGCAGTTAACAATTTCATGTAAAACGCTTTAAAATAAACATTTTGGCATGTACACCATTTTCACAAATCAACTTGAACTCACCTTGCTAGATTTAGGCTAAATCTAGATTTTTACCCCGCTTTGAGCTCCTTTGAAGAAACTCGAATCTTCAAAGTCGAAACTTCCACCAACCTAGATACACAAGTTCAACCATAAATATACTTATTACACCATAAATAATTGATCCCCAAACATATTACCCCAAGATCCCATCAAAACACCAAAACCCTAATTTTAATCTAATTCCTCCAAAACCATCAAACCCAAAATCTGAAGAATACAAATACTAGAAAGTCATCAAATGAACATGTATAACTTAGAGAGAAGATCTAGAAGAGAGAAGAATAACTTACCACTTGGATTTTGAGCAAATCCCCAAAACCTAGAAATATCATGAGATGATGAAAAACACTTGATCTAGCACTTGTGGTTGGGGTAGCAAACTTTATGACGATGGAACACCTTAAGATCCAAGGAAATGGTCTTAAAATGGATTAGGGTTAGTATTGGGTGTAGGGGAAACGTTTTGGGAGAAAATGATATGAGAGGTGTGAAGTAAAATGAGAAGAAGGTGAAGAATCGCGACTTTAAAAGAGGTCAGGGGCCGCTCGCGATTGTGCCCTTGGCACTCTCGCGGGCACTCTCGCCTAAGATGTACTGTGGCCTCCACCATGCTCGCGACCTTGCCCCGCGATTGTGACACATGTCACAGTCGCGGGCACTGTCGCCCAAACTGTGCAGGACCCCGAATCCTTCCTTTTTCCGCACCGGAAAGCTCTCGATACACCATGGGACCTAGATAATGTTTTCCGGACACACTCCTCCCTCTCACCAATCCAAAACGTCCTGAGACCTCTGTAGGCCGAAAATTACGGGTGTTACAATCCTCCCAACCTTAAAGAGATTTCGTCCTCGAAATCTAGATTCCCGCGAAGCATTGCCCGCAGAGTAGGTTGTCTCTACCCCGCTTGCCAGGACTATCACCATAACCTTAAGTTGGTCCTCACGATTCATGCCCCTTGGGTACATCACCCTTATATCCGATTGAACACTTATCTTACCGACGAAATCCTTAACCCTAAGATTGTTGTTGTCTCCCAACCTTGGGGAACACGTACTACCTCAAGGGTAGCTTGTGATTTCAATCTCTCCCCAAGCAATTTACCTCAGATCCCCACATTTCTGAACCTAAACTCAAGAATCAACATCAAACCCTGAAGAATTCTCAAAATTCTTCGCTACCACCATCGGTATTCGATAAGGTTTTCCTTCAAAGGACGTACCAATACGCTCTTCGGATAGCTGGTTAGTGTAGATTCGGCAACCAACCAACTCTGATCTACTCTTGATCCTAAAAACATTCTCCCAATAAAATCTTAACCACTTCTGGAAAGTCTACACACCTCAATATTTAATCGCCAACATCTAATCTTCCCTTAAATTCCACCACCGAGAGGTCAACTTTCCTCATGATTTACCAGGGATACTTCCAAACATTCCAGGATTCATTGGCTTCAAGAAACGAGTCTACGCCTAATACCAAAATGGTGACATCAAAACGTGGACATTCCGCCCAATACTTCATCCCATAAGTGTTGTCGCATTAGGTTGACACCTAACAGAGGACTAGTATACCCAAATCTCACACCTCTAATCGACGGACCCCACAATTTCTTGATCACGGAAGCCCATTAGGATGGTACACCGACACATATAACCTGATGTCCAACAGACAGGCAACCCACCAAATCAAACCCAACCAGGCGCAAGTACTCACATAAGACCTCATTCCGCAGGTTTACCGAAGCATAGAGATTATCTCTTAATTAACTTAGGAACAAAATCTAGTACCTCCACTATTCATGCATGATCTGAATCAAGACTGAAAACTCCAATTCAAAGTTGACCACAAGTCGGATCACCCGACGCTTCCAATCCCAAGGACTCCTCTAGTCCCTGAATCACAACTCCTTTTACGATAGGGTCTTAAATCTATAGCCCTAACGAGTTCAAGGTTTTTCAACAGGTATGCCAATTTGAAATCTATAAAACTTTCAAATACATGAGTTTTATAACAATTAATCGTGCGGTAAAAACACACTACCGTTCATTCGATAGGTTTCAAAATTGATCACCAACACTACGCATATAAAACTATTTCCAAAACTCATTTGATCAGTACTTACGTTAATATGGATAATAATAAAAGATGCGCAACAAAATTTTAAATGGACTACCATGGTCCTAACATGCATCAAATTATACCATAAATGGGGAAATAATTTCGCGTACCAAAACAGTTTATAACGAGGCGATTGAACAAAACTCCCAAGAGACAAGTTACGTAATCGAGTTCCCAAAATTTCTCATTCGACTATATAAAAATATGGAATAAAATTCCCAACAAGACCCGCATGCCGAGTTCTCTTCTCAAAACTTAGCAACACAAAACATGCATGCGATTGGTCAACATATAATAAATTTAAACCAATTTTCAAATTTTTGGTCGTACAATGAAATGATCTTGTCCACAAATAGTGGCTACAAAGATATGTGTACCGATAACTCGCTTAACGCATTGCAGAATTTATAACCGTAAAATCAAAACTGGAACACGTTCAAAGCAAAAGTTCAATATGAAACGAAATAAATCTTTCGTATGCTTACTCACACCAACAATTTAAAACAACTCGAATACCATGCAGCTTACAACGAATAACGCTTGTGTAAAACCCAAAAGAGAAATCACAGAATATTGAAACTTCCCAAAATAACATATGGGATAACATTTATTAACGAAACTCTCAAAACGTCTCTTAAGGTTGCGAAAATACCGGTGCAAAACTCGCATGAGGCAAAAATATTAAACGAACATTCATAAGTTAACACACACAATAATACAAGTATACACCTCTCAAAGTTCAACCGCACGACGCCAAGTGTCGTAAAATAGAATTCTATAACACCCAATAAAATTCTCCATAAATTCAATGAAACTCAATGAGCCAACGACACTCAAAATCAAATGGCGCAAAAAACCAACGTTCCCAAAATCAAATAGCATGAAACAAAGTTATGACTAAAACGCCATAATTCCAAAAAAATTTATCTTCTATCGCATCTGGTATAAAACGACACTTCTCAACAAAACTCACATGAGACTCAACGCCTCAATAAAACTCGTGAATTTACACTCAATAAAATTAAACTCACACAACTCAAAATACACTCGTGCATAGCAAAGCGTCAGAAAATAAATTTTTCATAATTTCAACACGACTCGTACAGACTAAAATTCCAACGGAAATTTTGACTCAAAATACAGGGACAACTCTTCCTTTAAAACCTTAACATACGTGGAGGAGATCCAATGTCAAAGTCAAAAATTCTACAGTTATTTGCCAAATAATCCAAATAACATCAAAACACGGATATTACAATAACCGGAAAAATAGTGTTAGACACGAAACAAGGATAAAGAGATTTTCAATAAGAATTGCAACCACGTGCAACAAAACAGTTTCATACATGATTAAGCTCACAGTTTAAAAATCTGATGTGCGTTAAATGCTTTACCAATGCTTCATGGTATAATTCACCTTACACTTCGAAAACATGAGAAACAATTGATGCAAACTTATTTTAGAAATAAATTTATATGCATGACTTTGGTCGGCACTCAACATCTCGAAATCTTATTCCTCAATTTTCCATCATACTATTGTCATCCGGGTGATCAAACATCTTAAAGCAATCATCGAAAATTTCATCGGTTCATCGTACAATTTCTCCTCGAATAATGTCGATTCCAAAAGTCTACGGTTCTATTCCATCCATTCCTTCCGACCCGAAACGGTCCACTTAAAGCTACCTCCATGCTTACTGTCTTTTCAAATGTCGAATACTCAAATCATCGACTCCTTCTAACGGTTACTTATTCATAAACTTCTTCACTACCCCAACGGTTATCGTACCAAGGCGGTTCAAGCATACTTATGTAACTCGTAAGCTCACCATAACACTGGTCAGGTGCTATTATGAATGTACTGTACATGATCATCCTTGCCATTTTCGGCGTGATTCCCGTTCCTAGTGAATTCACTAACCTCGAATCATCAAACCTTAAAGTGCCTAATGGTATGATCTCACATTCAAACGCTTAAATTTACGCTAGTTTGAGTCTAGGCATCCTAAAATCAATACCTAAATCTCTCAAACTTAAGCTTTGATACCAACTTGTAACACCCTCAAACTCGGAAATAGCAACTAATTTAAAATTTTCTAAATACATCGATAAATAATTTATCTACAAACACAATATAGGATTTAACCTCAATAAACACATTTATTCTCTACATACAGTCTATAATAAGGACGGGTGCTACTAAAACCCAATAATAGTCACTATCTCCAACTTCGGAAGACTTCATCAATCTACTTACTCTCGTGTAAGTCTATAGCTCAACTCCTCAAAGCACTGGTAGAACCAAACCCCAACTGGAACCTGATGCACATGCCGAAAAATAAAAGGTTAGGCTTAACGCTTAGTGAGCTCAAGAGTTTTCGTTACAGATAAATAAAGCGATAACTTTAGGAATGTTATTTAAAATCATGATTTCCCAAAATGCAATACAACTAATTTGGAAACAACTAGAAATGAAATACATTAAATCTTAAAACAATCTCTTTTCATCATTCACCCCTTTCGTGATTAAAATCATAAAACACACGCCTCTTTAAATAAAGTCAAAACCCAAAGCGCACGTAAAACATAAATGATATTATAATGATCAAACGTTGAAAACATAGATAACTCAAACTTCCAAGACATCCCAATAACTCGAATGAGTTTCAATAACCGAAACCTTAAAACATAGATAATTACCCATACTCAAACGTCTCCGAAAACATGGATTATAAAACTCCATAACCAAAACCACACCTATTGGTGACGGGGAAGACCCGATTACATTGTACGTGACGGAACACAAAGTACGTCACATAGTTATGTAGTAAATCAAAACATGTGGGTTACACATAAAACACCCACCGAGCTCAACTACTCCAAGTCTATTGCCCGAAAACATCAAGTCAACCACTCCAGGTCTATTCTTGAGAGTCCCCAAAACCGGGCAACTCGGACACAATGGAATTACACCTTACTGTCCATGGGACACTGCCCGACCGTATAGGCCCACACCCTACTTACCCTGGAGCCCGATGCCTATTCCGTGCCAAATGGTGAACCAACTTCCCAAACGGGGACAGAGGAACATCGTGCCTATGGATCCATTACACTAACTAAACCATTACATGACTCAAAACGAATGAGCCAAAGCATTCAAAACATGACATGCTCAACTAAGATGAAGTAAATGCAAATAAAAACCAAACGCTCAACATTGAGAAGTTAAAACGAACAAGTGTCCTCAAAACCCAACAAAATCCAAACCGAGCCAGAGGCTCAACAAATCCAAAGACCCAACGTCGAAATTCATAAAATGAAATCAAATATAAACAACCCATATTTATATAAACCCATGCTCCAAAGCATATAATTAATTCCAACGTAGTTTAAATTGGGACAATTCATTTTCCAAGTGAGTTTACAACATTAATTCTTTCAAAACGTCCCATAACGCAAAACCATGTATTTCTCTGAAACACAAATCAAAACACATTTATACTCAAAATCTACTTCCATAAAATAAATCATAGAAATACCAAAATACATGATTTATTTATCATAATGCTCCAAAATCCCAAAGATGTGTGCTAAATGAGTTTATAAAATTAAACACCTTTGAAATACTCAACTTATCAGCAGTTAACCAGACTTATCAGCATTTAACAAAACTTATCAGTAGTTAACAAAACTTATCAGCAGTTAACAAAACTTATCAGCAGTTAACAATTTCATGTAAAACGCTTTAAAATAAACATTTTGGCATGTACACCGTTTTCACAAATCAACTTGAACTCACCTTGCTAGATTTAGGCTAAATCTAGATTTTTACCCCGCTTTGAGCTCCTTTGAAGAAACTCGAATCTTCAAAGTCGAAACTTCCACCAACCTAGATACACAAGTTCAACCATAAATATACTTATTCCACCATAAATAATTGATCCCCAAACATATTACCCCAAGATCCCATCAAAACACCAAAACCCTAATTTTAATCTAATTCCTCCAAAACCATTAAACCCAAAATCTAAAGAATACAAATACTAGAAAGTCATCAAATGAACATGTATAACTTAGAAAGAAGATCTAGAAGAGAGAAGAATAACTTACCACTTGGATTTTGAGCAAATCCCCAAAACCTAGAAATCTCATGAGATGATGAAGAACACTTAATCTAGCACTTGAGGTTGGGGTAGCAAACTTTATGACGATGGAACACCTTAAGATCCAAGGAAATGGTCTTAAAAAGGATTAGGGTTAGTATTGGGTGTAGGGGACACGGTTTGGGAGAAAATGATATGAGAGGTGTGAAGTAAAATGAGAAGAAGGTGAAGAATCGCGGCTTTAAAAGAGGTCAGGGGCCGCTCGCGATTGTGCCCTTGGCACTCTCGCGGTTACTCTCGCCGAAGATGTATCGTGGCCTCCACCATGCTCGCGACCTTGCCCCGCAATTGTGACACATGTCACAGTCGCGGGCACTGTCGCCCAAACTGTGCAAGAACCTGAATCCTTACTTTTCCGCACCGGAAAGATCTCGATACACCACGGGACCTAGATAATATTTTTCGGACACACTTCTCCCGATCACCAATCCAAAATGTCCTGAGACCTCTGCAGGCCGAAAATTACGGGTGTTACAACTATGCGCTGAGAAAAGAGCAAATCAGCCTCAAACCCCTATTTTTCTCTCATTCACTTCTTCTCAAATGCTCCCAACCACAACCTAGGGTAGGAGGTGATTTTTGGCTGGCATTAAGTGGTTCAACCACCAATCCTTCAAGATCTTCATCTTCATCTTCTTCATCATCTCCTCACCATTGTTGACCATATCTTGGGATTTTCCAAGAAACCCATTTGTAAGTTACTCTAACCTTTTCTAGACCTTTGTTACTGTAAAACCTTTCATTTTAACCTCATAGAACATCTCCCTTGATTTATCTCTCGTATTTTGAGTTTCGATCTATTTTTTGGTATTTTAGAGATTTGAGACTTTTGTCAAGATTAGTGTGAATATGATTTCGGGAGTTACTCTCGGTGTTTTTGGTTTGTTTGTAACCTAGATAAGATTTGTAGTGGTAGATGTTTGTGGATCTGAAGCCTTCATCAAGAAAGCTCAAGTTTGGGGTAAAAATCTAGATTTAGTCTAAATCTAGCAAGGTGAGTTCTAGTTGCTTCGGAAAACTATATACATGTCAAAATGCACATATTTTGGGGTTTTGAAAATATATCCATGAGTTTACTTCATTTTGATAAGTTTTGTGAATATTTGTACACTTACACTTATTTGTGTTATAAATCTTTGAAAATGAGTTACAATATTTTATGAGGTGTTTGAGTCACCAAAAAGGGGGATTTTGAACGTTGCACACTTCACAATCGATGTGTTTTATGGTTAAATAGGTATTTGTACATACTTGGGATGTCAAAGCTTCATAATGGTTGTTAAGTGTGTTTTGGTGTTTTATCCTCAAAAATTATATTTAAACCAACTAATGGAGATCCATTGGATTTATTGGAGAACTTAGGCAACATAATGTGTCGGGTTTTATTTTGCGAAATGATAGGTACCAATAGTTATTTTGGGATTCTACCCTACTTATGTGTTTTGGGATATTGGTGCTTTAAAATTATTCCGGTTGTAACAGTGTGAGTAAATGGAAAACTGTCATTCTTGACACTATGAATATTTTGGGAAATCGTGAATCTTACGGTTTAGGCCTTAGGCCAATCATACGTTGGAGAAATACCAATTTTGGGGAAGTTATATTTCGGCATATGTAGCCATATTGGATTTATTCTTATTGCCAAACGTTTTATGATGCCTTATGGCTTGAGTTATACTCTAATGAGTTTTGGGGACGTTATCCGATTTAAATAGCTCAATATGGGTATTTCATGGAAATGCAATTATTGCACACATGTTGGTTATTACATGTTTTGGATGCATTAGTTCTTTCATATGGACTCGTGTAATGTTTAGACTGTAATGCATTGGATCCATAGGCATATGAGTCGTTATGTTCATCATTGAGTTTTTGATGTCTATGTTTGAGTATAGTGAGTGATCCCCAAGTCATGTTGTTATGTAAGCTTACGGTGGTGCTCTTGGAGAGCCGTATACTGAGCTAAATCTTGTGGTGGTGCCCATGGTGAGCCGGATACAGAGACTTGTGACTTTGTGGTGAGACTCATCTAGGGGTCGAGTAGTACTAGGGTCATTTGGGCATCTTGCAGTGGTTGCTCAGAGGAGCCGTATACGGGGATCCATGACCCGAAGTGAATCTTGTAAAGATTTATAAGTGGCTTAACTATGTGTTCCGTCACATTAAATGGAATCGGGTCTCCCCCATCACTGAAAGGTGTCATCTTCGGGTTCTCCTTTATCCGCACCTTCGGTGTTAAAACGTACCATTATATTTATATAAATAGTATTTGATGAAATACCTCGTGGGTGCGTTTTTGAGAGATTGGATGGCGAGCATTATTTGAAAAAGGATAATTGGTATTGAAAATGGTAAGTTTTGTGATTAAAGCCTTTTTATAACTAATATTCTGGGGGCGGTCGTTTGTAGAAGAAAGTATTCTTTTAAAACGTTTTATGATTTATGTGATAAAACTACTTTAAGCCTTTAACTCACTAGGCGTTAAGCATAACACTTTTTCTTATCGACATGTATATCAGGTCTTAGATGGACCTGGGAGGCGAATGGAACTTGGTAGAAGTTCTGGCAGGATGGCTTAGTGACGTCAACCAGTTTGAGAAGATAGTATACTTGGTGGTTTTAGTAGCACCTGTTAGACTTTGTTCCTTCTTGCGGGACTAGATAATTCCGTTTGAACTCTGATACATGTTGTGGTATTGTTTGCCCTTGTAACTCTAGATATTTGTTAATCCAAGTATTAAATTTAAGGGACTTTTGGAAGTTTTAAATTATCTGCCATTTTCAAATTTTCAGGGTGTTACACAACATGATAGGAAAATATCTCCATGGGAGAAGTGGTGCGTTTTGACAAGAAAGGAAAGTTGATCCCACATTATATTGGGCCATTTGCAATTATTGAACAAGTTGGAAAGGTGTCGTACAAATTGGTTGTACTTGATAAATCATGGAGAAATCATAATACGTTTCACGTCTCGAATTTAAAGGAGTGTTTGGCGGAAGTCGATATGACGATACCTTTGCAAAAAGTGCAAATAGATGAGAAATTTAAATTCGTCGACGAACCCGAGGCGATCAGTGACTGTAAAGACAAGAAATTGAGAAATAAAGAAACTAGTCTCGTAAGATATAATGGCGATTTCATAAAGGTCAAAGACGCAACGTGGGAGCTGGAATCGAATATGAGATCAAAATTTCTCATTTGTTCACTGATGGAATTCCGGGGACGGAATTCATTTAAGAGGGAGGTATTGTAATAACCCTCACATAATTTATTTAGCAATTATGGAAGTATAGGGAGTGTAATTGTAAACCCTTCTCTTTTCCAAGGACTAATTTGGTATATAAGAGGCTAAAAGAGGGCAAACCCTTATTCTCACCCTCATTTGTGTTGAACGATTTTGAAAGAAAGGGGGGATGGTGCCTTGGGAGAAAAATGGATTCTCCTTATATTCTTGGTGAAGAAACTTGAGATTTCAGTGGAAGAAAGTTCAACATCCTTAAGGTAAGCTTCTTCTCTCAAGCTTAATGCCTCCATTAATGGAGCTTTGAATTCTAGATGTAGACCTCTCTTGCTTTTTGAAGTATTTATTAGAAAATCTTATTGGGTTAGTAATATGGATTGTTTTTTGATGATTTTCAATTGTTTGCTTTGAGAAAACTCACCTTTATTAATGGCTTTATCAAGGGTTTAAAGGTTTCAAGAGTTAAGGGTTAAAATTATGGTTTATAAATAGATTGGAATGGATTTATTTAAGCTGTGTGGTTAGATTGGTTGTTATTTTGGTTTGTAGACTTTGATTCCATTGATTTAGGACTTATGGATCGACTGTGGTATTTATGGATGAGAATTTCTGCATTTTGAGAAGATCGTGAGTTTAAGCAGCTCAAACAGTGGCTCACGTGATTTTGTGCTCGACTTAAGTCGCAGGATAAGTCACGGTGGGCACTGTTGGTGCTTATCGACTTTCCTTTGTTTGTCGTTTCGATATAGGTTTGGGGCCTTGCATTATGGGATTGCTCTAGGGTTTATAGAAGTTAGTTTTTGAGCTAGTTAAGATGTTTTAACACCAAGCTAATGTCGGTTAATTCTGTTGTTTTATTTGAGCTTTGTTTAGAGAATGTGGTGGTGTGCTGAATCTCATGTGAGTTCCCTTAACCCTTTTTACAAATGTGGAATTGTTATAAATGTTTTCTAAACTTTGATTATGGTTCTATGATTTGGCATGCTTTACGTTGAAGCATTGGGCTATTATTGGTCTAAAACTTGTTTAATCTAGAATGATTATTGTTTAATATTGTTTATCATGTGGTATTTGTTGGAAAATGCTCGTGTCATAATAGATAATTATATGGCTAGACACACGTGGGGCCTATAGGGTCACACACATATACATTGAGATACCATTTAATATATAATGTAATTATTGTATTTACATTATATATATAACCTAAGTAACGTGGGGTAATTAAATGGTTACTAACATTTAATTAGGCTTATTGGGTTTGTATTAGATTTAAGTTAATAGCAAGCCTATTATACTTAATTTAATACTTGGCCCGTAAAGATTTAGAAGAGAGAACGATTAAAAGTCCAAGGAAGCTTTAGGGTTTATTTATATAAGGATATAAAATAAACCAATTAGGGATCACCCTAATCTCTCCTCCTCTCTCCCAAAATCGGAGCCCCCCCCCCCCCCCTTGCTCTCTCTTTAAGGTTTTTCCTTTGATCTTCTAGCTCGGTTCTTGGTTAATCGAGGCTCTAAGATAGTTACTAAGGAGGACTAGCATCCGGTGGTGATCAAGGAAGTGTAGTGTGGACTACTTTAGAGGTATTCACCATTGAATACTTGGTTTCAAAGGAACACACAAGCGGATCTATTTTGTCTACAAATCACGCTACAAAGGTATGCCGTTATTTGTATTTTTCGTTTAATCATATTGGAAATACGTTGATTCCTTTTGGTGATTTCTTTCCACTGCATTTATATATATGTTTTATTTGTGTGCTTTGCTATAAATCACCAACACTGGTATCAAAGCCATCGTATGTGCCATATGATTAGCGCGTATATGTAAAAGTGGCTAAAAACTTCTTTTTCTTTCTCCATGTGGTTCGTTTTTTTTTTTTAATAAATTTTTTTTTCCGATCCACATGAGGTGTGGATAATGTTTTTTTTTTGCCACAAATTACATATACTAATTTGAGGTAAATTATTGTAGTTTTTCTTCGATTTGTTAGCTTGCTTTTTTCTTATTGTAAGTGTTTTAGATCCATGGTAAAAACATGCATTTTTACCATGGACCAAGCCAACACTTTTAATGATATGTGTATTATTATGTTGATGTGCAAAACCGATGAAAATCGTGATCGTTTGTGTGCCTTGTTTCTTTGTTTGTCAGGGTTTTGGATTGTAATAATTTAGATTATTATTTCATGTATTTTTACTTAGTTTAATATTAGAATAAATGTATTTAGTCAAGAAATTGTAACCATTGCTCGGAATGGAATGGCGACAAAGTTAAAGACGAAAAGGCATTTTCGTAGCCGTTAGACAGTCGGCACGAAAAATGGATTTCCCGGAGTTTCGCACCTCGGAATGTGTTGATTCTCGTTGCTGAAGTTTCATATCTCATAGGAGTACAACTTTGCAAAAGGATGTTTAGACTCCTTGCATGTCGTTTCGGACCCCGAAGGTGCTGCATTTTTACGGACAGTTTTGATATTCGGATTTTCATGTGGGTTCTACTTGCTCTTGATGGTATTGGATCAAGTGGGAGCCCATTAAGGGTTTAGGTTGGCCCGTCCTTAGTTTCCCTCTTGGTCCGTTGTGACGGATCACGAGATCAAGCATAGGTTTTTCATCGGTTGAGGTTTTGCACATATTGGTTGTGTGTTTTTGTTTTATATTGCATTGTTATGTATGTCTCGGATGTTATAACTTGCAAATGGGTTTTTCAAACCTAAAATTAAACACATACCACTTTAGAAACTAAATCGTTAGTTTTGGTTAATACATAAGTTTGAATTGGATTTGAAACTTAAAACTATTGTTTTATATAAATAATGTATAAAAGGGTTTTATCGGTTATTTAATTTATGTAATGTCCAAGCTAATTAATGGACATCTCGACACACATAAAATAAAACAAATTAGACTCTAAGTTAAGAAATGTTTTTAACTTATGCTACGAATGAAGAATGCATGCTTCTTTCGTACATCTTTTTTTTTTGCGTATCAAAATATCATACCCGTCACAATTTTAAGTCATGTCGTCCAATCGGATTGAAATCACTCGCCATTACCTTTTGCCTATGCGTGAGACCTAGGTTGAATTGTAATCCGGAGGTGATTATTATCTATGTGTGAGACCTAGATCTATTTTCACATGATTTCAAATTGGATGACTTAATCGAGTTAAGCAGGTGAGACCTTGACTCGAGGCAAGGATGGGACTAAACATGCCAGCTTGACACTAGTTGCTCGGCCACTAGATGCCATGGGTCCCATAAGGATCTAAGAATTGCATTAGTAATGCAATTGGTGAACATCAACTACCTATTAAATCTATCATTGCTAGCAGATCAACTGATGTAATGATAGAACCTCAATGAGGATCTTAGCCTTTTTCGTAAAATTAATTGGGTAGTTAATTTAAATAAAAAAGATTAATTATTGAAAATACTAAATCTTGAACTTTGTATGTTTGTAGATGACAACAACCAACAACAATCAAACCCTAAGCAACTCAACAATCAGGTCAGTTCTTGAAAAAGAGAAACTGACAGGTATCAACTTCATCGACTGGTATCGAAATCTGAGGATCGTCCTCAGGGCTTAAAATAAGTTGATCCATATGGAAGAGTCCTTACCTGAGGCACCTTCTACCACTGCTTCTGCTGCAGTTCATACAGCCTACACCCGTAGGTTTAACGAGCAACAAGAAGTAGTTGCTCTTATCTGGTGAGCATGACACCCGAGATCCAAAAGAACTTGGAGGAACTCACAGCTTTTGAGATGCTACGAGAGTTGAAAACAATATTTCAACAACAAGCAGAACAGGAACTGTTTGAAACAGTCAAAGCATTCCACGCTTGTAAACAGGAGGATGGCCATTCAGTTAGCGCTTACGTCTTGAAGATGAAAGGTTATCTTGACCAAATGGAGCGTCTTGGTTACCCCATGTCACAAGTTCTGGGAGTGAGCTTGATTCTTAACTCACTCTCCAAGGACTATAATCAGTTTGTTATGAACTATAACATGAATAGCATGGGGAAGACTATCTCTGAACTTCATGCAATGCTGAAACTTGCAGAGCAAGGGATGCCCAAGAAAACTCCTGTTGTTTTAGCAATCAGGGCAGGTAAAATCCAGAAACCCAAACCGCAAACACTGGGCAAGGGTCGTGGCAAGGGTAAACATGTTTACAAACCCAAACCTAAGATTCCCCCACCTGCTAAAAAGGAGCACCCTGCAAAGGACGCCACCTGCCATCACTGTGGAGTGATAAGCCACTTGAGGAGGAACTGTCCTACCTACCTAGCAGAGTTGAAGAAGAACAAAGTTACCCCGGCTAGCACATTAGGTATTTTCACTATAGAACTCTATGCTTTTCCTAATAAATCCTGGGTTTATAACATCGGTTGTGGAACTCACATTTGCAATAATGTGCATGGACTAAGGAGAAGTAGAAAGCTAAACAAAGGAGCTTTGGACCTGTTGTTTGTCCCGGAGGTGCTTAACAAGTTTGTAGAAGGGGGGATTGAATACAAACACAGAATTTAAAGTTTAATAAATTGTTTATTGATAAATCAAACACAATTTACAAGTCTGTTGCGGAATAAGATTAAGTAAGACTCAATCTAAACAAACTTAAGAAAACACTAAGATGGTTGCACAAGAATATAGAGAATGGAGGATTAGAGAAAATAGAAAACAAGGGTTTCTATGAAGGTTCAAGAATAGAGCACACTTTCAGATGGAGAGGTGATCTTTCTATTTATACCCTACGCATTAAATGCATGGCAGGGCACTTTACATGTGTCCTTTATTGACTGACTGAGAGAGTCTGACTTGGGGAGACATTCTTTCGGTCGTATCATGAACAGTGTAGTTGACAGAGTTATTGTACGAATTATGGAAGAGGTATGTCCGTTCTGACACATCGTACTGGTTGTGCAAGGTAAGACAAAAGGAGACTTGAGGCATAAGCTACGTGATCGTTTGATCGCTGAATATCTCTTCCTTCAGAGATACAAAGAAGTTCAGCTATCGCTGAAGCTTTTCCTCATGTTCCTTCGCGTATAAGTAGAGTCGTCTTTGTTTCATTCATATCCGCATCAGGTCACTAGTAGACTTGTCTTTGTTCAGTGGATTCGTCTTCGATTCAGCTATGAACATATGTTGACGCGAGACTTGTCTTCAGGGATTACGTTAACTATTTACATCAAAAACTATCAGCGATAACTGAACAGACTCGGTTTGATCGCTGATAGTGAAACACTAATACATATGAAATGTTTACAAGAAAGGTCATCAGCGATAACTGAACAGACTCAGTCTGATCGCTGATGGTGAAACACTAATACATATTAAAACGTAATTTTCACTAAGTATAGAATAGGGTCGTTATCAAATCACTGAGGGAGTTTGGATCAACAATCTCCCCCTATTTGATAATGACAAAGTAACTGAAGAAAATTACTTTATAGTTCAAAATAAAGGAATAATTAGGACTCATAACATACATGTCCCAATTACTATTTTGAGGGATCTTTTAAAGTACTGATAGAGTTAAGTACATCACTGAAATTTTCATTAATTCAGAGATAGAATTACAAGATATGAAAATTACAAGTACATGTGAGGAACTAACTACTGTAAGTTTTACTAATAGATTACAAGAAATAGGAAACTAATCTATCATCTATCTAAAGAAGACTTAGGAGGATTGATCATATACTCAGGTATTTCTTCTCCTTTTTGCCTTCACTCTAAAAATTCTTGGCTAATGATTGCTTTGATTGGCTCATCAGCAGAAGAGAAGTCACACCATAAACACAAGAGATCCTTGAGATGACTGAGGGGACAGATAAGAATTTCAGATACTCTTTGGAATCTGAGCTCTTCCTCATCATCTCTGAAGAAGATTCCAAAAGGTTCTTTAAGAACTTGTCCTGCAACATATGGTCCACCAGGGGGAAGAGATAGATCAAGAACTGAAAGATCAGGAGGAGGACCAAACAAAGCTTCTCTTGAGAATTTGATGGAGGTTTCATTTCTTATCACAGCGACATTTTCAGACGAGGAGGAGACAGTCTTTCTTTTAATTTGCATTGTCTTAGAAGGAAGAGCAGATGGCATCTTTAGGATTGCAGCGACTCTGTTGATGAGAGCATCATTTATCCCTTCAACATAGCCTCTGTAGATTGCCTTCGATTTCTTCAGCGCATCTTTGAACTCAAGCCATTCCATATAGCCGAAGCTTTCCAGCTTTGAAACGAACATAGCCTTGCAGCTTCCATCCTCTCTGGCAATATCCATAGTGACAGAAACTTTTTCCTTCTTCTTTCTCCCTGAGATAATAACTGCTACGATATTCATTGGGTCAGAGCGATAGTCGATTTTATGCTTGCACCAATCAACTGAGTTATCGCTTACCGCTAGTTCTTTTGAGCGCTCCTCTTCAATCTCTTTCAATAAAGCAGCCTGGACTTCCACTGGTTTGTTTTTCAACTTCTTGTCTTTGACTTGAGAGGACTGAGTCTTGAGAGCAAGAGAGGCATCTCTATGACAATCAGCTATCAGCTTCTCAGCCCTGACAAATTCTTCGATTTCAGCTTCAGTCAGGAACTCTAGATCTGTTGATTGAGTAGGGACCTTCAGTCGTTGTTTCTTTAGATGAGAGATCATCTCTGCTCTTCTCTTCATCTCTTCCTCTGACCAGTGAGATGGTCTAGAGGGACTTCCTGGATGTTGCAGGGACTCTTCTTCTTCATCAATCTCATTTATAGAGATTGGGATTATTTCTTCATCAGCTATGGGAGCTGGGATTATTTGTAGTTCTTTACCCTTAAGCAGGGGAGAGAACTGTCTGAGAAGGATTCTCCTCATATAGTGAAACTGTTTTGCCAGCAATCAAACTGTTTTGATAGCGGTGGCAAAGTCAAAGTTTTTGCCAGCAATCACTGAGTAGGCCATCTGGAGTTGTACCTTGCTGGCCTGATCAAGGGAACCATTTTTTCCACTCATGCATTGAATGAAGTGAGAAAACATAAAGTTCAGCTGAGAAGGCATGTTCACCTTCTTGATGAGAGTCAGCTTCTTGTTGGGGATTGTGGAGTGGGGCTTGTTGTCCCAGCAGTACTCCACATCATCCAAAAACTGGATGAGTTCAGCGTCAGTTGGCAGAGCTTCAAACCCACTCTTGGGTTTGTCAGGAAACCTGAGAGCCTTCCTCAAGATGAAAGCGGTCATCATTCCTTTTTCTAGGTCAGTGCAGAAAGAAATGGCAGGAACCTGGTCACCTTTCTTGTTGGTGATGGTCGATTCTTCAGCTATGAACCAAAACTGTTGAAGTAGAGTTTTGGAGGGTTTTGGATCAACAGTGAGGGCATAAGCAATGCAGGATTGCTTCAGGAATTTAGCAACATCCACTAGGTGTAGGTATTTGATTCCATCGAAGTCTAATCATCCAAGGTGGTTGTTCTTGGGGACTTCAGAGTCACTGATGGCGAACTTGACGTTCTTAGAAGCAACAAGAGCGGATTGAGCCATTTCTGAATATGGAAATAAAGAAGAGTAGAAGAAAAGTTTAGTCTAAAAATAAAGAAGATTTTACCAGTTTCTATTTGAGGAAAGAAACAGAGAAAAACCAACATATTTGAAGATTAAAAACAGTGTTCTTAATGAAAAATTTGAAGAATAGTAAGAAAACCAAAGATTTTGGAAGAATAAAATCAAAAAAAATGATTTTATAGGATAAAAAAAATCTCATAGAAAACCCATAATGATGGAACATATGGAGTTTATTAACAAGATTAAAATAGGAATAAGATCAAAGTAACCTGGTGATCTTGAATGAGGATGATGCAGATGCTTGAGATTTCTTGAGAGAGAATGCTTGAGAGAGAATTTCTTGCGCAAAAGGATTTCCAGAAAGCGTAAAATGATAAGAATGGAAAAATGTTCTTTATATACGTTTGAGAGTAGGAGAGAGAGAGGCGGGAAAACAAATGTTCATCATGACATGGACACGTCTCACGAAGTTGATTGGATAGAAGTGCAACGGACGAACGTGTCAGAAAAAAGGCATGTCGTGGATTGTCGGTTCAAATGACGTCATAGGAGAGAGAAAAACGTTTCATTTGTCCTTTTTGAAATTATCTCTAAAGAAAAGTCAGAGATAGGTTTTCCTTTAAAAGAATCCCTGATAAAAATTCAGAGATTGATTTTTATTTTAGAAGGATCACTGAAGAGAAAAATCAGTGACAGATTTTGTTTTTCAAAAAGCTTTTAATCATTTGAAGAAAACTTCAGTGATCAAAGTTTTATTTTTAAAACGTCTTACTGACTGAAGATTCAGTGATGAGAGTAAGAGAACATACCTGAGAGTCAGAATTTTAATCAGAGATTGAATGATAAAGGGGAACTTATAATTACTGACATAATGCATGAACGCTGAAGATTTATTCTTCGAGATTCAGCATTCCAAGCTCACTGATGAGAAAGTTGAACCTTGTCTCATCAAGAGGTTTGGTAAACAAATCATCTAGCTGATAGTCCGTGGGGATAAAGTGAAGTTCAATATCACCATTCATTACATGATCTCTGATAAAATGATATTTGATCTCTATGTGTTTCGTCTTTGAATGTAGCACTGGATTATTTGCTATAGCGATAGCACTAGTGTTGTCGCAATAGATTGGAATCTTTGATAGCTGAAGGTCATAGTCTAATAGTTGATTTCTCATCCATAAGACCTGAGCACAATAACTTCCAGCGGCTACGTATTCAGCTTCAGCTGTGGAAGTGGACACTGAATTTTGTTTTTTGCTCGTCGAGCTTACCAGCTTTCCACCTAAGAGTTGACATCCACCAGTGGTGCTCTTTCTATCGAGTTTACAACTTGCAAAATCACTATCGGAATATCCAGTTAGATCGAACCCCGAGTCTTTGGGATACCAAAGACCGAGGTTAGGAGTTCCTTTGAGATATTTGAAAATTCGCTTAACAACGATCATATGGGATTCCTTGGGTTCATATTGATAGCGTGCACATAAACAAGTAGAGTACATGATGTAAGTTCGGCTCGCTGTAAGATACAGCAGGGAGCCTATCATTCCTCTATAGGCAGTGACATTAACAGGTTTTCCAGATGGATCTTTGTTAAGTGTCAGAGGAGGTGCCATAGGAGTCTTCATAGCTGAAGTTTGTGTCAGATCAAACTTCTTCAGCATATCTTTGACATACTTACCTTGGCTGATAAATGTACCTTTGTCAGATTGTTTGATCTGAAAGCCAAGAAAATATGTCAGTTCACCCATCATACTCATTTTGTATTCTTTCTTCATTCTTTCAGCGAAGCGAGTACACAGAGATGGGTTAGTAGAACCAAATATGATGTCATCGACATATATTTGTACAAGAATAATATGACCTTTTATCTTTCTGAAAAATAATGTATTATCAATTTTGCCACGCTCAAAATTTTCAGAGATAAGAAAAGATGAGAGAGTATCATACCAAGCACGAGGGGCTTGTTTGAGACCATAGAGAGCCTTATCCAATATATAAACATAATTTGGATACGTAGGGTCATAGAACCCTGGAGGTTGTTCTACATAGACTTCATCATTCAACTTTCCATTTAGAAACGCTGATTTTACATCCATTTGATACACAATGAAGTCTTTATAGACTGCATAGGCTAAGAATAGTCGAATTGCTTCAAGCCTAGCCACAGGGGCAAAGGTTTCATCATAGTCTATGCCTTCCTCTTGTCTGTATCCCTGAGCAACAAGTCGAGCCTTGTTGCGGGTTACAGTTCCATGTTCATCTAACTTGTTTCTAAACACCCATTTGGTGCCTATAACAGTTTTGTCAGATGGTCTAGGAACGAGATTCCAAACTTTGTTGCGAGAGAACTCAGTCAGCTCTTCTTGCATAGCGCTGACCCAGTTTGGATCTCTGAGGGCATCATCAGCCTTCTTTGGTTCTATTAAAGAAATAAAGTTAACAAAGAGACAGATATTACCTGAACTTCGTCGTGTCTGAATACCTGCATCGGGATCACCAAGAATTTGCTCTATAGGGTGATCTCTGGTCCATCACTGAGCAGGAGCATGATCGCTCATTTCAGAGGTTGGATCAACAATGGGAATGTTCACTAATGAAGAAGCTTGAGGTTCATCAGCGATTAGCTGTTGAGTGTCAAACATACCATTGTTTTCTAGTAGAAATTCAGATGAGGATGGGTCTGATGGAAGAAGTGTGTTTAGAGGTTCTGCTGAAACCCATGAGTTAGATTCAGCGTTAGGATGTATGATGTTTGGATCATCATCAGTAGTAGGATGATTTGTTTGCTGATGGTTTGAGAAGAAAGGTTATGTTTCTTTGTAGTGAGAAAACATCCAAGCATTTAACTCTTCATTGTCAGCGATTGGTTTAGAGTTCGTTGAGCGAGTTTCATCAAAAGTGACATGAATTGTTTCTTCCACAGATTGTCTTCTCATGTTGAAAACTCTGTAGGCTTTGGAGATGGAGAAATATCCTAGAAATATTCCATCATCAGCTTTTGGGTCGAACTTTCCAAGCTGATCTTTGTTGTTTAAGATAAAGCACTGACAACCAAATATATGAAGAAAGTTGATAGAAGGCTTTCTTCCATGAAAAAGTTCATAAGCTGTCTTTCCAAATCTCTTTACTATCAGCGATCTGTTTTGAGTAAAACATGCAGTGTTTACAGCTTCAGCCCAAAATTGAGTTGGGAGATGAGAATCGCTGAGCATTGATCTAGCAGCTTCAATGATCGTTCTGTTTCTTCTTTCAGCGACTCCGTTTTGCTGAGGTGTTCTCACTGAAGAGAAGTTATGAGAGATTCCCTTGTTCTCAAAGAAAATGTTCAGAGAACTGTTTTTGAATTCAATTCCATGATCACTTCTTATTGAGCGAACAGTGAGATTATTCAGCACTTCCATCTTTTTAACAAAAGATATTAGTTCTTCTGGAGTATCACTCTTGCAGCGAAGAAAGATAACCCAGGTGTAGCGAGAGTATTCATCTACAATGACAAGCGTATATTTCTTTCCATCTATTGATTGGATGTTGACAGGGCCAAACAGATCCATATGTAAGAGATGAAGAGGACTTGTCACTGAGGAAACTTGTTTAGACTTGAAACTAACTTTTGTCTGTTTTTCTTTCTCACATGCTAAGCAGAGAGATTCTTTAGCATATGAGTGCTGAGGAAGACCAGAAACCAGTTCCTTAGAAGAGAGAGAATTCAGGGTTTTGAAATTTAGATGAGAGAGCCTTTTGTGCCATAGCCAGTTGACATCAGAAGAGGCTTTAGAGAGAAAACATACGTTTTCAGTGATAGTAGAGTCCATATCTATTACATAGAAATTTTCTCTTCGATAACCACTGAGAGCAAGTTTTCCTTTCTCATTTACCACTGAACATGCTTTCTTGGAAAAGTGAACTTCATAGTCTTTATCACATAGCTGACTAATGCTCAGAAGATTGTGCTTCAGTCCATCTACATAAGCGACTCTTCTGAAGGTAGTTGTCCCATTGTTGAGGACACCAAACCCTCGGGTATATCCTTTTCCATTCCCACCGAAGGTCACAAAGGGACCTTTCTCTTCCTTGTATTCAGTGAGCAAGTCTTTTTGTCCAGTCATATGACGAGAACATCCACTATAGAGATACCAGATGCCCTTTGATCTCTGCACACATAAGGAAGATTAAGCTTTGTTTGGTACCCAATTTTCAATGGGTCCTTTGGGGTTAGTGGAGATGGAAGGTTCATCAATCTTCACAGCAGATGAAGATTCAGCTTCAGTGGTAATCTTCACTTTGGTTAATTTCTTAACCTTAGTGGTATTCTTCACCTTGGTCAATTTTTTAGCTTTGATGACCTTCTCAGCCTTGGAGGCATTCATCTTCACTTTGGATGATTTATCAGGTTTAGTGGCAGATGGACATTTGCTTGCAATATGGTCAGCAAATCCACAGTGATAGCATTTTCTATATTTGAAAGTGGTTTTAGGACTAGAAGAGAGAGGTTTTGAGAATTTAAGATGAGAGGGGCCTGGTCCAAGAATGCTTTTAGCATGAGATTTGGGAGGAATTTTGATTTCTTCAGATCTCTTAGGCTTGAGATCAATCTTTAGCTTTGGAGGACAGAGATCAAAGGTTTCTATCACGGAGCTAGACGATTGATTCGCTGAAGGTTTAGAGGGAACTTTCAGCTTTGCTTTCTTGGAAGCCTTCTGAGGATGAAGAATGGATTTTCCTTTATCCGCAGACTTAGAGCCTTTGGATTTTTCCTCAGGGATATAATTAGAAGAAGAAGGATAAAACTGATTATAAGAAGTGTCAGAGATAGAAGTGACAAAAGTTCCAAACTTAAGCATGAAACAGTCTTCTTTAGGCTCATCATATGGTTTCCAAAAACCAAGACCGGTTTTATCACCGCCAGGAGTTTGAGCATTTATTATCTCAGTGATCTTTGTTGAAGAATTGCACCATTTTTCAACAGTAGTCTTTTATGATTTTAGATCAGTGATGGCTTGTTCGCGTTCTATGTTGATGATTTTATTTACAACAACTTGATCTTTCAAACTTTCCTCTAAAAGAGACAGTTCTCTGATCTTTTCATGGCATTTTTCCAGTTGTTCATTTAAGTCATTGTTTTTGCTTTCAGCTAGAGATTTACCGTTTAGAGCATTGTAAAGATCAATCGTCAGCACATCAACTGCACGACTTCTCTCTGATTCAGGTAGAGAGGGAATAGTAGAGATAGATACCTGAGATGATATATAGCTCATAGAAGTTTCAGTTGGTTCTTCCACTTCTTTTTAATCTCATACATGAGGCAGAGATTAGCGACTTCTTCTTCATCAGAACTTGATTCTTCAGATTCAGCCCAGTCGTGTTCTTTAGCAATGAGACCTTTACCTTTACCTTTTCGCTTGTAGCTTTTCAGCTTTTGATATTTTTCTTTCAGCTTTAGGTACTTATCATCGCTGGATCTTCTTGATATAGAAGGTTTGAAGACTTTATTCGACCTGCACTCACTTGCAAAGTGTCCAATCTTTTCACAGTTAAAGCAAGTAGCAGTAGCCTTATCAACAAGGGTTGATTTTGGCTTGTCAGTGAGAGAGAGAGAGGCTTATTTCTTCTGAAATTGCTCTTTCTTGCAAATCTCTTGAAAGAGTTTGTCAATAGTGCTAAGGACTCATCAAACTCTGAAAGATCAGTGTCTGATAGATCCTCAGATTCAGAATCTAACTCAGTGATGGTGAGAGTAGATCGCTGAGATGGAATTATCTCTGAAGAGACTAAAGCAACAGGAGTGCTTTTGGAGTCTTTAGAATCTTTTATAAGATTCTTCTTCAACAAGTTTGATTGCTCATAGTTAAGCAATATTCCATACAAGGTGCCGAGAGAAAGAGAATTTAAGTCTTTTGTCAGCTTGAGACAGATTGAGTAACTGTCCCAGCATTCAGGAAGACATTCTAAGAATTTTGTTAGGACCTCAGAATTAGAATAGGTCCTACCAACGGTTCTTAGATCAATGATTAAGCAGTTAAACCGCTGATGAACATCAGAGAGAGATTCACTCTTACCAACGATAAAACTTTCATACTGTCTTACCAAGTTAATCTTTCGAGTATCTTGGATTTCAGTGGTGCCTTCATATTGAACATATATGGTTTCCCACATTTCTTTAGAAGTTTTAAGATGCATGATGGAATGGAAAACTTCATCAGGCAGAGCCATAGAGATAATGGTCTTTGCCCTTGCATCAATACCAACCTTCTTTTTGTCCTCATCACTCCACTGTCTGATTTCCTTAGCAATATAGCGTTCAGGAATAAATGGAGTGGTGGCAGTAGCTGGAACGGCAGCTATGATTTGGACAGGTTCATATGGTCCGTTTGCTACGTAGTCAGGTATAGTGGGATCTGCACCTTCAAGAAATAGCATCATTCGGTTTTTCCAGAGAGAGAAGTTATCTATGCTAAGTCGAGGAGGTTTAGAAAGTGAACCATTATCATAGTAGTTTGTGTTTGTGTTAAGTGCCATTTTAGAATAGCAAGGAAGAGAATAAAGCAAGATCTTGTTTATCAGCAGCAGTAACTGAGAAAGAAGTAGAAACAGAACCAGCAACAGAAACATCATTGTCCAGAGAGGAAATGGAGATTGCAGAAACCTTGGTCAAAGCCAAGAATGACACTCCCAAAGCCACTCAAAAGGCTAAGGGAGTAATAATCAAAGAAGGAGGTTTAGAAAAGAAAGAAAAAGAGGTCAGCATGGAGGATGCAAAGAAGAAGGGAAAGGAGAAGATGGTTGAATCTGATCAACCTTTAAAGAAAAAGAATCAGATAGAGTTAGATGAAGAAGTGGCCAAACAGCTTCAAGCAGAGTTGGCAAAGGAAGAAGAAATACAATCTGCCAAAGACAGAGAGCTTGCACTGGATATGGCTAAAAAGCTCAATGAAGAATATCAAAAGAGTTTGAAGGATGCAGCTGCTGCCAAGATAGTTACAAAGAAGGCTTCAAGGCAAAGGCTGGCATTAAAGCAAAGACAGAGATAACCCTCAAAGACCTTCCTGGCTAATCAAGAAAGGAGGAAAATGATAAACTTTCTGAAAGGAGCTCTTGGAGTTCCTGAAGGAATGTTTACTAACATGACCTATGGTAGGATAGAGGAGTTGTATACAAAGGAGATGTCAAATCTGAAAGGGGACTCCACTCAAAGGGAAGAAGCTGAAAGGAGGATGAAAGAGAGGCATGATCTCAACATACAACAACCCTTCCCTGAAAGTGAAGAAGGCACTCCTATCAAGGAAAAGAAAGAAGAAAAGAAAGAAGAAAAGAAAGAAGAGACTTTAGCTCAGCAAATTGGAGTCATCAAAAGAAAGAAATCCATTTCCACCAAGCCAAAGGCAAAAAGGGCAAGAATTGAAGAAGAAAGAGCAGAAACAGAAGCAGAACCTAATGTTACACCTTCAGCAGAACCAGAGCAGACTCCAGAGCAGTCCAATCAGCAACCAAATGAGCAGTTTGACTTGTATATGACTGTGACAGATAAAGATTCTTTACAAGATGATCCAATTTCTATCCAGGCCCCTGATATTATCTTTTGGGACATCCTGGAAGATCAAAGGAAGAAATATTTCAGGATTAAAAGGATGGGAGATCAGTATGAGGTTTACTCTACTTGGGGAAAAATCATCAGAAGTTATTCCATATCAGATTTAGAATAAATGTTCAAAGTTGGAATGAGCCTGTATGAAATGGTTTTGACAGGAGAAGAAAGGAGCTTAATCAGATTAGCCTTGGAGTACTTATGCATGATGTTTGATTCCAGCAAAGTTCAACATGTGATCAGAGATTTGCATCTGAAGAATAAATTCCAAAGAATAGAAAATTGGATGCTATTTGAAAGATGTGGAGTTTATGTCATCATTGTAGACAGAGCTTATCATGAGTACTACCTGGTGGATAAGATCTATGATCACAGCAAGGCTAAATTTCAAGCAATGTTGAATGCTAAGTTGACATGTTCAAAGGATTCAGAAATGGCCAGGATAGTAGTCAGAAGAATCATCAATCAAAGTATGGGACTGGATCCAAATTTAGGCAAATGAACTGAAGTGTTGAAAGCATCATGAAGACCATATCATGAAGAACTTAACTTCTCTTTCTGAAAAGTTAAGTTAGGGGGAGATTGTTGGACCTGAATATGCTAAGTATGGTTTATACTGCTGATTAATGTTGCTAAGTAATTACTACTGCCAGACTATCAAGATTACTACTGCTAGTAGAATTAATACTGCTGAAGATGGTTAATACTTCTGAAGATAATTAGTGCTGCTTTTAAAGATAAAGATGATTTGGAGATAAAGACAAGTTGGAGATAAGACTGAAGATAATTATGGTATTGATGCTGAAGATCAATTGTGTTTTGATAATTATCGTGTATTCAGTTTTGTATATATAGTATAGAAGTATTTGATAGTAGAAAAAAAGAAATTCATTCATAAGTTTTTGTTTTAGAGAGAATTAACCTCAAGACTAGTTTAGATCCTTTCTATAGATAAGTATAGAACGTCTGTTGAGTCTGTTCAACAGATTGAGGTTTTGTGTGTAATCATCAAGTTGAATTCATATAAACTTGTGATTTGAGTTTGATATATTGTTTCATTGATTGTTAGTGTTAAAGTGTTTTTCCGCAACTTCTTTAGCATTGTTTCTGAGTGTGTGTGAATTAAATTCTTGTTTGAATTTCGATCCTGACAAGTGGTATCAGAGCATTGTTAAACTCAGAAAACAACAATCATCATGGACAGTTCAAGTGATAGTGTTCTAGTCTCAAAGCTTCCCACACTCAGATCTAATGAGTTTGACATGTGGAAGATTAGGATCAGGCAATACATCATTCTCACAGATTACTCTATGTGGGACATCATTGAGAATGGCCCATCTAATGAAGGAAATATTGGAGCAGATGGAAAAAGAATCCCACCAAAGACAGATGGAGAGAGGAAGATAAGGCAGACAGAGAGGAAATCCTTGAGCACACTGTTCTTGGCTATTCCTAATGAGTATCAACACCAATTCTGCAACTGCACAGATGCTTTGGAATGCTCTAGAGAAGAGATTCTCTGGTACCAAAAGTACCAAGAGAAATCAGAAGGCAATACTGAAGCAACAGTATGAAAACTTCATGTCAACTAAGAATGAGTCCATGACTCAAACTTTTGACAGGTTTAACAAGCTAATTGGTGAACTAGCTACGGTTGGAGTGCAGATTGATCAAGATGATGTAAACTGAAAGTTCTTAAGGTCCCTTGGAGATGAATGGACCATGTATACTGTCTCCTTCAGACAGGATGACAAGCTGGAGGACAAAGAACTAGACGATCTTTATAATGACTTAAGGGTGTTTGAGGCTAAAGTTGAAGCCAAGAAAATACCATCTGGATACACTCATAATGCTGCCCTTTTATCATCTTCTTCTTCTTCTACTGTTTCTGCTGCTAATACAGAATCAGTTAATACTGCTTATGTATCAAAGCATGATGTATCTAATGACTCTGTATTAGAAGCTTTTCTTGCTAGTCATGCTAATTATGGTTTAATTAATGATGATCTTGAACAAATTAATGCAGATGACCTTGAGGAGATGGATATAAAGTGGCAGATGGCCATGCTAACTATGACGGTAAAGAGATTCATAAAAATGACTGGAAGGAACAACTTTTCTCAGAAGAGAGAAGATGGTGCTGGGTTTGACAAGTCAAAGGTGGAGTGCTACAAGTGTCACAAGATGGGACACTTTGCAAAAGAATGCAGAGGAGGAACTCCTCAACAATATGGCAGCAACCACCAGCAAGCACATTCCTCAAGCTTCCAAAATAACAGAAACTCCACTCAAGCTCTTGTTTCTCAAGAAGGAATGGGATTTGATTGGAGTGATCAAGCAGAAGAAGCTGTTCAGAATCAAGCCCTGATGGCAGAAGTCTCAGAATCTTCAAGCACAGATATTCCAACAGAGGTAAAAACTAAACTGTGCACTAAAGAGTGTCTTCAGACTGTTCAAAAGTACAGGGATCATAACCAAAGCATGTGTGATGACCTTAAAAGGTTAGAGAGAGATATAAGAGAGTATAAAGTGATTGTGGAGAAGTTTGAAGATCAAATCAAGGCTTACAAGTCCAATGAACTTCAGCATTACTATGACACAAATTACTGGAAGTGGGAGAAAGATCAATTAGAGATCCAAATAGAAAAATCTAAAGAGGAGTGTGAGAAGATAAAGAGTGAGTATGAGAAACCTAAGCTTGACATTGAGAAGTTTTCTTATGCTCCAAAGCAATGGACTCTTTGCTTAAAGCTCAAGTTCATGATAAGATCAAGAGTGGTATAGGATACAATGCAACACCTCCACCATATAACAATAATTATATCCCTCCCTCTTCAGATCTCTTAGAAAACCAAAATAAGAAGGACTTACCTATAGGAGCAATAGAAGTAGATCCTATAGATAGTGTGGTGGTTGAAGAAAAGAATGAGAAAGAGAATTCTGAGAATAAGAATGCAGAAGAGATTCCTGTAGAAAATCATATTCTTACCAATGAAGGGGGAGGTAAACCATTCATCAAGAGTGAAAAGTTGGATGACTCAAAGAGTGAAAAGGTGGATAGCTCAAAGAGTGAAAAGGTGGAAAGCTCAAAGAGAGAAAAGGGAAAGGTACAGGGAGTCCACTATATGTACACCACAGTTGTGAATCCCTGTACATGTAAACAGCATCAGCCCCAAAAACATGATAAAACAAGGGGTAATCAAAAAAACTGGAATAATCAGTGGGCACAAAAACAAGGGGTTGATCTGAGTAAAATCAATAGACCAAAACCTTGTTTTATTTGTAGAAAGCTTAACCATATTGCCAAATACTGTTATTTCAATCCTATGAACCAGAGGATAAACTTTCAAAGACATATACAAAATCCAGTTGGTTATAGGAATCAAAGAAGGAATCATATGGCTGAAAATGTAAAAAGAGCACCTTTAAAAGCTCATGCTCAAAACAAGTTTGCAAAATCAAAGAAAAATACTCCAAATAAGTCAAGGAGTAACTTAAAGAAAAATAAAGCAAACAATTTTGTTCAGGTTTGGGTTCTAATAGTAAAGAAATCTGTTAGTACTGCTACTTCAAATAGTACTGCTGACAGAAATAATGCTGCTGCAAGCAATACTACTGCTAACAATGTTAGTACTGCTAATCCAATTAGTACTGCTAATGAAGTTAGTACTGCTAACAAAATTAGTACTGCTAATCCAATTAGTACTGCTAATGATGTTAGTATTGCTAACAAAGTTAGTACTACCAATCAAATTAGTACTGTTTCCAGTAATAAACCCATTATTGTGACAAAGTATTCAAGCCATAAGATTCCCCAGTCTGAAAAGCTCATCAAAACTGATTGTGAATATGTTGATGAGAATGGGAAACCCAATACCACTTTGGCTTGGGTTCCTACTAAAAACTAACTGTTCCACTTTATGTGCAGGGCAACCAACAGAAAAAAGGGAAGAGCATTTGGCATATTGATAGTGGTTGCTCTAGGCACATGACAGGCAACAAGTCCTGCCTACAAAACTTCAGAAGAATTGATGGAGGACATGTTGCATTTGGTGATAATCCATCTAGAGGAAAGATTAGTGGAAAAGGTAATGTGTCAAAGGGTAAGATGACCTTTGAGGATGTCTACTATGTTGAGCAATTGAGATACAACCTGTTAAGTGTATCACAGGTTTGTGACAAGAAACATAGTATATTGTTTACTGATACTGAATGTATTATCCTTGCTAAAGGGTTCAAGGTAGTTGATGAAAGTATGATACTACTGAGAACACCAAGAAAGGAAAATGTTTATTGCTTGGATTTAGAGAATGTATCTAACGATTCATCATTTAATTGTCTATTTTCAAAAGCTTCTATTGATGAATCATCTCTATGGCACAGAAGGATGTGTCACATGAACTTTAAAACAATGAATAATCTTGTGAAAAACAACCTTGTAAGATGTTTACCACAAAAAGTATTTTCATGTGATGATCATTTGTTGCATGTCTTAAAGGCAAACAGCACAAAACTTCTCATAAGTCCAAAGAGATAAATACAATCTCTTCACCTCTTATCTTACTGCGTATGGATCTGTTTGGCCCTACAAATGTGATGAGTATTAGCAAGAAATCTTACTGCTTAGTTATTGTTGATGATTTCTCTAGATTCACTTAGGTCTATTTTCTGAGGACAAAGGATGAGACAAATGGACTGATCAAATCCTTTATTCTCAGAGTTGAAAACCAAACAAATCAAAGAGTTAAAATCATCAGATCTGATAATGGAACTGAATTCAAAAACCATGATCTAAACAGCTTCTGTGAGGAAAAAGGTATTGAGAGACAATAAAGTGCTCCTAGGACCCCTCAACAGAATGGAGTTGCTGAGAGGAGAAATAGGACACTGATTGAAGCTGCAAGATCCCTATTGGCAGATTCAAAACTGCCAGTTACATTTTGGGCAGAAGCAGTTAATATTGCTTGTTATGTTCAAAACAGGGTTCTAATAGTTAAATCTCAAGGCAAGACACCATATGAACTTTTTAACAAGAAGAAACCTTTTATTGGATTTTTCAAACCATTTGGGTGTCCTTGTACAATTCTTAATACCAAAACTCACTTAGGCAAATTTGATAGCAAAGCAGATGATGGATTTCTGGTTGGTTACTCATCCCATAGTAAGGCTTACAGAGTATTTAATACCTCTTCTAGAATAATTGAGGAAAGTGACAATGTCAAATGCAATGAGAGCACACCAAATAAACTTGGTACAGGCCTTGATTGGCTTTTTGACATTGATTCACTAACTAATTCTTTGGGTTTTAGTTATGAGAATAATGCAGGAACAGGGACAGAATCAGTACAAAACAAAAGACAAGAGTTTGTGCTATTCCCAGTTCCTACAGCAGATTCTACTGAACTCTGTGTTCAAGAGAAGAAAGATGCTTCAGATTCAAAGGATACTGAAACTCCTCAGAATGAAGAGGAGAGAGGTGAAAAGGAGGATCAACTTTTGACTTCAGAACAGCTAGAACCTGAGATGCCTGCATTGGCAGAAGATGACAGTGATGATGAGAACTCCTTAGTGTTTAGTGGCAGCTCTCCTGAAAAGAATGACTCTAATCTGGATGCAGACATTAATGAAGAGGGTTTTCATCAAACAAAAGTGCATAAAGATCATCCTCCTCAGTTGGTGATTGGTGACATCAATTCTCCAATCATCACAAGGAATCAGAGTAAGTTGGGAGGATTAAAATACATACAATCAGGCTTACTATCTTGCTTTCTATCTCAGGTTGAGCCCAAAAAGGCACATGATGCAATGAAAGATCCAAGCTGGATAGAAGCAATGCAAGAAGAGCTATTGCAGTTTGTACTGCAAAATGTATGGGATTTGGTAGAACTGCCTAAAGGACACAGAGCAATAGGGACAAAATGGATTTTCAGAAACAAGAAGGATGAGAGAGGGATAGTGATCAATAACAAGGCTAGATTGGTAGCACAGGGGTACACTCAAGAAGAAGGAATTGATTATGAAGAGGTTTTTGCACCAGTGGCTAGGATTGAGGCAATTAGGTTGTTTTTAGCCTATGATTCTTTCATGAAGTTCAAAGTCTACCAAATGGATGTGAAAAGTGCTTTTCTATATGGCAAAATTGAAGAAGAAGTATATGTATGTCAGCCCCCAGGGTTTGAAAATCCCAAGTATCCTGACAGAGTATACAAATTGAAGAAAGCACTGTATGGACTACAACAAGCACCAAGATCTTGGTATGATACTTTGTCTACCTATCTCTTGGAAAATGGTTTTGAGAGAGGAATCATTGACAAGACTCTGTTCATTCAAAGGAAGAAGAAGGACATCCTGTTAGTGCAAATCTATGTGGGTGACATCATCTTTGGATCCACAAAAGATCAATTGTGCAGAGATTTTGAAGAGTTAATGCATAAGAGATTCAAGATGAGTTCTATGGGTGAACTTACTTTCTTCCTTGGGCTACAGTTTAAGCAGAAACAAGATGGAATCTTCATAAGCCAAACCAAGTATGTGCAGGACATTTTAACCAAGTTTGGGTTCTCAGATTCCAAGCCTGAAAGCACACCCATGGAGACACACAAACAGATTACTGCAGATCTTGAGGGGGAGGATGTGGATGTTCATTATTAGAGATCCATGATTGGCTCCCTCATTTATCTCACTGCTTCTAGACCAGATATCATGTTCCATGTTTGTGTATGTGCAAGATTTCAAGTTAGGCCAAAGCAATCACATTTTCAAGCAGTCAAGAGGATATTCAGATATCTCAAAGGTCAACCCAGATTAGGACTTTGGTATCCTCATGACTCACCATTTGACCTACTTGCATATTCAGATAGTGATTTGGGTGGAGCTAACTTGGACAGAAAGTCTACAACTGGAGGATGTCAGTTTTTGGGTGCAAGACTCGTATCATGGCAGTGTAAGAAGCAAACCACAGTGTCCACTTCAACAACAGAAGCAGAATACATAGCTGTTGCAAGCTGCTGCTCACAAGTGCTATGGATTCAGAATCAAATGATGGACTATGGTATGACATTTCTTCACACTCCTATTTTCATAGACAACAGCAGTGCTATTAGCATTGTTAATAATTCTGTCAAGAATTCAAAAACAAAGCATATAGAAATAAGGTACCATTTTATAAGAGACTGTAATGAGAAGAAGCTAATTCAGGTTCAGAAAATACACACAAGTAACCAATTTGCTGATCTATTCACAAAAGCTTTTGATGTGGGTAAATTCACATTCTTGGTCACAAGTGTGGGCATGATGAACAATGAATAAGTATATTCTCATTCTTTTTATGTACCTATATAGATTCCTCCTTAGTTACTTTCATTAAAGTGGTAATATTAACCCCTGTGTGTTTAAGTGTTTCAGATTGTTTGGATTGGATACTTGGTACTTCTCGTTCAGTTAATACGGCTCATTGCATTACTTATAATAATAGTTCAAAAATGGTTAAGTATGGTTACTACTGCTAGGTGGTTTATACTGCCAGTGCAAAGTTACCACTGCTTGCCTTATTTATACTGCTAATCATTGTTACTACTGCTGGTACATGTTAATACTGCTAGTATGTGTTAATACTGCTAGTCTGTGTTAGTACTGCTAGTCTGTGTTAATACTGCTAGTATGTGTTAATACTGCCAGTATGTGTTACTACTGCTGTTATGAGTTAATACTGGGAGTTCGTTAATACTGCTAAGGTAATTAGTACTGCTTCTAACGTACTCCCTTCACCTATAAGTACCCTGTGTGACCGCCAAAATCACAAACGGCTCTTTGAATTTCCTACTAGTGTACTCTCTCTCTCTCTTGTTCTCTTGAATTCTCTCTTACCAGTACATAACCCTAGCTTCGACCAATCGCTCAAGAAGATGGCTGAACTGATGTTTGTCGATGAACACAATGAATTGGCAATGCTACTCAAACCAAAGCAAGCAGAGGGATTTCATCAGATTATGGATTTCCTAAGATCCTCACACATAGCCCACGTATTAACTGTCAATCCCACAATCTGTGTGGAACACCAAAGGCAGTTTTGGGCCAATGCTGCTATTCATACTGAAGATGGCAATCAAGTCATCCAAACAAGGGTGTGTGATAAACCCCTGACAATCACAGAATGGGCTATTCACATTCATCTACAACTAGATGATACCTCAGGTATAACCTATTTACCCAAGGAAGATCTCTTCCAAGCTCTTAGTAATATGGGGTATGAAGGTCCCACTGATGTCTTCAAATTTTTCAAGAACAGATTCTCACCACAGTGGAGATTCTTTGTTCATACCCTTCAGAACTGTATTTCAAGGAAAACAACTGGCTGGAGTGAGTTCAGCAGTACCATTGCTTATGCTATGGTCTGCTTAGCAACCTCCAGGAAGTTCAATTTTTCAACAATGATCTTAAATGACTTACTGTCAAACATGGATACCAAAACAAAATCTTTTTATATGTATCCCAGGTTTGTGCAAGCTTTACTGAATAAAGAATTGACGGATTTACCTCATTTTAATGAGGAATATGTACCAAAGGTCCCGAAAGGGAAGGTGTTTTCTAATATGAGGAGGCCTAGTAAGGACTTCTCAGGTATTGACACACCATTGTTCTCTACAATGATGGGTGTGTCTCCTTCTCATGGTGAGGCATCAGTGTCAAAGCCCTCATCTGACAACCAAACTGATGACCTACCCACACCACTCATTTCTATTAACATCCCTCAGTCCCTTCTTCAAAAGCCAACATCACCCATCACTCACACTTATATAAGGAAAAAGGTAAAGAAGGTTCCTTCCCTTCTTGTACCTTCACCCCCACATCCTTCAAGCCCTCTAATGGAGCACTCTCCATTAGAGAATATCCAAAGGAAAACCACAGGGGTGTCTCCCAACCCCAAGAAGGTGCTCAATAAGGAGAAGGAATAGCATATGGGTTGTAAGGCTCACACTACTGACTTTTGCACAAAGTGCAGGGCAGGACAGTGTGAACATATCTAAGACCTTCCCCATGGCAACTTTGGGTGAGCAATCATCCAAAGGTCCCAAGTGCCAAGAAACCAAGGGGGTAGAGGGTGCTTCTTCTAGGCAGAAGACCTCTACTACTAAAAGATCCAAGGATCCTTCAAGGGTGGTAAACACACCCAAAGGAGGTGAGGACAGATATAACTACCAGGAATTGTTGGATACTATGGGAAACATTAATCTGGATGTCATCAAGCAAGGCTCAGATATAGAGGAGATGAAATTGATAATTCTGTCTCAACAAGTGCAGATTACCAAATTGAAGAAGATGGTGATGAAGTTGGTACAGAAAAATAAAAGAAAACAGTATGTCTTGAAGAAGAGAGGAGATGCTTTCAACAAGGGGGAGAAACAAGATGAAGGGGAGAAACACAGTCCTATTGGTATGGAAGCTCAGTTTGAGGGGGAGCTGAATAAGGAAACAGAAAATAGCAAAGAAGCAGAAACTGAATCAGCAGTAACTGAGAAAGAAGTAGAAACTGAATCAGCAGCAGTAACTGAGAAAGAAGTAGAAACTGAATCAGCAACAGTAACTGAGAAAGAAGTAGAAACAGAACCAGCAACAGAAACATCATTGTCCAGAGAGGAAATGGAGATTGCAGAAACCTTGGTCAAAGCCAAGAATGACACTCCCAAAGCCACTCAAAAGGCTAAGGGAGTAATAATCAAAGAAGGAGGTTTAGAAAAGAAAGAAAAAGAGGTCAGCATGGAGGATGCAAAGAAGAAGGGAAAGGAGAAGATGGTTGAATCTGATCAACCTTTAAAGAAAAAGAATCAGATAGAGTTAGATGAAGAAGTGGCCAAACAGCTTCAAGCAGAGTTGGCAAAGGAAGAAGAAATACAATCTGCCAAAGACAGAGAGCTTGCACTGGATATGGCTAAAAAGCTCAATGAAGAATATCAAAAGAGTTTGAAGGATGCAGCTGCTGCCAAGATGGTTACAAAGAAGGCTTCAAGGCAAAGGCTGGCATTAAAGCAAAGACAGAGACAACCCTCAAAGACCTTCCTGGATAATCAAGAAAGGAGGAAAATGATAAACTTTCTGAAAGGAGCTCTTGGAGTTCCTGAAGGAATGTTTACTAACATGACCTATGGTAGGATAGAGGAGTTGTATACAACGGAGATGTCAAATCTGAAAGGGGACTCCACTGAAAAGGAAGAAGCTGAAAGGAGGATGAAAGAGAGGCATGATCTCAACATACAACAACCCTTCCCTGAAAGTGAAGAAGGCACTCCTATCAAGGAAAAGAAAGAAGAAAAGAAAGAAGAGACTTTGGCTCAGCAAATTGGAGTCATCAAAAGAAAGAAATCCATTGCCACCAAGCCAAAGGCAAAAAGGGCAAGAATTGAAGAAGAAAGAGCAGAAACAGAAGCAGAACCTAATGTTACACCTTCAGCAGAACCAGAGCAGACTCCAGAGCAGTCCAATCAGCAACCAAATGAGCAGTTTGACTTGTATATGACTGTGACAGATAAAGATTCTTAACAAGATGATCCAATTTTTGTCCAGGCCATTATCTTTTGGGACATCCTGGAAGATCAAAGGAAGAAATATTTCAGGATTAAAAGGATGGGATATCAGTATGAGGTTTACTCTACTTGGGGAAAAATCATCAGAAGTTATTCCATATCAGATTTAGAATAAATGTTCAAAGTTGGAATGAGCCTGTATGAAATGGTTTTGACAGGAGAAGAAAGGAGCTTAATCAGATTAGCCTTGGAGTACTTATGCATGATGTTTGATTCCAGCAAAGTTCAACATGTGATCAGAGATTTGCATCTGAAGAATAAATTCCAAAGAATAGAAAATTGGATGTTATTTGAAAGATGTGGAGTCTATGTCATCACTGTAGACAGAGCTTATCATGAGTACTACCTGGTGGATAAGATCTATGATCACAGCAAGGCTAAACTTCAAGCAATGTTGAATGCTAAGTTGACATGTTCAAAGGATTCAGAAATGGCCAGAATAGTAGTCAGAAGAATCATCAATCAAAGTATGGGACTGGATCCAAATTTAGGCAAATGAACTGAAGTGTTGAAAGCATCATGAAGACCATATCATGAAGAACTTAACTTCTCTTTCTGAAAAGTTAAGTTAGGGGGAGATTGTTGGACCTGAATATGCTAAGTATGGTTTATACTGCTGATTAATGTTGCTAAGTAATTACTACTGCTAGACTATCAAGATTACTACTGCTAGTAGAATTAATACTGCTGAAGATGGTTAATACTTCTGAAGATAATTAGTGCTGCTTTTAAAGATAAAGATGATTTGGAGATAAAGACAAGTTGGAGATAAGACTGAAGATAATTATGGTATTGATGCTGAAGATCAATTGTATTTTGATAATTATCGTGTATTCAGTTTTGTATATATAGTATAGAAGTATTTGATAGTAGAAAAAAAGAAATTCATTCATAAGTTTTTGTTTTAGAGAGAATTAACCTCAAGACTAGTTTAGATCCTTTCTATAGAGAAGTATAGAACGTTTGTTGAGTCTGTTTAACAGATTGAGGTTTTGTGTGTAATCATCAAGTTGAATTCATATAACTTGTGATTTGAGTTTGATATACTGTTTCATTGATTGTTAGTGTTAAAGTGTTTTTCCGCAACTTCTTTAGCATTGTTTCTAAGTGTGTGTGAATTAAATTCTTGTTTGAATTTCGATCCTGACAATACCCTATGCATTAAATGCATGGCAGGGCACTTTACACGTGTCCTTTATTGATTGGCTGAAAGAGTCTGACTTTGGGAGACATGCTTTCGGCCGTATCATGAACAGTGTAGTTGACAGAGTTGTTGTACGAATTGTGGCAGAGGTATGTCCGTTCTGACACATCGTACTGGTTGTGCAAGGTAAGACAAAAGGAGACTTGAGGCATAAGCTACGTGATCGTTTGATCGCTGAATATCTCTTCCTTCAGAGATACAAAGAAGTTCATCTATCGCTGAAGCTTTTCCTCATGTTCCTTCGCGTATAAGTAGAGTCGTCTTTGCTTCACTGATATCCGCATCAGATCACTAGTAGACTTGTCTTTGTTCAGTGGCTTCGTCTTCGATTCAGCTATGAACATCTGTTGACGCGAGACTTGTATTCAGGGATTACGTTAACTGTTTACATGAGAAACTATCAGCGATAACTGAACAGACTCAGTCTGATCGTTGATAGTGAAATACTAATACATATGAAATGTTTACAAGAAAGGTCATCAGCGATAACTGAACAGACTCAGTCTGATCGCTGATGGTGAAACACTAATATATATTAAAACGTAATTTTCACTAAGTATAGAAGAGGGTCGTTATCAAATCACTGAGAGAGTTTGGATCAACACCTGTACATCGGCAATGAAATGCGTGCAGTTGTTGAAGCAATAGGGAGCTATGATCTTATCCTCCCTAATAGATTGATCATTGTTTTAGACAATTGTCATTATGCACCTACTATTACTAGGGGTATCGTTTCACTTTTTTGTTTGAAGGATAACAGTTTTATTAATACTTTTACGTATTATGGTGTTTCGGTTTCTAAAGATAATATATTTTATTTTAATGTTATTCCTCGTGATGGTATTTGTGAAATTGACATGCATAATCTTATTTTAAATGATAGTTCTATATATACATGTAGCACTAAAAAATCCAAACGTAATTTGGATTCAACTTACCTATGGCACTGACATCTTTGCCACATAAGCAAGAAGCGCAGTATAAAGCTGCAACACGATGGGCTTCTAAAGTCAACCGACGATGAGTCATTTGAAAAGTGTCTCTCTTGCATATATGGGAAGATGACAAGAAAACCTTTCTCCCATATAGGTGAAAAAGCTAAAGATCTACTTGGACTCATACATACTGATGTATGTGGCCCATTTAGAACTGTGTCTAGGGAAGGTGCTAGCTACTTCATCACTTTCACTGATGATTTCAGTCGCTATGGTTATGTTTACTTGATTAAACATAAACATGAAGCCTTTGAAACGTTCAAAGCCTTTCAAAATGAAGTATAAAATCAACTCGGCAAGACTATTAGGCTCTCCGATCTGATTGAGGAGGAGAGTACATGATTCAAGAGTTTTTAGACCATCTGACTAAGTGTGGGATTGTCTCACAATTCACTCCTCCATACACTCCACAACATAATGGTGTGTCTGAAAGGAGAAATCGAACATTGCTAGACATGGTTCGATCCATGATGAGTCTAACTACTTTGCCACTATCCTTTTGGGGTTGTGCTCTAGAGTCTGCTGCTCGCATACTCAATATGGTTCCGACCAAGAAGGTTGATAAGACAACATATGAAATATGGCACGGGAAAGTCCCTAATTTGTCTTACTTGAAGGTCTGGGGTTGTAAGGCTCTCGTGAAACGAGCACACCGAACAAACTTAAGCTTAGATCTATCAAGTGTATCTTCGTAGGGTACCCAAAGACAACGATACTATTTATACTACCCACCCGAAAACAAAATATTTGTTGCTCGGTATGCTAAGTTTCTTGAGAACAGTCTCATTTTACAAGAAGCAGGTGGGAGCATTGTAGACCTTGATGAGATTCAAAGCGAAGATGCACAACCTCTTGGTAACACTAGCGAACATCACGCTGAGGCTAAACATACAGATGATGAACCACATAATGATGTAATTCCCATTCGTAGATCCTCAAGGACACCTCGAGCACCTAAACGATATAGTTTTTATGTCGATGTTGAGGAGCAGAATTTGGGGGATCATGGTGAACCCTCTAACTATCAAGCAGCATTGTTGGATCCAGAATCCGATAAATGGCTTGAAGCTATGAATGCAGAAATGCAATCCATGAAAGACAATCTAGTCTGGAACTTGGTTGATCTTCCTCAGAATGGCAAGACTGTCGGGAGCAAGTGGATCTTCAAGAAGAAGACCGACATGGATGGAAATGTACACACCTATAAATCTCGTCTGGTAGCAAAAGGTTACACTCAAACCTACGGGGTTGAATATGAAGAAACCTTCTCACCTGTTGCTGACGTTAAAGCTATTAGGATTCTTATAGCCATAGCAGCGTACTATGACTATGAGATTTGGCAAATGGATGTCAAAACTGCTTTCTTGAACGGTCACCTTAATGAAGATGTTTATATGGTGCAACCTGAGGGTTTTGTGAGTCCGAAACATCCCAATAAAGTATGCAAGCTTCAAAGATCCATTTATGGACTGAAGCAAGCATCCAGAAGCTGGAATAAAAGGTTCGATGAGGTAATCTGTTAGCCCCAAATCTGAACCAATGAAAGTATTGAAAATAACTAAGTCTTCATCTAAAGACTTTCAAGGGACATCAACAAGTTTGTCTCTGAAGTCAATTCAGAGTCAGTCTGAAGAAAGAAAGTTTGTCTCTAAAGTCAATTCAGAGTCAGTCTGAAGAAAGCAAGTCTGTCTCTGAAGTCAGTTCAGAGTCAGTCTGAAGAAAGTATGTCTGTCTTTGAAGTCAGTTCAGAGACAGTCTCTCAAAAAGACATCAGAGAGCCCCTCATCAGAGATCCTACTTCAAAGCTCTGAAGATGTTCACTCTGAATTGATGACAAAGAAGAACAGATGACACGTCACCTTGTGATAAGATTTACTTTCTAGAGTAGGTCACTGTTCAAGCATGTCTTGATCTTACCTCTTAGGTAAGACATTGTTCAATATCTTGATCTTACCTCTTATGTAAGATACTGTTCAAGCCATGCTTCTATTTGTCAGATAAGTACACTATTTACTTTATGATCCTATAAAAAGGACCATCACCTTATTGTTCAAAGTGTGCTTAAGAAGTCTTATAACTGATAATATAAGTTGAATATTTTATTCCAAGAATATCTTGTTTATCTATTATCTGTTTTATGAACTGTGATATTTGAATCTCCTTTGATATTAAACTGCTTCCGCTGTTATTACTCTTATTGTTTATATCATTGTTGTGAGATTAAATCTGGGATCCAACAATTGGTATCAGAGCCTTCTTTGTTTCCTAAACAAAGTAAGATCGCATCTGCATACTCGGATAGATTTACATCTCATTGATTCTAACTTTCAATATCTTTGCATGTTCAAATAAACCTGGTTTATTAAAGAACACCATATGCTCAAGATTTGATAGTAAATCACTGTTCAATACAAAAAGCATATGTTCTTCAAATCTTCATCTTTTTCTTCAAAAATGGCAAACTCAAGCATAAGTGCCATTTATACAGCTGGGTCTTTAACAAAACCTCCTACACTTTTAAGGGATGAATATCCCCAATGGAAGATAAGGATGGAAAATTTCTTAGAAGGAATGGACAAGGATCTCTTTAGATCAGTAAACGTTGGACCTCACATTCCAATGGTGTTGGTTCCAAGAGTTCCTGCAACAGCAGATACTGCTGAAATCCCTACATATTATGAAAAGAAAACCACAAACTTCACTGATGAAGAAACTAATATGATGGATAATGACTCAAAAGCTGTTAGATTACTGATAATGGCCATTCCCAATGATATCTTTCAAGAACTTGACTCTTGTAAAACTGCAAAAGAGATATGGGATCAGTTGTTAAATCAACTTGAAGGAGGCCTACAAACCCAGAAAAATAGAAGAAATCTATGCATCAATGAATATCATGATTTTCATGCTCTACCAGAAGAAATATTACACCAAACTTACTCAAGATTCAATATTCTTATCAACAAATGCAGAAAGTTTGGAGTAACAAGAACAAAAGAGGAAAACAACGTTCTTTTCTTGAAAAGCTTAAATGAAGAATAGTCACAACTGTCCATGTCCATACAAGCCAATCAAGATCTTGAGTCATGGTCATTAACTGACATTTATGGCACTCTTGTTGCACATGAAAAGGAAGTTATGAAGCAAAAATCAAAACTGTCTTTAGGTGGACCCCTTGCACTTGTTTCAAAACAAATTTCGAAAGAAAACAACTGTGAAAAGTCACAAAAAAGTTTGGAAACAAAAAGAAGATCCAAAAAGGTCCTAATGGCTGAAGAAAATCATTCAGATTCAGACTCAGAAGATGATATTAATGCCTTCGCCAAATCTCTTGCATTAATCACTCATCAATTTAACAAGAAATTTGGCAAGAAAGTATTTGAAGGGAGGAGAGAGAATGAAAAAAGAAGAAATCCTGAAAGAAGATTTCAACAAGATGGTGTCAGATTTCAACAAGAACCCAGATTCACTCCATATAGTGATCAAAAGGGTACAAACTTCAACAACAATGATACAACTCAACAATCAAGACCTCAACAATCATTTCAACCAAGGTATCCACAGCCACAGAGATACTTCAAACCTCAAGAACAGAAGCCAGAGACAAGTACTGTCACTCTTCCAACAAAACAAAATGATGGAAGATGTTTCAGATGCGGAAAACTAGGCCATTTCTCTGCAAACTACAGAGGAAAACTTGTGAAAGATCAAGATTACTACAAGAACAAATACAAGTACAACGTAAAAGAAAGAGTTCTTGTAGCAGAAATGGAAGACTGGCTATCTGACTCAACAAGCGACGGCGAGGAAGAGCCTACCAATCTCTGTGGTATAGCTTTTTCAGATGGAAATCAAACTGATGGAGCATCAGAAGACAACTCTGAAAAGGTAAACTCTCTTTACACCTCTGATAGTGATCCTGAAATAGATGCTTTTAAACTAATTAATGAACTTCAAGATCTAGAGCAAAAGTTTCTTGAAGAGAAAAAGAAAAGAGAGCAAATGTCAAAAGAGCTCATCTTTTTCAAGAGAGAAAAGAATCTTCTGGAATCAGAAAAGAAAGAAATTTTTCTTGAAAAGACCAAACTTGAAAAATCTCACAAACAAAAAGAAAAATCATTTTCAGAAGAAATAAGAAAAATGGAGAAAGTTTTAAAAGGAAAAGAAGAAGAAGTAAAGAAATCTGAGTATGAAAGGCTCAATTCTATTGCCTTAACCAAATTTTTTCAAAAGGAAAGAGAAATCCTACATCAATCTCTAGATAGAAAAAATCTTCGAATCAAAAGCTATGTTAATGCTCAAGGTGTTTTCGATAAAATAAAAACTCAAATGGACTCTCAAGGGCTGGGATTCAATGAGTTGAATTCATTCACTGGATTGGAGAAAACATCACTTTCTTCCACTTTCCGTATGGGAAAGGTCCAAAGCTTTGAAGGTCCATCTCTGAATAATTTCAAAAGAATGAAAACATCAGAGGGATCAAAAGCAAGAGCTCTGAATTTCAAAAATACTACGTACTCTGAAGTAAAAAACTTTCAAGAATCTGTGTTACAGATAAAAGAAGAAACTTCAGAGGTACAATTCACAAAACCTCAGAGCTATGATCCCAAAGAAATTTTCAGATTTGATGCTTTCATCTCAAATGAATCAGATACATCCGAACCAAGTACCTCTGATACAAGTACTTCTGAAAATGAATCTTAGAGTTCACTAAATCCGAATGCCCCTCTGTATTCACCAAAGTCAGATGAAAACATCAGAACTACATTTGAAGATGATGTTAAAAAGATATGGAAAGAAAATGTCTTGGAGGATTTAAAAAGAAAAGAAAGCATGAAACGGATCATTAAAGTCTCTAGAACAAAACAAATTGAAAAACCAATAGAGGTAGCTATCTCTATTAAAACTAAGAGAGACTTTCTTGATTCTGATTCAGAATCTGATCAAGAGATTGATGAACAGATTTTTTGTAAACCAGAGAATGTAATTCACAAAAAGATAGAAACTGTCGGGTCTGGTATTTTGAATGTTCCAATTTCATTTTTGAAAACCAAAACCAGAATTCCAATAAGTCCTGATTTTGCAAATATGTGTTTACAAGCAAAAACATCTCTGGAACTTGAAAAAGAATTACAAGAAAAGGTCAAGAATAAAACAAACACTTCTAATTCTTATACCTATAAAACGATAAAATTCTTTCCTGAACAAAAAGGCAAATGGACAAAAATTAACCATATTGAACCTGTCTGTGCAGTAAGCAACAAAGAAAAGAAGATGTTTTTGATCAAGAAAAAGCAACTTGAAAAGAAGATTGCCTTTCAAGTAAAAAGGAAAGAAGTAGTTAGGGATACATGTAATATTCCTAATTCTAATTTAAAAAGAAGTCAAAATGTAACAACTGTTTTTAATAAAAATAAAAACTTTGCTACTACTTCTTCTTGTTCTATTAATTGCAACTGCATTCATCTCTTGATCAAACTGAAAAATCATTTCAAAGGATCACATTGTCTTCTAAATCAATCTCTGAAAAATAACTCAGAGACAAAATTTCAACAGAAGACAAATAACGGCAAGACATCAAAAGATGAGATGCCAAAAAGTCATACAAATCCACCAAAGTCTAACATAAAAGGACCCATAATGAGATGGGTACCTAAGAAACAATAATCTGTCTTGCAGAATCAGTCAATGCCAATCTGGTACCTAGATTATGATGTTCAAGGCATATGACTGGAAATAAGGAACTGCTATCCTCATTCAAAGCAAAATCTGGAGGAGCAGTTACTTTTGGAGACAATGTGCAAGGACAGATTAAAGGATATTGTGAATTATCAATAGGAAATGTTTTAGTTTCAAAGGTTGCTTATGTGGATGGATTAAAACATAATTTGATCAGCATAAGTCAACTTTGTGATCATGGTTTTGATGTGAAATTTGAAAGAAGATATTGTTCACTTCTCCACTCAGAATCAGGTCAAGAATTACTCAGAGCAGACAGAAAAGGTAACCTCTACAGAATGAATTTTACCAAAATCAACGACACTGATTCAGAGAAACTTTGTCTTATATCTCTAAGTAGTGAGGAAGTCTGGCTCTGGCATAAAAAGTTTTCACATATAAACTTTTCCTCACTTGATAAATTAGTTAAACTTAATTTGGTTAAGGGTTTACCATCTCTGAAGTTTAACAAGGATCATCTTTGTTCTGCTTGTGAGATGGGAAATATGAAAAGATCTTCACATAAAACCAAAAGTGAAAACAGATATCCTAGACCTCTGCACATGCTTCATATGGACCTCTGTGGTCCTATCTCTGTACAGAGTCTAGCAGGTAAGAAATACATTTTGGTTCTGATTGATGAATTTTCCAGATTCACATGGATAGAATTTATCAGAGCCAAATCTGAAGTACCTGATATTTTGATAAGATTGTTGAAAAGATTACAGGTTCTATTCAGCAGCAAAGTTCAGAAACTAAGAAGTGATAATGTAACAGAGTTCAAAAATGCCAAAATAAATTCATATCTATCAGAAGAAGGCATTACTCCTAACTTTTCTGCAGCAAGAACCCCTCAGCAAAATGGAGTAGTTGAAAGGAAGAACAGAACACTTGTTGAAGCTGCAAGAACAATGCTTGTTGGATCTGATCTTTCAACAAATTTTTGGGCAGAAGCAGTGGCAACAGCCTGTTTTACTCAGAACAGAGCTACAATTGTCAAAAGATTTCAAAAAACATCCTATGAACTCATTAACAATAGGAAACCTAATGTTAAATATTTTCATGTTTTTGGATGCAGGTGTTACATTCTGAACGATAGAGAATCTCTTGGAAAGTTTGACAAGAAAGTTGATGAGGGCAAATTCATTGGATATTCTTTAGCCTCAAAAGCTTTCAGAGTGTTCAATCTTAGAACAAGGACCATCCAGGAGAGCATCAATATCACTTTTGATGACAATAAAAGCTCTGAACAACAAGAAAGTCTCTCAACACCTATCTCTGAATCATCAAAAGAATCTGAATTAAACAGAATATTTGAAGATTTCTTTGATGAAGATAACCCAGAAGTAGTCTTCAGAGATAGACCAAGAGAGAATTCAGAAGGACCCCAAGAAACAGATCATGCAGGATGTAAGCTTGACAGAAAAAGTACCTCTGGGTGCTGTCAGTTACTGGGCAATAAGCTGGTAAGTTGGTCATCCAAGAAACAAAACTGTGTTTCAACTTCAACTGCAGAGGCAGAATATGTTGTTGCTGCTAGTTGTTGCTCTCAAGTAATATGGATGAAAACTCAGCTCAGAGATTATGGCCAACAATATGAAAGAATACCCATTCTGTGTGATTCAAAAAGTGCCATAGCCATCTCTGCCAACCCAGTACAGAATTCAAAGACAAAGCACATTGATGTAAGGTATCATTTCTTAAAAGATCATGTTGAAAGGGGAACAATAGAAATGTATTTTGTACCAACTGATCTCCAACTCCCTGATATTTTCACAAAAGATTTAGATGAACGAAGGTTCAATTTTTTAATCAGCAAGTTAGGAAGGTTGAATATGTCTATCTAACAAGAGAGAAACTCAGAGTCTCTGAACAAATTATCAGAGCCTCTGGACCAAGTAGCATATTTCAATATCAGTCTCTGAATGTTCTCTAAACACATGATAAAAAGTTGTTCTTTTGTCAAGGGGGAGAAAAAGAACTTTTCAAGAAGACAACTCAGAGTCTCTGAATTTCATCTCAGAGTCTCTGAATTTCATCTCAGAGTCTCTGAAATTGAGAAAAATAATTTTTCAGAAGACATCTCAGAGTCTCTGAATTTCATCTCAGAGTCTCTGAAATTGAGAAAAAGAATTTTTCAAATGTCAAATCAGAGTCTCTGAATTTAATCAAAGGGTCTCTGAAATTTAATCTCAGAGTCTCTGAAATTTTGGATTTTTTTTCAAATCATCAATGAAGGGGGAGTCAACAACTTTCAGACCAGTCATTCCTCAAACAAAAACTTTATAATTAACAAAAGCAATTTTTGATATCATTTGAAATTAAAATTTCAATTTAACTGAACCTTTTTATTACAAGTGATATCTTAAATTACTTCTTAAGGCGAAAGGTTTGTCTAGTCAGCTAAAAGAAGTTATTTAATTTTTTTTAAATGGCGCCCCTTTCCTATTTTCTTGGTACCTACATTGGTAGGTACAACAATTTTCAAGGCCACGTGTCACAAAAAGGGATGAGTGAAAGGCCAAACGGCTTTATCCAAAGGGTCAAATCACTGCCGTTTCACCTTATGTACTCGAGTGTATCTTTTTCTAAATTTGGATACAAAACCAATTTAACATCCGGATATTCATTTTACAAATTACTCTCGAGCAATCTCTCTCTCTCCAAAAGAATTTGAATTTCATCTTCTTCACTTCAACCTCAACAACGGCGTCATCAAATGAATGGTGCAAACTATTTCCCAAATCTGGCGAACCTTCAAGACTGTATCGTTTTCCAATCAAAGACAACAATCACATGATTCAGCTTGATTCACCCAAATTTGAGGAACAATACGGAGTAATCTGCGAGTTCTTCTCCAACTGTGAACTGACTCAAGCCCTAACTACTTTTACAAATGAATGTCCACTTTCGTTTGTTCAAGAATGGTATTCATCAAGTCAATACAGCGATGCAAATAACGGAATAATCGGCAAGTTCGACATATCTCAAGTTGTAAAATGTAGGATACTCATCAATCCTACTGTTCTAAGAGAAGTTCTCCCACTCCTAACAGCTGAGGAACTTCAAATCACGCGTTTTGAAAAAATCCCAACTTCTGAAACCCTACTCCAGTTCATTCGAATGCTAGGTTACAACACTGAAATCACCAGATTGAGCAACTTCCGACGACAACACCTACCACCAATTTGGAATTTCATGTTCTCTGTCCTAAATCCCACTCTAACCTGCAAACTGGGAACATGGATCAAGCAACACCAGAAATACTGTCAATCATGTATCCCCTATTCTTCAATCGCAACTTGGACATGGCCGGCATAATCTTTGATATGATTCTGACATCAATAGAGAAGAAGAACAAATGCTTGGCAAAGGACCCTGAACAAACGACCCAATCATCCAAAGTTCCTTCAATAAATTTCCCAAGATTTCTGTCTCTAATCATCCATGTTGCGATAGAGAAGCTTCATATTTTGATTGCCCCTGAACAACCCAAAACTCCATTCTACATAATGAACAGCTTCAAACCAACGATTCTATCTGAAGGCTATCCAGAAGCAAGGAGGATCCCTCACTACATGCTGAATCAGGTAAATCCTCAATCTGTAGCCTTAGCTTCTTATCTCAGTGTTGCCCAAGGACTAGAACCAGTTCTGGGAACCCCAACACACTTAGGTCCTGAACCTGGAATGGAGAGTAAGAGCATCTCGGCTTCAGAGGGATCTGAGGACCCTGAAGTACAGAGCTCTCACAAGAGTGAACCAGAGGGTACTCTTGGTAGAGAAACCGAAGTTGAGAGAGATGACAGAGCACCAGAAGGGGCTGTCAATGAGGAAGTAATGGAATAAACCTCATTTGCTAGTGTAGAGGATAGCTCGACTAGCTCTGAGGAAAGTGAGGATGAATCTTCAGAGACTAGCTCTGAAGATTCTCAGAGGGAAGAGAGCAAGTCTTCTGACTTAGAGAAACCTGAGAGTTCTTCCCCTTCCAAACAAAAAGATGCCTCAAGGCACATATATTTTAGGACACCAACCCCATCTCCCAGTGCAACCACACAATCTAACCTACCTGATCCAGAGGTAATGGTTATTGAATCAGAGGTGCACACCTCGAACCCAAACCAGCAAGCCACTTCAGAGGTACCTTTTTCCACCTCTGAAGTTCACATAACTGAGGAAACTCAATTTCTGGATAAGCCCTCTTCATAGGACTTAGCCAATACTTTAAGTACTCAGTTGCCTCAGAGTACATCAGAAAATCCTAAACTTGATGTTGCCTCTGTGGCTCATCTCTCACCCTTTAGGATATCAAGAAGTAGTTGTCCAACTCAGGGACAATGGCTTGACCTACAAAACCAAGGATTGACTTTCCTAGATCGCAAGATCAACTCCCACATTCACTTCCAGTCCTCTGAATCTGAGGAGGAGGACTTGGATGAGAACAGAACACTCAGAGATGATTCTCCGGAACATCAAGGATTGAGTGGAAGTCCTTCCAGAGACAACATCAAAACAGCTCTGAACGAAGGCTCCTCTGAACTCGAGGAAAAATTGGCTACATGTGTTGTAACCAATGTACCCCACTCTGAACTTCTCACTAAATCTGAGTTCCAGAGATTCTGTGAGGAAGTCAGAGGCTCCATGAATGAGCATAACTTTCATAGAATTGACGGTTCAGAGACCTCTGCTCTTCGCTCTGAAAACACAAACCTCAGAGCAGAGGTTTCCACTCTGAAGACCCAACTTTTGGACTCCTCAAAAAGAATCCAAGAGTTGGAAAAAGAACTGTTCAAACAGAAGGCTGAATCATCCCTGGAGGTAGCCGCTCTTAAAGTTTAGAATGCTGCTCTTCAAAATCAAGCATCTACAACCATCGATGTTCAGAAAGCTCTACAAGAACTAAAGGAAGAGGTAGTAGCCACCAGATCATCATCACTCTCAACAGATCAAATGGCCTCTATCTCTGACCTCATCAAAGCAACAATTCAAGCTTTTGTACCAACTGTCAGTGCACCATCAACAACACCACAGCCACCACCACGGACTTCTGAAGACCTCATCACCAAAAGTGATCTGGCCTCTTTCAAATCAGCAATAATGAGCAGAATGCTGACTTGTTCTTCCAAAATCTCTACTATTGCTCAGAAGCAGGTCAAAGCAACTCTGGAACTTCATAATTATAAATCAGAGGACCAGATTGCTGAAATCAGAACTGTTGCTTCAGAAGCAATCGAAACCATACAGAAGACACTTCAGGATCCCAAAGGAAAAGGAATCGCTGAACCAAGCTCTCCCAAATACAAACGCAAACTTTTCTGGTGGGACTTGTAGCGATGCAGTGAAGAAAGCCAGATTTGATGATTCAGAGGATTCAGATGATGATGAGCACTCTGACTCACAAAATAGGGAGATCAGAGATAAAATCGCGCACACCTTTAAAGCAAGTTCAAGAGAAGGAACCAGAGAGGAACACCACCTCTTCTGATGAAAATCGTATTTTACAATCATTCACAGCACCAGTCATACTTTACGCCTCATCAACACCAGGTGTTCCAATCACTCCAGTTACCGATGCGACTCCAGAGAAAATTGGAGCTCTGGAAGAAGAAGAAGAACAACTTGTAGACTTCTATACATCCTCTGAAGATGCATTCTCATCACCCGAAAGACAACCAATGGTGATGAGAGATGCCTTTGACTCAGAGTCTGAGAAAGAACAGAAAGATTCAGACAGAAAGGAAGAAGCTGCTGGAGAATAGATCGAAGTAATTGATGTCGAAGAGTATGTTTTCAAAAACGCTCAACCTCATCATATCTCAACAGCTTCAGAATTAAGATAATCTTCAGAGATACATGGATATATCTCTGAACAGCCTTCAGAGATAACTCAGTCACAGCTCAAGGACAAAGAAATCATGGTTGTTGATGAACAGGCTCCTCAAGAGAATCTTGTTCAGAAAACAAGCATCGGTTTACCAGCCAATGTCTTCACTCATCCTCCCACATTCTTAGAATCCACTCCTGAAGCATCGATAGAAGATCACTTTCGGCATATATACTGTGAGTTCAATTTGGAAGACACTCAAGTAATCCCTCTGAATCCAAGAATCAGAGAGGATATGCCAGACTACGAACAAAGATTCATACAGTCAAAGACATCACCAAGAAAGGCGGTTCTCAACGATGCTCCAATAATAAAAGTTGAGAAAATCACTGAAAAGACATTCGCCTTCAACAAAATCATATATAGGCATTATGTGGTGACTCGATCTGATCAGAAGATTTACGAGTTCAATGATAATGATCTCGTAAATCTAAATCCTTATGATCTCACTCATCTCTATGCCTACTGCTCTGCAAGATACGATTCAGGAATAAGGGAGATAAGAATAGGCATGGTTGAAGTAAGACGGGCAATGGAAGCTTACATCAAACACAGAGCCAAACAAGACTTTCAGATAGCTCTGAACTTGGGTGAAGAAAAGCTCCAAATGACTGAACCAGAGGAAACAATTGAAAACCTGGACCAACAGAAGACTGGATCAATCATTGAAGAACCTCTCGGTTTTGTCTACAGAGTGAACCAAGAGAAGAAAATCTTTCTAGCTTCGCAAGTAGCGAAGTATTCTGATGAAACCTTGAAAGGCGTACAAAAGATGATCCATGTAAAGCAAGAACGGCACAGAGCAGACCTACTGGCGAAACTAGACTTGGAAATTGGCTCAATGATTAACTTCAGAGAGCTAATCATGAAGTTTCATAGGATAGGTTCTAGTGATAGGTTCTGAATTTTTTTTGAATATTATTCTCTTGTAATTCCAAATTCCTATGAGAAGTAATATTTAAAGAGGATGACTTTCTCCTCTTCGCTTTCTAGTTAAATGTTCTATGTGTTCTTTATTTATTTTCAGTACTTAGGGGGAGATTGTTAGCCCCAAATCTGAACCAATGAAAGTATTGAAAATAACTAAGTCTTCATCTAAAGACTTTCAAGGGACATCAACAAGTCTGTCTCTGAAGTCAATTCAGAGTCAGTCTGAAGAAAGCAAGTCTGTCTCTGAAGTCAATTCAGAGTCAGTCTGAAGAAAGCAAGTCTGTCTCTGAAGTCAGTTCAGAGTCAGTTTGAAGAAAGTATGTCTGTCTCTGAAGTCAGTTCAGAGACAGTCTCTCAAAAAGACATCAGAGACCCCCTCATCAGAGATCCTACTTCAGAGCTCTGAAGATGTTCACTCTGAATTGATGACAAAGAAGAACAGATGACACGTCACCTTGTGATAAGATTTACTTTCTAGAGTAGGTCACTGTTCAAGCATGTCTTGATCTTACCTCTTAGGTAAGACACTGTTCAATATCTTGATCTTACCTCTTATGTAAGATACTGTTCAAGCCATGCTTCTATTTGTCAGATAAGTACACTATTTACTTTATGATCCTATAAAAAGGACCATCACCTTATTGTTCAAAGTATGCTTAAGAAGTCTTATAACTGATAATATAAGTTGAATATTTTATTCCAAGAATATCTTGTTTATCTATTATCTGCTTTATGAACTGTGATATTTGAATCTCCTTTGATATTAAACTTCTTCCGTTGTTATTACTCTTATTGTTTATATCATTGTTGTGAGATTAAATCTGGGATCCAACATAATCAAAACGTATGGTTTCACTCAAAACCTTGATGAGCCATGTGTATATATGAGATCTAGTGGGAGCATCGTCATTTTTCTAATCTTATATGTTGATGACATATTACTCATGGGGAACAACATTCCAATGCTACAAGATGTCAAATCCTGGCTTGGAAAATGCTTTGCCATGAAAAATTTAGGCGAAGCGGCGTACATCCTAGGAATCAAGATCTATAGGGATAGATCGAAGCGGTTAATTGGTTTAAGTCAAAGTGCATACATTGACAACATTCTAAAACAGTTTAGAATGGATGCTTCCAAACGTGGAAAACTTCCAACTCAACACAATGTAAACTTTAGTAAGACTCAGGGACCCTCCACACTTGATGAGGTGAAGCGAATGAAGGGAATCCCCAATGCTTCGGTTGTGGGATCCATCATGTATGCATTGAGGTGCACTAGACCTGATGTAGCGTTCTCTCAGAACCTTACGAGTAGATATCAACAAAATCCAGGAGAGAGTCACTAGAATGCTGTAAAAAAACATATTGAAATATATTCGAAATATTAGAGATATGTTCCATGTTTATGGTGGTGATACAGAAAGAGAGCTCATTGTTACTTGCTACACTGATGCTGGTTTCGAAATAGATCGAGATGATACTCGATCTCAGTCTGGATCCGTTTTCGTCATGAACGGAGGCATTGTTGACTGGAAGAGTGCTAAGCAAAGCACTACTGCGATGTCTTCTACAGAAGCTGAATACATAGCTGCTTTCGAAGCTGCAATGGCGGTTGTTTGGATACGGAAATTCATTTATGGGCTTGGGGTTGTCCCCAATAATGAAAGACCCATGGATATGTACTGCGATAATTCTGGTGCCATTATCATAGCCAACGAACCTGGAGTTCAAAAGGGCGCCAGACACTTTCGCAGGAAGACTCACTACATTCGAGAAGTTATCGAGATGGGTGAAATTCGTCTTCTTAAAGTTCACACAGATGACAACTTAGCTGATCCCTTTACGAAACCAATGTCTTGTACCAAACATATCAAACATGCTAGGAACATTGGACTTCGACCAGCTAGTAATCTCATATAGATCTGATTTAGTATTTGAATAATTGGAACGTTGAACAGTTTTTATTTCACAATGAATTGATGTACTAGGTATGATCGTTTTCATTTATATCAACTATGTTCTATATTTGCATGTTTAATCCATAAATAAATTATTTGTTCTAAATTGTCCATTGTAAGTTGATGATACGGGAGTATCATCGAGTTAAGGCAAATATGAGCGTATTGGTGATGATGCTACCAAACTCACATATTGTTCATTGGTGATGAACATTGGACTGACCTAACCTACGAGAGTTCACTGCATGGATCGGCGTCACCAGTGAATCTCGCAGATGGTTATGTCACTCGTCCTTAGACTTGAGATGTAAGCAGGTTTTGTGTGGGTGGAATGTCGGTCTTTGAAATGGTTAAACGTTGTCCTGAATAAGGCTGTTATAAAAATCATCTTCAGGAGTGATATGAAGCACATGACAGACACGTGCAGTCAAAATGGGATTTGTTCCTCTACAGGTAATAGAGTTAGATACTACTGGGGCCCTCGATGAATTGAATATATGTTTGTACGACCGTACCCAAATGTAATTAATATGATGCTTGATTAATTTGGTAATCTAATTCAACAAACAGATCGAGAAACAGAATCGTTGAACAATTAGAATGACATATGATCCATGTCTAGTATTCAACAAGGTATATGTAACAAAGGGATGACTGATTTAATAAACCATTTAAAATGAGACGTTTAAGAAACTAACCTCATGTGTCTCTAGGGGCATTGGCGTGTTTCTAGACGCTAACCTTTGCTTGTATGATTACTTGTTATTATGATGTGCGTAAGTGGGAGCTGTTGGAAAATGCTCGTGTCATAATAGATAATTATATGGCTAGACACACGTGGGGCCTATAGGGTCACACACATATACATTTAGATACCATTTAATACATAATGTAATTATTGTATTTACATTATATATATAACCTAAGTAACGTGGGGTAATTAAATGGTTACTAACATTTAATTAGGCTTATTGGGTTTGTATTAGATTTAAGTTAATAGCAAGCCTATTATACTTAATTTAATATTGGGCCCATAAAGATTTAGAAGAGAGAACGATTAAAAGCCCAAGGAAGCTTTAGGGTTTATTTATATAAGGATATCAAATAAACCAATTAGGGCTCACCCTAATCTCTCCTCCTCTCTCCCAAAATCGGCTTCCCCCCTTGCTCTTTCTTTAAGTTTTTTTTTTTGATCTTCTAGCTCGGTTCTTGGTTAATCGAGGCTCTAAGATCGTTACTAAGGAGGACTAGCATACGGTGGTGATCAAGGAAGTGTAGTGTGGACTACTTTAGAGGTATTCATCATTGAATACTTGGTTTCGAAGGAACACACAAGCGGATCTATTTTGTCTACAAATCACACTACAAAGGTATACCGTTATTTGTATTTTTCGTTTAATCATATTGGCAATACGTTGATTCCTTTTGGTGATTTCTTTCCGCTGCGTTTATATATATATGTTTTATATGTGTGCATGCTTTGCTATAAATCACCAACAATATTATGGTTTTGGGATTGGGATTGCATAGTGGGATTAGTGTACTTTGGGATAGTCGTAATCCCTTGTAATTTTATATTTCCATGTGCCTTGAATTCGTTTCACAAGCACATTGGATGGGCATATTCTTAGGCCTCGATTATGGATGTCACAGTAGAGTGACGGAAGTCTATGAACACTGTACAAAGTCCGTTGTTTATGTTTGGTTCTCCAATCGGATATACTTGGGCCTTTATGGTGGTTACTATTTTATCTTTAAATTGTTTATTTATGTCAAATGAGAGGGAATTCACTAGACCTTATGGTCTAACCCTCGTTTTTCAAACTTAAACCATTTTCAGGTAAGGGTAAGGTTGGATGTTCCTCAAAAGGGAAAGAGGTGGTGTGATACTCAAAGAGACGACTTGGATTTGAGAGTCTTATTTAGTTTACTTCTAGACGTGTAATAAATTTTCAGCTGTCGATGTGTTTACCCGCTGCAAACCTTTGAGTTGTAAATATTAGCTCTGATTTGTTAAACATTGGGACCATTTTGGTAATATTTCTATATTATTGTTGTTTTGGATTTTGGGTTATTACAATTGGTATCAGAGTCATAGTTTAAGGGATTTAGGTGACCGGTTGGACCTACACTTAAACTGTCAGATATAGAATCACAACTGAGAAATAGAAAGCCATTCAGAAAGACCTTGATCATTGAGAATCAGAACGATGGTTGTGAGGACCCAACATATAACATAAATTTAAAATCGCATCTGGTCAATGTCATTATGAATTTATAGGAGCGTGAGTAGCACAAACTAGAAGAATAAATAAGAGATAACGCGCGTACAAAGAGAATTCTTAACCGTTCACGAGTGTGCTTAACTACTATTATTGAGGCGATCGATGAATGTGGTAGTATGTATTAAGTTGAATGTTGAGGTGATCGATGAATGTGGTTGTATCGATTTCGAATGTGGTTGTTTCTATTTTTAGGGGTGTTACAGTTATCTTACCCAAGAAATAAACCAAATGACCAAAATCATACATAATACAATTAAACCCTAAACTTTTATGGAGGAAGATGATTGAATTAAGAATAATCACTATAATAAAATTGGGTTTTTAGTAGGCCAAAATTTTTAAGCATTCGAATAGACCGTTCTAGGAGACTTAGTTTATATAATAGAAAAATAAAGCGTCCAACCTTAAGGCGTTGTGATAAGTTTATAAGACGTTTTTGGACGCCGTAACAAGTTGTTGGGACATTTTTATAAAAAGACGTCGTATTAGCTATCTTATATGATACTATTTGAAAATTTGTTTAATAAAGACAAATATCCTATAAAAAGATGGGTTTATAGAACAGTTCTCAAAACTGTCCTATAAAATAGCTAATGTGATGCTTTGTTTGTATTAAAAGGGTTATAAAAAATTTGTTAAGATATAAAAAAAACATCTTAAAAACTTATAACATAGCCTTTAGATAGGACGTTTTATTTTTTGTTCATATACATTAAATCTTATAAAACAATCTATTATGACCCTAGAAGTTGGTGACGTCCTATAAACATGATTTTGTTATCATGAACCCGACTTAAATTAGCTCAATTTAACCTGACAAACTAACTCACTTAGGGGCCCTTTACCAAACGCTCACCAGATAAGCGTTTTCCAACAAGACTCACCACTCTCATTTGTCTTATGGGTTAACATTAACAACCATCAAAATAAATTGATGATAAACGTTTATAACCTGGTAACCGCTTAGCGGACAAAAATCATCACCTCTACTTACCAAGCAAGATTCTCAATCTTTGATTTCCCTTTTACTAGATAAGTTCTCGATCTTTATTATATTCAATTTCACCAGATAAAATAATTAAACCAATAAACACATACACACATAGTTATTTAGTAAACCAGCTCCTGAAACATTTAATCTGAACACTCAAATACTCAAAAGTTAGGAACACAAAAACATGGAAAATTAAGCCATAATAATTGACTTTGAAAAAGGAAAACTTGATCGAGTTTACTTCACTTATTTCCAAAAAAGATATGGAAAATTATGCCATAAATCAAGGAAACATATTTCACCAAAACATGGGTTTTTAACAATTTATGGCATTATAAAATAGTTTGAGTCGATCCAAAAGGTTTTGGTAATTATGTTGTTTTTCCCTGACTATCCGGGTTCGAACCCCGTGGTGAGCATGTTGTGATATCCAGATCATGGGTCTGTCACTTAGTGGTACCCTTAATTGGGTTGGGTCGTGGTCGACGGGGATTAGTCGGGTGACACCCTTAAGTAGGAGCCCGGATACCCCGGGAACGTGTGTGTGTTAACTTGCCGTTCAAAAAAAATATATGTTGTTTTTCGGTTTGGAAAGTTATTGATCCTCTTTTATAGGAGTACGTAATTACTATTGTGTATTAGAGGTGGTCTTGGTATGGTGTGTACCTATCAATTATACTTTGTACGTAAAATTCAAATCATAAGTGACTTTTTGATTTTACAGGTAACATGTGTGATGTTAAGGGTTTTAATTGCAATGAATAAAACTTGCAAACATTCAAAATTTCAAATGAAAAAATTAAAGCTACAATGTTTAATCCAATACATAAAAAAATTACAAAAAGCTAATAAAAAGATAAATAACTCCGTATCATGATACTACCATGATATATGACTTCCAATACCATGTACCAACCAAGCTTGCATATTTGGTAGAGTACTAACAACCAATTGTAATTGACACCAACTTAATTCGTACGATTGGTACACATGTTGGTTGGGTTGATTTGGTATAAAACTGTCACCCCTAATATGTATTAAATATATTTTTTTTGTATCATTTTTTTTTGTTTTAAAAATGTTTACTCTAATAATTTTATAAGATGGTTGTTTATTGCTTTTTTTTTCTTTCCCACTTGCAATATCAAATCACATATAGATCTGATTTGAAACTGAGCAATTAATAAAGACCAAGGCATTGTTCTGGCAAAAAAAGCTAGCTTATAAGATAGTTTTTTTCTTTGTTACAAGTTTGGATGACCAAAAGCTAGATTATTGAAAAGCTACTTAAAGTAGCGTTTTGAAAAACTAGTTTATCAGCTACCGGCTAGTTTATAAGCTAGTTTGTCAAACATAGCCCAAGTCGGATCATACTCTATTGTTTTTTACTGTCAACAAAACCATGGAAAACCATGAAGTCAAATAGTCAAATATATTCCTCCCTCTCTGTCTATTAATCATTATAACTTATTAATTACCTCATTATATTATTTTATATTTTAATCCTTTTTTATTAATACATTGTTATAATTTTTTTAATATAATTTTTTTTTTATTTTTCATCTTTAATTGCATCTAAGATAGGTAGAGGGTGCAAATAACAAACACCTTAACCTCTAAATCCTTTATTACCGATATACATTTATTATTGATTGTAAACATATCTCGAAGTCATTACCCTAATCAACCCTTCGACAATCATGTGTTTAATTTACGTTGTGAGAGCATCTCCAACAGCATCTTCAAAATTTCTCCAAAATAGAGAATTAAAAGTCAAAATCTACATAAAAAGTCAAAATTTCTCCAACAGATTCTCCATTTTGGAGATGAAATTATTACTTATAATATTAAAATATTGTATAAATATAATAAAATATTATTTATCTCTCATATCCATCTCATTTGAAGAAATCTTATTGGTAAAATATAATAAAAAAAAACAATTTCTCTCTTATTGTAATCATTTTTAGAGATTTTGGAGAGTTCTCCATATTTGAAGAAAATTACACTCTCTCTCCTACTTTCTCCATTTTGGAGAAAGATTTAGAGAATTTGTTGGAACACAAAAATGTCTAAAATCTTTATTTTCATCGTTTTAAAGAAGTTGTTGGTTGAAGATGCTCTGATGTTGCTAAAATCAAATCGATACCTTCGAAATGAAGAAAGAGAATAACTTTGCTTATGACACGTGTGAGACATAAGTTTATAAAAAAGTTAATATAATAATAGAAGATGATTCATTTAGTTAGAAAAAAACAATATGTATATGTACGTACTGTTTATATGATTGGATCTAGTATTGGAATGTACAACCAAATATTATACTCCATTAAATTAAATATTTATAAAAGGGAATTTGATATAAAGAGTACATATATACTTAGGGGCTGTTTGGTTGGTTTTCCATTAAGTTCTGTATGGATAAAGTTGTCTGTGTGGATTAATCTGTCTGTATAGATTTGGAAGGTTTTTATTTGTGAGAGTTTTTTCAAATATGGAAGGAACGTGTTTTTTAATGGGATGGACTGGTTTAGAAAAAACTTGGCTTTCTGCATAAAGCTCCTCTTGAAATCTTACTGAATAAGCCACTTTCTATATCATTAAGCCACTACCAAACAGTCATATATAGCTGACTGAATAAGCTATGAGTCTCATTAAGCTCATTAAGCTGCTAACAAACAGACCCTTAGTTATGTATCTATAAAAACATATTAAGATGTAAATTTTCATTTTAAATCGAAAATAAGAATTAATGTAATTTTTTATTAGAATAAAAAAATCCATATTTATACAGTATTATGGTGTAATAGTGTGATTTAATGTTTTATCTCATATATGAACATGTTTTTATAAAATTCCAATGAAACATTTAAAAAAATTCCAAAGTATAATATTTTAATAGAAAATAATTTTAAAATAAATTGTTACAATAAAAAAACAATTTTCGTCCCTGTGGTTAACCACTTTCTTTGAAAGTGGTCCCTGTGCTTCAAAAACTGCAATTATCGGCCCATGGTTTGCAAAACGCTTTGAAAGTAGTCCCTGCGTCTAACGCCGTTTATATGGAAGCCGTTAAGTGCCTCATGTGCCATTCACGTGATGGACTTTTATGTCTTTTCACGTTTTCCCTCTCAATTAAACGTCTTTTGGTTCTTCTTCCTCTTTTCAAGAAACCCTCCATCATTACCTGTAAACTCAAACCACGATTGACACTTCCAAAGCAACATTTTGAGGTTTTAACACTGAAATTTCCCTTGAGCTGCACTTCATCTTGGTAATCCGACTAGTACATTCATGTCATCTTCTACGTGGGTGATCAGAAAGGAGCAACTGGATGATGATCTTTACCCTGAACTTGTTTATGGTATGTCATCTCTGTTTTTAATGAAATAAAAAAAATTCCATTTTTACAGGTTTATGATCGATTTGTTTTCCCTGTTTTTTGAGTGGCATGACAAGGGAGGTGAGGAATCTAATCCTTTGTTTTTTTTTCTACAAATCACTAACCAACTCTAATAACAATGAGGATAAACCATGGAGGTATTTTCTCAAAGTTCCCTTGTAGAAGATACATCCATGGTAAGAGTACATTTGTTGACCTAATTGACACTGAAAAGTTTTCAGTTCATGAGATTGATGCTATTATGTTAGAGTTAGGGTACCAACAAGAGGAAAAATGTATTACCATTTCATGATTCCAGGAAGTGACTTGGATTTTGGGTTACGAGCTTTAGGTAATTATAGTGATGTGCTACAACTGATGAAATATGTTCCTAAAGTGAAATTTGTGGATGTCTTTATAGAGCACTGGAAAACATTAGTTGATACATACAAATCACCACCACATGCTAGAAAAATGGTCATAGAGCAACTGGATGATCCTGGAAATGAATATGTATCAAGGAAAAAACTGGTTAACAGAAGATGCAAGAAAAAACTGTTTCTTGAGTGGCATGACAAGGGAGGTGAGGAATCTAATCTGGTTAAAGAGAGAGTTGTGGATGAAAACATATGTTTTGACTTAAATCAGAAGGCGGATGGAGTATGTGTTGATGAATTAAATAGGCCACTTGATGTGAGTGAAATGTTGTATGAACAAGGAAATAATGTGGATATCCCATTTGATCTTAATTTAGAGTTTAATGAACCTGAGGGGGAGGGAATTGATAAGGGAAAGGGAATTGATAAAGGTAAGGGAATTAATGAGGGAGATGAACATGACAAGGGAGATGGTATTGACAAAGGAAAAGGAATTGATAAGGGAAAGGGAAAGCAAGATGACTTATTTGAAATATTTGATGAACTTGATCCATGGTTTGTCATGGATGCTTGCTCACAACCTGAGATGAACATGGGCAATGACAAAGCACCTGAGATGAACATGGGCAATGACATAGCACCTGATATGAGCAGTGGCATACTAGGTGATAGTTCTGAAGAGGATGACAGTGATGATGAGGATTATGTTGATGACTTCAATAAGATAGAGGAGGATGATATTGATATGGATGACTTTGTTGATGACAATATAGAGTGTATGGGAGGAGTTTAGAAAACAGTTGAGGATAATGAGGTGTTATTGGATGATTATGCAGAAGTCCTTAACTCTGATGAATTTTCAAGTGGAGATGAACATCACATTAAGAAGACACATGACAAAGACACCATGTTTTATGTGGGGCAAACATTTAGCAGCAAAACAGAGGTGATTCAGAAGATTAAGGACTATTCTGTTGAGAGTAGAAGAGATTTATGTTTGGTGAAAAATGATCTGAGAAGAATAAGGGCCATATGTAGGGGAGTTTTACCACAATTCAAGGATCATTTTGGCAGTGGGCCTGGTGGGCCAAGTGGCACACTTAAAGGGAGAAAACCTAAACATAGACTTACCAGTGGGCCAAAATGTCCATGGGTTTTGCACATTTCAACACAAGAAGGCATAGAGACCTGGACAGTGAAAACCTATGTTCCCACACATAAGTGCCTCCAATGCAGGGACATCTCTCTGGCGACTGCAACTTTTTTATCTCAAAAGATTACAGAGAACATACTATCGAACCCTACTATTCCAATACAGGCTCTTCAAACACAATTGAAACAGAAGTATGAGATTAATATCTCAGTGATGAAAGCAATGAGGGCAAAATCCATTGCAACTTAGAAGATTTGGGGAGACTTTGAAGAACAGTTCAGTTTACTTAGAGATTACATCCAAGAGTTGAAAATATGTAACCCAGGAACTACTGTGAAGTTGGATGTTGAGGATGAACCAAACCCAAATTCAACTACAAGGAAGTTCAAAAGGATCTATGTTTGTTTAGGTCCTCTGAAGCAAGGGTTTAAGGTTGGGAAAAGAGACTTATTAGGTTTGGATGGTACATTCATGAAGGGTCCTTTTCCAGGATAAGTTTTGTCAGCTGTAGGTATTGACTCAAATAATGGCACATACCCACTAGCATATGGGATTGTAGAAGCTGAGTCAATGGCATCATGGAGCTGGTTCTTACAGTATCTAGGAGAGGATCTTGATCTGTTTGCAAATTCAAACTTCACATTCATAAGTGATAGGCAAAAGGTTAGTCTCAAAGCACCTTACTTTATGATAAGTCATGTGTATATACTAATACAAAGCACCTTACTTTATGATAATTCTTGTGTGTGACAGGGAATCCTTCCAGCAATTGCAAAGCTTTTCCCATATGCAAAACATAGATTCTGCCTTACAAATATTCATGACAACATGAAGCAACAGTGGAAGGGGAAAGCATACAAGGACCATCTTTGGAAATGTACAACTGCAACAACTATTCCACAGTTTCAACAAGCAATGGAGGACTTAAGAATGGTCAATCAACCTTGTTATGATTGGTTGAAGCAGATCCCACCTCAACATTGGGCTAGGTCCCATTTCACAGGTTAGTTTATGTTACTTTAACTTAACAAGTTAATTTGATTTACATTAACAATATGCATCTCTGAGTTCAAACTGATTTTGGTCAATTCAGGTAGGTGTCATTCAGATGTACTTCTCAACAACATGTGTGAAGTCTTCAATAGGCAGATTATTGAGGCTAGGGATAAACCCATAATTGCATGTTTGTAATATATTAGACATTACCTAATGAAAAGGATAGTGCATGTGCTGAAAGTTATAGATAAAGCTGAAGGACCACTCACTCCAACAACAACCAAAGCACTGAAAAAGATCAAGAGTGAAGCAACTCACTACAAAGTGTCTTGGAATGGTGGAGACAGGTTTGAGGTACACGGTCCTTGGAATGATCAGGTGGTAGTTGATGTTAGGAATCAAATTTGTACATGTAGGAGGTGGGAACTGACTGGCATCCCTTGTAAGCATGTTGTTGCTGTAAACTGGAACATGGCTTTAAATGGAGTAAATGTTGATGTCCCTGAGAAATTGGTTGATAAAAGTCTCTGGCTTCACACTTGGAAAGAAATGTACAAATTCAAGATTGAACCCATCAATGGCAAAGATTATTGGAGTAAGTTTTATTGCCCAACAAAACTTATTGCACCAAACTATCATAAACAGATTGGGAGGCCTAAGAAGAAAAGAAGGAAGGGTCTTGATGAAAAGAGCACTGGAACAGGTGGGGAAGGAACCAAGTTAAGTAGGAGTGGGAAGACTGTGACATGTGCAAAGTGCAAGAAGCAAGGGCATAACTCAAGGACATGCAAAGGATGACTTTGTTGATCTTTCTTTTGTATTTTGGTAATGGATGAACTTTGTTTTGTATTTTGGAGGTTTATGTAATGGATGAAACAATTTGTATATTTTGGTAATGTATCTTTTGGTAATGTATCCTTTGGTAATGTATCATTTGGTAATGTATTGGAAACGCCTTGTATCTTTTTGGTAATGTATTGGTAATCTGTAATTGATCACATGGATGCTTGCTAATTGATCAACTTGTATCTTTTTGGTAATGTATTGGTAATCTGTAATTAATATATCCTTGTCTTCAATTGATCACATTTTTTGTTTCTGTTAAAGGAAAACCCCCCATTGTCTAATTGATCACATTTTTGGTTAGTCTGTTAATGGAATTTTCCTATTTTCCAATTGATCACATTTATGTTTTTTGGTTAGTTTGTGGATGAAAACATATGTTTTTGACTTAAATCAGAAGCCCTCTGTTTTCATTACAGAATGCGAAACTCAACATTAGAATCATTATAACAGTTTACATTAGGGAAGAAAGAACTTTTCATTGATATAGATGGAAACATTACAACCATTACAACCTTCACGACACCCAACATTGGATTAGGTCAACAAAAAAAATACAAAACTAAAGAAAACCCAACTGACAACCAATAAAAGCTTCAATATCTTGATTTCCTTTTCTTTCTCGTTGAGACAAGCTTCTACTATGTTCTTTGATCTTAGCAAACCAGGGATTATCTCCATAGCTCGATTACAGAGCTGTTCATCGTACCAAGCAAAAAAGTCACATTTAGCATACTTCCTTGGGCACCCATAAAACCTTCGACCAGGATTTTTGTTTGTCCACGAAGTCTTTATCGTGGATGGAACACCACAGTCGCAAACCACCATTGAAGAGGATGGAGATGGAGTTGTTAAAAGAGAGAAAAAATAGACGTTACAAAACCTAAGTGAAGCTAAGAAGAAATCGTTTAAATCAGAGGGAAAACGTGAAAAGACATAAAAGCCCATCACGTGAATGGCACATGAGGCATTTAACGGCTCCCATATAAACGGCGTTAGACGCAGGGACTACTTTCAAAGTGTTTTGCAAACCATGGGCCGATAATTGTAGTTTTTGAAGCACAGGGACCACTTTCAAAGAAAGTGGTAAACCACAGGGACGAAAATTGTAGTTTACTCGTTATTATTTTTTATATTTAAGTCTATAAAAGATTATTATTATATATATTTATATGAAAAAAAGGGAGTGATATGGGGCATAAAATCAGGAGGAATCAATGGCCATGCATGGGGAAATCTGGGAGGATGGGAGTTTGATCAGTCTTTATCCTTTTTATAATTTCAAGACGTGCCCTGCTTCTTTTCAACTCCTCGTGCTCGTGCTTTCCCATCATAAAAATAATACTATTAAATATATAATACTACTATTATTTTTCATTCTATTATATATAACTACAAGTGTACTCGTGTAATACAGCAAGATACATCATGATTTTAATGTTTCATTTTATTTTTTTGTCGATTTACAGTACGACTTTGAATGGTTTTAAGAAAACGGTAATGTTTTTTTATAAATTTATTTAATTTAGACTTAATAATATAATATTTTTTATATAAAAAAATTAAGTATTTTGTTAGAATTCAATGATTATCTTACATATTTTAATGACATCTAGAAAAAATTATCAATTACATATTTAATAATATAATTAAAACAAAATTATAGTAATATCATATATTAATTAATAGTGATACATGGAAATGTCTGCATAAAAGGAAGGCCCTGCACATAACAAACACGGATAAAAAAACTCTTAAATATAAATTATTAGGCATAAGGTACCATCATTTTATGCAATATTTTAAAAATCTCTTAATTTATAAGTATCAAAGCACAAGATACATATTACTACTGCAGACTTCTAACACCCACCAATTTGGCATGTGCAGAGCCTTCTTTTTATGCAGACATTTCCATGTATCACTATTAATTAATATATTATATTACTATAAATTTGTTTTAATTATATTATTAAATATGTAATTGGTTATTTTTTTTAGATGTCATTAAAATATATAAGATAATCATTGAATTCTAACAAAATACTTTATTTTTTTTTTATATAAAAAACATTATATTATTAAGCCTAAAATAAACAAATTTATAAAAAAAAAAACATTATCACTTTCTCAAAATCATCCAAAATCGTACTGTAAATCGACAAAAAAACAAAAAATAAAATGAAACATTAAAATCGTGATGTATCTCGCTGCATTGTGCGAGTACGCTTCTAGTATATTATAAAACACAGATAAAAAACTCTTAAATAAAAATTATTAGGCACAATGTACCATCATTTTATGCAAAATTTTAAAAATCTCTTAATTTACAAGTTTCAAAGCACAAGATACATATTACTACTGCAGGCTTCAAGCACACATCAATTTGGTATGTGCAGACCTTCCTTTTATGCAGACGTTTTCATGTATCACTATTAATTAATATATTATATTACTATAAATTTGTTTTAATTATATTATTAAATATGTAATTGGTTATTTTTTCTAGATATCATTAAAATATATAAGATAATAATTGAATTCTAACAAAATACTTAATTTGTTTATATAAAAAACATTATATTATTACGCCTGAATTGAACAAATTTATAAAAAAAACATTATCACTTTCTCAAAACCATCTAAGATCGTACTGTAAATCAACAAAAAATAAAATGAAACATTAAAATCGTGATGTATCTCGCTGCATTGGACGAGTACGCTTCTAGTTTTTTATAAATAAAAAAAAACAAAATTCTTATTTTTCAATTTCTATAAATAGAGATTAATGTTGATATATTTCGTCACACTAATTTTCTTTCTCATTTCTACTTTTATTATCTTGAAAATTTATAGTTATGTATTTGTGACTTTTGGATCCGTAAATTTAATATTTTTTTGCACCTGTTTAATTTATTTTCAAGTGTATGGTAGTTTATAATAACACTTTTAAAATATGATATAATATTTATATACTTCTCATAGTCTTATGTTATCGTTTTTTCTCTGGTCATTCTAACATCTCTAAAAGCCCGGATCGTGGGGCGTTCCTCTCGCATTAGAGTTCCAAGCCTGGTTCTCCGGGCATTACGGTAGGACGTGGATTAACCATGACGAGATAACATTAAATAAATACTTTGTATAGAATAATATTTTATTTTAGGTTGGATTACTAATAGACAATAAAAAATTAGATTGAGTTAGAGTTGAACGTTGTGTAGGTGGATAAGCAAACAATAAATTTTTAATAAAAGATTAGGTTGACTTATATCACCATTAAACATAGTCAAACATTTATAAAAAGTGGGATTTGTCGAACTTCTGAGCTCATTTACGTGTGGTGGTTATGATGCACCGTCTCTTATTGATAGAAAATAAGATTTGTGAGCTTCTAATAAGCTCCTAGTTGTGAGATAACAATATATTTTACAATTGTTCTAAGTAATTGGTCAACCTTATGTAATGCTGCTTTGGGATTGTAGTTTTACATTAAAATGTCAAGTTAAAAAAATTAGTTAAAAGGAAAACGGATCCAAAAAATTGTTTAAAGTATATTACGTAATGCTCAAGGGCCCAAAGCAACAGACTGACTCAATAAACTTTGAATCCAACTTAAAACAATGATAAAAGTTTTGTTAGCCAACAACTTTGAACTTATAATAAACTCATGAACATACTCTTCTATCAATATGGAATGGGTTGGTATAAACTCCTACACTTAAATTCCTGACTTCCTCGTCAAGTCTGCCAAGAATCTTTCTTCTTGTAATCAGTGATGTGAGATTCTCCTGCCCAAAATCTTCCACATAAGATGTTACAAACACCCCCTTCGAGGACTCATCATGGCATGCCAGATGAGGTTTGTAACACCCCTAAGCCCAAAGAGGCCCAATAAACTTCAAATCCAACTTAAAACTACAGTGAAAATTATTGGTAGCACACAACTTTGAGCTTATAAGGAGCTCACAAAAATCTACTTTTCTATCAATGTAGGACGAGTTGTTACATTTTCAATTGCTTACGACATGCTAAATCGTTTATTCAAGAAACAGATTATTATTTTAATAATATTGTTTTTGTAACTTATATTTAATACATTAATTATTAATTTAGAAAATGGACAAAAATAATATGTAAATGGGGCAACTCACAAGAGCCAAGGCCCGTACCTCACTTGTACAACCTGATTGTTTTGTCACGTCTTTTCACTATTTAATTGTTAGATAGTAATTCATTAGAAGTGTTTATATGTTAGTTTCATTGTCTTTCATTAATCTTTTAGCAGGTTTAATCAATATAATATCTTTTCATTATTTAATCATTTGACCTTTTTTAGAGAAAAAAAAATCCAATTTGGAGAAGCAATTAAGAAGTTGCAAACAGAAGATTTGATTTTTGAAAGTAACCTAAGATTACTTAATCTATACTATATTATAAAAGAGACATAAAAAACTCTTAATTACAACATTTTAAGCACAAAATACAACTAATTAAACTCAATTACTTAATTTACAATTTCATAATACATTGGTACAACTTATCCAAGCACAATATCTCACATCATCATCTATTTGTGGAATGAATACTCATTTATTAATATAAATATTTGTTTTTTATATTTAATAGACGATTGGATCAATATTATCTACTATTATCAATATTTATTTTTTATATTTATTGGACTCTTTGATCAATATTACTATTATCAATATTTATTTTTTATTTTATGATTTGCTCTTAATATATCTATATCTATATTAGTTATAATCTCATAACTAATATATCTATACTATATTATAAAAACATGCATTGATCTAATAAATATATTTAAAAAAAAATAGGTAGTTTATCTCATAGTGTTTATCATGTATTTAATATGTTTATTTGCAGTTAGTATAAAAATAAAAACATGAGACTTTAATAAGTTATAATTATGTTTCATTAACTTGTAATTTTGAATTTTAACTAATATATTTATACTATATTATAAAACATTTAAGCTAAACTCTTAAAAACTAATTTTTATGCATTAGGTACCACTTATTAATGCATATTACTTAAAATCCAAAAGTACAAATTGATTAAACATAAGTACAACTTATAAAAGCTCAATGTTTGAATTCGTGTAACTAACTGCAGATAAACACTTATTTTTATTTTATAAAATATCTAAAATTTTAACTATTGATATAACTAACCGATAAATATAAGAAAATTCGAGATAAAACATCTTATTTTTATTTTTTATTGAAGTATGTTATCTTTTTAATTTTAAATATAAAATATCTTAAATATAGTTATCATTTAAATTAAACATTTTTTGACCCGTAACAAAATTTTTTATTATTATTTTTTATAAAAAAACATAATTAAACTAAACTAAAATATATTTTTGTTTTAAATCTAGGTTTCTTAAAATCGTAAAATAAAATAAAAAAAGACTAACAAAAAGTATGAATAATGATCGAGGGTTCGAGTTCTAGATTTCAGAAACCCGCTGCATTGCGAGAGTACATTTCTAGTTAATATATTATATTACTATAATTTTGTTTTAATTATATTATTAAATATGTAATTGATTATTTTTTCTAGATGTCATTAAAATATATAAGATAATCATTAAATTCTAACAAAATACTTATTTTTTTTATATAAAAAACATTATATTATTAAGCCTAAATTAAACAAATTTATAAAAAAAACATTATCACTTTCTCAAAACCATCCAAAATCGTACTGTAAATCGACAAAAAAATTAAATGAAACATTAAAATCGTGATGTATCTCGCTGCATTGCGCGAGTACGATTCTAGTCTATACTTACTATATTATAAAGATGACATAAAAAACTCTTAAAAACAAGTCTTAAAACTTAATGTACCGCTATTTAATGTTAATTACTTAAAAAACAATCATTAAAGCTGTATGTACTACATTTAATGTTATTTATTAATTTTCAATCATTATCTCTAACCATTTTAACTTCCCTAAAATCATTTCTCACTTTAACTCCCCTAAAATAACTCTCAGCATAATTAAATATAAAATAAAAATCAAATTTTAAATATAAAAAATCTAAAATATAATTAAAAAAATCTAACAAAATATTTTATAAAAAAATTATATTATTAAACCAAAATAAATTACATTATATTATTAAGTCTAAATTAAACAAATTTATATAAAAAAATCATTATCATTCTCTCACAACCATCCAAAATCGTAATGTAAATCGACAAAAAGCAGAAAATAAAATGAAACATTAAAATCGTGATGTATCTAACTGCATTGCGCGAGTACACTTCTAGTTATCCATAATTATAATAAAATAATTAATATTTAAAAGTTAATAATAATCACTTTGAAACATAGTCTAAATTATTTTCTAAATGGTAATGAGAATTTATTTTGGAACAAAAATATCAAGGATTGGGCTTATGCAAAGTGGCCCAATAATTAAAGGGAACTGTCTTCTTATAAGAAAATTGACCAAGCCCATTCCTATGTTAAGGGCCTGGCCGCCCAATAAAATTTTGGGCTTTAGCCAGATGGGCTGTGACAATCTATATATTTCTTGATTTTTTTTATATTTTTGAAATTTCAATCTAACTAGTTTACTAAATTTATTTAAAGCGATATCTTTAAATAAATAGGTAAAATTTCAAGTTTTTTGGTTCGAAAACATGATTTTAAAAAGTTAATAACATTCTAATTGAAGAGTTAAGGTGAGAAGCGTAGTATGTTATTCATGTTGTGTGTGTATATATATATATATATATATATATAGAGAGAGAGAGAGAGAGAGAGAGGGTCATTCATTTGCTAACCAATCTATTAGTGCTAACTATGTTAACCCATTTTCGGCCAATCAGAATGCTCCTAGAGATTAGATAATGATTTTGTTTATTTTAAACTTACAAGGGTAATAAAGGAATTTATATAAAATCGGAATATTCAAATTAAGTAATCATTATCGCCTATTTAATGTGTACCATAATTATAGCAATGTTTGTTATGGTAATGATATACCATATTAAATATAAAAGTTTGAAATTTTAAATTATTCAAGATTATCTTAAGTCTTAATATATCCTTTACATATATTTTTCATTATATCACAATGAGCGATATATATGGATTTTATGTTATAAAGAGTTAAATCTAATATTTTTAAACGTAACTTTGATATTGTTCCAGATTTTATGTTATTAAGCTTGCACATATGCATATGTGCATATCTTAAACCATTTTTCATATGCATATACAAAAGGCTCATAGTGTACATAAAAACTTATTAATGTGAACAATGCACATATGCACTGAAAGAGCAAATAATTTAATAATTTTGATATGCATATTCAAATTGCACATATGCACATCAAGACTTATTAGTGTAGACAATGCACATATGTACAACATATAAATCATGCACATATGTATTTTTGAAAATGTACATTAAGAATTATTAGTTTAAAAAATGCACATATTTATTTGACAATGAACAAATGTCCAAGTGAGCACATATGCATTTTCCGGATTTTATGCTATTAAGTTTGCACTTATGCATATGTGCATATCTTAAACCATTTTTCGTATTCATATACAAAAGGCTCATAGTGTACATCAAAACTTATTAACGTGAACAATGCACATATGCACTGAAAGAGCATAAAATCTAATCATTTTGATATGCATATTTAAAATTGTACATATGCACATCAACACTTATTAGTAGAGACAATGCCCATATGCACAACACAAAAATCATGCACATATGTTTGTTTTGAAAATGTACATTAGGAATTATTAGTTTAAAAAATGCACATATTCACATAAATAACAAACACTTTAAACTGTGTGGGCTTCTTTTTTTTCTTTTTTTCTTTTTGGTTTAAAAACAAGAATTATTAGTTTAAAAAATCCCTACTTTTGCGCCGCTTTTTTTGGTAACGTGTTAATATGATTTTGGAAGACTATTTGCATTTATACATTTTTAACCCTATGCTCTTATGCACCGTAATTTCCTAGTCTTTTAGTTTAATATTTCTAAAATTAAAATTCTAATTAATTGTGAACCATTGATCTAAATAACCAACGGTCCAGATTGGTTAGCACTGTTAACACCAATGTCGTGGTTAGCAAATGAAGGGGACCCTATATATATAGGCGAATGATCGTGTGAGAAGAAGAGTTAAGGTGATAAATGTAAGAAGAAATCTGGACCCTTGATCACTTTTAATCTCAAACTCACCCATGAATTGTGTTTAATACGGGAATTGATTCGGTGTTTCGCGGTGCCTATCATCCGAATGTGCATCCAAAGGTGGAGATCCTTTTATACACTTCTCACCAGAACCCAACCCTATATGTATATATATACTATATGTACATATGATATCTTGTTATTTTATATAAAATTAAAAATGATTCTTTATAACAATAGTGTGGGACAACTTGTGCATACTTCGATTAATCTCATAGTCAGACCCACACATTAGCATGTTGAATAAGCATTCTTGAACAGAGACCCAAAAATTTAGGGCCCAATATACCTTTTTCCTAGGGCCCTAATTTACGGCCCATTTCAACCTAAAATGCATATCTAATTACTATCAAAAACAAAAAGCGGCAATCCACTTTGAGTAACTTGTCAGCTGATCCAGAACATTAGCGCCTCTTCAGTTTCTTCTCAAATATGTTCCCCATTTAAATGACTGAAATCGCATAGGCTCAAAACTCAAAGATGCATATTTATGATTTGGTTCTTGATTCTCAACGACAACAACAACGACTCAATTTCAAGCGCTAAAACAATTTTCATTAAGAGAACAAAGTCTGTACATCCAAAGATTTCATTCAAATGGATTATTGTCTCTCATCTTGTACTTTTGTTTCTCATGTTTAACAGTTTGAGCTTCAGAAGTAGAGCACCAGAGCACTTAAAATCCATCTCTTTGATTGTGATTTTCTCTAGTTAGGTTCAGTTTCTTTATGTTATCTTTTTTAAAATCCGATTTCTTTCGTTCTTCTCATAAACTAGATCACTGTTTTTGTCGCGAATTAGGTTTAGATTGTTAAATTTTAGGTTTAGGTTCACCGGTTTAGAATGTTACTTGTTCAACTTATTAATTGTTTAGGTTTCTTTATATTTTTCATTTTATCGTTCATTCGATCTATAGTTTTGGTGTAAGTGTACATGACCTCTAAAAAGGTTCGAATGACCCTGCTCATTGGACCTAAGGTTAGCAATAAGTGACCAAAACAATAATTCCCAGTTTGTTAAAAGATAAAATACTTGTCCTTGACTTTTGGCTTGTGAAACTCGAAAATGTAGGCAAAGGTTGGCTTGTATAAAACTCATATTTTGGTATAACTTGTATATGTTTTGTGTCTCTTCTATGAGTTCTTATATGCTTGAATAGATTCAAAAATTGACTTGGCTCTTATAGACTCGGTGGGTCATTGTTTGTGGCTTAGTGGGTGAATGGTATGAAGGATTAATTTGATCAACCATATCGGAGTGTTTGTTTGTGGCTTAACCATTAAGCCATGGCCAAAATGAATCAAATAAGCCAAAATACATATGGTGTTCTTATTAAGCCATGAATTTTCCACTTGTACCTTTCATTCTTATCACCTGTAGATTGCCTCCATCAACAACAAAAGAACATCGACAATATACTCCTCTATTGCCACTATCCTTCCGTCTGTCCCTCACTGCTTGTCCATTGCCACTGTTCGTTTGCAGATCTGTCGTACCTGTAGATTGCCTCCATCAACAACAAAAGAACATCGACAATATACTCCTCTATTGCCACTATCCTTCCGTTTGTCCCTCACTGCTTGTCCATTGGCACTGTTCGTTTGCAGATCTGTCGTCAATCTACTCATCCACAACTGCTCGTCTGCACCCCTATTGTCAATCTACTTTTTTGTTCCTCCATTCCTCACTCATCCGCTATTTGTGCCTCGTCTCCTAGCTCTTATGTCATGCATTGTCCCCATCCTTGTAACACCCTAAAGTTGGGAAAAATAAAAACGTCCATAAAACGGAAATATGGTATAAGAATGTCAAGACATTAGCCATCCCAAAAGGGGAAACAAAACACACTTGTTAATTACAAGTTTGAAATCAAACGGTAAATGAGATAACAACTTTAATATCTAATCTCTCTAAGAAATAAAATTACAATTAGGTGTCATCTATATCTCAAAATAAGGTTCTTCCATAGAAAGGTGTTCCAAAATTTGTTCCCCAAGCTCACTTCTATACCAGCTAGATCTTCTTGGCGACCACATTGCTAAAACCTGAGATGCATGCTGACACCAAACAAGTGTTAGGCGAAAAAGCCTAGTGAGTTTGAACAAATAAAAATACACCAAAACAATGAGTAAATTCATTTATAAACCATTATAATCATTTATTTGGAATTAATGGGGAAGACCCATAGCACCTATCAAGCTTCTCCTCAAGAGTCGATTCACCTTTGTGTCTACTCTCATGAGTAACACCACAAGGCCCAACACATTAAGGACTATCTCCAAGGCATTACCCCTAATGGCGGAGATTCTAATGCATACACCACAAGACTAAATCCTTCTAGTGCCTACTTGAAAAGTTCATCCATAACATCCATATATATATATATACCATTTTGCACAATTACTCCAAGTAAAATGTACATGTTATCAGTAGAGATAAGTAAGTGGTCCAACCACTATATTCAATCGTAGGATGAGATTTCCAAAATACTCATGGGCCTCTCATTAGGCCAAACAAACCTATGACCCGCAAAAAGGGGGTCATCCTCATGTAGTAGAATCAACTAGCATGGAACCAAGGTAAAAGAACATAAACACATGAATACAAGCATGAGAATATCACATATAGGGAAAATCCTCAAGTTAGGTCAAATACTTCCATAATTTGTAAACTTATAAAAACCATTTAAAATACTGATAAAGTTTCATGTAATCCCCTCCAATATGTTCCAGGTATAACGTATATTCATCAAGTCATCAATATGGTGGTTTACACCAAAAATACGCAATAAAGCTTCCATATATGCAAATATGAACAAATCTCCAAGTGAGAAGAAAATAAGTCATCATTATGTTCTTTTTCTCTTCATTTTAAGTTAGATTTTACCTTTAAATCCCACTCTTTGAGTCATTTTATTTCATTATTTTCACTTTTCTTGTGTCTTGGAGCTAGAGTTAGTGAATTACCTGTTTTATTTTTATTGCTTTGAATGGCTAATTTAGTGTGTTTTGGCAGATTTTAATGAAAACAGATCCAATGCTGCAGCATTCCTACAGCATCTGCAGCTGTAAATATTTTTTGGGAAGGCGTGTGAAGAAGGGAAAGGAAGAAAACTAGGGGCTGTATTATTTCTGGCAGGAGAAGACTTTTGTGTTGCTAGGGATGGGAGTCTCCATCTTCTTTATATTTTATAATTAAAAGCCATGCTTCTATAAAACATTATTATATTTTGGTACTTTTGCTTTGTTAATTACTCTTTTGCCATTCCTTCATTAGTATATAAGGAGGGTATGGTTGTAGTTTGAAGAGGGATCTAGTTTGGAAATCAAAGGGTTGAACTTTAAACCTTATAACTTCCATTTCCATTTTATAATTCCAAAGTAACTTGTAGTTTTCTCATTTTGTGTTCTTTAATTTTATGCTTTATTATTTATAGTCTTTATTAGAGTGAATTGTGGATTTGGTCCTGTGGTTTTGTGATTTCTTTGACCATGGTCCTCATTCTATATTTATTGTGGATATGGTCCTTGTGGTATGCAATATATTGTGGCTAGGGTCCCTAAACACTAACATCATTAACTTTGAAGGGTTAAAGGCATCATGTGCCTTGCACACTATGGGTATAATAGTCATTTTATTTTTGACTTTCAATTTATTCTATACACATTTAAAACAAACAATACTAAATTGTGGATTTGGTCCCTATGCATCATTCATCATCTTTAAAACACATTTATCATCTCTCTTAATTTTTTTTCATCCAATCTTCATTGTCAAAGTACAAGAAAAACTAATTGTTAAAATGCAAAAAAAAAAAAAATTACTTGCATTTAAAAATAACAATTGTTTGAACCCAACACTACATCCTAAAAAAAACAACCTATCAAAATAACAATTGTTTGAAACCAATATTACATCCCCAAAAAGACAACCCATCAAAATGACAATTGTTTTATATCAACATTTATGTAGTAGTTGTTGGCAACGGTTTTATTTATTTTTTTGATGACATCTAAGTGATTTGAGTATGAAGTACATTGATTCTTCTCATAAAATACATAGACCATTTGGAAATGTGATATAATCATCTTCATTTTGGAGATCCAAACTTCATTATATAGTGCATTAGATATTAAAATGCTAATTGAAAGGGTATGGATCCCCAGTAAGTGTCAAGTGACTTGGTGTGTAATTCAAGTATGACTATTTAGATTTTAGAGCATCTCAAACCACAACACCAAATTTAACACAAAAATACCAGATTTGGTGGGTCCATCAACACCAAAAAAAACCCTAACTCCAATCACACTCTAAAAAAACATCAAATATATATTAAATGTATATATAATTATTTAATATAAATATGTTAATTTTAAAAACAAATTATTAATGTTAAAATGTTAATTTTGGTATAAATAAATTTTGATAGGCGATTTAACGGCCGGTTGGAGATGCTCTTATGACACTATTGTCTTCCCTTCAACCTCCTATGTCATAATATATTTGTGTTTACAGATGTCAACTGACATGCATATAAGCCTTTTTCCACATCATGGTTTCCAAATGGTCTATGCATTTTATGAAAAGGATTAATGTACTTCATACTCAAGTCATTTAGATGTCGTCAAGAAAATAAACAAAACCGTTGCCAACAATTACTACATAAATGTTGATATAAACAATTGTAATTTTGATGGGTTGTCTTTTTGGGGATGTAATATTGGTTTCAAACAATTGTTATTTTGATAGTTTTTTTTTTTTGCACTTTAACAAGTTAGTTTTTCTTGTAATTTGACAATGAAGATTGGATAATTTTTTTTAAGAGAGATGATAAATGTGTTTTAAAGATGATGAGTGATGCATATGGACCAAATCCACAATTTAGTATTGTTTGTTTTAAAGGTGTATAAAATAAATTGAAAGGGAAAAGTAAAATGACTATTATACCCATAGTGTGCAAGGCACATGATGCCTTTAACCCTTTAAAGTTAATGATGTTAGTGTTTAGGGACCCTAGCCACAATATATTGCATCCATAGGGACTATATCCACAATAAACATAGAATGAGGACCATGGTCAAAGAAATCATAAAACCACAGGACCAAATCCACAATTCACTCATCTTTATTATTTAAGTTCTTTACATTACTTACAATTTACATTTAAGTCATTTATATTTATCGCAATTTACATTTCCGTCATTTAAATTAATGTACTTAATTTATGCAATTTATCGCTTTATGTCTTTACATTTTAGTATGAGTAGCTAAATCCATTAGCTTGGGTGTGAGATGGATGAGTGAGATTTCAAACCAAAGAAAGGTGGACGTTGTTTCGTAATAACAATGTTCCACCATTTCATTCAAGTTTTATAAAATCCAACGACACTTCTTGACGAGTTGATCGCTTTAAAAGTGTGAAAGTGCTATGGTCTAGAGATAAGCCATATTATGCACGTCAACTTGAATGATATGAGAAGCCGACTTGAGAGAGTGACTGATAAAGAGATTTATCATCTCTATTTATCATCTTGATTTATTCTTGACGGGTTGGTCGCTTGTTAAAGTGTTAAAGTGTAGAGGATTCAGAGATGAACCCCTTCGAACACTCCAACTTGGATGATATGGGAATTAACTCGAGAGAGTAATTTTTATGCAAAGAGATTTGTAAATCCATATATTTTGAGGACTCTACTCTACATTATCAATAGTTGGAAATTGCATAGAGATATGTTCAGTCGAATCTAAACAGTAATGGGAGTATTGAAGTCCGAGAGGAATACCCTCAAAATAGATGGTGGATCTAGTTATGCTTGACTTATGCTGCAGCATAGTCTGCTGGAATTTGTGTTTGAGTCTCACCTAAAAGTCTTACACCCTTGCTACCTTTATTATTCTGTATCTTTGTCCAATGTTGTTTAACATTGTCAATCATATGTTTGTTAAATGTTGTCTAACATTGTTCAATATATGTTTGTCAAATGTTGAATTTCAGTTGAATGAGCTGAGACAGAGGGTAGAGAGAGGAAGCAGAGAGGATCCAGATGCAGGAGCGACTACAGAGAGAGGAAGCAGAGAGGATCCGTTTGAGGCGTTCATGAGACGTTCAGGAGGCGGATGCAAGAGTGAATAGATCAGTTTGAGGCGTTCATGAGGAAGTTTAACGATCAGCACCCCTTTCCCCTTCCGTAGGATTACGTTTTTGTAATACGTTTATGCATTTATAGATATTAAACGACGGTTTTGTACAGTTTAAAACTTAGTATTAATTAAAAATTGGCAGGTTTTGTACAGGTTAAAAACTGGAATTTTTTAATTTTTAATTATTTAAAAAAAAATTAAAATTACCGACTGATTATCGACGGATTATCCGTCGGTAAATATTTTTTAATTTATTTTTTATTTAATAAATATCCGTCGGAAATAATCTGTCAGTGAATATCCGTCGGTAATCTGTCGGTAAATGGAGGTCGTCGGTGATCCGTCAGAAATAACCCACGTCATCGGTGATTGTCGGCGATCCGTCGGAAAAGTAAGCCGTCGGTGATCCGTCGGTAATCTGAACGCCGACCACATCTATATCGACGTCCATTTACCGACGGATCACCGACGGATTTCACTCTCACTGACGGATCACCGACGGATTTGTCCGTCGGTGATAAGCATTTGTTTTATAGTGTCAGTATAATAAATAGAATTTTAAGGGCTAAAAGTGTCAATTTCGCAAATTCGTAAGAAACACGCGGGGGTACTTTTCTGGTCCGACACAACCCATGACCCGATCGTCAACACTCGATGTCTTGATAAAACATTTGGGTCAATTTATCTGGTTTCCTTCACCGATCATCAAAAACCCTAGCCTTAACTCTCTCTCTCTCTCTCTCTCTCTCTCTCTCTCTCTCGATCAACACACCTATCGACTTTTGTTCCCTCAGAGAACCGATATCAGCTTTCAGGAAACAATTAAACAACGGATTTTGGTGTTGTGATCGACTTTTTTCTCGAAATCAAACAACCGATTTTGGTAAGTATTGTTATTTATTTCGTATCAATTTAGGAACAAATCTCTAATCCTCTGTTTCTCACAATCGAGAATCCAAACCAGTTTATTGTAATATCATGTTTATTATTGTTGTTTTACTTTTCCAATTTCTTCAATAATGGTTTATCTTTGGTTTCCAATTTCGATTCACTGTCTTTTCCTTAAACGTTTGCGATTGGCCACTCCTTTGGCGGATGAAGAACCAAAGAGAAGCCTTGAAGCTGGTTGGTTTTGTGCCAATTGTCGGTTTAAGAGCCCCATGCTTCAACTTCACAAAGGTATATTTCTTCCAAAATTTCAAATGTGGTATTTCTCATCCTCAATTTTGAATGAATTGATTGAATTCTAACCTTTTTTTCATGATAATACTGTGAACTACATTCAATTTTGTATTGAATTACTGCAGATAGAATTGTTTTGATGTTAAATTTACATACAACTTACATACTAATTGTGTGGGGAAGCTTTAACACATTCTTATAATGATTTTCTTCATGAGTTGTGTAATACTTGTGTATGTGTGCAGGGTTTAATCACACACATTGTTCTCTTGATGCAAAACTCAGGAGAATGTGTAATTATGAGAACACTTGTTCGGTTTTAATTGGTTTAGGTTGTAAAGTATATCCCGATACATGTAAGTTGAAATGCACGAAAGAAGAGTAGCATACTTCATTCTAGAGTTATCTTGATTCTAGTAGTGAGATATAGAAAATCTTGTTTTTATTTCTATGTAAAGTTTGTTTACACTCTTAGAAATGCAACTTAGAGATGTCTTCCTATGGTTCATGGTGGTAAAAATCTATTGTGGATTGCTATTAACATATGTATTTGCAGATATATAAACCAGAAATCAACTACTAAAAATAACAAAAATAATCAGTAAAAACCATTAAACATAAGAGTACTCTCTGGGTTTCATGTATAAACTCTCAAGAGAGATCTAAGGTACCGTTTCTACCTTATGTTCAATAGATTACAATCAAACATGCCAAGCGCAAAAGATAAGCACGTCATAAAAAAAGGGTAGACGCCACCCTCTAAGGTGCCCCACTACAGACCGCACCAGTCCCACGGTCAAATTTATAATTGTTGTTCTAATTTACCTATTTGATCTCTCAAACTATCTCAGTTTTAATCCATGTTCTATACCCTGTTTCTCTAAACTATCTCCATACTAGGTAAGAACGTTATGTTGGATTTGCTCAGAGAGAAGTTTCCGAAGGCCAACGACTTTGGAAGTGAAGTAATTCCAGGTGCAACTTCAATTGGCCTGCGGGTAAGTTCGACTATATATGTTTCTATAAAACAATCTGCAAAGCTCATTTAGAGGTTGTTTGGTCGTCGTGTATTGATAAAGTTGTATGTGTCGATTAACCTGTTTGTATAGATCGGGGAGATTTTTGTTTGGGAGGGTTTTTTCATAGATAGAATGAGCGTGTTTTTAAATTGGGAGGGCAGACTTGGATTTTTTTTTTGGCTTTTTTGTCGATTAACCTATTTGTATGTTCTCAATATATTTATGGTTCTCATTTGAATCTGCCCCTATCCTAATACATGCATATATACATGTACTTATATAATTATAAATTTATTAATGGATTTATAAACACTTGCTGCCTTTACGGGGTAACTAAACGTTTCTGCCATTCCGATATGTACTCTGGCCAGAACCCACCACCGCATTGTCATGAAAATCCCCAGAATGATCCACCGTCGCGTCACCGAGACTGTTTGTTTCGATGTCACACAACCCATTTCTGATAGTGCTCAAGAACCTGAATCCATGAGAAAGATTCGAGTTTTACTAAAGTTCTTAACGTTGGTTGTCTTCATGTTTTAAGCAAGCATGATTATGATGGTGCCGTTGCTGATATCTTTTGTTTGGGGAGTCTAATCTGCCAACTTTGTATAAAAAGGTGATCTACAGGTTTAATATATTCTGCAACTTTATGATGCTTAGATAGGAGAACGTTAAACTTGAAATTAAATTTAGGTTTTAATTATTCAATTTTCTAATGAAATGTTTTCTAATTCTAGGGAAAAGTTCAAAAAAACCTAATAAACTATCCCATTTTGATTGATTAAGTCCCTAAACTATTTTTTTGAATGAAAAAACCATTAAACTTTCTCATTTTGAATGATTAAGTCCCTTAACTATTTTTTTGAATGAAAAAACCATTAAACATTCTAATTTTGAATGATTAAGTTACTAAACATTTTTTTGAATAAATAAACCACCAAACTTTTAAAATTTGGTTACCTTTTTTTAAAGGTATCTGGAACTGACTATGAACGTTTTAAATTAAAAACAAATCTAAATCATTTTTACCGTTTTCAAACTCTACGCCATTAAAATCTCTCGCAAACAATTTTATCGCTTCGCCTCGCAACTCCCTGTTGCCCGAAAGTTGTCCGTTCACCATATCGCCTAACACGTTGTTGCCCCTGCCATCGATCTCTCTCTTTTTATTTTATTTTTTTATTATTCAAAAGAGGAAGAATCAAAAGATAAACGTTTACAGATAGTTTTTTTTTTGTTAAAACGATGTAAGTAACCAATTTTAAAAAGTTTCGATTATTTAATTTATTAAAAAAAATGTTCAGGGACTTAATTATTCAAAATAGAAAAATTTAATGGTTTTCTCATTCGAAATGGAAAAGTTTAATGGTTTTTTCATTCAAAAAAATAGTTCAGGGACTTAATCATTTAAAATGAGAAAGTTTAATGGTTTTTTCATTCAAAAAATTAGTTTAGTGACTTAATTATTCAAAATGGAATAGTTTGTTGGGTTTTTATGAACATTCCCCATTCTCAAATGGGTTTATCTTTTTGGTTAAAAAGTTTAGTTTTTTAATCTATTTTTGAATCATTATACAAAAGTGATATTCGTGGAAATCAATTATCTGGTCAAATCCCGTATAAAATTGGTGATTGAAGTACCCTTAAGAACTTGGAATTCAACTTAGTTTTTTTGAATTATAGGATTTCTGTTTATAATGTAGTTTAAATTCTAATTGAATTGTGTTTATTAGGGATTTATCGTTTAATATGTTATCTGGAGACATATTGTTTTCGATACTGAAGTTAAAGCAGCTCGAGATCTTGTAAGTTTCGTACCCTTTCGTAGTCTGAGTATTTGGTTTTATGTTGTAAGTTTTGGGCTAAATTTATGACACCATTCCCATTGGTATTATTACTTACAGAATCTTGACAAACAATCAATTGATCGATTTGATCCCTTCGACATTGTCGTAGATTCCAAATTTGAAGATTTTGTAAGTTTTTTCGTATAGTTACTCTAGGGACTTGGCACAAAATCGGCAGAGCGGTGAAATACCGAGGCTTGTATACTGGAATGAGGTTTGACAGTATCTGTAAGTTTCTAAAACTCGATACTTTCGAAAACTATTTACAAAATTTGACCGAAATATTATCGGATAACGCAAAGGTTAAGGTTAAGAAGCAACAATTTGGTCGGCGAGCTCTCTCTCGATATCTGTCAGCTGAAGAGGGCTTGTGGTATTTGTAAGTTCTAGTTTTACTTAGATTATCATTTCGTACATAATTGGAGTAGCACACGTACACGTGGGATATACGGGGTATCTTTGGTGTGGTTTTAAGTTTGTGATCGTCTTCCTTATGCACAAATCACTTATACAACGATGTGCGGAACAATATTTAAATGGCACAATTCCTTCCGATATCGGCAACTGCACTGGTTTCCAGATCTTGTAAGTACTCTGATTTGAGAATGTACATTTATGGAAACAAGCACTTTGCTCTTTTGGGTAGAGGTGAGGTCAAATTACATCTTAACCTCTTGATCAACTTTGGAGCGCGATTTCCTGGGTCCGTTTTGATTAACATTTATGGAAATATCGAGCATGGTTTGTTTTGGTTAACCGTTGCTTTATCGTTAGGGACCTTTTGTACAACCAATTAACCAGAGAGATATCGTTCAACATCGGTTTCCTACAAGTTGCTACATTGTGAGTCTTTCTTTGACTATTTTATGATCAATTCTCTATATCTTTGTGGAATTTACTGGACTCGTTTGGTTTTGCATATTTGAGTGTATTTTAGATCATTCCAAGGAAACGAGCTATCAACGAAAATATCGTCTGTAATTGGACTGATGCAGAAACTCGTCATTTTGTAAAAGCGAGCTTATACAATTATTCCATATTCAAACACCAAGATTTATGCGTTCAACATCTCTTACTAGATTCGTATTGTGGGGACTTAAGATTATTGTAATAACAATTATAGTAGAAATTAATATATATATATATATATATATATATATATGTATTCACATTTTCTTAATTTAGTGACCACTTTTTTTGGTCACTAATAGAAGTTAACGGACGTTAATGAAGCCGTTATCTTGTAAAATTAGTGACGACTTTTAGCAACTTAGTGACCATATTTAGTGACTAAATTAGTCGTCACAAACATAGTGACCACTTTAATTTCGTCACTAATTAGTGACCATTTTTGAATTTGGTCACTATCATAAATCAGTGACGGACCTTTAGTGACGAAAAGTGAGAACCAAAATTTTGGTCACTAAACAACCTTAGTGACCAATTTTAGGTTGTTAGTGACCAAAATCTTTTTGTCACGTGAACAAATTAAAAAGAAACCTATCAATGCACTAATCAGGATTTTTTTTGTAGTGAATTTTTACCATCCTTGAGGTGAAGACCATTTTACAGGATTTAAGTTTATAGGATCAAACAATTATGCGCCTTTATAAACGTCTTACAATAAGTTGATAAAACGCTTATAGGGTATCCTAACAAGTTTTTAAAGATACTTTTGAAGTAAAAATGTCTCATTAACTTGTTTATATGATACTTTTGGAATTTATATTATACACAAAAATTTTTATAGAACACTTATTTTTATAAGACATTATTTGATGTAATGTCATATAAAAAGTCTCAATATGGTGCTTTATTTCAATAACATAAAAATTGTTAGTACACCCAAAAACGTCATATCAACTTATTATAACATTTTTTTATATGATGCACAATTGTTTAATTGTATATAGGCATGGGAATGGGCCATAACCCGCCCGGTTCACCCGCCCCGGTCGGGAATGGGGATTCCCCGCTAAACCGGGGATGGGGACGGTGACGGGTATCGCACTCCCCGCTCCGTCCCGTCCCCGTTATATATTTTAATTAATAATTAAATATATATTATTTGCTTAAACTAAATAGGTAATTCATAATTTCCTATTTCCTAACTAGGTTTATAATATAAAATTGTTATTTCTTGGATGTCAATCAAAATACAATTACTCGATGTGGTTTTGGATATTACTTGATATCTTCTGGTACGTGTGACATTTTTTTTTGGGATTAGGTTGAATTTCTTTTGGTTTATATTATTAATTATTATAAGATGTGATTTTTTGTACTAAATTAAATTTCTTTTGATTCTAGGTTTATTGGAAATATGTGAGATTTAAACATGTGTGGTGTCTTATATATTTGATTTAAATAACTTACATAAACGGAAAAATCCCCGTTTCTCCGTTGGGGATCCCCGTTCCCCGTTGGGATGGGGATGAGGATGTGATCATATTCCTTGGCGGGGATGAGGATGGGGACGAGGGTAAAGATGAGGGATTGTGGACGGGAATGGGGATTGAGGTCCTGCCCCATTCCCATACCTAATTGTATAAATTTAGATCCGATAAAATAATCTTTTAGGACATTTAGATATATTTGTGTTTCTATAAAATCGATTTTATTATTAACAATTGAAACTTTTGCCACATGTACGAATATAGTTCTAATAATTCACTTCGTATTAAGCAATAACAATCGTTCATGGAACCAAATCTCGAAGATGCGATTTATAATAATTGATGTCTTCACGAGTGGATGATTATCTTACTTTTTTTTCATACGTCTTTAAAAAAAATACAAAATGAGAACATCAGAATTTACAAAATTAATTAACAACTTGAACATTGTTTTCACATTTATGTTCTTGGAGCTTGTTTAATTAAAAATGGCAATTCTATATAAATTATAGCATTCTTTACTTTATATATAATTATATATAATTTATAACCAAAAGATATATATGATATCAATCAAGTTCGATTATTCCTGCTCTAGCTATATCAAAGTATTCATTCACGTGAAATTGATATGATATGTTTTTATTTCTACTTTCCATAATCGAAGCCCGGTTCAGACTTTAACTGATCATGCATTTACATTTCCTTTTGGATATCACATGGTATGTCACCCAACAAAAGCTTGTAGATTTTGAAGGAATATTTTCATTTTCAAAGCTTATATTGAGGCATTCTTCATGGCCTACCATGTTAAAATGTTGATACATTTGAGGGCCCTAATCTATGCCATGGCATGTCAAATATATGAGGCAAATGGATTTGTGGGTTGGTTTGGAGGAAAGAATAGACTGCACCTCCATGCCTTTTATAGTGATGTTGATCGATCATTGTAAGTGTTGGTATTCAACAGGAAATTAATTTCTAGAAAACACGATCCTCTACTTGTTCTTTGTTCGTGTTTCTATATCAATTGTATGTACACGTTTATCACTCCAATTGGACTTTGAACACATAAGCGGAAAAGGGATCTGGAATACTGATCTATAGGATATTATAACTAAGAAATGACAAATCATGTAAGATCAATTAAGTTGAATGCCGATCTTGATCCTATCATGTCTTTAAGGCGAAAAACCTTTGCCAATTATTGAAATTTTCAACTTGCGCGTCAATTTTTTCCCTGAAAAATAACAATATATATACTTCCATTATATTGTCTAAAATGGAAGAATTAATTAGAAGTTAATTATAACCATATTTTTCCATAAATTTTCCCCTAAAGTAATAATTGAAAAAAACGTTATTATTACGACTTGCCTTGGCAAATAGTTCGAATGCGACTTTATATCCAACCATTTAAAAATAGTTGACCCATTATCAATTTAAAAAATAGTTGACTCCATGATCAAACCAAATTGATAAGTGGGCACATAATTAAGATATATTATTATATGATTTACCATTTTTTATTGGATCAAGAACGTGAATGATGAATTAAATGTTCCATAAATGAAAGACCATATGAGTAGAGGATGTAAGGTGGTTAAGATGTCATCCTCCCAACAACCCCATGACTACTTGCATTATTTTCACAAGCTACATATACATATATATGTATATATATATATATATATATATATATATATATATGGGGTTCAGTTAGACCACATGACATGGTAGAGACACAAGAGTATGCATTATAATATATAATATAAACCCTAAAAAGCGTCAAAAGTTTTCCTAACGAAAGGTAACAATTAGATAAAAAAAAAACTGCTGCGTTAGAGCTTTCACGTTTCACCCTAGATACCAATTTTTCATAACGAGAGGTAACATTGAACAATTCAATGAGCGGCACGGTTTCCAGATGATCTGTCTTGGCTTTTTTGTAAAGGTAAACTGTATATCTTGTTTGTGTTGATGCAGAAAAAAAAGGTCAATGAAACTTGATGCATTGAAAAATTAGAATCAAGAAATAAGCTTTGAAAATAATTGATAATATCATGTTAGCTAGTCCCAGTTGCATGTGGATGTTTATGTTTTGTTGAAAATTCTAAAGGGAACTTCTGTTCTCATGGGGTTTGATTGTCGGCACAGGGAATACATCTCATTACAACATCCCACTGCATTCATTTTCTGCAGGAAACGTACCAAGTGGAATATGATTCCACCTGGAAGAATTTAAAATGCTAAAACCCATTATTAATTAGTTGGTGGCTTTTTGGATTCAAACAACCCTCAATCAGACTTCGTGTGCCCGATATATATATATATATATATATATATATATATATATATATATATATATATATATAGGGGGAGGTTCTTTTGTTAACCATCTCATTCATATTAACTTTGTTAACCCTCTTTAACCAATAGAAAGTCATTGTAAGTCTTGGTTTGATATATATGTCTAATAAATATATGAGGGCATTATTGGAATTCTTTTATTTTGTTAATAATTGCATTCATTTAATTAGGAGTTACAATACTATAATTCATAATTGTAGCCATATTTTTAATTTTAAAAAATGAGTTAAGATACATGTTTGGGTTTTTCAAAATTTACCAACAAGGATTGACAAAATGGGTGTACAACATGACTAACAAGGATTCATGTTTGGTAAAATCGATGTTTAGCATAAACATAAACAAGAAGATTTGACGAACGTTATTACGAATGCGAGTATTTTAACGATGACTTTCGTGGAGTCGATGTAAAGGGTCGTTCGACAATGATAATAATAATAATGGATGAAGATGATGAGACGCAACTCAATTACTATGTTGACAATGGAAGTCCCATCAAATGAGTTGAAAACATTGAATCCAATCCAGATGATTGTATGGGTAAGATTTTTTTATGTGTGCGAAAAATTATATTTCATAGTTAGATTAATGTTTATCTTATGTCATGATTTCTTTGTAAGGGATGTTAGCATGTAATAGCTTATGCCATGAACACTAACATGTAGTGTTCGTTCATGTTCATGAATATAGATCCAATATATTCACCATAGTTCATATATCTGGAGTTTTCATATGATCATGATTGTTCATGGTTCGTACGGTTTCATGAATGAACAAAAAAAAATGCAATATGTAGTGTTCATGAACATGCAAATTTTAATACCATGGTTCATAATTGTTCCTATACAAAATTTCGTAGTGAGTAACCGTTATATGTGTTCATTGTACTTTTTCATATTGCATGTTCATCCTTGTTCTGTATTCATATTTTAATACAAAATTTATGTTCATTAATGTTTATGATTCGAATGAACATTCCACAAACAAGTACAAAAATAAATGTCCAATTATCTTGTTTATTATGCATACATGTTTATTGTGCATACATGTTCAAAAATAAAGATTTCATTTGATTTCGATTAGCAATCACGTCGGTTTCAAATTGGGCTAATTAATACACGGGGGTTACAGATTGAAAAATATATTCTTTTCCCTAAATATCCTCAAGCACCTTTGTTCATTATATTAATTACTCTTTTCACCTTTGTTAAATTGGTTTATTTAATTATAATTAATCTAGGTCATTCATTCTAAGATCAAAGGTTATAAATTAGGTTAATAAGATTAGTATAAAAAATTGGGTTAACAAAATAACCCAACCCTATATATATATATATATATATATATATATATATATATATATATATAATATTTGAATTTAAAGATGATAGGACATGGCATATGCCTTCAAGCAAACAAGGCAACACCATGTGATTATTTTGTCAACTCCACTAAATTCAGATATGATGTCTTACTTTCTATTTAAATAAATACTCAAATCTCTACCTTCCCCCATCTCAAATTCAGCAAACGAATACATTTATGTTTTAAATAAAACTTATACTCGTAACCTAAAAACCATAAAGTACTCTTGATATACTACGGAGTCAAAGACAAAGGCATATTCAGTAATATTTTCAAAGGGTGGTGACAACATTTGATTATAAGAAAGTAAACTATATACATTGTTTGAATATCATTATAGATCTATTGGTTGATTTATTACAGTTGTAAATAAAGGCCCGTGTCCTATCCTTCCTAGGGCCCTAAGTGAACTAAACGTTCAGCGAACCGTCCGTGAATCGTCGACATGATGTTTATTTATGTTATTTATTTAATAAATGAGCGAACATGAACACATTTTTTTTGTTCATTTAGTTAAATGAACGAACATGAACAGGACAACCCTAAGGCGTGTTAGTTTGGAAAAATAATATTGACCCACTATATAACACACCCAAGATTCCAACATGCATGCCTCCTCTCCTAGTTGGAAAAGGAGTGTTTTACCGCCATGCCAGGAGCGCCTCTTTTTTGTTGTTGTTGTTGTTATGGTCATATTAAGTTCATATATTCTAATCGTATACAAGCCTCAAAAATAGCTCACTACTTGTTATTCTCCATTAAAACAAGATAATTAGAAATTTTTTGTTTTATTTAACTTCAAGTTTACTTTTTTCTATTTTTCGTACAAATTTAAAAAGTAAAAGTGATTCATACCTAATATAAATGACTATTCTTCATTTTTCATTTTATCAAGATGATGATTAGTTTTTTTTTCAAATATATCAGTCTTCTATAATTTTTTACATTATTGTATTTATTTTATCTTGTGTATGTGCGATCTTAAAATTAAAAAAATTTAATTTTGAAAGTCATATTTGCGGACTACCATTTCACCTTGATCTGAACATTGCTCCCTGCTCAGTGTTCTCACCAATGGGTAATTGCTCGTGAATCGATTTAACTTCATGGTTATTCTCTAAGACTACTCATGCACATGACACCCTCTTAGTTTCAACTGGTTTTTGCTGAAATACGATCTTAACTTAACCGTAAAGTGTTGTATTTCAGGTACATAATCATGACTTTTAATCAACTAAACCATTTTTTTTACTATTTAGACAAATACAAAGATAAATTGTTGGTTCCAAAACCCTTTACATAGTTTATTTGTGTTTTATATGAATTTACCAAGGGAATCTTTTTTGACTTTTCGCCATGGGCATCCGAAACCTCAGGACCAACCCTGAACTTGAATAGTGGTCTCGTTCTTTTATTTACGTTCGTAAATATTCGTTTATTTATGTTTGTTATTGTTCATTTATTTATGTTCGTTTATGTTCATTTACTTTCGTTTTTATATATAAATATATTTATATTTTATTACATTAATATGTAAAATCGTTAAAGTGTTTAGAATTTCTCTCTTATCCCATCTAAATTTACTTATTTTTTATTTTGTTATGTTATTTTAGTTTGAGGAACCAAATGATGAGTAATGATGGTTGTTTTTTGTTAATTTGTGTTCGTTCCTTTACGCTCGTTTAACATCTTAACGAACAAACACATTTTTTTAACGAACGAACATGATGACAAAAAATTCCGTTCGTTTAGCGTTCGTGTTCATTCATTTATTCGGTTAAATTTAACCGAACGAATACGAACAAGGCTTGGTTCATGTTCATTTAGTTTGTTTACGGTCCTAATCCTTCCTACTGACTTTAATTTCTTGCAAAAATATTTCAAAAAATAAAAGCAATATTAAAAACCCAAAATTAGAAGCAAGATTCTTCAAATACGCACCCTTGGAAAGGAAAAATGTAACACCCTCATTTTCGCAATGAGTTGTGTCACGTCAATCTCCTTAAATAACAATAAATAACACAAAACATAACGGCTAATAAAGTCATTTCACAGCGGAAATCTTACTAAATTTAAATATAATTAATAACTCAACGCTAACATGTCCCATACCGGGTTACGTTACAAAATGAGTTTGAACATAAACTCTAAACATCCAAAATCTATATGTATCTAAGTGAGAACCTTGCCCTTGTGCATCCTTGAACCTCTTGCTCCTGAGATGCATACTAATAGTCAGTTTAACAAAGCTCAGTGAGTTCATGGTTTTTGTGCATAAATTATACATGTCCATCTTGCATAATAACAAATAAACACCCAAATAAAAATGATATGCATATTTGTTTCAAAAACACTTTAAATAATAATGAGATCTCTTTAATTGAACCGTCGGGTTAGGTCTTACCGTCGTCGACATTTTCCCAGGTTATACGGCTCTCCCTCGTCCGATCACCCATCCCTTGGAAGTGTCATCCCTTACGATGTATCAACCAATTCCCATATCCAATTGAAAATCACAACCCATTTATAACATGCTAATAAATGTTTAAAAAGAACATATAAACAAATAGCATGCAACCCATAATAATAATCCACATACATGTATCAAACCCATAAACATGTACATCTAAAATAACAGCTTAAATAATTTGTATGTAAGCATTATGTATCCCTTAACCGCTTTAATCCATTTATTAAATTATTCAATTTCAATTTCAATAATTATTAAAACCACCCGATCTTAAATCAAATAATTAAATAGTAATATTATAAACTTTCAACTCCATTATGTATCCCTTAACCGCTTTCTTCCTCCCCGTGAGGCACCATCTAATATACATACATACATATATATAGGAGGGGGATTAATTGGAAATTTTGGAAATCGAAATCAACCAATCATTGAATATCTTTTTTTTTTAATTTTATTTTTAATTGATAAGGTTATTTTAGTCTTTTACATAATTTCATAATACATATATGGTAATTGTTATTATTCTTATATTAATAATTATTTATTTTTAATTTATTTTATATATGATAATGTTAGTCATTCATTAATGTAAATATGAGACATTTAATTTAGGAAAACAAATTTTAATCATACGGATCCTCTATTTTTTATTCTGATGAATCATTGATTGATTAAAATATTAATATAAAAAATAAATATTTAATTTTTCAAATATATTCATATGAAATTACCTCTAGGCACAAAATATTAATATAGTGAAACATAATGGATTTGATATAGTGAAACAAAATATTAATATAGTGAAACCTAATGAAACATAAAATGTTAATATAGTGAAACATGATGAAACATATTTGATATAGTGAAACATAATGGAAAGGTAATGAAACAAAATATTAATATAGTGAAACCCGGTATAGTGAAACAAAATATTAATATAGTGAAACCTGATGAAACAGATTTGATATAGTGAAACATATTTGATATAGTGAAACATAATGAAAAGATAATGAAACAATAATGGTAATGAAACTTAATTGGGTTTTTACATACTGCATACTGATTAACAAGTAATAAAAAGGTAGTCTTGATATATTGTTATTATCTTTTATTAATAAATTAATTAATTTGTTACCATATATAATTATTATTTTTTATTAATAAATTAATTAATTTATTACCATATTTCATCTTTGTTGCCAAATTTGAAAACAAAAGAAAAAGACACATTACCCTTTTGACATATTATTATTATCTTTTAGTAATAAATTAATTAATTTATTATCATATATAATTCAAATGAATCTTAACCATTGATTAAAAAGATCAATGATTAAAATTTGGTTTCCAAAGTTTCCAATAAAATTTGGTTTCAATTGAAACCACCCCTATCTATCTATATATATATATATATATATATATATATATGTATGTATGTATGTGTAGGAACAATACATGCATGGAAGTGATGCACTAGCACCAAATTATATATAATATATCATTCACATACCATACATGTCGCATGCATATACATACATGTGTGAAGCAAGGTATGCTAATGACCAAAGAAAGACTTTGGCTACAACAACCATCTATGGTGGTTTCTATTTATTTTATTTTTACCGAAGACCACAATTACATCTAAATTTATGCTCACAACCACACAACGGTACCCTTTTCAAAACCCGAGTCATAGACGTCCATTTGACTTTTTTTTTCTAGGCCGAGGATGTGTTCGACCAATGTACAATCCCCTTGTTCATGTTTTCGAATCCTTAGGATTCCAAATATTATCGTTTTTAACCGTAATATCCGTATCCATTTTGAATCAAAAAGTTATCCATTATCTAATCAATTAATCGACTCAATAAACACGTATACAAATCTTAAATCACTAGTGTAATATTGAATCGAGAATTATAGAGATTCTTACCTCCACGTCGCTGCGATATATTCTTGATTTCGAAAATACAATCTATTACATACCACTTTTCGTTCTTTGTCATCTCTACCTTTTACATCTCCGCCTCTCTCTCTCTCTCTCTCTCTCTCTCTCTCTCTCTCTCTCTCACTCTCTCTCGATTTCTCTGTGGCAACAACCGAGATGGAAAAATGGCGGCCAGATAGAAGCTCCCTCTCGATTTTCATGTCCTAAGATCTTCAATGTACGCCAACCTTTCATTATATTTAACCTCATCTGAATTCACCATAGTTGACCCATCAACCAAACATTTTCTCCAACACGATACATAAAAGTTTTAAGCATACCTCTTCGCTCTATTAGTAAATTTACCTGCTAAGCTACTGCCCCTACTTTTGCAATAAATTTTGAATGGTCTGGCATATGTCTCAGAATCAACTTATCTTTCTTTCTAGAATGAACTACCCCTTCCATGTTGATATTTTAGGGTCATCCCAACCCAAATGATAATCTGTCTTTTACAGGTGTAAGTCACATTCTTATTGAGTAAAATATTCAACCTCTTGTGTACCCGTGCGATCTTAACTCACATATATAAACTTATCCCTTCCCAATTAGATATTCCCCCGATTTGACGGTTAAGCATACTAGCAACATGCATGTCCATCTGTAAATGTCCAAATGGCTCTGCCTGGTATAACACCCTCAATTCTGGAAATAGCAACTAATTTAAAATTTTCTAAATACACCGATAATTGATTCATCTACAATCACAATTTAAGATTTAACCTCAATACACACATTTCATTCTATACATACAATCTATAATAAGGACGGGTGCTCCTAAAACCCAATAATAGTCACTATCTCCAAACCGCGGAATACTTCACCAACTACTTACACTTGCACAAAGCTAAGACTCAACTCTTCATAGCTGCTAGAACCAAACCCAAACTAGAACCTGATGCACATGCCGAAAAATAAAACGATTAGGCTTAACGCCTAGTGAGCTCAAGAGTTTTCAACATTTATAAATGAATCGTTAAAAAGGAAGAATGCAATTAAAATCATAATCTTTCAAAATGATATGCTTCAATCATGGAAACGACTCGTTTACTAATAATTATGCATTTTAAACGAAAGAGACACCAATATAATCGTTGACCAAACCAAACTGTTCTAAGGGCTAAGATCCCAATATAAAACGTTCTTTCGTAAACTTAGACTTAACCCAAAACTTGCTCAAAATGAGAATAGAGAGAGGACTCACAATTGTATAAAACGCGGGTAAAATGTTATATCTCGAAATACCCAAAACATGGGTGGGATATGACACACAACTCATAAACCATAGATGAAAATCTATATAAATAAATATCGTCGTGAACACGGACATTAGACCCAAAACTCACACGACCATAAAATGGACGAAATCAAATACCGAAACGTGGAAATGACGTATTTCATTCAAACCTTAATATACGCGGGGAAAACCCAATATTAAGGCCATCATTTACCGTCGACCACACAAAAACCAAAGTTGGTAATATACGACCTTAACATTTAAAATACCACGGATCAACGACGGGGAGACCCGTATACGTTAAGAGTAGAGAAACACACGAGTAGGCCGCCCATACAACGTACTCGCATGTCATCTCAACGTTTCCATCTTGGGTGGAGAGAACACGTGAATCGGGCCACCCGTGATGTTATTGGATTTCACCACATATCCCGGACCTAATTCCCATGTCACCACCAACATCACAATCCTCGGACCGTTATGCCTTTGGCCATACTCCATCGAGTTCCACCTCAAGGACTTACAGACATGGGTGCCTATCCAATCTAGACGAGTTTCAACTCGGAGGCTCGAGCCACCTATTGCCTACTCGCTAGCGAACCCAAGCGGTCAACGGTCATAACCAACCTTACCCGCTTTTCCAAAACAGACAGACTTACGTGCCTATGGATCCAATACAATACTGTCTAAAATTACATGACTCCAAATGAAAGACCAAAGCTCCCAAAACATGTAACTCTCAAATGACACGAAATATACGCCATCATACTCAAAACCCCACAACGGTTTTAATTCGGACAAATGTCCTCAAGATTCAATTTAGTCAAAACCGAGCCAAAGGCCCAACAATTTACGTAAACCCCCAAATGAAAGACTGTATAAACATTGAAACACATTTGACCAACTATTATGCAAACACACGACCGAAAATATGATTAACTCGAATCTCATCATTGGTTGAGGAAAACCATTTTCCAAATGAAATCATACCCTTATATTTCCAAAATGACTCATAACACAATAATATGTATTTTCCGAAAAGGTTTATAAGATCAAATACACACAATGACACTTACATCAAATGAACTCCAAATATATATGTAAAATCATCAATGAAACATATTAACATGATTTATTTACCAAAATTCTCAAAAATCCCGAAATGGGTGTTTCACCATGTTTATAAATTTACTCATCTCAAAATAACCAAAACTTATTAGGTGATCAGCAGTTAACAATTTCATGTAAAACACAAAACGCTTTAAAATGAACATTTTGGCATGTACACCGTTTTCAGAAATCAACTTGAACTCACCTTGCTAGATTTAGGCTAAATCTAGATTTTATCCCAACTTGAGCTCCTTTGAAGAACACTTGAATCTTCAAGGTCGAAACCTCCAAAAACCTAGATGCACAAATTCCACCCATAAATAATCATATTCAACCATTTAGAATCGATCCCCAAACACTTTACCTTAAAATCTCCATTTTGGTCAAAACCCTAATTTTAACCTAAATTTTTCCAAAATCTTCCAAACCAAAATTGAAGTAATAAAACACTAGGATATCATCAATGAAGCATTTATGTTTTAAAATAAGGTTTATAGGTGGAGAGGATAAACTTACCACTTAGGTTTTGATGAAAACCTAGAAAACTCTACCATGGAGCTTGAGGTTGAAGGAGAAGATGGAGATGGTGAATCCTTGACCATAGATTCCAATTTTACCACTTGATGGTGCTTTACCTCCATAAAATACAAGGGTTGGAGCCGAAATGGGTTAGGGTTTGAAAGGGGGGGGGGAGAGGGAAAACGTTTTAGGAGAGAAAGGGAAGAGTTTGGAGAAAGAAAATGAGAAAGAAGGCTGGTTTCCCGAATTTAACAACACTCTGCCCTTCCTGGGCGACATTGCCACGCGACAATACCCTGGGCATCGTCTCTGGTCATTGTAGCGGGACCCTTCCGGAGCCCCGAAACTCAACTTTTTCAACGCCAATACCTTTGATACTTCAAGGGACTTTAAATAATGATTTTCCAGCAAAAATCCCGCCAATTACAAGATACAAAAACATCCGGGTGGCTTTTACTTACCGAAAATTACGGGTGTTACAATCATCCCAACCTTAAAAGAGATTTCGTCCTCGAAATCTAAATTTCCCAAATAACGATGCCCGCATAAAAGATCGACTCCACTCCACTTGTCGGGGCTACCCCTATAACCTTATGTCGGTTCTCACGATAAGTGTCCCCTTGGGAACATCCCAGTTATATCCAAATGAACAGTCATCTTACTAACATAGCCCTTAACCATGAGACTGCAGTTGTCTCCCAACCTTGGGCGACACGTACTACCTCTAGGGTAGTTTGTAACCCCAACTTCACACCGGCCAATTCACTTTTGTTGAACATGCTTCTGAACCCAAACCAAAGTTCGACATCAACCTCCAAAGAATTCCCAAATCTCTTAATGATCAGTTCTTGATATTGACAACGTTGTCCTTTCGAGGCGTACCAATACGTTCTCTAGGTAGTTGGTTAAGGCAGATACGACTATCACTCACCCTGATCTACTTTCAACCTCTAAACATTCTCAAAAAAAAATCTTTACCACAACAAAAAAAATTATACACATTGATACTTAATCACCAACATCTAACCTTCTTTTAATTTCCACCACCAAGAGGTCAACATTCTCTTGACCCAACGGGGATACCTTCAAACCTTCCAACGATTTGTGACTTCAAAAGGGCAAGTTGACGCCTAAACCAAATGGTAGTACCTAAAACGTGGACATCCCGCCCGTTATTTCATTCCCAAAGTATTATCGCGTTAAAGTTAACACCTAACAAGGGTACTAAGATTTCCAATCTTACATTTCTAACCAACGAACCACAATATTTCCCTTGCTCATGCAAGCCCATCAAGACGATATACAAACAACGTATAACATTATGTCTAATGGTCCATCGACCCAACAAATCCAATCCAACCATACCTAGAATCATACAAGACCTTATCCTGCAGGTCTGCCAAAGAAAAAAGATCACCCCCTTAGTTAACTGGGAAGACATGAATCTATTACCTCTACTATTCATGCGTGAACCGCTTCATAAACCAAAATCTAAAATTTCCAAAGCTGACCACGAGTCGGATCATCCGACGCTTCAATTCCCAAGGACTCTTTAGTTCCTTAATTACAACTCCTTTCACGACAAGGGTTTAAATCTATAGGCCTAATGAGTTCAAGGTTTTCAGCTAATATGTCAATTTAAACTTTTATAAAACTTTCAAATACACAAGCTTTATAACAATTAATCGTGCGGTAAAAAAAATTCTCATACCGTTCGCTCGATAGGTTTTAAAATTGATCACCGACGCTATGCATATAAAACCATTTCCAAAATTCGTTTGATCAGTACTTTCGTTAATAAGGATAATAGCAAAAGATGCGCAACAGTTTATATTATATACGTGAAAATAATTTTCTGCATCCCAACACGCGCAATAAATGTTTGTACAACTTCAAAAGAGAACTCACAATTTTAACCTTAAAATTCTTTCTTTTTATCCGCAAGACGCCGTGGCATAAAATTTTCAACGAGTCCCATATGCATCAGTTTATTCCCCAAAACTCGGTAAAACAATGGGAACGTAACTAAATTTCAAATCGAGTTAAAAACTTTGGGCCGCACAGATAAAACGCACTTGACCAAAATAGTAACTAAAACGACATGTAAACCGATTACTCCTTTAATGCATTGCGGAAAACTTATGACCGTTAAACCAACAACGGAAGCACGTTCAGAACAAAAGTTCTACCTGAAATAACACAAATCTTTTATATACTTACTCACACCAACAATATATTTTAATCCAAATACGAATAGTATGCAATGACCAACACTTGTATAAAAACCAAAAGAGAGATCAAATGTTAAACGAAAATTCATAAGTTAACGTACACATTAATGCAATTATGCGCGTTCCAAAATTTATCTACGCGACACAAAAGTCGTACAATAAGACACCATAAAACCCAACTGAATTTTCATAAAACTCATTAACGCTAAAATCAAACGGTGTCAAAATTTTCATTTCCCAACATAAAAATCATAAGACGACAATAAGTCTAAAAATGTTAAAATTCTGAAACCAAAACATACGATAAAGTGACCATTTTCAACAAAACTTTCATGAGACACGACGCCCAATAAGCTCGTAAATTTACACGCAATAAAATTAAAACCCACGCATCTCAAAGTACACTCACGCGTCCAAAATGTCGCAAAACTATACTTCATAAAATTAAACACAACTCATACAAACAAAAATTCTCCAGAAAATTCCGACTCAAGAACATGGGGACAACTCTTCCTTTAAAACCTTAACATACGTGGAGGAGATCCAATGTCAAGGTTAAAAAATCCACGGTTATTTGCCCAATACCCCAAATGACATTAAAACACGGATCTTATAATATCCAAAAATAGCGTGAGATACAGAACGTGGACGAAGAGATTTTTAATACCAATTTGCAACTGCGTGCAACAAAACAATCTTATGCATGCTTAAACTCGCGGTTTAAAAATCCGATGAGTACTAAATGCTTTATCGAGACTTTATAATATAGCTCACTTTATGCTTTGAGGACATGATAAACAACTGATGCAAACTTATTTTAGAAATAAATTTAGTGCATGGATTTGGTCGACACTCATCATCTTAGGACTACACTTCTACGTTTTTCCGTCATACTATTGTCATCCGGATGCATCAAACATCTTAGAGCAACAATCCCACTAATTTGGCTGACTTACAATTTCTCCTCGAAATAGAATCGGTATAACAAACTTATAGTTCTAATCCAACCAATAATTCTGACTCAAGATGATCAACGTGATGCATTCATCGCACTTAACTATCACTCCAAAGTGACATTGCTATAAACATCAACCCTTCCTTAGATTACTTGCTACAAAACTTTCTCACTACCCCAACGATCATCATACCAAGGTAGTTCAAGTATACACATGTAGCATGTAGGTTCACCATAACACTGGCCAGGTGCCATTATGAACGTACCGTACATGATCATCCTTGCGACCCTCGACAAGTTTCCCATTTCTAGCGACTTGATCAACCCCAAAATATCTTATCTTAAGGTACCTAATGTGCAACTTCACTTACAATCACTTATAAGAACGCTAGTTTTAGTCTAGGTATCCAAAAATCAATACCTAATTCTCTTAAGCTTAAGCTCTGATACCAACTTGTAACACCCTCAATTCTGGAAATAACAACTAATTTAAAATTTTCTAAATACGTCGATAATTGATTCATCTACAATCACAATTTAAGATTTAACCTCAAAACACACATTTCATTCCATACATATAGTTTATAATAAGGACGGGTGCTACTAAAACCCAATAATAGTCACTATCTCCAAACTGCGGAAGACTTCACCAAATACTTACACTTGCACAAAGCTAAAACTCAACTCTTCATAGCTGCTAGAACCAAACCCCAACTGAACCTGATGCACATGCCGAAAAATAAAAAGGTTAGGATTAACACCTATTGAGCTCAAGAGTTTTCAACATTTATAAATGAATCGTTAAAAAGGAAGAATGCAATTAAAATCATAATCTTTCAAAATGATATGCTTCAATCATGGAAACGACTCGTTTACTAATAATTATGCATTTTAAACGAAAGAGACACCAATATAATCGTTGACCAAACCAAACTGTTCTAAGGTCTAAGATTCCAATATAAAACGTTCTTTCGTAAACTTAAACTTAACCCAAAAATTGCTCAAAATGAGAATAGAGAGAGGACTCACAATTGTATAAAACGCGGATAAAATGTTATATCTCGAAATACCCAAATCACGGGTGGGATATGACATGCAACTCATAAACCATAGATGAAAATCTATATAAATAAATATCGCCGTGAACACGGACATTAGACCCAAAACTCACACGACCATAAAATGGACGAAATCAAATACCGAAACGTGGAAATGACGTATTTCATTCAAACCTTAATATACGCGGGGAAAACCCAATATTAAGGCCATCATTTACCGTCGACCACACAAAATCCAAAGTTGGTAATATACGACTTTAACATTTAAAATACCACGGATCGACGACGGGGAGACCCGTATACTTGAGAGTAGAGAAACACACGAGTAGGCCACCATACAACGTACTCGCATGTCATCTCAACGTTTCCATCTTGGGTGGCGAGAACACGTGAATGGGGCCATCCATGATGTTATTGGATTTCACCACATATCCCAGACCTAGTTCCCATGCCACCACCGACATCACAATCCTCGGACCGTTATACCTTTGGCCATAATCTGTCGAGTTCCACCTCAAGGACTTACAGACATAGGTGCCTATCCAATCTAGACGAGTTTCAACTTGGAGGCTCGAGCCACCTATTGCCTACTCGCTAGTGAACCCAAGCGGTCAACGGTCATAACCAACCTTACCCGCTTTTCCAAAACAGACAGACTTACGTGCCTATGGATCCAATACAACACTGTCTAAAATTACATGACTCCAAATGAAAGACCAAAGCTCCCAAAACATGTAACTCTCAAATGACACGAAATATACGCCATCATACTCAAAACCCCACAACGGTTTTTAATCCGGTCAAATGTCCTCAAAACTCAATTTAGTCAAAACCGAGCTAAAGTGTAACACCCTCAAATTTGGAAAGAGCGACTTATTAAAAACTTTCATCGATACCTTAAAGGGGAATAAAATCCCTTACTAATAGTCCATAATTGAAATACAATTTCTAGATTGAACCATCAACAAAATTAAAGTCTTACATAAAGACTAACTAAAGTCGGGTGTTACTATAACCCAATACCAATTGCTATCTCCAATATAAGTGCGGAAGACTTCAACGAGTTAACCACTTTCTCGAGTAACCAACTAGCACTCATCTCTTCACAGAGCCGCTAGACTAATCCCAGAATGGAACCTGATGCACATACCGACAAAATAAAAAGGGTTAGGCTAACGCCTAGTGAGTTCAAGAGTTTTATATCATAATTATAGAGGAAAACGTAAAGGAAAGTATTGCAACATTTAATCATTATCCTTTGAAAAGATTTACTAAAGAAAACAAGAAAGTAACTCATTTACTAATAATAAGCATTTTATAAATGGATGCCTCAACGCCAAAACATTTCTTTATAAAGTAATGAAATCCAACACTTGATCAAAACGAGAATAATGGTAATGCTCGAAAAAATGGAATTTGAGTAAGCTTTATAAATCAACCGACCAAAATATGCATAAACTCCAGTTTATATGATTATAGCATAAGAGAGACAGAACTCGACCCAAATCGTGGATATAAACTGACTCCCAATTTACGACAATGTAAATAATACTTCATATCCCAAAACACCCCAAAAACACGGGTAGGGATTAATACTCAACCCATAGAACATGGAATGAACATATGTATGCAAAATGTCACCGAAAACAAATATATAAAAGCAGCCCAAAGACAACACCTTTCGGTGATGGGGGAAACCCGATTCCGCATAATGCGACGTGCACAAAGTAAGCCACACATTACGTTAAACTGGTATTAAATATCGGGCTCAACATCTTTCAGAATACACCCATAAATAATAGCACGGAGGACTTACACCATACCGAAGAAGCCAAACCGCTCCTCAATGAGGGTTAAATAGCTTTCCACCATTAGACAAATAATAAAAGTATCGAGCTCAGCATCTTTCAGCATACACCCATAGATACTGCACGAAGGACTTACAATCCCATCTTATGCCAAACGTGCCACACGAAGGACTTACAATCCCATCCTATGCCAAACGTGCCACACGAAGGACTTACAATCCCATCCTATGCCTAACGTGCCACGATGTGCAGAGGCTAGTCGTCCCACATCGTTAAAATAACAAAATAGTTAATGGATCCATAGCAAACAGGCTGAAACATTACATGACTCAAACGAATGAACTAAAGCATTCAAAACATGTAATTCCCAAATAAGATGCAATAAATGCAAATCATAACCAAACACTCTACATTGAGCTATCAAACGGACAAGTGTCCCCAATGGATCCCAGATTTAATCTTATAACAATAATGATATAAACAAGAAGAGTATTAACAGCGGAAGCAATATAGTTTAATATCAAAAGCAGATTCAAATATCACAGTTCATATATATAAAGCAAGTAGAAAGAACAAGATCTTCGTGAGATATATTCAGTTGATTCTTCTTATACAAGATATCAAAAAGCACACTTTTGTCAAAGGAGTGATGGTCCTATTTATAGGACCATAAAGTAAACAGTGTACTATTCTGACAAATAGGAGCATGCTTAAACAGTGTCTTACCTAAAAGGTAAGTTCAAGACGCTTGAACAGTAACCTACTCTATAAAGTAAATCTTATCACTAAGTGATTGGTTATCTGTTCTGATACTTCAGGAAAGTCTTCAGTGCCTTCTTCAGAGAGAATGTCTTCAGAGCTCTGATGTTGTCTTCAGAGCCTCTGATGAAGCCATCTCTGATGTCTTCTGCTGAGTTGCATTCTGATAAGTACTTCAGAGGCAGGTTTGTCCTCTGAAGTCTTCGTCCTCTGAAGTCTATGTCCTCTGAAGTCTATCTTTGGAGGTCCTCTGAAATAGGACGGGTATTTTCAACACTAACAAACAGAAGATTTGGAGCTAACAGTCCCCAAGACCCAATAAAATCCAAACGAGCCATAAGCTCAACAAACCCAAAGACCCAACGTTGAAAATCATAAAGCTGAAATCAAACGTAAACGACTCAAAATAATGCAACCCATGCTTCAACACACCCAAATGACTTCAACATGATTTAGATCGGGACAAAGCATTTTCCAAAGTGGGTTTATACCTTTTATTCTTTCAAACCATCCCATGACCTAAATAGAATGCATTTATTCTAAAAATATGCTCCATGCAATAAATCATTTAAATATCCAAAATATATGATTTATTTATCAAGATGCTCAAAATCCCAAATGTGGGTGTTTTATAAGTTTATAAAGTTGAATACTTCCAAATAAACAAACTTATCAGATGGTTAGCAGTTAACAATTTTCATATAAAACATGTAAACACTTTAAAATAGACATTTTGGCATGTACACCGTTTTCACAAATCTACTTGAACTCACCTTGCTAGGTTAAGTTAAACCTAGGTTTCAATCCACAACCATTGAACGCCAAAAGCATAGATCCTACCCAAAGCTTTTCGAAGACATCCAATCCAACTCTTCAACTATAGCTTTCAAAACCTAGATCCACACATTTCAGACTATAAATAATCATATTCAACACTTAGAATTGATCCCCAAGCATTTTACACAAGATCTCATCATAAAACCAAAAACCCTAATTTCCACAAATGAAGAGGACAAGAGGTTACCTTAACCTAAACTCCAATCCACCAACCGAAATACTTTACGATCACCAAGATGATCTATGCACTCCCAAACTTCAAGAGCAAAGAAAAGGGATGGGTGAAAACCCTAGAAATTGATGAAGATGATGAAGAGGATGAAGATGGAGATGGTGGTGAAGCTTCCAAACCGAAATCTTGGAGAAAACACCCAACTTCTAGCAATAAAGGATGCGATTGAGGAGTAAATGAACCCTAGGTTCGGTTTCTATGAAAGGAAGAAGCTGAGAGGAAATGGCAAAAGAAAAGATTGAGTTAAAATGAGTAATGAGGCTAAAAATCAGATTTTAACACGTTTGACCCTCGCTCGCGACCTTGCCAAGCGATAGTAACAGTGTCACTATCGCGAGGCACTCTCGCGTGGATTGTACCGCGAGTTGGTACCTCTCTGGCGATTGTGCCAAGCGATAGTGACACATGTCACTATCGCAAGTCACTCTCGCGCCGTTTGTACCGAAGCCCAAAAAGTCCAAAAACTCGTGATTCTTGCATGGGTCGATTTAAGGCTCGAAAGAACAACATAATTCCCCAGAAAGATGAACGGAAGATGGAACAACTACCAACGAAAGACGGAAACTTACTTTGCGAAAACAGGGTGTTACACAAAGGCCCAACAATTTACATAAATCGCCCAAATGAAAGTCGGTATAAACATTGAAACACATTTGACCAACTATTATGCAAACACACGACCGAAAATATGATTAACTCGAATCTCATCATTGGTTGAGGCAAACCATTTTCCAAATGAAATCATACCCTTATATTTCCAAAATGCCTCATAACACAATAATATGTATTTTTCGAAAAGGTTTATAAGATCAAATACACACAATGACACTTACATCAAATGAACTCCAAATATATATGTAAAATCATCAATGAAACATATTAACATGATTTATTTACCAAAATTCTCAAAAATCCCGAAATGGGTGTTTCAGCATGTTTATAAATTTACTCATCTCAAAATAACCAAAACTTATTAGGTGATCAGCAGTTAACAATTTCATGTAAAACACAAAACACTTTAAAATGAACATTTTGGCATGTACACCATTTTCACAAATCAACTTGAAATCACCTTGCTAGATTTAGGCTAAATCTAGATTTTATCCCAACTTGAGCTCCTTTGAAGAACACTTGAATCTTCAAGGTCGAAACCTCCAAAAACCTAGATGCACAAATTCCACCCTTAAATAATCATATTCAACCATTTAGAATCGATCCCCAAACACTTTACCTCAAAATCTCCATTTTGGTCAAAACCCTAATTTTGACCTAAATTTCTCCAAAATCTTCCAAACCGAAATTGAAGTAATAAAACACTAGGATATCATCAATCAAACATTTATGTCTTAAAATAAGATTTATAGGTGGAGAGGATAAACTTACCACTTAGGTTTTGATGAAAACCTAGAAAATCTACCATGGAGCTTGAGGTTGAAGGAGAAGATGGAGATGGTGAGTCCTTGACCATAACTTCCAATTTTACCACTTGATGGTGCTTTACCTCCATAAAATACAAGGGTTTGAGCCGAAATGGGTTAGGGTTTAAAGGGGGGGAAGAGGGAAAACGTTTTGGGAGAGAAAGGGAAGAGTTTGGAAAAGGAAAATGAGAAAGAAGGTTGGTTTCCCGAATTTAACAACACTCTGCCCTTCCTAGGCGACATTGCCACGCGACAATGCCCTGGTCATTGTTGCTGGTCATTGTCGCATGGTACCCTTCAACTTTTGTTTCCCTTCTGCGACTGTGACAGTGCGACTATGACACTGTCATAGTCGTCGGGCATTATAGCAGGACCTTCCGGATCCCCGAAACTCAACTTGTCATTGTAGTGACTATGACACTGTCATAGTCAAGGGACTTTAAATAATGATTTTCCAACAAAAATCCCGCCAATTACAAGATACAAAAACGTTCGGGTGGCTTTTACTTAACGAAAATTACGGGTGTTACACCTGGACATTGAATTGTTGACTGATGTTGAAGACCAACTCTTATACTAACTTTTTATCATCCCGACTACCTTGAAGTTTAAACATTATCTTCCAATCAATCTCCTAATTCTAACATTTTCTCTGTTTTCTTGACTCTATGTCCAAGGATGGTATGTTTCATTCAAGTTCAACCTTGTCCATATCTCTATTGGAGATTCATTTAGACCCTTGACGTAAATCATGGATCCCTATCCAAAATTATTAATGAAGTTGCTCTAGGCATCATCACTATCCTATCCACATATACTTGTGTCAATATTTCGATGTATAATTTCCACTAATCGATTGGAAGTGAGCAAACTTCATTTACTGATCTATGATTGCTCATTTTAGATAATTTCTTTCTTTTGACTTTAGTAACAATACACATTGCCATCCCAACACACTACTTATCGGAGTTTCTATCATTTAAATCCTAATTGATGGTTTATGACCTTCCATCTCCCCTTTTGGGCCCCGTATCTCCATTGATATATACACATTGGATATGTTAAGGCCATATTTGACAAACTTAAGCTTACTTATTTTTGACCTTATTGCAGAAGCTTCGTTTGGATGAGAAAAAAATAACTTAAAAAAATAGCGTTTCACTAAAGTCTATAAACTTTTTACCAATTTCTTCCAATAATACCTATGATTATTATTAATTTATATTTATAATTATAATTATTAATAGATATTAATTATAAGTTATCAATTAATATGAATTTTAATTATAAATTATTCATTAATATTAACTATTGATTATTAGTTATTTAGAATTATTATTTGTTACACCGTAAAATAGGGGTAAGAAAAATAATTATGAAAATTAATTCTTGAGTTTAAATATATAAATAAATAGAGTTTTATTTATTTTGGACCCAAAATCATAAAGGAAACGATTAGGAATATATGATTTTAATGAAGCTGGATTATGTCATTTATTTATTTTAATAAATGAATTATGAGAGAATATTATAATATGAAAATTATTTTCCTAAATGGACTAAAGTTGTAGCAATTGGAAAGGAGAGGGACCTTTGTGCAAAATCTGTAAATTAAGAAAGGAAGACGTTAATGGAGATTTCCTAAAATTGATACCTTCCACTATTGAGCAAAAAACACCCCTATATAAGCATAGCTCGACCAAACCTCTTGGGGCATTCTTCTCGAGACTCTTAGGAGACCATGGACGTTGGAATCGACAATTTTGGTGCTCGAGTAAACGAGATATCAAATACCAAAGGAAAAACGTGCGTTTTGACGTTGTTCGGGAGATCAAGATAATTTCTATCACCCATTCTCGGATTTAACTACGGAGTAACATTAGTTTATATGTTTTGAGAGTCCATATAGGATTTGAGGTCGAACGGATGGCCGGAAGGTCGTCGTTTTACAAAACGGGATGAATATGTGTTTTCGGTAAAACCGAAAACTTTGGATGCAAAGTTCTGACTTGATACTGAAGGTTTTTGAGTGATTTTTGTTTTTGTGAGTTAGGAACTTGGTTAACTTGCGTTGGGCAAAAAGAATCGGATAAAACGGCCAAAAAATGACGTCAAACAACCCAAAAATGGCGGTTGCCGCTATAGTGGCGCGTCGGGATTGTTGCGCCCGATCGGGTCCGGTCTAGGACGAATGGGTCTATCCGTTGGGACTGGGCTGAGGGGCAATCTGGGCAGAGAAGTTATGGGTCGATTGTTTTGGGCAGTCATAGGAAGCAAAATCAATTCTCAATCCTTATTAATTGGACTAAAAGTTGTTGGGTATATTTATGTCAGATTTTTGGGTTAAGGTGATTAATAAATTTAAATGGGTTTCTAAATAAGTAATATATTTATTTATTTTAGAAATTTCATTAAATAAATGAATGAGATTCTTAAGGAGTATGATTTAAGTTATCTTTTTATATCTTAAGGGATTATATGATTAAATTATTTAGAAGGGTTAAATAATTTAATAAGGTGAACAAAACGTCGTATTTCAGCATGATTTAAATGTTTTAGACACTTTAATTCGACAAGGTCGTGCACCCAACTATAAAGATGTTTAAATAACGTTGTGAATTGTTATTTAATTTGGTGTTTAGAGGTTACCTTAGTTGACCGTGAGTTGACTTTAGGGTTAACTTTTGGAGGAACATAGTCACTTATTTGACTATTATGGTTATAAGTTGTAGGTTATCAGTAAGAGTTATAACCATGTAAACGATGCTATCTGGTGAGTCTTCATGAAGATGAAACCTACACTGGGATGTATACATATGTACAAAATATATTTTTGGCATTTACCGACTATTTTGTATGTATGCATGGTGAATTATTTTACATACACGTTACGATGTATTTTTACATGTACGTGGTGTTTATGAGATATGTGTTTTATGATTTTAGCATTATAATTGCATGCTATGTGTTTTACGATTTTAACACTATAATTGCATGCTATGTGTTTAATCTGCATGATATGTGTTTTACGATTTTAGCACTATAATTGCATGCTTTTACTGTAGACAATTTTATGGCCAAATATTAGGATGGGTCTAGTATGCATGAAGGAGTCAGACACTTCTTCTATTCTTTTCCTATGTCAACCGTGCAGGTACTCCAATTCCTAAACTCACTGATTTTCCCAACTCTATAACCACATATGTTGAGTATCTTTTCAACTAACTTAATCTCTATCACTTTGACTATTAACTAACTAGTCCATGGGATAATCTCTCATCCGAACATTCTTTACATGAACCATCTATTGGTCTCCCATTTCCTAAACAGGAAATACAATTATCACCAATAACTTGATCACGAGTTATTATAATATAAGATATCACACATCAGAATCTTGTATTAGATTCATATTCTTAATCTTGTGATTTAAACTTAGGTTACGACATATTCTATTTTGCTTAAACCAGTTTCTCTCACCGATCTTCAATACCCTTTAACCCATTCACTAAGTTCAACTCTAGGTTAATAATAACCTAGCTCACCTATTTGCATCCCTTAACATTCTTCCCAATTTAAGCTTAGGCTATCATAATAACCTAATTCTCTTAAACTAAAGCTCTGATACCAACTTGTAACACCCTCATTTTCTCCATGAGTTGTGTCACATCAATCTCATTAAATAACAATAAATAACACAAAACATAACGGCTAATAAAGTTATTTCACAGCGGAAGTCTTACTAAATTTAAATATGTTGGGAACTGAAGATGTGAACAAGTCTTTAATGCTGCTAGTTCAGAGTTAGTACTGCCAGAGGATCTCAAAGTTAGTGCTGCTTGAACAAAGTTAGTACTGCTTAGCTAGTTAGTACTGCTAGTGGTTAGTGCTGCTTAGTAGTTAATGCTGCCAAGACTCAGTTAATGCTTCCAAGGTGATCAAGGTGATTAATGCTGCTTCTAAGATAATTTGAAGATAATGTTGAAGATAGCATCTGGAGATAAACATGGAAAGCTTGAAGATAATTATGAAGATTATTTTGAAGATCTTTTTATGTTTAGTAATTATCTTTTATTCTTCAATATATATATAGATTTGTTTAGAATAGCGAAGTAATTTTTTTTTAGTGAGAATAATTCTGAGTTTTTGAGATAGAGAGAGAATCAACCTCAAGGCATCGTTCCTAATTCTAGAGAAGTAGAATTCGTCTTGAAAGAGCCTGTTCTTCAAGATTGAGGTTGTGAGTGAAAAACTTGTAACTTAAATCATTAAATAAAGTTTACAAGTTGATTGTGATTCACTGTTTCATTGTTTTTCTGTTTATTGAATATTAAAGTGTTTTTCCGCAACTTCTTTAATATTGTTTCTGAGTATTCATAATTCTTGTTGAGAATTCGATCCTGACAAGTGGTATCAGAGCCTGTTCTCTCAGAAACATTCATTCATTCATCATGGAAAACTTTGCAGAATCAAACAGTACTCTTGTCTCTAAGGTTCCAATGCTCAAACCCAATGAGTTTGACATGTGGAAGATCAGAATCAGGCAATACATTCTCCTCACCAACTACTCAATGTGGGATGTCATTGAGAATGTCCCCTCTACTGAAGGCCAGATTGGACCAGATGGGAAAAGATCTCCACCAAAGACAGATGGTGAGAGAAGGATCAGGCAGACAGAGATGAAGGCCTTGAGCACTCTGCTCTTGGCCATCCCCAATGAATATCAGCATCAATTCTGCAACTGCACTAATGCTCAGATTCTCTGGAATGCTCTAGAGAAAAGATTTGCTGGAACTAAGAGCACCAAAAGAAATCAAAGGGATGTTCTGAAGCAGCAGTATGAGAACTTCACTTCTTCAAAGAATGAGTCTATGACTTAAACTTTTGACAGGTTCAACAAGCTTATTGGTGAACTGGCTACTGTTGGAGTGAAGATGGAGCAAGATGATATCAACAGGAAGTTCCTCAGATCTCTTGGGGATGAATGGACTATGTACACTGTCTCATATAGACAGAGTGACAATCTGGAAGAGAAGGAACTAGATGATATGTATAATGATCTAAGAGTTTTTGAATCTGAGGTAGAAGCTAAGAAGAAGCCCACTGGGTATATTCATAATGCAACACTTCTATCAGCATCTACTGATACTACTGCCAACCCTGAAGTAGTTAGTGCTGCTAGTGGAGTGAATTCAGAAAAAGGCACTGAAACTGTCTTTGAAGCCTTTTTGTCCAGTCATAGCAACAACTCCTTGATTAATGATGATCTGGAACAACTTCACCCTGATGATCTGGAGGAGATGGACATTAAATGGCAGATGGACATGTTATCTATGAGGGTGAAGAAGTTTATTAAAAGACCTGGGAGGAATAATTTCTCTCAAAGAAGAGAAGATGGAGCTGGTTTTGACAAGACAAAGGTGGAATGCTATAAGTGCCACATGAAGGGACACTTTGCTAGAGAGTGCAGAAGTGGTGTGCCAAATAACAATCACCAACAAGCTCAGAATGGAGGCTACAATCAAAACAAGAACTCTGCTCAAGCCCTTGTTTCTCAACAAGGAATGGGGTTTGACTGGAGTGACCAAGTTGAAGAAGCTATTCAGAATCAAGCTCTTATGGCAGAGGTGTCTGATCTCCCCACTGAGGTAATTTCTAATCTTTGTACTCAATCTTGCATAGACACTGTCAAAAGGTATAGGGATCACAACCAAAACATGTGTGATGACCTCAAAAGATTAGAAAAGGACAGAAGATATTATGTGTTGATAGTTGAGAGGTTTGAAGAACAAATCAGAGGCTTCCAAGCCAATGAACTTCAACACTCTTATGACACAAACTACTGGAAGTGGGAAAAGAATGAGTTAGAGACCAAACTGTCTAAGTCCAAAGAAGAGAATGATAAGTTGAAAGAAGAACTAGCTAAAGTTAAGCTTGATATAGAAAAGTTTTCATATGCTTCAAAAGCAATGGATTCTCTTCTAAAGGCTCAGATTCATGATAAAATGAAGCCTGGTGTTGGATACAACAACACATCCCCTCCTTACAACAACAACTACATCCCTCCTACATCATACTTGTTAGAGACCAAGGAGAAAAAGGACTTGTCTGAGGAAGCCTTTAAGATAGATCCTTTGGATGAGGTGGTTGTTGAGGATATGACTGAGAAAGAAGCCAGTGAGAATGGGAACAATGCTGTGAGTAAAGAGATACCCTTAGAAAACAACATTATCACCAATGAGGGATGTGGAAAAACTTGGGTCAAGTCTAAAGAGATAGAGAAGACCAAAGGAAAGGCCAACAAGGTCCATTACAAACAGACCACTGTTGTGAATCCTGGCCCTTGTAAACAGTATGCTTGCAATAAAACTGAGAGCCTAAATTCTGGTTAAAAGAGAGGTAATCAAAGAAAGTGGAATAATCAATGGGCTCAGAAACAAGGAGTTGATCTGAGTAAGATAATCAGACCAAAACCTTGTTTCATATGTGGCAAGTTGAATCATTTGGCTAAGCACTGTTTCTTTAACCTTATTAACCAAAAGATGAACTTTCAAAGATTTATGCAAAAACCTGTTGGTTATAGGAAGGCTGGAAAGAAACATGTGGCTAAGAAATCTGTTGAAACCAAAGGCCAAATGAAGAAAAATGTTTTAAAAGAGAGTATTAAAATGTGGGTGCCTAGAAGCACTAAAACTGTTAGTACTGCTACATCAAATAGTACTGCTGACAGGGATAGTGCTGCCAGAAGTAATACTGCTGCTATCAGTATTAGTACTGCTGAAAATATTAATGCTTCTAACACTGTTAGTACTTCTTAAAAGGTTACTACTGCTAACACAGTTACTGCTGCTAACACAGTTACTGCTGCTAACATAGTTACTACTTCTAACAAGGTTAGTACTACTAAGCATGCAAGTGCTGCTAATGCAGTTAGTACTTCTAAAACCAGTACTGCTTCTAGCAAAAGTGCATTCAAACCCATTATTGTGACAAAGTACTCCAGCAATGAGGAGTCAAAGTTTAAAAATCTTCTCAAGAAGGAATGTAAATATTTTGATAAGAAAGGGGTACCCAAGACCACTTTGGCTTGGGTTCCTAATCAATACTAATTGATTTATCTTATGTGAAGGGCAACCAACAGCTTAAGGGGAAGAACATCTGGCATATGGATAGTGGTTGCTCTAGGCACATGACAGGCAACATGTCATGCCTTCAGGATTTCAAGCATATTAATGGAGGACATGTTGCATTTGGAGACAATCTTGTAGGTGGAAAAATAAGTGGAAAAGGTAATGTTACAAAAGGTAAGATGACATTTGAGGATGTCTACTATGTTGATCAGTTAAAGTACAACCTGTTGAGTGTATCACAGGTTTGTGACAAACAACATAGTATATTATTTACCAATACAGAATGTATGATCCTTGCTCCAGGATTCAAGGTAGTTGATGAAAGCATGATACTACTTAGAACTCCAAGAAAGGACAATGTTTATTGTCTCGACATGGACAATGTTTCAAGTGATTCATCCCTGAACTGTCTTGTTTCAAAAGCTTATGTGGATGAATCCTCTCTTTGGCACAGAAGGATGTGTCACATGAACTTCAAGACAATGAACAAACTTGTTAAAAAAAACCTTGTAAGAGGTTTACCATCAAAAGTCTTTTCATGTGATGATCATTGTGTTGCTTGTCTTAAAGGCAAACAACACAAAACTTCTCATAAGTCCAAAGAGTTAAATACAATTTCTTCTTGTCTCCAGTTATTACATATGGATCTGTTTGGTCCTACAAATGTGATGAGCATAGGGAAGAAATCATATTGCCTAGTTATTGTTGATGATTACTCTAGATTTACTTGGGTATATTTTCTAAGGACTAAGGATGAGACAAGTGGGCTGATCAAATCCTTTATTCTAAGAATTGAAAACCAAACTAATCAAAAAGTAAAAGTCATTAGATCAGACAATGGAACTGAATTTAAAAATCTTGATCTAAACACCTTTTGTGAAGAAAAAGGCATTGAGAGACAATATAGTGCCCCTAGGACTCCTCAACAGAATGGAGTTGCTGAGAGGAGGAATAGAACACTAATAGAGGCTGCTAGATCTCTGTTGGCTTATTCAAAACTGCCAATTACTTTCTGGGCTGAAGCAGTTAATACTGCCTGTTATGTCCAAAACAGAGTTCTAGTGGTCAAGTCAAAGAACAAGACACCTTATGAGCTCTTAAATAATAGAAAACCCTTTATTGGATTTTTTAAACCATTTGGATGTCCTTATACAATTCTCAATACCAAATCTCACTTAGGAAAGTTTGATAGCAAGGCAGATGATGGATTTCTTGTGGGTTACTCATCTCAAAGTAAGGCCTACAGAGTTTTTAATATTTCTTCTAGAATAATTGAGGAAAGTGACAATGTCAAATGCAATGAGAACACACCAAATCCTATTGGGTCTGGTCCTCAGTGGATGTTTGACATTGATTCACTAACTAACTCTTTTGGTTTCAGTAGTGATGATTATGGAGGTTCAAGCAGTGGAGGATCAGGGACTACACAAGTTCAAAACAACATACCTCAGTCTGTGATTTTTCCCATACCTACAGTGGATCCTGTTGAAGACTGTGAAAAGGAGCCATCTACTGAACCAAATCAGAGTGAAGAAGAAATAAGAGATGAGGAGAGTCAAGAAAATAAAGAACCAGAAGTAGCTGCTGAAATCACTTCAGTTGAGTTGAATGACACCAATCTAGAGGTGGGACTCAATGAAGAACCTAGTCATCAAACAAGAACACAAAAGAATCATCCTCCTCAGCTGGTAATAGGAGATATCTCTTCTCCTATGATGACTAGAAATCAAAGCAGGCTGCAAGATATGCAAGACCAACAGCATACAGTGCTTTCTTGCTTTCTATCCCAGCTTGAGCCTAAGAAGGCTTGTGATGCTATGAAAGATTCCAGTTGGATAGAAGCCATGCAAGAAGAGCTGCTACAATTCAAGCTACAAGATGTTTGGAATCTGGTAGACCTTCCTAAAGGTCAAAGAGCAATAGGCACAAAATGGGTCTTCAGGAATAAGAGAGATGAGAGAGGAATAGTAATAAAGAACAAAGCAAGGTTGGTGGCACAAGGGTATACACAAGAAGAAGGAATAGATTATGAAGAAGTATTTGCACTAGTGGCTAGGATAGAAGAAATTAGACTGTTTCTGGCCTATGTGTTAAGTCCAAATATTGTATCCAAGATTTAATTAGGAAGTCTTCGGTTATAGAGGGGACCGAAAACCTAGCTTCTCGGTTGAAGAAGAAACCGAAAACTAAGTGTGATTCTGATAAGATCGAAAACCCTTAGCCGAAAACCTTAGCCGAAAAGAACAAAATCCAGATGAATGAACCGAAAAACCTGAAGAATGAACCGAAAACTCTTATGAATGAACCGAAAACTCTTATGAAATGTTCAATTTCAAACATGAAAAAAAAATTTCTGAAATGTTCAAACCACTTCTTATTCTCAAAACGATTTCATGAATTTAGAAGTGTGATTTTTAAATGTTTTTCAATTTTTGCATTTTATTGTTTAACTGAACGTGTGTTTCCAAAGATCAATACTTGTGTATTATCTTGTCCATATACTGTCAAGTATTCACACACAACGGTTCAGTATTTTATTTGAAATTGTTATTACCATGTCTCAAATTCAAACAATTTTTCGATGGTAATACCCCCGTTTATATTTTTTCATATTTTTCGATGTTTGAAATTCAAAGTTGATGAGCATCATTCATTTTTTTTCATATTTGTGCTTTCATTGATAAATTGTTTATATTTGTTCATAAAAACAAAATATCCAATTCTTTGATACCCTAACCATTTGATTTGATCTGATTGATTCATTGTTAGATTCTCAAAACAATTCTCTTGACTTCATATTCATTCATTCAATATCCTTGTTTTGAGAAATCTTCAAAGAACAAATGCTCAAATTTCATTCATATTTTTCAATGAGCATACATACTCTGACATATGATTTCTTGTGCTTTACATGTCAAGAAAATCATTGACCAGCATGTACTTTTAGGAACATGGGATTCAGTGTGAGTGCTTAATAGATCTTCCATGGATTCACGATAACCAGTGTTTCCTACCCCGGAAGAAATCCTTTGAGTGATTGAGGGGAGAGGGGTCTAAAAAGAATTGAGTGTGGGAATGAGCAGAGGTAAAATGGAAATGAGAGACTGGTTAGATGTGAGCTTATATGTTTAAAAGAAAGAGGGTGTGAGAACAGAGTTAAAAGAATATCAGAACTCTGCACCAAACATCTTTCTGAGCCGGGCAACCACATTACTGATTGGTTCACATTTCTTTGGTGACCATCATTGAAATAGGCAAATAGCCCATGCCATCGCTTGTATACAACCCCATCAGCTACTCATTCTTTTCTTAAAAAGAGAATGTTTCACATTTTCTGGGGAAGCAACACATAATCTATCGGATCTTCTCTTGGAAGAATACTGATATTGAAAAAGAAGGAAAGTTGCCCCACCTTCGACCCTTTCTCATGCACATTAAGTCCATGTACAATCATTGCTGTCTCAGTGATTTACATACTTTGAGCCTTTATGAAACACAATCATTGTGCTAAATTCTTTCATACACAAGCACGAGCACACAGAAAATCTGTTTTTCTGTCAGAACATTCATAGATAAACCTTGTGTTTTTCGATGATTGAATGGAAGTCCTGGGGAGTCAACATCAAACCAACTCCTTAAATTGTACATTCGTTGTACACAGTAACTTTGTGTTACTGACAGGCACTTCTAACTGTTTCATTTGTTGAATCAGGGTTACACGCTCATTATGTCTGAATTTGCAAAGATTCGGATATATACTGTTCATGATTCGGCTCTTCAGATCAAAGTTCGCCAATTATCAAAAGGGAGATTGTTTGATGATATTGATGCTCACATCATCACAAAGGGGGAAATCAAAGCTTATGCCGAAATTGATGTAATTTTGATGATATTGATGCTCATATCATCAAAAAGGGGGAGAATTATTCAAAGATCAATTTCAAGAGTTCAAGTTCAAAGTTCATGTCAGAATTTCAATTTGCTTCCGCTGTTGTTTTCAAAGTTCAAGTCTGATAAAGAATGTTCAAAGTCAAATCAAGATGATTCGTGAAAGTTTGTTTCTTCCGAAGTCGATTCAGTGATCAAAGTGATGAAGATACAATTTTGATTGAAGACGAAAGATTTTTCAGAAATGAATATTCATGTTTCAAAGATGTTTTAAGTTTTCAATGTTTCATGTTCAAGGCATGTTGACTTTCCAAAGCTTCAAAGTTTAAAAAGACTTTCCAAGTTTCTTCAAAAGCTGCAAAAGAGCAAAGTTTTTGAAAGCTTCAAGAGACAAAAGATGAAGAATCAAGAGTTGAAGATCTGCATCAAATTTTTATTAAATCTTGAATACAAAGGGGGAGATTGTTAAGTCCAAATATTGTATCCAAGATTTAATTAGGAAGTCAAAGTTGGAAGTCAACAATGTCAAAGTCTTATAAAAGTCAAAGCTAGTTTTGTTTCCTTTGTAGTTAAGTTTTAGTTTAAGCTTTAGGTATAAATAGAGTTTGCTTTGTATTCTTTAGAGATGAACTAAATTGTAAATCAGATTAGTGAGATATATGACAAGAGCTTTCAAGATTAACTCTCTCTCTCTAGCTTTCTCTCTTTAGAATCTTAAGATCTTGAGTTAACACTATGCTTCTTATATGAAGTTCAAAGTCTATCAAATGGATGTAAAAAGTGCATTTCTATATGGCTCAATTGAAGTAGAAGTATATGTCTGTCAACCACCAGGGTTTGAAAACCCAAGCTATCCAGACAGAGTATACAAACTGAAGAAAGCACTTTATGGACTGCATCAAGCACCAAGAGCATGGTATGACACTCTGTCATCCTATCTCTTGGAAAATGGCTTTGAAAGAGGAGTCATTGATAAAACTCTGTTCATCAAGAGAAAGAAGAAGAACATCTTGCTGGTCCAAATATATGTGGATGATATCATCTTTGGATCCACAAGAGACAATATGTGCAAGGAGTTTGAGGACCTAATGCATCAAAGGTTCAAAATGAGTTCCATGGGGGAGCTTACTTTCTTCCTTGGACTCCAAGTCCAACAGAAGTCAGATGGTATTTTTATTTGTCAGTCCAAGTATGTGCAGGACATTCTAACCAAGTTTGGTTTCTCAGACTCAAAGCCTGCCAGCACACCTATGGAGACACACAAGCAGATAACAGCAGATCTTGAGGGGGAGGATATGGATGTTCATCACTATAGATCCATGATTGGCTCTCTCATGTATCTTACAGCCTCTAGGCCAGATATAATGTTTCCAGTCTGTGTGTGTGCTAGATTTCAAGTTAGGCCAAAGCAATCACACTATCAAGTTGTTAAGAGGATATTCAGATATCTCAAAGGGCAACCTAGATTGGGACTTTGGTATCCTTATGACTCATCATTTGACCTACTTGCATACTCAGACAGTGACCTGGGTGGAGCAAACGTGGACAGAAAATCCACTTCTGGAGGATGCCAGTTTTTGGGTGCAAGACTAGTATCATGGCAGTGCAAGAAACAAACCACAGTGTCCACATATACAACAGAAGCAGAGTACATAGCAGCTGCAAGTTGCTGTTCTCAAGTCTTATGGATTCAGAATCAAATGCTGGACTATGGGGTAACCTTTCTACACACTTCAATCTTTATTGATAATAGCAGTGCTATTAGCATTGTTAATAATCCTGTCAAGCACTCAAAGACAAAGCACATTGAGATCAGGTATCACTTTATAAGAGACTGCAATGAAAAGAAGCTTATTCAAGTTGTAAAAGTTCATACTGATAATCAGTTTGCTGATCTATTCACCAAAGCTTTTGATGTGGGTAGATTCACTTTCTTGGTAACAAGTGTGGGAATGATCAACTTTGAATAAGCTCCTACTTAAAAAGTGATTCAATACCTGTATATAGTTTATGCTTGGTGTTACTAATCTTCTTTCTCAGGAAATGTATAGCAGTACTCAGTTCATCACAAGCTTAAAAGTGTAAGTATGGTTAATACTGCCAGTGCAATGTTAATACTGCTCTCAGTTAATACTGCTAGTTAGTTAATACTGCTAGTGGTTAATACTGCTCTCAGTTAATACTGCTAGTTAGTTAATATTGCTAGTGGTTAATACTGCTCTAAGTTAATACTGCTAGTTAGTTAATACTGCTAGTGGTTAATACTGCTAGTTAGTTAATACTGCTAGTGGTTAATACTGCTCTCAGTTAATACTGCTTTCAGTTAATACTGCTAGTTAGTTAATACTGCTAGTGGTTAATACTGCTTTCAGTTAATACTGCTTTCAGCTAATACTGCGAGTTAGTTAATACTGCTAGTGGTTAATACTGCTTTCAGTTAATACTGCTCTGTTAATACTGCTTTCACTAAATTTTTAGGGTTAATACTGCTTATAATCCACAAGCTATAAATACCCTTTCCCCGCCTAAACGATCATAACGACTCTTTGTCTACTGTTCATCTTCTCTCTTACTCTTTTCTCTCAAGTACCCAGTGCTCGCTAGGCAAGAATCCTTGCGTACAGATGGCTTCAATGGCGTTTATTGATGAGCACAACGAGATAGCAATGCTCCAAAAGCCAAAACAAGCCGAAGGTTTTCACCAGATAGTCGATTTCCTGAGGTCAAGCCACATCGCTCATGCTCTCACGGTGTCTCCTACCATCTACGTAGAGCATCAAAGGCAATTCTGGGCCAATGCCACTACTAGCACTGAAAACGGAGTGCCGTGCATCAAAACAAGGGTTTGTGACAAACCCTTGACAGTTAGTGAGGAGACCATTCGCATCTGTCTACGTCTAGACGATGCTTCAGGTATATCTTCTATTCCAAATGAGGATTTGTTTTCAAACCTCACCAGAATGGGGTATGAAGGCCAAATGGGGATTTTTCAAGTTTTTCAAAGCTCAATTTTCACCCCAATGGAGGTTCTTTGTTCATACCCTGATGCACCGTGTTTCTAAGAAAACTACTGGTTGGAGCCAATTCAGCAGTCCCATTGCCTATGCTTTGGTATGCTTATCTACTGCTAGAAAATATAACTTTTCTTTGATGATCTTCAATGATCTTGTCTCAAACCTGGACAACAAGAAGACTTTCTTCATGTATCCCAGGTTTGTACAGGCAGTTATAACCAACGAATTGACGGATATACCTCACTTTGATGAGGTATATGTACCTAAACTCCCTAAAGGCAAGGTCTTCTCAAACATGAGAAGATCTGCTAGGGACTCGGAAGGAGTTGACACCCCATTGTTCTCAACAATGATGGTGGTGTCCCAACCACAAGAAGGTATGGCCTCAGGGTCAAGGGCCCTCATTAGACCAACCCACTGAGAGCCAATCCCAACCTTCCCTCTCTCAAATTTGTCCTCAGTCCTTTGCTGCTAAACCCACTCCTATGATAACCAAGACTTATGTCAAGAGAAAGGTACACAAGGCTCATTCCCTTGTTGTCCCTACTATTAACCAAGAGCCTCAAAGCCCTCTATTGGAGCATTCTCCAATAGAGAATATCCAAAGGGAATCCAATAGGGTGTCTCCCAACCCTAAGGAGGTGCTCTCTAAGGAGATGGATGAGCATATGGGTGAGAAGGCTGCCACTACTTCTGCTAGCACAGAGAAGGACAATGGTAACATCTCTAAGACCTTCCCCATGACAACTTTGGGTGAGAAATCAACCAAAGGACCCCGGTGCCAAGAAACCAAGGGGGTAGTTGGTGCTTTTGCTAGGCAGAAGGCCACTACTACAAGATCCAAGGATCCCTCAAGGATGGGCAAAACATCCGAAAAGGGTGAGGACAGATCTGAAACTGATGAATTGATGGCAAACTGTTCCAAGGATCCTTCAAGGGTGGGTAAAACACCTATAGAAGGTGAGGATAGCTATACTTACTTGGAATTGATGGAAACAACAGCCAACATCAATGTTGATGTGGTTAATCAAGGAAAGGAAATCAAGGCATTGCAGCAAGTGATCATCTCCCAACAACAGCAGATTTCAAAACTCAAGCAACTGGTGAGAAAGCTCATTGCCAAGAAAAGAGGAAAACAGTTTGTTCTAAGGAGGAGAAAGGGGGCAACCAAAAAGGAAAAAAAAGGGGGAGAGTTCAAGCTCAGAAAAGTTAGATCAACAGATTGAAGGGGAGTTTGTTGAAGCACAGGGAGAGTTTGTTGAAGAAAAAGCTGAAGGTGTAATAGAAACAGAAAGTGCCAAAGCAGCAGAAACAACCCCAACAGCAGAAACTGTTAGTGCTGCTGAAACTACACAAGCAGCAGTAACAGGGTTAACACCTGAAGAGGTTGAGGTAGCTGAGATGCTTGTAAAAGCAAAGAATGACACTCCCAAAGCAAAGGGAGTGGTCATAAATGAAGGGGGAGCAAAGATAACAGAAAAGAAAGACATGGCTGCAGATGCAAAGAGAAAAGGGAAAGAAAAGATGATAGAATCTGATCAACCAACCAAAAAGCAAAATATGGTTGAGTCAGATGAAGCATTAGCCAAGAAACTGCAAGAAGAGTTAGATCAAGCAGAGAAAGAGCAGGTTGAGAAGGACAGAGAGATAGCCAGAGCACTAGCCAATGAATTAAATGAAGCATTTCAGAAAGGGTTGGAAACAGAGAAAGCAAAGCAAAGAGCAATGAGCTTGAGAAAGGCTATGATGGCCAGATCAAGTGCAAAGAAGAAAAGGCCTTCACAGACTTACCTTGCAACTCAGGAAAGAAACAAGATGATAACTTTCTTGAGGAGTGCAATTGGTGTGAAGAAAGAAATGTTTGTAAAAATGACTTTTGATCAAGTCAAGGGCTTATATGAGAAAGAAATGGGAAAACTGAAGAGTAATGAAAAGGACAGAGTGGAGTTTGAAAAGAAAGCCAAGGAGAGACATGATGTGAACATTAATCAACCCTTCCCTGAAAGTGAAGAGGGAACTCCTACAAAAGAAAAGGTAGAGATAAAGGAAGAAAAGAAGAAGGAAGCTACTATAGGGCAAAGTCAAAGGATTCTGAAGAGAACCAAGATGATGGCTAAAAGAAAGAAAACTGACAAGAAGCCCAGAGTAGAAGAAGAGAAAAAGGTTGCTGAAGAAGAAGAGCCACCAAAGAATGAAGAAAAGATAGTTGAATCTCAGGAAGTACCACAGAGTTCAGATGTAAATATGTACATGGTGGTAATGGATAAAATTCCAAAGCCTATCACAGCTGAACCTGTTGGAGTCAAACCTCCTGAAGTCATCCACTGGGATATTATGATGGTGGATGGTAAAGAGTATATCAGATTGAAAAGAAAGGATGAGAAGTACTATGTGTTTGCAACATGAAACAAAATTGTCAGAGAATGTTCAAGATCTGATTTAGAGGAGATGTATGAAGTTGGTATGAAGTTACATGCAGATCAGCTGAAAGCTCCAGGGTTACCAATTGTGAAGCTGGTTATGGAGTATTTGTGCATGTTATTCAATCCAGAAGCAGTAAAGCATTTAATCAGAGATGTGTTTAAAACTGTTAGAGGATGGACTCTGTATGAAAGGAGTAGAGTCTATGAATTGGCCTTGGATACTTTTCACATGGAATATTACTTGGTGGATGGGGTCTACAATCACACACGTCTAAAGCTTCATGCCATGTTAAAGAAGAAGCTGGGTTGTGCACCAAATTCAGAAATGGCAAAGTACCTAATTCAGAGAACTATCAATCAGAGTATGGGACTGGATCCTAACCTTGGATTGAATCAATGAAAGTTTTGGAAGCATCTGAAGAACTTGACTTCTCTTTCTAAAAGTCAAGTTAGGGGGAGATTGTTGGGAACTGAAGATGTGAACAAGTCTTTAATGCTGGTAGTTCAGAGTTAGTACTGCCAGAGGATCTCAAAGTTAGTGCTGCTTGAACAAAGTTAGTACTGCTTAACTAGTTAGTACTGCTAGTGGTTAGTGTTGCTTAGTAGTTAATGCTGCCAAGACTCAGTTAATGCTTCCAAGGTGATCAAGGTGATTAATGCTGCTTCTAAGATAATTTGAAGATAATGTTGAAGATAACATCTGGAGATAAACATGGAAAACTTGAAGATAATTATGAAGATTATTTTGAAGATCTTTTTATTATAGTAATTATCTTTTATTCTTCAATATATATATATAGATTTGTTTAGAATAGCGAAGTAGTTTTTTTTTAGTGAGAATAATTCTGAGTTTTTGAGATAGAGAGAGAATCAACCTCAAGGCATCGTTCCTAATTCTAGAGAAGTAGAATTCGTCTTGAAAGAGTCTGTTCTTCAAGATTGAGGTTGTGAGTGAAAAGCTTGTAACTTGAATCATTAAATAAAGTTTACAAGTTGATTGTGATTCACTGTTTCATTGTTTTTCTGTTTATTGAATATTAAAGTGTTTTTCCGCAACTTCTTTAATATTGTTTCTGAGTATTCATAATTCTTGTTGAGAATTCGATCCTGACAAAATATAATTAATAACTCAACGCTAACATGACCCATACCGGGTTACATTACAAAATGAGTTTGAATATAAACTGTAAACATCCAAAATCTATCTGTATCTAAGTGAGAACCTTGCCCTTGTGCATCCTTGAACCTCTTGCTCCTGAGATGCATACTAATAGTCAGCTTTACAAAGCTCAGTGAGTTCATGGTTTTCGTGCACAAATTATAAATGTCCATCTTGCATAATAACAAATAAACACCCAAATAAAAATGATATGCATATTTGTTTCAAAAACCCTTTAAATAATAATGAAATCTCTTTAATTGAACCGTCGGGTTAGGTCTTACCGTCGTCGACATTTTCCCATGTTATATGGCTCTCCCTCGTCCGATCATCCATCCCTTGGAAGTGCCATCCCTTACGACGTATTGACCAATTCCCATAACCGATTGAAAATCACAACCCATTTATAACATGCTAATAAATGTTTAAAATAGCATGCAACCCATAATAATCCACATACATGTATCAAACCCATAAACATGTACATCAAAAATAGCATAATGCTCAAATAATTTGTATGTAAGCATACATCCCAGTTTAAGTCTCATGAAGACTCACCTGACTGTGTAGGTTGCCAGTTAATCGTCCCTGACCGATAACCTACAATTTTAAACCATAATAGCCAATTAATGACTATGTTTTCTCCAAAAATCGACCCAAAAGTACGAAACTATGTCCATAAGGTCAATCCTAGTGACTTTGGTCAACAAAGTCACCATCTATTCAACTTGATCAATCTCCGTCGAATATAGTCAAACTCAAGTCTTAAACTTTACGACGTCCTATAACGTCAATTTAACATTTTATAACATTCCCCGCTTCTAATTAAAGTGCTTCAATAGTTATCAACTTCAATTACGGCACCTTGCTCTCATTATAAAATTCCATTAATGTCGGTTTACCCTTTATAACTATATAAACTCCATAATTCAATTTAAAGTGCCTCCATGGTCAACCCTCGACACTTTAATCCATTTATTAAATTATTCAATTTCAATTCAATAATTATTAAAACCACCCGATCTTAAATCAAATAATTAAAGAGTAAAATTATAAACTTTCAACTCCATTATGTATCCCTTAGCCGCTTTCTTCCTCCCCTTGAGGCACCATCTAATATATATATATATATGTATATGTATATGTATGTATATGTATATGTATGTATGTAGCCTTAGGTTCATTTGAGAAATGATAAATATATGAGAAATAGAAAAGTAATCATAGTCATTCATACGGTAAAGATCGGATTTGACTAGTCAAATATTGCGGCTTCGACTGGTCAAGAATTGCTGCTTTGACTGGTCAAAAGTTACGGCTATTTCAAAAATAGAAAGACAGTTTCGTAAATTTTACAAAATACACGGGCCGAGTTCATATATGAACCTGTATGATTCACATATGAATTGTATGTTCATATGTGAACCAGTGTAATTCACATATGAAAATTTTTAACTGATTCATATATGAACATTTGTAATTCATATATGAACTAATTAACTGATTCACATATGAACTAATTAACTGTAGGTTCATATGTGAATCAGTTGAACTAACTAAAAGATTCATATATGAACCTTTGTGATTCACATATGATCTAATTAACTGATTCATATATGAACGTATAGTTCATATGTAAATTATACATTTTCATATATGAACTCGTCCCACATATTTTACGAAACTACCCCTCTATCTTCTATAGACCACACAAAGAATTATCCGGTGCTTCACGGTCAAAGCCGCAAATGTTTACCAGATGAATGACTATGATTACTTCTCTATTTCTCATACATTTACCATTTCTCAAAAGAACCTCTCCCTATATATATATATATATATATATATATATATAGGGGCGTAATCAAATGAGAACTGGGTAGTTTGTGGTAACCGTGAGATCCAATATTAGCCACACATTTAGAATAATTAATATTAATTTAAAATAAATAGAAAATGATATTTTAGTAAATTTGTTTAATTCCTAAAATATAACTTAATTCCTAAATTTTCTTATTTTCTTTTACAAAAGGGTATCACAATGTGTTATCACGTATTTTTTATGTTTACAAAAGGGTATCATAGTGTACTATCATGTATTTTCGATCTTTACAAAGTGTATCACAATGTGCATCACTTATTTTCGATGTTTTTCGATCTTTACAAAGTGTATCATGGTGTGCTATCACGTATTTTTGATGTTTACAAAAGGGTACATAGTGTGTTATCATGTATTTTCGATGTATTTTCGATCTTTACATAGTGTATCACAATGTGCATCACGTATTTTCGATGTTTATAAAGTGTATCACAATGAGCATCATGTATTCCCGGAATAATATTTGCTGGAGAGAGGAGAGAGAAGAGAAGAGATCTCAAAAATACCTAAAATACCTTTAATTAAAAATTTTAATTAAAATTACCAAAATTATTGATTTTCTAATTTATCTTCTGATTTTTAGTTAAGATTTGATCTCACGGTTACCACAGATAACCGAGTTCTCCATTGAATGGCTCTATATATATATATATGTATGTATGTATAAGAACAATACATGCATGGAAGTGATGCACTAGCACCAAATTATATATAATATATCGTTAACATACCATACATGTCGCATGCATATACATACATGTGTGAAACAAGGTATGCTAATGACCAAAGAAAGACTTTGGCTACAACAACCATCTATGGCGGTTTCTATTTATTTTATTTTTACCGAAGACCACAATTACATCTAAATTTATGCTCACAACCACACAACGGTACCCTTTTCAAAACCCGAGTCATAGACGTCCATTTGACTTTTCTTTTTCTAGGCGGATACACGGATGTGTTCGACCAATGTACAATCCCCTTTTTCATGTTTTCGAATCCTTAGGATTCCAAATATTATCGTTTTTAAGCATAATATCCGTATCCATTTTGAATCGAAAAGTTATCCATTATCTGATCAATTAATCGACTCAATAAACACGTATACAAATCTTAAATCACTTGTATAATATTGAATCAAGAATTATAGGGATTCTTACCTCCACGTCGCTGTGATATATTCTTGATTTCGAATACCGATCTATTACATACCACTTTTCGTTCTTTGTCATCTCTTCCTTTTACATCTCCGCCTCTCTCTCTCTCTCTCGATTTCTCTGTGGCAACAACCGAGATGGAAAAATGGCGGCCACTATCACCACTTATCTACCTCATAGAAGCTCCCCACCCGAGTTATTTATTGGCACCCACAAAACCTAAGTCTCCACCAAAGCCCACAATTGATTTAAAATTGTAGACTCGTCACCTCAATTTGCTCCTAAACTAAATCCATGGGATTAGCTTTTTTTTTTCCTTCTTTAATTGATTTACACATATATAGTAATCAAGATCACCTCCTATAATTATCCATAATCTTGATTAATTTCCTTATAAACAAAATCTAAATTTAAGTAATAAAACGTCATTTTATTTATTGGCATTTTATTTATTGACATTCATTATTTGAAGAAAATAATAATATTATTTTCTTAAAAACTAGACACTATGAACCCTTCTTTATAATAGATAACACAAATAGCCCCTAGATTTGGGTGTTACAAAAAACCTTTAAAGCAGCAACGTGCACCAACTCTTCCACCATAATCATCTGCCATTAGTTTGGTTTCAAGAAATATATATAATTATGGCACAAATTGAAACATTATGATATCTAGAACGTAATTTTTTATCGAAGGCCTTTTGGGCCCCGTATCTCCATTGATATATACACATTGGATATGTTAAGGCCATATTTGACAAACTTAAGCTTACTTATTTTTGACCTTATTGCAGAAGCTTCGTTTGGATGAGAAAAAAATAACTTGTAAAAATAGCGTTTTACTAAAGTCCATAAACTTTTTACCAATTTCTTCCAATAATACCTATGATTATTATTAATTTTTATTTATACTTATAATTATTAATAGATATTAATTATAAGTTATCAATTAATATGAATTTTAACTATAAATTATTCATTAATATTAACTATTGATTATTAGTTATTTAGAATTATTATTTGTTACACCGTAAAATAGGGGTAAGAAAAATAATTATGAAAATTAATTCTTGAGTTTAAATAAATAAATAAATAGAGTTTTATTTATTTTGGACCCAAAATCATGATTAGGAATATATGATTTTAATGAAGCTGGATTATGTCATTTATTTATTTTAATAAATGATTTATGAGAGAATATTATAATATGAAAATTATTTTCCTAAATGGACTAAAGATGTAGCAATTGGAAAGGAGAGGGACCTTTGTGCAAAATCTGTAAATTAAGAAAGGAAGACGTTAATGGAGATTTCCTAAAATTGATACCTTCCACTATTGAGCAAAAAACACCCCTATATAAGCATAGCTCGACCAAACCTCTTGGGGCATTCTTCTCGAGACTCTTAGGAGACCATGGACGTTGGAATCGACAATTTTGGTGCTCGAGTAAACGAGATATCAAATACCAAAGGAAAAACGTGCGTTTTGACGTTGTTCGGGAGACCAAGATAATTTCTATCACCCATTCTCGGATTTAACTACGGAGTAACATTAGTTTATATGTTTTGAGAGTCCATATAGGATTTGAGGTCGAACGGATGGCCGGAAGGTCGTCGTTTTACAAAACGGGATGAATATGTGTTTTCGGTAAAACCGAAAACTTTGAATGCAAAGTTCTGACTTGATACTGAAGGTTTTTGAGTGATTTTTTTTTTGTGAGTTAGGAACTTGGTTAACTTGCGTTGGGCAAAAAGAATCGGCTAAAACGGCCAAAAAATGACGTCAAACGACCCAAAAATGGCGGTTGCCGCTATAGTGGCGCGCCGGGACTGTTACGCCCGATCGGGTCCGGTCTAGGACGAATGGGTCTATCCGTTGGGACTGGGCTGAGGGGCAATCTGGGCAGAGAAGTTATGGGTCGATTGTTTTGGGCAGTCATAGGAAGCAGAATCAATTCTCAATCCTTATTAATTGGACTAAAAGTTGTTGGGTATATTTATGTCAGATTTTTGGGTTAAGGTGATTAATAAATTTAAATGGGTTTCTAAATAAGTAATATATTTATTTATTTTAGAAATTTCATTAAATAAATGAATGAGATTCTTAAGGAGTATTATTTAAGTTATCTTTTTATATCTTAAGGGATTATATGATTAAATTATTTAGAAGGGTTAAATAATTTAATAAGGTGAACAAAACGTCGTATTTTAGCATGATTTAAATGTTTTAGACGCTTTAATTCGACAAGGTTGCGCACCCAACTATAAAGATGTTAAAATAACGTTGTGAATTATTTATAATTTGGTGTTTAGAGGTTACCTTAGTTGACCGTGAGTTGACTTTAGGGTTAACTTTTGGAGGAACATAGTCACTTATTTGACTATTATGGTTATAAGTTGTAGGTTATCAGTAAGAGTTATAACCATGTAAACGACGCTATCAGGTGAGTCTTCATGAAGATGAAACCTACACTGGGATGTATACATATGTACAAAATATATTTTTGGCATTTACCGACTATTTTGTATGTATGCATGGTGAATTATTTTACATACACGTTACGATGTATTTTTACATGTACGTGGTGTTTATGAGATATGTGTTTTATGATTTTAGCACTATAATTGCATGCTATGTGTTTTACGATTTTAACACTATAATTGCATGCTATGTGTTTAATCTGCATGCTATGTGTTTTACGATTTTAGCACTATAATTACATGCTTTTACTGTAGACAATTTTATGGCCAAATATTAGGATGGGTCTAGCATGCATGAAGGAGTCAGACACTTCTTCTATTCTTTTCCCTGGCGCAGCTGGCCCAAATTTTCCGATTCAGTGGTTCGATCTATGATTTATCATTCATGGACGTTGATAAGATCCATCCATTTAGCAGCACCTTAGGATGACTGAGGGTAATGAAATTATCAGTGACGTTACCAAATGGAGTCCGAATATGTCTTGGTATTTCCAAAATGCGGAATAGAAAGAAAGGGTTGGATCATGGGTCGGGGCACAAGGGTCCTAGTACTATCCAGGTGCGAAAAAGCCCAGAGGTGACTTCCTTTTGCCACATTTCGCTCAAAGGGTTGAATGAAGATAATGTATCAAGCTGATAACAAGTCACAGGAGTGACATGACCCCATACTGGGCGGGTGTGAATCGATCGACTGGGAATGTCAGGTGACGAGATGACCGATAACCACTAGAACAGTTACGAGATCTTATTTGTTTTTAGTGATACATGTTTTATTATTAATAGGGATGAGAATTTGACCTTTAAGTCATATGAGTGACACGATCTAGTAATGGGCTACCGGGCGGGTGTGAATCGGTCGACCGAGGTAATGTCAGGTGGCGAAATGATCCATACCCGTCCGGAGATCTCTATTATTTTCTGATTCATATTTTGAGGAGAATTATATACTATTAATTTAAACCGAGATTACATGTTTAATGTGCATGATATGATACAATTTCATTCATGAAACCACGAATTCACTAAGTATTATAAGGTGACTATAATATGTATCTCAGGGACATAAGTTTTGAAGTTGGACAAGGGAAAGGACATGCTTAGATACTTGCCATTTAGTTAAGTCTATATATATGTTTAGACTTATTCGTTAGATCGGTTTTGTAACGTAACCCGATATGGGACGGGTTAATATTAAAGTTACAATATTTATTGTGTTTTAAGTCTTCTGCTGTAAACAATTTTATTTTAACCGTTATTTTGTAGTATTTATAAAGTATATATGTTCATGACATGACATTACCCAGGGTGAAAAATGGGGTTGTTACAAATTTATCAATCATTGCTATATTATTATTATTATTATTATTATTATTAATTTTATTATTGTTCGATATACTTGGCTGTCAAAAACAAAATATAAAAATTTTAAAAATGTTTTGTAAATTAATAAAAATCAAATAATAAAACCTTGATAAATATTTTAATAAAATATTTAATTTAGTTATTAGTTTGTTAAAGAAATTATTAATTAATTATGATATATAAGATTGATTTGAAAAAGTGTCTTATAAAAACAAGTGTCCTATAAAAATATGAGTTTATATGACATTTCTCAAAAATGTCCTATAAAATAGCTAATATGACGGTTTATATTAAAAATATCTTAAGAAAACTTGTTAAGACATCTAAAAGCGTCTTATAAACTTGTTACGAGACTTTTAGAAAGAACATTTTATTTTTTGGACCTATAAGTTAAGTCTTATAAAGCAATCTATTAGGTGGCTTAGAAATTGTTGGCTTCATATAAACCCAATTTTGTTGTAGTCAAGTGACTAAAAGCTTAGTTTACTTGTGCACACAAGTGAATACCACTGTGAACACATTGTGAAAACAAACAATCCAACAAAAGTTTGTGAAGATAAAAAAACTACATCTTGTGAACACTAAGTGGACTTTGTAAACACAATGTAAACTATTTTGGATATACTGGTATGACTTGTGAACACCAAATAAACTAACCAAACCTACCACTTTGTAAACACCATGTGAACATTGTGGACATCCATCGAGGGAGAATGGAAAGAGGGGTTGGTATTCTCTAAAAAACATGGAGGAAAGGCAACATGAAGGTGGTGTAAGAGAGAGATGACGTGTACAATGACGAAGAAGATAAATATAGAAAGAGTGTGTTGTGTGTGTTAGAAAGGAAGAAAAAAAAGATAAAGCGGGTAAGTGGGTGTGGATTGTAACTAAAGTTTTTATTTATGGGGAGAGAGAATTTATGGAGAGAGAGAACTTAATTTATGGAGTAAATTACAGATTTGGTCACTGTGATTTCATAAAAATTTGGATTGAGTCCCTCAAACAAACTAATTATAGATCTCATCATCGTGGTTTCAAGTTTGTTATGAATTGGATCCCTCGACTTAACGGTGTTAACCTCAGTTTCGTTAAATCAGGGGTAATATGGTCTTTTTTATTTTTTATTAATAAAGAAAATGGCAGACTTATATATTTATTTATACATTATATTAACGTGTAGATATATAAAACAACCCTACACCCTCTCCCCCCAACACACAGAGAACTCCATTCTCCGTTCTTTCCTACCACTTCATCCCCCCCTTCCGGACACTCATTGTTGCCGCAAAGAAAAAAAGGCAAAGTCAATCTTCTCCTTTCCACCACCGTTATTGAACAGATCCATTGCCGTTGAACATCCACCACCATGATTTACAAGCAAATCCGAGTTATATATAAAAACATTTTCGATTTAAAGAGATTTCAAACAGTGTCCATGTAGTTTTTAAAAACTGAAATTTGGGTAAAATCACAATGCTTGGAAATGATGAAGGGGGACGAGCTGTTAGAGAAAGACTTAGGTCACCATTGTTTCTTGATGTTAATGTCTTAGAAGCTATGTGAGTTCTACCCACTGTTGTTGACTAGTCAGTCCTTCAACACAAGTTCTTATCGTTTCTAGATATCAAACTATCTGGGGGTTAGATTAAAAAAACAAAAAAGAAATGGATTTTTGTTTCTGGATGCCACCATTGTGGTGGATCTTGCTTTTGAAGTGTGAAGAAATGAAGAATTTGCTAAATTATCACATTATTGAGACAAAGCATAGTCTTTTTATAGCCATTAAACAAACAGACAACAAGAAAAAAAACCCAGCTACATATGATCTGTAAAAAAGAGCTAAACTTCAAATTAATGTCAGGAATACTACAATGTAAATATACGATATGAATCTCGTTACAAAATTAAAACCAACATCATGCTTGCTATGAAGTTACTGTTGTTTTCAAACCTTATAACTAATCTTGATGGTGAAAACATAAGTTTCCCCCCAACGGAAAGATGCTAACAGTATAGGGAAGCGCCATTTATTTATCAAAGTTTAACCTACCAAGTCCTCATGAGACCCCGCAAAGGAGAAAATAGTCCTCTCGGATAACCGGAAGCAGAAACAGCAAGTGTGAGTACACCGGAGCTACGATGTCGGAGAAGAGGCCAAGAAAGAGACAAGGAAGGAGAAGAACAGACCGCCTCCATTGGAGCTCTCTTTGAGCATAACTCGCTAGGGTTCAGGATGCTAATGAGAGAGATGAGGCTAAATTGAGCCTCGCGGATGAGAGGCGTGAAGGAAACAATGAAGGGAAACGAGGAGGACGATGAAGTTGTTGAAGAATAGGGTGAAGCGTGCCGGGGGAAGAGTCACCGACGCCGGACTTAGGGGAGGGTATGATAGTTCTATACTTTTATATAATATTAAATATTAACAAAATATAATTTCAAAAGAAGAAAAATAAAAAATTGTAAAAAGCCAATATCACCCCTGACTTAACGGATCATCAGTTACTGGAGTTAATGCAAGGGACCTAATCCATAACAAAAATAAAACCATAGTGACTATGTATGTAATTATTTCGTTTGGGGGACCCAATCCAAAATTTTCAATTAGCATAGGAACGAAATTTGTAACTTACTCTAATTTATGAGTTGCAATCCAAATTAATAAATTACATAATTACCCTTCCAATATTAGTTAAAGAAAAACAATATTTATCCCAAATCAATGGCTTAAAATAGGGGTGTTTGCGGTGCGGTTTGGGGTAAAACCGCAAACCGCACCGCATGTGCGATTTGAACATTTTCCCAAACAGCAAAACGCACCGCATATACCTCAAACCGCACCGCGAAATGCGTTGCGGTGCGGTTTATGCGGTTTGTCCCTATCGCACTTTATACGTACAATCCAAAAAATTATAAGTTTAAAAAATAGATTCGAAAATCAACGATTTAGTGACCGTAGTCCAAAAAAATAAAGAGTTTGAATATATCCAACTCCAAAATGCATAATTAAAAAAACTCAAAGAAATAGTCTAAAAAAATAAAATTGTCAATACGATAAACGGATAAAGTAACGTCTCCAACTTTTTCTTTCGTATTCATCTAGACTCTCAATTGTCAATGCTCAATTTTTTTTCATTTGTTAGGCCTTAAACTTTTAAGAAAGCTTATAAATACTTAAAGTCCATAATTAAAATTTAAAAACACAAGCCCAAATGCCCAATTATATAAATATTAAATTAAATTATTATATATAAATATATATGTTTAAAATTAAAATTTTAAAAGTAATATAAAAGGTGCGGTGCGGTTTGAACAACGGTTTGAAAACTCAAAACTGCAAACCGCACCGCATAGTGCGGTTTGATAAAAATGCAAACCGCAAACCGCACCGCGAAAGTCTTAAACCGCGTTTTGCGGTGCTGTGTGGGCGGTTTGTGCGGTTTGGCGGTTTGGATGAACACCCCTAGCTTAAAATGGGTTTTACGCATTTCACAAATTATGTAGTTTTAGTGACAAACAAAAACTTCCATGAAATGGAAATAGTGGTATATAAATATGCCAAAACATTGAGCCTCTCAAAAGTGGGGAAAAAATAATCACTTATTAATTACAAGATGTAATTCAAAGTAATTGGAAATAACAACCTAATAATCTAATTTCAGTAGAAACAAGATTACAATTCGGGTGTCATCCCAAACTTCCAAAAATAAAGATCTTCTATAAGTTGGTGTCCCAAAGGTGTCTTCGACACCACTAGAATATGAGATACACGTTGACACCAAAATAAGTGTTAGGCCAAAAAGCCTAGTGAGTTTGAACAATTAGTAATATACAATGAGTAAGATGTGATAACATTTTTTTTACCTATAGACAACCAAATATTGGAGTTAATGGGGGAGACCCATAACATCAATCAAGTTCCACCCAAAGAGTCGATACCTTAGTGTTAAACTACCATGAACGACATTAAAAATGCCCGGCACATCCGAGGACTACAACCATGACATTACCCCGAATAGCGGAGATCTAGGTACATACCGACCCACACGATGACACCCAAGACGATATCCTCCTAGTGTCTAATTGACTTGGTTCATACAATATTCCAAATAGGCCACAAGGCACTTTAATTCATTTGAAATGTGTACAATACCATTATAGACATCTCATGGTATAAGCCGATCGATATCGATCGGCGACTTATGTCGGGGTGTCACTCTCACTAGCATAAACACCGAGAGTGTACCGTAACCTATTAGCACCCCGCGACTATGCCATGCGGTAGTGCCCCATGGCACTATCGCCGACTATGTCACTCAGACCATGTGTGGGCTCGTTTTCCTTCCTTAGTCGTTGAACTCAATACTCTCATTAACGGTTAATGATTACTAGAAGAATTTCCCATCACCCATAAACTAAATCATGATTCATATATGGAAATTAAGGAATGGTTCTTCACTGATACTTACTTGGATTTTCTTCCGGGTGTTACCATTTTTTTCCATCTAAGATTAACATTTAATGATGAACATATATTTGTTTGACAATATGTTTGCTTCATATGTACTCAACTCAAAATGTGAAACTTTTTTATGTACAACTTTTATTTCACAAACAGACAAAGAAAGATTCACATTGTGAAACAAATACATGTGAAACAAATATATGTTAATCAATATTCTAAATATAGTCTTAGATGGAAAAAAAATCATATATGAAATAGTACATGATGCACTAGTTCTCAAGATTATCACAATTTTCATAAGTTCTCTTTCTCAAGAACCGTACGTGAGACTTCCGCATCATACGGCTCCGTCCCGAGCTACCATCGTCGACCTTGTCATTAGACCACACACACACACACTCTCTCTCTCTCTATTTATATATATATATATATATATATATATATATAGGGTTGTGTTCCAGTGAGAATGAATGTCCGATGAGAAGGGTAAGAAGAGTTCTCCACCCTTGGATGCACATTAGGATGAGATGCATGCAACATATCAATTCCTGTCAAACGCGATTCATGGTTTAGGGTGAAATTAAAGTGATCAATAGTCCAAATCCCTTCTTACACTCTCACCTTAACTCTTTTTCTCACACGATCTTTTGTATATATTGTATATCATCAACTTTACAATATAAACTTAATATTTTTTTGAAGTACATTGGAACAAACACCCAATTGGCTGTTAATGTATATAGAGGCCCAGGCCCATGTTAGGGCCCAAGCCCATTTAGTCTTCGTATATATTTGTTGTAATCTGTAGTTTAGGTTAAGTTACTTTTCATATTTTTCACTTTCATATTGTACGTTTTTCTCTCAGTCAATATATCGAGGTTTCAATCCTTCAGCATATTCATCGTGTTCTTCAATCATATTCATCTTCTAACATGGTATCAGAGCTTTAGGTTTGTTCATCGGTTTTCCGTTCATTACGATCTTACTGCCATCACCGTCGCTGTTTGCCATCGCCGCCGCTGTTGCCATCGATTGTCACTGTTGCCGCCGCTGTTGTCATCGATCTGTTAGAAACCCTAGCCGCAACACCGGTCGAACACCTTCGGTCTTTAATTCCCTTCGGTCGAACAACCCTTCGGTCGAATCACCCCTTCGGTTGAACATTCATCCGGTCGAACACACCGGTCGAATCACCCTCGGTCGAATCACTCCATCTTCGGTCGAATCACCCTCGGTCGAATCACCCCTTCGGTCGAATCACCCTTTCGGTCGAATCACCCCTTCGGTTGAACATTCATCCGGTCGAACACACCGGTCGAATCACCCCATCTTCGGTTGAGATTTTCTCCGGTCTATCATACTGTTTCTCAGTATCTTTTCATTTTTTCATGGCTACCAATTTCAGTCACTCAAATCCCATCTCCGTTGTTTTCAACGGTAGCAACTATATTCTTTGGCATCACCATATGACAATTCTGTTGAAGTATCATGGTCTTTACACCTATGTTACTGGCGCATCCAAAGCTCCAGTTCAAGAAACAGCTGAGAGTGCGGTTGACTTTGCCAAACGAATGAACGAGTGGGATATTAATAATGCCCGTATCTTGGGCTTCATTAATGCTTCCACTACTCCTGAGATCAACCAACAGTTCCTTGGTTATATTACAGCCAAAAGTCTCTGGGATTTTCTCGCCAAGCGATATACATCATCTGGTCTATCTCATCAGTATCAACTGTGGACCACTTTTCAGAGCAAACGTGAACTGCCTGATCAATCCATCAATTCTTATATCTCTGAAATGCAGTCTCTCAGAGATCATATCAGTCTTGGAGCACCTCAGATTTTTGATGAAACCGCTCAACAGTTCACCGCCTACTTCAACCAGCTGCATCTGATCACCATTTTGATGGGCTTGACTGATAAATTTGAGAATGTTCGTGCTTCACTTCTTCATAGGCAGCCTTTACCTACTCTTGAAGAAGCAATCTCAGAATTGCTAAGTGAAGAAACTCGTCTTCACATGCGGTCACCAGTGTCTGCTACTGATAGTGTTCTCTACACGTCTCATTCTAAGCCAAAAGGCAAATGGACCATTAACAATCATTCCAGATCTGTGGGCAAGACAAACACATCTGAGTGCGCCTTCTGTCATTCTTCTGCTCATCTTCTTCTTGATTGCCCTATCCGTAAGTGCCGTAAGTGTGGCATCACGCATCCGCGTCACTATGAGACTGACTGTCCGAAGAACTCAAAGAACACTAGTTCTCAGAACCGGACTCATGCTGTTGCTGGGCCTGCTATTGCGGATACTGAGGCTTCTACAGCTTCCTCACCTGACCTAATGGAACTGATGCGTCGCAATCAGGAACTTATGGAACAGATCATGTCGGGTGCTATGGGTATGAACTCTCCACACTCAGCTGCCTCAGGTAACGTATGGCTTTTTGATTCTGGGTGTTGCAATCATATGACACCTTGCCCTGATGGTTTCACTTCTAAGAAATCACCTCAGCAATTTACGTCAGTAAGAACTGCTGACAACACTGGTCTACCGGTATCTTTTAGTGGCAATGTTTCCACTCCTCTTATACAATTACCGGATGTTCTAAATGTGCCAAAGCTATCTCTGAGCTTAGTCTCGATTGCACAACTTCTTGAATCTAATTTGATTATTTTGTTTCATTCTTCTGGTTGTGTTGTACAGGATCCAAAGACCAAGCAGATCCTTGAACTCGGCCGTAAAGTTGGACGAATGATTGAAGTGGTCTACCTGCGTCTTCCTTTACCCTCTTCAAGTTTTGTTGCCTCGGTCTCTAGCACTTCTTCCCTCGAGTTGTGGCATGCCCGCCTGGGTCATTTATCTCTAGCTAGAATAAAGTCCTTAGCTAATTTAGGTGTATTAGGAAATTGTGTATCAACTGACACTATTTCTTGTTTATCTTGCAAACTTGGCAAACATCACGCTTTACCTTTTGAAATGAATGAATTTAATTCCACCTCTTCTTTTGATATTATTCATTCTGATGTATGGGGACCAACACCACATCCATCCATGGGTGGTGTTAGATATTTTGTGATTTTTATTGATGACCATACCCGTTTCACATGGATATATCTTATGAAACATCGTTCGGAATTACCTCAAATCTATATTATGTTTGCTCGGATGATTCACACCCAGTTCTCAAAATCCATAAAGATTCTGTGAACTGATAATGCTATGGAATACAAAGAATCATCCCTTCTCTCTTTTCTTCACTCTCAGGGGACTCTCTCTCAGTACTCCTGCCCTGGCACTTCTCCTCAAAATGGTCGTGCTGAACGCAAACACCGTCATATTCTTGATACAGTTCGCACTCTTCTCATCTCTGCGAAATGTCCAGAACGCTTTTGGGGTGAAGCTGCTTTTACTGCCGTTTACACTATCAATCGTCACCCTACTCCCATCCTTCAAAATAAGTCTCCTTATGAGGCTCTTTATGAGGTCACTCCTGCCTATGAACTCCTAAAAGTTTGGGGTAGTGCCTGTTTTGTTCAACTGCAATCTCATGAACATACCAAACTTGAACCTCACTCCAGACTGTGCTGCTTTCTTGGATATGGGATTGAGCACAAGGGTTATCGCTGCTGGGATCCTATCTCACAGCGTCTTCGTATTTCTCGACATGTTACCTTCTGGGAACATGTTCCTTTCTCCTCTATATCCAAGTTTCGTGAGTCTCCTAATCTCACACCTCCATTTTTCACTGATGCTTCTGTCTCATTGGACTCACTCCAATCTGACATTATATCACCCCCACCTATTGCTCCAACTCCTTCTGAGTCAGCCTCTCCTAGCTTTCCTGATCATCATCAATCATCTGCTCCTTCCGCACAGCCAACATCTGAGGTACCTGCTGAGTCTTTGGTTCCTGAAACTTCTCAATCTCAGAATGTTAGACGCTCAGAACGGGTCAGACAAGTTCCCTCTCATCTTCGTGATTATCATGTTTATGATACTCTGCTATCAAATCACGAACCTACTTCCTACAAGGAAGCCTCTTCTAACTCTGATTGGCAGAAAGCTATGGATGAGGAACTTCAGGCACTTGACAAAGCTCAAACTTGGGATTCTGTCCCTCTTCCACCAGGCAAGAAACCCATTGGCTCTAAATGGGTGTTCAAAATCAAAACCAAATCGGATGGTTCTATTGATCGATACAAAGCTCGGCTTGTGGCCAAGGGTTTTAATCAAGAATATGGTATTGATTATGAGGAGACTTTTGCACCTGTTGCTCGTGTCACATCTGTTCGCAGTCTTCTTGCCATTACTGCTACAAAACAATGGCCTCTTTTTCAGATGGATGTTAAGAATGCCTTTTTGAATGGTGACTTATCTGAGGAAGTCTACATGACACCTCCTCCAGGCGTTCGACTTCCACAAGGTCATGTTTGTCGACTTCGGAAGGCTCTTTATGGCCTCAAGCAAGCTCCGCGAGCTTGGTTTGAGAAATTCAGTTCCACTGTCACCTCTTTGGGCTTCGCACCCAGCAACTATGACTCAGGACTGTTTACTCGGACCACTGAAGCTGGCACAATATTACTCCTCCTGTATGTGGATGATATGATCATTACTGGCAGTGACTCTACAGGCATAGCCAATCTGAAGTCATCTCTCAGCTCTTGTTTTGAGATGAAGGATCTTGGTTCCTTACACTATTTTCTTGGTCTTGAGGTGCTCTCTGATCCATCGGGTCTTTATCTGTGTCAAGCCAAATACACCTCAGATCTTTTGTCGAAAGCTGGGATTACTGACAACAAAACAGCCTCCACTCCTCTTGAACACAACCTTCATTTGGCTCCAAATGCTGGTCCACCTCTTCGCGATCCTACTCTATATCGCCAGTTAGTGGGGTCACTTGTCTATCTGACAGTGACTCGACCTGATATTGCCTATGCTGTTCATACTGTTAGTCAGTTCATGTCTGCACCTTGTTCTGATCACTATGCTGCTGTCCTGCGCATTCTTCGATATTTAAAAGGGACTATGTTTCATGGTCTTCATTTTCCATCCACCTCATCGTTGATTTTGCGAGGTTTTTCTGATGCTGATTGGGACAGTGACATGACTGATCGTCGCTCTACTACTGGCTACTGTTTCTTTCTTGGCGACTCTCTTATATCCTGGCGAAGCAAGAAACAATCTCTCACAGCTCGTTCCAGCACTGAAGCTGAATATCGAGCACTAGCTGACACAGCTCAAGAACTTGTGTGGTTACGCTGGCTTCTTTCTGACATGGGGGCTCCTCAACAGTCTCCAACTTCATTGTGGTGTGATAACAACAGTGCCATTCAAATTGCCCACAATGATGTCTTCCACGAGCGCACGAAGCATATTGAAATTGATTGTCACTTTGTTCGTCAACATGTGACTCGTAAGACTATTCAGCTGCTTCCTATTTCGACTCTTGATCAACCGGCTGATATTTTTACTAAAGCTCATTTACCAGGACGATTTCGTGATCTTGTTTCCAAACTCCATCTGGCTCATTCTTCTCCCGATTGAGTTTGAGGGGGGATGTTAATGTATATAGAGGCCCAGGCCCATGTTAGGGCCCAAGCCCATTTAGTCTTCGTATATATTTGTTGTAATCTGTAGTTTAGGTTAAGTTACTTTTCATATTTTTCACTTTCATATTGTACGTTTTTCTCTCAGTCAATATATCGAGGTTTCAATCCTTCAGCATATTCATCGTGTTCTTCAATCATATTCATCTTCTAACATTGGCAATTGTGAAGAATTTTGTTGTTAGTTTCATAGTTTATCGTATATTAATATCCAAGAAAACTTAACGATTTGAATTTAGAACCAATAAGTTATAAATTATGGTGAGCGCGTTTTTTCATTTATTTTACAACAAAATGTATAGAAATTAGATTTTTTTTATCACAAATTGATGTAACTAAGGACCGTTTACAAAACACTTAATCGGTGAGCGCTTACTGAGTCATTTATCTTATCGAATAACATGTCAAGGGTCAAGAATCTTACCCGGTAAGAACGATAATAAAGATTGAGAGTCTTACCCGATAAGTGAAGATGACGACTCTCTTATCCGGTTGAAAGTGAATAGGGACTATTTATGTTAAGGGGAAAAAAATACACAGATCCTAATTAATTTAGAACTGAAAAAGGTAAAATAGTCAAAATATATTTTTGGATGTTTATTTTTTATTTTTGGTAACACTCTGAATATTTATTTTTTATTCATATTTTTCAAGATTTTCTTCAGGTTTTGTAGTTCTTTTGTAGAAAAACCAATATCATTCATGAAAGCAAAAACAAAACTCAATTTTATTCATTAAACCAGAACAAAACCCAAAAATGAAATAGTGTTGGTTTCATGTTTTTTTGTAGGTTAATATGTTTCATTGCTGAAATAATGAAATAGTGGTGATTTCATGTTTTGTGTTTTATTGCTGAAAACAAATTTCATACACGGCAAAAAAAAAAATGAATAACAAAAACATTTACTAAGAAATCAAGATATATACCAACTGTAAATTGATGACGATTAGCATAAAAAAACAATAAAAATCAAGATTGGTGATGACGGTTACCATAAAAATCATTAAAAAATGAAACTAGTTAAATCGGATAATTATCTTAAATATATTTAAGAATATCCATTAATAGTTAAAAGACCATACTACCCTTTTATTTAAATTAATTCTGTCATTTAAAAGAACCGTCAAGATGGACGGTTCGATGGCGTTTGCACAATTTGTAGTAATGAGTGGGTTTGCAAATGATGTGCCCTCTATATATATAGGGTTAGCTTCAAATGAAAACAATAACCAAATAAGACCACATGGAAATGGCTAAATCACATGTGATTCACACCATTTCGGCTGTTACCATAGGTAACAAGCCAGGTTGCTCACACACCTTTGTGTTGACCGTTAATGTAAAATCACATGTGATTTTGCACGTCATTTGACTGTTTTCGTGTTTTTATTTGGTTATTGTAAAATCACATGTGATTTGTAGACTATAAAAGCGCCAATCATGTCATGGTGGAAAATTGGATCAAAAATCGATAATTAATAATATCCAAAAAATGTTATAGAAAAAATAGTAGGTAAATTAGAATATTTGATTTTTTTTCAATAGTTGAGAACCCAATATATTGTGATAACTGTAAGAACTATTGTCGTAAAGTATTATTTCACATAAAATTTTCATCTAAGGCTAGAAGGTAATATATTTATTAACATATATTTGTTTCATATGTATTCGGTTCACAATATGAAACTTTTTAGTGGCATTTTTTGTTTCACAAGCACATAAACTATGTTCACCTTGTGAAACAGATATATGTTAATCAATACACTAAATCCAAGTTGTAGATGGAAAAGAAAATCATATGAAATAGCACATGATGCACTGGTTTTCAATGTTATCACAATTTTTAGGTTCTCAAATGAAAGCCCCGACCTATAAAAGCCAAGCCTCAAACCTTAGAATCCACATCGATGCCACTTCTTTACCAATATGTGACTTATGGCCACAAATCGGTATATCATATATAATATTAGTGGGAGTTTCAAATAATAAGGCTAAATATAGTGAGAAGGTAAGAAAGAAAGATTCATGTGTGAATCATTGAAAAGATCTATTTGAAGATGCATATGTAAACCAACCGTTACAGATTATTTATATGGGTTCACATATGCATCTTCAAATTGATCTTTTCAATGATTCACGCAACCTTCCCTTATTTTTCGCATCTTACATTCTCACGATATTTAGATTTCTTATTTGAACCAACCCTATAAGATTATATATGTAAACACTTATTTTCTACTATTACTCAATAAATTAATGATATTAAACAATTTAAATTATTTAGTTCTCACGAGTTTATAAATTTTTGTGATATAATAAAAACGCATTTAAACATTCAAAGAAAAGTAATCATGACTGTTAAAGATAAAAAAAATCTATTTTATTCATAAAATCGAAGTCTATCTCTTTGTGGCTTTCTTTTGCTTTAAAGCATTGCAAAAGTTTTTGTGCAATAAGCACCACATATATGCACCTGGGCTTATACGAGCTGGAAAGCTTATTTTCATGTGACAGTGTCTTTTGACAGCCTAATAATCTAAAGTAAGAAAACATAATAAACTAGAATCAGGTGATGGGATATGTACATTTGGTTTTATCTTATGATTCTCTGCCCTCATACATCTCTTGCAAGACATACAACTGAAAGTACAAGTCAATAATGCTGTTATGGTATCATTATAACATTGTCAATCTAATGATGCCCGTGTTGTAGGCCAAACAAACAAGGATATCGTAATCTTTATAAATTTGTGTAGGGTTTCCGTTCAATGCTTTTAGGTCTTTTAGTTCGTGGTACCACTACAAGAAATCCATTGCCATAAAAAAATTAGTGATCGTGAGCATGAAGTGTACGATCAGATAGAGATAGTTGAACAACAATATTATTGTTCACCTACAATGCGCCATTTAGGCCCACATCAATGTAGTCAATATAATATCATTTTAGTACTTAAATTTTTGTTCGGAGTTTTATCTTCCTTTTTTTTCCTATATAAATCAATGTTAGAATGTTGAAAGTTTCCACAAAAGGCATATGTGAAAAATGGACTAGATACATGTTTTGGTTTTAAAACCAAAGGTATGGCTCATAAATAAGATAGTCGATGTAATATATATACAAGTTGTTGCTTCAAGGCGAGTGTTAATTCTCTATCCTAAAAGCAATTATGCCCTCATATTCTATTGAACATTAGTGCTACGAGTGTGAATTGATTCTCAAGATACAATAAAGCAACATATGTAGAAACCGCACGAAGTGGTAATAAGACGGATTGAACTTATTGGGGTTTCAAAGATTTCAAAAACTAATAATCATGTTTGTATCTTGTGAAGCTCACTCAATGTCATCAGGCTTGGGCTAGCGGGAGGAGGCTTGGGGCTAGTGGATGGTATCCATTGGTCTCAAGTTCGAATCTTGTGAAGCTCACTCAATGTCATCAGGCTTTGGGCTTCATCCTTCGGGGTGGGGTTCGGGGCTAGTTGTGGAGGTCCTCTGGGCTGCAACTAGTTAGGTCGGCCTTAGGGTTGGTCAGGCCGCCGAGGATTAGTCGGGTTGCCTCGAATGAGAGCCCGGATACCTCGGGAACGTGTGTGTGAGTTATCGTGCCGTTCAAAAAAAATAAAAAAATAATCATGTTTGTATATTAACATGATTATTTGGTAACCTCGTACAAGAGAAAAGAGAGGTTTTGTGAAATATTTGACACCACGTAAGGTGCTGTATAGAGGTTTTAGTGACGGTTAAAACTTTCACAAAAAGTTGGTGACTCTTCAAACAATCACCATTTGGTATACCTGTCCAAATTAACTGCACCACAAAGGTGACTTTTCAAAGGGCCATCTTTCCCTTTTGTGAACGTGTCACTTATATACCCGCTTTAGGTTTCATTTTTTTCCTATGTGGGACAAAGTAAAAACTGCTAAAACTCAAGTTTAATTCTCTTTTCCTAATTAGACTCGATCCAAAGCACTTCAAATTTTAAACATTATTTTTAAAAATTCCCCAACATTATTATGTAGGGTTTCCATTCGGTGCTTTAATTAGGTCTTTTGGTTCGTGGTACCACTACAAGAAATCCATCGCCAATTAGTGACCGTGAATGAAGCGTACAATCAGATAGAGATAGTTGAACACTATATCGATATAATCATTGTTCCCCTAAGATGCCATTTAGGTCCACATCAATGTAGAGGATACATATTTTGAGCACTCATTGTATAATCTTGGGGTATGCCTCTCGTAATTTGTAAATTTTTCTTTTTCTTTCAATAAATTTTTTCGGGCCAGGGTTCTGTCCCCTTTTCCCAAAAAAAAAAAAAATGTAGAGGATACTGTTACACCAAGTTCTCTTCATTTATATCATTTTAGTATTTCAATTTTTGTTCAGAGTTTCATGTTCATTTTTGCTCATATAAATCAATGTTATAGTGATGAAAGTTTCCACAAAAGGCACGTGTGAATATTGGACTAGATAAAAATTAAGGTGGCTAATACGCACCACACCTACACTTGCAAACTAGAAGATGCACCTTCAATTATTTTATCATATTATAAGGGTTTCTGTTTGACTAAAGATATCCAAATAAAACTTTTTATTGAAAGCACTACTTTCACTGCAGACTGTAGTCTCGCTTGGTGAACTTTTAACAGCAAATAATGGCGCTAACAGTATGCTGCAAATTAATCTTGAAAGAATTTCAAGTTAGTCAAACACATCGGCCCACTAGGGTCTGATTGTTCAGTAGCTAAGATAATGCTTCTAATTCAAACATCCGACAAATCTATATCCATTTGATCCTGAAAAACCAAGTGGAATAAGATTCCTCCACTTTAATGCTATTTAAAATTAATTCTAAATAATCCAGTATTAGTTAGGGAGTTGTTTGAATAGAAACAGCTTGAGTCAAAACTGTACAAGTGTGGGAAAGTATAATACCATCATCCATATATAGGTGATAAATCTTCAAAGTGGTGGGGCATGACATGCCTCTAAAAAAGCAAGCCATACCCATGTGATTCTTTTTTGTCATGTTTTGCCTTAGCTGCGTAGATAAGTCCTTCATCTGATAAGTCCTAAGTTTTAGATGCTTCTTTCAATTTAAAGGAGCCCTAAAACCCCTGTTGCTATAAATAGCAATATGTCTTAGAGGTTTCATTCCAAGACTCATCACCATAGGAACTCCAACACATCTTCTTTCCATTTATAGAAACCCAAAAATCTCTCTTTCGTTTTCTCCAAGGACTTGGAAATTTCATTCCAAGATTCATTACCCAAAAAGTCTAGAAAAATCTTCCTTCTGTTTTATAGTCTAAAGACATGGGTATGGGAATAATCAAAATAGCCAATGCTAAACAAAAGCTCAAGCGATCCATCACGCCAAAGAAGAATGGATTCCTGGCTGCAGATTCCCGAAAGAAAGGCCATTTCGCTGTTTATGTAGGAGAGACTCACAAGAGATACGTCATCCCATTATCTACCTTGGACCACCCCTTGTTCCGGGAGCTTTTACATTGGGCGGAAGAAGAATTTGGTTTTGACAACTCGGAAGGAGGTCTTAGAATTCCTTGCAATGAAGATTATTTCGAAGGTCTCATTTCCCTGATAAGTTCTACTTGATTTAGGGAAAGGAGACATTAGTTAGAGCTGCATTTTAGCATTTTCAATACTTCTTATTCTGTCAAGACAGTTGTAAATCATAACGGTCAAAAGCTCATCATCCAGGAAAACCATTCATGTGAAGATGAAACCTTTGCCGTTCCTTGAATGAAGCAACTTTGATAATTCATTGGATAAACATAAAATATGAGATTTGAATTCATGATTTGTAATTAGTTATCATGAGCAGCTTTAAACCATTTGCACAATTGTAACCGAGGAGATACTATTATGTTTCAAATCATGACAAGTATTATTTCTTCAATTCAAGTTATTTTCATGATACTTTCTAGACCAAAACCTGTTACAAGTTAGCTATTATATATATAAAGTGGTTGCTAAAGTACTTTCATGCTTTCTTAAGTTGCATATCTCAACAAATAGAAAAAGAAACATATTAATCAAAATACTTACATTTCCACAATTGTATCAGTGTCCACTAGTCCAATTTTAATCATGTTAACCAACACAAATAGTTAACTAGAAACAAAAGAACCAACGATTAAAAATAGTTTAATCATCTTAGTCGTTGTTATTGTCGATTTATACTAGTTATATATATATATATAGAGGGAGAGAGAGAGAGGGGTTCATACGAGAATGCTAACTATTTAAGAAAACAACAAATCATGTACAAAGTCATATGTGATTTTACATTAATAGCAAAAAATACGCGGGCGACTTTGGCGGCGACTTAAGTCGCGGGGCAAAGTCGCGTGAATCATATATAATTTTGTACATTAACGTCGTTCTCGTATTTTCTTAAATAGTTAACGTTCTGGTTTGAACCCACACTTATATATAATATTATATATATTTATAAAATTTAGCTGAAAACAATATAGTCAACACCAGCAGACTCTCGGTTATGGTTGCATGTGAAATCACAAAAGTTTTCGAGGGTAAGCATAATTTTCATTGAAGTACTTAAATGTGAGAACACAATTTTTTTTTTTGAATTGAAAGCTTAAGTTTTTATTTATTTATTTTTTTTAAAGTAAAAACTTTGTGAGGGGATAAGTTACGCCTTGGCCCTTCAAAGATTTTAGTGTTTTTAATTTGCTCTTTTTCCTTTTTTTTCATTTTTTATTTTTTATTTTACATCCTCATTAGTTAATAAATTAATTAACTTAATAAACAATAAAAAACAAGTTTTTTTTTTTTGTTTTTACATATGACACATTGTAATACCTTGAATTTCGTCATTGTAAGTTAACTTTTTTCCTTCGTCAAACCATCTTAATTATTAGTTTAAGCATTCAGGAGTGCTAAGTTGTTAGTTCCCTTTAGAGTCGAGAGCGTCGGAATGGGAAAAGTCATATTTTGGAGTGTCATTGGGCACGGTGCAACTATGTCTATCGCCGTGTCACAATCGCCGAGTTAGAGGAGCTCTCGGTACCTAGGGCGCGACTATGCCTCGCGAGATTGACAACGGGCACAGTCACCGTGTCATAGTCGCTCAAGGCCCGTGAGCCGCAGTACACTTGGGGTGATTATGCCCTGCGATAGTGACAATGTCACTATCGCTTGGGTAATGTCGCCGGCGACCGGTCATTAAATGCCAGCCATGCTCATTATGTCCAAAAATCTCATTTCTCTCATCCTTGAGTCCGATTTTCTGCTCCCATTTGGTAAGGTTCAACCTCCATCTCTCCCTCTTCATAATTCTTGGTAGGTTTAATCCTCAAGCATTTAATGTTCATTTATTAGGGCTCTCATTTCTCTAAGAAGAATGATATCCACTCAAGCTCCTTCATCCATCCTTCTCATTTTAGGGTTTATGTTTACCAAAACCTACATTGTGAGTTCATCTTACCTTGCTAAACTTTATACATGCCAAAACATTATCCTTCTCCTAAACAACCCCTAATAACTTTTACATATTTAATGGATTTGACCTAACTTGAACATTTTGGGGATTTATAGGGTTTCCACTCTTTATGAAAAATATTGGGTTTTATTTTGTAAGTTATAAAGTGAAGTGTTGTGTAAGTGTGGTCATTGGAAAGCTTGATTTCTCCATGTTGGGTACATTTATGGTGCCTTAGATGGATGGCTTCAAGGACAAGGGTGAGGATTTGGAAAGTAAAATAAATAGACTATTTTGGGTGTAACTTTATGGATATCATGCACTCTACAATGTCATGAATGATTGACTATGAGAATTATTGCATTCAAATGGAAATATGGACCTTGCTTAATATGTGTAATTTCTTGGGATTTATATAATGATGTTTCATAGTGAAAATGACATATGGGAATATTTAATGGCAAGAACTTTATATGTGATTTTGATCGATGCAACGTGTATGTAATGGACTAATGTGGATGAATCCATGGGCATTGAGTCTTAGTATATGGTATTGCTGGGATGTGGGAATTCCATATTGTACCAAGAAATAGGCATGGGTCAAGATGGGTAATAGTTGTCGACTGTAAAGTCGCGCATTGACCACCAACGACCATTAATTGTAATTTCTTGTGAATGAGTGAAATCTAGAAGAAATGGATAGACCATTGCTTCGTAGTGGGGCTATTGAAATGATTGTGTGACCTACTCTTGTGTTCCGTCACCGACATGGAAATCGGGTCTCCCCCGTCATCATAAGATGTACATGTATTCCCAAGTGTTTGAAATTGAGAAAGTATTTACATTTTGGAGGGTATCATCCTCATCTTTTCCGGAAACTATATTTATTGCTTTACTTATAAATGGTTGATCTTCCTAGGCGTTAGCCTAACACTTTTTCTTAAATATGGCTAGTATAACAGGTTCTAAGGTTAGCGGGGATGTGAACGTTGAAAGAAGTGCTAATTGTCGTTTCCAAGGCAACTTTTGGAGGCACACTTTTTGGAGTAAATATTTGGAGTCCTTAGTGGATAAAAAACCTTTTTGGCGGTCTTAGCGACACCCGTCCATAATCTAGATTTATGTTTGATCAATATTAGTAAGTTGTTGTTCAAGTATTCATTTTATATTTGTAAACTCCTATTCTACATTTCCCCATTATTGGGTGATTAATTATGCATAGATTGGTTTTGTTACATATATTCAGGTTTTATTTTGCCCCTATTTTTAGGGTGTTACACACATTTAGGTAGCGTTAGTTTTTTAAGAGGTCTGAAGTCTGAAGTCTCATTTCACTTCTCATTAATGAGAGGTGGTGCTGATGTCTAAAATTTGAATCAATAAGATTGTTTGTTTTTGTAACGTATTGAGGCGTTTTGAGAGAAAGGAGAACATATGAAATGAGGCGGTGATGAGAGGGTCTTAAGAAGTTAGGTCACCACTTCTTATTTCAAATGTATTTAAGAGTTAAGAGGTACTGAAAACTGGAAAAAAGTCTGAATGTAAAAAGATCTAACTGATTCAGACTTAAGAGCCAATAAGAGGTTTTAGAAAAAAACAACCCCTTAGAAAAGTTTCGCCAATACCTTCGAAACGATTCCAATGTTGAATATTCTTAAGATATAAAACAAAAAATATCATGTTTTTAACGTCTATGCCATGTGTGTATGGTAAAGGCAATATTTGACCTTCATTAAATACAGACTTACCTGGATTGTCGTTGCTCCTTCTGGAATTTTTCGAATAAATCTTAGTGTGAATAATAAGATGCAACATTTTTGTACAAAAATTTAACACGACTACAACTTTACTATTAGGGTTTCTTTGGTTAGAATTAATATTAATTTGTTTATACTGCTGTAATGATATGATGTTAGCGTAATAACATGTGAAGCAACTTCTTAGGGCTACTTCTGTATATTTGGCCCTTACTGTTTACAATCTTGTTGATGGTGTTATACAAAAACAAATAGCAGTGAAACTAGTCTCCGGTTTTATGGTAATTAATGTTGTTTTCATTCTTTTATAATTATAGATGAGTTATACTATCAAGTTTTCCTTCTAATAATTGATATTTTTCCAAGTATTGTCCAGTTATGTCTACTATTGTCGCCCGACGACGCGGTGGGGATGTCGGGTGTGATTCTCGTGCTCATCCAAATACGATAGCTACATCATGCGAGGCACCACATAAATTGCTTATTCAATTCAAGTCTTAATTTTTAAAAATTTGAATATGTTATCTTCTAACATTTTGACTTCAAAATTGTAGCAAATCAAAAGAAAATGCGAGGCATGAGCACAAGTCGATGATGCCTTTGAGGCCAATAGAAACATGCCGCTAACGATTCTATTTGATATTACAGAGGATACATACAGACTTGTGGGACCAAATGCAAATATGTTTGTCAGGTATATATTGGAAACGTGATTGGTCTAAACATCCCTCTACATCATCCAAGCCATCACGTTCCCCTACGTCCATAGTTATGAGACTTAGGGGGTGTTTGGTTCGCGGAATTGGATGGAATTCAATGGAATTGGAATGTCCAAATCCATTGACCAAGTTCCAAAGTCTTGTTTGGTTCATAGAATTAAAACTAAGGAATCTTGCGGATTCCATCAAATTCCTTCAAATACAGATTTCACAATTCGACAGGGTATCCTACGGAATTCATTTTCTTTCCAATAGATTCATTACGCGATCGATCGATCTCTTCTCGATTTGTTCTCTTCGGTTCGATCTGCCCTGTATGACTAATTTTATGAATCATTCCACGATTTGTTTTATTTAATTAAATGATAAAATTTTCTTTTTTATTTAATGAACGGTAATTTAAATAATTTAACATATTGAATAATAATTTATTGATATTTATAATTTTAAAGAAAATGATAGAAAAATCATAAAATGTCATTTGTTGATATTTAATTCCAATTCTAAAGTCGTTTAAAAAAATTCCAATTCCAATTCCAAAGTCGAATTCCATGAACCAAACAAAAAAAATTCCAATTCCAATTCCAATTCCATCCAACCAAACACAACCAAAATGCGTGGTCAAATTCCAATTCCTTCAAAGTCAAATTCCTTGATGAATTCCAATTCCATCGAATTCCATTCCACGAACCAAACGCCACCTTAGGGCAAATATTTTCTAATTATTTATTATTTGCAATTTTAAATAATTTCTAACAATTTTTGTTTTGAAGCAATTCTTCATTCTTGATTGAGTCTTCCCCTATGGCCCATGATAGTGCCGATATCGAGGGAGAATGCCAAGATCTTTATAGAGATAGAAAGACAAAACTCAAGAAATATTTTGATAAAGCCGACAGGTACAATGATTTTGAAAATGCATGGAGAAATCCACCACTTGATCTGAAATATGTAAATCGCTTGACGAAAAATGTTGAAAATAGGAAACAAATGAAGTACCCAAGTCTTCATGGATCCACATCATATGCTGCTATGTGACATAAGAAGGTAAATAAGTAAACTTTTATACTATTTTTTAGATTGTATTAATGTTTCCATAGTTTTTTTAGTAATATTCAAAAAAATTTGCAGAAGAACCCTCAGACACAATAATTGCCATGTCAAATAAATAAATGGCATGACATGCATTATAGATCAAGCGGTGGAAGGGTTAACGATCTTGCTAGAATTGATCATGTGAGTAATTGTTTAAGTTTCAACTAACAAATCTATTTAAGTAGTGTTTATGTTACTAATTATTCTTAAAAACAAGGAGTCAATGCTTGCTGAAAAAGTTGCACAAATACGACATAGCTCGACCACCTCATCTTCTATAAACGAGGCATAAATCATCACGAAATTAAAGTTGAAGGGTTCCGGTTTTTTCGTCCTTTTCTGATCCCCCCAACCTAACCACATACTTTTTTTTAACAACGACAAAATATAACACCCAAAAGGCTAGCGAGAAGCCAGGAGTACAAGAAAGGAGTACAAGGAAACATCAAACCAAGTCTAAAGGATTACATCTCCATTTCTCCCAATTAATATCATCCCCCCTTCTAGTTCTAAATTTGACCCACAAGAAAGAGTTCGACATCACCTCAGATATAATGATGTTGGTCCGGGTCCCTTTATTGTTGAAGACAAGTGAGTTACATCTCCAACCCAACCACATACTCATGACATGTTTAAGTTTATTGTTGACACTTCAAATAAGACATTTAGTTAATACTCTCGTCATTCGGTTGACACCTTAAGTAAAGTTTAACCTAGTCAAGAGTTCTCGTGATGTAGGGAGAATTCGAGGGCTAGCAAGGTATTTCTTCTATCTTTCGAAAAGAAGAAAACAAGCTCGAAAGAGACTCGGAAATTGGAATCGAAAAAGAGACAAACAGAAGCTACTGAGAGTTACACTGAGACTTAATGTAACACCCCAAAAATTGGGACTAACAAAAACCTTCCAAAACTTGAAAGTATGGTATATAATTGCCAAAGCACGAGCCTCCAAAAAATGAGGATAAATAACACCTGTTAATTACAATCGGTAAATAAAGTAATTGGATATGACAACCTACTAATCTAATTTCTCTAGAAATAGATTACAAATCGGGTGTCATCCAAGCCTTTCAAAATGGAGTTCTTCTAATCAATAGTGTCCCAAAAATGCTCCCCAAGCTCTTTACAAACATAGGCTAAGATCTCTTGGTTACGACACCGCTAGAACCTGAGATACACGTCGACACCAAACAAGTGTTAGGCCAAAAAGCCTAGTAAGTTTGAAAAATTAATAGGAAATAGCGGATAATATGCAATATTATATAAGTCATTAAGAGATCAAAAATTGAAGTCAATGGGGGAGACCCATAGCACCAATCAAGTTCCACCCAAAGAGTCAATATACCTTAGTGTCAAACTACCATGAGCGACACCGAAAGGTTCGACATATTCGAGGACTACAACCATGACATTACCCCGAATGACGGAGGTCTAGGTACATACCCGCACGGTGGCACTCAAGACTATATCCTCCTAGTGTCTACCTATCTTAGTTCGTCCAATATTCTGAATAAGCCATAGGGAATTTCAATCGATGTGAAACATATTCAATACCATCAGTGGCAATGTGTAGTTTAAGCATCACATATGTCATAGCTAGATTCTCACATAAAAACTAGTATTCCCCGTTTATCTCATAATTGTACATACTCTCACCCGTGAGGTGATTAACCATATTACCATATCTTTACACATTTAATAGAGCAGTGGTAAGTATGAAGGTCATCCATTTGAGGTAATACTTTTCATAGAATTATATCTCTAAGTTAGGTCAACCCTCAAACAAAGGTATTACCAAAAGAGAATGAAATACACATATATGTATGTCATGACACAAGATCCAATATCATCAATATATCATTTAAATCATACTATTTCAAACCCCCATAATTTCTCTATATGATGAGGCATAAACTTTAGCTACACATGATGGGTAGTACAAATCAAGCAAGTAAGTGAGGAAATGCACAAAAGACATGTATCTAGTTTTACAAATGTTTTAGAAACTCACAATCTAGGTTTTTGATAGAAACCTAGAAACTTTGGTAAACTTTAAGTGGTTGGTGGAAGAGATGAAGACTTGAAGTAAGATCCACACTAAATGCTCTAATGGTGGACTTGAGATGCAATAAATGATTCCAACAACCCTTGCCTTTGAAATTAATGAGGGGAGAGGTTGGGAGAGATAAAATCACCCTACAAACCCTAGAAATCGGACTAAAAATGAAAGGAGGAGAGAATATATCTTTAAAATCGGGCAGCTCAAGTTTTATATCCCCTGTACGTCGGGGGCGACCTTGACTGATGACTATGCCCCAAGCATCTGTCGCCGACATTGTCTCCGCGCCCTCCTTACCCACGGTACGTCCCCCGCGAGAGTGACAGGCGACTATGCCCTAAGTCACAATTGCGGGGCAAAGTCGCTGCAAGTGTACCGCAGCCTGCCTCCTAAGCGCGATATTGCCAATCGGCTATGACAAGTGTCATAGTCGCTGGCACACTCGCCCTCGGACCGTTCGACACTTGTTTCTTCTTCGATTTTATAACCTGTTAGACCAAAATAAAAGACTTAAAACCCGAGGCAACCATTAACTATTTGGGTGAGACTTAAAACACTAAAATGGAAAAAAAGTAGGAGATAACAAATGGAAGGACACTTACTAAATTCTCCAGGTGTTACACTTAAGTCTCGGGATAAGTCTCGTTGTCCTTTCAGCACCTACCAAGAGTTTCACCGAGAGTTAAGTCTCGGTACAAATCTCGCTGCACATTGGATTATTTTGAGCTGATTTCCTTCCTTATTTTAAATATTTTAACTTATGATAATTATTGTTAGTTTTAATTATTATTAGGATTATTATTTGGTTTCCTTTTTATTAATTATTTAATTACTTTTATAGTTGGTTTAGGATTAGGATTATATTTGAATGTAGTTCATATTTATCTCTAAGTTATCTTAGACTATAAATAGGGTTTATTGTTTTCTTTGTTAATCGGAGTTTATTATTGATCAATAAAATTAAGTGATTTTTGAGTTTTATCTATAGTTTAAGAGTTTTCTCTTATTTTCCGGGTTCTACGATTGTAGACTTTATATCATTTTGGATTTAAACGTTTGTCGATCCGTTCCGCACACCTACGTTGCGTCAGTTGGTATCAGAGCACTTCTCTTGTCTCTTTTATTAACAATGGCCGACTGACCCACTACCAAAGCAGATTTGGAAGAGATGACTACAATTGTTATCACAACACTCGCTAATCTGATAGCGGATGTCACAAACGCCCTCAACAACAATGACGACAACCATTGGCGAAAAGACAGAAGAAATAATCAAGTTAGGGTTCCACGCAATGGTAACCATGACCAACTTCTTATCAATTCAGTTTCTTTTCAACTCAAATAACCGCCTATTCCTGAGAAACCGCCAGGAAAAGATGGAGGCTTGCCTAAGACCTTCGACGTTGTGACAAATCCACAAGAAGAAATATTTACCAAAACCAATGTGTCCGGACCAGACCTCGGACCAATCGGACCAACCACCGAAGGAACCGCAAGTGAAGCGGTAGAGGACATCTCAATTCAAGTCAAACAAGTGGTGCAAGAATTTGAAAAAGGATGATTCCGAAGACACTCCCAAAACGCCACAGAGTTCGATTGCAAATGATACTTTTAATATGTAGCCACCCCTACAACACAACCGACAATTGATTTTGTGGTTCGTACAAACCTCCTAAAGCTACAACCCAAATGTACAAGTCCCAAGGAGTCGGGTGAAGCTATTTTTCAAATGAAATCGAGGTCGAGTTCTTTTCTAGTGAGGGTGTCTGATGTACGGAGAATTCAAGAGATATCAAGGTATTTCTTCTATCTTTGGAAAAGAAGAAAACGAACTCGAAAGAGACTAGGAAATTGGAATCAGAAAAGAGGCAAACAGAAGCTACCGAGTGTTTCACCAAGACTTAAGTCTCGGTATAAGTCTCGTTGCCCATCCAACGCCTATTGAGAGTTTCATCGAGAGTTAAGTCTCGGTACAAGTCTGGCTGCACACTAGATTATTTTGAGCTCAATGATTTCCTTCCTTATTTTAATTATTTTAACTTAGGATAATTATAGGTAGTTTTAATTATTATTAGGATTATTATTTGGTTTCCTTTTTATTAATTATTTAATTACTTTTATAGTTGGTTTAGGATTAGGATTAGATTTGAATTTAATTCATATTTATCTCTTAGTTATCTTAGACTATAAATATGGTTTATTGTTTTCTTTGTTAATCAGAGTTTATTATTGATCAATAAAATTAAGTGTTTTAGAGTTTTATCTCTAGTTTCAGAGTTTTCTCTTATTTTTCGGGTTCTACGATTGTAGACTCGATATCATTTTGGATTTAGACGCTTGTCGATCCCTTCCGCACACCTATGTTGCGTCATCTCGCCACCTCCGACTATTGACACAGAGTCATTATTTGCATCAATTACAACGTGATAAAAATTGTAGAGCCATCTGAGCACCTCCAGACCAACCACCACAACAACATGATGATGAGATAGATTCGTATGATCATTAGATATTGATGCATGCATTGATATGTTTTAAGATATTGATACATATATGATGTTATTAATTTTTTGTTACAGTTAAATCTTGGTTATTAATCAAATTTACTTTTTAGTTCTTTTACTACCACATCAATTGATTAGAACAAATGATCTAATTAAAAAATTAAAAAGGTAAAATAACTTCTTTTAAGTAAATTTCCAGTTTTACCTACTTCTTCGACTTGTCATGGTTATAGGTAAATATAAATTTAATTTTTTTACCTATAGCCACGCCTTGTTGCAGTAGGTTACCTAAAATCACAAGCGAATAGCAACAGACCCAATAGCGACAAGAGTTGTCGCAGTTAGCGACGGAATTTCTATCATTAGCAACGACTTTTGTCGTTGCAATATGATTGATTTTCTGTAGTGAGGGGAGGGAGGGGGTTTTGCCTAAAAAAAAACAGTGGGAGGTGCATGTTCGATGTTTTTTTAGAGGTGTGAAAGAGTCTTCGACAGTGACAAGACAGGTTTCAAAGAACGGATGTTTTTTTTTGGGGGAGGGGGGTCTTGTGACCTGCAGTTAATGGGAGGAATTAAAATTTTATGAAATCCGTGAGCTATTTTGGAATAAAAAACTCTAGGGACCAAATCCAAAAAAAAACTTAAAACTATAAGGATCAAATTCGTAATTTAATTACTCGTTTGCAAAATAAAATACTCACCTTGGCTTATGTGATTTACGGTAAAAAAAAAAAAGTGCTATGATCTCAAACACCTAATCCAAACAAGTTTCATGTCAGAAATCAAGAGGACTTTTGATGAAATTTCCTCAAACATTTAAGATGGATATTAATGTTTATCTTGATGAAATACTAAAGTTTTCGGAAAAGGCACAACTAATATTCATCTAGGTAAAACGGATGCACAGTGAAAGAGGAAGTAGTCTTCCGAACCTCTCAGCAGCACCACAGAGAAAACAAGGAGAAAATGCTACAAATTGAAAAAGATCACGTTGAAGCCTCCTTTGATTAAAGCCCAAAAATTGTGCATAGATTGGAATCTATTCACGTGAAGATTCTTAAATTTTGTCGCATTTAATAGACATTGTAACACCCTCATTTCTGAAAATAGCAACTAATTTAAAATTTTCTAAATATGTCGATAATTGATTCATCTACAATCACAAAATAAGGTTTAACCTCAACACACATAATTTAATCTCTACATACCGTCTATAACAAGAACGGGTGCTACTAAAACCCAATAATAGTCGCTATCTTCAAACTGTGGAAGACTTCATCATCTACTTACACTTGCACAAATCTAATGCTCAACTCTTCGTAGCTGCTAGAACCAAACCCCAACAGGAACCTGATGCACATGCCGACAAATAAAAAGGTTAGGCTTAACGCCTAGTGAGCTCAAGAGCTTTCAACATATATAAATAAATCGTTTAAAATGGAAGAATGCAATAAAAATCATAATCTTTCAAAGTTATATGTTTCGCTTATGAAAACGACTCGTTTACCAATAAATATGCATTTCAAATGAAAGAGATACCGAGTTAAACGTTAACCAAACCAAATTGTTTTACAAACTAAAATCCCAATATAAAACATCATTTCGTAAACTTAGATTTAACCCAAAACTTCTCAAAATGAGAAGAGAGAGAATTCCCAGTTTTATAAAAAGCGGGTAAAAATATTATATCTCGAAATACCCAACACGGGTGGAACATGATACGCAACTCATAACCCATAGATGAAAATCTATATAAATAAATATTGCCGTGGACACGGACATTAGACCCAAAACTCACACGACCATAAAATAGACGAAATTAAATACCGAAACGTGGAAATGACGCATTCCATTAAAACCTTAATATACATGGGGAAACCCAATATTAAGGCCATCATTTAGCGTCAACCACACAAATCAAAGTTGGTAAAATACGACATTAACATTTAAAAATACCACAGATCTACTACGGAGAGACCCGTATACATTGAGAATAGAGGAACGCGCAAGTAGGCCGCCCATACAACTTCCTCACATGTCATCTAAACGTTTCCATCTTGGGTGGCGAGAACACGTGAATGGGGCCACCCGTGATGTTATTGGATTTCACCACATATCCCGGACCTAGTTCCCATGCCACCACCGACATCACAATCCTCGTACCGATTATGCCTCGGGCCATACTCCGTCGAGTTCCACCTCAAGGACTTACAAACATGGGTGCCTATCCAATCTAGACGAGTTACAACTCGGAGGCTCGAGCCCTCCTATTTCCTACTCGCTAGCAAACTCAAGCGGTCACTAAATGTAACCCACAACCTCAGGCCTTACAAAACAGACAGACTTACGTGTCTATTGATCAATTACAACACTGTCTAATGTTACATGACTCCAATTGAAAGACCAAAGCTCCCAAAATATGTAACTCTCCAATGACACGAAGATGCGCCATCATACTCAAAACCCCACAACGGTTATTAAACTCGGACAAAACGTCCTCAAGACTCAATTTAGTCAAAACCGAGCCAAATGCCCACCAATTTACGTAAATACCCAATGAAAGCTAGTAGAGACATCGAAATACGTTTGACCAACAATTATACAAACACCACGACAAAAAGGTAATTAACCCAAAACTTCTCATTGGTTGAAACAAAATGTTTTCCAAATGAACTCTTTCTCTTCGTGTTGCCAAAACGACCCATAGTTCAATGATAAGCATTTTCCAACGGTTTATAAACTCGTATGCACCAAATGGACAATTATATGAAATGACCTCCATTTATATATTACATCATCGAAGAAATATATCAAAATCATTTATTTATCAAAATAACCAAAAATCGCAAAGATATATGTTACATAAGTTCATAAAGTTAAATATAACCAAGTAACCCAAATTTATCAGCAGTTAACAATTTAATGTAAAACACAAACACTTTAAAATAAACATTTTGGCATGTACACCGTTTTCACAAATCAACTTGAACTCACCTCGCTAGATTTAGACTAAATCTAGATTTTACCCCGCTTTAAGCTTCCTTGAAGAAATCCGAGTCCACAAGCAAAATCCTTCAAAAACCTAGATCCAAAGATTTCCAACCATAAATAAGAATCTTCAACCATATAGAAACATTCCCCAAACATTTTACATCAAAATCTCCATTTTGGTCAAAACCCTAATTTTGACCTAAATTTCTCCAAAATCTTCCAAACCGAAAATAGTAAAACATACTGCTTAGGAAATCATCAATGGAGCATTTACAACTTATTTTAAGGTTTAGAAATGAACGGGATAAACTTACCACTTAGGTTTTGATGAAAACCTAGAAACCCCAAAAATGGAGTTTGAGGTTGAAGATGAAGATGAAGGTTCTTGGTGCCTAGCTTCTACCCTTTGATGACACTTCAATACTTGAGGATGGAGGCATTTGATGGATCAAAATCACCATGGATGGGTTTGGGAGGTCTTGAGAGAGTTTAGAGGGAGTTGGGAAGGAAATGAGAAGTGAAGAATGAGAAAAGGGGCTGAAATTCGGCTTAACAGGAGCCTGGGCTGCCTTGGCGACATTGCCAAGCGACTATGCCCAGGGCAATGTCACCTGTCTTAGTCTCCAGTATGCCCTAGGCTTCTGTTTATCTTCTACGACTGTGCCACGCGCGACTGTGACTTGTCATAGTTGTCGGGCATTGTCGCGGGTCCTTTCTGGAGCCCCGAAACTCGATTTTTTCACTGCCAAAACTCCTGATACTCCGAGGGACTTTAAAAAATACATTTCCCAACAAAACCCCGCTGTTAACAAGTCGCAGAAACATCCGGGTGATAATTACTTACCGAAAATTACGGGTGTTACAGACATGATGAATGGGCTAAATAGTTTGGAAATAATTACTTTTCTACTTGGATATGACCCCAAAGGTATGATGAGGTGATTAATGATTTAGTTGAGAAAAGGTGGCCATTCAACTTTGGCAAAATGGCATCCCATACCTATTGGGAATATAAAGGAAACAAAAGAGTATGATGTCCAAGGTTTTTGTCTGTTGATAAGATATATCATACTAGTTGCACAACTCTATATCTTTTTCATTATCGATTATTGCCATATCGTTATTCCTTGCTCTCCAAAGGAAGATCTAAACTTTAGGCGGGGAGAAGGGACCATTAACCATATTGACTTGATTGTATCCAGTTTTGGCATGGTAACTTGTTACCTAGAATAATTTATAAGAGTGTAAATTGTAAACAACCCTAGAACCCTAATGGGCCAAGCCCGTATACAAACTATATATAGAGAGAACCTTAGTCTATTACTCCCCCGCAGTTTGATCGGGAGGTTTCCGAACGTTTAAACTGTCATGAAAACGTGTGAATAAATTGTGCGGGAGACCTTTGGTGAAGATGTCAGCATACTTGTACTTGGCAGGGATGTGGAGAACTCGAATATCACCAACAAAGTGAATATCAATCTCAATGTGTTTGGTACGTTGATGTTGCACTGGATTACCGGATAAATAAACTGCGGTAGATATTGTCGCAATAGACCAAGGTTGCATGGCGAATTAGAGCATATAGCTTTAAGAGAAGGTTGCTAAGCCAACACGACTCAACAACCGCATTAGCCACACCCAGATACTCGGCTTTGACACTTGAACGTGAGACGGTGGCTTGGCGTTTGGAAGACCATAAGACGAGGTTATCGCTAAGAAAAATGCAATAACCCGAAGTGGAAGAACGTGAGTCCATGCACCCGTCCCAGTCGGCGTCTGAATAGGCCACGAGATTATAGTTTGAGTCCTGACCAAGACGAATACCAAGATGAATCGGTCCCTTAATGTAGCGGAGAATTCTCTTAAGAAACTTAAAATGAGACTCTCGTGGTGCATGCATAAATAGACAAACCTGTTGAACGACTATGCAATATCGGGTCTAGTAGGGCTTCGGATAGACTTCGATATAGGGTTGGGTCGCTCATGAGTGGTCCGTACTTTGCACTGAACTTAGGAGCAGTATCGACGGGCATGGTAGTGGCCTTCCAAAGTGACATATTTGCTCGGGAATGAATATCTTTGGCGTACTAATGCAGCGATAAAAATAAGCCGGAGGCATCCTCGGGTGGCCTTGATGCCCAAGAAGTGGTGCAAGATACCGATATCGGTCATCGCAAACACTAATACAAAATCCCTATGAGATAATAAAATTGGCAAAACATCGATACCAAGTCCGAGGCGCCTTTTTGAGGCCGTATAAGGACCTGCGCAAGCGGAAAACATGGTTCGGTTTAGTGTTGTCAACAAACCCGGGTGGTTGATGCATGTACACAATTTCTTCAAGATCATCATGAAGAATAACATTCTTCACATACAACTGATGAATTGGTTAAACTTGAGAAATGGCAAGACACAGAATTGTATGAATGGTCGTTGCCTTCACAACTGGGCTAAAGGTGTCATCACAGTCAATTCCAACTTGTTGTGTTTTTCTGTTCACGACAAGGCATGCCTTGTAGCATTGAAGAGATCCATAGTGAAATTTGTGGCGAAAAAGCACATGCACCTAATGATATTAAAGGCATCGTACCAACTCCCATGTCTCGTTATCCTGTAACGCACTAAATTCGTCGTGTATGGCAGCATTCTAAGTCGGATTACAAAGGGAAGCATTCGGGGACATAGGTAGAGGGGAAATAGGGGTTGAGGCGGGAGTGTGGAGGTTTAAGATATCACGGGGTTTTGGAAATCCCTTGTTGTGATCGGGTGGTCATTGGTTGATTTCGGGTAGGCGGTGGGGGTGGTCCGTGGGAGGGGTTATTGACAGTAGTCTGGATGTCGAGCGGAGAGGTAGGTTGGGAGATGGTTGGAGCTGGAGATGGTTGGCCAACCATGGTGGGTGGGATGTTTCGGTTCGGAGGGTGTGAGGATGTGGGGGAAACCGAGGTAAAAAGAAGAGGCGAAGGTGAATCGGTATCAATGCATGAGTAGGATGGGTTCGAGGTGAGGCTGGAAAATGGGAAGTCAATCTCGTCAAATGTGACATGACAAGAGAGTAGGACTCGTCCGGTGGCTAAGTCGAGACAACGGTAGCCATGGTAGTTGGTCGGGTAGCCGAGGAAGTCAAATCGGGTGGATCAAGGGTCAAGTTTATGTGATCAAGATGCCGAAGTGTTAGGGTAGCCAAAGACTCAAAGGTAATCATAGGATGGTTTCTTAAGAAAAAGTGCGGAAGTAGGGGAGCGATACGATAAAAGTTTAGTAGGAAGGATATTATGAAGGTAGCCTAAGGTGTGTAAGGCTTCGACCCAAAAGGTTGGTGGTAAGGACACATGTGAAAGGAGAGCGAGCATGATTTCGTTTAGGTGTTGAATCATGACCTCGACCTTTCCTTTTTGGGAGGACGTTTGGAGGCACGAAAGCCGGAATTAGAGACTAGTAGTGTTGACAAAGTTCTTGAAATGAGAGTTGTCAAACTCACCGCCCATGTCACATTAAAAGCATTTGATTGGTGTTTGAAATTGGGTTTGAACATAGGAGTGAAAAAGGGTGAATTATGTGTAGGCTTCTGATTTATTTTGTAACGGGTATACCTATACATAATGAGTAAAATTGTCAATTAACACCATATAGTATTTATAACCAGTTTTGCTCAAAGGCGGTGTTGTCCATAAATTGCAATGTAATAAATCAAAAGGAGGTAGAGTAACTGAAAGAGAATCAAAAAACGACAAACGTTTGTGTTTTCCAATTTGACAAGAATGACATAAATGGGTATGTAGACCATTATTGCATGAAATAAACGAATTCAAACGAAGAAAACCTAAGATAGACGAGCCCAAATGACCAAGACTGTTGTGCCAAAGATTCGACGACTTCAACTTCAAGGTAAGAGAGGCCGACGGGGTGCGATGTTTGTAGAAACGGGATAAAGATCACCATCACTATTGTTGCGGGAAATAACAGCCCCAGTCTTGAGATCCTTCACAGAAAAACTGAAAGACTCAAATTCGATAGAGACAAGAATGTCTTTGGTGAATAGTCTTACAGAAACAAGGTTTTTGACAATATTTGGGGTGTAAAGGACACGATTTAAGCTAAGGTTAGGGTACGGGGCGGAGATGTAGGTCGTGCCCGATCTGTGAACTGGGATGGAGTTACCATTTCCGAAAAAAATAGAACGAATATGACTAGTATTAAAGGGTGTTGTCAGTATACCTGAGTCTAAAGTAAGGTGCGTAGTTACACCAGTATCCATATACCATTGCCCATCTTGTGGTTGGCGTAGTGTCATGGCCTGAAAAGCAACTCCAGTATCAGTTGGCTCAAGTGCATTCTAGTCGGTGTTGTAGGCATGACCATGGTTGGATCGAGTGGAGGGGGATGCTCGATTTGGACGCGAGTGGCGAGACTGTGATGTAGCCCAAGGAACGACCCAACCTGGTTGAGTTGGGTGTGGGCAAGGTGGAGCAACCCACCAGCTGAGCCATGGACCCCATAAAGGTGGTTGGGAAGGTAGTGATGAGTTGTTGGTCAGCTGTGAGCGGCGGTCGCAACGACCACAACTCCCGCCATATCGCATTTGGTCTCGGTCACCATGGTGACGGTCACCATCCCGGTTTTGGCCACGAGAGTTGTCACCACGAGGAATACGGTGGGTGGAATCATGGCTCGAAGAGTCATCAGTTTGGTCATTAGAAGTGACGATAAGAACCGGATTCGAGGCTTGACCATCCCTAGCTTGTTGACTATGATGTTCGAGTTGAAGCATGCTTCTAGTGGTATCGAACGAGGGAAGGGATTGGTTGATGTAGGCGGAGGTGGTGTGAAATTCACTAGGTAACCCATGAACATGTTGGAGAACAAGCTTTTGATCATTAACCGTGTTTCCCACATCATTAAGTTGATATGCCTACAATTGTTGACAATAAGGGTCGAGCGGTGAGTTGTCAAACTCACCGCCCATGTCACATTTAAAACATTTGATTGGTCTTTGAAATTGAGTGAATTTTGTGTAGGCTTCTGATTTATATTGTAATGGGTATACCCATACATAATGAGTAAAATTGTCAATTAACACCATATAGTATTTTTAACCAGTTTTGCTCAAAGGTGCTGACGTCCATAAATTGCAATGTAATAAATCAAAAGGAGCTAGAGTAACTGAAAGAGAATAAAAAAACGACACACGTTTGTTTTCCAATTTGACAATAATGACATAAATGGGTATGTAGGCCATTATTAGATGAAATAAACGAATTCAAACGAAGAAAGCCTAAGATAGACGAGACCAGATGAACAAGACGGTTGTGCCAAAGATCCGATGACTTTAAGGTGAGAGAGGTCGATGGGGTGCGATGTTTGTAGAAACGGGATAAAGATCACCATCACTATTGTTGCATGAAATAATAGCCCCAGTCTTGAGATCCTTCACAGAAAACCGAAAGACTCAAATTCGATAGAGACAAGATTGTCTTTGGTGAATTGTCTTACGGAAACAAGGTTTTTGACAATATTTAGGGTGTAAAGGACACGATTTAAGCTAAGGTTATGGTACGGGGCGGAGATGTAGGTCGTGCCCGATCCGTGAACCGGGATGGAGTTACCATTTTCGACAAAAAAAGAACGAATATGACTAGTATTAAAGGGTGTCATGAGTATACCTTAATCTAAAGTAAGGTGCGTAGTTACACCAGTATCCATATACCATTGTCTATCCTGTGGTTGGCGTAGTGTCATGGCCTGAAAAGAAACTCCAGTATCAATTGGCTCAAGTGAATTCTAGTCGGTTTTGTGGGCATGACCATGGTTGGAGCGAGTGGAAGGCGACGCTCGATTTGGATGCGGGTGGCGAGACTGCAATGTAGCCCATGGAACGACCCAACATGGTTGAGTTGGGTATAGGCAAGGTGGAGCAGCCCACCAGCTGAGCCATGGACCCCATAAAGGTGGTTGGGAAGGTAGTGATGAGTTGTTGGTCGGCTGTGAGCGGCGGTCGCAACGACCACAACTCCCGCCGTATCACATTTGGTCTCGGTCACCACGGTGACGGTCGCCATCCCGGTTTTGGCCACGAGGGTTGTCACCATGAGGAATACGGTGGGTGGAATCATGGCTCAAAGAGTCATCAGTTTGGTCATTAGGAGTGGTGATAAGAACTGGATTCGAGGCTTGACCATCCCTAGCTTGTTGACGATGATGTTCGAGTTGAAGCATGCTTCTAGTGGTATCAAACGAGGGAAGGGATTGGTTGATGTAGGCGGAGGTGGTGTGAAATTCACTAGGCAACTCACGAACAAGTTGGAGGACAAGTTGGAGAACAAGTTGGAGAACAAGCCTTTGATCATTAACCGTGTTTCCCACATCATTAAGTTGATCTGTGAGCTCCTTCAATTGTTGACAATAAGTGTCGAGCGACGGCATAGAACAACGAGTGAGATTGTTGAACTCCTTCTCTAGCATCGCAGCCTGAGAGCCCTTGTTATTTAGGAACATGTTTTGAAGTCGAATTCAATCCTTATAGGCCATGGAATCAATTTCTAGAAAACAAAGGAGGAGATCGTCGTTCAGAGTGTCGTATATCTATTAAAGGACTATGGCATCAATCTTTTTCCATGATATGTAGTTTGGGTCGGTTTTAGCATGGGCAGGTGTGTCGTCAATGTGATGAAGGACTTCGAACCCCAAGGCATGGAGTTTGAAAACCTTGACCCGGGATGAGTAGGTAACTTTGACAATGTCCAACACACGAACTTTGTGTTGGATGTTTGAAACAATGTAGACGGGGATAAGGGGTTTTGGGGTTGGTGGTGGTGGCGGTACAAGATCTCCAACTATGGCGAGGTAGACATTCCGGCGACGACGGCGGTGACGGGTTTGTGTGAGGCCATGGCAATACACAAGAAAACTAGGGTTTTGAGTATTACGGCTCTGATACCATATAAGAGTGTAAATCGTATATCATTCATCAAGGGATTAAACCAAATATATATACAAACAGAGAAAAAACCCTAGAACCCTAATGGGCCAAGCCCGTATGCAAACTAAATACAAAGAGGACCTTAGTCTATTACAACTACCTTGAAAGAGTATCAAACCTATTCTACAACAATTAAAATATATATGTCTATGTTGATACTGTATTCAAGTTGCAACTTTGTGTTGTAACACAATCTCCACTTACATAAGTAAGCAAAAATTAATAACTATCAAATGAAATAACAAGAATTGTTTATGCAATTCGGTGAACTCGCCTACATTTGCGGGGCTATGTACGTCCAGATATCAACCAATTCATTAGTTCTATATATATTACTAGATAAAATAAATTTCCCTTAACCAACATACCACCTCTTCAAAAGTTGCCATTAGGTACTAAAATTTACATAAAATTGAGCATTAGAATAAAATTGGGTTTATAGAACGTCAATATGTCTAAATATTCCAATATATTGCTTTATAGGACCAAACATATGTGTGTCATATATAAAGGTCTTACAATCGGATGTTAGAATATATTTTGACATCCTTACAAGTTATTTAAAACGGTTTTGAAATAAAGTTTCATATTAGTTTTTTTACAAGACACTTTTGAAAAGTGTTATATGAGCACATTTTTTAATAAGACAAAATTTCAAATCAACGCCTTATAAAAAGATTAATAGAACGCTTTATTCTAAAAGTGTTCAAAAAACTTGTTAGGACGTCTAAATAACGTCGTCCTATTATTGTTACACATTTATATAAGACGTACAATTGTTTTGTCCTATAAAGTTTGGTCCTATAAAGTAGTCTATTACAACCACTACAAAACAAATTACCGACAGGTCCACACAAGATACCAATGGCTTCCGTAGAATATGATGTTTTTGAAGAAAATAAATAAATCAAAGCCTTTGGCAATCTATTACTAACTTGAGTTTCCCACCAACAATTTACCCACCAACTTTTGTGAGGGTTTTGTGACGAATCACACTTTAGCCATGGATTTCAATGGCAAGGCCGGCCCTGGCCACGTGCAGTCGTGCAACCGCACAAGGGCATCAAATTGTCATATATTATTAGTTTTGGGTTTAATAATTTGGGAATTGGACAACTGCGGTTTAACTATAAAAACATACTAAGGTTAAGGTCTGGTAGTGATGGATACTAAATGCGCATCGTGAACCGGTGAAATCCAACATTTCAACTACTGAAGTTGATTGTTATTTAGCATCTTAATAAACAAACACAATCAAAAAAAAATTCTTAATGAACGAATATGATCATAAAAAGTTTTGTTGATTTACGTTCGTTCGTTTAGCATCATAACAAACGAACATTAGCGAACACATTTCTCTACGAATGATCAAGAATACAAAAAATTCCGTTTGTTTACCGTTCATTTGTTCGGTTAAGTTAAACAAACGAACAAGAACACAAAACTTTTATTCATTTATCGTTTGTGTTTGTTTGTTTGTTCAGTTAAATTAAATGAGCGAACACGAGCAAGTCTCCATTCGTGTTAGTTCGGTTCGTTTTGCATATTGAAATTAGCAATGCACATGAGCACATCACTATATCAACACAGTTGGAGCACGTTGCACAACTATTGTGATATTGCCTTATTGACACTTGTTCTTTACAATGCATAGTGGCATAGATTATAAAATTTACAATTATCATTTTTTTTTACTTTTGTTTACTTTGAGATTTGACATTACCATATTAGATGTAGACTTTAATCTTTAGACTTGTAACTTTCTGAGCTTTGTTCTTTACTTACTATGACATTAACGTCGATGTAATTTACTATATTAGTTAAAAACTAATTATAGTTTTCCTCATCTTTTAGTTTTAAGTTCCATATATTGAAGTAAAGGTTTTTTTTGTTCTATTGAAGCAAGATCTTAAATCAGGTGTATCTTTCTATCATTCTATATTTTGTAATTCGGGTTTTTTTAATTATAATTAACAAAAATCAACATGAGAATGAGCTACTTAATTTAACTAGGTTCCAAACCCTTTAAAAATCGTATGTTTCGTCATTTCATTTGCATAAAGAAATAGGCATAGGGGCATTTTTTAGCATTTTCGCACATGGCATCAAAAACCCTAAGACCGGCCCTGTTCACTGGTAAAATTCTGTATGTAAAAGTCTTCCATTTTGTAGTCAAAATTTACAGTGTCGAAATTGGGTAATTTTTTGGATAACCGACGGTTTCCTTTGTCATCGGAAAACTTATGTGAAATTTTTGTTTTTCAGTGATCCTTTGGAACTCACCGACTGGAAAAGACCGTCGGTGAATTTCGTTGCTGATAGTTTGTTCTCTAGTACGCAGTGTATTGAATTAAACTTGTTTCATCGAGCATTCTATTGTTAAATTTTAGTTATTTGAACTACTGAAACGGGATATTTTCTACTGGTTATTTTCGAGCTATTCGAGCATATATTTAGAAGACTTGTGGAGCTACTAAATCAAGTTTGAACCTAAATACTGAACGGGAATACTTTTTTATGTCACGTGAACATCAAATGGGATATGAAGCCTGTCATCGGTGTAGTCGATAAACAAAGAAAGAGAGGAAAAACAACTAGAATGATACCGGCAACGGCATGGGCAGTACTTATCCTCTCGCCACTTCTCTTCCTTACTGTCATTATTGTTCTTTTATGATTTTTGATCAGGACTTCAGAGAACAAGTAGGCCATATATATATTTTTCTCTATTTATTTGTGTGGATAAGAAAAGCTATATCTGATGAGTGATAAAGTGAGCAATGGCATGTGAGGCAACACATAAGTAGGTCCCTGCAGAAATTACACCATTTTTCCTCTTTATCAGATTCCTTATTTGCCGGGCGAGTTGCAACTTACAGGACAGTATAAATACAAATTGCATATTTGAGAGATCCTAAGTCAGTTCTCAAGTTCACTACTACCCTTTCTTTCTTTCAAGAACAAAGTCATCTTCAATCCAAAGTTATGGCTATTTTCCGGTTGCATTATTTGGTTTCTAATGCAAAACAAATGATCAAACTGCACAACAAACACCAAACAGATGTTCCCAGAGGATATTTGGCTGTGTACGTTGGAGAAATCCAAAAGAAACGGTTTGTGGTGCCTTTATCTTACTTGGACCAACCATTGTTCCAAGATTTGTTACGCAGGTCAGAGGAAGAATATGGGTTCAACCATCCGATGGGAGGACTTACCATTCCCTGCCAAGAAGAAGCCTTCGTCAATGTCACTTCTCGATTACAAGTTTCATAGTTTGAGGACATGCACATTAGTCATCCTCCAAATATTTTGGCTCCATGAATATATTTGTTCAATTTATGATCATTATATTGTAGAGAACATAATAGATGTTATCTAAACCATGTTAAAAGGGTATTCCGGTTGTCAACAGTTGGATATGGTTAGATGTAAATTAATTCTTCTTAAACCACCATCAAGCATTTGGCGTTGTAATATTTGACTCCCTATGTTTCCTATATATACTTTGAAAGTCTTGAGTTAAAAGTGCCCGTTTTGTTATAATTAGCTATAGACCATGTTTCTTTAGTCTAGTTTTCAGTTATTCTGAAATTCACTTACACGACCATCGCTTGAAAATAATATTGGCGATGTAATGGGTGTTGGGAGGACTGGTTAAGCTCTCCCTTGAATTTCTGTAATCGCGCGGTGGACCGCTAGCGTCTCGCTAGTTTCGGGTTTCTAATAAAGGTGGCTGGTTTTTGCTGTCCAAAAAAAAAATGGGTGTTCAACACAAATGAGTAAGTTAAACTAGCAAAATAAGGGTAAACGTCATGTATCATCACCCCAGGAGATGATATCAACCAAATTTTCCCCATTACATCAAAAATAAAGAAATGCTGAAATGAAGAGAACCTAGACAGGGGGCAGAGCTGTAGACCAATATTAGGGGCGGAGTAAACAAACGACATCTAACCCAAATTAAAATGGATGGATGGGCACCAGCGCACTACAATAAAATTGGGTTTATAGGATGCCTAATGTGTTTAAGTGTCCTAATAAAGTGTTCTATAGGACTTAAGTTTATATGACCAAAAAATAAAGCGTTATATCTAAAAGTGTTACAATAAATTTATAGGACGTTGTTTGGCATCATAACAAGGTTTTAGGACTTTATTAAAATAAAATGTTGTAATAGCTATTTTATATAGGACACTTTTGAGAAGTGTCCTACAAACCCATCTTTTTATAGGACTTTTGTGCTTACGTTACACTTTTTCGAATAGTGTCCTATAAAATAGATAATACGACGTTTTGTTCAAAAAGTGTCCTGAAAAACTTTATACGACGCCAAAAACGTCTTATACACTTATTGTAACATTGTTAGAGGACCGATTATTTTTTGGCCCTATAAACTTAAGTCCTATAAGACACTTTATTAGGACACTTAAATACTATATGTGTCCTATAAACTCAATTTTGTAGGCATAGCCACACAGGGTTAAACGGCTGAGGGGATGAAGGCACTCGCAGGTTGGAGCCGCATAGGGGTTGATGGCACCTTGGGCTTAGGTCAAATGGAAGTACACTACACCAAATGTCACTTAGGCAACAAATGAAAAATGTTGCCCAAGAGGGGTTTATGTGTTGCTTAAGGCTTATGCAACATGCCTATGTTGCCTAAGCAGTGTTGCCTTCTCAATGTTGCATAAGAACCTAGGCAACATATGCAAACATCGTATGTTGCCTAAGCAGACTCCTTAAGCAACATACAACAAGTTATGTTGTCTATGAAAAAAACATATGTTGCACCAAACAAACACTAAGGCAACATTAGATTTATGCATGTCTTGCCTAAGTTATCAACTTAGACAACATACTCTATTGGCGTATGTTGCCTTTCAACTGTGATTAAAGTAATATAATATTTCTGTTAGGCAACACTTATAGATAAGTTGCCTAAGATGTTTTATATAAAAAAAATAATATTGCTCATTTTGTGAGCCATGATGCTACAAACTCTCATAAACAAACAAACTCGCGTGAATCGTCAAAAAACTCCAATAACCAAACAAAACTAATAAATTCAATAATTGAAAGATAATGTTTTTCCTAAATAAGTACAAAAGTAGGCAACGAGTTCGAAAAAATAAAATAAAAAATTAACCTAAAGCATTGTTCGTCGGGTTGTTGAGTTGGAGTTTGTATCACTAATACCACCGCACATACGCATCAAAGATTCTATCATATTTCTTTGTTCGGCGACTTCCCTTTTTACCTCATCTTGTCCCTCTTTTCGTAAGCTAATCTCCTCATCACGCTCGGCAAGTTATCGCCGTAAATCATCCTCATTAACCGTAGATACCGACATAGAGGTTCCCTTCGCCGAACCTCTCATCCTCGAGGCTCGAACCGGCAAGCTAGCCATACCTCGAACAACCGTCCCTACCGACGGATCAACTATTTGCTCAATTATTGATATTTTTTTTCAATTGGGCAACGCATTGGAGGAACAACGGAATCTAAAATATCGTCAGAATCATTCTTTATCTTCTCAATCGCTTCCTCAAAAAGTTTCTGTAAATACGATTCAAACAACTATTAACATATTTAAAACTATAAATGACATTGTTGATGCATGCGTCGTTAAACGCACAACAAGATTTAAATTTATAAACCTAACTCAAACCTAGTGATAGTAGGGTATCGTTCTTCTCAGGGAGTCAGTAGTTAAATTAACGATTCGTGTTAAAACCGAATGCACGTGTGTCACAAAGATTGGCTACCGAATTTATCAATTAAGCTCAAAAATAATCTAACTAAAATCCGAAATCTAATTATTACAAATAACACTACTTCAAAAGAGTTTGAATTGAGAATTGAATTAAACTACTAAACGATTAAAAATATAAAATTTATAACTAACGAATTAACAGAAAAACAAAATCAATAATCATAGCTAGCAATATCTGTCACATATCGTTCGCCATGAAAAATTGATAGAAACTTATTTTAAAAATCGAATATCAAGATCATCACAATTTATCATTAACCAATTAACAATATCACTTAAATAAATAAAATAAAAACACAAATTTTCTCGAAGAAATCCAATCCAACAATATCAATAATAAACAACTCAAACCTTATCGTAAAACCGAACTAAAATTATCAACTACGATTTGCAAAAACATAATGAAAATAAACCTCAAACCTCTATTGCATCTTCATCAAAATCATCACTTCGAATCATCCATCATCAAACAATCTTTGAATCTTCGATCCTTCCCAACCAACCAACACAATTGAAAATACTTAAAAATTTAGAAACAATTGAAAATACTTGAAAATACTTAAAAAAATGGCAGCCGAAGGCTGCTGCCGCCTCCCCCAAAATCGCCAACGAAATACCAGATTCGAACTCAAGACCAACAGCTACACAAGCAAACGGCCTTACCACTCCACCAAGCTTGGTTTTTGGTTTAGATCTGCAACAATTTTCTTTTATTCCTTTTTGTCCAGCTTTGTACTCCCTACTTCAACATCAGATTTGGCCCAGATTTAATCCGAATTTCCGAAAACTCAAAACACGAACATTGTAAATATGTGTGTTGGGTTTCCAGATCATCTTAAATCACTCAAATCGGAGTTCGAACGAGTGAGATATGCTCAAAACGCCACAGTCGCTCAAATTTGTCAAAAATCGTCTTTTTTCGCTCCAAAGTGTTCCGAACCTATCAAAATATAAAAACACATTAATATCGTTCGGTTTTATCATTTTAACACATTAAAGTTGGGTGATTGACGAGAAAATAATCTCGAATTAAACGACCGATCAATTGTTTTTAATTACAATTATTGCAAGTGTGTAAACTAAATATGGATAAAAAGTGCATTAATCATTTTTTATAAATCATCATGCTATAAGTACTTACTTTACGGTCTTCGCTTTTAGTGGTCTCGGCAATTGTACCGAGATAAGGAGTCACGTGTCCGTTAGCTTCAAGTTTATTAGCCCTATACCGAAACAAAGTCGGTCCCGATTTATGCTCGATCCTATTTTTGGACAATCTTGTTTTCGACATCCTTTTTGATTTATTCTACAACATGACAAACACTTATCATATAATCTAAACACTATTAGAAAAAAGGTCATTTTCGACGGCAAAATCCGTCGGAAATCTGTCGGAAAATGTAATTACCGACAGATTACGCTGTCGAAAAGTCTCCCACCAGAAATGATATTTCCGACGGATTAAAATCCGTCAGAAATTATTTCCCAATTTTTTAAGAAAGTTAGATTAATCAACATTTTCTTAATCTGATTAATTACTTTTCGACGGATAAAAAAATTTATTATTTTATTTATTTTTATAGTTTATTTATTAAAAAAACAAATTTCCGACGGAATATCCGCCGGAAATCCGTCGGAAGTTTTTTTTTAATTATAACTGGAATATTAGAAAATTATTTCTTTTAATTCACCGACGGATAATTCGTTGGAAATCCGCAGGAAATTAACTATTTATATTTAAAAAATGATTTTAAAATTTTAAAAACCTGCAAAAATATTGAATTTTCATATTAATTAGAATTTTATCCAAATAGCAAATAATATTACAAATTACAGAACGTTCAAAATTACAAAAATATTCACATTTAACTAAAAAAAATTCAAAACTAAAGTAACAAAAAAAATATCGAGTTGTGACTCATGCAACAACAATTTGACAACGCATTTGCAACAAAACTTAAGTCTTGATGCCGAAAACAAGTATTTGTCTAAAACAAAACCTCAAGCCACACGTTTATTGTTGGGTGTCCACATTAAGCAAAGCTTTTGATTCTTTGTTTTCTTCTAAAACATTTCTACAATCTTCTTTCTGCAACAACATAACACCGTCAACTCAGTTTCATTGATCAAACTTAAAATCTATTAGAAGATAGTCATAAATAAACTTGTAAAATAAAAATAAAAAACATGTAAAACTAAGGGGCCGTTTACCCAAAACTTACCCGGTAAGTGCTTACCGTCAATAGTCACCACATCTAAAAAAAATCAGACAAAACTATAATACTAGCCAACAAGATGCATCCACTCTTGTCTGGACCCCACAAACACTTCAAATGAAATACATAGAAGTTCTCGTACTTGCAAAATCCTAAAAAATCCTTAAAATGTTAGAGTTACAACCAATGATCTGTCTGATGTTATGATACAAACTTCAAAGAAAAATAAAACTACATCGTTCGTTATAGAGAACAACAGCTACTTCGACTTTATATATCAAACATATCACTTTGCAATTTTGGAGTTAGAAGAAGAGAAATCAACTGTAGCCCAACTGTTGCCAATTGTTACCGTATTGAGTTTCAACTCCGAGTTTATTGGTTCTTTTGTATTGTTATAATAGTTCAATAAAACGCATAAATCTTTCAAGAAAGAAGATGAAAGGCCAACTTCTAAAATCGTTTCCGGAATTAAATTTTTCATTGAATGCCCAGATTGTATACCTTTTGCCATCTTGACCACACACACATAAGGCGTCGGTCGAAAACTTCATGATATTTATATCTTACTTTTTTTTTGCCTACATCCTTATTAAACCTAGCAAAGGGTTGCATTTGGTTCCTAGTACCTACAAACTTTAATGTAATTTTACTGCATAATCATATCTTTGATTATTCTAATCATATCTTGCCAAAATTAGTATTCTTTCAAGCTATCTTATCATAGTTGAGAGATGCATAAACATTATCGATGTTGCCAATTTATGAAATTTAAGCAGTAATGCTACTCAAATGCATCCATAACTATAAGCACATTAACTAAGCCAATCGCAAGTGTATGCATCTTTCAAATGGCCTTACCTATGACTTTCAATAATAGGAACTCGTGCAAGAATGAACTCACAAAACATCTCCAAGATCTCATACACAACCCATATATTTGTTCTCTTATAATATGCTCCACCTAAAAAAGAAAATTTAATAATTATTGTTAGAGCATAAATCTGTTGGATACAAGATCAAGAAGACTGAAGGTCAAAGTTCAAGAAAGTCAAAGCTGAAGAAAGTCAAATCTCATTAAAGTCAAAGTCTTTTGTAATAAAAGTCAATGTATTGTATTTTGTATTTGTTTTTCCTTGTATTAGTTGTAGGTATAAATAGTTTCTATTTCTGTTTTTAATTGTTGGATCAAGGTGTAGTATTCAGTTGTGAGATTGGAAGAAGTTGTCTAGTTGAGAGAGAATACGTTAGAGAGAGAAAGAGAGTTCTAGAGAGAGAAAGTTTGTAATCTTGAATTTGAAAGTGAAATCAAACAGATAATTGATTCTTGTTTGTGTTTTGTTTGTTTAATTGTGATTAGAAACTAGATTCAGGGACAGATCCAAATCGAAAATCAAGAAAATCAGAAAATCAGAATGTTCGTATCTGTGTTCTTCGATGTCCAAATTGATTTTGAGTTTTAGTGTGTTTTTGGAGTTGTAAATGATTAGGTTTTGTTAGAAAAGTGTTATCGATCGAGTCTGTATAAGTTTTAGATCAATTTGCACTGTAATCGATCGTTAATATTGATTTTAGTTGAGTTCGAAGTTCACGAGTCCTGTGCACTGTAATTGAGTCGATTTATACATTTTTGTGTATTTGATCGAAATTAGTTGTTAAGATTGTGTTCTAGATGGTTAAACGATCAAATTGTCGAAGTTTTGAGTTAGATTTCGAGGTCTAGATGTCTTTTTGGTGAAAATTTGTTTGTTTCAGAGGTTTGCGTTTAATTCATTAAGGTTTGCGTTTCATTCATCAAGGTTTGCGTTTCATTCATCAATGTTTGCGTTTCATTCATCAAGATTTGTGTAAGTTCTTCAGATACGCAAAGTAATGTTTCATTCATCAGAGGTTCGCGTATTCAATGAGAAACGCAAAGTGATGTTTCAACTGACTGCCTATTCAGATGCAGATCATGCATGTTGCATGTTGGACAGAAAGAGTACTTCTGGTCACGTTCAATTTCTTGGAGACAAGCTCGTTAGCTGGGCATCAAAGAAACAATTATGCGTTTCCACATCGACTGCTGAAGCAGAGTACGTAGCTGCTGCCAGTTGCTGCTCTCAAGTCTTGTGGATGCGAACACAGCTAAGAGACTATGGATTCAAGTTCGACAAAATTCCAATATATTGTGACTCGAAGAGTGCAATTGCCATTTCTGCTAATCCTGTCCAGCATACGAAAACCAAACACATTGACGTCGGGTATCATTTTATTAAAGATAATGTCGAAAAAGGAACAATTGAACTTTATTTTGTAAAAACAGATTATCAGCTTACAGATTTATTTACCAAACCATTAGATGAAAAGAGATTTAATTTTCTTGTCTCTAAGCTCGGTATGTTAAATCTTAAGACATAATCGGTTGTTACCTAATAAAGTTACGTATTGTTATTTTTCATCATTTTCTTTATCTTTATGTCTAAAGGATATCTGCACTTTAATTGTTTGCTCATGATCTCAGGGGGAGTAAGAGAAGATTTTAGATAATCTACATTGTTTTGAGGGGGAGCATAACTAATTTCTACATTTTACTTAACTGACAAATTTTTTTTGTGATGCATGATTTTAGGGGGAGCATATAAGTCAAGTCAAAAGGAGTAAGACTATGATTTCTGATTACTTCTGATCAGAACTCGTTCTTTAATCGTTTTACTGTTTTATGTCATTTTTAATTTTTGAATAAATGTTGTGAATAAATTTGTTTTGACTAGACTTTGAGACTTATGCAGGATGAGAGAGGATGACACGATCATATCATTTTTGACTTCAGCTGACTTTATGAGTATTGAGATTGAGCGAAAAGGTAAATTTCTTATCTTAATCTCAAATGTATCTGAAAGAAGGACAACTTTCAGATATAGAAAACATGTTCTTAAATGTTCAAACCACTTCTCGAATTTTAAACAGATTTTATAATTTGGAAGTGTGATTTTAAATGTTTTCATTTTATTTTTGTGCTTCATTGATAAACAAACCGTGTGTTATCCAAAGATTAATACTTGTGTATTGTCTTTTCTATATACTTTCAAGTATTCACACACATCGATTTGACTTTGTTCAAAATGATCTTACCATGTCTCATATTGTAACCAATTTTTTCGATGGTAAGACACTCCGCTTGTATTTCAAAAAAATTTGAGCGTTATTTCATTTCGAAGCGTTCATTTCAAGAATGTCTATATTTTTTTGTTTCGTATAGACACATATCCATTATTCTTGACCATAAGCTTTGATTGTTATATCATTCATTTCTGATCATTTTCATACAATGTCAGATTTTCAAACAAGTCTTTTGCATTTATATTCATTCATTCAATATACTTGTTTGAAAATATTTCCATGTTTTAAAATGCTCATATCTTCATGATTATATTCTGAGCATACATTCATCTGACATTTGTATATGTGCTTTTACTGATAAAGTTAAATCATCTGAGCAACATTATGCTTTTATAGGAAATATGGGTTCTTTGTGCTAGGAATTAACTGAACTTCTATGAAATCACATTAACCAGTGATTTCTACCCAAGAAGTTAATCCATAGAGATTGAGTGTGAGGAGTCAAAAAGAAATGAGTGTGGGTTGTGTGATGAGGTAAAATGTAAAGGAGAGTTTAGTTAGTAGTGAGCTTAATGATTAAAAGAAAGAGGGTGAGAGATCAGAGTAAAAGAATATCAAACTCTGCACCAATTACTTTCTGAGTCGGGAAGCCACATTACTAGCGTTTCACAAATCTTTGGTGAACGTTATTGAAACAGGCAACTAGCCCATGCCAACTCTTGCTAAAACCCCACCAACCACTCATTTTCTTCTCAAAAAGAAAATGTTTCATATTTTCTGGGGACGCAACACATGATTATCTAATTTTCATTTGGAAAATCTGGATATTGAAAAAGAAGGAAGTCTGCCCCCACCTTCGCACTTCAATCATGCACATTGAGTCTGTGTTTATCTACTGTTGTCTCAATGGTTTACACAATTTTGAGCCTTAATGAAGCAATCATTCGTGCTTAATTCTTTCTACACGTGCACGAACACACAAGTAATTTGTTTTCTTGTCATAACATTCATAGAAATTGCCTTTGTGGTATTTCGATGATTGGATGGAAGCCCTGGGGGAGTGAACATCAAAAAGCTCCTTTATATTGTGTATTCGTTACACACAGTGACTTTGTGTTACTGACAGGCTTTTTAACTGATTCATTTGTTGATTCAAGAGTTACATGTTCTTATTTTGTCTAGATTTGAAAAGATCTGGATGATTACTTGGTTATGGATCACAGAATCAGAGGCTCTTGGACAGATCAAAATGGTCAAAGACATTTCTTGGGAGAAAAGTTTTGATGATATAGATGCTCAAATCATCAAAAAGGGGGAGATGATATCAAGAAATGTTAAAGTTTTGTAGTTTGGGGGAGATGGTATCAAGAAATGATAAAGTTTTGAGAGATGTTTTCAGAACTGTCCAAGTCAGAAAAGTTCAAAGTAAAGATTTGAAGATTTGAAGAAGATCAAAGAATTTCTGAAGATTTGAGGAAATTTTCTTTGAAAATTATATGCTAAAGCAATTCGAGCTGATTCTGAAGATAATTTCTTTCCAAAGTCTGAAAGTATTATTGTGAAAGTTTTGGGGAGATTGTTAATCGTTTGAAGACAGTTTTTGGAAAGAATATAGTCAAAGAAAAAGGGGAGATTGTATTGACAGAGATTAAAGCGAAGATTGAATTGCTAGATCTTTCAACAGTGATCTTGAATCCAAAGGGGGAGATTGTTAGAGTATAAATCTGTTGGATACAAGATCAAGAAGACTGAAGGTCAAAGTTCAAGAAAGTCAAAGCTGAAGAAAGTCAAATTTCATTAAAGTCAAAGTCTTTTGTAATAAAAGTCAACGTATTGTATTTTGTATTTGTTTTTCCTTGTATTAGTTGTAGGTATAAATAGTTTCTATTTCTGTTTTTAATTGTTGGATCAAGGTGTAGTATTCAGTTGTAAGATTGGAAGAAGTTGTCTAGTTGAGAGAGAATACGTTAGAGAGAGAAAGTGAGTTTTAGAGAGAGAAAGTTTGTAATCTTGAATTTGAAAGTGAAATCAAACAGGTAATTGATTCTTGTTTGTGTTTTGTTTGTTTAATTGTGATTAGAAACTAGATTCAGGGACACACAATTATGATGTTTGAAAAGAAAATAATGTGAACAAGAAAACCACAAAAAATGAAAGACATCCCCGTGTCCTAACAATCGATTCTTGTCCAGATTGAAGAAACTGAGTTATTTCCTTGCACATGAGCTTCAACTGCATATCTCTCTTATTTTGAAGCAATTTAATCCGCAAAATAGCCAATGTTAAAATGTTTTACTGCAATAACACACCCATCATCTTTGGTGGGCTTGGATTTTTAGAGAAAAACTGAAGGATGTTTCATAGAATTCGAAACAAAATATCACCTAAAACCAATTTCAAATGAAAAGAATAAAGTGATTGAAAATCCCTAAAAATAAGAATATACATAATGCATACACTTAAAGATGAGATGATTGAAAATCCAACATGGTTACCTGCTGGAGTGAAGTGGTAAGTGGTCGTTCGCCAAGCTTTAAGTCACCCGCTTATAAGCACACATCTTTTAAGAAGCAAATCATAATTAAAGAATCAAAATCAATCTACATAAAACCCTAACTCCAATTACTTTTAAATCTATGTGAACCATGATATATAACAAGAGTTTTGCAGTACATACCTTTTAGTGAAAAGAACCAAAATCACAAAGGTCAGATCCAGAACAACCGCCCAAGAACCCTAAAACCGAACAAAAACCATAAATTATGGGAGAGAGGAAGAGAAACGGAAAAAACCACAACAATGTTCTCTTAAGGTACGAAATTGAAAAGAGAAGTAAAGCAATTGAGGAAAACATCAAATTGACGAAAATAACAAGGAAAGTAATGAGGATAGATAGATAGATACCCGATGAGTAGATCGAAGTTTTGAGCGATTAGAAGCAATAAATCGCCAGTTGCAGCTCCAGATCGACCCATTTGGGATGAAATTGTTGATGGATTTGATAGAGGAGAGATGAGAGAAACCGGGAGGAGATGCAATCGTAGAGATAGAGAGAGAGAGAGAGAGACCCGATAGATTTTGGAGGAAGTCAGTATTTTGGGGAAAATTTTGGCGAAAGAATTAGGGGGGTTAGGGATTTGGGAAATTTTCAAAGTAACACGCCATGTTTTTGTTAATTTCTATTTAGTATCCATTGAAACTTTGGTGATTGAATATCTATTGATACTTTCACTACAAAAAAAACAGAAATTTCCGACGGCCCGATCCGTCGGTAATCGCCGTCGGAATTTATCTCGTAGGAACTTGATTTACCGACGGATTTTAGCGACGGATTACCGTCGGATTAACGACGACTAAGTGACGGCGACGTTTACCGACGGATTACCGATGGAACGTTATTTACCGACGACTTGATTTTACCGACGGATTACCGACGACCTTACTTTACCGACGGATTACCGACGGACTTATGTACCGAAGGATTAGCGACGGATTAGCCGTCGGTAAATTTATTTAAATTTAATTAAAATTAAATTATTTTAAATATTAAATTATATTTATTTAAACATACCGATGGATTATCCGTCGGTAATTGATATTTTAATTTTAAAAAAATAATTACAAATACAGAAAATCTGTATAAAAACCTGTTCAAAAACATTGGTAATTCCTATGCAAAAACCATTACAAAACACTATTGTCTTTTATACAATATCATCTCAAATCTGTAAACTAAATTCAATGTAGTCTGGCGGTATGGCGGTACAAACTAAGCAACCAATTCAATAGAATGGTGAATTCGTTAGCTTTCTCTATGATCCCAAGTTTACGTTTTTGGTAAGTGGTGTTTTCGGTCTTCTCTTTCGTTATGAGCTCCATTCTTAGCTTTGCACGCCCCATCGATCTGCAACCACAAAAATAGGATATCTATGTTAATCAAATAAGATCTTGAATTATTCCAATTAACAATCAATCATTAATTCGAGATTCTGTTACCATAATTAAAATGTGAGACATTGCTTGTAAACAACACAATTTAAGTATATGCATATATGCATGTAAATCAGTAGTTCCAAACCTTTGCTGTTGTTTTCAATGCTTCAACATTCATAGGACGAAGTTTCCAGATCTGCCCATATGATTCAGCAGCCCTCTGATGTTCTCCATGCTCAAGAAAAAGTGAGGCACGGTGATATCTAAGACCCATATCTTCAAGATCTGCTTTTATTGCTCGGTCAAGACAATGTATGGCTTGTCCACGGTAACCTTTGTTCCCTGCATAATTGAGACTTATGTAATCAGATCTATCATTCCTTGCATCTAAAATAAAAACCGAGGGGAAGTTTCGTTAGAGACGCAATACAGAGAAGAAAAATCTCTAACTTATAAAATTAGCTACTAAGACTGAATCTAGTAATTGTTTGCAATATATCATTTTAAAATCAAGATAATAAGCCCAATATGAACTACATAACCCCAGTATTAGCACCAGTGTGATGGTAATTAGGCGGTTGGGTATGAACCCATACCATATGACATTGAACTCTTTTAACTCTTTTATCTCGATGTCAAACACTAGTGTAAGGGACATTAGGTGGTTAACAGAGGATGGACCCATGTGGAATGACATTGAAGCCTTGCAGATCCTTTTTACCCCACTACCAAACATTAGAAGGATAGACCCCTATGTGTTCTCATATCTGGGGATGAACCTTCTATATTGTAATTGCGAAACCATTGTTGTCGATAGTTTCCGCAATAAACTGAGCGACCGTGAGATCTTGACCAAGAACCCATTTAACCATGCTCCTATGCCGCTTATCAACTCAAGCCTTAGCCAAGTACAAAAAGGCACGAGCAACCGCAAGTGTCGACACAAGCAACCAAACGGACGAAAAAACCCGACCAGTGGTCGATGTAAACGCTTTATCACCATAACCAACCGTAGTCACAGACATAACCGACAAATAAAAGCAGTCAAGCCAACCAAGACGCTCCACAAAATGCAAAACCGCAACGCCTATACCGATACAAAGAACCATAACCCCTAACGCCAGTGCCACTTTCATTCGAATCCTCATCCGCCCCTTTTTCACATCGATTGTATACGAAGGATGGCCGCCCTTTTTCCGGTTACTCAAAGAAGTTAACAAATAATTCTCTTGAAGATCAAGAACATGACTAACCATCCCACTAAGAAAATTTTCGATAAACCCGAACCCAACCAACACAAACATGATCGAAAAGAGCTTCGTTACAGAATTGTTTGGAGTTATATTGCCATAACCAATCGTACACATTGTCACAATACAGAAATTCAAAGCATCAATAACCACATGAGTCTCAGATCCCATGAAATTCTTCCTGTTATACCAGTATATAATCACACCAAGAAACAAATACAAGATCAATAACACGACCGATTGGCGAATAATCGAAGGAGACACTAATTGAGGTGGTTTAGGTTTCGAAGGTTGATCGAATTCATTGATTGTAGAAATGGCAGAGGCAGTTTTGGAACGATGGAGATTAATCTTCCTAAAAGGATAATTACAATCCACTAGTCGATTAGAGTCTGGATTTATAACGGGAATTGGTTTAGTAAACGGATTCGAATTGGAAGAAGCAGCAAAAACTTTTGTTGAATCATTATAATTATCATTTAGGTTTAGGGCATCAATAACGTGTGAGGATGATGACGATGACTCTCTAGGAGAACCAAATATGAGCATATATTTGAACTCCGATGGAGTCAAAGATGCCGGAATCGAGATCTGATTTTCCTCTGGTAGAGGACATAGTAACGACGGCGTTCTCGGAATTTTTCCATACGTCGGAAGCAGCGGCTCTTTTTCCATAAGGCAATTTGCTGGAAAACCGCTTTAATTCTGGGGAATCAAGGTGTTTTTCTCATATAGGTATTCAACTACACGACTGAAATCGATAAAACTAGAAGAAAAATATGCGATTATTCAACTACACTATTGAAATCGATAAAACAAGACGAAAAAACATGCGATTATTCAACTACACGACTGAAATAGATAAAACCAGAAGAAAAAGCATGCGATTATACAACTACACGACTGAAATCGATAACAACCAGAAGAAAAGCATGCGATTATTCAACTACGCGACTAAAATCTATAAAAACCAAAAGAAAAGCATGCGATTATTCAACTACGCGACTGAAATCGATAACAACCTAATGAAACCTTTTAAAACCCAATAGAATCCTTTAAACCATCATAGATCCATTAAGGCCCAATTAAACCCTTCAAATCCTAATAGAAACCTTAAAGCCCGATAGATCCATTAAGGTTCGATAAAACCCTTCAAAGCTCAATAGAACCCTATAAGCCCAATAGATCCATTAAGACCTAATGAAACCTTTTAAAGCCCAATAGAACCCTTTAAAGCCCAGTATAACCCATTTAAAGCCCAATTAAACCCTTTAAAGCACAATTAGACAATTAAGCACCATTATACCCCGCTATGAACCACTCAACCACTAGTATAGTCCAATATGAAATCTTATGACTTATTAATATCCAATAACACCAATGATGACTTATTACGATAATGGCGTCGATGGCGTCCATTATGATCGTTGTTGACTTATTAAGGCCAACCGTATCCATTAAAGCCCATCTGGATCCATTAAAGCCCAACCGGGTATGTTAAAGCTCAAATGTGTACGTTAAAGCTCAACTGTATCCATTAAAGCCCCACTGGGTACGTTAAAGCCCAACTAGGTACGTTAAAGCCCAACTGGGTACGTTAAAGCTCAATTGGGTATGTTAAAGCCCAACTGGATCAATTGAAGCCCAACTGGATCCATTGAAGCATAACTGGAACATTAAAGCCCAACTGTGTAGTTAAAGCCAACTAAATCCCTTAAAGCTCAACTGTATCTATTAAAGCCCCACTGGGTACGTTAAAGCCATCTTGATCCGTTAAAACCCAACTGGGTACTTTAAAGCCATACTGGATCTATTAAACCCAATTGGATCAATTAAAGCCCAACTGGATCCATTCAAGCCCAATTGAACTGATTTAAGATCAATATAACCCATCAAATCCCAATTAAACCCATCAAAGCCCATTATGATCGTTGTTGACTTATTAAGGCCCAAACATACAAGTGATGACTTATTATGTTTTTATTTACACGTATCGACTTCATAGATGAATGTGTCGTGCATTCGGGTCAATTAGACAACTAAACACCATTATACCCCGCTATGAACCACTCAACCACCAGTATAGTCTAATATGAAATCTTATGACTTATAGGTTAGTACGGAGCATTAAACCACCATTATAGCCCAATATGACATTTTACAATTTATTAAGGCCCAACATAATACTATATTTAAATTAATACGTGTTTGTGTACTAACATATGTATCACATATATATATGCATGTGGTTGCAGTCGGTTCGATAAGTCAACTAAACCAACATATCTCAATACTAACCAGTAAGCCAATTGAACCCACCAAAGCCCATTATGATCGTTGTTGACTTATTAAGGCCAACTGTATCCATTAAAGTCCATCTGGATCCGTTAAAGCCCAACTGGTTCCATTAAAGCCCAACTGGATCCATCAAAGCCCATTATGATTGTTGTTGACTTATTAAGGCCCAAACAAACAAGTGATGACATATAAAATCCAAAATTAATTTTAAAAAATAATAATAATTTAATTATTTACCGACGGAATATGTAATAAAAATAAATGAAAATTAAAATATTAAATGTTCCGTCGGATTACCGACGGATTTTTAATTTTAAAAAAATAATAACAATTTAATTATTTACCGACGGATTACCGACGGAATATATAATAAAAATAAATGAAAATTAAAATATTAAATGTTCCGTCGGTAATCCGTTGGTAATTACCGACGGATTACCGACGAATTTTTAATTTAAAAAAAAATAATAAAAGTTTAATTATTTACCGACGGATTACCGACGGAATATATAATAAAAATAAATAAAAATTAAAATATTAAAGGGTCCATCGGTAATCCGTCGGAAAACATTATTTTACCGACGGATTACCGACAGCAAAGTTTTTCGTCGCTAAAATTCAAAATCCGTCGGTATTCCGTCGCTATTTACCGACGGTTTTTGTCCGTCGGTAATTTTCGTCGGAAATTTCGATTTTTCTAGTAGTGTTTTAAACATTCATTGATAATTCTATTTAATATCCATTGATAATTTTAAACATTCATGTAAAAACTAAAATTCATGATTGAACATTAATGACTAATATTAATATTGGAGATAAATTAAAAAATTTAAAATTTAATTATTAGTGGATAATAAAGCTTATATATTTTTCGATAGTATAATAAAGTTTATATATTAGATAGTACATATTTTATTTGAAATAATAAATTTTAATATTAATTATTAGTGGATATATATATATATATATATATGTGTGTGTGTGTGTGTGTGTGTTAAGACTTCTTTTAGGGGAAAAACAAAAGGAAAAAAATAGAGGGAATGAAACAATTACTGGGTAAATTGTTTAAGACTTCTTTATATGTGTGAATGTATTTACTTGTAAATAAAGAGGGTTTCAGTGACTCTTAAGTAACTATATTAGGCCTTCATGGGTTTAAGTGGCTCTTAACGAACTTGGTTGGGCCTTGGTGGGCTTCAGTATCTCTTGACTAGTTGTTATTGAACTTAATGGATCGTATTTGACTAAGTGAGTGTTAATGAACGTCACTAGCATCGTGAGCCTTGATGGGTCGTATTGTACTCAAAGGTTGTTAATTAACTATAATGGGCCTCCACGTGTTTAAGTGACACTAAATGAAATGTATTAGGCCTTCATGGGTTGAAGTTTCTATTTATGAACTCTAATAGGTTTTACTGTTGTATTAGAGTCGGTAGTTGTAATTGAACTCTATTGGACCTTGATCAGCTTTGATGGCTCTTAATGAACAATAATGGGCCTACATAGCTTTTGATATACGGTCGATAAGATAACTAAGAATCATTATACCACATAACGTGTAGCTCAGTTGGCAATGGGTGGAGAGACTTTCCCAATTGAACTGGCTTAAGATCAATATAACCCATCAAGTCCCAATTTAAGCCATCAAAGCCCATTATGAGTATTATTGACTTATTAAGGCCCAATATAACCTAGTAAAACCCAATTGAACCGATTTAAGCCCAATATAACAATTTAAGTCCAGTTGAATCAATTTAAGCCCAATATAACCTAGTAAAACCCAATTGAACCGATTTAAGCCTAATAGAACCATCAAAGCCCAATAGAACCATCAAATCCCAATAAAGCCCATCAAAGCCATTATGAGCATTGTTGACTTATTAAGGCCCAGTGTAACCTATTAAAACCAAACTGAACCGATTTAAGTCCAACAGAACCGATATAAGATCAATATAACCCATCAAAACCCAACTGAACCCATCAAAGCCTGTTATGATCGTTGTTGACTTATTAATGCCCAAACACACAAGTAATGACTTATTATGTGCTTCTTTACACGTATCGAATTCATAGATGCATGTGTCGTGTATTCGTGTCAATTAGACAACCAAGAACCATTATACCCTGATATAAGCCAGTCAACCACCATTATTTCCCAATATGACATTTTATGACTTATTAAGGCCTAATAACACCAATGGGGACTTATTATGTGTTTGTGTGCACGTATCCACTCATAGATGTATATGTTGTCTATTAAGATCGAAAAGAGAACTAAGAACCATTATATCACAATACGAACCACTAAATCACCATTATATCCCAATATGACATTTTCTAACTTACTAAGGTCCGACTTAACACCTATGTGACTTATTACGTGTTTGTGTATAGATATGTTTGTAGTCGGTTCGATAAGAAAACTAAACCACCATAGCCCAATACGAACCACTAAGACACAATAAAACCCAGTAATGCTCAATTAGAAAATAGAAATGAATAAGAATAGACGGAGATGAGTTTTGAAAAAAAATACACAAAAACGTAATTTTTTTACAAATCCACCACAAAGTTCATTAAAGTAATTAAAAAAATAAAAAAAAAATTATTTAAAAATATTTCCGACGGATTTCCGATGGAAATTAATTTAATTTTAAATTAAATTAATTTCCGTTGGAAATCCATCAGAAATAACTTGGAATTTAATTAAATTTTAAAATAACCATTACTCTATAAAAAGATTTTTAAAAATTCAAATTATTTACCGACGGATTTCCGAGGGAAAATAATTTAATTTTAAATTAAATTATTTTCCGTCGGAAATCCGTCGGAAAATAATTCATCTTTTTAAAATTTTAAAAATAACTCTTATTTATAAAAAAGCTTTTAAAATAAGATTTTTTTTGAAAAATTTTAAATTTTTGAAAAATAACTCTTATTTATAGAAAATGTTTTAAAATAAGATTTTTTTTTGAAAAAAACGAATTATTTTCCGAACGATTTCCGACGGAAAATAATTTAATTTAAAATTAAATTATTTTCCGTCGGAAAATAATTCGTCTTTTTAAATTTTTAAAAATAACTCTTATTTATAGAAAATGTTTTAAAATAAGAATTCTTTTTTGAAAAAAACGAATTAATTTCCGACGGATTTCCGACGGAAAATAATTTAATTTAAAATTAAATTATTTTCCGTCGGAAATTAATTCATTTTAAAAAAAAATTAAAAATAACTCATATTTATAGATAATGTTTTAAAATAAGATTTTTTTTGAAAAAAAATGATTTAATTTCTGACGGAAAATAATTTAATTTTAAATTAAATTATTTTCCGTCGGAAATCAATGAAATTAATTTAATTACTTTCTAATTTGTCTTGTTAGTTACTAATTTATTTAATTAAGTAATTTAATTTAATTTAAACACATATCCGTCACAAATCCACCACAATATTTAAGAGAATATAAGTTTTTTTTCGTAAAATTTCAGTGGCGGATTTGTGGCAGATTTTCGACGGATTTAAGACGATGTTGACTTTTGCTAACTTTTGTGGAATCCGCCGTAAATCCGTCGGAATTTTTTCCCCAAAAAATCCGTCGGAAACGTCCGTCGGTGATAGCCCTTTTTCTAGTAGTGAAACTCAACAATAATTTGAATATTTAATTATTTACTCGTTAAATACCTTCCAATTTTCTCCTTCAAAAAGTGTGAATAAAAAGTCCCATTCATCTGGCCGATGTACAAAATTTTTTGGAATGGGGAGACGACCTTGATTCTTGTACAACGTATGGCAATCAGTTCTCCACCTATTGTATGTGTGACGAGCAGTTAGGTGGATCCAATCAAATAGAGCGTCGCCAGGAGGTCCATTCCAATCAATCTAAAAAAAACCTAAAAATCAAATATAAATCAAAATGAAATAAAAGTTAAGCATTATTAAATATGGAGGCATAAATCATCAAAAAAAAAAAATTAAGAATTAACAATAAAAATGTACTTACGCTAAGTTGATCAACTACAATCATAAGTTCATCTCTCTTGAGCTTAAAATAACTTTCGGTCAACATCGGAATATGTTCACGAACAATGCTCCCGATTTGCTTTGCGATCCTAGTAAATATTGTTTGTGTAAGGCAAACCCTTATCCATGTTCCACTTGAGAGGGAAACGTTTATTTTCATTGTTTGCGATGTCTCTTTTGATCGCCTTTCCTGTGATAATCCCCCGTCTTGAATTCTTTCTCACCGGCTCTTCTGTCGATTCAACATGGATGTGAGTGTGGCGAGAATTAATACGTATATCTAGAGTCGGTGTCCCACTAGTAGACGTGGTCGTATCGGTGTCGGGAAGTGTCACATCCGTAGTTGGTGACACCGGTGTAGTTAACCCCGAAGTCGGAGGGCATAATCGGCGTTGGACGGGAACGAAAGGTGTCACCGCTAACGAGACATCCACCAAATCACCCTCTAAACGTGTGGTAGTCCTCTCCAAGACCGACACCTTTGCTAAATTGTACGCTTGACTTCTTTTTGGAGGCATATCAAACTGCAAAATTGACCATCAAAGAGAATGAAAATGATATTTTGCAGCCAGATATACATCACAACTGATTTGAGCAACAACATTAAGGAAATATTACTTAAAAATGAAATAAAGACTTTTTGTGCCAAAAAAGATTAAAGGAAATATTACATAAAAAGGAAATATTACTTAAAAAATGAAATTGACCATCAAAGAGTTGTTAATTTGATCAAAACAAAAGCAAGGCACTAGTTGATTTAGCAAAACAGCAGTAGTAACATTCAACTGTCAACAACAACAATTTACAGAATTGACATCCCATCTCTTTTTTTCCATCAGTTGAAAGAATTGGGTTAAAACTTAAATAGGGCATGTGGTTTATGGACTTACCATTAAACAGTTTGATAACCCATCAATAATAATACTCAGAAGAACCATGGAACCAACAGAGCAATAATAACCCAACAATAATAAAACTCAGAAGAAAAATGAGAACAACAACAACCATATTAAAAACCAAATTAAAAACAAAATTAACCCATCCAAACGTTTCTGTCAAAATATGTGTCCTGTTAAACATTATTTAGATAGAGAAAAAACATGATATTAAAAGCATTTGAGGATATGACCTATTATGTGTCAAAAAAATATATATATTAAAAGCATTTACTTGTCAAAAAAATATAATTATATTAAAAGCATTTACTTGTCAAAAAAATGTAATTATATTAAAAGCATTTACCTATCAAAATCTTTCCATGCTTCACCATCCGCTGGATGCCTCAATACATCAACGTACGGGGACGTTTCCCCTTGACCATGCCATCGCATATGACCTGCAGTATATTTTGACATCTACAAATGCTGCAACCTCGGTGTCAGAGGAAAATAACGAACAATCTTCATTGGTACTTTGCTACCAACATCTTCATATCTTGGCAATCCACATACAGGGCACTGGTCATGCATGTCACCTTCTTTGTAGTATAAGAAACAACCATTTAAACATGCATGGATAAGCTCATACCCCATCCCAACGCTCTTGAGGATTTTTTTCGCCTCTGCGTATGATTTAGGAAGCTTCTTTGGAGTGGGCAATAAAGATTTTTGAAACCCCAAATACTTATCAAATGCCTTGATAGATATTCCAGTTTCTTCTTTAAGAGAAATTGCTCTTAGAAGGGCACCCAAGGAAGTTTTTGTATAACCCTCGTACAATAGAGTATTCGTTTCCGCTATCAGTCGTGAATAGGCATCAATCACTTTGAAAGCAACATTGTGTAACACCCTAAAAAATAGCGGAATAAAAATTCGAAACTTCTGCAATATGACGGCTATAAATTGGTAAACCTAGGTATATAAAACATGTTGAAACAACCCCAAAGTATCATCCCGATAGAACGGGGGAACAAGGCTATAGACATTACAATTAATTCGAATGAAGGATACACTAACAACCTAATAATCTAACTTAAATAAGAAAGATTAATATCGGGTGTTGCTATTCTTCCAAAAGTATGTCCGCTATCCAAAATACTGGTCTATGCATCTCCCAAAAAGACCGCTCTTGACCTCAAAGCCATCCACTCAGTCCCGACAAACCCCACCGGAAACCTAACCTGTTATACATGTCATTTTAAGAAAAAGTGTTAGGCTAGAGCCTAGTGAGATCAAACATTTGCAGTTTAAATAAACAAAGGTAAAAGTGAGTAAAGGAGTTTCTTTTGTACACCAATAATAATGGTAATAATAACAATAATGCTCTTTGAAATGTAGCAAGTACCTCTTGGGTTAACGGGGGAGACCTGCTTACTAACACAAATGTCGGAACACAAAAGTAAGCCATTCGATGAGTCAGTAAAGCCAATAAACAAATAAAGTACACGCAAGGGATGTCAGGCTCAGTGGCTTTAAACATACACCCACGGAAACTCAAGTTCAACCCCGAGGGGTCCTTACGTTGAGCTCCTCATCCAATATCGTAATACTTGAGCACGAAGGTCTTATAACCCATTCCGATGCCTAGCGTGCCTCGACGTGGAAAACTAGTCGTCCCAACGCCGGAACAATAATATAGCAACTTACAGGGTCATGACTCCCAAATGCAACAAATAAGCCAAAAATGCTCATAATGCCCAACGAATACTTCAACAAGTGTAATTATGCATAAAAGACATAAAGAATGATTTTCCCCAAGACAATTTCCATGCTTTACCGAACGATCGTTGGTTGAAACATAAATGACTATTATAAGCCATACTCTTTAAACATGATAAATTTTCAAATGCAAACTTATCAGCAGTTACCCACAAGAATATCATTTCTAAAACCCACAAGTGATACATGAATAGAGCCATCTTTTGAAATGCATTTTCCCAAGTAAAGGTAGGTTAGTAGTAACATCAACAAGCTCACATGATCATATTTCATAAAATTATCATAAAACCCTAAAATCTCCAAAAGTTAGACTTGGTACAAACCCACAAATCAAGCATATGAAAAGGAGATGTTTAGACATTTAAAACCCACATTTGACATGTATAAAGTTTTATAAAAGTGGGTGAACTCACCTTAGGGCTTTCTAAGAGAAAAGCCAAACCCTAGAAATGGTAGATGGAGAGTTGAAGACTTGAGATGATGACACAAGCTAGGTTCACCGAGAGTTTACCCTAAACAAGCATTAAACCTCCATACATGCTTGTGATAGCTCAATAAATGGAAATAGATGAGAGAAGACTTACCTAGGGTTCCAAAATCGCTCCCTTAGTTCCACACTTGCAATAAATGAGAAAAAAAGGAAGAAACCCATATTTGGGCGTCCAGAGGAGTTCCGCGGGTTATGTCGTGGCCTCAAGTCGCGGCATATGTCGCCCGTGTCCCTGAGAAGTTAGACAAACAGTGGGCTACGCGACTAGTGCCGCGACTCCAAGCCGCGAGGTAAGTCGCGTGGTCCACTGTTCCCTTCATCCAAAAAAATCAAGACTTGACACATGAACTTGGCTATAAACACGCAATACCCACGAATAGGATAACGTGCGATAACTAAGATTAAAGTATGGAAGACTAGGAGTCTGAATAATAGAATTATTACAACGAAAATTCAGGGTGTTACAATCCTCTCCAACTTGGGAATGATTTTGTCCCCGAAATCCTACTAACTAAACAAATGAGGGTATTTCCGCCTCCCAAGTCACATTGGTGCCACGGTGATGCTTCCATTGAACCTTTACCATCGTTACCTCTTTATGTCGGAGCTTCTTGATTACCCTTTCCAAAATGGCCTCGGGCTCTTCGATACAACGGTTATCATCCACTCGAATTTCGGACAAAGGAATAACGCTTTCTTCTTCCGCTAAGCACTTCCGCAAATAACACACGTGGAAAGTGGGGTGAATCCCGTCCATCTGCGGCGGTAAGTCCAATTTGTAAGCTTGGAGTCCGATTTGTTCGAGAATAGTAAACGGTCCAAGGAAACGAGGACTTAGCTTCCCACGCTTCCCAAACCAGATCAAGCCTTTCCAAGGAGACACTTTTAACATTACACGATCCCCCACTTGGAACTCCACCGGTCTCCTCTTTTTGTTGGCGTAACTCTTCTGGCGATATTGTGCCGCTTTCAACTGTTCCCGAATTGATTTGACTTTGTCGGTCGTCTCTTGCACAATCTACAGGCCAGCAAATTGCTTCTCCCCCGCCTCTAGCCAACACACGGGGGTTCTACACTTTCGCCCGTACAAGGCCTCAAATGGCGCCATCCCGAGACTAGAATGATAGCTATTGTTGTAATCAAATTCCACCAAAGGTATATGGGTATCCCAACCACCGCCAAAGTCGGTCACACATGACCTAAGCATGTCCTCTAGAGTTTGAATCATCCTCTCGCTTTGTCCGTCCGTTTGTGGGTGATATGTCATGCTCAAATTCACCCGCATGCCCAACTCTTGATGTAAAGCTCCCCAAAATCTCGACGTAAACCGACTATCGCGATCGAAAACTATCGACATGGGTATACCGTGTCTAGAGACCACTTCGTCTATGTAAAGCTGTTCCAACTTATCCATTGGCAAAGTTTCCCGCATCGCTAGAAAGTGAGCACTCTTTGTCAACCGATCGACAAGAACCCAAATAGTGTCGTTTCCTCTTAAGGTCTTCGGTAGTTTGGTCACGAAGTCCATGGTAATATTATCCCATTTCCACTCGGGTATTTCAAGCGACTGAAGGCTCCCATAGGGCCGTTGATGCTCGGCCTTCACTTGCGAACAAGTTACGCATCGCTCTACGTAATGAGCCACGTCCAATTTCATAATCGGCCACCAATAATGTAATTTCAAATCACGGTACATCTTGGTGCTTCCCGGGTAGATAGAATATTTGGACTTATGCGCGTCTTCTAAGAGTAGCTCTCGCTTCCCACCAATCTTTGGTACCCAAACGCGCCCGTTGAAGCATTTTATTCCTCGACTATCTTCGGTCAAGAGCAACCGATGTTTAATCATCACTTCATCTTTGAGGTTTTCTTCCTTCAAGGCTTCGGTTTGCGACTCTTTCATTCTCTCCATGAGAATTGATACCAATTCAATTCTTGTAAGTTTGGCTTGAAGTCTTCCACTATACTCTTTTCGACTCAACCCGTCGGCCACCACGTTTGCTTTACCCGGATGGTAGAGTAGTTCACAATCGTAATCCTTAAGTAGTTCCAACTACCTTCGTTGCCTCATGTTGAGTTCTTTATGATCAAAAACATACTTCAAACTCTTGTGATCCGTGTACAAGGTACACTTTGTGTCGTAAAGGTAATGCCGCCATAACTTTAGTGCGAACACTACCGCCGCCAACTCCAAGTCGTGAGTGGGGTAATTCTTTTCGTGCACCTTCAATTGTCTAGATGCGTAAGCGATCATTTTTCCCCTTTGCATGAGTTCACACCCAAGTCCCATTTTGGACGCATCATTATAGACCACAAAATCCTCCGATCCCTCCGGCAAGGATAAGATCGGAGCCTCACATAACTTCCTTTGCAATGTCCTGAATGCTTCCTCTTGCTCTTCAGTCCACACAAACTTTGCATTCTTCTTGGTCAACCTTGTCAATGAAGAAGCAACCTTGGAGTAGTCTTGTATGAACCTTCGATAATACCCCGCCAAGCCTAGGAAGCTTCGGATCTCTGATGGACTCTTGGGAGGTTCCCAATTCATCATAACTTCAATCTTGGCCGGATCCACCTTCACTCCATCTTTTGTAACTACGTGCCCCAAGAACTGTACTTCCTTCAACCAAAATTCGCACTTAGAAAATTTTGCATAAAGTTTCTCCTTCCTCAAAATCTCTAAGACGTCCCGAAGGTGACGCGGATGATCGGCCTCATCCCTTGAGTAAATAAGAATGTCGTTAATGAACACGATGATCGACTTGTCTAGGAACGGTCGACATACGCGGTCCATTAAGTCCATAAACACCGTTGGGGCGTTTGTCAACCCAAAGGGCATCACTAAGAATTCATAGTGACCATAAAGCGTCCTAAAAGCGGTTTTCGGGATGTCCTCTTCTTTGACTTTCACTTGATGATAACCCGAACGGAGGTCAATCTTCGAAAAGCAACCCGCTCCTTGAAGTTGGTCGAATAAATCATCAATTCTAGGGAGTAGGTATTTGTTCTTCACGGTCACCTTATTCAACTCCCTATAATCGATACACATCCGCATGGTACCGTCCTTCTTCTTCACAAATAAGACCGGAGCTCCCCAAGGTGAGGAACTTGGTCTTACGAACCCCTTCTCCAAAAGATCTTGCAATTGGCCCATCATTTCCTTCATCTCTGACGGAGCCAAACGGTATGGAGCTCGGGCTATAGGAGTCGCTCTCGGCGTCAGATCGATCTTGAACTCCACTTGGCGGTCAGGTGGTAAACCGGGCAAGTCGTCCGGGAATACATCGAAAAACTCCCTCACCACCTCGACATCTTCTAGCTTCTTCTTCTCGAGTTTGGCATCTATCACATACGCCAAAAAGGATGAGCATCCTTTCGACAAACACTTTCGTGCCTTTGCCATGCTAATGATTTCCACTTCACCCTTACGTCTCTCACCATACACGGTCACCGCATGACCATCCGAACCCGGAATTCGGATCAACTTTTTAGCACAAAGAATCTCCACGTGGTTAGTCGACAACCAATCCATGCCGACTACAACGTCAAATCCCCCGATGACCATAGGCATTAGATCAATCAAAAATTATCTCCCTTCGATTTCGAGTTTGCAATTTCTTAGAACGTCCCGAACCACTACTTGATCACCATCCGCAAGTTCTACCACTAACGCATCTTCTAAACTAGTAGTGGGCATTGATAGTTTTTGGCAAAACGAACTAGATACAAACGAAAAACTAGCTCCTGAGTCAAATAATACACGTGTAGGTACGGAGTTTAGGAGAAACGTACCTGACACTACATCCGTCGATGCCTTCGCCTCTTCGGTGGTCATCTGAAAAGCTCTCCCGGTTGCTTTAGGAGTGTCCACCTTTTTGCCTCCGCTAAAGTTCGTCTTTGCCTTCGGACATTCACTTCTGATATGGCCCAACTCTTACACTCGAAACAAACTCGCCCTTTGATTGAACATTCACTGAAACGATGGCCGAGTTTACCACATTTAAAACACGGATTGGACCCCGAATTGCAAGGGCCGGTGTGCTTACTTCGGCATTTAGAACACCACGGGGAATCCCGTCTCGGACCATTCCCCCGTTGATTGTTGTTGAAGTGATTTGGCCTCTTCGAAGATGTGGGACCCCCTTCCCACTTCCTTTTCTCGACTACTCTGCTCCTCTCCACCTTATTCGAGCCGTAAGAGTCTTCTACTAGTTTCACTTCTTCTATTGCCTCTCGAAGAGTAGAGGCCTTTGATACCCGAACCATGTTCACCATTTCTGTAGGGAAACCCTTGATGTATGCCTTGATTTTCTCTCTTTCAGTGGGGACTAGATGTCCCACCAAACCCAGCTTGTCCATAAATGATTTGTTATACTCCTTCACCGACAGGTTTCCCTTCTTCAATCCCCGGAACTCATCGATGATCCGATCCATAGCTCGCTCGTTACAGAATTCTTCCACAACCTTCTTCTTGAAGGTCTCCCAGCTCAGTTGGGTCAATACGGTGACCTCAATAGAAGTGGAATATACATTCCACCATGTGAGGGCGACCCTTCTCAGCATTTGGGATCCGAATACAGCTTTCTGACTTTCCCCACACTCACTTGATCGGAAGGCCTGCTCCATTTCTGTTATCCAGTTCATGCATTCCACCGGGTCGTTAGTGCCCTTGAATTCCGGTGGACGGCATCCGAGAAATGCTTTAAAGGTACAAGCCTTAGACGTTTGCCTCACTTCTGGGTTTGGGGTTTCATTAGAAGGGATAACGGGTCCCGTACCCCCGGATCCCGCCACGACAACATTCTCCGCCACCGCCTCGTGCCTATGGTGGTTAGCATCTCAGTCATCCAAAAGTTTCAGAAATACTTCTTGCTGCTGAGCCATAGCTGCATTCATCACCTGCATCATCCGCTCCATCATCCTTGTTTCCGGAGTTACCTCCTCCATAATCGGATGAGTTGCAGCTATGTTACGTTGGGGTATGTGTTCCGGTCCTCCACCCAACACGTTTATAAAAAGTGGGGGCAGATCATTATTCGTTACTCTCGGTTGGTCAGCCGTAGATGCAGCCGTATCCTGCCCTTCTGGCCGATTACGCGTATTAACCATAGTATGCCACACACGCGAGAATATAGGTGAGATGAGGATGAACATAATATAAACAAGGAAATGTACTACCACCTTCATTAATTATCATAACAACGGAAAAACAAGCATAATCACGTAAAACATCTTCATAATAACGTTAGCTAGGCGAAGTTATGAACATGCAATACATAAAAATTTTCATTCCCATTACCATAACTCTTAATTTGTGTAGCTTCCATCGACTCTAAAACCATCTTATCTTACGAGTTCTACCCAATCTCACACAATCATTGCCTAATTTCACAGCTTAAGTCTAGGTACCCTACATCCATACCTAATTCACTTAAACTAAGGCTCTGATACCAACTTGTAACAGCCTAAAAATTAGCGGAATAAAAATTCGAAACTTCTGCAATATGACGGCTATAAATTGGTAAACCTGGGTATATAAAACCTGTTGAAACAACCCCAAAGTATCATCCCGATAGAACGGGGGAACAAGGCTATAGACATTACAATTAATTCGAATGAAAAATACACTAACAACCTAATAATCTAACTTAAATAAGAAAGATTAATATCGGGTGTTGCTATTCTTCCAAAAGTATGTCTTCTATCCAAAATACTGGTCTATGCATCACCCAAAAAGACCGCTCTTGACCTCAAAGCCATCCACTCAGTCCCGACGAACCCCACCGGAAACCTGACATGTTATACATGTCATTTTAAGAAAAAGTGTTAGGCTAGAGCCTAGTGAGATCAAACATTTGCAGTTTAAATAAACAAAGGTAAAAGTGAGTAAAGGAGTTTCTTTTGTACACCAATAATAATGGTAATAATAACAATAATGCTCTTTGAAATGTAGCAAGTGCCTCTTGGGTTAACGGGGGAGACTCGCTTACTAACACAAATGACATAACACAAAAGTAATCCATTCGATGAGTCAGTAAAGCCAATAAACAAATAAAGTACACGCAAGGGATGTCAGGCTCAGTGGCTTTAAACATACACCCATGGAAACTCAAGTTCAACCCCGAGGGGTCCTTACGTCGAGCTCCTCATCCAATATCGTAATACTTGATCACGAAGGTCTTATAACCCATTCTGATGCCTAACGTGCCTCCACGTGGAAAACTAGTCGTCCCAACGCCGGAACAATAATATAGCAACTTACGGGGTCATAACTCCCAAATGCAACAAATAAGCCAAAAATGCTCATAATGCCCAACGAATACTTCAACAAGTGTAATTATGCATAAAGGACATAAAGAATGATTTTTCCCAAGACAATTTCCATGCTTTACCGAACAATCGTTGGTTGAAACATAAATGACTATTATAAGCCATACTCTTTAAACATGATAAATTCTCAAATGCAAACTTATCAGCAGTTACCCACAAGAATATCATTTCTAAAACCCATAAGTGATACATGAATAGAGCTATCTTTTGAAATGCATTTTCCCAAGTAAAGGTAGGATAGTAGTAACATCAACAAGCTCACATGATCATATTTCATAAAATTATCATAAAACCCTAAAATCTCCAAAAGTTAGACTTGGTACAAACCCACAAATCAAGCATATGAAAAGGAGATGTTTAGACATTTAAAACCCACATTTGACATGTATAAAGTTTTATAAAAGTGGATGAACTCACCTTAGGGCTTTCTAAGAGAAAAGCCAAACCCTAGAAATGGTAGATGGAGAGTTGAAGACTTGAGATGATGACATAAGCTAGGTTCACCGAAAGTTCACCCTAAACAAGCATTAAACCTCCATAAATGCTTGTGATAGCTCAATAAATGGAAAGAGATGAGAGAAGACTTACCTAGGGTTCCAAAATCGCTCCCTTAGTTCCACACTTGCAATAAATGAGAAAAAAGGGAAGAAACCCGTATTTAGGCGTCCAGAGGAGTTCCGCGGGTTATGCTGCGGCCTCAAGTCGCGGCATAAGTCGCCCGTGTCCCTGAGAAGTTAGACAAACAGTGGGCTATGCGACTAGTGCCGCGACTCCAAGCCGCGAGGTAAGTCGCGTGGTCCACTGTTCCCTTCATCCAAAAAAATCAAGACTTGACACATGAACTTGGCTAGGAACACGCGATACCCACGAATAGGATAGCATACGATAACTAAGATTAAAGTATGGAAGACTAGGAGTCTGAACGATAGAATTATTACAACGAAAATTCGGGGTGTTACACATTGTCCACGTCACAAACATGAGCACCCTCCTCGGCAATTGATTCATTATCATTGTATCGCTCACGGGATGGAAATGCATCTTCCACAAATTGTACAACAGGATTCACATTGTGACTCGAGGATGCTCGATCGCGTATCATATTCAGCCTTCGGTGCGATGCAGTAGGTATATCTGTAACCTCACCGTGTCTGTAACCTCACCGTGTTGATCCCACACGGTATAAGTTTTCATTATACCAACATCTTTCAAATGAAAATTTATATCTGCCTCGTTTTGAAATAACATGTTGCCACAGTCTATATAGGGGCATTTGTAATAACCATTCCAACTCACTGAATTATTTTTAGCAAATTCCAAAAATCTATATATTCCCAAAATATATTTTTCCTCGTATCTTCTTAAATTCATCCAACTTTTATCCACATTATCTGTCATGTCTGTATGTTAAAAATAAATACATAAATAAACAAGAAATAACTACAAAATCGCCAAAATTCCTCCAAAATACGTTCCAAATTTCAATTACCTATATATATTTATATTTTTTTACCTTAGTCAACATAGAAACAAGAAAATATGTTGCCTAAGATAATTTTCATTTATTAAAAAAACATTATAAAACGTTCCAATTTTACATGATATAAACATGAAATAACTACAAAATCATACAAAATAAAATAAAGTAAGAGCTAAACGTATTTTAGACACGTAATAATCCAAATTTAGACGAGATAAACATGAAATAACAACAAAATTATAATTACCTAAGAAAATCTAAATGTATTTTGATGACAAAATTTGAATCAGGTTCCAAATTTAAATGACATAAACATGAAATAACTACAAAATTAGGCAAAATAAAACAATAATTACCTAAGAATCTTTAAACGTCATTTGATGATGAAAACGACGTTTGATGGAAGCCAAAAGTCGTCAAAATCGCGTCCCAATTCCTTAGAAACGAATTTTTTTGAAATAGTGAAGAGATGTTGGAATGAAGATGAAATGTTGGAAATGGGGGAACTATCATTTTATAACAATGATTGTGATCTTAGGCAACATAGAAACATGAAAATATGTTGGCTAAGCTAGATCTTAGGCAACAAACATAATAGATTATATGTTGCCTAAGTAAAAGTAGGTGTGATCTTTAAATCATACGTCAACATAGTTATTACACTTTCAACTAACTATATTTATTTATATTTTTGACATTAGGCAATATAGAAACAAGAAAATATGTTGCCTAAAATAACGTTCATTTATTAAAAAAAACATATAAAACGTTCCAATTTTACATGATATAAACATGAATTAACTACAAAATCATACAAAATAAAATAAAATAAGAGTTAAACGTATTTTTAGACACGTAACAATCCAATTTTAGACGAGATAAAAATGAAATAACAACAAAATTATGATTACATAAGAAAATCTAAATGTCTTTTGATGACGTAAACGTTTGTTGGAAACCAAAATCGTTCCAAATCACGTTCCAAATTTAAATGATATAAACATGAAATAACTACAAAATTAGACAAAATAAAATAATAATTATTAAGACAAAATAATAATTTAAATGATTATATATTGCCTAGGTAAAAGTGGGTGTGAAATTTAAATAATCCGTCAACAAATTATTACACTTTCAAATAACTATATTTATTTATATTTTTAACCTTATGCAACATAGAAACAAGAAAATATATTGCCTAAGATAACTTTCATTTATTAAAAAAAACATTATAAAACTAAGGCAACATAAAGAAAGATGTTGCTTAAGATAGTTGAGGCAACATATAATTATTCATATGTTGCATAAGGTCTGACTTAGGCAACATATAATTATTCAATGTGGCTGGATTGGCGTTGGAATCGCCGGATTATCATCTAAACTAGAGAAGAGGGTTTTTATCTCTTTGGTTTTTTACCCTTTTTTAAAAAAACTAATGGGAATAAAGTACTCATGGTTTCTATGTCATCTCACAATGACCGAAATTGAACCAATAATATCAGTCAATTATACCAATAATGCTTGATAATTGACATGAACCGGTTGTTGGATATTTGCCTACTCATTTATCCCACATAGGAAAACTCTCAAAAGTTTTGTGAGTTTATAAACCTAAACCTACACTACTTATCAAAATGGAGAAAAGCCCAAAGTAAAGGTTTGGCATTGGGCTTTAGTAAGGGAATCCTTAAATATTTAATGGTCAAAAGATGGGCCTTGGGGCTCTTGGTCACTGTTGTTTTTTTTCTTTTTCCCATACGACAGTGTTGAATGCGACTTCCACGCAGGTAAACCCGCCCCAACCCGCATTCATCTTTGACCGTTTTTTGACGGTTATTTCGGTTGATTGAAGCACAAGTATATAAACCTGGCTTTTCCCTCCATTTCAGAACACAAAAATTCCCTGCATATTCTCTCCATTTTCTCTCTTTTTCACTTGTTATCAAAAGAATACATTATCAATTCGATGGGGTTGAATTGACGTGCATCAATTCAATCGGATAGTTGTATCCTCTAGGCGACGTCCGGAACCAAGCACGATTGTGGACGAAATTTTGTCTTAGGACACTGCATCTGCAGGCCTCTATCCTCGTTATCATCATTCAATTCTCGTCAACCATCGAAAAGGTACACAAGTTCTTGATTTACTTGAAATTTAATAAGTCGTTTTTCATTATTTCTTGTTTAATTATGTTATCGTGAGGATTGGTTCTATCACTAGTAACCTAATTTCAAGGGGGTTTATATAAATTAATGCATCGTTCTGAGTTAAAGTCGGTGTAAATATTTCAGGTTTTTATCATATTTTCAACTAATAATCCTTCATTCGTGAACAAAAACACAAAGTTTTATTTCAATGAAAACTACTTTCTTTCTTATTTCTCTTTAACTTCAAAAATTAAATTTGAAAATTTCCATTCTCCTTTGGTAGCTTAGTTATACAGCCTTGCATGTGTTTGCGACTTGCAGGAGGAGGGCGGTACTAACGCATGCCCAGGGCCCAAAAATATTAGGGGCTCAAATTTTTTTTGTAAGCATATATACTATATAGTAGTAGTTTGAAAAAATTAATATATTAAAGACACCCAAAAATTTTGTAACATATAATAAGAGGCAAAAAGAATTTAGTAAATAACAAGGGACCAAAAACATATTAACTAATTACATTACTAAATAAAAAAATAATAATTGGCCATTCGTAATATCCTATTGCTTTTGCCTCTTTAATTTTTCAAGGTCAATACTATTGACTATTGATATCTCTATTTGCTTGACTATTTTCGTGTTTCAACAATACAACAGATAACAACTTTAAGTTTATGTATTTGATGTTGTCATGTGTTTTTGTTGGATATTTTTATTTATTTCGGCTTATAATGACTTGTTATTTGCTTATCTATTTTGCATAATTGCTTTTGTTGGCTATTGCTATCTATTTTTGCTTCTCCAAATGATCTTATACTGTTGTTTAACAACCGACTTATTGTTCTAATGGGTTATGACCAAGGTTCAAAATAGCGTGAGACGTGGAGTCAAGGTCAAGCCTTAAGCCTTACACGCCACGGCGAGGACGCGGGATTTTTCAAGGCGAGACATAAGGCGGCAAATTTGTATGTCATATTCAAAATTATATATATACATATATGTTTTATATATATTATTCTAATCAAATAATGATATTAAAGTATGTACATTCATATTGGAAGAAAAAAATCATATAAATTAATAGTATAAAAATAGTTTTTGATTTAATATTTAAAATATAACATAGAAAGATAATTTTACAACATCGTTTTAATCGCGAGTCCATAACGTTTATGATTTCGTGAAACTGTGAGTGATTGATTAGATAAATTCATAAAAATGTTAAATCTAAAGTTAAAAATGTAAAAGCACAAAAGATAAAAAAAATTAAAAATTAAAAAAAATTGAGAAAAAAAATCACGTCTTAGAAAAAACGCACGCCGTGGCGCACCTTAAGGCGCCATAGCGTGAGTAACGCCTTACAGAAACGTTATGGGCTATTTCATAACGGCGGAGACACGTCTTGCGCCATATCGTGCCATAGCACACGCCATGGCGCGCCTTTTTGAACACGGGTTATGACGTGTTACATGATATTGTGATTAATAAATAAAATTTTCCTACTAAATGTATTAAGTAATATGTTTTATATATGTCATGTTCTATAAACTTTTAATCCTAACATCTTATTTAGTGTAGCAAGAAAAGAAGGAAAAGAAAATCCAAAGATTTTCATCAATTGTTTGACTTCTTCATCTTTCATTGGGATTCCACCACCACAATATTATATTTAAGTGTTCAAGCAACAATTCATGAGAATACACATTATAGATTTCATTCATATTCCTACTGATCTTTATTTGTCTATATGTCTAGAAAACTTTGATAATCTTCTCTATCATTAACTCTCTCGATTACTTTTTTTGTATCAAAACAATACATGCATATTTCTTGTTATGAATTAAGAAAAATCTTACCTTTTAAAAATACTTATCAACCATTGTAGATGGTCAAACTCATATCTATATATTAGGACTTCAAAACTATCCTTGTTTTTTTGTACATTATACACTTGGTTGCTAGTTACCTAATAAAAAGTACACAAATATGAAGTACTCTCTTATCTATATTAAAGAAGAATAAGATTTCTTTTCTCTATGAATTATTAGCATTTTTTGTATTCATTTTTCTGGAGGGCCTGATTTTACATACGTCCAAGGCCCAAAAAATTTAGAAACGGGCCTGGTGACTTGGATGCCATTACATATATCAGAATCAGAGATAAATGCTGAGGGAATAATTACTGACCATGCATGGACCCACTCCATGAGGATTGTCGGTGCAAACTGCAAAGGGTCAAACTATAGCAATAATTGGCATTGTTGGAAGTAATGTGATTTCTAAGAGGTGGTGAGAATGAAACGATGGGCTATGGCATCATTAGAAGTAATGCGATTTCTAAGAGGCTGTGAGAATGAAACAGTGGGCTATATCCATTTGACCATTTCATTAATTCTCACCGCAAATCTGGCCCCATTTATGTACCTTTCAAAGAGATAGTAAGGACGATCATCACTCTGCAAGCAACCCGCAAAGCGTTGGCCAACTTGGACACAAAAATTGTTTTTCTTCAAATGCATGTGGTAATGAATTCCATTCTGTGAATTTAGTCGGTCAACAAAAAAAATATCAAATTCTCTGGTAACAAACATGAAATTAATGTTTCCAATTATAAAAGAAATTGTTTTTTTTTTGCTTCCTAATGATTCCATGCATTGAGAACAAGTAGCCAATTTTTATACAACAGAGTGGATTGTATGGATAGAGAACAGTCAATTAGATGAGTTTAATTGAGTAAAGCCAAGTGAGGCAACATCACATGACTTATGCCCCATCTAGAAATTAAATCCTCCTCCATTCCTCCATTATCAGATTTCCCATTTCCCTCTAGTTGCAAATACAAGATATATACTATAAATAAAAGTGAAGACTGCATGCCATCAAGTTAAAGCCAGCCTACTTCCTAAACAATTCCTTCATTAAAAAAAACGTCCTTTCTCACTGCAGATACATGGGTGTTTTCCGTGTGCATTCTTTGGTTGCTAATCTGAAACAAATGATCAAACTGCACAACAAACACCAATCAGATGTTCCCAAAGGACATATGGCTGTGTACGTTGGAGAAATCCAAAAGAAACGGTTTGTGGTTCCTTTATCTTACTTGGACCAACCATTGTTCCTAGATTTGTTACGTAGGTCAGAAGAAGAATATGGGTTCAACCATCCGATGGGAGGACTTACCATTCCCTGCCATGAAGAAACCTTTGTGAACCTTACTGCTCAATTGCATTCGTAGTTTGGAGACAAAGAATTTGTCATCCTACAAAGTGATCAGCACCACGATTTTGTTCATTCTTAATATCATTATTTGTTTTTTGAACGGAAAGTTAACGCATACACACGTTCCAGCGGTATCGGGTCTCCATTACGGGCAATCCCACTAATCCGCTGCGACCCGGCCCAGCCTTTGGCTGAACCCGGCCGGCAGGGTAGAGGGTCCCATAGACTGGACCCACCCGAACCGATTCCGGACCCGGCCCGAAGGACCAGACCCAGAGTCTGGATATCTCAAGAAAGTGTGACTCGTGGGAATCGAACCCAGGTAATGTGGCTTTCACTCCACACCCCCCCAGAATGTGTTACCTATCCAACTGAGCTAACCCCCTTTGATTCTTAATATCATTATTTGATTAGGATTATAGGAGGTGTTGCTCTAAACCATGTAAAAAGAGACATATTCTCATTTTCGATTGTTTTATAATGTTAGAGATTTCTATATTTCGGCTTACCTAATTATGTGGGTATATATAAGATTAGATATATTTGGATTTGAATGTCTTTAATCTTTTCCTGTATTTTCTGCATTTTTAGTTTGTTTTTTCCTCATTATGTATTTCCTATATATTCATTCATTCATCGTATGTTCTCTCATTCTAGAATTAATCAAAAGATAAACAATGTTCGTCTCTTTTATCTCTTCTACATATTCGATTTATATATATCAGAGCATTATTGTTTCTTATGAGCAAAGATTTGTTGTGATAACTACGGGTTATATATTCTAGAGTAAATTACACTCTCGTCCTGTGGTTTGCTCAGAATCTGGATATGGTCCCTATTTTAAAATAATTACATCAGAGATCCCTGTGGTTTGCATTTCGTTTCACCCCGAGTCCCTACTGCTAACTCTGTTAAAAACCTTCCGTGAACTCAAGGGTAGATAAGTCGTAAACCATTTTACTTTTTTGTCTATTTTTATAATAAAAATTAAAGAGATAAAAGAAGCCACCTGCAACACGTCCCCACCTCCGACCTCTTCCGATCGGCAGCCACCTCCGTTCACCTCCCCACCTCCAACCTCTTCCGTTCACGTCCCTCACATGCGACGTAAAAGAACCCACCTGCAACACACATCGATCACAAACCCATAGATGACATCCCATGGCCTCCTTCACCGTCGACGTCCCCTCCCATCTCTATACACCAAGCTAGCTAGAGTCTTGATTGCAGCCTCATTCCCAAATCTACACAACGTTTTCGTCACCATCACTTATCAGTAAGTTGTCGGTCATCGATATGAGTATCGATTTTCTTAGTGACAGGTAATGGTGGCATGATTTGATGCATGAACTTGGTCGATTGAAGACTGTATCAATAGAAATTAGGTGCTGAAAAACATGAATTTAAGCGGACGATGTGCTCATATCTGGTTTGCCTGAGATGTGACCAGACCGATGGGTTACACAGGACTAGACGAACTCAGATGAAATTATCGTAGAAAAAATTGCATATATATATATATATATTTTCAGTTTTATATGTATATATGTAGTGATATGTGTTGATGGAGAAAAAAGTGTTGTATGTGTATATATATATATATATATATATGTGTGTGTGTATTCATATTTGTTGGTCCCAAATAGTAGTAAATAAATAAGATAAGTATTGTAGAAGGGGGGTTGAATACAATACACACAGTTTTTCACTTAATTTAATTCTTATTGATTTGAAATCAAGAATTACACATAGAAACTTTTGATTGTTGCAGAAGAAAACAGATGAATCTGCTCAAACAATCTTACACTAGGAGAAATGAAGAACAATTGTAAAACACTTAGAAAACAATAAGAACTTCATAGAGAGAAAATGCTAGCGCACTAAGAGAGTCGGTTCAACTGGTTATCTTGCATGTTGAAGCATCCATCATATTTATAGTGCCTCATTCATTTAATGCATGGGACACCTGTTAAGCAAGGGATGGACACAGGTCTTCTGCATAGTACATGATGTATCTTTTGTCTTGAGGTGTTTTGTCATGAAGTGTTGACCTGCAGAGAATACTGTAGACCTTTACTCAAAAGAGTGTAGGAGACAAAGCTCACTTTTCTGATCATCGGATGAGGTCCACGTCAATGCAAAATATCACAAATATACTTTCTCATAAAAGTACAATGTGTTTGTGTCGATGATATTTTCCCACCAAAACTTATCAAAGACAAGTTTGGTGAATTGAGAGACAAGTCGGCACAGATCACCACATACATCTTCAAGATCCTGAAGATGTGAGGAATCTTCGGGCTTCTGAAGATGTGAGAATGGCACCATCATGGCCGATGGTGTTGATCATATAAGCATGCTTGGCTTTAGGCTGAGAAGTCCATCTTTAATCCGCTTTGAGAGATATACTTCTTCTTTGTCTTTTTTGGCTGATCTTCGACTTCACCGAACATTTTTATAGAAACCAAGCTGCTAAAAGAACCTCAAAATATTCTAAGTATGATGATACAAAATGGAAGATCGGGAGGTCATCTTCAAATCTTCAGATGACCCAACAATCTCCCCCTATTTGAGGATGACATCCATACTTAAGAATAAAACAAAGAGTATACTAAATAATTCATTTTGACCCATATTTACTCTTTTTGGGTTTTTTTCACATAGTCCATTCTTTTTGTTCTTTTCGTTTTTTTAAATATATCTGACATTTACAAATGAATAAAAAAACTGGGTATAACTATACAAACGAATAAATAAATACAATGAATAAAGAATGAGAAAGTAAATATATACAAAGCTACAAAAGATAGTAGTCGGAATTGATTGAACTTGAGTGGTTGGTTGCTCTCCCTCAATTCATACTCCCCCTCAACTAATGTCAGGTGGCTTTGATCACACAGTCTAATGCAAAATTAGTTTCAGCAGAGTTTAAGCTTGAGTGGTAAGTTGCTCCCTCTTAACTCATCCTCCGAACCTGCTCATGGAAAGGCAAATTCATCCTTGGATCGTGCAGAATCATCGGGACTGAGAATCCCGGGTGATAGGTTGTGAGGTGGAGAAGAGGCACCTTGGATAGGGGAGGACTCCAAGTCATCCTTATCAATCAAGGAAAAGATTGACGAAGGAATAATAGGGGTCCCTAATTTTACAATTGTATCCTTTTGTGAGGATACAAAGGAGGTGGCTTTGCGTTTAGTAGAGTCCCAGGGCCAGATGGGAAAATTTCAACACCCACCGATTAGAAGAACCGGTGGGTGAAGTAGGTGGCTTGACCCTTGAAACCTTCCTCAACCTCTTGAGAGGAGAGGGAGGGGAAGAAGGTGAGTGCCTCCGCTTTAAAGAGAGATGTGTGACCGGGGCAACAACCGAAGGTTCTTTCGATCGTATGGTCATCTTAGCAAGTGCGGAGGTGCCAGAAGCTTTTGAGTTTTTTTTTCGGCTTCACTGGGATGGGGCAGATAGAGCCACTATAGATGAGGGAGCCTTGGACATCGGAGTGTAGAGAGCATCAACCCATTGTAGATCGGAAGAATTTATGAAGGAAATCATACCTGGGCTAAGAGCTCGAATGGTGGATATAGAGCCCTTGTTGAGAGAAGTCTTCTTGACCTTCTAAGTGTTGGTAGGAGAGTCATCACCAAATCAATTTGTAACACAACTATTTTTCTCCCCCTATTTGATGATGACACCAACACATAGAAAAAAATTGACACAGACACTCAGAAAAATTACAAGACAAGAAGAACTCATAAATTCAGTGGCCCATTTTTTTTGGGCTCTTTTCCGAAGTTTTTTTTTTGTTAGAAAGGAAAAAAACGAGAAGAGAGGTGGGAGATGAGAGTTGAGGGATGAGAGTGCGTTGAAAGAGTTGTGAGATTCGAAGTGGGAAAAAAGTAAGGATGGGGTAAATAAAGGAGGAGAGGAAATGGGAGGGAAGAGTGTAGGGAGAGGGAAGGGTGAGAGGTGTTGAAGATTTGGAAGTGGAAAAAAATTTGAGGAGGATGGGAGTGACGTAAAAAATGGGAGGGAGGAGTGTAGTGTGGATTGTTGGGAGATGTGTGAGTGTGGGTGTGGTGGAGGTGATGGTGAGAAAAAGAAAAGGAGTTGTGGGTTGTTTTGTTTTTTTTTTAATTTATAATTTTTTTTAAATGTCGGCTGCCGAATTTTTTTTTTAAAAAGAGAGAGGATGTCATTGGAGTTTTCATAGGAGAGTAATTTAAAAAAAATCTTTAGGATATCACAAAAATAGTTGATTTATAAAGATCTCTTCAGAAATTTGTTTTACTTGTACACTCAAAGAAAAAATGTAAGCTCTCTCATCATGCTCATCTTATATCAAAATTATTAGAGAGGCAAACTCCCGACAAAGAGATTCATCGATAGCACAAATGATGATGTCATCTACATAGATTTGAACAAGAATGATATAACCTGTTGTGTTCTTGAGGAAGAAGATGTTGTCGACTTTACTTTGAGAGTATTTGTCTTCTAGCAGAAAACTTGACAAAGTATCATACCAGGCTTGGGGAGCCTGTTTAAAGACATATAGAGCTTTATCCAATTTATACACATAGTCAGGATGTGAAAGATATTCAAACCCATGTGGTTGTTTCACATAGACTTTCACATAGACTTATTATGGAAAGAGAGATGGAAGATCGACAGGAGTAGGTGAAGATGGAATCTATGGTTGAGAAAGTGGGATGATTTGTGGTGAAGTTTGAGGTTGAGACGAGAATGAGAGATCAGTGGGAATGATGGAGGAAGGACAGGTGATATGATGATAAATGGGAAAGAATAGGATAGAAGGAATCTTGATCTTCATATATGACTTTCTGAAGATCAGTGATTGAAGATTAGAAAATAGGTAAGTCACCATTTTGATTAGTTATCTTTGAGGTGAAAGGAACATATGGTTTTGAGTTAGATGAAGGATTTTGAGAATCTTCACCAGCACATGATGAAATCCAACAATCATCATCAGCACATGAAGAGATGATAACTTAAGATCATTAAGCTTCACATGAGTAGATGCATTTTCTCCTAAGATTATAGACTCGGTAGGATTTAGAAGAGAGAGAATATCCTATGAAGATTCCTTCATAAGATTTGTTGATGCTCAAACACATGCAATCACAGAGAAATCGTTTCTTTGGTACCCATTTGGAAATGGGTCCTTTTTGAGTTATAAGAAGATGGAGAATCCTTGGAAGTATTTCTGTCGATTCTTTCCACAAGGACAATCCTTAGCAAGATGAAAGGTATTACCACAGTTATAGCACTTTCTATATATAAAAACCTTTTTGGAGCTTTGATCAGCTTCCTTGTGATGACCCGTCACATTGACTTTTATGGCTTTTGAAGATAGAGAAGAGTCAAGAGGCTTGGGACCCAAGATACCTTTACCAGAGTTAGCTAAAGGAATAGAAGAGGGTACATTGGAATCTAGCTTTTTCGTCATTACATATCTGGGGATAGGAAGAGAGAAGGATTTCTTGGAGTCTTTCTTTGGAAACTTCATTTTGGGAGGAAGATTGGCAACTGATTTTCCCTTTTTAAAGGAAGAGAATTTCCTTGAAGATGACTGAGGATCTTTGGTTGGAATTTTGGAGGGTTTGGATTTTGAAGAGGAAGCCTCATTGATTTTCAAGGATGTCATAGACTCAAGAATAGGTTTAGGAGGGTCATTTGAGTCTTGAGCTTCCTCACTTTAAAGAGGTGAGCCAATACTCTTGTCTTTGATGAACATTCCAAACTTGAGATTTTCAGAAAGATCAGAAGAGTCTAAAGGTTCAGAGATGTCAGAGTTCTCTTCAGAAGATTCATAGAATGAAGGAAGAGAGAAAGGAGCATGGGTGTCAAAAGGAGGTTCAAGGTCAGATTTCCCAAAGCCTAGTCCAGACTTGTCATCACAAGACATTTGATCTTGAAAAATCCTTTCTAAATTTTTGGAGGAACTTGTCCACCTGTTCATAATTTTTTTGCTCTCCTTTAAAAACCTTTTAAGAAGTTTATTTTTCTCTTTGGCAAGAGTGAAATTTATGGTTTTCAAATCTTCAAGCTCAACCTTGACTTTGTCAAAATGTTTTAGTTGAGAAAGACAAATTTGAAGTTGAGAAGAGAGAGATTTTATCTGAGCATTTGCCTTTTTCTTTGCATCTTTGGCTTCATAGAAGTCAATGGTCAAAGAGTCAAAGGCTTCAATCTTTTCAGCATCAGAGAGAGAGAGAGAGAAAAGGATGTACCTAGGTAGATGAGGTAGAGCACTCAGCAGACACAAAGGCCATAAAGGAGGATTGAGCTTCACTGTCATCAACATCATCTATTTTAGCCATAAAGCAAAGGTTGGCCATTTCTTTGTCACTTTCAGAAGTGGGTTCATCTGCCCAATCATGGGTTTCAGTCATTTGACCTTTTCCCTTTTTGAGCAAGGTTTTATTTCCATCATTCTCTCTCTTATATTTTGCCTTGTATTTCTCAGCACGGTCAGAGTTTGAAGGGACATACATATTTGACTTTTGAAAAAAAGGTTGGTAGGAATAAGATTTGGTTCTGACAGACCTAGAGGACGATTATAGGAGGGTAGTCTGGATTTATCAGATGACCTGCTTCTGCACTCAGAAGCAAAGTGTCCCTTCCTCCTACACCTGTAACATTCCTCATTTGATTTGTCAGAGGTAGTGGTTTTAGAAAAAGTAGAAGATAATTTTCTTGAAAACTTGGATTTTCCAGAAGAGAATCGAGGGTTACTGGAAGTTTCCTCACCTTCATCATCAGCCTCACTAAGGTAGGCTTCTGAAGGATCATTAGGGTCATCTTGACTATCACGGTCAGAATCGGAGGGATAGGTGATTCTAGGAACACACACAGAGTTTTTGGAAGAATCACTGACAAGAGCTAGAGAAGAGCTTTTAATGTCTTTTGTGATAGACTTCTTAAGCAGTTTAGTATGCTCACAGTTGAAGAGAGTGCCATACAAAGCAGTGAGATGCATAGAGTCAAGATCCTTGGTAGACTTGATACAAGTACAGACATTTTCCGAAAACTCAGGAAGACAGTCCATGAACTTGCACAAGACTTCCTCATTGTCATAAATGTGACCCACAAGTTTAAGATCATTGACAATACCGTTTAAACAGTTATAGTAGTCTGAGAGAGATTCCCCATTTTCATACGAAAAGAGTTCATACTTTCTTACAAGAGCAATCTTTCTGCTCTTTCTCACCTCAGACGTACCTTCATAAAGAACACATAGAGTAGACCACATTTCTTTAGCAGAAGAAAAATTAACAAGAGAGTGATAGATCTCATCAGGTAGAGAAAAGGCAATGATGACTCTGACTTTAGTATCAAGAGCTATAAGACGTCTGTCTTCATCATTATATTTACTGGGGTCCTTTACAATGTATCTCCCAGTAGCTGGAGTTCTTTCTTCCTCAGAACAGTCCTCATTGATAACACCAATTTATGGTATTATTTTTATATCATTAACCGGGTAAAAGTGCTTAATTCCAAGTGAAATTAGCGGAGTTTTATAATTTAAATCAAGTGTTTCAGGATTATGCATCATGTAATGAGATAGCCAAGATTGAATACGAAAAGTTGGTTTTCCGAACGATAATCGAGCATAACGTTCGTCAAGTTCCAAGCCCGAAAAATGGCCGGTGAAAAAGTGAGGTTAAGAAGAAAAATCAATTTCAAAAGTGGGCCAAAATCAGTGGCTGAAGTACCTTGTTATGTGGGTTGCTGAAGCTGAACCCACGGAGCAACCTACCAGAATGAAAATTAGGGTACCTTTTGATGTGAGTTGCTGAAGCTAACCTACGGAGTAACCCACGAGAAAAGGGTTGGACGTTTTTAATGGTTATATTTTAGGGTTTTCATGGACTGATCATATCATTATCAACTTGGCGACGGGAGGAAGCAAGGACAACACTTTGGGCGATTTTTGCAAGAGGAGAACACAAGATTGAAGCTTGGAAACATCTTTGGTCACGATTCTTACACGAATTCTTCCAATTCTTCGTCGGTATCACATAATCAAAAGGGAGTTTTTCAATCTTTGATTATTCGAGAGATTTTTCTTAGATCTATGACTACTTCTACTACTTTCTTGTTTAATACCCCCGACATGAACTAATCTTTAGATGTTGGGGGTTGGTCTGATTATGGTTTAAGCTTGTGAACTTGTGATTGGGAGTTTTTATCAGTTTTTCCTAACTAATGAAGCATATGATTTGGGTTTTAATGCTTTTGTGAGTCTGATCAACTTTCATCTGATTTGTTCGTTATTAATTAAGTTCGAGAGAATTAATTGTTAACAAGAACTAGAATTATATGCCTAAGGTGAGAAATTGGATAGAGATATACCAACTAAACCTTAGTATCATAATAATCTGGAACTTAATGTGTTTTGAATTCATGTGTTAAGATCGAGAGATGAAACTTGTGCTTTCAAAATAAAATCCGTTGTTGCTTGAGAAAGAACAACGGTGATTTCACAGATTAGATTTTCATTAAAGGGTTTAACTGATAATTGCTCTCAAGAATATTGTTCATTAGTGAAACCCATAGGATTTCCAACCCTCAACTATTTCTCTCCATAAAAGTTTCCAAAGTCGTTATTTGAATAGTGTGTTTATTTGATTTATTTTTATTAGTATTTAGTTAATTATTCCTAAAAATTCAACCTTTTGGACAGTTCAGTTAATAGTGAATATAGTCATTGTGATACTCCGTTCCTAGTTCCCTTGGTTCGATACTCGTACTTCCAAGTACATATTACTTGATTCGACCCGTACACTTGCGGTTAGATTAGGGGGTGTAAACTCTCCTATCAAGTTTTTGGCGCCGTTGTCGGGGAACTAGTTTACACTGATAGCACTACCAGCTATAAGCGCTATTACATTGGACATTTTTTTTATTCTATTTTCCGCACATTCCGTGATCCCTCTTTTCCCTGTTTCAGATAAAAAAAAATCATATAATGGAAGAGGAATCACCAGTAAGAGTGCCGATGAGATCGTTTGCCAATCCGAATATGGCAGCTATCAACAGTGGCATTCAAGCCCCTATAGTAGAAGCAAACAACTTTGAGATAAAGTATGGCACGATCCAGATGTTGCAACAAAAACAGTTTGGTGGAGCACCAACAGATGACCCTCATGCACATCTCCGTTCATTCGAAAAGATCTGTAACACATTTAAGATCAACGAGGTGTCAGACGATGCAGTTAAACTGAGGTTGTTCAACTTCTCATTGAAGGGAAGGGCACAAATTTGGGAAGAGAGCCTACCCAATAGCCAGATTACCACTTGGGCCGACATGACTGCTGTAACACCCTCAAATCTGGAAATAGCAACTTATTTAAAATTTTCTAAATACATCCATAAATGAATCATCTACAACCACAAATTCAGATTTTGCTACAATGCACACCTTCTATCTATACATACAGTAAACAATAAGGACGGGTGCTACTAGAACCCAAAACATGTCACTATCTCCAACTCGCGGAAGACTTCACCAATTACTTACGTTTGTAAGGCTAAGGCTCAACTCTTCATAGCACCGCTAGAACTGAACCCCCCGCTAGGAACCTGATGCACATGCCGACAAATAAAAAGGTTAGGCTTAACGCCTAGTGAGCTCAAGAGTGTTAACATGAACGAATATATCTTTAAAGAAAGGAAATCGGTTTAAATCAAGATCCTTCGAAATATTATAATTCAAAATGGAAACGACACATTTTCCCATAATATTCACTTTTAAAAACAATGCTCCCAAAACACACGTTTCTTATAAAATGGTGCAACGCATAACTCACCCAAACGGGATCATAGTTCGACACTTATTTTGGTAAAACATGAATAACCATTTATAACCCAAAGTACCCAAAACGCGGGCGGAACAGAGTGCTCGACCCATAAATCGCTATCAAAACCACGTATACCGTACGTCCGAAAACAGGGACACTTGGTCCAATACTCACGCGACCATAAGGAACCATTGACAATAAAATAAGACGTTCTTATATTTAAAATGCTGATAGCCAACAACGGGGGAAACCCGTATCCGTTGAGGGTGGAGGGAACACAAAAGTATACCACCCAAACAACGTTAATCGCATGACACCTCCCGACATCCCAGCCCGGTGTCCCTACGACTTCTTTACTAGTGTCACCCCAAGTCAGTTGACCTTGATGGATCATTCCGAAGAACTCCATCCCGAAGGCCCGACACACTTAAAGACTACCTCCCAGGCATTACTTCAAGCGGCGGAGGTCCTAGCGCCTACTACTCCGGTAGCACTAGCCGACTCAACCCTCCTAGCGATCACTTGTAAAGTTTCCGGTCATAAAATATGGGTACCGAAGTTCAACCCCGCAAATACCCAATTGACCATCCCAAAACAGACTGACTCACGTGCCTATGGATCCATTACACACTGTCTAACGTTACATGACTCCAATTGAAAGACCAAAGCTCCCAAAACATGTAACTCACCAATGACACAAATTAAGTGTCCTCATATCCAAAACCCACAATGGTTTAAAAGTCCGGACAAATGTCCACACGACTCGTTTAAGCCAATACCGAGCTAAAGAGCTCAAAATCCGTTTGACCAATAATTACCGGTCTCCACAATAGTGAAATGTCTTTAAATACCGTTTATGAAGACACGTACTTCAAATACTAGATTTACCCAAAACTCCATACGAGATGGAACTCAAGATTTCCAAAGTGTTTATGAATGCAAATAGACCAAATGCATCTAACATGAATTAGACTTTACTTGTACAAAATCGTCAAAGACGTATAACTCATAAAATAGACCTTACTTGTACAAAATAACCAAGAATACGTAATTCATGTTATTTAGTTGTTGGAAACGTTCAAAAACCCAATAGAAGCATTTTAAGAGGTTAACACAACCCAAGTTTACCAAATATGAAAACTTATCAAAATAATCACACTTTGACAAATAACTAAGTAAAACACATTTTACTTCTAGATACTCAAAACTTATCAATAGTTAACCATTTCATGTAAAACACTTTAAAATACACATTTTGGCATGTACACCGTTTTCACAAATCAACTTGAACTCACCTTGCTAGATTTAGGCTAAATCTAGGTTTCACCCAACGAGCTCTTTTGAAGGCCGCTCGAATCCTCAAGCCGGAAACTTCCAAAACCTAGATCCATATAATCCAAACCATAAGTAACCATATCCGACCATGTAGAAACATTCCCCTAACAATATACCAAGAAACCCCAAATAATAACAAAACCCTAGTTTCTCCAAAACTACCAAATCCGAGATTTGAGAAACCAAATACTAAGAAACCATCAAGGGAGCATTTATAACCTTAATACAAGAAAACTTACCCTTGAAGGTGATGAGACTTCCGAGAACACCCAATCCAACACTTCAACCCGAGCTCCCAACCGTTGAACTTGATGAGGAAGATGAAGGTGGAGCTTCTAATCTTTGTTGGGTGGGGGAGAACACTTGGAACATGGTAGGTTTGGTGCCATGGATACATATAAACCGATTTTAGGGTTTGGGTTCGGTTTCTAGAGAGAAAAAGGGTGAAAGGGGGTTGAGATAAATGAAGAGGGGTTGCTCAAGGTTGATTAAAAACGACCAGGGCCGTCGGCGATTGTGCCCGGCGATTGTGCCCAGGGCACTATCGCCCAGAGTGTCCCAATCCCCGATTTCTTCCATTTTCATTTGGAGCACCCACGATGCGATAAGGCTTAAAAGGTAAGGCGTAAGGGATGAAATTCTATGATCAGAATCAAGGATTTCCCAAAGGATTGGCTTTCACAGACAGGAATTTACGGGTGTTACAATCCTCCCAACCTTAGAATGATTTCGTCCTCGAAATCTAGGTTCCCATGAAATCTCACTCGCAGGAAGGTTGACGTTAACCCGTTGTTGGCACCACCAACACGTCCCTTTCACCGATACTCACATTGCTGCTCCTCTTGGGCACCATATACTCATATCCGCGCGTACACTTAACTTTCCACAATAACCTTTTACTCACAAGGTTATGGTCGTCTCCCAACCTTGAGTGACAATTACTACCTCCAGGTAGTTAGTGACCCCAAATTCTTGCTGACCAAACTTTCCTTCGGATCTACGGTTCCGAACACAACGTCAAAGATCGCAACCAAACTTCCAAGTTCCTCATATTTCAACTGATACATTCTTAATATCGATAAAGATATTCTTCTAAGGCGCACCAAGACGTCCTTCAGATACTACTTAGCCCAGATTCGGTCAACACTCAACTCCATTCCAACACCAATCCCCACAACAATCCTTTAACACAAGCTTTACCACCACGGAAATGCTTAAACACATCGATACTTAATCCTCAACACCCAAACTCCTTCCAAATTCCATCACTGAAAGGTCAATATTTCTCATGGTTCGACCGGGATACATCCAAACATTCCCAACTCCACTGACTCCAAGAAAACAAGTCGACACCTAGGGCTAAACGGTGACCTCGAAAACATGGACATCCCGTCCAAAATCCCATTCTAGACAGATAGTCGTACTAAGTTTGACACTTAACCGAGTGCTAAATTTCAAATCTTATATTTCTAACAGACAGATCGCCCAAAATTTCCTTTTAATCGTGGAACCCACTAATATGGTATACCGACAACACAACCCATGATGTGACACCGACTGACAATCCATCATAACGAATCCCAAAGAAGCCCAGCTAGTCACATAAGACCTTATCTCGCATGATTACTGAATTATAAAATCACTCCTTAATTAACTGGGAAGACTTAAATCTACTATTTCCAATAATACAAACGCGCGCAGATTCGACAACCCAAGTCCAAAATCCAAGACTGACCGCAAGTCGGATCAACCGACGTTTCAATTCTCAAGGACTCCCCTAGTCCCTTAATTGCAACTCCTTTCCACGACAGGGGTTAAACCTATAGGCCTAATGAGTTCAAGGTTTTCAGAGAATATGTCAATTTACACTTTTATAAAACTTTCAAATACACACGTTTTATAACGATTAACCGTACAGTGACAACACACTATCGCCCATCCGATAGGTTTTCAAAACTGGTTACCAACACTACGCATATAAATCCATTTCCAAAAACTCGTTTGATTAGTAATTACGTTAATAAAAACGGTAACAAAAGATGCGCAACAAAATTTTCAAACGGACTACCATGGTCCTAGTAATGCATCCATTTATACTATGCATATGAAAGATAACTTTCCGCACTATAACCTGTGCAATGAAAGTTTGTACAATTCCCAAAAGAGACATTCACAAATTAATTTTAAAGTTCTGACTTCCCAACCCAAAAGTCGTTGCGACATAAAATTATTAACAACTCCATATGCAACAGTTTATTTTCCAAAGTTCGGTGAGATGATAAGAATGCAAATAATTCTCAAATCGAGTTTAAAACTTTAAGTCGCCTCGATGGAACACATTTGACCAATATAGTAACTACAACGATATGCAATTCGAAAATTCATTTCATGTATTGCGGAAAATTTATAACAGCAAGGTCAACAAGCGAAGCATGCTTAGATTAAAATTTAATATAAGACAACATAAATATTTTGCATATTTACTCACGCGAGTGAAAGTCGGATTCAACCCAAAAGTATGCACTTATATTCGTGTGAAACTTAAGATGCAATCATGCGACATTAAGATTTTCACGGTGCCTCTTACGGTTGCAAAAATGTCGATGCAAGACTCGCATGAAACAAAGTATTAAACAAAACTCGTAAATTAACGCACACAATAATGCAATTCTACACGTTTCAAAAATTCCTTTTTATTACGCGGTTCGAATGGTCATAAAATGAAATGCCATTAACCCAACTAGACTTTCATAAACTCAACGACGGCAAAAATCAAGCGGTGACAAAATCTCAGTTTCCCAACACAAAAGCGTAAAACAACTATAAGTCTAAAAAGGTTAAAAATTTTAAAACCACCACGTAAGATAAAATGACCCTTTTCAACAAAACTCTCATGAGATACGACACTCAAAAACTCGTAAATTATACGACATAAAGTTAAAACTCACACATCTCAAAGTACACTTACGAACCCAAAAAGATCGCAAAACTATACCCCGTAAAATTAAACACGACTCATACAGACTAAGATTACATAGAAAATCCCGACTCGAGAACAGCGGGACAACTCTTCCTTTAAAACCTTAATATACGTGGAGGAGATCTAATGTCAAGGTTAAAATTCCACAGTCGCTTGCCCAATACCACATGCGGTATTAAAATACGGACCTTAAGATGTCCAAAGATAGCATTAAACACAAAACAGGGATGGAGAGATTTTCAATCTAAATTGTAACCACGTGCAACAAAACTATTTCATGCAAGATTAAGCTCACAGTTTAAAATCCGATGAGGCTAAATGTTTTACTAAAACTTTATAATTCAAAACACTTTAAGTTTGGCGAACATGAGAAACAATTTATGCAAACTCATTTTAGAAATAACTTTAGTGCATGAATTTGGTCGGCATTCACCCCTCTGGACTACGCTTCTCAACAACCCGACATACTAATATCATCCGGGTGTATCAAGCATCTTAGGACAACAATCTCAATTTCCTACTATTGTCATCCGAATACTCCACATCTTAAAGCAACACTCGGATACTTCATCGGTTCACCTTACAATCTCTCCTCGTATAACATCAATTCCATAAGCTTAAGGTTCTAATCCAACCAATTATTCTTACTCACGACAATCAACTTAATGCATTCAACGCACTTAACTATCACTTCAACGTGACATTGCTATAGACATCAACCCTTCCCTAGATCACTCGCTTAGGAACTTTCTCACTACCCCAACGGTAATCATACCAAGGTAGTTCAAGTATACACATGTAGCATGTAGGTTCACCATAACACTGGCCAGGTGCCATTATGAACGTACCGTACATGCTCATCCTTGCGACCCTCGACAAATTTCCCGTTTCTAGCGACCCTATCAACTCCAAAATATCTTATCTTAAGGTTCTTAATGTGCAACTTCACTTACAATTGTTTATAAAAATGCTAGTTTGAGTCTAGGCATCCTACAATCAATACCTAATTCTCTCAAACTTAAGCTCTGATACCAACTTGTAACACCCTCAAATCTGGAAATAGCAACTTATTTAAAATTTTCTAAATACATCCATAAATGAATCATCTACAACCACAAATTCAGATTTTGCTACAATGCACACCTTCTATCTATACATATAGTAAACAATAAGGACGGGTGCTACTAAAACCCAAAACATGTCACTATCTCCAACTCGCGGAAGACTTCACCAATTACTTACGTTTATAAGGCTAAGGCTCAACTCTTCATAGCACCGCTAGAACTGAACCCCCCCGCTAGGAACGTGATGCACATGCCGACAAATAAAAAGGTTAGGCTTAACGCCTAGTGAGCTCAAGAGTGTTAACATGAACGAATATATCTTTAAAGAAAGGAAATCAGTTTAAATCAAGATCCTTCGAAATTTTATACTTCAAAATGGAAACGACACATTTTCCCATAATATTCACTTTTAAAGACAATGCTCCCAAAACACACGTTTCTTATAAAATGGTGCAACGCATAACTCACCCAAACGGGATCATAGTTCGACACTTATTTTGGTAAAACATGAATAACCATTTATAACCCAAAGTACCCAAAACGCGGGCGGGACAGAGTGCTCGACCCATAAATCGCTATCAAAACCACGTATACCGTACGTCCGAAAACAGGGACACTTGGTCCAATACTCACGCGACCATAAGGAACCATTGACAATAAAATAAAACGTTCTTATATTTAAAATGCTGATAGCCAACAACGGGGGAAACCCGTATCCGTTGAGGGTGGAGGGAACACAAAAGTATACCACCCAAACAACGTTAATCGCATGACACCTCCCGACATCCCAGCCCGGTGTCCCTACGACTTCTTTACAAGTGTCACCCCAAGTCAGTTGACCTTGATGGATCATTCCGAAGAACTCCATCCCGAAGGCCCGACACACTTAAAGACTACCTCCCAGGCATTACTTCAAGCGGCGGAGGTCCTAGCGCCTACTACTCCGGTAGCACTAGCCGACTCAACCCTCCTAGCGATCACTTGTAAAGTTTCCGGTCATAAAACATGGGTACCGAAGTTCAACCCCGCAATACCCAATTGACCATCCCAAAACAGACTGACTCACGTGCCTATGGATACATTACACACTGTCTAACGTTATATGACTCCAATTGAAAGACCAAAGCTCCCAAAACATGTAACTCACCAATGACACAAATTAAGTGTCCTCATATCCAAAACCCACAACGGTTTAAAGGTCCGGACAAATGTCCACACGACTCGTTTAAGCCAATACCGAGCTAAAGAGCTCAAAATCTGTTTGACCAATAATTATCGATCTCCACAATAGTGAAATGTCTTTAAATACCGTTTATGAAGACACGTACTTCAAATACTAGATTTACCCAAAACTCTATACGAGATGGAACTCAAGATTTCCAAAGTGTTTATGAATGCAAATAGACCAAATGCATCTAACATGAATTAGACTTTACTTGTACAAAATCGTCAAAGACGTATAACTCATAAAATAGACCTTACTTGTACAAAATAACCAAGAATACGTAATTCATGTTATTTAGTTGTTGGAAACGTTCAAAAACCCAATAGAAGCATTTTAAGAGGTTAACACAACCCAAGTTTACCAAATATGAAAACTTATCAAAATACTCACACTTTGACAAATAACTAAGTAAAACACATTTTAATTCTAGATACTCAAAACTTATCAACAGTTAACCATTTCATGTAAAACACTTTAAAATACACATTTTGGCATGTACACCGTTTTCACAAATCAACTTGAACTCACCTTGCTAGATTTAGGCTAAATCTAGGTTTCACCTAACGAGCTCTTTTGAAGGCCGCTCGAATCCTCAAGCTGGAAACTTCCAAAACCTAGATCCATACAATCCAAACCATAAGTAACCATATCCGACCATGTAGAAACATTCCCCTAACAATATACCAAGAAACCCCAAATAATAACAAAACCCTAGTTTCTCCAAAACTACCAAATCCGAGATTTGAGAAACCAAATACTAAGAAACCATCAAGGGAGCATTTATAACCTTAATACAAGAAAACTTACCCTTGAAGACGATGAGACTTCCGAGAACACTCAATCCAACACTTCAACCCGAGCTCCCAACCGTTGAACTTGATGAGGAAGATGAAGGTGGAGCTTCTAATATTTGTTGGGTGGGGGAGAACACTTGGAACATGGTAGGTTTGGTGCCATGGATACATAGAAACCGATTTTAGGGTTTGGGTTCAGTTTCTAGAGAGAAAAAGGGTGAAAGGGGGTTGAGATAAATGAAGAGGGGCTGCTCAAGGCTGATTAAAAACGACCAGGGCCGTCGGCGATTGTTCCCAGGGCACTCTCGCCAGGGCACTATCGCCCAAATTGTACCGCGGGCATCACCCTGTTGGCGATTGTGCCCAGGGCACTATCGCCCAGAGTGTCCCGAGCCCCGATTTCTTCCATTTTCATTTGGAGCACCCACGATGCGATAAGGCTTAAAAGGTAAGGCGTAAGGGATGAAATTCTATGATCAGAATCAAGGATTTCCCAAAGGATTGGCTTTCACAGACAGGAATTTACGGGTGTTACAACTGCAGTGTTCCTTCAGAAGTTCTTTCCACCGGGTAGAACAACCCAACTCATGGCTGAAATTACTCACTTTGCTCAATGGGACCAGGAGACACTCTATGAGGCATGGAAAAGATATAAAGACAGCTCAAAAAGTGTCCGCATCATGGGTTACACGGCTGGGTTATCATTCAGACTTTCTTTGGTGGACTTCACCCGCAGTAGAAAAATGATATTACTGCAGCAGCTGGTGGGGCCTTGATGAACAAGACCTATGAAGAGGTAGTTGAGCTGATTGAAAATTTGGCTGAACATAGTTATGCCACTCCACGATCCGATACCAGACGTGTAGCTAATGTTCACGAATCTGATGAGCTAAAGGAGATAAAAGCCCAACTGGCCGCCATCACAAATCAGCTGAACGGAGCTTCCATCCAACCTGCTCATCACTATGAGGGAGACATTCCCAATTTGTTCCCTGCTTCTCATGAGCCTGAACAGGTTTAATTCTTACAAAATCGGAACAATCGCCCTCGGAATGATCCATTCTCTAATACCTACAATGAAGGGTGGAAGAGGCATCCCAACCTCTCATGGAATCAACAGCAAAATCAACCGAGAGAGACTATAGGACAGCAGCAGCAACAGTACGGTAACAGCTCTAATTTTAATTCTTCTTCTAATGCTAATAATGTTTATCGTCCCCCAGGTTATAATCAGAGAAGGCTTGATGAAGGACAATCTGGAGAGAAGAAGTCGGGATTAGAAGATGTTTTGATGAAGTTCATTTCAGAGATGGACAATACTGTCGAAGAGATTACTTCATCTGTAAGCACTTTGACAACCACCGTAGGCACAGTACAGGCGGCAACCGAGCAGAATACATCTTCCATCCAAATCTTAGAGAGACAGATCGGACAGATAGCTGAAGCTCTACAATCCCGCACTCAGGGTCAATTCCCTAGTCAGACTGAAAGAAAACCTAGAGAGCATTGTAATGCCATTCATATTAGGAGTGACAAGGAATTGATAAAGGACCCTACCCGAGAGCATGTGGTGAACGAAAAAGTAGAGGCTGAAGATGTTGGGAGGAAATGTGAGATGACTACTGATATTACTGATCCAAATGAGCCAAAGGAAAAAGGTGTGACACCTCCATCAAAGTCGATAGTCAACCCGTATGTGCCACCGCTACCTTTTCCGAATAGGTTGAAGGCACACGAGGATAAGGAACAGTTCAAGAAATTTCTTGACATTTTCAAGAAGCTACACATCTATATTCCATTTGCAGAGGCACTTGCACAAATGCCAACATATCTCAAGTTCATGAAAGACATCTTGTCCAAGAAGAGGAAGATTGAAGATCATGCAACAATTGCACTTACCGAGGAGTGCAGTGCAATCATTCAAAATAAGCTTCCTCTGAAGCTTCAAGATCCAGGGAGTTTCTCTATACCTATGCAAATTGGAGTTTTTCATTTTGATAAAGTGTTATGTGACTTAGGAGCAAGTATTAACTTGTTACCTTTATCCATTTTCAGGAAACTTGGCTTGGGGGAAGTGAAGCCAACAAACATGACACTCCAACTTGCAGATAGATCAGTGAAGTTTCCATACAGAATCGTGGAAGACGTGTTGATAAAGGTCGGAAAGTTTTACTTTCCGATTGATTTCGTAGTTCTAGATGTGGAAGAGGATGTTGAGGTGCCATTAATTTTGGGAAGACCGTTCTTAGACACAAGCAAGGCTTTGATAGACATGGAAGAAGGTGTGATGACTTTCAGAGTTGGTAATGAAAAATTAACCTTCCACGTCCTCAAAAGCGTAGAAGATAGAGCTGAACTGGAAAGGCGATCGATTGGATCAGAAACGGGTGATGATGAGAAAACGGATGTGAGGAAAATCAGGAAAAGTCGTATGTGTGGGCATTTTAGTTCCGCAAGCGATACCGAGCGAAATTAAGAGCTACACAGTCGTGCCACGACTCTAAATAAGGCGCTAGGTGGGAGGCAACCCACTAGGTGTGTCGTTTTTTTTTTTAGTTGTTTTTATTATTTTATTATTAGTGGGTTTTGTTTTATTTAATTTATGCTCGTAGGAGTTTTGTTTCTTTTCGTTGTAGGTCTCTCGTGATTCGGAGAAGTTTCTGCGCGCCAAGGTAAGTTATTTTGGTTTTGGGTTAAAGTTGGAGAGAAAAGACGGAAATTGAGAGGAGCAAACGGTTGAGGTAATAGCCTTTGGTCCCATGTGTTTGAAGTCGAGAAAAGGGATTGAGAGAGAATAGTGAGGAGGTTTAAATTGGGTTTAAAATGGTATTTAAAGTGGTTTAAAATAGTGGTTAAAATGGTGTTTAAATTGGTGTTAAAGTGGGTTTAAAATCGTATTTAAATTTTTTTTGGGTGGTGGTTTTCCATAAAACCAAACAGCCTCTACCGTGGCTTGTTTCGTGAGTTACCCATCCTAACCCACGGCCTAACCCTCGCTCACCTCTGCCTTCCCCATTTGATCGACCAAAACCAACATTCCTTAGCGTGGGTTTTCCGTGAGTTAACCCATCCATCTCACGGCCTAACCCATGCGAGACCCCCCCTTACCCTTTCCCTCTCATTTCCTAGCAAACAAACAGCCCCTCACGTGGGTTTTTTCGTGAGTTAGCCCCTCCCATCTCACTTCCCAACCCATGCGCACCACCCCCTTACACCCTACCGTCGTCGACCAAAACCCAACAGCCCTTGCCGTGCCTTGTTCCGTGAGTTACACCCTCCCAACTCACGGCCTATCCCACCCGAATTCAATTTTTTTCCTTGTACGTTCGATGTGCAGACCCAACAGCCCCTACCGTGGCTTCTCAGTGGCTTACTCCTTCCCAACCTACATCAAAACCCACCCTAATCACTTGGGCCTAATAACCCTTTAGCCGATTAAATTTTTTTTTCCCTCCCACACTTTTTGTTTTCAATCGGCGCCTACCTCTCCTCTCTCCCTCTCTACTCGATTTCAAGGAACACAAGCTAGGTTTCTCTCAATCTCTTGCTTCTCCCTCAATTGCTACTTGAATCCCTCATCCTTCAATCCAAGGTATGTCTCTCAACTTCTTCTTTATGCTTTCCATTTACTGTTTTGAATGGTGAAATTGGGTTTTGCTCAAACCCTTGATATTTTCTTCTTTGAACTTTCTCTTTATGGCATACTTCATAGTTCAAAGTGTTTGAGCATACCTTTTTTTCCACAAACCTTTATTTTGGGATTGCTACATTTTTTTTGGAGTTGTTACGATTATGTGGTTTTCTTCTAGGGTTTTCAATGTGGCTTACTTGAGTGCTTTGCAATGACTATATGATTGTGTTCATCTCGCTATATTAGTGTGCCCTTCTCTATTGATGCTACCTAGTTGTTGCTAGTTATGCCCTTTTCTCATATCTAGAATTTTTTTTAGAACTAATAGTGTGGTATTTATCTATATAGTACTCATGTGGGTTGCGGTGTTGATCTCTTGCCATTGCCATTCCTCATATGTCATCCTCTTGCTTTTGTGTTCATGATAAGAGTAATTTTTGTGATTAGGGATGAATGCAATGTGTTTGATTTTAGGGTTTCATTATAGGCATAAGATTGTGGATTATTAGAGAGAATTAATTTCTTATTTAACTATTTTTTCTACACTTCTCTCGTCATTCAACATCTTTGCTAATAATTGCTTTTACTCACACTTAAGGATGGATTCTAAAATACTCATGTGGGATTATTCTAGATGTTGATTTTATGGGGAATTATGTGTATTCATTCCACCATGGCTATCATGCTTACGCTTTTACTTTCATCTTGCGTAATTCCATAAGTGCTTTATGTGAATTGGGTGGGTGCTCAACCAAATTATTTATATGAGCACAATTGTGACTATAATGTTGAGCCTTGCTCTTCCATGGTCATCTTGTTCATCCACTAGGCTTGTGTGGTGTTTATGTGCTAATTGTTTTGGAATCACCCTACCATCACCTATATTTACACCTCACTCTTCATGTCAATATTAAGTCATAATTGGGGTGTTATGAGTAATGTCGTGTTTTATTGTTCTTCCCATCATCTTCTTGCTCTAACTTTTACATGTATGCATTTGGTTGTGAGCATGATCTTTCCTTTACACAAAACAAACCTATGTCCCAACATAGGTTTGGGGTTCCTCGCATCCCTCCCAATCACACACACACTTGGTCACCCAACTCGTATACGCTTTCAAAGTCGAGGGTTGTACATCATTCAAACCTATGTCCCAACATAGGTTTGGGGTCGTCAATCTTTGACCCATTTTCAATCATTACCAAGAGCAAACCTAGACCACGGTCTAGGTTTGGGGTGACCATTTATTCTCACTATGTACTAATACTTCCATTGAATTTCAGGATATGGTGAGAACTCGACTCCATATCACACCGCGCCACCATATTTCTTCAGGTTGGCAGTAAAGCTAGACCACATCATCGCGGAAATAGTAGAAGTTCGAACTACCGCCGGCCATATCGCCGTCCTACTTGATGCCCATTCTTGACTTCATTATTTTTGTGAATTTGGTACTTGTATCGTCTATTATTTTGAATTCGGATAACTGTAATCATGTAGACATACTATTCACATCATATCGCACGAACACGAGTAAGGCTTCTACTATCTCTTATATAGTGCATAAATTTTATGTCATCTTAAACTCAAACCAAGCTTCCACATTGGGGACAATGTGCCGGTAAGGTTTGGGGTTATAGACCGGGTATACTATCGGGTATTCTATGGTATTGCATGTTAATTGCGTAATTATCACAATTTGTCAAGCATATCATAAATTTTATTTTCTTAGGATAGTGAACACCGGAATTCATGAAACACCTAGGCATTTAGATAACTTTACATTGTTCTGAGAATCTAGGAGCGGAGATATAGTCCTAAAAATAATCAGGAAATTGCACGAATAGGGGACATTAGTGGAGACCACCCGAGAGAAATTTGAACCCAATAACGTACAATTTATTGCGAGAGAATTATACACTTTTATCTTATACACCTTTCAGATTCCTTGTCGTGATTATAGTTAGATCTCACTATAATATTGCATTGGGTAACAAAGATGGCCATAAGGATATTAAGTGCTACTTCTGTCGTATCTGAATTACGGACCTTAAGAGGTGATTCCAGGAATTGCGTGTTAATTAAATATGTAATTCTTTTATCTTGCTTACCTTTCTACTGTGTGCACCTAAGCCTTTTTGCAGCCATACAGCGATTAAATTCATTTGTAACCCATTTATCAAACCCTAGCCTGATTGTCAGCCTACCCGCATCCGAACGTGTGTCATGAATGAACAACTGGTAGGGAACAACGGAAAGGGGTAGGAAAAAGCAAAAGTGATACTGAAGCCAGTTCTAGAAAGAGCGAAAAGGCCAAAATGGGTCTAACAGCTGCAAAAAAAAAATCAGCAGCTGCAATAATAAAGGCTATGAAAAAAAAAGGAAGAAAGAAAGGAAAAGAAAAAGAGAAAAGGGTGTGAAAAGAAACACTAATGTGAAGGAACAAAGTGGGAATCAAAGTGAAAAGAAGGAAACTGACCGGGAAGAATGGGTTGAAACTAGTTGTTCAATCAATGCCACATTGAGGAATTTGATCCATTTACCTTCGTTTCCAAGCCATAAACCTAGCCCCATTACAACCTTTACAAAGACCTGGATGATCTTTTGGAAAGTGTAGGAGGATAGACATAATAGCACTAATAGTCCTAGTCTTGTTACTTGATTCCTTCTGAGGTCACTTCTTTGGACATTTGTGCGTTTTTCTTGTTTAGTTGTTCATGCTATTATCTTGTGAATTTTTGTACATAAACTCCAAAGTCATGAACAACACGTGTGTTAACCTAGGGTTCGAGCGTAAAGAGAGTATCCGTGAGGTAGGGTCGAGGCGAAATCCTCCCCGAAAGTGTGAGGACTTGGTTGTGATTAGGTATGGTGTCACTATTCTTAGTTCGATTTTCAATGTTCATGACTCTCATACCTTTGTTGAATAATGAATATCGGTTGTTTCATCCACTTAAATTTTTATTGCTTGACACCCATGATTGCTAACCGATAGATATACCCGTGGTCCGGTTCATTTATAATTGCATGTTTGGTTTAAGTTTGTGTTTTTATTGACGCTAATTTGCTTGGGGACAAGCAACGCTCGGTTTGGGGTTGTTGATAACACCAATTTATGGTGTTATTTTTATATCATTAACTGGGTAAAAGTGATTAATTCCAAGTGAAATTAGCGGAGTTTTATAATTTAAATCAAGTGTTTCAGGATTATGCATCATGTAATGAGATAGCCAAGATTGAATACGAAAAGTTGGTTTTCCGAATGATAATCGAGCATAACGTTCGTCAAGTTCCAAGCCCGAAAAATGGCCGGTGAAAAAGTGAGGTTAAGAAGAAAAATCAATTTCAAAAGTGGGCCAAAATCAGTGGCTGAAGTACGTTGTTATGTGGGTTGCTGAAGCTAAACCCACGGAGCAACCTACCAGAATGAAAATTAGGGTACCTTTTGATGTGAGTTGCTGAAGCTAACCTACGGAGTAACCCACGAGAAAGGGGCTGGACGTTTTTAATGGTTATCTTTTAGGGTTTTCATGGACTGATCATATCATTATCAACTTGGCGACGGGAGGAAGCAAGGAGAACACTTTGGGCGATTTTTGCAAGAGGAGAACACAAGATTGAAGCTTGGAAACATCTTTGGTCACGATTCTTACACGAATTCTTCCAATTCTTCGTCGGTATCACATAATCAAAAGGGAGTTTTTCAATCTTTGATTATTCGAGAGATTTTTCTTAGATCTATGACTACTTCTACTACTTTCTTGTTTAATACCCCCGACATGAACTAATCTTTAGATGTTGGGGGTTGGTCTGATTATGGTTTAAGCTTGTGAACTTGTGATTGGGAGTTTTTATCAGTTTTTCCTAACTAATGAAGCATATGATTTGGGTTTTAATGCTTTTGTGAGTCTGATCAACTTTCATCTGATTTGTTCGTTATTAATTAAGTTCGAGAGAATTAATTGTTAACAAGACTAGAATTATATGCCTAAGGTGAGAAATTGGATAGAGATATACCAACTAAACCTTAGTATCATAATAATCTGGAACTTAATGTGTTTTGAATTCATGTGTTAAGATCGAGAGATGAAACTTGTGCTTTCAAAATAAAATCCGTTGTTGCTTGAGAAAGAACAACGGTGATTTCACAGATTAGATTTTCATTAAAGGGTTTAACTGATAATTGCTTTCAAGAATATTGTTCATTAGTGAAACCCATAGGATTTCCAACCCTCAACTATTTGTCTCCATAAAAATTTTCCAAAGTCGTTATTTGAATAGTGTGTTTATTTGATTTATTTTTATTAGTATTTAGTTAATTATTCCTAAAAATTCAACCTTTTGGACAGTTCAGTTAATAGTGAATATAGTCCTTGTGATACTCCGTTCCTAGTTCCCTTGGTTCGATACTCGTACTTCCAAGTACATATTACTTGATTCGACCCGTACACTTGCGGTTAGATTAGGGGGGTGTAAACTCGCCTATCACTCATCAGCTTTTGCCTTATCAGCCTTTTTAGTATTGAACTGGTCCCAGACTCTAGGAATAAAAGGACCTTCATATAAAACAGTAGGATATCTGTTGTCAACTCCTTCTAAGAAGAGTATCATACGACTTTTCCACAGGAAGAAGTTATTGGGGTTGAGCTTTGGTGGTTTGGCTATAGAGCCATTGTCGTATGATACAGCAGTGGTGTTTTGAGAAGAAACATTGTTCAAAGAAGAAGAAGAAGAGGATGCCATTGCGGATCTAGTTTATTGAGTTAAACTAAACCGCTCTGATACCACTTGTTGGTCCCAAATAGCAGTAAATAAATAAGATAATTATTGTAGAAGGGAGGGGTGAATATAATACACACAGTTTTTCACTTAATTTAGTTCTTATTGATTTGAAATCAAGAATTACACATAGAAACTTTTGATTGTTGCGGAAGAGAACAGATGAATCTGCTCAAACAATCTAACACTAAGAGAAATGAAGAAAACACTTAGAAAACAATAAGAACTTTGTAGAGAGAAAATGCGATGGTTCAACTGGTTATCTTGCATGTTGAAACATCCATCATATTTATAGTGCATCATCCATTTAATGCATGGGACACCTGTTAAGCAAGGGATGGACACAGGTCTTCTGCACGGTACATGATGTACCTTTTGTCTTGAGGTGTTTTGTCATGAAGTGTCGACCTGCAGAGGATGGTGTAGACCTTTCCTCAAAAGAGTGTAGGAGACAAAGCTCACTTTTCTGATCTTCAGATGAGGTCCACGTCAATGCAAGATATCACAAATATACTTTCTCAGAAAAGTACAATGTGTTTGTGCCGATGATATTTTCCCACCAAAACTTATCAAAGACAAGCGTGGTGAATTGAGAGACAAGTCGGCACAGATCACCACATACATCTTCAGGCCCCTGAAGATGTGAGGAATCTTCGGGCTCCTGAAGATGTGAGGAATCTTCGGGCTCCTGAAGATGTGAGAACGGCACCATCCTGGCCGATTGTGTTGATCACATAGGCGTGCTTGGCTTTATGCTGAGAAGTCCATCTTCAATCCGCTTTGAGAGATATACTTCTTCTTTGTCTTTTTCGGCTAATCTTCGACTTAACCGAACATTTGTATAGAAACCATGCTGCTAAAAGAACCTCAAAATATTCTAAGTATGATGATACAAAATGGAAAATCGGAAGGTCATCTTCAAATCTTCAGATGACCCAACAATATTTGGGTTTATATATTCAGTTATATATATATATATATGTATATATATATATTTAGTTATATATATATATATGTGTGTGTGTATAGAGAGGGATAATAATTTAGAAACCTTTTAAAGGTTACAAACTATACAAACCCATATAGGTCATCCAAATCATTGATCAACGGTTGAGGAATTTTAGGATTTAAATTAATTAAGAAAATAGGGAGAAAATAGGGAAAGGGTAGTTTAGGAATAGTTTTAGGTATTTTAAATTTAAATTTTATTAATTAATTTTAATTATCTAATTATGGTTATAAAGTATCTTTAATTTTCTCCATATTTAACTCAGTCTCTCTCTCTCTCTCTCTATCTCTCTCTCTCTCTCTCCTTCTATCTCAAAAAAAATTATGGCCACCACCACCATCATCTTCATCGTCATCACTACGCCGACGACCGAGAACCACTGCGGTTCTCCACTACTCCATCTAACGAATGTCGTGCGCCGCCACCTCTTTCTCCTCCCCACGTATCGTGACCTTCTCCCTCGAATCTCCGACGAGTTTATGAATTTTCAGGTTCATACAATGTTTGTTCGAGTTTCATAAACTGTTTTTTTTTCTAGTTTCATAAACGGTTTCATATATTTTCGTAAACGGATTCATATATTTTTCTCCCATATGAATAATCATATTTTTAAGTTTCATATATTTTTCTCTCATATGAATATTCAGAGTTTTTCAAAATAATCATATATTTTTTAAGTTTCATATATTTTTCTCCTATATGAATAATAAGTTTTTTAAGTTTCATACATTTTATCCAATATGAATAATTCGTGAAAATTTCAAAAAACTTGAAACTTTCGAAAAAAACAATTTATATATGAAACTCGAAACACTTATGAAACTCGCCAGAGTGGAAGGAGGTCACCGGAATTGGGAGGACGTCACTGGAAGTGGATGGTGACGGTGGATCGTGAGTGTGAGTGTGTGTGTGTGTGTGTGTGTGTGTGTGAGAGAGAGAGAGAGAGAGGGGGGGAGATAATTAAGGAAGAGATAATAAAGGAAGTTAATTTTTTCCTAAAAATACGAAATTTGTAAAAAGACATAAATGTCCTGGTTTGTATTGTCTGTAACCTTTAGAAGGTTTGCAAATGAAGGTGCCTATATATATATATATATATATATATATATATATATATATATATATATATATATGCTTATGGGGGTTTTAAAAAATACTGCAGGTTAGAGGGTGGTCAAAAAAAATTGCAGGTTCCTTAATATAACCGATGGGGGTTTTATATATATGCTTAGGGTCCCCTTCATTTGCTAACCATGACATTGATGCTAACCGTGCTAACCAATTTTCAACCAATCATAATCATCCTAGAGTTTATGTTCTCAAAGGGTAATATGGGCATTTCATAATTCACGCATATTTAATGTATTTCCATATTTCAAGGAGTTATTAATATGGTAGTTATCTAAATATTAAATATAATATTTAATATTTAATCTATTTCCATATTTCAAGGAGTTATTAATATGGTAGTTATCTAAATATTAAATATAATATTTAATATTTAATGTATTTTCATATTTCGATTGTGCATATATGCATGTCTAGATGTCAGTGTGTATCTCAATCAATGTAGAATAGATCAGATGATATGCACATATGCACATATACAACATGTACATATTCACAATACTCAATGTGCACATATGCATATTAGATACCAGTGTGCAGATATGCATATGCTCAATGTGCACATATGCATATACTCAATATGCACATATGCATATTTGATATCAGTATGCATATATGCATATAATATTTCAGCAAACATATGCATATATGCACTGTATGCAACTGTGCACATATGTACTATCCTGAAAATCGATTTCTTCAAATCCTGAAAATAGTTTTAACCAACTTTCCGGTCAAATTCTGGCGACCCCTATCTTGGTTCAATTCAACTCCACTTCATTTTCCGGTAACGTTGATTTATGCGGCGATACGTTTAACCTCCCATGCATTATTTCTCCGTTTCCCTCTTTTTCTTCGGCGAACCCAACCCCACCCACCACCGCCGCCAAGAAATCGAACAATCGCTGGAAAATCAAGATTCTCATAATCGCCGTTTCCGTTGGTGGGTTTTTGCTATTATGCATCTTGGTTGCATTGTTAACGATTTGTTTGAAAAGAAAAAAGAAAAAAGACGTCGACGGTGGGTGTGAAAGGCGCTGAAGCAGTTCCGGCGGCGCGTGGTGGCGGCGGAGGTGCGACGAGTGGTAGTGGGAAGAATGGTGGAGGTGGGTTTTCAAGTGAAGGTGATGACGGCGGTGGGATTGGGAAGTTGGTGTTTTTTATGAGATGAAATCCCTAATTATTTGGGTTTTTAATTTGGTAGGCCCATGTTCCCAAATTAAAAGGAATTGTATTTTGACCGAAATACCCCTGTGCATACATGCATTGTATTTTTTTCAACTGTTTTTAATATTTTAATTTAATAAAAAAATCAATTAATTGTGGACCATTGATCTCATCAATCTACGGTTGAGATTGGTTAGCATGGTTAACACCAATGTTGTGGTTAACAAATGAATGGACCTCTATATGCTTATTGTGTATATATATTGCAGGTTCCTTTTCAGAAAAAATTGCAGGTCAAAAGATATGGGAGGAAATGGGTTAGTGTAACACCCCGAATTTTGTTTTTTGGTCAGATCTGAAGAAGGCAGAAGTCAGTGCTTGGCGTGTGTCACGACGCGGGTTGGGCCGCACCATAAGCCGCGCGGTGCACTGTCCGTTTGAGGATTCCAGAGGTTGGCGCGTGTCACGGCACAGGTTGGGCCGTGCCATAAGCCGCGCGGAGGCCCTAAACGGGTTAAATGGGATTTTATCCCCAAATTCATTCTTTCTCCTCATTCACTCCCTAGTTTCTCTCCCAAACTTCTCCCTCTTCATTTATTTCAACTTAGGTCTACTTCATTTATTGCTTGGATCTAAGAGCTTCATCCAAGGGATTCGAGTTTAGGAAGCTTCAACCACCATCTCCATCTTCATTTTCTCCAAAGATCAAAAATCTAGGTTTTGGGTTTTCTTCAAAAACCCACTTGGTGAGTTCCTACTATCTTTTACTAAACTTTATACATGTCAAAACTTACATTTTGAACTCCTACATATCTCCTTGGTTTTGGATTTAAGTTTATCACATTTTTGACCTAACTTGATATTTTGGGAGGTTTTAGGGTTCCCAATCATTTTCAACCAAAACAAAGGGTTCCATCTTTTATGAAGTAAAATGGAGTATTACTTGCATATTTATGTGAGTTACTCGAAAGAATGTATATAATCTCACTTTATGATTTTCATTCTTATCAGCAGTTAAACTTGGAAATGCTTAGTTTGAAGTAAATGTTATTGGAAGCTACGTGTTTAGCTTTGGTTAGTCACAAATGAAATTGTGACAAGTCTAGACTAGTACTAGTGGATCCTTAGGTATTGAATCGGCTTATAATTTTGTGATGTTTTTCCCTATTGTAGCTATGGATGCATTTGATCCTCAGAGGCCCTTTGGTACGGTTATGTGGGACCGGTTACTAGCCATGGATCACAATGTAGTCCTAGTGAACGAGTATGACTTGGTTTCCTCGGGTGCCCTCTCTCACATCTTAGTACGAACCGACATTATTTGTGGTCATGGATTCCAAGTATTTAGCTCATAACTCGGATTGTGGCTTACTTGATGTTCCGCTACAATCCTTGGTAAAACGGGTATCCCCTGTCATCGCAAGATGAATTTTGGACCGAACAGTCTTATGTGGCAAAGATGTCAATTGTAAATTCAACTTTCTTGAAAAGATTTCCTTTTGTTACAATTGTTTATATTTCTTTAAATTATAAATTGTATGTTCTCACTAGGCTTTAAGCCTAACACTTTTTCTCAAATGATGTATATAACAGCTTCCTTTAGCGGTGGGTTGCCAAAGGTTTGAAGGAAGAGCGTGGTCTTGAGACAATTTTTTATATGACTAGTATTTGACGTTGGGCATTAATTTAGGCCCTTTATTTTGGTGATTTGGGTTGACAACCGATGTAATCTAGATAGTATATGTTTATATTAGTTTGTTGTCAATTTCTATATCCGTTCACAGGTTTTTTGTAAATGCCTTATACATTGGCCCTTGTTGGGTGGTTTATTCCAAATACAAACGTCATTTTGCCAAATTTTCGAATGTTTATGTTATACTAATTTTTAGGGTGTTACAGTTAGAGGGTGGTCAAAAGAGAAGGGAGGAAAGGGGTTAGAGGGTGGGGCGGGTAGGGAAGTCAAAGGAAGAGAATAGTGAAGACATGTGTCGTTTATTATTGGTATTTTAGAAACGGTTTTTAATTATTAAATAAAATGACCTATTTATTCTTGAGTTAACGAAAGATTTTTAACAAAGTTAACGGTAGGGACTCAGGGTGAAACTAAATGCAAACCACAAAGATTCTTGATATAATTATTTTAAAATAGGGATCATATCCACTGAGCAAACTACGAGTGTAATTTACTCCATATTCTATTTGCAAATTTCAAGCCGCACCGTAATTACTAATTAAATATACAGTCCATGTCCCACCAATTTACATTTATAGTCCCTGACATATGCTAATGTAGTTTAAAATTTTAACTAATTTCTTAAAAAATTAACATAATATTTAGTCTGTCTATATTTTTTCACATTAATTTTAAATATTTAATTAGCTTAGTAAAATTGTTTTAATATAATATTTAGTGCATTTAACACACAGCAACGCCTTATTATTAAACGTTTTTTTTCTTAATATTTACTAAATTAAGTTAAAATATTAATATCATAAGGATATAAAATCAAAAAAGAAAAAGGGATGAAAATTGAACACAAAAACTTTTAGGGCGTGTTTGTTTTGCAGGATTGGAATGGATTTGAAGGGATTTGGATTTCAAATCCATTCCAATCCTGCGTTTGGTTTGCAGGAAAGGATTTCGTTGACCGGTTTTCAAATCCGTTGACCATTTTAAAATCCCTCATATGATGGATTTGGAAATCCTTGGCATTGAGCCTGGATTTGAAATCCAAATCCGGAAGGATTCTAAAGTGCAATGTTTTAAAAACCGGTTTTTTGGTTGACCCGGTGTGGTGACCGGGTCACGGTTCAACCAACGGGTCACGGTTTCAAAATTTTCTATGTAATTTTCATTTTCCTACATATATATATATATAACCAAAAATTTGATGTTCACAAGTTAAAACATTAAAAATACACATAACAACAAGTTTTACATAATTAAAAAAACACATAACAACAAGTTTTATATCAATCCAAAACATCAAAACGAAACATAACGATCAAACCAAATCATGGATCTTGAGACATTGGAGTATTGGTTTTTAATGCTAATACGTATTGCCTATTGGACTATTGGTTTGTAACTTTTGTTACCGGGTCAACCGGTTCGATACCGGTTCGTTATGACCGGTCGACCCGGTTTTTAAAACATTGCTAAAGCGTGATCCAGACTTCAAATTGATGATTAAATATATAATTTTAAAAAAATCGATAAAAAAAATTAATTTACTAATAAAAATAAATTCTTTATAAAACAAACAAAAAAAGAAAAAAAAAACTCAATCCAAATCCAAACCTAGAAACCAAACAAGACTTGTAAAACAATGGATTTGAAATCTATTCCAAATCCAACAAACCAAACACATGAAGGGATTTTAAATCCTCCCAAATCCAAATCCCTCCAAATCCAAATCCCTCCTTGAAATTCAATTCATTGCATTCCAATCCCGCAAACCAAACGCATCCTTAGGGTATGAGTTATATAGCTTTATAATTAATTTTGAAACTTTTTTTTAACAGTGAGAATGTATTTCAACCCAACGAGCTAGCGAAGAGCTAGGAGTATAAAGAAACATCAAACCATATCTAAAGGATTACAACGCTATTGGACCGGTTCCCTTTGTTGTAGAAGATTAGTGAATTCCGGAGTTGCCATATGGACCATAAATAAGAGCATCCCCAATGCACAAGTCATTTAATGATTTTTTTTTTACTTTTGCCACATCATATTTCCACTAATTCTATCTTACAAAAACATATCTTTAAAAATCGAGTGAATTGTGGATTTGGTCCTCGTGTTTTGTTACTTTCTTTGACTACGGTCCCTGTATTATGTTTATTGTGGATTTTGTCCCGGTGGTATTCAATTTATTTTGGTCATGGTCCCTCTGACTAACGCATCCGTTAACTCCATTAAATCAAGGACCATTTTAGTCATTTTGTCTGTGTCTTTTTATGATAAGAAAAATAAAAAATATATTTTTAACACACACAAACACACACACACACATATATATAGATATCAAAATAAATAAAATAGGATGTTATTGTATGACTTGATTTTTTAAATTTAAAAAAAAATTAATTATATTAATATGATTTAATTTTATTATTTTATTATAATGGTGAAAAAAGTTATGGTTTTATTGTTTTAATGTAACTAAAATTTTAATTTAAACAAACTAGATCATCAAATTATATATATCTTATTTTATTTATATATCTTATTTTATTTAGAGCGAATAAAATAAGATATGTTTTTATGATTTGATTTATTAAATTAAAACTTTAATTATGTTAAAGGCGATACAATTTTATTGTTCTTTACTATCATTGCAACAAACAAACTTATTATCGATATTTTGACAGCAAAATCATTGAAAACCATTGAGAAATGAACTCTAATTTTATCATCTTAAAATTAGAGGTTCCAATTTTCATATTGTTTTTCAATCAAAAACTCAAAACAAACCGTTTAGATTTTAACGAAATGAAATATTTAAGTTACGAATATTTAACTCACAGCCACAAGGCAAAACATAGAGCATCATATGTCAGGTAACACCAATATGAAAACATGTTAGCATTTAGAAAATAGCGAAGATCAGCTACAACATCCATCAATAGAAAGATACGACATGGTCTTATCATTATTCAGTATTCCTTCTGTCCCAAAATAAATGTTCATAATAAAAAAGGCACACGGTTTTAGAAATGTGTAATTATTAGTTTCTTACACTTGTTAATTTTATTGTGGGTTAAAATATTCGTAACTTAAATATTTTATTTCGTTAAAATCTAAACAGTTGATTTTTAGTTTTTGACTTAAAAACAATATGAAAATTGGAACCGCTAATTTTAAGATGATAAAATTAGAGTTCATTTATCAGGTTTTCAATGATTTTGGTGTCAAAATATCGTTAATAAGCTTGTTTGTTGTGATAATAGTAAAAAAACAATAAAATTATATCGCCTTTAACATAATTAAAGTTTTAATTAAATAAATCAAATCATAAAAACATATCTTATTTTATTCGTTTTAAATAAAATAAAATATAATTTTATGATCTAGTTTGTTTAAATTAAAATTTTAATTACATTAAAACAATAAAACCATATCTTTTTCCACCATTACAATAAAATGATAAAATTAAATCATATTTAATATAATTAATTTTTTTAAAAATTTAAATAATCAAGTCATACAACAACATCCTATTTTATTTATTTTGATATATATATATATATGTGTGTGTGTGTGTGTTAAAAATATATTTTTTTATTTTTCTTATCATAAAAAGACACAAATTAGGCAAAATAACAAAAATGATCCTTGATTTAATTGAGTTAACGGATACGTTAGTCAGAGGGATCATGACCAAGATAAATTGAATACCACGGGGACTAAATCCACAATAAACATACTATAGAGACCGTAGTCAAAGAAAGTAACAAAACACGAGGACCAAATCCACAATTCACTCTTAAAAATCCTATCCAATGCAATCGATCTTTCCAAAAGCTTTTTGTATTTAACCTTTTGTAAATATACATAAATTATCCATATTTATTTGCAATGTTTCAAAATTTTCATTAATACAAAATTACAACGTTGAAAATATATTTAAAAAAATCAATTGTGTAATAAACAAAACAGAAATACCATAATAATATTATATAATATTTATATTTTTTAATATTTGATATTGGTATTATTTTAATCATCTCCCCTATAAAATGTTAATAATATATTTTCTTATAAATATTTACTTTTATTTTACATATTTAATAAATTAGATTAAATAAGAAAAGATAAAAATGAAAATAAGATTGAATTGAGAGGGGAAATGTGAAAATTTAATTGGGTTATTACTATGGAAAAGTTCATAAAAACCCAACAAACTATTCCATTTTGAATGGTTAAGTCCCTAAACTAATTTTTTGAATGAAAAAACCATTAAACTTTCTCATTTTGAATGAGTAAGTCCCTGAACTATTATTTTGAATGAAAAACCTATTAAACTTTCTCATTTTGAATGAAAAAATCATTAAATTTTCCAATTTTGAATGATTAAGTCCCTGCATATTTTTTTTCAATAAATTAAATCATCGAACTTTTAAAAATTGGTTACTTACATCATTTTAACCCAAAAAAAACTACATGGAACCGATTATCTTTTAATTCATCCTCTTTTGATAAATAAAAAATAGATCAAAAAGAGGGAGATCGATGCCAGAAGCAACAACGTGTTAGGTGATATGGAGAACGGACAATGTAAGGGCAATGGGGAGAGGCGAGGCGGAGCAATACGATTGTCTATGAGGGGTTTTAATGGCGTATAATTTGAGAACGGTAAAACTGATTTTCATTTGTTTTTACTTTAAAACCTTCATCGTCAGTTCTAGGTATCTTTAAAAAAAAGGTAACCAATTTTTAGAAGTTCGATGGTTTATTTATTAAAAAAATGTTGAGGGACTTAATCATTCAAAATTAGAAAGTTTAATGATTTTTTCATTCAAAAAAATAGTTGAGGGACTTAATCATTCAAAAAATTAGTTGAGGGACTTAACCATTCAAAATATGATAGTTTATTGGGTTTTTTTGAACTTTTCCCTATTACTATTTGATCAACCACTTATTGTAGAATAAGTCTTTGTACAATAAGGGGGCGTTTGGTTCGCAGAATGTTTTTGGATGAAATGGAATTTGTCAAAGGAATTTGACTTTGATGGAATTGGAATGAAATGTTGTCAGGTTTGACCACCTGTTTGGTTGACAGAATTGGAATGAAATCTGTTAAATGAATTGGAATTTTTCTGTTTGGTTCACAGATTGTAGCTTCGGAATTGGAATGGAATTTTGGTAAATGACCAAAATACCCTTTTTGATTATTTTAATTTTTTAAACAAAAATTACTTTAATAAAATAGTCATTAAATAGTTTAATTTTTAACAAAAATTGTTTTTATTATTTTAGCACATGAATGATGCTGAGAGAGTGAGGAGAGAGAGGGAGAGGGAGAGAGAGAGAGGAGAGAGTGGAGGAGAGATAGAGGATAGAGGGAGAGAGAGGAGAGAGTGGAGGAGAGAGAGGAGAGAGAGATAGAGAGAGGAGAGAAAGGGAAGAGAGAGAGATAGGAGAGAGATAGGAGATAATGGAGAGATAGAGGATAGAGGGAGAGAGAGAGGAGAGAAAGGGAAGAGAGAGAGAGGAGAGAGTGGAGGAGAGAGGGAGAGAGAGAAGATAGAGTGGAGGAGAGAGAGAGGGAAGAGAGAGAGGAGAGAGAGGGAAGAGAGGAAAGAGAGGAAAGAGAAAGATAGAGAAGAGAGAGAGAGGAGAGATAAAGAGAGAGGGAAGAGAGGGAGGAGAGAGGGAGGGGAGAGAGTAAAGAGTGGAGGTGAGAGAGAGGAGAGATAAAGAGAGGAGAGAGAGGAGAGAGGAGAGAGGAGAGAGAGGAGAGAAGAGAGAGAGGAAAGAAAGGGAAGAAATAGAGAGGAGAGAGAGATAAGAGAGATAGGAGAGAGAGGATAGAGTGGAGGAGAGATAAAGAGAGAGAGAGGAGAGAGAGGGAAGAGAGGAAAAAGAAAGAAAGAGGAGAGATAAAGAGAAAGGGAAGAGAGAGAGGGAGGAGAGAGAGGAGAGAGTGGAGGTAAGAGAGAGGAGTGAGAGAGATAGAGAGAGGAGAGATAAAGAGAGGAGAGAGAGGGAAGAGAGAGAGTGGAGAGATAAAGAGAGAGGAGAGAGCGAGAGATAGCGAGAGGAGAGAGAGGAAGATAGAGATGAGAGAGATAGTTGATGTTTGCTGATAATCAATATTAGTAGGGTTTAGTTTGGAGTATAGGGTAAATTTGGAATTATCAAAATATAAGATTCCATTCCATTGAAATCCTTGGGTTTTAGGATGGAATGTTCAAATCCTTCATTTGTGGAATTTGGTGGAATTCATACATTCCTTCCATAGAAAAGAATGAACCAAACAAGGGAATTGAATTTGGTCAAAGGAATTGGACATTCCAATTCCATCAGATTCCATCAGAATCTGCGAACCAAACGCCCCCTAAGTCTTCAAAAAAAGTCTTTACTCCAATGCTTTAACCTATTTAAAAGAGTTTTTGTAATAGTAATTAGTCTTTGAAAAAGCTACCATTGGAGATGCTCTTAGAATAGATCAAGGGTCATTAAAAGAAAAACATATTAGTAATAAAAACAAAAAATAAGGGTAGATTTGTCAATTTTAAAGGACATGAAAAGGGTATTATGGATATTTAATATTAAAATCAAATTAAAAGAGTAAATTGTGGTTGCCAAATAACATTTCAACTCAATTCAAATCTTCAATCTTCTTCAACACATATCTGATGGACCACGCAATCTCTCCTTCTTCCTCCCTTAATTAATCAGTTACCACTTTACCAGTTGTACGAATCTTCAGTTGGAGGCTCCGATTATAGAAACCGTTTTTTTTCTAATTCATCGTCGTCACGACCATCAAGCCCTATTCCAACTGCGTAGAAAACACAGTCCATTTGTAGTCGTTGGAATCAGATCTACATCTACCTCTTTAGAAACGGATTAGGTTCACCGCCATACTGTTACCAGCATGGCGTTATTGTTCTTCGACATCGCTATTTTTCGCACTTAAACTCCAGAGAAACACCGGCAATGGAGAAATCCCGAACGCCGTTGAACACCGACCACAACCCAGATACTCGATGGAAATGGTACTCGATGGAAACCCTATGTTTATCTCTCCTTCGACCATGATCATTAGTCACCGAAGTCACCAAAACGAGATTCACGGTTTGATGATCAATAATCAATTAGGTTTTCCGTCTATGTATCAAAAGAACAGGACTTCTGTTTCTGATTCTTCTATATCCATTTATATTAAATAAAATAATTGATTATAAAACGATATGTAACTCAGATTTCTCACTTTTTTCATTTGAAGGTTTTTGTAAAAATTGTGTTTTATTTAATGTTTTGAAATAGCATGTTGAGTAGGTGTTTCATATGGTGAAGTGTGTTTCATATAATGAATCTCTGTGTTTCATCTAGAAAATCATTATGTTTCATCCGGTAAATAGTGTGTTCCATATGGTGAATCTTGTTACCAAAATGACGATTATGCTCGTTTTTAAAATTAAAAGCAACTTTCAATTAAAACCATAAGATCAAAGACAAATTAAGGCTTAGATCGGTTCTCATGGTTCTTAACCTTTTTTGTGATTCTCATTTGATTACCGTCCTATATATATATATCACACCCTTAAACTACCACCTGTTCAAATTAGTTCACAATATCCCCAAGAATAATGAACAAAGTTGACCAAAGGGGTGTTAGCCTAGTGGTAAGGCATGTGGACTTGCTAGTAGCGGTCTCTTGTTCGAACCCTGGGGGACGCATCCTGGAGGTACGGGGGCTTCGACCCCGGGCTGCATGCTTTAGCAGTCGGGCTTCGGCCCAAATTGCAAGGGATTAGTCTGGGCCCAATGTGGTCTGGGATACCCTCTCCAAAAAAAAATAATGAACAAAGTTTTATATCCATATCCAAATTGGAAATCGATTGGAATAGGCAATAATATCTAGCATATGTAATCAATAATCAATAACCAAACCTAAACAATGAAAATAAAGCAAGGGAATAGATAACAAGAGATTTTTTGACGTGGAAAACCTGGAAAAGTAGAAACCACGAACGGAAGATGTCGAGAACTGATCCCATACCATCACTTTGATCATGTTATATATTGTTGAGATTTACAGCCAAAAACAATTGAGAAACGTGTATGGTTCGACTTTGGATTGAAAGAACAAGTATTGTATGAAGATGATAATGAAAAGCCCTAACAAGAGTTTTAATGGACATGCGAACCTGCTACACGATGAGCATAGATCGCATACCGCAATCCCATTTTTTGTATTGAAGGTTGTTATTTGGATGTGATGAAAGAGGTCACTTAATTACAGGCTCATAAAACCTTCGAATGCAATCTGACTATGGCGCAAGCTGCATAACATAGGTTTTAATACAAATTTGCATGGATTTAAGGCATAATTCCGCCAATCTTCATCGCAAGCGAAAAACAAATCCATAGAAAAGCGATGCCAAAGTAACTAAAATTCTAAAAGCCATATCTAAACCGGCAAAACGCCCAAAGGGGCTCAACTTGGTGGTTGGGGTATCCAACTAGGTGCAGTGAACGCGATAGTGGGGATGGGGTTAGGCATAGTACTAGTAATTAGTGCATGAAGTTATATTACACAAGCAATTAAATCAAAATTAAAAAAAAGGCTCAGAAAAACAGAACCCGGTTAGTTTTCGTTTAATGATTTTAAATATTAAATTGAATTAAATGATCATTTGACCATTTTCAATGTTATTTTGATTCTATTTGATGTAAATGAACTCAATTGCGTAGTCTTGTGGTCTTGTTTTATTTTTTGTTATGGTTAAGCAACGTGCCTAATATTTTATCACACATGAAATGTTTTGAAAAAAAATCCCGGTTTGTTCAAAGCCCCAAAAAATGCATAAAATGGTGCGGACCGAGAAAGGCAAAAAACCGAGCCTCGATAGGTGGTCTATCCTATCGGGGTTTGGTCGGGAAAAGTCTGATCCATATTTGGTTTGGGTTTTTGTCTGGTTAGTATAAAAAATGAAACAAAAAGAAGAAGTTAATGGATTTAAACGAAAAAGTTAAAAAGTCAGACCGGTCATTATATGGTTTGAAAAAGAACTGGCGGTCCGGCTAGATGGTTGTCGTTAGGGACTTTGGTCCATCAAGCCTAATCCAAATGCGGATCTCTAACCAATATGGATAGCAAGGTACATTCAATTGGTCAACTATAGTTATCTTATTACGTTACAAATTTGGCATTGTCATCTGCACATAGAGCTACGTGCCAACTAAATTAATCATGAAAAAGATCTTAAGCTGAATCGACGACCAATCAAGGCCGTCCTTGAGGAAGGGTGGGCCCGGCATACACCCAAGGTCAAAATTTTCTAGTATATAATAATAGTTAAAAAAAATTAGTAAATAAAAGAGACAAATTCTGTTAGTATCTAATGGCACTAAAAAATAATTTAGTAATATATAAAGGGCCCATACATGTATTAATAAATTTTAAATTGAAGAATAAAATATGTAAAAAGTTTAATTGGTCATTCATTTGTCTAAAAAACCTTGATATATTTTTTATCATTCATCTTCTACTGACTCTTTTAATTATTCAATCCACTTGAATTCTATATTTGTATTAGAATATAGTAGATTTTTTGTTATTGACTAAGAAAACTTTATAATTTTTCGAATCCAGGCGCTGCCAAAGCCCTTGTGGCCATTGTGGCCATGGAGGTTCACCTGCGATGACTCCAGACCATTCGTGGTCGCCCGGGGATTAGTCGGTGCGCGTAAACCGGCCCGGAAACCCACGGTTACCAAAAAAAACTTTATAATTTTTGAAAAAAATTATCAACCATATGAGGTTGTCCAACTAATACCTATATTTAGAATTTAAAAACTACCCTTGTTTTTTCACACATATTGACTCCTTATTACCTAATATTGAGATGCATGAATCTTAAGTACTCTAAAACAAGAATAAGATCACAAGCTATAAACAAGATGTGCTTTTGATTCTAAGATTGATGGTTCGAAAAACGATTGTTTTAACCCTTGAAGTCCAAAAAAAGTGATTAAAAACATTAACATGAGGTGAGATGAGATGGAAACCCAACTCATTTATATTGATTCACAAAGAGTGTTACTTCAAAGAGTCAACATTGTGACTCCAAATGATATGGTAAAGATATAATAATGATAATTTTGACAGTGTAATGGATTGACGATGCTATGGCAAAATGATATGGTAAATAATATTAATTTAGAAATTATTATTAGTTCATTAATTCTACGTCTAGGAATACTCGAAAAAGCAGTTTATATGAATTATTAGTATTTCTTGAATTCAATGTTATTTCTAATAACAAAACAATATATTGAAGATTTTTTCATCCATATTGAGGGTCCTTTTTTACATCTCTCTCAGGCCTATAAAATGTCAGGACCGTCTGTGATCAATAATAACACCTTTCCAGTAATTCTATAACTCAGTATCAAGTTATCTTGAGAGAATTCCTTTTAGGCTTTACATATTCTGGTCATCCAACAAGATCTCCAAGGGTCATATGTGACACCCGGCCAGATCGCTTTTGTACTTGTAGTGCACTATAAGTGCAAGAACGAAAGATATGGGCTGTGCTTTGAGATCAGCCATTGATCAATAAAAAAATTCATATCTTGCTAATAATGCATGATGCAACTTCGAAAAGCTTGTTAGAATGGAACCATGGGCTGTATGGATAATACTGCCCAAGTTAGCTAAAAAATAATATAGGTGGCTGGCTGATGTATTCTTGAAACTGACCGATCATGCATCGAAACCAAATTGTCACATGCCTTTGTAAATTTCAGATTCAACTAAAAAATAATAAATAAGTATGAGCATATCCAACCCGTAGGGCAATTTTTGTATTGTGTCTTGGAGCGATAAGAGAAGCAATATTTGATTATTAATAAATAAACACAATCATGTGAGGTAGCCATGAAGTAGGCCCTTGTAGAAATTTAATTGTTCTTTTAATCGATTGTATTTCCCATTTGCATACCCTGTTGCAAGTACGTACATCCTATAAATACAAGTACGATACTGGTGATTTCCTTCAAAGTACACCTTCCAATCCAATTCTCACTTCTCAAAACTACTTGGATCACTGCATTCTCTGAAAACCAGTCTCTTTTCCGTCTAAAGACATGGGTATTTTCAGGTTGCATTCATTGATTTCTAACGTGAAACAAATGATCAAACTGAACCATCGACAACAGCTAGATGTTCCCAAAGGATATTTGGCTGTGTACGTAGGAGAAATTCAAAGGAAACGGTTTGTGGTTCCTTTATCTTACTTGGACCAACCAGTATTCCAAGATTTGTTACGTAGGTCAGAGGAAGAATTCGGGTTCAACCATCCAATGGGAGGACTTACGATTCCCTGCCACGAAGAAGCTTTTGTTCATCTCACAGCCCAATTACGCATTTCTTAGGTTGAGGGCAAAGGATTCTTTCTTTAGTTCCAAGAAAGAAGCTTTTTTAGTTTGTCATCATCTAACGATCTTTGGTTAACCGTAGTTTCTTTCTTTAGTTCCTGGAGAGTACAATAGATGAAGTTGTAAAAAGGGGCATTCCCCTCTTCTATATATAATTTCATATAAATTTGTGTTTTCGTATATATGTATCTTCCAATACACAATGTCCTTGCTGCAGCTTATTAAATTCACAAGGTGTTGTTTGTTTTGTTAATTTGTGTCATTAAAACCCTGTATTGATTAATTAAGTTGTCTGTATTGATAACGATAGGTGATAATCAATCCACCGCTAGGGCTCTTGATATAGGGAGAATTCGAGAGTTAATAACGGTTTTCAGGAATAACTAGGAAAAGGAGAAACGGGCTCGAAGAGAAAACCGAGCTCGGAAGAGGCTCGGAATTTGGTATCAAAAAAGATATAGAGAGGGTTGCGATGAAAATCGAAGAGGCGATCGGAAATCGCAAACAGAATCAAAAGTGGGTTGCATGCGGCTTAACCCGCAACAAACCTGCATTAAACACTGCGTGGTTACTTATTTTGTCGGCTAGGAGCTTGAAGATTCCCTAAATAATAACAATTCTAAGTTTCTAACATTAAATTCAAAGCCATGTTATCACCCACGATGCCATACGATGCCATCCCATATTTTATTGATTATTATCTTTATTTTAAATTCCTTTTTAATTATCTTTATTTGTAACACCCTCAAAACTGTAAATAACAACTTATTTAAAAATTTTATAATTACATCAATAAATGAATCACCTACAACCACGAAATTTGATTCAACTACAATACACACATACTATCTTATACATGCGGACTATAAAGGACGGGTGCTACTAATACCCATGCATAGTCACTATCTCAATAAAGCGGAAGACTTCGCCGAATACTTACTTTCGGATCTAGCTAAGGCTCTACTCTTCATAGGACTGCTAGAACCAAATCCCAACCTTGAAACCTGATGCACATGCCGACAAATAAAAAGGTTAGGCTTAACGCCTGGTGAGCTAAAGAGTTTTAACATAAATAATATAACTTTAAAAGAAAGGAATTCAGTTTAAAGCAAGGTCCTTCGAAATATTATACTTAAAAATGGAAACAACACATTTTCCCATAATATCCACTTTTAAAGACAATGCTCCCAAAACACACGTTTCTCATGAAATGTGCAACGCATAACTCACCCAAACGGGATCATAGTTCAACACTTAATTGGTAAAAATATGAATGACAATTCATAACCCAAAGCACCCAAAACGCGGGCCGGACATAATGCTCGACCCATGAATCGTTATCAAAACCACTTATACCGTACGCCCAAAAAAACATGGACACTAGGTCCAATACTCACGCGATCGTAAGGAACCAATGACAATAAAATAAGACGTCCTCAATTTAAAGTACTGATAGCCGACAACGGGGGAGACCCGTATCCGTTGAGAGTGGAGGAAACACAGAAGTATACCATCCATGCAACGTTAATTGCATGATACCTCCCGACGTCATAGCCCGGTGTCCCTACAACTCCTTTACAAGTGTCACCCCAAGTCAGTTGACCTTGATGGATCTTTCCGAAGAACTCCATCCCGAAGGCCCGACACACTTAAAGACTACCTCCCAGGCATTACTTCAAGCGACGGAGGTCCTAGCGCCTACTATTTCAGTATCACTAGCCGACTCAACCCTCCTAGCGATCACTTGTAAAGTTTCCGGTCATAAAACATAGGTACCGAAGTTCAACCCCGCAATACCCAATTGACCATCCCAAAACAGACCAACTCACGTGCCTATGGATCCATTGCAACACAGTCTAACCTTCCCGGACTATACATGAATGACTAAAGCACTCAAGTCTGTAACCAACCTCAATACGCATCACAGCGCATTAATACGTACATCATAACTGGACTCTACATTGAGCCATATAAAACCGGACAAGTTTCCTCAAAACTCCTTTAAACGACATCGAGCCAAAATGCTCAAAACCTCTTTTTGACCAATGATTACGTTTTTCAAATAATAAACGCACTCGACCCATACCATGAAATCACACGCTCTAAAATGCTTGAATGGACTCCAACACAGTTTAAGTCGGGACAAAGAGGTTTTCCAAATAGACTTATACTCTTAATCCTTTCAAAACGTCCCATAACACAAAATTGAACCTTGTACCCAACAACACTAAAAACGCCTTTTAACCAAATGATCTCATTTATGCAATAAGTTACCAAACACACCCATTTATGACTCATTATCAAGATGCCCAAAAATCAAAGAATGTGTGTTATATGAGTTTATAAAGTTAAACACTTTCAAAATACCCAAACTGATCAGCAGTTAACAATTTCATGTAAGATGCAAAACACTTAAAAATAACCATTTTGGCATGTACACCGTTTCCACAAATCAACTTGAACTCACCTCGCTAGATTTAGGCTAAATCTAGATTTCACCCAACGAGCTCTTTTAAAGGCCACTTGAATCCTCAGGCCGAAAGCTTCCAAAACCTAGATCCATACAATCCAAACCATAAATACTCATATTCAACCATTTAGAATCATTCCCCCAACATTATACTAAAAACTCCAAATAAGATCAAAACCCTAGTTTCTCCAATACTTATCAAATTCGAGATTTGAGAAACCAAACACTAGGGAAACATCACTGGAGCATTAATAACACTAAATCAAGAAAGCTTACCATTAAAGATGATGAGACTTTCCGAGAACATCCAATCCAACTCTTCAACCCGAGCTCCCAACCGTTGAACTTGATGAGGAAGATGAAGATAAAGGTTTTTGCGATTCATTGACTCAACGATCTAGATGGTGAAGAATCGTGTAATTTGAGGAGGAAAACCCCCCCAAAATAGGTTAGGGTTCGGTTTTGGGATTTAGGAGAGAAAAGGGAGAAGATAGAAGTGAGAAATGAGAAGAAATGGTGAGAAATTCAGACATTTAGGAACCAGACATCGCGCGCGACCTTGCCACGTGATAGTGACATTGTCACTATCGCGAGGGCACTATCGCGGGGAATTTACCGCGGGTGGTACACCCCCGGCGATTGTGCAACGCGATAGTGACACATGTCACTGTCGCGAGTCACAATCGCGCCACTCGTACCGAGGCCAGAAAAAGGTCAAAACTCGAGATTCTCGCATGGGCCGACTCAGGGTTCGAAAGCGCAATATTTTCCATCCAAAAAGGTGGGCGGAAAGCGGAGAGATTACCAACGGAGGACGAAAACTTGCTTACGAAAAACCGGTGTTACATTATTAATTCTTTTTAATTATCTTTAGGATTAGTTTATTAGTTTTGGTATTTATCTTTCCCTAGTTTAGATTATAAAATAGGTTTATTTGTTTTCAGTTGTAATCAAGTTTTAATCAATAAAAGTTTAGTTTTTTAAGAGTTTTCTCTTGAATTCCAAGTTTTACGTTTTGTAATCTCGTTATCAAAAGGGTTTAGACGCTTGGCGATCCTTCCGCACACCTACGCTGTGTCAGTTGGTATCAGAGCAGAATTCTGTGTGTCCCTGATTGAACAAGGATCTTACCAGATAAATCACAAACATATATTGATTACCAACCTGATTGATTAATAACAACGATTACAAGGTTTGGTAGTTGATCTTTGAAGAACTCTCTTTTTTTTTCTCTCTGATTTTACACCGTGGTTGTGTGTGTTGTATGTGTTCTTGTGTGTTGTATCTTGCTTCTCGAAGACTCAATCTAACATAATAGATATTATCTAACAAATACTAATATAATAACTAACTAATAATATCTAGATATTATCTAGATATTATCTAACTAACTAACTTAAACTTAATTACTTAAACACAATAAAATACAATAAAACTAACTTTGACTATTTTATTACAAACGACTTCAGACGTATATTTAAGAGTCGACTTTTCTGCATTAGCTTCAGATTGCGATCTTCAGATTGGATGATCTTGAATCGAATGAGACTGTGCTCTAACAATCTCCCCCTTTGGATCAAGATCATTATTTAAAAAGATTTATCCAATAGATCTGTGCAACTCAATCTTCTTCTTTTTCAACTCAGAAGATGCAATCTCCTTCTTAGTCTTCAGAATGTAATAATCTTCCCCTTTGATGTAGATAAACTCTCTTTCTATTGATGGGAAGAAAATTGTCTTCAGTTGTAGCTCAGATTGTTGTAGCAAAGTATCTTCAAAGAAAATTTCTTGCAATTCAACATGTCTTCAGAATACTTGCTCTAATCTTGTGTTGTTCCACATTTCTTGTGTTGGCTCTTTAGCGCTTCTCCCCCTTTTTGATGAAAAGAGGAACGAGTTCATCAAAACTTTATGTCAAGAAATGTCTTCCATACGGAGCCACTGATCCGTCAATTCATAAGATTGTTAGATCACAGATTATTGGATTCAAGATCATCCAATCTGAAGACTGCAATCTGAAGCTAACGCTGAAAAGTCGCTCTCAAGATTAGTCTAATTTTACTTTGTAATAAAAGTCAAAGTTTGTTTTTAGTATTTAATATTAGTTTATTCCTAAATATCTAGATATTATATTAAGTTTAGATATTTAGTTAGATATTATTTTGTATTAGATATTATTAGTTGTTAGTTTAAGTTAGGTGAGGTCTTAGAATATCTCAGATTTTACAATCTAAGAAATCGACCTTACTGTTCATCCAGAGAGAAAAGTGAGAGCTTCAACGAACATCAATCTTGTAATTCGCGTTTGTTAATCAAACAGGTTGGTTTATCTATCTTGTTTGTTTTTTATTTATCTGGTAACGATCGTGTTCAATCACACGGACTCACAATTGGTATCAGAGCCTATACCAGATCAAAATCAAACTTTTAGAAACTCTCTGTGTTCTTCATTTTTTAAAGAACACTGTGTCATCGATCATTTTTTGATACAAGGGTTGTTTTCGAAATCAAAGTGGTGTAAGTTGTTGTAGTTGGTAAGTCGATCACCTGGTCAAAGTTTGGGACTGTAAAACGATTTCTAGATAGGTCAATTTGGGATAAACAGGGCCGATTTAACGAAGAAGAAACGCACCCCGGTCGAAATCCATCGAATTATATCGGTCAAAATCTACCGGCTACACACACTATCGGTCGAAGGTTAGTCCGGTCAATACTTAGTACCGGTCGAAGGAAATCACACTCATCAAATTCAGCATACCGGTCATACTGTTTAGACCGGTCGAACTCCTCACCTCCATCCATACCGGTTGATATCCCAACACCGATCCGGTCGACCACCTTCCATTAATACCGGTCGATTAACACCTCACTACCGGTCAATCTCATATACCGGTCACAGCTTCAATATAGGTCCAAGGCTTTGTACCGGTCGGAAAAAAGCAAGAAACCGGTCTACACTATTCAGTCTGATCGACCCACCTAATCCGGTCGTGAATAGTGAACCCCGGTCGATCTATTTCACCAAGACCCCGGTCGCCAACTATTTGGGTTTGGTCGGTTTTCAATCCGGTCCAACCACACAGGTGACTATTGTTCATTCCCGGTCGCAAGCAATACTCCGGTCGTGCAAAGGTCCGATCAAGCACAACCTCCGGTTGTACACAATACCGGTCGATTGATCCGGTCGATACAACACACCGGTCGACTCACTTTGCGCCATACACGTCTCACGCAAAACCTGTTTTGCGCGACCAACTACTCACGCGAAATTCACTTTTGCGCCATCAACTTCTAGCGCAAACCTCCTTTAGCGCGACCAACTGCTCACGCAAATCTTCAACTCGCGTGACCGACTTAACACGCAAACTTTATTTTGCGCCACCCTCTAATAGCACAAACTTCAGTTCTCGTGACCCGCTTCTTACGCAAAGTTTATTTTTGCGCCAGTTCCAGGCTTAGTCAAATTATTCAGTATTTATCTGATTTTTTTCTGGACTAACGATAAGTACAAGTTCTTATTGCATTATTAATCTAAACAGAATGAATTCCAGCGAAGCTAATTCAATCAGTATGGATGAGAATTCACTTGTACTTTACAAAGGAAAGATTTCTGCCTTGGAAGCAGAAAGAGAGAAGAAAGAGACAACACACTTGTGCTTGATGTGTCAGATGGAAATAAGATCTGAAACTGATTCTGATGAAGAGGTGTGTGATTTAACCAAATCTGATTTCTTAAATCAAATGCATGCCATGATGATAAAACTCCCAGAATTAGAGTCGAAACTCAAGCGTGAAAAGGGTATCATAAAAGACAAGACCAGTCAATACAGAAACTTAGCACTGACCTTGCTGAGAATAAAGTATTGATTGAGATTTTACATAGAAACAATGACACAAGCGCAAAAGAAAAGACCATTATTCTTAAAGAGAATGCTGAAACAAATTCTAAATTGAGAAATAGTGAGTTTGATTTCAAAGAGCTTACGAAATTGCATTCTTCAACTTCCAAAGAAAACATATCCTTACTTGCAAAATTAAAAGCTTTGGAAGAGAAGTTATACAAATTGGGTCAAACTGAACAAACCATTCATCTAAACAAACCCAAAGAGAATAAAGAGAGCTGGGGACTTGGTTATGAGAACCCTCATTACATGAAAAATGGTATATCATAAGTGCCAGCACTTTATGATCTTACATTTTTAAAACTAGCTCGAAGTATCCCTGAGTTTGAAGTTTTCTGGACTGGACTATCTAAAGAGGATGAAGCCAAGGAAACTGAAAAACGAAAGAAATCATCTAAAGTTCATCTTCCATTTTATTATGAGAAGCTGAATAATAGTCATAATGATGATCCAAAATATCAAAAGAAATATCTTTCGAATGAATTCTTTCAGAGTTATTCTGTAAAAGAAATGGAGACGAAGCCTATTAAAGGTAAAATTTACGTCCCTCCTCTCGTTTTGGAAAGTAAAATTTCTGAACTTGAGAATTCTTTAACAGATGAAAGACTCTTGATTGATATTGAACAAAAAGTTTTTTCAACTGTGCTTAAGAGTTCTGCTCTTTCTAATTCATCAAAGGCTTCAAAATCTGATGACATGTTTGGTTTAACAAATGGAGGGTTTGATTTTCTAAACTCTGACGGTGGTATGGATGATTGTTTTGATCAATTTGACTTTAGTGCCAAACTTCCTAACCATTCATCTTTTGTTGTGAAATCCTTTGGATTATCCAGTAAGTTTGTGAAAAGCAAATCATCAACTAAAGTTGATGAAACAGTTTCTGTGAAATCTAAGAATGCGAAAGGTAAGAAGAAATCTCAGCATTCACAGAATCCGATCACTACTGGTAACCCAAAGAAGAAGCATTCGTTTGTTGCTAAAAAGTCTAAATCACGAGTTTCAAATGTTTCAGAAATTATCAAGAAAAAGCTCGAAGTTAAATCTGAATGGAAACCAAAACAGGAGATTAACGATTGTTGGGAACTGAAGAATTCATCAAGTATGGTTAATGCTGCTAGTTCAAAGTTACTACTGCTAGAAGACTTAAAGGTTAATACTGCTGAGTGTTACTACTGCTAGTAGAATTAATACTGCTAGTCAAAGTTAGTGCTGCTTGAACAAAGTTAGTACTGCTTAGCTAGTTAGTACTGCTAGTGGTTAGTGATGCTTGGTAGTTAATGCTGCTAGAAGGAATTAATGTTGCTGAGCATAGTTAGTGCTGCTTATGACTTGAAGATCCGAATGGAAAGGATGACAGCTGGAAATATTCAAGATATTCATGGAAGGCTTGAAGATAATGATGGAAGATATACTGAAGATATTTTATTTATTGTAATTATCTTTGTATTCAGTATATGTATAGATTTGATAGAATAGATTAATTAATTAATTCTAAGTGCTAGTTCTAGAGAGAAAATAAACCTCAAGGCATAGATCCTAATTCTAGAGAAGTAGAATTCGTATTGGTGAGCCTGTTCATCAATATTGAGGTTGAGTGTGTAATCTTGTAACTTCAAAGCATTCAATACAAGCTTACAGTTTGTTCTTCATATTTTCTGTATTGATTTACTATTTTATTGAATATCAAAGTGTTATTCCGCAAACTTCTTTGATATTGTTTCTGAGAATTAATTCTTGTTGAGAATTCGATCCTGACAAGTGGTATCAGAGCTAAACTCTCTCAGAAACATCTATTCATCATGGAAAATCTTACAGAATCAAGCAGTACTTTGGTCTCTAAGGTTCCAATGCTCAAACCCAGTGATTTTGACATGTGGAAGATCAGAATCAGACAATATATTCTTCTCACTGACTACTCAATGTGGGATATCATTGAGAATGGTCCTTCTGAAGCTGGAAGGATAGGACCAGATGGAAAAAGACCTCCACCAAAGACAGATGGTGAGAGGAAGATCAGACAGACAGAGATGAAGGCCTTGAGCACTCTGCTCTTGGCCATTACCAATGAATATCAGCATCAATTTTGCAACTGCACTGATGCTCAAATTCTCTGGAATGCTCTAGAGAAAAGATTTGCTGGAACCAAAAGCATCAAAAGAAATCAAAGAGATGTTCTAAAGCAGCAGTATGAGAACTTCACTTCCTCAAAGAATGAGTCTATGACTTAAACTTTTGATAGGTTCAACAAACTCATAGGAGAACTGGCTACTGTAGGGGTGAAGATGGAACAAGATGATATCAACAGAAAGTTCCTCAGATCTCTTGGGGATGAATGGACTATGTACACTGTCTCATATAGACAAAGTGACAATCTGGAAGAGAAAGAACTTGATGATCTATACAATGATCTAAGAGTTTTTGAAACTGAGGTAGAAACCAAGAAGAAGCCCTCTGGTTATATCCACAATGCTGCACTTCTCTCAGCATCCACTGATACTATTGCCAACCCTGAAGTAGTTAGTACTGCCAGTGGAGTAAGTTCAGAAAAAGGCACTGAAACTATCTTTGAAGCCTTTTTGTCCAATCATAGCAGCAATTCTTTGATTAATGATGATCTGGATCAAATTCACCCTGATGATCTGGAGGAGATGGATATTAAATGGCAGATGGCCATGTTATCAATGAGGGTGAAGAAGTTCATTAAAAGAACAGGAAGGAATAACTTCTCTCAAAGAAGAGAAGATGGAGCTGGTTTTGACAAGACCAAGGTGGAATGTTATAAGTGTCACATGAAAGGACACTTTGCTAGAGAATGCAGGAGTGTTGTTCCAAACAACAATCACCATCAAGCTCAGAATGGAGGCTACAATCAAAACAAGAATCCTGCTCAAGCCCTTGTTTCTCAACAAGGAATGGGATTTGACTGGAGTGATCAAGCTGAGGAAGCCATTCAGAATCAAGCTCTTATGGCAGAAGTGTCTGATCTCCCCTCTGAGGTAATTTCTAATCTTTGTACAAAATCTTGCATTGACACTGTCACAAGATACAGGGATCACAATCAAAGTATGTGTGATGACCTCAAAAGATTAGAAAAGGACAGAAGAGATTATGTGTTGATAGTAGAGAGATTTGAAGAGCAAATCAAAGGCTTTCAAGCTAATGAACTTCAACACTCTTATGACACAAACTATTGGAAGTGGGAAAAGAATGAGTTAGAAACCAAACTGTCTAAGTCCTTAGAAGAGAATGATAGGCTGAAAGAGGAACTGTCAAAAGTTAAGCTGGACATAGAAAAGTTTTCTTATGCTTCAAAAGCAATGGATTCTCTTCTAAAGGCTCAGATTCATGACAAGATGAAGCCTGGTATTGGATACAACAATACACCCCCTCCTTACAATAACAACTATATCTCTCCTACATCAGACTTGTTAGAAACTAAGGAGATAAAGGACTTGTCTGAAGAAGCTTTTAAGATAGATCCTTTGGATGAGGTGATAGTTAAGGATTTGACAGAGAAAGAAGCAAGTGAGAACAGGGATAATACTGTGAGTAAAAAGATACCATTAGAAAACAATATTATCACCAATGAGGGATGTGGGAAAATCTGGGTCAAGTCCAAGGAGATAGAGAGGACAAAAGGAAAGGATAACAAGGTCCATTACAAACAAACCACAGTTGTGAATCCTGGATCTTGTAAACAGTGTGATTGCAGTAAAGCCAAGAGCCTAAATTCTGGTCTAAAAAGAGGAAATCAAATAAACTGGAATAATCAATGGGCTCAGAAACAAGGAGTTGATCTGAATAAAATCAATAGACCAAAACCTTGTTTCATATGTGGCAAGTTAAATCATTTGGCTAAGTATTGTTACTTTAACCCTATTAACCAACAGATGAACTTTCAAAGATTTGTGCAAAAACCTGTTGGTTATAGGAAGGCTGAAAAGAAACATGTGATAAAGAAACATGGTGAAAGGAAAAGCCCCATAAAGAAAAAGATTTTAAAAGAAAGTGTCAAAATGTGGGTGCCTAGAAGCAATAAAACTGTTAGTACTGATGACAGGGTTAGAAGCACTAAAATTGTTAGTACTGCTAACATGGTTACTACTGCTACCTGTGTTAGTACTGCTGAAAATATTAATGCTGCTAATACTGTTAGTACCTCTTCAAAGGTTAATACTGCCAACACAGTTACTGCTGCTAACACAGTTACTACTGCTAATAAGGTTTGTACTGCTAAGCATGCAAGTGCTGCTAAGGCAGTTAGTACTTCTAAAACCAGTACTGATTGTAGCAAAAATATTTCCAAGCCTATTATTGTAACAAAGTACTCCAAGAATGAGGAGTTAAAGTTCAAAAATCTTGTCAAGAAAGAATGCAAGTATTTTGATGAGAAAGGGGTACCCAAGACCACTTTGGCTTGGGTTCCTAATTCATACTAACTGATCTATCTTATGTGCAGGGCAACCAACAGCTCAAGGGAAAGAGCATATGGCATGTTGATAGTGGTTGCTCTAGGCACATGACAGGCAACATGTCATGCCTTCAGGATTTCAAGCATATCAATGGAGGACATGTTGCATTTGGAGATAATCTTACTGGTGGTAAGATAAGTGGAAAAGGTAATGTCACCAAAGGTAAGATGACATTTGAGGATGTCTACTATTTTGATCAATTAAAGTACAACCTGTTAAGTGTATCACAGGTTTGTGACAAACAACATAGTATATTATTTACAAATACTGAGTGTATGATCCTTGCTCCAGGGTTCAAGGTAGTTGATGAAAGCATGATACTACTTAGAACTCCAAGGAAGGACAATGTTTATTGTCTAGATATGGACAATGTTAATAGTGATTCATCCCTGAACTGTCTTGTTTCAAAAGCTTCTGTGGATGAATCCTCTCTATGGCACAGAAGGATGTGTCACATGAATTTCAAGACTATGAACAAACTTGTTAAAAACAACCTTGTAAGAGGTTTACCTTCAAAAGTTTTTTCATGTGATGATCATTGTGTTGCTTGTCTTAAAGGCAAACAACACAAAACTTCTCATAAGACCAAAGAGTTAAATTCTGTTTCTTCTTGTCTCCAGTTATTGCATATGGATCTGTTTGGTTCTACAAATGTTATGAGTATAGGCAAGAAATCTTACTGCTTAGTTATTGTTGATGATTACTCCAGATTTACTTGGGTATATTTTCTAAGGACTAAGGATGAGACAAGTGGACTTATCAAATCCTTTATTCTAAGAATTGAAAACCAAACTAATCAAAGAGTAAAAGTCATTAGATCAGATAATGGAACTGAGTTTAAAAATCATGATCTAAACACCTTTTGTGAAGAGAAAGGTATTGAGACGCAATATAGTGCTCCTAGGACTCCTCAACAGAATGGTGTTGCTGAAAGGAGAAATAGGACACTAATAGAGGCTGCTAGATCTCTGTTGGCTGATTCAAAATTGCCAATTACCTTCTGGGCTGAAGCAGTTAATACTGCTTGTTATGTCCAAAACAGAGTTCTAGTGGTCAAGCAAAAGAACAAGACCCCATATGAGCTTTTAAATAAAAGAAAACCTTTCATTGGTTTCTTCAAACCTTTTGGGTGTCCTTGTACAATTCTCAATACCAAATCTCACTTAGGTAAGTTTGATAGCAAAGCAGATGATGGATTTCTTGTTGGATATTCATCTCAGAGTAAGGCCTATAGAGTTTTTAACTCTTCTTCTAGAATAATTGAAGAAAGTGACAATGTCAAATGCAATGAGAACACACCAAATCCTGTTGGGTCTGGACCTCAGTGGCTATTTGACATTGATACACTAACTAACTCTTTTGGTTTCAGTAATGAGTATGCAGGTTCAGGAAGTGGAGGTTCAGGGATTACACAAGTTCAAGAAAGTATATCTAAATCTGTGATATTTCCCATACCCACAGTGAATCCTATTGAAGACTGTGAAAAGGAATCATTTACTGGACCAAGTCAGAGTGAAGAAGAAACTAGAGATGAGGAGACTCAAGAAAATAAAGAATCAGAAGTGGCATATGAAAACACTTCAGTTGAGTTGCATGAATCTAATCTAGAGGCTGGACTGAATGAAGAACCTAGTCATAACACCAGAATTCAAAAGAATCATCCTCCACAGCTGGTAATAGGAGATATCTCTTCTCCTATGATGACTAGACATCAAAGCAGGATTCAAGAAATGCAAGATCAACAGCATACAGTGCTTTCTTGTTTTCTATCCCAGCTTGAGCCTAAAAAGGCACATGATGCTATGAAAGAATCTAGCTGGATAGAAGCAATGCAAGAAGAACTGTTACAGTTCAAGCTACAAGATGTATGGGATCTAGTAGACCTTCCTAAAGGTCACAGAGCAATTGGCACAAAGTGGATTTTCAGAAACAAGAGAGATGAAAGAGGTATTGTCATAAGGAACAAAGCAAGGCTAGTGGCACAAGGATATACTCAAGAAGAGGGTATAGATTATGAAGAAGTTTTTGCACCTGTGGCTAGGATAGAAGCAATCAGACTATTCCTAGCCTATGCTTCTTACATGAACTTCAAAGTCTATCAAATGGATGTAAAAAGTGCTTTTCTCTATGGCTCAATTGAAGAAGAGGTATATGTCTGTAAACCACCAGGGTTTGAAAACCCAAGCTATCCAGACAGGGTATACAAATTGAAGAAAGCACTTTATGGACTACATCAAGCTCCAAGAGCATGGTATGACACTCTGTCATCCTATCTCTTGGAAAATGGCTTTGAAAGAGGAGTCATTGATAAGACTCTATTCATCAAGAGAAAGAAGAAGGATATCCTGTTGGTCCAAATCTATGTTGATGATATTATCTTTGGATCCACAAGAGACAACATGTGCAAGGAGTTTGAGGATCTAATGCATCAAAGGTTCAAAATGAGTTCCATGGGGGAACTTACTTTCTTCCTTGGACTCCAAGTTCAACAGAAGTCAGATGGCATCTTCATCTGTCAATCTAAGTATGTGCAGGACATTCTAACCAAGTTTGGTTTCTCAGAGTCAAAACCTGCCAGCACACCTATGGAAACACACAAGCAGATAACAGCAGATCTTGAGGGGGAGGATATGGATGTGCATCATTATAGATCCATGATTGGCTCTCTCATGTATCTCACAGCATCAAGGCCAGATATAATGTTTCCAGTCTGTGTGTGTGCAAGATTCCAAGTTAGGCCAAAGCAATCTCACTATCAAGCTGTTAAGAGGATATTCAGATATCTCAAAGGGCAACCCAGATTGGGACTTTGGTATCCTCATGACTCATCCTTTGACCTACTTGCATACTCAGATAGTGATCTAGGTGGAGCAAACTTGGACAGAAAATCTACTTCTGGAGGATGTCAGTTTTTGGGTGCAAGATTAGTCTCATGGCAGTGCAAGAAACAAACCACAGTATCCACATCTACAACAGAGGCAGAGTACATAGCAACTGCAAGTTGCTATTCTCAAGTCTTATGGATTCAGAATCAAATGTTGGATTATGGGGTAACCTTTCTACACACTCCAATTTTTATTGACAACAGCAGTGCTATTAGCATTGTTAATAATCCAGTCAAGCACTCAAAGACAAAGCACATTGAAATCAGGTATCACTTCATAAGAGACTGTAATGAAAAGAAACTTATTCAAGTTGTAAAAGTTCACACTGATAATCAGTTTGCTGATCTATTCACTAAAGCCTTTGATGTGGGTAGATTCACTTTCTTGGTAACTAGTGTGGGAATGATCAACTCTGAATAAGCCCCTTCTCAAAAAGTGGTTCTATACCTGTATATTATTTCTTCTTGGTATTACTAATCTTCTTTTTCAGGATATGTAAAGCAGTACTCAGTGTTTCGCAAGTTTAAAGGAGTAAGTTGTTAATACTGCTAGTTAGTTAATACTGCTAGTTAGTTAATACTGCTAGTTAGTTAATACTGCTAGTCGTTAATACTGCTTTCAGTTAATACTGCTAGTTAGTTAATACTGCTAGTAGTTAATACTGCTTTTAGTTAATACTGCTAGTTAGTTAATACTGCTAGTTAGTTAATACTGCTAGTTAGTTAATACTGCTAGTAGTTAATACTGCTTTCAGTTACTACTGCTTTCAGTTAATACTGCTAGTAGTTAATACTGCTCTAGGTTAATACTGCTTATGTTCCGAATACTATAAATACTCTTTGCCCGCCTAAAAGTTCATAACGACTCTTTGCATACTGTTCTCTTGCGCTCTAAACCTTTTCTCTCTCAAGTTCGAAGCTTTCAGGCACATTGTTCACTAAGATCAATGGCATCCATGACATTCATCGACGAGCACAATGAGATCGCGATGCTACAAAAGCCAAAACAAGCTGCAGGATTTCATCAGATTGTGGATTTCCTCACGTCAAGCCATATTGCTCATGCTCTTACTATATCACCTACAATCTATATTGAGCATCAAAGGCAGTTCTGGGCTAATGCCACCATTGTTGCTGAAAATGGTGTGCAAATGATCAAGACAAGGATCTGTGAAAAGCCACTAACAGTTACTGAAGAGGTTATTCGCATCAGTCTACGTCTAGACGATGCCTCTGGTATAACTTCTATCCCAAACGATGAACTATTTTCCAATCTTACAAGAATGGGGTATGGAGGCCTATTGGGTGTTTTCAAATTCTCTAAAGCCAAATTTTCACCCTAATGGCGTTTCTTTGTCCATACTCTCATGCACTGTATCTCCAAAAAGACTACTGGATGGAGTGAGTTCAGCAACACCATTGCTTATGCTTTGGTGTGCTTGGCCACTGCCAGAAAGTATAACTTCTCTAAAATGATTTTCAGTGATCTTGTCTCAAACATGGGAAACAAAAAGAGCTTCTTTATGTACCCCAGGTTTGTCCAAGAAGTTATTACTCATGAATTAACGGATATACCTCAACCTGTTGGGGTATATGTACCTAAACCCCCCAAAGGCAAAGTTTTCTCAAATATGAGAAGATCTGCTGGGGACTCGGAAGGAGTTGACACCCCATTGTTCTCTACAATGATGGTGGTGTCCCAAACCAATGAAGGTATGGTAGCAGGGTCAAGGCCCCCAATTGACCAACCCACTGCTAGCCAATCCCAACCTTCCCTCTCAAAATCTATTCCCCAGTCCTTTCTTGAAAAACCAACCTCTCCTATCACCCAAACTTACAAGAGGAAACAGGTAAAGAAGGCTCCTTCCCTTCTTGTACCATCATCCCCCAAGCCTTTAAGCCCTCTAAGGGAGAATTCTCCTTTAGGGAATATCCATAGGGAAATCAAAGGGGTGTCTCCCAACCCCAAGGAGGTGCTCTCTGAGGAGGAGGAAGAGCATATGGGTGATGAGGCTGCCACTACTCCTACTAGCACAGAGGAGGAAAGTGGTAACATAAATAAGACCTCCCCCATGGCAACTTTGAATGAGCAATCATTCGAAGGTCCTTGGTGCCAAGAAACCACGGGGGTGGATAGTGCTTCTGCTAGGCAGAAGACTTCCACTACTAAAAGATCCAATGATCCTTCAAAGGAGGGTAACACTTCTAGAGAAGGTGAGGACAGATATAGTTACCAGGAATTGATGGAAACCATGGGAAACATCAACCTAGATGTTATGAAACAAGGAAAAGAAATAGAGGAGATGAAGCTGGTTATCCTGTCCCAACAAGTTCAGATTGCAAAATTGAAGAAGATGGTGACCAGGCTGGTTCAAAAGAAAAGAAGGAAACAGTTTGTACTCAAAAAGAGGGACCAAGTTCAAGATTCTTTCAACAAGGGGGAGAAGCATGAAGGGGAAACTGTTGAAAAGAAAGCTGAAGTTGAGGGGGAGACAGAGGAAGAGATGGAAAAAGAAACAGATACTGCTGCTGAAGTAAAAGTAGCAGCAGAAACTAAAGCAGCAGAAATAGGGCTCTCTGTGGAAGAAATGGAGATAGCAGAAACTTTAGTCAAAGCAAAGAATGATACTCCTAAGGCTACTCAAAAGGCCAAGGGAGTAGTTATCAAAGAAGGAGGGATCTCAGAGAAAGAGAAGGAAGTTTTGAAAGAATCAAAGGGAAAAGGAAAAGAGAAGATGGTTGAAGCTGAAATGCCTCTAAGACAGAAGTCTCAGATTGAAATGGATGAGGCAATAGCAAAGCAGTTGCAAGACCAAATGGAGAAAGAAGAGCAGTTGCAAACAGAAAAGGATAGAGAACTGGCAAAGATTATGGCCAAGAAGTTAAATGCAGAATACCAAAAGAGTTTGAAAGAAGCAGCTCAGACAGCAGCTCAGGTCAAGAAACTTTAAATTAAGAAGATGCCTATTCAGAAGCAAAAGCAGAAAAGACAACCCTCCAAGACATTTTTGGCCAATCAAGAAAGAAGAAAAATGATAAACTTCCTGAAAGGTGCAATTGGTGTTAAGGGAGAGATGTTTATCCACATGGCATACTCTCAGGTTGAAGAGTTGTATAACAAGGAAATGGCCAAGCTCCAAGGGAATTCAGTACAAAGGGAGGAGGCTGAGAGAAGGATGAAAGAGAGACATGATCTCAACATCCAACAACCATTCCCTGAGGAAACCACACCCTCCAAAGAAGAAGCAGAAGAGAAGAAGGAAGAACCTGGAAGTGTTGGTATAGAAGCCAAGTCTGGAAAAAGAGTGAAATCAATTGCTTCAAAAAGGCAGTTGAAAAGGCCTAGGGTGGAAGAAACTGAAAAGGAAGCAGAACCTTCAGTCACATCTTCAACAGAGCCAGTACAGAGTCCAGAGCAGGTCACTAAGCAAACAGATGAGAGTATGGATCCGTACATGACAATAGTGGAACCTTTGAAAGTTGTTCCAATATCTATGCAAGCTCCAGAGATCATCTTCTGGGATATTCTGAGAGACAATGGAAAGAATTTCTTCAGAATCAAGAGAGCTGATGGTTCATTTGAAGCTTATTCAACATGGGGGAAAGTCATCAGAAGTTGTTCAAGAGCTGATATGGAAGAACCATATAAAGTTGGGATGAAACTTTATGAACCTGTGTTGAAAGGTACTGAAGAGAATCTTCTCAAAGTGACATTGGAATACTTGTGCATGATGTTTGAGCCTGAAAGAGTGCACCATAGGATTAAAGATCATATGCATGAGTTCATATTCAAGAAGATTGACAAATGGATACTGTTTGAAAACTGTGGAGTATACATGATTACTATTGACAATTGTTATCATGAATACTACCTGGTGGACAAAATCTATGAGCATAGCAAGGAGAAGTTAGAAGGGATGCTTAAAGCTACACTGGTATGTACAAAGGATTCAGAGATGGCAAAGATTGTGGTGAGAAGAACTGTAAATCAAAGCTTGGGCCTAGATCCAAATTTGGGAAATTGAACCAGAGGTGTTGAAAGCATCTTGAAGATTAATTCTGAAGAACTTGACTTCTCTTCCTAAAAGTCAAGTTAGGGGGAGATTGTTGGGAACTGAAGAATTCATCAAGTATGGTTAATGCTGCTAGTTCAAAGTTACTACTGCTAGAAGACTTAAAGGTTAATACTGCTGAGTGTTACTACTGCTAGTAGAATTAATACTGCTAGTCAAAGTTAGTGCTGCTTGAACAAAGTTAGTACTGCTTAGCTAGTTAGTACTGCTAGTGGTTAGTGCTGCTTGGTAGTTAATGCTGCTAGAAGGAATTAATGCTGCTGAGCATAGTTAGTGCTGCTTATGACTTGAAGATCCGAATGGAAAGGATGACAGCTGGAAATATTCAAGATATTCATGGAAGGCTTGAAGATAATGATGGAAGATATACTGAAGATATTTTATTTATTGTAATTATCTTTGTATTCAGTATATGTATAGATTTGATAGAATAGATTAATTAATTAATTCTAAGTGCTAGTTCTAGAGAGAAAATAAACCTCAAGGCATAGATCCTAATTCTAGAGAAGTAGAATTCGTATTGGTGAGCCTGTTCATCAATATTGAGGTTGAGTGTGTAATCTTGTAACTTCAAAGCATTCAATACAAGTTTACAGTTTGTTCTTCATATTTTCTGTATTGATTTACTATTTTATTGAATATCAAAGTGTTATTCCGCAAACTTCTTTGATATTGTTTCTGAGAATTAATTCTTGTTGAGAATTCGATCCTGACAACGAGACTGCTAAATCTTTTTCGAATGTTGCTTGTATAAAACCAAAACTTGTCGATTCTCGCAAGAAATATTCCGTACAACAATTATTCCAGTTATCTCAATCTACTAGAAAATTTTCAAATTATGGTAGATATGATCATGCTTCTCGTAAAGATCCTGCTGTTTGGTTTGGCACATATCATGTACACTCTCATCATCATTATTCTTCATTTGATTCTAAAACGCAAAGCGGACCCAGATTCCAATGGGTACCAAAATCATGTGCTAACACAATTGGATCCAAATGGAAATGGATACCAAAGAAAAAGAATGATTTTGTGTTGCAGGTACCTACTATCAAGAGGGAGTAGGAGAAAGAATATTGACTTCTGATTATGTACAGATTAGAACTCGTTCTTCAATGTCAACAATGGTTCTTGAGTAAATCAGCTCAAGACCCGGACATCAATGTCAAATAGGCTTTTGAACACATCAGTTTAAAACCTGTACTTCAACGATGTTTGACTTCTAAACACAACAGTTTAGGACTCGCACTTCAATGATCAAAAGACCTTACTCTTGTGCTGATAATAGATTGTACTCCAATACTCGAATGAGGAAATCAACCATCAAGGGGGAGTACATATTTGTCTGAAATTATAAATGCATATCTTTTTAACTAACATATTTTTAAATGCATAATTTCAGGGGGAGTAAAAGGTGATGACTTCTGATTATTTCTGATCATAACTCGTACTTTAAATTGTTTTACTGCTTTTTGTCATTTCATTTTAAGTGAATAAATTTGCTTTGACTATGACATAAGACTTTTGCAATTTTTTAGAGACGCTTACAAGATCATATCTGTATGACTTTAAGCTTAACTTCATGAGATGTAAGATCACACGTAAAGGTATAATCCTTTATCTTAATCTCAAATATGGTTAAAAAGTGGACAACTTTCAATCATAGAAAACATTGTTCTTAAAAGTTCAAACCACTTCCCTAATCTCAAACCGATTTCATGAATTGGAAGTGTGCTTTTAAATGTTTTCAAGATCTAATTTGTGCTTTAACTGAAATAGTTAAACCAAATTGAGCATCACATGCTTTCTAGGAAAACATGATTTCAGTGTGCTAGGACTTAACACAACTTCTATGGAATCACCTTAACCAGTGATTTCTACCCAAGAAGTTAATCCATAGTGATTGAGTGTGAGAAGTCGAAAAGAAATGAGTGTGGATTGTGTGATGAGTCAAACAGAAAAAGAGAGTTCGGTTAGAAGTAAACTTAATGTTTAAAAGAAAGAGTGTGTGAGCACAGAGTTAAAAGAATATCAGAACTCTACACCAACTTTTTCTGAGCCGGGTAGCCACATTTCTAGTGTTTCACATTTCTTTGGTGAACATTATTGAAACAGGCAACTAGCCCATGCCAACTCTTGATCAAACCCTACCAGCTACTCATTTTATACTCAAATAGAAAGTGTTTCACATTTTCAAAGGGGATGCAACACATTTGCTATCTGATTTTCATTTGGAAAATCTGGATATTGAAAAGAAGGAAGTCTGCCCCACCTTCGCACTTCAATCATGCACATTGAGTCTGTGTTTAACTTACTGTTGTCTCAGTGGTTTACACACTTTGAGCCTTATAAACGATCATCAAGTGCTTAATTCTTTCTATCACAAGCACGAACACACAAGGAATTTGTTTCTTTGTCATAACGTATATAGAAATAACCTTTGTGGTGTTTTCGATGATTAAATGGAATCCCTGGGGGAGTGAACATCATAAAAGCTCCTTTCCAATGTGTATTTGTTACACACAGTGACTTAGTGTTACTGACAAGCATATTAACTGATTCATTTGTTGATTCAGGTGTTACACGATTATTTTGTCTGGATTTGCAAAGATCTGGATGAATATCTTTTGAATTGACGGATTAGAGGCTTCTGATGAAATACATTTCTTGATATATGTTTTGATAAAGTCGTTGCACTTTTCATCAAAAAGGGGGAGAAGAGCCTACCAAGAAATATGGAAGATCAAAGGTTTAGAGAATTCTTCCAAAATAGAATGGAGAAGAGCGAACCAAGAAAAGATTCTTCAAAGTATTCTAAAGACATACTGATCTGAGAGAAATTTTCTTTGAAGATACTTTGCTAAAGCATTCTGAGCTAAACCTGGAGACTATTACAAATTGAAGATTGAGAAAGAGATTGCATCTTCTGAGCTGAAAAAGAGAAGACCAAATTGCTAAATCATTTTAGTAATGATCTTGATCCAAAGGGGGAGATTGTTAGATCATAGATTATTGGATTCAAGATCATCCAATCTGAAGACAGCAATATGAAGCTAACGCTGAAAAGTCGCTCTCAAGATTAGTCTAATGTTACTTTGTAATAAAAGTCAAAGTTTGTTTTTAGTATTTAATATTAGTTTATTCCTAAATATCTAGATATTATATTAAGTTTAGATATTTAGTTAGATATTATTTTGTATTAGATATTATTAGTTGTTAGTTTAAGTTAGGTGAGATCTTAGAATATCTCAGATTTTACAATCTAAGAAATCGACCTTACTGTTCATCCAGAGAGAAAAGTGAGAGCTTCAACGAACATCAACCTTGTAATCTGCGTTTGTTAATCAAATAGGTTGGTTTATCTATCTTGTTTGTTGTTTTATTTATCTGGTAACGATCGTGTTCAATCACACGGACACACAATAAGATATTCATCCAGATCTTTGCAAATCTAGACAAAATAGTCGTGTAACACCTGAATCAACAAATGATCAGTTAATGTGCCTGTCAGTAACACTAAGTCACTGTGTGTAAGGAATACACATTGAAAAGGAGCTTTGTGATGTTCACTCCCCCAAGGCTTCCATTCAATCATCGAAACACCACAAATGCAATTTCTATAAATGTTATAACAAAGAAACAAATTCCTTGTGTGTTCGTGCAAGTGATAGAAAGAATTAAGCACTGATGATTGCTTATTAGGCTCAATATTGTGTAAACCACTGAGACAACAGTAAGTTAAACACAAACTCAATGTGCATGAGTGAAGTACGAAGGTGGGGCAGACTTCCTTCTTTTCAATATCCAGATTTTCCAAATGAAAATCAGATAGTAAATGTGTTACGTCCCCTTTGAAAATGAAACATTTTCCATTTAAGAAGAAAATGAGTAGCTGGTGAGGTAAATCAAGAGTTGGCATGGACTAGTTGTCTGTTTCAATAATGTTCACCAATGAAATGTGAAACACTAGAAATGTGGCTGCCCGACTCAGAAAGTAGTTGGTGCAGAGTTCTGATATTCTTTTAACTCTGTTCTCACACCCTCTTTCTTTTAATCATTTAGCTCACTGCTAACCGAACTCTTTTTGCTTTATAGCTCATTATCCAATCCACACTCATTTCTTTTGATTTCTCACACTTAATCACTATGGATTAACTTCTTGGGTAGGAAACACTGGTTAACGTGAATCCGTAGAAGTTGTGTTAATTCCTAGCACAATGAACCCATATATCCTATAAAGAATATGTTGCTCAAACTGGTTTAGCTTATCATGTAAGCTCATGTAAAATATTTAAATTACACTCCCAAAATATAAAATCTGTTGAAAAATCGGGAAGTGGTTTGAACATTTAAGAACATGTTTTCAATGATTGAAAGTTATCCTTCTTTCAACCACATATGAGATTAAGATAAAGGATTATACCTTAACGTGCGATCTTATATCTCATGAAGCTAAGCTTAAAGTCATAAAGATATGATCATGTAAGCGTTTCTCAAAAATCTGCAAAAGTCTTAAGTCAAGTCAAAGTAACTTTATTCACTTTAATTGAAAAGACAAAAAGCAGTAAAACAAGGAAAGTACGAGTTCTGATCCGAAATAATCAGAAGTCATATCCAAACTCCTTTGATTTGTAAAACTCCCCGTAAAATCATGCATCACAAAAATTTGACATTAAAAAGGTAAATGCAGAAATTGGGTAGTCTTCTCCTCAATACTATTGACCATGTATGAGTTTCTTCTCATACTCCCCCTTGGATTATAAACAGAGTATTTGAGTTGCAGATATCATGCAGAAATAAGCATGAAGAAATGATGAAAAAATATACAATAGAAAACTTTGATAGGTAACTACTGATTAGGTCTTAAGATTTAGCATACCAAGCTTAAAGATAAGAAAGTTGAATCTCTTTTCGTCTAAAGGTTTGGTAAACAAATCTGCAAGCTGATAATCAGTTTTTACAAAGAAAAGTTCAATTGTTCCTTTTTCGACATTATCTTTGATAAAGTGATACCTGACATCAATGTGTTTGGTCTTGGTGTGCTGAACAGGATTCGCTGTTATTGCGATGGCGCTCTTTGAGTCACAGTAGATCAGGATTTTATCGAAGTGAAAACCGTAGTCGCGAAGTTGTGTTCTCATCCATAAGACTTGAGAACAACAGCTAGCAGCAGCTACATATTCTGCTTCGGCCGTTGAAGTTGAAACACAAAGTTGCTTCTTCGATGCCCAACTTACGAGTTTATCACCGAGGAATTGTATATGCCCTGACGTGCTCTTCCTGTCTAGCATACAACCAGCATGATCTGCATCTGTATATGCTGTTAGTTCAAAGCTGGTATCTTTATGATACCACAGACCAAGATCTGCAGTCCCCTTCAGATACCTAAAAATGCGCTTAACCGCAGACACATGGGATTCTTTGGGATTGGCCTGATATCTTGCACATAAGCATGTTGAAAACATTATATCTGGCCTACTAGAAGTAAGATACATCAAAGAACCTATCATTCCTCTGTAATTCCTAACATCAACAGCCTTTCCCGAAGGATCGGTGCCAATCTTAGTACCTGGTGCCATTGGGGTACCAATCGGTTTTGAATTTTCCATTTTGAACTTCCGAAAAATTTCAAGAATGTATTTTCATTGATTGATAAAAATCCCAGATGAAAATTGTTTGACTTGTAAACCGAGAAAGAAATTCATCTCTCCCATCATATTCATCTGAAATCTTGACACCATAAGGTTTGAAAAATTCTTACAATACTTAGGATTTGTAGAGCCAAAAATAATATCATCCACATAGATTTGAATAAGAATGATATCGGATTTTTCCTTTTTAATAAACAAAGTGGTATCAACCGTACCTTTTGTAAAACCAGATTTGACTAAAAATTGAGATAGGACATCATACCAGGCGTGAGGAGCTTGTTTCAGTCCATAGAGTGCTTTGTCGAGAATGTAGACGTGAGTCGGTTTCTCTTGGTTGAGAAAACCTTCTAGCTGTGAGACGTAGACTTCTTCTTTCAAAATTCCATTCAGAAATGCTGTCTTCACGTCCATTTGAAAGACCGTAAAGTTCTTGTGGGCTGCGTAGGCTAAAAACATTCGAATTACCTCTATACGCGCCACAGGAGCATAAGTCTCGTCGTAGTCTATTCCTTCCTCTTGCCTATATCCCTTGGCTACAAGTCTTGCTTTGTTTCTGATAACGGTACCATCTTCGTCTTTCTTGATCTTGAAAACCCATTTCGTACCTATAATGGTTTTACCTTGAGGTTTGGGTACGAGTCTCCAGACTTTAAGTGCGTCGAACTGATTCAGCTCCTCTTGCGTTGCAGTTACCCATTCTGAATCGGCAAGAGCCTCTGATACGCGAGATGGCTCGATCTTGCTCAGAAAGGATTCATGCATACACATATTCATTGACGCTGACCTAGTTTGCACCGGTTTGGTTGGATCGCCAATGATCTGGCTTATCGGGTGATCTTTGGTCCATTTATATTCATGAGGGAGTGGATTATATGAATATATATCAATATTATCATCTAAAAATCCACTGGTACCTTCTTCAGGTTGTTTAGGAGGAATGATGGTTGCAGTTGAAGTAGTAGGTGCAGAAGTCTCAGCAGATACAGCTTGGTCCGGCTGTAGATTAGTCTGTACAGAACATTCTGCTGATACAACAACTTCTGTATCTTCATTATTTGTCACAGCTTCAACTGTTGGAGTCGGCATTTGAACTGGAATTTCAATAGAGATATCTGAACTGGTTGGATGAGTAGTCGTTGAGTCTTCATTCCTGTCAACCACAACAAATTTCTTACCATTAGATCCAAGAAATTCATCATAAAACAGTTCAAATAATAAATCTAAATCAGATAAATGATTAGTAGACGTTGATGCTTCATCTGATTTGTTCGCTTGAGACGCAGGTTCTGGACTGATTTGCCCAGAAGCTAGTACTCCGGTTATCACGGGTTCTGAACTGTATTGTTTAGAAGCTATTTCTTCATCAAACGTAACGTTGACGCTTTCAATAACTGTCTTTGACTTCTTCAAATATACACGGTATGCAGTTGATGTAGATGAATAACCAATGAAGATGCCTTCGTCCGTCTTAGCACTGAACTTGTTCAGACTCTCTCTATCGTTTAGAACAAAACACTTACACCCAAATATATGAAAATATTTGATTGTCGGTGTTCGGTTATTGATTAACGCATAAGGAGTCTTCTTGAATCTGTGGTGTATCATGGAGCGATTATGAGTGTAGCACGCATTCGATATAGCTTTAACCCAAAAGAATAGAGGTAAGTCATATTGACTTAGCATAGTACGAGCAGCCTCGACTAGCGTACGATTTCTTCTTTCGACCACTCCATTTTGTTGAGGCGTACGAGCAACAGAGTATTGATGTGATATCCTGACTGATTCGAGATATTCTTGAACTATTTTGTTCTTGAACTCTGTGTCGTTGTCTGTTCTGAGAAGCTTGACCGGTTTCTGCAGATTTACCTGGGTCGTCTTCAGGAATGTAATGAGAACATCTGGTATCTCATCCTTTGAACTTAGAAATTTAACCTAAGTGTATCGCGAGTAATCGTCCACGATAACTAGTATGTACTTCTTTCCGCCTAGACTTTGCGTTCGCATCGGACCGCATAAGTCCATATGCAACAACTCTAACGGAGAGCTTGTACTCGGTTCAGGCATTGGTTTATGTGGATCTCTCTTCATCTTTCCCTTTTCACACGCTGCACAAAGATGTTCTTTTTCATACTTGAGCTCTGGAAGTCCTTTCACTAACTTCCCACTGACCAGTTTGTTGATGTACCGAAAGTTGAGGTGAGAGAGCCGTCGATGCCATAGCCAACTTTGTTGCATCGAGGCTTTAGATAGTAGACAAACCTGCTTGTCAGTCTGGACGTTTGACAAATTGATTGTGTAGAGGTCGGACTTTCTCGTGCCGACCAAGAGTTCCTCGCCTACTTCAGTGCGAACAAAACACCTCTTGGCTTTGAAATTGACCTCTAAGCCTTTGTCACAGAACTGGCCTATACTGACATAGCTCACCTTCTTGATCGTGACTTTGTCATGTACCATATCACCATATCCTAGTATTGGTGATAACTGGTCGTTGCCGAATCTAACTGTTCCGCAATACTTCTCTGTAAAGTTGGTCAACATAGCTTTTTGTCCAGTTATATGCTTGGAACATGCGCTATCCAAGTACCACATATGACGGATCTGCACAAGATAAATTATGAAACAAGAGATTTAGTTAACCATAAAACAAAATTTGAAGTAAATACTTTTGAGCATTGAAGTGCGGGTCTTGAACTGATGTATTCAAGAGCCATTGTTCTTTGAGGTACGAGTCCTAGACTATTTTGTCTAGAAGTCATACTTCGTTGAAGTACCGGTTCTAAGCTGAAATACTTAGAAGCCTCCATCTTGACATTTAAGTCCGGGTTTTGAACTGATTTGTTCAAAAGCCTATGTTCTATGCTCCCTCTTAAACTTTGAGTTCCTGCAACACAGATTTAGCTTTTGGTACCCATTGGAATTTGGGTCCAACTGTGTTAGCACAAGATTTTGGTAACCATTGAAATTTGGGTCCGCTTTGCGTTTTAGAATCAAATGAAGAATTAGTATGATAAGAGTGAACATTATAAGTTCCAAACCAGACATCAGAATCTTTACGAGAAGCATAAGCATGTTTATCATAATTGGAATACTTTCTAGCAGGTAGACGTAACTGGAATAATTGCTTCATAAATTATTTCTTGTGTGAAACAACAAGATTCGGTTTTGAATTAGCAATATACACAAAAACATCTTTACTATTCGTAGTCTTATTACAATTAACACTAGCAAAAGATTTAGCAGTCTCGTCAAGCTTCTGTTTTGGCTGCCATACAGACTTAACTCATTGCCCTTTCTGGCTCATATCTGAAACAATTGAAACTGTTGATTTAGACTTGTGAGTTTCAAGAGAATGCTTCGTCTTTGGCTTACCAGTAGGAATCTGTTTCTGTGAATGCTTAGATTTTGACTTCATACTTTTAGCATTCTTGGCTTTTATAGAAACTGTTTTATCAATTTTCGCTGATGCTTGGCCTTTAACAAACTTACTGGTTAATCCAAAGGAATTCACAACAAATGACTTATGATTAGGAAGTTTGGCACTAAAATCAAATTGATCAAAACAATCATCTAAAACACCATCAGAGTTTAGAAAATCTAACCCTTCATCAAGTAGACCAAACATATCTTTAGATTTTGAAGCCTTGGTTGATTTAGAAAGAACAGAATTCTTAAGAACAGTTGAAAACACATTTTGTTCAATCTCAATCAAAATTCTTTCATACTCTAAAGATTTCTCTAGTTCAGAAATTTTACTTTCCAAGACTATAGGAGGAACGTAAAGCTTACCTTTGATGGGTTTCGCCTCCATTTCTTTTACAGAATAACTTTGAAAGAAGTCATTTGAAAGAGATTTTGGTTGAACATCATCGTAACTATTATTCAACTTCGCATAACGAAATGGAAGTTGAACTTTAGATGTGTTATTTCGTTTTTATGTTTCCTTGGCTTCATCCTCTTCAGACAGTCTAGTCCAGAAAACTTTAAGTTCAGGGCATCGTCGAGAGAGTCTTAGGAATGTAAAATCATAAAGTGCAGGCACTTCAGATATACCGTTTTTAAGGTAATGAGGATTCTCATAACCAATTCCCCAATTCTCTCTATTCTCTTTGGGTTTGTTTAGGTGAATGGTTTGTTCAGTTTGACCCAATGAGTATAACTTCCCTTCTAAAGCATTTAGTTTTGCAAGTAAAGATTTGTTTTCTTCAGAACATGAAGAAAAAAATTTTGTAAGCTCTGCAAAATCAAACTCACACATTCTTATTTTTGAATTTGTTTCAGTTATTTCTTTGAGAATTATTGTCTTTTCTTTAGCGCAGTTATCAAAGTTTTTATGCATTGTCTCAATCAATACTGTCTTCTCAGCAATATTCTCGCTGAGTTTCTGTATTGACTGGTTTTTGTCATTGATAACTCCTTTTTCTCGCTTAAGCTTTGACTCTAACTCTTCGAGTTTAGTCAACATGGCATGCTGTTTATTCATGAAATCTGATTCAGATAAATCACATACCTCATTTTCTTCATCATCAGAATCAGCTTCAGCTTCTGTTTCCATGTTGCCCATCAAGCACATGTTTGTTGTCTCGTCCTTCTCTTCATCTTCCTGGTCTGAATGATCTAGCCAGTATACATCTTCTTCCATCAAAGCCTTACCCGCCTCTTGTTGCTTTGCAAGAAGCATTTTGTTCTTGTAGTAGTCGGAGTTTCTAACTTTGGGTCTTCGGCAGTCTTTGGCAAAATGACCTGTTTTGCCACAGTTGTAGCACTTTGGAGGTTCTGACTGACTGGATCCTTCAGCTTGATACTTTCTTTCTTCTGGTTTCCTCTCCTCTATTCTCTTCCCTTCTACTCTTTCTTTATGAACATAGTTGTTTGTACCAGAAGAATACCTCTTACTGTTAGAACTTGGCTTTTTGTAGAACTTCTTCTGAAAAGCCTTGGTCAGCATAAGCATTGCCTGCTTCAGTTGTTCACAGTCGTCCGAGTCAAAGTTTGCTTCACTGTCATTTTCTTCTGATTCAACCATAACCATCTTGTTCTTCTTCTTCTTTACAACAAGAGCAATTGAATCAGCACTTGTCTTTTAAGTCTGTTTCTTGGCATCCAGGATTTCATCCACGTCTTCTTCATTTTGCTTGAGGGTTTCATACAGCTCATGAAGTGGAATCTCGTTCAGATCTTTGATTTGCTTCATCTGCCTGGTGAACCTCTTCCATTCAGGCTGTAGGATGCTGAGGAATTTGACATTCAGCTCTATCTGTGATTTGTTGACCTTGTTCTTGCTCAACTCATTTAGCAAGGTCACAAACCTGTCGTATGTTCCTTCTAGTGACTCTCCAACTCTGCCTTTGAATTCTTCATAATTGTTTAAGCAGTTGGATATCTTGAGTTGGTTCCCAACCTTTGAACCTAGCATCATCTTCTCTAGCTGATCCCACATCTCTTTGCCCGAGGCTTTATAGCTGTCAATCTTTACATAGATTTCATTTGGAATTCCTTGTAGAATGTATGACTTTGATAATCTATCACCTTTTGCTCTCTTTAGGTTATCATCATCGAGCTCATGATACTTAAGTTCATACTGTGTTGGCACAGTTCCAACCATACGAGTCATCATAACTGGTGCCATTACTCCTTCTTCTATTGATTTCCTGATGAAAAGACCCAAATCATGTCTCTCTATGAAGTCCATGAACCGATCTTTCCACTGCTCATACTCTCCTCTGAAGAGTACTGGTGGCTTCGTGTCGGTTCCTATAGCTAGAGCCTCTCTTGATGTCATCCTGATTGATTAATATGTGCAATAAGAACCTGATTGATCGTTAGTCCAGATAATCAAATGAATATAGAAAGATATTGAAAGTTAGATTCAAAAATGACTAAGTCAAGAATTGAAGTAAAAGTCCAAGTTTGCGCTAGAAGGCAGTGGCGCAAAGTTCAGGTTTGCGCGAACTTAAGGTGGCGCAAAAGGTAACTTGCGCGAACTTAAGGTGGCGCAAAAGGAGGTTTGCGCGAGCAGTGTCTGGCGCAAATCACAACTTCGCGCGAGATGAGGTTGGCGCGAAAGTTAGTTTCTCGTAAAATAGGAGGGTCACACGAACAGAAGTTTTGCGCGAGAAGAGGTTGGCGCAAAACAAATTTGCGTGAGATATAGGTCGCACGAAAGAACTTTTGCGCGAGAAGTTGATGGCGCAAAACTGACTTCGCGCTACAAGGAGGTGGCGCAAAAGTCACTTAGCGAGTTCTTGATGATGATGTTGGCGCAAAATCAAACTTTGCGCGAGTTCGTCCATGTGTTTGTGTGAGTTCGTCCCTGTTCTCGAAAAAATGATCTATTTTTCTCAATATTAACCTGTTTGGCACGATTAGCAATCCCCATATGTAATAAAATGACCACTAACCTATCTAGAACAGATTGTAACCCTTTGATCTCGAAAACAAACACTTTTAGAAAATCCAATCAATGGAACAGTGCGTTTTTAGAACGTGAACTCAGACACAATTTTCACAAAATTGGGACTCGATTGAAGTGTAATAATGAAATCAAAGTATACCCAATCGATCTATAACACCTATCGATCACAGCCTGATCGATTTTAACACCTAAAACAACCTAAAACACGAAAATGATTTTGCATATGAAGAACACAGTCGAGTTTTATAAAAAATTGATTTTTGAATCTGGTTCAGCTCTGATACCAATTGTGTGTCCCTGATTGAACAAGGATCTTACCAGATAAATCACAAACATATATTGATTACCAACCTGATTGATTAATAGCAACGATTACAAGGTTTGGTAGTTGATCTTTGAAGAACTCTCTCTTTTTCTCTCTGATTTTACACCGTGGTTGTGTGTGTTGTATGTGTTCTTGTGTGTTGTATCTTGCTTCTCAAAGACTCAATCTAACATAATAGATATTATCTAACAAATACTAATATAATAACTAACTAATAATATCTAGATATTATCTAACTAACTAACTTAAACTTAATTACTTAAACACAATAAAACACAATAAAACTAACTTTGACTATTTTATTACAAAAGACTTCAGACTTATATTTAAGAGTCGACTTTTCTGCATTAGCTTCACTTTGCGATCTTCAGATTAGATGATCTTGAATCCAATGAGACTGTGCTCTAACAAATTCCCCTGTCTTTTCACTAAGAATTGCAGATTGATAGCCGACTACCATAGCAGGTCTAGTAGAGATGAATGTGGCCTTATACACATCACTTACTAATCTGACAGCGACCGTTAACAGGCTTCAACCCAACATCGTCAACGACAATCGTCGGAGAAGAGACATGTTTGAAGGACCGGTTATGGCGCCATGCAATGGCAACCATCACCGAGTCGATATCTCGAGTTTCGAATCCGAAGAGGAGGAGGAGGAAAATCACCAAGAAAAGATCAATATCGTACTCCAAAGAATACTCCTTTCATCAAAGGAAGAAAGTCGACACGAAAATCTTTTCTGATTGCATTGTTCGGTGCATAGAAAGGTATGTAACTTAGTTATCGATAACGGAAGTTGTGAGAACCTCGTGTCCCATAAATTAGTCGATTACTTTAATCTACCCACTCAACCCCATGAAGCTCCTTATTCTCTTGGGTGGGTCAAGAACGGTTTTCAAGTTAGAGTCACACAAACTTGTCGGGTACCCATCTCAATTGGCAAACACTATCGAGAAGAGGTACTATGTGATGTCCTTGATATGGATGCTTGCCACATTCTATTGGGCCAACCGTGGCAATTCAATAATAATGTCACTTACAAGCGCCGAGACAACCTCGTACTATTCCGTTGGGGCGACCGAAAGATCGCCATGACTCCGATTAATAGCTTCGATGAAAGCACCAACAAGAAGAGCAACAACTATAACCGTATTATACAATCAGTTTCTTCCCTAGTCAATCAACCACCTATTCCGGAAAAGCGGTCTGAAAAAGACGAAGTTTTGCCAGACCATTTTGAAGAGGAAGTCATCCCCGTCGTGTCCGAGTCACAACAAGAAATTTTTACCGAGACCAAAGTGTATGAACCAGATCTCGGACCAGCCACCGAAGAAATTGAAAGTGAACCGGCTAAGAACAATCTCGAGCCAACGAAACCGTTGTCACAAGAAGTCAAGAACGATGATTCCAAAGGTGACACTTTCATTATTATTACACCCAAGATTCCGGTTCAAACCGAAACAATTCCCGGTAAAGTTACTTTAACCTCTTACCCTTTTGAGTTTGATAAAATATCGCTCATATGGAGACGATCACGACAACCTCCGTTTAGATTTGAAGACCGGTAAATTTTTTTGAATTTTGGAGGCCAAGTTGTGAATCCAAACGTTTTGAAGAAATGATTGTTCTACGGGTCGGATGAATAGGTTTTTCAAGTGAACTCGAGGACGAGTTCTTTTCAAGTGAGGGTGACAGATACAGGGAGAATTCGAGAGTTAATAACGGTTTTTGGGAATAACCGGGAAAAAGAGAAGCGAACTCGAAGAGAAAACCGAGCTCGAAAGAGGCTCGGAATTTGGCATCAAAAAAGAGGCAAACAGAAAGCAGATATAGAGAGGGTTGCGACGAAAATCGATGAGGCGATCGAAAATCGCAAACAGAATCAAAAGCGGGTTGCATGTGGCTTAACCCGCAACAAACCCGCATTAAACACTACGTGGTTACTTATTTTGGCGGCTAGGAGCTTGAAGATTCCCTAAACAAAAACAATTCTAACATTAAATTCAAAGTCATGCTATATCACCCACGATGCCATCCCATATTTTATTGATTATTATCTTTATTTTAAATTCCTTTTTAATTATCTTTATTAATTCTTTTTAATTATCTTAAGGATTAGTTTAGTTTTGGTATTTATCTTTCCCTAGTTTAGATTATAAATAGGTTTATTTGTTTTCAATTGTAATCAAATTTTAATCAATAAAAGTTTAGTTTTTTAAGAGTTTTCTCTTGAATTCCGAGTTTTACGTTTTGTAGTCTCGTTATCAAAAGGGTTTAGACGTCTGTCGATCCTTCCGCACATCTACGCTGCGTCAGCTCTGCCCTTAGACCACATCATGGGCGATGCCCCTAGGAGACCCCGCAAGGGGGCGTGACCCGCTTGACCCCCCGTCATATGGTGACATCTAGTGATCTCGAGTTCTAGTTAGATTATAAGTTCGAATGTCCTAACCAATATTATATTAATGCTTAACTACACTACTAAATGGAAGACTTTTACCTTAAAAAAGAAGTTGTGGATAAATTGTTGGTGGGAAACTTAAATCAGTGCGATTACCTAGACCCTAATTTATTTATTTCTTTGAAAAACATCAGGTTCTAACCTCACCATTCTCTTGTGAATCAAATTACACAAAACAACATGATAATTCCGTAAAATCATCAATATGCAAATCCTTCTTTAGTAAGATTTTGAGTTTTTGGTTAAGGTACGTATCACGAAATTCTTATTTGGATACTCCAAATTCTCACTCTTGATCCTAGGCAAAACTCAAGTATAAATCCAAAGATTTGTTATAGATGTTTGTATATCGAAAAACAAGATAAAAATCAACCATAGTGGTTACAATAGGTAGTTATTTGAAGATAAGAATAATTATCAAATAACTACTAACGGATAACACCAAAAACGGTTGTTGTATAGATCAGACTTGAGAAAGTAATGAAGCTAATCTTCCGAAGATACGTCATCCGAAGATAGTCATCAAATCAAAGTCAAGGCATGCTTTCTGAAGACTCGCCTTCTGATGAAGAGTTAGTCTTTTGAACTTACTAGGGTTTTGTGTTGAAGATAAAACGTATTGATTTTTACTTTCTGAAGAACATCTAGTGTATATCGTTTAGGTTTTGGGGTGCGGCCCTCTAGCTTGACACACCCCCATCGTGTTATATGGTGATCTAAGGTTTAAGCCGGCTTATACAAGCATGCACTCCGCATCACTTGTTTAGAATGCCTAACTTAAAACCTTTTCTATCCTAAGTAAATCCCAACTACACCAAAATCTTTGATGACACTAAAATCATCAACATTCAATTGGCTTGGCTAGGTTGGGATTTAAGTCCTATTAATTAGTTCCAAAACACCATGCTCTTATTTCCACTTTTGAATGCTATATAGACCAATGTTTTAAAAACCGGGTCGACCCGGCCGGTTGAACTGGGACCCGGGGAAGAGGGCGAGTCAATTGCAATTGGGTTTATGGCAATTTATGACCCAGAGTGAACCGGCAGGTTTGTTGAACTTGGTGGTTGAACCGGTTTTTTTTAATGTATTTATACTTATGCTTATATATGTTTTTTTAATGTATTTGGTTGAACCGGTTGAACCGTGACCCGGTCATCACACCGGGTCAACCAAAAAAACCGGGTTTTAAAACATTGATATAGACCTCACTAGTATGGTCTTGTGGCATGCATTTACTGTTATATTGTTTAAAAGTACATATTTCTTTCATTATATTATTTCCAATAAAAATAACTCATTTTCAAGAAATTAAACATCATCTAGTGTTTATATAATTAATTGAAGGACTTTATATCTTGCCTTTTTAACTAGCAGTAGGTGGGGCATTAAGGATCATGAACGTTGCAGGGTATAATGGCTGTTGGTGTGGCTGAGGAGGTGACCCTATATAGCATGTCCGGTCACATAGTTGATGACACAGTTTCATGTTATCTGGCAAAGGATTGCGCTAATAAGTTTCACGACCATAGAAGTGATCATACATTTTTACATCCATATATACAATCAAAAGCTTATAAATTTTTGCATACATTCAAACCACCATACAACAGAAAATTATTATAATAAAAAGGCAGTCAAAAATCAATATAAAGTAAAAGTTAAATTAAAATATTGTGACACTGAAAAGAATATATAAACGCCCTAAATCTGAAACCTAAAATTAAACCACATAAAACTAGTTGAAGATTAATATTTCTGACATGGTTAATTGTTCTGACATGGTTGTTGAAAAAGAATGATTTTGTGTTAATCTTAGAGAATCATGTTTTATTTCATTGTAATTATCTAGGCCTAAATTAGATGATCTTGATTATTGTATTTATCCCCTTTGTAAACTTTCCTATGTTTACAAAGCTATTCCGATCACCCAATTAAGTAATGGTGATTGGCCGTTCATCATATATATGGTATCAGCCTAAAAGTTCACCATAATTGTCATGTATATGTTTGTGTGAAAGGAAAGTTAGAGCATCTCCAAAAGTTATGCTAAAGTTTTTCTAAAATAGAGTAAAAAAGACTAAAATCTCTAAAAAAATTTGCATCCAACTCCAATAGCTATGTCATTTTAGCAACTTTAATATTAATTATCTTATTAAAATATTCAATTTATTTAATTATAATATTAAAATATTCAATATATAGAAAGTTGAGAGAGGAAAAGTTTGTTTTTTAGGGGTAATAATTAGTTTTTGGAGAAACTTTCTTTTTAAAGATTTCTCTAAATTTAGAGATTTTTACAATCTCTCTCATCTTTTCTCTATTTTAGTATAGAGGATATCATAGCTAGCTGTTGGAGTAACAAAAATGCTAAAATCCCAATTTTTTCTATTTTAGCATAGCTGTTGGAGATGCTTTTAGAAAGCCATGAAATTCCGTGCTTGAAATTGGAGATGATGGGTGTTTGAGTCACACTACAACAAAATGAGCTTTTTAGAATGCCTAGTCATTGTTAAGTGACATAACAAAGTACTTGATGAGATTTTTATTTTTATAGGACAAAAACATGTCATATATAATAACATTACAATAAGTTGTTAGAACGAAATTAAACGATCTAACAACATTTATGGACAAATTTGGCAAGCTTTAAGGTCGATGACTCAAGAAGTAAATCGTCATATCATGTGTTTTTATATGACCCTTTTGAAATATGATCTGGTACCTTTTTCATACAACTTATTTTACAGGCCACTTTCAAAAATAATTGTCATATAAAAAGAAGGCTAATATATAAGATGATTTTGTTTATTGACCTATTAGGCTATTAGCCAACTTTATCGATAAAACTTGTTAGTTGTATAACTTCTTGCTTAAAATTTATTGTAACACCAAATTAGGAGGCATCCCGGGCCTATAAACCTAAAATCCCAAGTACTCTATTTTAGGATGTCCAATGACGGCAGATGATCCAAAAATTCTAATTTTCTTGTGGTTTCCTATGATGCCTTTGCCGGAGGGAGGTGTCAAAAGCAATGGAGGGTAAGAGGGTAAAATCGATGGACATAATATCGACAAATTTAAGTCCTTTTGTTTTACAATGAATTCGGAAGGTAGTAAGCCTGCAAAAGGATATATATATATATATAGATTATAAAATATGGCTGATCATGTCATTCGTAAATCGTAATGGGGTGTGTGACCGATGGTGTTGCTACCGTTGAACTAGTTCCTATGTTTTAAGTTAAAGAAATATTTTATGTAGTTTTGAGTTATGAAGATCCAAATTGGAGTATAAGCATGCATCATGTCCAGTTCTGCTACCATAAGAGAATCCTTAATTATTCACAAGCAATTCATACAAATCAATAGAAGAAACATATATAGACCAAGAAGCCTTATTAGTATTGGCGTCGGTTCGAAAAAAATGGTGTGGGTTCTACCACATATATACCAGTATGAGAACACAGTACGTAGTCCACCGGTGATGGCAAGCTTTTATGTACAAGGTTCAACTATACATGCAATACTGCAAATTTGGTTAATGGTTCACATAAATGATTGAAACTCTTTCCATATATACATCGCCAATATTAGTAATGATAAAGGGAATATGTCCCTTTTTTTACATTTCGTTTAAAACTACACCTATTAGGCTATTATGCTGTCTATGAAATAATGATGGAAAATTAGAAACAAAACCGTGGTTTGAACATTTGTGGATCAGATGATGAAGAATCCCTGTCCACAAACTATGAAGTGTGTAATCGAGCGGTGAGGTCAACAAAAGCATCTTCCTGGCAAGGAATGGTAACTCCTCCCATTGCATGGTAGAACCCGAATTCATCCTCTGACCTACACAACAAATCTTGGAACAATGCTTGGTTCAAGTAAGATAAAGGAATCACAAAACATTTCTTTTGTACTTCTCCGACGTACACGTACGGCCAAATATCCTTTGGGAACATCTAGCTGTTGTCAATGGTTCAGTTTGATCATTTCGCGTTAGAAATCAATGAATGCAACCTGAAAATACCCATGTCTTTAGACGGAAAAGAGACTGGTTTTCAGAGAATGCAGTGATCCAAGTAGTTTTGAGAAGTGAGAACTGGATTGGAAGGTGTACTTTGAAGAAAATCACCAGTATCGTACTTCTATTTTATAGGGTGTATACTTGCAACAGGATAAGCAAATGGGAAATAACGATCAATAAGAGAACAGTTAAATTTCTACAAGGGCCTACTTATCACTCCAAGACACAATACAAAAATTGCCCTACGGGTTGGATATGCTCATACTGATTTATTATTTTTTAGTTGAATCTGAAATTTACAAATGCATGTGACAATTTGATTTCGATGTATGATAGGTCTGTTTCAAGAGTACATCAGCCAGCCACCTATATTATTTTTTTAGCTAACTTGGGCAGTATTATCAATACAGCACATGGTTTCATTCTAACATGCTTTTGGAAGTTGCAGCATGCATTATTAGCAACATACGAATTTTTTATTTATCAATGGCTGATCTCAAAGCACTGCCCATACAGGCAGCGCGGAGCCAGGATATAGAATTAGGAGGAGCATCGAACATAAATAATTAAAAACGATCGAATATAAATATTAATGTTCTTAAAATGACAAACACAAAGAATTTAGACTACTTAAATAATACATTAAAAAGCATATCAAATGTTTTTTTTGATTGGAACACCAAGCTTAATTTTTGATACATTTTACCATTTTTACTATCAACCACAACTAAAATAAATCGTATTATCGACGGCTGAAACAGTCGGTAAACCGTCGGAAAAAGGCTTTAGCGACGGTTTTGTGACGGGAATGGTCGTTGGTAAAAAGCTGGTCGGTAATATTCAACGACGGTTTTCCGACGACAAGTACCGACAGCTTACTGACGGTTCCAATTACCGACGGTTTTTCGACGGTATTTACTTATTAAAAATAAATATAAAATAAAATGAAAAAAACAACCGTCGGTAAGCCGTCGGTATTTCACTAATTTTTCCGACGGTTTTCCGACGACTTATTAAAAATAAATAAAAAATAAAATTAAAAAGATACCGTTGGTAGGCCGTCGGTTTGCCGTCGACTGTTTTTTGCCGTCGGTATTTCACATTTTTCTAGTAGTGAAGCTCATCAAAAACATTGTTTCCAATAACCCGACAATCTTACTCGCTAACTCATTTGACAAAAGTGTGATTGTCCAAACACAAGATAGGTCCAGATTCGATCTTCGATGATAGGCTTTGTTAGTGTCAGCCGATGAGTGAGAGAAAACTATGTTCAATCACATTAGCGTCCTCGGAGGTGGATTCCTTGTCGTGGCTGTTGAGGTTGTCAGTAATCAACTTTTTGCCCAAGGCAAGAAGTGTATTATTATATATGATTACACGACATCTGGGTGTGTTTAATCATATATGATTAAACGTCTATGTATTGTCAATGTAACATGTGTTTAATCATATTAGTTTCTCGTTTGAACCTACCCATATATATATATATATATATATAGGGGAGTGATCAAATGGAAACCACTCTAATTTTGAAAACCATGGAAACCCTCGATTTCATTGGTTAAGTTAATGAAATTGTTTCATATAATTCTTTTATTGATGAAATCGTTGTATATATTTGTGTTTTTTATGTAAAAATGAAAAAGTTTCAGCATACTGCGAAAATACATGAAACAATTTCATCAGAATGAGAAAAATAGATGAAACTACATAAAAAAAACACAAATATATGAAAAATTTTCATTAACAAAAGGATTACATGAAACAACTTGATCATATTAAACAACTTTATGAACCAATTTCATTAATTTAACCAATAAAATTGACGGTTTCCAATTGAAACCACCTCTCTCTCTCTCTCTCTCTCTCTCTCTCTCTCTCTCTATATATATATATATATATATATATATATATATATATATATATATATATATATATATATTGGTAGGGTGCTAATAAAGGTGTAAACGTATTTTTGATTTTAATTTTGATATGAAAATAAAGGTCAAAGTGATCGACTGATGGCAAACGACACGTGTAATGTTTCTTTTAATTGGTAGTTTCAGTTTTTTGGAAAGAAAATATTAGTAACTCTAATACTATAAGAAATACACAAATAAAAACATTACCACAATACCACCCACTTTGATTTCCATATGAAAAAAGTAAAATAAAATAAATGTAGGTGTCCCCTGGTGCCTATGTGGCTCCGCCCTTGCATACAATATTAGGTGTTCTTACTTTCTCTCTTCTCTCCATCGAGCTATCTTTCGTTCTTACACTTATAGTGCGCTACAAGTAGAAAAGCGATGTGACCTTGGAGGAAAACCTTGTTGGATGACCGGAATATGTAAAACCTAAAAGGAATTCTCTCAAGATAACTTGATACGAGTTATTGAATTACTGGAAAGGTGTAATTATTTATCACAACATTCCTGACATTTTATAGGTCGTGAGAGAGATGTAAAAAAGGGCGGTCAATATGTACGAAAAAATCTTCAATATATTGTTTATTATCAGAAATAACATTAAATTCAAGAAATACTAATAATTTATACAAACCGTTTTTTCGAATATTCCAAGACGCAAAATTAATTAATTAATAATAATTTCTAGATTAAGATTATCTACCATATCATTTTTACATAACATCGTCAATCCGTTCGACTGTCAAAATCATCCTATTATATACCTTTACCATATCATTTAGGGTCACAATGTTGACTCTTTGGCTACCATGGCTAGGACGGATTGATTCCATTCACGTATCTTGGTATGCCCGTGGGAGCTAAAATGTCTAACGTCTAGAGTTGGCTCCCTCTCATTGAGAAATTTCAAACAAAGCTTTCGATCCGGAAGGCTAAAAATCTCTCTTTTGGGGTCCTTGGCAGCCTTGGTTTGTACCTTTTCTCGTTGTACAAAGCCCCCAAGAATGTGATCAAAGTCCTCGAAAGTATCCGAACATGTTTCTTCTGGGGGAGACGCGGACAAGACGAAAATCTAGTGGGTGGCTTGGAGCTCTACTATCAACAAAAAAAATCACGGCGGGTTGGCATTGGTAGGCTTAGAGCTATTAACTTAGCCTTGCTTGGGAAATGGTGGTGGCGTTATCATACCGAAAACGAGGGTGTGTGGCGAGTGGTTATCAATTCTTTATTAGGTCATAATGGATGCCTCGTTTTGAGGACAGAGAGGGGCCATCCGTGTAGCTCTTGGGGCAACATTAAGAGGTTCGATAAAGAGGTCTCCAGTTATAATATCTCGTTGTATGACTGTTTTCTTTTGATATCAATAACAGGACATGGAGCTGGAAGTTGGAGAAAGAAGGGAAGTTCACCGTTTCCTCGCTCATGAAAGTGATTGACGACTCGTCCTTGACCATCCTCGAGCATAGCATAAAATGGAACCGCTTGGTGCCTAGGAAAGTTAACTTACTGTTGTGAAGAGCGAGGATCGGGAGACTACCGACGAAACGAAATCTAATCAGGAGAGGAGTCGATGTTAATTCCGACTTATGTCCCCTGTGCCATTTCGCACCTGAATTCGAAGATCAGTTCATTGTTCAGGGTCACGATCAAGATGTGGTGCAATAAGTTCCCCTTCATCTCTCTGCTTCGCTAAGTGAATTCTTAGACTCCAGAAGTGACAACATATCCTACAACGCTCGGGATCTGAACTTGGAAGTCGTTATCGCACCTACTGCTGATCTGGAATCTTTGTAACTCATCTGGAATCTTTGTAACTCGCTTACCTCCTGAAACGAAGGACATCCGGTTTGCACTATCGTCTCTGAGGTGCTGCCACATTCTTCTTGTGGGTTGAGAATAGATGTAAAATGGGGGAGACTCTTACTTATGATAATTGGAATCGTAATCCTGTTGTCGTGTCTTGATTTCTTTCTGTATTCTAGCTCCTTGCTAGTTTTTTTGGTGAAATGAATCCTATCGTTCAAAAAAAATGTTGACTCTTTAGAGTAACACTCATTATGAATCAATATAAATGAGTTGGGTTTCCATCTTACCTCATTTATTGAGTTTCATGTCTTCTTTGGAGGCTATTTACCGGAAGGCTTAAGGCACGACTCAAGCATCGACCACATCTCCTTCCAACTTCTAGGGTTTGCTATGTTTCTAGGTTTTCTTACTAAAACCTAAGTTGTTAGTTTTTAATCTTTTGTCAAACTAGATACATATCTATGTGCATCTTATCCTTCTCTTATATATATGTGTTGGGTATTTTACTCCGATGTAGTGAAAATCTTATATGATGATATAGTTTGGGGATTTTGGGTTATTTTTTATAACAACGTTTTGGCTTGATTTTCTATGAACTCAACTTGTATTCAAACTTTGATGAAGGGTTCTTGTGAGATTAAAGGTGATATGACTTGTCTCACTAATATACTATGGTACAAGATTTGACCTAATTTGAATACTTGACATATTAAGAAATATTCTAGTGTATATGTGTAACCAATGCCATGACTAAATGCTCTTACATCTGTGATGGGTAGTTTTGGCCACTTGGGATTATTTATGAGGATTATATGCTCTATGAACCACTTAAGAGACTTAGATTATGATGGCTAAATTCCTCTTTCTTGAATATAGTGGTTGGACCACACGCTTACTTATTATGGCATTATACACATTTTGCTTGGAGTAAACATGTGAAGTATTATATGGAGAATTTTGATGAATCCTCAAGTAGGCACCGGGAGAATATAGTCTTGGGTGTCACCTTGGAGGTATGCACCTAGATCTCCGCCAATTGGGGTAATGCCTTAGAGGTAGTCGTCATTGTGTCGGGCGTTTGGGGTATCGCTCACGAGAGTAGATTCCAAGGTATATATATCAACAGGTGAAACTTGGTTTGGTGCTATGGGTCTCCCCCGGTGATTCCATGTGTTGAGCCACTATGGTTATTGGTCACCACTAACCTTTGTTCAACTCACTAAGCTTTTTGGTCTAACACTTGCTTGGTGTCGATGTGTATCTCAGGTTCTAGCGGCGCAGGTTCTAAGAAGTGCTAGATGGAGTGTTAGAGGGAGCTTAAGGGGAAGACCTTTTTGAGACACCACCATTTTAGAAGAACATTCTTTTGGTTGACTGATAGACACCCAATTTGTAATCTTATTTCTTTTTAAGCGATTAGATTATTAGGTTGTTGTTGTAGTCTTATTTTAGTTGTAATTAACAAATGTTTATTATTTCTCCTTTTTGGGAGACTCATGCTTTGACATTTATATACCACATTTCCGTTTTTAGGGAAATTCTTGTTGTTCCAATTTTTGGGGTGTTACATTGTTTTTAAATAAAATATAAGTAATATTAATTAGTATATTTTATTATATTGTTTTTATTTGATGTTTCTATATAGTGTTTTTAAGAAATTTGGAAAATATATGAATAGATTGAAATGGTGGTTCAATTGATTGAAAATTGGATGAAATTATTGGATGGATCCAATCTAATCAAACGGATAAACAATAATAATATCCATTCAATGAACCAGTTCAATCCAATCATTCGTTGGATTAGACTCGATCGGTTGGACTAATTGGATTCGATCATATGAAAAAATCCAACATCGAATGGATGATTGGATTGGATCGCATCCACTTACATTTATTTGGATTTCAACCGATCAACACCCCTATTACGGTGTTGGTGATTTTAGCGAATCCAGATAATTTTATTTTGTGTAATTGGGTTCACAAGAGAGTACATGGTTAATAGTTAATCTATAACACGGGCAAGGAGATGTGGAGTACATAGTTGTGTAAGCTAATTAGAACCCAAGATCGCTAGATGGCGCCATATCACTACAACAAATCTACTCTATTGCGATGACAAAAGTCGTCACTAATGCTCCAACTATCGTCGCTATAGAGGTGTTCTGACGACAGCCGCTGTAGGTTTTGTCACTATTAGCCCGTAGTTTTAGGTAAAAAAATAAAACATTCGACCTTTTATCTACTACGACGTCGTCGCTATAGGTCAAAAAAATAAATAATGATATGCCTATTACAACGACAATGTCGTCACTATAGATCAAAAATGAAAAAATTAATTATATACCTACTACGACGACATGTCGTCGCTATAGGTGAAAAAACAAATTTTTTTAGTTTGCAATTTTAAGTCACAAACTAATTTATTCCGGTCATACTAAAATTGATAGCATGAGCAAAACAATTATTATTATGAATTGATAAATTCTACAAACTTGCCTTCATCGAACAAAATCATTATGTATACGATCAATATGAACCAAAAATAACCAAAAATTATATCAAACTACAAAGTGCTAAGAAACTTCTTCTTTTACACATTTATGAATACATCTAATCAAACAAATTATATTGAAAAAAAATAGAATATTAAACTATTTATTCCTTAGAGTTCGTATGGTACAATCTTCACCTTTCGTCTATCTCCTCAAGCTCTCAACGATGTAGTCTCCATACAAAGTCCTTGAGGTCGGATCCAATCTCCTCAACGTTGCTAAATTTCCTTTAATAACAAATAAAAATGTGCAACCAAAATAAAGTGAAACTTCCATATTCAAGAGCTATAATGGAAAAAATAGCTCACGAGATTTACAGACAATCTACTCTACATATTGAATCAAAAGAATTTCAAATGAAGAACTTTCAATTGAGGAAACAAAGTTTCACTTAACATAGATACTTAGAAATGATTGGCACTTGCCAACAAAACATGAGTGATTGCTTAGTCTGCCGGTTTGTTTTCAGTTGCAAACTCTAGTAAATATACCATAAAGATCGCATCTCTACTTACATGGTATAATTGAAAATAATATAAATTGTTAGTAGCTCTTAGACGAGAAATTTGATCAGAAAATCTGACCGGATCAATTGTGGGCATGACACCAATTACTCCGGCATGAAGGAAACAATGTGGAAAGATTGGTTCTTGCAAGTGTTTCAATAACATCATAACAAGTCAGTAAATTTGCAATAGGTTTGATTTTTTTTATAAGAATTGTACAAGTTTCAAACCACACACTGATGAAAAAGGTGAAGTGAATACTCAATTAATATTTGGTAAACCACTAGCTTATGACTTATTCCTTTGGTTTTTAATCTACGATTTGTGGGTTCATCTCCATTTGTGATTTATCCGCACATCATGGAAATGTGAACCTTCAATTAAATATGAGCAACCGAGTCAAATGCTTTAGATGAATTGATATATAAAATGTAAAATTAAGAGGCATGGTTGCATGATAACCAAGTGGAATGCTTTAGATGAATTGAAGTATAAAATGTAAAATTAAGAGGCATAGTTGCATGATAACCATGACGCAAGTGGGTCATTGTACTTACAGAGAGTACTAGGGACGAAAATATAGTTGTGAGGGTAAACGATAAATCACATATTAGAAATTACCCAAACCAATAGAATCCATCTTATTTCATCAATTATCATCCTCATTTACCTTGAGTTCTTGAACTCTCTTTTGTCGAGATCGTACTTTACCTTGGTCCCATTGTTAGTTTCAATCACCAGCAAAAAAGAGAGATTTTATGAATGAATTTAACAGATCCCATATCAAAAAAGAGAGATTTTGGAATCAAATAAATAAGGGAATCAAATAAATAAGCAAAGACAAGGTTTAAAATCAATGATCCCATTTATAGCTTTTGTTATACGTGGAGTAACCCGAGTAAAGAAATATAATCAAAACAATCACACATGCGTCACACAAAAACAAGTGTAATCCTTATAACAAACATTCATGGCATCAAACAAAAAATAATTGTAAGATAAGACAATACAAGTCCTATGATAAAGCAATTTTGCTTATGACAAAAATAAAGAAATGGATAGTGTTTTCAGAAACAATAGGTTATACTTATGTATTCATGTTTTGCTTATGACAAATGAATAGATGGTTCTCTCTATATGAAGGAATTTTTCTTACCTTAAAAGAACTCCTAGGTTGCTGACTCCATGAACGGAAGAAGTCCCCAATCAGGAGGACGGAAGAAGTCCCCAATCAGCTGGGTTAAAATCCAACAGTGAGCTCATAACTTTATCTGCAGTTACAAAATAATCAACTCCCTATTAACAAGAAACAAAGAAATTACCCCACAAAAAACAGAGATCTTCCTCTAGATATGAATTTTGGGTGTACTTTGATTCCACTAGAACTTAATTCGTAGAAAGCAGTCTTACCAAAATTTCAGAAGTGGCACATTTCAAACTAAATAGTAGAAAAAGGAAAAGGGGGTTTCTTTTAATTATAGAACAGATGAAGAATTGGATATGTACTAACTCCTTTAAAATTAAAAATAAATACCGGATCAAATCAATGACAATCAAAACTAGGAATTGTCGTGCTTACATGAGCTCCAAACATTGGCGTTCCCCGTCGTGCTTACATAAACTCCAAACAATAAGTCTCAAAGAATATATAAATACAGTCAAAATGACATCTTAAAAAAGTTAGATTCAAATCGCCCTCATCCAGAAAATTGCATTGGTTTTATTTGTAATTGGTTCCTTTAAAGTTTAAATCACAACTTTTTACGGATTAATGTAAAGGTATCCACATAATTATCGAAACAGGATTAACTTGATGTTAGGTCAATTAGTACAAATCTATACACGTTGAGTGTCAATAATAACTTCAGAAAATGAGCAAGATGTCAATATGTTCTTAATTTTGGTAGGCTTCAAGGTATGAGTATTGATGGTAAGGGATGGAATGATTTTTTGTATCTGAAAAATGCTACACACATGTTGTTAAGTAAACTAAGGAATACAATTAAGTGTTCCAAGTGAACTAATTAAAATCTCTGGATCGAAGCGAACACCAAAATTGCACTCAAAATGTGAATCAAAATTGCACTCAAAATGTGATCAAAAGTACAAATTAGTAGAGGAATCATTGCAGTCGGCTCTTTTATCATAAACAAACCATTATTCCTACAAAAATGCAGAAAGAAGTAGTAAAAAAACAATTTACAAACCCTAAACAATTGACTTACCAAGAGGTGAGATTTTTGAACTCTGATTTGTACATTCAACCACAGCCTACACCAATTTTGATGGAGTCTAGAGGCAAAGCTTTGCACAATCGCAAGGATGATTGAGTGATACGCCGCAAAAAGCTAATTCCATCGTATGAGACGACACAAGGTTAGGAAGTAAGGCCTGGTTGAGTGAGGATGGTCCTTGAATTGGGTTGTATAAAAAATATCAGAATACTTTTGACTCTACAACAACGACAAGTTGAAGCTGTAGGTCCAAAATTTTAATATTTTTAAAAAGTATATCTTTTTCTAATAAAAGAATTTTTTTTGACTCAATAGCGACGACACGTCGATGCTGTAGGTCCACCAAATTTTAATTTTTTTAGTAAACATATCTTCTTCTATTAAAAAGAGGGGAAGAATATTTTTTTGACTCTATAGCAACAACATATCGACACTGCCGGTCACCAAATTTTAGCTTTTTTGGTAAACATGTTTTCTTTTATTAAAAATGTAGGGAAGAATTTTGTTTTTTAACTCTATTACGACGACAAGTCGACGCTCTATGTCCCAGATTTTACTTTTTTAGAAAGCATATCTTGTTTTCATATAAATATTCTTATTTATTATTAGCGATGATATGTTGTCTTTCACTACCGGAAAATTGCTTATTTCCGACCAACATTTCCGACGGATAATATCCGTCGGTAATTACCGACGGAAATGAAAACTTTGCGACGGATAGACTATCCGTCGGTAATCCGTTGGTAAATATATATATTTACCGACGGATTACCGACGGATATTAAATTATTTTTTTTTATTTTCAAATCCGTCGGAAATCCGTCGGAAATTTATATATCTTGTTTTTATTTTCAAGTCGACGCTCTATGTCCCAGATTTTACTTTTTTTAGAAAACATATCTTGTTTTCATATAAATATTCTTATTTATTATTAGCGATGATATGTTGTTGTTCACTACCGGAAAATTGCTTATTTCCGACCAACATTTCCGACGGATAATATCCATCGGTAATTACCGACGGAAATGAAAACTTTGCGACGGATAGACTATCCGTCGGTAATCCGTCGGTAAATATATATATTTACCGACGGATTACCGACGGATATTAAATTATTTTTTTTATTTTCAAATCCGTCATAAATCCGTCGGAAATTTATATAATTTAATAAATATTTATTTTTTTCTGATGTCCGTCGGTGATCCATCGGTAATTACAGACGGATTACCGACGGCATTTAAGACTCCGTCGGTAATCCATCGGTAAATTTAATAATTTAATAAATATTAATTTTTTCTGTGATCATGTATGTATATATATATGTATGTATGTTTGTATCTATGTGATCATGTATGTAATATGTATGTATATATGTATATGTACATATGTGATCATGTATAGTATGTATGTGATAATGTATGTATATACACATGTACGTATGTGATCATGAATGTATGTACACCATGTATAGTATGTTTGTGATCATGTATGTAATATGTATGTATGTACATGCACATATGTGATCATGTATGTATGTACATCATGTATAGTACGTATGTGATCATGTATGTAATATGTATGTATGTATAACCGGGTCCATTAAAGCCTAATTGGATACGTTAAAGCCCAACTAGGAACGTTAAAGCCCCACTGAATCCATTAAAGCCCAACTGGATCTGTTAAAGTCCAACTAAATCCATTAAAGCCCAACTGGGTACGTTAAAGCCCAACTGGGTACGTTAAAGCCCAACTGGATCCATTAAAAGCAACTGGATATATTAAAGCCCAACTGGATCCATTAAAGCCCAATTGGATACGTTAAAGCCCAACTGGGAACGTTAAAGCCCCACTGAATCTATTAAAGCCCAACTGGATCCATTAAAAGCAACTGGATATATTAAAGCCCAACCGGGTCCATTAAAGCTCAACTGGATCCATTAAAGCCCAACTGAATCCATTAAAACCCAACTGGATCTGTTAAAGCCCAACTGGTAACGTTAAAGCCCAACTAAATCCATTAAAGCCCAACCAGATCCATTAAAGCCCAACTGGATTCGTTTAAAGCCCAACTAGGTACGTTAAAGCCTAACTGATCACATTTGGTCCTGATCTAACTGGAATTAACCGGAAAAGATAACGGCCGTTAATTGTTTCCATTAAGTCCAGTTACTTCAGGGGTATTTTAGTCAATTTAAATATAATTTGATAAATTAATTAATAATTTTAAATATAATTTGATAAATTAATTAATAATTTATTTAATAAATTTGATAAATTAAATATAATTTATTAATTTAAAAGTAATTTATTTAATAAAAAATAAAAAATAAAAATAAAATCCGTCGGTAATTACCGACCGATAATATCCGTCGGAAATCCGTCGGTGAATTTACGAAATTTCTAAAAAAAATAAGCGGGCTTAAAGCCCTAATCTCAGTCTCTCCATCTCGAACTCCCTCTCAATCTCAGTCTCTGGATCCCTCTCCATCTCTCCCTCTCGATACTCCCTCTCAATCTCAATCTCTCGATCTCTCGATACTCCCTCTCACCGGCGACCTCTCCCTCTCGATACTCCCTCTCTCTCGACGACCTCTCACTCTCTATAGTCCCTCTCTCACCGACGACGACTCTTACCGGCGACAACCTCTCTCACCGGCGATAAAAACTCACCGGCGATGACCTCTCTCTCTCGAACGACCACATCTCCCTCTCTCCACAGTCCCTTTCCGTCTCGATCTCTCTCCACAGTCTCTCTCGATCTCTCTCCAGCGTTCCTCTCGATCTTCTCTCCACATTTCGTCTTCAGGTATTAATTTGAGCCATAACTCGTTTATTTTCTTAGATACGAAAATTTGTGTGTATAAATTTGTATGTGTGGGAAATGTGACTTTGGTTCCTTGATATGACTTTGGTTCCTTGATAAATTTGTGGGAGTTGTGGAAATACAAATCATGTGGAAATACAAATTTGTGTGTATAAATTTGTGGGACTTGTGTATATAAAATCGTGGAAATACAAATCATGTGGAAATACAAATCATGTGACTTTGGTTCCTTGATATGTGTATAAATTTGTGTGTATATAAATTTGTGTGTATATTCAAATTGATATGAGTTCTTTTAGCTTATGAAAACACCATTTTTGGTTTGATAAACTTGTGATAATGTTTTTGTATGAATTTAGCTTATGATTTGGTTTTTGTGAAAATGTTTTGGTACGATTTGGTTTGATAAATTGTGATATTAATTAGTTGGGTTGTCAATTATTGGACAAACATTAGGTTGATAAATGGAAACATTTGGGGTATGATTTAAGATTTGATTATACTTGATTTTATTTATTTATTTTAGTTGGGTTACCAATTGTTGGGCAAACATTAGGTTGATATACGGAAATATTCATTTTATAGTCGTTATGCCGCCGAAATTTTAAAAAACATGTAGTGTTCAATAGTCAAACCATTACACTTAGAGTTTTAGAGTCATCGAAATCTCCTCTACATCTATGGTCTGACTTTCAAGAAGGCAAACCATTACATGTAGTGTTCAATAGACTTCTAACTTGGTTGACACCTACGGTTTGACTATTTAATAGTCAAACCATTGCACGTAGGGTTTTAAACTTTCCAAAACACCTTTCTTTGATTGTAACCTACGGTTTTGACTTTCCAATAGTCAAACCATTACACTTAGAGTTTTAGAGTCATCGAAATCTCCTCTACACCTATGGTCTGACTTTCAAGAAAGCAAATCATTACATGTAGTGTTCAATAGACTTCTAACTTGGTTGACACCTACGGTTTGACTTTTCAATAGTCAAACCATTACACGTAGGGTTTTAAACTTTCCAAAACACCTTTCTTTGATTGTAACCTACGGTTTTACTTTCCAATAGTCAAACCATTACACTTAGAGTTTTAGAGTCATCAAAAACTCCTCTACACCTATGGTCTGACTTTCAAGAAGGCAAACCATTACATGTAGTGTTCAATAGACTTCTAACTTGGTTGACACCTACGATTTGACTTTTCTTTGTTGTAGTGGTTGAATATGTCGACAGATAGAGGATGGATGTATAGAAAGAACGACAATCGGGGGTTTCTTAGCGTCGACTATATTGTTGCAATGCACAGTTTTTTGGACTATGCCTATGCCGATGAAAGGACTGTTGAAAGGAAACCTACACGTGATGGGATAGTGCTTCGTATTAGATGCCGTTGCAAGAAGTGTCAAAACTTACGCTATTTTTAGATGTCTGGATGCCCTTCTAGGGGTAGTAGGGGTAGTAGGAGTTATAAGGGTAGGGGCAGTAGCAGCTCCGCTAGGTGTGGTGACCCCCAGGCCGATGAGTTCACTGGCGACGCACTAGATCAGATCCAGTCCGATGACGGAGCAGCGGGCTCGAGGGTTAGAGGCCCGAATGTGGCATCACAGACGCCCCAGCCGAGTCAGCGACCGCCACTTTTGTTGTTTGAAGCGGGCGGGTAAGTAGATGTGATATATTATTTATTCTAGTACATAATAAAACGATCCTAATGTTTTTTATGTTGTATATTTTGCAATTGTGAAGGTTTAAGGACAAGTCGGCAGTCCAGAGGGCCATTGTCGTCTTTAAGTCCATGTTCGATGGTCATTGGGCTCATTTTAGGGATGTCCCTAATGAGCACTATCCACTGTTGTTGGATCGATTTCGGGTAGATATTTTACTCTATTTAACTTATTGACTGGATTTATTTTTACTTAATCCAAACAATGTGTTTGCAGTTGTATTATAGTTGGCCTCCTGAGATGGACGCCGAAGTACTAGCTGCATTCCGGCGCCACCTAAATAATAGGTACGCCGACATGATGAGAGATGCACGTCGCTTCGCCGAGGAAAGGTCTTTAGCCATTGATGGTGTCGAGTTCGACGGACGTGACTACACGATTCTTGCGCCACACCCTCCAGAGTGGATCCGGAGTGAGTTTTGGGTCCAGATGATTGAGCAGGTTTGTTTTGTTTTGAATACTTATATTTGGTTATACTAGGATTTATATTGACTTATGTCTTCTTTTTAACAGGTATGGAACACCGACGCATTCCGGCGTGTATGTGCGGCCAATAAGGCCAATCGGGCCACCGAGTATGAGGGGATGACATCCAGGCACTGTACTGGATCTATTAGTACCGCTATGCATCGGGACTGCTTGGTAATTTATTATACACTAGACTAAATGTATATAATTGATGAATATATGTACTATATACATGATTTTATTACCTACTAACAATTTAAGTTGTGTATTGTAGAGAGATGCATGGGGCCGTGAGCCTAACAGTGATGAGGTTTGGGAGGCTACACACTGCACCAACAGGAAGCTTGTTCCGGGTGCGACTGATCCGTCCTCCGATCTACGTTTACCCAAAGGCGGCTCATGCGATTGTAAGTTCAATTATGCATGACTAGATATTTGTTTGTTTTATAAGATAGATAGAAATTATAGCAAACTTAGTTTGGGCTGCCATTGTTGGGCAGAAGATAGGATTGTTTTGATAAAAGTAGGTCATGGATATATGTTCAAATCACAGTTGAAATGCTGCCGAATTTTCTATAAGTTAGTTGACTTGACAATGTCTAATTTGGTAAACTGTATGATGCTTACCATCGGATTAGGAAGGAGGAGTACTCGGACTTACCTCCCGACACTGTACCTCCCAATGACGCCGAGTTGTGGGAGCGTAGTGTCGGAGGACGGCGTAAGGGCCGTATTTTTTGATGGGAGATAGTCAGGATCCCTATTATGCTATGACTGGTGATTCAGGTGCCAGTTCGAGCGGGAGCACGCGCGACCGTCGCGATGAGGAGGTATGCTTGTCAAATGTTGTTTAACATTGTTAATCATATGTTTGTTAAATGTTGTCTGACATTGTTCTATATATGTTTGTCAAATGTTGAATTTCAGTTGGAGGAGCTCAGGCAGAGGTTAGAAGAGAGGAAGCAGAGAGGATCCAGTTGCAGGAGCGACTACAAAGAGAGTAAGTAGAGATGATCCGGATGCAGGAGCGAATGGATAGAGATGAAGCAGAGAAGAGACAGATGCAAGAACGAATGACACAATTTGACGTGTTCATGATCAAGTTTAACAATCAACACCCCTTTCCCCTTTCGTAGGATTACGTTTATGTATTTATAGATATTTTGAACAGTTTAAGATTTAGTAATATTTAAAAATTGACAGGTTTTGTATAGGATAAAAACTGGAAAATTTTAATTTTTAATTATTTAAAAAAAAAATTAAATTACCAACGGATTATCCGTCGGTAATCCGTCGGAAAATATTTTTTAATTTAATTTTTATTTAATAAAAATCCGTCGGAATTAATCCGTCGGTGAATAGCCGTCGGTAATCCGTCGCTAAATATAGACCGTCGGAAATACCCATGTCGTCGGTGACCGTCGGAAAAGTAAACCGTCGGTGATCCGTCGGTAATATCCGTCGGTGATCTGAACGCCGACCACCTTTTTACCGACGGATTTCGATTTTACCTACGGATCACCGACGGATTCATCCGTCGGTGATAAGCCTCTGTTTTGTAGTGGTTGTATATGTTGTATATTTTATTTTGTTTATTCAAAAAACTCTGGTGGAAATTATTTGAACCCCTACTGCTACGACATGTCGTTGCTATAGGTGTTTATTTTTTTATAGAATAATTTAAACTTTTCGAGCATGTGTAAAAACTTGTTTTTATATCTACAACAGCGACGATTTCCTAGTCGTCGCTATAATGTTTGTGGCTGTAGAGGGGATTTCTTGTAGTGTATGGCGGGGGTTAAGGGGTCGTGTCCCCTTGCGGGGTTCTAACGGCAGCACCCCTAGCGGGCGGTGGTTCCACAGATGGGTCAGTGGACAGGGGCAATTTGGTTCGGGGCAACGTCTCGTAACCTCAACGGATTTCATGAAGAGAGAAGTACTTAAAAGCAAAAGCGCATTATAGCATTCCAACAACTATGCTAAAGTAGAGATCACAGAGAGTTAGGAGCTTTTCTTTTGCTCCAATCGCCATGCTAGAATGTATGCTAACATAAAGAAAATAAATAGGAGAGAAGATATAGAAATCTGGAAATTTGAAGAAATCTCTAAAACTTAATAGTGAAGAGATATATTATTTTAATAGTTTCCACCAAATGAGATTGAATGTGTTATAATTTTTTTAAATTGAAATATTGAGACGATAGATTTATAGAATATTTTAATAATATAATTGATGTTGGAATTGCTAAAATAGAGTAGTTTTTGAAGTTGAATGCAATTTCTTTTTAGAGATTTTTATTTTATGTACTATACTTTAGAACATAGTAAATGTCGGATATGCCAAGTCAAAAGACCATATATAAGTGAAGTTTATAACCTTGTGAGTTGTGGAGTTAGCTCAACTGACAAGGGAAATAAGCCTTGGGCCTTTTCTCAGCGGTCACCGGTTCAAGTCTTGTAAAGCCCTAGGGAATTTAATGGCTTTGAGCCCTGGGATTAACCGAGGTGCGAGTAGTCTGGTCAGACTACCGGACGCCCATGGTTAAAAAAAATGTAGCAAGGATATGGTGCAATGGACGAACATATATACAAAATAAACAATTTATATGCAATTAAAGAAAATGGTTTTTCATTCTCACTTTTTTTTGAAGTGATGGTGGTTCCCAGACTGCACATTGCTATAAATTGTCGTGAAATTAAGTTCACAAATCATAAATTGACCCCGTAAATAAAGAAGTCAAACCAAAAGTCAACAGTACAACTCAATCCAAAAACAATTTCTTCAATATCGATTTGATCCAACTTGCATATGGTTTGGATGTGACTTCAGGTCAATCCCTGATCTCTTCCGGTCCACTTCTTTGCACATGTGACTTCTATTTTGCAACATCATGTCGCAAGACCAAAATTGAGCAACCAACAAGTCATATACGAAGAATAAAGCAATTAACTCACAAATAATGTAGTGTAACATTTTCCTTTGTACCATCAGATGGGGCTATTTTAGGTGTCTTTAGAACATGACTAATATTGTTTCGTGTCCTCGTAAGAAGAAATACAACCATTTCAGCTGCCATTAGGAGGAAGGGGGGGGAGGGGGGGGGTTGACTTAATAAGCTTAATGGAATGTATGGCTTAAGGGTTGTTTTTAATATTGTTTTTATTTGATGTTTGTATGTAGTGTTAACATTTATTTTTAAGAAATTCAGGAAATATATGAATAGATGGATCCAATAATAATATCCATTGGATGGAACCAATCCGATCCAATCATCGGATTAAATTAGATCAGTTGGACTAATTAGATTAGATCGGTTGACAAGATCCAACATCGAATGGATGATTATATCGGATCACATCCACATGTATTCATTGGATTTCAACAGGTGAACACTCTATTATTGCTTACGGCAGGGGGTCAAGGGACCTGTGTCCCATTGCGGGGTTGTAAGGCAGTGCCCCTAGAGGGCAGTGGTTCGAAGGATTCCAGGCAACATTCCATAACCTTAACGGATTTCATGAAGAGAGAAGTACATGGGAAAATGAGCTTCTGAATGTCCTAAGTGCAATTCAGAAGCTTCTGAGTGCTTTTCAGAAGCCAAGTCTTTTTCAAACACTTCTTATTCTGAAGGACTTCTGACTCAGACGCTTCTGATTCTGAGGATCTTTCGACTTTAAAGAGCGAGTTTCTGACTCTGAAGTATCTCTAAGTTGCTTTCAAGTTGCTTTCTGAACTGTGTAAGCAGTTTGTAACTTCTGTGCTGTTAAGGGCCCACTAATTACCCCAACAATTAATCATTTCTATTAATGGGGAGTTATTCTTGCATTTAATATAGGAGTGGTTAAGATGATCTAAGATTAAAAATGAACGATTTCTGCCAAAATCTGGACTGAAAACCTGAGATCATTCTCGAGTTGATTTTGTGATGCACAGGCAAATAAGTGTTGCAATACAACTTAAGAAAGCGAGCTATTGCGGGATCTTACGGTTATTCCAAGTTTTACTCACGTGTTTTTCTCTGATACTTTTTCGAATTCCTCCAACATACGGTTTAACAAGCTTAATGACATGGTGGTCAGGCTTATTCGTTCTGCCATATTAAAGTGTTTGTTTGCGGTTTGATGATTAAGCTCTCAACAATTTTGGCTGTATATGGAATCAACCCTTCCCTCCTGGCTTTATGGGCTCAACCCTAATTCCTTTTGTTATTTTTTCCCTTACCCACTCCTAATCTATATTAGCAGCTTAACTAATAATAGGTTTAATGAAACAAAAACAAACAAATTAAACAACACCAAAATGAATTTTATAAGCTGAAGTAAGGACCTTGTGTATAGGAACCATATATTCTTACCAAAACACCAATTTATATGCAATTACAGAAAAAGGGAATGCCCCTTTTTACAATTTCACCTATTATACTCTCTAGGAACTAAAGAAATAAATTAAACTACAATGAAGACAAGATCGTTAGACGGTGACAAAAATCCTTTGTCCTCAAACTATGAAATGCGTAATTGGGCTGTGAGATGAACAAAAGCTTCTTCGTGGCACGGAATCGTAAGCCCTCCCATTGGATGGTTGAACCCGAATTCTTCCTCTGATCTACGTAACAAATCTTGGAATACTGGTTGGTCCAAGTAAGATAAAGGAACCACAAACCGCTTCCTTTGAATTTCTCCTACGTACACAGCCAAATATCCTTTGGGAACACTTTGCCGTTTGAGTAGTTGTTTTGCATTAGCAACTACAGATTGAAACCGAAAAATCCCCATATTTTTTATTCGAAAATGAGACTGTTTTTGAGAGAATAAATTGGAAGGTGTAGTTTAATTTGTTGGAAGTCTCAGGTATCATGCTTATATTTATAGTGTGTGTATATATAATCGATCACAGCTAGCCACCTAAATTGGAAATCTTGGGGTTGTTCAAGGGCCTACTTCATGTGAAGCTTCCATGATTTTGCTCAGTTTAGTATAATAGTACTACTCAGAGATTGAATATATAGTTTTCCTTATTCATCGAATCAGACGGTAGACAATTAAGAACATGTTGGCCTACTTGTTTCTATCAGGTCATGATCATGACCAAGAAGCAACACTTAAGACCTGCATTTTGATTCTGAGTTATGATATCAGCTGCCCAACTTGGAATGAATTAAAAATAACTAGCTAGTTATAGCCCATTGAGAGAATATATATATATATAGAGAGAGAGTCGGGTTCAAACGAGAATATTAACTATTTAAAAGAACACGAGAACTAACAAAATCATTTGTGATTTTACATTAACACACAAATAGGGACTTTGGCGGCGGCTTCAGGTCCGCGTGGCTTTTTTGCGGGTTAATGTAAAATCACTAATGATTTTGTTAGTTCTCGTGTTTATTTTAAATAGTTAATGTTGTCGTTTGATCCTCCTTATATATATATATATATATATATATTTATAAATAAAGTTCAAACGAGAATGCTAATTGTTTAAGAAAACAAGAAAACAACAAGTAAATCATGTACAAAATCATATGTAATTTTACATTAACCCGAAAAAAATGGACGTGGGTGACTTTGGACGCGGCTGTTTTCTTGTTTTTTCTTAAATAGATAGTATGAACCCACCTCTCTTCTCTCTCTCTCTCTCTCTCTATATATATATATATGTATATAGAGGGACAATCATTTGCAAACTTTATATATATATAAATATGTATATAGACCATCCGAATTTTTGATCAACGATCGAAGATTTTTCGGATTTAAATTTATTAAAAAAATAGGGAAAGGGTAGTTTGAGAATATTTTTAGCTATTTTAAATTTAAAATCTATTAATTAATTTGAAATAATCTAATTATGGTTACATTTTCTTCTTAATTTTCTCCATATTTATCTAATATCTCTCTCTCTCTCAAAAATCCGGCCACCATCTCTCTCTTTCTCTCTCAAAATTCAGGCCACCATGATGAAGAAGAATCCGACCACCATGGCATGATGAACAAAAATCCGGCCACCAAGATGAACAAGAAAGTGAACCCGTCTCTCTCAAAAATTCCGGCATGAACAAGAAAGTGAACCCGAAAGGATGCCAAATTCCGGCGAATCCTTCTAAACTCCGGTGGGTTTATGCATTTTCATAAATGGGTTCATATGCTTTTTCTTGTATGAAACATGAAAATATCGAAATAATCATATATTTTTATATAATTTCATATATTTTAATAAACGTTTCATATTTTTTCATTAATGGTTTTATATATTTTTCTCTCGTATAATAATCGGATTTTTAAGTTTCATATATTTTATCCTTTATGAATATTCAGATTTTTTTCAAAATAATCATATATTTTCGAAGTTTCATATGTTTTTTCTCATATTAACCGTGAACATTTCGAAGTTTCTTAAACTCTTTCTCATATAAAACTCGCTGGAAATTGGGGAGGTCGCCGCTGGTGGGAGGACGTCGTCGGAAGTGGATGGTGACGGTGGATCATGAAAGAGAGAGAGATAATTAAGAAAGTTAGGTTTTTCCTAAAAATACGAAATTTGTAAAAAGTCAGAAATACCCTTGGGTTGCATGGTTTGTACTAATAAAAAGTTTCTATTTGAATGAGTCTCTATGTATATATATATATATATATATATTTCTATTTCTATTGTTTCACAAACCCAATAATTTATACAAATTCAAAAACCAATTTTCATGTGTTATTCATATACGTTTTCTAAAATACAATGTATATACAATATATATGTATATAGGTTTGATATATGGTCTGTGTTTAGCCGATGTGAGACTCCAACACAATAAATTTTGCTGCTCATGATGGAAATATGCATTGAAATTATTCAAGTATGTGATCGAAATATTCCTTCTAAACTTTCCGGTACGGCTTGAGTTGTTCTTGGTGGGTTATATAACTTTTATGGCGCTCGTTTAACTATAACCAAATTATTTAACATAAATTATCGTTAACAAAAAATGAGAAACTTGCCGGTGTTCATTCAAGTGGTTAATCAAGTATACTTTAATTTCACATGGTAACTACTTGTGTGAAGAAATTTATGAATAGGCCTACACTTGTTTCTTGTCAAGTCATGATCATCAGTAGAAACACAATGCCCCACCTACTGCTAGTTAAAAGGGCAATATATAAAGCCCTTCAATTAATTATATAAACACTAGAGGTTGTTTACTTTCTTGAAAATGAGTTAAATTTATTGGAAATAATATAATGAAAGAAATATGTATTTTTAAACAATATAATAGTAAATGCAGGCCACAAGACCATACTAGTGAGGTCTATATAGCATTCAAAAGTGGAAATAAGAGCATGATGTTTTGGAACTATTAAATAGAACTTAAATCTCAACCTAGCCAAGCCAATTGAATGTTGATGATTTTAGTGTCATCAAACATTTTCATGTAGTTGGGATTTACTTAGGATATAAAAGGTTTTAAGTTAGGCATTCTAAATAAGTTAGGTGATGCGGAGTGCACGCTTGTATAAGCCGGCTTAAACCTTTGATCGCCATATAAAAGGATGGGGTGCGTCAAGGGGGCCGCACCCCAAAATCAAAACGGCATATATACACTAGATGTTCTTCAGAAAGTAAAATCAGTAGCTTATGTCTTCAACAGAAGACCCGAGCGAGTTAAAAAGACTAACCCTTCATCAAAAGGCGAGTCTTCAAAAAGCAAGACTTGACTTTAATTTGATGACTATCTTCGGAAGGCGTATCCTAGGGAGATTAGCTTCATTACTTTTTCAAGTCTGATCTACAACAACCATTTTGGTGTTATACGTTAGCAGTTATTTGATAACTATTCTTATCTTCAAATAACTACCTACCTGCCTAAATTAACTGTCCGCGTAACCACTACAGTTGATTTTTATCTTGTTTTAGAGCATAGAAACATATATAACAAATCTTTGGATTTATACTCAAGTTTTTGCCTAGGATCAAGAGTGAGAATTTGGAGTATCCAAATAAGAATTTCATGATACGTACCTTAACCAATAACTCAGACTCTTACTAAAGAAGGATTTGCATATTGGTGATTTTACCGAATGATCATGTTGTTTTGTGTAATATTTGACTCACAAGAGAATGGTGAGGTTAGAATCCGACGTTTTTCAAGGAAATAAATAAATTAGGGCTTGGGTAATCGCATTGATTTGAGTTTCCCACCAACAATTTATCCACCAACTTTTGTGACGGTTGTGTGACGAATCACCCCTTTAGCAACGGATTTCGTAGGTAAAAGTCATCCATTTAGTAGTATAGTTAAGCTATAATATAATATGGGTTAGGAAATTCGAACTTATAATCTAACTAGAACTCGAGATCGCTAGATGTCGCCATATGACAGGGGACAAGCGGGTCATGCCCCCTTGTGGGGTCTCCTAGGGGCATCACCCATTGTGGGGTCTAAGGGCAGAGCCCTAGTGGTGGATTGATTATCACCTATCCTTAATCAATATAGACAACTTAATCCATACATGTTTTAATGAAACAAACAACACCTTATGATTTTAATAAGCTGCAGCAAGGACATTGTGTGTGGGAAAATACATATATACGAATACACAAATTAATATGCAATTATATATAGAAGAGGAGAATGCCCCTTTTTACAACTTCATCTATTCTACTCTCTAGGAACTAAAGAAAGAAACTATTGTTAACCAAAGATCGTTAGATGATGAAAAACTTAGAAAGCTTCTTTCTAGGAACTAAAGAAATAATCCTTTATCCTGAAACTAAGAAATGTGTAATTGGGTTGTGAGATGAACAAAAGCTTCTTCGTGACAGGGAATCGTAAGTCAATAAATTCAATGTCTCTTCACTTAGTTTTGTGTGACGAGTATTATTCTCATGGTATCAAGAGTCATTTAATCCCACCACCTTTCTCTCTTCTTCTTCCCCTCTCATACACCTCCCTCCCTCCCATTTTTTCGGTTTCTTCAATCTCTTCTCCTGCCATGGCCTCCTCCTCTCAAGATACCACCCTCCCCATGAACACTATTCTTCATCTGATCACAATTTGTTTATCTTCTTCCAACTATCTCCTGTGGAAGAATCAGATGCTTCCTCTTCTTACTTATCAGAATCTCTTGGGGCATGTTGATGGCACTCTTCCGACACCTACACCTACACCTGAGATTCTCATTAGTGACAAATTCGCGCTGAATCCGGCTTTTGCGGCATGGCTCTCGGTTAATCAACGGGCCATTATTCTTCTCCAAGCCTCTCTGATCGAAGAAGCTTTTTGAGAAATCATTGGTCTTTCCACAGCCCGAAAAATCTGGGTCGCTCTTGAGGAAGCCTATAGCCATTCTTCTGTCGAACGTATTCAAACTTTACGTGACCAACTTTGTCAATTTTCCAAAGGTTCGTCCATCGTTGCTGAGTTTGGCCGCAGGTTTCGGAACGTTTGTGATCAACTTTTGGCCGTCGACCATCCGGTTGCTGAATCAGACAAGGTCCATTGGTTTTTGTGCACTCTTGGTCCGTCTTTCGAGAGATTTTCTATGGCTATTCGGGCCTCTCGGTCTCCGACTACCCTTCGGGATCTTCTTGCCTACGCTGAAGCCCATGAATTGTTTTTGCGCTCACTACACGGAACTACCTCTCCACCCGTGGCTTTTTTGGCTCACACGGGGCCACCCGGTTTTTCTCGGGGTCGTGGTGGTTGCGCTTTTCGGGGTTGTCGTGGTCGTGGTCGCCGCCCTCCACATTGTCAATTATGTCGCAAAGATGGTCACTATGCTAGTGCGTGTCCGCATCTCTCCTCGTATGCCACTCATAAACCCGATTCGGATATAGATTTGGCTAAGGCATTTCATGCTCAGTGTCATGTTACGACGAATGCCCCAGATTGGTTTGTCGATTCTGGTGCTACCGATCATATGGCATCCTCCACGGGTTCCGTGACTCAACCTGAGGCTTATGTCGAAAACTCTAAAGTCACTTTTGGGGATGGTAATGTTCTCCCCATATCCCATATTTGACACTCTACTCTTAATAATAATATTCGGTTGCATGATGTCTTGGTCGTTCCAAAGATCACCAAAAATTTATTGTCTATTAGTAAATTAACAACGGACAATTGCATGGATGTTTTGTTTTCCTAACCGCACTTTTATATTCAGGATCGAGCAACGAAGCAAGTTCTAGCGGAGGGCCGATGTGAGCACGGGTTATATGTTCTCTCAAATAAGCCACAAGCATTTACGGTCATTACGTGTTCGAAGTTAAAAGAGTCGTATGAACTTTGGCATTCTCGTTTGGTCTTGTTTCTTTTGCCACTATTTCTCTTTTAAATAAACTAGGTTATGTTTCGGTAACCTCTTTATTACCATCGCCTGTTATCTGTTCGGCTTGTCAACTTGCAAAGGCCCATCGCTTACCTTTTGAACCTAATAAAAAATGTGCTTTACATGTATTGGACTTGGTTCATTGTGATTTATGGGGCCATCACCGGTTGATTCGGTTGATGGTTATCGTTATTATGCTATTTTTGTGGATGACTATTCTCGCTTTACATGGTTCTATCCGCTCAAAACCAAGTCGAGTTTTCATGTGGTTTTTGGAGCGTTCATTAAATTTGTTCAAACACAATTTTCCTCTAAAATTAAAATTTTTCAAAGCGACGGGGGCACGGAATTTTTAAATCACCATGTTCGGAGTTTACTTGATGAGAATGGTACTTTTCATCGTATCTCTTGTCTGTACACCCCACAACAAAACGGTCAGGTGGAACGCAAGCACCGTCACATTGTTGAAACTGGTCTTGCCATGTTATTTAATGGGCACGTTCCATCATCTTATTGGGTTCATGCGTTTTGCTCCGCTGTTTATATCATCAATCGGCTACCCACGCAACTCTTAGACAATAAGTCGCCCTTTGAAACATTGTTTTGTCGGACTCCTTCTTATGATCATTTTCGCCCATTCGGATGTCAAGTTTATCCTTATTTACGGACTATACGGAGCACAAATTGTCCCCATGAAGTCTTCCATGCATCTTTCTTGGTTATTGTACCCAATACAAAGGCTACCAATGTTTTGATCCTGTCTCCTCTCGTATTTATATTACCCGACATGCCAAGTTTGATGAGCTTTCGTTTCCCTTTAGTGGTTCTTCGTCTCGGACCTCTCTTCATGACCTTCGGTTGGCTGCTTTTTTGGATGATGTTCCGTGTTCTTCACCCGTGACGGATCCCTCTCTAACCCCGTCTCCACCGTCGTCCATCACACCCATCAGCTGTGGGCTTTGCGATGAGGACCAATTGCCTCCCGTCTCCAGCCCTGTCGCTGCGGCCCAGCCACCCGTCCAGGCCCCGAAAGTGATCTGCCTCCTATCGATCCTGCCACACCTCCTCCTCACCTGGTTCTGCTTCGCAGGCCACGACTCCACCAGCGGCTCCTGTTCCTTCAGCCACACCCACTCCTAGTCACTCTATGGTTACACGGGTTACACGGGCCAAAGCTGGGATTTTTAAACCCAAGCACCGAGCGGATCATGCTCACACTACTCAACACGGCCTATACACTGCGTTGTTTGCTCATCGTGACCCGACCACTTTTGACTCTGTGGCTTCTCATTCCCATTCGTTGAATGCCATGAACGCTGAAATGACCGCTCTTCACCTCAATAGCACTTGGACATTAGTACCTAGACCCATGGATCGCAATGTGGTTGGTTGCAAGTGTGTGTTTCAAACTATCATGCTGATGGCACGATCGATCGTTACAAAGCTCTCCTCGTTGCTCAAGGTTTCAGTCAAATTCCGGGTATCGATTACTCTCATACTTTTAGTCTGGTCGTGAAGGCATCCATGGTTCGCATTGTTTTGTCTCTAACTGTCATTCATGGTTGGTCTCTCCACCAGCTTGATGTTAATAATGTCTTCCTTCATGGCACCTTACGTGAACCCGTTTACATGGAGCAACCTCCAGGTTTCATGATTCTCGGTATCCCGATCATGTGTGTCGTCTCCACAAAGCTCTCTATGGTCTTAAACAGACTCACGGGCTTGGTTTCATCGCTTGAGCACCTTTTTGATTTGCAACGGGTTTATATGTAGTCGGGCCAACCCATCACTATTTGTGTTCACATGCGGTTCGTGTGTGTTATATTTATTGGTTTATGTTGACGATTTAATTCTTACCGACAATGATGACACGATTATCCGCTCTATCATGACTCGTTTGCACAACGAGTTTGCAATCAAAGATCTCGGCCGTCTAAGTTACTTTCGTGGGCTTGAAGCTACCTACACGTCCACTGGTTTATTTCTTAGTCAGTCCAAGTATGCTCACGACATTCTTTCTTGGGCTGGTCTCTTGATGCTAAACCAGTCACTACTCCTATTGCCTCTAACACGGTTTTTTCTTACTGGTGGTGAGCCGTACTTTGATCCCTCGCATTATCGGTCTCTCTTGTTGGTGCTCAGTACTTGACGATCATGCGTTCGGATATTTCATATGCAGTAAATCAAGTCAGCCAGTTTCTTCAAGCTCCTACTATTTCCCATTATCAGGCAGTTAAACGAACGGCTTCTCCGATATGTCAAGGGTACACTCTCTTTTGGCCTCTCTTTTTCTAGGCCAACCTACACCACTCTTGTGGGATACTCTGATGCTAATTGGGCTCATTGTCTTGAGACCCGCCGGTCTACCTATGGTTACTCGATCTTCCTCGGGGGCAATCTTGTATCCTGGAGTGCCAAGAAACAACCAACTGTCACTCGCTCCAGTTGTGAGTCTGAATATCGAGCAATGGCCAACACTGCCGCAGAGATAATTTGGATCACTCATTTGTTGAGAGAATTTCATGCGCTACCACCAGATCGACCGACATTGCTATGTGATAATCAAAGTGCTCTCTTTCTTACCTAAAACCCGGTCTCTCACAAACGTGCCAAGCACATTGATTTTGACTATCACTTCATTCGCGAACTTATGTTATCCAGCAAGCTTCACACCGAATTCGTTCCTACCAAGCTTCAAGTGGCTGACATCTTCACCAAAAGCTTGTCGCGTCATCGGTTCGAGTTCTTTCGTGAAATTCTTCGTATAGGTCCGCCACCGTTTCGCTTGAGGGGGGATATTAGACACACTTAGTTATTATTTTATACATTTAGTTATTGTATAGATGTATATCTCTTGATTCTTTAAGGATGTAAAGTGTAACTTATCTTTCTATAAATTCAATGTCTCTCCACCTAGATTGTTGTGACGAGTATTATTCTCAGTAAGCCCTCCCATTGGATGGTTGAAACCCGAATTCTTCCTCTGATCTATGTAACAAATCTTGGAATACTGGTTGGTCCAAGTAAGATAAAGGAACCACAAACCGTTTCCTCTCCTACGTACACAACCAAATATCCTTTGCGAACATCTTGACGTTTGATTAGTTGTTTTGCATTAGCAACTAATGATTGCAACCGAAAAATCCCCATACTTTTTTATGCGAACAGTAGACTTTTTTTGAGAGAATTAATGAAGTGTAATTTGCATACAATGGAAGATATAGTTTGCTGGAAATCTCATGTATTAGGCTTATATTTATAGTGTCTATATATACTCGAGCACAACTAGCGACCCAAATTGGAAATCTTGGTGTTATATTCAAGCTCAAGGGCCTACTTCATGTGAATCTTCACATGACTTTGCTTACTTTATAAGATCGAATAGTTTTCCTTATCTCCGTAGATTATATATTAAGAACATGTTGGCCTACTAGCTAGTTTCTATATATGAGGTTATGATCATGACCAAGGAGCAACACTTTGGACCTGCATTTGATTCTGAATTATTACTCAAACTCTTACTTGGTAAACGCTTACGGGTAAGATTTAACACTGTAACTACTAGTAAGATTGTAGTCCATCAAAACGGTATCGTATGCAACAATTTACCCAGTAAGCTCTTACCAGGTAAGATTCTCGGCCCTTATAATGTTCATCCGTAAAGTAAATAACCGGTAAGCGCTTACCAAGTAACCGTAGTGCTGGAATAGATATGTTCATGAATAAACCTATATGATGTTCACATGTGAAATTACCTGTTCATATAGGAAAGAATGAAAATGAATGAACTTGCGCAGAAAAAGTATGTACTTGATTACAGTTGTGTTCATGATCACATATGAAATTATCTGTTCATCTTGGAAATAATGTAAACGAATACTAGAAATCATGTGCAGAAAAAGTATGTGCTTGATAACTTTGTGCATATGTAACTGGAAATTGTTTATGTTCATGTCTACATGTAAAATTATAAACTCAAGCACAACCTGAAGGCTAACAAAAAAAGAAAGGAAAAGAATAATGGGAAAATTGGTTCTTGCTTTGGTGCTCCATTTCATGATTAATTGATTATGTGTTTCATTTATTTTGTTTTTTATTTTCTAATATCTTAGACGCTTCTGATTCTGAGGATCTTTTGACCCTAAAGAGCTAGTTTCTTGACTCTGAAGTATCTCTAATTAAGTTGCTTTCTGATCCGTGTTTAATTGCAACTGCTGTGCTGTTAACTGCCCGCTAATTACCCCAACAATCATTTCCATTAACGGGGAGTTATTCTTGCACTTAATGTAGGAGTAATTAGGATTATCTAAGTTTAAAAATGAACGATTTCTGCCAAAATCGGGACTGAAAACCAGAGATTATCCTCGAGTTGCTTCGTGATACCCGGTCGCAATACACTTAAGGAAAGTGAGCTCATAGTTATTCCAAGTTTTACTCGCATCTTTTTCTCTGATACTTTTTTGAATTCCTCAAACATACGGTTTAATGAGCTTACTGACATGGAGGCTGGTCTTATTCGTTCTGTCATATTAAAGTGTTTGTTTGCAGTTTGATGATTAAGCTCTCAACAATTTTGGCTGTATGGAATCAAACCTTTCCTCTTGGCTTCATGGGCTCAACCCTAATTCCTTTTGTTATTTTTTTCCCATACCCACTCCTAATCTATATAAACAGCTTAACTAATAATGGGTTTAATGAAACTAAAACAAACAAATTAAACAACACCAAAATGAATTTTATAAGCTGCAGGAAGGACATTGTGCATAGGAACCATATACTCTTACCAAAACACCAATTTATATGCAATTTTAGAAAAAGGGAATGCCCCTTTTTACAACTTCACCTATTATACTCTCTAGGAACTAAGAAAATAAATTAAACTACAGTGAAGTCAAGATCGTTAGATGGTGACCAAAATCCTTTGTTCTAAAACTATGAAATGCGTAATTGGGCTGTGAGATGAACAAAAGCTTCTTCGTGGCACGGAATCGTAAGCCCTCCCATTGGATGGTTGAACCCGAATTCTTCCTCTGATCTACGTAACAAATCTTGGAATACTGGTTGGTCCAAGTAAGATAAAGGAACCACAAACCGTTTCCTTTGAATTTCTCCTACGTACACAGCCAAATATCCTTTGGGAACATCTTGACGTTTGATTAGTTGTTTTGCATTAGCAACTAATGATTGCAACCGAAAAATCCCCATATTTTTTATGCGAAAAGTAGACTTTCTTTTTGAGAGAATGAAGTGTAGTTTGCATACAATGGAAGGTGTAGTTTGCCGGAAATCTCTTGTATTAGGCTTATATTTATAGTGTCTATATATAGCCGATTGCAACTAGCGACCCAAATTGGAAATCTTGGTGTTATATTCAAGCTCAAGGGCCTACTTCATGTGAATCTTCACATGACTTTGCTTAGTTTATAAGATTGAATAGTTTTCCTTATCCATATCCAATCAGTAGATTATATATTAAGAACATGTTGGCCTACTAGTTTCTATGAGGTCATGATCATGACCAAGGAGCAACACTTTGGACCTGCATTTGATTCTGAATTATGATCTCAACTGCCCAACTTGGAATAAGACTAAGGGGTAGTTTGCTCAAACGCTTACAGTACTCTAACTTATTTTAAAACGATATTGTATGCAACAATTTACCCGGTAAGCTCTTATCGAGTAAGACTCTTCATCTTTATCATCAATCGCTCTTACCGGGTAAGATTCTCGGTCATTGTCATGTTGATCCGGTAAAGTAAATGACCCGGTAAGCGCTTACCGAGTAAGCGTTCACTTAAATATTTATAGCCCATTATTGAGCCTTACAAAGAGAGAAGATTCTTATATATTATATATATATATATATATATATATATATATGTAGAGAAAGAATCATGCGAGAAGTTAAACATTTTGTGAGAAGGCGAGAAGTTTCCATATCATATATGATTACATGCCCTTTCGTGTGTTTAATCATATATGATTAAGTGTCTATATCTTGTCAATATAACGTGTGTTTAAACAGTGGCGGATCCAGGAAATGTATAGAGTGGGGGCACTTAAGAAATTAAACTAAGAAGTACTAATATACCATATCATTATACTTAATAATAAGTGATTACATAAGTTGCTTTCTATAAGTTTTCATCATCTGAAAACGAATCATTACATCTTGATTTGTAACCTTAACAGTCGGGCGTTGAAACCTTTCTTTTCAGAAATCTTTCCATTTGCTAGCAAAGATAGAATGTATAAAATATTAACTATGATCAACATAAATTATAAAACATTAACTAATAACTATCTACCTACATTGTCTCACAGTGAGTGAATTACTGTGAAAACTAAAGGCAAAGCAAAGCTACTGTCAAAGACTCAAAGTGAAAACAAAATTCTCACTATCCCAAAGCTACTGTCAAAAGTCGAAAGAAAACCAAATCCCAAAATATTCTATTATTCTATTTATTGCCTTAATTGCCCCACTTTAAAAATAATAAAGAATTAAGATACATGTGTCTCAATTTGCAAAGTTCTTACTGCTGTGTCTCAATTTGCAAAGTTCTTACTGCTGTGTCTCAATTTGCAAAAGTGAGAGACTGAAAACCAAACTCCAAACTCCAAAGCTACTATGGTCTGTCCGCTGCACATAAGGAGAAGAAATAAGAAATATTAGATTTAGAACTCTGAAAAATGGTAAGCAAAATCTATTGTTACATGGAGCCCTAAATCGATTGAGAAGAAATCGATTGTTAATGGAGCGGTGAGCCTTAATTGATTGAGAAGTTTCCATGAATCTAAGTACTGGAGCCCTAAATCGATTGAGAAGAATCAAGATATTGAAACCCTCTGTCTGTCTGACTGTGTTGCGAGATTTGTGATGTGAAGATGGAGAATCGGCAAATCGCCGCCCGGCCGGCTTGCTGCTGCCGCTATAACCAGGGAATCGCCAAAGAGGGAAATCGTCAGACGCCGCTGAAGAATGGGATCCCCTCTTTTTTTGACTGGGGGACGTATGGTAAACTTAGTAAAAAAAGTTTTTAACCTAGGTAATTTTTTTTTGACTTTTGACTAGGTCCCTTCCCCTCACCTTTTATATACTACGTCCGCCCCTGGTTTAATCATATATTATTAATTAAGCTTGTGTATCATATATGATATCACAATTCTTGATTTCTCGCAAAATGTTTAGTTTATCTTTTGAACCTGCCCCTATGTATGTATGTATGTATATATGTTTGATGGTCTGTGTCTAGTCGACATGAGACTCCGACCATTATAAAAGGCCTCTATGTCCAGCCATAGACCTGCTAGCTAGCCACCATTTACCATCATATTGTTTAAAGAAATTAAAAAATACACACTTGTTTCATTACATTATTTCCCATAAAAACAACTCATTTTAGAGAAACAAGCTCTAATGGTTATATAATTGAAGGTCTCTGTATATTGTCGTTTAACTAGGGGTAGGGGCAGTGTGTTTCTCCTGATGATGACTTCACATAAACAATTGTAGGCCTATTCATAAATTTCTTCCACACAAGTAGTTGGTCAAATTGAGTGTCAGAATGTGGAACCCCATATTACTTTTCAAAAGATGCCTTCAAGAAAAAGGGAGGTTAAAACATATATAAAGTAGAAATGCCACAAGTCTAATCGATGTGAGACTACAACATTAAATAAATTAAACATTTGAAAGAACACCAATATCCACAAGTGTACGTGCAATTGTGCATGCACCAGGTTTTCATATTTTTGTTGAGATAATAATTTGGTCATAGTTAAACGAGCGTAATAGAAGTATTGTAATCAATAACACTCAAGTCGTACCGGGAGAGTTCAGAAATTAAGAATATTTCAATCACACATAATATTGTTGCTAATTTCCATAATCAGCAACAAACTTTCATGTGTTCATGAAACAAATATCGGCTTTATAAGATGTCAAATATGTCTAAATGTTTTAATAGATGATTTTATATGACTTAATTTATAAAACTAAACAATTGTGTGTCCTATAAAAAGGTGCATTTGTTACGGTAGGTTGTTAGGACTTTAGCCATCTTAACAAGTTTTTATGACTTTTTTATAAATAAAGTGTCACATTAGTTTTTTAAAATAGTGTCTTAATTATGAACATATTTTTTTATTACACTTTCAAATATTATCGCATAAAAATATGAATAAGATGTTTTGCTTCAAACTTTTCCTAAAAAAACTTGTTACGACGCCCCCAAAAGCGTCATAGCAAATTATTCTAGCACGTTTATATATGTCTTACAATTGTTTGGTTCTAGCTATAAACATATGTCCTATTAAACAGTCTATTATGACACTAGCTTAGACATAATATGACGTTCTATAAAACCGACTTTTTATATGGTTGGAGTCTCATGTTGACTAGACACAGACCATCAAACATATATACATACATATATACCTATATATATATGATATAAGAATCTCCTCTCCGTAAGGCTCTTTAAATATTACCGATGGACCAAGTATTACCGACCAAATATTACCGACGGACCCAAGCCGTCCGTAATTTTCGACGGAACGCCGACGGAAATAAGTTATTTGCGACGGATGAACTATCTGTCGGTAAATATAATCACCACCGACGGACCACCGACGGACAAGAAATTATTTTATTTGTGATTTTTTTTAATATTGCAATACGTCGGTAATCCGTCATAAACTTAATAATTTAATTAATAATTATTTTTTCTTGTAATCCGTCGGTAATCCGTCGCAAATTACCGACAAATTACCGACGGATTTTCGACGGCCGTTAGGAAATCCATCGGTAATCCGTCAGTACCTAATTTTTTTCCAAGATCATTATGTATGTATGTATGTATGTATGTATGTATGTATGTGTATGCTTGTATGTATATAGTACATATATATATATGTATATCATGTATATACGTGTATGTCGTAAGTGTGTGTGTATATGTCTAGATCATGTATTGTATACATATGTATTATTTGTATATATGTATATAGCACGTATGTCTATGTCATGTCTAGCAATGTATATATGTGTGTATATATCTATAGATCATGTCTATGTATGTGAACATGTATGTATGTCTATAGATCATGTCTATGTATGTGTGTATGTATGTATGTTTATAGATGCATGTATTGTATACATATGTATTGCTTGTATGTATATAGCACATACGTCTATATCATGTCTATGTATGTGTGTATGTAAGTATGTATGTCTATAGATGTATTACATACATATGTATATTGCTTGTATGTATATAGCACATATGTCTATATCAAGTCTATGTATGTGTGTATGTATTTATGTATGTCTATAGATGTATTGTATATGTATATCATGTTTATGTATATGTCATATGCTTATGTATATCATATGTATGTATGTATGTCTGTCTATAGGTGTATTATATACATATGTATTGCTTGTATGTACATGTATATGTCGTATGCATATAAATGTGTGTATGTCATGTACATGTCTATATATGTATGTATGTCTATAGATGTATGTATGTCTATAGATGTATCTATGTATGTATAACACTTTTGGTCCCTGATCTAACCGGAATTAACGAGAAAAGATAACGGTCGTTAACTGTTTCCGTTAAGTCCAGTTAGTTTAGGCGTATTTTAGTCAATTTAAATATAATTTGATAAATTAATAATTTTAATATTAAATAATATATAATAATTTATTTAATAATTATTAATACTTTTAAAAACAATATAATTAATAATTATTAATAATTTAAAAAGTAATTATTTTAATTTTAAAAAAAGGATATCCGTCGGTAACCACTAACGGTTAAGTTCCGTCGATAATTACCGACGGAATTTCCGTCGGAAATCCGTCGATGATTTTACTGAATCTCTTAAAAAAAGACGGGCATAAAGCCCTAATTTCATCGATTTCTCTCTCTCGATTTCTCCCTCTGTCTCCGACTCTCGATCTCTATTCTCTCCCTCTCGATATCTCCTCTCCTCACTCTCCCTCTCGATCTCTCCTCTCCCTGTGTCTAGCTCCGACTCTCGTTCTCTCCCTCTGTCTCTGACAGAAGCAGGCAGAAGCAACTTTGGAGCAACTACATCAATTTCGATTGTTTTCGGTAAGTTTCTGATCCCAACAGTAGTTAACTTTTCGTTTAGATGCATTTTATTTGAGATTCCTATGTAAACATGTGGAACAAGTTTATTTTCTTGAATTTTGTTTTTAATCTAATTTTGTCTTAGTGTTTGGTTTTCTTGGAACAAGTTTATTTAATGTTTGGTTTATTTGATTATTAGGTTTATTTAAATTTCAAGCAACTTATTTACTGATTTTTATGTTTATTTGATTAGATTAGGTTTATTTCATTATTTGTTTAGATTATCATAGATAGGTACTTAGTTTATTTGTTTAGGTTATGTTTATTTGCTAATGTGTCTATATTGGTTTCTCATTTGTATTTGATTTATGCTTGGGGTTTGATTTGTTGCTCGTTATTTATAAGATTTGTTGCTCATTGTTTATAATGTGGCATTTACAACTTAGAGATAGTAGTTACAATTTATCAAGGTCAATAAAGGAAGCTTACAAAACAATGGAAGTAACATTGTTGCATTGTAGTTACTCAAGATATTGTGGGAGAATGGGTTGCTTTTTGAACTAGTGGAAGGCAATTCACCTATGATTTGTTGTTCAATTTGTCATTAAAATTGTGTGGTATTATGTTCTTTCATGTTCTATGGCTTTTTAGGACTTTTGATTTGTTGTTCAATTTCTTATTAAAAATGTGTGGTAATTCACATGTGCATTGATGATATATGTATGCACTATCAATGTTATGCTTGTTATTTGTGACTTGTGACCTATACATACTACTAGTAGGGACTTCTCAATCTATTTATTTCTTTATTTTAGTTGGGTTGCCAATTGTTGGGCAAACATTAGGTTGATATACGGAAATATTCATTTTATAGCCGTTATGCCGCCGAAATTGATAAACTTGTGATAATGTTTTTGTATGATTTTAGCTTATGATTTGGTTTTTGTGAAAATGTTTTGGTATGATTTGATTTGATAAACTTGTGATATTAATTAGTTGGGTTGTCAATTATTGGACAAACATTAGGTTGATAAATAGAAACATTAGGTTGCCAAGTGTTTATTTATTTTAACTGGGTTGCCAATTGTTGGGCGAGCATTAGGTTGATAAATGAAAATATTCATTTTATAATCGTTATACTGCCGAAATTTTAAGAAACATATGTTTGTGTTTTAAACTCTTTTCAAAGTCATCCAAAACTCCTTTCTTTGATTGTAACCTACGGTTTTGACATTCCAATAGTCAAACCATTACACTTAGACTTTTGAAGTCATCCAAAGCTCCTCTAAACCTATGGTTTGACTTTCAAGTAGGCAAACTAGGAATGGCAACGGGTCGGGTTCGGGCCGGGGATTGGTATCCCCATCCCCGAAACCGATAAGCAAAATGATCCCCGAAACCGTCCCGATCCCCGTCGGGGATCTTATCGGGGATCCCCATCGGGTCCCCGCGGTTTCCCCAATCCCCATTGGAGAACCCGTTAAGGCTAAAAAAACACCGTTACCCGTTGGTAATACCCGAAACCCGAACCTGAAACCGTAAAATTCATATTTCTTAAACATATTTCTTAAATACCCTCTTGATGATTACAAAAAAACAGAATTTTATGGACCAAAATCAAATTCCAGATAAAATGAAGTACTAGCTAACGATTCTGCATTTTGACATTTTACTCTATGGGAGATCTATTATACCTCTTCCCACTCATAAAACTGCAATGTTTGACTATAAAAATACAAAATTGTTCAACTATTAGTCGAATTCCAATTCCCTCCAGTAATGACAAAATAATGGAACTTGAAGTACCAAAATCAATAGCATCAACAAGAACTTACTTCCACATTGGTTACTGGTTAGACATAAAAGTTAAACTTCTAAATTTGCCACAATCAAAAGAACTGTTGCAAATTTCATGAACAACCCAAAATGGGAAGTGTTGCAATCTTCACACAAGAATCTTATTCACATCCATTTTGGTATTAGTTACATTAAACTTCAAAACAAACAAAAATAAATACATGGAAGCATTTAGCAAAGTAGCATACCACCCATTAAAATACTGAGGCGACCGGCGAGGCGAGGCACCAGCGACCGGCGACCGGCCTATGGGTTGTGGCGAGGCACCGGGAAAAGAAGGGAAACATACCTTAGTGTGGGTTGTGTCCTGTGGCGGCTCCGGCGACCGGCGAGGCGAGGCAGTAGCAGCACCGGTGAGGAGGACCGAGAAGTCGGCCGCTGAATTTTGAGAGAGACTGAGTTTTGAGATCGAGGGATTTGAGATCTTTTAGGGATTTGATATTTTGATTGGGTTTGGATGGATGATGGATTTGGGCTTTAATTGGTATCTAGTTATTTGTTAGCCCAATGTTTGAAATATTATATATATATATATATATTATACTATCGGGTCGGGCCGGGACGGTGAGCACCATCCCCGTCCCCGTCCCCGTTAAAATCCCCGATAACATCCCCGATCCCCGCCCCGTCCCCGATAAGCCGTCCCCGAACCCGACCCGAAATGTTCGGTTTTCGGTTTTCCCCGTCGGGTTCGGTTTTTTTTGCCATCCCTAAGGCAAACCATTACATGTAGTGTGTTCAATAGACTTATAACTTCATTGACACCTACGGTTTGACTTTTAAATATTCAAACCATTACACGTAGGGTTTTAAACTTTCCAAAACACTTTCTTTGATTGTAACCTACGGTTTTGACTTTCCAATAGTCAAACCATTACATTAGAATTTTAAAGTCATCCAAAGCTCCTCTAAACCGACGGTTTGACTTTCAAGTAGGCAAACCATTACATGTAGTGTGTTCAATAGACTTCTAACTTCATTGACACCTACTGTTTGACTTTTAAATAGTTAAACCATTACACGTAGAGCTTTAAACTTTCCAAAACACCTTTCTTTGATTGTAATCTATGGTTTTGACTTTCCAATAGTCAAACCATTACATTAGAGTTTTAAAGCCATCCAAAGCTCCTCTAAACCTACGGTTTGACTTTCAAGTAGGCAAACCATTACATGTAGTATGTTCAATAGACTTCTAACTTCATTGACACCTATGGTTTGACACGTAGGGTTTTAAACTTTCTAAAACACCTTTCTTTGATTGTAACCTACAGTTTTGACTTTCCAATAGTCAAACCATTACATTAGAGTTTTAAAGTCATCCAAAGCTCCTCTAAACCTACGGTTTGACTTTCAAGTAGGAAAACATTACATGTAGTATGTTCAATAGGCTTCTAACTTCATTGACACCTACGGTTTGACTTTTAAATAGTCAAACCATTACACATAGGGTTTTAAAGTTTCCAAAACACCTTTTTTTATTGTAACCTACGGTTTTGACTTTCCAATAGTCAAACCATTACACTTAGAGTTTTAAAGTCATCTAAAGTTCCTCTAAACCTATGGTTTGACTTTCAAGTAAGCAAACCATTACATGTAGTGTTTCAAGTCATTTAAAAGTCTTGTACACCACCTATATCTTGATTATGTCGACTAACTACTTCTTTCTTTGTTGTAGTTGTTGAATATGTCGATAGATAGAGGATGGATGTATAGAAAGAACAAAAGTTGGGGGTTTCTTAGCGTCGACTATATTGTTGCAATGGACAGTTTTTTGGACTATGTCAATGCCAATGAAGGGACTGGTGAAAGGAAACCTACACGTGATGGGATAGTGTTTCGTATCAGATGCTCTTGTAAGAAGTGTCAAAACTTACGCTATAAAGAAAGGGATGACGTGAGGCTGCATTTGATGAAACACGGTTTCATGCCTGATTATACCACATGGTGGGCACATGGTGAAACCTATTACCACAATGAAGAGCATCAAGACGTGGGTCAATCTTCTACTCCGGTAGTAGATCATGACGAAAGGTATGTTGAAATGCTGAACGATCACATGATACATGATGGCATGACATGGGAAGAAGAAACCCCTAATCCTTCTGCCCAAGGATTTTATGACATGTTACAAGCTGCTGACGAGCCATTATGGGACGGGTGTCCAAATTACTTGAAATTAGGAGCTGCGACGAGATTGTTGAATTGGAAGGCAGAATGTAATGTACACGAGACGACTTATAATCGAGTTGTTCCTATAATTAAAGAGATGCTACCCGAGGGTAACAAAGTACCCGGTAACTTCTACGAGACGAAGAATAGTTTGAAAAACCTTGTTCTACCAAAAGTAAAGATTGACGCTTGCAAAAACCATTGCATGCTATTTTACAAGCATGATTCTGAGTTGACCCATTGTCGGTATTGCAATGAAAGTCGTTACAAGACTAGTGGACAAAACAAGGTCCCAAACTTGGTGTTGACGTACTTGCCTATTGTTCCTAGACTTCAAAGATTGTATATGTCAAAGAAGACGTCTAAAGAGATGAATTGGCACAAGGATCATCAGACAGAACCGGGTGTGATGGTACATCCAAGTGATGGTGCGGCTTGGAAGCATTTCGACATGGTACATCCTGACTTCGCTTCTGAGGTCCAGAATGTGCGTCTTGGCTTATGCATCGACGGTTTCAACCCGAATAAGTCAAATTTGAATCCGTATTCACTCTGGCCAGTGTTTCTTACCATCTACAATTTACCTCCTTGGTTGAGTTTGAAAGATTCATATGTTAAAATTGCATTGGTCATTCCTGGTAAAAAGAGCCCAAGTCAGAATTTGGATATGTTTCTTAGGCCACTAATAGATGATCTCAAAATGTTGGATACAGTGGGTGATCTTACGTATGATGTTTATCGTAAGAATAATTTTGAGATGAGGGTTATACTTCTATGGATCGTCAGCGACTTCCCTACCTACGCAATGTTGTCGGGTTGGAGCATACACGACAAGCTAGCCTGCCCGTTATGCATGGGTACAATCGATTTGTTTTCAGTTAAAAATTGGAGGTAAATCTTGTTGGTTTGACTGTCATCGGAGATGGTTACCTAGTGCACACCCCTTCCGACGTGACCGAACAGGATTTTTGGACGGATCTAGGGTGTTAGCCAGTCCACCACCCAAGTTAACCGGTGAAGAAATATGGGAGTTGGTTCGTCATCTTCCAACTATTTGCGATGGCTCCCCGTTTTGATCGACCAATAGAAAAATTATCGGCTTCGGAATCACTCATAATTAGGTGAAGAGAATCATCTTTTGGGAGTTTCCATATTGGAAGAAGTTGTTAATCCGACACAACCTGGATGTCATGCACATTGAGAAGAACGTCTTTGAGAATCTCTTTAACACTGTCATGGACACGTCAAAAACGAAAGACAACATAAAAGCAAGGAGGGATGTAGAGATTTATTGCAATCGATCGCAGTTGCACATTGCCACGCCAGGCAATAAAGTAGTGAATTTGAAGTCGTCGTACACTTTGACCAAACAAAAAGTTAAAAGACCATCTTGACTCAGGAATAGGCGATCGATTAAGCATATTCAAGGTTCCATCTAGTAGATTATTCGAGAAGGGGGGAAGACCATCTTGACTCAATCCAAGATTCACAACATCCACACATATGTGTTGTTTAATTGTGAAGAAGTTCGACCTTTTCAATGGACCTTTGATGAGTGGATACGGCAAAGAGAACCTCATCTTGATGCAGTTGCACGAGATAAAGCTCGGGATGAAAGGTTTTCTACTTGGTTCGAACAACACGTGAGTACAGAAATATGAAAATTACGTAAGTAATGTTACACATATGTAATTTATTTCTTGTTTTTGTTTTTATAAGTCATGCTCGGATCAACCAATTTCTCTGATCATTTGAAATCCCTAGCACGTGGACCGGGCCGATATGCTTGTTGCATAAGGGATATTTTTTCAATAGTTACAAGTTTCATACGGTAACACATGCTGTCAGGATCGAAATTCAAAACAAGAATTTAAATAAACACTCAGAAACTTTGTTAAAGAAGTTGCGGAATAACACTTTAACAAGCAATCAATAAAACAGTATATGAATTCAAATCACAAGTTGTATTGAATTAACTTGATGATTACAACCAAAGCCTCAATCTGTTGAACAGGCTCAACAGACGTTCAAAACTTCTCTAATGAAAGGATCACTAAGAATCTTGAGGCTAATTCTCTCTAAAACAAAAGACATATATGTTCTCAATAATCTAAGACTTCTAGACTATATATTTAAAACATATTACAAGATAATTATTCAAGAAACATTGATCTTCAGCATCCATTCCATAATTATCTTCAGCTCCTTGTCTTTTGCTTCAAGTAACAAACCATCCTTATCAACATCAGCAGCATTAATTCTTCTAGCAGTATCTTCTTATCATCAGCAGTACTAACATGCTAGCAGTAGCTTCCAACTTGCAGTATTAACTCTCCAAAAAGTACTAACTGTTCTTCTAGCAGTACTAACCCTTCAAGCAGTACTAATACTACTAGCAGTAGTAATTTCTTCAAGTAGCAGTACTAATTTCTTTAAAAGTAGTAATCTTCAAGTCTCAGCAGCATTATCCAGACTTCGCATATTTCAGACCCAACAATCTCCCCCTAACTTAACTTTTGAAATCAAGAAGTTAAGTTCTTCAGAATAAGGTCTTCATGATGCTTTCAAAATTACTGCTCAATTTCCCAGATTAGGATCCAATCCTGCATATTGATTGATTGTTCTTCTAATCACAATTCTTGTCATCTCTGAACCTTTAGTGCAGACCAACTTAGCCTTCATCATCCCCTGCAACTTTTCTTTGCTGTGATCATACACCTTATCAACCAAATAGTACTCATGAAATCTGTTGTCAATAGTTATGACATACACTCCAGATTTTTCAACAAGCATCCAATGATCAATGTTGTTAAATCCTTCTCTGTGAAGCAAGTCTTTGATAAGATATTTAACTTTATCAGGGTCAAACATCATACACAAATACTCTAGAGCCATCTTTGTTAAGCTCATCCTTGCTCCTTTCAACAAGTCACCATATGATTTCAATCCAACCCTGTACATGTCTTCCAAATCAGATCTGGTACAACTTCTGATGATCTTATCCCATGTTGAATACACCTCATACTTGCCATCCATTCTTTTGATCCTGTAGAACTCTGTGCCTTTATCCACCATAGTATCCCAATGAATGATTTCTGGAGCTTTCACTAAGATAGGATAAATTTTCAATGGTTCATATTCTGTCATTGTTAAGTACAAATCAAACTGCTCATCAGATTGCCTTTGCTGTTCTGGAGGTTGTTGACTTGATTGCTCTTGACTCTGCTCTTGAGTTTCAACATACTCTGCTTGATTCTACTGCTCTTGTGATTTTATGCTGCACTTGTGGATTCTGCTCTTTTAGTAACTGGATTAGATCCTTCTCCATTTTTGATCCTTTTCCACCACTCAGCTTTAATTGCAGCATACCATTCAATTTGATCACATCATGCTTATACTGCTTCTCCACCAGATAATACTCTATATTTGCCTTTGACATAAACAAAGCATAAACTCCACATTGCTTTAGCAAACGCCATCTCAACACATTCTGCTTTTCAAGTTATATTCTGTCAGGTTCAAACATAAGACATATCCAGTCCATGATCAGCCTTGTATCATCCTGAGCTCCTTGCTGAATCCTGTCTTCATACAACTTCATCCCAACATAATACATTTCTTCCAAGTCACTTCTTGAGCATTGTTGCATGAATTGATGAAAACTTGTATAGATCTCAAATCTGTTATTTGCTCTTTTGATCCTGATAAAGTGCTTGTCTTTCTCCATACATACATCTCAAAAGATAATCTTTGGAATCATTGAACTGACTGGAGTAGCAGGCACAGGAGGTGCATCTGTAGTTCTTAATGATTCAACTTCCATTCTTTCACAGACCTGCTCTTTATCACCTTCCTCAGTTCTTGGCCTTTTTGCCTTTGTCTTTGTAGCAATTGACTTCATTCTCTTGACAACTCCAATCTTCTGAGCTAGAGTTTCTTCCTTCTTAACTTCTACCTTTTCTTTAGTAGGAGTGCCTTCTTCACTGTCAGGAAAAGGCTGTTGAATGTTTAGATCATGTCTTTCTTTCATCTATCTTTCAAATTCAACCCTCTGATTGAAATCTCCTTGCAGCTTGGCCATCTCCTTTTTGTACAAATCTTCTATCCTACTAAAAGACATTTTTGTAAACATCCCTTCAGGAACTCCAACAGATCCTTTCAAGAAATTTATCATCTTTCTTCTTTCCTGTGTAGCTAGAAAGGTCTTTGAAGGCTTCCTTTGTCTTGTTGCTTTCATTGTAACCCTCTTTGCAGCAGTCTTTAAGCTCTTCTTGTATTCTTCATTGAGGCTTGTTGCCAAATCTAATGCAAGCTTTCTTTCTTTGGCATTTGAATCTCATCCTCCTTTTCAAACTCCTTCTCAAACTGTGCATTCAACTCCTTTGCTACTTTCAAAGAAAGAGATTTTGTAGTTAACTCTTCTTGCATTTTCTTGGCCAATTCTGCATCCAATTCCATTTGCTTCTGCTTCTGTAATGGTTTCACAGGCTCAACCATCTTTTCTTTCCCTTTCTTCTTGGCCTCTGTCACACTGATCTCTTTCTTTCTCTTCTCTGAGCCTCCTTTAATCACCATTTCCTTAGCCTTTTAAGTAGCCTTAGGAGTGTCATTATTTGCCTTAACCAAAGTCTCTACAATCTCAATTTCTTCCATAGACATTCCTGTTTCTGCTGCTGCTTTCTTTGTTTCTACTGCTTTAGCAGTTTCTACTTCTGGTTCAGTAGTTACTGTTACTTCTTCAGTTTCTACTGCTGGCTGAGTTACTGCTTCTTTCACTACTGTTTCTGCTGCTTTCACACCTTGATCCTTCTTATTCACCTCAACATTCTTTTCAGCTTCACCACCCATCTCCCCCTCAAATTGAAATTCCATACCAACTGAACTCTCCTTCTCAACTTCAGCTTCTTTATTCTCCCCCTTTTTCTTCAAGACAATTTGCTTTCTCTTCTTTTTGTGCACCAAATTAAGCACCATCGTCTTGAGTTTGTCTATCTGCCCCTATTGAGAAATGATCACTTTTTTCAGCGCCTTTATCTCTAAACCTTGATTGAGTACATCCAGGTTCACATTGCCAATGGTCTCCATCAACTCATCATAGTTATATCTGTCCTCACCTCCTTTAGGTGTGTTTTCCACCCATGAAGGATCATGGGATCTTTTAGTAGAGGCCTTCTGCCTAGCAGAAGCACCTACTACCCCCTTGGTTTCTTGGCACCTGGGTCCCTTAGATGATTTCTCATCCAAAGTTGCCGTGGGGAAGGTCTTAGCCATGTTCACACTGTCCTGACCCACATCTTGTGCAGAATCAGTAGTATGAGCCTTGTTGCCCACATGCTCATCCTTCTCCTGAGAGAGCACCTTCTCGGGGTTGGGAGACACCCCTGTGGATTCCCTTTGGATATTCTCTGATGGAGAATGCTCCATCAGAGAGCTTGTAGGCTTTTGGGGTGTAGATACATGAAGGGAAGAAACCTTCTGTACCTTTTTCTTTGTATTTTTTTGAGTGATTGGGGGAATTGGCTTATCAACAAGGATCTGGGAAGAACATTTGAAGTGAATGGTGTGGGTAGGTCATCAGTGGGTTGGTCAGATATGGGTTGTGACCCTGATGCCTCACCATGTGGGTGGGACACAACCATCATTGTAGAGAACAATGGTGTGTCTTTTCTAGAAAAGTCCTTACTAGGCCTTCTCATATTGGAAAATACCTTCCCTTTGGGAGGTTTAGGTACATATACCTCTTTAAAAGAGGGTAAATCTGTCAATTCCATGTTTAGTACCTCTTGTACAAACCTTGGATACATAAAAAAAATCTTTTGGTTTTGGTTTTGGTATCCAAGTTTGACAGCAAATCATTTAAAATCATTTGGGAAAATTTGAACTTTCTGGAGGTAGCTAAGCATACAAGAGCATAGGCTATTGTACTGCTAAACTCACTCCATCATGTTGTCTTGTGAGATAGACAATGTTGAAGAGTATGAACAAAGAATCTCCACTGAGGTGAAAATTTTCTGTTGTAAAACTTGTAAACCTCAGTAGGACCTTCATACCCCATTCTACCAATTTCTTGAAATAGATCTTCCTTTGAGAGAGTAGAAATACCTGAGGCATCATCTAGATGAAGATGAGTGCGTATGCAGCCTTCTGTGATTGTGATAGGTTTATCACAGACCCTTGATTGAATGAACTGATTGCCATCAACAGTCTGAATTGATGTATTTGCCCAGAACTGTCGCATATGTTCCACATAGATGGTAGGATTTACAGTTAGCGCATAGGCAATGTGTGATGTTGTTAAGAAATCCACAATTTCATGAAAACCCTCAGCTTGTTTGGGTTTTTGTAGCATTACAAGCTCATTGTGGTCATCAAAGAAATCGAGTGCTGCCATCTTTTTGATCGAGTCTAGGGTTCGAATCAAAGCTAGGGTTTGCACACTGGTAATCAAGAATTCTAGCGAGAGAGAGAGGATGAAAACTCAATGTAAATTCAAAGAGCCGTTAGGGTTTTTGGCGGTCAGAGAGGGTATTTATAGGGTAAGGGATTCAGTTAAAAGCAGTACTAAGTACCCTAGCAGCATTAACACATACCCGCAATATTAATCCATGGCAGCAGTAGTAACACATACCAGCAGTATTAACACATACTAGCAGTATTAACACTGTTAGGCAGTAGAAATACGGCAAGCAGTAGTAACTTTGCACTAGAAGTATAAACCACCTAGCAGTAGTAACCATACTTAACCATATTTGAACTGTCAGCAGGAGTAATAGTGAGAGCAGTATTAACTTAACCAGAGGTACCAAGTATCTAATCATCAAATCAATCTGAAACACTTAAACACAAATGGTTAGCAGCACCATGCACAATGAAATATGAGAAAGTAAACATTGAAGAATCTATACAAAAAAGGTACATAAACAAATCAAAAGAGGCTTATTCAGTGTTTATCATGCCCACACTTGAGACCAAGAATGTGAATCTACCCACATCAAAAGCTTTGGTGAATAGATCAGCAAATTGATTACTAGTGTGTACTTTCAAAACCTGAATTAACTTCTTTTCATTGCAATCTCTAATAAAATGGTACCTGATTTCTATATGCTTGGTTTTTTAGTGCTTCACTGGATTGTGAACAATGCTTATAGCACTGTTGTTATCAATGAAGATGGGAGTGTGAAGAAAAGTAATACCATAGTCCAACATCTGATTCTGAATCCATAGCACTTGTGAGCAACAGCTTGCAACAACTATATACTCTGCTTATGTTGTAGAGGTGGACACTGTGGTTTGCTTTTTACCCAAAAACTGACATCCTCCTGATGTAGACTTTCTATCCAAGTTTGCACCTCCCAGATCACTATTAGAATATGCAAGCAGATCAAATGGTGAGTCATGAGGATACCAAAGACCCAAGCTAGGTTGTCCTTTGAGATATCTGAAGATCCTTTTGACTGCTTGAAAGTGAGATTGCTTAGGCCTCACTTGAAATCTGGCACACACACATACAACAAACATAATGTCTGGTCTTGAAGATGTTAGATACATGAGGGAGCCTATCATGGATCTATAATGATGAACATCCACATCCTCCCCCTCAAGATCTGCAGTGATCTGTTTGTGTGTTTCCATAGGTGTGCTTGCAGGCTTTGCTTTTGAAAATCCAAACTTTGTAAGTATATCCTGCACATAATTGGATTGACTTATGAAAATGCCATCTTTCTTCTGTTTAACCTGTAGCCCAAGGAAGAATGTGAGTTCACCCATAGAGCTCATCTTGAATCTTTTGTACATCAACTCCTCAAACTCCTTGCACATATGATCTGTTGTGGATCCAAAGATGATATCATCCACATAGATTTGTACAAGCAGGATGTCCTTCTTCTTCCTTTGAATGAAAAGGGTCTTGTCAATGATTCCCCTTTCAAAATCATTTTCCAAGAGATAGGTAGACAGAGTGTCATACCATGCTCTTGGTGCTTGATGTAGCCCATAGAGTGCCTTCTTTAATTTGTATACTTTGTCAGGAAAGTTAGGATTCTCAAACCCTGGAGGCTGACAAACATACACTTCTTCATCAATTTTCCCATATAGGAATGCACTCTTAACATCCATCTGATATACTCTGAACTTCATGAAAGAAGCATAGGCTAGAAACAGCCTAATTGCCTCAATTCTGGCTACTGGTGCAAACACTTCTTCATAGTCTATCCCCTCTTCTTGTATGTACCCTTGTGCCACAAGTCTGACCTTATTCTTTATCACTATCCCTCTCTCATATTTCTTATTCCTGAAAATCCATTTAGTTCCAATTGCCCTGTGTTCTTGTGGAAGGTCAACCAGATCCCACACATTTTGCAGCACAAACTGCAGCAGCTTCTCTTGCATTGCTTCTATCCAGCTTGGGTCTTTCATTGCATCATAAGCCTTCTTGGGTTCAATATGGGATAGAAAACAAGACAACAAACCTGACTGTAAGTCTTTCAATCCTCCTAACTTACTTTGATGCCTTGTGATTATAGGAGAATTGATATCACCAATCACCAACTAAGGAGGATGATTCTTCTGAGTTCTTGTTTGATTGACAGCCTCCTCATTAATATTTGTATCAAGATTGGAGTCATTCTTTTCAGGAGTGTTTCCACCAAAAACTAAAGAACTTTCATCATCAGTATCATCCTCTGACAATGTGGGTATTTCAGGACCTGTGTTTCCTGAACCTGAAGGATGAGCATCCTCTTTATCACCTTTATCCTCTTCATCCTGTTCTGGTTCAGAATCCTCTGTTTCTGAATCATCCTTCTTTTCTTGTTGACAAAATTCAACAGGATCAACTGTAGGTATAGGGAACAACACAAACTCTTGTCTCTATGCTTGTACCTTTTCTGAACTTGTTCCTGCAATTTGCACATTACTAAAATCCAAAGAATTAGTTAGTGAATCAATGTCAAACAACCAATCAGAACCTGTACCAATTTGATTTGGTGTGTTCTCATTGCATTTGACATTGTCACTTTCCTCTATAATCCTGGAAGAACTGTTGAATAATCTGTATGCCTTGCTCTGAGAGGAGTATCCAACAAGAAATTCATCCTCAGCTTTGCTTTCAAACTTGCCTAAATGAGATTTGGTGTTGAGAATTGTGCAAGGACACCCAAAAGGTTTGAAAAATCCAATAAAAGATTTCTTCTTTTTGAAAAGTTCATAAGGTGTCTTTTCTTAGGATTTGACTACTAGAACTCTGTTTTGGACATAACAAGCAGTATTAACTGCTTCTTCCCAAAAAGTAATGGGTAGCTTTGAATCTGCCAACAGAGATCTAGCATCCTCAATCAATGTCCTATTTCTCCTCTCAGCAACACCATTCTGTTGAGGAGTCCTAGGAGCACTGAATTGTCTCTCAATACCTTTAGTCTCACAAAAGTTGTTTAAGTCACTGCTTTTAAACTCAGTTCCATTATCAGATCTGATGACTTTAACTCTTAGATTTATTTGGTTTTCAATCCTAAGGACAAAGGATTTGATCAGTCCACTTGTCTCATCCTAAGTCCTCATAAAATATACCCAAGTAAATCTAGAGAAGTCATCAACAATGACTAAGCAATAAGATTTCTTACCTATACTCACACATTTGTAGGACCAAAATGATCCATATGCAATAACTGAAGGGGTGAAGAGATTGTGTTTATTTCTTTGGACTTATGAAAAGTTTTGTGTTGCTTGCCTTTAAGACATGCAACACAATGATCATCACATGAAAACACTTTTTGAGGCAAACCTCTCACAAGGTTGTTTTTCACAAGTTTGTTCATAGTTTTAAAATTCATGTGACACATCCTTCTGTGCCAAAGAGATGATTCATCTAAAGAAGCTTTTGAAAACAGACAGTTTAGTGATGAATCAGATGAAACACTTTCTAAGTCCTAACAATAAACATTATCCTTTCTAGGAGTTCTAAGTAGTATCATATTTTCATCAACTACCTTGAATCCTGGAGCTAGGATAATACATTCGGTATCACTAAATAATATACTATGTTTTTTGTCACAAACCTGTGATACACTTAACAGGTTGTATCTCAATTGCTCACCATAGTAAACATCTTCAAAAGTCATCTTACCTTTTGAAACCATACCTTTGCCACTTATCTTACCTCATACTGGATTGTCACCAAAAGCAACACGTCCTCCATCAAACCTTTTGAAATTTTGAAGGCAGTCCATGTTACCTGTCATGTGCCTAGAGCAACCACTATCTACATGCCAAATGCTCTTCCTCTTGAGCTGTTGATTGCCCTGCACATAAGATAAAACAGTTAGTGTCTTAAGGGAACCCAAGCCAAAATGGTCTTGGTTTGCCCTTTCTCATCAACATACTCATGCTCAGAAAGCTTGGTCTTGATGAGATGATCAGAATTAAGAATCTCATGGCTGGAATACTTTGTCATAATTATAGGCTTGACAGTAATAACACCAACAGTGGCCAATTCTCCAATCAACTTGTTGAATCTATCAAAGGTTTGGGTCATAGACTCATTCTTTGTAGACATAAAATTTTCATATTGTTGCTTGAGAATTGCTTTCTGATTCCTCTTAGTGCTTTTGGTACCTGAAAATCTCTTTTACAAAGCATTCCACAAGATTTTGGCATCAGCACAGTTGCAAAATTGATGTTGATATTCATTAGGAATTGCCAAGAGCAGAGTGCTCAAGGCTTTCATCTCAGTCTGCCTCATCTTTCTTTCTCCATCAGTCTTTGGTGGAGGTCTCTTGCCATCTGCTCCCATCTCTCCTACATTGGAGGGACCATTCTCAATGATGTCCCACATTGAGTAGTCTGTAAGAAGTATTTACTGCCTGATCCTGATTTTCCACATGTCACACTCATTAGGTTTGAGCATGGGAACCTTTGAAACAAGAACACTGTCGTGTGATCCGTCCATGATGATTATTGATTTCTGAGTTCCTAATGCTCTGATACCACTTGTCAGGATCGAAATTCAAAACAAGAATTTAAATAAACACTCAGAAACTTTGTTAAAGAAGTTGCAGAATAACACTTTAACAAGCAATCAATAAAACAGTATATGAATTCAAATCACAAGTTGTATTGAATTAACTTGATGATTACAACCAAAGCCTCAATCTGTTGAACAGACTCAACAGACGTTCAAAACTTCTCTAATGAAAGGATCACATATGTGTTGTTTAATTGTGAAGAAGTTCGACCTTTTCAATGGACCTTTGATGAGTGGATACGGCAAAGAGAACCTCATCTTGATGCAGTTGCACGAGATAAAGCTCGGGATGAAAGGTTTTCTACTTGGTTCGAACAACACGTGAGTACAGAAATATGAAAATTACGTAAGTAATGTTACACATATGTAATTTATTTCTTGTTTTTGTTTTTATAAGTCATGCTCGGATCAACCGATTTCTCTGATCATTTGAAATCCCTAGCACGTGGACCGGGCCGATATGCTTGTTGCATAAGGGATATTTTTTCAATAGTTACAAGTTTCATACGGTAACACATGCTGTCAGGATCGAAATTCAAAACAAGAATTTAAATAAACACTCAGAAACTTTGTTAAAGAAGTTGCGGAATAACACTTTAACAAGCAATCAATAAAACAGTATATGAATTCAAATCACAAGTTGTATTGAATTAACTTGATGATTACAACCAAAGCCTCAATCTGTTGAACAGGCTCAACAGACGTTCAAAACTTCTCTAATGAAAGGATCACTAAGAATCTTGAGGCTAATTCTCTCTAAAACAAAAGACATATATGTTCTCAATAATCTAAGACTTCTAGACTATATATTTAAAACAGATTACAAGATAATTATTAAAGAAACATTGATCTTCAGCATCCATTCCATAATTATCTTCAGCTCCTTGTCTTTTGCTTCAAGTAACAAACCATCCTTATCAACATCAGCAGCATTAATTCTTCTAGCAGTATCTTCTTATCATCAGTAGTACTAACATGCTAGCAGTAGCTTCCAACTTGCAGTATTAACTCTCCAAGCAGTACTAACTGTTCTTCTAGCAGTACTAACCCTTCAAGCAGTACTAATACTAATAGCAGTAGTAATTTCTTCAAGTAGCAGTACTAATTTCTTTAGAAGTAGTAAGGGCTATCGATGAGTTGGATGATGATAACGTGGATGGAGAATCGTTCTTTCAAATCAACGAATGGGTAACTCATAATACAAACAATTGGGTAAATGAGGACCTCGATTCCATCCCTCTTGTCACTGGGGAGCTCAACGTAGTCACCACAACTGACGAGTCTAGTGACAAGGAAGATGCATCAGATCACGAAGCTAGCGACGAGGAAGAAGAATTTGAGGACGTGGACGATGATGAAGATAACAAAGACGAACTTATGTTATATGATCAGTCGTCTGATCACTAGTGTGCCTTTCTTATGTAGACATTATTCATAATAATTATATCCTTATTATATGTTTGTACACTCATATTTTTGTGTCTTATGATTTATATACACTTATATCATTGTGTGCGAACCATTCTCTATTTTTAGATGGTGGGACGCGACACTAAGGGTAGGGGTAGAGGCACTAGCAGGGGCAGTAGCAGCTCCACTGGACGTGGTGACCCCCGCGTCGACGAGCCTATGGACGAGTCCACCTTTGTTGCAGCTACCGATGAGGGACTAGTTCAGATCCAGCCTGAGGACGGGCTTGAGACACCGTCAGTTGGAGCGGGCTCGAGGGTTAGAGGCCCCAATATTGCATCACAGACGCCCCATCCGAGTCAGCAACCGACGCTTGTGTTGTCTGTCGGAGGCGGGTAAGTAGATGTGATATATTATTAATTCTAGTATATAATAAACTGATCCTAATGTTTTTTATGTTGTATATTTTGCAATTGTGAAGGTTTAAGGACCAGTCAGTGGTCCGGAGGGCCACTGCCATCTTTCGATCCATGTTCGTTGGTCCATGGACTCATATTAGGGATGTCCCTGAGGAGCACTATCCACGGATGATGGATCATTTACGGGTAACTATTTTACTCTATTTAACTAATTGAGTGGATTTTATTTTTACTTAATTCAAACAATGTTTATGCAGTTGTATTATAGTTGGCCTCCTGAGATGGACGCCGACGTATTATTTGCATTCTGGCATACCCTGATGAATAGGTACGTGAACATGATGAGAGATGCCCGTAACGGGGACAGGGATAGGTATTTAGCTATTGATGGTGTCCGGTTCGACGGACATGACTACATGGTTCTTCGCGCACACAATCCGTAGTAGATCCGACATGATTTTTGGGTCGAGATGATTGATCAGTTTTGCTTTATTTTGAATACTTGTATCTAGTTGTACTAGGATTTATATTGATTTATGTCTTGTTTTTAACAGGTATGGAATACCGATGCGTTCAAGCGTGTATTTGCGGCCAATACGGCCAATCGGGCCACCGAGTATGAGGGGATGACATCCAGACACTGTATCGGATCTATTAGTACCGATATGCATCGGGACCACATGGTAATTTATCATCCTCTAGACTAAATGTATATAATTGATGAATATATATATATATACACATGATTTTGTTACCTACTAACAATTTAAGTTATCTATTATAGAGTGATGCATGGGGTCGTAAGCCAACTAGCGATGAGGTTTGGGAGGCTATACACTGCACCAACATGAAGCTTGTTTCGGGTGCAACTGGTCCGCCCACGGATCCTCTGATCTACGTTTACCCAAAGGTGGCTCATATGGCGGTAAGTTCAATTATGTATGTCTAGATTTTTGTTTGTTTTATAAGATAGATAGATATTATAGCAAACTTAGTTTGGGCTGCCATTGTTGGGCAGACGATAGGATTGTTTTGATAAAAGCAGGTCATGGATATATATGTTCAAATTACAGTTGAAATGCTGGCGAATTTTCTATAGGTTAGTTGACTTGACAATGTCTAATTTGGTAAACTGTAAGATAATTACCATCGGATTAGGGAGGAGGAGTACCCGGACTTACCTCCTGGCACTGTACCTCCCAATGACGTCGAGTTGTGGGAGCGCAGTGTTGGAGGATGGCGTAAAGGCCGTATTTTTGGATGGGGGATCAGTCAGGATCCCTATTATTCTATGACCGGTGATTCAGGTGCCAGTTCGAGGGGGAGCTCACGCGACCGTCACGATGAGGAAGTATGCTTGTCAAATGCTTTTTAACGTTGCTAATTATGTTTTTAAATATTGTCTAACATTGTTATATATATGTTTGTCAAATGTTCAATTTCAGTTGGATGAGCTGAGACAGAGGCTAGAGAGAGGAAGCACACTACAAGAAACAGGGGCACAACGACGGACACATCCGTAGCTGAAACTCACATCCATAGTAAATCTGTAGCAAACAAGTTCCGCCAATCAGTAGGTCGCAAAAATATTTTGCTACGGATTTAGCGACGAAACTTTTATATTAGCTACGGATGCGACTGTAGCACATCTGTAGCAAAATGGTGTTTATTACCTTTTATTTTCTTTATTTTTTTAAGTAACAGACCACCAAAAAACGATGAATAAGCCACGGATTAACGAGGGAACGAATTGCTACGGATTAACTAACGAATGAGTTTGCTAAGGATTAGCTAAGGATCGTATTTGCTACGAATTAGCTCGGGATCGTATTAGCTACGGATCAGCTAGGGGTCGTATTAGCTACAGATTAGCTAGGTAACAAATTTTCTACGGATTAACTACGAAACGAATTTGCTACGGATTAGCTAGGAATTATCAAGGGATTTTATTTTCAATCTGTAGCTGATCCGTCACTAAATTTGTAGTTTTTTTAAAAGTAAATAAAAAAAGTACTAATTTCCTGAATAAAATGTAGTTTCCTATATATGCATTACAAAATATTTAACAAAACCACAGGAACTAAATCATTACAATTCGGTTTCTTATCTACCTAAAATATAGTTTGTCCTCTACGGACCCAAAAGCAATTCGTTCTTAAGATATAGAGGACCAAAAAATTAGTTTGTCCTTAACATACAAAGGAACAAAAAATTAGTTTGTCCTTAACACACAAAGGACCTATGAGGTAGGGGGAAGGGCATTTGGACCAAATTTACAGACAAGAGCATCAAATGTTGCCTGCAACAATTCCGTGGTCTTTTCAAGATTTGCGGCTCTTTTCTCGCGCTCGACATCCTTGGCCACTAGTTCATTGCAGTACGCTCCAACACTTCCCTTGCCTTTCTCTCAGACTCGAGGGCTTCTTGTAATACGGTTACCTACAAATATTAAGTATACACATAATGAGTAAGGTGTTAGTGAAATATATATATATATATATATATATATATAACAAGACGATCTTCAAATAAATCATAAACATACCTCCGGCTGTGAAACAGATGCATGGGATCCCCCGATGCTAGAAATGGATGAAGTACCCGTTATCGTAAACTCTTGATCAAACGACGTGCCAAAGCTATAGAAACGACCTTTCTTCCGAGGCTGAACCTCATCCCACGCGTCCTTATCTCCGATAGGACGGGTCTCCGGGTCTGGATACTTCTCCAACATTTTCTGCTCGTAACGTTCCTACAATTTGAAAAATAAAATGAAAAAGTTAGTATTTTTAAAAATTTCGGCAGCATAACCACTGTTAACCGAACATTTCCAAAAATTTCATAACTTGTTTTCATCAAATAAATATATATAAGCCTAACGTCTGCCCAAACAACGGTAGCCCACACAATTCCAGACAGTTAATATATATAAGTATGAAATTCAAGGTAAACTTATGCTCTAAATACGTGTGTGTGTGTGTATATATATATATATATAATATATATATATATATAATATATATATATATATAATATATATATATATATATATATATATATATATATATATATAATGTAGCATATTACCTTAAGACAAGATTAACATATTAGGCGGTTAGATAGTTTCATACATTAAGATAATATTTATTTAAAAGTTGTTTAAAACTAATTAAGTATGAATTCTATATCAATTTTCGTTTCAAACTTACCAAGGTCATGGCAGCCTTCGGGTGAATAAACTCCCCATAAGAGATTATTCCATCCTCTGATATTATCTTCTTGCAATGGGTTTCCTTGAAGACCTCAACAATCGTCGGCTCACGAGTGAGTTTTTTTCCTACAAAAGTTGAGCATTTAGTAGTCATTAATTAAGAAAAGTAGTTAAATAAAAGGACTGCTGACATGCTACTTACCAGACGCAATCTATGTTGGGCACAACTGACAGATCCGCAAGTGTGTTTTGACACACTACCATTTACCAAAGTGGCACGGTTCTTTTTACCGGTTTTAGACTTTGCTTTCCATCCATCAGTACTCCAGACCTTGTAGAAACCACATTGTCATTAAAGCTAAAAGACTAACAAACACTAACATACACATCAAAATTAAATATAAATACTGTTAGAGCAGAAATATGTTGGATACAAGATCATGAAGATCAGAGGTCAAAGTTCAAGAAGTCAAAATCTAAAAGTCAACTCTCAGTGAAAGTCAAAGTCATTTTGTAATAAAGTCAAAGTCAAAGTTTGTGTTTTTGTTTCTTTGTATTTGATAGAGGGTATAAATACCTTGTGTCCTTGTCTTTGAAATCAGTTGGTAAGAAGAAAGTCTAGCAACATTCACACACGAAGCAGATTAGAGAAGAGGTCAGTAGAATATTATTCTAGAGAGACAAAGAGTGAATGTAGAGAGAGAAAGTGAGAGAGATTGTAATCTTGATGTTTGAATCAATAACATGTGACTACAATTCATGAATGTGTTTCTGTTTAAGATTAGAACTTGATGAAATTGGGAATAACAAATACCTTATCAACCAAATCGTCCCATAACTCCAGTCTGATCCAAGAAGGAGCATATCCCTTCAAAGTTGACATGCCCACATTGTCGGGGTTCCTCTCGTTCTTTCTGGCAAGAGCAAACGCCCTTTTTTCGTGCCACCTTCATTATGTCAGATTGACGATTATTAACTTGAGTGGCAAATGCCTTTCCCATGAGGACATCATTCTAGGGGGCCACCTATACATCAACTGCACATACATAAAGTTATGATGTTAGGAAAAAAAACATGTAGAGATACTTCTAGATAGAACACGAACGTACATACCTGAAACCGCTCGAACATCCTCTTAATATGACTAGGGGATATCAGTGTACGCATTCCACAAACCATCATACATTATCTTAAACAATATTGAAATCTGCCTAACAACATCGGAACCAGTAATTCTACATAATTAAAACAAAACAATATTTATAACATTAGTACATATTGAAATGTAAATATAAGAATAGTATATACCAAGTTAGATTGACTTACTCCGGCAATTCCAAGAATGGTCGAAGATCAGGATTCTCAGGCACCTCCCCCGAAATATTTGAGCCTCGTACCTCTGACTCCCTTGCCTGCTTGTGGAGAGGTTCATGGATTGGAGCATGGCCCGGATGCTCCAAAATGTCTTCCAGTCCTAATGCTTAGCTAGAAGAGCCAGCAGTACCTCTACATCTAGTCGAAGAATCGCAATCCCTACCTCTGCCCCTGCCTCTACCCCTATCACGTGATGAACGTGCCATCGATCTGCTTGAATTATTTGATATAACATCAATTCAACCATAAACATATATATATATATAAGACATCGAACGGTCAAATAAACAAATGTCTACATATAGCCAAATAGACATATGTATACACATTGTCAAATAAACATACGCATATACATAAAACATCTGATAAAAATTCTTCATCTTCCTCGTCTTCGTCTTCGTTTGAATCAACATAAGTGTCTTGAAACTCTTCTTCCTCATTGCAGTCGTAACCATTGTTACTACCCACCTCGATTAATGCGTTTGGTTCGATAAGAGAAACTGGTTCGAGATCGTGGTTTACATTTGTGGATGGTGTAGAAAACACCCTTTCGTCTATCTGAAAGAAATGTTCTCCATCCACATTATGATCATCCTCGACCTCATTACCATATTCTGCCACTTCATATATTCCCTTTGGCTTCGTCTTCACAACAGCCCACCAATTTTTCAAATCATTTGTTTCCGAAGGGTATGATGTATAATACACTTATACCGTTTGTGATGCTAAGATGAACGGGTCGTCAGTTCCTAGTCTTGACTTGTATTTGACATCAACCAAATTATGTTTAGCATCTACTTTAACCCCTTGATTAATATCAAACCAAGTACACTTAAATAACACAACTACACATCGACTTATACCATGATATTCTACTTCCAACACCTCATCTAATAACCCATAGCAGTCAGACTCGGTCTCATTATACGAAGACCCCTTCACACATAATCCACTGTTATTTGTTACACGCCAACACTGTGTGATTGTGTATGGAACTTGTACCCATTGACAAAGTAACCCTTATGTGTGAAAGCATAACGTAGTGGGCGACGTGCTAGAACTTTCAAGTGGTCATTGGAGTCGTATGACGCATTCATAATCTATTAAAATGAAAGATCATTACACATCACTAAAACACAAATCGATAAATCAAACCTTTTAGTAAAGAAGTCTTGTACGTGTATTATATACTTATATAGCTCTCGAACCAGTAAGCAAATTCTTGATCCCTTGTTCTCTCAAGTGCACAACTCTGTTATCGTGACCCATATCGATGATGGTATCATCCCTTTGTAACACTCGTAATTTTTTATCGGTAAAAGTCACTGGACGTTTTGTGAAAACTTGTAAAAAGTGGGATTATGTTAGGAAAACATCATTCAAGTCCCTTGGAGTATCAGGAGCTTTCGAGCGCGAAAAAGGAAGGAATTCGGAGCTCTACACACCCTGGGCGATAGTGCCCGGCAATAGTGACATATGTCACTATCGCGTGGCACAATCGCGGACATGGTACCGCGAGTGCTAGGACGTGGGCGACAATGCCACGCGACTATGCCAAGGGCATAGTCGCCGATCATTGTCGCGATCGGGGGCAGGGACCTTTAAAACTCGAATTTTGCCTATCTCATCCCATTTGTGGCAACCTCCTTCAACCCTACCCTCTCCTTTCTCTCTAATACGAAGCTCATGACAACCATTGTTGATTTTGAGCTTTTGATACTCAATATCTCGGGTTTTCAAGTGATAATTCACCATCCATCAAGGTTATGGAAGCTTAAGCTCAATCTATCCACTTTATCATCTTCATCTTCAACTTTCTAGGGTTTTATCAAACCCTCCTTATGACCCTCTCTATTCTCTTAAAGGTTGTGGTGGTGGCTCTCATGGATGACCAAGAGAAGTGTTAGAGCATGTTTATGTTGGATACAAGATCATGAAGACTAGAGGTCAAAGTACAAGAAGTCAAAAACTGGAAAGTCAACTCTCAGTGAAAGTCAAGGTCATTTGTAATAATAGTTAAAGTCAAACTTATTGTATTTTGTTTTAGCTTTTTTGTTTTATAACTTAGTATAAATAGTTTGTTTCTCGTGTCTAATAGACATATGACTTGAAGAGTATTTTACGCAATCTGAGAGAGAGAGAGAGTTGTAGAGAGAGAAAGTATTGTTCTAGAGAGAGGAAGTCATAAATTGATTTGTAATACTTTGATTCTTGAATTGAATTGAGACAGGTAGTTTACTAATCTTGTTTTGTTTAATTGTTTGTGATTAGAAACTTGAATTCAGGGACACACAATTGGTATCAGAGCCGATCCAATTTGAAATCTTTCAAGAAACGAAGTACGACTCTGTGTTCGTAGAGTTTAGATTCAATTCTGATTTTGAGTTAGTTTTTCGAGTTGTAATCGATTGGTTAGTGATCGAATAGAGTACTAGAACGAGTTTGTATAGTTTGATTAGTCAATTGCACTGTAATTTTCTTGAATTTTCGAAATATGTCAAGTTTGAGTTTCACGAGTTCGCCGTACACTGTAATGGATCAAATTGTATCGATTGTTGATTTTTGTTGAAATTCTTTGAGAGGATTTTGTTTTAGGTGTATAAGTGATCGATCTGTCAAAGTTTCAGATCGAAATTTGAGGTCTGGGTGGGTCTTTAGTCGATTCAGAGGTATTTTTTCTTCAAAAACTGAAGAACTCGCAATCTTGCTCAAGAACTCGCAAGACTCATCTCAAGAACTCGCAGAGTGTCAAGAACTCGTAATCTTTGTAAGAACTCTCAGAAAGCCTCAAGAATTCTTTGATATCATCAGATTTCTTATTGTTAATTTCTGAAAATTTCATAAGGACAGAATTCGCAGTACTCTGTATTGCGAAAAGCATAGAATTCGTAATTGGGTCTTTTGCGAATTTCGTAGAATTTGCAGAGGATTAATTTGAAAAAGTTTTAAGTTCAGAATTCGCAATTGTCTTTATTGCGAATTGTCCAGAATTCGCATTACTCTGTTTTGCGAACTGCTCAGAATTCGTAGTTTTTCGAGAAATTTTTATCAAAGACAGAATTCGCATAAGACTAGTCTACGAATTTCTTGGAATTCGCAGAAGAGTAGTCTACGAATTCTTAGTATTTTACGAAAAGTTTTGAAAATTTTCTAAGTGTAGGATTCGGAAGTCTCTGTCTTGCGAATTCTATCACATTCTTGCTTGCGAATTCTGTTTGTTTCTTTTAGCTTGCGAATTCTAATTCCAATCATGTGAATTCCTTGTGTTTTAAGTGTATCTTGCGAATTCTTTGTACTTCTAAGTGTATCCTGCGAATTCTAGACTTAGTGAATTTCAGAAATTCCTTTGTCTAGTTCATTTCAGTGTTATTAAATATTCTTGTGATTTCTATTGGACTAACGGTCAGTTTCAAGTTTCTTATTGCATATTTTTATTAACAGGATGACTTCAAGGGAAGCACTTGCTATTGGGTCTGATATCAAACCTCATGTTCTATTCCGAGGTGAATACGAACAGTGGAAGGATCGATTCCTTGATTTTATGGACCGGCACGCAAATAGAGAAAACATTAAGTTGTCTATCACAAATGGTCCTTTCAAGATTCCTACTACTGAAATTCCTACTCCAAATAATGGATCAGATGATGATGAAATCCAGATAAGGACAATTGAGAAAGAACCTGTTCAGCTCACTGACGCTCAGAAAAATCGGTCACAAGCTGATAAACAAGCCAAATCTCTTCTGCTTCAGAGTATACCTAATGAGATTTATATCAAGATTGACAGTTACAAAGATAATTCCAAGTCTATGTGGGATCAGCTACAGAAGATGATGATGGGTTCGAAAGTAGGCAACCAGATGAAGGTAGCAAACTGTATAAATAGCTACGAAGAGTTCAAAGCAAAGGATAATGAGAGCTTGGAGGACACGTATGAACGATTTGTTCTTCTTCTGAATGAGTTGTCAAAGAACAAGGTTAAGAAGAAGCAGATTGAGAACAACGTGAAGTTCCTCAGCATCTTGCAACCCGAGTGGAAGAAGCACACTCGTCGAATGAAGCAGATGAAAGATTTGAGTGATATTCCACTACATGAGGTCTACGAGACGTTGAGACAGAATGAGGAAGAGGTGGAAGATAAAAGAGTTGAAAAGAAGAAAGTTGAGAAGGTTGCCGATCCTATAGCACTTGTAGTTGGAAAGAAGGAGAAAGAAAAGAAAGAGAAGAAGAAAAAGAAGAAGATTGTCATTTCTAGCTTTGAGTCTGATTTTGAATCCGATGGTGATGACGGGGAGAACCTTAAGCAGGCAATGCTTTTACTGACCTGAGCTTTCCAGAAAAAGTTCTACAAGAAACCAGGGTCAAACTCACAGAGGTATTCTTCTACGGGATCAAAGAATCATGAGCACAGAGAAAGAGTTGAGGGTAGAAGATTTGAAGAGACAAGATTTGTCGAGAAGAAGCCAGAAGAGAAGAAGAAGTATGTGAATGACTACACCAGTACTGAAAAGAAAGTTGATGATCTGATCAAATGTTACAACTATGGCAAGGTCGGACATTACGCAAAAGATTGTCGAAAGCCGAAGGTTCGGAATTCGGAATACTACAAGAACAAAATGCTCTTGGCCAAGCAACAGGAAGCTGGCAAGGCATTAATGGCTGAAGACGAATATTGGTTAGATCATTCGGACGTCGAGGAAGAGAAAGAAGAGACAACTCATTTATGCTTAATGGGTAAAGAATATAAGCATGATGATTCTGAAGATGAGACAGTTGATGAGGTAATGCACTTAACTGAAAATGATTTTATGACCAAAATGGAAGCCATGATGGTCGAACTTCAAGACCTTCAATCTAAACTGAAAAAGGAAAAAGACAGAGCTGCTAGGAGAAATCAAAAGATCTTTGAGCTTAATAATCAGTTATTGGGAACAAAGATTTAATTGATTCTCTACGCAAATCTGCTTCTGATTTTAAACATGAAAAAGATTGTTTTGAAAATAAGATTTCTGATTTTGAATCTAAACTTTCTAAGTCTGATTTAGAAAATAAAGAATCTGTACTAAAAGCTCTTAAATTGCAGGCTGAAAACAAGAGCTTGACTAAGAAGGTAAATGGTTTGGAATCCAAACTTCATGCTATAGGACAAACAGATCAAACTATTTTTCTAAATACACCCAATGAAGAGGCTGATATTAAAGAGAAATGGGGACTCGGTTACGATAACCCCCATTACTTAAAGAAAGCCATCAGAAAACAACCAGCGTTATATAACTTTGATTTTCTTGTTGTTGTTGGTAAATATCCTCATTTAAAACCCAAATTTGTTACCAAATTACCAGATGAAGTTGAGGCCAAAGAAACTGAAAATAGAAAGAATGTAAAGAAAATGCAACTACCATTTCGCTATGAAAAGCTGAATGATAGTTACCTTTTTGAAACACCAAAAGTTCTTTCAAATGATTATTTTGCTAGCTAATCTGTTTCAGAGATGAAGGCAAAACCTGCAACTGCAAAAGTTTATGTTCTTCCACTCATTCTAGAAAGCAAAATAATTGAGCTTGAAAACGTTTTATCTGAAGAAAGAATTTTGGTAGATATAGAACAAAGTGTATTTTCAATTGTGTTAAAGAACACTGTTTTTCAGAATAAATCTACAAAGTGTTCTAATTTTTCTAAAGCCCCTCAAACTTCAACTAATAATTTTGATGACTTATTTGCGTCTGCAAATGATTTTTTTAATTATGATGATGGATGTGTAGAGGAAATTGATATGTTTGACTTCCAGATCATTCTACTTTTGTTGTTAATGGACAAGCTTTACCAAGTGTTCATGAAAAAGGTGAATCATCAAATAAGGTTGGTGAATCAATTTCTCTGAATGCTAATTACTATGCTAAGGGTAAAAAACATAAGAAACAGCGCCCACAGAAACGGAACAACACTGGTAAAAACAAGCAAAGACAATCTCAGAAATCTGATTTTCCTAATAAATCTAAATTCTTTGTTTCAGATTTAAGAAAGAAAAGGTCGGAAGAGCGAACTGAATGGAGAACTAAAAGGAAGATTGATGACAAAGCATAATCAATTCCTGATGATTCTTGTAATAGATCAAATAGTAGTGTGTCTGATGTAGTTGGTTCTGTTGCTTCTACTAATAAAAACCTTGTAACTTCTTACAAGAGATATTCCATAAAGCAATTGTTCCAATTATCTCCTACTACTACTAAATCTTATACTTATCGGTGGAATGATTTTGCTTATCATCATTATTCTAATGATTGGTTTGCATCTTATCATGTTTATTCTTCTAAACCAAATGTTTCAAAAAGTTTTCAAAAGAAAAGAGGATCCATATTCAAATGGATATCAAAATCTTGCGCTAATTCGTTTGGACCCGTTTTTTAAATGGGTACCTAAAATTATTATTCCCTGATTTCTTTTATTGTAATTTTTCATCATTTCTTTATCATTAATTCTGAAAGGTTATCTGCACTTTAACATTTTGTTCATGATCTCAGGGGGGAGTGAGACAAGACTTTAAGATGATCAACATTATTTTGAAGGGGAGTTTATAGAATTTTTGCACTTACTTAACTGCCAAATTTTTGTGATGCATTAATTTAGGGGGAGTCTTTGAATACAACAAAAGGAGTAAGGAAATGATTTCTGATTACTTCAGATCAGAACTCGTTCACTCAATGTTTTTACTGCTTTCTGTTGTTTACTTTTCAATAAATTTGTGAAAAAAATTGCTTTGACAGACTTTCTAACTTTTGCAGATTGAGAGGATGCTTACAAGATCAAATTCTTATGACTTTAAGCTTGATTTGATGAGATTTAAGACTGCACGGAAAGGTTTATTTCTTTTCTTAATCTCATATATGGTTGAAAGAAGTACGGCTTTCAATCATAAGAAAACATGTTCTTAAATATTCAAACCACTTTCCGATTCTTAAATAGATTTCATGATTTGGAATTGTGATTTTAAATGTTTTCGTTATTATTTGTGCTTGAACGTTTTACAAACCGTGTGTTTCCAAAGATAAATACTTGTGTATTGTCTTTTCTATATACTTTCAAGTATTCACACACACCGGTTTGACTTATTGTTCAAAATGTTCTTACCATGTCTCAAATTTGAAACATATTTTTCGATGGTAAGACACCCCGCTTGAACTTCAACGAATATTGAGCGTTAATTCATTTCTAAACGTTCCATTCAAGAATGTCTATATTTTGTTTCATATAGATAATATCCATTATTTTTTATCATAAACCTAAACAGCTATATCATTTCTTTCTGATCATTTTTCATACAATTTCATATTTTCAAACAAGTCTCTTGCATTCATGCCTATTCATTCAATTTACTTGTTTGAAATATCTTCAATGTTTAAAATGCTCATATCTTCATGATTATATTCTGAGCATAAAAACATCTGACTTGTATTTGAGCTTTAACTGTTCAAGTTAAATCATTTTGAGCAACATATGCTTCATAGGAAAATATGGGTTCTTTGTGCTAGGACTTAATTAAAACTTCTATGGATTCACGATAACCGGTGTTTCCTACCCAAGAAGTTAATCCATAGTGATTGAGTGTGAGGAGTCGAAAAGAAATGAGTGTGGGTTGTGCGTTGAGATAAAATGGAAAAGAGAGTTTGGTTAGATGTGATCTTAATGATTAAAAGAAAGAGGGTGTGACAACAGAGTTAAAGAATATCAGACTTTGCACCAACTCTTTCTGAGTCGGGAAGCTACAATTCTAGTGTTTCACAACTCTTTGGTGAACATTATTGAAATAGGCAATTAGCCCATGCCAACTCTTGACAAAACCCCACCAGCCACTCATTTCCTTCTCAACAAGAAAATGTTTCATATTTTAAGGGGACGCAGCACATTATCTATCTGATTTTCATTTGGAAAATCTGGATATTGAAAAAGAAGGAAGTCTGCCCCACCTTCGCACTTCAATCATGCACATTGAGTCTGTGTTTATCTACTGTTGTCTCATTGGTTTACACAATGTTGAGCCTTATAAAAGCAATCATCATGTGCTTAATTCTTTCTACACTCGCACGAGCACACAAGGAATTTGTTTTCTTGTCATACCATTTTGTAACACCCCGGATTTTCGTTATGTAATCTTGGTATTCTTGTGTTTAAGCGTTGTCGTTAGCACCGCGTTTGGTTTGACGTTTGAGTTTGGATTTTGGTGGTTTTAGGCAAACCACAGTGAACTGCGCGAGTTGCACCGCGACTTGAGGTCGCGGCACAACCCATGAAACCCCCTGTTTGTGTTGGGTTTTGTGTTAGCAGGCGAGTTATGCCGCGACTTGAGGTCGCGGCATAACCCGCGAGATTCCCTGGCCGACTTAGGTGGGTCTTCAACAAAATATCTCATTTGGGTTTCAAATCTCTGAAATCTCAAACTCTCTCTTTTCTCTCTCTCTCTTTCTAGATCTCCTTAGACCTCGTTATTTACTAGTAATAAGTGCATCTAGCAAGGGCTCGGTATAGAAAGCTTCGTCTTCTCTCGGTGGTCGATATCTGGTTTTTTGGGTTTTTGTCTAAAACCTATTTGGTGAGTTCCTACTACCTTTTTCTAAACTTTATACATGTCAAAACTTACATTTTGAACTTCTATATATCTCCATGGTTTCAGATCTAAGTTTACTAAATTTTGATATAACTTGAGTTTTGGGAGATTTTAGGGTTCCCGATCATTTTCGATTAAAATGATGGGTTCCATCTTATTTGAAGTAAAAGGAGATTTTACTTGCACACTTATGTGGATTATTTGAAAGAATGTATATGAACTCATTTTTGTGATTTTCATTCTTACCAGCAGTTAAACTTGAAGGAAATCATTTTGTTTATAAAATGTTTTTATACCATATCATCTATGGTGGGTCACATATGTTATTGTGACAAGTCTGTACCATTACTAGTGGATCCCTAGGTTTTGAGTCGGCTTTTATTATTGGGATGTCTATTCCCCTTTCTATAGCTATGGATGCATTTGATCCTCGGGGGCCATTTGGTACGGTTATGTGAGACCGGTTACTAGCTATGGGTCATAATGTAGTCCTAGTGAACGGGTATGAATGGTTTCCTCGAGGGCCCTCCCTCACATCTTAGTACAGACCTTCGTTGTTCGTGGCCATGGATTCCATGTATTTAGCTCACAACTCGGATTGTGGCCTACTTTTGTGTTCCACCGCAATCCTTGGAAAATCGGGTTTCCCCCGTCATCGCAAGATGAATTTTTGGACCGATCAGTCCTTATGTGGAAAAGATTTCTTTTGTAAACCGAAACTTATTGAAAAGATTTCCTTTTGATACAATTGTTTATATCTCTTGAAATTATAAACTGTATGTTCTCACTAGGCTTTAAGCCTAACACTTTTTCTCAAATGATATGTATAACAGGTTCCCATTAGTGGTGGGTTGCCAAGGGCTTGAGTGACGAGCTTGGTCTCGGGGGCTTTTGAGATGACTAGTATTTGATGTTGGACAATTGTTTATGTCCCATTCTTTTGGTGATTTTTGGATTAACAACCGATGTAATCTAGATAGTTATGTTTAGATTAGTTTGTTGTTGAATTCCACATCCGTATTCAGATTTTTGTAAAGGCTTAGTACATTCCCCTTTTTTGGGAGGTTTATACCAGGTGTTGATGTTTATTTGTCCAGTTTCCGCATTTTTAAATTCACTCTGGTTTTTAGGGTGTTACACATTCATAGAAATTTCCTTTGTGGTGTTTCGATGATTGGATGGAAGTCCTAGGGGAGTGAACATCACAAAAGCTCCTTTACAATGTGTATTTGTTACACATAGTGACTTCGTGTTACTGACAGGCATATTAACTGATTCATTTGTTGATTCAGGTGTTACTTTCATAGTTTGTATGGATTTGAAAAGATCTAGATGAATACTTTGTTCGAATTGGCAACGAACCAGAGGCTCCGTTTGTAAGATCAGTGGTCATAACATATAAAGACATTTCTTGTGAAAGTTTTGATGCTATAGATGCTCTATTCATCAAAAAGGGGGAGATGAATTAAAGAAATGTCTGTGTCATAAATTTCAAAGTTAAAGAATTGTTTGAGATCAAAGGTTAATTGTGCAAGAAGGATGCAAAGTTGAAGATTTCTGAAGATGTGCTGAGACTTTACAGAAATTTTCTTTGATGGTTAGTTGCTAAAGCAAACAAGTTGAAAATGGAGATAATTTCTTTTTGAAGTTTGAAAGATGTTTCTTATAACCTTGAAGAGATTATTGAAGATCGTATCTATCATATTTGGGGGATTTTGTTAATATTTTTCAAAGACAGGCTTGGGAAGAATACAGTCAAAGAAAGGGGAGATTGCAATGTGTGTGCTTAAAGAAGAAATTTGTTACAAAGGGGAGATTGTAAAAACGAAGCCTAAAGAAAAGACTGAATTGCAAAGTCTTTCAAAGATGATCTTGAATCCAAAGGGGGAGATTGTTAGAGCATATTTATGTTGGATACAAGATCATGAAGACCAGAGGTCAAAGTACAAGAAGTCAAAAAACTGGAAAGTCAACTCTCAGTGAAAGTCAAGGTCATTTGTAATAATAGTCAAAGTCAAAGTTATTGTATTTTGTTTTAGCTTTTTGTTTTATAGCTTAGTATAAATAGTTTGTTTCTCGTGTCTAATAGACATATGACTTGAAGAGTATTTTACGCAATCTGAGAGAGAGAGTTGTAGAGAGAGAAAGTATTGTTCTAGAGAGAGGAAGTCATAAATTGATTTGTAATACTTTGATTCTTGAAGTGAATTAAAACAGGTAGTTTACTAATCTTGTTTTGTTTAATTGTTTGTGATTAGAAACTTTAATTCAAGGACACACAAGAAGTATAGTTGATAGATTCAATCTATGGTAAAGGTAATATCTCATTTTCTTCGTATATGGAAATTAGGGTTTGGGTATAAGTTCGGGTTTTCATGTTTAAATGTTTGGGGAATGATTCTATATGGTTGAATAGGTTTATTTATGGTTGAAAACTTGTGGATCTAGGTTTTTGGAAGAATTGGCTTGAGGATTCAGATTTCTTCAAGGAAGCTCAAGATGGGGTAAAATCTAGATTTAGCCTAAATCTAGCAAAGTGAGTTCAATTTGATTTGTGAAAACGGTGTACATGCCAAAATGTTTATTTTAAATTTTTTTGTGTTTTACATGAAATTGTTAACTGCTGATAAGTTTTGAGTATTGTGAGGTAAAAATATGCCTTACTTGGTGTTTGTCAATGTGTTGGGTATCTTGATAAGTTTTCATATTTGATAAACTTGGGTTGTTTTAGTCTCACAAAATGCCCTATTCAGGATTTGGGTGTCTTAATAAGTATTAGCATGGTTTATCATTTTTGGTGATTTTGTGCAAATAAAGTCCAATTTATGATTTATACATCTTTGGTGATTTTTGTACAAATGAAGTCTAATCTATGATTTATGCATTTTGGTGTATTTGATTTCATAAATCATTTGGAAAATATTTTGTCCCAATCCGTGATGAGTTTTTGGTTAATCACATATTTGAGGTATGTGTCTTCATAAACGCCGTTTAAATGCATTACATTATTTGGGGGGCTGTTATTTGTTGGTCAAATGGATTTTGAGCATTTAAACTCGTTTTGACTTCAAAGAGTCTCGTGGACATTTGTCCCAGTTTTAATGGCTCTTTGAAGATCCCATGTTCGATATACATCTTAATGCATTTTATTGCATATTTATGATAATTACATGCTCGAGTGCATTGGTCATTCAGGTGTAGTCATGTAATGTTAGACTGTGTTGCAATGGATCCATAGGCACGTAAGTCAGTCTTTAATTTGATGGTCAAGTAGGTGTTTCGGGAATTGACTCCGGAGCCCATGTTTTATGATCTTAACTTTTCAAGTGTACACTAGGAGGGCTGAGTCCGGTTGAGTTATCATGATCTAGGAGGGAGATTTTATATTTGGGGCCTCCGCCAGGTCAGGGCAATGCCATGGTTGTAACCCCCGACTGTGTCGAGCCTTGGGGCGGTATTCTTGGAAATATTCGCTAAGGTCAGTTGTCTCTTTTGGTGTAGCTTGAAGGGTGTCGTAGGGGCACTTGGGCTTGCGTGTCGTGATGTGTCATACGACTAACATTGTATGAGTGACATACTTTTGTGTTCCTCCACTCTCAATGGATACGGGTCTCCCCCGTGGTCGGCCAACAGTATTTTGGATACTTAATTGTCCATGCTTCATTGTTTGGATTTCATTCCATGTTATGGTCGCGTGAGTATTGAAATTTAGTCCTATGTTTTCGATGGCATATTGATAACACTAATTTATGGTGTTATTTTTATATCATTAACCGAGTAAAAGTGCTTAATTCCAAGTGAAATTAGAGGAGTTTTATAATCTAAATCAAGTGTTTCAGGATTATGCGTCATGTTATGAGATAGCCAAGAATGAAGGTGAAAAGTACTTTTCCGAACGATAATCGAGCATAACGTACGTCAAGTTCCAAGCCCGAGAAATGGCCGGTGAAAAAGTGAAGTTAAGAAAAAAAATCAATTTCAAAAGTGGGCCAAAATCAGTGGCTGAAGTACCTTGTTATGTGGGTTGCTGAAGCTGAACCCACGGAGCAACCTACCAGAATGAAAATTAGGGTACCTTGTTATGTGGGTTGCTGAAGCTGAACTCACGGATCAACCCACGAGAATGGTGTTGGACGTTTTTTATACATATCTCTTAGGGTTTTGAAGGACTTATCATTCTATTCTCAATTGGGCGACAAGAGGAAGCAAGGGGGCAATCTTTGGGCGATTTTTACAAGAAGAAAACACCGCATTGAAGCTAGGAAACATCTTGGGAAGCGATTCTTACACGGATTTCTTCCGATTCTTCGTCGGTATCACATAATCAAAAGGGAGTTTTTCAATCTTTGATTCTTCGAGAGATTTTTCTTAGATCTATGACTACTTCTACTACTTTCTTGTTTAATACCCCCGACATGAACTAATCTTTAGATGTTGGGGGTTGGTTTGATTATGGTTTAAGCTTGTGAACATGTGATTGGGAGTTTTTATCAGTTTTTCCTAACTAATGAAGCATATGATTTGGGTTTTGATGCTTTTGTGAGTCTGATCAACTTTCATCTGATTTGTTCGTTATAAATTAAGTTCGAGAGAATTAATTGTTAACAAGAACTACAATTATATGCCTAAGGTGAGAAATTGGATAGAGATATACCAACTAAACCTTAGTATCATAATAATCTGGAACTTAATGTGTTTTGAATTCATGTGTTAAGATCGAGAGATAGACTTGTGCTTTCAAAATAAAATCCGTTGTTGCTTGAGAAAGAACAACGGTGATTTCACAGATTAGATTTTCATTAAAGGGTTTAACTGATAATTGCTTTCAAGAATATTGTTCATTAGTGAAAACCATTGGATTTCCAACCCTCAACTATTTGTCTCCATAAAAGTTTCCAAAGTCGTTATTTGAATAATGTGTTTATTTGATTTATTTTTATTAGTATTTAGTTAATTATTCCTAAAAATTCAACCTTTTGGACCGTTCAGTTAATAGTGAATATAGTCATTGTGATACTCAGTTCCTAGTTCCCTTGGTTCGATACTCGTACTTCTAAGTATATATTACTTGATTCGACCCGTACACTTGCGGTTAGATTAGGGGGTGTAAACCCGCCTATCAAGTTTTTGGCGCCGTTGCCGGGGAACTAGTTTTCACTGATAGCACTACCAACTATAAGCTCTATTACATTGGACATTTTATTTTATTATTTATTTTATTTTATTCTATTTTCCGCACATTTCGTGATCCCTTTTTTCCCTGTTTCAGAAAAAAAAATCATATAATAGGAGAGGAAGCACCAGCAAGAGTGCCGATGAGATCGTTTGCCAATCCTAACATGGCAGCTATTAACAGAGGTATTCAAGCCCCTGCAGTAGCAGCAAACAACTTTGAGATAAGGTATGGCACGATCCAGATGTTACAACAAAATCAGTTTGGTGGAGCACCAACAGAAGTCCCCCATGCACATCTCCGTTCATTCGAAAAGATCTGTAACACATTTAAGATCAACGGAGTGTCAGACGATGCTGTTAAACTGAGGTTGTTCAACTTCTCACTGAAGGGAAGGGCACAAATTTGGGAAGAGAGCCTACCCAATGGTCAGATTACCACTTGGGCCAACATGACTGCCGCATTCTTACAAAAATTCTTTCCACCGGGTAGAACAGCTCAATTAATGACTGAAATAACCCACTTTGCTCAATGGGACCAGTAGACACTCTACGAGGCATGGGAAAGATATAAGGACATGCTCAAAAAGTGTCCACATCATGGGTTACACGGTTGGGTTATAATCCAGACTTTCTTTGGTGGACTTCACCTGCAGTATAAGAATGATATTACTACAGCAGCGGGTGGTGCCTTAATGAACAAAACATATGAAGAGGCAGTTGAATTGATAGAGAATTTAGCTGAACATAGCTATGCCACTCCACGATCCGATACCAGACGTGTAGCTAATGTTCAGGAATCTGATGAGCTAAAGGCGATAAAAGCCCAACTGGCCGCCATCACAAATCAGCTGAACGGAGCTTCCATCCAACCTGCTCATCACTATGAGGGAGACATTCCCAATTTGTTTGTTCCCTGGTTCTCATGAACCTGAACATGCTCAATTCTTACAAAATCGGAACAATCGCCCTCGGAATGATCCATTCTCTAATACCTACAATGAAGGGTGGAAGAGGCATCCCAACCTCTCATGGAATCAACCTCAAAATCAACCGAGAGAGACTATGGGACAACAACAACAACAACAACAGTATGGTAACAGTTCTAATTTTAATTCTTCTTCTCATGCTAATAATGTTTATCGTCCCCCAGGTTATAATCAGAGAATACTTGATGAAGGACAATCTGGAGAGAAGAAGTCGGGATTAGAAGATGTTTTGATGAAGTTCATCTCGAAGATGGACAATACTGTCGAGGAAATTACTTCATTCGTAAGCAATTTGATAACCACCGTGGGCACAGTAAAAGCGGCAAATGAGCAGAATACAGCTTCCATCCAAATCTTAGAGAGACAGATCGGCCAGATAGCTGAAGCTCTACAATCCCGTACTCAGGGTCAATTCCCTAGTCAGACTGAAAGAAAACCGAGAGAACATTGCAATGCCATTCATATTAGGAGTGACAAGGAATTGATAAAGGACCCTACCCGAGAGCATGTAGTGACCGAAAAAGTAGAGGCTGAAGATGTTGGGACGAAATGTGAGATGACTATTGATATTACTGATCCAAATGAGCCAAAGGAAAAAGGTGTGACACCTCCATCAAAGCCGATAGTCAACCCGTATGTGCCACCGCTACCTTTTCCGAATCGGTTGAAGGCACACGAGGATAAGGAACAGTTCAATAAATTTCTTGACATTTTCAAGAAGCTACACATCAATATTCCATTTGCAAAGGCACTTGCACAAACAACAACATATCTCAAGTTCATGAAAGACATCTTGTCCAAGAAGAGGAAGATTGAAGATCATGCAACAATTGCACTTACTGAGGAGTGCAGTGCAATCATTCAAAATAAGCTTCCTCCGAAGCTTCAAGATCCAGGGAGTTTCTCTATACCTGTGCAAATTGAAGTTTTTCATTTTGATAAAGTGTTATGTGACTTAGGAGCAAGTATTAATTTGTTACCTTTATCCATTTTCAGGAAACTTGGCTTAGGGGAAGTGAAGCCAACAAACATGACACTCCAACTTGCAGATAGATCAGTGAAGTATCCATACGAAATCGTGGAAGACGTGTTGATAAAGGTCGGAAAGTTTTACTTTCCAGTTGATTTCGTAGTTCTAGATGTGGAAGAAGATGTTGAGGTGCCATTGATTTTGGGAAGACCGTTCTTGGCCACAAGCAAGGCCTTAATAGACATGGAAGAAGGTGTGATGACCTTCAGAGTTGGTAATGAAAAGGTAACCTTCCATGTTCTCAAAAGCGTAGAAGATAGAGCTGAACCGGAAAGGCGGTCGATTGGATCAGAAACTAGTGATAGGAAAACGAATGTGGGGAATATCAGAAAAAGTCGTATGTGTGGACGATTCAATTTCGCAAGCGATACCAAGCGAAATTAAGAGTTACACAGTCGTGCCACGACTCTAAATAAGGCGCTAGGTGGGAGGCAACCCACTAGGTGTGTCGTTTTATTTTTTTAGTTGTTTTTATTCTTTTATTATTAGTGGGTTTTGTTTTATTTAATTTATGCTCGTAGGAGTTTTGTTTCTTTTCGTTGTAGGTCTCTCGTGTTTCGGAGAACTTTCTGCGCGAAAAGGTAAGTTAATTTGGTTTCGGGTTAAAGTTGGAGAGAAAAGATGGAAATCAAGAGGAGTAAATGGTTGAGGTAAAAGTCTTTGGTTCCGTGTGATTGAAGTTGAGGAAAGAGATTGAGGGAAAAGAGTGAGGAGGTTCATGGTGGGATTTAAATTGAGTTAAATGGTGATTTAATCAAAAAAAAAATGGGTGTGTTTTTAAGTGTTTTTGGGAAGAAAAAAATCACCAACAGCCCTTACCGTACCTTTTTTCGTGAGTTACCCTACCCAACCCACGGCCTAAGGTACGTAACCCACTGTTTTCCCTTTCCTCTCGTTGACCACACACCAACAGCCCTTAGTGTGGGTTGTTTCATGAGTTGTTCCTTCCATCTCACGGTCTAACCCACGCTAACTTCTGTCATCCTTTACCCTCATCGACCAAAGCCCAACAACCCTCTCCGTCCCTTGGCCATGAGTTACACACTCCCAACTCACATTATAACCCACGCGATCCCTCCCCTCCTCCTTATCTCTCGATCGCTAAAAAACACAGCCCCTACCGTGGCTTTTGTCGTGAGTTACTCTTCCCATCCCACGGGCCATCCCACGCGAACACCCCCCCTTTTTTTCCTCGTTGCCCACATCATAAACAACCCACTAAGTCCCTTATCCCGTGAGTTACACCCTCCCAACCCACACTCAAACTCACCCTAATTAACTTGGGCCGAAAAACCCTTAAGCCGATTAAAGTTTTTTTTTCTTCCCACAATTTTTTTTTTCAATCGGCGCCTACCCTCCCTCTTCTCTCTCTCTCTAATCGACTTCAAGCACAGTTCTAGGGTTTCTCTCCATCTTTTGATTCTCTCAATTTCAACTAGCACCACTCATTCACATCTCAATCCAAGGTATGCCTCCTCACTTGTTTTATTCTTGTTTATGTTTTTCCCTTTACTATTTTCATGGTGGAATTGGGTTTGCTCAAACCTTTGTTTTCTTATTCTTTTGATTTCCACTTTATGGAATACTTCAAAGTTCAAAGTGTTTGAGCCTACCCTTCACTCTACAGACTTTGATTTTTGGGATTGCCCCAATTTTGGGAGTTTTTGTTAAGACTTTGTGGGTTTTGCTCTAGGGTTTATTTTGGTTAACAATATGGATTCCTTGAATGAGTGATGTAATGCATGTGTTCCCTCTTGCTAGTTCGATCGATTTATCTATGTGTGTTATCATAGTTTTTTGTTAGTTGTGAGATTTTCTCAAAACTAGGGTTTTGTTTTTAAAGCTAATCATAAGGAGATTATTCTAGATGTTGATCTTTTGGTAAATTATGTGTGTTCATTCCACCTTGGCCATCATGATTATGCTTGTCTCTTTAATTTACATTCATGCCAAAAGTGGTTTATGTGAAATGGGGGTGGGTGCTCAATCAAGTTATTTATTTGAGCATAATTGTGAATATGAGTAATGTCATGTTTTATTTTCCCCCCATCATCTTCTTGCTCTAAATTTTACATGTATGCATTTGGTTGTGAGCTTCAGTTTTCTTTTACACAAAACAAACCTATGTCCCAACATAGGTTTGGGGTTCCTCGCATCCCTCCCAATCACACACACATTTGGTCACCCAACTCATATACTCTTTCAAATTCGATGGTTGTACATCATTCAAACCTATGTCCCAACATAGGTTTGGGGTCGTCAATCTTTGACCCACTTTCCGTCTTTACCAATAGTAAACCTAGACCACGGTCTAGGTTTGGGGTGACCATCTATTCTCACTGTGTACTAATACTTCCATAGAATTGCAGGAAACACCCGAAAACTCGACCCACTACCACCACACCCTCAAGATGGAGAGGAAGAAGATGCTAGAGTACGAGCACATAGTCTACGAGGTAGAGGCCGCAGACGAGGAAGAGCCACCATCCACACCGCCACAACAGCTAGTTGATCACCCATATCACACCTCACCACCATACTTCTCGAGGTCGGAAGCAAAGCTAGACCACGTCATCGCCGAAATAACAGAAGTTCGGACTCACACCGTACCATTTGAAGCCCATTCTTGACTTCAGTATTTATGTAAACTTGGTACTTGTATCATCTGTTATTTTCAATTCGGATAACTGTAATCGTGTAGACGTACTATTCACATCACCTAGCACGGACATGGGTAAGACTTCTATTATCTCTTATATGTTGCATACAATTTCTGTCAAGTTTCTTTGCATCTACAGCTTTATTGCAAACTCAAACCAAACTTGCACATTGGGGACAATGTGCCGGTAAGGTTTGAGGTTGTAGACCCGGGCATACTATCGGGTATTCTATGGTATTGCACGTTAATTGCATAATTATCACAAGCTTGTCAAGCATATCATAAATTTTATTTTCTTAGGATAGTGAACATCGGAATTCATAAAGCACCTAAGCATTTAGATAACTTTACATTGTTCTGAGAATCTAGGAGCGGAGATATAGTCCTAAAAATAATCAGGAAATTGCACGAATAGGAGACATTAGTGGAGACCACCCGAGAGAAATTTGAACCCAATAACGTACAATTTATTGCGAGAGAATCATGCACTTAAATCTTATACACTTACTCGGATTTTTCGTCGTGATTATAGTTTGATCTTACTATAATATTGCATTGAGTAGCAAAGACGACCATAAGAATATTAAGTGTCAAATTATGTTCTATCTGAATTACAGACCTTAAGAGATGATTCCAGGCACTGTGTGTGAAATAAATATTATCTTACGTGCCTTTCTATTGTGTGCACCTAAGCCCTTTTGCAGCCATACATTGATTTAATTCTTTCTTAACCCATTCATCTAACCCCAGCCTGATTGTCAGCCTACCCACATCCGAACGTGTGTCATGAATGAACAATTGGTAGGGAACAACGGAAAGGGGTAGGAAAAAAGCAAAAGTGGTACTGAAAGCCAGTTCTAGAAAGAGCGAAAAGACCAAAATGGGTCTAACAGCTGCAAAAAAAAAGCAGTAGCAGCAGTAATAAAGGCTATGAAAAAAGAAAAAAAAGAGGAGAAATGGTGCGAAAAGGAAAACCAATGTAAAGGAACAAAGTGGGAATTAAAGTGAAAAGAAGAAAACTGGACGGGAAGAACGGGTTGAAACTAGTTGTTCATTCAATGCCACATTGAGGATTTTGATCCGTTTACCTTCATTTCCTAGCCATAAGCCTAGCCCCATTACAACCTTTACAAAGACCTGGATGATCTTTTGGAAAGTGTAGGAGGATAGACAGAATAGCACTAATAGTCCTAGTCTTGTTACTTGATTCCTTCTGAGATCACTTCTTTGGACATTTGTGCGTTTTTCTTGTTTAGTTGTTCATGCTAATATCTTGTGATTTTTTGTACATAAACTCCAAAGTCATGAACAACATGTGCAATAACCTAGGGTTCGAGCGTAAAGATAGTATCCCGTGAGGTAGGGTCGAGGCGAAATCCTCCCCGAAAGTGTGAGGACTTGGTTGTGATTAAGTATGGTGTCACTGTTCTTAGATCTATGACTACTTCTACTACTTTCTTGTTTAATACCCCCGACATGAACTAATCTTTAGATGTTGGGGGTTGGTTTGATTATGGTTTAAGCTTGTGAACATGTGATTGGGAGTTTTTATCAGTTTTTCCTAACTAATGAAGCATATGATTTGGGTTTTGATGATTTTGTGAGTCTGATCAACTTTCATCTGATTTGTTCGTTATAAATTAAGTTCGAGAGAATTAATTGTTAACAAGAACTACAATTATATGCCTAAGGTGAGAAATTGGATAGAGATATACCAACTAAACCTTAGTATCATAATAATCTGGAACTTAATGTGTTTTGAATTCATGTGTTAAGATCGAGAGATAGACTTGTGCTTTCAAAATAAAATCCGTTGTTGCTTGAGAAAGAACAACGGTGATTTCACAGATTAGATTTTCATTAAAGGGTTTAACTGATAATTGCTTTCAAGAATATTGTTCATTAGTGAAAACCATTGGATTTCCAACCCTCAACTATTTGTCTCCATAAAAGTTTCCAAAGTCGTTATTTGAATAATGTGTTTATTTGATTTATTTTTATTAGTATTTAGTTAATTATTCCTAAAAATTCAACCTTTTGGACCGTTCAGGTAATAGTGAATATAGTCATTGTGATACTCAGTTCCTAGTTCCCTTGGTTCGATACTCGTACTTCTAAGTATATATTACTTGATTCGACCCGTACACTTGCGGTTAGATTAGGGGTGTAAACCCGCCTATCACATATCATATTTACATGGACTGTTTTCCATTGTGTACGAGTTGAGTATTATGCCCCACCCGTGTTTCGGGTGTTTCGGGATATAAAGTTTTATCCGTGATTTTATACTTGGGAGTCTGTTTTCTATTCACGTTCGAGTGATTTTTGGGCGGCATCATTTTATAAAGAATGTTTTGCATTGGGACGTTCGTCCTTAAAACGCATGTTATTGGAAAACGAGTCGATTTCATGGTTAAGTTAAATCATTTTGATAGATCATGATTTAAACTGCATTCTTCTCTTTTATGAAATATTTATTCATATTGAAAACTCTTGAACTCACTAGGCGTTAGCCTAACCTATTTATTTGTCGGCATGTGCATCAGGTTCAGTTGGGGGTTTGGTCCTAGCAGTGATATGAAGAGATGAGTCTTAGCTTTACGCAAGAGTAAGTAGTTGGTGAAATCTTCCGCAATTTGGAGATAGTGGTTGTTATTGGGTTTTGGTAGTACCTGTTCCTATTATAGACTATATGCGTAGAATGAAAGATGTGTTTTGAGGTTAAACCTTAAATTGTGATTGTAGATGAATCATTTACCGATGTATACAGAAATTTTTTTTATTAGTTGTTATTTCTAACTCTGAGGGTATTACACCTTTCAATGCAATAGGGAGCAATCGTTGCATAAATACATGACAATCATGACTTTTGAAATTATAAAAACTACCATCTTCTAAGTTCACACATCCCCCAATGTTTGACGCGTACCCGTCAGGAAATCTTAGCTTTTTCAACCATTGACACATTTTTCGTACTTGCATTTTTCTCAAAGTATATGTTGCTTTTGGTTTATACACTTTGGTGCCTAATGTGCGAGTGTAAATCCAGTCGGTTGCAATATATTGCTACATCCCTTCTTGCCTTGAGATTGTCTTTTGTTTTCGACGTGTCCATGACGGTGTTAAAGACGTTGTCAAAAACATTCTTCTCAATATGCATCACGTCTAGGTTGTCTCGAATTAATAAAGTCCGCCAATATGGCAACTCCCAAAAGATACTTCTCTTTACCCAATTATGGGTAATCCCAAAACCTGGATAACTTTTATTTTGTTTTCGGAATGGTCTCCCTTCATAAACCATATCAAAGCCACGAAACTGCTTCCCTATTTCATCACCATTCAACTCCGACTATCATTAGTGCATAACCCAAGACGAACATTACGGGCATCTACCGCGAAGGAAGGATGTTTCAAGTCAATATGTTTCCAAGACTCACCGTCACTTGGATGTACCATCACACCCGACTGTGTCTTATGCTCGTAATGCCAAGTCATCTCCTTGGCAGTCGTTTTTGACATATACAACCTTTGAAGTGTAGGAGCAACTGGAAAGTACGTCAACACCAAGTTAGGGACCCTACTTTTTGCATTTGTCTTGTATCGAAATTCCCCACACACCCGATAGTGGGTCAGGTCAGGTCAGAGTCAGCCTTGTAGAAAAGCATGCAATGGTTTTTACATGCATGGATCTTTTCTTTCGAGAAAGATAGTGGATTCAATGACGTCTTCGTCTCATAGAAGCTCTCGACTAGTTTATCATCGTCTGGTAACATATCTTTGATGATGGGAAGAAGTTGATTATAGGCATCCTCCGGTATATTGCATTCTGCCTTCCAATTCAACAACCTCGTGGTAGCTTCCAATTTAGAATACTTCTGACACCTAGCCCACAGAGGCTCATCGGCAACTACTAACATGTCATAAAATCCTTTGGCATTCAAATTCGGTTCTTGTTCTTCCCATCTATCTGTACCTTGAGTTGGATACATGTGATCTAGCACCATCTGAGTGCAACCATCAACATTATCATCCGTTGTACTCTTTGATGCTTGTCCCACGTGTTAAACTGCATTAAAGGACTCATCGTGGGGCCACCAAGTTGTATAATCAGGCATGAGACCCTACCACATCTAGTGAAAATTTACCTCATCCCTCTCTCTATAGTATAGAAGTCGGCATTTAGAACAAGGACATCTTATTCGAAGCATAATCTCATTACCAACTCTTTTCCTTTCAACACTCCCTTCATTAGAAAAAGAAAAGTCTAAAAAACCCTCGAGTTGATTGCAATAGTCTCTACTAAGAAAACCTTCATTGTCATTAATTTTGTACATTCATCCTCTATTCGACATAATAAATAACTACAACCAATAAAAAGAGGTGGTGGTTAGTGAAATTTTAACTATTTGTGTACAACTCATTTTGAATTTTTGATAAAATTTTAACCGACTATACTTTGATAGAGTTTTAACTATTTGTGTACAACTAATTTTGATAAAATTTTAACCCACTATATTTTGATAGAACTTAGTTAAAAAAGCCAACCTTATCCCACTTAAAAAGATATTTAGCAAATAGGATGTTTTAGAATGGAAAAATCACATCAATGTTGTACTAATTAATCTTGGTCAGTGTAAGTTTTTGAGTGTAAGACATAAGGATATAACACACTCGCAGCTCCCTCTGTTTAAAAAAGAAATATATAAGGAAAGAGATGACACCAAGTATTTGCATATGTAAAGAAAATCATAAAATCGAAATGATCCATGTCAAACCTATGTTGACAATTAATCTTCCCATACCACTACTAGTGTTAGTGACACCAAGTATTTGCTATGTTGACAATTAATCTTAACCCACAGTAGAAAAATCAGCACCCAAATCTAAACAACAGTAGTCTTGATGAAGGAGCAGTCTTGATGAAGGAGGTAACAGTAAACAATTACAACAGGAGACAATTTTGAAGGAGGAAACAGTAAACAACGAAGTAAACAACATTTGTAACCCAAAATCATAACCTTTGTCACTATTTTTAACCAAAAATCGATGTAGAAACACAAAACAACGAAGAGGACAAACCAGAGGAAAGAAGTCGATAATGGAGAAAAGGCATGTATACCTGCAGTTCAATTGCAGTTGAACTAGAAGGTGAGGAAGAAATCCCAATCGGTGGTGGATGAAGGAGGAAGCAATCCAGTGAATAAGAAAGAAATGCGGCTAGGGTTTAGAAGTGTTTAGAATTATAGGAGGGAATCTCAAATATTTTGATAACAAAATAAACTTTTAATTGTTTTTAAATAAAGAGTAAATTACAGATTTGGTCCCTCTGGTTTGTTAAAACTTTGGATTGGGTCCCTCAAATGAATTAATTACAGATGACATCACCATGGTTTCCATTTTGTTGCGGATCAAGTCCCTCCTTCTAATCCCCTTTAACTAACGTATGGACATTTCTGTCATTTCAAAAACCTTTTTTTATTTTTTTTAATTAAACACTTACTTTAATTAAGTCCACTCAGAGTCTCCCCCAACACCCTCATTAACTTTCTATATAACAACCAATTCAACCCCATCACTCATCACCTTCAATTCAATTCCACCATGACTCGCCACCACCACCGTCTTCTCAGAACCAGCAGCTGTAACACCAACGGTTTTACTGTTATTCACCATCACCGACTGTAACAAAAGTCTGATGAATAAATCGTCGTCGATGGTCGGCAAAACCGACTGCCATTTATAAATGAGTTTCGTCACGTTTTTTGGCACCGTTTTCATTATCCGGAATACAGTATTAACTTCCGGCACCGGAACTAATTTCACGGTGGGATAATATAACACCGAAACTGCCACCGCCACCGCCGCGTATTGCCCAAAAAAGATCTTCACCCATTGTTTTCCGATTTAGAATCTTGCCGTTAACGTTAACGATCTGGGCATCAATCACGTGATCGACGGATAACCCGTATTTTTTAAGCATGGTGCCATAACCACCGCCGTTTAGATGTCCACCGACTCCAACCGTCGGACACACGTCGCGGGGAACTCATTCACCTTGCTTTTTTCCTAAATGTGATAATACAGTTCACCCAACTGAGCTCCGACTTGGACAACCGTCGTTTCGTCGGCGATGTTGACCTTAACTGTTCGGAGATTAAACATGTCGAGTACGATGAAATTCTTTTCGGATGAGACGTAGGATATTCCTTTGTAATCATGTCCACCGCTTCGAATCTTGATATGGACGTAGAGTTTTCCGGAGCAGATGACGGCGGCTTGAACATGGGATTCTTTGATCCTTCACAATCGATCCCTCCTCCGTCAACGACCACAAACCCCTCGTCAGAACAACACCCTCTACTTCATGTTTCACCCGTTGTCGTTTCTCTCTTTTTATCCACTCCTTTCTCAATGTCATATCAATCCCCCAACTCCTCCCCTCCTGCCAGTGGCTTACCTTATCTACCCAACTCTCACTATGGTCGTCTCCCAGTCGGAAAATCACCGGCAAACTGTTCGGAAACCGGAGGGGACACGTCAGCTTTACGGTGCAGTATGACCCGAGATCCGAACAAGTATTGGTGGTAGAGTTGGCGGTGTTGACGGCGGCTCTAGTGAAGGAAATGTCGTCTAGGTTAGTTAGGATCGCGTTGGAGTGCGAGAAACAGCACCACCATGGTGGCGGCGGCGGCGGCAAAAGCACGAAGCTGTTTCACGAGCCAACGTGGAGCATGAGTAGAAGAATGGATTAAGTCCACAACGTTATTGATGATGATGCAGCTAGGAGTATGAGCAGAAGAATGGAATGTGGACTTAATAAAGTAAGTGTTTAATTAAAAAATAAAATTAAAAAAAAAGTTTTTTGAAATGACAGAAATGCCAATACCTTAGTTAAAAGGGGATAGAAGGAGGGACTTGATCTGTAGCAAAATGGAAACCATGGTGATTTCATCTGTAATTAATTCATTTGAGGGACCCAATCAAAAATTTTAACAAACCACAGGGACCAAATCCGTAATTTACTCTTAAATAAATTAAAACTTCTTATACATACGTAGTATCTTTAATTTTATTTTATTTTTTTGAAAACTATTTTTTATTTAGTTTTTATTAGTTTTTAAACTTTTTATTGTTTTTAAAGAAATTACTATGTATTAAATATTTAAATTAGTTTTTTTAATTATTGAACATAATTAACTAATTCTTATATTTATTATATCGTACAACAGTTGTCTCATATTTATAAAATCTTTTTTTTAATTCAAGTTTACAATTGTATTGGGTCCAAGGTTCTAAATGACTTGAGGCTTAACGTGGCGGTGAGATCAAGCCTTAAACTTTACAAGTTACGGTGAGGCCACAACGTTTTTTTAAGGCGTGCCCTAAGACGACATGTGTAAGTTTTCCACTTTGTTTCTGTCTGGTACACATAAAAGTCCTACCAAACATGGAACAGTGATTACTATTTTGTTCATGTCATGTCCAGTGCATCAAACGGACCCTTAATAATTGTTGAACCTTGTTGGGTTGTATTAGACTCATTAATTGTTAATGATCCTCTTTGGGCTTTCGTGGGTGGTTATTAATTGTATTGGACCTTAATGAGTTTTAGTGGATCTTAATGAATTTGATCAGGCTTTGATCGGATAAGTTGATGTTAATGAACTTGATTGAGCCATAATGGTTAGTATTAGACTTAATAGTTGTTGATGAACTGTATGGAGTCTACATGACTTTCTTAATCCAATTATTAAATTGTATCGGGACTGATTGGCTACAAAGGGTAGTAAAGACTGTATTATGCCTTGATGGATCATATGGACTCACTGTTGTTAATGAATTGTATTGGGCCTTCATGGGCTTTAATGGCTCTTAATGAAGTGTATCAGGCCTATTACGGGATTTAAGTGACTCTGAAAGAACTTGATTAAGGTTGTAATGGATTTTAATGGCTCGTATTGGAAGTAATGACTTTTAATGAATTGTAATGGATTTCATGGGATTCAAACGCTTTAATGAAATTGACTGGGCCATGATGGGTCGTATTGGACTTAATAGTTGTTAATGAACTATGTTAGGCCTACATGGATTTAGCGGCTATTAATAAATTGTATTGGCCTTTGGTTGGTTGTCATGGGCGCAACGAACTGTATTGGGTCTTAATGGGTCGTAGTGGACTTAATAGTTGTTAATGAACTGTGTTGGACCTTAATGAGCTTTAGATCCTCTTAGTTAACTGTATTGATCCCTTTATAGCTTAAGTGACTCTTAAAGAACTTGATTAGGTAGGTAATGGGTTTTGATGGGTCGTAACTGTATTCGGCCTACATGGCTTTCAGTGACTATTAATACATTGTAACAGACCATGATTGTCTATCATGGGTAGTAACGAACTGTATTGGGCCTTCATGGGTAGTAATTAACTCACTATTGTTAATGAATTGTATTAGACCAATAGGAAAGTTGTGGCAAAACTAAATATATTTGTCTCAAATGAAATACAAATTTTAACAAGATTTATTTTGATTTTCTCAATATCGAATATAATTAGATCCATAGCAAACTCATGATAAATCTAAATATATTTGTCTCGGATTAGCTACGGATTTTATTATGATTTTTTATTTTTTTAATATTTAGATCGGTAGCAAAACCGTGACAAATCTAAATATATTTGTCTCGGATTAGCTACGGATTTTTAAAGATTTTTTTTATTTCTTTTAATATCGAATATATTTAGCTCCGTAGCAAATGTAGTTTTTTAAATTATTTAGCGACGGATTTGCGACGGATCTTTATGTTTAGCTTTTTATTTATTTTAAAAATAAATGTTTTCTTTGTCCGTCGTTAATCCGTAGCAAATATATATAAGTTGCCACGGATTAGCGACGAATAATACATGTGTAGCAAAAAATGTGCGTAAATATTAAAAAAGTTGGATCCGTAGCTAATCCATCGCTGATCCATCGCAAATTATTGGTCGTTGATACCCAGTTTTCTAGTAGTGGCAGAGAGGATCTAGATGCACGAGCGACTAGAAAGAGAGGAAGCAGAGAGGATACGGATGTAGGAGCAACTTGACCAGTTTGAGGCGTTCATGAAGAAGTTTCAAGATCACCCTTCCCCCCCCCCTCCCCCGATGTAGGATAGTTTGTATTACATTTTAATTTGTAGATATTACGTTTTAATTTTTAGATATTACGTTTTAATTTCTAGATATTAAATGAAAAATGGACAGGTTTTGTATAGTTTTAAACCGGATATTAAATAAAAATTTGGCAGGTTTTGTACATGTTATAAACTGGCATTTATTAATTTTTAATTATTTTTTAATAAAAAATTAAATTACCGACGGATTATCCATCGGTAATGTATTTTAATTTAATTTTTATTTATTAATAATCCGTAGGAAATCCGTTGCTAATTCCGTCGGAAAATATGCGTCGGTAATTATCCGTCCGTAAATGGAGACCGTCGGTGATCCGTCGGAAATAACCCATGCCGTCGGTGATTCGTCGGAAAATGTAGTCGCCGGTGATCCGTCGGTGATATTAACGCCGACCACTGAATTTCCGAGGGCCATTTACCGACGGAAAATCCGTCGGTGATAGGCCTCTGTTTTGTAGTGTTTGGGCTATAAATATTTAAGGGTAGTTTACTAAACGCTTACCCGGTAAGCGCTTACCCGGTAAGCGCTTACCCGGTAAGCGCTTACCCGGTAAGATTGTCGGCCCTTGTCATTTTCAATCGTTCTTACCGGGTAAGATTGTCGGCCCTTGTCATTTTCATCCGGTAAAGTAAATGACCCGGTAAGCGCTTACCCGGTAAGGTAAGTGCTTACCGGGTCATTTACTTTACCGGATGAAAATGACAAGGGCCGACAATCTTACCCGGTAAGAACGATTGATGATAAGAATGGAGAGTCTTACTCGGTAAGAGCTTACCAGGTAAATTGTTGCATACAATATCGTTTTGATGGACTACAATCTTACCCGGTAAATTAAGTAAGTTAAAGTGTTAAATCTTATCGGTAAGTGTTTACCGGGTAAGCGTTTGAGTAAATACCCCTTAGTCTCATTCCAAGTTGGGTAGCTGAGATCATAATTCAGAATCAAATGCAGGTCCAAACTGTGTTCCTTGGTCATGATCATGACCTCATAGAAACTAGTAGGCCAACATGTTCTTAATATATAATCTATTGATTGGATATGGATAAGGATAAGGATAAGGATAAGAAAAATATTCGATCTTAGAAACTAAGCAAAGTCATGTGAAGATTCACATGAAGTAGGCCCTTGAGATTGAATATAACACCAAGATTTCCAATTTGGGTAGCTAGTTGCGATCGACTACATATAGACACTATAAATATAAGCCTAATACAGGATTTCAGCAAACTACACCTTCCATTGTATACAAATTACAATTCATTCTCTCAAAAAAGTCTACTTTTTTGCAAAAAAAAAAATATGGGGATTTTTAGGTTGCAATCATTAGTTGCTAATGCAAAACAACTAATCAATCGTCAAGATGTTCCCAAAGGATATTTGGATGTGGACGTAGGAGAAATTCAAAGGAAACGGTTTGTGGTTCCTTTATCTTACTTGGACCAACCAGTATTCCAAGATTTGTTATGTAGATCAGAGGAAGAATTCGGGTTCAACCATCCAATGGGAGGGCTTAGGATTCCCTGCCATGAAGAAGCTTTTGTTCATCACAGAGCCCAATTACGCATTTCTTAGTTTGAGGACAAAGGCTTCTTTCTTTAGTTCCTAGAAAGAAGCTTTATTAGTTTATCATCATCTAACTATCTTTAGTTAAGGGTAGTTTCTTTCTTTAGTTCTTAAAGAGTAGTAGAATATATGAAGTTGTAAAAAGGGGCATTCCCCTCTTCTATATATAATTGCATATAAATTTGTGTTTATATATGTATCTTCCGATACACAATGTCCTTGCTGCAGCTTATTAAATTCATAAGGTATTTGTTTGTTTGTCTCATTAAAATCTTGTATGGATTAAGTTGTCTGTATTGATTAAGGATAGGTGATAATTAGCCCACCGCCAGGGCTCTACCCTTAGACCCCACAATGGGCAATGCCCCTAGGAGACCCCGCAAGGGGGCGTGACCTTCTTGACCCCTGTCATAATAGTGATCTCGAGTTCTAGTTAGATTATAACTTCGAATGTCCTAACCCATATTATATTATAGCTTAACTACACTATTAGATGGAAGACTTTAACTGGGAAATACCTCGCTAAAGGGGTGATTTGTCACAAAACCGTCACAAAGGTGGATATAAATTATTGTTGGAAAACTCAAATCAGTGACAAGTTGCGTAGGCCTTAATTTATTTATTTTCTTGAAAAACATCATATTCTAACCTCGCCATTCCCTTGTAAATCAAATTACACAAAACAGCATGATAATTCAGTAAAATCACCAATATGCAAATCCTTCTTTAGTAGTCTAAGTTTTTGGTTAAGGTACGTATCACGAAATTCTTATTTGGATACTCCAAATTCTCACTCTTGATCCAAGGCAAAAACTCGAGTATAAATCCAAAGATTTGTTATATTTTCGTATGTCCAAAAACAAGATAAAAATTACTGTAGTGGTTACGGACAGTTAATTTAATTTAGGCAGGTAGGTAGTTATTTGAAGATAAGAGTAGTTATCAGATAACTATTAATGGATAACACCAAAAATGGTTGTTGTAGATTAGACTCAGAAAGTAATGAAGTTAATCTTCCAAAGATACGCCTTCCGAAGATAGTCATCAAATTGAAGTCAAGGCAAGGCTTGGTTTCTGAAGACACGCCTTTTGATGAAGAGTTAGGGGTTGTTTACCAAATCTTTTATTAAACCATGTATAGGTTAAGTTGTCCGAATGGATAAATTTGACTTTCTGGATAAAAATGTGTTGTTGTTTACTTTTTTTTTTCCTAAATCAACGGTCTGAATGACATAAATGACCATTTTACCCCTGAGTATGAAATAAACATCTTTGATATTTTAAATGAAAAAACTACTTAAATATGAAAGTTTGAACACGATGTTTAAAATTTAAGAATTGATTAACTTACAAGAGATAACATATTGTTTATAATCTTTATCAAACCTAATTCCACTTTTATCACATCAAGAGAACTAATTTACATACTTTTTTAAATTTACCCAAATAAATCTCAAGCAAAAAACCATTATATCACATAGTTCTCAAAATTTACCCTTAAAATAAAGTCTGAGCGATGGTGGTGGTGGAAAAGAACCCCATCGGAAATGGAAATGGTGGTGGCGAGTGAATCACAAAAAACCATGGGCAAAAAAGGGTGGGTAAATCCAAATCAGGATGCTAGCTCCACCAACAAATATATATATATATATATATATATATATATATATATACAAATAAAAAAGATCCTTGTGACGCAGCGTAGGTTTGCGGAAAGATCGAAAAACGTCTAAACCCTTTTGATAACGAGATTACAAAACGTAAAACTCGGAATTCAGGAGAAAACTCTCTGAAAGATGAACTTCTTTGATAACTTGATAAACAATTAAACCTAATAGTCATATTTATAATCTAAAACTAAAGATAACTATGAAAATAAATCTATCCTAATTTAGAAAAAGGAAATAAGGTAAAGGAAAATAAATAAATTTAATCCTAATTTAGAAAAAAGGAAATAATTAATAAAAGGAAACTAAATAATAATCCTAATAATAATTAAAGCTAACAATAATTATCCTAAGTTTAAATAATTAAAATAAGGAAATACGTTTTCGAGAGTGAAACTCTCGGTGGCGTCTGTTTGCCTCTTTTCCGATTCCAATTTCCGAGCCTCTTTCGAGCTCGTTTTCTTCTTTTCCAATTATTCTCGAAAATCCTTATTACCTCTCGAATTCTCCCTGTATCAGTCACCCTCACTTGAAAAGAACTCGTCCTCGAGCTCACTTGAAAAACACCTTCATCCGACCCGTAGATCATTCGTTTATTCCGAACGCTTTGATTCACAACTTGACTTCCAAAATTCGAAAAATATGACCATTCTTCAAATCCCAACAGAGTTTGTCGTGATCGTCTCCATACGAGCGATATTTTATCAAACTCGAAATGGTAAGAGATTAAAGTAACTGTACCAGGAATTGTTTCGGTTTGAACCGGAGTCTTGGACGCGGGAACAACGGAAACAAAATCTTTCTTGACTTCTTGTGACAACGGTTTCGTTGGCTCGAGAATGCTTTCCATTATCTTGCTTTCAGTTTCTTTGACGGTTAACCCGAAATTTGTTGCCAAATTTTTTGGATCAGTTTCTTCTTGTGATTCTATTTCAACGGTAACGACTTCATCTTCAACCTTGTTTGGCAACACTTCGTCTTTTTTAGATGACTTTTCTGGAATGGGTGGTTGTTTGACCAGGGAAGTAACTAAACCTCTAATACGGTTATTGTTGTTGTTCTTCTTGTTGGTGCTTTCATCGAAGCTATTAACAGAGGTCATGGCGATCTTTCGGTCACCCCAACGGAATAGTACGATGTTGTCTCGGCGCTTGTAAGTGACATTATTATCGAATTGCCACGGTTGACCCAATAGAATATGGCAAGCATCTATATCAAGGATATCACATAGTACCTCTTCTCGATAGTGTTTGCCAATTGAGATAGGTACCCGACAAGTTTGTGTGACTCTAACTTGAAAACCGTTCTTGATCCACCCAAGAGAATAAGGAGCTTCATGGGGTTGAGTGGGTAAATTAAAATAATCGACCAATTTCTGGGACACGAGGTTCACACCACTTCTGTTATCGATAACTAGGTTACCTACCTTTTTGTCCACCGAACAATGCGATCGAAAAAGATCTTCGTGTTGGCTTTCTTCTTTTGATGAAAGGAGTATTCTTTGAAGTACGATATTGATCTTTTCTTGGCAGTCTTCTTCCTCCTCCTCTTCGGATTCGGAACTTGAGAGATCGACCCGGTTACAGTTGACATTACACGGTGCCATAGCCGGTCCTTCAAACCTGTCTCTTCTCTGACGGTTGTCGTTGACGATGTTGGGTTGAAGCCTGTTAGCAGTCGCCGCCAGATCAGCGAGTGCCGCGGTAAAGGCCGTGTTCATCTCGGCTAAATCTGCTTTGGTAGTGGGTTGTTGATCTGCCATGGTTAGTGAAAAGACAGGTGAATCCTGCTCTGATACCAACTGACGCAGCGTAGGTTTGCGGAAGGATCGACAAACGTCTAAACCGTTTTGATAACGAGATTACAAAACGTAAAACTCGGAATTCAAGAGAAAACTCTCCAAAAGATGAACTTTTAATAATTGATAATTTGATAAACAATTAAACCTAATAGTCCTATTTATAATCAAAAACTAAAGATAACTATGGAAATAAATCTATCCTAATTTAGAAAAAGGAAATAAGGTAAAGGAAAATAAATAAATCTAATCCTAATTTAGAAAAAGGAAATAACTAATAAAAGGAAACTAAATAATAATCCTAATAATAATTAAAGCTAACAATAATTATCCTAAGTTTAAATAATTAAAATAAGGAAATACGTTTTCGAGAGTGAAACTCTCGGCAGCTTCTGTTTGCCTCTTTTCCGATTCCAATTTCCGAGCCTTTTTCGAGTTCGTTTTCTTCTTTTCCAATTATTCTCGAAAATCCTTATTACCTCTCGAATTCTACGTGTATCACCTTGAGATGATTTGGGTGTGGAGAAAAAAGCTCCACCAGAAAAGAAAAGGGCAGTTATGTCAATGGGAGAGAAGAGAGTTTAACAAGATGTTTTTGGAGTGGCGTGTCTTTTTACTAAAGGGTAGGTAAAGTAATTTTTTGTCTTAATGTGGTTAAGAGCTCTTCCTTGACTATGCGAATAAGTCAAGAATTGTTCTATTAAGCCACAAATAAACACATCAATATATTTGTGCGAATAAGCCCAATGAGTTATTAAGGCCATTAAGTCAAAAGTAGGGGTGTTCACGGGTTGGATTGATCGGGTTGAAGGCATTTCAACAACCCAACCCGATGTTGGCGGTTTGAGAATTTTCAATCCAACCCAACCCAACCCAAACAAAAGTACAACCCAACCTAGGTCAGTTTGGTCGGATTGGTCGGGTTGTGTTTAAGGAAATTTTCCTTTGAATACGATTCATCATTCAAAAGAATATATATGAGTTCATCAAATATTTAGGTATTTAATTTTTCAATAATGTTCTCTTATAAGTTTCATTGCTCGTTATTGTCGAGTTGTTTTTGTACTTATACATATTAAAGAGAAATACAAATAATTTTAAAGAAGTCGCTAAAAGGTTTATCGGGTTGGTCGGGTTACTTTGAGCCTAACCCAATATCAACCCAATAGATTCGGGTCGTTTTAATTTTGTATCGATTATATGTCGGGTTACCTCGGGTTGGTTTTTTCCCGAGTTTTTTGTGTTGGGTTGATCGGGTTGGTCGGATTGGTCGTTTTTTGAGCATCCCTAGTCAAAAGTAAACAGTTTGTTAGTCTTTTGAACTTGCCCAGGGTCTTCTGCTGAAGACATAACCTACTGATTTTTACTTTCTGAAGAACAACTAGTGTATACCGTTTAGGTTTTGGGGTGTGTCCCCCTTGACACACCCCCGTCTATATGGCAATCTAAGGTTTAAGCCGGCTTATACAAGTGTGCACTCCGCATCACCTAATTTGTTTAGAATGCCTAACTTAAAACCTTTTATATCCCAAGTAAATCCCAACTACACCAAAATGTTTGATGACACTAAAATCACCAACATTCAATTGTCCTGACTAGGTTGGGATTTAAGTCCTATTTAATAGTTCCAAAACACCATGTTCTTATTTCCACTTTTGAATGCTATATAGACCTCACTAGTATGGTCTTGTGGCCTGCATTTACCATATATATTATATTGTTTAAAAATACTTACTTCTTTCATTATATTATTTCCAATAAAACTAACTCATTTTCAAGAAATTAAACAACCTCTAGTGTTTATATAATTAATTGAAGGGCTTTATTGCCCTTTCAACTAGCAGTAGGGGGCAGTGTGTTTCTACTGATGATCATGACTTCATAGGAAGCAAGTGTAGGCCTATTCATAAATTTCTTCACACAAGTAGTTACCATGTGAAATTAAAGTATACTTGATTAACCATTTGAATGAACACCTATGTGCCCCAAGTTTTCTCATTTTTAATTTATGTTAAATAATTTGGTTATGGTTAAACGAGCGCCGTAAAAGTTATATAACCCGCCAAGAACAACTCAAGCCGTACCGGAAAGTTGAGAAGGAATATTTCGATCACATACTTGAATAAATTCAATGCATATTTCCATCATCAGCAACAAAATTTATTGTGTCAAACCTATATACATATATACTTAATAAACATCATATTTTAAAAACCGTATATGAGTAACAATTAACACATGAAAATTTATTTTGTAAGTTTGTGCGAATTATTGGGTTTGTAAAAGAATATAACTATATATATATATATAGGCGAAGGATCGTGTGAGAAGTTTAGGCTAACGTGAGAAACATGAGAAGTGGATAATCTCATGTCCTCCCATGAATTGCGCCTTAGAAAGGAATTGATCCGGTGCATCGTGGTGCATCTCATCCTAATGTGCGTCTATTTCTCATCCAATAACCACTTTCACGCTTCTCACTTTAACCTCAACTTCTCACTAGAACCCAACTCATATATATTCTCTCTCAATAGGCTAGCTATAACTAGCTAGTTATTTTTAATGGGAAATTGGTTGAAATAGCCATATTACACAACCAATTACACCTCCTAGCCATTTCTCTACCCGATTTACCAAAATAAACATAGGTCCGCAATGGCGGTCTACCATCCGACCCTAAACGACAAAAATACTTGGCGGCTCTACCCAGGTCCGCAGTGGGTCGGGTCGGGTAGGTCCACCATCCGCAATTTCAGACACGTGGCACTCTCAGGAAACGCTAATGTAGGTTCGCCATTAGGGTTGCTGCCGATTATTCGTTTTTTAATTAATTTAATTGATGTCACACGGTTCCCCACCCCAACTACCCTTTTTTATATAAAAACCAGACCAATGGTCCCCTCATCCATACCCTACATCGAATATTTTAAAGCAATACATTGTTAACGCTCGTTTTTTTGTCGGATCTCAGTTCATGCTTCCCCAAATCAATACGTGTGAACAATGGCACAAAAGGTAAGTCTTCTAAACGACGTTTATTTATAGATATATACCAATGAACCATCTTCGCCACCACCACTGCACCACGTCCACCACCACTCGCGGACGTGGCGGACTTGGCGGACTCGCCTGTTTTTTTTTTTTCTTTTTTTTTCTTTCGATTATATATTATGTATGGGACCATTATGTATATATATTAATATTATATTTTTTTTTCTTTCGATTGTATATATGTTTAATGTTTATTAACATTGTTTGAATATGATTTTTGTAGTTTAACTTTAATGTAAATTTAGGTCCCTAGACTTGAAGTACACATTAAACATTAATTTTAGACACATTAGATCCCTTAACTTTAAAATATGACACTTTAGTTCCCTAAACTTTAAATTTTGACATTTTTGGTTCCTTAACTTTTATTTTAGACACTTTAGGTCACTAAACTTTAATTATCGACACTTTAGGTCCCTAAACCTTAGTTTATGACAATTTACTTTCCAACTTTAATAAATTACTCTTTAGGTCCCTAAACTTTAAAAAATCCCATATTAGGATCCTTAACATTAATTTATGACACTTTAGGTCCCTAAACCTTAATTTATGACACTTTAAGTCCCTAGACTTTGATATATGACTCTTTAGGTCCCTAAAATTAAATTAATGACACTTTAGATCCCTAAACCTTAATTTTAGACAGATTAGATCCCTAGACTTGCATTTATGACACTTTAGTACCCTTAACTTTAAAATATGACTCTTTAGGTCCCTAAACTTTAAATTTTTACACTTTTGGTCCCTAGATTTTAATTTTAGACACATTAGATCCCTAGACTTGCATTTATGTGTCACCTTTAATAAACTACACTTTTGGTTCCTAAACATTAATTTATTGACACTTTAGGTCCCTAAACCTTAATAAATGACACTTTAGGTTCCTAAACTTTAAAAAATGACACATTAGGATCCTTAACATTAATTTCTGACACTTTAGGTCCCTTAGCTTTAATTTTTTACACTTTATGTCCCTAAACTTTGATATATGGCTCTTTAGGTCCCTAAACTTTAGTTTATGATAATTTATGTGTCAAACTTTAATAAATTACACTTTAGGTTCCTTAACATTAATTTATTGATCCTTTAACCTTAAAATATGATATAGTAGCTCCCTTAAATTTATTTTTAACCACTTTAGGTTCTTTAACTTTAAATGTTGACATTTGAGGTCCTTTAACTTTAATATTTTTACAATTTAGGCACCTAGTTTGACCTTGAGGTCAAAATTGACCGTGGTAGGACAAATTAAGAGTAAGTTGAGCCCACGAAGGCTTGAGATCTTGCGTCAGACGGTTTTTGGTCATTGGTTGTTGATGGAGGACTACTCCTATGACCCATTACTCATGCACACAGTTTTATGGATGGAGATTTTCCCGGAGAATGACGTGGAGCATAATATGTTCTTCGAGGTGGGAGGATATGTGCTTAGATTTGGGCAGGAGGAGTTCTGCCTCGTGACAGGACTCCGCTTTGGAGAGATTCCGTCATTGCCAGAGAGGCAGGCACAGAGGTGCTCCGATTTTATCCGTCGGTTTTCGGTGATGTGGACAGGTTGCTGATTCGCCATATAGATGGGAGATTTTCACCACTGGGAGATGGAGATCGGCTTACGGACAATGATGTTGTCCGTGTTTGCTTGATCATGATGGTGGAGGTCTTCTTTCTTGGCCAACATGATCGTTTACCAGTTTCCACCATCGTGCTTACTGTAGCACAGGATTATCAGTTTTTTAACCGATTTCCTTGGGGTTCTTATGTCTGGGAACCCACATTTCGGCAGATGTCCGGTGCCATCCGGAGACGTACACTGGAGCAGCCGAAGTTGACACTTACAGGATTTTTATATGCATTCAAGGTTAGTTGATTTACTATTACTAAACTTATACATGGTTAATGCATTCCATATTTTAACAACTTGTAACTCCCAGGTTTGGATCTTGGAGACATTTCCTGTCGTGTCCCGGTTTTTTACAAGGCATCCCAGGCTTCTTAGGGGTATTCGTTGGACTAAGATGATTATCCTTGACAGTAGACATATTGCGGTTATACTTGATGTGTCACATGTATGTATTTTTAAATACCTTAAAATATTAATTATGTTAATGTTAAAATCTACCATTATTGATTATGAATATTAGGAGGGTCGGGCACCGATTGGCCTTCTTGTGGCTACCCCTGAGGATGAGGCATTCCAGTGGTATCAGATTAGCCACCGATTTTTCCAGGGGTTGGAGGAGCAGGAGATAAAGATGTTGACGGTGCTGACGGTGCTAACGGTGTTGGTTTCCACCACGATAATGGTGACGGTGTTGGTTTCCACCACGATGGTGGTCACGGTGTTGGTTTCCACCACGACCCTAGTGTGGGGGGGACTTTTATCCCAGAGACCCATCAGGCATCCCAGCATGAGCCCCCCCCCCTATGAGCATGCCACCCAGTGATCCTTATACTGCATATTGGTATCGTTTGACCACCTTGGAGGGAAGGACAGATCGTATAGAGGGGTTTGTTAATGATATAAATGTGTGGCGGGGTGGTCATCAAGATATGTATACTCATATGCAGGAGATGTACCATGAGATGCAGCAGTGGCATGTAAGTATTTAATTTTAATTATGTATTTAATTTTACACTTATTCACATTGATTAACAATTAGTATTTGTACGTAGCTTTCCGCTCGTCCACCACAGCGAGGCTCGAGCATGGACACCTGGGTTTCATCACCCACGATGCCCGATCCATCATACGCTTTTCCCCCTCCCATACTCAGGAGGTAAGTATCAATCGATTATTGTTTAACTTATTTTTTTCTATGATACTGTACCATTATTTATTTATTTCGTTATGCAGGGAGTGTCAGGTACGACCGATGTGGCTGGCCCGTCCATGTCCGGGACGGTCGCTACGGGTGGCCCAGACATGTCCGGGACGTTCGGTATGGTTGGCCCAGACATGTCTGGGTCATTCGGTATGGGTAGGGCAGTGGTGGGAGGGGTGTACAACAGTCCCCAGTTTTATACTCATAAACCGCCCCCCACCGATCCTCCGAGACCACCTCCGCAGGAGAACCTTGGGAGGGGGCACGTGTACGTCATCCTTCCTATCTCCAGGTCTCTCCATACACCGCCCCTCCTGATTCTATACCCCCAGCTCCCCGACAGAAGAAAGCGAAAGGTAAGGCGGCTTCCATGACTGGGAAGGCCTCTATATTGGTGGAGCGCATGTATCGGGATCGGACATTGCCTTCTCAGATGCAACTTACAGTTCTACCACACTGTCCCGTAGATCGTGCATTTTGGGGAAAACTATTGGGGTTGGAAGATATTGGATATTTTGAGACCGAGGTTAGTGCCTTAATTTTTTATTTTAGTAATATAATTTTATTAATAATAATTCGTAGCTCATGTTTAACATTCTACGACGTCTAGACGATAAAAAATTTTCAGGAACAAGCAAATCATAATTCTTTAATTTTTTATTAATAGCACATCGAGATATGGATACGACTTCACTTGGAGTCACGCTCTCCGCACGCTATTTGGACGATGGTGCTCCCGGACTTCATGTATTACATCTCTGTGAGTGATGATCTTTCCTACATCATGGGGCAGTGCAATGGTGAACAGCGAGAGAGTGGTTTTCCAGCGTGGGGCACCGTGCAACGGGTATGGAAATAAGTTTACATATATATTATTTAAGAAATTACCTGCATATATAATTGACATCTAACTTTTTATGTTTTAGGTGTTCATCCCCATATGTATAGTTGACAGACATTGGTTGCTTGGGCAGTTCGATATGGATTCCATGGTTATGACCATATACGACAACCTGAAGATGCCAACCTTGGAGCATCCACTTAAAGACATTATGTTGAAATTCTCCAGGAAGATGTCGCAATTGTTTATGGACCTGGGTGAAGGTGCGCGAGCGACTGCCTTTATCTCCACCTTCAGTTAGCGGTACGCGCTGGATGTGCCACAGCAGGTCAGACCGCTTGGAGATTGTGGTCTATGGGTTTGTAAATTTATCGCTGACTTGGTGGAAGGGCGACAGCCAGCTAGCACAGATACATCTGCAGGCGGTGGTGGCAGGAGATGACAGATATTATATGGTCTTTGAGGCAAGCTGGTGCGGATGACATGTAGTACCTAGTTATTCCATGTAACAGTCTGTACAAACTATTTTTTATTGAGCACGTTACTTTTACTTTTAGTATCTATTATACATCTTTTACAAATTTAACTTACCTTAAAAACAACATTACAAAGGAAAATGCTAAACTGTTTTATTCACGAACAAAGTAGAACATCGGACAGGTACGAAACAGTTAAGTAGAAATCACAGGTACAAAGCATAAACATACAAAGTCCAGATACCAAACCAACAACAGTAGCACCATCTAAGGATAAAGTGATTTACATTGATCAATCCAATTTTGTTTTACCGTTATCTCCGCTTGCATGACTGCGAACTCTTGGACAATCTTGTTGGCTCGTTCGTTGTCGTAATGAATACGGTCTTCCTTATATTTTATCTATCGCTTCAACCTTTTTATCTCTTCCATGTTTGCGTCCATTCTTCTCAAGTACCCTTCCTTCTTAGACAGAATTTCTTTCCACCTTTGACTGAGTTCCTCGATCCTTGCCTCAGATTTTTCTACGGATTGTCTCATCCGTTCCGACATTGTTTGTGAGGAGGGGGGGTTTGAAGAAGAGGCTCGGTTTCCAACCATGTGATATAAGTTGATGGAAAATGGTGTATGGATGGTGTGACTTGTAAGTTGGAAATAACGTGAGTATTTATAGCCAAAAAACTAGTGCAGATCCACAATTGCGAACCTAGATTTGGTCATTGCGGACCTAGATTTGGTCAAGATAACCTGCACCTTTTCAGGCGAATCTTGCAGGGGAATCTTGCAGATCCGCATTGGCATACCTAGTGCACCTCCGCAATTGCGTACCTAGTGCACCTCCGCAATGGAGGACCTGAACGACTATAAGTACCCCATGGTTGAGTGGTTGTAAACCATAGAAAAACAAACATAGTGTGAATCATCAGAGTAATTGGACAATTTCTTCTTACTTGGCATCTCCGAATCTTCATATTTGGAACTTCAGATGTTTAACTCAATCTCTTACAGACACTACCACCGAGTTATATGGTTAGTGTTCATATTTTTTTTTTGGTTTTGTTTGTGTTAAATGTTGTCGAAGGCTAATGTTGTTTATGTTTATCAACAGTGGCTTATCCATAAATGTTTACCATGAAAGTCCACCATCAAGGGTACTTCACGGAACCACCTAGAAGTCACTACTTCCGTGGTCTAGAAATCTATGTTGACATGTTAGATGTCGACAATCTTTCCATGCAACTGTTTCACCAGATCATGAAAGAGCTAGGTTATGACGAACCGAAATATTATAAGTTGTATTTCAAAAGGCCGAATGGAGACTTATTGAATGGACTGCAATCATTGGCTGCTGATGAAGATGTATCCAATATACGTCAGTACGTTGACAGTCATACCGTAATTTAAGTGTACAGCGAGAGAGTGGAGGTTAACACTTCCGGACTCGTATCACCAGAGCATATTAGAAATCGGTGGGGATTCCAGAAAAAACAAGCATCATGTAGCCGTACATTGACATTTAAATGACCGTGTATGTTTGTAATAAGCAAGTTTGAAACTATAATATTGTCTTGAATGAGAACGTGTTTATGATATGATCTTAAATAATATTGTCTCCGATACTTGTTTTCTAGTAGTATAAAATATAAACTGTTCAAACCACAAAATATATTAGACAGATGTGTAAGCCTTTTCAGGAGAATCTTCCTGTACACATTTTCAGGCGAATCTTTCAGTCGAATATTATAGGTGAATCTTGCAGATCCGCAATTGCGTATCTAGTGCACCTCCGCAATGGCGTACCTAGTACACCTCCGCAATGGAGGACCTGAACGACTATAAGTACCCCATGGTTGAGTTGTTGTAAACCATAGAAAAACAAACACATTGTGAATCACCAGAGTAATTGAACAATTTCTTCTTACATGGCTGGAACTTCCCGTTTGCATCAACCATTGATGGATGGAAGTTCAAGGATAGGTTGGAAACCACCCCAAACAGAGGAGGAATGGAGTAACTTTGGAAAAACTCCAGCCGATTTTCCAATAACAGAGGAGGAGGAAGAGGAATTTAACAACGCATATGATTGGTATGTAGAGACACATGAATACGAAGGGCCCCCCTCTCGTAACCATACACCTTCTAAAGAATGTCGGCGGGGACGAGGGAATCCATACGGCAAGCAGAGATAGAAATTTCCAAGCTCAAAGACCTGTGGCGGAAGAACAGGGTCGAGCAGATAGAGTTAGAGACTGCCGTCGAGAGAAAGAAGCAGACGGTGACGGTGGTGCAGAGAGAGATCAGGGAAGACGAGAACAAAATAAAGAATATCAAAGAAAACTATCCCCACATAGAGGACATGATCAATGAAAAGGTTGATTTGATCATTAGATGTAAAGCTCTCTAACCAAAGGGATACTAGTTTACCTTTTGGTTCTATCCTTTTGTGTTTTAATGTTCATGTTTCGAACTTTGTTTAAATTAACCTTGTCATGTAGTAGTCGATAGACTTCCGTTGCTCAGTTCTATCCTTGGGTTAAGTAATAAAGTGTAGCATTTTGTTTACTATCATGATATACGAACATTATTCATTATAATCAATACGTTCATTACATACATTGTTACTCGTTCAGATCAACGTTTAAATCAAAAGTGTGATGTCTATAAGTGCCTCCATAATCGTCGGTAGGCATTGGTTGAGTAGTGCGGCTACCAAATGCTCTTTGGCTTCCACGATTCACTGGTGCAGGCGCCTGACATTGAGTCCGAGTATGTCCGATTTCTCCACATCGAGTACATCTCCTCGGTGTGGGATCCTCACCACGAGATGGGATACGATCATGGTTACTCGGTCTTCCGGCGCATCTCTTGTAGACCGATGGTTTACCGGTCATAAGCGGAGTGTCTGGAACAACCCATGTATCAGGATGCCCAGGCGGATGTATGAGCTCTAAGTATGTTGCTCGAAAATTATCCGCTTTGAAGTAAGGCGATACCATGTGGATGACATATGTACACCGTTCATGCCTGGAAACGGCGATTGCATGACTGCAAGGTAAACCGGAGATCTGTTATTTCCTACAAGAGCAACTATAACGATGGTAATCCACTTTCGCGTCCCTACTGGAATCTTGAACTTCGTATAGGCCATGACCTATTTCATGGACAATAAACCTTTCCGACTTCACCTGTCTTCTTCTAACAATTTTTTCTATTTTTGGGGGGAGAGCATTTACTCATCTAGCTGCAGAAAAACGAAAGATTAAAATATTGCAAATATGTTGTAAATTTTTGTGACAAACAAAAATAACAGTGGATAAGTATGACTATGAAAACCTATTTTGTTCCGACGAATTGAATAACAGTCTTGTTGAAATTATCGGAAGTAATCCATAAGGGACACGATAGGAAGTTTCTGAGCAAAATGAGACAGTGCATTGACCGACTCGGCGCTGTTTGAAGTCATAATGTTGTAACGCATTCCGGGGAAATAGGCCCGTGACCATTTCTCCTTGCCAACCGCATCCATAAGTGGCACTCCTACAGGTATAACGCGTCGTAGAGCTTCCATTTTACGTTCAAAATCCTCCTCTGTGTACGCTTTACACGTCCTTCCGAAACTTGGCCCTACTGTCCCTGCTTTTTACGTTCATCAGCAAATGGCGACAACACAAACCATGATGAGCATTTTGGTACACTGTGTTGATAGCTTGGCTTATGGATAAATCCTTGTCGAATATGAACACCAACCCTTCCGGTTCTTGGATACATTCCTTCAACATCATCAAAAACCAAGTCCACGCCTCCCCACTCTCAGACCTACCCACTCCGAAAGCGACCGCCATAATTTGGTTATTGGCGTCCATAGCAACGTCTAAGAACATTGTGCCCAAGTAAGGACCCTTAAAATGAGTGTCGTCTATTATAAGGACACGACGCAAGTGTCCCAGAAACGACTGAATCTACATAAATTACGTGGTTTAGGCATTAGAAAATTACAGACAATATCTATTAATGCAAAAAAAATATACTGTCTGAGGCAAAACATTAGAAAATATGTACCGAGCAACCAAGGGCAGCAAAACACGTCTCAAAACGTCCGGTATTATCTGTCTTTATTCGGGTGAAAGTACCTGGATTATTAAGCTCCAAGTTATAGAAGAACGCACGCAGTCGGCTAAAAGATTCCTGGGGGGGTACCCCGCACAAGGGCTAGTGCATAAGCCTTCGCACGCCAAGCTTGCCAATACGAGATATTTAGGTGCATGTCCACCTTCATGTCGTTCACAATGTCTTTTCCACGTATTCTCCGGCTTTCATCACTCACTTTAGGCAAAATTATGTGTCCCAATACTCTGCTATTGGCGTTACAGTGGTTGGGATTCATCTGGGTCCTTGAACAAGTGTGTACGTCGTTCATAATTCATACGTTGAACATAATGGTATTCTGTATGCACACAGTATAAATACGCCAATTACAGTTAGAATGCACACATCTCGCATCGTATCGGGATTTTGAAGATCTTTTAACTCTAAACTGGAAACCCTCTTCAAGGGTCTTCCTCCTGATAGCGAGGGTCATTTCGTCTTTCGTTTGAAAAACATCCCCTACATTCACTCTTCTACTACGGTTATAATATACGGGTGTTTCGTTTGGTGTGATGACGGGCTCTCGGTCTTCTGGAAGGGAGGGGGCATACCAAAGAAATATCCCACCATATGATTTAACAGGACTGGGTTCAGACGTTTCTTCTTCTTCTTCATCCGTATGAACATCAGAAAGACCCAGGTCATAAACATGAGATTCATCGGGGTCTTGATGAAATTCTTCATCGCCTTCGTCTTCCTCATCTTCTCGTTCGTCTACCAGTTCTTATGACTTAAGAACAACATCGGGGTTATAGTCACTCATACCATAACCATGTTCATGAAGAAAAGCGGAATCAAACTGAGGCATGTAAGATGTTTGATTCTGCTCGAGGAACTGAGGCATGTAAGATGTTTGATTCTGCTCGGGGAACTGAGGTATGTAAGATGTTTGATTCTACTCGGGGAACTAAGGCATGTAAGATGTTTGATTATGCTCGGCATACACATCAGGAGCGCCTCCGGTGTTCGAACCACCACCAACGTTGCTGCAACCCGCCATCGTGTAATCGTCGTAAACGTAAATTGTTGGCGGATTTGTTAAAGCCATAGAATTTTGCAGGAAACACGAAACATCGGCATTGTCTCTTAACTCAACGATTTGGCCAGAATATTTGTAAATAATTTTGGTGGTACCAACAATAGAGTCCATACCACATTTCTCTCGAACATAATTAACCAACCTTTGATGCGTGATAGTTGCCGGAACCATGACGCGAACCATCGGTTGATCAGTAAAATAATCCCCCTGTTGATCATTTTGTTGAAAGTAACCTCCACCCAAAATACGTAATTTTACTTTTTGAGAAATAGAACTCATCTTCAAGAAAACACAGATTAAACGGATGAAAGAAAATCAAGAAAACACAATTTTTTCTCAGATTGCAAAACTGCTTACCTTCCCTTTTCAAGCTTCCTATTCTTATAGAAAACTTCACGGTTTCAAAATTGTTCAAAATCATTCAATAGGTATACCCACTCAACTGTACAGCTGACAATTATTGAGGGAAAAAATAATGCAAATCCGCAACGAAAACGTACGTCAAAAACAAGAAAAACACAAAGAATAAGGAAGAATTGCGGATCTAGCCTAGGTCCGCAATGGCGGGGCTAGGTCCGCAATGGAGGATCTGGATTAGGGTTTCCCTGAGTGTGCCATATATCTATATTGCGGATGGCGGACCTACCCGACCCGACCCATTGCGGACCTGGGTAGAGCCGCCAAGTATTTTTGTCATTTAGGGTCGGATGGCAGACCTACAGGTCCGCCATGGCGGACCATGGCGGACCTAGGTCTATTTTCGTAAATTCGGTCGAGAAATGGCTAGGAGGTGCAATTCGTTGTCTAATATGGCTATTTCAGCCAATTTCCCTATTTTTAATTCATTCCAAGTTGGGCAACTGATATCATAACTCAGAATCAAAATGCAGGTCTTAAGTGTTGCTTCTTGGTCATGATATAGAAACAAGTAGGCCAACATATTCTTAATTGTCTACCGTCCGATTCAATGAATAAGGAAAACTATATATTCAATCTCTGAGTGGTACTACTATACTAAACTGAGCAAAGTCATGTGAAATGAAGTAGGCCCTTGAAGAACCCCAAGATTTCCAATTTAGGTGGCTAGTTGTGATCGATTATATATACACACACTATAAATATAAGCATGATACCTACCTGAGACTTCCAACAAATTAAACTACACCTTCCAATATATTCTCTCAAAAACAGTCTCGTTTTCATTTAAAAAATATGGGGATTTTTCGGTTGCAATTAATCCGTAGTTGCTAATGAAAAACAGCTAATCAAACGGCAAAGTGTTCCCAAAGGATAGATATATGGTTGTGTACGTACGAGAAATTGAAAGGAAACGGTTTGTGGTTCCTTTATCTTACTGACCAACCAGTGTTCCAAGATTTGCTACGTAGATCAGAGGAAGAATTCAGGTTCAACCATCCAATGGGATGGCTTACGATTCCATGCCACGAAGAAGCTTTTGTTTATCTCACAGTCCAATTACGCATTTCATAGTTTGAGGACAAAGGATTTTTGTCACGTCTAACGATCTTCGCTTCACTATAGTTTAATTTATTAATTTAGTTCCTAGAGAGTATAATAGGTGAAGATGTAAAAAGGGGCATTCCCTTTTTCTATAATTGCATATAAATTGGTGTTTTGGTAAGAATATATGGTTCCTATACACAATGTCATTACTGCAGCTTATAGAATTCATTATGGTGTTGTTTAATTTGTTTTTTTTTTCATTAAACCCATTATTAGTTAAGTTGTTTATATAGATTAGGATCGAGTGGGTATGGGAAAAAATAACAACCATAAAGCCAGGAGGGAAGGTTTGATTTCGTACGGCCAAACTTGTTGAGAGCTAATCATCAAACCGCAAACAAACACTTTAATATGGCACAACGAATAAGCCCGGCCTCCATATCATTAAGCTCATTAAACCGTATGTTGGAGGAATTCGAAAAAGTATCAGATCGACGTGAGTAAAACTTGGAATAACCGTAAGATCCCATAAGAGCTCGCTTTTCTTCAGTTGTACTGCGACCTTTATTTGCCTGGGTATCACAGAATCAACTCGAGAATAATCTCAGAATCGCTCCTTTTTTAAACTTAGATAACCGTAGCCACTCCTATATTAAATGCAAGAATAACTCCCCATTAATGGAAATGATTGTTAGGGTAATACATCAGTTGCAAACTGCTTATATAGATCAGAACGCAACTTAGATATACTTTAGAGTCAGAAACTAGCTCCTTAAAGTCAAAAAATCCTCAGAATGTATGAGTCTAAAGTCTTTCAGAATCAAAAGCATTTAAACAAGACTTAGAGGCTTCTGAAAAGAACTCGGAAGCTTCTGAGGACTCGGAGGCTTCTGAATTTCACCTAGGACATTCAGAAGCTCATTTTCCCAAGTACTTGTCTCTTCATGAAATCGGTTGAGATTAACAAAGGGTAGACGCCACCCTCTAAGGCCCCCACCGCACCGGTCCCATGGTCATCATTGGGGAGGTAAATCAGCACATGCATCCCATTAGCAGAGGAGTGGTGCCTAGGCTTGAACCCAGGACCTCACACATACGGATTACACCCACACCTCTATCGCTGGACAGAGAGGGGACAATCCTTCTAATGTTTCCTTGAATCCTTCCAACCACTACCCGCTAGGGGCACTGCCTTTACAACCCCGCAAGGGGACACGGGTCCCTTGACCCTTGCCAATATGGCCATAGTGGTGTTCATGGTTAAAATCCAATAAATGCATGTGGATGCGATTGGATCCATTAGATGTTCATTAGATGTTGGATTTTGTCATTTGATCCAATTCAATTAGCCCAACCGATCCAATCTAATCCATTGGATGATTGGTCCATCCAATGGATATTATTATTGGATCCATCCAATACTAGGTGATAGCATCGTGCTTTGCGCGGTGTATACAAATATTATTATATGAATAGTACTTCAACGATTATATTTTTAATTATGTAGAAGTTGATGATATTTGATTTTGATTTAATGTGTATTTTTAATTGTGTAGAAAAATGAAAAGTTTGTACATTTAATGTGTTGTGATGATTAAAAAATGAATCACAACAAGAAGAAGAAAGATAAATAGTTGCAATGGCCTCTCCTTATAACTCTCTCTCCTCTTCCGTCTTATATATATATATATATATATATATATATATATATATATATATATATATATATATATATATATAGAGAGAGAGAGAGAGAGAGAGAGGAAGGTTATTTTGTTAACCATCCAAATCTTACTAACCATGTTAACCTCTATTGACTAATAAGAATCCTCTAAGATGTTTGGTTTGATTAAACCCAATAATTAAATGAGTAAGAGTATAATTGGTATTCCATTTCATTTTTTCTAGACTCGTTATTGAGGGAGTTACAAAATTAAATATACCCTTAATTCTAGCTCTTAAGTTAGACTCATTATTGTAATCTATTTTTCTTCTTTGTGTTTCAATTTCTATTTCATGGGTTTTGAACCATAAGGTACGCAACACAATTCCCTTGAAGAATGTAGTACGCAGATTAACAGCACGGTTGATTGCAGATCGAACATAGTCGAACCCAATAAGAAAATCTATACGGGTTAGTACATTTTTTTGTTAAGATCGTTGTTGAACAAGCGTGAGTAAATATTATACACCTTACGATGTTATTAATCATCATGAATCTCATTTTTTTATTGTAAATACTAATTGAACCCGTATGAAGGAAGACATCAAATCACGTCAGTAAGCATTCGCATGGTGGATGTTCATATAGTTGTTCATCAGTTAATTAATGATTATGTACATCAGGCTCTCTTGTTCATGCTACTGTTCATACTCATGTCAGGGAGTATGCATGGTGGATGTTCATAGTTGTTCATCAGTAAACTAATTGTTATGTACATCAGGCTTGTGAATACATTACATGAACCATTGTGAAGATCACTCATCCTGACAATAATACACTAATTGAAGAAGTCATCACATCAAGTCAGTAAGCGTTTGCATGGTTGTATTCATAATGGTGCATCTGGGTTGTTCATGGGTGTTCGTCAGGCTTGTAAATACACTACGTGAACCCTTGTGATGATCAATCATCATGCCAATCTAAACCATGGGATATTGATGAACAATCTATTGATGAACAATCTATTGAACAATCTAAACCATGGAATATTAATGTACACGTAAACATTTGTGAACTTAAATTAAATTAGAAATAGTAGATAATAACAAAATCCTAATGCAATTTATTTAAGAAAAAAACAATTCACAATTCTCTTTTAATAACAAAAGTACATTAAATTAGAAGTAGTAGATAATAACAAAAGGACATCAATGACGGTTTTTGTTTTTATTTTTAGAATGGTTTATGAATAGAATCTTTTATTTAATAGGATTTGGAAAAAAGTTCCTAAAATGCCCTTGGGCACACAAGTTCATTCGTATGGTTATTAATTGGATGTCATTTAATTGTTTTTTTAATGAATGAATCTCATCCATCCAATATCACCATCAACCGTGTAGATTGGTTCACAAGGTTAATAACAAATATTGGTTAACAAATTAACTCAACCCTATATTTCCCGAATTTCAATCAATCAATTAATTCACCATTAACAAATTAACTATGATTTTGATCCAATTTTCAATCAATTAATTCACCATTTCAATCTATTCATATATTTCCCGAATTTCTTAAAAAATACTACATAGAAACATCAACAGATCAACTAAAAACAATATAGTAAAATATAAATAATTATACTTTTATATTACTTAAAAAAAAACCCTAAGCCATACATGTCATTAAGCTTATTAAGTCAATACCAAACCCCCCCTAAATGGTAGTTGAAATGGTTGTATTTCTTACGAGGACTTCATGGAAACAATAGTCATGTTCTAAAGACATCTGAAATAGCCCCATCCGATGATATATATATATATATAGGGGAGAAATCATATGAAAACCCTCCATATATTACAAACCATACAAACTCATTTCCACCAATCAGATATTTTCTTTTTCTTTTTTGATTTTTATTAATGAAGGTGCATAATTGACATTTTCTTTAGACGTTCTATATTAGGCAATTATCTTTTTGTATTTTTTTTAATTTCTAGATTTCATAATCACCTAATTAGGGAAAAAAAATTTGAAAAATTAATCATCTCCACCATTAACTCCTCCTTCTCTTTTGCAACTTGTAGGATCTCATCTCGATCTATCCAACCATCATCACCATCTTCTCCGGCGGCAGCAAACCCACCACCAACATTTCCGGCGGCGGAGACCATCCTCCATCGTTCAACCGCAACCACAACCGATTCATCTCTGTTTTCATAAAAATTAAACAGGTTCATCTCCGGTTTATATTTGTTTCATATCTCCGGTTTATATCTGTTTCATCTCCGGTTCATATTTGTTCACTTCCGTTTCATCTCCGGTTCATATCCGTTCACTTGTTTCATCTCCGGTTCATATCTGTTTCATCTCCGGTTCATATTCGTTCACTTCCGTTTCATCTCCGGTTCATATCCGTTCACTTGTTTCATCGCCGGTTCATATCTGTTTCATCTCCGGTTCATATTCGTTCACTTCCGTTTCATCTCCGGTTCATATCCGTTCATCTTCGGTTCATATCCGTTCACTTTCATTTCATGTTCGATTCATATCCATTCATCTACGTTTCATCTCCGGTTCATTTTCGTTTATCTCCGGTACATATCCGTTCATCTCCGGTTCACTTTCGTTTCATCAGAAGATTCGATTTGTTTCATATTACACACACAAAAAAAAGTATATTCATGATGGATGAAATCGAATCATTGTTTTTAGTTAGAATATTAAATTATAATTAATATTATAATTAAAGGAATCATATGTTTTTAGTTAGAATATTAAATTATAATTAATATTACAATTAAAAGGAATGGATCATGTTACCTAATTAACGGGATTAATCTGGTTTCCATTTTGAAAATAGGGGTGAAATGTACTATTATGCCCTTCCTACATATTTTAATTAGAATATAAAATTAATATAAAATTTTAATTACCAAAATTAGCCTAAAATTATCTAGACCCTTGATTATTGTAATCTATGGTTAAGAGGTGGGTTGCAAAGTTTGTATTATAAGTGTGGTTTGCAAATGAAACCACCTGTGACTTGTTGTCGGTATAAAGGAAAATTATTCATCATATTTGACTTGTCAGTTGCTCGATTTTGGTCTTGCGACTTGATGATGCAAAATAAGTCACATGTGCAAAGAAGTGGAACGGGATGAGATCAGGATTGAACTGAAGTCGCATCCAAACCATATGCAAGTCGGATAATCGATATTGAAGAAACTATTTTGGGATTGAATTGTACCATTGACTTTTGGTTTAATATTTGGGGGTCAATTTATGATTTGTTAACCTAACTTCACGGCAATTTATAGCAATAAGTGCACTATGGGAACCACCATCACTTCAAAAAAATGAGAAGGAAAAACCATTTTCTTTAATTGCATATAAATTGATGATTTTGTATATATGTTCGTCCATTGCAGTGGGCTTCCGGCAGCCCGAGCTTACTCACACCTCGGTTAATCCTAGGGCTCGGGCTCTGTAGTAGCCTTGCAGGACTCGAACGGATGAGTAGAATCCCCAAAGGCCCAAGCCTTATTGCCCTTGTCAGTTGAGCTAACCCCACAAGGTTATAAAATTCACTTGTATGGTCTTTTGACTTATTAGAGCATCTCGAACTGTTATATTGTTCTTAAGTATAGTATCAAAATTAAAATCTCTAAAAAAATTAGATTCAACTTCAAAAGCTACTATATTTTAGCAATTTCAGCATCAATTATATTATTAAAAGATGCTATTAATCTATCATCTCAATACACTTTAAAAAAAAACTTTATAAAAAACTTATAACACATTCAATCTCATTGGTGGAAACAATTAATATAATACATCTCTTCAATATTAAGTTTTAGAGATTTTTTCAAATTCACAAATTTCTACGTTCTCTCTCCTTTTTTTTCTCTATTTTAGCATACATTTTAGCATAGTTATTGGAGCAAAAGAAAAAGCTCCTAACTCTCCAAGATCTCTACTTTAGCATAGTTGTTGGAAAAGCTATAATGCGTTTTTGCTAATCAAGTACTTCTCTCTTCATGAAATCCGTTGAGGTTACAAGACGTTGCCCCGAACCCCGTAGCCCCCTGCCTGCTGACCCATCAGCGGAACCACCGCCAGGGGCGCTGCCCTTAGAACCCCGCAAGGGATGTGGTCCCCTTGACCCCTGCCATATGGCGCCATCCAGCGATCTTAGGTACTCCACATCTCTTAGCCCGTGTTATATCTTAACTATTAACCATGTATTCTCTTGTGAACCTAATTACACAAAATAAACTTATCTGGATTCACTAAAATCATCAGCACCGTATTATAATAATAGGGGTGTTTTTTTTTTTTTTTTTTTTTGGGGGGGGGGGGATCCTAGGCTATGCCTAGACTAATCCCTTGGCAAATTATGACTGTAAGACATCCTCCCTGATTAAACCTCAGTGGGCACAATTGTTGTGTACGCCTGGATTCGTAGACAGATGGGATATTCCACCACATCCCCAGGCCTTAACCAGTACGCCACAACCTTTGTGGTTTAATAACAGGGGTGTTCATCGGTTGAAATCAAATAAAGTAGGTTGATGCGATCCAATCCAATCCAATCATCCATTGAATATTGGATTTTGTAATCTGGTCCTATCCAATTAGTCCAACCCATTCGGCTTAATTCATCGGATGATTGGATATCGGTTCCATTAAATGCATATTATTATTGGTTATCTGTTTGATTAGATTGGATTCATCCAATAGTTTGATCCAATTTTCAATCAATTAAACCACCATTTCAATTATTCATATATTTTCTGAATTTCTTAATAAAACACTATATAGAAACATCAACTAAAAACAAAATAATATAATATAATTAATTTTACTTATATTTATATAAAAACAACCCCTAAGTCATATATGTCGTTAAGCTTATTAAGTCAATACCAAACGGCCACTAAAATGGTAGCTGAAATGATTGTGTTTTATCATTCGAGGACTTCACAAAAACAATAGTAGTCATGTTCTAAAGACACCTAAAATAGCCCCATACGATGATGTGTATATTATCATATAGGTTGTGCAATTTGTGCCTTAAATCCATACATGCAACTTGTTGACGGTACACGGGAAAATGTTGCACTACATTATCTCCGACTTAATCTGAAGGTCCAGCCTTTGGTTTCTCGGAGATATTTTGAGTTTTTCGGCAGGCATGTTTAGGACATTTCGTGATGGATGCACGACAATGGCAGGAGGTTCACTATCGTAAGGGCCCAACAACATGTTTCTCGTCACTTAGGGAATCATGTCGGAGCCAGTTCAAGGAAGCTTAATTGTACAGTATTTCCACTACTGTATTTGTTTCTAACTTTCCCATGCACTTTACCACACGAGAACTTTGGAATATGTGAACCATAAGGGTTGCAGCGTACTGGTTAAAGCCTTGGGGATGTGGTGGAATATCTCATCTTCCCAGAGTTCGAATCCAGACGTACACAACAATTGTGGCCACTGAGGTTTAATCAGGGTTGATGTCTTACAGTCATAATTTGCCAAGGGATTAGTCTAGGTATAGCCTAGGACACCCTTCCCAAAAAAAACTTTGGAATATGTGCTCAAAATTTGGTACGGTGGTCGATGTGTATATTTCCAAAAAGAAAGACCAAATCTAGGAGAATGTTTGTTTTTATACGGTAAGTTCGACGACATACATGTTGTGATCAATGAGCTTTGTTCTACTTGGATTGGGAAATTACATTTAATGGCCAATATAGCTTGTTTTGATCGCAACGATAAACCTTCCGAGGGGTGGAACCAAGGTCGTGCTTTGTTTAAGGTGCACCCTAGAACCGTTGGAAATAGCAAATGTAGCACTTATGCGGACATTGTCAAATTAAGGAGCTCCCAAGGATTCATCATACGAAGCTAAAGATGATTCGGTTGCCATGGATGGACCGGTTGAAAATAACTTTCCATTAGCACTTGTCAGGTGTGTTGTCGAGTTCAAAACTCTCCCTAATGTCCATTCTCTTTGCAAAAAGGAAGGCTTCGTGAACGTAAAGATCAAATACATTGAAGATCATGGGTCCTTCTCGATTTCGATAATATTGGTTTCGTGATAAGTTTTTTGCTCATACGGGAGTTAATTCTTGGTTTCAAATGCTCAAAAAATGGTCCAAGGTGGAGGATAGGCTAGCTTGGATTGATGTGGAGGGTCTTCCGTTGAAAGCATGGAATTCTAAATCGTTCTCGAAAATATCTAGTAAGTGGGGACAAATTGTCTTTTCAGATGATTCGGATGGTAACAATCTTTACAGTAACCACCTTTGTATTCAAACCTCTTGGCCCTCATTAATCTATGAAATGGTAAAAGTACTCGTGAGAGGATGTGTTTTCCACGTTCAAGTGAAAGAGATTTGTGGGTGGACTCCGAATTTTCTCGTAGAGGAAAGTGACTCGGAGGTGGAAGTAGAGGATGAAAGTGGTAAGGTGTCGGATGAGGGTTCGAAGAACGAGGAGGAAGAAATACCAGATTCCTTCCCTAAAGATGAAGTTCCAGATGGTGCACATAATGTTGATGAAGACAATTCTAATAATTCCTCTGTGGATCTAGGGGACGAAAGTGATGACCCGTTTAGTTTGAACAAGCTACTTATGGAAGACATGAAAATTATGGAGGTTCATAGCAAGGATGGTGGGATCCCAGATAACACCCCTCACTTTCCACCTTGTTTTACCCCTAACGAGGGTGGAGGTATTGATGAGTGTAACACCCGGTTTCTCGTGAGCAAGTTTCTGTCCTCCGTTGGTAGTCTCTCCGCTTTCCGCCTATCTTTTTGACTGGAAAGTGTTGTGTTTTCGAACCTTGAGTCGACCCATGAGAGAATCTCGAGTTTTGACCTTTTTCTGGCTTCGATACGAGTGGCGCGATTGTGACTCGCGATAGTGACATGTGTCACTATCACGTGGCACAATCGTCGGGGGTGTACCACCCGCGGTACATTCTCCGCGATAGTGCCCTCGCGATAGTGACAATGTCACTATCGCGTGGCAAGGTCGCGCGCGGCGTCTGGTCCTCTAAATGTCCGAATTTTCACCATTCTCCTCATTTCTCACTTCTATCTTCTCCCCTTTTCTCTCCCAAACCTCAAAGTCGAACCTTAACCCATTTTGAGGGTTTTTCCCCCTTGTACCACATGATTCTTCATCATCTAACTAGTGGAATCTTGAACCACAAAACCTCCATCTTCATCTTCCTCATCAAGTCCAACGTGTGGGAACTCGGGTTGAAGAGTTGGAATGGGTGTCCTCGGAAAGTCTCATCACCTAGAATGGTAAACTTTCTTGAAATAAGTTATAAATGCTCCATTGTTGGTTTCTTAGTGTTTGATTTCTCAAATCTCGGATTTGATGGTTTTGGGGAAACTAGGGTTTTGATCTCGTTGGAGATTTTAGTAAATAATGTTTGGGGAATGTTTCTAAATGGTTTGGTATGTATGGATCTAGGTTTTGGAAGTCCTCGGCTTGAGGATTCAAGTGGCCTTCAAAAGAGCTCGTTGGGTGAAATCTAGATTTAGCCTAAATCTTGCAAGGTGAGTTCAAGTTGATTTGTGATAATGGTGTACATGCCAAAATGTGAATTTTAAAGTGTCTTACATAAAATGGTTAACTGCTGATAAGTTTTGTGTATTTTGAATTAAAAATATGTTTTACTTGGTTATATGTCAAAGAGTGAGTATTTTGATAAGTTTTTTCATTTTTAGTAAACTTGGGTTGCGTTAACCTCTTAAAATGCTTATATTGGGTTTTGAACATTTCAACAACTAAATAGCATGATTTACGTATTCTTGGTGATTTTGTACAAGTAAGATCTATCTTATGATTTATGCATCTGTGAGGATTTTGTACAAATGAAGTCTATTCCATGTTATATGTATGTTGGTGCATTTGCATTCATAAACCTTGGGAAAACCTTTGATCCCATTATGTGTTGAGTTTTGGGTTAAGCTCGTCTTTGAAGTATGTGTCTTCGTAAATGTTGTTTAAAGGCATTTCATCATTTGGGGGACCGGTAACTGTTGGTCAAATGGATTTTGAGCATTTTAGCTCGGTATTGTCTTAAATGAGTATTGAGGACAACTGTCTCAGTTTTAATGGCTCTTTGAAGAGCCCATGTTCGATATACCTCTTAATGTATTTTATTGCATATTCATGATAATTACAGGCTCGAGTGCTTTAGTCATTCATGAGTAGTCGTGTAATCTTAGATTGTGTTGATTTGGATCCATAGGCACGTAAGCCAGTCTTATTTGATGGTCAGTTGAGTGGTACGGGGTTAGACTCTGGGACTCATGGTTTATGACATTGTCTTTACGAGTAGGCACTAGGAGGGCTAAGTCTGGTTGAGCTATTATGACTATGGGTAGTCCTCTGATGGGCGTTTGGGACCTTCGCCATGTGGGGCAATGCCTTCGTTGTATCCCCCGTGTGTCGAGCCTTTGGCGGCAATTCAAGTGGTATTCGCTAAGGTCAGTTGTCTCTTTGGGTGAAACTTGTCAAGAGGTCGTAGGGGCACTTGGGCTAGCGGGTCGTGAAGTGTCATACGATCAACGTTGTTTGAGTGGTATACTTTTGTGTTCCTCCGCTCTCAACGGATACGGGTATCCCCCGTTGTCGGCCGGATGTATTTTGATATTTAATTGTCCATGCTTTAATATTTGGATTTCATTCCATTTTATGGTCTCGTGTGTATTAAGTTTCAGTTCCATGTTTTAATGGCGTATCATATTTATATGGGTTGTTTTCCGTTATTTAAGGGTCGAGTATTATGTCCCACTCGAGTTTTGGGTGTTTTGGGATATGAAGTATTATTTACATCTTCACAAAGTTGAGTATCGAACTATGACCCTGTATGGGGTGAGTTACGGGTTGCATCGTTTTATAAGAAATGAGCGTTTGGAAGCATTGTCTTTAAAAGTGCATATTATGGGAAAATGTGTCGTTTCCATTTTGAAGTATAATATTTTGAAGGATCTTGTTTTAAATTGAATTCCTTTCTTTTAAAGATATATTCATTCATATTAAAACTCTTGAGCTCACTAGGCGTTAAGTCTAACCTTTTTATTTGTCGGCATGTGCATCAGGTTCCTATCGGGGGTTCGGTTCTAGCAAGTGTTATGAGGAGTTGAGCATTAGCTTTATGCAAGAGTGGTTAGTTGGTGAAGTCTTCTGCAGGTTGAAGATAGTAATTGTTATTTGGGTTTAGTAACACCTATCCTTTTCATAGTTTGTATGTATAGGATGAATGTGTGTGTTGAGGGTAATTCTTAAATTGTGTTTGTGGTCGAAGTAATTATTGATGTATTTAGAAAAAATTTAACAAGTTGCTATCTTCAGATTTTAGGGTGTTACAACTTGGTATCAGAGCTTAAGTTTGAGAGAATTAGGTATTGATTTTTGGATACCTAGACTCAAACTAGAGTTCTTATAAGTGATTGAAAGTGAAGTAGCGCATTAGGTACCTTAAGATAAGATACTTGGGGTTCATTGAGTCGCTAGAAACGGAAAAACTTGTCGAGGGTCGCAAGGATGATCATGTACGGTACGTTCATAATGGCACCTATCCAGTGTTACGGTGAATCTACATGCTACATGGGTATACTTGAACTACCTTGGTGGGATGACCGTTGGGGTAGTGAGAAAGTTTCTAAGCGAGTGATCTAAGGAAAGGTTGATGTTTATAGCAATGTCACTTGGGAGTGATAGGTAAGTGTGATGAATGCATTAAGTTGACCATCTTGGGTCAGAGTTTTTGGTTGGAGTAGAACTATCGCTTCGACAGACCGATTCTGTTTCGAGGAAAATTGTAAGTTAACCAATTAGTTGGATTGTTGCTCTAAGATGTTGGATGCATCCGGATGACGATACTATGTCGGGAAAATAGAGGAGTGTAGTCCTAAGATGCTGAGTGTCGACCAAATTCATGCACGAAATTTATTTCTAAAATAAGTTTGCATCAATAGTTTCTCACGTATTCGAAGCATAAAGTGTGTTATACTTTGAAGTCTTGGTAAAACATTAGCACTCATCAAATTTTAAACCGTGAGCTTAAGCACACATGGAAATTGTTTTGTTGCAAGTTATTGCAATTTTTATGGAAAAATCTCCTCATCCCTGTTTTGTGTTTAACGCTATCTTTAGACATCTTAAGATCCGTGTTTTAATGCCATATGTGGTATTGGGCAAGTAACTGTAGAATTTTTAACCTTGCCATTGGATCTCCTCCACGTATGTTAAGGTTTTAAAGGAAGAGTTGTCCTACTGTTCTCGAGTCGGAATTTTCTGGGAAATTTTAGTCTGTACGAGTCGTGTTTAATTTTACGGGGTATAGTTCTACAACCTTTTTGAGTTCGTGGGTGTAATTTGAGATGCGTGGATTTTAATTTTATGCCGTATAATTTACGAGATTTTGTGTGTCGCCTCTAATGAGAGTTTTGTGGAAAAGGGTCACTTTATCTTACGCGGTGGTTTTAGAGTTTTGACATTTTTAGACTTATAGTCGTTTTACGCTTTTATGTTGGGAAGCAGAGATTTTGACACCTCTTGATTTTACCGTCAATGAGTTTATGAAAGTTTAGTTAGGTTTATGGCGTTTTATTTTATGACCATTCGAACCGCGTAATAAAAAGAAATTTTGGAACGTAGAGACTTGCGTTATTGTGGGCGTTAATTTACGAGTTTTGTTTAATACTTTGTCTCACGTGAGTCTTACACCTACATTTTTGCAACCTTAAGAGGCACCTTGAAAATCTTAATGTCGCATGATTGTATCTTGAGTTTCACGCAGTATATGTGCATACTTTTGGGTTAAATCTGATTTTCACTCGCGTGAGTAAATATGTGAAACATTTATGTTATCTCATATTAAACTTTTAATCTAAACGTGCTTCAATTGTTGACCTTGTTGTTATAAATTTTCTGCAATGCATGAAATGAATTTTCGGATTGCATGTCGTTGTAGTTACCATCTTGGTCGAATGTGTTTTATTGGTGCGGCTCAAGGCTTTAAACTCGATTTGAAAGTTTATTTGCGTTCCCATCATTCTACAAAGTTTTGGGGAATAAACTAATGCATAAGAGAATTGTTGAAAATTTTATGCCTTAACGTTTTTGGTTAAAGAAGGAAAAGTTAAAAGTTGTGAAGTTCTCTTTTGGAGTTGTACAAACATTTATTTCACGTGTTTGGGGTACCGGAGTTTATTTTCATGTTTATAGTGTGAATTTTGCTACACACCTTTTGCTACTATTTTATTTACGTAAATTTTGATCAAAAGAATTTTGTAAATGGTTTTATATGTGTAGTTCCGGTGATTAATGTTCAACCTCGAGTGATCGGTAGTGGATTTTACTGCACGACCCATTTATTGTTATAAAGCGTACGTATTTAATAGTTTTGTAAAAGTTTAAATTGGCATAGCGACTGAAAACCTTGAACTCATTAGGCCTATAGATTTAAACCCCTGTCGTGAAAGGAGTTGTAATTAGGGGCTAAGGGAGTCCTTGAGAGTTGAAGCGTCGGATGATCTGACTTGCGGTCAGTCTTGAATTTTGGACTTGGGTTTTCGAATCTGTGCGCGTTTGTATTATTGGAAGTAGTAGATTTAAGTCTTCCCAGTTATTTAAGGAGTGATTTTATACTTTGGTAATCATGCGGGATAAGGCTTTTGGGTGATTATCTGCGATTAGATTGGGTTAGTTTTTGTGGATTGCTCGTCGATGCGACATCATGATTTATGTGATGGTGTACCGTCCTTGTGGGTTTCGCGATCAAGGAAAATTCTTGTGGTCCGTTTGTTAGAAATGTAAGATTTGGGATTTTTAGCACTCTGTTTGGTGTCGTGCTTAGTGCGACCATCCGTCTGGATTGAAATTTTGGGTGGGATGCCCACGTTTTTGAGGTCACCGTTTAATCCTAGGTGTCGACTTGTGTTCTTGAAGTCAAAAGATCTTGGGATATTCGGAAATATTCCGGTTGGGTCATGGGAAATAATGACCTTTCGGTAATGGAAATTTGAAGAAGGATAGATGTTGTTAAGTAAGTACCGATGAGTATAAGTTTTTCCATGGTGAAAAAGGTTGTATTAAAGGGTTATTGTGAAGTTGGGGTTGGAACGGAGTTGAGTGTTAACCGAATCCGGGTTAACCAGTTGCCTGATGGACGCATTGATGCGCCTTAGGATGTCAACTTTATCAGCATTAGGATTGGATCAGTTGAAATTTGAGGATTTTGGAAGTTTAGTTATGATCTCTGATATTGGGTTCGGAACCGTGATAATCCGAAGGAATTTTGATTGGTGAAATGTTGAGGTCACAAACTACCCTAGAGGTAGTGATTGTCATTCTAAGGTTGGGAGACGACCGTAATCTTGTGGGTAAAGGTTACTTTGGTGAGTTAAGTGTTCGCTCGGTCATGAGTGTAATGTGCCCATGAGGGGCGGTTGGCGTGTATCAGTGCAAGGGGCATCATAGTGGTGCTGGAGGAAGGGTTAAAGGAAATCCTTCTGCGGGCAAGGTTTCATGGGAATCTATATTTCGAGGACGAAATCATTCTAAGGTTGGGAGGATTGTAACACCCGGTTTCTCGTGAGCAAGTTTCCGTCCTCCTTTGGTAGTCTCTCCGCTTTCCGCCTATCTTTTTGAGTGGAAAATGTTGTGTTTTCGAACCTCGAGTCGACCCATGCGAGAATATCGAGTTTTGACCTTTTTCTGGCTTCGGTACGAGTGGCGCGATTGTGACTCGCGATAGTGACATGTGTCACTATCGCGTGGCACAATCACCGGGGGTGTACCACCCGCGGTACATTCTCCGCGATAGTGCCCTCTAAAGGTCGCGCGCGGCATCTGGTCCTCTAAATGTCCGAATTTTCACCATTCTCCTCATTTCTCACTTCTATCTTCTCCCCTTTTCTCTCCCAAACCTCAAAGTCGAACCCTAACCCATTTTGAGGGTTTTTCCCCCTTGAACCACATGATTCTTCATCATCTAACTAGTGGAATCTTGAACCACAAAACCTCCATATTCATCTTCCTCATCAAGTCCAACGTGTGGGAACTCGGGTTGAAGAGTTGGAATGGGTGTCCTCGGAAAGTCTCATCACCTAGAATGGTAAGCTTTCTTGAAATAAGTTATAAATGCTCCATTGTTGGTTTCTTGGTGTTTGATTTCTCAAATCTCGGATTTGATGGTTTTGGGGAAACTAGGGTTTTGATCTCGTTGGAGATTTTAGTAAATAATGTTTGGGGAATGTTTCTAAATGGTTTGGTATGTATGGATTTAGGTTTTGGAAGTCCTCGGCTTGAGGATTCAAGTGGCCTTCAAAAGAGCTCGTTGGGTGAAATCTAGATTTAGCCTAAATCTAGCAAGGTGAGTTCAAGTTGATTTGTGAAAACGGTGTACATGCCAAAATGTGTATTTTAAAGTGTCTTACATATAATGGTTAACTGCTGATAAGTTTTGTGTATTTTGAATTAAAAATATGTTTTACTTGGTTATATGTCAAAGAGTGAGTATTTTGATAAGTTTTTTCATTTTTAGTAAACTTGGGTTGCGTTAACCTCTTAAAATGCTTATATTGGGTTTTGAACATTTCAACAACTAAATAGCATGATTTACGTATTCTTGGTGATTTTGTACAAGTAAGATCTATCTTATGATTTATGCATCTGTGAGGATTTTGTACAAATGAAGTCTATTCCATTTTATATGCATGTTGGTGCATTTGCATTCATAAACCTTTGGAAAATCTTTGATCCCATTATGTGTTGAGTTTTGGGTTAAGCTCGTCTTTGAAGTATGTGTCTTCGTAAACGTTGTTTAAAGACATTTCATCATTTGGGGGACCGGTAACTGTTGGTCAAATGGATTTTGAGCATTTTAGCTCGGTATTGTCTTAAATGAGTATTGAGGACAATTGTCCCAGTTTTAATGGCTCTTTGAAGAGCCCATGTTCGATATACCTCTTAATACATTTTATTGCATATTCATGATAATTACAGGCTTGAGTGCTTTAGTCATTCATGAGTAGTCGTGTAATCTTAGATTGTGTTGCATTGGATCCATAGGCACGTAAGCCAGTCTTATTTGATGGTCAGTTGAGTGGTACGGGGTTGGACTCCGGGACTCATGGTTTATGACCTTGTCTTTACGAGTAGGCACTAGGAGGGTTCAGTCCGGTTGAGCTATTATGACTATGGGTAGTCCTCTGATGGGCGTTTGGGACCTTCGCCATGTGGGGCAATGCCTTCGTTGTATCCCCCGTGTGTCGAGCCTTTGGCGGCAATTCAAGTGGTATTCGCTAAGGTCAGCTGTCTCTTTGGGTGAAACTTGTCAAGAGGTCGTAGGGGCACTTGGGCTAGCGGGTCGTGAAGTGTCATACGATCAACGTTGTTTGAGTGGCATACTTTTGTGTTCCTCCGCTCTCAACGGATACGGGTATCCCCCGTTGTCGTCCCGCTGTATTTTGATATTTAATTGTCCATGCTTTAATATTTGGATTTCATTCCATTTTATGGTCGCGTGAGTATTAAGTTTCAGTTCCATGTTTTAATGGCATATCATATTTATATGGGTTGTTTTCCATTATTTAAGGGTCGAGTATTATGTCCCACTCGAGTTTTGGGTGTTTTGGGATATGAAGTATTATTTATATCTTCACAAAGTTGAGTATCGAACTATGACCCTGTATGGGGTGAGTTACGGGTTGCATCGTTTTATAAGAAATAAGCGTTTGGAAGCATTGTCTTTAAAAGTGCATATTATGGGAAAATGTGTCGTTTCCATTTTGAAGTATAATATTTTGAAGGATCTTGCTTTAAACTGAATTCCTTTCTTTTAAAGATATATTCATTCATATTAAAACTCTTGAGCTCACTAGGCGTTAAGTCTAACCTTTTTATTTGTCGGCATGTGCATCAGGTTCTGTCGGGGGTTCGGTTCTAGCAAGTGTTATGAGGAGTTAAGCCTTAGCTTTATGCAAGAGTGGGTTGTTGGTGAAGTCTTCTGCAGGTTGAAGATAGTAATTGTTATTTGGGTTTAGTAACACCCGTCCTTTTCATAGTTTGTATGTATAGGATGAATGTGTGTGTTGAGGGTAATTCTTAAATTGTGTTTGTGGTCGAAGTAATTATTGATGTATTTAGAAAAAATTTAACAAGTTGTTATCTTCAGATTTTAGGGTGTTACAATGAGAGTCAGGGGGACATACTTGACTTCAAGGAAGATGCGACAACTGTTTGTGGTGGTATTGGTGCCCCGGTAGAGTCGGATTATCTTGTCTCAGCGCCTTCAGGATCGGTTGAGGCGAATGAGGGGCCAAATGCTTCCTTGGGTAGTGAAATTTTATGTTGCCTTCCGTATCCCAAAGTTCTCATCATTTTGGGGCTTCGTTTACTTCTTCAAAATCTATTTGGGAAGGCTATTCTATGCTTGAGGAGTTATCTGCTACTATTGGTCTTGGACGGGCGTTGGGATTCTCCATGAAAGGTTGTGAAACTGATCTCAAAGCTATTATCAGCAATGCAAGAAGTAAGAAGATGCCAATATGAATGTACTTTCTCTCAATGTTCAAGGGTTAGGGGTGTGGAGAAGAAAAAATGGGTAAAAGAGTTTTGTGTTTGTTATGGGGTAAACTTCTTGTCTCTCCAAGAGACGAAAATGACTAGGCTTGATTTATTTGTGGTGAAATTCCTTTGCGGTAATTCTTTTTTTGACTTTGCTTCTAGTTCGGCTAGGGGTAGATCTGGTGGCATTTTATGCATTTGGGACAACATTTTATTTAAAAAGTATCGAGTTTCTTCTTCGGAGTATTTTGTGGCTATAGAAGGAATTTGGGTGCGTAATAGACTATCTTTGTTGGCTATATCGGTGTACGCGCCTCAAGAGATGGTTAACTTATGGTCTATACTTTTGGGTATGATTAGTAGATGGCATGGGGAGGTCATTGTGATGGGTGATTTTAATGAGGTCCACGTCTCTTCTGAAAGATTAGGTTCGGCTTTTAAGGCTAACTCCGCAGACAGATTCAATGCCTTCATTCGTGACGCCAACCTTCACGACCTTCCTCTTGGAGGGTATTCATTCACGTGGACAAATAAATGGGCTTCTAAAATGAGTAAGCTTGATCGGATCCTCATGTCTGATGGCCTTTTTGATATAATGCCCAACATTTCGGGTCTGGTGTTTGATCGTAAACTTTCCGACCATAGGCCTATTCTTTTTAAGGAGTTGTCCTTTGATTACGGGCCTACGTCGTTCCATCTTTTTCATTCTTGGTTCGATATGCCCAAATTCGAACAAATTGTAAAAAAATCATGGTATGATGATAGTGTGATTGCTTTAAAAAAAACTTCAATTATTAAAGAAAAATCATGATAAAAGAAAGAGTGATATGGAGGTGAAAATTGGCTTAAAAACAAGTATTAGGGACATTGATGCTCGGATTGATTCGGGTAATGCTTCTAGATTGGATATGGAATCTCGTATCCAATTTATGAAGACTTTGGGTGACTTGGAAAGGGTAGAAAATTTGGATGTGGTGAAAAAAGCTAAAATCCATTGGGAGTTAAAGGAGATGAGAATTCCAAGTTTTTCTATGGAATTCTTAAAAAGAAAAGACGTCAACTAGCCATTCGTGGAATTATGATTGATGGCGATTGGGTTATGGAGCCAACCAAGATCAAAGATGAGTTTTATTCCCATTTTCAAGATCGATTCAACACTTGGGGGGGGGGGGAGTTCGTTCAAATTTAGAGGTGGAGTTTCCGAATGTTTTGTCTTCGGATCAAGCTTCATTTCTTGAGGAGCCTTTTGCACGGGATGAAATTAAAAAAGCCGTTTGGGATTGTGGAGCGGATAAAGCCCCGGGATCGGATGGTTACTTTCCATTTTTTCAAGAAATTTTGGCATCTCATTGACAATGACGTGGTGAAATTGGTGGGTGATTTCTCTGAGTACAATCGATTCCCGAAAGGATGTAACCCTTATTCATTGCTCTCATTCTGAAAGTCCATGATGCTAAATTTGTTAAAGACTATTGGTCGATTAGTGTTATAGGTTGCCAATATAAAATAATTGGTAAACTTCTTGCTAATCGTCTTAGTATGGTTATTAGGGATATCGTTAGTAGCGAGCAATCCGCTTTCATAAAAGAGTGGCAGATTCTTGATGGTCCTCTAATTTTGAATGAAGCTATGGATTGGTATAAAAAAATATGGTCTAAGCTTCTGATTCTTAAAGTTGATTTTGAGAAAGCTTACGATTGTTTAAGGTGGGATTACTTGGATTTAATTCTAGCAAAAATGGGATTTGGCGTAGTTTGGCGTGGGTGGATTCGTGGATGCCTTGAGGACTCGATGGGGTCGGTTCTCGTTAATGGCTCTCCGACTAAGGAATTTTACGTCGTCGTGGATTAAGGCAAATAGATCCTCTCTCCCCTTTCCTTTTCATCTTAGCCATGGAAGAATTACATGTCATTATTCAAGATGCGATTTCAAAAAATCTCTTCATGGGTGCTGCTATTAGTAAAGAACGGTACCCTCTTTCCCACCTATTCTATGCAGATGATACGATTAATCTGGGTGAATGGTCTTTATCGAATGCTAGGAATATTATTCGTATTCTTAGATTTTTTTTCCTTATCTCGGGTCTCAAAATTAATCTTCATAAAACAAACTTTTTGGTGTGGGGGTGGATTCGCAAGAAGTCGAGTGTTTGGCCTCTTGTATTGGGTGTGGTGGATTGAAGTTTCCATTTTCGTATTTAGGTTTAACCATTGGGGGTAATATGTCCAAAAGGAGGGTTGGAAGGTGGTGTTCAATAAATTCTTGGCCAAAATTTTCAATTGAAAAGTTAAAATTCTTTCGGTTGGTGGTCGGGTTACCCTTTTAAAGTCCGTTTTGGGGAGCCTTCCTACTTACTTTATGTCTATTTACAAAATCCCAAGGTTGGTTGATCAAGGCTTGGAATCTTTCCGAAATAGATTCTTTATTGGTGGTGATGTGGAGGAAAAGAAAATGTCTTAGGTCAACTGGAAAAAAGTTATGGCTAGTCTCAAATTCGAAGGACTTGGTATTGGTAGCATTATGGCGTATAACCGTGTTTTGCTTTTCAAGTGTATTTGGCGGTTTTGGTTGGAGGATGAGGCACTTTGGGTTAAAATTATTAAATCCATCTATGGCGAGAAGGGTCTAATTGGTTCGAATGTACCTAGGAAAATTTCGAACTCAACATGGGTCTCTATTTTAAAATCGGTCAACTCTCTAAAGGACAAAAGCATTGATCTTTTCTCTTTTTGTAAGAAAAAGGTGGGCGATGGTGTTTTGACCACTTTTTGGGATGATATTTGGCTTGGGGATTCTCTTTTTCAAATTCAATTTCCTAAAGTTTACGCTTTAGAATTGGATAAATCGGCGAATGTCAAGTCTCGTTTGGAGTTAGGGTGTTGGGATGTGTGTCTTCGAAGGACGCCGAGAGGTGGGGTTGAGGTTGTCCAATTTAGTGAACTACAACAAATTTTGTCTACCTTTGTGCCCTGCAGTCCAAAGGATAGATGGGTGTGGTTGTTAGAAGGGTCGGGTGATTTTTCAGTTGTTTCAACTAGGCGTTTAATTGATTCTAGTCATTTGGAGGTGGATTCTCATCCTACTAGATGGAATAGACTTGTCTCAATCAAAGTTAATGTGTTCGTGTGGCGGTTGCATCTCAATTGGCTCCCTACTCAGATAAATTTGGATAAAAGAGCTATTGATGTTTCGTCTCTTTTATGTCCTAATTGTGATATAGGAGTAGAGGACTGCAGTCATCTTTTCTTTTCATGTCATGTCGCTAAATACTTATGGGCTCTTATTGGTCGTTGGTGGCGTATGGATATTCCGAATATACTTATTTGGATTGGATCTCTTGGATCGACTCAATTCAGTTGAAGAATGAGGTGTTTTTGTGTTTTGAGGCATTTACGCTTACCACTTTATGGTCTATATGGGTGTTTCGGAATGGTATTCTCTTTGGCAACCCGAAGCCAAGGAAGGCGATGTTTTTTGAGAACATTATAACCTGTGGCGATGTTTTTTGAGAACATTATAACTCGTGCTTACTTTTGGGTAAATCATAAAAGTAGCAATTTATCTATTAATTGGGTTGGTTGACTTACTAATCCTTCCCTTGCCATTACTTTTATGTAATTGTTTCTTTTTCTAGCTTCATGTTGGTTTTATAAAATTTCGTCGTTCAAAAAAAATGTTTTATTCATCATGCCTTGTCGGATGTTGCATAATAGAAGTCACATGTGCAAAGAAGTCGAACCGGGCAAGATCAGGATTGACCTAAAATCGTATCCAAACCATATGCAAGTCGAATCGAAATCAATATTGAAGATATTGTGTTGGATTGATCAGCATTGTTGACTTTTGGTTTAACTTCTTTATTTGGGGGTCAATTTATGATTTGTGGACCTAATTTCACAGCAATTTATAACAATAATTGCAGGGAACCACCATCACTTCAAAAAAAGTAAGAATGAAAAACCATTTTCTTTAACTGCATATAAATTAAATGATTTTGTATCTATATTCGTCCATTGCACCATGTCCTTACTACAGCTTATTTTCTTTTTCCCTTTTTTCATGCTTACGCGTACCTCGACTAATCCTAGGGACCCTGGAGAACAGTCAAGAAAATCTACAATGGCCTTGCAAGAATCAAACCGGTGACCTCTAAGCAGAATCCCCAAATGTCTAAATCTTATTACCGGTTAAGGAAACTTCACAAGGTTATAAATTCACTTATATGGTCTTTGACTTATTAGAGCATCTCCAACAATTATATTGTTTTAAAGTAGAGTATTCAAAATCAAAATCTCGGAAAAATTTACTTTCAACTTCAGAAGCTACTCTATTGTTCTCGCAGATGCTCCTATGCGCTTTTGTTAATCATAACTTCATTTATGTTTAGTAAATTTGGTTAAAATGAAACAAGAATAATGTAATGAATATGATTATAAGAATACAAATACACAACCGATAAATGTTTTTGTAAAACTACAGATTTATAACTCTGTTTCTTACCATTCTTTCCCTTCCTGTATCCCTTTGTGCAACCGCAAGGCCATCGCAAATATCCCCGACCAAAAACGCGCCACCTCCAAACGAATATTATATGACAATCAATAAAAGAATATGTGTGGGAAATCTGCATCGAACCTTATGAACACCTAATCATCGGGATCCATTTCAACATCTTCTTCCAAGGGAGATAAATTGTTTGCCTTGCTTTCATCTTCTGAATCCATTTGCTCTTCATCTATTCCATCATCATCGGGTTGTTCATTCTCGTTGAGCGTACCGCTCTCTTGCAGTCGGGATTTGTCCAGGCTTTCTTCCATCCATTTGGGACACGTGTTGTGGCTGCTAGTTTTAGAAATGGTACAAGAGCATTCTGGGATTGGGTGGGAGAGGAATGATATTGGTTTTGATTGAATGAATTGTCTCTTTAGTCCTTCCTCTCCCAGGCTGTCGTTCAGATGCTTACGTACTGCTAGAGTCCAGCTTCGTTTTGGAAAATAAAGATGATCTTCGGTGCTGTTGAACAGATTAGCCAGAAATTTCCTGCTTGGAAAAGCCGGTTTAATCAGAAGCGCACGCTAGGATTAAAACAGGACAAAGAATTCAAGTAGATAAATTTTCATAAACCAAACTAAACAGACCCGTGCGCAGGGGGGGGGGGAGTCCCAGAAGACAGAGACTATTCCCGGAAAGACTTCATAGAAACTAGCAAATGAGCATAGTTTGTCAGGAAAATATAGTCTACATTATCTGGATCATGGTCGTCAATTTGTGAATTGAAAGGTGAAAGGTGAGAGCCGAATCAAATGGTGGATCGTCTGGACTTCATAGAACACGTACATATTAATATTAAAGAAAAGAAGTATTCTAGTGAGAATAAACCAAAATATACTTGTATCATCACTTCCTTTGTGGTCTTATTCCATTTAGTCGTTTCTTAGGGCATAAAAAATACCAACAGACAATCTTGTTGGTTCATGTGGCCACTAATATGTCCAGGATTAATAAACTCTACTTGAAAGTTCACAAAAACAGCATAGATAAAGTAAGAAATCATGGTAAACCAAGCCAAATCATTATATCCCGCCTGGTGGTGGGGTCCAGGGAGGTAAGATCTTCAGTGACCGGACCTCTACCCCCAAAAAGTAGTGTGGTGGTTTTTATGAAGACCCCCGCTAGTGAAAAGCATGTCAAAGACAAAGTCATTTAAAATTTTGCAAAGCTGGTTAAGAGTAAGCAATAACATACAAATAGACGCCGGTAAAAGAAAAGCATAACCAATTTATGGAAACTACACACCCCTAGTCTAACTCACTTATATCTACCACCCTCTACCTCTACAGCTCCCTACCTCCCGTCTACTCCAGCTAGGGATCTCCACCCTAGTCTGCTACCCTAATCCTGTGTCTCCAAGAGTCCTATCAAAGGCATGACCTCGGAAATGCCTAAAGCCGCCATGTCCAACCTCAGTTGCTCATCCCACGTCCTCCTTGTCCTATCCCTCCTCCTCGCCCCCTCGACTCTCACACTTGCTATCTTTCTCACTGGAGCCGCCATTTGTCTCCTAGGAACGTGACCAGACAACCACAATCTCCCCTCCCTTAACTTATCCTTGATATGCACAACTCCCAACATTGTCCAGAAGATTATACAATGGCAAATCAGGAAGGATTTATTTGCCTTATGAATCTAATTGTAAGAGTCATGAACCATACAATTTTGACACGGGCTTCTGCCACATAAAATATGAGACTGGATATTGATATCCTCTTTGCATCCTTATTATTAGAATCTTCAAAAAGTTAATCAGCACATATCTATATAAGTGATGGAGATAAGTGGTAATGGAAGGAGTTGAAGAAGCATACGTGTCTCTAAAGCATGGTCTTAGAATGCATAGTCTGCAGAAACAAAAGAAAGAAAAACAGTATAAACATCAAAACATGTATTTACCTGTCTGGTCGAAAAGTTCTGGCGGATGCCATCTCATAGAGCCGATGTCCCATGACCAAGCTTGAAAAATCTGGCCACCCACTACCATCATTATTGAACCCAGGGAAGAATGCATCTGCTTCTACTGATACAAGATAGTCAAGAGCATCCCACAGCAACCGGTGAGCTTTATCCCTTAAATCAATTGGTGAAGGGTCTGGCTCTGAATCTTTTTCTGCAACCCAACCATACCATCCTTCTTTTTCATGTTGATAAATAGGGCGGTCGGGAGGTGGAGGAAGAGGTCGAGGGCGAGGGCCAGCCTGATCCCATTCTTCCTTCAGCTTTTTGGCGGTTTTAATAGGAGGTGGATTGAAAGAGTTTGAAGGAAGTGGGGCTTCATTGCCTAATAATTTGTTTAGTTCGTGTTTATTGCATAAATTAGAACGATCCACTAAGTTAGTGTACATGGCACGAAGGGGGATCATGACACGTTGACCACCAAATGTTTCAGAACCTGCCAAGTAGATTCTTATTGTCGGTGGATAACCCATGGCTCGGAGGAGAAGTCCCACCTGCAAAGTTGATGGTGAATAGAAATAAATAAATATGTATGTGTGTTCATACTCTAAACCTAGAAATATAAATTTGAAAAATATCTCAATGAAGACGCTATGTTTTGCTTCATTTAATACTTGGTACAGTTACAGCTTCAAATTGTCAACGTCTTGAGAGAAACTCGGAGGCAAAAGTTTACGAATGTTAATTAAGCATGCAACTGCGATCTTTGATCATTTTTTGACAATGTGCCCACAGACTGCCATAGCAAAAAAAACAGATAACCATGAAGAATATAAACTCGTATACCTCTTCAGGCATCAGTGGACACGAGCCATTTAGTTTCCGAATAAATGAGTCGACAGTTAGTTCATCATGAACAGTTTTCTGCTTGATCAATTGTGCCCGTCGATACTGTATAAGTTCAGTATGGACATCCTACACAAAATAGATGACAGTTAGGTATGGAAGTGATAGTTTTGAGGATTTCCTTCATATAAGCATCATAGGTTTTGGCTGATCCACACTGCGATATTGCATGCATTATTTGAGTGACGCTGCCAATTGCATTTTCTATTATGATGCCAAAAAATCACTGAACTTCTTGTGAATTGTTGGTTTAGATATAATCACATCTGCAAAGGAGGAGTGTTCTTTGAGAAGAAGACTCAAAGAACTGATGAGGTATTCACCGATGCAGATTCTAGTAGAAGATCTACAAGTAGATACTGCTCATTTGTATGGGGAAATCTAGTGACTTGGTGAAGTAAAAAGCAAAAGGTAATGGTTCCACAACTGTGCTGAAACAGAGTTCCATATTATGGCCAATGGAATCTGCAAGGCAATTTGGCTCAAACGAGTACTAAAGGAGCTACAACAACCATTGGATGGTCCTATGATACTATATCATGACAAGGCTGCCATAAATATTCCTAATAATCTTGTGCAGCATGACATGATAAAATATGTAGAAATTGACCGTCACTTCATCAAAGAAAAGCTAGAGAATGAAGTGATATGCATGTCGTATGTTCCAATCCAACCACGTAGCAAGTAGTTGATATCTTTACAAAAATATTGTTCAAACCAAGTTTTGATGGAATCATCAGCAAGTTGGGTCTTATAAATATGTATTCCCCGACTTTAGGTGGATTGTAGGTTTAGATATAATCACATATGTAAATTATGTCAGGATAAACTAGTTTCCTAGTTCAGCATAAATTAGTTTCCTACTTTAGCAAAAATTACTTTCCTTTATAGATTAGTTTCCTATTGATAAGGAAACAAATTGATATTCAAACACAGCTACAAAACGAGGCAAAAATATTTCAAATTGGAAAAACTACATGAACCTTTTAGCCATAAGCCCATAAGAATATGTGTTCATTCTGATTGTCATATGTAGCTTGTTCTTTGATACCGAAGATTTATGGCATTGAATATCCCAAAAACTCAAATCTGTAACTTTTCCAACAATCTCACTTACAAAGCAATTGCACAAATTTGCTCTTTTTAATATGCAGACAAATAGTAATGTATCGTGCTTCAGTGAAAGATTTAAGTCTAATAATCTCTCTGTGAAACATAAATATTAAGGACAATGATTAGATGGAGAGAAACACAGAGGTAGAAGAATACTTGGGCATATTTTTGTACGGGCTCCACTGCCAGTAACACTACAACTGTAAAGTTAAAATAAAATAAATTGCTAACCTGGAAAAGCTCGGCACAACCCTTGTAAGCCAAGCTATCTCTTATCAGACCAGGATGATAAGCAAGATAAGGTTGTCCAGAAGCTCGTAACCTACATAAGAAAGATGTGATGCTCAAATACTAATGTGATCAAGGAGCAGTGAAAATTTAGCACTTCAAGGGATGGTGAGGATTAGTTCTCTCATGATGTCAAAAAAAGTAAATGGAGGTATATATCCAAGGCTCCAAGCTTCTTCTATGGGCCAATAAGAACTTAAGGTTCAACCAAAGGACCTTTGGCCTAGCGGTATCGGAGCCTCTAGCCTCCTAAGAGGTCAAGGGTTCAAACCTCACCAAAGGTGAGGAGGGTGTGTGAATTTATTTGTTGCATTTGCCGTATATAAATATTATATACTTCAAAAAAAAAAGAACTTAAGGTTCCTATACTAGGACTATGCCAATGAACTTGTAGCATCATATGTACCTCACCTCCAAATCACTCTACATGCATGGAAATCTTGGGCACTATTCCACTTTCTAGCATTCATGGTGAAGCTAAAAGAAAAAAATTAAGATCCACATGAACTTTGTCATATAAAAAGTTGTCTTGCATGTTCAGTAGTTCTTCCTCAACCCCAAATAAATGCACCAATAACATTTTACATGTTTGGTGATATCTTGATCCAATATCACCAGCAGCCGCGGATCCAGAAATTTATGTGATTGGGGCACACTTAGGGGTTGTTTGTTTTTAAAAAAAAAAAAAAAAAAACTCTTAATGGCTCTTAAGTCTAAATCGTTCAGACCTTTTTACACACCACCTCTTATTAATCATAACTAAAATAAGACTTTAGACCTCTTAAAAATCAAACGGCACCTTAGAGGTGGTAAAAATTCTGAAACTGAATAACCTTCCGAACCAAGACGATTTCGGGTTATTTGTGTTTTGGGTTAAACAGTTCGGTTAATCGAATAAAGATAACGTAATTTGCTTCAGTTTTCAGTCAACTTTTTACTATTTTGGTTAAACCAATAGCACATTATACTATTATTTATATATTTTACTATTTCGTTAAACTGAAATCAAGTACACATTGCACATCAATGCAAAATTTGAGTGATTCACAATGGACTAGATGGCTAGAGGAGCAAACGACTAAACCAATTTTTAGTAGAATAACATGTTGATACTCGACACTATATCAATTTGTAACAAACCTAGTTAATGATAAATCAGAATGCTTAATAGTTAATAAACATATAAATCAGTAGTGAGTTGCAAGAAATAAGAGAAGAAGCCAAGAAATTAGATTTAAACAGATAGAAATCAAATGGCCAAGAGGCCAAGAAATCAGAAATAAAAGATAAACCAGTAGCAAACCCAAAATCAAGAATAATTGTGGCGTGCTGGCCTGGGGGATGTGGTGGAATATCCCATCTGCCCAGGTTCGAATCCAGGCGTACACAACAATTGTGGCCACTGAGGTTTAATCAGGGCTGATGTCTTAAAGTCATACTTTGCCAAGGGATTAGTCTAAGTATAGCCTAGGACACCCTTCCCAAAAAAAATCAAGAATAACAATCCCAAGAACCTACATCAAATAACAATCAACAAATAGAGAACTACTTATTAACAAATAACAATAAATATAGATCTACAAAAGAATAAAATGCAAAAAGAAAGTTGAGAAGGCCAAAAAGAAATGAGGGCAAGAGGTCAAAAGAGATGGGGAAAAAGGTAAATTAAAAGAAAGTGCAAGGATAAAAATAGAATTTCTTTTTTCCTTCTAGATTTTGATTTAATTGAGGGCCTTTTGCCCCCACTCCAGAAAGAGTGGGTCCAGCCATGAATATTACCGCTTTATTCATTAACAATCACTAAGCATCACAAATACTGATAGCATGGATTTTGATTAACAAGATTCCTCTAATTTGTAATTATTGAAGGGTCTTTTGTCTAATAGTCACAAACTTTCATAAACTATTGGTTGAATCAAACTTTGCATTTATTTTGGGATGAAGTGGGTACCATACAAGTCTTCAAAAAGAAGACGAGGTTTTTTTTCACATTCACACTCCGTAATCCAACAGGCAGATTATTACTAGACAAAAGTAGGCCTTGGTCAACACAAATGCATGAGAAGTGCATTAAGTGGATGTTGAACTCATCTTTTAAGGTGTGATGCATAACTACCTAAAGAGATTATAACCGCCTAAAGGATATGCCTAAGAGTGATATGAATATGTTGTCTCATTTTGAGAGAACAAAGGTGATAATTAAGTTGCACTTAGCACTCTACATCTCTCTATAACTGAATAAAGTTCAAGAACAAATAAGATAGCTTTACCTTTTCACCATTAGATGAGCAAGTGCTAGAATCTCAGGACGGAAATGAAGAGCGTGAAATGCTACCCGACATCGGAGCCTTTGATATTCAACCAACTTAGACGAGAGGATAGGCTGATAAGAAAAATAAGCATTAGATTAGAGGAGAGAATCAATAGCAGAGTTTTTAAGACATTATATTTGGTTGGTAACTGGAATATAATAGTGGAAACTGTAAGAACTCCAATCATACAAAGACAAGTGCGATTTTTATAAATTGCCCCAATTGTTGGTATTTGTGAGCTTGGGTCAGTATAATCTATGCTGTTAATATCGCTGATATCTCAGATATCGGACCTTGGCAAAAAAATCGGTTGCAAAAAATGGGTAAAAATATAGGTTCCGATAATTTTGGCTGATATTTACCGATATTTGAGCGATATTTTGACCAAAATGTCGGTCTTAAATACCGATTTTTTTTGGGATTTTTAAATAACAACTATTGGGCTTTATATATTACTTGGGCCTCTTTTAATTAGTCAACTAAGTAGTCTTAGACTTCCAATTCCAACGTTCTTCTACGGTTCTACGGTCGAGCTTTCTTCCAGGCACGAATACGATGTTGAAACTATGTTTTTAACTAATGCATATGATCTGTTTATGGATGCATACATATATATATATATATATAATTCTAAGAAATATTATATGAACCAATATTTTTGGACCGATATATCACCGATGTACCACCGATATATCCGATATTTCAAATATTGGACCCTGACCGATATACCACCAATATCCAATATTAACAGCATAGAGTATAATGTTAATCACATTGTCGGTATATATATATATTCTAACCATGATCTGTTTACACGTAACAATCCAATAAGCTAGCTGACTTTGCTCATAGAAATTGTAAATCTCTCTGCGCATGGAGCATATTTGTGTTCATTAGTTCAGATACACTTGGGAGAGAGAAAGCTGCAGTTCAATTCAAGACAACTAGGTCGTCCTTTGTTGTGTTTTTGTTAACATTGGTACTAAAGCACATACATACACACATAATAGAGGGAGACATTCTGATTTGAGAAGGAAACGTTTTCCAAAACTCAACCACATTACTAAAGACCAACAATAGCAGTTTGACAAGCAAGATTTATCTAACGGTGGAGAAGGCAAGAATATACGAAAACTAATACCTGTAGACAGCCTCCATCCATGAGCACCAATCCAATAACCTTTGCCTTCTTTAACTCTGGCAAGAGTTCCCTAATGTAATAATCAGGAGAAGCCGACTTCTTTGGCTTAAAAGTACGAAATTCTTTGCGTTTTCTTGCCTCCTTCAGATTAGGGGGCAGATTTTTCACAATGATTACATCATTTTTAAGAGCGCTTATGAACTGTTCTTCATTGTAGAGGTATGAAAAACTTTTAAACTCGGAGCTGCAGAGAATTAAAAAAAATTTAAGAAATGCTCAAGGATTACAAAATAAAATAAAATAAAAGATTACTGGTCATTTCTAATTGTTCCAAACACCGCCAACTATACCTGATGCCTTTTGAATTTGTACTTTCTTGAATCTCTGGTATGACCAGAGTAGCATTGAGAAGCCTGGATATCGCAACAAGATCACAAATCTAGAAAAATGTCAAGCCCGTATAAACCTTTAGAAAAAGATTAGCAAATTACTGAAGAAAATTTTGAGATCAACATGAACATACCGAAGATCTAATCTTCTCAAATTCACCAAATATTTTGGCATATATGAAACCATTACTTGGGTCAACGGGAACTGCAACACGAAAATCAAGTTGAAGTAACAGGAAGCAAAAGAGTATGTGGAAAGTTAAGGTATTAGTGCTATTGGATACTGCATGAGAGCAAGTAAAGGTATGAATCCAATAATACTTAACTCAGAACTTAGATTAAATATGTATCACAATGACAATTTAACCATAAAGATAGAAGCTTCCATCTATCTGTTGATAGGAAAAGATGAAAACAGCAGTCGAAAGTATCTTAAATATTCTTTATAGATCTAGTTCTACAAGTTCCATAGCTTGTGATAAGTGTAAGACAAGGTAGACAGCATGCTCATTACCAGGATAGTGACTTCTAGGGTTTGCATACGGCTGCAAAACCTCTAAAGGTTTAACTTTCTTCCACAACTTCTGAGATCTAACACCCTGCAGTAACCAAAAAGAAACAAATAAATTATCAAAGTACGAATACTATAATTTTGGTTGATATTTACGAATTAATAATGTGCGAATTAATATATATACACTACCATAGAATTAGAGATCAAAGTACAAGTTTTACCTGTTTCCCTGCAACATCTATATTCAAATCCTCTATAAATCGTGTCATCACGCTATACTGTACTAGTTCCACACTTGTATTTGCAACAAACATGTGCACCAGCAAAGACAAAAAAGACAGAACCAGGCCTCCAAGTGCCACCCATTTGATTTTGGATCTGAACATCATAAGGATCTATCACACACTTGAGCAACGCTTGGGTTGTTACTTGTTACAGCTGCACCAGCAAATTAATCCAATGCCACCAATCATGACTGAAAATGCAACAGAAGTATAAAAAAAAGTTTAACTCCCGGGTAATATAACCAACTGCAAACCACAATTCTTTTGCCAGGTCATTACATCCAGTAAAATGTGTACCCTAAAGACCACTCACACTCCAATAACACTACACCTGCGCTACTGTGGCCAAACAAACCGGTTTAACGTCATCAAGAATTTGCATTTGCAGAACCACCGATTTGTTCTTCTAAGTTCCAATGTCCTGAAATTAATTTTGCCAATGAAATCAGCAAATAGGTCTATTGTCTGAATTTGAATTACTTGCTAATTGACTGTGGTCAAAATACATGGCATTTGAACCGATAATTTATTAAACTGGCTTCTGATTGCAGTTTCATTTTGGGATGCGGGGGTATAAAACCACCCGCTCACATCAAGTCACCAACAGAGCTAAGAATAATTCAAATGCATAACTAACTGAAAAATTTTCAAACGCCAAAATGTCATTGCCATAACAACTTCCCAAATCACTTTTTGCTATTAAACGACCAAATTAGTCCAAGAAATCACAAAATCTATGATGAAAAAAAAAATTTAAGTTCCATCTATATAACAGCTCAGTGATTAGGTTGGACATGCAAATTTATTCAACAAGATAAGAACTAATTCAACAATTTTACAATTGATCACTATTTTCAAAGTGCGAAGCATTGGATTGGTAAGCAGATCTGAAATCACAAATTTGTAAACACATAGATACAGCGCGTGCGTGTATGTGTGTTTGAACCTGAAATTCGTATAAACAGTTGGATTGCTGATCGAAATTTACGGCGAGATGGACGGACGATGAGGCGGTGGTTGAATGCTGCGGTGGCCGGAGAGAGCCTGCGAGTGTGACAGATGGAACAGAGGAGTGTGTGTGTGTGTGTGTGTGTGTTTTTCGGGTGGTGATTTGTTAAAAAAGAAAAAAGGGAGGGAGTGAATTGATGTTGCGTGTAAACTCGGATAGCGGCCTCGTTTAACTCAAATCTCGACAAAATTTAGTTTAGACGAAGGGTTCTTTGTTTTTTTAAAAATCCGTCTCGATGAATTTTAAGTTTGAATCGTTTAGACGTTTTTATATTTAGGGGTTGTTTGTTTACCTCTTAATGGTTTCATATCATTAAGAGACAATCTTTGAAGCGCTAAGAGGTGAATCTTGTTTGGTAAAAAAAAAATTTGTCTCTTAATGGTTCCAAAACCTTTTGAGTGATTTTTTTTCTTGGATCTTTCTTAATCATTATTCACCCTGATTTCATTCTAAACAATTACAAAACAACCATATTTCACTTTGAACTATATCATAAGTGTCTCTTAATCATTCTGACCACTTAATCATTCTGCACCAAACCATTCAACAACTGTCAAACAACCCCTTATATTGTTTTTTTTCCAGTTTTCAGAATCTTTTAACTCTTAAATACATCTAAAACTAAGAAGTGGTGACCTAACTTCTTAAAACCTCTTATTGCCTCCTCTTTTCATATGTTCTTCTTTCTCTCAAAACGCCCTCAGACGTTGCAAAAACAAACAGTCTTATTGATTCAGATTTCAGACTTCAGTATCACCTTTTATTAATTGGAAGTGAAATAAGATTTAAGACCTCTGAAAAAACAAACGCCACCTAAATTACAAATTTGGTCCCTATGATATGTTGCTTTCCGGGTTCTTGTTCTTGGATTTCATTTATGAAAAATGTAACCCTTGTGGTATGCATTTTGTTTCGGTTATAGTGTTTCATTCCAACGTCCGTTATGATTTTCTGTTAACTCCAGTAATATCTTTCTCTCACATGAGGAACATTTTCCTTCTAAGACAAAAGAAATCTCTTTTGGTTCTCTACCCACACCCCTTTCCTTCACCTTCCACACTCTCATACCTCTTTCTTCCATCCCTCTTCCAACGTAAATTAGTTGTCACAAATCCTTTTGCATTCACATTACTTTCACTTCCATTTTCTTTTTCATCAGTGGTCTCCATCGTCTTCTCCATTTGCTATTGCATTTACTTCGCCTTCTCCATCTGCTATAACTTCTCCCTTTGTCAAACTTTATTAAGACCAACCTAAACCGTCAATTTTTGGAACTCATCCGCTCTACCTCTGCTCCTTCCTTATACTTATTTAGGGTTTTAGGGTGTTGATTCTAAGGTGTGCACAAAGTTATTGTGTACGGTCATATCATATTGATGTTCTTAGGATGTTTATGTTCAGTGTTTGTGATTGTTTTTTAGATGTTTATGTGGTGGGTGGGTGTCTCGATGGTAGTGAGGGTGGTGGTGGTCAAAAATAATAATTATACACGTCATTGTGAAATCATCGTCATCTCATATTTTAAGGGTAAAATGACTGTATTTCCCTCGTTTAAGACAACTTAACGATTGGAAGTTAATGGTCGTTAAAGGGAGAGATTAAAACCAAACAAAACATATAAGACAAAGATTGATTTGTAATAAATAAAGTTTATGTGCGAGAACCCAAAGAAACAACACACCATAAGGACCAAATCCATAATTTACTCTTTAATTTACTTAAATTATAACTAGTATGTGGACCGTGCGTTGCGCGGTAACAATTTTGTTGTTCTTAAGAAATATGTTAAAGTATAATATAAGAAACGTAATTTGTTAGTTAACCAATAAAATACAATATAAATAAAATAATAAATGAACTGAAAATGTTTTAGATATCATTTATTTTTACTGATTAGATTTTTCATTTTATAAAATTTATTGGGTTTTTTTGGTTCAAAGTACTAACATCTTTTATTCATGGATAGACTTGACCATCAATTTAATAGTCATCATGATATCAACTTTGTTGATTGAAAGATTATAAATAAACACAAAATATTTTTCATTCATAATATTGATTTGTCTTAATAACAAATTGTATTTTATATATTATTTTATTTTTTATTAAACAAAATAATAATCCGATGGGAGATTTTTCTGTGATAAAAGAATATACTCCCTAAGATTTTTTTATTTAAAAAAAAAAACTAAATCGTGAATTTCTATTAACTGACATCTATATCACCAATTGAGCCCAATAATTTAAAATTTTTAAAATGTATTAACGCAAATTGTTTATCAATCCCTCATAGTAATTACTAATACCCTATGCCTACTATGCCAATTTTCGCTAGATTTTTTTTTAGAACAAACCCACTTCGCATTAAAATTCGTAGCCCACTCTCAAACAGACTTCGTCTTTATTAAATTTTTAACTCAACCGTCCAAAAGTACAAATCTCGTAATCATAACGCATAAAATCAATTATCACAAAATTAAATCTTTCAACAAAAGAATTCATTGTTTATGCATATTTTGTATGTAAGTAAACAAAAAAAAAACAAAATTTAGCAGCAAAATATATTAATGCAACATATATAGAAGCACAATTAAACCAACATCAATACTTGCACATTCACTCATACTTCCTTGTTGTCTTGCACCCACGTTTAGAAGGATCAAAACAAAAAGAGACAATTGTATAAGTTAAAAAAAAACAAATAGATGCACCAAAACATAAGCCAAATGACAACAATACACAAACATAAACTTAACAATAAATATAATATTGTAAGCTTTATTGAGATTTAAATTGAAGTAATTAAATCCCAAGAGAGGATTGAAAGAACCCTTCTATTAAAATTTTGTTAAATCCTAAGATGAAAAACAACCGGATAATAAAAAATACCTTTGCAATTTCTGGATGTTGGGGAGCTTTTGAGGCACTATCTCATCGGTTGGCGTCAATACTCGATCATCAAAGCCTTTAATATGCAAAATTTTCAGTTATTAATCCTAACAAACAAAAAAAAACATTCAACTCATCATTGATCAAAAATAACAAATCTCGATTCATTGATCAAAAAACTTTTCAAAGTTCAGAAAATGAAACATACCTCAATTCATGATTCATCATAAGAACAAACAACCCACTTTGTGGAATCTAAAAAAATATAAGAATTCTAGAATAGATAATATCTTTGTTCTTATAAATGTTGTTGAAGTTGTAGCATGTAGTGACAAAATCATTTCACTGTAACATGAAACTTGCTCTCAAGTATGAATTCAACTTGATCATAGCCCTGTATAACATATATGCATATAATACAAACACGTAAACATGTATTTGTACAACACCAAACTACTTTTTAAATAAACAAAGTTACAATATTGTAGGCAAACAATGTACTTTCAAATATTCAACTATAGAAAAAAAATCAGACACAAATTCTTAATACAAACTTGGGACAATTTTATAATAAAAATTAATATTAATTTTTTTGGCAATACTTTTACGACCATGTCGTGGATGTTTTTAAAATCCTAATAAAACCCATGTTGGGTTAGAAAGAACTTTATTTTAAGTTACAAAAAATACAAAATTTAAGACAAAACATTATGATTTGTATAGATCGGTGCATGATAGCATAGTAGAGATGAAGAAGTTTCATCGCAGGAACGCGGCTGCGGCAAACATAGAGGAGGATCTTTGGATATTTATCTTTCTTTTAGGGATAGACAAAGATGTTAGTTCAAACTCAAAAAATCACTCGAGCATTTATGCAAACAGTTTGTATTTGTGTGTAGGAACAAATATATTGTAATTACCGCTCATGACAAAACTAATGGAGAGGAAGAAATTGAGATATAAAGACATGGATAGATGAAGAGGTGGGGAAAGTAAATAAATTGCAATAAACAATGAGTTAAAAAAGGGCAATTGAAAAGTTTGAAGTTATGCCTAACAATTAATTGTTGTTTGCAAAATTATAAAATTGAAAAAGAAAATTAAAAATAGATATTGTGGGAGAAAAGTTGAGTAAAGGAAAAAAATGATAAATGATGTTCTAAGCTTGAGGAGATGCACCTCATACATGGTGGTTTAACCTTTAATTAATATATATATAGAGAGAGAGAGAAAGAGAGAGAGAGAGAGAGAGAGAGAGAGATTTTATTCATTTATAAACATTTGTTAACTTATCAAGAAACAAAAAATTAAATAAATAAAACAATAGACTCATTTAATAAAAGTTTTGATTTGTAAGCATTGTTATTTTACTAAGAAATAAAATAGACTCATTTAATAAAAACTTTATTTATTATCATTGTTAGTTTACTAAAAAATAAAAATAAATAAATAAATTCATTATAAAATTATTTATTGTAATATATATATATCATCACTTTTGGTTTTCCTTTTATATAGATAGATAGATAGATAGATTGCTAAGATTTGAAGTTATGTTGACTTTTTTGTTTGTTATTAAAAATTGATTTGTTCGTTTTTTGTTTTATTTTATTAAGAACTAGCTTTAAAACCCGTGTATTACACGGGGTAATTTTAAAAAAATTAAATCATGCCAGAAAACTTATCTTACAGATATGAATGATTATCGAAAGTACGATGCTACTTTTTCAAGTTTTTCTACCTTCACAATTGTTTTTTTTTTGTATCAAATCTCATACTAATTTCAACAAATCTCATAGTAATCACGACACATTAATTCGTATATATTTATGATATTTATTTAATAATATAATTAAATCTCAAAATATTCAATATTGAGCTCATTTCAAAGGTATTGATGAAACAATTACAATGGTATAATTTGTAAAAAATAGAAATGTTTTTTTAATGCATTTTTGTTCATATACATCATTTATGTTTATATGATAAGAGTCTAAAATGAAAAATAAAAAAGTAAGGGATTAAAAATAAACTACATACCTAATAATAAGGGTAGTAAATGTAACGTATAATTAAAAAATTGAATTAAGAAAAGATTTAAGGAGGAGTGAATGTGGGTGTGCTATGCGTCCAGATACATATTAAATTGAATTAAGGAAAGATTTAAGAGGAATGAATGTGGGTGTATTATGCGTCCAAATACATATTTAGGCGGGAAAATACTAAAGTCCGCTCATCAGAAGACGACACGTGGCACTCCAGTTACTTATTTATTATATGTATAGATTATATAATTGTATTTGCGTAATTCAGTGAGATACATCACGATTTTAATGTTTTATTTTATTTTTTTGTTTTTTTTTATAAATTTGTTTAATTCAGACTTAATAATATAATGTTTTTTATATATAAAAAAATTAAGTATTTTGTTAGAATTTAATGATTATCTTATATATTTTAATGACATCTAAAAAAAAATAATCAATTACATATTTAATAATATAATTTAAACAAATTTATAGTAATATAATATATTAATTAATAGTAATACATGGAAAGTTCTGCATAAAAGAAAGGTCCTGCACATACCAAATTGATGGGTGTTAGAAGTCTGTAGTAGTAATATGTATCTTATGCTTTAAAACTTGTAAATTAAGAAAATTTTAAAATCTTGCATAAAATGATAGTTCCTTGTGCCTAATAATTTGTATTTAAAATTTTTTTATCTGTGTTTTATAATATAGTATAGATAAGGGTAAATTACATTGGTCCATGTGGTTTGTCAGAAATAACATTTTTCATTCTTACAGTTTTAAAATTACAAGATGAACATAATGTTCGGAGTTGATCCCTTTCTCTAATGGAAGTTAAAAAATTCCTTTAAATGACGAGTATTTTCATTCTTTTATCAATTTTTTATCTTTTACAATTTATTAGTTTTCTACCTTATTTTATTAAACGATTATATTTGTTAAACTTTTATTTTGTGCACCTAACGTAACTTTCACAATTTAGATCATATTTAAACTATAAATCAAATCTTTATAAATGGACCTCTTGGACTTTGATCACACAATTCAACATTTTAGGCTCTACCTACATAGTAAGGCATACTCCAAGTAGAAATTGTAATTTATTATTAATTAATTATAAAGTAAACTACAAATTTAGTCCCGGTTGTTTATCAAAAATAACACTTTTTTCGTCTTTACAGTTTTGAAATCACAAGATGACGATCGTGGTTTAAAAAATGTCAAGATTTAGTTCCTACCTTTAACGACAGCTAAAAATTTTAGTTGAATAAAAGGTATTTTTGTCATTTTATCCATTTTTTTTGTCTTTTACCTAATCAAAATCGATCTATGATTTTGGTTCTTGTATTTTTATTTTATTTTATTTTTATTGGATAAAAGATTTTTTTACATGTCACCTCTTAATAACTCTTAAGTTTGAATCGTTCAGACCTTTTTACATGTCACCTCTTATTAATCATAACTAAAATACGACTTCAGACTTTAGACCTCTTAAAAAACAAACGACACCTTAGCCATGTGTATCATGGTTGGTTACAATCCCTCCTCCATTGGTTGGGAGGTGGACTAAGGTCTTATTTGTGTTTTCATTTTAAACTCCTAATCATCACTTATGTATGATTCAGTTAGACGTTTTGTAATTCAAACCGTTTGTCTTTTTATTATTTTCAGAGTCTTTTTATCTCTTAATGTTAGGACATAAAATGTCCTTGGTTAGAAAGTTTTGTAAAGGCCTCTTTGTTTTATATTGGGCCTTGTATTTAGCATTTGGGTTTGGCCTTAAATGTTGTACATGGGATGGTTGGTATAAATAGGTTCATGTTTGTATTGTTTTAGAGTAATTCATATTCACAATGTAGTCGTACAAGTTTGCAAGTGTTTCTAGAGAGAGAAACATTTCTTCTCTCTAGATTGTGAATAAAACAATAATGTTCCTCCCCAATTCATGTCTTGTTTGATCAATCTACATTGAATTAGTTGTGATTTGGACCTAATAAGTGGTATCAGAGCCTAACTCGAAGAAATTATTCATCGATTCGATCAAATTCACAACTTCTTCAATGGAACAATAACTTCGTGTATGAACAGTACATGTCGAATGTAAATTTCTTCATTTTGGAGCTTAATTGATCAAGCTTTGATGTTAAATTGATTCTACACTTAGAGTCTAGCCAATTGGAGTCAATTACAGTGAGAAATTTCATCAATTTGGAAGAAATTGATCGATTTTTGAGAATTTTGGTTCGAAAAGTTTTTTACACTGTATGATGATCGAACTTCGTGATTTAATGGTTTTTGGACGTGAGCTTCAACACATAAAATGTTTAGATTCACTTTTTGAACGTGTCTACAAAGAATCATCTTGAAATTCTCAAAATCATGAAAGTTATGGCCTAAATTCGCTTTCAGACTCAACTTTTCGCAAGATCCTAAGAATCCGCAAGTTCATATGAAGAACTGGCAAGCTTCATCCGTGGGTGACAAACAATAATTTTTCTAAGGCAAGAATGCGCAAGTAGTTTCCTACGGAAAGTCAAGAATCCGCAGAGTGTTGTATGCGGAAAGTGAGGAATCCGTAGAAGCTTGCTTACGGAAAGCTAGAATCCGCAAGATTTTGTCTACGGAAAGTGTTGAACTCGTATCCTTTTGCTTATGGGAAGCTACTGTGCACTATGTTGTTTTGTCAAGTATAGAATCCGTAGAGGGCCACTTGCGACAAGTGATGAACTCGCAAATAGTAGCTTACGAAAAGTAAGAATTCACATGTAGTTGCCTGCGAGAAGCGAATAATTCGTACATAGACGATTGCGGAAAGCTTGAATTCGCATATAAGCCTTTGCGGAAAGTGGATTATCTGCTCATGCCACTTGCGGAAAGTGCTTTTTCACGATTAATGATCTGCGAGAAGTTGGTCTGCGGAAAGTAAAGCAATATGGTCTACGTAAAGTTACTGTTCACAACCTATTTTGCGACAAGTTTACTCTGTTCCCGAGATTTTTTGCATAATGCTATGTGACATCACTCCTATTATCAGTTGGTCACATATTTTTAGCAACTGGTCAGAATTTTACAAAGCTCATGCCAGTCAAGATTTTCAGATGTTGGGTATTTGGATTTGGTCTCTGATTGGATTGGATTAGCAGCTTGAGTATTTGCAATCATCATTCTGGAGTTTTCTTGACGATGCTAGACCTTTGAGTGCTCTTAATCATTCTTTTGATCTGATCAATCAGAATTTTGAGTGCTTGCAATCATTGTTCTGGTGTTTTGGTTGTGATCCAGACTTTTGAGTGTTTATAATCATCCAGCTGATTCGTGAAGAAAGGAGGTATGAGTTTATTCATTCAGTGTTCTAGAAAGCAGTTAGAAAATGAGCATTCTTCATCAGTTGTTGAACAGATATCAGAAATTTCTTCTAACCTTAGTCAAGTAGTGTTTGCTACATGTTGTTTCCTCCTATGAGCTGAACTGAAAAAGTTTTTAAGTTGAACTCCTATTCAACTCGCGGTTCAAAGACAAAGTCGTTGTTATAAACTGAAGATGCATTGTGGTTGTCAAGCAAAATTCACACGTTTCTTTCTTATGGACATAACGAATGTGTTGAATTTTTATGAGATAAAAGTTTTCTTGAGTGCACTCAATCGAGGTTATTGTGCACATCGAATCTGGTATTAAAGTTGAAACTTTGATGAATAAGAGTTTTATTCAAGGGGGAGCCATAACTATCTTGAAGATACGCAACGCTATAGTTTTCCAAAGAAATCAAGGGGGAGAAGAGATGGAGCTTAAAGAGGATGATTCATTTACAAAACTTTAGGGGGAGAATGTTAGAACATAAAATGTCCTTAGTTAGAAAGTTTTGTAAAGGCCTCTTTGTTTTATATTGGGCCTTGTATTTAACATTTGAGTTTAGGCTTAAATGTTGTACATGGGATGGTTGGTATAATAGGTTCATGTTTGTATTGTTTTAGAGTAATTTATTTTCACAATGTAGCCATAGAAGTTTGTAAGTGTTTCTAGAGTGAGAAACATTTCCTCTCTCTAGATTGTGAATAAAACAATCATGTTCCTCCCCAATTCATCTCTTGTTTGATCAATCTACATTGAATTAGTTGTGAGTTGGACCTAACACTTAATATATTATGTACAAAAAAATATTAACTTTATCTCATAAATCTCCTCTTATTTTCGTCCAACACCATTTTTTCGATTTCAATGTTGGTTTTAGCCCAAATGCACCCTAAATTTGTAAAAACGCAAAATATGGAGATTGTAGATTTGTGTGTTGGCTTTCCAGAACATCTTGAATCACTTAAATTGGGACTTCGGTGTGTGAGATATGATTAAAACTCCACAGTCTCGCAAATCTGGAATCATCCTTCTTTTGTTTTTTGTTTTTTTTTGTTCGTTCTGTCCTTCGATCATCGATGCTCACTTCAATTGATGTATTTAAGTTGAATTTTTTAGGAATAAAATAGACAATAATATATAATCAGACGACTTACAAAAACAAACAGTCTTATTAATTCAAGTTTCAGACTTCAGCACCACTTCCTAAAATCAGAAGTGAAATCAGACTTCAGATTATAACACCTCTTAAAAAACAAATGACCCTAAATAATCAGTTGAGGCAAGGTATATGATTTGACCCTGAGCACCACTTAGTGTCACGGAAAAAGACGATTTTCCTCCCCATATGATGGTTGTAGGAATTGTACGATGGGGACTCTAGAGAACCCTCTCCTATTTGTATTTTGTAATCGTTGTCGGTGATACCCCCTTGCCCTTTCAATCATCGTCGTCTGTCAAATAAACCACTTCTATTTTTTGAATTTAATGTTTTTTTTTATGTTTTAACCATCAAAACTCTATTTTTTGTGTTTTCATCAATGGATACTTTGCATTCAGAAGTATTCTAGTCATTTATAGGGATGCAGATGGGTTGGTATTAACCCTAAAAGCACTACAACCGAGGTCTGCAATTCAAAAAGATACAAACATTTATTCAAGAAGGACGAGTTTATATACGGTGATAAGCTTAGAGATGACAGCTACATCGTATCCTACCATGTCAATACAGGGAAAGACGAAGATTTTTGGAACCCACTGTCAAGTGGGAAAGACGTTTGATAGTAATGGTTGGATGTACTATGCAAGTAGCATACTCGGATCAAGCAACATCTCTTTTGATTCAAAGCGAGTCCAGGAATATATGACAGGTTGGGCGGACGGTCTCTCAAGCGATTCTTCCAATCTTTTTGCATCTTGTTGTGAAGGGAAGCCTAGTTATTAGTAGCAAAAAGAGAAAAATGAAGGGCTGGGAAGGGTACTCCGAGTAGTGGGTACCTCGTAGGACCTCGACCCGCCTACTCGGGTCTTGTATGGATATGCAGGAAGGGGTGCTCCTAGGTGTGTGTAGGGGTTGTGTTTGTTCGCGAGAATGGATTCCTCGTCAAGTCAGTTGGGAGGGGGGTGGCCATTTAAACAACCCAATCCAAATCCAATTACTTCAGCTTATGAAATCATAATTCATGCAACCCTCTTTGAAAACATAACCCAACCCAACCTATTACATGTCATTTTGGGTTGGGCGATTTGAGGTCATTTGAACAACTCAACCCAATTACATCAGTTTGGGAAATCATAACTCATTCAACCCTCTTTGAAAATATAACCCAACCCAAGCCATTACATGTCAGTTTGTGTTGGTGCGGTTTGGGTTGGGCGGTTTGAACGTATGTTTAAAAAAATGATTATATTACAATTTCAAACCCAAAACAAGTCATATATTACTAGTTGATAATTAATCAGTCAAAAATATTACAATTGTAACACCCGTAATTTTCGGTAAGCAAATGTCAACCCATACTTTGTTGCAACTTGTAATTGATAGAATTATGTCAAGAAACCATTTCATGCGGTCCCTATGTAACACCCTAAAAATAGGGATAACAAAAATCCGAAAATAAACGGACGTGCGGTATATTAAAATTGCCATAGCAAGAGCCTCCCAAAAATGGGGAATTAATACAAACCTGTTTAATCACAATTGTAATTTAACGGACAACAAATAACAACCAACTAATCTAATTTCTACAACTAGAAAAGAGATTACAAAAGGGTTGTCATCTATAAACCCAACGGTTCACTCCAAAAGCATAATACGTCCAAGTGCAAAATCCCCAAGCTCTCACACAAAGCAACTAAACCTGCTTAGGACCGGCACCGCTAGAACATGAGATACACATCGACACCAAACAAGTGTTAGGCCAAAAAGCCTAGTGAGTTGAACAATAATAAGCATGCATGAACAGTTACAATTCTTATCAGCAGTTAACCACAGTTCAACAAATGTGGAGTCAATAGGAGAGACCTATAGCACCAATCAAGTTCCACCCAAAGAGTCGATATACCTTGATGCCCTATAACAAGAGACACCCGAAAGGCCCGGCACATCCGAGGACTACAACCATGGCATTACCCCGAATGACGGAGGTCTAGGCACATACCATCACGGTGGCGCCCAAGACTACTTCCTCCTAATGTCTACTGACTTGGTTCGTCCAACATATTATATAGGAGGTCTTGAGGTATATTCCAACCAAAACATTTCGATACCAACCATGGGTACAATGTTACAATCCTAACACATAAGTCCAATATGAGACCCAAATACCAACATAATCAATGTATAGATATTAAATCACCAAAAATGCATTCCAAGTAGAATTTATCATCTACTATACCACATATATCCCAAATCATGTCAAAATATCCAATATGTACATTCATGAAGTCAATCCCGAATATCCGACCAATCTTGGAAGCTATGATCAAGAGTTCACCATATTCATCCATTTCTTCAAGGTTGTAGCTAGGGTTTATAGGTTTCCACCAAAACATAAGTGGCAAGTTCATCCCCTCCATTTCCGAACTTCTTTATGAGTTATAAATGTTTCATTGATAATTGCCTAGTGTTTTATTTCTCCAATTTCGATTTGGAAGATTTTGAGAAAAGTTAGGTCAAATTAGGGTTTTGGGTCAAAATGGAGATTTTGATGTAATATGTTGGGTGAACGATTCTAAGTGGTTAGATATGATTATTTATGGTTAAAAACTTGTGAATCTAGGTTTTTGGAGGTTTTGGCTTGAAGACCCAAATTTCTTCAAATGAGCTCAAGTTGGGGAAAATCTAGATTTAGCCTAAATCTAGCAAGGTAAGTTCAAGTTGCTTTGTGAAAACTATGTACATGCCAAAATGTGTATTTTGAAGTAAAAATATGTTTCACTTGGTAATTATCAATGTGTTGAGTATTTTGATAAGTTTTCATATTTGGTAAACGTAGGTTGATTTGATCTCATGAAAGGCCCATATTTGGGATTTGGATAGTTTGATAAGTAAATAGCATGACTTATGCATTTTTGGTGATTTTGTACAAATGAAATCTATTTATGATTTATGCGTTTTTGGGTGTGTTTGATTTCATAAATCATTTGAAAATGCATGTCTCCGTGTTATGAGATATTTTGGAAACATAACGGTATGAGCCCATTTGAAAGATCTTCTGTCTCAATCCGTGATGAGTTTTGGGTTAATCACATCTTTGAGGTATGTGTCTGTGTAAACGCCGTTTAAATACGTTTTATTATTTGGGGACTATTATTTGTTGGGCAAATGGATTTTTAGCATTTTAGCTCGGTTTTGACTTAAAAGAGTCTTGAGGACATTTGTCCGGTTTTAATAGCTCAAGTTAGAGCCCCAATTATGATTTGCATCTTAATGCATCTTGTTGTATATTAATGATAATTACATGCTCAAGTGCTTTAGTCATTTATGTGTAGTCATGTAATTTTAGACTGTGTTGCATTTGATCCATAGGCACGTAAGCCAGTCTTTATTTGATGGTCAACTGGGTGTTATGGGATTTGACTCTGAGACCCATGTTTTATGACCTGAACATTTCAAGTGTACACTAGGAGGGCTGAGTCCGGTTGTGCTATCGTGTTAAAAGGCGTTTGGGGTAATGCCTTGGAGGTAGTCCTTAAGTGTGTCGGGACTTTGGTGGTAATCATGGTAATATTCACTAAGATCAGTTGTCTCTTTGGGTGTAGCTTGAAAGGAGTCGTAGGGATACTTGGGCTTTTATGTTGTGAAGTGTCATACGATTAACGTTGTATGAGTGATATACTTTTGTGTTCCTCCACTTTCAATGGATACGGGTCTCCCCCGTTATCAGACAACAATACCTTGGATATTATAAGGTCCACACCTTGATATTTGGATTTCATTCCATTTTATGGTTGTGTGAGTATGGGGTTTTAGTTCCATGTTTTCGGTGGCATGTCATATTTATATGAATTTATTTTCCCATGATTTATGGGTTACGTTTTATGACTCATCCGTGTTTGGATGTCTTGCATAATAGAGTTTTATTACCGTTCACATTATTTGGAAGTTTGATACGTTTTCACGTTTTGAGTGAGTTTTGGGTTGTGTCACTTCATGAGGGAATGTTTCGTATTGGGGCGTTCATCTTTAAAAATGCGTGTTATTGGAAAACAAGTCGTTTTCATATTTAAAGTAAATCATTTTGAAAGATTATGATTTAAATTGCATTATTTTCTTTTAAAGATATATTTATTCATGTTGAAAACTCTTGAACTCATTTGACGTTAGCCTAACCTTTTTATTTGTCGGCATGTGCATCAGGTCCCGGTTGGGGTATGATACTAACGACACTGCGAAGAGATGAATATTAGATTTATGCACGAGGGTGAGTAGCTTGGTGAAGTCTTCCGCGGTTATCTTGGGAATAACAACTTGTATTTTGGTTAAGTAACACCCGACCTTATTTAGTCTTAGTATGTGACTTAGGTTATTGAATGTTGGTGTTAATTTTATGTTTTTAAGATTGAAGTATTTCCAAGGATGAATTGGTATAAAGGATTTTATCATTTATTTGGGTCATTTATCGAAGTTTTTGTTTAGTTGTTTTTTCCAAATTTGTGGGCGTTACAACAACCATCAAAGTTTATGTGTAATTGTATTAAATATACATGTCATGATACATATTACAATGAGAACATTGAATTAAATTGACACTTTCGATCAATGACGATGGTTTTCAAATTTTCTTACTCCGATGTTGCTTTAACCTCAACATTGAGTTTGTTCAAGTTGTCTACTATTAAAAAAACAAAAGCTAGGCTCACCGGATTATTGTCCCATCTTAGCGCTCAAGGCATCAAAAGAGAATGTAAAATTTTCCAAAAAAGTTATAAGAACTTTAATTAAGCTTGGGAAAAACAGTTTCAAAAGAGTGAGATGATTCGGATTGTTCAAAAAAATTATTGGGTAAATAGTATAGAACAAAGGACGGAAATCCATAGTAAAGATTAAACCTTGAAAATCACATGAGTAATCAACATGTTCCTCCCATGATCGGTCAAATGTATTCAAATAAGTGTCATTCCAATTTTCATAGGGAGGTGCAAGTGAAGTGTAAGTGCCAATATCTTGAATATTTGTACAAAAAAAATAGGATATAATAAACACGTTTTATACAAGATATCCAAAATATCAACAAACGAGTTTGACAAGGAAAGAGGTGTTTTTGTTTTTGTTGAGATGGGTCCCATTTTACCACCTGCAAAATGAAAGACGTCTCCGCCAAATTCGCTCCTCCTCAGTCTCTCTCCTCCGCCGGATTATCAGAGAGAGAAAATAACTGCCACGCCGCGGTCGACGACCACCATGGATCCTATTCATACTCAAGATGAGAACAACAGCAACCAGGAGACTGTCTCCTCCGATAACCATATTTCTACCATCGTTATCATCATCGGTACTTTATATTTCTACTATTGTACATGTGCGTATGTGTGAAGTAGCGGATTTAAATTACGTTTGATGATTTTGATTTTTGGTGATGGAAATTGGAGCAGCTATGCAGACGGAAGCACTTCCTCTTGTGGACACTTTTAAGCTAACGGAGGACCGAAATTCTCCGTGAGTGTTTGCTTTACTCTTTTTAAGTTTAATATTTTGTTACCTATTCATTATCGTTAGAGTTAACTTTTTTTGCCTCCTAGTTCGTTGATTATGTATGCGAAGAAAGGAAAAAAAATGCCCAATTTTTGTTTATGATTGCTTTAATTTATCAATATGTTTAAATGTCATTACCAAATATGGAGTATTGTTAATCGTTCCAGGCAAAAACATACATTCTTGACTTTTTTAAGAGGGTTAATATATCAAACTCGATGTGAATTCTTTTTTCTTTTTGTGGAAATTTTGATTGATCTGCCCAATATCATGTTACCACGCCTACACGGCACAAGCCATGCCATTAGATATATATATGGGCTATTGGGTTCCGGTGAGAATTGAAGTTATAGTGAGAAGGGATTTCCCCTTGGATCAATCCTAATTGAAGATCAATACTAATGTGGTGCACCGAGAAGCACCGGATCAATTCCCGTGATAACGCAATTCTTGGGGGTGGGGTGAGATTAAGGGGGTGTTTGGTTCATGGATTTTGAAGGAATTGGAATGGATAATTCCTTTGACCAAATTCCAATTCCTTTGTTTGGTTCACATATTGATCATGATGGAGTCCTTTGAATTCCATTGAATTCCACAAATCAAGGAATTCATCATTCCTTAACTAAAGTGAAAGAATTGAATTCCATCCAATTTCTACCAATCAAACGCATGGTCAAATTCCATTCCAATTCCTTCAGAGTCAAATTTCTTCAATGGGTTCCAATTCCATCAAATTCCATTATGCGAACCAAACGCCCCCAAGAGTATCAAGAATCCAGATCCCTTCTTACGCTTCTCACCTTAACTCCTATTCTCACACGATCATTCGTCTATATATGTATGTATATAGGGGACAGTTCATTTGAGAACCCCAAATAATTTGAGAACCAGGAACTTATGTTTATAGCGTGTAATCATCGAAAAATACACACTATATAAATTTCATCAAAATATGTATGCTGTCAATGAGCATATACTATATATTCATTAATGAATATATTCAACTGTATTTGTATTTTGTCAACAAGTATATTCAACAATATGTACACTAAAAAAAATAGTTCCCCAGTTCGACAGTGTTTATCAGATTCTGGTATGGATTTATGTATAAGTTCATTATCTACACCACAATGCTAACATGGTTAGAGGACTAAAACTTAAAGAAAACAACATTTTTCTATGGTGACAAATGCTTGAGACTAATTAGGAATAAAGATAACTTTAATTGGGTACTAATCTTGTGTGGGTGTTTACTTATTGAAAAATGAGAAACCAATATGCCAAATATTGTTGTGCCTGTGGTATGTCACATGTTTGATGCTCCTTATAATGCAGGAACTTAATTTCTTACACACACACACATGTGTGTGTGTATTAATTTATTTTAACTCTAACTTTTAATTTTAATTATGCAGGTTCCCAAAAGGAACTCCTTGGGTTCGCTATTATGGTTCATACAGAGGTCTGAATGTAAATATCTTATGGCCGGGAAAGGATGCTGCTTTAGGTGAGTGTTAGGTCTTCAGTTAGTGTATGATATTAACTTTTCCTGTGACCACTATGAGGACATTTTATCTTCTATCATCAATTCTTATGCTCTTCCGAGGCTTTTAAATAGTCTGGTTTGTAACTTTGTATTATATATGTATGTTAGGACTTAGGAAGAATAATTACATTTCCAAGTTAATCAATCAAAATCGTATTTACCAATCTAAAAAGAAGAGGAACCAATGTTCAAATAATTACAGTTTCTTATATTACCTTTTTTGAGGGTAGTATAGGTTAGGGGTGGAATATCCTACCCCTGATTTGGTTCCTAGGATTTTAATTTTTCTTTTTCACAGCATTTCTCGCTTAATATCAAATGTGACAAAGAACTGTCTTTGCTTATAACAACTATGATAGGTGTGTAATGGGAATTCAAAGGTTCTAACTGTACGATCTGTTATGATTTACATAACCGAATTTCATTTTTATTCTGCATACTTGTCACTCCTTTTGGGTATGACCATGGATTTGTTATGACATATAAAGTTAACATATCTGGCTTGCAAATACATAGTGCACTTGGTTTCTTAACTATAGTTGATTATCATACAATTATCAAATGCATCATACTTTTGCTTTTGCTTTTGCTTTTGCTTTTGCTTTTACTGATGCTGATGCATCACATTCATGTAATTATTTGGTCAACGAAATGAACTTATTAACTCTTGATTATTATTCCTCAGGAGTCGACAGTGTTGGTACTGTTTCTGCATCTCTTGTGACTTATGCCGCTATTCAAGCATTGCAGCCAGACCTTATTATAAATGCTGGCACTTCTGGTGGCTTTAAAGTATGGATTTAATTTTCGTTATTCCATAATCATTTCATTCCCAGTTTTATTTCTAAGATTATTAGCATTTTGTAGTCTGTTCATAAGTTTTTTTCTGTTGAGGAAACCATAGTTCGTATTTATTCTTTCTAAGATGAAGGCTGTGTCGATAACAATGTTCTGGGGTGCCGATTTTCTTTTAAAAATAAGTTGGTAGAGAAACATCTGTGGTGTCGATGCAATCATGCAATTACCGCTTTTGTGGTTTAATGGTGTTTTACCATGTGCACAAAAGGTTTCATATTGATTATTTACTAACAGGCGTACCATTTATTGTCTTATTTCTTTTATGTAGTTCTTATCTTTATACATGTTGCATGTCTCAATGGTTGCTTCTTTAACATGAATTTATAACCTTTAGATATTTGCAGGCAAAAGGAGCTTGTATTGGTGATGTCTATATTGCATCAGAAGTTGCTTTTCATGATAGAAGGATACCAATCCCGGTAAGCTGCACTGATCGTTTCTTGTATTTTTCATATAACCAGTTTGGGAGCCCTCCTGGCATACAATAAATCCTGAAATTTTGTTGTGAATATGTTTGTGGTTTTCATATTGCTTGACCATAAGCGAGAATTCTAGAAGGCCAGAGAATGTTTTTTCAAGGACATGGGTATCATTAAGATATATTTTCAAAGTGTGCCTACAGAGTTATTCTTTAGTTTATGAATATCCCGAGGTTTGACACAGAAAGTATTGCCTGTGTTGAACACTGAGGTTAGGGAATCCATTTGAAGTGGTAGAGGCCAAAGTATTCTTGGAATTAACATAGTCTGCAAACAATCTCCTGATATATTTATTGTAGACAAATCGTTTGATTTTTGTTTCCAATTGACTTCTAATATGCACTTAGTTACTTTCTCCTGATACTGCAGGTTTTTGATCTGTATGGAGTTGGTGTGCGGCAGGGTTTCTCAACACCAAATTTGTTGAAGGAGCTCAACCTTAAGGTATACAACACTATGACAATATTGAACACCAGTCTTTAGCAATGTCTGAGTCTATGGATTCAAGTTTTAATTTTTGTAAATTCATAGTTCATGCCTCATACAATCCCAAGGATTTCATAGATTTTTTTCGAGTAGCATCTAGATAATTTAAGAGCCCTCATTTGTTCAGTGAGATTGACAACTTAGGCCCTACATCTTAAAATGTTTATGCAGAGCTTGCTTATAGAATATGAACTAAAATTTCCAGAGAGTTTTTTTTTAAATATGAACACAACATTTTGAAAACGGTAAGATGCTTCAATATGCTACCTATATAACCTGTATAATTTGGTTCCAAATGGTACGTTTTTGTTCTGTACAATTTTACTAAAGTTTGAGGTATAGGATGGCAATGAGGCCTGTTATGGTTTGTGGGGCCCACCAATGACATGTACATATATGAATATACAGAAATGTGAATGCTTAAATGGATGTTGGACATATGAGAATGGATAGGATCGGAAATGAGAATGTTAAGGAAAATTTTAGTGGGTCTGGTTGAAGAAAACCTCAGACAACACCGATTGAGATGGTTTTCTCATCTCCAACGTGGATATTTGGGTGCGAGGATGATGAAGGGAGATGTGTATCGGGAGGGTGGTATCAGGCGAGATAAGGAATGGCCAAGATTAACATGGGGGAAGTAGTACATAAAGATTTGAAGGACTAGAAAATAGAAATATGGTCAAAACTAACCAAATTTCTTTATATACAATAAAATCATGAGTTAATTTAATCTCACCCTTTTTCTTCTAAAAAAGGAAAACCATAACGCTTACAATATCATGGTTGGCCATTTTGCAAATTTCTATTTATCAAACAAGGTTATCTTTGTAAACATTATTTTTTCTTTTCTAACATCCAGTTGGGAAAGAGCCGTATCTCTGTGATTCTATATTCAGTTTCTAATTATCTTTCTGCTAAATTTCAGGTTGGCAAACTTTCGACTGGAGATTCTTTGGATATGACCCCATTGGATGAAGCTTCCATAGTTGCAAATGATGCAACAGTCAAAGACATGGAGGTAAGCTTTTGCTTTATGTTCTCTTCCTATACTAGTCAATTTTGAAAATGGGGTGGTAATGGGTCAGCCAAGTGGTATCCGGGTTATCGGTAAATCTCAATCTCCTTGGAAGTCGAGGGTTCAGGCCTCACCAAACGTGAGGAGTGTGTGTGAGTTCTTCCGTATATAAATATTATATCCTTTAACAAAAAAAAAAAAAACTTAGTTGCTGCTAACAGGAGCCAAATTTTTTTGAAGTTAACTATCCTTGAAGCAACAAGAATCAACATGAAAGATGCAGCAGTTTTCATTTTGCTATCTCCTGTGAAAATTGCAACATTTTTTTTCTTGGAAACTTTCAATTTACAGTAGCCTATTTTGCTGTGTTCAAATGAAAAAAATAAAGACATCAATCATTCCCTTAATTTTTTTTCATCTGCGTTTCGGTTGTGTGAAACTTTGCAATTTTAACCAGTCAGAAGGCACTATGAGTTCACCATATGATTTGTTTCTGTTTACATCTTGATATTTAAATGAGCAAACGTATCGTTGTTGCAACGTTTGACTATGGAACCTTAGGGAGGGCATAAACTGACCTAATCATTCGATTTACGTCATCTTGTAAGGCATACATACTTTTGAAATGTTAGTACTTGATAAAACAAATATTTGGTGTTCAGGGAGCTGCTGTCGCGTATGTAGCAGATCTCTTGAAAGTCCCTGCAATATTTGTGAAAGCCGTCACTGATATCGTTGACGGAGATAAACCAACTTCGGAGGAATTTTTGCAAAATTTGACAGCAGTGACAGTTGCACTTGACGAAACAGTTGTTCGAGTGGTTGATTACATCGTTGGAAAATCCGTCTCCGAACTTTAAACCGTCTTTACCATCCAGTTTTGATGGAGGTAACAGCAATTTTTTGCAATACCTTTAATGAAATGTGATTGATTTGTGTATGGAACAAATGATATGTCTATGACATGTGCCTTATGGCCCTTGTGTATGTTCGAGCTCATTATTAGCGTGTGTGCTCATTGATGGTCAAACCCGTATAAGAATTGTATTGAATGATGCATTGTACAAATCCAAAACATGAAAAAGTTGCAACATTTTTATAAGTTTTGCTGTTCTTGCAATGCTTTAGGTGTGCTTTTTGATCATCTTGGTAGCTTCTCTATCTTTTGAGGGTGGGATTGAACAAACCTTCTTAAAATGATATTTATGCTTATATTTGCATATCGAACGCCCTTCAAATGGAACAAAGTTCTCTCATTATGCACAATTGGTTCAGTCTAATTGGAGTTTATGAGCTTAAAATCTCGTAGTTGTGGGTTGTTGGGTGAATAATCAAGTACACAGGATAATATAGAGGTTGAGTTCGGATATCATACTTATTATGCCAGGTGATAAAAGTCCGCATGAGTTACTGATTAGCTTGTGTGTAAACATAGAACTATTAGGTCTTTCTTCTGTGCATGCATACACACATAGGAGACCCCATACGGTTCTGTATCTGTAACGGATAACGTACAAAGCTTTGGAATATTCTTATCGGGCACTAGAACGAAACCACGATCATGCAAATTCATCCGGATCAAGGACTTTTTGCTATTTTAGTTATTAGGGTTACTTCTCGAAAACAATAGTTCTACTTTTTGAGGTAGAGGCCAGGTCTGCCTACATCCCACCTTCCAGTGGATATACTGGGCTCGTTTAGTTTGGTTACTTCTCCAACTGCTCTACTCTTTGGGTAGCGGACAGATTTGCGTACATCCCATCCCCAAACACTACCTTCTGGTGGGATATACTGTGCTCGTTTGGTGTGGTTACTTCTCCGAATCACCAAAGAGCGAAAACCATCACCAGCTAGAGTTCACACCAAAAACACTCCACACAAACCTAAACCCTAATTACAAGTCACCAGCCTTATACTTACTCCTTTAGTGCATGACCTCATGACTTTCTTGCTCTTCAACTAACCCTCCGTAACTCCTAAGCAAGAAAACCATAACGCCCCTTCTTTGCTCTCCCTTTGAGCATTTTGACTCGAGATTTTCGGGCAATAAACAATGTAACTAATATGTCTATATAAACCTACCTCTATGAACTTTATATCTCACCCTCTTTCTTAAGGAAAGTCACAGGTTTATTCGTCTGAAAGAATGATTCAAGAAGAAATGATAACAAAGGCCGATGGTGGGAAAGCTAACATCTTGGCTCTTGGCAAAGCATTCCCTCACCAGCTTGTAATGCAGGATCTGCTTGTTGATGGGTATTTTAGAGACACTAATTGTGATGATCCTGAACTCAGACGGAAGCTCACTCGACTCTGTAAACATCCATCATTTCAGCTTCTCATTTATTATTGTTTTTTTTGGGTTTCTAAAACAAGTAGATATGCACCCGAGGACTAGGGTTAGTCCTTTTGGCCGATGGGTGCTTCAGCCAACTAGCCAAGTGGCATGGTTAACCTTCCTAGTCCTAACCGGTCCTGGCATAATTGGTCTTTTGTGTCGACTTGGTCATATTGGTCTTCAGCTGGAAATATTCTGTCGTAATCGATCCTAGGATAATTGATCTTTTATGTGAACGGTCCCTCACCACTTTGTCGATCCCGTAAATCTTAGTCCGAATCTGAATTGGTGCTTCTGTTCTTTTGCTTCTTTTTAAGATTCATTTGGATATTATGGTGCGTTTGGTATGCAAGACAAGCCAGAACACAAAGTTTTTGCCCCATGTTTGGCTCAACACTAAACTGAGACAAATAGGGGCCGAGTAGTACACAAATGCATTTTCTTTGTCTCGCCAAAATAGGAGGAATAAAAATCAGGAGATGGAGATGGGACAAGATTAGTAAATTACTAAACTACCCATATCAAATGAAACCCTTAAAACCATCCACCATTCTTTCACCGGCCTACCTCACTCTCACCGATCCAGTCATATCCACCTACCAAACGCACCCTTAAAGAACACGTTTAAGGAACACAGTTGCGTATTTTACTAAAAAAAATTTAGAGCTTATAATCAAAACATGTAAATGTTACAATAACAGCTACCTAACTCCAACCCTGAACCATCCCAATCCTAACCGGGCTTCACTTGACCCATGTAGCGGTCTAGGTCTGGTCGGTCTTTGACCGGTCGGTTTCTTGAAGAAATACTGTTTCTGATTTGGTCTTTTTTTCACAGGCAAGACTACAACTGTGAGAACAAGGTATGTGGTTATGTCACAGGAGATACTGGAGAAGTACCCTGAACTAGCACTTGAAGGCCTGCCAACAGTCAAACAAAGACTTGACATTTGCAACAAAGCTGTCACACAAATGGCAATTGAAGCCTCACAAGCCTGCATCAAAAACTGGGGCCGGCCCGTTTCCGATATCACCCACTTGGTCTATGTTTCCTCTAGCGAAGCCCGACTCCCAGGTGGCGATCTTTACTTAGCCAAAGGGATCGGGCTAAGCCCGGACACGAACCGGGTCATGCTCTACTTTGCAGGCTGCTCCGGAGGCGTGGCCGGGCTCCGTGTCGCCAAAGATATAGCCGAAAACAATCCCGGAAGCCGAGTCTTGTTAGCAACCTCGGAAACCACTATTATCGGCTACAAACCACCGAGTGTCAACCGGCCTTACGATCTAGTCGGGGTTGCGCTTTTCGGAGACGGTGCTGGGGCGATGATAATCGGGTCGGGCCCAGTTTTGGGCCTTGAAAGCCCATTATTTGAGTTGCATACTGCCATACAAAACTTCTTGCCTGATACTGAAAAGGTGATTGATGGGAGGCTGACTGAAGAAGGGATTAGTTTCATATTAGCAAGAGAGCTTCCTGAAATCATAGAGGAAAATGTGAAGGGGTTTTGTGACAAGTTATTGGGCCAATTGGGCTGTGATGATATGGGCTATAATGATTTCTTTTGGGCCGTGCATCCTGGTGGGCCTGCCATATTGAATAAGTTAGAGAAAAAACTTGATTTATGGCCAGAAAAGTTGAGTGCAAGTAGAAGGGCATTGGCTGATTATGGGAATGCAAGTAGTAATACAATTGTGTATGTGTTGGAGTATTTGATAGAAGAGAGTTTGAAGAAGAAAAAAGAAGGGAAAAAGGGTGGGCCTGATTTGGGCCTTATTTTGGCGTTCGGGCCCGGGGTTACGTTCGAAGGGATTCTTACGAGGAACTTAACCGTGTAATAAAATCGACATCAATCTTTGTTTTTGGATTTGATTTTAATAATCGGTATAACGTATTGTCCAGAAGTTGAATGATATTTGTTTGATATGTTTATGGATAGTATTTACTATTTGTGAATCTTTTTTTTTTTTTTTTTTTTATTATTTGTTTTCTAAGAAACAACAATCGGTTTTTGAAATGAACTTGTTAATTTTAATAAATAGTTGCTTAGGAAGCATGAAATAGTTTTTACCATGATACAACATTTCATGCATCTATCAATGACCATTAGTGCAACATTCAACTTTTTTATGTAGTAACAAAAATTTAAAATTTTATATTTTGTATCCATTTTGATTGGTAAGATGTTGATTATGTAAACATTTGATGAATAAAATGCCAATTTGTCAAAATAATGATTGAAAAAACCTTAGGGCACGTTTGGTTTGCAGGATTGGAATGGATTGTATTGGATTTCAAGTAGGGGTGTAAATGATGCGAGTCGAGCTCGAGTATCATTATACTCGACTCAACTCATTAGTATATCAAGTCGAGCTTATTCGAGTCGAGTGTTGACCGAGTCGATCTCAAGTGAGTCGATCTCGAGTAGCTTGCGAGTTGTCTCGTCTCATTTACACCCCTACATAGGTTCAAGTCATTTAACAAAGGCAAAATATGTAAAACAAATAAGGAGAAAGATCTATATACAGTGGAGTTCAAAGCATTGAGTTCTATATCCTGCCAATGTTGGATGAATTAGACACATCATCAAGAGTTTACTCATGTCTACACCATCATTTTCCAAAAAAAAATCAAAAAACTTGAGTTTTTATTATTATTATTATTATTAATTAAATTAAAATAATATTACCAATTATTATTATTATTATTATTTTGCTTATCAAGTATCTCACGAGCTTATCGAGTCGAGTATCAGGTTGCTCGACTCGACTCGTTAGTATATCGAGTCGAGCTCGAGTTCAAGTCGAGTCTATTCGAGTCGAGTGTTAACCGAGTTTTGACCGAGTCGATTTCGAGTAACTCGCGAGTTGTCTCGTCTCATTTACACACCTAATTTCAAGTAAGGATTTGGATTTGGGGGGATTTGAAATCTCTTCATGTGTTTGGTTTGTAGGATTTGGAATGGATTTGAAAACCATTCCTTTATAAATCTTGTTTGGTTTATAGGATTTGGATTGAATTTTTTTTTGAAGTTATTAAATATTCTTAATGAAATGATGCCTTAATGAATTAATAAAATATTTAATAGAAACGGTGCATTAATGAAATTGCATTAAACAGATAATATTTAATAGAAACCATGGATTTCATTAAAAAAAATGGAGGTGTCTAAGAAAAAAAGATAATATTTTATTAATTTATTAAATATTCTTCGACTAGGTTCAAGGTGGTTATTATTAGTAGTGGTAGTGGTAGTGGTAGTGGTAGTGGTAGTGGTAGTGGTAGTATGCAGGGGCGGAACACAAGCTTCCCGATCGCAGGGGCCGGAGATAATATATTATACAATTTCAAAAATATAAAAAATACATTATCCAAAGTTATAACGTAGTAAAAACTCTAAAACTAGACGTTAAATATGAAATATCAAACATCGCTTATTAAAATGGAACCCGTCAATCTTTTGCGTATGCAAAATATCGCTTAGTAATTTTTCGCCTATGGCCCCACCAACCAAAAAACCAAATAAAGTACCTTGAAATCCAACCAAAAAAGTCTCTCGATATCAAGCAAAAAAACCGAAAAAGTCTCTCGAAATCGACAAAAAAAAAAACGTAAAAATCCCTCAAAATCAACTAAAAAACTTTAAAGATCCCTCGAAACCGTGAAATTACGTTAAAAACACATCGGACGATAAAGTGTGGGAACAATATTTGCTTAACATTTTAAGCAATATATATTATTTTGGATCTTCTTGATGGTTTAAAGTGATGTATGAATGGAGTACACATAATTTGCTTAACATTTTAAGCCGTATATATCATTTTGAATCACACTCGTAGAGAAATGATGTCTAGTTGCATACCGGTTAAGGCGAAGGATCGTATGAGAAGTTGAGTTAAACCTTGAGAAGCGTGAGAAGTGGATCTAAACCGTTGATCTCTTTAAATCTCAAGTCCTCCCATGAATTGCGGCTTAGAAGGGAATTGATCTGGTGCATCTCATCCTAATGTGCGTCTATTTCTCATCCAAAGGTCGATAACCACTTCTCACACTTTTCACCATTAACTCAACTTTTCACCGGAACCCAACCCTTCCGGTTAAAATGTTTGTAAAAAATGCAATTAGTTGGAGAAGATAAAGCAAAATTAACATTATGGATGGAATGAGTATAATTAGTAGAGCATGGTAGAAAAGGTGAGGGGGCCAAGTTAATTCTTTATGTATTTTATACCTAAACCAAAATTACCATTGTTGAAGATTGTTGCTTGTGATTTCAAAAGGTGGGGGGGCCCTGGCCCCTGGTAGCCCTAAGGGCCCTCCGCCCCTGCCCCCTGGTAGTATGTTAAAAACATTTGATTTCTAATAATCAGTTAAATAAAAGGTAATTTAATTATTTATATATTTTTTAATGATTTTTTTTATAAATAATCAATTTCATTCCAAATCCTATAAACCAAACACACCAAATATTCCAAATCCAGTCCCCTCCAATTTGAAATCATTCCAATAAATCCAAATCTTTCAAAATCATTCCATCAAACGAAACTCCCCCTTAGAACCCATCTGGTTTGCAAAATTGGATTTAACTAGTATGGGAACCGTGCATTGTGCGTTAGTGTGAGTAATTTAAATTATATGTAAAAAATAAATGTTAGTGGTTAAATAAAATAATCAACGAATCATATTTAAATTATATGTAAAAAATAATATATGAAGTTCCGCCAATCCCACTTGCGTGGGAATTGAAGGCTTATGATTATGGTATTTATATAGCTCTTTGGAACATCATGAAGCATAGAGTTTTATCTATAGACATGAATAGCTCCATCACAAAGAAACTTTCAACCGAGATTCCAGTTATAGGCAACATATCTCCATATGTGAAAATAGTTGATTTTTTCTAAAAACGAAGATCTCGATTTTCTACCTCTCAATTGAAGGCTTTTAGAAGACGGCTTCTCAATTTTGACATGTTCTTTGTAAAAAAGAATGCATAAGTAAAAACCTAGAAAAAGTTGAAGATAGAAGTTAAAATCAACCATGTAAAACCATCTATGTTGAACCAGATTAGGCCCCATAACAGCTAATGTAAAACCAACCATGTAAATTTATAGCATGAAACAAAATCATAAATAATTCATTCCAGTTTATTACATATTAACTTCCGGTTAACATCTAAGGGTTAACAATTTTATTGCAGAAATATCAAGTCTATTCCATATTTTTTAAGACATAAAATCAACATATACGTTTTACCTAGGGATAAAAGATTCAGGATTATGTTTTTCGTAGAGATATTTGGAACACCATGGAGCCTGGAGTTTTGAATCGTTCTATCGCAAAGAAACTCTAAACATCGTCGGCCCAACTGAGATCCCGACTTTAGATTCTGAATAAGAGATTTAAATTCAGACAACTTATCATCGTGGACCAACAATAAGTTCTCTAATCCCATTTGCCTCATCTAGTTGTAAAGTTAGTCCTTTGCCTCTTCATCAGTTTTAAGATGGTGTACAAATAATTTCTCGATGATGCTTTTAAAAGTGGTCGTTCTAAAAATAGTAACATAAAAGTTGTTGCCCAAATATACATGTACAAATATAAACATAAGCAGGCTCAACTTCCCAATAAAATGCATGCTTCCCATCTATATAACAATATATCGTAATATTTACATATGAAAGTTACATATTATCATTATGTTTAGTCCCTGCCTAGGATTGGATTTGAATCCAATCTCGACACATAACCAAATTCAATCAACAAATTTGATATCAAACCCAAATTCACTGGATATGTGTTTCAACTGTGAACAACAGTCTTGGCAAGAAAACATGATTTATAGCAGATGAAAACAAAAGATGTATAGATCCATATCCATATTAATAATTATAAATAAAAATTGACCCTATTTTCAAGCACATCTACAAACTTCAATAGAGCCATAAATTATTCAACAACAAATACATAAACAAATTTCATAAACAATACATGCATACCTATAATTAAAATTGATATATTAGGTCCATCAAGACTTCAATATCCATTGATATAATTAAGAAAATAACATTCACCCTAACTAACTCCCATGCCTATTATCTACTTGTGAACCAATAATGCCAACAAATAAAACAAAATTACAAAGCTTATTGATCAAGCTTCACGTAAACAGCGATTGGCTCTATTTACGTGAACAAAATATCATATAAACTTATTGATAAACCTTCGAAACATTTATAAGCATTAAAATCTTACCTTATAAAAGAACCACTTAAGTATACACTTCTTCCCCCATAAGACCACATGAACCTTGCTATTATAAGAATTATGTTGGCGCAACCGCTTTCCAGGCCATAATCCACTCCTAAAGCAGGCATTATTTTTTCTACATCTATTCAAATTAAGCTAACTTTTCAATTCTTGCTCCTGGAACAGAATAAACATGAAAAGGTTGAAAAAAGAAAACAGATTAAGCAACTTTCCTAGGACATGCTGTAAATTACAAAACTTAATTAGATCAGTACCAAAACTCCATTAGAGCTCTGATTGGGTTTCTTCAAAAAGCTAATGTTTGATGTCAAAAACGTGAAAACAACCTCATGTTTAGAAGAAATTCAAGACCAATATAAATATAGAAGAAAATAAAAAGAGCATTGATGTGAAAAACTGAAATAACACCATCCAGGGAAGTAATTTCTCCAAGAAACTTGTTGTTTGGATCATGTTTGCTTAATAGTTTCATATAAAAAGAGATTAAATCGTTCAACAAATTGAGAAAAAAACACTCACGTGGTTCCTATATATGTTGATGGGGTAAAACCCAGAAGCCTTATGTTTCTGCCATCTACTCTTTCGGTCTCGACATTATCCTTCATTGGTCTCCTTTTTTATCCAATGATTGTTGTTGTAAATACCTGATTCCTACGTCAGAGACAGAGAGATGGATACCAGCAATCTACAGGCGAAGTCGGGGGCTAGAGAATGGAGGCAGCCGGTGGTCGTCGTGAGCAGGGAGAAGATAGAACGTGATGAGGAGACTGAGGAGAAGTGAAAAGGCAACAGGCTGTTATGAAGGAGGAGAAGAAGATAGAACGGTAAAATAAGGAATTAAAGAGAAATTTGAAGGAGAAAATAGAAAAAACGGTTCTTTTAGTGGTTTCTCTTTTAATAGATATATATAGATGGATAGATTTGGAGGGATTTGGAATTATATTCCATTCTAATCCCATGTTTGGTTTAAAGGATTTGTTGGACGCAAAATCCATTGCAATCCCACAAGATTGGTTGATATTTACTGAATTTCATAAGATTTTTATGTATCAATATTTTAAAATATGTTAAAAACATTTGTTATGTAGAAATCAATTAATAAATAGGTAATTTAACTATTTCATAATTATTTATAATTTCTTTTTGTAAATTATTTATAAAAAATGAAATTCAGTTCCATTTCAAATCCGACAAACCAAACACATCAAAAATTCCAAATTCAAAACCCTCCAATTTCAAATCCTTCCACAAAAATCCAAATATCTCAAAAACCATTCCGTCAAACAAAAACGTTCCCTTAGCGTTAGATCAACCAATTACCAGTCAAATGTATATCGATTAACAACGTGATTCTATATCACACTGATCAAAACAGATTACATAATAGAAAATATTGGTTTATTAAGAAAAAGAATTTCTTTATTGCACTAAATAAAAACTAAATGGACGTTTACTTAAAACACTAACCGCCTCTTATCAGGTAATTAAAAACCTCTTACCACACATGGCCAGTAAAAGATGACAGTTTTTACCGACAATTTTATCCCGTTAGCGCTTATCGGGTAGAAGACATTTATACTATATTATTTTAATGACCAAGAATCTTACCCAATAAGGTAAATGAAGGTTGTGACTCTTACCCGATAAGCGCTAACCCAATTTAGGTTGGTAAATGGCCTCTAAAGTGAGCAACATTTGGTGCATTTGCACCCATAACGCAATCAAAGAAAATCTTGAAATCCACTTAAAGAAAGGGGGTTATAATTTAGACCACAACCATGTTGCCAAATTTACAACCATCCACCCATTTGCGAAAAAACCCCAATCACATGCGGCAAGGTTAATGAACTAAAACTTGGACATGTATAAATGGAAATGAAAATCGAAGACCACATCCTGAAGAGTTAGATCCACGATACAATTTTTCGCTTAAACAACTCCAGAAGGTAGGCGTAAAACAAGTTGCCCTCCAAAAACACTGAGAGAATAACAAACACAAACGTTATCACACGATAAAATGTCTATATGGTACTTGTATTATCGGATAAAATACTATTCGGTTATTGCATCTTACGTTATGAAGGAAAAAGAAAGAGAATTGCACTACCCTCCAGAGCGCCCCCACTGTACTGGTCCCACAACCATCCTGGGGAAGGTAAATTATGTTGTTCCAAGACAGGGTGGGCAGAGCCGGATTTGAAAAAGAGAACTTCCCGTAGAAACTCAACCTTTCTACCGAGGCTAATGTATCTTATGTTTTGATCATTTTTGCGCATCTTATGTTGATATAGTCTTTTCTTTTGAAGCATATAATATTTATATACAACAAATAAACCCATTCTCACCTTCCTTGGAGGCCAAAAGGCCCCGACACTGCTAGGCCAAATTGTACTAGAACATATTCTATTATGTGCGACATTAGATGTTTACCCGGAATGTCCAGGGTCTTGGGAGGGTAAGATGTACTATATTTGACCTTTACTCCAAAGAGTAGAGCAGGTTGTTTCCGTGAACCTTTGTAATCTTTTTTCTTTCTTTTCGAATTTAGAAAACCAAAAAAGCAAGTGCCAAGTTAAGTAGATGATGGGAACCAAAAGTTTATAATCTAACCTTTTCACGTAGTAGTAACAGAAGTCTGCCAATATGAAAGTCTGAACGATTTCTGAGATTAGAACCATGGACGGCCATAACCCGTAACCTAGGGCAGTAAGTAGATGGCCGCGGCTATCCAAAACCTGTCGAATGGAAAGCAGAATAAGCAATTAATGTACTAAATCTTGCTTGTTTCTAGAAACCTGAAAGCAAATGAAAAATAACATGAATATCAATTGAGAACAAATAGTCTGATAAAACATGCAACATTCCCATTTTAGCGACTTTATAAATTATTGTCTCGGATAGGAGGTGGGCATCCCTGCAGAATGAGTAGGAGGTATGGGATTTGATTTCGGGTACCACCCACCGGCCTTTCGGACACGCGATTTACTTCCAGGCTATGGACCGGTATGGTGGGGGCACTATTGAAGGGTGCCTATGACATTTGACTAACAGTCGAACATTTCTTGTAAATCATGTATCCGTTGGTATGATATTTGCTAGTAGGAAAGAATATCCTGACATGTATATCAGAAAAGCAAGTTTATCGAAAACCTAGATAGATATTTAAATGCTAAAAAATATCGAGTATTTGATCTCCAAGTCAAACCTGAAGAACCCAATGAGCACAACTCAAGAACCTGGCAACACCGAGAGCGAATACATAATGAGCTGTGAATGGTTCAACAATCTGCCAAACAGAGTTGGACCAAGTAAGTGAAAGAAAAACGAAGGGCAAAATGTCGGTGAAATTGAGTCATAAATTCGATTAAATAACACCATAAACCTTTGTGTTCTGCATGACCCTAAGTTGAGGTAGAACTGAAACAGCTTCAAGATAAACGCAGAATGCCCAAAATATCCTGTTCATAATGTGATGTGATGTTGATGGATGAACTAACAAAGCTAATACCGCACAAGGAACAGCCTACAAAAAGAGTTGACATAAAGGTAAGATTTTTCTGAATTATAGTACTAAAATTTCAACATTTCTATTTTTAGGAAGTTTTTCTTTTATTATTTCAATCCACTATTTATACATAGTAGGCTACCTATTTATCCACAAAATTCTCTAATTTTCTCGTAGTTGGAGATACTTTAGGCATTTTCCAAATACTCATAGTTTTTTCTAAAAAATTATGTGGGTAGTCAAATATAGCAATTTTCATAGGATGGAGCTAAATGAATGTAGTGAAGAGGTAAAAAATTCTGAAGCATATTGGAACAAAGGGGGTAGTAGTGTATAATTTCATAGTGCAAACTGCAAGAAGAAAACGAATATAAGTCAGCAGCAAATAAAATAAGACTGAAAAAGTAAAGAAAGTTGGTCTGTTTATAAATGCATCCTGCTGCAAATGGAGTAATAATAGAAACAAATTTGACATGTAACCCTTTTCAAAACATGTAATTCAAGAAAAAACATTTTTTTGTCAAGTATCCAAAGTACCCTCAACAAAGACAAAATAAAGAAATCTTGTAGACCTTAACTACTGACAAACTATTAAATTTATTTCCAGCGGAAATGGCAAATGGGTAATTTGCACATGAAAACTTTCGGGGAAGGGAAATTCATCAAAACAAAACAAATAAAATAAATGAATCTTATGAACCCAAATTAGTGGCATTAATTTATTTATAATGACAACAATGAGCAAATAGGTATCTTTACATGGTAACTTTCCAAGAAAAGAAATGTTGCAACTTTCAAGGGACATCCAAGAGAACAAAAGGATGCACTTTTCATGGAACAGAGGAACTACTATGCATTAAGCTCAGATTTCAAAAGGGATAGCATGCGCTCATTGCTGCAAATTATGTTTTAATATTAATGATAAGGTAACTTCAAAAGTTCAAATTCATGCAAATGTGAGGATGCACAAGGCTTACCACATAGTACATTGCAAAGTTGTCTTTGTCCTCCATGTAGCTTGACTTCAGTCTGAAACGAATCATAAAGATAACCCACAATGTTGCAGCTAATGTAGATAAATCAAGCAGGGTGTGTATATCATATTCCATGACGACACTACAGTACAGTCTAACAGCCAAAAACATAGCCGTCAGTTCTTGCGATTTGAGCGATATACCTGCAATGATGGGTAACACAATACACTAAACGAGATCAACATTTTTTAGACTGTACTGCCGTAAGGAAAAAAGCAAAGCCAAAAACAATATAATACTACTATTGTCCGAAGTACATTCACAAAAAATGTTGCATGTAAACATCACATCTTCATATCTCCTTGCACCAAATGGATTCATAAAATGAAAATGTTAAATGGCCAAAACAAATACTTCCTCTTTTCCAAAATAAGTACAAATTTTGACTTGACATGTATTAGTCAGGGTAGGCTTAAACCAACAAAATCAATAATATTACTTTAGTCAAAGTGAATTACGATATGACCATAATCATCTTTATAAACATACGTCCTAGTTCCTATCATGCTCCATTTCATCAAATAGTTTAAAAGAGAAGACATGGATCCTGAGGGCATTGAGCAAGTTCACTAGGGTACAAGTTATTGAAAGCACAAACCACAAATATCCCTAACAGATAGCGTCAAGTGTTCTGTACCGGCATGATACAAATGGGATATGTGTCCAACACCATGGAGAAGTATTGGGGGGTTTTCAGTTTGACATGACCTGCCTTTTAAACTAGGCCTCAGTACTTTTTTGACACCCTGATGGAACCTTTTTCTGAGGCATAGAGACTAAAAAAGGTTAGATGAGTTGAAAGAGAAGAAGAAGAGAAGCGAGAGGGGGGGGGGGGGGGGGAGGAGATACTAATTGTCCACACCTTTGTCTTTGATCATCAATTCTCTTTCATCTTTGTTCAAACACGAATTAGAAAACGTAGAGAAGATAGGGAAAAAGAGTGTAATTCTCTTGCATCTGCTTCAATTGTCTTTGGCAATTTTAGTACATCGTTAAACATGTCTTCACAAGAGAAATTGCATATAAACTCTTCAGCTATCTTCTAAAGGATTATAAAGTACACCCTCATGTTATACACATGTAATTTTACTGAAAATTTCTAAAAATACGTTTGAAATAGATATCTTTATGTTTATAGTTTAAATGTTTCTATAATGATGATCTTAATACCAAAAATGAAATTCTTATCGTAACAATAAAAATATGATGATCTCCATGTGCAAGTGGGCTCAAAATTTGATATTCATTAGAAGTGTCATATCGTGTCGTAATGTTGTCGACTTGTCGGTTGGTACTGCCTGGTTAAAACTTTGATTCCTGGTTAAAACTTTGATAAAGTATAAGCTTTCCCAACAAAAGGTAATCAAAGCTTTCAAAAGTTTATCACGTGCAGCGATGTTGAACCTTGCCTCCCAACAGCAGACGGAAAATTCCCTCGCTTTTAGCAAATTCACCTTGTATAAGAAGTAGGCATAATCCCTTCACCTAGAGTCACAACTAGTCATAAACACGATGTGTCAACTTTGAACTTCACTTTTCCCTCAACCCACTAGATAACAGCATCACAATTCACAAAGATATATTACCATCCTACAGCTAATTTATTCGTTTCATCGAAGCATGGTCTTAGAAGATCTGATACCATTTGATGAAGTATGTTGGTGGTTTATTGTTGGCTAAACCCTGATAACTTTCCTCAAAAAAAGTTATGCCTGTGTTCTATTTGCAAGTGTCAAAAAACTAATTTATTCGTTTCATCGAAGCATGGTCTTAAAAATACATTTTTCCTACAAATTATGGCAAAATGTTGGAACCAAACAATATATTTTTCTACTGACTAGATCTCAAACAAGTACTACCAAAAAGGCACAAGGCATATATACCATCCTTTGATCCATGAAAGTCTACTCAACCACATAAAAGCACAAAATAGGTTGCAATCAATCAATCAATCAAAACCAAGCGGAAAATTAAGAATTGGACAGGCTACCTCAAACCTGTTTGGCACTATGAACAAACTAACAAGATCATAATATCCTTAACCCAATTGTTGAATTTCTTAAATGAGTGTAGGCGAGACTTGATCTAGTGATGATCGCCAACAGACTAATTTCACCACTTGCAGTAACATTTGCAACACCCATCTAATGAAATTTACACACGATGAAGACTAGCAAATAGAAAATTGCTTAGAGGCATCTATGATAGTACTACCTAGATTTTATAGTAACAACCCAAAAGCTACATCGTAAGTAAACAAAGAAAAAAATGATAATAACATTTAACACTAATACAAACTTAAGCCAAACCAAACAAACCTAATAAATCCCACTTGAAAGTAGGGTCTAGAAGGGGTAAGATGTATGCAGAGTCGCAGACCTTACCTCAACCACTAGGACCGAGAGATTGTTCAGTGAAAACTCTCGGCTTGGGCATGATGCAAGGTGTGTGCAAACAGGCAATAAGATAGATAATATAACAGGTAATCAAGAAAACAATAGTGTCTGCACGATTCAGTGGTGTACTAAAACTTCATAGATATAAATTCAAAAAGGGGCAAGTAAAGTCACTCCTATGTGACCATACGGCAGTTATCATACCCAAAGATCAGTAAAGCGCATGCTTAGGGTAGGGCCTCACCTTGGCTGAGGAGAGGCACATTTAATGAAGCACGAAGGAGTGAGGTAAGGTGAGGGCTTCTTTATGTGAGTCGCATCAATCAATATAATATAGCTTTTTAGGGCACGTTTATTGAAAAAGATGTACCAAATTCTTAATTCTTATATGAATCATGATTTCGTAATAATTGTATTATATATAAATGAAGGCTTATGCATAAACTTATTTGTCTAATTAATGTCCACCTAGATGATTAAGTACCGGAAGATCAATTGACCACCTAACTCCACTTCACGCTTTTTAGAACACTAGTCACTGTATGAGAAAGTTTATATGCATAGAAGAAGAAAACTTCTAATAATAGTCTGACCCACTACTAATTCCATAATCCATACCAAAAGACAGGAGTACATAATATCTAGATGTCCAGTGCACTCACATCATCAATATCTAGAATAACCCAAACCAATCACACCAACACAAATTATTTTAAATCTATGGAGAATGTTTATACATAGCTAATCCAAGACACCTCTATAAACCCTAGACCGAAAAAACTACTTTGACTCATAATCTAATAGAATAAGTCTTTCATTTTAAATTCTTTGCATGATAAGATAATAGGCCAGCTAAAGAAGCTAACTTCTTTATAACAAAAGAGAAGATACCTAACTGATTCAAAAACCAAAAAATCGGGAAATATATATTCCCTCCATTATGAAGGGAGAGAGGCGCTCATGTACATATTGTTAATAGAAGTTAAGATCCATGATTTCACTATATGTAGTATCTGTCATAAATTCTAATGTATCTATGGGATTTTCTTTTCGAATCAATAATGGTTCATATCACATCCGAAATTGATAATTAGTTTGTTTGACCTCAAATCCTCAATAATTAAATTATACCTCATATTTGCTTCCCTTTTTGGAAAGGGAGTGTGTAGAAAGTAACTTCCAATCCAACTTAACAAATAAGGGCAAAGACAAATTCTTTTACCAAATCTCGAGTAACTAAAAATTTGCAAATGCAACATTGATATGGATCTTGTTGCAAACTTAAAACCAAAGGCGCTCAATTTGTAGTACCAGTTACAAGGTTCTATGTACATGTCAAATTATCCTCCAGAAGTTCTTGGAATCCACTTCCAACTTTGAATACAAAAAATATGGTTCAAGTTAAAAAACTAAAGTATATCCTTTTAGAAATCCGAGATCATAGAATCAATATCACCAGGTTAATAAAATAACAAAAAGAGGATGAAGTAATTCCGTTCAAGAACTCTAGAACTTCCTATTAGAAAACAAAAACTTATGAACTTTCCTAATTTCAGATATGCACAACTAACAGAAGATAAAATTACACTGAATTACACTAAACAAATAGATGATGTGTAGATCAATTTGAAAAATTACTAACCAGCACAAGTTTTTTCCTTAGAGAGCTTATATATAAGGACGGCGATTCCAATGGAGTGAACAGCTTCGGCAGCAATAAATAGATTATCATGATCGTGCACAATCGCACGTAGCAACACCAAGGCCGCCATGCCGGCGACTACAGCCAGAAAAGCTTTCACCTTTGGCGGTTGCCGCCGTATCCATGACGATATCACGTGGATCGTCTTCTTCGGTGGCCTCATGTTCCTTTTGCGAATCTGCCTTTGTTTTGCCCCTGTGTATTTTCTACAACGAGGTGGAAGTGGTGCCGGATGCAGTAACGGCGGCGGTGGCTAGGGTTTGACTACGGCGGAGATTCGGTGGCGAGGAGGAGGGGAATTTTGGGGGAAACTTTTTGTTGAGATATCGGTTTATTTTCCAACTCCGACGAGTGTTTTGATGTATAAAGAAAATATTATATACGTACTAACAAAATAATATTTTAATATAATGTTTTTATTGTTAAAAAATTCAAATAAAAGATTTAGAGTAATAAAAGAATTAGAGTAAATTATGGATTTGGTCTATGAGGTTTGTCATTTGTATGGAAATGGTCATTTATATTTATTTATTATAAAATAACCCTTCATCTATGCAATTTGTATTGGATTTGGTCCCTCACTCTAATGTTCATCCACCATTTCTGTTTAAGTAAGAGGGAACTTAACAACTTTTATTTACTTTAACCTGTTTTTGTCAAACTTTTATATAACAAGAAAGTATAATTACAAGATAATGTTTTACCTATAAATCAGGGGGCAAAGACTTCACCAACGTCTTTGTCCACCCTTTTTCTAGCACCGCCTCAATTCCTATGGCACCTCAACTTCATCGTTGGCATCACACCCCACACCCACCTCAATCTCCATGGCCCTAACTTCGTTCACCATATTGCTTGAACCCTAAACCATACTTCACTAGAACACCCTTCCTCCCCGATTTTAGATCTAATTCATCTTACATGTCTCATATTTTGATTTCAGTTTCTGACCTCCATCTTGATTTTTGGTTTGTCTTAACCTCCATCTCAATTTCAAATGTCAGATGTAGTTCGTCTTAACCTCCATATTGATTTTTGGAGAAGAGGTTGGTCAGTTGAGGTGTACATTGGGGAAGAGGATGACGATAGAGCTATAAAATGAGTAGGGTTAAGCAACAATGACCAGTGATGTTCAACGGGGGAAAGGGTGACGATGGAGTTGTAAACAGAGAGGGGTTCGACAATGATAACTTCACCGTTGAAGAAGCCGTTAATGGGAGGGATGAAAAAGATTAAATGATACATAAAAAAAATACATGTGGCTCAATCTAATTGGTCTAGAAAATGACAATGATTTTTTTGAAGTAAAAAAAAAAGACTAAATGATACATCAAAGAAACAAAAAAGACAAATTTTACTTTTAATATAGTTTTGTTTTGGCCCATGTTATATAAAAGTTTGACAAAAACAGTTTTTTTTTTGTTAAATTATTATTTCACCCTCTTACTTAACGGAAATGGTGGACGTGAGGGTGAAGGACCAAATCTAAGACAATTGCATAAGTGAAAGATTTTTTTTTTGGTAATAAATAAAGATAAATGATCAGTTTCGTAACAAATGACGAACCTTAAGGACTAAATCCAAATTTACTCTAAAAAATAAAAATGGTAGGCTAACATGTCTTCCATCAAAGAGGTGCTAGCCTAGTGGTAAGGCCCTGGGGGATAGTGCATGGTATGCCTATCTACCAGGGTTCGAATCCTGGGGGATGCACTTCGGCGATACCCAGACCTTGGGTCGGCCTTCGGGTCGGTTCGGGTCCAGGTTTACGGGCATACCATTCTATGGGTATGCGGGTTCGGTCTTGACCGGGCTTAGTCGTACCTGGGCGGGTCCAGTCGATTTGGCTGGCCCGGGTCGCCGCGGATTAGTCGGTGCTGCCCAATTGGATGCCCGGATACCGCGGGTGCGTGTGTGTGTGTGGGCATAACCCAAGTTGCCGTACAAAAAAAAAAACATGTCTTCCAAATTTCAGAACATAGTTAAAGGATCTTTAAAAAATGTGTATATGTATACTAGAAGTGTACTAGCATAATGCATTGTGATACATTATACATTTTGATTTTAATGTTTTATTTTATTTTCTTTTTTTGTTGATTTTATAATACGGTTTGTGTGATTTTGAGAAAACGATAATATATTTTATAAATTTGTTTAATTTAATTTTTATTATAATTATAATTCAGGTTTAATAATGATGTAATTTATTTTAGGTTTAATAATGTAATGTATTTTATAAAATAATAATCAAATATTCTGTTAAAATTCAATGATTATCTTAATTTTATTTTATATTATTTATATTTAAAATGAGATGTTTATCTTGTATTTGATTATGTTTATCAGTTAGTTATGAATTCAAACATCTAACTTTAAAAAGTTATACTAGTGTATCGTTTACTTGTGATCTTGAATTTTAAGTAATATATATCTATAACAATACTAGATACATAAAAAATTATTTTTAAATTTTTTTCTCAAATGTTTTATAGTATATACCGATAATACTATAAAACTTTTTGATATAATTGTTTCGTTCAAAAGTTTATTACAATTTAAAATTTTTAAATTAAAAATAAGAAAGTAATTTATCGGATGATTCTAAAAGAACACCTATCTACTTGTTATTTGAACACTTATATACTACTAATTAATACTTAATAATTTTTTAATTTTTATTTTATTTATTAGTTATCGTAACTTAATTATTTTTTAAATAATTTTTGCCTAACAAAATAAGCATAATCATTTTTGTTTTCTTTTATATTTACATTTTACGTCCTTTAATTTAACTTTTTTTATCTCTTTTCTGAAAATAAAAAATATTTGTATTGTATATATATATAGTTTTAGGTGCATTTGAGAAATGATAAATATATGAGAAATAGAAAAGTAATTCTAGTATTTCATATGGTCAAAATCGGATTTAACTAGTCAAATATTGCGGCTTCGACTGGTCAAAAGTTGCGGCTATTCCGAAAATAAAAGAACGGTTTCGTAATTTTTATAAATACACGAGACGAGTTCATATATGAACCTGTATGATTCAGATATAAACTATATGTTCATATGTGAACTAGTGCAATGCACATATTTTAACAACCCAAAACTAAAACAATAGAACAATCCACTTATAAGAGAAATCCTACCAAAACGGCATTAGACGTAACATTTGTAATCTTTAAAGCAAGCTAGGTTTGCGTCAAAACAACCTATTACAACTGAGATCTTTAATAAACCAAACAGTCTAAGATAGTCTGCTACTCCCGTTCCCGATCAAGCCTTCTCTTTTCCCTTGCTTGCACTACATAACTCACGGCGACCTGAAAATGTTTTTAAATTTTGAAAGAGCGAGGGTTAGACCAAAGGTCTAGTGAGATCCCTCAAAACATATTGCTATCACAGTTATCAAATATTAGAATAAATCAACCTTTCAGCTTGAAACATAAACTACGCATAAAACTCACTTCCGGCACACACTACCATCACAAAGTGACAGCGTGTCTGTCTCATACTGCCTTAGATGGGACACCCCCCTATAGCATAAACGGGACACACCCCCCGGTATGAGAACAGGCGGGCCACACCCCCCGATTTAGGCCGCTTACAGCAATGTATGCATACATTTAATAATCAAATAAACTTAAACTGCATAAAAAAAGGAACTCACATATATAAAGCTTGCGTAAATAAAGATACGTCTTAAAATAACTTTCTCACGTCTTAAACAGTTAAAACAACACAAATATTTAGTTTAACTTCCATGAGCATAAACGACTTTATAAACTTGCGAGGTTTTAAGTTCAGAAAACTCACATGGCGTCCTTAGCTTAAATCTCACGTCTATCCTTATAATTCGATCTGAAACCTATAAAGGAAACATTTACCGGTGAACTCCCAATTTAAACTATTTTATAACGAGTTTATCTTAACCCATAATTGCAACGACATCTATTCTCACAACTCATTCCACCCAAAACCTCTACTAAAATATAATACCTCCCGAAATAAAATAAAATACAAAGGGCCAAACATCATAAAAATGCAGCCCAAAAACAATGCTTAATTCCCAAGTGAAGAAGTGGGCTTCGGCCCAACAGATGGACCCGGGGTACCACAGCCGACTGGAGTCAACCCCTCCCAAGCGCCGACCAGAGCCTTCCATGCGCCGACCGGGGCTGCTCCAGGCGCCGACCGGGCCGCTGTATGCGCCGACCGATGCCTCCTCAGGCGCCGACCGAGGCCGCCCCAGGCGTCGACCGGACTGATCTCACCCCGGTCCCCCAACTCGACCGGGGTCACCATCTCGACCGATGCTCTTTAAACGACCGGTGTCTCTTTGATCGACCAGTGTTGAACGACCAAACCAACATTGACCGGGTCTCAATAACCAACCGGTGTCATCGACCGACCTCCTCATTGACCGGGGTCTCCTCATACCCCGGTCCCCGACTTGACGTTCGAACAACCCTTTACTCCGAACACAGACCTTGACTACAATACTAAACAGATTCTAATCTCAATAAAATCGATCAATTGCATTTTCCTTAACCTTATCAATCAATTACTATAATTAATAACCCAATCCTTAATCGATCTTTCAATAGAATAAAATATGAACTTCCTATTCCTTTAATCAAACTCTAACCCAGAATAAACTAATAAGCAACTACAAATTAGAGTGGAGAATGGTTTAGAGTATTACCTTGTGATGATTTTCTACTCAAATCCCCCAAGACTTTCTTCTCCAAATCGCCTCTACTCTTCTTCCTCTCTGCTTCTTTCAGCCGACAACAACAAAGACCTAAAAAAAACCCTAGGCTAATATCTCATAAACAATTATTTACACTTAGCCCCTTCAAGAATTAAGATTTGCCCAAATCCACCCAACTTAAAGTTTATTAACTTTGAACCGGTTATTACAATATCCTCCCCTCAAAAGAATTCCGTCCCCGGAATTTCATTTTCGAACAGATGGGGATATTGAGACTTCATGTCCGCCTCCACTTCCCATGTTGATTCTTGCCCTTTTATAGAATCTCCATTGAACTCTTACCAGTCTGATCTCTTTATTTCTTAACTTCTTTACTTTAGAATCTAGAATTTCCACCAGTTCTTCGATATAAGTTAACTTTTCTTCCACTTGAATATCCTTCAACGGTACAACTACATCGGTCTCCGCCAAACATTTCTTTAAATTTGACACGTGGAATGTGGGGTGAACTCCTCGCAGTTCCCCAGGCAAATCAAGCTTGTATGCTACCTCTCCCACACGTTCTAATATAGCAAACGGTCCCACAAACCTCGGGCGTAACTTACCTTTCTTTCCGAAATGGACTACTCCTTTCCAAGGCGAAACTTTTAACATAACTTTGTCTCCTACTTGAAACTCGATAGGCTTTCTTCGCTTATTCACGTACATCCGTTGTCGATCCTGAGCCGTCTTTAATCTCTCTCGAATGCGGTTCACTTTATCTGCAGTCACTTGCACTATCTCTGAACCTGTCAGCTGACGTTCTCCCACTTCGTTCCAGCACAACGGTGTTCTACATTTCTGACCATACAACGCCTCGAATGGTGCTACCTGGATGCTCAGGTGATAACTGTTGTTATAAGAGAACTCTATTAATGGTAGGTGGACTTCCCACGAACCCTTGAAATCAATCACACAGGCTCGGAGCATGTCTTCGAGCGTCTGAATGGTCCTTTCACTTTGACCGTCAGTCTGGGGGTGATAAGTTGTACTCAACTTAAGTTGTGATCCCAACTCTCTTTGTAGACTCCTCCAAAAGAAGGACGTAAAAGGAGCATCCCTATCCGACACAATAGACGACGGTACTCCATGTCTGGTTACTATCTCATCAATGTATAATCGAGCCAACTTCTCGAGCGGGTACGTTTCCTTGATCGGTAGGAAGTGAGTTGACTTTGTGAGTCGATCCACTATCACTCAAATGGCATCGTGCCCCTTAGGTGATCGCGGCAACCCGGTAACAAAATCCATCGTAATCTCGTCCCACTTCCAGACTGGAATTTCCAACGGTTGAAGCTCCCCGTAAGGTCTCTGGTGCTCTGCTTTAACCTTCAAACATGTCAGACATCATTCGACGAAGTGAGCAATATCCTTCTTTAAACCCGACCACCAATAGCTTTGCCTCAGATCTCGGTACATCTTGTTGGTTCCCGGGTGCACTGAGTAACGAGACTTATGCGCTTCTTCCAACACTCTCTTCCGGAGTTCTCCCACCTTTGGAATCCACACCCTATTCTTGAAACACCTCACCCCGCGACTGTCGACGATTAACGAATTAATAGTTCCAACTATCCTCTCACTCTTCTGGTTTTCCTCTGATACCGCTTCCTCTTGGCACTTTTTGACTTCTTTCACGAAATTGGAAGTAACTACGACTCGATAAGCTACTATTTTTGCTGATTCCCTACGCTCCTTACGACTTAGAGCATCTGCCACCACATTGGCCTTGCCCGGATGGTATAGGATCTCACAGTCATAATCACTCAACAACTCCATCCACCTATGCTGTCTCATATTGAGCTCCTTTTGGTTGAAAAGATGCTGAAGGCTCTTGTGATCCGTATAAATCTGACATTTTATCCCGTATAGATAGTGCCTCCAAATCTTCAAAGCGAAGATTAATGCTGCCAATTCTAAATCATGCGTAAAGTAATTCTTTTCGTGCTCTTTCAGTTGATGAGATGCATACGCGATCACCTTACCTTCCTGCATTAACACACACCCCAAACCTAGTTTCGAAGCATCGCTATAGATTACGAATCCTTCCGATCCATTAGGTAGGGACAAGATAGGCGCACTACTCAAACTCTCCTTCAATTTACTGAACGCTTCCTTCTGAGCTTCCGCCCACACAAACTTGACATTCTTCCTGGTTAACGTCGTTAGTGGCGTGGCTATTCTCGAGAAGTCCTGGATGAACTTTCGATAATAACCCGCCAATCCTACAAAACTCCTTACTTCCGATGGTGTTTTCGACGCTTCCCACCCTCTAATGTCCTCAATCTTAGCCGGGTCAACTTTAATACCGTCTTTCGACACCACGTGACCTAGAAACTGAACCTCTCTCAGCCAAAATTCGTATTTCGAGAACTTGGCGTACAATTTCTCGTGCTTAAGCAGTTCTAATATTGCTCGCAAATGAGTTTCATGATCTTCTTTGGACCGTGAATAGATCAGTATATCATCTATAAAGACTATGACACACTTGTCTAATAAAGGACTACACACTCTATTCATCAAGTCCATGAAAGCTGCTGGCGCATTGGTCAGCCCAAAAGGCATGACTAAAAACTCGAAATGCCCGTACCTCGTACGAAAGGCAGTCTTAGGCACATCCTCCTCCATTACCTTCAATTGATGATATCCTGATCGCAAGTCTATCTTAGAAAAGTAACTCGCCCCTTGCAGCTGATCGAAGAGATCGTCTATCCTGGGAAGCGGGTACTTATTTTTGACAGTCACTTTATTGAGCTCCCGGTAGTCTATGCACATTCTCATAGATCTGTCCTTCTTCTTGACAAACAACACTAGCGCTCCCCACGATGAGGTACTAGGACGAATAAACCCCTTGTCGAGTAACTCTTGCAGTTGAGTCATCATCTCCTTCATTTCTGTCGGTGCCAGCCGGTAAGGTGCTCTTGCGATAGGTACCGCTCCGGGTACTAGGTCAATACGAAATTCCACTTGCCGATCAGGGGGAACAATGGTTAAGTCTTCCGGAAACACTTCTGGAAATTCACTTGCCACCGGAACCGACTCTAACCCCTTCTTCTCCTTCTTAGCATCTACTACATAAGCTAAGAACCCCACACACCCTTTCACTAGACACCGCTTAGCCTTAATCATTGAGATCAAACACGACTTTCTATCCCTCCGATCCCCATACACTACTACCTCTTCTTTACCCGGCTGCGCTATACGAATTAATTTCTTATTGCATGCGATATGAGCATCATTAGACGCCAGCCAATCCATTCCCACAATGACATCAAATTCTCCCATACCCATCGGATATAGTCGAAGTGGGAATTACTGCCCATCGATGACAATACTACACCCTTCGTATACCTCTCTCACCCAGACTCGACTTTCATCAGCTATCTCTACCACAGACCCAATACTAAGCTCCCTGGGTTTCACACACAGATTACGAACGAAATTCGGCGACACAAACAAACGGTTTGCGCCCGAATCAAACAGTACCTTAGCAAGAGTCGAGTCTATAAGGAAGGTACCTGTCACCATATCTGGTATTTCTACCGCCTCCTCAGCCGTCATGTTAAACGCCCTTGCTCTGGCTCGGGCAGGTTCCACCTTCTGCTCCACTCCTTTTCCCCCAGCATTCCCAGCTGTACCCCTTTTTAACTGTGGACAATCTGATTTAACGTGACCCACCGCACCACATTGGTAGCAAGTCCTCGCTCCCTGACAGTCCCGTGCCATATGCCCTGTTTTCCCGCAATTGAAACAACCTTCCCGATCTGCTAAACACTCTCCCTTATGCATCCTGTTACATTTGCTGCACAGCTTGTTCACGACTCTTTGCACAAACCGCTGATCAGATCTGGTGCTTTTGAACTTCTTTGAATCACGTGCCGGTCCTTCCCACTTTCTTTTCTCACCTCCCCTCTCAATCATCTGCCGCGCCTTATCTTTTTCAGTCATTTCGGCTGCGTTAACGACCGCCTGAAAAGTAGTAGGCTTTCGCGCTGCTGCAGTTCTCTAATACTGCTCCTCAGCCCAAACAAATACCGATCCACCCGACGTTCCTCATTTGGCACGTACACTTCAACGAAACGTTCCTTCTCAAGAAACTTGATTGTATACTCTTTCACCGTCATTTCTCCTTGCTCTAAATTCAGAAATTCTTCCTCCAATTTCTTCACAGCTGCTAGAGGGCATAATTGTTTCTTGAATTTAGCTACGAAAGTTTCCCAGTCCATACCTCTAGCCGCTTTCGAGCCCTTGCCCCCTGTCTCCGCTTCCCACCAGAACACAACATCATCCCTCATCATAGATAACGCAAACACAACTTTGTCTTCCTCCGCGCACTTGCAGGTGTCAAACGCCAGTTCCATGTTTCCAATCCACTTGATAACCACCACTGGATCACACTCTCCTTTGAAGGTAGGAGGGTTACAAGTGGTAAACGCCTTGTAACTGCATCCTTTTCCAGTACTGGCTTTAACTTCCATACCAGGCGTTGATTGCGAGTGACTACCCACCACTGTTACTGGCGAGTTAGAAATTTCCGTTGTCTCCTTTTCCTCATTCCCTTCCAGACTTGTTGCTGGCTTACTAGTCTGATAAGCTAACAAAGCTTGCAATGTCTCCTGTAACTTTCCCATTTCTGTAGCGAAGGTCTCATGAGTGACGAATGCTTGAGCTCGACCTCCCCCACGGTTTCTCAGTGGCCTTCTTCCTCTTGTAGTAGTTGAACTTTCTTGAAGAGAAGGTTCTCGTTCATCCATAATCTCCACACTTCTGGCCTTCCGAGCAACTCGCACAGGCCTCTTTCCCGGAGTTCTTGCTTCTCCTTCCTCCACTTGAGTGGTCGCCTTTCAGGTTGTCTTTCCCTTAGGTCGTCCACGTCCTTTTCCTCGTGCTGCATCTTGCCAAGGAGCAACAACTGGTCCATCCTCGACATTTTCATTCACCGGCGCCGCCTTAGAGACCGGCGCAGACCTGCTCCTAGTTACTCGCTCTGACATAACTACACTAACATACAAAACTTAGTTAAAATAAACCCAAAGCAATAAGGCAACCTAAGCACACACATGTACGTGTAAATTTATAATTACACTGGCCAGATGTAATTTTAAATTTACCTTACATGCTAGTCCTCACTACCCTACCACTTGACTTCCTATGGTCATCCTATGATCTCAGTTGTATCCTATCCTCCTAGTTTAAGTCTAGGTCTGTCCGGTCACCTAGATCCCTTAAACTACGACTCTGATACCAATTATAACAACCCAAAACTAAAACAATAGAACAATCCACTTATAAGAGAAATCCTGCCAAAATGGCATTAGACGTAACATTTGTAATCTTTAAAGCAAGCTAGGTTTGCGTCAAAACAACCTATTACAACTGAGATCTTTAATAAACCAAATAGTCTAAGGTAGTCTGCTACTCCCGTTCCCGATCAAACCTTCTCTTTTCCCTTGCTTGCACTACATAACTCACGGCGACCTGAAAAGGTTTTTAAATTTTGAAAGAGCGAGGGTTAGACCAAAGGTCTAGTGAGATCCCTCAAAACATAATGCTATCACAGTTATCAAAGATTAGAATAAATCAACCTTTCAGCTTGAAACATAAACTACGCATAAAACTCACTTCCGGCACACACTACCGTCACAAAGTGACAGCGTGTCTGTCTCATACTGCCTTAGATGGGACACACCCCCATATAGCATAAACGGGACACCCCCCCGGTATGAGAACAGGCGGGCCACACCCCCCCGACTTAGGCCGCTCACAACAATGTATGCATACATTTAATAATCAAATAAACTTAAACTGCATAAAAAAAAGGAACTCACGTATATAAAGCTTGCGTAAATAAAGATACGTCTTAAAATAACTTTCTCACGTCTTAAACAGTTAAAACAACACAAATATTTAGTTTAACTTCCATGAGCATAAACGACTTTATAAACTTGCGAGGTTTTAAGTTCAGAAAACTCACCTGGCGTCCTTAGCTTAAATCTCACGTCTATCCTTATAATTCGATCTGAAACCTATAAAGGAAACATTTACCGGTGAACTCCCAATTTAAACTATTTTATAACGAGTTTATCTTAACCCATAATTGCAACGACATCTATTCTCACAACTCATTCCACCCAAAACCTCTACTAAAATATAATACCTCCCGAAATAAAATAAATACAAAGGGCCAAACATCATAAAAATCCAGCCCAAAAACAATGCTTAACTCCCAAGTGAAGAAGTGGGCTATGGCCCAACAGATGGACCCAGGGTACCACAGCCGACTGGAGTCAACCCCTCCCAAGCGTCGACCAGAGCCTTCCATGCGTCGACCGAAGTCTTCCAGGCACCGACCGATGCCGCCCCAGGCGCCGACCGAGGCCGCCCCAGGCGCCGACCGGACTGATCTCACCCCGGTCCCCCAACTCGACCGGGGTCACCATCTCGACCGATGCTCTTTAAACGACCGGTGTCTCTTTGATCGACCGGTGTTGAACGACCGAACCAACATTGACCAGGTCTCAATAACCAACCGGTGTCATCGACCGACCTCCTCATCGACCGGGGTCTCCTCATACCCCGGTCCCCGACTTGACGAACGCCCGGGGGCGATTCTGGGTTTTCGAACAACCCTTTACTCCGAACACAGACCTTGACTACAATACTAAACAGATTCTAATCTCAATAAAATCGATCAATTGCATTTTCCTTAACCTTTTCAATCAATTACTATAATTAATAACCCAATCCTTAATCGATCTTTCAATAGAATAAAATATGAACTTCCTATTCCTTTAATTAAACTCTAACCCAGAATAAACTAAATAAGCAACTACAAATTAGAGTGGAGAATGGTTTAGAGTATTACCTTATGATGATTTTCTACTCAAATCCCCCAAGACTTTCTTCTCCAAATCGCCTCTACTCTTCTTCCTCTCTGCTTCTTTCAGCCGACAACAACAAAGACCCAAAAAAAAACCCTAGGCTAATATCTCATAAACAATTATTTACACTTAGCCCCTTCAAGAATTAAGATTTGCCCAAATCCACCCAACTTAAAGTTTATTAACTTTGAACCGGTTATTACACATATGAACTATTTTAACTGATTCATATATAAACCTTTGTGATGCATATATGAACTAATTAATTGATACACATATGAACTAATTAACTGTAGGTTCATATGTAAATAAGTTGAACTTATTAACAGATTCACATATGAACTAATTAACTAATTCACATGTGACCGTATAATTCATATATGAATCACATATGAACTCGTCTCGTGTATTTTACGAAACTACCCATTTATCTTCTACATACCATACAAGGAATTATCTAGTGCTTCACGGTCAAAGCCGCAAATGTTGACCAGATAAAGGGCTAGGATCATTTTTCTATTTCTCATGCATTTAACATTTCTCAAATGAACCTCTGCTATATATATATATATCTTGTTTTTATTATATTCTTATATTATTATTATATTATATTATAAAACTTTTGAGAAAAAACTCTTAAAAACAAGTTTTTGTGCACATGGACATTCCAATCTTTCTGGAATCCCTGTTACACAAATTACAATGCAAAATAGATAACAAAGATACATATATACAAATTATAGAGACAATGATGCGGTGTAACACCCCAAAATATGGGACAACAAATTTTTTTTTGAAAAATGGACATGTGGTATTTAAAATGTCATAGCATGAGTCTCCAAAAAATGGGGAAATACATAAACCTGTTTAATTACAGTTTGTAATTCGTAAGGGAAAATAAACAACAACCCATTAATCTAATTCATTAAACAGAAATAATATTACAAAAGGGGTGTCATCTATAGTGTAACACCCTAAAAATCCGAGTAATTTTGAAAATTGAAAATTCGGCAATATAACATCTGCATTTGGGATAAACCACCTAAAAAGGGTAAAAGTGTAAGCGTTTACAAAACCTGAATAAGTTGCATGGGAAATCGACAACAAACTAATCTAAACCATTTCTATCTAGATTACATAGGTTGTCAACCCATTTCCAAAAATATGAATAAATTGTATTAACGCCATGACCCCAAAACATCTATCATCCAAAAATGCCCTCAAGAGACCACACTCCTCTTTCAACCCCTTGACGTCCCGCCGCTAAGGGAACCTGTTATACACATCATTTGAAAAAAAGTGTTAGGCTTAAAGTCTAGTGAGAACATACAGTTTATATGGAAATTCGATAAGAAAGTTAAATTCAACATAAGTAAATCTATTTTCCCAAACGCCTTTATATTTATAAATAATTGATAAACACATTTTGACCTTGCGGTCCAAAATACATCTTGCGATGACGGGAAGACCCGATTTTCCAAGGATTGTGGCAAAACACAAAGTAAGCCATTTTCCGAGTTATTGAGCTCACCATACTAGGATCAAGGCCACGAACACGCCGGCTCGTACTAAGATGTGGAGGAGGGCACCCAATGATCTCTAGTCATGCTCATTCTCTAGGATTTACATTTACGACCTACGGCTAGTATCCGGTCCCACATAATCGTACCAAGTTGCCACCCTAGGGCCCAATGTCTCAACTAGCTACAAACGGGAGTTATCCCCAATAATAAGTCGACTCTATACCTATGGATCCACTAGTAATAGTCTAGACTTGTCATAATTTCATTTGTGACCAACTATAATCAAACATATAGTTCATAACACCATTTATTTCCCAAATCATATTTAAATGGTTAACTGTTGATAAGAAGTACAAAACTCAATCATGAATCATAAGGCTATCTTCATTTCCAAATATGTTTCATGGCAAGTAAATCTTTCAAATGTAAAAACCATTATAGTGTAACATGGACTTCTTCAAGATTAAACCATTTGTTTCCTTTTCTCAAAATAACACTTCCAACCAAAATACCCATAATGTGCTTAAAACATAAACTTGGCTAAAGTGCCATAAATTGAACATTTGCTCATCAAAATGTGAAGTCATCCATATTTGTTGTTCCAAGACATTGATTGTTTCATTATCTTACAAAAAGGCGAGAAACCCTAAAAATCTCCAAAATATCATTTTAGGTCAAAAAACTCATCAACAATGAAAATGTAAATAAGGAGATACTTAGAAGTCAAAAATACATTTTGATGTATATAAAGTTTAAGGAAAGGAAGTATGGCTCATAATCTAGGGTTTGGTTGAAACCCTACAACCTTGAAGTAAATGGGAGTACTAGGAGACTAAGAGTATAATAGAGCCCTTGATTATTGACTTGAAACTTTAGATGAATGATGGTGGATCACTTGGAACTTCAAGATTTAATGTTTGAAAGATCTTGAAATGCCAATAAATGCTCAAAAATCGCCCAAAGTGAGAGTGTTTGAGGTAGGTGAAGAGTGAAATGAGAATTGAATGAGAAAAAAGGGTATTTAACCCTCCTGCAGCCCGTCGGCGAGAATGACTCGGCGACAATGCCCTTGTCATTCTCGCGGGGCATACTCGCCGCCCAGGTACCGCGACCCTCAATCCTTGGTGATAGACTAATAGTGACACGGCGAGAATGCCCGTGTCACAATCGTCGGTCAATTTCGCAAAGGGTGTACCGAGGGTGCTAAGTCCCCCGCGACAGTGCCCTGCGACTTTGCCCTATGGCATTGTCGCGGGCAATGTCGCCCCAGAGGTACCGAAGCCGAAAAATTCAACGAAACGCTCCAGACTCCTCTCGATACTAAACGGAGTTTAAGGTAACCCATTCTTACTGATTGCACAGATAATCTAGGACGAAAAAGACCGAGATAGAAACTAAACGTACCAAAAATCCGCGACGTTACATATAGTTCAAAGAAGTCTTCACAAAAATGTGCACCCACTTGCACTCCCCAAGATCACACGGGTCCGCCTAGACCTTCTTAGACGCGGCGGCACTAGGACCTAAGATACATATAGACACAAAGCAAGTGTTAGGCCAAAAAGCCTAGTGAGGTTACATGACAAGTAATAAATGTATAAATGGCAAATTACATAGTTCCATCGTAAATCATGATCGTAATTGGAATCAATGGGGGAGACCCATAACACCAATCAAATTACACCCAAGAGATGAGATACCTTAGTGTCTACTTCCACGAGTGACACTACAAGGCCCGACATACCCGAGGATACAACATATGCATTGCCCCAAGTGGCGGAGGTCTAGGCACATACGGACACGGTGGCGCCCAAGACTATGTCCTTTTAGTGCCTATTTGACTTGGTTCATCCACACAACTCATATGTGATCAAGAAGAAACTTGCCCTTTTTAGAGTGTATACAATACCAATGTACATCATATGGTCCAAATATTCATGCCCATAGTACAGGTAATGTAAGAAACATAACCTCTCACACATCATACATTTATATGCACATAACCATAAATAAAGTTCACCTACAATAGGAAGATTTCCCAACACCTTGGGTGAACACACCATAGTGTTGTATGAGAATGAATCCCATCCTTTACCATGTTCACATTTCCAACATATACATACTTCCACCTCTCATGGATTACCCTTCATGTCCCATAACACATTAAGTCAAATAAATAAACATGAGAAAACCCTAATTCCACATGGTAGAGAAAATCAATATTTATGCAAGTAATAACATGTATCTCATTTAAAAGAGTTTAGGACACTCACTATCTAGGTTTTAGATAAAAACCCTAGAAAAGTTGATGAAATGAAAGGAGGTGAAGTCTTGAGATCCCCAAGCTCGATTGATAGCTCTTAAATGTACCGTAGTTGTGGTTTTGATGGAGATTTATTGCACCCACCAACTCTAGTGTATTAATGGAAGAGAGAGTGTGGAAGTGAGTGAAAATCGCCTCCGAGAATGCTCCCAACCGAACACTAAATCTGATTTTGTGAAAGTGTGAAGTGAAATTGAGCTGGAGAGGTTTTTTAAACGGGCAGACTATGCAGGCGAGAGTGCCCCGCGACATTGCCACTGGCACTATCGCTAGGGCATAGTCGTCGCCCTATCCCCACTCTCGGTACAATCCAGGCGATTATGACCGGCGAGAGTGCCCAGGGGCACAATCGCGGTCACTCTCGCCTGATGTGTACCATAACTCACAAACCACCGCGACAATGCCGCGCAACCTTGACACATGTCACTGTCGCCGACAAGGTCGCTAAGAGAGACTAGCCACTTGATTTTTCGTTAACAAATAATAGTGACCTATAAGATTATTTCCATGAATGAAAATGCAATTAATTCAGATAAGGCCTACTAGAGTGACACAAAGAGAATTAGACTTAAATCTTACTTATCTAAGAATTTCCGGGTGTTACATGCGACTTATTGTTTTTATCTTCGGATAGAAATTAGAGATGCACTAAGCTGGGCTATAATTTTACATTAATTGATTAAAGGCACTAAACAACATAAAATTGGGCCCCCAAAATGTTCATAATCACATATTTAACATGCTAAAGAACGATCTTGTTTATGTATCAAGTATTGTTTTTTGATGCACATTACTTAAAGTTTAAGATTATAAGTAAATGATACATGCCTATAATTTTTTAAAGCTACATAATCAAATATATGTTTAAAATCATAACTAACTGATAAACATAATCAAATATATGATAAACATCTCATTTTAAATTTAAAGAATCTAAAATATAATTAGGATAACCATTGAATTCTAACAGAATACTTAATTATTATTTTTTATAAAAAATAATATATTATTAAACCTAAAATAAATTACATCATTATTAAACCTAATTAATTTGAAATAAAAAAATAAATTAAACAAATTTATAAAAAAACATTATTGTTTTTTCAAAATCACAAAAAATCTGTTTATAAAATCGATAAAGACAAAATATATAATAAAACATTATAATCAAGATGGATCACGCTGATTGCACGAGTACACTTCTAGAATTATAAAACAACTTATTTTATAATATTGAAATAAGTGTAAATTAAAACAAAAATTACCTTGTTTTACTCTTGATATAAACCCTACTTTTGAAGTTTTATTTTGGGTGACGTTTGGTTCTTACGATATTTTTGATGAAATGAAATATGTCAAAAAAAATTGACTTTGAAAGAATTAGAATGAAATGTTACCTATTTGTCAAAATCTTAAAAATAGCTCTTTAAGCGTTCATTACTCTTGACTATGCATATTCATTCATATCTAAAACCTCTCTAGCTATATAACTACACATCCATCTCTTCTTACTATCACTACAAAAGTTCGAACCCATTAGCCCATATATCGAAACCGCTCTCCCTCATCAGCATCTCATATTTAAATGTTAGGTAATATTTTATTTATTAGTGAAAATAGGTTAATTACCATTGATCTGGTTTTTATGGACCAATATCGAATGTATCAATTGTTTATACACGATGCTTGATAGGAACTAGATTTAAGATCAATAACAATTTGACATGGTTGATAAGGTTCAACATAGATGGATTTCAATAGTGTAACTGTATATACTTCTCCTTGATATGTTCTTCATGTTCCACCGTTTTTACTACATTTCAGAACTCTTTATAACTAACTAGCTAGTTATTTCTTACAATCTCTTGTAGGCATTCCACTTTCTCTGATGTTGATTATAACGCATTTTAATAACAATATTTAGCCATTGCAATGTACGAATGTTTATCAATGTGTATGCTCAAATGCCTATGAATGTACTGAGTAACAACGAATATCTATTAAACTTTATCAAGTATCGCTAGTAAGAACAAATCAATCAAATACCAATGAATCAATGTTCAATTATCATGTTTGATACATGTTCGCTATGTACTCAATATGTAACACCCAAAAAAAAATAAGGCAAGTAAAACAATGTTCAATTGACCAAGAAATTCAAATCCATTCATGTGAATGATCATGAATGTATGAAGTTCTATTACGTATAAGTGTTTATTTCAGATGACATCGGTAAAAGGCCCCTAAGTAGATTTGGAAACCGGAAAAAATATGTTACGTCAAATGACATCGAATTGTGAATAAATTAATCGAGGCGATCTTAATACGTAATTAGTTTTATAATGGAGCTTATTTATATTAATTAATAGAACAAAAAATATAAATCAAAGTTAAAATAACTTTTTATTATATAAAGAGACCCGTTTCGACCCCTAGGTTAGAAGGTTTGTGTTATGCAACTACATAGTACACATAATAATTGTTTGATTATATAAAACATCTATTCGTTTAGATATTTTTGACGTCCTATATACGACGATTAAAACTTATTAGCGTGTTTCGCGGAGGCTAAAGGATAGTAGTATCATCCTCGACTCCACCGTGACCTCAATTAGTGTATAGAAATCAACCCTCGCCCGTCCCTGCCCCATTACCTACGAAGATGGGGAATCCACATCCCACTTGGAACGAGTCTCCCACGCATTACAATAAAATTGGGTTTTATAGGACGCACTACAACAAAATCGGGTTTATAAGATACAAAAAATGACTAAGTGTTATAATAGATTGTTTTATATGACTTATGTTTATAGAACCAAATAATAAAACGTCTTATTTAAAAGTTTTAGAATAAGTTTATAAGACGCTTTTGGACGTCTTAACAAGTTCTGTTAGGACATTTTTAAAATAAAGTGTCGCATTAGCTATTTTATAAAACACATTTGAAAAAGTAAACTATAAAAATAAGATGTGTTATAGGACACTTAACAAAATGTCATATAATATAACTAATACTACACTTTATTTTTAATACAATAACCTATTAGAATTTATATATATATATATATATATATATAGTGTTTGGTTCATTTGAGAAATGTTAAATATATGAGAAATAGAGAAGTAATCCTAGCCATTCATATGGTCAAGATCGGATTTGACTAGTCAAATATTACGGCTTTGACCGGTCAAAAGTTGCGGCTTTGACCGGTCAAAAGTTGCGGCTTTGACCGGTCAAAAGTTGCGGCTATCCCAAAAATAGAAGAACAATTTCGTAAATTTTACAAAACACACGGGTTGTGTTCATATATGAACATGTATAATTCACATATGAACTATATGTTCATATATGAACCAGTGCAATTCACAGCTGAACTCTTTTAACTGATTCATATATGAACCTTTGTGATTCATATATGAATCTGTATGAATCACAAAGATTCATATATGAATCAGTTAAACTAATTAACAGATTCATATATGAATCTTTGTGATTCATACAGATTCATATATGAACTCATCCCGTGTATTTTACGAAATTACCCCTCTACCTTCTATAGACCACACAAGGAATTATTCGGTGCTTCGCGGTCAAAGCCGCAAATGTTGACTAGATGAATGACTAAGATTATTTCTCTATTTCTCATATATTTACCATTTCTCAAATGAACCTCTCCCTATATATATATATATATATAAGGGCTAAATCAAATGAAAACCACAAATATGTTACAAACATGTAAGAACCAATATAAAAATATTTTTTCACCTGATATATTTTCACCAAATGCTTGGATTTAATATATTTCTTCCCATATATTTGTTTCATAATATGATAGTTTTACATGTATTTGTTTCACCACATTAATATTTTTTACCTGTATTTTTCATTTTACTAGGTGAATCAAATTTTATTTTTCACGTGTAATCTTTTCACAAGGTGAACAAAAACATATATGAAACAATATCTTAAATCATAGGTTTTGATGAAAAAAAAATCATATAAAAAAATATTTTTATATCGGTTCTTAAGGGTTTATAACATATTTTTGGTTTTCATTTGATTATCGGCCTATATATATATATATATATATTTTTTTTTGATGTCCTATAAACCCAATTTTTTATTAACAAATCTCTATCCCAATCTTTACATTTGACAAAGCAACTAATTAATGCTTACATACTTGGGAGTTTTGCTTTAATAGTATAAAATATGTTTCTAGAATGTTTAGGTTGTTAGTTGGACTATATTTAAATGTAATGCATTTACGTGTTTGTTGGTAACTTCAAAAGAATTTATGTGTGGAAAAATAATAATTTATGTCATCTTTTTCACTCTTTCACGCACCTCTTTGCATTTACATGATCATATTTTATAGCTATGTATTAACATTCTAGCTTTACACTTGTTGAAAATTAATTGAAGGAACAAAAAGAAATACAAAAAGTGGTAACATATGATTTTTCTTCATTAATGTACATCTACTTCTAAAAGTCAAGAACAAAAAAATTTGAGAGCAAAAGTCCTTGATAGAAAATGGTCGGATCATTTCCCGATCATGATTTGTGATGCATGGGCTGACTTTGGGCCAAAACCTTTCAAGTTTTTTGATGTGTGGTTAAAGGATAATCGGTTAGAGGATATTGTAAATGAGGCATGGAATAAGCAAGTAGAGTCGAGTCGTCCGGATTGCATTTTTCGTGATAAGTTGAAGAACGTAAAAGGAGTGTTGAAAGGCTGGAGTAGGGGCGATTGGGGGAATTAGAAGAGGAAGTGAAAGAGAAAAAAATTGAGGTTAAAAAATGGGAAGAAGAATGCATTAATGGGAATATGGATGAAGAAAAGCGACAAAGGGGAGTGGAGGCTAGAGCAAGATGGTTGGAACTAGAAAGCAAAAAATTGGAAATAATGAAACAAAAAGCAAAGGTTCGGTGGGCTAAAGACAGGGACGGGAATTCAAAACTTTTCCACGCGACAATCAAGAGTAGGGAGCGACGGAATGCCATTCGGGGCTTTAATGTAGATTCGATATGGATGGAAGAACCGTGAAAAATCAAGGAGTTGGTCTACAATTTTTATAAAGGTAAATTCTCTGAAACCTTGGAGGATAGACTGTTTATGCATATGGATAACATAAAGAAGTTGCGAGATGAGGAAACAAGTTACTTAGAGAGAAGGGTCACGGAGGAAGAAGTGTGGAGTGCGATCATGGAGTGCGGAAGCAACAAGGCATCGAGCCCGGATGGGTTCACAATTACTTTTATAAAAGCATTTTGAGGGTTGATAAAATCGGATCTAGTGGCGGCGATTGAGTGGGTCATGGAAAAAAGGGAGATTAGCAAGGGATATAATGCGTCATTCATAACGTTGATCCCGAAGGTGGAGAATCCGGTTAGTCTAAACGACTACCGGCCAATTAGTCTTATTGGCCTTTTCTACAAAATTTTGTCAAAAGTCTTAGCGAAGAGGTTGAAATTCGTGATAAGTAAATTAATAAGTATCGAGCAAATCGCGTTCGTGAAAGGGAGATACATCCTCGATGGAGTTTTGATTACAAACGAGACGGTAGAATTCTTGAAAAGAGCGAAAAAGGGGATTAATCTTCAAGGTCGACTTCGAGAAAGCCTATGATTCGGTAAATTGGGAGTTTCTCATGGAGGTTATGGAAGCTATGGGGTTTTCGGCAAAATGGAGAGGGTGGATAAAATCATGTCTATCCTCATCTAACGTTTTCGTACTTGTTAATAGGGCATCGACGAAGGAATTCGACATGGAAAGAGGTCTTAGACAAGGCGACCCACTAGCGCCGTTCCTATTCCTTTTGGTGGCCGAAAGCCTTCATTTATTGATGGAAGGGGCGGTGGAAAAAGGCCTTTTCAAAGGCATTTCAGTGGGTCAAGATGAGATCCTAGTTTCACACCTCCAATATGTCGACGATGTAATCTTTTTCGGCGATTGGGAGTTGGGAAACATCAAGAACCTACTAAATATCCTCAAGTGTTTTCACCTCATTTCGGGACTTAGAATAAATATGCGGAAAAGCAAAAAAAATCGGAGTGGGAGTACCGGAAGATGAAGTCGAATCGTAGGCAAGTCTTTTGGGATGTGGGTATGCCAAGCTTCCGTTTAATTATCTTGGTCTTCCGGTCAGGGCATCCATGCGAAAACTTGATGCGTGGAAACCGGTAGTGGAGAAGATGGGAAAAAAGCTTGCTTCGTGGAAATCAAAGATGATGTCCTTTGGCGGAAGACTAACATTGGTAAAATCGGTTCTAGGTAGCACATCGTTATAATTTTTTACCTTATTTCGAGCACCACTTGGAGCGTTAAACACTCTTGAGCGGTTGAGAGGAAACTTCTTTTGGGGGGGAGGGGGTGATGGCGGTAAAACAATTGCTTGGGTCAAATAGGATTCGGTATTGGGGGGTTCAAAAGGGGGGGGGGGACTAAACGTTGGGGGGGGGGGGTTAAAGGAGATGAATTGGGCACTACTATGTAAATGGTGGTGGAGATGTCATTCGGAGAGGGAGTCCTTGTGGGTTAGAGTAGTACAAAGCCTATATGGGTGGGATGGGGGTCTAGGGTCGGACAATAATAATAGTATGGGTGGAAAGGGAGTGTGGAGGGATATAATAAAGGTGGGAAGAGAGTTATAGAAGATTGGCCTAAATTTTGAGGAATCTTTAGTTAAGGAAATAGGGGATGGTGCGAACACGCGTTTTTTGGGGGAAAAGTGGGTGTCAAATAGAACATTAAAAGAAGAGTTCCCAAGACTCTATAGATTGGAGAATAGAAAATACATATTGGTAAAGGGTAGAGGGGAGTGGGTTGGGGATGATTGGAGGTGGAAATGGGGTTGGAGGCATGTTCCACGAGGGAGGGAAGTAGGTGAGCTAGAAGCGCTCTTGGGAGAGATTCAATCTAAGGGTCCTAGAAGGGATGGCAAAGATAGGATAGTGTGGTTGTGGGACACCTAAGAAGGGTTTACGGTAAAAAAAAATGAGGGAGATTTTGGAGGATAAGAGAGCGGGTGGATTGAATGTAGTGACGGAAACAAAATGGGTCACGAGTATCCCAAAAAAGATAAGTGTGTTCCTATGGAGAGCAAGATTAGGGAGGTTACCAACAAGGGAAGTATTGGACAAAATGGAAATAGAGTTGGAGTCATTACTTTGCCCAAGATGCGGAGAAACTATTGAGACGATCAATCATGTCTTGTTTAATTGCGAAGAGGTAAGATGCCTTTGGCTTCAAATGGGACGATGGTGGAACGCAAATCTATCGGCGGTTAATTCGATCGCGGAACTATTGGAGATGGGGAATCAACTTAACTTGAACTCAATGGCCTTGAAGTGGTGGACGACGGTCGTGGGATGTTTTGTATATTTCATTTAGTCACATCGTAATAAGGTGATTTTTAAAAAGGATCAAGGAAAAATTTCGGATTAATTCTTCATGGCGCAACATCGAATCTTGGAGTGGCTCATGGACCCTCGGCATTAACAGTGGTGAAACAACAGTGGTATAACTCGAGGCTTGGTCTGTCCGATGTGGTGCAATCTGATCTGATGCTGCATATGAAAGTCGCGGAAGGCTGAACATCTCGGGTAGACATTTGGTACTGGAGCTGGCTGTTCGAGGGGGTTGCACATTCTGGTGGCTGTTCGATCTGGATGTTCGAGGAAGGCTGCACACTCCAGCGGCGTTCTCCAACTGTGCTGCCATCACGATTCGGTCCGTGTATAAATGATGTGGATGTCTGCGATCAAAGTTCGTTGTCAAGGTTTTCTCCTCGTAAACCTCGAGGTTTTTGTATTTCCTTATTGTGTTACTGGTTCGGTATTAGTTCTGCTGTTGTGTTGTTCGTTCGAATGTTTTGGTGTTCGGTAATCTTATGTAGTCTTGTTGTAACCAAGTTGTAAGATGGGTTAAACCCAGTTGGTTGTGATAATAAAATTTCTTGTTAAAAAAAAACATATGCACAATTTAATTATATACCCCACAAATTTATCCTCAAATGCCATCTATATATATAACCTCAAGGAAATGAACACTTAAACTCCGATAGACATCCGCTCTTCAAATCAATTTGCCACAAACTAGTTAAGAATGGATCAATCATTCTTCGTTGTCCTTTTGATACTCACTTCAGGTGAATGGCTCTATCAATATATATGTTATGAAACGACACTAACAAAAGGATTTTTTACGCAAACAATTTGATATAGCTTAATATGTATGTGTAGACCATGTTTGACAAGCATAAGTTGGATTATTTTTTTAACTTATTGAAAAAATTACTGTTTGATAATTACTTAATTAGACATTATCCACCTTGTCATAGTGTCAAAGATTGCCTATCGTATTGTTTCGGCAGACTTGGAATCCCTTTTGCATATCACATCGTTGTTTTTGTCTAAAGAAGGGTGAAAGACCACAACCAGAAATCAATCAACACAAACCCTAATAATTAATATTTAATCTTGAATTTGCGTAATTTGGAACCTTTTTTGGATGGGAAATTAATTAAACTAGCCATTTCAGAAAATCGAATTTATCTCCTAACCAATCTCTCCCTCAATTTATTAAAATAGCCCATAAGTTCGTGAAAGGTGTTCGTATATACGAACACATCCCTAAATCTGATAAATTTGACATATGTTCGTAATATATGTTCGTATATACGAACATAATTTAAAAACTCAACAATTTTTATTAACTTCGTGAAATGGGTTCCTGGGAAATGAAATCAGTTTAAAAAAATTATATTTATGGCCCCTGTTCGTATTTCACGAACCAAACTTACCTTTTTGACCATCGTGTGAGCTAAAGAAATATTACAAATTTACAATTTTAGCCCCTGTTCGTATATATCATGTGAGTGATACGAATATACCGAATTACAAGTTTGGTCCCTGGTTCGTATATATTATGTGATACGAAGTAAATGGTTTAAATAAAAAAGCAAGTTACAATTATGGCCCCTCATCTTTGAAACATTAATCAAATTATTTTCAATTTTGGCCCTAGTTCGTATCATATGTTCGTGTATCACGAACATAGATTTCCAAATTAAAGGATATTTACAATTATGGCCCCTCAACTTTGGCCCAATAATCAAAGTATTAGGGCCAAAATTGTAAATACTTTGATTATTGGGCCAAAGTTGAGGGGCCATAATTGTAACTTTCCTTTAATTGGAAATCTATGTTCCTGATACACGAACATATGATACGAACTAGGGCCAAAATTGAAAATAATTTGATTAATGTTTCAAAGATGAGGGGCCATAATTGTAACTTGCTTTTTTATTTAAATCATTTACTTCGTATCACATAATATACACGAACCAGGGGCCAAACTTGTAATTCGGTATATTCGTATCACTCACATGATATATACGAACAGGGGATAAAATTGTAAATTTATAATATTTCTTTAGCTCACACGATGGTCAAAAAGGTAAGTTTGGTTCGTAAAATACGAACAGGGGCCATAAATGTAATTTTTTTAAACTGATTTCATTTCCCAGGAACCCATTTCACGAAGTTAATAAAAATTGTTGAGTTTTTAAATTATGTTCGTATATACGAACATATGTCAAATTTATCAAATTTAGGGATGTGTTCGTATATACGAACACCTTTCACGAAATTATGGGCTATTTTAATAAATTGAGAGAGAGATTGGTTAGGAGATAAAACCGATTTTCTGAAATGGCTAGTTTAATTAATTTCCCTTTTTGGATCCATACATACATAAATAAATAAATGTTTATTTTAACCATGAGTTTTTGGGCTAGATTACACGCATCGACTAATCATATATATATATATATATATATATATATATATATATATATATATATATATATATATATATATATATATAGGGCCAGGTTCATTTGTTAACCACATTTTTTGTGTTAACTTTATGAACCATTATAAGCCATTGATCTTGGAAATCAATGGTTAAGATTGAATGTTTTTTAAAAACCTTAATAAACGTACAATTAATGAGAAATTAAGAGTGAATTATACTGATAAGGGTATTTTAGGAAAAAAAATTAATAAAATATTATGTTTTTATTCTCTCTTAATTAATGTTCCTTCCAAAAGAATTGTAACTCTCGGTTCATTAGTGTTCATGAATCTGCATTTATTTAAACATTATTCTTCCAAAAGAATCGTAACCCCCGGTTCATTCATGTTCATATGAAGAAATATGAACATTATTACTTTTAAATATCATCTTCATATGAAGAAATATGAACAATATTACTTTTAAATATCACCTCGAACATGTGCTAACTTTATGTTACCTTAACTGACATCATATTCATATGAAGAAATATGAATGTTATTACTTTTAAATATCATATTCATATGAAGAAATATGAACGTTATTACTTTTAAATGTATGATTGAATTCATAACATTTGATGTCGTTGTTGCGTTCATTCCAGGTATGTTCATGTGTTTTATGATTTAAGAAAAATAGCGGAAAAATTTATGGAAAACAATGACTATACGATTTTATCAAACAAAGGAACCGGAAAACTATAATAATAATGGTTTGATTTAAAAAATTTGATGAAAATGGACAAAATTCTACAATCGTGACCTACAATAAAATTATGGAAACTTCAATCTTGTAACTCCCCAATAAAATTAATGAAAATTGGTTATTTAGAAAATGACTTTTGTACCCTTTTACATTAAATATCAAAATAAATTAAACATCACCCAATTTTGTAATCCTATTGGTTGAGCAAAGTTCATAAAGTTAACAAGAAATGTATGATTAATAAATGATCCTTGCTCTCTCTCTCTCTCTCTCTCTCTCTCTCTCTCTCTATATATATATATATATATATATATATATATCGTGCGACCACAAATGGTCTGGAGTCATTGCAATGAACCTCCATGGCCACAAAGGCTTTGACAACGCCTTTTGATGATTCAGTCGCATAAAATAGGGTTTATCTATTTTGATAAAAAAAAACAAAACTATGACGATAATTCAAGTAATGAAATAATGAATGATAGTTAAGAATTTGATACGTAAATAATGTACTTATGAGGAATAGTTATATTAATATAGATGTAAAGCAAACATAATCATTTGGTGCAGAATGATTAAGTGACCAGAATGATTAAGAGACTTTGTATGGTTTAGTATCATTTAGAAAATGATTGTTTGAAAACTGTTCTGAATCCACGGTTTGAATGGTGTAGTCTTGTGTTGAATGAAAATTAATGTATGACAAAAGTTCTGAATGAAAATTAGAAAATAATTAATGGTCGAAGACAATACATGATATCATATCAGCCAAATACGACAAAAGTTTTGCTTGTTAACTGCATTTTCAAGCAAATATGCACATTTGAAGTTGCTTATGTATAACATAACTTGCACATGAGTACTAGTTGAAGATTTTGACTCTTTTCAATGGAATTTTGATAAATTCTCCTATTTAAGCAATCAAGACACATACTTCTAAAGGAGACTCTCGACTATCCGCAACCAATCAAGCTAACAGCTCACACTTGCATCTTACCGTTAACCTTGGTAGAACCTCCTATCCAAGAATATTCTGAAATGCATTTATATTTGAAAACGAGAATTAGATCGTACGACCTAGTGAATATTTCATGTTTTAGTAAAACCATTTCAACCAAAGAAAGATTTCGAATTACAAGTAAACCACTTAAATGTAATCTCGCAAGAATACATTCCCCTCCCTTTACACCTCGACAAACATCAGTCACAACCCCGGTTTGGACAGCCCCTGCCCGTCCCTTTTGTCAAGTGAACAACAGCCGCATTAGCCCCAACTTGGACAACCCCCTCCCCCGGTTTGTCTACAATACGACCGAAACAGCAGCCCCAAAAAGGAGCAGTAAACAGTCCTTAACGGACAACTTCTAAACCAATCCTATCGACAGTCCTCAACCGAGATTTTAGATTAAAAACAACGATTAAAGGAAGCTTAATGGAATTTACACATTGATATAAATCACAGACCCCACCCTTCGACCGTGAAAGTCAACGAAGGTGCTTCTTGTGAATTTCTCATTAGACACAACAAACCAATATTATACAGAAGGTACGGACATATGGTGCTCATTGGTGAATTTTATCAAACACTTTTCTTGAGCGGGTGTACCTTTAAGGTGGATCAAAGTCCCGCAAAGTCGTGGGTTTAATCGGTGGAAAAAGTCGACGAGGTTTGACCCGAGGGAAATTCAATTATGTCAGTTTCGGGAATAATACGTTTTTCCAAATAGAATCGACCTTGATTTTTTAAGCAAAAGACAAGACTATATCCCTTACGTCTGACGTGTTTTTAGCTGAATTCGACTCTTATGGGAAACTTTTTTTGGTTGATTTCATAAAATCTTCCAATTTTTAATATTTGATAGAGTAAATTACATATTGTTGGAAAATTTTAGTAAAAATGTGATTTTTTACTAACTTTGGACACAAATATACATGTATATGTATTGTATATATCTAACTCTTCGTCGGTTTATGTTCTCCTATATGAGAGCTTCGCAACGATATATTATGTGTCCAAAACGGAATATGTGTGAATGAGATATCGATGCTCAAAGTTGAGTGTTTGGGATGAAAATTGGCAAAACCAAGTGGGTGTGGGAGTGTGTCCCACATAGGAAGGAGGACCAAAAGTTTTAGTAGTTTATAACTAAAAATGTGGAAGGGACTAACAAGTCCTTGGTTTGGTTTTACTCCATCACCTACCCGCGCGCAGGGGGGTGCCGATTGAGACTTTCGTAGGCTAAATTCGGCGAACTTATGTGTGGGCGCGACCTGCGGACACGAATGCAACTCCGAAATCTTGTGCTCGCGCAAGTTGGTTTTTGCAAAATTTTGTTTTGAACCAGTGCATTACGCGAGTTAGGTCGCGGGTTTACCCGCACCATTAGTCGCGAAACTCACTGTTTGTAGACGATAAAGAGTGAACTACGCGGGTTGTGCTGCGACTTCACCCGCGTGGCAAGTCGTGACATGCACTGTTACTGATCCAATTTGTAACTCCTGAAATACTCATTTATATAGAAGATTAATGATAATTAAAATTTATTTTAATTATTGATTAATTTCGTATTAAGATGTCGGTTTCAATATCGAGTATATAAAGGGAGTTCAGGTTCATTTCTCAACACGCGAAACATGAGCAATACCGAACGAAAAGAATACACACAATTCTCTGCATACGTTTATAGTTTCCGGACATTTTCAGGCAAAGTGGTAATATCCAGCAGTACACACTGCTTACGCTGTTGTACCCTGGAACAGACGGCAAATCTGTTTAAGGGAATCGTGTTCAACACGAGCCTCAGCATCGTTTGAATATACGGTTTATTCATTTACGTTTTCTGTCGATTCCCTTTCTGTTCGTTTACTAATCATTCGTTGATTGTATTCAGTTATTACATTTACTGTATTGTATATGTATTATTAAAATACATATCTGTGTACTAACAATCTTAAACAGATTTTTTGACGTATCGGGTTTGTCTCGATATTTTGGTTTTCTGTTTTTTAAACAGATTAATTCCTGTGGTATCTATTCTGTTTTGTGTAAACAGAAATTGAATCGAGTTTAGCTCGATTCAATTGGTTATATTGAATTTAATTCGATTTGATAAGAATCGAGTTGTGTCTCGATTTAAGGGTATAAACGGATTATTAATCGATTTTGTATCGATTTAAATTGGGCTTGTTTCAATTTGTGGAAAGATATTCTAAGTCGAGTTTGTTTCGTTTTGTGGAAACGAAATTTAAAATCGAGTTTATTTCGATTTTGTAAAGAAAAATTCCAAATCGATTTTGTTTCAATTTTGTGGGAAAAGGTTTTAAATCAATTTATTTTGATTTTGTAAACAAATTCTAAAACGAGTTTGTTTTTTGATTTAAGACTTTTACTATTTGTATAAAAGGATTGTCAATCAAATTTGTATTTGATTCAATTCTTTTTCTGTTTTGTGTAAACAAATAGAGATTGGCGGCGGCTTGAAGAAAACGAGAGAAGGAGGGAAGCAAGGATCGATTGAAGAGGAGGAAGAGTTGAAAGGTTTTGAAATTTGCAGATTTTCCCAAGGTAAGATTCTAATCTCAGTTTTCTTGTTTTTGATTGTTGAGTGTTTAATGTTTGGGTTTGAGTCTGATAGTGAGATTTGAGTAAGTTTGAGCAAGAACCCATAAATTCCCCTTAATCTTGATTCAAGGTTGTTTAATGTTATTAGATTGATTATTGTGTTTTAGAATTCAAAAATCTAGTCAAGTGAGTGAGATTTAATCATTTGATTGTGTTTTGGGAGGGTTTCATTGGAAGTCTGGGGATTGTTCCATAACAGAATTGCCTCCGGGTGAGAATGGCGACCGGGGGAACTCGGGGGTTTGGGCCCCGGGAGGGTATGTCCCGGTCGAGAGGATGGGGGGGGTCCGGTCGGTGAGCACCCGGTCGACCCCGGGAGGTAGGGGACCGGGGTGGGGTGTGAGAATCCAGTCGACCCCGGGAGGGGGGGACCAGGGTGGGGTGTGAGGACCCGGTCGACCCCGGGAGGCGGGGGACCGGGGGGTGGGGTGAGAACCCGGGCCGTGACCCTGGGAGTCGGGGGAGCCCGGGGATGTAGGCATTCCGGTCGGGAATTAATCCCGGGAGTCGGGGTCATCCGGGGTATCTGTTGGGTAGTTTAAGCAGAGTCTTAGGAAAGTGGTTGAGAGTCTTTATGTCTCTTTAGTGGAGTGACTTGTCGTTTTGTCGGTAACATCGTAGGTTGTAAGATCGTTAGATCGCGACTTTCTTAGCAAGGACCAAAGGTAAGTTTTCTGAACTAAATACTGTAAGTTTTTAAAGTTAATTTATACATGTGGAATTGTATATTTAATTGCTTTGCTATGTTAAGATGGTTTATTTCATGTTGAAATCATTTTAAAGCATAATTTATTTCGCATAAAGTTTATACCGCGAGTTTTCTTGTAAGTGTAGTTTGTGCTTAAATTGTTGATTTAATGTATGCATACATTGTTGTGAGCGGCCAAAGTCGGGGTGTGTGGCCCGCCCGTGCTCATACCGGGGGGGGGGGGGGGGTGTCCCGTTTATGCTATATGGGGGGGTGTCCCATCTAAGGAAGTATGAGCCAGACACGCTGTCACTTTTAGTAACGGTAGTGTGTGCTAAAAGCGAGTTTATAAATGTGGTTTATATTTACAAAGCTGAATGGGTTGAATTGTTCCAATCTTTTCTGTAACTTATGGTTGAACTATGAATTTGAGGGATCTCACTAGACCTTCGGTCTAACCCTCGCTCTTTCAAAACTAAAAACCTTTTCAGGTCGACGAGAGATAGGCAGTTCTTGCAAGGGTAAGGAGAAAGCTTGATCGGGAACCGGAATAGAAGACCTCCTTTTAGCATTTCGTCTCGTTAATCTCAGTTGTAATAGGTTGCCTTATTGCAAACCTGATTTACAGTTAACAAAATTAGATTGTTGACTTGGGCCGTTTTTGGCAAAATTTCCTTATTTTAATTGTCTGCTTTATAGAATATGTTTGGGTTGTTATAATTGGTATCAGAACCATAGTTTAAGGGATCTAGGTGACCGGACGGGCCTGGACTTAAACTTGGAGGATAGGATACAACTTAGATTTATAGGACGACCTTAGGAAGTCAAGTGGTAGGGTAGTGAGGACTAGCATGTAAGGTAAATTTAAAATTACATCTGGCCAGTGTAATTATAAATTTACAGGTACATGTGTGTGCTTAACTTGCCTTATTGCTTTGGGTTTATCTTAATGAAGTTTGTGTGTTGGTGTCTTGTCTGTAGTCATGTTGGAGCGAGTGACTAGGGGCAGATCTGCACCGATAGCTGAGGCGGTACCGGTGAATGAAATTGTTGAGGATGGACTAGTTGTTCCCCTTCGACAAGCTGCTGCACGAGGAAAAGGGTGTGGACGACCTAAGGGAAAGACAACCCGAAAGGCGACCACTCAAGTGGAGGAACCGGAAGTGAGAGATCCAGAAAAAAGAACAGTGCGAGTTGCCCGAAAGGCCAGAAGTGTGGAGATCATGGATGAACGAGAACCTTCTCTTCATGAAAGTTCGACTACTGCAAGGGGAAGAAGGCCAGTGAAGAACCGTGGGGGAGGTCGGGCTCAGGCTTTTGTCATGCAAGAGACTTTCGCCACAGAGATGGGTAAGTTGTAGGAGACTTTGCAAGCTTTACTGGCTCATCAGACTGGAAGGGCAACATCAAGTCAATAAAAGAGTGAGGAGAGAGAGACGACAGAGATGGCCAACTCGCCGATAATTGTGGTGGGCAGTCACTCACAGTCAACTCCTGGTTTGGAAGTCAAAGCAGATGCCGGAAAAGGATGCAGTTACAAGGCGTTTACCACTTGAAACCCTCCTACCTTCAAAAGAAAGTGCGATCCAGTGGTTGTTATTAAGTGGATCGGAAATATGGAGCTGGCATTTGACACCTGCAAGTGTGCAGAAGAAGATAAAGTCGTGTTTGCTCTATCCATGATGAGGGATGATGCTGTATTTTGGTGGGAGGAAGAAACTAGGGGCAAGGGTTCGAAAGCGGCTAGAGGTATGGATTGGGAAACTTTTGTAACTAAATTCAAGAAGTAGTTATGTCCTTTGGCATCCGTGAAGAAGTTAGAGGAGGAATTCTTGAATTTAGAACAAGGAGACATGTCAGTGAGAGAGTATACAACTAAATTTCTGGAAAGGGCTCGTTTCGCTAAGGTATATGTGCCGAATGAGGAACGTCGGGTGGACAGATACTTATTTGGGCTGAGAAGCAGTATTCGAGAGTTGGCAGCAACACGAGAACCTACTACCTTCCAGGCGGCCGTTAACGCGGCCGAGATGACTGAAAAGGATAAGGCACGTTAATTGACTGAGAAGAGTGGTGAGAAAAGGAAATGGGAAGGGTCTGTGCGTGATTCAAAGAAGTTCAAAAGTACCCGACCTGATCAACGAGTTATACCGAGGATGGAGAACAAGTCGTGCATCAAATGTAACAGGATGCATAAAGGGGAATGCTTGGCAGATCGGGAGGGCTGTTTTAAATGCGGAAAGACAGGGCATATGGCACGGGATTATCAAGGAGCTAGAACTTGCTACCAGTATTGTGTTGCGGGTCATATTAAAACAGACTGTCCGAAATTGAAAAAGGGAACCGTTAGGAATGTTGGGGGAAAAGGAGGGGAGAAAAAGGTGGAACCCGCCCGAGATAGAGTGAGGGCGTTCAACATGACGGCTGAGGAGGCAGTAGAAATACCGGATGTGGTGACAGGTACTTTCCTTATAGACTCGACTTTTGCAAAGGTATTGTTTGATTCGAGCGCAAACCGTTCGTTTGTGTCACCGAATTTTGTTCGTTATCTGTGTGTGAAGCCTAGGGAGCTTAGTATTAGGTTTGAGGTAGAAGTAGTTGATGATAGTCGAGTCTTGGTGAGGGAAGTATATGAAGGGTGTAGTATTGTCATCAATGGGCAGTCATTCCCACTTCGGCTATACTCGATGGGTATGGGGGAATTTGATGTCATTGTGGGGATGGATTAGTTGGCATCGAATGATGCTCATATTGTGTGTAATAAGAAATTGATCCGAATAGCGTTGCCGGGTAAAGACGAGGTAGTAGTGTATGGGGATCGTCGGGATAGGAAGTCGTGTTTGATCTCTATGATCAAGGCTAAGCGGTGCTTAGTGAAAGGGTGCGTGGGGTTATTAGCATACATAGTAGATGCTAAGAAAGAGAAGAAGGGGTTAGAGTCGGTTCCGGTAGTAAGCAAATATCCGGAAGTGTTTCCGGAAGACTTAACCACCCTGCCTCCTGATCGGCAAATGGAGTTTCGAATTGACTTGATGCCTGGAGCAACACCTATCGCAAGAGCACTCTATCGTCTGGCACCGACGGATATGAAGGAGATGATGACTCAGCTGCAGGAACTGCTCGATAAGGGGTTTATTCGCCCTAGTACCTCACCATGGGGAGCACCGATATTATTTGTCAAGAAGAAAGACGGATCTATGAGAATGTGCATAGACTACCGGGAGCTCAACAAAGTGACTGTCAAGAATAAGTATCCGCTTCCCAGGATTTATGACCTCTTTGACCAGCTACAGGGAGTGAGCTATTTCTCGAAGATAGATCTGCGATCGGGGTATCATCAGTTGAAGGTGAGAGAAGAGGATGTGCCTAAGACTGCCTTTCGTACCAGATATCGGCACTACGAGTTTTTAGTCATGCCCTTTGGATTGACTAACGCGCCAACAACCTTCATGGACCTGATGAATAGAGTGTGTAGCCCACTCTTAGACCAGTGTGTCATTGTATTTATAGATGATATACTAATTTATTCACGGTCTAAGAAGGATCATGAGTCTCATTTGCGAGCAATATTAGAATTGCTTAAGCACGAGAAGTTGTACGCCAAGTTCTCAAAATGTGAATTTGGTTGAGAGAGGTGCAATTCCTAGGACATGTGGTGTCGGAAGAGGGGATTAAGGTCGATCCGGCTAAGATAGAGGCTATCAAAGGGTGGGAAGCGCCGAAATCGCCATCAGAAGTAAGAAGTTTTCTGGGATTGGTAGGCTATTACCGAAAGTTCATTAAGGACTTCTCGAGGATAGCCACCCCACTAACGGCTCTAACAAGGAAGAACATAAAATTCGTGTGGGCGGAGGCTCAGGAGAATGCGTTTTGTAAATTGAAGGAAAGTCTGAGCAGTGCACCTATCTTGTCCCTACCCAACGGGACGGAAGGATTCGTAATCTACAACGATGCTTCCAAGTTGGGTCTGGGGTGTGTGTTAATGCAAGAGGGCAAGGTGATTGCTTATGCGTCACGTCAGCTGAAAGAGCACGAGAAAATTACTCGACACACGATCTGGAATTGGCAGCAGTAGTCTTCGCTCTGAAAATCTGGAGGCATTATCTGAATGGGGTTAAATGTCAGATTTATACGGATCATAAGAGTCTTCAACATCTATTCAACCAGAAAGAACTCAATATGAGACAACGTAGGTGGATGGAATTGTTGAGCGATTACGACTGTGAGATCTTGTACCATCCGGGCAAGGCCAATGTGGTGGCCGATGCCCTAAGTCGTAATAAGCATGGGGAAGTAACAAAAGTGGTGGCCTTTCGAGTTGAAGTCACTTCTAATTTCTTGGAAGAAGTCAGGAAGTACCAAGGAGAAGAAGTTTCGGGAGAAAACTTGAAGAGCAAGAGAATAGTCGGAATTGTCGATTCGCTAATCGCCGATAGTCGTGGAGTCAAATGCTACAAGAATAGAGTGTGGATTCCAAAGATGGGAGAACTTCGAAAGAGGGTGTTGGAAGAAGTGCATAAGTCACGTTACTCCGTACATCCAGGAACCAACAAGATGTATCGAGATCTGAAACAAAGTTACTGGTGGTCGGGTTTAAAGAAGGATATTGCTTACTTCGTCGAGCGATGTCTGACGTGTTTGAAGGTGAAAGCGGAGCACCAGAGGCCTTACGGAGAGCTTCAACATTTGGAAACTCCAGTCTGGAAGTGGGACGAGATTGCGATGGACTTCGTTACCGGGTTTCCGTGATCACCTAAGGGGAACGATGCCATTTGGGTGATAGTAGATCGACTCACAAAGTCAGCTCACTTCCTACCGATCAAGGAGACATACCCATTAGAGAAATTGGCTCGATTGTACATAGATGAGGTAGTAACCAGGCATGGAGTACCGTCGTCTATTGTGTCATATAGGGATGCTCATTTCACATCATCCTTTTGGAGAAGTTTGCAAAGAGAGTTGGGATCACAACTCAAGTTAAGTTCATCCTATCACCCACAAACTGACGGTCAAAGGGAAAGGACCATACAAACGCTTGAAGACATGATCCGAGCATGTGTGATCGATTTCAAGGGTTCTTGGGAAGTTCACCTACCGTTGATAGAGTTCTCCTACAATAACAGTTATCACGCGAGCATTCAGGCAACATCGTTCGAGGCGTTGTACGGTCGTAAATGTAGGACACCGTTGTGCTGGAACGAAGTAGGAGAACGACAATTGATAGGCCTAGAAATTATGCAAGTGACGACCGACAAAGTGAACCAAATTCGTGAAAGGTTGAAGACGGCGCAAGACAAGCAGCGGATGTACGCGAATAAACGAAGAAAACCTATCGAATTTCAAGTGGGAGACATGGTCATGCTGAAAGTTTCACCTTGGAAGGGGGTAGTCCGTTTCAGAAAGAAGGGTAAGTTGCGACCGAGATATGTCGGCCCGTTTGCTATTTTATAACGTGTTGGAGAAGTAGCCTACAAACTAGATCTACCTAAGGAGCTGCGAGGGGTTCACCCCATATTCCATGTGTCGAACCTGAAGAAGTGTTTGACAGAGACCGATGTTGTAGTACCATTGGAGGATATCTAGGTGGATGAAAAATTGACTTACATCGAAGAACCGGTGGCAATTCTAGATCATAAGGTAAAGAAACTAAGAAATAAAGAGATTAGACTGGTAAGAGTTCAGTGGAAGTTCCACAAAGGGCATGAGTCAACTTGGGAAGTGGAGACGGACGTGAGATCTCAATATCCCCATCTGTTCAACCATGGAATTCCGGGGACGGAATTCTTTTGAGGGGGGATATTGTAATAACCGGGTTTAAAGTTAATAAATTTAAAGTTGGGGGTGAGGAGTAGACTAAATCCAAAGTTCAAGGGGGGCTAAGTGTAAAGAGGCAATTAATAGGAATAACCTAGGGATCCCCTCATCGTTTGTTGGTGGCGGCTTGAAGAAAACGAGAGAAGGAGGGAAGCAAGGATCGATTGAAGAGGAGGAAGAGTTGAAAGGTTTTGAAATTTGCAGATTTTCCCAAGGTAAGATTCTAATCTCAGTTTTCTTGCTTTTGATTGTTGAGTGTTTAATGTTTGGGTTTGAGTCTGATAGTGAGATTTGAGTAAGTTTGAGCAAGAACCCATAAATTCCCCTTAATCTTGATTCAAGGTTGTTTAATGTTATTAGATTGATTATTGTGTTTTAGGGTTCAAAAATCTAGTTAAGTGAGTGAGATTTAATCATTTGATTGTGTTTTGGGAGGGTTTGATCGGAAGTCTGGGGATTGTTCGATAACCAGAATCGCCTCCGGGCGAGAATGGCGACCGGGGGAACTCGGGGGTTTGGGCCCCGGGAGGGTATGTCCCGGTCGAGAGGATGGGGGGGTCTGGTCGGTGAGCACCCGGTCGACCCCGGGAGGCAGGGGACCGGGGTGGGGTGTGAGAATCCGGTCGACCCTGGGAGGGGGGACCGGGGTAGGGTGTGAGGACCCGGTCGACCCCGGGAGGCGGGGGACCGGGGGGTGGGGTGAGAACCCGGGCCGTGACCCCGGGAGTCGGGGGAGCCCGGGGATGTAGGCATTCCGGTCGCGAATTGATCCCGGGAGTCGGGGTCATCCGGGGTATCTGTTGGGTAGTTTAAGCAGAGTCTTAGGAAAGTGGTTGAGAGTCTTTATGTCTCTTTAGTGGAGTGACTTATCGTTTTGTCGGTAACATCGTAGGTTGTAAGATCGTTAGATCGCGACTTTCTTAGCAAGGACCAAAGGTGAGTTTTCTGAACTAAATACCGTAAGTTTTTAAAGTTAATTTATATTGTGGAATTGTATATTTAATTGCTTTGCTATGTTAAGATGGTTTATTTTATGTTGAAATCATTTTAAAGCATAATTTATTTTGCATAAAGTTTATACTGCGAGTTTTCTTGTAAGTGTAGTTTGTGCTTAAATTGTTGATTTAAGGTATGCATACATTGTTGTGAGTTGTCAAAGTCGGGGTGTGTGGCCCGCCCGTGCTCATACCGGGGGGGTGGGGGTGTCCCGTTTATGCTATATGGGGGGTTTCCCATCTAAGGAAGTATGAGCCAGACACGCTGTCACTTTTAGTGACGGTAGTGTGTGCCGGAAGCGAGTTTATAAATGTGGTTTATATTTACAAAGTTGAATGGGTTGAATTGTTCCAATCTTTTATGTAACTCATGGTTGAACTATGAATTTGAGGGATCTCACTAGACCTTCGGTCTAACCCTCGCTCTTTCAAAACTAAAAACCTTTTCAGGTCGGCGAGAGATAGGCAGTTCTTGCAAGGGTAAGGAGAAAGCTTGACTGGGAACCGGAATAGAAGACCTCCTTTTAGCATTTCGTCTCGTTAATCTCAGTTGTAATAGGTTTCCTTATTGCAAACCTGATTTACAGTTAAAAAAATTAGATTGTTGACTTAGGTCGTTTTTGGCAAAATTTCCTTATTTTAATTGTCTGCTTTATAGAATCTGTTTGGGTTGTTATATAACAAATTTAATTAAGGTATTTCTTAATGAATTTTTTTATAATTTTTTACAACATTAAAATAAATGTGATTTAGTTTTTCATTTTAAATATTTATTTTTATTGAATTAGTTTATTTAAGAATTTTTTACAATTTTTTTCAAAAATCACATGTGATATCCACAATTAATCGACATTTTTTTTCCTAAAAAAGACTCATTAATTTTCTTTTATGTATCATTAATTGATCTTATACATTTTAAATGTGTTGTGTTACAAATCACATATGATTTTGTTTTCATTTTTTTTCAATGTTTAATTTGAATTATTGGTTTTCAAATTTTAAATCATATATAATTAGGAAAACATTTTGAAAAAAAAATTAATTCATTGTGAATCACATGTGATTTTGATGAAAATTATAAATTATGTTTTGAAGTACATGTGATCTTATACATTAATTTTAATTGTGTTTTGCTACAGATCACATATGATTTTGTTTTCATTATTTTTTTTTCAATGTTTAATTTGCATAATTGTTTTTCAAATTTTAAATCACATATGATTAGGAAGACATTTTGAAAAAAAATTAATTCATTGTGAATCACATGTGATTTTAATGAAAAATTATGAACTACGTTTTGTAGTACATGTGATATTATACATTAATTTTAATTTTGTTTTGCTACACATCACATATGATTATGTTTTCATTATTTTTCTTTTCAATGTTTAAATTGAATTATTGTTTTTCAAATTTTAAATCATATACGATTAGGGAAAAAATTAGAAAAAAATTTAATTTATTATGAATCATATGTGATTTTTATGAAAATTGTAATTTTTTAAATATTACTTTAAATAAAAGAAGAATTCTTTAGATGAAAATTAAATATGTTTATTTTAAATGAATTAAATAAAAAGTTTTATTGAATAAAAAATTAAATCATATTAAATTTACAAATATAGTAAATGTATAATCTTAAATAAATACCTAAAATAACTTTTATATAACTAAATTACTTTTATACCCTTATTTATTTATTTTTAGAATTAATTATTTAAGGTATTATTTAATAAAATGATTGACCTAGAATTATTCTCTTAATCTTTTAAATAGTTAGCATTCTCGTTTGATCCTCCATCTTATTAATTATTATGTTTAATAATATTATATATTTATTTATAAAATATACATTTAATAATTAATAATAGAGTAAATTACGGATTTGGTCCCTCAGGTTTGGCGTTTGTTACGGAATTGGTCCCTTAACTTCAAAAATTACATGATGACCCTCCTACTATGCATCTTGTTATGGATTTGGTCCCTCTAGGATGAATTTTGTTATGGATTTGGTCCATCGAGCCAACGACCGTCTATTTCCTCCGTTAAGCATGAGGGGTATTATGGTCATTTTACTTATTTTTTATTTTTTATTTTTCCATTTTTTTATTATTTTACTTGAATACTCATCCCCTACCTCAAGAACACCAAGAACACCAATATTTAGAAAACTTAAATCAAACTCATGTTAACAATCAAAAATCCTAAATCAAACCCATTTGGGATATTTCCAAAATCCTAAATCAAACACATTTGGGATGTTTTCAAAATCAAAACCAAAATTAGTGAAATTACATAACCCCATTTTGGGATATTTCTATATTCTTACTTTAATTCCATATTTAACACCAAGAACACCGAGAGAGAGAGAGAGAGAGAGAGAGAGAAAGGATACAGAGAAGAGAGAGAAGAGCTGGACGAACACAGAGACGAAAACCGTTAAACCCTTCTCCGGCGACTTCGTCTTCTCTGACGACGTCGTCTTCTCCGGCGACTTCTTCTCCCTGTGGTCTGCATCGTCTCTCTTTTCTGTATCTCTTCTCTCGATCTCTACCTCAGATCCCTCTCTCGTCTCTCGATCACACTCTCTCAGATCCCTCTCTCTTCTCTCTTCTCGCACTTTCTCAGATCTCTCTCTTCTCAGGTGAGTTTGATTTTCGTTATTGTATATGTGTATGATTTTGGTTATTGTATATGTGTTTGATTTATGTTTTTGATTTTTAATCTACGTTTGATTTAGGTTGTTTTGAATATGGGTTTGATTTAGGGTTATTGGTGATGAAGATGAACATTTAAGATTTTGGATTTTTAACAAGTGTGATTTGGTTTTTTTTTTGGAAAGGGTGTCCTAGGCTATGCCTAGACTAATCCCTTGGCAAATTATTGACTGTAAGACACCATCCCTGATTAAACCTCAGTGGTCACAATTGTTGTGTACGTCTCGATTCGAACCCTGGGCAGATGGGATATTCCACCACATCCCCCAGTGCCTTAACCAATACGCTACAACCCTTGTGGTTAGTATGATTTGGGTTTGTTGTTGGTGTTCTTGGATTTTTAACAAGTTTGATTTAGGATTTTGGTTTTTGAATATGGGTTTGATTTAGGATTTTGGATTGTTAACATGAGTTTGATTTGAGTTTTTTTGAATTTTGATGATGTTGGTGTTCTTGATGTTCTTGGTATTCTTGAGGTAAGAGATGAATATTCAAGTAAAGTAATAAAAAATGGAAAAATAAATAAAATAGGTAAATGACCATAATACCCTCGGCTTAACGGAGGAAATAGATGGTCGTTAGCTCAAGGGACCAAATCCATAATAAAATGCATAGTGGGAGGGTCATCATGTAATTTTTGAAGTTAAAGGACCCATTCCGTAACAAACACCAAACCTGAAGGACCAAATCCGTAATTTACTTTTAATAGTATTATATATATATATATGTATATATATATATGTATATATATATGTATAATAGTTAATAATGCATGAAATTGTACGCAAATTAAATATTTTAGAGTAACATTTTTAATAAGATTTTTTTAAAGAACACATATTTTTAACAAAATTTTAAAATGTTAGCGATATAAAATGTGTTTTACAAATCTTCTTAATATTGTTATAATAATAAATAATTTAAATTTTTTTCTAATTAATTTATTAAATAATATGTCAAGTCATTTTTTAAAAGCAAATAAGATATATTATTTTCAAGATAAATATTTTATTTGTAAAAAAACATAACAATTTTTATTTCTCTTTTTCAAAAAGTACATTTTTAAACATTTTCTAAATGCTAGGGAGATAAATTGTGATTTGCAAGTTTTCTTAATATTGTTATATTAATAATGAATAATTTAGATTTTTAATTTGCAAATAATGTTTTCTTTAAATAATAAATTTGCCAGACCAGTTCATGTAACGGGTTACCTGTTAAAACCGTAAAGGAGACCCTTAAATAAACGAAAAGTTTATTTTAGATCCCAAAATTATGATTTTTAAAGTTGATTCCCCAAAATATAAATTAGGCTAAAGTTAGTTCGATTTTGATGCAATTTTCCCTTTTAAATAATCTGTAAAGTTAGAACTTTTGAAAGTATAATGTTGTAATAAGAAATGTCATGCCAACAATATGTTACATGTGAACAATGACATGATATGGAAACCTGGTAATATATGTCATGTCATCTTAATTTAAATCAAAATGTTACTTATTAATATGATAGGTAAAAATTTTAACATATAATGCAATGGTAAAAAATAATTTGAAAGTATGTTGTTATTGTAAGAAAAATGAAAGTGCAATTTATAGTAAGAAAGTTTGTGAAAGTAGGTTGATATTTCATACATTTGGTCCGAATATAATATATATATATATATATATACACATTATTATTAATTATATATATTATTAATTATTGAATGTATATTATCTATTATCTATTACTACCTTATAATGCATATACACCTAAACTCTTAATTACAATCCCTCAAGCATAATATACAACAATTTAATACACAAAATTCAAAAAACTATGAATTACAAGATAATATGCATAAGGTACAAGTTATTAAAGCTTCCTTTTAATATGACCATCAAAATTGGGATGTTCTCAAGTTCTTTCTTTTGTGTGGAGTTTTTATTCCTCTTTTAGGTTTCACTCCAAAATCATATTTCCAATATTCAAATTTCAAATTCAGCATCTTCAACAAAGTTTACACTCTTCCACGAATTTGTTTCAAAATTCCCGCTTCTCTCTCAATCTGTCTCTTTCTCTGACTATCAATAGGCTCCATCACGTTAGCATTCAAATATGAAATACCATCTTGTACAACTGACTCCTGTTTCATCTCAATCAAAATCCAAATATCCTATCTCCTCTCGTATGAATTCCAACCTGTTCTTCGCATAAATGGTTTTTATCCTAGGTTTTGTTTTACACCTTTTGGGATTTTTTGGTGCAGGTACCCAAGAGCAGCAACGATTGTTCTTCTATATGCTTTAACAGGTTTGTACTCCCATTTTGGTTCATTACCTTAATCTATGCTTTAACAGGTTTGTACTCCCATTTTGGCTACACCATGACGACCATGAAGGCATGAACCACCTGCGATTTAGAGTTCTATTTGTGGTTTGATTTCATGTATGTAGTCGATTTCTTGCTCTGTAAACAATTCCTTTGTTGTTTGCTATTGATTTTGTTATACAAATCGTCAAGGTTTTCTCTCCAATATCTAAACTTAATGTGCTTTAACAAAGGAATGACATCCAACAACCAATTAAACCAATGAATGCACAACAAAAAGTAAGAATTTGTTCAACCAGATATGTCTTGCTAGATATGTTTAAGTTCACCTGGGAAGAATTTGTTCAACCTGCATTGTTTAATACATTATCGTTCAGTCATAGAAAACATGGTTGACTTTGCTTTGCTTTCGATTATGTTGTTTTCTATGTTATCATCAATTAATAAAATGTTGATATTACATGTTCTACAATGTTGGGTCTGGTGAAGTGTTTTTACCGGTCAGTTTAGTGATTTAATAGCAGTAAGTAACTATAAAATGGAAAATGGTGAGAGGGTTGCATCAAATTTTGCTTACTTCTTTTTCCTCTTGTGTGCAACTGTCATTATAAGGCTGAGACGGTTGCATCCATTCTTTCACACATTTGAGTTGCAAACTTTGATTGGCATGTGTTATGGTTTTGTATGTATACTTTTGAGAGTGTGTTAAGAACTCTCTTCAACCATTGTGTTTTTGGTTAGATTTCACTTTTTCGAACTGGATTTATGAATTTTGATCGGAGAATTATGGGTTTTTGATCAACGTAAGCAATTGTTGGAACTCGTTTTGAAGTTCTATCAGGAGAATTTGGGAATTATGTATTTGCTAACTTTTCCTTTTTGTTTATAAATTATGTATACGAAGCAAAGTTGATTCATTCTCAAAGAATGATTGAATGATATGAAAAAAGCTCCATCAGTGAGATTCCATTTGAAGACTTGGTTTTTACACATTTGTGTCATAATTTAACAATTCATAATATCTTTCACCATAATTATCTTTCGGTTTAATTCTGTGATGTGCTAGAGAAGGATAATATCTTTCACCATAATTATCATCGGTGTAACATTTTCTTTTTCTCTATTACAAAGAAAAATGGCAATGGTTGAATAATTGTTACTGCATAGTGTTATCAACACCTTTGTTATGCTCCTGTATAACATAACAGATCATAAGATACAAACATTAGAGGGCCACACAACGTTGCCTTTGAAGGAGTAAAAAAATCTGAACGACCCATTCTCTGTAAGTTTTTCCCATTTGCATTTGCTGACAGCCAACCATGGAAGATCAAACCACTTATCTTCTTGATTGGTTGCCATGGAAAGGTCATAACCTTCTTCATTACTTTTTATGCTTTACAACTTCTTTTATAAAAAATATGGATCTTTTTGGTCTTATTTTGAGTAAATTTTCTGGGTCAAAAATCAAGAGGGACGAAGAATAGAATGAAACAAGAAACATGATTGATGCTTGAGTTATTGGCTTCAGAATTTTGATTCACCCGTGGTGCATCGCGCGGGCAAACAACTCTTAATTACTACGTACCTACAAAGCACAATTCTTCATCATAAATCATCTGAGCCATTTTGTGTATTTTGTATATTTTATGAGTATTTAAGAATGATTTTCAACCATGGCATAGATTCAATAAACAACTATCGCTACATTTGGGCCCGACTCGCTTCAACAACTTTGTTTATTTGATTTTTGTAGTTGTTGAGTTCTTGGTGGATGATGTAGATAGGGTGAAGACGGACCACGGTCCTTTGAAAATGTGAAGTCTTTTGTTTTATTTGTATCGTATGTACTCCAAAAATTCTTTGTTTGGATCATAAAGATGTTTTTCATGGGTGAACAAAAAGCTACAAAGTTGAAGTTTATGAATATTGGGGCAATTTGTTAATGGATATTGGTTGAGGACCATGCATTTGCAACTTGCTTTGTAGCTTCCGGTTCCCATTGCAAAGCTACAAAGTTCCTTCTTTCAACCTTGACACATGCATTTTGCTACTTGCTATAAATTCTTTTATGTTGTATAATTAACTCTAATTCATGCTATTACAATTGTGAAAAAAAAAATCCATTTTAAAGGGAAAAAGGCCCCCTTCTATTTATCAGGAAAAAAACTTTTATTTGATTGGTGTAATAATTGTTTAGAAAAAAAGGCCTCCTTTCATTTGTCAGAAATGAAGTTTAATGGACACAGTTTAAGGTTGTTATGTAACTAATGTTTTGATGACTAAGGGGCCATTTACTAAATACTTACTCGGGTAAGCGCTTATCGGTATCACTTACCTTACGTTCCTTACCTATTGAGCATGGAAACTAACTAGAATCTTACCCGATAAGAGCCATAGCAAGGACCGAGAGTTTTACTCGATAAGTGAGGGAAATGACTCTTACCCGGTAAGCGCTTACCGGGTTTAAGACGATCGCCAACAATCAATTTTGATGGTCGGGAATGTTATGCAATAAGGTTAGTGAAGGTAATATCATTGCCGGCAAGCACTTACGCGGTAAGCATTTTGGTAAACGGCCCCTAATCATTGTTATGAATATTTTTATAGATTCCTAATAAACAAAAAAAATGTAAAATAGACCGAGACTTTTGATAAGTAAAATGTTGCATTTTAAGGGATGGAGGAATAGCAATTGTCTTTTTACATGAACATAAACTTTGGGTTCATAATTGAATTCTTTTTCTTGTTTTTAAACCAAAAAGTTATTGAATAGTTAAATGTTACAAATTTGAAAAGAGAGCAACACTTCTACTTGCTTGCCTAATCAAATTTTCATATCTTTCTAACATCCCATTTCTCATGATGTCACTTTCTAATGCCACATATTGCATTAGGTTACAATATCGTTTTGCCACACCCCATTCCTTAAGCCAACATAACACCAGCGAAAAAAATTTGAACCACAGAACCAAATCCCAAATTAAAATCGAAGGAAACATCTATCAATTAAGAAACTGACACCAAGTATAAAACAAGGTTATATCATTATGAACAAAGGCCATACAAACAGTTGCCAACACTTTGAATTCTTTCCAACCTTATCAAATCCATCTGGAACCAAAAATGGTACATCAAAATTTGATAGGTTCCAATCCATGCAGAAATAACCATTGGTCAGCAAAACGTCATCGATGTAGAAATAGCCATTCGTCAACGGTAAGAGGGTATTTTTGCCGAGAATTCCTTTATGTCCATCTGAGGATAACATGTTCCCATTCAAATTGAAATGAAAACAGTTTCAGTTCGGCTTAGTTTTTCTATGACAATCAATAAAGCTCAATGACAGACAATACCGAACGTACATGGCCAACTTTATGTGGCGTTGCCTAGACGGATATCACGGGGCAATACAAATGTATTAGTGAAGCATGTGAAAAAATTCAATCGTGTTTGAGTTTACACATCTAACGTTGTGTATAAGGAAGTTTTACGTCATGAATAAGGTACAATCAACTAATTACTATTACACATTTGTATAATATGTTTCTATTTAAAATAATTATGCTTTTTTTTGTAGAACATGCTTACGGATTGATGCTTCACATGTCTTATCATATTATGAATCTACAGATGTGGATTTTTACATATGATTGTAATGTCACTTTTGGTTAGTCATTAGTTTCAATTTTTTAACGAGTTGTGAATATATGGATTTGGAAACTCGACACTTTTGCGATTATTTTTCTAGATATCTTGTTAATAAACATATTTTTTGGTACTAATTGTTTTGCAAATAAATCATACTAACCTATAAAAATTTGAGAGAAACCGAGAATAATACGAACAAAAAACATCGGTGTCAGAAAAGTTATTTGATTCAGAATTGTGATTCACCCGCGCTGCATCGCGCGGGTAGACAGCTAGTAAATATATATGTATATTATAAATAAATAAATATATATATAATATTATTAATTATTAAATGTATATCTTATAAATAAGTATTAAATATTATTAAACACATATATTAATAATATGTATATATATAGGGGCCTAATCATATGAGATTTTAGTATTTTGTGGTAACTATGAGATCCAATCTCATTTATTCATCTTAATTTATTAAATTTTTTTATTAATAATACGGGAGGTTATATTAGTCATTTGATAAATTAAATAATATAACAAATTTTTTTGTAACTCAAAATATCAATCCCTTATCAATCAAATATTAGGTTTCCTTGAATATCTCAACAAATTGATTTTGAGATAATATCCATATTTGGGTTTGAAATTCAAGCATATGAATCCTCCATTCTTGATGTCGAAGCCTGCATTCTTGCTCCATTATTAAGTATGTGTTCTTGCATCTGGTTGTTATAAGTCTTTCAATGGACAGGGAATTATATGTAGATTCCATTCGATGGTGGAGCTTTTGGAAGAATATCAAATGGTGATGGGTATGTTAAGAGAACGCATGAGGAGCATTCTTAATGGCTCCAACTCCTCTACTTTGTCGACAAGGTCATATACCCAGAGATCTGACTCCTCTTCTTTCCTTGTTTTTTTTTTCCTGATCTTTAGTTCTTCTTTTCATTTAATTTCCATCTTCTTCAAAATTTGTTGGTCATGTATCTACCTTATATATTCTCCATCGACGCCGATGAATTATGGGATCTCGATCTCATTCCTTTTTTTCATTCTCCCACAAAATTTCCAGGCAACATGGGGAAGAAGATGAATAAATAGAGAATTTTGTATGGTAATCACAATGTAACACAATTGGTATCATAGTGGTACCACAGTTGGTATTATCGCCGTATCATAATGAGTATCACGTTAATTGTATGTTAATCACAGTGTAACACAATGCTCTTTGAGTGCATCCCAATAGTAATCACAGTGTAACACGATGTTAATCACAATGTAACACAATGTTCTTTGAGTGCATCATAGTGGTACATTGGGTAAATTTGTAGTGAATGAGAGCACTGATCACAGCGTATCACCACATTTTGAATCAGCAACAATTTTCCCATCATTGTATCATCAAGGAGATCAGATTTTTGCAAGATAATCATAGTGTATCACATCCCATTTGCTGTAACAAAACCGGTTTCCTTTTAAAATTGTAAGACCACAGTGTAACATAGTTTATTATATCACCAAGAAAATATGTATATAGTTTCAATATTTTGAGATTATCGCAATTGATTCCATGCCAAAATTATCGGACCCGCCTAAATTAGATCACACTTAATTATAATATTTTTTGACATTTTACCATTTTTACCTATTTTAGTGGCCTAAATTTGTGTTTTTAATTATTATTTCTCTTAATTATTTTACACCATATTAAAATGGATGGATGAGATTGAATCTCATAATTACCACAAAATAGTAAGATCTCCCTTGAAAATCCCCATATATATATATATATATATATATGGGATTGTTGACCATTCATTTCTTGTTAACTTTATGAACCTTGCTCAACCAATAGGAATTCAAGGATTGTTGATGTTTAAATTATTGAAATTCTTAATGTTAAAGGGTATATATGTCATTTTATTTCTAACAATTTTGCATTAATTTTATTAGGGGTTACAAAAAACAAGTTTCCATAATTACATGGTAGCTTACGATTCTTGTATTATCTTCATATCCTATATTTTTTTTACATCATATCAATAGGATAAACATATTTCAATGCATATGTTTGATAAAATAGTAGATCGTATAGTCGTTCTTTTCAAGAAATTTATCATATATTAATCATCATTCGTAAATTACACGAACATTCATATATTAAAGATGAACATATGTGTTTTATGCAATGTTTTATGTTTGTAAGGTGTTCATCGATGTTCCCATCTATCAATGTTTGTGTTCATCGATGTTCTCTTCTATCAATGTTTTATGTTTGTAAGGTGTTCATCGATGTTCCCATCTATCAATGTTTTATGTTTGTAAGGTGTTCATCGATGAACATTTGTGTTCATTTCTATCGATGTTCATCGTTGTTGCGTTCATTTCAGGGATGTTCATGTGTTTTCTAAATTAAAATTAATTTTTATTGGGGGTTACAAAAATGAAGCTTCCATAATTATATTGTATGTTATGATTAAATCATTTTCTTTTCCCCATAATAAATGTTTCATATGTAATGAAATAAATGTAACAAATGTTCATCCGTTTCTATTGTAATGAAATAAATGTTCAATTAGGTGTTTCATATGGATTAATATATGAGCCTTTTTTCCCCATAATACCCTTGACCAGTCATGTTCACCTTCATATGTAATAAATGAGACGTTTTTTTAATAAAAATTAAGTATTAATCTCAACCATCCAATATCAATATGGATGACTTGGATTAGTTCACATAGTTAACAAGAATATGAAGGTTAACCAAAGAACTCAACCCTATATATATATATATATATATGAATATACAATACATAGAGGGTAAATTACATGTTTGGTCCTCATGGTTTTTTATTACATGTTTGGTCCTTACGATCAAAATGACCAAAATCTCCTCTTAGTTAAACTATTTAACAGAAAAATCTAACAGAGTTAATGATAAGGGACCCAATGCGTTATAAATTGCAAGCCACAAGAATGTAATCTATAAATATTTCAAATCAGGGACTCAGAGTGTTAAAACAGTTAAACCACAGGGACCAAATATGTAATTTACTCTATTTGATATGATTGTATGTGATAACCAAGAGTTTTATTTTAAAGAAAGTTAAGGGGCTAATTGGTTGGATAAGTGTTTCTTCCACATTATTTTAAGTGTTTGCATATGTTTTCTTCTTCAAAAGAAATCGCATCCAGGAGGCACACGAAGAGAAGATTTTTCAAAGGCTTTTGTTTGGAATTTTTATTCTTTAAAGGTAAATCTTCCATCTCTAGCTTAATTTTCTCTGAAAATATTATTGGCTAATAGCGGGGAGTATGAAGTTGGGTTGTTTTAGAGGTTTGGTAATCAAAGTTTTTGATTAAAAAATATATCTCCATGTTTAATTTGTTAGTTGAATATATTTGTATATTGTATTTTGTAGTTAGCCCATAATTAGCTTCTTTGTATTGGCCCATGGCCCATCATTTATTGTATATTTTGTGTCTGTAACCTCACTTTTGGGGAGATAGGGAAATCAATTCCATTACATGGTATCAGAGCAAAATTAGGAACCTTCCTAATTTCTCTCTCCCCCCTCCCTTCTTTCTCTTGAATCCGACAATCCCTAGGGCCGACTGGTTTTTCCATATTCCGGCAACCACCTCCTCCCTCCTTTCAAATAGCTGAGCAACAAACCCCTCCCAACAAAGTTTTCGACATCACTAACATCAAAACTTATGTTCCTCTCATTCTCGATCTGGACCGCCTCAACTATGATGCGTGGAGAGAACTTTTCTCCACCCATTGTATCGGCTTTGACGTCATCGATCACATCGATGACTCTACTCCAAAACCCACGGACTCCGAATGGAAGAAGGTGGACTCCATTGTCAATCTATGGATCTATGGCTCCATCTCTTCTCCAAATGGTCTTGAAAAAGGACTCTACCGCTCTCCAAGTTTGGAATAGCCTAGAGACCCTCTTCCGAGACAATAAGGACGCCAAAACCATGCAGATCAATAGCGAGCTTCGAAACATCATCATGGGTGACCTCTCCGTCACTGCTTATTGCACTAAAATCAAAGTTGTTGCCGACCTTCTCGCCAATCTCGATCCGGACTCCGCCATACCGAATAAACACCTAGTTATCTACACCATCAATGGCTTTCATCAAAGTTTGACTCGGTGGCAAACATCATCAGGTATCGTTCCCCTCTTCCAACATTCTTGGAGACCCGTTCGATGCTCCTTTTGGAGGAACAACGAATGACGCAAAATCAACCCACCCCTATCCTCTCACACCGATCACTCCACATCTCCTACCATATTACACGTCAACCACAATGGTGGGAATCGGGGAAATGGCCGTCAGAACGACCATCGACAGCAACAAGGATGCCACCGCCAACAACCGAACATCGGCGCTCCACCCCCTCAACCGGCAACCCCCACTTTAGCGGCCCTTCGGCCCATCTCTCGGCAGTGGAACCCTCACCCCCGTGGACTTGGATTACACTGGATCAAGCCACGACTCTCCCCGAACTCTTTAACACCATGGCTTTAAATGATCCGGGAACAACGGATTAGTTTATGGACACCGGCGCAACCGACCATGTGCACGCAAATGCAGGTATACTCAACGTTGTTCTTGATAAACATGATACCCGTTCTATCATAGTTGGTAATGGATCCCAAATGCCTGTAGTAGCCACCGGTCATGCCCCCTTTCCCCTCAAAAACCCTTACCCACCTCTACATCTTCAAAATATTCTTATCTCTCCTGCAATTATTAAAAATCTTATTTCTGTCCGTCAATTTACTCGTCAAAATAAAACTTCTATTGAGTTTGACAGTTTTGGTTTTGCTGTTAAGGACTACAAGACCCGGTGCCCTCTAATCCGATGTGATAGCGAAGGCCCACTCTATCCGGTCAATCCATCAAACCCTCAAGTTCTCGTATCCACCACTCAATCCACATGGCATCAACGGCTCGGTCATCCCGGAGATCAAGTCTTGAAGTCATTAGTTTCAAATAATTTTATTTCATGTTGTAGCGATAAATGTAGTACTATTTGCAACTCTTGTCAAATTGGAAAACTTTCCAAGCTTCCTTTCTTTATTTCCAATTCTAATGTTTCTCATGCTTTTGAAATAATACATTCCGATGTTTGGACTTCACCCATATCGAGTATTAGTGGACTCCGTTATTATGTTATTTTCTTGGATCATTTTACACAAGACTTGTGGGTCTTTCCTCTTAAACAAAAATCCGAAATGTTTGCAAAATTCCACGAATTCTATCACTACGTCAAAACTCAATTCAATTCTAATATCAAATCTCTCCAATGCGATAACGGGGGGGGGGGGGGCAATACAATAACAAACAACTTCATAATTTCTTCGCCTCAAACGGAATCCAATTTCGTTTCTCGTGCCCCCATACATCCCAACAAAATGGGAAATCGGAACGAATGCTTCAAACTATCAATAATGTCGTTCGGACATTGCTTGTTCACTCTCATCTTCCTCCCACATATTGGGTCGAAGCTCTTCATATGGCCACACACCTTCTCAATATTCTTCCCTCTAGCTCGCTATAAGGCCCGCCTAGTGGCCAATGGTCGCAGTCAGCAGCAGGGGATAGACTGCGACGAGACTTTCAGCCCGATCGTTAAACCAACCACCATTCACACTGTCCTCAGTATTTTCGTCTCTCGGCACTGGCCCATTCATCAGCTTGACGTGAAGAACGCCTTTCTTCACGGTCACCTGCGGGAGACTGTGTATATCCATCAACCACCGGGTTTCCGCGACCTTCGATATCCAGACCACGTTTGTCACCTTCAGCGATCCCTCTATGTTCTCAAACAGGCCCCCTGGGCGTGGTACCACATATTCACTCAGTATGTGTTACAATTTGGTTTTCAACATAGTCGGACTGACACTTCGTTATTTATCTACCACTCACCACAGGCCACTGCTTATCTTCTACTATATGTGGATGACATCATTCTCACTGCATCATCTACAACCGTTCTCCAGAAGATTATTTCTCATCTCAACCATGAGTTTGCCATGACAGATCTGGGTGACCTTAATTACTTTCTCAGCATATCGGCATCCCGATCACCTACTGGCCTGTTTCTGTCCCAACAGAAATACGCATCTCAGATTCTAGACCGTGCCAATATGCACAATTGTAAACCCGCTCGCACCCCGACAGAAACTGCTCACATATTAGATGCACATGGTCCACCCGTTGTTGATCCCTCACAATATCGCAGCCTTGCCAGGGCACTTCACTATCTCACATTCACGAGACCAGATATCTCGTTTGCGGTACAACAGATTTGTCTTTATATGCATGACCCTCGAGAGCCCCATTTTCATGCTCTCAAGCGCATCCTACGATACATTCATGGGACCTTGACTCACGGTCTTCAACTACATGTCTCCTCCTCTCCCCCTCTTCTGATCTTATAGCTTATTCCGATGTTGATTGGGGGGGATGCCCTACCACACGCAAATCCACTTCCGGATATTGCGTTTTCCTAGGTGACAACCTTGTGTCCTGGTCATCCAAACATCAAGGTGTCATATCTTGTTCTAGTGCCGAAGCCGAGTATCATGGAGTCGCTAATGTCGTAGCTGAAACAAGTTGGATCCGATATCTACTTCGTGAACTCCGTAAACCGCCCACCAAAGCCACCATCATATACTGTGATAATGTGAGTGCGGTTTACATGTCAACCAATCCGGTTCAACACTAACACACCAAACATATAGAGATTGATATCCACTTTGTCCGGGACAAAGTGGCCATCGACCACGTTCGAGTCCTTCACGTTCCCTCAACGTCTCAATATGCCGACATCTTCACAAAGGGGTTACCTACCAATTTGTTTCATGATTTTAAATCCAGTTTGAACGTTCGAAATCCCGATGTTCAAACTGCGGGGGGATGTTAGTTGAATATATTTATATATTGTATTTTGTAGTCAGCCCATAGTTAGCTTCTTTGTTTGGCCCATGGCCCATAATTTATTGTATATTTTGTGTCTGTAACCTCACTTTTGAGGAGATAGGGAAATCAATTCCATTACATAATTTTGAGTTCTTTTTAGTTTTTACCTGATTAGATTATGTTTCCTTGCTTGTGTTGTTCATTTCATTTCATATGTGGGTTTATTGACTTTTTCTCATTTTGATTTGGTAAACCTCTTTGAATTAATCATATTGGTATTTGTTATTGGTTCCAAATGATGTTTTTCAAATTCTGTCCATGAAGTTGTGAGGTTTTTTGAAGTTTTGCATAAAAACCTACGTTAGTATTTGAGGTTTGTAAATCTGAGGTTTGCAGGTCGAAACAGGGAAAGAAAGCGTACCAGAGGCTAGCACGACTTTGCCCCCGACTTAAGTCGCGTAGACCATTATGGTGGTGGTTTTCGATTTTCGCTTCGTCATTTTGGGGTCTTTCGGGGTATCATTTAGCGACTAATTGGTTTCTTAAAGTTATGGATCGGGTTTAATTGCTTAGTGATTGTATGGTTTTTGGGTTTATTGTTTTGGAGTCCTTGAGGTTTTTTATTTCTCAACAGTTACAGAGTTCTTGTGTTTATGAATAACACATAGTCACTATTGAATGACAATAATATAATTATAAAAAAATGTTTAGATTGAGATCTATGTGTTTCTTGTTTAATGTGTGCAACATGGAAGGACACCAAAAATGGTGTTTGCTTTAATTTATCGAGAGATAAATTAAAAATCCATATGCTATGTGTTCGATCCCATATTTCTCAATTTAATCACGATTAAAATAAAGTAACAAAAGAACAAGTATGATCATAGGCAAATAAACAAATAACAGAATTAGAGAGATTTAACCATGACTTCATGTCATTTGTGTATTGGATTGAATCTAAAGATTACACTTGAGAGGGGTTACATTCAAAGCATCACATGGGTTAATTTCCTCAAAGTGTTTTCTATGAAAAACTTAATTCGTGATTCATTGATCGATACAAACACAAGTAATGAAAGAACTATTTATAGGCCTTAGAGGTTTAAGTCAAAGCAATAATGAATAGGAGGATTCCATGTGTAAAGGTGCTAAAAATACTTTGGACGGGAATGGTTGTGGTCGGACCTTCGAACCTTCGATCAAGATGTAAGTATTCAGTCCAAAGGGAGAACTTCAGAAGCTGTTGGGTTCTTTGGAAAGGCTAAGTAGAGCTCTGAAGTATCTCTAGAATGACTGATGAGAGACTCAACACTTAAAAACTTTCAGGTCTTTTTAAAATACTTTTACAATGAAAATTAGGGCTAACAGTGTGTGTATGTGCAAGGGGAAGGGGCATCAATAAATTAAGGAGGCCATAGGTTCTCTAACAATCCATTTCCGTCTCGTTTCTTCATTGTTTAATAGAGAACAATATATTCGATACGGAAACCATGGGTGAAACAACATAGTTTAAGTGTCTTTGAAACAATATGGGTTGCTCATAACTTATGAATCTTAAGTGGGGTTGGATTTAATTTGGGTGGAGTTGTTGTTAGGGGTGGAGCCATAAAATTTATCTAGGGGGTGAGTAGAAACAATGTAAGAAAATTCATGATTTTAAAGTTTCAAAAACCCTTTGAAGTATATATGTTTTTTAATAAATACTTGTCCTAAAAATATTTGTAAAAAAGAGTTGAGTTAAACAACATAACTATGTCTATATTTATACAAACAAATATAAGATGTGTATAGATAACCATACAAATAGCCAAATAGGAAAAGCCCATTGAAAATACATGAAACTTTTCGTTAAAAAATTATGTATTCAATAAAATAAGATGTGTTTATTTTAGAAATTTTAGAAAATTTGGCATTTATAAAGGAAGAAAAAGGATAATTTGATATGAATAAATTAAGTTTCAAAGGGGTAATTGAGATTTGAAACTATATCAAATTTTATTTTGAAGTTTGAGGGGGAGCCAATGCCCCTTCTGGCTCCAAGGTGGCTCCGCAACTAGTAGTTGCTTAATGGAGATGGTGGTGATAATGAGGGAAAGTTTTGGGATGGAGATGGAGAATTTGTAGTATTGATTTAACCTAAATTTCAATAACATAATTTGATAAGGATACCAGCATTTAATTTCGATCCTCTACATTATTATTGTAATATCTTTTTTGTTAAAAATTATTCTTGTCAATTTTTTTATTTAATAGTCATAAATAGGTTGATTCGTTGCCCTCTCAATGAGGTGCAATTGTATGTATAAATAACCTTCATAGTTGTTAATAAAAATCATCAAGTCTTTCATCCTTTACATGGTATCAGAGCCCTGATTCATCTTTTCTGTCAACCAATTTCTCATCATGGCAAGCGATGGCAACACCACCACCCCCGGCCTCCTTTCCACCCCAAACACCACCAACAACAACCGCACCTCAAAACCTTAACTAGGTAAGTGTCAATGGTGTCATTATGTGGGTCACATCATTTCTCAATGCCCCATCTTCAAACAACTCTTCCCTCACATCGTTTTTCCCACATCTCCCGTTGGTCCAAATCCGACCAGAGTCTCTCGCCCCATCACCCCTACTTATCAAGTTACTCGCTCGGCTCCTCAAACTAATGTCGCTACCTTTACTAATCTCCCTTCCTCTTCATGGCTCTTGGATAGCGGTGCTACCCACCACGAAACAAATGATTTGGCCAACTTAGCTTTACATGCCCCTTATGACGGATCCGATGATCTCATCACCGGTGATGACTCCTCTTTAACGATTTCTCATATTGGTTCTTTCTCTCTCCCCACCTCTCATAAATTATTTAAATTTTCTAATGTTTTATTCGTACCATCTATATCCCGAAACATCCTCTCTGTTTCTCAATTATGCATGGAAAATAATGCTTTTGTTGAATTCTTACCTACTTCTTTCTGTATTAAAGATCGTTCAACGGGCCTCACTCTCCTCCAAGGGCCAACTAATAGGGGTATCTATGAATGGAGCCTGTCACCTCCTCTCGTTCACTCAAGCATGGTCATTCCTTCCACCACTTGGCATCACCGTTTAGGTCACCCCTCTATTGATATTGTTAAAACCCTACGAAGTCAGGTGCCATTAAATTTTTCCTCACTTCATATAACAACCCAAACCTTAAAGCATTTAAAACATAACTATAAAAAAAATATCATGCCAAAATGGTCCAAGTCAAATAATAAAATCTGAAGGTTTGCGAATAAGCAACCCGTTACACAACTGAGATCTACAAAAATACTAAAAAGGAGTCTTCTATTGGTGACTGCCGCTTAAGCCTTCTCCTTCCCTTTACCCGAGCTACCAACCTCACGCCCACCTGAAAAGGTTTTTGAGTTTTGAAAGAGCGAGGGTTAGACCAACGGTCCAGTGAGTCCCCTCTAAAAGCAGTTGCAATTCACGAGATAATTTAAAGATTTAATAACAAAGCAAACCATATTCAAATACAATTGAATAATTAACCTTTCAGTAAACTCTTCAGCTCACACTACCGCCACCCTAAGGTGGCAGAGTGTCTGTGACTCACACTGCCTTGCTGGGACACACCCCCAACGGCATAAACGGAAACCCCCCCGGTATGAGCACAGGCGGAACACCCCCCCCCGACTTTGAGCTTATCACTTTTCTAATCATGCATGCATACATTTCCACTTTAACCAAAATAACAATCAAACTTTATCATTTATAAAGAATTCTCGCAAATTGAATATCGACATAAACAACATTTCAAGACTTGCATAAAAGCTCATATAATATAGGCATAATCTCTTTGCTGTAAAAAGGCTTTAGTTCAGAAAACTCACCTGGTGCCCCTTGCTTAACTCTTTGCGCCTACTTGAACAAAACTTATAAGAAAACCATTACTCGGTAAACTTCCGATACTTTCTAATTCACAATGGTACCCGACCTTAACATACTATAAATCCCGGAGGGTTGGAAAGATTAATGACCGCTAACCTCGGCTCTTAGGGTAATTAATACTAAGCTTACCTCAATGGCCAACGAATAATCCATAATAAATCCGTTCCATTACAATTAATATCGGTCCACTCCCTTCAGGGTCAGGGTCAGGGTCAGGACCAAACCCACATCGCCCGGGGTGTTGGTCCTTCGACCGAGGCGTGACCGGGGTTGGTCGCCCGGACTCCCATCGACCGGGGTCTCGACCGGACCCCCCTTGACCGGTGTCGACTGGTGTATCACCTTGACAGGTGTCGACCGGTGTTTACGTGATCGGGGTTCCCCGGTTCCCCACCCCACTGCTCGATCGACTAAACTGAGAGACAAACCGCCCCATAGACTTACCAATTTTAAGAATAGAAATCCAACCCCTTTCTATCGATTAACTTACATTAACAATTTTAACATCAAACTCCTCAATCCAAGAACCCATAGACTGATTAAATCATTAAACCTCAAAAATCCCCCAAACCCAAAACCATAAGATTACAACAAGTATCCCCAACTCCAAAGAATAAATCTAAAGCCAGAGGTTCTTGTAGAGAAGATTGTGAGTTGGAAGAATGCTTACCTTAAAGAAGAACCAAGAACTTGCAAATATCGATCGATGACCTCTCCCAAGCTCGATCGTCCAAAATCGCCTCCTTCTCTATTCTTTTCTCAGCCGCCCCAAAAGCCAAATGAGAGATTTTTAGGGTAAAAAACCCTTTTATTTCAATGTTACCCCTTACCCCTCTACCTTTGAGTCTTGACCAAATAAACCCCCAAACTTTACTTTATTAAAAATATACCCAATTATTACACTTCAGTCTAGTTGTAATTCTTGCAACATTCATAAAAGTCATAAACTACCCTTCTCCCAATCTACTCTTACTTATAACGCTCCGTTACAACTAATATTTACGGACGTTTGAACGACTCCTAATCTTTCATATGACAATTTTAAATATTACGTCATTTTCGTTTATCATTTTACTAAATATATTTGGTTATATACCCCCTTAAACAAAAATCGGACACCGCCTCAACTTTTCAACGTTTTCGTGCTCTAGTTGAAAATTTCTTCAATCGTCCTATTATCCAATTATTCTCCGACAATGGAGGGGAATACCTCAAACTTACTCCTAATCTCTTAACTAATGGCATCTCTCATCTTACATCCCTACCCCATACACCCGAACATAATGGGTATGTTGAACGACGACACCGAAACATTGTTGAAACGGGTCTCACACTTTTATCACATGCCAACCTCCCTCTTAATTTTTGGCCCCACGCTTTTACAACGACTACATATTTAATCAATCATCTCCCTACTCCTACTCTCCACCATTCCTCTCCCTAACTCAAACTTTTTAATACCACCCCTAATTACACCAAACTTCGAAGCTTTGGTTGTCTTTGTTATCCATGGTTAAGGTCGTACAACACCCACAAAATGCAACCTAAATCTACCCCTTGTATATTCGTTGGTTACTCTCCCACTTAAAGTGCGTATTATTGGCTCGATCCAAGAACCAACAAAGTTTACACTTCTCGCCATGTCAAATTTATTGAGTCACAATTTCCTTATTCTACTCTATGCTCCGCATCATCCACCTCCCCCAATATAAATACTCATGAGTGGTGCACCCTTTCTCTACCTCTTCCCCCCAACACTAATGTCACCCCAACCAAACCCCTAACACCACCTTCCATAACTTCCTCACCCACTTTAGCCGACAATCCTCATTCGCCTTCACCCTCACATAATTTTGTTTCTCCTCCTCCTACTATGCAACCCACTCCATCAAATCAAACTACACCATCTTCCTCCACCGCATCCTCACCTACATCCTCGTCTCCACCATCCTCACCTCTACCAAACCGTACCATCATCACTTGTCTCACTAATAACATCATCAAACCCAATCCTAAATACATCAACCATGTTTCTTTCCCTCCTCCCCCCACACCAACAAGTGCCACAAAAGCTCTCAAAGACCCAACATGGCGTCAAGCCATGCAACTTGAATTTGATGCCCTTACCGGTAACAACACTTGGCATCTCGTTCCTCCTCATGCTTCTCAAAATGTCGTTGGATGTAAATGGGTATTTCGCATCAAATATAATCCAGATGGCTCCATTGAACGGTGCAAAGCCCGACTTGTTGCAAAGGGCTTTCACCAACGCCCCGGTATTGACTACTCCGAAACCTTTAGCCCGGTCGTAAAACCTACCACTGTTCGCCTCATTCTATCCCTAGCCATTTCTCGTGGTTGGTATCTTCGTCAACTTGACATTAACAACGCCTTCCTTCAAGTTACTCTTACCGGAAGTGTTTACATGTCTCAACCCATAGGATTTATTGACAAATAATATCCTATCCATGTTTGTAAACTTAACAAAGCTATTTACGACCTTAAACAAGCCCCAAAAGCTTGGTACACAGAACTTAAAACCTTCCTTCTATCTTATGGTTTTCGAAACTCCATCTTCGATCCATCACTGTTTCTATACCAACATGGTAATGCCACCATCTACCTTTTAGTCTACGTCGATGATATTATTGTCACCGACCCTTCTCCCTTATACCTAACTAATTTCATCTCTACTCTTGCTCATCGTTTCTCCCTCAAAGACCTCGGTCCCCTCTCCTATTTTTTAGGTGTTGAAGTCGTCCCTAATAACCAAGGACTTTTTCTTAATCAAACCAAATACATTCAAGACATGATAGTGAAGTATAACATGCATGACTCAAAACCAGTATCCACTCCCCTCGCTCTAAATTCCCCATCACTTATTCCACGAACCCACCAATTCCCAACCATACAGATTATCGAGCCATCCTTGGCATCTTACAATACCTCTCTCTCTCTCTCTCTCTCTCTCTCTCTTACCTGTCCCGATGTTGCCTATGCTGTCAACAAACTCTCACAAAATATGCATTGTCCCTCTCATGATCATTGGCTTGCTCTTAAGCGATTACTACACTACTTAAATGGTACTTCACATTATGGTCTTTAACTCTATCGTAATTCTACGTTACGACTACATGCCTTTACAGATGCAAATTGGGCCCCAGACACAGATAACTACATTTCTACCACTGGTTACTTAGTCTTTCATCCTTTACATAATTGACCTATATATTTAATCGTATTTGTTCCTACCACTATTGAGCATTAGGTTAATTCAATTTAACATAGAGTAAACCATTTATTGGTTCGATTAATACTTCTAGGACCCAGTGCACTTCATTTTTGTTTTAATCTGCTTAATTAGTATTTACTGTAAAATTTGAAGTTGGTGGTTTTATTTCCAACACATTTAACTAAAAGGTTGGTGTTTTGAACTGTGTCAAAGGTTTTGTTTTAGCATCTTCTTCAATTGACTATGACAATTTGGGAGAACAAATTTAGTTATCTTGATCGGCTAGTAAAAAATGGATATCAACAAGAAGTAATATTTCGTGAGTAGAACGATACAAAGTTGAAACATATTTATTCTTAGGTCGTCATGGTATGTTTAAATGTGCACACACTTTTTCGAGGTATTGTAATTCATTAACAACAATATTGGCTGCATGACTCCACTTTCCAGTCTTGAGGCTAATTCAATTCAAACTACAAGGATTGAAACGAAAATTAACATAGTACTTTAAACATGATTATTTTATTTTCTACTCTTCTGTGATTGACAAAGCTGGTTATTTCACTTGTCAAGCTGTGGTGTTTGGAATCCCATTTTAGTGAATCATGAGCCTTAAAAAATATAGTAAATGTACACAAACATTTAGAAGCCCAACGAAGGCACATGTTTTTTGTTAGTTAATCCATTAATTCGGACCGTCTGACCCAAAGGCCAAATCTGCATCCTTTTGTATTTAATAAGTCTTATTTTTATATTGATTGTTTTGATGGTTGATATTGTTCTAAAGTACTTAAATAGTCGAGTCTTGTTTTGTCCTTTTCTCTTTAGCATGCTACTTTTGATCACATAAATTTTGATAGAAGTGTATTGGAGTACAACTATACAATATACTCAAATTTTTACAATGGTCATTTGAGTATAAAATTAAAGCAAAGTGTGTTAATTTGTTGTTTAGTGTTGGGGCAAATGGTATGAAAAGTTTAATAGGTTTATGTAGAGGGTATAGATAGAATTTGTCAAACTATAATGATTTCACTGCTAGGAAAAGGGCTTTCATTATCAGTGGTGAATCACTGACGAATTCGAGAAAGCTGACATTTTAGGCAGATTTGTTGACTTCTATCATACATCCGCCAGTAATATTAATTATTTTTTCATTTTTTTATTCAAGAAATTTAATAGATTACCTGCAAAAATTAATTAATTAAATAATTATATTTAAAATATGTTGTTAATCCATCAGTAAATCTAATAGTATTTTTATATAGTTTTAAACCTTTAAAACAAATTACAGACATAATTTTAACTAATTAACTATTGTTAAATGAGAGTGATTATCAAATACATTTTTATAGTGAAATGAAGGTGTTACATAGATATCTTCAACAACCATTTTCTTTTTTCTTTTTTCAAATACAAAAGCAAATGTCAAAATCACCAAAAAATATTGCATTTAATATTTAGAGTAAACTACGATTTTTGTCCCTGTGGTTTGATATTTATAACGATTTTCGTCCCTATGGTTTAAAAACTTCTTTTTCGTCCCTATAGTTTGCATTTGGTTACGCTTTCCATCCTTCATCCTAACAAAGTTAAATAAATCCGTTAAATTGAGCGTAATTTAGTCTTTTTATCTTTTTTTAGTATTTAATTACATTATATTAGACTAAAGCAAAAATCTAACCTAACACACAAATCCCACAGCTCCATCGCCAAACCCATCTTCTTCCTTGACCACCTCCTGCACCATTTTCTTTTTGATACAATGAAAAGCTAACCTTGGAGATTGGAATTACAAAATGATAGGCAAGAAAAGAAGAGGCTGACGAGGTTCTTGCATATTGCAATGTTATTCCCACAGAACTATACTAATCTCGTTATGCTCTTCACTGTATGTCTGTATCATGCCTCCCCATCTAGAAGATTATCGGCTTGGTTCGGTCCGCCATATATTCCCTATACGATGAACAAATATGTTACATCCAAAATCAACGATTGTTGTAAATTATAAAAGAACTTACATTTTCTCGTCATTATCTTCCTTTTGGAAAAGCAGTTCTTCAATTTTAGAATGAAAGGACGTCAATCTCTTTTACTTCTCGGTGAACGGAAAATAAACGATTGCTCTACTCCAGGTGACACTATATTTAACTTTGGATCGAACACAGTGATTCCCGACACAAATCTACAAAGTCTAGGCAATTGTAAAAGTAGCATTACTCTGTCCAGGCCTTTGTTTACTATACAAACAAATGACAACAACGAGGACCAAAAGATAAGTTTCTTTTGACTTTACTAAAACCAAAATGGTACTTGTTGCAAATATCGACCACACCACACTCGGATCAAGCTAAAAAAACGAGATCGAACCGAATAAAAACTTAATCGAAATCAACCCAATAATCACACGATGTTTACAATGCTTGGAAAGGAGAAATCGATGGATAGAATTTCAGATTTATGCTAATGAAAACTAGTCTTTTGTTGGAAGAATCGGCGATTTTATATGGAGAGCACACATCCAAAGAAAAATATGAAACATTGTTGCAAAATTCCGATCACACCACACTCTAACGGACCCCACAAAACGAGATCGAATCGAGTAGAAACTTAATAGAAATTAACCAAGATCCAAAATAAACTCAAACGAGTTCGTAATGCGGAAACGATAATCTCGAATTCTCAACGGAACAATAATCAACCACACAATAATAATCGAAACTTGACATAAATAAAATAAAGGAGAGAACGACACCAGATTTACGTGGAAAACCCAAAACGGGAAAAAACCACGGGCGGATGAGACCACCAAGAAGTCCACTATAATCAGTTACAAAGCTTGAGAAACCGGAGAAATCGATGAATTTTTTTACAGATTAAATGCTATCGTAACTAGTCTCATTGTTGGGAGGAAAAAGTAGTCAATATAATTTTCTGGAGAGATAGTGAAATAATATGGAGAGCATCCCTCTATAATTCGTGGCTGGAAAACTACAACAAAAAAACCGTTCAAATGCTTGCGCGACTCCCATACAAGTTTGTATACATCAAACTCGCCCGAATCAAACAAAGTCTTCACAAAACCACAGTGATCAACGCGAGATGCAAGCGGGTTTTGGGAGCACAATAGTCGCTTTAGCCACTGTCCTCAGTCTCCATATTTTACCATCATTTTGATGACTTGACTTTAAAAAACATCCAACCCATTCACTTTATCTCCACCACCATCACTTTAACAACTTTTATCCAACTTGCAGGCATGCATGCATATTTGATACAAATTTATATGGGATTTTGTGTTGGAATAACCGGTATTGTTTACGGGTTAGCGGGTTACGGTTCAGTAGCATACGAGTCAATATTTTTAGGGCCAAGTTTGCATGGACTTAGTCTTTAGTTGACCAAGTTTGGTGGAGAATAATGGGTAGTGGGTTAGCTATAGTTTAGGACTACGTGGGTTTCTAGTTTTTAGCTTTTTGTTGCTTTAAATAGGAGTAGATGTTTTTACCTTTTAAGAAGTATGGCAGTTAGTTTCTTCAACTTTAATATATTGTTTTGTTTTACATTTTATCTTCACAGTAATTAGTTCTTCTGTTATGACTGAATGTCCTGAGTGTTGAAAGTGGCATAAAGCATTTATAAGGATTTGAATTGTATTTAATTGATAGTTGTTTTGTTATTGGGCCTAAAGTCCATTAGCCCAATACGCTCCATATATAAGGAGTTTTATTATTCAGTTTTAGAAGAGTTTTTTAGAAGTTGAGTCTCATTATTTTTTAGATCTCTAGTCAATAGGTTTACTTTCTCTGATCAGATATTCTCTCTGTAAACCTAAACCCTTTGATTGAATATTAATCATATGACTAGAGGTTGTGGCTATACAATTATTCTTCATTGATATTATTACTTGTTGATTGCACTGTACTGGGATCTACAATTGGTATCAGAGCAAAGAGACTGAAAGTTTGATCCAAAAAGGTTTGTCTAAAACTCATTAATCGCTTATTTGTGTTAATTGTTCTTATATGTTCATCTGCTGAGTTTGGTTCGATTATTTGTGTGATCTGTTGCTGAAAATCGATTTTTCTGAAAAATCTGTGTTGAGTCCGGTTGATCTGTCTGGGTTTATAATTTTAAGTTCTATCAGCAAAAATCGATTTTTTTGAGTTATTATCGGTCGCTTAATTTTCTGGTAAATCAATTTTTTTCCGGCCGATTGAGTTTCTGGTTTCTGAGTTCTTTATTGGTCCAACTGTGTTCATTGAAAATCGATTTTTAGTTATCGGTCTGCATAAGTTCTTGAGTTTCTGGGATTGATTAAGATCGATTTCCAGAACTCATCGTGTTTATCGGTCAGTGTTCTTCGTGTTTATCGGGCCATTAAGTCGATCTATTTGTGTTTATCTTTTATTATCGACCGGCCCTATCGACCGGTACCCTGCTTTACCGGTTCATCCTATTACCGATACTTTGTCTCGACCGGATCACTTTGGTGACCGGTAAGTTGTTGACCAATATATTGCTTTATCGAAAAGTGTTCGACCTACTTGTTCGACCGATAAGTCCTTGACCGGTACTCCGCGACCGGCTCATTCCTTGACCGGAACCTTGTCCCGACCGATACATTCCTTGACCGACATATTGTTGGACCAGTGTAAGGTGTTGACCGATATCTTTGCATTTGACCGGTACATTGCCCTGACCGGTACATTGTGGACCGGTATTCTGGTTGATCGGTGCCCCATCCTCGACCGGTACCTTGTTGACCGGTACTTTGTGATTCGACCTGTACATTGCTCGACCCTACTCGACCGGTACCCAGTTGACCGGTACCCAGCTGACCGGTGCCTTGTTCGACCGGGTCCGATCGGGTCCGACCAGGTCCTTGTTCGACTGGGTCCTTGTTTCGACCGGGAAAAACCGGGTCCTTGTTCGACCGAGTCCTTGTTCGACCGAGTCCTTGTTCGACCAGTCCTTGTTCTACCGGGTTCGACCGGGTCCCTGTTCGATCGAATCCTTGCTCGACCGGTCCTTGTCCTGTCCTGTTTATATATTGTTTTTGGATCATCTTGTTTGTCTCACGATCACTACAGTGCAGTTAAGGTTAAAAGTTTAAAACCGTTCAAGTTTCATCTCTTTTCAAAGTCGGATCGAATTAATTCTATTCGATACGATCAAAAACGATGAACCCACCAAGGCTGCGGTCCAAAAGAGAATATGAAGAGTGGAAAGTTGATTTTTTGAATTTTGTGGATGAACATGAGGTGGGTACTTATATCAGATTATCATTGACTGAAGGAGAGATGCAATCCCAAATTCCGACAGAAGTTTCGCCTGTTGAACGGGAGAAAAGAGAGAGGGCTAATAATTTTGCTCGAAATTATATGTTAAGTAGTATTTCTTGTGACCTTTTTCGTGACCTTTTGAGTGAAATTTCTGGTCAAATATTTTCTTACAAAACGACAGGAAAAGAGTTGTGGGATTGCACTGAATGGTTGATGTTAGGGCCAAGGGAATTGTTAAAAGGAAGACAATTGGAATCTGAGAACTCTGAGCTTAAAAGAAAGATCTCTGATTTGGAGCAAAAGATTGCAAAAGACAAATCCGATTTTGAGAATAAAGAGAAATCTTTTGCAAAGAAGTTCTCAGATTTTTCCAGAAATAGCTGTGAAGAAAAGAAAGCAGTTGACCTGAAATGTATCAAGCTTTCCCAGAAAGTTTCTGCTTTTGATAAATTACTTATCTTGGAAAGAGAGAAGTTTTCCAAAGAGAAGAAGGCCATTGAACAAAAGAATGTTGGATTCTTCAAGGAAATATCCGGCCAAAGAAAGGATGCTGAGAAGGGATTTGAAAAAGAAAGAAGCATGTTTGAGACTGAGATTAAAAAGCTGACTGTCAAGTTATCTGAACTATCTGAGAATGCACTGAAAGAGTAGAAAACGAAGTCTGAATGCGAGACGAAGATTGACCTTCTTGTCAAAGAGAGAGACAAATTTGCTTCAAAGATTAAAGAGCTTGAAAAGACTGCATCAAGTTCAATTCAGAAAATTGTTTCTTCACAAAGGTCAGTCAAATCAGTTAATCAGATTCGTAGTACTAACCTTTTCTATGATAGAAATATAGATGGTTCAAGTACACATCGACGAAGAAGAAGATATAAAGAAGAGGAACTGGTCTGGAAGAAGAAACCAGTTGAAGATGAGAAGAAAGATGGGATGAAAGATGAGTTGAAAGGGAAGAAATCATGTGTACATACACACAAAGCCAAAGAGAACAATGCACGTAAAGGTAAACCTGATCATATCTACTCGAGAGATCAATTAATCAGGTTGTCAGGTAAGAAATACTATTGTTCCTATTGTTGTACACATGATCCTATTCACAAAACCAGTGATCATTTCTGGTATGGTTCTTATTCCATTACTCCCATTCGAACTGCAACTAACATTCATGGACCCAAATACCAGTGGGTACCAAAGCCTAAAATTGATTCTGTGTTGCAGGCACCTACTGTCAAGGGGGAGTAGAAGAACAAAGGCTTCTAAGTAAATCAGCTTAGAACTCGTACTTCAATGGAGTATGGTTTCTGATCACATGACAGATCAGGACCCGTTCTTCAACGTTCAGACTTGGATATTTTGCAAATATCCAGGGGGAGCTTAAATGACTTAAATCATTTTATCATGATTTGAGGGGGAGCTTAAAGGTAAATATCTTCTAATCCTAGATCTCTGATTGTTTGGAAGAAGAACTACTTTCAAGCATGAAAAACGGTTTCTAAAATGTTCAAACCACTTCTAGTTCTCAAAAGATTTCATGAATTTGGAAGTGTGACTTTTAAATGTTTTTCAATTTTGAGCTTTCATGTTTAACTGACCGTGTGTTTCCAAATATCAATACTTGCGTATTATCTTGTCTTTATACTGTAAAGTATTCATACACATCGGTTCATTACTTCATTTACATTTGTTATTACCATGTCTCATAACGAACCAATCTTTCGATGGTAATACCCTCGTTCGAAACTCATTGTTGTTGAGCGTCAATCATAATTTCTAATCTTGTGCTTTCATTGCAAAATTGTTTATATTCGTTCATATAAACAACATATCCAATTCTTTGATACCCTAACCATTTGATTTGATCTGATTGATACATTGTCAGATTCTCAAAACAATTCTCTTGATTTCATTTCACTCATTCAATATTCTTGTTTTGAGAAATCTTCAATGTTCAAATGCTCAAATTACATTCATATTTTTAAATGAGCATACATTCTGACACTGTTATCTTTTTGAGCTTAACTGTTCAAGTTAACCTGTTGAGCAACGATTCTTCTTAGGACTTACATGGGATTTGTGTGATAACTTAAACAGAACTTCGATGGATTCACGTTAACCAGTGTTTCCTACCCCGGAAGTTATCCTTGAGTGATTGAGGGGTGAGGGGTCTTAAATCAAAGAGTGGGGGAGATAACTCATCCAGTTGAGTTTTTCTCATTGTGCTGAGCGGTCAAATGTAAAAGAGAGTTTGGTTAGAAGTGATCTTTAATGTTAAAAAGAAAGAGGGTGTGAGATCAGAGTTAAAAGAATATCAGAACTCTGCACCAACCACTTTCTGAGTCGGGCAGCCACATCTTCTGATTGGTTCACATTCTTTGGTGACCATCATTGAAACAGGCAGTGAGCCCATGCCAACTCTTGTTTTTACCCCACCAACCACTTGTTTCTTTCTTAACAAAGAAATGTTTCATTTTCATTGGGGACGCAGCACATATGCTATCTGATCTTCACTCGGAAGATTTAGATATTGAAAAAGAAGGAAAGTTGCCCCACCTTCGCACTTCTTTCATGCACATTGAGTCCATGTAATATCTGTTGTTGTCTCAACAGTTTACACATTTTTGTGCCTGATATAGCTAAGTAGCTTCAATCATTTCTACACTTTCACGAGCACACAAGGAATGAGTTTTCTTGTCATAACATTCATAGAAAATTCCTTTGTGGTTTTTCGATGATTGAATGGAAGCCCTGGGGGAGTGAACGTCACAAAAGCTCCTTTCCAATGTACATCCGTTGTACAAAGTGGCTCTGTGCTACTTACAGGCATACTAACTGTTTCATCTGTTGAATCAGGGTTACATTGTTCATTATGTCTGAATTTGAAAAGATTCGGATATATACATTTCATGAATTGACGGATAATCAGATTAACGGGCGGAGAATGTCAAATTATTATGAAGGGAAGATTGTTCGTCTTTACAAAGGGGGAAATCAAAGAAAGTGTTGAACTTGAAGAAGTTTTGATGATCATGATGTTCACAATCGTCAAAAAGGGGGAGAAAGAAAGTTATGTGAAAAGATTTGTCAAAGTTATAAAGAAAGAAAGTTCTGTGAAAAGATTTGTGGAGAAATTTCAGAAAGTTCAAGTTTTTCAAGATTGGTGAAAATAAATCATTCCATAATGATTCAATTTATGAATGAAGATGATTCGTGAAGTTTGCTTTTCTGAAGACAGTCTAGAGATCAAAGAGATGAAGATATGAGTTCAATGCTTTCAAAGTTGAAGATTTCAAAGATTGCAGCTAAGCATAAAAGGTTTTATTTCATTTCTTCTATCCCGTATCATGTGGTGTCTGCTTCAAGTCATTTCCTCCTACGCGCTGATTGAAACAAGTTCTTTAAGTCTAGTCAACTCGCAGTTCAAAGACAGATTCTTTGTTTTTAAACTGAAGATGCACCGTGGAATGTCAAGTAACTCGCACATTATCTTTCTTGTGTATTGATCCGATGTGTTGAGTTTCTACAGTTGAAAGTTGCTTGATAGTGCGTTCAGTCGAGGCTACTGTACATTGAATATGGTTACAAAGTTGAAACTATGAAGACCAAGAGCTTTATTCAAGGGGGAGCCGGGAAAGATATGAAAACATGCAACACCAAAGTTCTTCAAAGATTCAAGAGGGAAAGAAGATCAAACCTGAAGATTTAAAGAAGATCTATACCTGAAGTTTTCAAGAAGATAAATGCCTTATTCAACTTTAGGGGGAGATTGTTAAGACTGAATGTCCTGAGTGTTGAAAGTGGCATAAAGCATTTATAAGGGTTTGAATTGTATTTAATTGATAGTTGTTTTGTTATTGGGCCTAAAGCCCATTAGCCTAATACGCTCCATATATAAGGAGTTTTATTATTCAGTTTTAGAAGAGTTTTTTAGAAGTTGAGTCTCATTATTTTCCAGATCTCTAGTCAATAGGTTTACTTTCTCTGATCAAATATTCTCTCTGTAAACCTAAACCATTTGATTGAATATTAATCATATGACTAGAGGTTGTGGCTATACAATTGTTCTTCATTGATATTATTACTTGTTGATTGCACTGTACTGGGATCTACATCTTCTCTTTTCTGCAAGTTTGTTTTTTCTTTTATCTGTGTGTGAGTTTTGAGGCTTTTGATTTCCAACATTTTGGAGTCAAAATTGAAATTGCTTCATGCAACTGTCCACCACTCTTTGGCTTTTCCAATGCATACTAAACAGAAGCTAACGATGAGTTATAAAGCCAGTTTGGAGATATGGAAAACCCTTTGAGAGCAGTCACAAACAGTAGCTAAAGTAGGTTATCACACAAGTTTACCCACATAAAAGTCGCCATAGATCCTGTTTGTAAAGCCAATGCATGAAGCCTCCTTTGTTGGCTGTTACAACATCTATTATACAAATGGTGTTCACTTTCTGGAAATGCGATGATTGCGTCTGGGACGAAGATGAGATTCACATGAGATGGAGAGGGACGGTAGGGTAAGGAGAAGAAAGGAATCCAACGAGAACGGAAGGGAAAACATAAGCTCTGTTTTGGAGAAGGGTTGTCGGAAAAACGGGAGGAAGAAAGAAAAATGGTGCAGGCGGTGGTTGAGGAAGAAGATGGGTTCAGGGTAGGCTGTGGGGGTTTGTGTGTCAGGTTAGATTTTTGTTTTACTTTTTACTTTTATTTAAAAGATAAAAAGACTACATTACCTCAATTTAACGGATTTATTTAACTTTTTTATGATGAAGGATGAAAAGTGTAACCAAATGCAAACCACAGGGACGATAAAAGTAGTTTTCAAACCATAGGGACGAAAATCGTTATAAACACCAAACCATAGGGACGAAAATCGTAGTTTACTCTAATATTTACAACAACCTTTTGTTCAAAAAAATCTAATATTGATTATATATGAAAATTTTCAATGAATTTAATACATCAACAAACATACTAAAGAATAAATAGAATTGATGATATATTTTGAAGAAAAAAGTGTATTACAATAAAATTTTAATATAAATCAAACAAAGGAATAAATATAAGTAATCGCATATTATATACTTCTCCTTTTAATGGTCATTCATTCTAGTGTTTGATTTAAATATGGATTGAAATTGAATTCTAATGTTCATTGGTTTGGTCATTTCATTACAAAAGAGAGAATTGATTTTCATTCCATCTCATTTTTTTAAGAGATCGAATTACCCTTTAGAGTATATATATATATATATATATATATATATATATATATATATATATATATATATATATATATATTGGACGATAATCAAATGAGAACCAAAAATAGGTTGAAAACCGTAAAAAAAAATCTAAACCATTGATTAATTTTAATCCATGGTCATTAAAGGCAATGACAATTTTGAAATAAATTGGAAGTGAAACAACTTTTAATTAAAACCATAGGATCAAAACCAAATTACGGCTTAGATCAGTTCTCACGGTTCTCAATCTTTTTGTGGTTTTCACATGATTTAACCCCTATATATATATATATATAGTGTTTGGTTCATTTGAGAAATGGTAAATATATGAGAAATAGAGAAGTAATTTTAGCCATTCATATGGTCAAGATCGGATTTGACTAGTCAAATATTGCGGCTTTGACCGGTCAAAAGTTGCGGCTTTGACTGGTCAAAAGTTGCGGCTATCCCAAAAATAGAAGGACAATTTCGTAAATTTTACAAAACACACGGGTTGTGTTCATATATGAACATGTATAATTCACAAATGAACTATATGTTCATATATGAACCAGTGCAATTCACAATTGAACTCTTTTAGCTGATTCATATATGAACCTTTGTGATTCATGTATGAATCTGTATGAATCAGAAAGATTCATATATGAACCTTTGTGAATCACAAAGATTTATATATGAATCTGTATAAATCACAAAGATTCATATATGAATCAATTGAACTAATTAACAGATTCATATATGAATCTTTGTGATTCATACAGATTCATATATGAACCCATCCCGTGTATTTTACGAAATTACCCCTCTACCTTCTATAGACCACACAAGGAATTAAATATATGAGAAATAGAGAAGTAATCCTAGCCATTCATATGGTCACAATCGGATTTGACTAGTCAAATATTGCGGCTTTGACCGGTCAAAAGTTGCGACTATCCCAAAAATAGAAGAACAATTTCGTAAATTTTACAAAACACACGGGCTGTGTTCATATATGAACATGTATAATTCACATATGAACTATATGTTCATATATGAACTAGTGCAATTCACAACTGAACTCTTTTAACTGATTCATATATGAACCTTTGTGATTCATATATGAATCAGTTAAACTAACTAACAGATTCATATATGAACCTTTGTGATTCATATGCAAAGATTCATATACGAACCTTTGTGAATCACAAAGATTCATATACGAACCTTTGTGAATCACAAAGATTCATATATGAATCAGTTGAACTAATTAACAGATTCATATATGAATCTTTGTGATTCATACAGATTCATATATGAACTCATCCCGTGTATTTTACGAAATTACCCCTCTACTTTCTATAGACCACACAAGGAATTATCCGGTGCTTCGCGGTCAAAGCCGCAAATGTTGACCAGATGAATGGCTAAGATTATATCTCTATTTCTCATATATTTATCATTTCTCAAATGAACCTCTCCCTATATATATATATATATATATATATATATATATATATATATATATATATATATATATATTTATTTATTTATTTATAGGTTTAATATATGAAAAATTCAAATACTCTATAAAATAATAGAAGTGTATTCACACAATGCATCAATACATATCGATTTTAATGTTTCGTTTTATTTTATCCCTATAAATATTATAATACGGTCTTTTGTGCTTTTGAGAAAGCAATAATGTTTTCGATTGAAACCAAATCGAAATTTATTTAGATTTAAAATAAAGATGTTATTACATTTTTAATAATGTAATGATTTTTATAAATATAATGATTAAGGGATTGTTTTTTTTTAAATCTCTTAAGTCTAAATCAGTCAGATCTTTTTACATTTAGACTGTTTATTTTTTCCATCTTTCAAAAACCTCTTAACTCTTAAATACGTCTGAAATAAGAAATGGTGACCTAACTTTTTAAAACCTCTTATCGCCGCCTCAGTTTATATGCCCTCCTTTCTCTCAAAACGTCTCCAGACATTACAAAAATAAACAATCTTATTGATTCAGATTTCAGACTTCAACACCATCTCTTATTAATCAGAAATGAAACAAGACTTCAGACCTCTTAAAAAACAAACACCACCTAAGTTTTTTTTAGAGCTCGATGATTATCCTAGTTATATTTTAGATCTTCTATATTTAAAATAAGATATTTATTATATATTTGATTATGTTCATCAATCAGTCAGTTATAGGAATTCAAACATTTAGTTTTAGAAATTAATTGTATTCATGTATCATTTACTTGTAATCTTGAATTTTAAATAATATGCATCGATAAACAGTACTTGATGCATAAAAAATGGTTTTTAAAATTTTATATCAAATGTTTTATAATATAATATAATATAGATAGATAGATTTTTGCACAAGTTATATAATTATATGCTATATATACATATATATATATATATATATATATATTAATCTAGTTAAAATGTATCTAAATAATATATGAGCGGTTACTTCAATATATATATATATATATATACTAGACATATACCCGCGAGATGCAGCGGAATGTAAGTAAAGAACGAACAATTAATGTTATTTCCTTATATATACATTTCATCAATAATCAACCATGACCTAAGAATCACAACTTATAAAACCTAAACCCATAAAGATATTCAATAATTAGTTTATATTACAATTATTGACGAAAAAAATTATAATGATATTATTTATAATAAGAATGAAACGTATTTTACGATTATGTAATTTTAACGTGCTAACGGTGGAAAAAAAATAAAACGTATGGATAGAAAAACAAATTATTTCGTAGATATTCATGATATTTAATAGTACGGTTAAATTTAAAAAATATTCAATATTGGGCTCGTTTTGAAGATATTGAGGAGACGCTTATAATGATATAATTTGTAGAAAAATGAACGTATTTTTTCATTGCATTTTTGTTAATATATGATTATTTGTGTTAATATGATAATGGTGTAAAATGAAAAATGAAAAAATAAGGGATATAAAGTAAATTAAATAAGTAATTGTAAAGGTGATAAATATAACATTGTAAGGGTGGTAAATGTAATTGTACAAAAGTTTGTACAATAACCGTTTTAGTTTTTTCATTATATAGTATAAGTTATGATATTTAATAGTACGGTTAAATTAAAAAATATTCAATATTGAGCTCGTTTTGAAGGTATTGACGAGACGATTATAATGGTATAATTTGTAAAAAAAGGAACGTATTTTTTCATTGCATTTTTGTTCATATACGATTATTTGTGTTAATATGATAACGGTGTAAAATGAAAAAGTAATGGATATAAAGTAAATTAAATAAGTAATTGTAAGGGTGGTAAATGTAACATTGTACAAGTGTAGTAAATGTTATTGTACAAAATATATATCAAGGGTGGTAAATGTTATTGTACAAAAGATTGTACAATAACCGTATAACCGTTTTAGAATTTTCATTATATAGCTAGACATATACTCGCGTAATACAGCGTAATGTAAGTAAAGAACGAACAATTAATGCTACTTTCTTGTAGATATGTCATCAACAATCAATCATAACCTAAGAATCACAATTTATAAAACCCTAAACCTATAAAGATATTCAATAATTAGTTTATATTACAATTATTGACGAAAAAAATTATAATGATATATTTTATAATAAGAATTAAACGTATTTTACGATTATATATTTTTAATGTGTTAATGGTGGAAAAATAAATAAAACGTATGGATAGAAAACAAATTAATTCGTAGATATTCATGATATTTAATAGTACGATTAAATTAAAAAATATTCAATTTTGGGCTCGTTTTGAAGGTCAGACGAGACGATTATAATGGTATAATTTGTAGAAAAATGAACGTATTTTTCATCGCATTTTTGTTCATATACGATTATGTGTGTTAATATGATAATGGTGTAAAATGAAAAATGAAAAAGTAAGGGATATAAAGTAAATTAAATAAGTAATTATAAGGGTGGTAAATGTAACATTGTAAGGTTGGTAAATGTTATTGTACAATAACCGTTTTAGTAGTATAGATAATTCGTATATATTCTGATATTTAATAGTATGGTTAAATTAAAAAATATTCAATATTGGGTTCGTTTTGAAGGTATTGACGAGACGATTATAATGGTATAATTTGTAAAAAAAAAGGAACACATTTTTTCATTGCATTTTTTGTTCATATACAATTATTTGTGTTAATATGATAACGGTGTAAAATGAAAAATGAAAAAGTTAGGGATATAAAATAAATTAAATAAGTAATTGTAAGAGTGGTAAATGTAACATTATAAGGGTAGTAAATGTTATTGTACAAAAGATTAAGGGTGGTAAATGTTATTGTACAAAAGATTGTACAATAACCGTATAACTGTTTTATAATTTTCATTATATAGTATAGATATATATATATATATATATATATTTATATAGCCATAGGTTAAAATGAGAAATTCTAAGTGTGTGAGAAACAGAGAAGTAATCCTAACCATTCATACGGTTAAGATCGGATTTGACTGGTAAAAAATTGCAGCTTTAACTGGTCAAAAATTGCGACTTTGACTGGTCAAAAGTTGTTGCTATTCCAAAAATAGAAGAACAGTTTTGTAACTTTTACAAATACGAGGGACGAGTTCATATGTGAACTTGTGTGATTCATATATGGAACTATATCTTCATATGTGAACTCATGTAATTCATATATGAACTCTTTTTAACTGATTTACATATGAACCTTTGTGATTCATATATGAACTAATTAACTGTAGGTTCATATGTGAATCAGTTGAACTAATTAACTAATTCTCATATGAACTAATTAACTGATTCACATATAAATGTATAGTTCATATGTGAATTACACAGGTTCACATATGAACTCGTCCTGCATATTTTACGAAAATACCTCTCTATCTTCTGCAGATCACGCGAGGAATTATCTGTTGCTTCACAGTCAAAGCCGTAAATGTTGACCAGATGAAAGGCTATGATTGTTTCTCTATTTCTCACACACTTAACATTTCTCATTTGAACCCCTCTCTCTCTCTCTCTATATATATATATATAGGGTTGGGTTCCGGTTAGAAGTTGAGTTAATGGTGAGAAGCGTGAGAAGTGATTATCAACCGTTGGATGAGAAATGGATGCAAATTAGGATAAAATGCACCGAGATGCACCAGATCAATTCCCTTTTAAGCCGCAATTCATGGAGGGCTTGAGATTAAAAGAGATCAACGACTTAGATCCACTTCTCACGTTTCTTACCATTAACTCAACTTCTCACACGATCCTTCCCATATACATACATATATATATATATATATATATATATATATATATATATATAGTTGGGTTCCGGTGAGAAGTGCCAAATTTGGTGAGAAGCATGAGAAGTGGTTATCAACCGTTGGATGAGAAATGGACGAAGATCAGGATGAGATGCACCGAGATACACCAGATCAATTCCCTTTAAAGCCGCAATTCATGGAGGGTATTTGATTAAAAGTGATCAACGACTTAAAAACACTTCTCACATTTCTCACATGATCCCATGCCTATATATATATATATATATATATATATATATATATATATATATATATATATATATATATATATATATATATATATGAGCGGCTAAATCATATTGCCAATTGATCGAGTATTTAAGGTTAAATATACAACAAAATCATATTCGTACATATATTTTTGTAGGTTGTTAATCTATACTATATTATAAAGACGGAATAAAAAACTCTTAATTACTACTTATAAAACATAAGGTACTACCATTTTATGCATACATTTCAAAAATCTCTTAATCACAATTTAGTATGAATAAGGTACAACTCATTTGAAAAAAATTCAAACTTTACTTTTTCACTACCTTTCATATTCAAGTTTTTTCCCTTCCATTTGGGGTTTCTCCAAAAGAAGAAAAGTTATTTACTTGCCCAAATTAACATATTTATTTAATTATGATGATACATGTATTTTCTTCATGTATACAAGTTTTTAAAACCTTTTGAATTATATAAAAGTAACTAATAATGAACCTATATATACGTTTAGATACAAAATAATACTATCCAACATTATATATGTTATTTTTACCTATTCTATATTTCAGTATTTTGAAAAAATATTATCATTCGTTAGATATCGCTGATTAATACATGTTTTTAAAATTCAAATATACATTTAACGATTACTTTAATATAATTTCTTAATGCTTCATGATTGAAAAAACTCAAGTTATGCGTTTATCACTACTAATGCTACATAAATTATAAATATATGATTTACTCCATATATATCTTTTTTCTTTTTTTTCTGATAAACTATTACATTAATTTTTTTATTTCCATTTACAATTGATCACCCCGATGCATTGCACGGGTACACTGCTAGTATTAATATTAATTAAATATCATTGCAAATTCAGTTAATATCATCAAAATAGTAATTATAGTAAAAGTTTATTTGCATTTTGATAATGAAATCCGGAACTCGAACATTAAACCTTGATTCATTATTTGTTCCTTCGATTTTATTTTATGGTTTCAAGATAGTGAGAGAGTTTGGTTATAAAGTTCATATATATAACTTCAAAATCCATATTATCTAGAGTTGGATTCCGGTGAGAAGTTGAATTAACGGTGAAAAGGTTGAAAAGTGGTTATCAACCGTTGGATGAGAAATGGACTGCACATTAGGATGAGATGCACCGAGATGCACTAGATCAATTCTCTTCTAAGCCACAATTCATGGGAGGACTTGTGAGTAAAAGAGATCAACGGTTCAGATTCATTTCTTACGTTTCTCACCGTTAACTCAACTTCTCACACGATCCTTCGCCTAGTATCTATCCAATAAATATGCCAACTAAATTTTAATAATAACTAGGCAAAAAAAATGTGAAATGTAAGAAAATGTTTTAAACTTTGTTTAATATTTTTAAAATAAAATATTGGATATATATAATACCTATCACATATGTACCTCTCTCTCACTCACACTCTCTCTCTCTCTCTCTCTCTCTCTCTCTCTCTCTCTCTCTCTATCTATATATATATATATATATATATTGGATATTTTACATTTTAAATCAAAGAGTACTTTATTTTATAAAAGAGATGAGATGTTTATCCTAAATTTAATTGTGTTCATAAATTAGTTATACAAATTCAAACATGGTCTTACGAATTTGCACCCATACACTATTAATAAATAAATACATACATTATGATAAGAAAATAAATCCGGAAAAAAATATTGATACATATATGAAATTAACAAAGATAAAACATTTATTTTTTATATAATTTATTTAACTAAAATATTAATTATATTTATGATATTTAATATTTAAATTGAAGTATACATCAATAAAAAAACACATTAAAATAAGAAACTAAGTCCAGTAAAAATCTACAAATTAAATATTGATATACAAATCAAATTAAAAAGAATGAAACACTTAGGGGGCGTTTGGTTCGCTCGATTCCGCCGGAATCTGATGGAATTGGAATGGTCAATTCCATTGACCAAATTTCATCCTGCTGTTTGGTTACCAATGGAATGGAATTGAATTCCATGAATTTATTTAAGTATGGATTTGGTCATTCCTTCTTAAAATGGATAGAATTGAATTCCATTCCATCAGATTTTCTCAAAATGACACAAATAACCTCCTTACCTTTTCTAAAAACCCTAGCCGCTTCTAAAAACCCTCTCTCTCTCCCCCCTTTCTCTCTCCTCTCTCTCTTCTTTCTCTCTCCTCTCTCTCTCTCCTCTCTCTCTTCTCTCTTTCCTATCTCTCTCTATCCCTCCTCTCTCTCTCCTCTCTCTTCTCTCTCTCTCCTCTCCCTCCTCTCTCACTTTCCTCTCTCTCCTCTCCCTCTCTCTATCTCTCTCCTCTCCCTTCTCTCTATCTCTCTCCTATCTTTATCTCTCTCCCCTCTCTCTACCCGCTCCCTCTCTCACAATCTCTCTCTTCTCTCTCCTCCCCCCTCTCTCTCCTCTCTCTCTCAGCATTTAAAAAAATAAAAATAAAAGAAAGGGTATTTTGTCATTTTTCAGAATTCAATTCTAATTCCTTTGCAAACTAAATAGACAGATTCCAATTCATTTGACTGATTACATTTCATTCCTGCCAACCAAACACTTAGTCAAACCTGATAACATTTCATTCCAATTCCTTCCAGATTCCAATTCTTTAGACAGATTTCATTCCTTCAGAAATCATTCTGCGAACCAAACGCTCCCTTATTTTTCATATAATTTGTTTAATTACAAAAGTAACTATTTAAATAATTTAAATTTAAAATTAAACATGAATTGTTTATATTTAAATAATTTAAATTCAAAATTAAACATGAAGTGTTTATCATGCATTTGATTATGTTTATTGATTAGTTATATGCATTGAAATATGAATCGTGTGTTATCTAGTATTTGATTAGTTTGTCCGTTAGTTAAATTAATTCAAATATGAAATTTTAAGAAGTTGTACAATGCATCATTAACATAAATCTTTGAATCTTAAGCAATGTGATTTGATTAACGATATTTAATGCGAAAATAGTGGTTTTAAACTTCACACCAAATGTTTTATAGGGGCTTTCATGGGAGAATTGATTATTTTGTGATAATCGTGAGATCCAATCTCAACCACAAATCAAAGAATAATTTAAGAAATAAATAAATTTGGTAATTTTGGTTTAAAATTATAATTAAAGAACATTTTAGGTATTTTAAAAATCTCATCTCTCCGGCATCCGGTGAAACTAATTCCGTCGAAATACACTATGATACCCTTTCGTATACAAAATAGACTATGATACCAACTGTGATACCACTATGATAACAATTGTGATACCAACTTTTATTTACAAAATAGACTATGATACCCTTTTTATACAAAATACACTATGATACCTTTTTTTATACAAAGAAGACTGTGATACCAACCGTGATACCAGTGTAATAACAATTATATTCTAGTTTGGTCAAAGAAAAATAAAAAACATTATATTTTATTCTAATAGCTTTTCGCATAATTTAGTACTCTTATTATTAAAACTAGAAGTGTAATCGCGCAATGCAGCGAGATACATCACGATTTTAATTTTTTCTTTTTTCTTTAATTTTTATCTTATATATTTTAAAATTTTTATATTTAAATTAAGATGTTTATCCTGTTTTGATTATGTTTATCGGTTAGTTGTGAATTCAAACATATAGCTTTAGAAATTTGTACTCATGCATCATAACTTGTAATCTTGAATTTTAAGTAATGTGTATCAATAAACAATACTTAATGCATAAAAGTTTGTTTTTAAGAGTTTATTCGATAATTTAATAATAATGTAATTTATTTTAGGTTTAATAAAATAATGTTTTTTTTATAAAATAAACATTAAATATTCTGTTAGATTTTCTTAATTATATTTTAGATTTTTTATATTTAAAATTTGATTTTTATTTTGTATTTAATTATGCAGGGAGTGATTTTAGGGAAGTTGAAGTGATGAGTGATTTTAGGGAGTTAAAGTTGTTAGAGATAAGGATTAATAGAAAGAGATTTTAAGTTTTCATTCTTTATTTAAGTTTTAAATAATTAACATTAAATAGCGATACATTAAGTTTTAGCAATTGTTTTTAAGAGTTTTATAGATGCTTTATAATACTAGAAGCGTATTCGCGCAATGCAGCGAGATACATCACGATTTTAATGTTTCATTTTATTTTTTGTTTTTTTGTCGATTTACAGTACGATTTTGGATGATTTTGAGAAAATGATAATGTTTTTTTTTATAAATTTGTTTAATTTAGGCTTAATAATATAATATTTTTTATATAAAAAAATTAAGTATTTTGTTAGAATTCAATGATTATTTTATATATTTTGATGACATCTAGAAAAAATAACCAATTACATATTTAATAATATAATTGAAACAAATTTATAGTAATATAATATATTAATTAAATGGTGATACATGGAAATGTATGCATAAAATGAATGTCCTGTACATACCAAATTGGTGGATGTTAGAAACTTGCAGTAGTAATATGTGTCTTGTGCTTTGATACTTGTAAATTAAAAGATTTTTAAAATATTGGATAAAATAATGGTACCTTATGTCTAATAATTTGTATTTAACAGTTTTTTATCCGTGCTTTATAATATAGTATAGATATAGATATTTAATAAACCAAATATTTCAATAAATTTTCAAACAAACTTTTTTATAAAGTAATAATTTTATTTTTTTTCTCTTCTCATATCCTCACAAATAAATAAATAAATAATCAATGCATCTTTTCTTTCATCTATTACTCTGAAGATATCTCTTCTCTCTTTTAAATGTGGTAGTTTTTTTTTCTTTTCATCCATTTAAATAAGAAGAAAAAAAATTATATTTTCTCCATTTAAAGATTCTTTTGTATAAGCTTTTTTAATAATTGTCGAAAGCCAAAAAATTTAAATGCGCATTTGTTGTTAATATTTTATCGGATTTATTTCAAAATATATAGAAAAGGGAGAGAATTAAATGCTATGTGATTTAAATGACCAATATTTCTCTATAAAATTTGATAGGGATGATATAATACTTCACACAAATAATTGACCAAGAGAGAGAGAGAGAGATTCTTAATTCTTCCCAACAAAGAATGAAGATGTCGTCTTTGAAAATAGCAACCTTCGTTGTCTTGTTGATTTTTGCCTTCAGTAAGCGATTCTTAATTCCTCTTTGTGTAATAATGTATGCACTTTCATATGATACTTTTGACGCTAATTGGGGAATGAATTTTATTTATTTTTTCTGACAGGTATGATGAACTTCCCTCAAGTCTCACTTGCCGATGATTATCCTCCATGTAACAGTGTTAAAGATTGTTATCCGGATTATTGTCCAATAATCTCGATTCCGCTATGTATTAAACATCGTTGTATTTGTATAAGATAAGAGTATCTCCTAGCGTCAATTGAGACATCAAAACTAAATAACTAGTGCATCATGAATTATAGTATAATGAATATGAAGTCGTGTTCTTGAATTAACGACTTTTTTTATTTGGATTTGATTATTTATTGTTGTCCTTAATGTTTCTATGATTTCATGATGTTATATCATATTTTTCAATCTTATTTTAAGTGGAACTTATCTTGATTTCTTAATACATTTACAAAAACCAAAACCAATTATGAAAAAAGAATCCCTTATACATGTGTGTATATATGTAAATAATAGTTCTATATCTATGCAATGCATTGAGAATTAAATTATTGTAAATCGAGAATGACAAATTAATAAAACTCCTTATTAAAAAATCCAAAATTAATGTTTTAAAAAAATAAAAAATTATAATAATTTATAATCGTACACTTGTATAAGATGAAAAAACACAACTATATAAATAGGGTAATAAGTTGTAAAAAGAAAACAAAAGAAAATTATAGGAATATGATAATAATTTGTGAAAAGAAAAAAAAAAATCTAAACATCAAACTTTAATAAAAAGTGTGCCAATTTTGGCCACATGATCTTAAGATATATTTTCTCCAAACAAAACGAAATTGTCAAAATAACAAAAGATTTTAGTTAGGAGCGGAGCCAGGAATTTGTTTCGGAGGAGCACCATATAAAAAAATCAATATTATGAAAATAGCAAAAATAACGTTGTTATATACTTATATTGATAATATTTGACCTTTATATATTTAACAGTGACCTCGACGAGTTTTCATTTTTTGGAACTTATCTATGATATCTTCGTTATCAATCTCAGCAAAAATATCTTTTTCAATATAAGTAACCAAGCAGTCCTTCATACATTGATCTCCCATTCTATTGTGCAACCTATTCTTTACGATGTTCATAGCTGAAAATGTCCTCTCAACAGTCGCAGTCGCAACAAGTAATATCATTGCTAGTTTTATAAGCAAATACACGAGAGTGAACACTTTATCTCTTTTTGTTTCAACCATTTTCTGTGCAAGTTCACTGATCCCTTTTAGGTTAGAAAACTTTTTTGTAGTCCGCATATCAACGATATAAGTCTCAAGCTGATCATCAAGTATCAAAAGTTCCATTTTAGAGAAATCATCCGGATATAAACGAGCAAGATGAATCAATTTGATCTTATCAAAAGCTGAAAAAGAGTCGCTTGGATTTAGACATGCCATGGAAATAAGAAACTCAGTGCTAGTTTCTGTAAACTGATTCTCCAATTCCATAAGTTGCAAATCGATGTCCGCATAAAATAACTCAACACGGTAGTGATGCAAGTTTGTCATTTGTGGAGCTTTTCAGCATGACCTTTCGGGAAGTAAGAATATTTCGTCCATGTTACAAACATCAATATCATGCTTCTCACAAACCAAGGTAACTTGATTGAGTAGAGAATCCCACCTATTATCTTCAACCCTCATTTCTTGTAGTTGATGCTTGCAAACTCCAACCAACTTCATCGCATTTACAATATCTTGTTCTTTCTTTTGCAATGCTTGGGATAATTCATTGGTGATCCCCAATATCATTTTCATAAAGTGTAAACAAAACACAAAATCAAATGAGTGCAAAGAGTAAGATAGAAGACGAGTATTTTGTTTGGAAGTTGTTATTTCTGTTTTTAGGGATTTCAAATCATTCTTTGGGCTGGTGGCTGTCTCAACTCAGGGATTTCTGTTTCATGACTATTTGTTGTTGTTGTCCTGTTGAATCTGACCACTTGGAGGTTTGTTGGGGCTACTGTTCAAGATTTTTAAATCTATTAACAATTGTTGTTCTATTTCTGCTTCGTGCATGACAACAGTTGTTTCTTCCTATGGGCTGTTAGTTTGTATAATAATATATGGATTTTCAATTGGTTGTTGCATGAAATAGCCCTTGTCCAATTCAATTGTATGTTATTTTTTATCATAATTTGATTGTTGTTTATGATATATGACCTTGCAATGGCCTTTGGCCAAATTGCAGAATTTTTGGTGTTTCAGATCAGATTAGATGGATTTTCTAGTTGAAAACTTTTTGGGAGTAGACTAGTTTTTTTTGTTTTGGATCTGCTTAGAGTCTGTCTGCGATCTTTCAAAAATGGGGCCGTTTATCAAATGCTTACCTGGTAAGTGCTTACCGGGTGTCACTTATCTTCCGGGTGAGCATGACAAGGGCCTACAATCTTACCAGGTAAGAGACATAACAAGGACTGAGACTCTTACCCGGTAAGTACTTACGATGGGGTAAAAGTTGTTTACCAAGAATCCATTTTGATGGCCGATAATGTTATCCAATAAGGTAAGTGAAGGTGGTGCTCTTGCGGGTAAGCATTTACCTGGTAAACGTTTGATAAACGGCCCCTTAGTGTATGGTTCTACTTTCAGCAGCTGTTGTTTGGGATTTGGTCGTTGTTTTATTTTTATATGGGATGGTTATTGTTTAAGAATGGTCAATCCTGTTTGTTGTTTAGAATTATGTTCAACCACTGTTTTAAGTCTCTTCTATAGTGGTGAAGTTTGGAAGGCAAAGGTTTAGAATTTTTCGGTGCTTTTAAGGACAACATTTACAACAGCAGCTGTAAAAACAATGTTTGAAAATTAGGAGTGGTGTTCTTATTGATCATTTGGATTCAAGGTTTGGGGGATTTTTTGATAAGTTGTTGGTTTTATTGGTGTTAAAATTTCTGGGTTTTGGTGGATAAAGATTAGGAATAAGCCATGTGGAGTTGAGATTTTGCTTGGTATATGTTGTAATAACCATACTTACTGGAATAAAATAAACTTTGGGGAAGTCTTTATAAAAAGGCCATGATAGAAGGGTCTATAGGGTAAAAAGGGGGAAAAGAGGGATTTAACCCTAGGACCTGGTTTGGTGGGGGTTGGCGGCTGGCATTCTTGAGGAAAGAGCGAGAGAGAAAGTTTGAAGAAAACGATCGGAGGAGAGCAAAGGGATGAGTTCTTGGTGCTCATCAACCTTCCAAGGTAAATCCTAATCCTATTCTCTCTATTGTTAAAGGTTTTAGCATTTGTTTTCAAAATCTCTTAGTTGATTATTCTAACTATCAGACCTCCCATGGGTTTTGATTTTGGTTTGGAAATGGTTATGGAAATACCTATGTGATTAATGGATTTTATTAAAATTGAGTTTTTCAATTGATTATTGGGTTCTGGATTGAGTTGTATCAAGACCTAAGAAATAATCTGGAAGTTGTGGTATTTGCATATCGATGCTTCGATGGTTTTCGTTCGAATGAGGTCCGGTCGACAAAGTGTCTCGGTCCTCGGGGTGGACACCGGTTGACACCGGTCGGTGTAGGACACCGGTCACCTGGGGGAGGGTAGACCCCGGTCGCAGGCCACTCCGGGCGGCCATAAGGCCCCGGTCCCCGGGCTCTGTTGGTAGGTCGAAGCCCATATCTAATTTAATGGGTAAGTTAAGTGTTGGGCTTTGTTTTTCTAGAAGGTCGGCCCATTTTCATGTTATTTCAAGGACTCGAGGTACCTTGTCGTAAGTTGGTGTTCTAGTGGGCTAAGTTACTTCTAGAGAATAGGTGACATTGGGAGTATGGTGTTAAGGTCAACTTTGTTATAAAATAGAAAGAAGCGGGAGTTCACCGACCAATGTCTTGTTTTATAGGTTTCAGATCGGAATATAAAAGTAGACGTAAAGCTTTAAGCAAAGGACACCAGGTGAGTTTTCTGACTAAACCTTTTGTTAACGAAAGCATATGAAGTTTAATTTTAAACTTTGAATTATTTTCGATGGCATGATTATTATGAAATTATTTAAGTGTGTTATAAACCGTTGGTATTTAAATGTATGCATACATTATTTGTGGAGATTGTGACCTAAGTCGGGGAGTGTGGCCCACCTACTCGTACCGGGGAGTGTGGCCCGTTTATGCCATTGGGGGTGTGTCCCAAAATTTAAGGCAGTGCGAGTTAGACACACCGTCTTCGACGGTAGTGTGGTCAGTAGTGTGATTTATCCTTATGTGTTTATAAATCTGTTGATTTAAATTTGCTGTGAAGTTATATTGTTGCTTATCTGTTAGAGGGGACTCACTAGACCTCCGATCTAACCCTCGCTCTTTCAAATTCTAAAAACCTTTTCAGGCAGGCGAGATTTAGGAAGGGTGGATAAGGGTAAAGAGAAGATGTAGCGGAAATGGATAGAAGACCATCATTTTAGTTTCCTTTTCCTTTAATATCTCAGTTGTGTATAGGTTGCCTTTGCAAACCTTGAATTTAAATTGTAAGCTTGGGGCCGTTTTGGCATAGTATATTATGTTGAGTTAATTTAATAGCTTGTATTTCTGGTTGGGTTGTTATAGTTGGTATCAGAGCCATAGTTTAAGGGATTTAGGTGACCGGATGGGCCTAAACTTAAACTGTGGAGTCGGGGACACAACTGAGATTTAGGAAGCCTTTAAGAAAGACCTTGATCATCGTGAGGCGTGATAACAATAGTGAGTACTCTCATGTAAGGTAAATTCAGAATCGCATCTGGCCAATGCCATTATGAATTTACAGGTGCATGGGCATACTCGATTGCTATTGTTGAGTGTGGTTCAGGGTAGAGAGTTTTATCTATAAATTGATAGTGTTAGTCTAGCGTGTGGGGGGAGTTCATTTTTGGTTATAAGGTTAATACCGGTTGGGATGTTTATTGTGAGGGATGTAGATATTTTGTTGAGAAAAGACCCCTTGGGTCCATAAGAGAATAATGCTTGGAGGTGAGCTTCTCGCTCCAAAGGAGTCTTCGGTTTGGTAGATTGTTGTGTCGATTAGTGGGAATCAGAAGAGTGTTAATCTAAGAATCGAAGGTTAGAAATGAGGCTTTTTGAGCTATAGTTATTTGAGGAGTGGCAAGCATGGCTGAAGGCGATATCAGTGTTGACTGATAAAATTAAGTAAGGACAGAATAGAAGTGAGCTAATGATGGTAAGTTTATTTGGGTCATTGTGAGGACGCATGAATTGCGAATATTTGATCGCGGTGGTAATTGGTAGTGGATCCTGCAAGGAAATGGGGAAGTGTGGGTGATGGAGATTGTGGTAAATGTGAGGGCCCTGCTTGGTTGGTCGGAAGAAGAGAGATGTAATAGATTGTGGCGAGTGCAAACAGTGACCCTACTAGAGGGAATAACCTTCAATGTGAAATGAGTCTCATGCATTATGTTTTGAACAAAATGTTGGTGTCCATCATGTCATATTTTTGGGGTAAGTGTGTGCCTGGTGAGACATTCGTTTTGAAAACAAGATAACGTGTGTAAGCGTGTGTCCGGTGAAAAGAACGGGTTTAATGTGTGATGCATTGAATCTTGAATTTGATAAATGAAGAATCATTTCACTTATTTTATAAATGAGTAGGCATTTTGTGGAAGTGTAATATCATCTAATCACCTGATTTTTATTATAAGTGAAATTTTATGAACCGCATGGGTAAAGTTTATTGAAATTTTTTTCAATAGCGTCAACATTGATTTTCGATTGGGTGAGACCTATTTCATCATGGAGACTGAGGCGAAACGATACTCAAGATAGTTGTGTACGGCTAATCCGTTATGCCGATGCGGTATCGTGCATACTCAGGCTTGTTTCGTAACGTAATGTCTTCACATTTTCAAAAGTCAACAGTATAAATTTATTGTGTCGTCATGCATGAAGGCTATGAACTCTCTATGTCATGGGGAAGGGATTGCATTTAGGAATGAGGAAAGTTTTGAAAGTGAAAGTTGGACGCTCGTTCAAAGGGTGGTCGATTATTGGTTTTGGTGTACCTGTTAAGGAAAGGTGATAAACAGCAGGAGTGGGTATTGTAGGCCTTGAATCTTTGATGTTTAGAATGTTGTAATATAAAGGCTTAACCGCTTGCTCGGTGATTTGAAACGTGAATGGCGGCAAAAAGGTTGTGTCTGTCGGGAATTTAAAGTCGTAAAGATATTTTTAGCAGTTAGCTACTGCAGTGGAAGAGGTAGGTTTCTTTGGGGATTCTTGTTGGTTGGAGACATAGTGGAAGTATCTCAATGTCGGTTGTTGCTGTGGGAGTCAGAAATCATGTTTGTGGTGGATGGCGGGATGCTGAAAATGAAGAAGTAGCTATGGATAGTTTTGAGGAGTTTCCGTGTGGAAGCGAGGAATTATTCAGAAAATGTGGATACCTAATGTGATGTTGGACAACTGGTGTGGATCTTACAAAAGTGGAAGATCGCTATGGTTCTTTATCAACGAAGTTTTGATGGTTATGTGGGAGTGAATTTTACATATAGCGCAACTGGAAGGGGGTGCGCTTTGAGTATTTAAGTATGCGAGGTAGTACGCTTAATCTTTCAAACTACTGGAGTTTTATTCCAGTAGGCCGCGATGAGCCGACAAGGACCTAAATCCTGGTGCAGGGCGTTATTGAGCATGTTTTTGTGGTTGTTCAAATTTGGGGAGAACAAAGGCGTGAGATGGCTTTATCTCAGGTATTAGTGTTTTGATCAGTGTAAATAGATTAGTATCTGGTAGGGGTGAGGATTGTTTGGAGGAGTAGCGTTCGGGTATGTCATTGGTGGTAAGGAGTTTCTTGAGATTTATCAGGGTATTGGTGTTGTTGTTATGAGTAGAGTGTGAATGAGAATCTTGCTCGGAGATTCTTGAGGAGTTTTTCAGAAGTGGCAAGTATGTTTCTAAGATGTGTGGGGGGTAGAGTTGGCATAGTGGTGGTGCTAAGTTGATATTAATGATCGATCGACTGTGAGTGGCTATCTAAGAGAAGGAACTATGTGCCCTGGTTCGCGGCGAGTAAAGACGGGTTATCTTTTACCGTTAAAATATTGAAGGAAATGTTGAATGGATTAGTTCGGAAGGTTTTATAGTTGGTAAGAAGGTTTGTGGGGTGGTCAAAGTATTCCTTAAGTGTTAAGGAAATTCTAGCGGATAGGTCATTCCTGTTTGGGGAGCGAGAAATGCGCAACGCTGCCTAGCGTTGGGGATTGTTTTGGAAGGGATTGGTTGAAGAACTTGAAGGAGAACTGTGGGTAGCCGTTCGGCTAAGCATAGTAATGAAAAGAAAAATGCGTTTCGGTACTTTTTGGATCGTCAAGTAAGTAGCTAAGTTGAGGCCGAGAAGTTTGACAAGAGATTCGGAAATGTGGAGTTATGTTTCAGCCTTGCTGTGGTAAGTTCGTAAACCCTGGTGAGGGTGCGTTGAGGATATTTGGTGCGTGTTGGGATTTTGGGGTTGAGAAGTCAAAGTCGGGTGATTGATCTAAAAGCTTGGTAGGGTGTTGGATGTTTTCGAGAGGAAAAAGGGAAATGTTGGTTGTTACATTACCTATCGCCCAGTGTGGAGATTATTTGAGGTAGTTGGGTGAGAGTAGTCACTCCGTATTTAAACAAATGGAACTTGGATTCATTGCAAATACGTTCGGACAGATTGATGGTTACGATGAGAAACGGAAGTATGGGTCGTTTTAATTCAGACATTTGGAGTTGGTGGACTATGAAAGGGATGAAGTGTGAAAGTTTTTCTTCCTATGTAAAATTTGGGACAACGACGTTGGAAGTAATGTATGCATAACGCGTATGGGTTGCACAACACCGTTGAGTGGGACCAGTGTGGCTCGGGAGGGAAAGTGTTCTCTTGGTACTAGAAGTAAGTGGTGTTGTGGGAAGATATTTTTTTGCTATGGTAGGGTACTCGATGAGGAGATTCATAACAGTGGAATCATGGTGATGCTTAAGGTTGGCATCGTGTTATGTTGGCGAATCGAGGGGTTATTTTTGTAGGCAGGGATTTATGTCGTTGTGACGCCATTTCTGATAAAGTTCTTCCTTCTAAAGAAGTAAAGTTATATGTGAAAATCTTAAGGAGACGCGTTTTAAAACCGTGAGTCCGGGTGTGTGGACAAAACGGACAATATCTGGTACGGTTGGCCTGGGATGTTACAGATGGGATGTTACAGATGGGTGTGTGAAAATCTTCGGTTGGTTGTCAGAGGGTATGACTTTGGTTTTGGGTCGGTATGTTTTAGGGCGTTTGGGAGAAGTTAAGTTGATATGATTGAAAGAACGCAAGTCTTGTGAAAGACGATCTAAGTAACCGTCGGAAGATGTACGCAAATAAGCGAAGGAAGACAATAGAGTTTCAAGCAGGGGACAAGGTGATGTTAAAAGTCTCACCGTGGATTTACGAGGAGTTCACCCCGTTTTCCATGTGTCGAATCTGAAGAAATGTTTAGCAGAAAGCGATGTCGTTATACCTTTAGAGGTTATCCAAGTGGACAAGAAGCTAGCCTACATTGAGGAACCGGTGGCCATTTTAGATCGTAAAGTGAAGAAATTGAGGAGCAAGGAAATCCAGCTGGTGAAAGTTCGGTGGCAATTTCATAAGGGACAGGAAGCGACTTGGGAGTTAGAGTCGGACGTGAGGTCTCTTTACCCCAGTTTAATCAGCGAAGGAATTCCGGGACATAATTCTTTTGAGGGGGGATATTGTAATAACCGTAGTTAGTGGAATAAAATAAACTTTGGGGAAGTCTTTGTAAAAAGGCCATGATAGAAGGTTCTAAAGGGTAAAAAGGGGGAAAAAAGGGATTTAACCCTAGGACCTGGTTTGGTGGGGGTTGGCGGTTGGCATTCTTGAGGAAAGAGCGAGAGAGAAAGTTTGAAGAAAACGATCGGAGGAGAGAAAAGGGATGAGTTCTTGGTGTTCATCAACCTTCCAAGGTAAATCCTAATCCTATTCTCTCTATTGTTAAGGGTTTTAGCATTTGATTTCAAAATCTCTTAGTTCATTATTCTAACTATCAGACCTCCCATGGGTTTTGATTTTGGTTTGGAAATGGTTATGGAAATACCTATGTGATTAATGGATTCTGTTAAAATTGAGTTTTTCAATTGATTATTGGGTTCTGGATTGAGTTGTATCAACACCTAAGAAATAATCTGGAAGTTGTGGTATCTACATATCGATGCTTCGATGGTTTTCGTTCGAACGAGGTCCGGTCGATAAAGTGTCCCGGTCCTCGGGGTGGACACCGGTTGACATCGGTCGGTGTAGGATACAGGTCACCCGGGGGAGGGTAGACCCCGGTCGCAGGCCACTCCAGGCGGCCATAAGGCCCCGGTCCCTGGGCCCTGTTGGTAATCCGAAGCCCATATCTAATTTAATGGGTAAGTTAAGTGTTGGGCTTTGTTTTTCTAGAAGGTCGGCCCATTTTCATGTTATTTCAAGGACTCGAGGTACCTTGTCGTAAGTTGGTGTTCTAGTGGGCCAAGTTACTTCTAGAGAATAGGTGACGTTGGGAGTATGGTGTTAAGGTCAACTTTGTTATAAAATAGAAAGAATCGGGAGTTCACCGACCAATGTCTTGTTTTATAGGTTTTGGATCGGACTATAAAAGTAGACGTAAAGCTTTAAGCAAAGGACACCAGGTGAGTTTTCTGACTAAACCTTTTGTTAACGAAAGCATATGAAGTTTAATTTTAAACTTTGAATTATTTTCGATGGCATGATTATTATGAAATTATTTAAGTGTGTTATAAACCGTTGGTATTTAAATGTATGCATACATTATTTGTGGAGAATGTGACCTAAGTCTGGGAGTGTGGCCCGCCTACTCGTACCGGGGAGTGGCCCGTTTATGCCATTGGGGGTGTGTCCCAAAATTTAAGGCAGTGCGAGTTAGACACACCGTCTTCGACGGTAGTGTGGTCAGTAGCGTGATTTATCCTTATGTGTTTATAAATATGTTGATTTAAATTTGCTGGGAAGTTATATTGTTGCTTATCTGTTAGAGGGGACTCACTAGACCTCCGGTCTAACCCTCGCTCTTTCAAATTCTAAAAACCTTTTCAGGCAGGCGAGATTTAGGAAGGGTGGATAAGGGTAAAGAGAAGATGTAGCGGAAATGGATAGAAGACCATCATTTTAGTTTCCTTTTCCTTTAATATCTCAGTTGTGTATAGGTTGCCTTTGCAAACCTTGAATTTAAATTTTAAGCTTGGGGCCGTTATGACATAGTATATTATGTTGAGTTAATTTAATAGCTTGTATTTCTGGTTGGGTTGTTATATATGTTGAGAAAAAGTGTTAGGCTTAAAGCCTAGTGAGAACATACAATATATAATTTTGAAGAAATAAATGTGATTGAAACAAAAGGAAATCTTTTCAAGAAAGTTGAGTTTACAAATAGAACCATTTGCCACATAAGGACCCTTCGGTCTAAAAAATCATCTTGCGATGACGGGGGATACCCGATTTACCAAGGATTGTAGCGGAACACAAAAGTAGGTTACAATCCGAGTTGTGAGCTAAATACTTGGAATCCATGGCCACGAACAACGTTGGTCCGTACTAAGATGTGGGGGAGGGCACCCGAGGAAACCAAGTCATACTTGTTCACTAGGACTACATTATGATCCATGGCTAGTAACCGGTTCCACATAACCGTACCAAAGGGCCTCCGAGGATCAAATGCATCCATAACTACAAAGGGGGAAAACATCCCAAAATATAAGACGACTCAACACCTAGAGATCCACTAGTAGTAGTCTAGACTTGTCACAATTTCATTTGTGACTAACCAAAGCTAAACACATAGCTTCCAATAACATTTATTTCCAAAATGCATTTCCAAGTTTAACTGTTGATAAGAATGAAAATCATAAAGTGAGATTAAATACATTCCTTCGAGTAACTCACATAAATGTGCAATTAATACTCCATTTTCCTTCATATAAGATGGAACCCTTTGTTTTAGTTGAAAATGATTGGGAACCTTAAAATCTCCCAAAACTCAAGTTAGGTCAAAATGTGATAAACTTAAATCCAAAACCAAGGAGATATATAGGAGTTCAAAATGTAAGCTTTGACATGTATAAGGTTTAGAAAATGATAGTAGGAACTCACCAAGTGGGTTTTGAAGAAAACCCAAAACCTAGATTTTTGATCCTTGAAGAAGATGAAGATGAAGGTGTGGTGATCGAAAGCTTCCAAACCCGAATCCTTAAATGATGCTCTTAGTTTAGCAATAAATGAGGTAGATGGAGGGTTGAAGAAACCCTAAGTTGAAATAAATGAAGAGGGAGAAGTTTGGGAGAGAAAACTTTGGGGAAAAGAAATGAGAATGAAAACATTGGGGCTGAAATCTCATTTAATTCGATCAGGAGTCGCGCGCGGATGGCGTCGCAGATGGACTCGCGCGGGTAACCAAGCGGAACACTGAAGTCGTGAAGGGTAGAGCCCCGCGCGGATGGTGGCGCGGCTCCATCCGTGCGGAGAACCACGTGGAGCACTGGCCACAGACTCCACTGTAATTCGGCTATTACATACAACAACCAAACGAGACAAGATACTAGGCAACAACCAAGGCTAAGGTTTTTCCCCACAAGATAAACGGATAAAAGGAATGATTTGCTTACCCGGAAATTTGGGGTGTTACAATCCTCCCTAACTTGGAAATGATTTCGTCCCCGAAATCCCAACTACTCGAAAAGATTAGGATATCTACTCTTCATATCCTCCCCGGATTCCCACGTCACATTGGCTCCCCGATGATTCTTCCATTGCACTTTGACCATCGTGACCTCCTTGTGACGAAGCTTCTTTGACTTCCGCCCCAAGATAGCTTCGGGTTCCTCGACACAACAATTACCTTCGTCCACTCTTATCTCGGAAATGGGAATGACGTTTTCCTCTTCTGCCAAACACTTCCGGAGGTAACAAATGTGGAACGTGTTGTGGATCCCGTTCATTTCCGGTGGAAGTTCCAATTGGTAGGCTTGCAAACCCACCCGCTTTAGCACCTTGAATGGGCCAAGGAAACGAGGACTCAACTTCCCACGTTTTCCGAACCGGATAATGCCTTTCCATGGCGACACTTTAAGCATCACACGGTCGCCCACTTGAAACTCCATCGGTCGTCTTTTCTTATCGGCGTAACTCTTCTGCCGATCCTGAGATGCCTTCAACCGTTCCTGAATGCCTTTAACTTTATCGTCCGTTTCTTGCACAATTTCGGTTCCGGCGAAGTGTTTCTCTCCCGCTTCTAGACAACACACGGGAGTTCTGCACTTCTGCCCATATAAGGCCTCAAACGGTGCCATGTCAATAATCGAGTGGTAGCTATTGTTGTAAGCAAACTCCACCAAAGGTAGGTGAGAGTCCCAACTACCCCCAAAGTCGATAACACAAGACCTTAGCATGTCTTCAAGCGTTTGGATTGTTCTCTCGCTTTGACCGTCGGTTTGTGGATGGTAAGTCGTACTCAACTTTACTCTTGTACCAAGCTCCTTCTGAAAACCATCCCAAAAGTTCGAAGTGAACCGACTATCGCGATCAGACACGATCGATAAGGGTACTCCATGCCTCGAGACCACCTCATCAATGTAGAGTTTTGCTAATTTGTCCATCGGTAAGGTCTCGCGCATAGCCAAAAAGTGAGCGCTCTTAGTCAACCGATCGACTAGTACCCAAATGGTATCGTGACCTCGAAGAGTTTTAGGCAACTTCGTCACGAAGTCCATGGTAATATGCTCCCACTTCCACTCGGGGGTCTCTAAGGACTGAAGACTCCCATACGGTCATTGGTGTTCGGCCTTCACTTGTAAGCACGTCACACAACGCTCCACGTAACTAGGGCTGTAAACAAACAGAACGTTCAGCGAACCGTTCGTGAACCGTTCGGCGGGAAGTTCGTTTATGTTCGTTTATTTAATAAACGAACGAACATGAACAAGTTTTTTTGTTCGTTTAGTTAAACAAACGAACATGAGCAGAGGCCTTGTTCGTTCATTTATGTTCACGAACGTTCGTTTATTTGTGTTCGTTTATGTTCCTTTACTTATGTTCGATTGTGTTCGTTTACTTGTTCGTTTAAGAGAAGTTAACATTTGAATAATAACTATATTACAATTAATAATTTAATTATATTATAATTATAATAACCATTATATCATCATTATAATTATAATTATAATTATAATTAACAAAAATAAAGAACATTTCTCAGCAAAGTAAACAAGAAGTTGGAATCCCTTTATAAATAGTTTTTCTCACCTTCTATTTTCAATACATGGTCGATGTGGGATGTCCATTAGTATTACTCACCAGACATGTTTATTGAGTGCTAATGAGTGAGGCCTACACTTTTCATCCCACATCGGTGGGACATTGAATCCAAAAGCCTTACCCACTACTATAAATAAACCTCACCCTCCTTGCAATTCTCCCCATTCCATTTTGCCTTCACTTTATTGAGTCTTATGGCTCTAGCCCTTTGGCTTGAGCCTGGTGGCTTGAGATTAGGCGAAAAATTTCAGTGGCTTGATCCCTCTAGTTCGTTTTAAGTATCTTTGTTATGTTCGGTTGGTGTTTTAACGAATGAACATAAACGAACACGAACATGATAAATTTTTAAACGAACGAACACGAACACCATAATTTTTGTTCGATTAATGTTCGTGTTCGTTCGTTTGTTCGTTTAACTTAAACGAATGAACATGAACAAGCCTATTTTCGTGTTCGTTCGGTTCGTTTACAGCCCTACACGTAACACGCCACATCCAGTTTCATTAACTTCAAGTCTCGGTACATCTTTGCACTCCCCCGGATGAATGGAATACTTGGACTTGTGGGCATCCTCAAGAAGTAGTTCACGGTTACCTCCAACTTTGGGTACCCACACACGACCGTTGAACAGTTTTACCCCATGGCTATTTTCCATTAAGAGCAAACGTTGCTTTGTCATGACTTCATCCTTGAGATTTTCTTCCAACAAGGCTTCTACTTGAGATGTCTTGATCTTTTCAACAAGACTTGACACCAACTCGATTATTGAAAGGGTAGCCCGAATACTTCCGCTATAGTCCTTTCGACTTAACGCATCGGCCACTATGTTTGCCTTACTAGGATGGTAAAGCAACTCACAATCGTAGTCTTTAAGTAACTCGAGTCACCGCCTTTGCCTCATGTTCAACTCCTTTTGATCAAAGACGTATTTCAAACTCTTATGATCTGTGTAGAGTGTACATTTCGTGCCATAAAGATAATGCCGCCAAAGCTTCAAGACGAACACCACCGTCGCTAACTCCAAATCGTAGGTAGGATAATTCTTCTCGTGGATTTTAAGTTGCCTCAAGGCGTAAGCGATCACCTTGCCTCTTTGCATCAACACACATCCTAATCCCATTTTCGAAGCGTCGCTATAGACCACGAAGTCTTCCGACCCTTCATGTAGCGACAAGATCGGAGCTTCACACAACTTCCTTTGCAAAGTCCGGAACGCTTTCTCTTGCGCTTCGGTCCAAACGAACTTCACATTCTTCCGAGTCAACGCCGTCAAGGAAGAAGCGATTTTCGAAAAGTCTTGAATAAATATCCGGTAATATCCCGCCAAACCCAAGAAACTTCAGATTTCGGATGGACTCTTAGGAGGCTCCCAATTCATCATAGCTTCAATTTTAGAGGGGTCCACTTTCACTTCGTCTCGAGTGACAACGTGACCCAAGAATTGCACCTCCTCAAGCCAAAAGTCACATTTAGAAAACTTGGCGTACAATCTTTCTTTTCTCAACACTTCTAGAACTTCACGAAGGTATTGCTCGTGCTCTAACTCACTCTTGGAATACACAAGTATGTCATCAATGAATACGATGACCGACTTGTCAAGGAATGGTCGGCACACCCTATTCATCAAATCCATAAACACCGCCGGTGCGTTTGTTAGGCCAAACGACATTACAAGGAACTCGTAATGGCCATAACGCGTTCTGAAGGCCGTCTTCGAGACGTCTTCTCCCCTCACCTTCACTTGGTGATATCCCGAACGTAAGTCGATCTTGGAGAAACACCCCGCTCCTTGAAGTTGATCGAACATGTCGTCTATTCTCGGAAGCGGGTACTTGTTCTTCACCGTTGCCTTGTTCAACTCACGGTAATCGATGCACATTCTCATTGTGCCATCCTTCTTCTTGACAAACAAGACCGAAGCTCACCAAGGCGACGAGCTCGGTCTTATGAAACCCTTCTCCAAAAGCTCTTGGAGTTGAGCCATCATATCTTGCATCTCCGATGGCGCTAACCGGTAAAGGGATCTAGCAATAGGAGCCGCTCCCGGCACGAGATCAATCCGAAACTCCACTTGACGATCGGGTGGTAACCCGGGCAAGTCATCCGGAAAGACATCGGGAAACTCCCGCACTATCTTCACATCTTCAAGTTTTGACTTCTCTAGCTTGGCGTCGATTACGTAGGCTAGGAAAGACGAACATCCTTTCACCAAGCATTTGCATGCTTTAGCCATGGTGATGATTGCTACATCACCTTTCCTTTTCTCGCCATAGATCATGACAACTTCACCACTAGGATTGGGGAGTCAGATCAATTTCTTGGAACATACAATCTCGGCATGATTGTTCGCTAACCAATCCATGCTGACCACCACATCAAAACCTCCAATGACCATCGGCATCAAATCGATCGGGAATTCTCTCCCTTCGATTCCGAGAGCACACTTCCTCAGAACATCACGGATTAGAACTTGACTACCATCTATCTCTACCACTAACGCATTCTCTAGACTATTAGTGGGCATAGCAAGCTTTTGATGAAATAACTCAGATATAAAAGAGAAATTGGCACCTGAATCGAATAGTACACGAGCAGGTACGGAGTTTAGAAGAAACGTACCCAATACCACATCGGCGGATGCCTTTGACTCATCGACCGTCATCTGAAAAGCTCGACCCGGAACCCTAGATGGGTTCTCTTTCTTCTCCGGCACGCTACCCGACTTGAGCTTCGGGTAATCTCTCTTCATATGCCCCGGTGCCTTACACTCGAAGAAGATAAGCCCTCTGATCGGGCAATCTTTGGTGACGTGTTCAGACTTCCCACACTTGCTGCAAGGTTGAGGAGTGGGGTTACAGTTGTCGTGGTGCTTGCTATGGCACCTCCGGCACCATCTAGCTTCTTGATAACCATTGAAGCTTCAGTTTTCGACAAAAGGTCGAGTTCTCTTGGGAGGTACGGAATTGCTCTCCCACTTTCTCTTGTCTACAGCCACCACAGCTTTCTCCGATTTACCCCTCGCGTAAACCTCTTCCATGAACTGCGCCTCCTCGATCGTCTCACGAAGGTTAGAAGCCTTCGAGTTGCGGACCATAGACGTCATGTCCGCCGGCAGACCCTTCAGATAGGCCTTTATCTTCTCCTTTTCAGTTGAGGCCACATACCCCACTAACCCCAGCTTCTCCATAAATTGACGGGTGTACTCCCTCACCGTCAAGTTTCCTTTCTCAAGCGACCGAAACTCCGTTTCGATTCGTTCTATGGCTCTCTCACTGCAGTACTCTTCCAAAAGCTTTTTCTTGAACTCGGCCCAAGATAGTTGAGCTAACACAGTAGAAGAGAGGGTGACCTGAGTGACAGTCCACCAAGAGAGTGTCGTATCTCTGAGTAACTGAGAGCCGAATCTCACTTTCTGATCGTCCCCTCACTCGGAGGAGCCGAAATCCTATTCGACCGCTTGGATCTATTTCACACATGCGACTGGGTCTTCGGAACCAGAAAACTCTGGTGGTCCACAACCCAGAAAGAATTTGTAAGAGCAACTCTTCCCACTTCTCGGAGCACCAACAACCCTGTGCTCTTCAGTTCTGATTTTGTTCCCGGTGCCTCCCGAACCAACCAACACATTCCCTTCCACTGCCTCGTGCCTTCTGAGGCTCGCATCACGGTCCTCCATCATCTTCAGAAACGCCTCTTGCTGCTTCTCCATAGCCGACGTCATCATTTGCATGACGCTGGCCATAATGTCAGCATGAGGGTTTGCCTCTTGAACAACTGGGTTGGTGGATGCCAATTCCACCCTAGGCACCTACTCCACCTCCCAGTGAATATCGGCGGCATACCGGGAGGAACGACTGCCGGCGCTCTAACCACCGGGTTTCGATCAGGCGAACTAACATCGCGGAGGTCTCCATCGCCTAACGGATGACTACGTGTGTTCACCATAACGGGGTAATGGCTGCCACACAAGAACGAGAAGAGTAAGAGAGAGATCAACAAAATATGCACAAAAGAACGTACTACTACATTACCAATTGTCATAATAACAGTACTTCAAGCACATTCACGTAAAACATCCTCATAATAACATTAGCTAATTGAGATTATGAACATATAATACATGAAGGTTCTCGTTACCATCGCCACAACGCTTGATAAACATAATTTTCGTCGACTCTAAGACTAACCCATATTAGAAGTTCTACCCAAACTCACAATCAATACTTAACATACTCAGTCTAAGTCTAGACATCTTACATTCATGCCTAGTTCACTTAAACTAGAGCTCTGATACCAACTTGTAACACCCTAAAAATTAGATTAGCATAAAATTCGAAAATTTGGCAAAATGACATTTGTATTTGGCATAAACCACCCAAGAAGGGCAAATGTATAAGGCATTTACAAAAACCTGTGAACGGATATATAAATCGACAACAAACTAATCTATACATATACTATCTAGATTACATTGGTTGTCAACTCAAAATCACCAAAAGAAGAGACTTAATCAAATGGCCAACACCATATACTAATCATCTAAAAAATGCCTCAAGTCCATGCTCGTCACTCAAACCCTTGGCAACCCACCGCTAAGGGAACTTGTTATACACATCATTTGAGAAAAAGTGTTAGGCTTAAAGCCTAGTGAGAACATACAGTATATAATTTTGAAGAAATAAATGCGATTGAAACGAAAGGAAATATTTTCAAGAAAGTTGAGTTTAAAAATAGAACCATTTGCCACATAAGGACCCTTCGGTCTAAAAATTCATCTTGTGATGACGGGGGATACCTGATTTACCAAGGATTGCAGCGAAACACAAAAGTAGGTTACAATCCGAGTTGTGAGCTAAATACTTGGAATCCATGGCCACGAACAACGTCGGTCCGTACTAAGATGTGGGGGAGGGCACCCGAGGAAACCAAGTCATACTCGTTCACTAGGACTACATTATGATCCATGGCTAGTAACCGGTCCCACATAACCGTACCAAAGGGCCTCCGAGGATCAAATGCATCCATAGCTACAAAGGGGGAAAACATCCCAAAATATAAGCCGACTCAACACCTAGGGATACACTAGTAGTAGTCTAGACTCGTCACAATTTCATTTGTGACTAACCAAAGCTAAACACATAGCTTCCAATAACATTTATTTCCAAAATGCATTTCCAAGTTTAACTGCTGATAAGAATGGAAATCATAAAGTGAGATTAAATACATTCCTTCGAGTAACTCACATAAATGTGCAAGTAATACTCCATTTTACTTCATATAAGATGGAACCCTTTGTTTTAGTTGAAAATGATTGGGAACCCCAAAACTCAAGTTAGGTCAAAATGTGATAAACTTAAATCCAAAACCAAGGAGATATATAGGAGTTCAAAATGTAAGCTTTGACATGTATAAGGTTTAGAAAATGATAGTAGGAACTCACCAAGTGTGTTTTTGAAGAAAACCCAAAACCTAGATTTTTGATCCTTGAAGAAGATGAAGATGGAGGTGTGGTGATCGAAAGCTTCCAAACCCGAATCCTTAAATGATGCTCTTAGCTTAGCAATAAATGAGGTAGATAGAGGGTTGAAGAAACCCTAAGTTGAAGTAAATGGAGAGGGAGAAGTTTGGGAGAGAAAACTTTGGGGAAAAGAAATGAGAATGAAAACATTGGGGCTGAAATCTCATTTAATTCGATCAGGAGTCGCGCACGGATGGCGGCGCAGGTGGACTCACGCGGGTAACCACGCGGAACACTGGAGTCGTGAAGGGCAGAGCCCCGCGCGGATGGTGGCGCGGCTCCATCCGCGCGGAGAACCGCGTAGAGCACTGGCCACAGACTCCACTGTAATTCGACTATTACACACAACAACCAAACGAGACAAGATACTTGGCAACAACCAAGGCTAAGGTTTTGCCCCACAAGATAAACGGATAAAAGGAATGATTTTCTTACCTAGAAATTTTGGGTGTTACATTTTATGTGCAACATCAACTTGTCTACCAGTTTCTTTTCTTGATGAAAATCTAGGGTAGATGGTATGATGATAGGAAATGTGTCTTCTTCCTAGAAAAACATATTTCAAATGAGAGGGGAGTTGTTTCAACTCCATGTTAGGTGGTGAAACAATGGATGGGGTGAAGGGTTTTTGTTCACTATTTTCCAGTAGTTCAAATGTTTCAACATTTAATGGGACGGTCTCTTCTTTTCTTAAGGCAAACTCCTCAACATCATTTTCCTCTTCTATGGCTATTTCCTCATCATCCTCATCCTCCAACTTTGTAACACCCGAAATTTCATGTAGGTAAAACCTTGTGTTTCTTTTCTTTTATGTAAAAGGCTAAGAAAGGGAGTAATCCTCAAGCCGTATTCGTTTAGAGGAAGGTCGTGAGAGCTCAGTTCAAACCACTAGGGTGTGTCGTTTGTGCGAAGTGCCAAGCCTTTAAAAATGGAAATTCAGTCCTCAGGAGAGACTGGGCGACAATGACAGCGAAATTGCCATGGGGCACTGTCGCTTGTCAAAGTCTCAAGAGAGGAAAAGGTCATGGTACAAGGTTGGCGACCTTGACAGGAGACAGTGACATAAGGCATTATCGCCTGTCACAGTCGGGCGGGAGGTACTGTGGGTTGGGGAACGCTAGCGACAATGCCAGCGATTATGCCCATGGCAAGGTCGCCGTGCATAGTCGCCTGAACATGCCTGGACGTATAAAAATCCCTTAGCCCGATTTTACTTGCCATTTCTCTCTAAAATCAGTTGAGATCATTTTGGGAGAAAAGAAGGGAGATTTTCTTCCTTTAAGGACTCTTTCCTCATTTATTGCAAGGCTAAGGTTTTGGTGGGAGCATTCATTAGCTTCAAGACTTCATCAAGGAACATTTATTGTGGTCTTGCATCTTAGAGCCAAACTCTCCTTCCAACTACCTCTCAACCTAGGGTTTCAAGTTTCTAGAGTTTTCTATAAAACCTAGATTAGTGAGTCTTCTAACTTTTAAAAATGAGATACATATCTAAATGTGTTCTCTCTTACTATGTTATGCTTTATTTCCTCATATCACTCATATTAAACAAAAAGGATTATATTTTCTCATGTTAGGGGATTATGGAACTTATGTAAAAATCACTTTCATTGATACATTGATAACATTAGTCATGCTTGGAGGTATATAATGATATTTGAAGAGATTATCTTGTTTATGGGTTTTACTTGTGGAATATACGCATTTTAGGGTTTCAACTCAACTTGGGGTTTTGACCAAATAGAATGTAACACCCGTAATTTTCGGCCTATAAAGGTCTCCGGATGTTTTTGGAACATGTAAATGGTGGGATCGTGTTAGGAAAACATTATCTAAGTCCCTTGGAGTATCAGGAGCTTTCAGATGCGGAAAAAGGAAGATTTCGGGACCCTGCATAGCTTGGGTGACAGTGCCCGCGGCTGTGACGTGTGTCACTATCGTGGGGCAAAGTCGCGGGCTAGGGTGAAGCCGTGGTACATCTCCAGCGAGAGTGTCCGCGAGGGTGCCAAGGGCACAATTGCGATCGGCCCAGATTGGTTTAAAACCCCGATTTTCAACCCTAATTCATTTGTTCTTCTCCCAACTCATTTCCTCTCTACCTCAAAACGAAAACCCTTCTCTCTTTATGGATCTTGGAGCATTCAAGACCTTGAATTTAAAGACCTAATGTGACCTATCACATTTTGGTTAAGATTTGGAAGCAAGTTAGAACCCCATCTCATCTTCCACCTTTCATGGACTTCTAAGAGTTCATCAAACCTTCTCCACCCTTTTGAAGATCTGAAGGGTGATGTTCATAGTGGTGACCTAGAGGTGTTTTGTTGAGGGATTCAAGTCTTGGTAAAGGTAAACTTCTCTTCTCTTCAACTATGGAAATTAGGGTTTTGAGTTATGATGAAATCTTCATGTAAAATGATTTGGGGATCAATTATAAATGGTTGGACATGATTACTTATGGTTGGGAACTTGTGGATCTAGGTTTTTGGAAGATTTGGCTTGATGATTAAGATTTTTTCAAGGAAGCTCAAGTTGGGGTAAAATCTAGATTTAGCCTAAATCTAGCAAGGTGAGTTCAAGTTGATTTGTGAAAACGGTGTACATGCCAAAATGTTTATTTTAAAGCGTTTATATGTTTTACATGAAATTATTAACTGTTGAGTTATTTGGCGAATCTTGATTATTTGAAATGTTTGGTTTTATAAAATTTGTAAAACACCCACGTTGGGATTTTGGGCATTTTGGCAAATAAATCATACACATTAGTATTTTAATGATTTATTTCATGAAGTAGAATTTGGGTTTAAATACATTTTATTGTGTATTTTAAATAAGTGATTGAGTTTGTTGTATGTGACGTTTTTGAAAGAATAAATGATATAAACCCACTTGGAAAATGGTTTGTCTCAGTCTAAACTACGTTAGAGTTAATTATATAAATTGGAGTATGGGTTTACATACATGCGGGTTGATTACGTTTGATTTCACTTTATGATTTCCAAAGTTAGATCTTTGGATTTGTTGAGCTTATGGCTCGGTTTGGATTTTGTTGGGTCTTGGGGACACTTGTCCGATTTTAATAGCTCGATGTAAAGCGTTTGGTCATGATTAGCATTTATTGCATCTTATTTGAGAATTACATGTTTGAATGCATTAGTTCATTCATTTTGATTCATGTAATGTTTTAGTTAGTGCAATGGATCCATAGACACGGTGTTCTTTTGTCCCGTTTTGGACAAGTTCACCACTTTGACACAGAATAGGCATCGGGTCACCATGTAATTAAGGTGTGGACCTATACGGTCGGGCAGCGTCCCATGGGTAGTAAGGTGTAATTCCCTTGTGCATAAGTTCCCGTTTTGGAAATGGGTTCCCCTGTTTTGGAACTCTCAAGAACAAACCTAGAGAGGTTGACTTGATGTTTTCGAGCATTAGACTTAGAGGAGTTGAGCTCGGTATGTTTTATGGGTATAACCTATATGTTTTGGTTTTCTACATAGTTATGTGACCTACTTTTGTGTTCCGTCACATACTATGTAATCGGGTCTCCCCCGTCACCGCAAGGTGTTGTTTTGGTTATGGAGTTTTATAATCCATGTTTTCGGTGACGTTTTGGGTAATGATTGTTATCCATGTTTTTGGGTTTTGAATATTGAACTTTATCCATGTTTTGGAATATTTTGGATGATACAGTTTATCCACGTTTTCAGTATTTGTTTGTTAAAGTGTCAGTTATGTATTACGCGAGTTTTGGGTTTTGGATTTATATTTGAAGAAATGTTTGTCTTATGATTTTAATCACGAAAAGGGTGAACGTTGAAAAAGAAATTGTTTTCAAATTTAATGTATTTCGTCTTGGTCATTTCAGATGGAACGTGTCATCATTTTGGAAATCACGATTTAAATAACATTCTTTAAGTTTATTGCTTTATACGTTTATGATGAAAACTCTTGAGCTCACTAGGCGTTAAGCCTAACCTTTTATTTGTCGGCATGTGCATCAGGTCCAATTGGGGTTTGGTTCTAGCGGTGCCATGAAGAGATGAGCACTAGATTTACACGAGAAGTTTTCCGCAGTTGGAGATAGTGACTGTTATTGGGTTTTAGTAACATCCGTACCTTTTACAGATCGCGTATAAGGATTGAAATGTGTTTATTGAAGTTAAACCTTAAATTGTTGTTGTAGATGATTCAGTCATCGATGTAATTAGAAAATTTTAAATTAGTTGTTATTTCCAGATTGAGGGTGTTACATAGAAGGCTTGAGAAATCTAGCAACGCTCTTTGGTTATGATCTTATGATTTATGGACCCAATGTGTAGTTGTATTATTTGGGGATATTTTGTGTGGGATTACATGCTAATTAGACCAAGTTGTGGGTCTTTGATTGTTACGATTAATTCCTATCATGTTGAATATGGTGGTTGGACCACAAGCACACATGTTGATAATATGTACACTTTGCTTGGAGTAAAATTTGTACGTTGGTATATTGGAAATTGGATGAACCGCAAGTAGGCACTAGGAGGATGTAATCTTGGGCGTCACCTTCGAGGTATGTGCCTAGATCTCCGCCATTCGGGGTAATGCCTTGTAGGTAGTCCTTAGATGTGTCGGACCTTTGGGGTGTTGCTTGTGAGAGTGAACACCAAGGTGCACCGACTCTTGATGTGAAACTTGTTGGTGTTTTGGGCCTCCCCCATTGATTCCTTTTCGGAGCCTTATGTCTACTTATGTTTATTTCCTATGTTATGCTTATGTTCAAACTCACTAGGATCTTTTGGCCTAACACTTGTTTGGTGTCGATGTGTATCTCAGGTTCTAGCGACGTGACCGTCAAGAAAGGATAGTGGAACTATAGATGTGAGTTTGGGAGCAATTTTTGGGACGCCATACTTGAAGATATTGACTTTTGAGATATAACACCCCGAAATCTGAGAACTTAGTTGGTATTCTTTTCATGTTAAGACTTACCGTACTTTGAGATTCAATATTAGGTAGTGAATTTTATTGAATTAAGCATCGTGGGCTGAAAATGTTAATTTTGGAAGCATGTTACATTTCTCGTGACAGTGCCCGCGATAGTGACAAGGTGTCACTATCGCGAAGGCACAATCGTCGGGGGCTTGTGGCTCTCGGTACAACTCGCGCGATAGTGTCAGGCGATAGTGCCTTGGTCACTATCGTGGTGTCACTCTCGCCCCGTTTGTACCGCGGATTGGGTGATCCATGCAATTATGCCCGCGACAGTGACAATGTTACTATCGCCGTGTCAGGGGCAGGGGTATAAATCAGTAAGTCGTGATTTTAGGTCTTTTTATCTGAATTGGTTGGTTTTTAGGGCGATTTTCTATCCTGATTTTGGGTAAGTTCTTCTTCCTAACCACCCCCCTCCATTAATGCTCCCATCTACCACCACTCTTGATCATTTATGAACCCATTTTAGGTGTTGTGAAGCTTAAGTGGAAGTGTTCAAGTTTAGCTAATCTCAAGTCTTCACCTTCTTCATTCTAGGGTTTGGTTTTCTTTTGAAAGCTACCAAGGTGAGTTCATTCACTTTTATAAAACTTTATACATGTCAAAATGTGGATTTTAAACACCTAAACATCTCCCTTTTTCATATACTTATTTTGTGGAAACTTTGTATCAAACTTAATTTTTGGAGATTTTAGGGTTTATGACAATATTATGGAATGGAGGTTATTAAGCCTTGATAATGTTCTATTAGCATATTTATACTTGGGAAATCTATTTAGATGAATGACTATAATCATGTAGAACTTAGGGTTTTGGAAGTGATGAACTTATAGTTAATTGCTGATAAGTTTGTAGTTGGGGTTTTGGCATGTTTTGGAATTGAGGCATGAAAGGATCATTTATGTGTCAACTATTGATGTCTTGGTAAATAATGTGGAATGCATTTATGAAAACCACCTCTTATATTATCTTAAGCACTTTATTAAATGTCAGATTCCTCGTTTGGCTCTACGGGCATTATGTGGCTTAATTGCTTGCATTTGGGAGTCATGACCCCATATTTGTTGTAACCTTTGGTCCAACGTTGGAACATTAGTTATCCACGTCGAGGCACGTTTAGGCATCGGATTGGGTTATAAGTCCTACGTGCTAAGTATTACGATATTGGATGGGGATCTCAACGTAAGGGCCTTTCGGGGTTGAAGTTGACTTTCTGTGGGTGTAAGTTTAAAGTCACTGAGCCTGACATCCCTTGCGTGTACTTTCTATGTGTATTGGCTTTATTGACTTGTCAAGTGACTTACTTTTGTGTTTCGTCACTTGTGTTAGTAAGCGGGTCTCCCCCGTTAACCCAAGAGGTATTTGCTATGGTAAAGAATCTTATCATTATTATCATAAATTCAATCCTTTTATTTGCATTCATATTTGATTATTTCCAATTGTAAATGTTTGATCTCACTAGGCTTTAGCCTAACACTTTTTCTTAAAATGACATGTATAACAGGTCAGGCTAGCAGTGGGATTCGTCGGGATTGAGTAGACGGCTTGGGGTCGTGAGCGGTCTTTTTGGGAGATATAGTGACCGGTGCATATGGATAGTGAACATACTTTTGGGAAGAATAGCAACACACGATCTTAATCTTCCTTGTCTAAGTTAGATTATTAGGTTGTTGAAATCATTCTTCATTTGATTAAGTTCTTGTAACTGTCACAACTTTGTTTCCCATTACGGGATGTTATTTTTGGGATGAATTTGACAGGTTTTATCTACCCAAGTTTCACATTTTACAACCGTCATAATGTCAAATTTTCGAATTTTATTTCTCTAATTTTTAGGGTGTTACATGAGATTTCGACGACAACTGTTTGTAATCTTATTTCTTATTAGGGATTAAATTTAAATTTAAATTGACTTTTTTGTTATTTTATTTTATTTAATTTTTTAAAAAAAATATTTTTGGCCGATCGAAAAAAAAATTAATTTAAAAAAATAATTTTTGGGATTTTCGGCGGATCCATTATTTTTTTTATTTTTTTTAAAATACCAAATATCTGCCGAAAATCCGCCGAAAATTTTTAATTTTTTCGACGGATTTTCGGTGGATATTCTTTTTTTATTTTCTTTAAAGAGAAAAAGAAAAAAAAAATTGGATTTTCGACGGATTTTCGATGGTTCCATTATTATTATTATTATTTAAAATTCAAAATATCTGTCAAAAATCCGCCGGAATTTTTTTTAACTTTTCCAACCATTTTCGGCGGATTTTTTTATTTTTTTTAATTCTTTTTAAAAAATAATTAAGTAATTATTTCCAGCGGATTTTAATTAATTATATTAATTAATTAAAATCCGTCTGGAATCCGCCAGAAATAATTAATTAATTATAAGTAATATGAAAAAAAAATTAAATAACGTCGGTAATCCGTCGAAATTATTGATTTTAAAAAAATAATAATAAATTTTCGACGGATTTCCGGCGAAAGTCAACGGGGTGACCCGTTTGACTTCCGCCGGAAAAGTCTTTTGTTTAGTGGTGATTCTCAATTCCTCTTTGTTTGATAATGTCTACACTTTCATATGATACATTTGACGCTAATTGTGAAACGGATTTTTTTTCTAGCAGGTATGATGAACTTCCCTCAAGTCTCACTTGCGGATGATTATCCTCCATATAACAGTGTTAAAGATTGTTATCCGGACTATTGTCCAATAATTTCGATTCCTCTATGTATTAAACATAGTTGTTTTTGTATAAGATAAATAACTAATGCATCATGAATTCTAGTCATATGAATATGAAGTCTTGTTCTTGAATTAACATTAATCTTTTATTTGGATTTGATCATTTATTGTTGTCCTTAATATTACAATGATTTCATTATGCCATGTCATTTTTTTCATTCTTATTTTAAGGGGCTGTTTGGTTGGTTCTTCATTAAGAATTGTATGGATAAAGTTGTATGTGTGGATTAATCTGTCTGTATGAATTGAGAATGTTTTTGTTTGGGAGGGAATTTTCATAGATGGAAGGAATGTGTTTTTTAATTGGGAGTGACAGGTTTGGAAAAACCTTGACTTTCTGCATAAAGCTCCTCCTAGAAGTTTACTGAATAAGCCATTTTATATATCATTAAGTCACTACCAAACAGTCATGCATAACTGGCTGAATAAGTTGCAAGTCTTATTAAGCTCATTTAGCTGCTAACAAACAGGCCTTAAGTGAAACTTATCTTGATTTCTCAATACATTTACAAAATACAAAAACCAATTATGAAAAGAAATTTCCCTTATATATATGTGTGTAAATAATAGTTTTGTTTGTGTGCAATGCATTGAGAATTAAATTTGAGTGTAAATCAAAAATGAAAATTAACACAACTCCTCGTGAAAAAATCCAAAAATTATGGTTTGAAAAAAAAATAAAAAACTAATTTATAACCACACACTTTTATAAGATGAAAAAACATGGTAATAATTTCTAAAAAGGAAAAAACAAAATTATAGGAATATAATAATAATTTGTGAAAAGAAAAACAGAAAACCTAAACATCAAACCTTAAACATAAGTATGTCAATTTTGTCCACATGAACTTAAGATGTATTTTCTCCAAACAAAAAGAAATTATTTAATCTTGAAATATAGCAGTAACCATGTCAACTTAGATAATAAAGAACTGCAAAATTATAATTCATATTACAGTTGCAATAAAAAAAATTCAAAATTCAAAAAAGATAAAAATAAATGAGAAGTTATCCCCAAAAATATTTATTAAAAAAAGAAAGTAAATTGTAAGCAGTTAAAACAAAATTTGTTTAATTAAAACATGTTTTAGGTAAACAAATAATAAAGTGAAAAACAATGTTGTCTTTATCCCTCCGGCCTAGAAGATCTTGTTTTTACTATGATGAAATTTTTTCGATTTTTATCGCTTTTATAGTTAACTACAATCCCAAAATATTATATTGACCCCCATTTTTTTTTTCATAATTATTCACGAGAAGCAATATTTATGTATATAACCTTAAACCAGATCTTAATTAAATGCATGACTTTCCATCTATTAAAAGAAAAAGGACTTCATACTTGTTAAAAAATTATTAAGGAGTAATACGGAAATCATCAACTTTACAATGTTTTAAGAACGGCTCACACTTTTTAATGATCTTTTTTATGGTAATGCCAAATCCTCTTGTTAAAGTACTCAATTGAAATTTAATCAAAATCCCATTTAAGATTATATATCTAAATATCTTATCATTTTTAGTCTATACTATATTATAAAGATGGTATAAAAAACTCTTAAAAACAAGTCTTAAAGCTTAATGTACCGTTATCTAATGCTAATTACTTAAAAAACAACCATAAAAGCTGTATGTACTACATTTAATGTTATTCATTAATTTTCAATCATTATCTCTAACCATTTTAACTCCCCTAAAATCATTTCCCACTTTAACTCCCCTAAAATAACTCTCAGCATATTTTAGATATAAAAAATCTTACAGAATATTTTATAAAAAAAATTATATTATTAAATCAAAATAAATTACATTATATTATTAAGTCTAAATTAAACAAATTTATATAAAAAAATCATTATCACTCTCTCACAACCATCCAAAATCGTGATGTATCTATCTGCATTGCGCGAGTACACTTCTAGTATCATATGAAAAGCCTATAACAAGACCTATAAAAAGAGTGTTTGTAAGAGTGTTTGTGAACCCATCTTCACAGTTCACAACAATAACAACCATCGGTCCAATTTACAGAACCTACAAAACAGAAAGCAAAAGCCCATCAATATGTTGTATAAATTCCCAAATAAAAATGATTGCTTACAAAATGAATCCAGTTACTAACCACACAATTAAAGGACTCCCTCTTGTTCATAGTTGCATTGTCATTCTCTTTAAAATCGAAAAAGAAAAAAAAACTAGCATTTGAGGCTTGCTTCATCCATTTTGAAATAGTTCTATAAACGTCAATTTGATACGTGCCAATACAGTTGTAATATATAAACATATTTTGAGTCTCGCCCAATGTGTAAACAGTAAGGTTACAAGCTAGATTTACAAACAAAAATTAATTCCACATTGTCTTATCTGGTTAATGGACTGTAAAACAACTCCTCTGCATCCAGTTAATATCCAAAACCAATACATCCATTAGAGGACATGACAACATAAAACCGAAATACTAGTTTGCTCTTTTGCCACGATACTATTTGTGATTAGTCAATAAGCCAAATCAACCCCCAACCAATGAGAGTAACGAATGGTTAGAAGGAGAGGAAGTCTGAAGGGAGATGTTAGAGTGGTAAAGGTGAGGAACAGAATGGCGGAGGTCACAATGGTGGCTAGTGTCACAATCAGGAGGAATTGGGGCATCTTCAACGGGTAACACCAAATCCATAAAAACTGGTGCAAAGAATAATTCTTCTTTAATGGGCAACACCATAATTTAAAATTCTAGGTTCTTTTTTTATCTTTTCTAATTGATGTAAAATTTAATGTAAATAAATAAGTGTTAAACCAAATTTGGTATAAAATTTGATGTTCCCATCAAAGATCGTCTTAGAAAGTTATGGTTGATGTTCTTGATGTATCAATTGTTTGTACACATGCTTTAAGCACTTGTACAATAAAATATATAATTTATAAATAAGTTAAATTATAAAAAATATAATATTTTCTTTACAATAAAAACTTGAGTAAATTACAATTTTTGTCCCTGTGGTTTGTTAATATTTTTTATTTTTGTCCCTGTGGTTTAAAAATTGCGATTTTCATCTCTATAGTTTACAATTTATTGTTATTTTTGTCCATGAACTAATTCCTACCTTTAAGTATAAGAGACTAAAACAATAAATAATTATAGACCACATGGACCAAAACAAAAATAAATTATAAAACGTAAGAACGAAAATAGCAATGAATTACAAACCATAGGAATCAAAACCCTAATTTCTAAACCACATAGATGAAAATAGAAAATTTGACTCAAACAAGCATTATACACAACGAAATTGGTCTCTTAGTCATTCCTCTCCCGATTTTGTACAAATGTCACTACTTCTGCAATATACATGACCGTAATTGCGGACCTAGCTCAAACACACACACACACACACAAAAAAAGGGATTTGATCGACCCTTGAAAAGAATTACGACTTAGATCCACAACTATGAACCTTAGATCCTTAATTGTAGACCCAAGTCCGCATGTTTTTTATAAAGAAAAATCGATCAGCTTCGTTATCTTTTTTATTGTTTTTGAGTTAGGTTCGATTACGAACTTGTATATCACAGATGTAATGATATTTTGATAAAAATAAACAGAAATGACCAAAATACCAATACTTAAATAAAATAGTTATTTAAGTCAATTTCTCCGAAAATAACAATTTTTAACAAACCGAAAGTAAAAAAAAAAGAAAATAATAATTTACTCGTTACGGAGATTTTTAGCTATATAAGCTTAAATAATCACCCCTCGGGAGAAACTAGTTTCTGTAGACGTAAATCCACCGGATCAATTCCATCCCCAAAATCACAAACCCTCGCTTCGGTCACATCCCTCTCTGCAAAGGCACGTTTTTCCGGCGAATACCACCATATCACGAGCGGCGGAGACGGACTGAAACCTAGAAGGAAAGATGTCGGGCATGGGGGACGGGTACGTCGGCACCGCCCAAGACGCTGTAAGAATCCGAAGGCTTGAGAAACAAAGAGAAGCAGAAAGGAAAAAGATCCAAGAGCTTAAAAGTAAGAACGCAAAAGGCCAATCCGGTCTTCTTCAATTCGGCTCCGGAACATCCGAAGTAAGCGTTGATTATTCGTATATATATGCATATACATGTCCGTTTTGATCAATTGATGTATATTCACAGTTATATTTCTGTGCCCTAATTCTATGGATTACAATTTAGCCTATGGGTAGCTTGAACCTGTAAATTTGACGTACATGATTTTACTGTTGTCAATCAGTTATATAAGATTCTCAAATATACCACGTCTCATCGTTTGTGTCCACGTTAGATTTTTTGAGTGTTGTTGGGGTTGATTTTGAACTTCCAAGATTGAGAAGGTAAATTTTGGTGAAGAGAATTGTAAAAGATATTGACTATTAAGAAACATTAGCAGCCATTTGGAATTGAAAAACTTGCCGCATCAAATTTACATCCTCATTTAGTGCTGGTGAATTTTCAAGATCATGGTAGAATCTAATTAAGCAACGGAGAGATATTTAACAGTTTGTAGGATCATTTATTTAGTCTTTTTGAGCTTTTTTTGGGATTGTTTGCATCACAAACGGGTCTACCTAGTTGGCCAGTTGCCACCAATTTCAGATAAGGATTGAATTTCATGCATTGGTGCATGAACTAGTGATACAAATCAAACCTGTATTCAACAAAGTTGGTGATTACCAACGATTGATTGAGGTCTCTTAATCAGGAAAAACCAATAAGAGAATGATCTACGAGATTTAAGAGAGATGAACAAAAAATTGAGAGGAAATTTAGCATAGAGGAAAAAGGTGTATATTCTTCATTACCCTCATTGGTAGAAAGATCACCCTTATAAACTGAATAAAAACAAACTAAGGGAGATGACGACATCTGTCCCTCACAAGATCAGCCATAGAATTATTTAGGCACTATATGTGCTGACTAGGCAGTGGTCTCCTTACTCATACGTATCAACTAGCTGGTGATAACAGTAGGTTTAGGGGAACCTTGCCCAGTATGCATTGATTTCAAGAAGAGAAATAAAAGGTTTGGGTGCACCTGCACACTGTGCGAACCTGAAGCTGAGAAAACAGAAATAAGAGAAGAAGAAATTTTGGGAGAAAGGGAGAAAACCATAGTGGAAAGAGAAGAAGCAGGTAAAGGAAATCTGTATGTTCTTTTTCATGATCGTTAAATTATCAGTGTTCTAGATGTGGATTAAAGCAGGCACCTAGACATTGATAACGAAATCATAACCCGATTAACAGTCACTTCTTTTAGTTCTAGACTCATACCAAGGTGTTTGTCCAGCAGCTGCAAATGAGGAAATGTCGCCCTTAGGAGTCAGCAGCAGCATAACAAGGACCCAAAACAGGAGTCCTTTGCTGGAAAATAAATTGAGGCGTTGGTCATGTTGAGCTCCAGAAGCTGGCCTCATAGCAAATTATTGGTACACATAAATTAGCAATATAATATGGATTGGGTGATGCATCAACCTGATATGTTAGTGGCTCATTGCCCCCATATACACCACAAAACATATAAGAGTTTACATATCCGACACTCTCAATAATAGACCTGCCGGAACCTTGATAACATCATCCCTTTTTCTGCAAAGAGGTTGATCTAGGGTGTTCGTGGTCTGGTCTGGGCGGTTTAAGCATTTTTTAATTTTTACCAGACCAGACCACAAGTGGCAGTTTGAGACTTATTCAAACTGTGCGGTTTGAAATGAAGTGTGCAGACCGGTCAAACCAGACCACAAAAATGCGGTCTGATCTGACCAGTTTAGGTGGCATGGGATAATTATAGGCTTTAATGCGGTCTGATCTGACCAGTTTAGGTGGCATGGGATAATTATAGGCTTTAAAGTTCAAAACTATAGTAAAAATGCAAGTAAAAACCAACAAAGCAACCATACTTTAGTCCATACATCATATCTACTCCCATATTGGTAATTAGTAAATTAAATTCTAATTTCAAGTAACCTGTAAATCTAATAAATGATAATCAATAATATTAAAACTTAAAAGGCTTATAAGTATTAGCCCAATATATAAATCTAAAAGCCCAATACTAAAATAAAAGGATATGAAATTGTGAGGCCAGATGAAACACATGTATTAAAAAGTATATATTCATATACACAACCCAAAAAGAAATGCTCAAATTGCAGACTTGACTGGACTGCCCGCTGCCCTGTTTGGTAATTTTCCAGACTGGATCTGACTGCCAAACCGCCTAAAATTGCCAAAAACAGTTTGGTTCTGTCCAACCGGTTTTTGTGGTTCATCGTTTTTTTTTGCACCTCTAGGTTGATCTGCGTTTATGCTTCTCTTTGATATCTTGTTCGTGGTCCCATTCCCATGTGCTTTAATGGAATTACAATCAATCAAAAAAGTTTATTACTGTGTATTGGGAACCTAAGCTGGCTCATCTATCAAGGCGCCATGGTGGCTCATCACTCCATGATGCTGTTGTGGACTTCTGGTCGAGGCCCTGTAGTCAATGATGTCACTTGATAATGGTGAGGAGTTGTGGTAGAAGGAAGAGGACAAAGGAAGTCTTCAGAGGACCAATATGAGAAAGAAGCAGGCGTTAAGGACTTACGATTGCCTTAATTGGTTGACCCTGAATGCAGTATATATTATATTCTTGAATTGTATTTTGGTCATATTTGATCTTTTCGACTACCTGATAGGACTTATATGTTTTTAAGAGCTGTAGGTTGCACTATTGGTCAGTTGCTTATGAAATACTGCATTTTTGAAATAAATTTGATTAGATACTTGAGACTGCCTTCAAGAAGGAAACGGTTGGGCTGGTCACAAGGGAGCAGTATGTTGAGAAGGTGAGTGGCTGATTTGAACATTGTTTCTTGTTTCATTCTGCTCACTGCTTAGAAAATGACTTGTGATTTTGCTTGATTATATTTGTATGCAGAGGGTTAACATTCGGACCAAGATTGAAGAAGAAGAGAGAGAGAAACTTCAAAAGCTACAACAAGAGTGAGTAATATCTGCCTACTTTCATGTTTGCAGTTATATTTACCATCTTTTGCTAAGTATACGTTTCTCTATTCCTTGTATTTTAGGGAGGAGGAGCTTCAATTACAAAAAATAAAAAAGAGGAAAATCAAGGTTGACCCAAGGCTATCATTTTGTGAAGATGTTGAGAATGGGGAAGAAGAAGATGTGGAGGATAGTAAGTATAAGTTTATTTCTCCATTTTTTAAGTTTGTTGCTACATATTCTTTTCTTTGTCAAGTTTCTGATAAAATGCTACTCCTTCTGTCCTAAAATAAGTATCCACATTTCTATTTTACTTTACTCGAAAATAAGTATCCACTTTAAAAAATAAGTGTCTACTTTCGAATTCTATTCTTATTTATGAGATGAGAAACTCTTTACTCTCTTATCATTAAGGGTAAAATTGTCATTTAATTAATTAAAAAGAGTAATTGATTACATATTCACAAAACAGTGTGCCTTTTTTCATAGTGGACAGTTATTTTGGGACGAAGGGAGTATGTTAATATATGATGTTAACCATACTACCTTTTTTGCACCCGTTGTCTTAACGAATCATTGACTTGTATATGCAGAAAATAAAGAATCAAATATGTTTGGCCGAAGAGGCTTTGGCAAAGATCCCACAGTAGAAACTAGCTTTCTGCCGGACAGGTGTGTTATGTCTCTGCCCCTTTTTATATCAAACCCCCAAAACATCCTCAATTTTCTTTCTTTTAAGCTGATTGATTGTCACCATCGTGGTGTGAAGCATACTCCTTCAGTGAGAGGGAGGCAGAGGAGCAAGCTGAGCGTGAAAGGTTGCGGAAACAGTGGTTACGCGAGCAAGAGCAAATTCGAAGTAATTTACATTATAATAATGAGTTAATATTGTATGGCATTTATATGAAATGATAGTCTTCTGAGTCATATGTTGATTGCATTGCAGACGAGGCTCTTGAAATCACTTACAGTTACTGGGATGGAGCAGGCCATAGGCGAGTGATGCAGGTTCGAAAAGGCGATACAATTGGCGAGTTTCTACGGGCTGTCCAGCAGCAACTTGCACCTGAATTTCGAGAAATACGTACAACTTCAGTTGAAAATCTTTTGTATGTGAAAGAAGATCTCATCATTCCACATGTAAGAAATCTGTACTCCACTCACGGATACGTTTTCTTATTTGATATGTTTATTATGATTCAACTCCAAAAATTCTATTTCTCATTTCTTGCAACGGTTGTCCATTTTCAGCAACACAGTTTCTATGAGCTGATTGTGAACAAAGCTAGGGGAAAAAGTGGGCCGGTATGTTTTAACTTTTTTTATTAACATTTATTTTTAAGTATGAAGTTTCCACTAGTTTCAACAATCGCATGAACACTATATTCGACCATTTTTACCCTTTCCTTTGGGGAAATTGGTGTTGTTTACTTTTTATGTGTCCTATTTCTACAGCTTTTCCACTTTGATGTGCATGAGGATGTGCGAACGATTGCGGATGCAACCATAGAGAAGGATGAGGTATTTAATCACCAGATTCAGCGCTATTTTGTCGAAACCATTAGTAGATAAAATTATTTTGTTAAAAGTGGTAATATGTTAGACTCCGATGCGTTTTTAAGATTTTCTTTGTTTGATAGTCGCATGCTGGTAAAGTTGTTGAGAGACACTGGTATGAGAAGAACAAGCACATATTTCCTGCTTCAAGATGGGAGGTACTCCCTCCTCTCTTTTTCCCCTTTTCTCTTCTGTTTATGGTGCATGTATATTTATTTAGCAAAAGGGGAAAGTTCATTTAGGAACTGTAAATATTTTCATGAATTATTCACGATGAATATATTTATTCATGAATATCATGCATTTTCATGGTTTATGATATTCATCTTGATTCATGAATAGTTGGTGGTCCTTACGGTTCTCAAATGAACCTACCTCTATTTTGCAAAATAGATAAATGGTCACTGAGTTGTCATTACTCGTCGTTTTTTCACTTGCATGCATAAGAATTCATTTGTTCATCAAAACACATACCGAGGCTCTTGCAATCGTATGGATTACATCGTCTTTGTCCCATTCTCATCCAAATTAACAAATTGAAAGGAAGATCGAGAGTGTATAATTGTTCGATAAAGTGGATGAAGTGTGCCATTTGTGAACAAAAATTGCTCCTTCATCAACTATTTAACACTTGATATTATAGGCTTTACGCCTCAATTGGATATAGATGACATAATTGATATGGTTGTAAAAATCCAAGTACGCCGATTAATAAACATTTTGTTTTGCAAGTGAAAAAGCCTTGGGTATTCAGTGATCACTTTCTTTAAACTATTTTCTGATAGCGAAATTGCACCTGATTATAGCATAAAGATTGGTTTCAAATACAAATAAATCATCAGCCAACCAAATTTTTTTTTTTTTTTAATGAATTTGTGGTCGACAATTGCAGATATATGACCCGACAAAGAAGTGGGAAAGGTATACGATCCATGGGGACTAATCAACCAGACCAGAATATCGTCAAGTCGTATGTTTTCTGTGGTGGTTATTGCGAAATGTGTTTGTATGTTGTTCCCATTTGCTTTTGAATCTTATACTATGTGTATGCAAAGGCAATTTGCTTGCTCTTTTTCTATTAGTATGGGAACATAAAGCTTACATATGGTGGAACCTTATCTTTTGATGGGGGTACCTTTTTTAGTGTTAAAAATTGTCAACTTTTATGGCACGAGTTCTTTTTGGTAACCTTGGGTGTCCGAACTAGTTTACGCAAACTTTTACTTATCCCATAAAATTCTCGGTAGCCCTGAGGAGGCATGAACTGGTGACCCAAACCTAGCTTTTATTTGTAAGTTGAGCTGGTCTAACCTCTATTTTATGCATGAGTTGCAATCACTATAGCATGATTTTTCTGGATATGGGTATTCTGGTGCAAGATAAACCACTTAGGGAGTGTTTGGTTTGTGGGATTGGAATGGATTTGGAGGGATTTGGATTTCAAATCCATTCCAATGTTGCGTTTGGTTTGCAGGACCGGATTTCGTTGACCGGATTTCAAATCCGTTGACCATCTTAAAATCCCTCATATGATGGATTTGAAAATCCTTGGCTTTGGGCATGGATTTGAAATCCAAATCTGACGGATTCTAAAGCGTGATCCAGACCAATGTTTTAAAAATCGGTTTTTTGATTGACCCGGTGTGGTAACCGGGTTACGGTTCAACCCGATTTCAAGAATTTATTTGTATTTTTCATTTTCATGCATATATATATATATATATATATAACCAAAATATTGAAGTCCACAAGTTAAAACATTAAAAAACACATAACAACAAGTTTTACATCAATCCAAAAACATTAAATAAACACATAAACATAAGTTTTTCATCAATTCAAATACATCCAAACGAAATATAACGATCAAACCAAATCATGGATCTTGAGACATTAGAGTGTTGGTTTTTAACGCTAATACGTATTGCCTATTGGACTATTCGTTTTTAACTTTTGTTACCGAGTCAACCGGTTCGTTATGATCGGTTCAACCGGTTTTTTAATAGAACCGACCGGTTCAATCCGGGTCATAAAATGGCATAAACCCGGTCTCTTCACCGGTTCGACCGGCCGGGTCGACCCGGTTTTTAAAACATTGATCCAGACGTCAAATTGTATCGATCCAAATCTGACGTTTACCAATAAAAATAAATTATTTATAAAACAAAAAAATAATTAAAAAAAAACTCGATCCAAATCCTACAAATCAAACAAGACTTGTAAAGGAATGGATTTGAAATTCATTCCAAATCCTACAAACCAAACATATGAAGAGATTTCAAATCCCCCCAAATCCAAATCCCTCCAAATCCAAATCCGTCCTTGAAATCCAATCCATTCCATTCCAATCCCACAAACCAAACACGCCCTTAGGTCTCGTTTGGTTTGCAGGATTGGGTTGAATTTTAAGGGATTTGGAATTGAATTTCATTCCAATCCCACGTTTGGTATAAAGGATTTCCTGGATTTGAAATCCCACAAACATAGGATTTTGAAATCTTGTGAGGGTGCTTGGTATTTCATGGGATTTCATAGAATTTGTATGTAGTAATGTTTATACAATGTTAAAAAACACACGTTTTGTAATAGTCGATTAATAAAAATATAGTTTAATTATTTTTGTAATTGTCTATAATTTATTTATATTAATTACTTATAAAGAATGAAATTCAATTTCATTACAAATCCTACAAACAAAACACACCATTGATTCCAAATTCCTGTCCCTTCAATTTCAAATCCTTCCATGAAATCTAAATCACTCATAACCATTCCATTAAACAAAACGCCTTCTTAGATTTCTTATTTTTAGTCCTCTCGTTATTAGTTTTTTTCCCTATATTTATAATTATGGATGTCTGGTCTAACTTACACATCTCGACTAATTTCATGAGGTCTTGAAGTTAACAGCTAGACAAATTTGGCGCCTTTGACCTAAGGATTTGAACCGGTGAGTGTTGGGAGCAAACCCAACCTCAAAATGTGGACCAACATGTGATCTACAAGCCATTAGGTGCATTATATTATAGCTAAAGCTGAAGCTTGATGGCCCTTTAGGGATGATTAGGTGGTGAAATGGTTTTTGGCACTTCAGGGATGATTAGGTGGTGAAATGGTTTTTGGCAGTTGTTACAGGGCGGTGAAGATCACAATGGGTCTTCTTAATCTTATTGCTTCTTGATTAATATTAAAGTTGCTTGACCGTGGTCAGGTGGTGTAAGAGGGATTTCACGGCCTTCCATGAAGGTGAAGAAAAGTCGAGGGGTCTTGGTAAAGGTGGAGTTGGTGGTGGCTGAGATGGTGGGGAGTGGTGGCGACAAGTTTTTTTTTTGGTTGGGGGGGGGGGGGGGGGAGGGTGTGCTAACGGCTTTTAAAGTAGGTCTATATTGCAATATTTAATGAAACAAAATAGGAAAAAGATAAAAATCGGTAAAAAAAAGCTAATAGTAAGACAAACCCTCCAATAACTTCGGGAATTTAACCAGTAACCTTTGGTTTCTTTTCTGTGATTTATAATGCGAGAAGGCTTTTTAAGAGTTTCTGATTCTTAGCAACATACAACTAAAAACTTAACATATTGAACAAAACCGGAAGAATGGTAAAGTTGTAGCACACCAAGTGCAATGGGGTTGGAAGATGATATGGAATTGATATAATATAAAGGATAAATCCTAATTTTGTTAAAGTATAGTCATTAATATTTGGTAACATCAAATTGAGCGAGTAGACAAAAACACATGCAAGTACTTACAAGCTCATGAGAAGAGTGTTTACAAGAAAACCGTTGTCAGATGATCAAAAATCGAATACTAATGATTTGTTTGGTAAACACCATTTATGGACCACTAATACCACCATCACTCTTGCTACTTATCTATGTCTAGTAAGACTGTATTTTGTGTCGGCTTTAATGTCTTTAAATTGTAAACTTCATGTTAGAACTGAAGGTGTGAGAATACGTTTATACCTTTATGGAAATTAACATTACATGTCATTCCAATTCGTATTTATTTTTTAGATTGCATAAACAATACTATGTTCTTTATACCTATATTATGAGGACGATTAGCTTGAGCTTTTTTCCTTATTGAAATCAATCAGGGGTAACAACTTGGTGCCAATTTAATTTGTACCAATCACAGTCTCTTGGTAGTATCATACCAAGTATGCAAACATGGTTCATACACGGTATTGGAAGTCGCATACTAGGGTAGTACCATGGAACCAACTTATGTAATTATATATTAATTTTCGTATTTTTTATGTACCGAATATTAAACATTACAATTTTAACTATTTTATTGAACATTTGAATACTTGCAAGTTCTATTTCCTGCAATTAAAATGAACTTGAAATAACTAGTTTTTATGTATGTAACTTGAAATTGGTACCAACCGAAAAATGTTTATACGAGTTAAGTTGGTATCAAATACATTAACTTGGTACCAAATACAACTAGTGTTATACCCGTCCCTTGGTCGGGTATACAACATGACTTTAATCTAGATTCAGTTATTTGATTGGTCAGTCTTTTCATCATTGTCGAATGCTTTTTCTCAATCGAGCAGGAAGCTTAGGGGTCGTTTACCTAAATACTTACCTGACACTTACAGGTAAGAGTAACACTATAATTTATTTGATCGGGTAAGATTGTGCTACATCAAAATGGTATTTAATGCAAACAATATACCCGGGTAAGAGTCGTCACCCTCACTTACCGGGTAAGACTCTCCATCTTTATCAATGCTCTTACCGGGTAAGATTCTTGGCCCTTGTCATGTTCATCCAGTGAGAAACATTACTTGGTAAGCGTTTAGTAAACGGCCCCTTAGTCAAACTATAATCGGCTTTCTGTGCCTTTGACTATCCGTTAGGTACCCTTCGTCTTAAAGGGTCCTTTCGTATCTTTCATAATAGATCATAGGCAAATAAGCCTATGAACGAAATATAACTTTTTGGGAAGTTTTAATCTAGATTCAATTATTTGATATTACCATTTTAACCTTTTTATGCTTTATGTCTGAATGAAATATAGCTTTTTGGTAAGTTTTAGAAGTTAAATCAATTACCTTGCATATAACTTCACACACAGGTTCGGTGAGAAGGGTTATAGTGGGAAACGTAAGAAAGGATTTTCACCCCTCGATGCACATTAGGATGAGATGCACCAGATCGATTCCCGTATCAAGTACGATTCATTTTAAGTATAAAAGTGATTAATGATCCATTCTTACGCTTCTCACCTTAACTCTTCTTCTCACATGATACTTAATACGATTAATTTATAATCTCTAAGATTATAAAGATTCATCAACTTACACTAAGTCATAAGTGACCTAATTTGCAGCAAAGCCATAGGAAAATACAAAAGGATTGCAAGCCTCCCGTCCATATTAGAGAAGATAAGTTTGACTTTTAGGTGTGTTTAAGATTGCTTATTTAAAGTGTTTATTAACTTATTTGAGTGTGGTACTAGTAATAAGCATTTTTTAGAGTTTGGATGATAAAAAAAATGTTTATATCAGTTTGACACCGGTTATAAGAAGTTTTTGATAAGTCATTCCATTCTAGCTGGCTAACTTATTTGAAACAACTTATCAGTATTTTGGTCATTTTACATGTATAAGCAATCTCAAACACCCTTAAAAACAACTTATTAGCTTAGTACGTTTTGGTACCACCATAAGCTAATCCAAACACTTTTTATAGAATTTTGGTTTGACAACACATAAGTTGATAAAACACTTCTACAAAAAAGCACAAGTTATTTTAAATAAGCAAAACCAAACACCCCCTTAGTATCAACTTTTGTAACATTAAGGCTCAAAGTTTATGCAAATTTATTCATATTCCCGAGACTTTTTTGTGCTAATTAGAATGACTGTTTTGATAACTAAGATCACTATACTTTATGCACCAAAACAAAGTGTGTTGTTTTTTAGCTTTACAACCTCATTTGAACTGTAAGGTGTTAACAAATGCACTGTAGATGTCATTCTCCTTCAATAGACCTCGTTCAACCGCACCCTGTGAGTGGACAACTGGGTATGGTCTGTAGTCCAAATCCAAATCTGTATCTGTAGCATCTGCAACAGCTCCTTCAAGAGTGGTATTACATAATGTTGATTGTTATAAAGTACTCCAATAGAGTCTCAATTTGAGACTATGTACCTTTTATGGGAAACATAATTGAAGGCAATTATATAAAGCGAAATAAGCTAGTGATGGAATGAATTCAAAAGAAAAACCAGAAATTTCTTTGTGCATCCCCAATCTACAATAGAGCAACCTATAATTTTTTGAAATAAATCAGTAGAGGTTGAAAGGAGCAAAGAGATCTCAAACAGCAACACCAGGGCTTAACAAATTAAAACAGTAACCAAACATGACTCATCAAAAAAACCATTTTGACTTGAATTAGAGCCAATAATATCCCATGTGACCATGACCGTGACTGTGACCCATGTAAGATGCACCACCTTTGTTGCAACCTATTGCCTACTTGACCCATTTGTGGATTGGCATACCCCCTTGAATCCCTTGCTGGTAGCTTGCACCCCCTATTCCCATATCCAATATTGTTAACCACAAGTGGCATTCCTGTGTGTTTGCAGGGTACCAAGTCCTCTTAAAAGATTACTAATTCCAGTCCAACTCCTTGAGTAGTCAATGCATGACCCAACAGTTTAAAACAACATCGAGAGTCGGTTAAAACATCTAGTGTATTCTTGAAGGAAAGAGAATTTACTTTCTCTTAAGCTTTTTTTCTTGTCTTTAATGGTTGTCTGTAAATTTTACTCAACCTAATCATCAAAAACTACATATTGCTTCTTTATTTAGATCATTGTTTCTCTGCAAATGAATCGACCTGGTCATCCTCCTTCTCATGTAGAACACATTGATACAACGTTAGCAAAAGAAATGGGTAAAAATATGTAATCTACCGATGCAAGAGACTTTATATAAATAGATATATAATAGCCAAATTATAAATACTTGAACCAAATCACATGCTGTAACACCCTAAATTTTAAAGAAGTAAAAATTCGAAAATTTCGCAATATGACGACAATAAACTGGGTAAACCGAAGTGAATTAAAACCTGTCATAACAAACCCAATGTATCATCCCGAGAACGGGGAATATGATTGTAGCCTTTACAAATAATCATATGAAGAATAATGTACAACAACCTAGTAATCTAACTTAAAACAAGAAGATTAAGGTCGGGTATTGCTATTCTTCCAAAAACGAGTATCCACTATCACCAATATATTGGTCAATGCATCTCCAAAAAGACCACTCTCGGCCCCTAGGCCGTCCACTCAAGCACGACTCCCATCGCTAGATTGACCTGCTAAACATGTCATTTTAAGAAAAAGTGTTAGGCTAACGTCTAGTGAGATCAACAGTTGGATTAAAATATTTAACGATAAGCGTAACTAAAGAAAATGGAGTGATGATAGGAATAATGATGCTTTTACCATAAACAATTACCTCTTGGTTTAACGGGGGAGACCCGCTTACTAACATAAGTGACGGAACACAAAAGTAAGCCACTAGACAATCAGTAAAGCCAAAACACATAAAAGTACACACAAGGGATGTTAGGATCAGTGGCTTTAAACGTACACCCGCGGAAAGTCAACTTCAACCCAAAGGGCCCTTACGTTGAGATCCTAATCCAATATCGTAATACTTAGCACGTAGGACTTATAACCCAATCCGATGCCTAAACGTGCCTCGACGAGGGAAACTAACATCTCCAACGTCGGACCAAATGCACACAATGATGGGGTCATGACTCCCAATGCAACCAAATATGTCACAAAGAGCTAAAAAGCTAACCGGTGCTTCAATGTTAAGATGTATGTTCAAATATTTATAAAAGAAGGTTTTTCTCATAATACTTGCATAATATCACCAAGAGGTTCCAATTTCTCCATCCATGGTTATGGTAAACAATTTTCCAATATGCAAACTTATCAGCAGTTAGATGAAAATAGCATAAACCAATTTATTATAAATCCTTGAAGCTAGAGGATAGAAAACATAATGACAAGCTTTCTTCATACATATATCCAAGATATCCTCTTCCTTTTTCTCAAAATCCTTCCACACATATGAACCCTAGAATCTCCAAAATAGGGTTTTGGGCAAAAATGCACCCCAAGTTACATAATGAAAATGGAGATGTCTATTAGGTTAAAAATAAGATTTTAGCATGTATAGAGTTTTATAAAAAGGATGAACTCACCTTGTAGGGTTGTATTTCAAAACCCTAAAACTCAAGAGCTTAAGGAGATGAAGCTAGGATCTTGAGGAGACTTGAATCTACAACAAAGGATGCCTAAATACCAACAAGATTACCATAAATGATTAAGAGACAAGGTTGGTAGGAGCATTGATGACAAAGGGAAGTTGGGAGATGAAACTTACCAAACCAAAGGGAGAAAAACGTAGCCGCCAAGAGTTCTCTTAGTTAGATTTGATAAAATGAGGGTTTTGGCCGATTTTCCTCTTTTAATTAAGTCTGCGTGCCCGCGCAAGTTCTCTCGCGCCGTGAACCGCGCGGAGCACTGGAGTTGTGGATGGCTCCACCCGCGCGGTAAGCCGCGCCCATCACTGCCGAAACTTCCTCTTCTTCCATTCTACTACCTTGGCTAACCAGATCGCAACACCAATAAGACTCAAAATTCGGGGTGTTACACATGCAAACAACCAAGAATGATAATGGTGTTACTCGTATAGAGCAATGTCAGAAAATCACAGCAACTCCCAAAAGTTGAATGAACCGACAATCCAACAACATTTTGATATTTTGGGCTCTTAAACTTGTTTTTGTCCTGCTTAATCAATAATGGATCCTAGGAAGGAATATATCTTTTGCATCAATAAACCACAACACAAAAGAAAATATAAGATCAAAGAGGGCACAATTATACAATAAAATGAGCAACAAATACCTGTAGTAAAAACAATAAAAAATCGTCCCTGTCAAAGACTTGAAGACAATATAGATGCAACGATCAACTAAAGATACAATGTATTTAATTGATCTCTATTTTTCTTGAATGTACCTTCTACAACATGTGTGTGCTTTCTTCAACTATATATACAATCATCCTCACCAATCATAAATGTATCCCCCTTTAGATACGAAAATAATTGCTAAAGTTTAAAGAATCGTCTAAACCCATTTGCAAACTCCATAAAGCTAATCCAAATGAATAACTTTGCCAAAAAAAATGAAATTCCCAAATTTATTGAAACAAAAACATGTAAATACCCATAATTCTTCATATAAAACCAATCAAATTCGAGAGGGGGGGGGGGGTTAACTAATATACCTGATCCAAGGCTCCAAAATATTATAGTGATTTGATCCAAGCTTGAAAAACCAAAATAGCATCTCCCATATGAGAGAATTCCGAGTTTTGTTCATGGCCATAGTAGCAGTTAACGCATAAGTGTACAACAGGGGAACAACAACCTCTATAACTCCTAGAAATCGATCCCAGCACATATAAGACATCAGATGAAAGCCGAAAAAACAGTTTGAACTACGACAAATGCACTGAAACAACAACCATGAAAGTCCCAAATGCACATAGAAAAACTATTTTGGTCATGAGATAGCATACACAACAGCCTCCACAGATGATACCAGAAAATCAGATTTTGTGAATCAACAAATAGAAGCATAGAACGAAGGAATATGGAGATCATAGACATAAAAACAAAAACCTGCCAAACACCATGTTCTTGAGCCTTATGAACATGGAAGTTGGAATCCCATCAAACATCATATGATTTAGCCTAAGAACTTGCATACATACATAAAGTTAGTCAAATAAATGATGAGAGGAATAAATATTCGAAAATCGATTTATCCCTATTATTAAAAAAACGATTTAACCATAGTATACATGTAACACCCAGTTTTTCGTAAGTAAGTTTCCGTCCTTCGTTGGTAATCTCTCCGCCTTGCGCCTATCTTTTTGGATGGAAAATGTTGTGCTTTCGAACCTTGAGTCGACCAATGCGAGAATCTCGAGTTTTGACCTTTTTCTGGTTTCGGTACGAGTGGCGCAATTGTGACTCGCGATAGTGACATATGTCACTATCGCGAGGCACAATCGCCAGGGGTGTACCTATAACACCTTGGATTTCCATTATATATCGTTGTATTATTGTGTTAAGCTTTTGTCGTTAGCACCGCATTCGGTTTCGAGTTCGAGTTTGATTTTGGAGAATTTGGGCAAACAAACAGTGAATTACGCGAGTTGCACCGCGACCTCAGGTCGCGGCACAACCCGCATAACCCTATGTTTGTTTGGGTTTTATGGAGCTACGCGAGTTGCACCGCGAATTGAGGTCGCGACACAATCCGCGAAACCCACTGGATGTTTTGGGTTTGAGGGACACGGGCGAGTTATGCTGCGAGTTGAAGTCGCGGCATAACCCGCGAGGTTGCCTGGCCGACTTAAAAGTGGTCTTCACAAATATCTTCATTTGGTTTGTTAATCATAATATCTCTCTCTCTCTCTCTCTCTCAAGTCTCTCTCTCTTTCTTGGTTTTCGTGTTTGGTTTCTTCGATTGCCGTTTGTTGCTAGTATTAAGTGTATCTAGCAAGGGTTCGGTCTAGAAAGCTTCGTCTTCTCTCGGTGGTCGATATCTGGTTTTTCGGGTTTTCGTCTAAAACCTATTTGGTGAGTTCCTACTACCTTTTTCTAAACTTTATACATGTCAAAACTTACATTTTGAACTTCTATATATCTCCATGGTTTCAGATCTAAGTTTACTACATTTTGATATAACTTGAGTTTTGGGAGATTTTAGGGTTCCTGATCATTTTCGATTAAAATGATGGGTTCCATCTTATTTGAAGTAAAAGGATGTTTTACTTGCACATTTATGTGGGTTACTTGAAAGAATGTTTAAAGTTCATTTTGATGATTTTCATTCTTACCAGAAGTTAAACTTGAAAATGCATTTTTGTTTATAAATGTTATTTTATACCATATGACTATCTATGGTTGGTCACATATGTTGTTGTGACGAGTCTGTACCAATACTAGTGGATCCCTAGGTATTGAGTCGACTATTATTTGGGATGTCTTTTCCCCTCTTTGTAAAAATGGATGTATATGAATATGATCCTCGAGGGCCATTTGGTACGGTTATGCAAGACCGGTTACTAGCCATGGATCATATTTTCCCTTATTTGTAGCTATGGATGCATATGATCCTCGGGAGCAATTTGGTACGATTATGTGAGATCGGTTACTAGCTAAGGGTCATATGGTAGTCCTAGTGAACGAGTATGACTTGGTTTCCTCGAGGGCCCTCCCTCACATCGTAGTACGGACCTTTGTAGTTCGTGGCCATGGATTCCAAGTGTTTCGACTCATAACTCGGATTGTGACCTACTTTGTGTTACGCTACAATGCTTGGTAAAAACTGGTTATCGTTGTCATCGTATGATGAGTTTACATTTAAAAGGCCCGGTTGTGGCAAAGGTTTCATTTGAAAATTAAATCTTATTGAAAGATTTCCTTATGATACAATTGTTTATTTCTCTTGAAATTTATAAACTGTATGTTCTCACTAGGCTTTAAGCCTAACACTTTTTCTCAAATGATGTGTATAACAGGTTCCCGTTAGCGGTGGGTTGCTAAGGGCTTGAGTGACGAGCTTGGTCTCGGGGATTTTGAGATGACTAGTATTGATGTTGGGCAATTATTTAAGTCCCATTCTTTTGGCGGTATTGGATTAATAACTGATGTAATCTAGATAGGTTATGTTTAGATTAGTTTGTTGTTGAATTCCATATCCGTATTCAGGTTTTGTAAAGGTTTAGTACATTTCCCCTTTTTGGGAGGTTTATACCAAGTGTAGATGCTTATTTGTCCAGTTTCCGCGTTTTAAATTCGCACTGGTTTTTAGGGTGTTACAGTACCACCCGCGGTACAATCTCCACGATAGTACCCTCGCGATAGTGACAATGTCACTATCGCGTGGCAAGGTCGCCCGCGGCCCCTGTCTCCTAAAATGTCCGAATTTTCACCCAATCTTCTCATTTTCTCACTTCTAATTCCTTCTCATTCTCTCCCAAACCATTTCCTCTCTTCCCCACAAACCCTAACCCATTTTGAGGGTTTTCCCCCTTGAACCACATGATTCTTCATCATCTAGCTAGTAGGATCTTGAACCCCAAAATCTCCATCTTCATCTTCCTTATCAAGTTCAACGATTGGGAGCTCAGGTTGAAGAGTTGGAATGGGTGTCCTCGAAATGTCTCATCATTTAGAATGGTAATCCTTCTTGAAATAAGTTATAAATGCTCCATTGATGATTTCCCTAGTGTTTGATTTCTCAAATCTCGGATTTGATAGTTTTGGAGAAACTAGGGTTTTGATCCCGTTTGGGGATTTTGGTATATAATGTTTGAGGAATGTTTCTAAATGGTTTGGTATGTATGAATCTAGATTTTGGAAGTCTTCGGCTTGAGGATTCAAGTGCCCTTCAAAAGAGCTCGTTGGGTAAAATCTAGATTTAGCCTAAATCTAGCAAGGTGAGTTCAAGTCGATTTGTGAAAACGGTGTACATGCCAAAATGTTTATTTTAAAGTGTTTTGTGTTTTACATGAAATGGTTAACTGCTGATAAGTTTTGTGTATTTTGAAGTGAAAATATGTTTTACTTGATTATATGTCAAAGAGTGAGCATTTTGATAAATTTTCATATTTAGTAAACTTGGGTTGTGTTAACCTCTTAAAATGCTTATATTGGGTTTTGAACATTTCAACAACTAAATAGCATGCTTTACGTATTCTTGGTGATTTTGTATAAGTAAGATCTATTTTATGATTTATGCATCTTTGATGATTTGTACAAATGAAATCTATTTCATGTTATATGCATGTTGGTGTATTTGCATTCATAAACCCTTTAGATAACCTTTGGTCCCATTATGTGTTGAGCTTTGGGTTAATCTCGTCTTTGAGGTATGTGTCTTCGTAAACGTTGTATAAAGACATATCATTATTTGGGGGACCGGTAATTGTTGGTCAAATGAATTTTTGAGCATTTTAGCTTGGTGTTGGCTTAAAAGAGTCTTGGGAACATTTGTCCAGTTTTAATGGCTCGATGTAGAGTCCAATTTATGATTTACATCTTAATGCGTTTAATTGCATATTTATAATCATTACAGGCTCGAGTGCTTTTGTCATTCATGTGTAGTCGTGTATCTTTAGACTGTGTTGCATTGGATCCATAGGCACGTAAGTCAGTCTTATTTGATGGTCAAATGGGTGGTACGGGGTTGGACTCTGGGACTTATGTTTTATGACCAAAACTTGACAAGTAGGCACTAGGAGGATGTAGTCTTGGGCGCCACTGTGTGGGTGTGTGCCTAGACCTCCGCCGTCGGGGAATTTCCTTAGTTGTAGTCCCTGGGTGTGCCGGGCCTTTTGGGTGTCCTTTTTGGTATCAAGGTACCTCGTCTCTTTGGGTGAAACTTGTCAAGGATTCGTAGGGACACTTGGGCTTTCATGTCGTTAGGTGTCATGCGATGAACGTTGTAGGAGTGGCATACTTTGTGTTCTTCCGCTCTCAACGGATACGGGTATCCCCCGTTGTCGGCCCGCTGTATTTTGGATATTTGATTGTCCATGCTTTAATATTTGGATTTCATTCCCTTTTATGGTCGCGTGAGTATTAAGTTTCAGTTCCACGTTTTAATGGAGTATCATATTTATATGGATTGTCTTCCGTTATTTAAGGGTCGAGTATTATGTTCCACCCGAGTTTTGGGTGTTTTGGGATATGAAACATTATTTACATTTTCATAAATTTGGGTATCGAACTATGACCCCGTTTTGGGTGAGTTACGGGTTGCATCGTTTTATAAGAAATGGGTGTTTGGGAGCATTGTCTTTAAAAGTGCATATTATGGGAAGATGTGTCGTTTCCATTTTGAAGTATAATATTTCGAAGGATCTTGCTTTAAACTGAATTCCTTTCTTTTAAAGATATATTTCATTCATGCTAAAACCTTTGAGCTCACTAGGCGTTAAGCCTAACCTTTTTATTTGTCGGCATGTGCATCAGGTTCCTGTCGGGGGTTCGGTTCTAGCAAGTGCTATGGGGAGTTGAGCCTTAGCTTTACACAAGAGTAAGTAGCTGGTGAAGTCTTCCGCAGGTTGGAGATAGTGATTGTTATTGGGCTTAGTAACACCCGCCCGTTTCATAGATGGTATGTATAGGATGAAGGTGTGTATTGAGGTTAATTCTCAATTGTGCCTGTAGTCAAAGTAACTATTGATGTATTTAGAAAATTTTTAATAAGTTGCTATCTTCAGATGGATATTTGGATTTTTGATTGAGAGCAGTCGTTTCTAAACCGTAAACCAGAGATGGAAAAAGCCATACTACAATGGAAATCTTCAAGATGGAGAAAGTCCAACCAGAAATTAGAGATGGAGAAATAGAATAAAACCCTAATTGCGGATGTAATCAGAGAAGAACGAACCTGTGTTGGGCATGTAGAAGTCGTTTCTTGTTTTGTGAATGAGTAACCCGGGGAGTAAGTCGTTTGTTGGTTTGTGAATGAGTAGCATGTGGAAATGGAAGTTGGAACTCCATGAACGTGGAGTTAAAACATAGCCTTCTTCAAGAGAAAAGAAGAAAATGAGAAAGAAAGAAATGTTTATGAACCTGCGAAATTTAAACTTGCAATCAAGAAACATCAACTGCAGCTTCAAAATCCCTCTCAAAAGTTACACCGAACAACCTTCAGATTGTAAACATCAAAGGTAATCAAGCCAATACTCCATCCTCGTTGGATGATAAAATCAATGAAAGAGAGGGAGAGATACAAACCATGATGCCATGCTTGAGGCAGTGAAGTTCTCACCATGTATTTCCAAATTAACATTATCGTCGATGAAGTAATTTGAGAGATATGATGAACTGATTTCAGAAGATAAAATTGAAGAATGAGGAAGTAAGATGAAGGGGGTAGGAGAAGAGGGATAGAAGAATGGGGAAGTAAAATTGAAGAATGAGGAACTTATTTCAAAAGATAAAATTGATCACTAAACGCCATTATTTATAGTTGCAAGCAGGTTGAAGGGGGAGATAGTTGTGAGGGAAATCAGGGCCTGAGGAAATCGTGGGGGAGAGGGAAATTAAGGGGACGTGGGCATAAATCAACACTATTTTTTAGCAACATGGAAGAGGTGGGGGGTTAGAATTAGGGTTTAGTACATCATGCTTTATAAGTAGTACTTTTTAATTTAAACGGTCTAGATTGAAAGTTGGATGATTTTAAACGGTATAGATTAACTCAAAAATGGTTAGACTCGTCTCCATCCATATATATATTGGTTGCCACATTTTAAAGTTTTTATTTAAATCAAAGTAAACTACAAATTTGGTCCCTAGGGTTTGTCAAAAATAATACTTTTCATCCCTGTAGTTTTGAAATTACAAGATGGCTATCGTCGTTTGCAAAAACGTCCGGATTTAATCCTTCCCTCTAAGACCATCTACACCACTGCAATTTATTTATGCTTTCAACTGTGTCACATCAGCTTTTGCAATTAACATATGTACATCTGCAATTCATCTGCAATAATTTTGGGTTCGAGCCCCACTCGCAGCATTGTGGCCACGGGATGAATTGTAACACCCGCTATTTTGGAGTTGGGTGAAAAGTTGACCTTTACCCGAAGTTCGGGGGGGTAAAATGTAACTTGGGTTATATAAATATAAATCAAGTTTTAGATATTTTCTAAATATCACAAATCTGATTTCTAAAGAAATCAGAGAGAGAGAGAAGGAAGCAGGAGAAAAAGAGGTCGATCGATTTTCTCCAAATCAAGGTACGAATCTAGCTTAATGCTTTGATCTAAGTGTTATTTGCCGTATAGAATCTCGCTGTGAAGGTTTTTAACCGTTTGATTTCGAGATATACGTATTTTGAGTTTGATCTGGGTTCTGTAAACGTCCCATCATAATAAGACCGGGAAGATGGTTTTGATCGGTTTCGACCGGAAGTCGGTTCGACCGAAATGATGGTTCGACCGGTATTGGGTTCGACCGGTATTGGGTTCGACCGGTATTGGGTTCGACCTGTAGTGGGTTCGACCGATATTGGGTTCGACCGGTATTGGGTTCGACCGGTAGTGGGTTCGACCGGTGTGGGGTTCGACCGGTGTTGGGCTCGACCGGTACTGTGTTTCGTCAGTGTGTTGTATTTTGTAATTCGAGAATTGTAAGTCAGTGAGTTATCTATATTTTTGGCTTACCGATTTATCGGTGTTGTCGTAGGTAGCAATCGTAGGAAGCAGACTATAAACAAAAAGAAATCTGAGGTGAGTCCTGTAAACTAAATCAGTCTGTATTACGAAAGCTATGTGATAAATGTATTTATTTAAATGTGGAAAACCTTGTTTTAATATGGCTTATTATTGTTGGATAATGCTTTCTAAAATCCCAATCATTTCAAGAACCAAGATTTATGGAATTGAACCATTGTTCATATGGATTGCCTGTATATTTGATTTAATATGAGTATGTTACGAAATGACATGCTTTGGCTTTGAATCTTGTGCAATGGATCCATAGGCACTGTGTTCCTATGTCCCCGGTTTTGGGCATTGGTTCACGTTTTACGGAATAGGCATCGGGTTGCCATGATAAGTAAGGTGTGGGCCTATACGGTCGGGCAGCGTCTCATGGTGCAGTAAGGTGTAATTCCATATGGTGCTTGAGTTCCCCCTGTTTTGGGAACTCTCAAGAATAGATCCAGAGGGGTTGACTTGATGTTTTGAGCAACAGATCTAGAGGGGTTAAGCTCGTTATGTGATTTGGTGTTATTTGAACCATGTTTAATCACTAATGGTTTATTTGATTTCTTGACTTAGCTCATGGCTATACTCACCGCGTTACATCGATTTGGGTTTAGTACTCCCCTTTTTATTGGCTTGTTCTCACTAGGCTTTAGCCTAACACTTGCTCTTGGTTGTCATGTTGGCAGGTCATCTTAACAGTGGGACTCGCCGGGACTGAGGGAACGACCTTGTGGTCGTGAGTGGTCTTTTTGAGGATATCTAGTGACCATCGTACAGTGATTTTTGAAGATGCACATTTTGGAAGGATAGCGACACCCGACCCTAATCTAGTTACTTAATTGTAGATTAGTAGGTTGTCGTCATATGTTTCATTTATTGACCATGTTTATGTCTAACCCATACTCCGTTTGGAATAACATTGTATGTTGGGATTGTAATACCTTATTCCGCAAGTTTAGTCTATTGCAGAATTTCAATTTTTATTTCCGCTAATTTTTAGGGTGTTACATGAATGCCCGCGGGCCATAGGCCTGTTTTCCAGGAGATTAGTCCGGGCCCAAAGTGGTATGGGATACTCCTTTACCAAAAAATTATTAAATTTAATGTTTAAATTAATTTAACTATATTGTACTTATATTTTATTTAAAAAATTATATATATATATATATATATATATATATATATATATATATATATATATCAGTGTTCTAAAAAACTCGCCGCACAGCCGCCATGACACCAAAGTTTGTGTCTCACGCCACGTTAAGCCCGTGGCACGCCATGCCCTAATGCACAGTTTTTGTAATGTGATATTTGGTTTTTCTTTATGTTTTTAATGTTTTTTTTGCATGTTTTAAATATATAGAACCTAATTAAACATGCTTATTACTATTAAGTCATTGAGTAACACACCAAAACATATGTTTTTATGTATAATATCTATACTATATTATAAAGACGGAATAAAAAACTCTTAATTACTACTTATAAAACATAAGGTACTACCATTTTATGCATACATTTCAAAAATCTCTTAATTCACAACTTAGTATGCATAAGGTACAACTCATTTGAAAAAAATTCAAACTTTACTTTTTCACTACCTTTCATATTCAAGTTTTTTCTCTTCCATTTGGGGTTTCTCCAAAAGAAGAAAAATTATTTACTTGCTCAAATTAACATATTTCTTTAATTATGATAGTACATGTATTTTCTTCATGTATACAAGTTTTTAAAGCCTTTTGAATTCTATAAAACTAACTAATAATGAACCTATATATACGTTTAGATACAAAATAATATTATCCAACATTATATTTGTTATTTTTACCTATTCTATATTTCAATATTATCATTCGTTAGATATCGCTGATTAATACATGTTTTTAAAATTCAAATATACATTTAACGATTACTTTAATATAATTTTTTAATGCTTCATGATTGAAAAAACTCAAGTTATGCGTTTATCACTACTAATGCTACATAAATTATAAATATATGATTTACTCCATATATATATTTTTTCTTTTTTTCTGATAAGCTATTACATTAATTTTTTATTTCCATTTACATTTGCTCACCCCGATGCATTGCACGGGTACACTGCTAGTTATATATAAATTAGAAATTTGACGCCATAAGTCACGCCTTGAAAACGTCATGACTTCGCCGTGGCTCCTAAGGCTTGAGGCTTGGCCTCGCCGCCACGCCACGCCTCACGCCATTTAGAACCTTGATATATATATATATATATACATGCATATAACATTTTAAAAATAATAACTAATTTAATTAAAAAAATAAATTAACACTATTAGTTCATAAAATATATTATTTTATATAAAAAAATTAGTTTATTTAAACAATTAAAAAAAAAGAAGAGGTGGGAATGAAGATGGTGACATGACTTGGAAAACGAATTGCATATCTTGCAATTGAAATCCTATGTGGCATATGAATTTGATTTGCATTAGCTTTTGAAATTGTAATTTAAAGCTCTGTGTGAGTGGTCTAATGGCCGTTAAACAATTCAGTTAAATGAGAGCCATTTTTCCTTTTTTTTTTTGTCTTTTACTCAATCAAAAACCATAGGAACCAAAATCATGTAATCGATTTTGATTGAATAAAAAAGGAAACAAAATCGATAAAATGACCATAATGCTCTTTTTTAATGGAATTTTTTAACGGAATTTTTTAACAACTGTTAGAGGTAGGGATCAAATTCGGACGTTTTTGTAAACCACAATGATCATCTTGTATATCTTGTAATTTTAAAATTACAAGGACAAAAAAATGTTATTTTAGACAAACCACAAGGACCAAATTTGTAGTTTATATTTTGTATTTTGAGTATTGAAAAAAAGAAACTGTTTTCATTTATATCGAAATGTCCTAAATTTCGCACCTATATAAGCCATCACGAGCTCGATAGTATCGCTCTTGAATCTCTGTTACTCCGATTGTTGAATTCTGTATCTTTCCTAATTCGATCATGGCGAAGATTAGGGTTTTTTTCATCCTCGCTCTTGTTCTTCTCTCCTCTTCTTTCTTCCTTCAAGGTACTAATCTCATCTCAGATCTGGATTCATCTAACTTTTCTTATAATTCCGATCAAGATCAAAATTTGAAGTATTTTTTCATTCAAACAAAGTGATTTGCACCAAGATTCCTGTAATTCTTTTCCTGTCGTATTGTTGTGAATATTGTGTTTCTAGATCTATGAATGTGCTATGTTATTTTTGGTTCCTGTAGTTTTTCTTGAATGTGGTTGACTTTTCGATTTGAGTTGGTGAAACTGTTTGATTGCTTTATTTAGGAAAGTAATTGTCTTAGTATTTATCGTTTCTGGATATTAAAAATGGTTTAGATTTTAGGTTTTGCTGTTTATGCATGCATGTATTGATTTCGAGAAATGATGGTTATCGGAAGTGTTTAATTTCTCTTTTGATGTATATCGCACTCAGTTTGTCGTAGTGAGAAAATATGAAATAATTTGGACTCATTTCTTGTATCAGTTACCTTTGTATATGGTATAATTTTGTTTATGTAGGAGCCTCTGGAAGTTGCTTAATTGTTTTGTTTAACTGTAAATAACATTCTTTGTAATGTATGCCATCTAAACTTTTCCAATTATGGGGAGGATGAGGCCCTACTATGTGAGTTCAGCTTCCATTGGGCGTATACTCGATGATTATGTAAAAAAAAGCCAAGCTTGAAACCTAATTTTGAGCCTTGTCATCATTGAGGTGATTTTGGATTGAAAATGTTGTGTATTTGCCATCCTATTGCATGATAATATTTCTTGCATCATTGTGGTAATTACTGCTTTTGCACTACAGTTGCTAGGTCTCAGTCTGATTCAGACTCGGATGCTGATGCTGAGCTTGTCACTGAAACTGTTGAGGAAGGAGGAGATATTGGGGTTGTAGGTGATGACATCCAGGACTTTGGTGGTGGGAATTTTAGTCCAGCTCCTAGTGTCAAAACAGTCTGTGTTTTCCCCAAGAACCCTGTGAAAGGTAAGTTAACTGCAGTTGTTTGCCCCTTTATGAAACTTAAAACTTTCTTTGTTTCTTTTATGCATCAGAATTCTTGCTATCAGATTTACCTTCAAAGAATTTTTTTGTATTTCTTTGTTTCTGCAGTCGTAGTAGCAGGGGAAGAGACTGAACTTTTGATTGGACTGAAAAATGAGGGTAACGTGCTGTTCTCATAAGTGTTTCAGTTGCTTCCTTTCCGATTACCATATTTCATCAAGCATGTTAGGTTTTACTTATAGCATGACCATCTATACAACAATGTGTGCTCTTTATTTTGGAAGGGAAAGTGATTGCCATTCCACATCTGCTTACTTTATCGTTGATGACCTGTTAATTAATTTTTCTGGCAATGAGCATCTATGTTTGACCCTTGTTACCTTATGTTAGTTTTACGTTTGCATATGGAGAAATGATCTTGCAATTGGTTGATGAACAGGGGAGCAGAGTGTGAAGGTCCTTGCAGTTTATGCTAGCGTTCATCTTCCTTTTGATCATCAGATGTTGGTCCAAAATCTCTCTACACAGGTAATATATGTTACTATCATTGAAAATCATTCTGTTCTGTTCAATATCAATATGTCGCTATGCTAAGTATGTGAAGATGACATGGAAATTTAATCTTGAAATCATATGGAGTTCTACACATTCGCATAGGGATCGTGAGTTTATTTTATGGTCTTGTGCTTGAGTTTAGAGATACATTGGCTGCTTGTTGTTTGATTATTTCACTTAAAGACTTATTGACAAGTTACTTAGCTCTATAAACTGTTGGTTATGGTTTTACTAAGAAGATGATGATTATTGAGATTGCTGCACATGTTAAGTTAATATTTGAACTGTGTGCAATATTCTTCATTTTTTTGGTTAAGAAATACTAAGCTTTGGCCATTGCATTATTAACGTTCCATATTTATCTACTTTTGTACTCTTTCAAAGGCGTTGCTTATTATGTGCGGATCTTGCATTTCTAGCAAACTTCTGTATAAACTTCTGGTTTTTTGAACTAATTTCTCATTTATTATCCATATTGTTTGTATGATTATCTTTCCTGACATTTTGAGCATTTATCATATTGTTTCGCCTTGGTAAACTGTTGTGTACACAAGAGTTTGATATGACTAATTTTTGCTTATGTTTCCAGGCTTTCAACAATGCATCAATTCCTGCTTCAGTTCAAGCTACTTATCCTTATGTATTCGCTGTCAGCAAGTTTTTACAGGTAGAAATTTGTCACTTTCAGACAAGCTTTACATAGTTGCCTCAAACGGTACTTTACTTATTCAAGGTTTTCACCATAGATGTCAAAAGCATGTGATTCACAATTCTGATTAACTACTTGATTTGATTTGATTCACGAAGAAAATGATGACAATCTGAATCTTGTTTGCAGCTGCGTGAATAGGAAAACTGTTTATTGTTGATATTTAGTGAAGTTGTAACGAACAACTAATAGGCTAAGAAAAAGTTCTTGTGATTAGTGCGAGTAGATTATGGTTTATACAACATTAGAATGCGTACATTTTTCTTTGATATTTATAAATAGTGTTAATAATTAAAAACACAAATTTCCTGTTAGGCCATTTGCTAAGTTAATAGTATATTTAATAGTATATTGTTAATTTAGCAATTTGACAAATATATTCTTCTCCATTCTCCAATTTACCATTCCAAAAAAAAAAAAAAGAACTTACGCCAGAAATCTGATTTCTAAAACATACACTGCATTTCAGCATGACTAATAAACAATATGACACCCTTTGTTTTCGATTTTTGAATAAATATCTGTCAAATTGGTTTTGGGGCATCATTGTTTATCAAATCGGTGAATTGTTTACACTTTATAGCAGTTTTGCCTTTTTGGTAATTTAGCTTATAAGTGCCTTTTTCTTATCTTGGAAAAAGTTGAGCTAGTCTAAGATTCAATTTATTGCATAATTCATTATTCATAAAGATAAAATTGGAGTAATGATTCTCGATTTGATTGACAACTGTGGTTTTCACTTGGTTTCATGGCAACGTTACAAAAACTTACGCATTCGGTTTTTTTGTTACAGCCTGGAACATATGATCTTGTTGGAACGATAGTGTATGAGATAGACAATCTACCATACCAGAATACGTTCTACAACGGCACCATTGAAGTTACTGAAGCTGGTGGCCTTGTTAGTGTTGAGACAGTGTTCCTGGTTTCTCTCGGACTTGCTCTTCTTGTCCTCCTTGGCTTGTGGGTTCGTGGTCAGCTACAAAACCTTTCCAAGGTACTTGCACACTTTCATCAGAAGAATTTAACCAATGATATTTGCATCTCCATTTGTTCACTTGCACTCAAATTTGATTTTTTCCACTTGATCCCTAGGGTTTTTAGAAACTGACAATGTGCTAATATTGACCTTTCATCCTTTCAAAGCGAGTAATTGGATATTTTTACCATTATACTTGGATTTTTGTTTCAAACCAACTACTGTTCTTGTGAAAATGCCAAAAAACGTTATAGTTTGCAAGAACAAGGATTTTGGAGAAGTAGTTGAAATTAGATGCACAGAAACCATCTTACTTCTACTTTCAACCAAAATTGTCTATCATTGTGAATTCTAGTTTTCTTTTCGTTTTCTTCTTTTTCCAAGAATGATGGTTTGTTTGCAACGAATTAAAAGAAATCAGTAACTCCTCTTTCAACCCATTTGTTAAAATTCAATGGATATAGTTGTAAAATTACTAGTATAGATAAGAATTGGGTTGCAAGTATAACAGATGGGAGTGGAAATACTACTTCCCAAAAAATTTCCTCCTTTTTTGTTGATATTTAATACGCATATTTGGTGGTGTTTGTGATGTTTTTCAACTTCACTTTGTGAATGAATTTGCCATTGGCTATTGTATATCATATTACATGTTAATTTGGCGAGGAAATTTTTAGAGCTACATTTTAAACTTCCAATAGTAATTTTTCTTTACAAGATCCCTTTTATGCGCATATGTTTTGATTAAGATTTTTTGCTACGATACTTGACCGTTTCCGCCTTTCATGGTTCATATATTTGACTCAGAAAACTAAGAGGGTGAAGGTGGAAGTTGGAACCCGGGCGGTTGATGCATCTATGGATGAGTGGCTGCAGGTTTGTATTTCTCATACTACAGCATTCCAAAGTTTCTTTAAGTTGGCTAATTTCTCACTTGCATTAGTTACGTTGACCTGATTTTAATCTTCACTTGTGCCCCAAATCAAATTTGTTTAAATATATGTTTCCATGTCACGCAACCCTCTTTTATCGAATACACAACTCTTGTACAGATAATCAATTAGGCATATTTTGATTAATTTGATGCCCCCCTACATCATAAAATATAAACACAACATGCTCGTATATTTCTGAAACAACATGCTCGTATATTTCTGAAAACACTAAACATATTTAAACACCCGTATCATATCTGAAACATACCCCTTTTATGATTCATTTCTTTTACAACTTCTATCCTCATCCCTAATCAAGTTTGACATGGTAGCCTTTTAAATTTCCGATCACACGATCTCTAGGAGTTCTTGGAGACAAATGACTAGGGTAGACATAGTAGGTGTAGGGATGTGTAGCTAACATGAACACAACTTTTAGCCTCACCCCTATTCAAATTTGACATGACAGCCTTAGACATTTCTGATGACATGACCTCTAATAAGAGTTCTTGAAGATGCAAAACTAGGGTAATATACTAGATGTAGGGACCTGTAGCTAGAATGCACGTGAAGAATGGAGTTGGAACCAAAGGGCCTTTGGCCTTCATGGGAGGTCAGGGTTCAAACCTTACCGAAGATGAGGAGGGTATGTGAGTTTATTTGTTGCATTTGTCGTATATAAATATTATATATTAAAAAAAAAAAAAGGAGTTGGAGAGGTTGAGGATCGGAAGCCAGGGAAAGGGGGGGGGGGGGGGGGGGGGTTGGGAGCTGGCATTTAGGTTACCAGAGGTCTACAATAGACGGTGTGTTTCTTACTCCGTTTTTCTTTTACTCTTGCTTACCATTTACTAGTCGTTTTGATTGTTTTACCTTTTTGCAACACTTTTTTATTTCGCTAACGAACAACTTGTTATGTCCATAGGGAACTGCTTATACTCTATCGCAATCCAACAAATCGAAAAAGAAGAAGTAGAGGTGTGTTGCAGGAATAGATTTTTGTAACTCATGTACTCTACTGTAGGATGAGCAGGAACTCTCGTTTTCTCGGAGGTTTCGACGAGTTTTAGCTTCTTTTTTTTTTGCTAGCAATCCCGACATTTGATTTATTTTTCGAGTGCTTTATATAATTGCAGTTCTATTTTTTGCATGTTTTCAGCATATGTCGTTGGGTGCTATGGGTTCGAATGCTGGTTTTTTTGCGTTAATGATGTCTACCGATCATATTTTGTATTACGTCATTATTGAAGGATACTTGGTTTTGACAGACAAATTACATGAAGCACAATCGCTTTCGAGTTATAAAAACACAAATACCTGGTTTCATAGTCAAGCATTCTTCATCAAACCTTTTTTTTTTATAATAATCACTGGTTGATTCAGTTTCTCTTACAAATGGAAACAACAATGAAGACGAGGATGGACAAAAAGCTAATATTTTTGTCTCTTGTGAATATTAACCCCAGTTGCTTGTTGTCTCAAACACGTGATTGTTTTTTGTTCTACTTCAATTCACATGTGATTGATAATGTGAATGTTGTCTGGTTTTGGTTATGTGAATGGTTTCTTTTAGTTGGCGAAAGGCACTATATTGTTCACTTGCTTTAAACGTGTGTATTGTATGCACTGTTGATGCATTTACTTGTATATATATATATATACATAACCTCTTGTATAGTGGTTGTATATATATATATACATAGAGGGAGAGGTTCATTTGAGAAAAGGTAAATATATGAGAAATAGAGAAGTGATCTTAGTCCTTTATTTGGTCACTATTTGCGGCTTTCACCGTGAAACACCGGATAATTTCTTGTGTAGTCTTTAGAAGATAGAGGTGTAGTTTCGTAAAATACGCGGGACGAGTTCATATGTGAAGTTCACATATGAACTGTACGTTCATATGTGAAGTTCACATATGAACTGTACGTTCATATGTGAATCAGTTATATGAATCTGTTAATGAGTTCAACTGATTCACATATGAACATACAGTTAATTAGTTCATATGTGAATCAGTTAATTAATTCATATATGAATCAGTTAAAAGAGTTCATATGTGAATCAGTTAATTAGTTCATATATGAATCATAAAGGTTCATATATGAATCATTTAAAAGAGTTTATATATGAATCATACAGGTTCATATATGAATCAATTAATTAGTTCATATATGAATCACAAATGTTCATAGATTAATCAGTTAAAAGAGTTTATATGTGAATTACACTGGTTCAGATATGAACATATAGTTCATATGTGAATTATACAGATTCATATATGAACTTGTCCTGTGTATTTGTAAAAATTACGAAATTGTCATTCTATTTTTGAAATAGTCGCAACTTTTGACCAGTGAAAGCCGCAATTGTTGACCAGTCAAAGACGCAATATTTGACTAGTCAAATCCAATCTTGACCAAATGAAAGACTAGGATTATTTCTCTATTTCTCATGCATTTACCATTTCTCAAATGAATCTGTAGCTATATATATATATATATATATATATATATATATAAATATATATATATATATAGGACGATAATCAAATGAGAACCACAAAAAGGTTGAAAATCGTAAGAACCGATCTAAGCCGTAATTTGATTTTGATCCTATGGTTTTAATTGAAAATTGTTTCACCATATGAAAGGGGCATAATTGTCATTTTGGTAACAAAGATTCACCAAATGAAACACATTCACCAATTGAATCATAATAAAAATTATTTAATTTTTTATAATGTTAATAATTACAGTATTTCATCTATATACTATTTCACCATATGAAACACACATATTCACCAGATGAAGCACACATATTCAACAGATGAAAAACATAGATTCACTAGATGAAACACACATAATCAACAAATAAAACATATAGATTCACTAGATGAAACACACATTCACCAAATGAAATACACAAATTCACTAGATGAAACACACAGATTCACCAAATCTGAGAAATCAAACCCAAAAAAACCCCAAAATAAAGAAATTTAATGAAGAAATTTGAAAAAGCACATATTTCACCATTCTTGAAAAAAAAAACCTAAAAAACAATAAATTTATGGAACTCTCGATCCATCTATTGTATCAATCCAGGGGTTGTCTCCAAATGTATCATCTCAATCAAGGCACCAGCAAATCCGACAGAATTCGAACCCCCTCACTGGAAAAATCCCATCGGTGATTTCAGGTAACCCGGTCTGTTGGAGCGACATGACGGTCTGACCACCGCCGACGGAGAGGACGAGTGCGTGTGTGTGGTTATTTAAGTGTTTTAGGGTTTAGAGGTGATTGAAGATGGTGGAGAAGGAATCGACGGATTTCGGCCAGGCGTTGGTGGACCAGAGGCGGTGGTTTCGCTTGTCGACGATGGTGATTGTGCGGTGAGCGACATCACAGGAGGATTTGGGATGGGGTTTGTGGTGAGGGTTGGTTTTTAGATCGATGCAGGTCTATGGTGGGTTTGGAAGAGGAAGACAAGGAGTAGAGTGAATTTGACAAAAATGCCCTTAGTTCCCCATTTTATTTCAAATAAGCACCTCTTTTAAATGGCCCTTGAATTAATCTAATCTATGGATTAGATTAGTCCTCAAGGTTCTCAACATATTTTTGGTCTTCACATGATTTAACCCCTATATATATATATATATATATATATATATATATATATATATATATGTGAAAGGGTCAAAGGCATGTCTGGGATAAAAACATATAGCGTTTATTTAATATACAAGCGGGGATTGAAAGGATATTCACACTCGATAATAATGATATCGTACAAAACAAAATATAGCTCAAAATTGTTTCATATATACAAATTACTGTTCAATAACATTTGAATGGACACATAATAATGATACCATACGAAATAAAATTCATTAAAAAAATGTTTTGTTTATACAACTTTTTGTTCATTCACATGTAAATATGAATTTATTGTTCATTCACAAGTGAACGAACAAATAACAGATAATATGTTTAAACAAGTAGAGCAAGTATGTACAATCAATACCATGCTTAGAACAAAGTAGGAGCAACTAAAGAAAAAAGAAAGTAGTAGTCGACTAGGCAACCAAACAGGTTAACACATTATGAGTGGCCCAAAACATCCATTTTTCTGACAAAAACTCTCACAAACACTATGGGGTTGTTTGCTTTTTTAAAAAAACATCTTAATGGCTCTTAAGTCTGAATCGTTCAGACCTTTTTACACACCACCTCTTATTAATCATAACTAAAATAAGACTTTAGACTTTAGACCTCTTAAAAAACAAACGACACCTATTCCTAGTTACCCCTACCAACCCATTGGACTTGGGGCCATTTATCTAACACTTACGTAGATAAGGGCTTATCGGTAAAATTCAACACTATCACTTACATATCGGGTAAGATATAATCTACCAAAACAATATGGTATGCAACAATTTCATGGGTAGTGCTAATCGTGGTAAGATCTTCGCCTTCACTTACCAGGTAAGACTATCGGTCCTTGCCTTAGCTCTTAACGAGTAAGATTATTGGTTCTTGCCATATTCATCTGGTAAGGTAATGTGACTTGGTAAACGTTTGATATCTAATAACTCTCAATTCTTGAGAGTTATTTTCTATCTTTTCATACATTTTTTAGCCTATTTTGTCTTTTTTTTTTTCTATTTATCTGGTCTAATTTGTTCTAAAATTGTGATGAAGTTCCAAGGATTCAAATATCGGTTTTTACTAATATTTTGTGTAGCAAAGTGCCACTTTGTCCTCATAGTGGCGAAGTCGAGCAACTTCAAGAAAAAGAGCTTGTGTCATTTAAGGAAATTTGATGTTTGAAGTTAAGAAAAACAGAAAATGAGCTTTCATGTAAAAACTAGATGAACAAGACAAATGTTTCAAGTTAATAGAAACTAGCACTTCATAAAAAAAGGTGCTTCTAATGTAATGTCACCATCATTTTTTTCTTTTAACTTCACTATAAAAGGAGCCATTTGAAGAGCATCCATCCATCAACAAAGTATCATCTGAAGCTCAACATTTACTTCTCATTCTCTCATTTAAGTTTTTAGTATTTAAGATGCGTCTGGTTTGCAGGATTCCCACAGAATTTGAAGGAATTAAAACGATCAATTCCATTTACCTATGGAATGGAATTGAATTTCATACATTCCACCATTCAAGAATTTGGTCATTCTATCACAATTGAGAAGGAATTCAATTCCATTCTATCTCACTTTTTCAAAAAGACAAAAAATATCTTCATCTTCCCTACTTGATTTACCCAGACCACTGCCACCCACCAAAACCGATCTGAACCGCTGTCGACCACAACCGATCTGAACCGCCATCGACCACCACCGCCGACCACCACTGATCTGAGCCATCATTGAACCACCACCGACCATCACTGTTTTGAACCACCGCTGACCACCACCGATCTGAACCCCGTTGACCACCACTGATCTGAATCGACATCTGAACCACCACCACTTATCTGAACCACCACTGATCACCACCGATATGAACCACCGTCGACCACCACTTTCTAAACCACCGCCGACCACCATCGATCTAAACCACTACCGACCACTATCGATATGAACCACCACCGATCTGAACCACCACCAACCACCACCAATATGAACCACTATTCTGAACCATCACCGACCATCAACGATCTGAACCACCATTTTGAATCACCAATCTGAACCACATTAGTTGGATTTTGGATTCAAAATTTTCAAAAAAAGGGTATTTGGTCATTACCAATATTTCATTCCAATTCCAAAGCTACATTATGTGAACCAAACAGACATATTACAATTCTTTTAACAAATTCCATTCCAATGTTTGTTAACCAAACAAGTGGTCAAACCTGATAACATTCAATTCCAATTCTTTCAAAGTCAAATTCCTTTGATAGATTTCATGTCATCCACAAACATTCTAAGAACCAAACACCCCCTTAGTAGCATTTAATTTCCTTGTCTTTCAACATTCTTTGTACCAGCTTCACCACAACGACAACATAGTGGTGACAACTTAGTTATTTTTGTGACTTTAAGTATTCTTCTTTTTCTACTATATTTTCTTTTTCTAATATGAGCTAAACACCCCTTTTGGGTGTAGGTGTGAGCTGAATCCAAGACTAAGGGGTCGTTTACTAGACACTTACCCGATAAGCGCTTATTGAAGCATTTACCTCACCGGATAAACATGGCAAGAGCAGATAATCTTACCCGGTAAGAGCTATGATAAGGATGGAGAGTCTTACCCGGTAAGTGAGAGTGACAATTTTTACCCAGGTAAGAGCTTACCGGGTAAATTGTTGTATACGATACCATTGTGATGATTACAATCTTACCCGGTAAAGTAAGCTAGTGTGTTGAGTTTTATTGGTAAGCGGTAAACGACCCCTAATAGACAACACTTAGGTGTTATCATTTTTACTAACTCTTAAACTTGCTTACTTGAGTTGAGATTTTACTCAATCGGACAAGCCAATCACTTGTAAGTGTTAATATTAGATCTTAGACCCAGAGATGAGTAGATATGGAAATACGGCTTGAGTGATGCAAAAAGATTTGAGAAAGTCTTTTTATAACCACAAAGAGATGCGAATTTTCATATGATTTTAACTAAGGTTCTAATGTTAATCGATATTAGTGTCACAAAGAGATTTGGGTACTAGTTTCCATACCGGTAGAGCAAGGGGTGTTTACGGTCTGGTTTGGGCGGTTTAACCCCTCAAACCAAAAACCAAACCACAAACAGCGGTTTATGAAATTTTCAACCCGAGCGGTTTGGTAGCAAGTGACCAAACCGGTCAAAACGGACCACAAAAAAAGACGGTATGGTCTGACCGGTTTAGGCGGTTTGGGCCTCTTATGGGCTTTAAACTAAAAAAAATATAAACTTTACATCCAAAATAAAATTTCCACCAATATAACATTATTAAAAAAATTATATCCACTATAAAAGAACGTTTATATATTAAATTAAAAAAAAAATCAAACAAGTTGAAAAAATGTTAAACAAGTCCACCAACAATTGTTGAATTTTGAACAATTATTGAGAAAGTCGAAGGACGATTTGGATTTAGATTTGAATTTTTAACGGATCTTAGAACTTTGTCAATTTAAATAACACAATAAATTGAGAAAATTAAAATTAAAGACATAATTCTTTGACGAGCTTTTTTTAATTGAGCCATAAAAGTTGAGTTACAATATGAAAACTAAATGTGATTAAAACACGCTTATTTTGGCGGTTGGTTCGGTCTAGACTGCTAAAAAAGGGTTAAACCGCAGAACAAACCGGACCGAATGGTTTGACTATTTTTCAGACTAGACCAGACCGTTCAAACCGCCAAAAACAGTCGGTTTGACTTGGTTCGACCGATTTGAGCGGTCCAACGGTTTTTTTTAATACCCCTAGGTAGAACTACGACTAAAAGAGGTGAACTTAGTTAAATCGACAGTCTTTAGTTGGTAAAAATGGTAACTTTGTGGGGACATGTGGTCACTCTCTGTGAGAGTTCACTTTGGAGAGAAAGAGATTCTTATACACGTTTTTGTGGCACATATTTCTGACCATAATGTTACTACAAAGGTCTTAGATAATGCTTATATCCATACCCTCTTCTTTAACTACTTGTTTCATTTTAGTCATTAATTAACACGACATCAACTTTCACAAATATTGATTATTTTCTCAAAGCCTGAAACTTGCACTAGAAGTTCCCGGAGATCTCCGATTCTTAGTTGTTCCGGTCCCTGTAGAAATAGTTTCGGTATATTATCATTTTATTACTTATAACAATCATAGTGTCCGGTATGCAGTTACACTCCTACTGTGGCAACATTAGTGGCCATTTTGTGGATCTATACAATTTCCACTATTAGTATCCACAAACTAATATCTAAGGTTATATCATCAGAAATGCCTAAAGTTGTCATCAAATATCAACTTATTATCACATGTCATCTTTGATCTATTCCTCCTCACCTCATCAATCGTTACAATCTCAACCATTCTCAACGGTGCCGACAACTATCTTCTAAGAACGGGACGAATCTTGAAACAATCGAATTGAATGTATATTGCCTTACGTGTTTCGTTTTAGTAATGACCATCAAAATATGCATTAAATACGAAATCTAATTTACTAAAACTATACATATAGTGTTATCTCATTATATTCATTTACCTCATAAATGAAAATCAATAAATAGACACCTAATAAGTCCCCTACCTTTAATAGAAGTGACCCATCATTTATTTTATTATTTTTAATAAAAAGAAATATTAAATATGTATGGACTTCTTTTTCCCTACATATTAAATATGTATGGACTTCTTGCACTAGAAGTTCCCGGAGATCTCCCATATTATTTTTAATAAAAAGAAATATTAAATATAAATTGATGGTCCATGATCACAAAACAAATGATACCGTTGAAATTTTGGACATAAATAGTGGTGTTTAATAAGGTAACATTTGATATGTAGGGTTGGATTGGATTGAATTTGATAACTAGACAGGATAGTATAGGACTGGAGTGGACAGGTTAAATGTTTACTTCACTTGATATTTGGTACAATTAGGACTGGATATGATAAGACTAGGCAAGTTATCCCTAAAAGTTATTTCATGATTTTACATATCATATGATAGTTATAAATGACACAAATCAAATAAATATTTAAATTACTTAATTTCTAAACATTTTTACACATTTTTCATATCCATGAATACCAAATTTGAATGAAAATTTTGATATAATTAATGGTAGTTTGAAAAAACCCGATTCCTACAAAGGAAAAACTATGTTTTAAATCGGTTTGGAAGATCCTTAAGAATTGACGGAGGCACGGTGAAAGTTGTTGCAGTGACAATGATGGTGGAGGTAGAGGAGGTGGTGGTCGGTGGACAACGATGACTGCATAGGGCGGGGAGATGGTGAATAGTGGTGGTGGTAGCGACTGACAGTGGTGGATGAGGTAATTATGACCGATGTGGTGGAGGTAGTGGTGGTGGTGGAAGAGGTTGATGTAGTGGATGAGGTGGAGGTGGAAATGGCTGATGGTGGTCGACGGTAGCTACCAGTGGTGACAACGACGACAATTGGCTGTAGTGACTATTAAAATAAATACCATATTAGAGATATATATATCAAACGGTGGTAGATTAGTATTTTTTTTAGTTTATGCCTTATCCTTGTCCCATCTTGTTCCACCAAGGGGGAATAAGAAAAACTTTGTTTGTCACGCTCCTTGTCCATAACTCATGTCGCACCAAACATGGAACAATGAGTTTTTGTCATGTCCCATGTCACGTCAAACGTGGGACAGTGAATTTCATCTCGTCCTATCATATTCTGTTTCATGTACCAAACACAACTTAAAGATTATTTGATGTCATTCATACATTTGTGATACTAAAATATTGTTATTTGTAATTCTATTCTGATCCTAATGTTATTTGCAATTCTACTTGTAGTGCTTATGCTTGCATTCGTATTTTCATTTACCAAGATTACGACCCATCCATTTTATTTTTAGAACGAAGTAGCATACAATTTCAAAAAGTTATAATGATTAAAATAACAAATTCAAGAATTTATCAAATATACGTCACAAATAAGTAATAAAATGTTTATTTGAAATAAAATATGGTTTTAAATATCTTTTAAAAATCAAACCCTTTAACATTAGATTAAATTTTATTTTCAAAATAGAGAAAATTTTCCATTTTGATTGATTAAATCCGTAAACTATTTTTTCTAATGAAGAAACCGTTAAACTTTCTTATTTTGAATGATTAAGTCCTTAAATATTATATTTTCAATAAATAAACCATCGAACTTTAAAAAGTTACATACGTCATTTTAACCCAAAAAAACTACATGTAACGACCAGAAAGGTATCAAAGTAAAAACAACCTGAATCAGTTTTACCGTTCCCAAACCCTACGACATTCAAATCCATCACACCCAATGACATCGTTCCCCCTCGCCACCCCATCATCATCTGTTCTCTATATTGTCCATCGTTGTAGTTGGTCCACGCCATCGATCTATATCTTTTTCATTTGTTTTTCTTTCTTTAGATTATCTCTCTTTTACAACAATTGAATGAATTACGTATAGAAAGATCAAAATAGAGGGAAAATCGAAAAACATAAAAAAATCAATCAAAATGAGGGAGATTGATGTAGGGGCCAACAACGGTGATAGATAGCGGATGACGATGGGGTGGTGAAGGGGAGAGATGACATTGGATACGAGGGGTATGAATGACGTAAGATTTGGGAACGATAAAATTGATTTATGTTTTTTCTTTTACTTTAATATCATCCTGGTCGGTTACTAGTAGTTTTTTTTCTTTTTTGGGTTAAAATGATGTATGTAATCAATTTTTAAATGTTCGATAATTTATTTATTCAAAAAATAATGTTGATGAAATTATCATTCAAAATGAAAAAGTTCAATGATTTTATTCATTCACCTTTCTTATGTATCGTAATGTACAATTCCATCGGTTATAATCGAAAAAAAGCTCAGAAGAGGTTTTTCAAAAAAACAAACGGATTTTTCTTCATATTTTTTATTTTTCTCAAGTATTTTGAATTTCAAAATTTCTTGATTCTGAGACATATAATAAACCGATCTATTGTTATCAAATTCTTCTTCGTCGTCGTAGTCCTCTTCTATTCTGTAGAGGTTGTTCAGTTTTTTACTAAAAATTGGTGACGGTGATCTGTCTAAACAGTAGACACAGGTAATAAAAAATAAAATACGAAAATAACCAGCCATAGAAATAAACATCAATTCTACCGTAATCATTCAAAATAAAAAGTTCAATGATTTTATTCATTCAAAAAAAATAGTTTAAAAATTTATTCAATCAAAATAAAAATTGGTTGGATTTTTTTAAACTTTTATCCTTTTAAATTTCATACACTAAGGCATTGTTTGGCAAACTAGCTTATAAGCTAGCTTTTCAAAACGCTACTTTGAGTTACGTTTCAATAAGCTAATTTATGGTTATTCAAACATGTACCAGGAAAAAAAACTAGCTAATAAGCTAGTTTATAAGCTAATTTTTTTTTTCTTAACATAGCCTAAAAATAATTAAAGCACATCATGATTTTTCTTTCAATTTTGACTTTTAAAGTGACATGATGATTATTTTATCATTTTTACCTGATTTGACTAAATGAGTCTGATTGCATGATTAATAATTTTTTCTTTTCCCATTTTTAATATTTAAATAGTTTAAATAATAAAACATGGGGTGCTATTTGCACCAAAAAGGTGCAAATAGTACCGTAATGTTTTCCGATCCAATATTTAAGTATCATTATTATATATACATTATTATTATTAATATTATTAGAGGGGCCCCTTATTAGAGGTATCTTTTATATATATATATATATATATATATATATATATATATATATATGTTTTAATATATATAAATTTATATATATTAGGGGTATCTTTTTATATATATACATATATATATATATATATATTTTTTGATTTTATAAATTTATAAAATGTATTTATATATATATATATATATGTTTTGATTTTATAAATATATATATATATATCTTTTAACCTATTATATATATGCTTTGATATATATATATATATATATATATATATATATATTTTGATTTTATAAATTTGTAACTTTTGATTTTATTTTATTTTATAAATTTGTAACTTTTGATTTTATTATAACTTTGTAAAATGTATTTTTCTTTTTGTAACAATTACATTTTATTATAACTTTGTAAAATATATTTTTCTTTTAGGGACCAATTCCGTAACAAACGTCATGTGCGCACGAACAAATGCAATACTTGAACGAAGGTCATCCTATCCCAATTGATTCAATTGATGTATTTTGGACGATGCTTGATTTATCACCGTGCAAATCTTTACAAGATGGTGACGTAGGTTGTGAAGCTGAAGTCCAAATGTTTACTGAGGAATTTAACAAGGAATCGAGATCCGGTAAGTTCAGTTTACTGAGGAAGCTAAAAGAGATAGCCAGTGGATCAAAAACATCGGTTCGTGAACCTGTTGTTAACAAGACTACTCGTGGACGACCCTCGTTGAAGGATAAGCTTTTCAGAAAAACTCATGTTGATCCCTCATTTCCGACTCATGTTGACCCGTCTTTTACAAGTGAAAGACCCCTTAGACGTAGCAGTTCGAACGCGTCTAGATTTGTTGACAAGGAAAAAATGAGCTACCAAGAACCAGCGAGACACAGTTCTTTCATGTTCAAAAATAATAATGCACATCCATACATCATTCAATTTCCAGCATTGTTTCACCCTTACATCAAGCAGGTACATGATGTGATAGGTGATGGAAATTGCGGATTCCGAGCAATAGCTGTCTCGATGGGTCTTCATGAAGATGCATGGCCCACAATTCGGTATAACTTGATGGAAGAGTTAGAGCAATACAAGATAGAGTACATCAACGCTTTTGGAGGTGAACACTGGGATATTACTTACAACACTCTAAACTTCTTTCGATCAGATCAAGGTACACCATTTGAACATTGGATGACAATGCCTGAAATAGGTGTCTTGATTGCTTCAAAATATAATGTGATATTACATGTTATAAGTATGACCGGCAGTGGGACGTACTTGCCGCTTAGGTCCACTCCTCCATTGTGGTATGAACATGTTGTTTTTACAATCGGGTACGTTAATGGTAACCATTATGTCAAATTAGATATGGAAGAAGGATATCCGTTTCCGGAAATTGTATCACTTTTTTTCCATCACAGTTATCGGTGTGCTGCTGGATAGGCTACCCCGTATTCAGAGCGAATAAAGAAGTACATGAAGCTTTTACGTGTTAATTGTACTACGGATAATGTTATTTTAGAATAATCGAATGTAATATAGATTATTTTATGTTCTATTTATATATTAAATTGCAATATTTATGTTTTATTTTTATAATTATTAAATCGCAATATTTATGTTTTATTTTTATAATTATATAATTAAAAAAATTAGTAATATTTATATTTATAAATATTTATTTATTTTCAAATCAAAACAAAAATATATAATAAAAAAATATATAATAAAAATTAAAGACAACTAAAAGACAAAAAACAAAAAAAACAAAAAAAAACAAATGATTTTTAGCAATCATTTGGTGCATTTAGCAATACCAAAAGTGTATTTAGCCTCCCCCTAAAACATATATATAATCAACCACCTTGGCTGCTTATTCATTATGCCAAAAATATTAATTTTGTAATTAGTTGAGTTGGAATTTAAACATATAATGTAACAAATTTGTTTGTTAAAATATTTTTGTATAATTTTAAATAACTTTACTAAAATAAATGGTTATTGTAAGAAAAAACTTATGATTTAAAACAACTTATATAAGTGGGCCATCTACATTGGCCGTAGACACACATTGGCCAAACCGAACAATGGGTAGGTCGTTTTCTGGTAATACACCATGATTTGAGTGTGTTTCGATAAACTACACGACGTACGTTCGATTTGACCAATGCGTGTCTACAACAATTTCCGGCTCTAGAGCCGTTTTTTCCAAGTTATTTATGGTGAAAACCTTCTAACTAACATTGTTGATGGCTCACGTAAAATTTCATGGAAATCCGGCACGGTCCGTCCGGAGGAGATCCCTCAAATACCGCCGCCTTTGGCGTATCTGCAAAAAATGGGTGTCGCGCTTAAATGTGCATAACTTATGCTACATGACTCCGTTTTAGTCCATGATGTAACACCCTGAATTTTCATTATATCGTTGTATTCTTGCGTTTACCTTTTTGTCGTTAAACGCCGAGTTTTGTTCTGAGAGTTAGTGTTTGGGTTTTGGTTGAATTGGGGGAAGCAGAGAGTTACGCAGGCTATGCCGCGGCTTGTAGACAGCGAGGAAAGTTGCGTAACCCTCTGGAGGATTCCCAGTTTATTGGCACGCACGGGATATGCCGCGACTTGTAGGCCGCGAGCTAAGCCGCGTAACCCACTGGAGTATTCCAGTTTTGTGGCACGTGCGACCTTTCCCGCGACTTGAAGGCCGCGGTGTAAGCCGCACAACCCTCTGGCCTACTTCAGTGACTTAAAACACAAAATATCTCATTTGAGATATTTAATTTTTCTGAAATCTCTCTCTCTTCAAATCTCTGTCTCTCTAAGTTTATCTTTGGTTCTTTCGATCTTTGGAGCTCCGTTGATTGCTTGTTTTAAGTGCATTGCTCGGGGTTTCGGTGTAGAAAGCTTCACCTTTTCGTCGTGGTCGACATCTGGTTTTTCGGGTTTTCGTATAAACCTGTTTGGTGAGTTCCTACTATCATTTTAAAAACTGTATACATATCAAAAGCTACCTTTTGGAACTCCTATATGTCTCCTTGGTTTCAGATCTAAGTTTTCTGCATATTTGATATAACTTGAGTTTTGGGAGATTTTAGGGTTCCCGATCATTTTCGATTAAAATGACGGGTCTATCTTATTTGAAGAAAAAGGATGTTTTACTTGCACATTTATGTGGGTTATTTGAAAGAATGTTTAAAGTTCATTTTGATGATTTTCATTCTCACCAGAAGTTAAACTTGAAAATGCATTTTTGTTTATAAATGTTATTTTATACCATGACTATCTATGGTTGGTCACCAATGTTGTTGTGACAAGTCTGCACCATTACTAGTGGATCCCTAGGTTTTGAGTCGACTGATATTATTTGGAGATTACCAAGTAAAGTAAATGTAGAGCTACATGTGCATTGAATTGCGAGGCTCTGGCCGTTAACAAATGTAGAGCTACATGTGCATTAAATTGTGAGGTTCTGGCCATTTATAAATTATAGAACTACATGTGCATTAAATTGCGAGGTTCTATAAGGTAATCAAAACGAAGAACTACATGTGCATTAAATTGTGAGGTTCTGGAAAGAAGGTTTATGACCTTATTTTAATGGATTGATTTCTTATCAACAGTTAACCTGGAAATGCTTATTTGATAGGCTTCCGTTTGGATGCAAATGTTTATATCTCTTGAAATTTATAAACTGTATGTTCTCACTAGGCTTTTTAGCCTAACACTTTTTCTCAAATGATATGTATATCAGGTTCTCGTTAGCGGCAGGTTGCCAAGGGTTTGAGTGTCGGGACTGATCTCGAGGGTTTTTGAGATGATTAGTATTGGATTCGTTGGGCATTTGTTAAGTCCCACATTTTTGGATGATTCTGGATCAACAGTTGATGTAATATAGATGGTATATGTTTAGATTAGTTTATTGTTGAAATCCTTATCCGTATCCAGGTTTTTGTAAAGGTTAAGTACAGTTCCCCTTTATGGGAGGTTTATACCTTGGGTTGATGCTTAATTGTGCAGTTTCCGCAGTTTTAATTTACCCTGGTTTTTTAGGGTGTTACAAGTTGGTATCAGAGCTCTAGTTTAAGTGATCTAGGCATGAATGTAAGATGTCTAGACTTAGACTGAGTATGTTAAGCATTGATTCGTGATTATCGGGTAAAACTAGGAAGATGGGTTGGTCTTAGAGTTGACGGAAATTGTAGTTATCAAACGCTGTGGTGATGGTATCCAGAACGGTTATGTATTGTATATTCATAATATCACTTAGCTAATGTTATTATGAGAATATTTATACGTGATTGTGCCTGAATTACTGTTTCTATGACATTTGGTACTGTAAAAGTACGTTCTTTCGTGTTTATTCTCTCGATCTGTCTCTTACCCTTCTCGTAATTGTGTGGCAACCATTTTAGGATGGTGAACAGCGCAGTCGACCGTTAGTCGATGGAGATCTGCGTGACGATAGTTCGCCTGAGCGAGATCCTGTGGTTGGGACGGCGGCCGTCATTCCTTCGCGCGTGCCACCATTACTTACTGGGGAAGTGGGGCTAGGACCAAGAGTGGTTCTGACGTCCACTAGTCCCGTTATTCAGTTAGCTAGCCCTCAAGCTGATATGATGACCAACGTCATGCAAATGGTGACGTCGGCCATGGAGAAACAGCAAGAGGTTTTTCAGAAGATGTTGGAAGACCAAAGCGCGAGCCTCAGAAGGCATGGGGCAGTGGTAGAGAATGTGTTGGCTGGCTCTGGGGGCGGAGTCAGGACTGAAGAGCCCAGGGTATTAGCTGGTCAAAATAGTGGGAGGAGATGCTCTTACAAATCTTTCCTAGGATGCGGGCCGCCAGAGTTCTCCGGTTCTGATGACCCGATCTTGTGTGTAAAGTGGATTCGAGCGGTCGAGCAAGATTTTGGCTCTTCCGAATGTGGGGACGATCAGAGGGTGCAGTTTGGTACCCAATTGCTTAGGGATACGGCCCTCACCTGGTGGAATATCGTTCAATCCACCCTGTCTCCTACTGTGTTGGCTCAGTTGTCTTGGGCTGAGTTTAAAAAGAAATTGTTGGAAGAGTTCTGCAGTGAAAGGACTATGGACCGAATCGAGAAAGAGTTTCGGTCTCTCGTGAAAAGAAATCTGACGGTGAGGGAGTATACTCGTCAGTTCTTGGAAAAGCTGGATTTGGTGGGGCACGTGGCCCCAACGGAGAAAGATAAAATGAAGGCCTATCTCAATGGCCTACCAGCGGACCTGTTATCTATGGTCCACAATTCTAAAGCTTCCAATCTCCGAGAGATGATTGAAGAAGCTCAGTTCATGGAGGAGTTGTTCTTGAGAAGCAAATCGGAGAAAGCGGTGGTAGTGTCTGACAAGAGAAAGTGGGAGAACAGTTCTGCACCTCCCAAGAGATCCCGACCTTTTGCCGGGAACCGAAGCTTCAGCAGCCAGCAGGAAGCTAGGTGGTGTCACAAGTGTCGAACCAAGCACCACGGTAACTGTAACACCACTCCTCAATCTTGTTACAAATGTGGTAAGTCTGACCACATCACCCGTGACTGTCCGATCAGAGGACTTGTATGTTACGAGTGCAAGGTACCGGGGCACGTGAAGAGAGATTGCCCTAAGCTTATATCGGGCAACGCGCCAGCAAAGAAGGAGAACCCACCTAGGGTTCCGGGTCGAGCGTTCCAAATGACGGCCGAAGAGGCCAAGGCATCCGCTGATGTGGTATCGGGTACATTTCTTATAAACTCTATACCTGCTCATGTTTTATTCGATACGGGTGCCAGTTTCTCTTTCGTATATGAGTTGTTTCGTCAAAAGATTGTTATGCCCACTACTAGTCTTGAGGATGCGTTAGTAGTAGAGATAGCTGATGGTAGTAAGGTTCTAATCCGTGAGGTTCTGAAGAAGTGTACTCTCGGTATCGAGGGAAGAGAATTCTTGATCGATTTACTGCTGATGTTAGCCGGAGGTTTTGACGTTGTGGTCGGTATGGATTGGTTGTCAAACAATCATGTCGAGATCGTGTGTTCTAAGAAGTTGATTCGACTTCCCAGTCCCTGTGGAGAAGTCGTTGTGATCTATGATGAGAAGAGAAAAGGTGAAGTGGCAATAATCACAATGGCAAAGGCACGCAAGTGCTTGGTAAAAGGATGTTCATCTTTCCTAGCCTACGTGATCGACGCCAAATTGGAAAAGTCAAATCTGGTTGACGTAAATATTGTGCGCGAGTTTCCATACGTCTTTCCTGACGACTTGCCTGGGTTACCGCCTGATCGTCAAGTAGAGTTTCGGATTGATCTCATGCCAGGAGCAGCCCCTATTGTTAGAGCTCCTTACCGTTTAGCGCCATCAGAGATGCAAGAGATGATGGCACAACTCCAAGAGCTTTTGGAGACGGAATTCGTAAGACCGAGCTCGTCACCTTGGGGAGCTCCGGTCCTGTTTGTCAAGAAGAAGGATGGCACAATGAGAATGTGCATCGATTATCGGGAGTTGAACAAAGCAACAGTGAAGAACAAATATCCGCTTCCAAGAATCGACGACTTGTTTGATCAACTGCAAGGAGCGGGTTGTTTTTCCAAGATTGACTTACGTTCGGGTTATCACCAAGTGAAGGTAAGAGAAGAAGACGTTCCGAAGACAAACTTTAGAACGCGTTACGGCCATTACGAGTTTCTCGTGATGCCTTTTGGCCTAACGAACGCACCAGCAGTATTTATGGATTTGATGAATAGGGTTTGCCGACCATTCCTCGACAAGTCGGTCATCGTATTCATTGATGACATACTCGTGTACTCTAAGAGCGAGTTAGAGCACGGGCAACACCTTCGCGAAGTTCTTGATATGCTGAGAAAAGAAAGATTGTATGCCAAATTTTCCAAGTGTGACTTTTGGCTTGAAGAGGTACAATTTTTGGGTCATGTTGTCACCCGAGACGGAGTGAAAGTAGATCCCTCCAAGATTGAAGCTATGATGAATTGGGAGCCTCCCAGGAATCCATCCGAGATCCGAAGTTTCTTGGGTCTGGCGGGATACTATCGGAGATTCATCCAGGACTTTTCGAAGATCGCTTCTTCCTTGACAGTGCTAACTCGGAAGAATGCTAAGTTTGAATGGACCGAAACACAAGAGAAAGCGTTCTGAATCCTTCAAAAGAAGTTATGTGAAGCTCCAATCTTATCATTGCCTGAAGGGTCAGAAGACTTCATGGTCTACAGCGATGCTTCGAAGATGGGTTTAGGTTGTGTGTTGATGCAACGGGGCAAGGTAATCGCTTACGCCTCGAGACAGCTTAAGATACACGAGAAGAACTATCCTACCCACGATTTAGAGTTAGCAGCAGTAGTGTTCGCCTTGAAGCTTTGGCGACATTATCTCTATGGCACGAAGTGTACACTCTACACAGATCATAAGAGCCTAAAGTATGTCTTTGATCAGAAAGAGTTGAATATGAAACAACGGCGGTGGCTCGAATTGCTTAAAGATTACGACTGTGAGTTGCTTTACCATCCCGAGAAGTCAAACGTGGTAGCCGATGCGTTAAGTCGGAAAGACTATAGTGGAAGTATTCGGGCTACCTGTTCGAGAGTCGAGTTAGTATCTACCCTTGTTGAAAGGATCAAGGCATCGCAGATTGAAGCCTTGTTAGAATAGAATCTCAAAGAGGAAGTCATGACGAAGCAGCGTTTACTCTTAACGGAAGATAGCCGTGGGGTAAAACTGTTCAGCGGTCGTGTGTGGGTACCTAAGTTTGGGGGTAACCGTGATCTACTGCTTGAAGATGCTCACAAGTCCAAGTATTCCATTCATCCGGGAAGTACGAAGATGTACAGGGACTTGAAGCTGCACTATTGGTGTGTAACGCTCTAAAATTCAGAGTAAATTAAAACCTGGAAATATGGCAACACGACATTCATATTTGGTATAAACCTAAGTTCGGTTATGGAAATTGACAACAAACTAATCTAAGCATAACTATCTAGATTACATCAGTTGTCAATTCATAATCACCAAAATATGGGACTTAAACAATGCCCAACACCAAATAATAGTCATCTCAAAATGGCTCGAGTCCACGCTTGACTCTCAAAACCCTATGCAACCCACCGCTAAGGGAAACCTGTTATACACATTATTTGAGAAAAAGTGTTAGGCTTAAAGCCTAGTGAGAACATACAGTTTATAAATTCAAAGAGATATAAACAACTATATCAAATTAAATCCTTCCAAAGGTTTAGTTATACAAATGGAGTTCTTTAGTACAAAAGGACAACCGGTCCGAAGCACATCTTCCGATGACGGGGAATACCCGATTTACCGAGGATTGTAGTGGAACACAAAGTAAGCCACAAATCCGAGTTATGAGCTAAGACATGGAACCATGGCCACGAATGCTTCGGTCCGTACTACGATGTGAGGGAGGCCCCCAAGGAACCAGTCATACTCGTTCACTAGACTGCATTTGACCCATGGCTAGTAACCGGTCTCACATAACCGTACCAAATGCCCCCGAGGATCAAATGCATCTAGCTACATACAATGGGGTACAAACATCCCAACAATAAGCCGACTTGATACCTAGGGATCCACTAGTATAGTCATGACTTGTCACAATATTCATGCGACCATCCAAGCTAGATAAATAGCTATCAAAACATTTATATTTCAAAGTGCCATTTTCAAGATTAACTGCTGGTAAGAAAGATAATCATAAACAAGATTATATGCATTCTTTCAAATAAGCCACACAACAGGGCAAGTAAAACATTCTTTTACTTTAACAAGATGGTACCCATCATTTTAGTCAAAAGTGTTCGGGAACCCTAAAATATCTCAAAACCCCAAGTCACATCAAAATGTAATAAACGGACAATCCGAAACCGTAGAGATATATAGGAGTTAAAAGAACTATCTTTGACATATATAACAGTTTAGAAAAGTTAGTAGGAACTCACCTCAGAATTCTTCTTCTTAACACTTGCTACCTACGACAACACCGAAAGAATCGGTAAGTCGAAACGCAGATAACTCTCCTATTTACTGCCTAAAAACTCAGACAACAGAAGCTAACTTCGAGATAATAGGTGGCGCAAAAGAAGGCTTTTGCGCGAACTGAAGGTGGCGTAAACTAAGATTTGCGCGACCAGAGAGTGGCGCAAAAAGAGACCTAGCGCAAAGAAGGCTTTGCGTGATTAAGGGGTGGCGCAAGAGACACTTTGCGTGACCCAAGGGTGGCGCAAAGGTCACTTTGCGCGACCCAAGGGTGGCGCAAAGGTCACTTCGCGCGACCAAAGGGTGGCGCAAATGCCACTTCGCGCGACCACTGGTCTTCCCTGACCGGTCGACCTGCTCAACCTGATTTCGCCGGAGCACCAACCCAGATTCCGGCCAAACTCAAAAAACGTTAAAACACATATTTGAACGGTAGAAAAGCTCTACAACGCGATTCTACACCGGGCACAACACTTCAAACGAAAGATTAAAGCTTAAACATACCTTAAATGACAAGAAATTGAAAACCCACTTCAAAGCATTCTTTTTCTCTTTCTGGTCTTCAAAAGCAGTATCAAATATGAGATATTTTAAATATCTCAATAATTGATATATATTTAAATCCAAGTTTCATTTAACCCCCTTGAACTTTGGGGAATGATTAACTTTAAACCCGACGATAAAATTGTGGGTGTTACATGGTGGCCGATAATGAAACTTGATGTGGCACGATATGTGGAGCGTTGTGTTACGTGCTCGCAGGTTAAGGCCGAACATCAACGACCATATGGGAGTCTTCAGTCTTTAGAGATTCCCGAGTGGAAGTGGGAGCATATCACCATGGACTTCGTGACGAAATTGCCTAAAACTCTTCGAGGTCACGATACCATTTGAGTGATAGTTGATAGATTGACAAAGAGCGCTCACTTCTTGACTATGCGCGAGACTTTACCGATGGATAAGTTAGCAAAACTTTATATCGATGAAGTGGTCTCGAGGCATGGAATACCATTGTCGATCGTGTCGGATCGCGACAGTCGGTTCACTTCGAACTTTTGGGATGGGTTTCAGAAAGAGCTTGGTACACGAGTTAAGTTGAGTACGACTTACCACCCACAGACCGACGGGCAAAGCGAGAGAACGATCCAGACGTTAGAAGACATGTTGAGGTCTTGTGTCATCGATTTCGGGGGTAGTTGGGACTCTCACCTGCCTTTGGTGGAGTTTGCTTACAATAATAGCTACCACTCTAGTATTGGAATGGCACCTTTTGAGGCGTTGTACGGGCAAAAGTGTCGAACTCCTGTGTGTTGGCTGGAAGCGGGAGAAAAGCAGTTCGCCAGACCTGAAATCGTACAAGAGACGGACGATAAGGTCAAGAGCATTCGTGAAAGATTGAAAGCGGCTCAGGATCGGCAGAAGAGTTATGCCGATAAAAAGAGACGGCCGATGGAATTCCAAGTGGGCGACCGTGTGTTGCTGAAGGTGTCGTCGTGGAAGGGCATTATACGGTTCGGAAAGCGAGGGAAGCTGAGTCCCCGTTTCCTCGGACCTTTCAAAGTGCTCAAGCGGGTGGGTTTGCAAGCCTACCAATTGGAACTGCCGCCAGAGTTGATCAGAATACACAACACGTTTCATATTTGTTACTTTCGGAAGTGTTTGGCGGAAGAGGAAAGCGTCATCCCTCTCTCTGAATTAACAGTATACGAGGGTAACCGTTGTGTAGAAGAGCCTGACGCCATCTTAGAGAGAAAGTCTAAGAAGTTGCGTCGCAAAGAAGTCACTATGGTCAAGGTGCAGTGGAAGCATCATAGGGGAGCCAACGTGACGTGGGAAGCTGAAGAGGATATGAAGCGAAGATATCCTCATCTTTTTGTATAGTTGGGATTTCGGGGACGAAATCATTCCCAAGTTGGGGAGGATTGTAACACCCTGAATTTTCATTATATCGTTGTATTCTTGCATTTACCTTTTTGTCGTTAAACGCCGAGTTTTGTTTTGAGAGTTAGTGTTTGGGTTTTGGTTGAATTGGGGGAAGCAGAGAGTTACGCGGGCTATGCCGCGGCTTGTAAACCACGAGGAAAGTCGCGTAACCCTCTGGAGGATTCCCAGTTTATTGGCACGCGTGGGATATGCCGCAACTTGTAGGCCGCGAGCTAAGTCGCGTAACCCACTGGAGTATTCCAGTTTTGTGGCACGCGCGACCTTTCTCGCGGCTTGAAGGCCGCAGTGTAAGCCGCGCAACCCTCTGGCCTACTTCAGTGACTTAAAACATAAAATATCTCATTTGAGATATTTAATTTTTCTGAAATATCTCTCTCTTCAAATCTCTCTCTCTAAGTTTATCTTTGGTTCTTTCGATCTTTGGAGCTCCGTTGATTGCTTGTTTTAAGTGCATTGCTCGGGGTTTCGGTGTAGAAAGCTTCACCTTTTCGTCGTGGTCGACATCTGGTTTTTCGGGTTTTCGTATAAACCTGTTTGGTGAGTTCCTACTATCATTTTAAAAACTGTATACATATCAAAAGCTACCTTTTGGAACTCCTATATGTCTCCTTGGTTTCAGATCTAAGCTTTCTGCATATTTGATATAACTTGAGTTTTGGGAGATTTTAGGGTTCCCGATCATTTTCGATTAAAATGACGGGTCCATCTTATTTGAAGAAAAATGATGTTTTACTTGCACATTTATGTGGGTTACTTGAAAGAATGTTTAAAGTTCTTTTTGATGATTTTCATTCTCACCAGAAGTTAAACATGAAAATTCATTTTTGTTTATAAATGTTATTTTATACCATATGACTATCTATGGTTGGTCACCAATGTTGTTGTGACAAGTTTGCACCATTACTAGTGGATCCCTAGGTTTTGAGTCGACTGATATTATTCGGAGATTACCAAGTAAAGTAAATGTAGAGCTACATGTGCATTAAATTGCGAGGCTCTGGCCGTTAACAAATGTAGAGCTACATGTGCATTAAATTGCGAGGCTCTGGCCGTTAACAAATGTAGAGCTACATGTGCATTAAATTGTGAGGCTCTGGCCGTTAACAAACATAGAACTACATGTCCATTAAATTGTGAGGTTCTGGCCATTTATAAATTATAGAACTACTTGTGCATTAAATTGCGAGGTTCTATAAGGTAATCAAAACGAAGAACTACATGTGCATTAAATTGTGAGGTTCTGGAAAGAAGGTTTATGACCTTATTTTAATTAGAGTCGACCCCGCGCGTTGCACGGTAGCAATAAATATTTTAAGTAAGTACTTGACCAATTTAAGATAAAACGTAATTTTTTAGTTAATAATTAATGAGATACATTTACAATGAAGAGTGTATTTCCATAAGTGGTTCATTTTCATGTATTGATAGCGGTTTATTATTATGAAGAGTTTGCGATGTATCAACAATAATTTTGATGTTATGTTATTTGGAATCAAACGACATGTCACACACTCATATCGTTATTGTTCTTTAGAAGATCTAGCCAAAGAAGGTGATAGCCCTGTAGATTCGTTCTCATGGTTTGATCATTCCCATTAAAATGCCGCGTGTTCGAATTCTTCTTCAAGATTTATTATCTTTCCGTCACTGTGGACTAACCAAATAAAATATATCATCCACCTTTTATATGCTACCTCATATTTCCACTTTATCGTTTTTCACAGATGTGGGATACACAAATAAGACATCTCATCCGACTTTTATATACTAACATCATCTTCCAAATCTATTGTCTTTCCGTCAATGTGGGATATCAAATAAAACATCCATTCACCTTTTACATACTCATACATTCTTCCAAAATTTTCGTCTTTCTATCAATGTGGGATAACCAAATAACATTACAATTCAAGATTTGAGAATACTTAAATATTCTTATGACTTATGAGATAATAAAAAAGACATTGCGGTTGAACATTTGATAATATTATATAAATTGATGAAATATGATGATTTGTATACATTTATCTATCAATTTATTTGCTTGTATAAATAGTTCTTTTTAAGAAAAATAAGGTCGGCCAAAAAGAAAATATTTAGCCAAATAATACTTTAATTTATCAAAATCCAGATCTCCTTATTTCTTATAGGTACCTTAATTATCCAATCTTATATTCTCTCATCAATGTGAGATGTGTAAAACAACACCACAATGTTGTATTTGAAAATACTAAGATGTCATCAAATCCAAATGTCCTCTTTTCTTAGAGCTACCTACTTTCTCCAATCTTATATTTACTTATCAATGTGGGATGAGTAACATCATTACAATGTTAGATTTGAGAATACTCAAATGTCACAATGCCTCGTCATTCTCTATGGTTCTTTCTTTTTTATATATAAAAAAAATCTAATTTTTCTACTTCTCAACACATCAATGTGAGATGTGTAAAACACCACCACAATGCATTATTTGAAAAATACTCAGATCTTATATCAAGTCCAAATGTCCTCCTTTCTTATAGCTACCTACATTCTCCAATTTTACATTACTTATCAATGTGGGATGAGTAACATCTCTACATGCTAGATTTGAGAATACTTAAATCTCAATGTCGCGTCATTCTCTATGGTTCTTTCTTTTATATATATATAAATAGATTAAATTTTCAACTTCTCAACGATTATGTCATTTCCTGACTCTTTGGTTCAATTATTGGTTTTTTAACATATTTATTGATTGATTTTTTTATATAATAAGAATCTTTTATTTTTGTTGCAAAAAGTTCGTCCAAAATAAAACTTATGAGTCATAACCCCATGGATGGACACAACAACATCACATCTCATTTCTTATTCACACCTCCTTATTCCAATATTTCAACTTTTCTCCAAAGTGAGATAGCCAAACTCAACCACAATTCACCATTTGAGAATACTCATATCTCAAGGTATCATCTCATGACCTTTTGGTTCTTTATATATATGTATATATATATATTGATGATTGATAATTTTTTGTAAAAAAATGTCATCTAAATTAATACAACCTTATGTGTCAAAACCCCATTAATAGACACAAATGCATTACATACAGCTTTCTTATGCACACTTCTTTGTTCCAATTTTTAACTTCTCACGAATGTAGGATAGCTAAAACTAAACTACAATCCACTATTTGAGAAAACTAAATTTTTATGATGCAAAAAGAAGGTCATCCGAAATAAGACAACTCTATGAGAATTGACACAAAAGCATCACATCTACCTTTCTTATACACATTTTTTTATTCCAAATTTTCAAGTTTTCACCAATGTGGGATAGTTAAAACTAAACTACAATCCACCATTTGAGAATACCCATTTTTCATGATGTAAAAAGAAGGCCATCTAAAATAAGACAACTCTATGAGAATGGACACAAATGCGTCACATCCACATTTCTTATACACATATCTTTATTCCAAATTTTCAACTTTTCACCAATATGGGAGGGCTAAAACTCAACCATTATCTATCATTTGAGAATACTCTCATGATGCAAAAAGTAAGTTATTTAAGATAAGACAACTCTACGAATGAACACAAAGTCATCACATTCACCTTTCTTATACACCTCTTTGTTCCAATGTTTCAACTTCTCACCAATGTGGGATGGCTACAACTCAACCACAATCCACCATTTTGAGAATACTCAACTCTCATGGTGCCACTTCATCACTCTTGGGTTTTCCTTTTATATATATAAGATAAAGATTTTAACTTCTCACGAATGTACGATAGATAAACTAAACTACAATCAACTATTTGAGAAAACAAAATTTTTATGATGCAAAAAAAGGTCATCCAAAATAAGACAACTCTATGAGAATTCACACAAAAGCATCACATCCACCTTTCTTATACACATCTCTTTATTCCAAATTTGTAACTTTTCACCAATGTGGGATAGTTAAAACTAAACTACAATCCACCATTTGAAAATACCCATTTTCATGATACAAAAAGAAGATCATCTAAAATAAGATAACTGTATGAGAATGGACACAAATGCATCACATTCACATTTCTTATACACACATCTTTATTCCAAATTTTCAATTTTTCACCAATGTGGGAGGGCTAAAACTCAACCACTATCTATCATTTGAGAATACTCTCATGATGCAAAAAATAAGTTATCTAAAATAAGACAACTCTAAGAATGAACACAAAGTCATCAAATTCACCTTTCTTATACACACCTCTTTGTTCCAATATTTCAACTTCTCACCAATGTGGGATGACTACAACTCAACCACAATCCACCATTTTGAGAATACTCAACTCTCATGGTGCCACCTCATCACTCTTGGGTTTTCCTTTTATATATATAAAGATGGATTGATTTCTTATCAACAGTTAACCTGGAAATGCTTATTTGATAGGCTTCCGTTTGGATGCAAATGTTTATATATCTTGAAATTTATAAACTGTATGTTCTCACTAGGCTTTTTAGCCTAACACTTTTTCTCAAATGATATGTATATCAGGTTCTCGTTAGCGGCAGGTTGCCAAGGGTTTGAGTACCGGGACTGATCTCGAGGGTTTTTGAGATGATTAGTATTGGATTCGTTGGGCATTTGTTAAGTCCCACATTTTTGGATGATTTTGGATCAACAGTTGATGTAATCTAGATGGTTTATGTTTAGATTAGTTTATTGTTGAAATCCTTATCCGTATCCAGGTTTTTGTAAAGGTTAAGTATAGTTCCCCTTTATGGGAGGTTTATACCTTGGGTTGATGCCTAATTGTGTAGTTTCCGCAGTTTTAATTTACCCTGGTTTTTAGGGTGTTACACATGACCAGTCAAAACGGACCTTGGAAGGTGTACCACACAATGGGTATGTCGTTTTCTGGAAATACACAATGATTTGAGTGTGTTTCGATAAACTGCACGACATAAATTCGTTCAGTTTGGCCAATGCGTGTCTACAACAATTTCCGGCTCGAGCAGTTTTTCCAAGTTATTTATGGTGTAAGCCTTCTAACTAACATTGTAGATGGCCCACATAAATTTTCATGGAAATCCGGCACGGTCCGTCCGGACAAGAAACCCCAAATACCGCCGACTTTGGCGTATCGGCAGAAAGTGGGTGTCGTGCTTAAATGTACATAACTTCTGCTACGTGACTCAATTTGTATAATCATTACTTATGGCAACGATGTCTAGGGTTATCTATACTATATTATAAAGAAGACATAAAAAACTCTTAAAAACAAGTCATAAAGCTTAATGTACCGCCATTTAATGCTAATTACTTAAAAAACAACCATTAAAGCTATATGTACTACATTTAATGCTATTTATTAATTTTCAATCATTATCTCTAACCATTTTAACTCCCCTAAAATCATTTCCCACTTTAACTTCCTAAAATAACTCTCAGCATAATTAAATATAGAATAAAAATCAAATTTTAAATATAAAAAATATAAAATATAATTAAAAAAATCTAACATAATATTTTATAAAAAAATTATATTATGAAACCAAAATAAATTACATTATATTATTAAGTCTAAATTAAACAAATTTATATAAAAAAAACATTATCACTCTTTCACAACCATCCAAAATCGTAATGTAAATCGACAAAAAACAGAAAATAAAATGAAACATTAAAATCGTGATGTATCTAGCTGCATTGCGCGAGTACACTTCTAGTACTTTATTGGTTTGAAAATAAATTTAGTAATTAATGTTAATTTATGCTCATATATATATATATATATATATATAGAGAGAGAGAGAGAGAGAGAGAGATAGAGATAGAGGTTCATTTGAGAAATGCTAAATATATGAGAAATAGAGAAATGATCCTAGCCCTTTATCTGGTCAACATTTACGGCTTTGACCGGGAAGCAACAAATAATTTCTTGTGTGGTCTGTAGAAAATAGAGGGGTAGTATCGTAAAATACGCGGGACGAGTTCATATGTGAATCAGTTAATTAGTTCATATGAAAATCAGTTAATTAGTTCATATGTGAATCTGTTAATTAGTTCAAGTGATTCACATATGAACCTATAGTTAATTAGTTCATATGTGAATCAGTTAATTAATTCATATATGAATCACAAAGGTTCACATATGAATCAGTTAAAATAGTTCATATGTGAATTACACTAGTTCACATATGAACATATAGTTCATATGTGAATCATACAGGTTCATATATGAACTCGTCCTGTGTATTTGTAAAAATTACGAAACTGTCCTTCCATTTTTGGAATAGCTGCAACTTTTGACCAGTTAAAGCCGCAATTGTTGACGAGTCAAAGCCGCAATATTTGACCAGTCAAATCCGATCTTGACCATATGAAAGGCTAGGATTACTTCTCTATTTCTCAAATGAACCTAAGGCTATATATATACTTAGAAGAAAGCTAGTTTGAGTCTAGGTATCTGAAATCAACACCTAAATGTCTCAAACTTATGCTCTGATGCCAACTTGTAACACCCTCAAATTTGGAAAGAGCGACTAATTTAAAACTTTCAATAATGCCTCAAAAAAAAGAAGATAAAATCTCTTACGATAAGATCACGCTAGAAATACGATTCTAGATTTAACCGTTTACAAAATGGATAAAGTCTTATATAAAGACTAATTAAAGTAGGGTGTTACTAAAACCCAATGACAGTCGCTAAATCCAAAGTAAATGCGGAAGACTCCGGGGTTGTTTGTTCACCTCTTAATGGTTCCATTAAGAGGCAACGTCTGAATCGTTAAGAGGTAAATCCTATTTGGCAAAAAAAAAGTTCTGCCTCTTAATGGTTCCAAAACCCTCTGAATGATTTTGTATCTTAACCATGTCTTAACCATTCAGAGCCCTGATTTCATTCTAAACAATTAGCAAACAACCATATTTCATTTCGCACTATATTATAAGCACCTCTTAATCATTCTGACCACTTAATCATTTTGCACTAAACCATTCAGCAACTGCCAAACCAGCCCCGTCTACCAAGTTATTCACCTCTTCGAGCACCCAACTAGCACTCATTTCTTCACAATGTCGCTAGAACTAATCCCAAAATGGAACATGATGCACATGCCGACAAATAAAAAGATTAGTCTACCTCCTAGTGAGTTTAAGAGTTTTCAACATGATTAAATATATTGTTAAAAGAAGAGATACAATTTAAATAATAACTTTCAAAATGATTTTCTTTAAATATGGAAACGACTCGTTTTCCAAGAACAGTCATTTTCAAATATGACTACCTCAATACAAAGCATTCCTTATAAAATGAGGTAACCCAAAACTCACTCAAAACATGAATAGAAAACAAACTCCCAATTTATAAAAAATACGGATAAAACTTTATATCCCGAAACACTCAAAACACGGGTGGGGCATAATACTCAACTTATAAATCATGGGAAAACAATCCATATAAATATAATGTGCCACTAAAAACATATAGCTAAAATTCAATACTCACGCGACCATAAAATGGAAAGAAATCCAAATGTTAATGCATGAAAAATTAAATATCCAAAATACTGCTGGCTGACAACGGGGGACACCCGTATCCATTGAGAGTGGAGGAACACAAAAGTATGTCACTCATACAACGTTAATCATATGACACTTCACGACATAAAAGCCCAAGTATCCCTACGACTCCCTTCAAGCTACACCAAAAAAGACAACTGACCTTAGTGAATATTACCATGAATATCACCAAAGGCTCGGCACAGTCGGGGGTTACAACCAAGGCATTGCCTCGACATGGCGGAGGCCCCAAACGCCCATCAACACGATAGCACAACCGGACTCAGCCCTCCTAGTGTACCCTTGAAAGGTTAAGGTCATAAAACATGGGTCTCGGAGTCCAACCCTGTAATACCCAATTGACCATCAAATAAATAATGACTTATGTGCCTATGGATCTAATGCAACACAATATAAGATTACACGACTATACAAGAATGACTAATGCACTCGAGCCTGTATTTATCATTAATATGTAAAAAGATGCATTAAGATGCAAATCATAAATGAGGCTCTACATTGAGCCATTAAAACTGGACAAATGTCCTCAAGACTCTTTTAAGTCAAGACCGAGCTAAAATGCTCAAAACCCATTTGACCAACAAATAATGGTCCCCAAATAATAAAACGCATTTAAACAGCGTTTATGCAGACACATACCTCAAAGATGTGATTAACCCAAAACTCATCACAGATTGGGACAAACGATTATCCAAATGGCTTATACCCTTATGTTTCCAAAATGTCTCATAACACAGAGACATGCATTTTCCAAATGGTTTATTAAATCAAATACACCAAAAATGCATAAATCATGAATTATACTTCATTTGTACAAAAATCACCAAAAATGCATAAATCATAAAATAGACTCCATTTGTACAAATATCACCAAAAATGCATAAATCATACTATTTACTTATCAAAATATTCGAATTCCAACTATGGGCATTCCATGGGATCAACATTTACCCAAGTTTACCAAACATGAAAACTTATCAAAATACTTAACACATTGACCATTACCAAGTAAAACATACTTTTCCTTCAAAATACACATTTTGGCATGTACATAGTTTTCACAAAGCAACTATAACTCACCTTGCTAGATTTAGGCTAAATCTAGGTTTTTTACCCCCAAAACTTGAATATCCTTTGATGAAGGCTTGAAATCTCCAAGCAATCTCCCTAGATCTTAGATCTAACACATCTACAAGGTTTCCTTCACCACACAAGTCTTCAAAATCACACCCAAGTTGAAGGATGAAAGGGAAAAGGATGAAACCATCAAACCCTAGCTTAACATTGAGAGAGATGAGGAACTTACCACCACAAAATACTCTTGGATCTTCCAATAGACTTCCATCATCTCGTTCTAGTCTTGAAAATCTCTTAAAAACGAGTTCATAGCAAAAGAATCACTGAAATCGGGTTGGGATGAAGAAGTTATGAAGAAATGAAGTTTTGGGGCTGAAAATCGAGTTTTATCCCCGACAAGACTTAGCGCGGGTTCCCACGCGGCCAAACCTGCGCCACAACCCGCCCGCTTAAAATACCGATTTTTGTATTAACTTGAAATTATACCTTTCTGAAAATCGGGGTGTTACAGATTTACCTGATAAGGGCCAGTTGTGATATACAACGATATTTGAGATAGACAGTTGGATTCATAAACTATCAATCTAGTCATGATACAATGATGTTCTACATCAGGATGAGGATATCAAGACTTGTGACCTTCGTGCTGCTTACAACATCTATTTACATGAATTGGTCGGCGAGACGGATTACCTGAATTCTCGAGAATATCATGTGAGATGGTGTTAGAGCCTGATTTTAGAGACTACACCATGGTACCAACAACAATACATTTTGGAGAAGAAGCACCCTTTTTTTTCTTTCTGTATTCACTAAAGCATCCATCACTTTTGAAGTTCTATATAATACAATTGCGCAACCATCTCGGTTCGACATCTCGAAATAAGAATCTGGTCAATATGTTAGGTTGCATGCTTTTTGTAAAGAAGAAAGATGGATCGATGAGAATGTGTATCAATTATTAGGAACTCAACAAGCTGATGATAATGCACAACTCTCCGCTTCCGAGAATCGACGACCTTTTGATCAGTTAGCTAGGGTTAATTACTTCTCAAAGGTTGTTTTACGATCAAGTTATTACCAGTTTAAAGTTCGGGAAGAGGATTGCATCAAAGACTCTGTTTTGTATCAGATATGTGCATTACGAGTTTTTACTGACGTCGTTTAGACTGACCAGCGCACCGACAACATTTATGGGCTACAATTATGTTTTTTTTAAATTGGGTTTAGGTTGTGTGATGATGCAGTAAGGGGAAGTTATCACATATGTTTCACATTAACTGATAAATCACGAAAAACAATACCCCACTCATGATATGTAATTGGCAGTCGTTGAATTTTGCTCTGAAGATTTGGAACATTGTCTGTATGGTAACAAATGTTATATTTGGTTGATCATAAGAATCTGTAGTATTTGTTTAATAAACCGGAACCGAATATGAAACAAAGATGGTGGTTAGAAATGGGTGAGTGATTACAACTTTGAAATTATGTATCATTTGGAGAAAGCGAATAGGGTAGCTGATGTTTTGAATCGAAAAAAAAAATCAAACGATCAAATTTAGATCCGACAAAAATTGACCCGTCACACTAACCCAACACGAAATAAACGGGTTTGGGTAATACATTTCAACCCGTTTAAGTAAACGGGTTGATACGACACAACACGAAAATTAAACGGGTAAGATCAGGGTCAAAAATTTTAACTCGAAAATGACCCGAATAACCCGTTTATATATATATATATAGGGGACGTATCTTTTGCAAACCAGTCAGATTGTGCAAACTTTGTGAACCAATCTTAGCCGTTCATCAAGTCTAATGAATATATGATTTTATTATGTTTCCTAATTTAAAATCATGATTATAATGAATAAACTTAACATTTCCTAATTTAAAATCATGATTATAATGAATAAACTTAACATTTTTCATATATATCACAATCATTATTAATGAATCATAATCATTATCCATAAATATATCTATTGTTTCCTAAAATAGCGGTTTGCATAGTTTGTTCAAATTGTTTGGTTTGCAAAAGAAACGCACCCTATGTATATATATATATATATATATATATATATATATATATATATATATCTTATAAGTTTTCTTTTTAATGCTTTGGATTTTTAATGTTTTAGATTTGGTTAGAATTATAGGTTTGACTATAAAATTTGGATTTTAATGCTTTTGTTTGAATAATTTGGATTTGTACTTTTTTGTGAATTTTCGATTTTTAATTTTTAGTTTAATAAATGTTAAACGAGTTAAATGGGTTAGGCAGGTCGGGTTAGGGTTGGTATTTTCTGACCCCGTTTATTAAACGGGTCGGGTTAGGCACTCTCAACCCGTTTAACTTTGAACCCGACACGACACGACACGTTTGCCACGTCTAATCAAATTGTTAGTATTACGAGCGGATTTAGTACCGAGTATCTTCGATGAGTTACAGAGATTTCGAATTGAAGCTTTGAAAAATAAATGTAAAACAAGAATGACTTGTTAGTATGATATCTGTCTTAGTGAAAGATGGTTGTGGATCAATGTGTTTAGAAAGCAAAGTGTGGGTATCTCGTTGTGATGACATCTATAAAAGAGTACTGGAAGAAGCTTACATGTTTCGTTAATTCAATTCATCAGTGTACTAATACGATGTATAGAGATATGGTACAATTCTTTTGGTAGCCGGTATGGAGAGGGTTATCACACGGTATATGGAATGATGTTCAATATGGTTACAGTTGGTATAAAGTAGGGCATCAACGACCCTATGATAAGCTGAAATCGTTAAATATTCCAGTTTGGAAATGGGATCACATCGTGATAGAATTTGTAACAAAGTTACTAAGAATGTCAAGAGGTTTTGATGTTATCTGGGTTATAGTAGATTGATTTTCTAGATCTATTCATCTCTTTATAATCAAAGAAACGTATTTGATGGAAAGGTTATCACAGTTGTGTATTAATAAAGTGGTAGCTCAACAAGATGTGTGATTATTGATATCTTTTGGATTGAGACAATCAGTTTACTTTTATGTTCTGAAAAAGTTTTCAGAGAAAGATGGGATCGCAGACAAAGTTGAGTGCAAAACACTGTTATATCTGAATGAAGTGAGAGAGACATAGTTAGATGGGACGAAATTTACTTAGTTAACAACAGATAAGATTGATCAAATTCATGAATGGTTAAAGATGACTCATGACTGACAAAAAAGCTATGTTGATAATCGTCGTATAACGATAAAATTTCAAGTTATGAACAGTGTGATGTTGAAAGTATCACCGTGGAAATGGATCGTTTGTTTTAGTAAGATTGGTAAAATGAGTCCGAAGTATATCGGTCCTTTTATGATTTGTGATCGGATTGGTGTGTGATAGTTCAATGGTTTGAACGTGTAGGGAAGTCGAGTGGTATTCTCAGTGTCTATTATGTGTTTGAAGGTGCTTGTTCGATTCTGAAATGGCAATACCGTTACCAGAAGTGAAAAGTTATTATTGATTTCAAGGTTTATAAGTTGGGAAATAAAGAATTTGGTTTGGTAAAGGTTTAGTGGCGTTATCATAAGGGTCAAGATGCTACATGGGAATCAGAATAAAAAATGAGAACAAAGTACCCAATTTATTCCAGTGACTGAATTCCGGAACGGAATTTCTTTAAGGGAGATATGTTGTAATAACCTTGGTAAGTTAAAATTTTATTTATGTAGAAGTTTAAGAGGTTTAAATTGTTATATGCTTATTTTAGAATTGTAGGGGAGCTTATGTGCTATTTTTTTATGTTTAAGGGTTAGTTTTAGAAAAGTGGGAAAAAACCCACTTAAGGGCTTTTCATCCTCTTTATTAGGGGTGCTCAAATTTCTGACCAACCCGACCAATCAAACCCGAAAAAACGTAAAAAAGCTTAAACCGAGGTAACCCGATACATAATCGATACAAATTTTGCTCAAACCGCATCTATCAGGTTGGAAACGGGTTGGGCCCAAAGTAACACGACCAACTCATCAACCCGACCAAAACTTGTACGCTTTTACTTTTTTATGGTTTTAAACTTTTAGCAGCTCTTCTTTATATCAATTCTCAAGTTTTCCTATTTTAGTTGTAGTTTAGATCTGTCCACGAGACCATGCCGATTAAAATCGCACGAATCTAACCTTCAAGTCTTCAAAAATCTTCAACATCGATAGAATCAAGAGGCAGGAGCTACTCTTCTTCTACTATTCTCTTCTTTTATTAGCCTCATTTTTTTATTTCCATTTTTGATTTTAGCTTTTTTAAACGGAATATCTTAGTTAGATTGTAAAATGACATATTAAAGCCTCAACCCGACCAACCCAACCCAACCGCACAGTTTGGTTGGGTTGGGTTGCACTTTCGATTGGGTTGGGTTGAGATTTTTCAAACCGCAAACATTGGATTGGGTTGTTCAAGTGCCTTCAACCCAGCCAATCCACCCCATGAGCACCCCTACTCTTTATCTTTTATGGATTTTGGTTCCCTGCGTTTTGTATCTGTGTGTTTTGAGAGCAAGAGAAAAAGGGTGCAAAAAAGTGAAGCTTTGAGTTTTACTTTGTTCTCTCTAAAGTTTTAAGATTTGCGTTTGATTGTGAGTTTGACTACCAGTTTCGATCGTTTGGGGTCGGTTAAGCTTATATTATTGTTTATCATGAACAATGTGAGTTTTCTTTTAACCATTTTCGAATTGAAATACGTTTATTATAAAATGGTTAACTCTATGATATGAAATGTTATCGATATATGATTTTTTGTGATAAATGTATATGTTACAGGATTATGTGATTATCGTGTTGTGCTAGAATGCCAACTATTTTGTGCTTGGGTTGTGCTAGAATGCCAGCTATATGAGGGTTGGGTTGTGCTAGAATGCCAACAATCTGTGTACGGTTGTGCTATAATGACAACGATTTGTGTAAGGTTGTGCTAGAATGCCAACGATCTGTGTACAGGTTATGCTAGAATGCCAACGAGGCAATTAATTGCGTTATGCCTGAATGTCAATAAAAGTGTTGTTGATAATTGTTTTATATATGAATTGTTTTGGTATAATTGTTCAAATAACATGAAACTTCTCACTAGACTTTTCGGTCTAACCCTCGTTTAGTTTTCAAAATATGCATTTCAGGGTAGGTGCATTAAACTGATATGGAAAAATGAAAGATGTGATCTTATGTGTTGAGTATTTATATGTGAAGATGGAAGATGATTATATGAAAGTTGCTTTTAATATCTGTAAAACAATTTTATGATATAATGTTTATTTAACGAAAAATATGTAGAGATTTTCAAGAGTTGGTTTAAATTGTAGAATGGAATCCAATGTGTGTCCCAATATGGTTTGTTTCATATAAATACCATGTTATATGTTATGTAAATTTACGTGTTGTTACAATATTGTGTGCATTATCTACAATTCTACATAAGTTTTTTCAATCATCTTTTCAAACATATGGCTATCTTCTTTTTTCAATATTCAATACATTTTTTTCTTTTTTATTTATAAAATTATAATCAACACAATAAAATTAGGTTACAGAATGTCAAAAATGTATAAGCATCTTAATAGACTACTTTATAAGACTTAAGTCTATAGAACTAAATAATAAAGCGTTATACTCAAAAGTGTTACAATTATTTTTAGGATGTTTTAGACATCTTAACAAGTTTTTAATACACTTTTAATTATTTTTTATAAGACATTATTTTGAAAAAGTCTTATAAAAATAAGTGTCCTATATAAAGATGTGTTTATAAGAAATTTCTCAAAATTGTCATATAAAATAGGTAACACAACACCTAATTTTTAAAATGTTATAAAAAATTGTTAAGACATCCAAAATCATGCCATACATGATCACATACATACATACATATATATATATATAGGGTGCGTTTCTTTTGCAAACCAAACAATTTGTACAAACTATGCAAACCACTATATTAGGAAACAATAGATATATTTATGGATAATGATTATGATTCATTAATAATGATTGTGATATATATGGAAAATGTTAAGTTTATTCATTATAATCATAATTTTAAATTAGGAAATGTTAAGTTTATTTATTATAATCATGATTTTAAATTAGGAAACATAATAAAATCATATATTCATTAGACTGATGAACAACTAAGATTGGTTTGCATAGTTTGTACAAATTACTTGGTTTGCAAAAGAAACGTACCCTATATATATATATATATACATACATACATGATCGCAGAAAAAATTAATATTTATTAAATTATTAAATTTACCGACGGATTACCGACGGATTCTTAAATGCCGTCGGTAATCCGTCTGTAATTACCGACGGATCACCGACGGACGTCAGAAAAAAAATTAATATTTATTAAATTATATAAATTACCGACGAATTTCCGACGGATTTAAAAATAAAAAAAATAAAATAAAATAATTTAATATCCATCAGTAATCCGTCGGTAAATATATATATTTACCGACCGATAGTCTATCCGTCGCAAAGTTTTCATTTCCGTCGGTGTTCCGTCGGCAATTACCGACGGATACTATCCGTCGGAAATTACCGACGGATACTATCCGTCGGAAATCTTGGTCGGAAATAAACAATTTTCCAGTAGTGTTAGTTTTAGATATAATGTTTTATTGTTAGGTCTTATAAAACACTCTATCAATACACCATAAACATTTTTAGCGTCTTAGAGGATCCCCAACAGCTTCTCCAAAATAAAGAAAATAGAGATTTTGGATAATTTTTTGTTCCATTAGATTCTCCAAAATTTTCTCCAAAATGGAGAAAATATGAAAGAGAGTGTAAATTTCTCCGAATTTGGCAAACTTTCAAAAAAATGATTATGATGAGACATAAATAATTTTTTATTATATTCCACCAATAAGAAACTTTGAAATGAAATGTTTAGAAGAAAGAAATAATATTTTGTTAAATATATATTATATTTTAATAATATAATTAATGCTGTAATATATAAAATGGAGAATCTTTTGAAGTAATGCAAATTTCTTAGAAACTTTGGAGAATTTGTTGGAGATGTTCTTATAAACTCGATTTTATTATAAAAATGTATAAAAATAATATTTATGAGCTCCTTATAACCCTAAGTTAAAAGATACCGATAACTATAACCATAATTTTAAACTTTATTTATAAATTATTGGATCAAAATAATCATATACCTAGTAGTAATAATTTTAATACCTTCATACTATTATATCCCATTAATTAGTAACCAATTATTAGAAATTCGCTCAAAATATTGTGAACAATAATTCATTTTAAATCGCCACGAGTCTAAGGGGTTGTTTACCAAGGATAAGAGTAATCATCCTTACCTTGTCAGGTAATATTTTCAATCATCAAAATGAATTGTGGTAAATGTCTTTTACTCTGTAAATGTTTATTGGGTAAAGGGTTGTTTGTTTACCTCTTAATGGTTCCATTAAGAGACAACCTCTGAATCGTTAAGAGGTAAATCTTGTTTAGCAAAAAAAAGGTCTGTCTATTAATGGTTCCAAAACCCTCTGAATGATTTAGTGTCTTGACCCTGTCTTAACCATTCAGAGCCCTGATTTCATCCTGAACAATTAGCAAACAACCATATTTCATTTCGCATTATATCATAAGAGCCTCTTAATCATTCTGCACCTAACCATTCAGCAACTGCCAAACAACCCCAAGAGTCTTCTTCTATACTTACTGGATAAGGTTCTTAGTCGTTCATATGCCTCTTACCGGATAAGATTATTGGTTCTTGCCATGCTAACCGGTAAGGTTATAAGGTAGATGACACTTACTAAACGCTCATCCAATAAGAATTTGATGAACGGTCCCTAAAGTTGATTAAATTTTTGGTCCAATAGTAATAAGTTATTATAAATTTGATCAGAACTACGATTTTCTCTTAAATAATAAATCAACAGCGAAAGATCGTATGAGAAGTTGAGTTAATGGTGAGAAGCGTGAGAAGTGGATCTGAACCATTGATCTCTTTTAATCTCAAGCCCTCCTATGAATTGCGGTTTAGAAGGGATTTGATCCGGTACATCTTGGTGCATCTCATCCTAAATTCCTAATGTACGTCCATTTCTCATCCAACAGTCGATAATCACTTCTCACGATTCTCAACATTAAATCAACTTCTCACCGAACCCAACCTATAAACCAATATTCTAATATAATCAATAAATAATCTAACACTAAAACAAAACATTCAATCAATTTTGAAATAAATATTTTTTTAAACGACCGGTTGTTATCATGATATATCAAACAAATAAACGACTGATAACATAAAAATCTTTATTAAAATCATTCAACTTTTGAAATAGGTTATAAATATATCCTTTAAAATGAATGATTGGATAATTTTGTAATTTTGCTAATCTTTTTAGTGGTCATCTTTTCATTTCTTTCGGGAGAGGAAAGTTTTTGGAGGAAATTTATCATTTATTTCTCTTTCAATTTTTTTTTTGGAAAATAGAAATTGGTTTTTTTAATCCCCACCCTTTCCATCTCTTTCCTTTCATTTCCTTTCCTTCGTCAAAATTGTCTCGAGAAGATAGTGTAAACAGCGTAAAATAGAGTCCGGATGAGACGCATTAGGTTTTTTTCTTGGGTAATCGTGGGTGTTCGAGTCAATTTGTATCCACCTTAATTAATACCACGAGGCTCTAAAGAAAACAATCAATGTCTTTGAGTAGACTGAAACTTACGACCTACCTATGGAAAGGAGTCCCAAACACTTGTACATTGCTAAATGCACCTCAGCTATTAATTTCTTTCTCACACACGTTAACATCAAGACTCACTTTTACATTTTTAATGTATGATTTGACCCGATCCTGACATACAAACAGTGCAAAAAGTTAGTTAAACATTTATGATTTCCAGTTGGTCAAAATGGTTAGGCCTTAGCTCATTCCTTGTGCTTTTCCCTCCCTAAAACAGTTGGTGTCTAGACGTGGGCTACACAAATAATTGAGCTATCCGTATACGTTTAATGCATCATTCCATCTTCTAGTCTTCCAAGTGTTTGATAAAATGTCTAGCTGGGCGATTTTCTAAAATCATGAAACACCATCACCACTGATCTTCTAGAATTCCAAGTGTTTGATAAAATGTCTAGCTGGGGCTCAGAAAAGATTTTTCTAAAATCATGAAACAGCATCACCACTGATCAAGCATGGTTCTTGGAGCTGTACCAAGATTTCAAAAGAATGGCTCTGATCGTTAAAGGATTAATAGATCAAATTTAATTAGACTAATTAGATATTAGATCGCTATACCTTATCGAACACCATGATATCTTTGCCAAACACAATATACTGTCACTATTTTATAGCATTGTTATCTGTAGATTCAATGCATCATGTTGTAGCTGCTATTTAGTTTGATAACATGTCTAGTAACTTGAAGAAGTTTTGAAAGGGTTTCAAAAAGATTTCTTTAAATTATAGCCATATGTAAGAAAGCTTGGTCTGCAAAGCTATAACAAGATTTAGTAAATATATACTAGTGTCTTCACGAAAACAGTCATTCCACTCTTCAAGGCAGAGGTGAGGCTTGCTTACATCTTACCCACATACCCTACTTCCAGGTGGGAAATACTGGGCTCATTTGGTTTGGTTTGGTTTGGTTTATAACAAGATCTACCCCTTTGGGTAGGGACAAGGTATGTGTACATTCTATCACCCACCCCACTCTACTTTTGTGTGTGATATACTGGGTTCGTTTGGTGTTTTTGTGACAGATATGTATCTATATATGGTGAGTTGCTTGGGTAGTGAATGTATCATTTTTTGTAGCTGATAACTGTTCGAAAAGCGTCTACCTGTGTTCATTTACGTGTTTAATTCATAAAGATTTGAAAAGGTTGTCCAATTTCTTGAAATAACAGTAATCTGTAACTATATATCTCCATGATCTTTAGGGTAGAAACAAGAAATGAAGGTATTAATGAGAAGCAATTAGTTAGTAGCTAGCTAGGTGTATATATCACATTTACAGTTGAGAGCTCAATCAATGAATGATAATTGCACCATTTTTTTTTCTCTTCAGCTAGCTAGCATTCATTCATATGTGCATGGGTCCCTCATTCTCATGTGATCTTGTTTGTAGCTATGTCGGTGAGCAGCCTCTATGCCAAACTTCCATGATCAGCTCTCATTATATATACATGTTACTAGGATTGCTGATTCAAATACTAACTCAAAGATGAAGCTCTTTGATCAGTGATCTATCTTATGTGTTTATAATCAAGTTTTGTAGTTTTTAGGTCTTTTGCATTGATGCAGGTCTATTCGGTGTTTCGGGCTGAAACCCTTTTGGGATTCTTGCTGATTTTGTTATTTTCTGGGAGTTTTGGTTATGGTGATGATAAGATTGTGGAGATAGTCGGGATTGGAGAATGTGGTGATTGTAAGGAGAGTAATGTCGAGAGCAGCCATGCTTTATCTGGTAACGTGTTGTCTGTTAACTGATTGCGTTTTATTTCTTCTTACATCACGTAAATGGGATTCATGATTACATATATATTCATTTCTAGTAACTCGAGATCACTACGCCAAGATCGGCTTTATAGGATGCTAAAGATGTCGGGAATGTAACCTACTACTAGACAGATTTGTAGGACTTCTTATTGAACCAAACAAATGTGCATCATGTATAAAGGTGTTAGATGGAATGTTATGATGTATTTGAGCATTCTAACAAGTTTTCTGGACATTTTTTCAAATGATGTCATATAAAAAGAGTAATAAAACACTTTATTTCAAAATCGTCCTAAAAGCTTGTTAGGACACCCAAAAACGTCATATCAACTTATTGTAACACTTTTACATAGGAAACACAATTGTTTGGTCTTAAACCCAAGTCCTATAAAACAGTTAAATTTAGACGTTTATCAATTTATAGTAAAACTTTTACATATGAAGCATAATTAATGTTTGGTCCTATAAACCTAAGTCCAATTAAACAGTCTTATTTAGACATATATCAAATTATTGTAACACTTTTACATAGGAAAAATAATTGTATGGTCCTATAAACTTACTTCCTATAAAACAGTGTTATTTAGACATATATCAATTTATTGCAACACTTTGACATAGGAAGCACAGTTTGGTCCTATAAATCAGTCTAGTTTAGACATATATCAAATTTTTGTAACACTTTTACATAAGAAACATAATTGTTTGGTCCTATAAACTTATTCTTGTTAAAGCTAATATTTTGACATATTTGGCATTCTATAAAACCGATTTTGTTGCAGTAAATTGACAGAAATATACATATATGTATATGTTTGGCTTTGTTTAGGGCTTAAAGTAACTGTCGACTGCAAGCTTGAGAACGGAAAGTTCAAAACAAGAGGGGTCGGGGAGCTTAATGGGGAAGGGAACTTCAAGATATCTCTTTCTCGAGAGATCTTGAAAGATGGGAAGTTGATGGAAGAATGCTACACGCAACTTCGCAATGCAGCAAATGCACCTTGTGCAGTTCACGGTGGCCTAGATGCCGCTAAGATCGGTTTCCTGTTGAAATCGGACGAAAAACACACCTTTGGACCGACAGGAAAACTTAAGTTTTCATCGGCTGTGTGCACTTCTGCTTTCTTGTGGCCTTTTTTCAAGTACCCTCCCCTACCACAACTGCCACCTTTGCCTAAAAACCACCCATGGTTTGGCCACCCTTTTCCTCAGCTTCCCCCACTGCCACCGAAGGTGTACCCTCCATTTCCGTTTCCACCGATCGGAGAACCACTTACACCACCTGTTTCTGTTGATCCTCCTCCTGTTCCGGTGTACAAGCCAACACCCGAGCCTCCGGTGGTTATGCCACCGCCAGTTCCTGTCTACAAGCCAAAACCAGACACACCAGTCTTCAAGCCTCCTCCAGTTCCAGTTTACAAGCCAAAGCCGCCAGTCGTCAAGCCTTCTCCGGTTCCAATTTACAAGCCAGAACCAAAGCCAAAGCCGCCAGTCGTCAAGCCTCCTCCAGTTCCAGTTTACAAGCCAGAACCAAAGCCAAAGCCGCCGGTCGTCAAGCCTCCTCCAGTTCCAGTTTACAAGCCAGAACCAAAGCCAAAGCCGCCGGTCGTCAAGCCTCCTCCAGTTCCAGTTTACAAGCCAGAACCAAAGCCAAAGCCGCCAGTCGTCAAGCCTCCTCCAGTTCCAGTTTACATGCCAGAACCAAAGCCAAAACCGCCAGTCGTCAAGCCTCCTCCAGTCCCTAATTGTGACCCAAAACCAAAGCCACCCGTTTACAAGCCTGCTCCAGTTCCAGTTTACAAACCAAAGCCAAAGCCACCGGTTTACAAGCCAGAGCCAAAGCCACCGGTTTACAAGCCAGAGCCAAAGCCACCGGTTTTCAAGCCAGAGCCAAAGCCAAAGCCAAAGCCACCAGTTTACAAGCCAGAGCCAAAGCCACCAGTTTATAAGCCAGAGCCAAAGCCAAAGCCACCGGTTTACAAGCCAGAGCCAAAGCCAAAGCCAAAGCCAAAGCCACCCGTTTACAAGCCAGAGCCAAAGCCACCCGTTTACAAGCCAGAGCCAAAGCCACCCCTTTACAAGCCAGAGCCAAAGCCAAAGCCGCCGGTTTACAAGCCAGAGCCAAAGCCAAAGCCAAAGCCGCCGGTTTACAAGCCAGAGCCAAAACCAAAGCCACCGGCTTACAAACCAGAGCCAAAGCCACCCGTGTACAATCCAGAGCCAAAGCCACCCGTTTACAAGCCAGAGCCAAAGCCACCGGTTTACAAGCCAAAGCCAAAGCCGCCGGTTTACAAGCCAGAGCCAAAGCCAAAGCCACCGGCTTACAAACCAGAGCCAAAGCCACCAGTTTACAAGCCAGAGCCAAAGCCAAAGCCGCCAGTTTACAAGGCTCCTCCAGTACCAATTTACAAATCAAAGCCAAAGCCACCAGTTTTCAAGCCTCCTCCTGTTCCGGTTTACAAACCAAAGCCGAAGCCACCAGTCGTCAACCCTCCTCCGATTCCAATTTACGAGTCACCACCATTGCCGCCGCCAGTAAATGATCCACCACCTATTCCCATTTTCAAACCACTTCCACCATTCTATAAGAAACCTTGCCCACCATTTGCTCTCCCCAAGCTTCCTCCTTTCCCCACCATTCCTCCAAAAAGTTTCCATCATCCCATCATAGGTGATTTCCCTCCTCTACCTCCTATCTTCTCTCATCCATAATTAATTAACACTTAATTAGCATGCTCTTAAAAAACAAATAAAGACTTCATGGTTGAAAACAACTACTTGAAGATAGCATGATGCATTAGATATTGATTAGGGTTTCTTTTGTGCATGATATATATGTGTATCATGTGAAGATATTGAATGGGGTTTGTAAAGTTTCAAGTTTGATTTTTATATTGTATCCATTTGAATCAATAATATTACTTTTGGTTGAAAGAAGTTATTGTTCTTCAGCTGTGATCTTGAACTCTAGGTTTGTTGCTTGTCTCCAGGGCTCCTGAGATTAGTAGAGGTACGTGCAAGTTGGCTCGAACACCCCATGGTTAACAAAAAATAAAAACTAGTTTTCATGTTAAAATTTGCAATCACATTAGTCTTAGAGCATCTCCAGATTCTTTATAATTTCTTTAAAAACAAAGAAGTAAAAGTCAAAATCTCTAATATAAATTACATTCAACTTAAACAGATTCTCTATTTTAGAGATTTCATCATTAATCATATTATTTAAATATTCTATAATTTTATGATCTCAATACACTTTAAAAAACTTATATAAAATGATATTAGTTCGACCCTCATTGGTGGAATGAATAGAAAACTCATTACTCAACTTATATAAAATGATATTAGTTCGACCCTCATTGGTGGATTGAATAGAAAACTCATTACTCTCACCTTTCTTTAAAGTTTTTGAGAATTCTCTATATTAGTTGTTTTCTCCATTATTCTCTATTTTAGAGAATAAGATAGGGAAGCTGTTGGATCATTATAGAGAACGAAAAGTTGATTTTCTTTAATTTAGAGAAACTGTTGGAGATGCTCTTTTAGATATCACACTACAAAAAAATTGGATTTATAAGACGTCAAAAATGACAAAATATCATAATAGACTACTTTATATTTAGGACCTAATTTTAATTATATGACCAATAAATTGCGTGTTAGACGAAGGATCGTGTGAGAAGAATAGTTAAAATGAGAAGCATAAGAAGAGATCTGGACCCTTGATCATTTTTAATCTTAAACTCACCCATGAATCGTGCTTGATACGAGAATTGATCTGGTACATTGTTGTGCATCTCACCTCGGTGCATCTCATCCTAATGTGCATCCAATGATGGAGATCCATTATTACGTTTCTCACCATAACTTTATTTCTCACAAAACCTAACCCTTGCGTGTCATATATAAAAGTGTTACAATAAGTTTATAGACCAATAAATTATGTGTCATATGTAGAATAGAAGTGTTTATAATAAGTTTATATGACACTTTTGAGCGTCTTAAATAAAGTTTTATACGACACTTTTTAAATAAAACATCATATTATGAATGACACTTTGGAATATGAACACATATTTTGTAGGACGCTTGATTTTATATGACAAATTTTCAAACAATGTCACATAGAACATTTAATATGATGCTTTATTTTAAATGTGTCCTAAAAAAAATTGTTAAGATTCATAAAAATATTCCGTAAATTTATTGTAACATTTTTACATATATGACATATAATTGTTTGGTCATATAAACTAAAATATAAAGATGTCTATTAGGATTTTCTCAGATATTTTTGACGTGTTATAAATAGTGTACATAACATTTCGAAGTTATAAACAAATTCTAAAAAATCATTAGTGAAAAGATAACATGTTACTTTAAGATAAATGAAAATACATTAAAGTGTAGGGGGCAAAGCGTAAATAGCACCATCCCAAACCATACGGTCAAAGTTCTACTAGCTCTATGCATGCACACCGTACGATGACAAACACGTGTTCCTGTTTGACGGTTCAGATTAATTTCGTAAGTTGATCCACTTTCACACGCTGCTATATGAATGCGTCGCTCTATTTTACGGTGAAACGCTGTGAAAGTAAATTAGGGCAAAATTAACAATGGCAAACCCTAAGGTTTTCTTCGATATGACCGTCGGCGGTGCATCGGCCGGCAGGATTGTAATGGAGCTGTTCGCCGACACAACTCCAAAAACCGCCGAGAACTTCCGTGCACTGTGCACCGGTGAGAAAGGAAACGGCACATCCGGCAAGAAGTTGCACTACAAAGGATCGTCGTTCCACCGTGTGATCCCCAATTTCATGTGTCAGGGCGGCGATTTCACCAGAGGTAACGGAACCGGAGGGGAGTCCATCTACGGCAATAAATTTCCCGATGAAAATTTCATCAAGAAGCACACCGGACCAGGAATTTTGTCCATGGCTAATGCCGGTCCAAACACGAACGGATCGCAGTTTTTTATCTGTACCGCTAAAACCGAATGGCTCGATGGCAAGCACGTCGTGTTCGGGAAGGTTGTTGAAGGAATGGATGTTGTGAAGGCGATCGAGAAGGTTGGATCTGATCGCGGAACCACTTCCAAGCCCGTTGTGATTGCCGATTGCGGTCAATTATCTTAGATCCTTATCTAATTTCTTGCTTTAAATCTCTATTTTGACATACATTTCTACTGGTTGTGTGAGATTTTATTTGAATCTTACAATAGGTCGATCAGTGAGGTAGCTAGTTGGTATCAAATAAAATTAGGTTTAGCGGTTTTCATCTTCGAATAATTCGGAGGTATTATCTTTTGCGTATGCATGCTTAATGAAATGGTAGATGGTGATCACTTCAGATCTAATATTTTCTGTGTTGCCTTCTCTGCAATTTCATATCGGTGGCAACATTTTGACATTTTTTTTATTAGCAACATGGATCGTTTACCAAATGCGCACGTACATGAGTTACCGTTCTCACTTACACATTTCTATTCATGTTTGTCTCAAAATAAAATAAGTGTCAACTTTTAAAAAGTAGATAGCTAAATTCTCACATTTATTCTTAATTAATGCACAAATACATAAGAGTTGTGAATAAAAAAGAAACATTAAATAAGGGTAAAAATGTCATTTGATACCAAAAATTGGTAATAATTATGCATGTCTAAAACTATGTGCCAAGTCAATTGTGGACACTTAATTTTTGACGGAGGGAGTAAAAGTCTTCTCCAAAACTTGTTAGATAAAAACCTTGGTTGTTGCTATTATACTTATTTGGTTAAGTGACGTGGTAAATCAGTGAATGGCCCCAAAATCATCATGATAGGTAACCTTACGGTAGCACAGTCCGTCACTGCTTACCCCAAGTTATATTACCTTAACCGATGAATATGGTAATAACCAATAATCTTACATGGTAAGGAGCGAAAATAATGGGTCGAGAGTCTTACTTAGAAAGTGAAAGTGAGGGTGACGGTTCTTAAAAAAAAAAAAAAAAAAAATATGGGATAAAAAATGTAATCTACTTTTTTTGAGGTAATTACAGTTTTTGTTCATTTCTGAAATTCTGGTTTCATCCCTGGAATTTCAGTTATTACCAAATCTTTTCTTAAAGTTTGTAGTTTGTTATGGTTTTCATCCTTCTCAATAAGGGTTGTTTGTTTTAAAAAAAAAAACTCTTAATGACTCTTAAGTCTGAATCGTTCAAACCTTTTTACACACCATCTCTTATTAATCATAACTAAAATAAGACTTTAGACCTCTTAAAAAACAAACGGCACCTAAGGGTCATTATATTTCAGCCATGAAGTACCCCTCGTACGAGGGTATTTGGTCTTTTTATCTTTTCCCCTCTCTTTTTTGACCTTTTTCCTTTCTACCAGAAAGCTTAAACTCAAATCATCTTCAAAGTTTCATTAACAAACATAAATTTTTTAACATGTAGTTGAATCAAAATCAATGGGTTAAAAAACACAAACAAATGAATAAAACCTTGGTTCCGAGTCCATTGAAGATATATTGGTTGAATTAAATAAAAATGAAATTCAATATGAAAAAAAAAAAACCTATTTCGACCTTTGTTATTGCTACCAAATTCTTGTTCACAATATTAGTTGCTCTGCACCTTGGATCCCCACAAACGGTGTTATTTCTTAAGTTACTCCAAAAGAAATAAATGACATATAATATACCACAATTTCCTCCATCAGCAACCACCTTTAAATGCTTGAATACATTTTGAATCTACTTCGCTGCTTATAAACATATAACTACATGATTGAAGTAGGAATGGCAACGGGGCGGGTTTGCCGTCCCCGAAACCCATCCCCGTCCCCGTCGGGTTTTTATTCGGGGCGCCCCGTCGGGGATTTTTTATGCCCCGTCCCCGAACCCGACCCGATGGGGAATCCCCGAACCCGACCCGATAATTTAATATTTTATTTATATAATTATATATATAATTTCATAATATATATAATTTTATATAATATATATATATAAATAATTTTATATATAATTTTTATATAATATATATAATTTTATTATAATATATATATAATTTTATTTTTAATAATATAAATATATACATCGGGGCGGGGATACCTTGCCCCGTCCCCAAACCCGAACCCGAAAAAATCTCCGTTACCCGACCCGGCCCGAAATTGTTTAACCCGACCCGACCTGAACTTAGTCGGGTTTCAGGTTTCCCCGTCCCTAGATTGAAGTTTGTATCATAAGCATGTGGAATACACTCTTAAAAGTGAATAATTAAATAACATAAGTTTTCTCAAGTTTTGACTATCATAGTAAACGGTATTCAAGTTTGACATATCTTTTAGCAAAAGGGGCCTTCCATAAGTTATCAAACATTATCCAAAAATATGTAACAAGACGATCGAAAGACACCACCGCCTTGTAACTATTGTTTCAGATTGGGGTTATGTTGTGAAAAAACTAAAATGCCATGAAGGGCACATGGGGATACTTAACAGCCGGATTATAAGGACCGTTAAGATAGAGACTAATACCATAATGCCAATGCAAATAATAAGGAAATATTTGAAATAAATGAAATCGAGGGACGAAAACAAACTTTTGAACAAACTACAGGGACGAAAAGTGTAATTAATTTTTTAGAGTAAATTACAAATGTTGTCCCTGTGGTTTGATGCTGATTACGATGGGGTCCGTGAACCCTAAAATTCGTGGACATGGTTCTTGTGGTTTCACTTTTGTTACGATGGAGGTCCCCAAAACTAACTTCGTTAAAATTGTTCCGTTCACCCCCATGTAACACCCAGAAATTATAGATAAGTAAATTCCATGTTTTGTGTGTGTATTTTATTTTATTAATTAATTAAAAGCTTATTTAGTAACTATATGAATTATGTGTTATTTTATTTAATAAAAAGCTTTATTAAATAATATTATATGAATTAAAATGTGTTGCGTTTAAAAATAGTAAAAAATTAAATGAAATAAATGGATCATGATTACTTTTAATTAACAAGATTATTTAATAAATTAAATTGTATGGACTAAGTTTATAATTAATTTAGAGTTAATCATGGATTTGGTCCCTATGGTTTGTTGGGTTTTACGAAAATGGTTCCTAAACTTCATTTATTACAGATTAGGACTCGACGTATGCCGTTTTGTAACGAATTGGTCCCTCACTCTAACGGCCATCCATTCATCCATTAAAATTAAGGGCATTTCTGTCATTTTGCCTTTTTGCCTTTTGTTTTTTTGTCTTTTTCTTATTTTTGTAAAAACCCCTAAACTCTAAGGACCAAATACGTAATAACTTTATATATTTATACTACCTTAATATGCATTTACACTAGAGTTGTTCATGGACGGTAAGGCCCGCTAGACTCGGCCCGCCCAGCCCATTACAAAAGTGGGCTTGGACAACCATTTTAGAAAATATGGGCGGGCTTGGGCGGGACCGTTCAAGTTAACGGGCGGGCTCGGGCTATGAAAAAAGAATTTTGGACAGGCCCGCCCGGCCCGTTATACAATTATAACCAATTATTTTTTTTATATAATTAATATTGTATTAAAAAAAGTTCAGAAGTGGTTTTTGGTTGGACTACCTCTACTATGTACCAACCACCGTCTAAATATATAATATATGTGATATTTCATATAATACGTTTATGATCTTGATCTTGAAATATTAGGTAGTTAATATTTTGTTGTTGAGGAATCCGAACTTCGGAGGGTGATAATCTTTGGAGAGGAAAAATCCATACTCTATATTTTGTGAAAAAATCTTTTTCTTACGTTATATACATTAGTATATTTACGTTATTTTAGTTGGAAAAAATTATGTATTTTGGATAATTTTACACAACTTACCATTTTATATAAGTTTTTTTTAAATGTAAATTTTCAGGCCCGTTAACCCGTTGGCAAGCCCGGCCTGTTAATAGGACGGGTACAGGCAAGTTCTCAAGCCCATAAAAACGGGCTTGGGTTTACTGTATTAGGCCCGTTGGACAGAAAATATATGTTAGATCCGGCCCGTGGCCCGCCCAAGCCCGCAAATGATCACCTCTAATTTACACCAAATGTCTTATTCAATCATGTTTGAGTTTACACATCAAACGTCGTTTATAAAGAAATTTTACGCGATGAATAAGGTACAATCAACTAATTACTATTACACACTGGTACAATATGTTTCTACTTAAAATGATTATGTTTTTTTTTGCAGGGCATGCTTACAGATTGATACTTCACGTGGCTTATCATATTATAAATCTATGTTTGTGCATTTTACATATGATTATAACGTCTGTTTTGTTTAGTCATGGATTTCAAAATTTTTAACGAGTTGTTAATATATGGATTTAGAAATTCAGCACTTTTGTGATTATTTTCTAGATATCTTGTCAACCGTATTTTATTTAGTAATTATTTTGCAATTAAACCACACAAATCTATCAAAAACTGAGAGAAAGGTGTATAATAAGACGAACAAAAACATAAGTGTCAGATTAATTATTTGAAACATAATTAGGATTCACTCGCGTTGCATCGCGCGGGTAGACAACTAGTACATATATATGTATATATATATATACACACACACACACCTAATATCACAGGGACGTCGTCCCTAACATTTTTTGCTCTGATGAAGTGTGAACCCCTCCCTCCGTCGTCCCAGTGACCCCCCCCCCCCCCCCCGTTGCAAGTGTGTAGACCGAATATAAATGTCAACTAATCCTCTCCCCCAAATCCCCCTCTCGTCCCTCCTCCATTTTTTCCGACGAGATCCCCCTCCCCCATTTTTCCGATGTAGCTCTCCACACACCACTACCTCTTGTTTTTTTTCTTCACAACGGCCACCACCACCACCACCATCTTCCTCCCACTGCTTCCTTTTATGGAGATGGTGTTGGGGCATGGTAGTTGCAGGGGAGGGATGGTGAGGTTTCACAGAAATGGTGTTGGGCTACCGGAGTTTGCAGGTAAGGGATGGGGGTGGATGTTTGAGTTTTACATAGATGGTGGCAGTTTGAGTTTGTCATGGGGGAGGTCACGTCGGTGGTACGTTGTCATCGATCGGGGGAGGTAACTGGTTATGTTTGTGTGTGTATGTATATATACACACATACATATATGTATATAATGGTGGAGGTTGGAGGTAAGAGGATGGTGTTCGCCGGAGGTTAAACAGAGACGAAAAGCTTCGCCGGACGGGGTTTCAATAAACGAGGGAGGAGAAGAAGAAATGGGTTCGTTGGACGGGAATAGGAGGTGGTGAATGATGAGTGGTGGGATTCGTCGGAGTTGGGTAAGGTCAACCCGGAGGTGGTACCAGCGAGGGGGATGGGTTCACGTCGGGCAGAGAGAGAGAGAAAGAGGGGTTAATTACTGAGTGGTCCCTAAAGTTTGGGTTATCTACAAAAAAAATCAAAAAAATAAATTTAAAATAAAGAAAAAGAAAAATGACGAAAAGACCCTCATAGTTAACGGATGAAGTGGATGGTCGTTAGGGCGAGGGACCAATTCGTTACAAAACGACATACGACAAGTTCTAATCTGTAATAAATAAAGTTTAGGGACCTTTTTCGTAAAAACCAACAAACCACAAGGACCAAATCCATAATTAACTCACTAATTTAAAATGCTTATTTAATTTAATCTATGGACTTTGCACAGTGGCCACGAAATTGGGACTTAATATACAAACAAATGTTAGGCCAAGTTTGAAGTCTAAATAAAATTACAGAACATTGGGCCTAATAATGCTGATGGGCTCCCTGGGTATGAAAGCGAGGCCCCATGCGTGAAAGCAAGGCATAAATCGGTTGTTGAGTTGTAGGTTCAGGCGACTTGGCTTGCACGACCCCCGATCGCATTGCCAAGGTCGCATACAACCATTTTTGGTCAAAAATGTGATTTAAGGACTTTTCCTTAAGTTTGGATAGGACTCATAGGTGGGGAGAGCTTTAAGACTAACAGAATTACACTAATTAAAGATTGTAATAATGATAAGGACAATTCTTATGTGTGATATATTCAAAATTTTATATGGCCAAAGCTATTATGAATATATTGTTACGTAAGTTTACTTGATATTGCTAATGTTGCCGTAATTAACAATGTTTGATTGCTCGATATTGCTAATGTTGCAATGGTTAGAGAAGATGGTCAAGGTAGGGTTCGTCGGAAAAGGGGAAGGGGGTCATACACAGGTTTGGTTTCAGGGAAAAGGGTGTTTTTTTTCTTCTGAAATGACTAAAATGCCCCTCATATGAGAAGTCACGTGAGACTTAGGGGGTGTTTGGGATTGCTTATTTAAAACAACTTATGTTTATTTTAAAAAGTGCTTATCAACTTGTGCGGTGTCAAACCGGAGTTTTAAAAAAGGTGTTTGAATTAGCTTATTGTTGTACCAAAACGTAACAAGTTGTTATTTAAAGGTGTTTGGGATTACTTATACATATAAAATAACTAAAAAAGTCATAAGCACTTTTCAAATAAGTTGATAAGTTAAAACCAAATGACTTATCAAAAAGTGTTTTTCAACGGTTTGGCACCGCTGTTAAGTGCATTTTATGCACCTAACTTTGTATATTCTAGTTGCATTTTTCTTTATATTTTAGTGTTTGCTTTAGATTTTTCATGCATTCTCGCTAATCACGGTTGTAAATTCTTTTGGGGATAGTTTTTATGCTTTTGGTATATATTTTGTGCAGATTGTGCGTTCTAAAGGTGAGGTAGGTGAAGGTGTGCTCGAGGAGAATGAAGAGAAGAAGAAGATGATCGAGAGTAAAGAGGAGAAGCCGTTGAAAGAGACGAAGTCGGAAGGAAATAGCTGTTCTCCACGCTTCGCGGACGCGAAGAAATACAATTGATTCAAGTTTTAGAGTTTCTGTCACGGTTTCGCGGGCGCGAAGATTTATTCGGGGTCGCGAAGCACTGCTCCAGAAACATTCTTTTTATTTTCTGCTGCACCTTCACGGGCGTGAAGTTTTCTTCACGGTCGTGAAGGTCTTTTGGGCTTATTCTTTTGTTGGGCTTTTATTTGGCCTTTTTAGCTTAGACTTTTAAAAACCCTTTAGGTTTGTTTTTTTTAGGGGAATATACACGTTTTTGAATTTGGAGAGAAGGGGGAGTCGACTTTTCTTTGGCTTGGGAACAAGTTCTTGGCCGATCTCCAAGATTTGGGAAGAAGATTGCAGTACAAGCTTAGGCCATTGGGATCCGATTCACCATCGGTTTTCCATATATCTAGTATCTTCTTCCCTATTCTCTTTAATTTATTTAGTTGAATTCTTGTTTTTGTTGGAAGATTGTTAGTTATCTAATCATTCTTGAATTTCTTCATCAATCCTTCCTTTACTCTTGTTTATTTCCATCAAGTTTTAGTTTTTCTACATCTCCCTATGTGTATTTCATTATCTTTCTCCCTTTTGTATCTATATTCCTTATTCTCTACCCTAATTTTCTACCATTGATTCTTCTCTTGCTCTTTATCTTAATTTACTGCATTTCTTTAATTTACTGCACCCATTAGATTATGTTAAATTAATTTCCTGCACATGTTACTTAGTAGTTTATTGGTTATTCCTAGTTCTTGTTAATGTTGATTGTTAATAGATTGCATCTTATGTAGCTGTTGTGTTAATCTAGGTTTATTTTATCTTTAATTTTGTTAGAGTTTAAATAAATAACTTGTTTCTTGGTCTTAAATTAGTAATCGTTTTATTGGGTAATCGTCCCTTAGGATCGAGGTTTTGGTATTGACCAATTATTCTTAAAACGAATGTTGGGTTTTAATTCATTTTGATTCTAATGAAAGTTGGAGTTAATTTAATTGGTTTTTAACAAAGCATTTAGTCAATTTAATTAGTTTTTGATGTAAATGAAAGTTTAGTCTTTTACTTGGATTAAATTGGTCAATGACAACGGCTCTAACATGCGAATAGTTAGGGACGTTGATCGGGAAAATTACTTGTTTTAAACCTTAATGTTTCTTTCCTATGTACATATATTGCGAAAGTAAATATATGTCTTGGCTTAGAAAAGTTTTTCCACCTCGAAAGAGGGTTAAAGTAATTTTGTAAAACGAAATCCCATCATTACCAAAATCCTAGGTTGACGTTACTCAGTGCCCCTTTTAGTTGTAGTTGTCCTTTATTTTCCTCTTTTGTCTCTCTTTCCTTTAATCTAGTTTAATTTTATGTCCATTTAGTTTAATCATCAAATCAATTATCTGATTCGCATAGCTAGACATGATTATTAAGTGGTTAGTGTTTAGACCGTCACCTCCCTGTGATCGACCCGAATGCTACAAAACCCGTACGCTTGCGGTATAAATTTTAAAACACATCAACCGCTATAAGCCATTTTAATTTTTTCTCATCCAAACACTCAAAAGTGCTTATCTCCGATACCAAATCGCAATAAGCTAAAAAACACCTCAAATAAGCAATCACAAAGGAACAATTTTACATGAAGTTAGTTTCAGTGACCTCCATCGTAACAAAAGTGAAACCACAAGGAACCCCATCCTAATCAAGATCAAACCAGAATGACGAAATTAATAATTTATATTTATTTTTATTTAATCTCCTTACCAAAACAAAACGCTTTATTTGAATCAAAGGATCACCATCCGATTGCATTCGATTCGATTCTCCAAGAAAGGATTCCTTTCCAAATCACACAAGGTTTCTGTAAAAATCCATCACCACCGTCCAATCAAACCCTTGATCATATTCACCTGCTGATTCCTCGCCTGAATTCAACGCAAAAAAACCACCATATAAACCCTCTCTCCTCCCTCTGTTTATGCGTTTCAAACACAATCGAAAGACAGAACAACAACCATGGCGGCAACTGTAACAAACGCGTGGGGCAAACCTGGTGCATGGGCTTTGGACTCCGAAGAACACGAAGACGAACTCAATCAAGAAAAACCCGCAACACCCAGAAACAACCCCCCGTCGGCTGATTTTCCCGATTTGATGACGGCTGCAGCCACCAAGACGACGAAGAAGAAGAAAGGTAAACCCTTGTCTCTGAGTGAATTCATAGCCAATAAGCCGACGGCTTCGACTTACAAAGCCGCCAAGGTTTTAACGACTGACGACATGATGATGCTTCCGACCGGTCCACGTGAACGGACGGCGGAGGAGTTGGACCGGAGTAGGTTAGGCGGTGGTTTCAGATCTTACGGTGATAGGAACAATGATTCATCGAATTCCCGGTGGGGTTCCAATCGGAGCACTGCCGGTGGCGGTGGTGACGAAGGTCGTAAATCGAGTAGGGAACCGTTGGGTTATTCGCGCGCCGATGAAACCGATGATTGGGGGGCACAGAAGAAATCATCGGTTGTTGGATTTGATCGGAAGGAGAGAGGGGTTTTTTTCGAGGGCTCGAATTCGCGTGCAGATGATTCTGATCGATGGGTATCGAATAAAAGCTACGCCCCGTTTGAGGGACGAAGGAATGTTAGATTTGAATCTAGCGGCGGTGCGGATTCTTCAGATAATTGGGGGAGGAAGAAGAAAGAAGAGGAAGGAAGGCGATTCGGTGGTGGTGGTGGTGGCAGCGGTGCGTTTGATAGTTTACGGGAACGGAGAAGTGGTAACGAGCTTTCTGATTCGGATAATTGGGGGCGAAAGAGGGAAGATGGCATTGGTGGTGGAAGTGTGAACAGACCTAAGCTTAATTTGCAACCTAGGAAGCTGCCTGTGGGGGGCGGGGGCGGTGATACGGCGGAAGTGAAGACAAATAAGGGGTCGAATTCGAATCCGTTCGGTGATGCTCGACCTAGAGAATATGTGTTGGAGGAAAAGGGGAAAGATTGGATGGAGATTGATGAAAAACTTGAGTCGATGAAGATGAAGGAAGTTGATGGGCCGAAAAGGGGGTTTAGAACTGCTGCAGCCATTGAAGATCAGTCTGAAAAAAGCTGGAGAAAGGATGTTTCTCCTTCGAGGTTTGATCTTGATTTTGATTTTGATTGTTTATGAATGTTCTATTGCTGGTTTGTGATCGATAATTACCCGTTTTAGTTCTTGATTTTGAATTGCATTATGTGAAGTTTGGGATTGTAGATATGGATATATGATGAATTCAGGTTTTGGTAATTTGCTTAGAATAGGAATGCAAACAGAAAAGGGTATAAACAGCTTTTATAAAGTTAATGACATGATTAAATTTTCGGAATATGATGTGATGAAACCAAATCAAACGAACCCAGTGAATCCCACATGTGGTTTTAGCTACTTTTCCAAGTTTGCCATAGAAAGTTGTCCACTTTTCACTATGTTATGCATGGCATGGAACAACAAATATATCATGGTGAATTCTTTAGAAAAACGTAGACCGACTTCGAGTTTATTGGAGATCTGAAGGATGTGCATGCATTGAAATATTTGATTTACTTTATCTTGATTAGTTAAGACCATGTTTAGCAACCATAAGCTACCTTATTTGTTGAGTATATTGAAAAAGGTCTGCTCCTTACGCCATTCAATAAGTTTTTTCGTAAATTTTTTCCATTTATGCTCATAATATTTTCCCAAATAATTTTTCAACGTGTTTTTTTAGGTCATTTTACATCACCATCTAGCTTAGTAGTTGTTTTTTACCTAAGCGTGACTAGTTTATTGGCGAACCGTAGCCTAAGTTAGAACCATATTAGCTGCTAGACAAAGGTAAGAATCGTGTACATCCTACCCACAAACCCTACTTCTGGGTGCAATATATCGAGCTTGTTCGCTTTTGTTTCTCTATAAATAAAGACTAGACATTTTCTATTAAGTTAAGATTAGATCATAATACTCGAACCTCTTTTTAGCAAAATATACAAGTATAAACTTCATTGATTTCGGTTCACAAGATTCCCTTATTTTGTCAAAAGGGTATTCAAGACATTTGATAGTAATAGTCTTCTTTCAAAAAGACTACTTGACAAGATTTGGTTTTTCGATCTTTTGATGTGTAGTGCTGAGAATAGCGAGAATGGGAATGCCGAAGAACCCGAAGGAGAAGAGGCACAGGTTTGATGCCAGCTACAGAGAAAAAGGGCAAATAAGAAATGAGAAGTTTGAGATGATGATAAAAATTGTAATCTTTTGGGTCTTTTTTTGGGACTATTTCCACTGTTTGCTGGTGCAAAAATTTTGGTAGATTTGACAAGTAGTGAGTTTTGTAGGGTGGTATCATTCATACTTATAATAATTATCTTGGTTTCTTTTGTGATCTCAGATTTGGTGGTCTTTTTATGGAACATGAAATGTTTTTATTTATTTGTTTATAATAAAAGTATATGCAATTGAAACAAGTTTGGGTAATGGTGTTTTATGTTTGAACTTTTGGAATGATGTATTGCTTTGTAGAGTTCCATTAGAAATGTGAAAATAAGGTGGTATTCGAGAGTTAACAGGATTATTATTGGTAGAGAAAATTAAAAGACATGTGTTTATGCGATTTCTCCCATGATTTGGGATTGCTGATTATTTTGTTTCCTTTTAATTATTATTTTCTTGGATAAATATTAGATTAGGATATATGCTATTTTTCTCCTTAGTAGTTTTATCATTTCTTTTTAGCCTATAATTAGTATCTTTTTGGGGTTAGATGTTTGTCGTATTGCATCAAATTTGTGTGAATAGAGATGAACATCCTTAACCAGTTACGAAGGACTATGCCAGTTCTAACTAATCACTGACCGGTTAAATCGGGTCTGTTTTGAATTTTTATTGGTCAACTGGTTATAATGGACAGGTTACTCAAGGATCAAAACCGTCAAAAAAAAGGTTCACTTGTCATGTTGTGATTGGTCCGTGGTTAAATATATATTGAGATGGTTGCCGACTTAAACCCCACTGTAAACGTTGTAATAGCATAAGTATTAATATTTTTATATTACTGATGCATTAGTCTAACTTCTAAGTGTAGAAGATCCAATCTTGACCAAATCAATAATTTTCATAATGTGTTTAGGGGTTTATTTGGTACACATAATGATAAATTTGATAAGCATAAAAATGTGAGGTTTTAGGTAAATGTAAAAAAGTATTTGGTAGTAGTGGGTCGGGTTGCAGCAAGAGAAGTTCTGACACTATATAATAATATAGTTAAATCATATACTAACCAGTTGAGAAAAATTAGATATTTATATGATGTCCAATTTTGTTATCTATATGGCCTTTGAAAACTTTGAGCACCTTGATTTAGTGGTAAAATAGCGGATTGCGGTACTAAGATAAATTGTGGTTCGAAAATAGCTGTGGTCTATAGCGGTGCCGCAATTAGCGGCATTATTTCCTGCTATTGCACCGCAATTTTGTGCCATAGTAGCAGTTCAAGTAATCTTTAAGGCAAACACAAACCTCGTGTGTAAGTTGCATCATTCGTTCTGAAACACCTCATCATTAAAAGAAAAGGTGGATTCCCACTAAGGTGATATAGTGATTAGGATCGAAAATTATGGTTCCTTTTTCTTTCCACAAAATGCATAGTTACTAGGAGAGTGGACCACTTAACCAAATTGGCATCTCTATGTGCGAGTATGGAATTAGCATAAGGGTTTAATTACCCATAGAAATCCATAATTATATTGTTTCATGTCCGTGCATAATTACATATATAGATGTATGCATCCCATCCCATCATCATCAACATATGCATAACTTAGATATTTCTTTTATAAGAGAGTGAGTGAGATATCTGAATTCAAACATCTTGGTGAATATTATCACCTCTTGTTATATGTAACACTGAACTTATATTTATAAATTTAAAATTTGTTTGTTATCAACTTAATGAGCTTATATAATGAGACTTACAACTTATTCGATTAGTTATATATAAGACTGTTTGAGAGTGACTTTTTTTTTTTCGAAAGGCAACAAAATTTATTGAACCCAAAAAGAGAACCAACCAAACGCGCCGTCCACAAGGCACGGAACAACAAGGCACAACAACAACCAAGCACAAAGGGAACACCACGAAACTACAAAAACAACGAAACACAAACTCACGGAAGGGAACGAAGAATAACACACGAGACAACAATACAACCTGAACAAAAAAAAACAAGAGAACAACTGCAAGCAACATGTCGTCCACGAGCCTCAATCACCGGGAATGACTTACGTAGAAAGTCAAGTTTTCTTCAAACCTGCACCTCCAAATAAATAAATAAATAACGTTTTATTCCATTTATGAAAAACCCTGCCAAACAAAAACCTACCTAATCTATACAGAGAGATTAATTTACATAGAATACTTTATTAATACATGATTTAATGGAAAACCAACCAAACAGTCTATGATGAAATAAAATATATTGTCTTTTTGTTGTATCCTTAGCTTTACATTATAATTATTCCTTTTACTTTTTTTGTATCCTTAAACTTACGCTATAATTATGTCTTACACGTGATTCACGAAAAACCCTACCACTATCTCAACCAACATGGACGCATGTAAGAGTGAACATGATTTTCGATTTTTACACCACTTTATATATAGTTTTCAAAGCTATATTGTCATACAATGCAGTGTCGTTATCACAATTTTTTTTGAACGACAAGTTAACACACGCACACGTTCTCGGGGTATCCGGGCTCCCACTCAAGAGTGCCACCCGACTAATCCCCGTCGACCACGACCCAACCCAATTAAAGGTACCACTAAGTGGCAGACCCATGATTTGGATGTCACAGGATGCTCACCACGGAGTTCGAACCTGGGTAGTCAGGAATACCATTCACTGCTGATATTAGATTTCGATAAACTGTGTTAAATAACTTTTTGGAATCAATGATTGGTCCATCGTCCTATCGTTTATTACTATTTATTTGACAATTATCCACAAATTCCATCACATTTAGGAGGTTGTTTGTTTTTTTTAAAAAACCTCTTAATAGCTCTTAAGTCTGAATCATTCAAACCTTTTTACACACCACCTCTTATTAATCAAATAAGACTTCAGACTTTAGACCCCTTAAAAAACAAACGGCACCTTAGTAATTTCTCAAAGCATTTTGGACAAGTTGTTTGGTCAACCATTTGGTGAAAAGTCACAACATCAAAAAGGTCATTTAAGTGCATAAAGTTCGATCAAATTTAATAATTTCGACTTTGTAATTTTTATTGTTTTTGTTTTCATATATCAATTTTTTTAAATAAATTCCAATAGGATATTAAAATTACAAAATCTAATAAAATTCCAATCAATACAAAATAAAACATATATAAAATTCATAAAAACACAAATATACATATAAAAATTTCATAATTAAAATAAAGGATTTTTTATAAGGATCTTTTATCAACATAAAATAGGTAAACGTTAAAAGTATAGTCTTAATTAGTACTAACAACTGACTGAATATGAGTCTCTCACTAAGCTTACCAAATCAACATCTAGACCATCATCATGGACAAGTAGGAGATGTTTGATAAATAACACCATCTTCAATCAGGTAATTTTACCGGGTAAAATGCGTTAAATAAGACAAGATAGTTAAAGATCCTTAATAATATTCCTCAATATAAGTAAACTTAATACCAAATATATATTGGAAAACTCAATAAAACCCAATAAAATTTTCAATTTTGAGCGATTAATCTGAACAAATAAATTCATGTACTTTCTAAAATTGGTTACATATATCATTTTAGAGGAAGGATCATGCGAGGAGTTAAACATTTTACGAGAAGGCGAGAAGTGTTTAATCATATATGATCACACGGTTTGTGAGTGTGCTTAATCATATATGATTAAACGTCTATGTATTGCCAATATAACATGTGTTTAATCATACATGATTAAGCTTGTGTATCATATATGATTAAACACTTCTCGCATTCTTGCAAAATGTTTAGCTTCTCGTTTGAACCTGCCCCTATCATTTTAACCTATAAAAATAATTGGAAGTCTCCTATAATGGTTAAAAAAACCATTTTTAAAGTTTGGGAAAAGCCTAAACCAACAGATTTTCTGGTTTCAGCGATTTAGTCACTTGACAATTTTTTTTAACAAATAAATCACTGATTTTTTTTTAAAACCGATTAAACAGATCATTCTAATTCGATTTTTCAGGTCATTCTAAGTTTGGTTCTTAGTTCGATTCTTTCTCCCTTATTTCGATTCTTTTAGTTCATTTTTTTAAGATGTTCATTATATGCTTGAATTTTCAATCGGAAATTATAATATCTTTTTGTTGTAGTGGAGATGACTTAAAATTTGAAGTTTAATGCTTACGAGGAAGAAATGTTATTGGTGGATGTAAGACTTGGACCCCCAAAATTTGTTTTTTTTTTACAATTTATTTTTGTTAGATCACTACAAAAAAGAAGCTTATCAGTGACGGAAATTTCCGTCGCTAAAAGTTATTTCCGTCGCTAATCCGTCGCTGAAAGTTTGTCGCACAATACGTAGTAGGTGATGCTTATCAGCGACGGATATCAACGGCGGAATTATAGCGACGGATTAACGACGGATATTTTTTGTGACGGATTAGCGACGGATTAAATTAGCGACGGACTTTTAGCGACGGATTTCCGTCGCTGATTCGTCACTAATTTTTAGTAATTTTTAAAAAATTATTTAAAAAAATTAAAAAATAATAATAAAATTTTTATTCAATTTTGAGTTTATTGTATTATATATAACAACGTAGTGGAAGGTAAAGCTTTCTTTTTAAAATATAAACAAAATAAAATTATAAATTGAATTGAATTATAAATCTAACATTCACCATTGTTCTCAAAATCCTAGACAAAAAAACAAAATGAAACATTTCGCATTTGCAATGTTTGTTTCGAAACCTAATAATAAGATTCTCCTCCAAAGCATGTCGTCTTCTTAAATGTCTGCTATAACTTCTTCTTCTTCGTCATACTCCTTAAGAACATGGAACCTGTAACACACCAGATGATTTAACTAAAGTTCATTACTTATAATTCATCGCTAAAAATAGATCAAACCAACAAAAATAAATCCACGATAAACAACAAAGATCTACCAATTTTAAAGAAAAAACCAAAGGAAGCAAGGTAAAAAAAATGAGTGAGAAGAAAACCAGACATCATGTTTAATTACCAAACAAAATTACTCGGATTGTCATCTAGATATGGAAAGATATAGTGAAATTGGTTGATCAAACCAATATCGTCATATCTTACTCAAAATCTTCCTGACTCCTAAGCTATCTGTTTGCAAAGAGTACTTATAAAAAAGATAAGGCCGCACAAATCACTCTTATTATAGTGTACCAACATCTCCATGCATACTATTAAGAGAGGGTTCTCCAGCTTTCATGTAGAAAATTTGATTTTAGTTTCCATAAATTTGGTTATCATGGTATACAGAAGTGATCATTGCTAATGGCCATCTTACATACTCGGTGTACCTGGTTCTATCTTCTATCTATTGGATATACACAAACAACAATAATGCATCCATAACATTCATGTAAAATTAATTAAGCATCTATATGAAAAAGATACAATTAGTTAAAAGAAGATACAATACCCAAACTACCTCTAAGTTATCACAAAAATAAAACAAATTAAGATGAAGATACCTGGTGAATCATCTCTGGTGTCAAGTTAAATGTGACTTTGTTCAACTGAAAAAACAATTGAAAACAACAACAATGATAAAACTCCAAGTAGAAAGTTGCAAGAATAATATTGTCCTTAAAAATTTAAGACCAAAAGCCAACATCTTAACTTCTCTACAAAAGACATAGTACAATAATAACACACCTGCATGAAGATGTGATTTTTGTTCCAGTATAATCACTACTAGAGAAATGGTTATACTACCCGGTTGGAAAATGATATACTACCTGGTTGAACAACCAACAATAAATGGCCTACTTTATGTAGTTTATATAATCATGAATGAAAAATAAAGTCCATCCAACAATCCCCTCAATTTCTACACATTGAACTTCAAATCAAAAAAAATAAAAAAATGATAAACTAGCTTATGATATTAAACACTTCATACTAAAAAAAACACCTTTTTGAAGTGGTAGAGTTTGAGAAAACAAGCGGCTCGATTGCTATGAAGAGTGATCTTTTGGGGGTTAGTCTTCGCTATATTCTGTAGCGGTAAAACAGAATATGTCATAGCATGTAGCAGTAAAACACAATATGTCATAGCTTGTAGCAGTAAAACACAATATGTCATAGCATGTAGTAGTATAACGTAAAACAAAGGAGGATTATACTTTCTTTGTAACTTCTTTATCAGAATAAGAATGATTTTATATGGAGCAGGATGAGACCTAAAGGAACGAAAAAAACAAACGACAACATAAACAAATCAGCAGCTCATATGGTAAACAGATGGCTTGGTTTACAGTGGCTAATTGTTAGATAGTTCCATATAATGTTCTGAATCGAGCCAAGCTATTTAGAAACACCTACCATCAATGTTCAAACAACCGATGCTTTTTTCAATTGCAAACCTAGTGCCTTACAAATTCAAAATGCACATCAAAGTAGCTAGTTTCATAGATCAAAAGTTTATATTGTATGAATTTTCTATAACCTGGCATAGTTATCAGCTTTTTTATACATAACAAACTTCCCCATATGTTTAAGTTTAATAGAAGTAGCACATTTGACGCTTAGAAATACACAAAACCATCAACACCAAATCAAGCAGACTAATCAATAACTCGATTATAACAAAACACAACAGAATGTGAGAAGCCGACGACAAGAGGGAGGAGGTGAGATAGGGAAGAGGCCGACAGCGAGATAGAGAGGGAGGAGGCGTGGGGATTCTTTTGAATGTTTGGGGAATGGGGGAGGGATACTGATTTAGGGTTAACTTCTTTTGTTTTGGGGGGAATTGGGGAAATACACAAGCGGGAAACATTTTAGGGTAAAATCATGAATTTAGAAGAAAATTAAAAGTAGATTTGTAGATATTTCTTTAATATATAAATATTTATGGTAAGTTTTCTAAAAATTATTTTTTATGTATTAAGTATATTTGTTAAACTTTTACAAAAAAAAAATACCTTGTTAAATTTTCTAATAAAATTTTATTTTTATTTAAACAAGTAATAATAAATACTCGATTAACACTACTACAAGATAAAACACTTGTATTTTTTCTTAAAAATATTTAAAATTTTAAAACTCTTCTTAAATATAGTTATAATTTTAGGGTTGGGTTGCGGTGAGAAGTTGAGTTAATTCATGAGAAGGTTTGAGATTAAAAAAGATCAACGATTCAGATCCACTTCTCACGCTTCTTCAACATTAACTCAACTTCTCACACGATTCTTCGCCTATAATTCTTTTTATTAAGTATATTATCTCTTTAAATTCTAAATATAAAATATTTTAAATATGATTATCATTTAAATTACACGGTCCTTAAAAAAAAATACTATATGATTATTTAAAAATCATAATTAAACTAAACTAATAATGACCCATATTGATATATTTTTAAGATAAAATAATATCAAATCCATATTTTAATGAACTGTAATGGCCCGAAACTCAATAGATCCATTAAGGCCCAATGAAAGCATAGATCCCTTAAGGCCCAATATATTCATCAAGGCCTAATGAAGCCCTTTAAAGCCCAATAGAACCCCTTAAAACCCAATAGATCTATTAAGGCTCAATGAAACTCTTTAAAACCCAAAATAACCTTTTAAAGCCCGATAGATCCATTAAGACCCAATGAAACTCTTTAAAGACCAATATAACCGATTAAAGTCTAGTAGAATTAATTAAAGTTCAATAGATCCATTAAGGCTCAATTAAACTCTTTAAAGTCCAATGAAACCATTTAAAGCCCAATAGAACCCTTTAAACCCCGATAGATTCATTAAGCCCAATGAAACCATTTAAAGCCCGACAGAACCCCTTAAAGCCCGATAGATTCACTAAGGCCCAATGAAATCCTTTAAAGCCCAATAGAACCTCTTAAAGCCCGATAGATCCATTAAGGCTCAATGAAACTCTTTAAAACCCAAAATAACCTTTTAAATCCCGATAGATCCATTAAGACCCAATGAAACTCTTTAAAGACCAATAGAACCGATTAAAGTCTAGTAGAATTAATTAAAGTTCAGTAGATCCATAAGGCTCAATTAAACTCTTTAAAGTCCAATGAAACCATTTAAAGCCCAATAGAACCCTTTAAACCCCGTTAGATTCATTAAGCCCAATTAAACCATTTAAAGCCCGATATAACCCCTTAAAGCCCGATAGATTCACTAAGGCCCAATGAAACCCTTTAAAGCCCAATAGAACCCCTTAAAGCCCGATAGATCCATTAAGGCTCAATGAAACTCTTTAAAACCCAAAATAACCTTTTAAAGCCCGATAGATCCATTAAGACCCAGTGAAACTCTTTAAAGACCAATAGAACCGGTTAAAGTCTAGTAGAATTAATTAAAGTTCAATAGATCCATTAAGGCTCAATTAAACTCTTTAAAGCCCAATGAAACCATTTAAAGCCCAATAGAACCCTTTAAACCCCGATAGATCCATTAAGGCCCAATGAAACCCTTTAAAGCCCAATAGAATCCCCTTAAATCCCGATAGATTCATTAAGCCCAATGAAACCATTTAAAGTCCGATAGAACCCCTTAAAGCCTGATAGATTCACTAAGGCCTAATGAAACCCTTTAAAGCCCAATAGAACTCCTTAAAGCCCGATAGATCCATTAAGGCCTAATGAAACCCTTTAAAGTCCAATAGAACCCTTTAAAACCTGATATATTCATTAATGCCCAATGACACCATTTAAAGTCCAATAGAACCCAATAAAGCCCGATAGATCCATTAAGGTCTAATGAAACCTGTTAAAGCCCAATAGAATCCTTTATACCCGATAGATCCATTAAGACCCAATATTACCCTTTAAACGCAATACACATGCATACAACACATATATACATCATATTTGATTACCAAACAACACACACATTATCTATATATTCATATCAACATATATACACATATACATAGATCCAACACGGTTTAGCAAACAACACATATATACACACACACACACACATATATATATATATATATATATATATATATACATATAACACAGATCCATGGATATATATAACACATACACATACACATACACATACACATACACATACACATACACATGCATACATATAACACAAACATGATAAAATAAGAAAAATAAAAAATTCCGTCACTAATTAGCAACAGATTAGTGACGGATTCTAAATTCCGTCGCTAATCCGTCAAATCCGTCGCTAATTAGTGACCGATTAGCGACGAAATCTATTTAAAAAACAAATAAAAAAGAAAATCCACGTGTCCTTCACTAATTAGCGACGGAATTAATTCCGCCACTAATTAGCGAAGGAATTAATTCCGTCACTAATTAGCGACAGATTAGTGACGGAATTGGTTTCATCGCTAATCCGTCGCTAATTAGTGACGGAAATTTCCATCACTATTTTCCGTTTTTCTAGTAGTGGATGTTCATTGACTCATTGTTTGTTAGAATACATGTTTTTTACTAGTTCGATTGTTTTGTTGGGTTCGTTTTTGATTTGGAAATTGTGATGAACATTGTAATCCAACCTTTATTTTATGACCATTGAACTTGAAGTTTAAAAAATTTACATTGCAACTTGAAGTTGGTACAAAACCAATGTCAACATGTAGTACCAAATAAAGTTGGTTGGTATATGGTATAAAACTTTACATACCGATTATAATTGGTTAATACATATTGTAGGGAAAAACATGATACAATACCACGTTCACCCCTAAATAAAAATATTATATTAATTTTTTTGGTTTTATTTAAAGATCTATTTAATCGGTTTTAAAAAGCCCAAAAATATATATATTTTTTTCATTTTTTCCATTATCTTACTATATTAACCAAATTTATAATTAAAATAAACAATTAAATCGATTTCAGAAAATAAAGCTTTATTTATTCAAACCAAAATCAGTTGGTTTCGGTTCTTTTCAATATATAAATAGAGAGGTAGCAAATGTTAATGTGAAAAGTTGGTCTTCTGAAAACAAAAATCTGAAATTTAATTGATCGAGAAAACGTGGATCACATTCTGTCTCTGAATGTTGCTCCACTTTTCGATTCCTTGTCATCAATGGAGTAACAGCCAAATCTCTTGCAGGTGCTGTGGGGCTGCACCAATGTGTAAGCAAGAAAGAAAGATTCCACATATTGATGCTTATATAAACCCTAATCATCCGCCATGGAATAAGCATGAAGACACACACACACATACATCATGAAGATGATCATAACCCCCATTTTTCTCTTACTTCTCATGATGTTTCAGAGCATCCACACCATTCAAACCTCCGAATTTATCATAACAGAAGCTACTATCGTTCAGATTCGAGCAGCTTTTAAGCAGAACAAACTCACGTCCAAGGATTTAGTTAAGTTTTACATCAAAGAGATAAGAAAGCTCAATCCAATATTGAGAGCTGTCATCGAAGTGAACCCAGATGCAGTTCATCAAGCTCAAGTGGCTGATCAAGAGAGAAAGGCTAATGCCACCAAGTCGCGTTTTGGGTTGCATGGTATCCCTATTTTGGTGAAGGAGAACATTGCAACCAAGGATAAGCTTAACACGACTGCAGGATCTTACGCCCTTCTTAAGTCGGTGGTTCCTCGAGATGCTGGTGTCGTCAAGAAATTGAGAGAATCTGGGGCTATTATACTTGGGAAAGCAAGCTTGAGTGAATGGGCTCATTTCAGAAGTTCCTTAGCACCTAGTGGTTGGAGTGCTAGAGCTAAACAAGCAGTTGTAAGTTTCCCACCTTCAATGCTTCTTCTTACTGCAGCTTAGTAAAAATAGTATTGTTGTTTGAATTTTTATTATTTTCCTGCAAGATGATAATTTCCTGCTAAAAAAACATTGATGTAGACCAAGTGTTTGTGTAAATGCCTCAATGAATTTAAGAAAAGGTGTAATCAAAATGATGATAGGTTTTAGTATAGTACTAAAGCATGCATCTTTTTTGTGTTCCTTCAGTGCAGCATTCTGCACTTGTATTAGATTCAAAGATTTCTTGAATTTGTGCAGAACCCGTATCTAGCAACGTTTGATCCATGTGGTTCAAGCACCGGATCAGCCATATCAGTTGCAACAAACATGGCTACTGTATCGTTGGGTACAGAAACAGATGGATCAATCCTGTGTCCTTCTGGTGCCAACTCTGTTGTCGGAATCAAACCCACTTTAGGCCTCACAAGCCGAGCAGGAGTCATTCCGATTTCCCCCAGACAAGACTCAGTTGGGTAAGCCTCAAACATCCATTAACTTTTATAATGGGGGTCCATGAATAAACCTCAGAATGCAAAATGTTATTTCGCTAACCTTTTCTTTATCATTATATGGACTCTTGGTGAAAACAGACCGATATGTAGGACTGTAGCAGATGCTGTGTATGTTCTTGATGCCATTGTGGGTTTTGATAACAATGATGCAGAGGCAACTAGAAAAGCTTCAAAATATATTCCAAAGGGTGGTTATCTGAATCACCTAATATCTGATGGACTCAAAGGAAAGAGATTAGGGATAATGAGGGCTTATCCCTATTTTGGCTTTGCTAACGACACTAAAACTCTGAACAAATTTGAGAAACATTTCGCCGTATTAAGGTATAAGCATTTAAAAATCTGCCACCATCCTTGAATTCGTAACCTTATTCCTCATTGGTTTTTTCTTTCCGCTTCATGAATCTACTTCTAACATTCATGTGTTGCAACTCTGTAAACAAGACGAAGTGGTGCTACTCTGGTAGAGAATCTGGAAGTCGACAACTTCAGTCAGATCAGTTCAATGTTCATTGGTGAGACTATAGCGCTTGTAGCTGAATTCAAGATCGCCCTGAATGCCTATCTAAAGGAGCTAGTGGCTTCACCCGTGAGATCTTTAGCTGATGTGATAGCTTTCAACAAGAAATTTGCCGATTTGGTAAGTAAGGATCATAGTATTCAGTTTCATCTTTAAACATCCTTTCCAAGTCTTCAAAATATATCAGCTAGTGTAGTGTATCATATGATCTGTAATTCCATTGATAAAGAAACACCTGTTAAACTCCCACATCGGCTAGACTTGGCCACTTTGTTCTTAGAATCTCACTGTTCTCCTCAAGGGCACTTTTGGAGAGTAATTTAATTGGGGTTCCACATATTATTACAACAACATTGTGTCAAATTGCAGGAGAAGATCAAAGAATACCCACAAGACTTCTTTTTGGAAGCTGAGAACACGAACGGTATAGGGAAGTTAGAGAAGGAAGTATTGATGAATTTGACGAGAGCATCAAAAGATGGGTTTGAGAAGTTGATGAAGGAAAACAAATTGGATGCACTGGTGACACCATATGCAATCGGTTCAAAGGTTCTTGCCGTTGGGGGATATCCAGGAATCAGTGTTCCAGGTGGATACGATAAAAATGGTGCTCCTTATGGTATTTGTTTCGGAGGTTTAAAGGGTTCGGAGCCGACATTGATCGAGATTGCTTACGGGTTTGAACAAGCAACCAAGTTCAGAAAGCCTCCTCCAATCAAGTGATCAAAACATCTATGTCTACATGCTTAATATGACATTATCTATGTCTTACAACGCATAAAATCTGGCTTTTGTAAGCGAGATTAAATAAACCACTCTTGAGTGTATTTGCTTATGTGTCTGTATGTATATATGTATATTGAATTGAACAAGCTAGTTATATAGTTTGGACCTTCGAAGCATTAAAGCATCAAGTGCTTTCTCTTGATTATTTTATTTGAGAGAATCAATACATAAATTGTGTCAATGATCTATCAATCAACCTAGCAACAAACTGTTCTACCGGAAAAAAGATGTAATTACGGGTCTAATCGAGCCATCTTTGGGCATGACATCCTGGTTTTATGAAGTTTAATTGCGTCTAACCTCCTTGGGGAGCTCGGGAGTAGCGAAAACGAGAGTTTTGGGCAAAAAGGTGGCCGCGAAGGTCGCTAAGGTCGTTGGAGTCTTGAACAGAGGTTCACACGACCTTCCACGCGGCATTGGCCGCGGGATAAGTCACACTGACACAAGGCGCTGGTGGAACGTGGGCGACAAGCAACGACCCTAGATCGCGACTATGGTTCAAGACCATTACACTATCACCTCACTACAACAAATTTGGGTTTGCATGACACCAAAAAATTCCAAGTGTCCTAATAGATTACTTGATATGATTTAAGTATATAGGATCAAAGACTTGGTGTCCTATCTATCTAAAGGTGTTGTAATAAGTTTATACGACATTTTTTGGTATTTTAAAAATCTTTTTCCGACACCGTTGAACAAAGTGTCCTATTAGTTTTTTTATTTTTTTATAAGGCACTTTTTGAAAACGTGTCTTATAAAACAAGTGTCCTATAAAAAGATGTATTTGTAGAATAATTTTCAAAAATGTCCTATAAAAGGGGTAATTGGGACACTTTGTTTCAAAAGTGTCCTAAAAAGCTTATTATGACGATCGAAAACGTCATATAAAAACTAATTACAACACTTTTAGATAGAACACATAAATGTTCGGTCATGTAAACTTAAGTCCTACACTTAAAACACTTTTGGCATCCTATAGATTTGATTTTGTTATAATGCCTCTTCATATACATATACTTTAAATCTCTTCTCCATCTTTATATAACTCATTCCTATATATGTTCTGTCAATGTGATCATATATGCAAATTAAGAAAACAGTTAAACGTGACCTGCTTAAGAATGAGTATACATAAGCTATACCAATTTATTGATGATGAATAAATGAACTATACTATATTCAAGTTAACAAACATACAAGAATATTTTAATGTACCAAAGTGTCAACTCAACCCGACCCGTATGATGTCGGTTGGATTGGGTTAGGTTGAGATTTTTTAAACCGCAAACATTAAGTTGAGTTGCTCAAATGTCTTATAACTGATCAACCTAACTGTGTTCATATCAAAATATATGTGAATTACATCAGTGATCCCTGAGGTTTGCTCATATTTTGGATTTGGTCCCTAAAACAAACTATCTACACTGATGGTTCATAACATTTAAATTTTATAACACTCATGGTTCCTAGACTTAACACCGTCAATTAGCAATCATTATGAAGGACTAATCAGGCTTTACACAAACTACCTGGACCAAATTTGTAATTCACTCTAAATTTATTGTGTTTCACTTATTCACGACTTTTGTAGAAATATTATTAAGAGTGTTTCATATATTTAATAACAAATTAAATTTCTTAAATTAAACAATATATTAAATAAAAAATTATATTTATTCTAAAAGCTTTTAAATTGATAAAATAATTTTTGCATTAGAAAATTTGTGATTTACATCTTTTTCATTAAATTATTCTGCTAAAAAAAGCATACTATTACCAATCACAAATCAAATTTTTTAAATTAAAGTATATAATAATAAAAATCTTTATATTTATTTAAAGATTATTAAATTAATAAAATAATTTTTACATTAGAAAATACCAAGTTTGAAAAAATAAAAAAAATCAAGAGAAATTCACTTATTTTTTGGGCCAGATATTATTTTAGAATCGAAATATTATAAACCAAGTACATTTATCGTGAATTATTTATTATATACTCAAACTACAAATAATTAAAGTAATAACAAATAAAAATACAAACTATGAATTAAAATTAAAATAAAACATTAAGAAAAACTATCGGAAAATCCTACAAAAATAATGATTAATTATATGAACAATTATAAAAAAAACGATTATTGTCCAAAAATATAAAAATTGCGTATATTAACTTTGAAATACCACACAAGCACATCCACCAATATGATGTGATATATTGCAAAACCTTTTATATTTTGGGCCACGAACGTTTTTTTAATAGTTGTTCATTATACTAATCTCATGTTAACCGTACTTGATTTCTAATGTTCTGTTTGCTTGCATATTTTAATGTCAAACTGAAAAGATATGTACGTTTCTCTTGATTCTTTTATTTTTCCAAACTTCGGATTTTCTAATGTAAAAGTCATTTTGTTAATTTAATAGTTTTTATTTAAATATAAATAGTTTTATTTTATATTTACTTTAATTTAAAAATTTTGATTTATGATTGGTTGTTTAAAAAACTTTTTTAAAAGGAATTTAATTAAAAAGACGTGAATCAAAAACAAAATTGGGATTTTTTAACATAATAATTTATTTTTTCAATATATAAATAGTTTTAATAGCTAAAAAAACGTGAATAAGTTTTTAATGATTCAAGAAATTTAATGTTTTGTATTATTGTTTTAGAGTGAATTACAATTTTGGTTTTCGTAGTTTGTGTAAATACTTATTAGTCCTTTTGCTAACTGATGGTGTTAGGTTTAGGGACCTTGAGTGCTATGAAACTGAAAAATTCGGGACCACCAACATAGATAGTTTATTTTAGGGCGTTTGGTTTGATGGAATGATTTGTAAGGATTTGAATTTCGTGGAAGGATTTGGAATTACAAGGATTTGGATTTGGAAAAATTTGGAATGCTCAGGTTTATAGGATTTGGAATGGAATTAAATTCCATTATTTATAAATAGTTTGTAAAAACAAATTACAAGTGACTATAAAAATAATTAAGGAAAACAAAGGTTTTTAACATATTTTAAAACATTATTATATACACAAATCTTTCGAAATCCAAACCACCCCCATGGATTTCAAAATCCTATGTTTGAAAGATTTCAAAGAAATCCTGAAATCCAAGCAATCCCGCAAACCAACACGAGATTGGAATTGATTTGAATTCCAAATCCTCCAAATCTTTTCCATTCTTGCAAACCAAACGGAAACGGGACCTTAGGGTCGTTTACCAAAAGCATATTGGAAAGTATTTACCAGCTCATTTACCTTATTGGGTGAGCAAGATAAGGAACGAGAATCTTACCCAGTAAGAGGCATGACAACAACCAAAGTTTTTGCCCGCTAAATGAGGGAGGGATCATTTACCAAATGTTTACCGAGTAAGAGCTTATCGACAAGAGTATCACTCTCAGTTACCTTAAGCGTTTAAACTCGGTTGTAACAACCCAATCTCACGACAAAAAGCAAAAAAACCAACTTTAATAATTAACAACGGCAAACGACCTAATACAACGTCTAAAGTTTAAGGTTTGCGGAAAGTCAACCTAATACACAACTGAGAATACAAGAATTACAACCAAAGTGAAGGTCTTCTAACCCAGCTCCAGCTCACACTTTCTTCTTACCCTTGCTCGATCCTCCTACCTTACGCCTGCCTGAAAATACCTCTTACCCTTTCAAGTTTGATAAAATATCGCTCGTATGGAGATGATCACGACAACCTCCGTTGGGATTTGAAGACTGGTCAAACTTTTTGAATTTTAGAAGTCAAGTTGTGAATCCAAACATTTTGAAGAAATGAATGTTCTATGGGCCAGTTGAAGATGTTTTCAAGTGAACTCGATGACGAGTTCTTTTCAAGTGAGAGTGACTGATACAGAGAGAATTCGAAAGTTAACAAGGTTTTTCATTGATCATTGGAAGAATAGAAAATGAGCTCGAAAGAAGCTCGTAATTATGCATTGGAAACAGAAAGTGAGTCTCATATGCGACTTCTCCCGCGACATGGGTCACGTGACGAGTTCCGCACACCAACGCTGCATCAGTAAGTAAGTGACTCAATAAACATTTACCCAAATGCTTTAGGTAAATGACCCATAAGTTTCTAGAAATTTTATATCAAATTCAAATAAACTAATATCAATAAATCAATCTAATTTAAGTGCAATAACTAATCAAATTAAAAGAATTTATATAAGATAAACATATATTTAGGTACAAATACTATTAGGTTGATCGGTTAGAAGGGATTTGAACAATTCAATTCAATGTTTTATAAGACATATTTTCAAATAGTGTCTTATAAAAGGACTAATATGACACCTTGTTTCAAAGGTGTTGTAAACAGTTGTTTAAAACATCCAAAAGCGTCTTAAACTTATACAACATCTTTAAATAGGATATCAAGTGTTTGGTTCTATAAACTTAAGTCATATATTAGGACACAAGGACATTTTTGTTATAGTGACGATGATAGTGTAATGGTCTAATGTATATATTAATAACTAGACCCATAGAAGTGACCTAGCCCACAACCCTAGGTTGCACGGCTAGTCGACTTCCACCGGTGCTCTGTGCGACTTATCTCACAACCAATGCCACATCGAAGGTTGTGTGAACCTCTATTCAAGACTCAAGCGACCTTCATAACCACGACCATGTTACAAGTCATCGACCAGGTCATGTGAGGCCCTTTTTGCCCAAAACTCTCGTTTTTGCTACTCCTTCTGAGCTCGCTAAGAATATTAGATATAATTAAACTTCACAAAACCAGGATGTCACGCTCACGCTCAAAGATGGCTCGATTAGTCCCGTAATTGCATATTTTTCCGGTAGAACTATTTGTTGCTAGGTTGATTAATAGATTAATTATTGACACGATTTATGTATTGATTCTCTCAAATAAAAGAATCAAGAGAGGCCCAAACTATATAACTTCTTCAAGTCAAGATGCATACGTACATACATACATATAAGCAAATACACTTAAGAGCAGTTTATTTAATCTCATTTATAAAAGCGAGATTTTATGCGTTGTGAAGTTTGACATACCTACTACTCAACAAGAGCATATATAATGTCATATTAAGCATGTAGACATAGATGTTTTGATCACTTGATTGGAGCTATAATGCCATATTAAGTATATCCAGTGACTTAATCATTTAAAATCGAAAAGTCTTTTGGTTTTCTGGACTTTTCCCATACTGTAAAGTTTAAAAATGAGTTTTTACTTTTTACCACCATAGTAGGTTACTAGTCATTTTTATAATTTTAAAAGGGTCCATATAATCGGTTTTAGAAAATCTAGAGATTTATTTGTTCATGAACTAAATCGCTTATTAGGGGTTGTTTACTACTAGTTCCTGTTTACCATGCTTCACCCTATATAAGAGGTGTTTACGTGAAGAGAGATGTTGCTTACCAAGCCTCTATTACCAATCCATGATGATTAACAAGATATTGATTGTACAAGTTAAGAGAGGGACTCTTATTCAGTCATTTATTAGTGTTCATGCATGTATAATTGTATATTTTTACCCGATTATTGCTTATCTTAATAGAAGACCCTTTAATTAAATTATAAAGCTTTTGTATTTGTATTTGTGTTTTTATGAAATTTTACATACATACATGTTTTATTTGAAATTTTACTAAATTTTGTATTTGTAATAGAATTTAGAGTAAACTACTATTTTCGTCCCTGTGGTTTGATGTTTATAACGATTTTCGTCCCTGATCTTTAAAAACTGATTTTTTAGTGATCATGGTTTCCCCTTTGTTTCCATTTTCATCCTAACTCTGTTAAGAACTTGACATTAACCCTCACATGTGCCATACGTATGATGGCAATCTTGTCTCTTCAAATTCTTTTTTATTTTAATCCCTTATTTTAACTTGAATAACTTTGAAAGGTCCAGGAGAATTCTTGAGATCGTTTACTTGAACGATTGTGCAAATTCCATCTGGACTAAAATCGAGTTTCTTGATGCTCTTCTCCAGAAATTGAATCCTCCAACGGAGGAATTTGGTCTGTTTCTCTTCGTCGAGGAAGGTTTCGAGATACAATTCCTTGTATGGTTGTCACCGTATGCATTGTAGCAGACTGGATGACCTTCTTTGTCGACTCCATGCATGTAAATCACTTTGTCTTGCTCTGTTCCTAGATCTTCTTCCAGCAATGATTCGATCCCAAACTCCTTTCGCCATGCCACCACGTTTTTAGCATGGTGAAGGCGTCCTTCACATTGAAGTCTCTTGCTCGCAGGAATTTCAACAGAACGACGTCGCTACATTCGTCGGCGAGCAACGGAATCCCCCAGATCGAGACCTCTTCCGGTGGTGGTGGAAGCGCAACTGGTGTTTCTTCCGTCGCCGACTCTGGTGGCTATGTCTAATCAGTTTTGTCGGTCTTCGGTGGCTCACCAGAGGCGGTTACTGCTACGATCGTTTCCTTAATCGCTTCGATCTTCTTCGCTCTGTCTTCATCAACACACGTTTCAACTTTCTCGACTACCTCCATCAGTTCCTTCACCGGTTCCGGCAACTCGGCCGCCGGTTTCGGTGGAGGCACGGTGATCTTCTCTTCTTCTTTGCACTCAACCGCAGTTCGGACGGCTCCGCCGTCGCCGGTGGAGTAGTCTTCTCTTCTTCCTTGCACTTAACCGCAACTTCCGATGGCTCCGCCGTCGTTGGTGGTGGAATCGAATCATCCTTCACAACTGTCTCATCACAAGCCTTCTCTTCTCCTTCAACGTCCTTAACCTCTTTCTCCTCCGCTGCCTTCTCCTCCGTCGCCTTTGTAAGTACACTAATCAATCCATATCAATCAAGATGTAAAAATTTGACAATTATGTGTATGATCTAGAGAGAGAGTAGAGAGAGAAAATATCACAAGTCGTATTATTTCACAAGGTTGAATGTGTACAAGCTTACAAGAACTCTCAAGACCCTTATACTCTCATATACCTATTTTACAAACTCTCATAAAGGTAAAACACTCATATGCTTATCACACATGCAAACACTCACATTACATGTAAGTTGACTTTACAACATTTGACTAGACTTTGACTAATCAAGACTTTGACTTTTCTATTTAAATCTTGGATACAATTATACACTAACAATCTCCCTCTTTGTATTCAAAAATTTAAAAAAATTTACAATCGTCTTCATATCTTGATTCTTCAAACTTTCACTCTGACGGCTTTAAACTTTGAAGCTTTGGCAATCTTCAATCTTTGATGTTTTGAAGAATCTTGAAAAGTCTTTCGAAGTCTTTCACAATGTCATCAAGTCTTGAACAAAACTTTGAAACTTCTTGAACTTGAGAAATCCTTCAATACTTGTATCTTCATCTCTGTGATCTCTGAACTGTCTTTGGAAAACAAACTTTCTTCTATCATCTTTATTTTCTTCAGAATCCTTTAACTTTCAACTGTCTTGAACTTGAAATTCCGGAAATTATCTTCCTCATTTTGATAAACTTTCATCAGACTTGATATTTCAGATTATCTTCTCCTTTTTCTTCAGAATATCTTTCAATCTTTCATATTTGTCTTGAAAATCCTTAATTTCTCTCCCTTTTACTTTTCTTCAGAATGTCTTTCAAACATCACTTAATCTTCACCTGACTTGAAAATCCAGAATATCTCCCCCTTTTTGATGAATTATGAGCAACAAAATCATCAAAATCTTTTCAAGTCATCACAGTCTTTGAATATTTATCTCCCCCTTTGTGATAAAATGACAATCTCCGTCCTTTGATATGTGTATCCGTCAATTCATAAAATGTATATACCCGAATCATTTCAAATTCAGATATAATAAACGTTGTAACCCTGAATCAACAAATGATACAGTTAGAATGCATGTAAGTAGCACGGAGCCACTTTGTACAACGGATGTACATTAGAAAGGAGTTTTTGTGAAGTTCACTCCCCCAGGGCTTCCATTCAATCATCGAAAAACCACAAAATAATTTTCTATGAATGTTATGACAAGAAAACATATTTCTTGTGTGTACGTGAAAATGTAGAATGATTGAAGCTACTTAAGCTTTTTCAGGCTCAAAATGTGTAAATTGTTGAGAAAACAACAAGTATTACACAGACTCAATGTGCATGAAAGAGGTGCGAAGGTGGGGCAAATTTCCTTCTTTTTCAATATCTAAATCTTCCGAGTGAAGATTAGATAGCATATGTGTTGCATCCCCAAAGAAAATGAAACATTTCTTTGTTAAGAAAGAAACGAGTGGTTGGTGGGGTTAATGCAAGAGTTGGCATTGGCTAACTGCCTTTTTCAATAATGGTCACCAAAGAATGTGAACCAATTAGTAGATGTGGCTGCCCGACTCAGAAAGTGGTTGGTGCAGATTTTTTATATTCTTTTAACTCTGATCTCACACCCTCTTTCTTTTAAACATTAAAGTTCACTTCTAACCAAACTCTCTTTTACATTTTTCTGCTCCATACACAATGAGAAAAACTCAATCGGATGAGTTATCTCCCCCACTCTTTGATTTAAGACCCCTCACCCCTCAATCACTCTAGGATTATTTCCGGGGTAGGAAACACTAGTTAACGTGAATCCATGGAAGTTCTGTTTAAGCTCTCATACTGATCCCATGTAAATCCTAAAAGAATATTTGCTCAACAATTTAACTTGAACAGTTAAGCACAAATATGATAACATTGTCAAAATGTATGCTCATTAAAAATATGAATGAAATATGAGCATTTGAACAATGAAGATCTCTCAAAACAAGGAAATTGCATGAATGAAATGAAATCAAGAGAATTTTTTTGAGAATCTGACAATGTATCAATCAGATCAAATATCATGTATTTGAACATGAAATGGTTGGGGTATCAAAGAACTTGACAGTTTGTTTATATGAACGAATATAAACAATTTAGCAATGAACGCTCAAGTTGAAATGATGATTTATGCGCAACAACATTGAATTACAAACGAGAGCATTACCATCGAAAAATTGTTTCTTTATGAGACGTGGTAATAACAACATCAATATGAAGTGTTGAACCGGTGTGTGTGAATACTTGACAGTATATAGACAAGATAATACACAAGTATTGATCTTTGGAAACACACGGTCAGTTAAACATTAAAGCTCAATAATGAAAAACATTTAAAAATCACACTTCTAAATTCATGAAATCTTTTGAGAATAGAGAAGTGGTTTGAACATTTAATTAAGAAAGCGTTTTTCATGCTTGAAAGTTGTTCTTCTTTCAAACAATCAGAAATTAAGATCAGAAGATACTTATAAACAATTTAAGCTCCCCCTCAAATCATGATATAATGATTTAGATAAGATAAGCTCCCCCTGGATATTTTCAAAATATCCTTATCTTTAAACATTGAAGACTGAGTCCTAAACTGATGTGTTTAGAAGTCTAAGTCCTTTAACATTGTAGTTTGAGTTCTAAGTTGTAGTACTTAGAAGTCAGTATCTTTGACATTAAAGTCCGAGTTCTGATCTGTTGTAATCAGAAGTCTAAGTTCCTGCTCCCCCTAAACCTGTGGTACCTGCAAATCAGATTTAATAGGTTTTGGTACCCACTGGTATTTGGGTCCTGGTAGGTTAGATTTAGGAATCCACTTCTCAATATATTTAAATCTTTTAAAATCATATTTCTGAGAAGTTATTCTGTAAGATCCGTACCAGTGATGAGCAGTTTCTCTTTGAACAAAGTCATTCTCTCCACATTAAGAACAACATATTTTCTTTTGAGCAACCCTGATCAAATGATTAGTAGAATAAAACATATCAGGTTTACCAAAAGATTTACCTTTATGCGCATTGTTTTTTTTGGCATTTGATGTGGATGTGAATGATTTGTCATTCTTCTTCTCATCATCAGGAGAACTCTTCACTCTCCAGACCATCTGTCCTTTCTTTGAATGCTTTCCAAGAGATTTGACATAGTAGCTCGCTGGACTATCAACAGACTTGTCATAAAATAAATTAGATGGACGAATCTGATTTGATTTGACAATGTTTGGTTTGACACAGTTCTTTTTGAAAACATTTTCATGAATGGAACTTAAAGCTGTTTTAAAAGAATAAACTAATTCAGATGAATTGTCATAAGGTGATTGACTAATCACATCAGCTGAAATCTTCTCTGACAATTCAACATTTATAGATTCCAAGTCCTTTATCTTTTTAGATAAAATATTTTTTTCATCAGAAAGTGTGTCAAACTTCTTCTTCAAATCAGTTCTAGCCATCTGTTCTTTCTGAATGTCTGAGGATAAAACATATATCTTGGATGTGAGCTTAGATATTTCAGATTCAAAGATTTGACGTTCTTGCTCAAAATCTTTCTCCAAGTTCTTGTTCTTTTCAGATATATCTTTGAAAATCCCAACATTTCGTTTTTCAGCATTTTTCTTTTCAATCTCAAAAGACTTTTTCTTTTCTTGAAAAGATTTTCTTTCTTTTTCAAGTAAGTCTTGCATAACCAAGATTTGTTTGGGAAGTTCAACTGTTTTGTCTTCAAGAACTTTTCTCTCTTTAGCAAACGTGTCTCTTTCAGTAATTAAGATTTTTTCAAACTCTGGCACTTGCTTGGAGAGTTTAATGCATCTTAGCTCCAAATCCTTTTTCTCTTGGATAGCTTTCTTAGAATGATCAGATAGCTTTTGAGTAGAAGCTTTCTCCGGATTTGATTTGTCTTTATCTGCTTGGAGATTTTTCATCAAATCAACATTCTTTGCTTCCAACGCAGATATTTTCTCTTCAAAAGCTTTAAACTTGATGTGCAGATCAACTGATTCAACTTTAAGTTCTGATGTCTGTTGTTCAGTTGTCTTCAGCTTGCTTTGAAGATTGGTTATCTCTCTCTCCTTAAATCTAATCTCTTTTTCTTTTGCCTTGTTGATACCTGAAAAATCAGATTTAGAATGATTAATACATTTTGCACATTCAAAAGTTTTATCAAAATTAACAAATTTAGCTTTCAACCCCTGAATCTGATTTAGAAGAACTGAATTCTGATTCTTCAATTTATCCCGTTCAACTTCTATGGCAGGTATCTCAGGCATATACATGATAGTACAATCTCTCTCTGATAAAACAATAGACATCTTGATATTTGAAAAATTTTATTTAAAAATGATCGTTAACAAAAATCAAAAAAATTTATATCACTATAAGAAATATGTCCCCCTACGCAGACTTAGCACGGGGGTCTCGCTACCCGGTTAGCGGGTGCGGTCAAAGGGCAACGCCCTTGCGGGGTCGAGGGGCAACACCCCTAGAGAAATTTTTTTCTGACATATTGAATAATATGCTTGAAATGATCGTTCCCAAAATATTCAGATAAAATTTGACTTGAAAATCAAACTTGAAAAGATCAGAAAAAAATTTCTAAGGCAAAAACTCGCAAAACACTTAAACTCGCAAAACAGTGTGGATTGAACTTCTCGCAGATAGGCTTATGCGTGTTTCAGTTTCACGCAGAACACTACATGCGCGTTTCAGGTTTGCGTAGACAATGGTATGCGATTTTTGGCTTCTCTCAAATGTCTACGTGCGCATTCTTGAGCGTGCATGCTCTATACTTAGAAAGTTTTCAACACTTTAAGTTCGCACAAAATGTAAACTAGCAAAACAATAGAACTCGCAGATCACTGTGGCAATCAGTTCGCGCAAGTAGGCTCGTGCGCGTTTCCTCTTCGCGCAGACAACTACGTGCGTGTTCTTTGTTGCTTTGCGCGTTTAGTGATGTGCGTGTTCTTTACTAAGAATCTTGCGCGTATTTCAAATCTAGCGTGTTCTTCATCTGTGTTTACGAATTCGATTCAAAAGCTTCAATACCTGCAATTAAGCCTTGAAAATGCACAGTTTTGATCGAAAAGTGAAACTAAACACTTTCTTAATACAATCTTTAAGCTAAAAACTACAAAATCACATAGAATCAATGAGATACAGTGTTCGAACCATTTTAAACCGAAAATCACAAAAATCTAAAACTGAATGAGAATTATTGCGAATTTCGTGATACGATCTATACAAGAAATGTTCTAAAACACAAATCGAACACTAATATACCATTTTCTAGCAACAAAATTGATTTAACAATGAAAATTTGATGCAACAATGATTTAAAAAAATCTGCGTGTTCTTCAAGAATAAAAAAAACAATCAAATCAAAGCTTTTCAAATCATTTGAATAGTTTTGGTCTGCTCTGATACCAATTGTAAGTCCACTAATCAAGCCATATCAATCAAGATGTAAAGATTTGACAATTATGTGTAAGCTCTAGAGAGAGAGTAGAGAGAGAAAATATCACAAGTCGTATTATTACACAAGGTTGAATGTGTACAAGCTTACAAGAACTCTCAAGACCCTGATACTCTCATATACCTATTTTACAAACTCTCATAAAGGTAAAACACTCATATGCTTATCACACATGCAAACACTCACATTACATGTAAGTTGACTTTACAACATTTGACTAGACTTTGACTAATCAAGACTTCGACTTTTCTATTTAAATATTGGATACAATTATACACTAACAGCCTTAACCGCCACCGGAGGAGCGGTGAACTCATGCTTATTAAGCGCCTCCTGAACCAAAACTTTCAGATTAAAATAAAAAAGAATTTGAAAAGACAAGATTGCCCATCACATGTATAGCACATGTGAGGATTAACATCAAGTTCTTAACAGAGTTAGGATGAAGGACGAAAATGGAAACAAAAGGAAACCATGATGACTAAAAAAGCGGTATTTAAAGACCGGGGACAAAAATCATTATAAACATCAAACCACAAGGACGAAAATAGTAGTTTACTCTAGAATTTATTAAAAATCTTTATATATATTAAAGGAACAACCAAGAGAATGACTTGGCACCATGAGATTTGAGTAATCTTCAAATCTTGAAATGTGGTTGAGTTTCATCATCCCACATTGGTTGAGAAGATGAAAGTTTTGAAGTAGGAAGTGACTATAAGAAAGTAGGGATGGATGTTTTTGTGTCAACTCACGTGGTTGGCTTAATTTAGTCTACTATATTTTTGTATCATCCCACATTGTTGAGGAGATGCAAGTTTTGAAGTTTGAAGTGAGTATATAAGAATGAGGTGTAACATCCGTATTTTTCGGGTAAGTATAAGGTTCTATTAATCTTATGTTTTTGTGTATTTTAAAGTAGAACTTATATGCTTAAGTGATATTGTGTTTATATATGATTATTTGGTTCTGTTGGTTTGGAAGCTTTAGAAATCACCCTTGGAAGACAGTGACTCACGCGACTTACGCCGCGGGTTGGAGTCGCGGCATAAGCCGCGTAAGCCACTGGAGTTCATTTTGTTTAAGTAAGCGGGCGACTTATGCCGCGGGTGAAAGTCGCGACACAAGTCGTGGGGTGACCTGTAGTCCCCAAAACCCCCAATTTGCCCGTTTTTCTCTCATTGTTATCACAAAAATCAGTTCTAAACCGAGAGGAGCTAGGGTTTGGGTGATTTTCTTCCCCTCTAAACCCTTTTGTCATTTATTGCAAAGCTTGGTAGGTGAAATCATTATTTGGGCTTCCATCTACCTCAAGTTCTCAAGACTTCAAGTCTTCATCACCTTCATCCAACTTCTAGGGTTTTCATATTTTCTAGGTTTTGGTCAAAAACCTAGATTGTGAGTTTATTAAATCTTTGTCAAAACTAGATACACATCATATGCTTCTACTTATGGTTATTTATCTCTATATGTTCAGATACTTGGGATTTTCTTATGAAGGAATGTTGGAAAATATGGTTATATGTGAAATACCATGGCTACTCTAAATGTGCAAGTATTGGTAATTTTTCTCTTGGATTCATAATATGTACATGTTGATGTGATAAATGTATACATGTCTCGATATGACGATGGTTTCAAGTTGGAATACCTTTTTGGTAATATATAATATGAATGATGAACATGATTGTTATTTGGGTCTCATGATGGACTTATGTGATAGGATGGTAACATAGTACCCATGGTTGGTATCGAAATGTATTGGTTGAAATATACCTCAAGACCTCCTATATGATATGTTAGATGAACCAAGTCAGTAGACACTAGGAGGATGTAGTCTTGGGCGCCACCGTGATGGTATGTGCCTAGACCTCCGTCATTCAGGTTAATGCCATGGTTGTAGTCCTCGGATGTGCCGGGCCTTTCGGGTGTCTCTTGTTAGAGGGCATCAAGGTATATCGACTCTTTGGGTGGAACTTGATTGGTGCTATGGGTCTCCCCTATTGACTCCACATTTGTTGATCTATGTTTAACTGCTGATAAGAATTGTAATTGTTCATGCATGCTTATTATTGTTCAACTCACTAGGCTTTTTGGCTAACACTTGTTTGGTGTCGATGTGTATCTCAGGTACTAGCGGCGCAGGTTCTAAGCTGGCATAGTTGCTTGGGTGAGAGCTTGGGGAACGCTTGCAAATTAGCATTCTTTGGATAGAAAAACTTTTGGAACTATAGATGACAACCCTTTTGTAATCTCCTTTCTAGTTGTAGAAATTAGATTAGTTGGTTGTTAATTTATTGTCCGTCGAACTTACAACTGTGATTAAACATGTTTGTATTATTTCCCCATTTTTTTGGGAGGCTCTTGCTTTGGCAATTCTATATACCGCGTGTCCGTTTTTCGGATTTTGTTATCCCTATTTTTAGGGTGTTACATGAGGGGTGAATGTTTTTGTATCACCTAACGTGGTTGGCTTAATTTAGCCTACCCTATTTTTGCAAAAATAAAAATAAAAAATCTTTATATATATTAAAGGAACAACCAAGAGAATGACTTGACACCATGAGATTTGAGTAATCCTCAAATCTTGAATTGTGGTTGAGTTTCATCATTCCACATTGGTGAGAAGATGAAAGTTTTGAAATAGGAAATGACTATAAGAAAGGAGGGATGGATGTTTTTGTGTCAACTTATGTGGTTGGCTCAATTTAGCCTACTATATTTTTGTATCATCCCACATTGTTGAGGAGATGTAAGTTTTGGAGTTTGAAGTGAGTGTATATGAAATGAGGGGTGAATGTTTTTGTATCACCTAATGTGGTTGGCTCATTTTTAGCCTACCCTATTTTTGCAAAAAAAATCTATAACAAATAATTAAATAGCGATTTTGTGATAACTAATAAGATTGACTCATTTTACATTATCCAACCAATATATCAATATCCATCATCAATCATCAATATATATATATATATATATATAGGGAGAGGTTCATTTAAGAAATGGTAAATATATGAGAAATAGAGAAGTAACCTTAGCCATTCATCTGGTCAACATTTGCGGCTTTGACCGCGAAGCACCGGATAATTCCTTGTGTGATCTATAGAAAGTAGAGGGGTAATTTCGTAAAATACACGGGATGAGTTCATATATGAATCTGTATGTGTAACACCCGTAAATTCAGGTAAGTTGAGGTTTTGTTAATCTTACGTTTTTGTGTCTATCAAAGTAGAACGTATGTGTTTAATTGCCATTGTAGTCTGTGATTAATTGCTCGATATCGAATTGGGAGTTTTAGACTTGTGTTTGGTAAACATGGAGTTTCGCGACTTAGTCGCGAGTGGAAGTCGCGGCACAAGCCGCGTAGTCCACTGGGGTGTTTCGGGTTTGAGGAACCTCGCGACTTAGGTGCGGGTTATAGTCGCGACACTAGCCGCGTGATTCACTGTGTTCGAATTGGTCGGGATAGCAGGAGACTTATGACGCGGGTCCAAGTCGCGTCACAAGTCGCGATCGACCTACAACCCTTTAAACCCTTCTTTGACCGATTTTCTCTCATTTGGTTCTTACATTCCCTCTCCATTGGCGATTTTAGAGCTCACTAAATCAGCCCCTTTCCTCACCAAACCCTACCTCTCATAAATACAACCTACATTGGTGGTTGGAATATTGGAACCTTGCATTTACTCTCCTTAAGTCTTCAAGCTTCACCTTCAAGTCTCCATCTTCATTATCCAACTTCTAGGGTTCCATATTTTCTAGGTTTTGGTTCAAAACCTAGATTGTGAGTTTACTAACCTTTGTTAAAACTAGATACACATCATTATATGATACTTGTTAATATTAAAGCATTTCTCAAATGTTCATGTTTATTGTTAAAGTATTTGGGGGGTTTTTCTCATGGATTTATGTGTATGGAGGTTACCATGATATTTATGTATGTATCTTGGCTTGTTGATGATTCCTACTTGGAATGCCTTTTTGGCGACCTTACATTTTCACAAGGTATTTAAATGCGTATTATGTCATATGTTGAATCTGCATGATTAGGATGGTAATATTGTGTTCTTGTTTGATATCTGAGATTTTGACGGATGGAAACACAACATTGAGACCTCCTAAATGCATTATGTGGACGAACCAAGTCCGTGATTTACTATAGGAATGTAGGTGGGTGACAGTTGGAGAATTTTCCTGTTGGAGTAATCTCTTATGTACCTAGACCTCCGCCGTAGGGGAATTTCCTAAGCGGTAGTCCCCGGAGCGTGTCGGGCCTTTGAGTCGCCAGAGAAAGTGGCTTCAAGGTGCATTGCCTCTTTGGGTGAACCGGATTGGATATATGGGTCGCTCCCGTTGACTCCACATCTACGTGATTAATTGTTTAACCGCTGATAAGAACTGTAACTGTTTCTGGCTTTTTACTTGTTCAACTCACTAGGCTTTTTGGCCTAACACTTGTTTGGTGTCGATGTGTATCTCAGGTGTTAGCGGCGCTGCTTCTAGGCAAGTTTAGATGCTTTGGGCGAGAGCTTGGGGATTTTGGCATTGGAACATTTGTTGGAAGTTTTGGACTATAGATGACACCCCTTTTTGTAATCTCTTTTCTAGATATAGAAATTAGATTAGTTGGTTGTTATTTATTTATCCGTTAAATTACATTTGTGATTAAACAAGTTGGTTTGTTGTATTATTCCCCTTTTTGGGAGGCTCTTGCTATGGCAAATTGTGTACCACTTCTCCTCATTTAGAAGGTTTTTGTTATCCCTATTTTTAGGGTGTTACAAGTTGGTATCAGAGCTTTAGTTTAAGTGAACTAGGTATTGTTTAGCATATCTAGACTTAAGCTTTAGACTTTATGACTTCACTGTCCACTTGGGGTAGAAATCCTAGGTGGGGAGAGCGTTAGGATTACGGAATTACTTTAATTGAAAGTTGTGATGATGGTGACAAGAATTCTTGTGTATGGTTCGTTCATAATTTCACTTAGCTACTGCTATTATGAATGCATTGTTACGTGAGCATACTTGGCCTACTGTTATTATAATAATTGATGAAGGTATTAGTACGTACAATGAGTTAAACTCGCTTAGTCTTTTCTTAATCCCCTTCTCGTGCTTGTGTGGTAGTGAGCAATGGTTAATACTCGAAGTAGAGCACCGGATATGCCAGAGGGTCAACCAGAAGTGGAATCTGCAGCCTTACGACCTCCGGTAGGGGAAAACTCCGATGGAATTCCCATACCTAGAATCTTGGGAGGCGGACCTGAGCATATCCCTCGCCGGAACCTCAATACGAATGACGCTATACTGGAAGAGGTGACCATGGAAACCAGAATTCGAGATAACATGATGCAGGCTATGAGTGCTGCTATGGCCCAACAGCAAGTGCAACAGCAAGAGTTTTTCATGAAACTCTTAGAAGACCGAGATGCCAGTCATCGTCAACCTGAGATCATGGCGGAGAATGCTATAGCCGGGTCGGGTGCTAGACCGGAAGTAGTGGTAACCGAGGAACCACCGGTGAACGAGGATCGAGTAAGGACTAAGGGATGCTCCTACAAAGCTTTTCTGGGATGCAAACCCAAGGACTTTGCGGGTTCCGATAACCCGGTCGCGTGTATGTACTGGCTCAAGGAAGTGGAGATGGCTTTTGAGTCGAGCGAGTGAGACGTGTCGCAACGGGTGAAGTTTGCTTCTCAACTACTCCGGGGAGAGGCATTGATCTGGTGGAATCTCACCCGGTCCGCCCTCACCCCCGAAGTCCTAGCAAAGCTGACCTGGCCAGTCTTCAAGAAGAAGATCATGGACAAGTACTACAGCGAACGTTCTTTGGATAAGTTAGAAGCCGAGTTCCGAAATCTGAAGAAAGGGAATTTATCCGTAACCAATTACTCCAAGCTGTTCCTAGAGAAGTTGAACTTAGTGGGATATCTGGTCCCCGATGAGAGATCGAAGATCAAGGCCTTTCATCTTGTCCTACCGGCCGATATGCGTACTGACGTGCGCAATGCCGGAGGGTCGACTCTTCAAGAAGTCATTGAAGAGGCTTTGTTGGTGGAAGATGATAGGTTGGCTGAGAAGGAGGAAAGGAATGTTGCAGGTGATAAGAGAAGGTGGGAAGGTCCATCCGGGCCCGTTCGTCAGTCAAAGCCTTTTGCTAGCGGTAAATCTTTTGACTCTCGTAAGGACGATCGCTGGTGCCACAAGTGTAGAACCAAACACTCGGGCGTGTGTGCTTCCAAGTCCTACGCGGGTCCAGTAAGTTGTACCAAGTGTGGCAGGAGGGGCCATGTGGCTCGGGAGTGCACTACTCATCCGAAGATATGCTATGAGTGCCAAGAGCCGGGGCATGTGAGGAGAAATTGTCCAAAGCTAGCGGGAAACAATCAAAGAGGATCTGTTGGGTCGACGGCTAAAGTCGACCAATCACCGAGGGTGCCGGGTCGAGCTTTTCGGATGACTACCGAGGAGGCGAAGGAGACCGCTGATGTGGTTTCGGGTACGTTCCTAGTAAACTCCTTACCTGCTCATGTTTTGTTTGATTCAGGTGCTACGTGTTCGTTTGTATCGGATAATTTCTGTAAGCGTTTCGTCACTCCTATTAGTGTCCTTCCCGATACACTAGTGGTAGAGATTGCCAACGGAGACCAAGTAATTATTCGAGACCGTTATTGTGATTGCACCATAGAGATCAATGGGAGTCCTTTTGGGGTAGATTTGCTACCTATGGCCATCGGGGGTTTTGACGTGGTCATAGGCATGGATTGGTTGTCAAGGCACAAGGCTGACATCTTTTGCTCTAAGAAGATGATCCAAGTGTCTTTGACGGAAGGCGGTGTGGTAGTTATTTATGGTGAGAAGGGAACGGGACGTAACCCCATTATCTCCTCTCTCAAAGCGCGGACGTTTCTAGCGAAGGGTTACCCTTCGTATTTAGCATACGTAGTGGACGCGAAGAAGGAAAAGAAGACGGTAGCAGACGTGAAGATCGTGCGAGATTTTCCGGATGTCTTTCCGGAAGACCTTCCCGGATTACCACCGGAACGTCAAGTGGAGTTCCAAATCGACCTTACCCCGGGAGCGGCTCCGATAGCCCGAGCTCCCTATCGTTTGGACCCGACAGAAATGAAGGAGATGATGACGCAACTTCAAGAATTGTTAGAGAAGGGTTTTATCCGACCGAGTTCTTCACCTTGGGGAGCGCCGGTGTTATTCGTGAAGAAGAAGGATGGATCAATGAGGATGTGTATTGACTACCGTGAATTGAATAAAGTCACGGTAAAGAACAAGTACCCTCTACCTCGCATCGATGATCTCTTCGATCAACTTCAGGGTGCGGGATGTTTCTCAAAGATTGACCTCCGATCCGGTTACCATCAAGTGAGGGTGAAGAATGATGATATTCCGAAGACGGCTTTTCGAATGCGTTACGGTCACTATGAATTCTTGGTGATGCCTTTTGGGTTAACCAACGCGCTGGCAGTATTTATGGACTTGATGAACCGTGTGTGTCACCCATTCTTGGACAAATCCGTAATCGTCTTTATCGACGATATTTTAATTTATTCTAAAGATGAGTCCGAACATGGGAAACATTTACGGGAAGTCTTGGAAGTCCTAAGAAGGGAAAAATTGTTCGCGAAGTTTTCTAAATGTGAATTTTGGCTCCAAGAAGTGCAATTCTTGGGGCACGTGGTGTCCAAAGATGGAGTCATGGTGGACCCGACAAAGATTGAAGCGATGATGAGTTGGGAACCCCCTACGAATCCGACGGAAATACGGAGTTTCTTGGGCTTAGCGGGCTATTATAGACGCTTCATCCAAGATTTTTCCAAGGTAGCTACACCACTCACATCCCTTACAAGAAAGAACGTCAAGTTTCTTTTGACCGATGTCCAAGATCAAGCCTTCCAAACGCTCAAGAAGAAATTGTGCGAAGCTTCGATCTTATCCTTGCCTGAAGGATCGGAAGACTTCGTAGTGTATAGTGGCGCTTCTAAGATGGGACTAGGATGTGTACTTATGCAACCGGGGAAAGTCATTGCCTACGCGTCAAGGCAATTTAAGGAACATGAGAAGAACTACCCGACGCATGACTTGGAACTAGCGGCGGTAGTCTTTGCTTTAAAGTTGTGGCGGCATTACTTGTACGGGACCAAGTGTACTCTCTTCACGGACCACAAAAGTCTCAAGTACATCTTCGATCAAAAGGAACTCAACATGCGACAAAGAAGATGGCTTGAACTTCTAAAGGATTATGACTGTGATCTACTCTACTATCCCGGTAAAGCCAATGTGGTGGCGGATGCTTTGAGCCGGAGAAGCCATGATGGTGGCGTTAAATTGTCCCTTACAAGAATCGACGTGGTATCAAGCTTGGTGGAAAGCATCAAGATGTGGCAAGTGGAAGCACTTAAAGAACAAAATCTCAAGTCCGAGATTATGGTAAAACAAAGTGAACTTTTGACGGAAGATAGCCGCGGGCTTAAACTTTTCCAAGGTCGAATTTGGGTGCCGAAGTTGAATGGAAATCGAGAGTTGCTTCTAGAAGACGCGCACAAGTCGAAGTATTCTATACATCCCGGTAGTACCAAGATGTATAGAGACTTAAAATTAAATTACTGGTGGCCGGTGATGAAATTAGATGTGGCTAACTACGTGGAAAGGTGTGTCACATGCCTACAAGTCAAGGCGGAGCATCAAAGGCCGTATGGGAGTTTACAACTGTTGTCCATTCCCGAGTGGAAATGGGACAACATCACTATGGACTTCGTGACAAAGCTACCAAAGACCTTGCGAGGCCATGATACAATTTGGGTAGTCGTTGATCGGCTAACCAAGAGTGCACATTTCCTTGCAATGCGGGAGACCTTGCCAATGGAAAAATTGGCCAAGCTTTATATTGACGAGGTGGTGTCGAGGCACGGAGTTCCGAAATCTATTGTATCGGATCGGGACATCCGATTCACTTCGAACTTTTGGGCTAGTTTACAAAAGGAGTTGGGTACTAGACTAAATTTGAGCACGGCGTATCATCCTCAAACGGATGGACAAAGTGAAAGGACGATTCAAACGCTCGAAGATATGCTGAGGTCGTGTGTGATAGACTTCGGGGGAAGTTGGGATTCACATCTACCGTTGGTAGAGTTCGCGTACAACAACAGTTACCATTCTAGCATTGGCATGGCACCGTTTGAGGCTTTGTATGGACGGAAGTGTAGAACCCCAGTTTGTTGGTTAGAAGCGGGCGAAAAGCAATTCGCCGGGCCGGAAATAGTTCAAGAGACGGCAGACAAGGTGAAAGAAATCCGGGAAAGGCTAAAGGCGGCGCAGGACCGACAGAAAAGCTATGCGGACAAGAAACGAAGACCGGTCGAGTTTCAGGTGGGCGATCGGGTCATGCTGAAAGTATCTCCATGGAAGGGAATCATCCGGTTTGGGAAGCGTGGGAAGCTCAGTCCTCGTTTCCTTGGGCCCTTTGTTATTTTAGAAAAGGTTGGACTTCAAGCATACCGGTTGGACTTACCACCGGAAATGGATGGGATACATCACACCTTTCACGTTTGTTACCTTCGGAAATGTCTAGCCGAAGAAGAAAGCGTGATCCCTTTGTCGGAAATTCGGGTGGACAATGGGAATCGTTGTGTGGAAGAACCGAAGTCGATTTTGGAATCGAAGGTGAAGAAGTTAAGACATAAAGACGTAATCATGGTAAAAGTTCAATGGAAGCATCATCGGGGTGCTAACATTACTTGGGAGTCCGAAGATGATATGAAGAAGCGTTACCCTCACTTGTTTGCTTAGAGTGAGATTTCGGGGACGAAATCCTAATTAGGTGAGGAGGATTGTAACACCCGTAAATTCAGGTAAGTTGAGGTTTTGGTAATCTTACGTTTTTGTGTCTATCAAAGTAGAACGTATATGTTTAATTGCCATTTTAGTCTGTGATTAATTGCTCGATATCGAATTGGGAGTTTTAGACTTGTGTTTGGTAAACAGGGAGTTTCGCGACTTAGTCGTGAGTGGAAGTCGCGGCACAAGCCGCGTTGTCCACTGGGGTGTTTCGGGTTTGAGGAACCTCGCGACTTAGGCGCGGGTTATAGTCGCGGCACTAGCCGCGTGATTCACTGTGTTCGAATTGGTCGGGATAGCGGGAGACTTATGACGCGGGTCCAAGTCGCGTCACAAGTCGCGATCGACCTACAACCCTTTAAACCCTTCTTTGACCGAATTTCTCTCATTTGGTTCTTACATTCCCTCTCCATTGGCGATTTTAGAGCTCACTAAATCAGCCCCTTTCCTCACCAAACCCTACATCTCATAAATACAACCTACATTGGTGGTTGGAATATTGGAACCTTACATTTACTCTCCTCAAGTCTTCAAGCTTCACCTTCAAGTCTCCATCTTCATTATCCAACTTCTAGGGTTCCATATTTTCTAGGTTTTGGTTCAAAACCTAGATTGTGAGTTTACTAACCTTTGTTAAAACTAGATACACATCATTATATGATACTTGTTAATATTAAAGCATTTCTCAAATGTTCATGTTTATTGTTCAAGTATTTGGGGGGTTTTCCCATGGATTTATGTGTATGGAGGTTACCATGGTATTTATGTATGTATCTTGGCTTGTTGATGATTCCTACTTGGAATGCCTTTTTGGCGACCTTACATTTTCACAAGGTATTTAAATGCGTATTATGTCATATGTTGAATCTGCATGATTAGGATGGTAATATTGTGTTCTTGTTTGATATCTGAGATTTTGACGGATGGAAACACAACATTGAGACCTCCTAAATGCATTATGTGGACGAACCAAGTCCGTGATTTACTATAGGAATGTAGGTGGGTGACAGTTGGAGAATTTTCCTGTTGGAGTAGTCTCTTATGTACCTAGACCTCCGCCGTAGGGGAATTTCCTAAGCGGTAGTCCCCGGAGCGTGTCGGGCCTTTGAGTCGCCATAGAAAGTGGCTTCAAGGTGCATTGCCTCTTTGGGTGAACCAGATTGGAGATATGGGTCGCTCCCGTTGACTCCACATCTACGTGATTAATTGTTTAACCGCTGATAAGAACTGTAACCGTTTCTGGCATGCTTTTTACTTGTTCAACTCACTAGGCTTTTTGGCCTAACACTTGTTTGGTGTCGATGTGTATCTCAGGTGTTAGCGGCGCTGCTTCTAGGCAAGTTTAGATGCTTTGGGCGAGAGCTTGGGGATTTTGGCATTGGAACATTTGTTGGAAGTTTTGGACTATAGATGACACCCCTTTTTGTAATCTCTTTTCTAGATATAGAAATTAGATTAATCGGTTGTTATTTATTTATCCGTTAAATTACATTTGTGATTAAACAGGTTGGTTTGTTGTATTATTCCCCTTTTTGGGAGGCTCTTGCTATGGCAAATTGTGTACCACTTCTCCTCATTTGGAAGGTTTTTGTTATCCCTATTTTTAGGGTGTTACAGTATGAATCACAAAGATTCATATATGAATTTGTTAATTAGTTCAACTGATTCATATATGAATCTTTGTGATTCATACAGATTCATATATGAATCTTTGTGATTCATATATGAATCTTTGTGATTCATACAGATTCATATATGAATCTGTTAGTTAGTTCAACTGATTCATATATGAATCAGAAAGGTTCATATATGAATCAGTTAAAAGAGTTCAGCTGTGAATTGCACTGGTTCATATATGAACATATAGTTCATATGTGAATTATACATGTTCATATATGAACACAACCTGTGTGTTTTGTAAAATTTACGAAATTGTCCTTCTATTTTTGGGATAGCCGCAACTTTTGACCAGTCAAAGCCGCAACTTTTGACCGGTCAAAGCCGCAATATTTGACTAGTCAAATCCGATCTTGACCATATGAATGGCTAGGATTACTTCTCTATTTCTCATATATTTACCATTTCTCAAATGAACCAAACACTATATATATATATATATATATATATATTAGAAAACAAACAAGGGATAATGATGTGGCTTAATGAGATTTGAGTATTCCTCAAAATTTGAAAAATGGTTGAGTTTCATCATCCCACATTGGTGAGAAGTTGAAAGTTTTGAAGTAGGAAGTAACTATAAGAAAGGAGGGATGGATGTTTTTGTGTCAACTCATGTGGTTGGCTCAATTTAGCCTACTCTATTTTTGTATCATCCCACATGGTTAAGGAGATGCAAGTTTTAAAGTTTGAAGTCTTTATCTTTATATATATTAAAGGAACAACCAATAGAATGATTTGGCACCATGAGATTTGAGTAATATTCAAATCTTGAAATGTTGTTGAGTTTCATCATCCCACATTGGTTGAGAAGATAAAAGTTTTGAAGTAGAAAGTGACTATAAGAAAGGAGGGATGGATGTTTTTGTGTCAACTCATGTGGTTGGATTAATTTAGTCTACTATATTTTTGTATCATCCTACATTGTTGAGGAGATGCAAATTTTGAAGTTTGAAGTGAGTATATAAGAAATGAGGGGTGAATGTTTTTGTATCACCTAATGTGGTTGGCTTAATTTTGTAACATCCCCCGTCCCCGTGGTTCGGAACGAGTGATGTCACGAACGGGACTTAACATAATACACAACTAATTTAGAGTTACTAATAAACCCTAAACATATATTACAATCCAAAATATTACACTTCAAAAAGTGTTTATAAACTTAGAACGTTTATATGATAAGATGAGTCTAAGAACTCCAAAATTTCACGCTCGATCTCAAGTCCCGTCCCCGTAATTGTCACTTCGAATCTGCCGTGTCAGAAAACAAAAACACGGCTGAGCACAGGGCTCAGTGAATGGATTATAATATAAATTCGTAAATAATAATAAAAGCATATGTTGGATCAAATAATTGTATTCAAGATTAAAGAGTCTAAACTGTAGTTGTTTAATAGTTAAAGTTAGAGGGTTTATTGTGTAATAAGCTAATAGTTATTAGTTATTGGGCCTCAAGCCCGCTTAGCATTTAGCAAAGCCCATTAGGCATTAGGCCTGGGTATTTAATGTTTTGTTTAGTTTAGTTTTAGGTTTAATCCTCTCATTATTATTATTCATAATTATTGTTTAGAGAGAGGTAGTTGTTTTCTCTGTATTCAAGGGTATCAAGAACAAACAAGGTTTAACTGTTTATTCAAGGGATTGGTATGTTATTCTTGATCTTATTATCTCTTGATCTATATTGTGTTATGTGATTGTTAATCAACTAGATTAAACTGGGATAACAAGTGGTATCAGAGCCTAAAGAATCATTTTTTTTATATTACTATTCACGCGAAGTTACTGTTCATCTAATTTCATGAATCTATGTGCTTTTATGATTAAGATTGATCTGATTCGGTGAGTTTTATTCTATTGAAAAGTATCTGATTGATTAATTGCATTGATAATTATCAAGTGATTGAATTTATTGATTTTGTGTTTTCTGGATTCATAAAGGAGTTGACTTTGTGTTCTTAAAATCCAGTGATAAAAAGTGATTTTTACTTATTATGATTGATTGAATGCTGATCGATATCTATTTTGGGATACAAAAGACTGATTTTTGCATCTGATTTTGAGTCTGTATTGATTTCTGGGTTGATTATTGCTTCTGTTTATCGACGTTTTGGGTTGGATTAAGAACATACCGGTCCAAAGCATTAAGAACATATCGGTCATATCACCCTATCGGTCGACTCTCTTACCGGTCGTATATCCCTATATCGGTCGAACATCACTATCGGTCCATACCTTTACCAGTCTTAGTTTCTCACCGGTCGAATACTTTGTATCGGTCATACATTTTGTCGGTCATAGTCTATACCGGTCGAAGCCATTTCCGGTCGAACTCGATACCGGTCCTCACACCACCCCGGTCGCCCGGTACACACACAGATCCCTACCGGTCTAAGCACTTTTATCGGTCGGACGTAATACCGGTTGAAAAACCTTCCCGGTCGTGCAACTTTCCGGTCGAATCAAGTTCCCGGTCGACTTCTGCTTTGCGTGAGTGCCTTATCGTGAGACCTTCACTTTGCGCAACCCACTAGACACGCAAACCTTCACTTTGCGTAACCCACTAGACACGCAAACCTTCACTTTGCGCAACCCACTAGTCACGCAAACCTCACTATTCACTGTTCATTTTTGCGAAATTTATTTTTCGTCAGATTCTCACAGTTTGGTTTGTTCAGTATTATTTGAAGCATTATACTGATTGAAAGGACTGCATTTAATTATTTTTGGAAATTTACTTTTCTGAAAATTTTTTACTGTAGTTTTTATTTTGATTCTAACGATCTCATCTAGTTGGTTGTCTTGGTACAGAAAGGTTTGATTACTAACCGTACAGCTAAGATGTCAAATCAGCTTCTCTCAATGGGCTCTCAGTCCAAACCTCCTGTCCTCATGGCTAATGAGTATCAGTAATGGAAGACCATAATGATCCAGTTTCTGAATCACAAGAATAGAGATTACATGGCAGCAATCATTAATGGTCCAGAAAATCCAATGATCACAGTAAAGGGTCAAGCTGCAACAGAAACCTCTCCAGAAATCCCTGACAGAGAGGTTCCTAAACCTTATCAGTTATTTACTGAAAAGCAGAAAGCACAGTACAAGACAGAAGAAGAGGCTCTAATCTATCTGACAATGGTTATTCCAAACGACATCTACAATCGTGTAGACAGTCAGAGCTCTGCTAAAGCAATATGGGATGAACTAGTTAGACAGTTTGAAGGAAGTGAAGCCTCTATCCAAGCTAAGCAGAATCTATGCATAAATGCATACGAGGGATTTCATGCAAAAGAAGGAGAGCTGCTACTAGATACCTACAACAGGTATAACATCATTCTCAATGACCTGCGGAGGAACAAAATCTCTAAATCTGCCTCTGAGATAAATTACAAATTCATCAAGAATCTGAATCCAGAGTGGAAGAACTTTGCCATCAACCTCCAGATGTCCAAGAATATGGCTCAAGAAAATGTCACTGATATCTTCTCTACTCTAGCTCAACATGAGGATGAGGTGAGATCTATTAATAACGAGTCTAATAATCTGAAGGACTCCGTGGCTCTCATAGCCGGCAAAGGTTCTGTATCCTCTGCAAGGTCAAAGAAAAAGGTGTCTAAAGCTCTAGTTACCGAAGTTACTGACTCTGACTCTGCTTCAAGCGATGAAGAACTGGAAATTGATTATGATCCAGATATTCAGAAGTTCTCTGAGGACTTAGCTCTAATTACGCGACGATTCAAGAAGAGCTTTGGAAAGAAGAAATTCTACTCAAAGCCAAAGTATGATGGATACAAGAAAGAGAAGTCTGAGATGCGATACAAGCCGAGGCATGGAAGGAGAGAGGAAGGACGAGAAGACAGGAAGGAAGATAGAAGAGAAGGAAAGAGAGAGGAGAAGCGAGAAGAACGAAAGGATGAACCAGGAAGATGCTACAACTGTGGCAAATTTGGGCATTTCTCAAGAGACTGCAAGTTCAAGAAGGTAAAGAACTCAGAGTATTACGCAAGAAAGTCACTCATTGCCAAGAAAGCTGAAGAAGGAAAAGTGCTAATGGTTGAAGAAGAAAAATGGTTGTACCAAAGTTCCGATGACGAGGAGCAAGCACACTTCACCCAAGTATCTTATATGGCAAACCTGGATGGTGACGATGAAGATTCTGAGGCACAATCCGAAGATGCAAACTCTGAGGTAAGTGATAATTCTGAACTTATTGAATCTTTAATGGCCCAAATACATGGTATGAAAGATGAATTTGCTTTACTGAAAGGCAAACTTAGCTATGCACATCAATCTGTCTTAAGCTTTCGTGATGAAAATGCTATATTAAAAGTGGTTGTGGAAGAAAAAGAAAAGGAAAAGGATGATTTAAAAGCTGAAAAAGCGTCTTTAAAAGAAAAAATATCTGGTTTAGAAACGGATCTTGTGAATCTTAATGCTGAAAAGGGTGAGTTTCAAATAAAATTTGAAGTTTGTTATAAAGAAAGAAATGAAGCTTTCACCAAAATCAAGCAACTGGAGGATATTAATATGAAACGAGGTCAGACTGAGCAGACATTAAATCTGTTGACCAATAAACTCCAGAATGAAAGGTTTTATAAACTAAAACCAGGTTTGGGTGTGCCAACTAACGATGTTTTGAAAAAGGCACTGGAGCACCTATATAACTTTGATAAATTTGGCTCCGCAATCAGACCCATTCCTGACATTCGTGCGACTTTTGTTGAAGCGAGTTCTTCTAAACCTTCTAAAGAGACCAAAGGTTGAGAAGAAATGGGAAAGAACAAGTCTGGTGATACTGATTCTCAAAACCTTTTTAAATCAGTTGGTTTTACATATGGTGATTTAAATAAAAGTTATGAGACTCGAAAGATCGAATTTACTGAGTTTGAATCACTATTTACCACACTTTTCAAAGAATCAGTAAGCACCAACACTGTTCTACCTGAGACTGCATGCAAATATGATGAGTATGAATCGGATGTTGATCCATTTACTATGCCATCAGTCTCAAGTCCCATTGCTTCTAAACCTTTACTTGTTGAAAAGGTTGAAGAAGAAAATGCTATCACGAATGAATCTTGTGTTCAAAATGATAAAAAGAAGTTTATTGAGTCCATGACTGAAGAGATATTCTCTGAAATGATGAATGCTTCAGACTCTGATCCTGTTTCTGATTTAAAGGGGTCAAATTCTGTGAATGATAATACATTTGAATTGATGAAGCAAACTGATATGTTGCAACAGTCTCTTGATGAGGTTGAAGATGAAAACTTTGATCTCAAACATAAACTTGAAAAGTCTTTAAAAGTAAATCAAGAGCTTTGCACTGAGATCAATGATTTGAAAATCACTTTGTTTAAAAATGCTTCAAGTGATAAACAGATGTTCAATGATCCAAGCTGGAAGGTAAGAACCAATCCAGAATTTGATGCTCCTGCAAAACCTTCAGTTGTTTACTCTGATTGTCCTGAATATCCACCGAGTATTTTTGAGAAGGGTGAGACTTCAAATAGCTCTAGCCAAAAACCACCTTCTAAGTTAGAGACTAACAAGGTTCCTGTTTCTGTTTCAGATATAAAAGGAATTGGAGTTGGGAGGAGTAAGAAGAATAAAGATAGTAGTTTGAATAAGAATGATAGGTTATCTAGTGAAACTTTTGCTTCAAATAGTTGTACTTCCGACAGTGTTATTTTGAAAAGTAATTCTTTTGATGAACATGAATGTAAGATTTGTTCTGATAAATCTAAGTTTATGAATTTTGCTCGAAAGAATCTATATTGTAAACGCTGCTGGGATAACTCATTCAAATACTACTCCCCTCCAAAGTCCAAACAGAGTAAGATAAAAGCTAAACTGAATCTGAAATCTAATTCTAATTCTAATTCTTCCGCACAACCCAAAGTGTTTCGAGCTAAGGTGGCCAATCCTACTTCTAAAAAGCACTTTCAGGAATTAAATGTTAAGATGGTTTGGAAATGGGTTCTAAAACCGCGTTATGAATGGAGAGTGAAAGTCAAACCAGATGATATTCCTGAGTTGCTTGATGCTAACCGCGAAGGACCCATCCTAATATGGGTGCCTAAGCAAAACTAATTGTCTCTTTTACAGGCCTGTCGATTGTGGGTAATAGATTCCGGATGTTCACGCCACATGACAGGATTCAAGCACCTCTTGCATAACTATGTAGAGGAGCCTGCCGGAGCAGTTAGATTTGCCAATTCTGAAGCCGAAGGTCACGTCAGAGGATATGGAATGCTCGACAATGGAGTTGTGAAGATTCAAAGAGTACTATATGTAGAAGGGCTTTATCACAATCTGTTTAGTACCAGTCACTTCTGTGACATGAAATATCAAGTCCGCTTCACAACCACTCATTGCTATCTAGAGGATCCCGATGGTTACGAAGTCTTCAAAGCTGAGCGCCATGGAAATCTATACTATGTAGATTTTCCTACACTGTCTGCCACACGTCCAATATGTCTACTAGCCAAAGCAACTAAAGCACAATCGTGGACGTGGCATCGATGCCTGTCTCAGCAGAATTTCCGATCTATAGCGAAGCTACAAAGACAAGGTCTGGTCAAAGGTCTACCAGAAATGAGGTTCGAAAAAGACTCACTCTGTTCCGCATGTGAGTTGGGCAAAATGAAGCGTAGCTCATTCAAGTCCAAATCTGAATCATCAACCTCATCTGCTCTGGAACTTCTTCATATGGACCTTTGTGGCCCAATGCGAACCGCATCTATCAACAGAAAGAAATATGTGTTGGTAATGATAGATGACTACTCAAGGTATACATGGCTCGAGTTTCTTTGCAACAAATCAGATGCGCCAGAATTGATCATCGCTTTTATCAAGCGCATCCAAGTACGTCTTCAATTGCCAGTTCAAACCATTCATAGCGATAATGGCACGAAGTTCAAGAATGACACCCTAAAGAGTTATCTTACTTCTGTGGGGATTTCACACAACTTCTTCGCAGCCTACACTCCACAGCAGAACGACATTGTTGAACGGAAGAATCGCACGCTTGTGGAAGCAGCTCGTACTATGCTTGCATATTCAGATCTACCCATGTACCTTTGGTCCGAGGCAGTCGCTACAGCATGTTTTACTCAGAATCGTACCATTGTGGTCAAGCGCTTTAATAAAAACGCATATGAGTTAATCAACAATCATACACCTAATATCAAATTTATTCGTGTCTTTGGTTGCAGGTGTTATCATCTTAGAGAGCGTCAAGGATTATCAAAATTTGACAAGAAAGCGTATGAAGAATATCTAGTTGGATACTCTCTGACATCCAAAGCTTATCGAATTTACATTATTCGAACTAAGACGGTTGTTGAGAGCATGAATGTCTCCTTTGATGAGAATTCTACAAGGACTTCTGGACACAACAGTTTAGAACTCGTAATTAAGGACAAAGCTTCTATTCAAACCAGAATAGACCTAGCTTCTAAAGGATCTACTTCTTCTAACTCTAACTCTACTTCATCTGAGTTAGATTTACTGTTTATTGATGCCTTTGATGATATTTGTGCAGATTTTGATAAAGGCATATCTACATCTATAACAAGCTCGGAGGTCCCTACCATTTCTGAAGACATCTCTGGACCTACCAAAGAAGTCACTGAAACTTCATCTCCATCCGGTACAACTCAACCATTAGTTTCTGCCTCTACTAATGTTGAATCTGTCTCTATAGATATCTCTGCTGGAAAGGAAGTCCCGAGCACTTCAACTGCTAGCCCAGAAGCTTCAGTATCAGAAACACCAGTACAAGATGTCCCGAGTACATCTATGGAGTTACCTGTTGTGCACGATGAAAACGATGCGTCCAATACGCAACAACAAGTTGAATCCTTACCAAGCACACATCGTTGGACTAAGGATCATCCCCTAGACAACGTGATAGGTGACGTACAAACCGGTTTCACGACACGGTCAGCATCAGCCAACTTCTATATTTTTTCAAGCTTCCTCAGTTCCTTAGAGCCAAAGAAAGCGTCTGAAGCTCTACGTGATCCCTTCTGGATTTCTGCTATGCAAGACGAGCTTCTACAATTCGAAAGGAACAAGGTATGACGCTTGATCCCACTACCTAAAGGTAAATCTGTTATAGGAACAAAGTGGGTCTTCAGAGACAAGAAAGACGAAGTTGGAATAGTTGTGAGAAACAAAGCTCGACTGGTCGCCAAAGGGTACTGTCAACAACAGGGCATTGACTATGATGAAACATTCGCCCCGGTTGCAAGGATCGAAGCCATCAGAATCTTCCTAGCCTATGCAGCGCACAAAAACTTTACCGTCTATCAAATGGATGTAAAGTCAGCTTTCCTGAATGGCGTTCTGCATGAGGAGGTCTACGTGGCTCAACCTGAAGGTTTCGTTGATCCTCATCACCCTGATCATGTCTATGTTTTAGACAAAGCGCTTTATGGTCTTAAACAAGCACCACGAGCCTGGTATGAAACTCTCACTAAATTTCTACTTGCTTCTGGTTTCAAGAAAGGTACAATAGATACAACCTTATTTCTTAAAAGGCAAGGTGAGGACTTGATTCTCATTCAGATTTATGTTGACGACATAATATTTGGGTCGACAAATCAGAAATTTTGTAAGAACTTTTCAAAAATAATGGAGACAAAGTTTGAAATGTCGATGATGGGCGAATTGAATTTCTTTCTTGGTTTACAAGTAAAGCAATTACCCGAAGGCATATTTATTAATCAAGCTAAATACATAAAAGATATTTTGAAAAAGTTCAATATGTCAGACAGTTCATTCATGAAAACACCAATGGCAACTGGTACACTCTTAGACGCAGATCCCTCTGGGAAACCTGTTGATCAAAAGGTGTATCGTAGCATGATTGGTTCTTTACTTTATCTGACTGCAAGTCGCCCAGATATAATGTATGCCACATGTTTTTGTGCGAGATATCAGTCTAATCCTAAAGAGTCGCACTTAACTGTTGTTAAGCGAATCCTTAGATATCTCAAAGGCTCTCCTAATCTAGGCCTTTGGTATCCAAAGGATTCTCGTTTTGAACTAACTGCCTTTACAGATGCTGATCATGCAGGATGTAAGCTAGACCGGAAAAGCACCTCTGGATCATGTCAATTTATAGGTGACAAACTTGTAAGTTAGACTTCAAAGAAACAAAACTGTGTTTCAACATCCACTGCCGAGGCTAAATATGTAGCTACTGCTAGCTGCTGTTCACAAGTCCTCTGGATGAAGACACAGTTAAGGGACTTTGGATACAACTACAAGCGTGTTCCTATTTATTGTGATTCCAAGAGCGCAATCGCCATAACTGCTAACCCGGTACATCATTCGAAGACCAAGCATATCGATGTACGCTATCACTTCATCAAGGATCATGTAGAAAAAGGTGACATTGAAATGCATTTTGTTCAAACTGACTTCCAGTTAGCTGATCTTTTCACCAAGCCGTTGGATGAAAAGCGATTCCACTTTCTAATCAGCAAACTTGGTATGTTGAACATGTCTTAAGACCTTATTCATGATTCAAGGGGGAGTATTCTAAATCCTAATCTTGTGTTTTATTCTTCAACTGTTGCTAACAAGAGAGGAATCATTTTCACCAATGATTACCAATTTTCTTTTATTTATGCAGGTTTGTTCAAGTGACAATGGCTTCTATTCAATTCAGATTAGAACCTGCCCTTCAGTGCTTTATTTTTACTGTTTAAAAAAAAAATCTTCAGTTGAGGGGGAGCTTAATCGCATATAAGCTTCATTGTCTAAGAGCTTACTTGAAATACTCCTTAGAGCTTAAATTATCAAACTCTTTTTAGTTTGAGGGGGAGAATTGCATCGTCAAACACAAATGTTTTGACTTTTCCAAATTTTTATTCTTCATGTTTATTCCTTTGTGCTTTCATGTACAATAGCCTGTTGAACAACACGTTTTTTTTAGGAAATTACATGGGATTCAGTGTGTGAGCTTAACAAAACTTCCATGGATTCACGATAACCAGTGTTTCCTACTCCGGAAGTATTCCTTGAGTGATTGAGGGGAGAGGGGTCAAAAGAATTGAGTGATGGTGTGTGAAGAGGTAAAATGGAAAAGAGAGATTCGTTAGAAGTGAGCATTAAAAGAAAGAGTGTGAGTGAACAGAGTAAAAGAATATTAGACTTTGCACCAAACCACTTTCTGAGCCGGGCAACCACATTATCTGATTGGTTCACATTCTTTGGTGACCATCATTGAAATAGGCACCTAGCCCATTCCATCTCTTGCATACAACCCCACCAGTTACTCATTCTTTTCTCAAAAAGAGAATGTTTCATATTTTCTGGGGACGCAATACATACGCTATTGGTTCTTCATTTGGAAGATACTAATATTGTTCAAGAAGGAAAGTTGCCCCACCTTCGAACCCTTTCTCATGCACATTGAGTCTTTGTATAATTTGTTGCTGTCTCAACAAGTTTACATATTTTGAGCCTATATGAAAAAGCAATCATCGGTGCTTAATTCTTTCATACACATGCACGAGCACACATAAATTTGTTTTCTGTCAGAACGTTCATAGATAACCATGTGTTATTCGATGATTGAATGGAAGACCTAGGGAGCCAACATCAAAACCAGCTCCTTATATAGTAACTTTGTGTTACTCAGTAACTTTGTGTTACTAACAGACATTCTAACTGAGTCATTTGTTGATTCAGGGTTACACCTATTAAATTGTTTGAATTTGAAAAGATTCGAATGGTTACTACTTTCTATTTTAATCTGAAAAGATTGAAATAATCACTCTTTCCATTTGGAGAGATTGCTCTTATTTCCACACAGGGCTCGATGCATGAAGACAGTGCTAAGTTGAAGTCTATAAAACCAAAGGGGGAGATTTTTCCATAAAGGCGGAGATTGTTTTGACAAGTTTTGATGATGATGCTTCTCACCACTCATCAAAAAGGGGGAGAATATATTAAGAGGGAGAATATAATCTGAAGACTGCTGAAGATTGCAAAGATATCAAGTTTTGAAGTTTTGACGCTATCAACGTCATATCTGAAGAAAAGAGAAGAAAAGTGAAGACCTGAAGATTATTGTCAATTTTTTTTAATCTTGAATCCAAAGGGGGAGATTGTTGGATCAAATAATTGTATTCAAGATTAAAGGGTCTAAACTGTAGTTGTTTGATAGTTAAAGTTAGAGGGTTTATTGTGTAATAAGCTAATAGTTATTAGTTATTGGGCCTCAAGCCCGCTTAGCATTTAGCAAAGCCCATTAGGCATTAGGCCTGGGTATTTAATGTTTTGTTTAGTTTAGTTTTAGGTTTAATCCTCTCATTATTATTATTCATAATTATTGTTTAGAGAGAGGTAGCTGTTTTCTCTGTATTCAAGGGTATCAAGAACACACAAGGTTTAACTGTTTATTCAAGGGATTGGTATGTTATTCTTGATCTTATTATCTCTTGATCTATATTGTGTTCTGTGATTATTAATCAACTAGATTAAACTGGGATAACAACATCGATAACGAAGCGAAAGACTTAAAAATTCATTTCGAATAATGTTCTTGAAACTCAAGTTCATAGCAAAAGAAATGTTCAGTAATTTTCAAAGACAATAATTTCAAGAATGGTTCACATTTTAATTTCAAAACGTAATATAAATAAAGTCCGTCAATTCCTGTTGTGTTTGTGGGATGATCAGCCACACGAACTGGGTCGGTGTGCGGGCACACACAACGAATCCCCCGTGAATTTAACCACGGTCACATATTCTGTGGGTAAACTTCTAGAATCGATTCATCCGCCCTGGAGCCAACAAAGTCAGCCAAGTCCCCCAGAGTGGGTTCACGTAAGCCACATAGGCTTAACTCTGGTGGACCGTCATCTGCAGGACGCCATGACAACAAAGCCGCCATAGAAGACATCCCAAATAATGTGCCCATTTATTGGGTTATTCTAAAATCAACGAAAACTAAACATATGTCACTTACCCAAATGGCGTTCATAAATATCAAAGTTAATATAATTCACATTTTTCATAAACAATCTCATACGAGACACATTTTAATAAAACATCAAAATGTTCAAACAATTGATTCAATAAACCAAAATCAATGTGTATGTGTGTGTATAATTTCACATTTGTTGATCACCTTCGGGTGATCAATCACAAGGCGGTGAACCACCTTTCGGAAGGGTTAACTACAACAAATAGTTGCCCACGATTCAAAAGAAATTAAATCCATACCTTAACCAAATTGAGATGTAAAACGCGATTAATCGAGACTGACGACGAACTTTAATCCGTTTGATTGCCTATTTAAACCACAAATTATTATTACTCGCATAACATAAAACTTAATGGTTATTATCCTAAGCTTAATCACGAAATTCTATTCTCTTAGACATTAAACCGAACACTTGGTGTGCGGTTAAACATCTAGATACAATATCACCGTTTTGATTCTAAACTTTACCCTTTTGTAGTTTTGATAAAAACAAACATTTCTATACATGTAAATAATTATAATTTTGGAATATATAATCATAATCTACCAACCAACTTCAACTGCCCTAATCTACCAACTTAAATGATATAAGAAGAAATTTATACCTCTAAGAAGGTTTCGAAGCGTAGATTCCGAATATGTAATTGGTTCTTCGATTACTTTAACTGATTGGGAGATATTTTAGAGAGAATGAGAGTTTAGAGAGAGAGAGAGATATGAGAAGTTGAAGGCGGTGATGTACAGGGACGAGAGATTGCAAGTTTACTCTAATTTGATCAAAGTGTTGTCATATGTATAATATATATACGTTTCTTCTTCTTATTATTTTTTTAATAATTATAAAGACTTTAGACAATTGACGATTTTTACCCCTCAACTATTTTTGGTTGCTATTTTTAATTATGTTTCAATTCGTGTAAGAATATTTACATGTTTTTAAAACGGAGTCTTACAAATTTAGTCTACCCTATTTTTGCAAAAAAAAATCTATATATATATAGAGAGAGAGGGATAATCATTTAGAAACCTTCTAAATTTTACAAACTATACAAACCCATCTAGGTCATCCAAATTTTTGATCAACGTTTGAGAAACTTTAGAACTTAAATTAATTTAAAAAATAGGGAGAAAATAGGGAAAGGGTAGTTTAGGAATAGTTTTAGTTATTTTAAATTTAAATTTAATTTTTATTAATTAATTTGAATTATCTAATTATGGTTACAAGATATCCTTAATTTTCTCCATATTTATCTCTCATTCTATCTAAAAAATAATCCGGCCACCACCACCATCATCTCCGTCGTCATCACTACGTCGGCGACCGAGAACCACCGCAGTTCTCCACTACTCCATCCGACGATTGTCGTGCGTCGCCGCCATCCGCCAAGAGCCTCCTTCGCCACCCCACGTATCGTGATCTCCTCCCCCTAATCTCCGACGAGTTTATGAAATTTCAAGTTCATATAATGTTTATTCGAGTTTCATAAACTGTTTTTTTGAAATTTTATAGTTTCATATATTTTCATAAACGGTTTCATATATTTTTCTCCATATGAATAATCATATTTTAAAGTTTCATATATTTTTCTCTCATATGAATATTCAGATTTTTTCGAAATAATCATATATTTTTTAAGTTTCATATATTTTTCTCCTATATGAATAACTAGTGTTATACCCGTCCGTTGGTTGGGTACACGACATGACTTTAATCTACATTTAGGTGTAAATCCTCAAGTGTCATTCTATTTTCTAATAATCTTTTTAAATTTTCAAATTCATGTCCTCTCGATGCTAATTTCATGGTTTTATATGGTATATAATTTCAATGTCGATATGTTTGGAATTCCTAGATAGCGGAATTTTCAATACGAGAACATTTGTTGTTCTTAGATTTAAAAGAGCAATGTAGGCATTAACAGTTTATTTTCCTTTTTTGCAACTTGTTTACAATATAAAAACCAAAATATATGTTAGAACAGACTTGAAAATAAAATCAACTATAAGAAATCCACCAACCAAATAGTGCATTCATTGCAGGGTATACGAGTTTAGAAAATTTGCTAAAAAATTCAAATTTTAAATTTTCATGAAAATTAAACAGAGATGTGACCGTGTCGATACAGCGGGATGTAAGAAAACAAAGAAAAAATTAAGCCCATTTTATTTTATTCCTTAAAAATTCTCAAAGGCCTACTTTATCATTAAAAATTATCAAAGGCACAAATACCTCATACCAATTTATATATGCTTAACACAAAGTTAATTATTATTTATCGATAGCTTTTTATCATCAATTTAAAATTACTGCTAAAAGCCAACAACACAAATACCGACTAACATATGCTAAAATTAGTACATACATATCTACCTTATGGCATAATCAAAATAAAACCAGATAAAAGTTGAAAACCGTGAGGATTATTAATTTTCATATTATAAATTTAATGGATATAATAGTACACGGTAAAAATAATCACATTTATGAAACAATATTATACTTTCATGAACATTGTTTCACAATGTAAAACAACACACGAAAACTTATTCTTACAATTCTCAACCTTTTATAGTTCTCATTTGATTGTTTCTCTATCAACATATACATACATATTTTGGCAAAAAGATGGTTACTGTCAACCCCCACTAGCCCCAAACGTAACCCACCTCCAAGGACACCAATGTGAGAGACATTTTTTGGCCCACTAAGTGGCTGAGGCTAGCAGAAAATCCCGGGATCAAACCCGAAACCTGACTTGCATTCGGACAAAGTTGCTCTGTCCCTTTGCCAATTGAGCAACATGCCGAAGGCACATATACATTACATATAAAGCAAAAGAAGCCATTCCTTGTTTTACTTCAACCTCAATACTCACATTACATCATTTTCATTCAACTTTACTGGACTGGTCCCCGAGAACCAAAGAGCACCGATTAGACTCGTTGAGTCGACTTTCGAACCTTAACATCAACAATCGAATCATCAACCTTAACATCAACAATCGAATCATCAATCAAGTTCGATGCCACACACATTCAACACACATTTTTCATACACGCCAAAAGGATGTGGAATCACAAATATTGAATTGATTTATAAGCCGCCATTATACACAGTTATAAATCAAAAAATTCATGGCAATGCACATACCAACTATATATCCCCCCGGCTTTCAAAAACCCGATCGATACCCCCTTTGCCTATTTCAAACACGACATTTACTCTATCCCTCTCTCGGTACGGTTTCTATCGTGTAAATACCATTGGTACTGTATTAAAGGGACGCTGATATGCATCCACTCGCTACTACTCTAACCTGCTCGTTTTGGTCTTAGCTCTAATCAATGATGCACCCAAAAACCGACACGGAGAAGCAACTTTGAGGGCTGACAGCTGAATCCGTTTGCGGGAAGAGAAGATACGGTAAGTCTCGGATTCGATAACCGTTGCCCCAGAAAGAAGCCAGGCAGAGTCCCATGATCGCCATTGCAGGCGGAACGGCTTGGCTGCTTCCTAAAAACTGCGTTGCAAGAAACCCCGCCAACGTGGAGCTCTGCATTCCTGTGCATAAAGAAATTGTTCGACTTATTTCTTCGTCTTGCCTAGTCACAACAATATAGGAAAATTCAAAAACTTGACTACAAATTCGAGAATCAAAGAAACCCATTTGCAGATTAGTTTGTATCAATGAGACAAAAGAGCAGATCAAATGTCACGAACCAAATCATCCAAGGGTATAAAAGGGCCATGTCTTTGCTTATGCGAATTCAACAAAAAGAAGAGTTTTCATGAAATGTTTGCAAAGCTATATACTCTTAAAATTAAAACACTCACAACTCCCTCACCCTAAAAATAGTAATTATAACAGATCATCCAAAAGCGCTCGATTAAACCTTCAACAACTTTCAAAAATATCCAACTAAACTTTCAACATCCAAAAATATCTCATTAAAGCTAAACACTTTATTAATATATATATATATATATATATGTGTGTGTGTGTGTGTGTATGTATATCATATTTTAAAGTTGATTGAGAAATGGAAATCCAAACATCCTTCAACACTTTCATTCACTCCCATGGGTTTTTGTTTCCATCCCCAAAGAAACCATTTTGAATTCTTTCCATGAAAGACAATACTTAAGGAAGTCCAAATGATAGTAGAACAAATAAGACCAGAGAAAGACCAAAATAGTCAATTTCCCAACCAAATTCACTTCTTCGCCACTTTTGGAACCGAAATCCCATTTTAGAGAAAGTTTAAGCAAATGCCTTCCACATTTGCGTAGAACCCATTTCCAAATTAGTTTAAAAAAGGTACACAAATTCTTTATGCAAATGACAATCGTTAGCAAAAAGACTGCTCGGTCAGTTATATCCTATATGCAGATAACAAAAACAGGGTCTAGAAGTTGTATGGTTGATGGGGCAAGTAAGAAGCTCAAACTTGGATTGTTATTTGAAAGAATCTTATGTGAGAGTTGGTTCAGTCTAACGACTTGTTAATAAATGTTACTTGATTTCCTTATGATTTTCATCAATGGGTACACTAAGTCACTAATATGTGTGTTATTGTAGTCCAGTCGAATCTGCACTTGAGGTTCCAATGTATAAGCAACTACAAGAATGTTTTATCAGTTAAATAATTGATTTTGTTCCCATCTTTTTCTCTCGGAAAAATATTAGCCAATTATACCACATTGTTTTTTCAAGAAAAAATGATCACAAGCTAAGAGGTACACCAAAAACTTTTATACAATCACCAAAATTCATACAATCATTAAATCCAATCAAAGTGCATATCATCAAAATTACCATTCAACTCTGAGAAACAAAACTGAAAAAAGTGTTGCAATTGAAACAAAAAAAAGATGTACATATAGTGAAAAACAAAATTATAAAAGTCTAAAAACCATTAAAATATTAGCAATATTACTATGCAAGTTTGTAGGGGCTAGGTTTCTTCTATGCACTGAATTTGATATCTTAGTAAGAGTAGCAAAAAGGATATTTGATTTGCAACATGCTACAAAATTGAAAATGAACTGAGATAATATCCCTTAAAGGGCACTTTAGCAGAGTCAATTTCATTCGATTACATAAGCCTAAGTTAGAAAGCAACTGGTCACATGCCATCCATCATCTCCAAATTAATTTGATATATTTAAAATAAACTCATCCAAAAGCACCTAACAGAAGAGAAGTGAAAACATTTACAAGTTATAAGGGTTGTCTTGGGTTGACAGAAGAGGAGATTACATACGTTGAACCATTCAGGATAAACAAAATGCGTTGAAACCAGCCACATTCATTAAACTATAAGACTCGATCAACTATTTTCTCATTGAACCCTTTACCCTAAAAGGGATCTTTTTAACAGTCATGCAAATAATTGGATATATATACACAAGTTTGCAACAAATATTCCTTCATGTGACGCACCGATGATTTTCATGCTTGCAAAATGATCACTGAAGTAAAAATATGAAATTTAACCTACAGTATAGAATGGACATAATAACAGAAGTGTACCTTGGTAGCCACTTCCAGCGACTTGCGGTAAACTTCATTCCCTGGATCCTGAAATTTACATTCACTCTATTACGCATCTGACACCGTGAAAGTAATCATACTTACATTCGTCATACCTGTGCCCTACCGGTTTAAACTCATCACATGCATGACCATTAATATATTATAAGCACGGATAAAAATTAATTACACTCTGCTATTTTCTCCATTTTGGAGAAAGTTTTGAATAACTGTTGAAGCAAAAAGTTACTCAAAATCTCCATTTTGGGGAAGATGTTGGAGATGCTCTAAACCATTTCAAGAATTCCATCCACCATAAATGGCATAAAACCCAACAAAAAGCAAAACAACAACATATCTTAAAAGCATAATCCATTTCATAAGAAACTCACAAACACTAACAGGGAACATAAAAGTAAAAAACACTAAGCAACAAAACTAATTTGTTCTCTCTGTGCATCATAATAGCTAAAAGTATATTCAATACTATCCCATGACCATAACCAAGATCAACATATCAATTACCAACATTCTACTAATGGAATTAGAAAACTACAAGGCATATTTAAGTTTTTTTTACCATAACAATGGCAGCCATTTCAATCATCATCTTCATCCTGCAAAACCCATGAAAAATTACCATTTGATCAGACTCAAAACAACCCAGAATCTGAAAAACTTGAAAGTATGGATCTTCAAAAAACATAGCTCCTCACTGAATATAGTGTTTATGAAACAAAAAGAATTAGCACAAATTTTCTTCGATGAAGCTAATTGAGATGAAAAAGGATCCTTGTCAGTCATAAATCATTATGTACGGAATGGCATATGCCTCCTTAATCTTCATCAATCATTATGAAGATGAAGTCTTCTCAGACAAACCATCAGCGAATCCATGCCCCGTTGAAATCTTCATCTTCTTCGGATTAACTTTAAGAACAAACCCACAAATTTAAAACCGTAAATCAAAAACTTTATCAAGATATATAAGATTAAGCAATTAACAGAAAAAGAAAATCCCAATGAAACAGCCTATTAGAACAAAAGGAAATCAAAACATCAAGAACATATTTACCTAAATTGCAGAGCTGCTGAAATAGTAAAGAAGCAACTGAAAAGGGTATGCAGACATTTGTAATAAATAATTGTAATACGATCAAAAAGAGTTGGAAGTGGGATAGGTGTCCGATCCATGGCCATTTTCGGATAAAATTAGAAATTGAAATTAGGGTTTTAAGGTGTGAAGGAATTATCAGAAATTGACAGACGCACTATATTCTCAGAAATTGACAGACCCTTAAACTCCATCTGATCTTCTCTTGGCAGCAAGATCCATTTTGGGGGAACGTGGAGCGGTGAAACAGAGCGTTCTAAGTTTTGTACATCACACTTGAATATTATCATATGCTTAGGAGTTAGGACGTGGGGTAGAATCCGAAGGTGTGGAGGTTGAAGGCGAAGATGTGGAGAGAAATCAGGCGTGAGGGGAGAGAGGGAAACAAATGGGGAAGTATCTGCCGTGAAATAAGGAATTTGAAGGGATGAGATTTAATTTTGGATGAATTTAAACGGTGTAGATTAAATGGAGGGGTGGTTGACTCGTCTCCATCCATATATATAATAAGATTTTTAAGTTTCATACATTTATCCAATATGAATGATCAGATGATTAGACGTCAAAATTTCAAAAAAATATTTTATGAAACCAAAAAAACTTGAAACTTTCGAAAAAACAGTTTATATATGAAAGTCGAAAAAATTATGAAACTTGCCGGAAATGGGGAGGTCGCCGGAGTGGGAGGAGGTCGCCGGAAGTGGGAGGACGTCACCGAAAGTGGATGGTGACGGTGGATCGTGAGTTTGTGTGTGTGTGAGAGAGTGAGATAGATGGAGAGATAATTAAAGAATTTAATTTTTTCCTAAAATTACGAAATTTGTAAAAAGACATAAATGTCTTGGTTTGTATTGTTTGTAACCTTTAGAAGGTTTGCAAATGAAGGTGCCTATATATATATATAACAAATAATTAAAATAATGATTTTGTGATAACTAATAACGTTGACTCATTTTTATATTATCCGACCAATATATCAATATCAATCATCAAAATATACATGCATACATATATATATATATATATATATAGAGAGAGAGAGAGAGAGAGAGAGAGAGGTTCATTTGAGAAATAGTAAATATATGAGAAATAGAGAAGTAATCTTAGCCATTCATCTGGTCAACATTTGCGGCTTTGACCGCGAAGTATATATATATATATATATATATATATATATATATATATATATATATATATATATATAGGGAGAGGTTCATTTGAGAAATAGTAAATATATAAGAAATAGAGAAGTAATCTTAGCCATTCATCTGGTCAACATTTGCGGCTTTGACCGCGAAGTACCGGATAATTCCTTGTGTGGTCTATAGAAGGTAGAGGGGTAATTTCATAAAATATACGGGATGAGTTCATATATGAATCTGTATGAATCACAAAGATTCATATATGAATCTGTTAATTAGTTCAACTGATTTATATATGAATCTTTGTGATTCATACAGATTCATATATGAATCACAAAGGTTCATATATGAATCTGTTAGTTAGTTCAACTGATTCATATATGAATCACAAAGGTTCATATATGAATCAGTTAAAAGAGTTCAGTTGTGAATTGCACTGATTCATATATGAACATATAGTTCATATGTGAATTATACATGTTCATATATGAACACAGCCCGTGTGTTTTGTAAAATTTACGAAATTGTTCTTCTATTTTTGGGATAGCCGCAACTTTTGACCGGTCAAAGCCGCAACTTTTGACCGGTCAAAGCCGCAACTTTTGACCGGTCAAAGCCGCAATATTTGACCAGTCAAATCCGATCTTGATCATATGAATGACTAGGATTACTTCTCTATTTCTCATATATTTACCATTTCTCAAATGAACCAAACACTATATATATATTAAAAAAACAACCAAGGGATAATGATGTGGCTTAATGAGATTTGAGTATTCCTCAAAATTTGAAATGTAATGTGTTTTGTTCATCCCACATTGGAGAGAAAATGATGGAATTTAATGATGATGTGGGTATTTATTAGGAAGATGCTAGGTCTTTGTAGAAACTCATGGGATTAGCTTAATTTAGATGACATTATATACAAATGTGGTTGGCTAAGTTTGGCTAACCATTTAGCGTTATCGGTTGGTTATTTTTCACTGACTCTCTCTTATTAAAAATAAAAATATACACTACAACTATTTGGTGTCTATTTGATTGTATCCATGAATTGTTTTATAAAAATTACATTACAAAGAAAGGTTTATACGTTAAATTTGAAACATACGCAAATTAATCACTTAAAGTAATTGGTTCGTTCTCATTAATTGTTTACCAAGAAATTATTTTTTTATATTTTAATTCGATCAAGTACTCCTTAAAAAAATACCACTACCGTGTATCATGCGAGTCACATACTAGTACATTATAAATGAAAACACAAAAAAAAATGTTAAAATCTAAAAATGCAGTTTTTGATGTTGTCTTTTCAATTGACCAAACTAAGTTACACAAAATAATGGATAAAATGTGGAAACTTGCTAAATATATTTTTATATATTGCTAAGGCTATGTTTGGCAAACTAGCTGATAAACTAGCTGATACTGATAAGCTAGCTTTTCAAAACGTTACTATGAGTAGTTTTTCATTAAGCTAGCTTATAAGCTAGTTTATGGTTATTCAAACATGTACAAAAAAAAGCTAGCTTATAAACTAGCTTTATTTTTGCCAAACAATACCTAAATGTATTTCTGCTACTAAGGCTATGTCTGGCAAAAAAAAGCTAGCTTATAAGCTAGTGTACATGTTTGGATGGCAATAAGCTAGCTTATTGAAACGCTACTCAAAGTAGCGTTTTGAAAAGCTAACTTATAAGCTAGTTTGCCAAACAAAACCTAAATTTTATGTCACACGCATTAACATAGATACTTATTTTTTATATTTCCTTATTTGATCCGATTTTAACATAATGGGATGCATATAACAGTCTTATCCAGAATGCTTTTAAAAAATAATTAAAAGTAATGGAGAAAATGTGGAAAATTGGGAAAATGGTGGTCGATTTTTTATGTATCCATGTTCACGTAAGAGTGGTGGCGTTTTACGTGAATCACGTATAAACCATAATCATAATGCAAGAGCATTTTTAAAAACAAGAAGTGTATACGGGTTGGATTGGGTTGGACGGGTTTTGAGATTTTTACAACCCAACCAAATTACGGTGGCTTGAAAAATCTCAACTCAATCCAACCCATTCAAAAGTATAACTCAACCCTTGTGGATTGGGTTGACGAGTTAGTAATATATATAAAGCTGGCGAATGAAATACGATAAATAATATTGAAATATACCCAACAAAGTTATTATTATTACAATCATCAAAATATATACTGAAATCCTTAAGTCTTAGAATTAAACTTCAAAAGTTTGAATGATAGCATCCGATTCAAATCATCAATCAATTTAATTCTCTCATCACAAAACAATCGATATATATCTCTAGCAACAATCACTCTAATAGGGACACCAAATTCTAGTTGAAACATACTTCATATGTTCATTTATGTTCATATTTCTAATCTGGAATTTATGGTTTGAAATATACTTCATATGTTCATTTATGCAATGAAAACAACATCGTCAATCTAGTTATTTCAGTGTACTCGTGCGGTCGTGTTTAATGAGACGTATCAACCTAGTTGAATTAATTTGGGTCTTGACCTAGTTGGATTAATTTTGGACTTTGGGCTATTAATTGGACTAATATATATATATATATATATATATATATATATATATATATAATATATATATATATATATATATATACTAGTCATATACCCGCACGATACAACAGAATGTAAATAAAGAATGAACAATTAATGTTACTTTCTTATAGACATGTCATCAACAATCAACAATGACACAAGAATCACAACCTCTGAAACCCTAAACCCATAATGATATTTAATAATTAGTTTATATTAAAGTTATTGACGAAAAAAATTATAATGATATAATTTATAATAAGAATGAAACGTATTTTTAATATATTTTACGATTATGTATTTTTAATGTGCTAACGGTGGAAAAAAAATAAAACGTATGGATAGAAAACAAATTAATTCGTAGATATTTATGGTATTTAATAGTACGGTTAAATTAAAAAAAATTAATATTGGGCTCATTTTGAAGGTATTGACGAGACGATTATAATGGTATAATTTGTAAAAAAAGAAACGTATTTTTTCATTGCATTTTTGTTCAAATACGATTATTTGTGTTAATATGATAATGGTGTAAAATGAAAAATGAAAAAACAAATGATATAAAGTAAATTAAATAAGTAAGTGTAAGGGTGGTAGTAGAGATACATAGAAAAATATAAATATAATTTTGTTGAAATAATATTTTAGGGGCGGGTTAGCGGGTTGGGTTGGGTTGAATTATGCTAACCCAATTTCAATCTTTTAATTAACGGTTTGACGAGTTGACAATTTGACGGTTTAACGAATTGGTGGGTTAAGTTTAATTAGGTTGTTAACGGATTAGTTTGGACGGGTTTTACGAATTACCCTTTTTTTTACACCCCTAGTAAAAACTATAGGTTATTTATAAGAGCATCTCCAATCGACATTCATATACCCATTTTACCGGCCCAAAGCTTTCCAACCGTCCGTTAAAATGAAATAGGAATTGCCGGCAATGTTTAAAAAACCGGTTTTTTGGTTGACCCGGTGTGGTGACCGGGTCACGGTTCAACCGGGTGGTTGACCCGGTTTCAAAAATTTTACGTATTTTTTATTTTCTTGCATATATATATATATATATATATATATATATAGGGAGAGGTTCATTTGAGAAATGGTAAATATATGAGAAATAGAGAAGTAATCTTAGTCATTCATCTGGTCAACATTTGCGGCTTTGACCGCGAAGTACCGGATAATTCCTTGTGTGGTCTATAGAAGGTAGAGGGGTAATTTCGTAAAATACACGGGATGAGTTTATATATGAATCTGTATGAATCACAAAGATTCATATATGAATCAGTTGAACTAATTAACAGGTTCATATATGAATCACAGGTTCGTAAAATATATGAATCTTTGTGATTCATACAGATTCATATATAAATCACAAAGGTTTATATATGAATCTATTAGGTAGTTCAATTGATGCATATATGAATTACAAAGGTTCATATATGAATCAGTTAAAAAAGTTCAGTTGTGAATTGCACTGGTTCATATATGAACATATAGTTCATATGTGAATTATACATGTTCATATATGAACACAGTCCGTGTGTTTTGTAAAATTTACGAAATTGTCCTTCTATTTTTGGGATAGCCGCAACTTTTGACCAGTCAAAGCCGCAACTTTTGACCGGTCAAAGCCGCAATATTTGACTAGTCAAATCCGATATTGACCATATAAATGGCTAGGATTACTTCTCTATTTCTCATATATTTACCATTTCTCAAATGAACCAAACACTATATATATATATATATATATATATATATATAGTGTTTGGTTCATTTGAGAAATGGTAAATATATGAGAAATAGAGAAGTAATCTTAGTCATTAATCTGGTCAACATTTGCGGCTTTGACCGCGAAGCACCGAATAATTCCTTGTGTGGTCTATAGAAGGTAGAGGGGTAATTTTGTAAAATACACGGGATGGGTTCATATATGAATCTGTATAAATCACAAAGATTTATATATGAATCTGTTAATTAGTTCAACTTATTCATATATGAATCTTTGTGATTCACAAAGGTTCATATATGAATCTTTGTGATTCACAAAGGTTCATATATGAATCTTTGTGATTCATACAGATTCATATATGAATCACAAAGGTTCATATATGAATCTGTTAGTTAGTTCAACTGATTCATATATGAATCACAAAGGTTCATATATGAATCTGTTAAAAGAGTTCAGTTGTGAATTGCACTGGTTCATATATGAACATATAGTTCATATGTGAATTGTACATGTTCATATATGAACACAGCCCGTGTGTTTTGTAAAATTTACGAAATTGTCTTTCTATTTTTGGGATAGCCGCAACTTTTGACCGGTCAAAGCCGCAATATTTGACTAGTCAAATCCGATCTTGACCATATGAATGGCTAGGATTACTTCTCTATTTCTCATATATTTACCATTTCTCAAATGAACCAAACACTATATATATATATATATATATATATATATATATATGTAGGGGTAGGTTCAAACGAGAAGCTAAACATTTTGCGAGAAGACGAGAAATGTTTAATCATATATGATTAAACACATGTTATATTGGCAATGTATAAACGTTTAATCATACATGATTAAACACACTTACAAGCCGTGTAATCATATATGATTAAACACTTCTCGCCTTTTGCAAAATGTTTAACTTTTCCCATGATCCTCCCTCTATATATGTATATATATAAAACCAAGAATTTGATGTCCACAAGTTAAAACATTAAAAATACACATAAGAAAAAGTTTACATCAATCTAAAAACATTAAAAAAAACACATAACAACAAATTTTATATCAATCTAAAAACATAAAAAACACAAATATAAAAAAAATATTTTTTTAACCGGGTCAACCCGGATTTTTGCCGGTTCAATCATACCGGTTCAACCGGTTTTCTCAAAAACCCGGCGGTTCAATCCGATTTATAAATCTCCAAAAACCCGGTGATAGTTGACCCGGTCTCTCGACCGGTTCCCGGTTTAACCGGTTGAACCGGCCGGGTCAACCGGGTTTTAAAACATTTGCCGGCCACAGATTTTGACCTGCATATTTGCAGTGTCAAATTGACGCGGTAATTTTTTGATGACCCACCATTATGGCATTATCTAATTAAATTACTATTTTAATATATTTCATAAAAAATGTCAGTTAGTTTCTATTTTCAAATATAATTATGTCATATAAATTATTATTTAATATATGTTATATATTTAAAAAAACATATTAAGATTTGTTTTTTTTTAACTACTTCTTATCAAAATAAATGATTTTTAAAATTTGCACAAACAAAAAACTCATAAAATACAAATTTATAATAAAATTAAAGATACATAATATTGGATAAATATGGTTTAATTTAGGGGTGACAAAAAGTGACACAACCAGCCAACTCAACTCGAACCCAACACAAAATTAGCAGGTTGGGTTGAGAATTTCAACCCATTTAAGTTAAATGGGTCAACCCGTCTAACCCATTTATTAATTGGGTTTGGGTTAGGTTGAAATTTTCAACCTGTTTACAACCTGATTTCGACCCATTTACAACCTGTTTCTAACCCATTTACAACCTGTTTTTAACCCATTTATAATATTACCTAATATTTTATTTTTAATTATTAATCAATATTTAATACAATTAATATTTTAATATAATTCTTAAAGATTACAAAATAATTTCTATATTGCAATTTGAAAGTTGAAAACCCTAATCGATTAAATCAGTAAATCTTGTTCCTAATTTGAAACGCCATACGCCTCCAGCTTCATCTTCTCCCTCTTCCCTCATACGTCGTCGGCGCAGATCTTCCTCCCTCTTCACGGGCGACTCCTCTACTCTCCCTCTGTTCCACGACGACTCCTCTCGCTATGTTCCACGGCTTCATGACGAGCAGTCCACGACGATTCAATTCCATTGTTCACGATAAACTTGTATTTTTAACTTGATCGACTTCAGTTCCATTGTTCGACTTCAGTTCTTAACTTGATATATATTTATAATCTTAACTTGATCGACTTCAGTTCCATTGTTCCATTGTTACTTGTATATATTTATAATCTTAACTTGATCGACTTCAGTTCCATTGTTCATGACGGAGAAGATAAAAAGATCGTGAGGAAAGTAATAACGAGAGTGAAATTGGAGTCGATGAAAGTGCAAGTCGATTTACTTAGAAACTTTTTTGGAACTATGATTTATTTAACTTTGTGGTTGTGGGAAACTTTGAACTATTTATTTTACTTTATGGTTGTGTTTTATTAAACTTCGAACAATTTATTTGACTTTGTCATTGTGTATTTGTCGTGGAATGAAATAGCTTAAGCATTTTTATTTCATTTACAATTTTAAAATTAAATGAGTCAACCCAGGTTCAACCCATTTATCTAACAGGTTGAGTTGAGATAATCATAAACAGGTCAACCCGCTACCAACCCATCAACCCAACAAGTTACCCATTTAATTAAACAAGTTGGGTTGGGTTGAGATTTTCAACCCAATTAATAAATGGGTTGAACCCGAACCCAACCCAACCTGACCTATTTACACCCCTAGTTTAATTATATTTTTAATTCTTGTTATTAGAATTGTGATCTTTTTTCTAATGTAAAATTTAATAATTAAAAAATTTTCATTTTTGTTTTTAACAAGTTTTCATTAAATAAATTAATTATTTGTTACTATAATATGTACTTACAAATTATATTATTGTTAATAAAAATAGTTTAATAGTAAATAAATAAAATATGTTAATTTGTCGTGTTTATTTTTAATAAGTCTTCATTAAATTGATTACTAATTATTTATTATTATAATATGTATTTACAAATTATAATTATTGTTATAAAAATAGTTTAATAGTAAATAAAATATGTTATTTTAATATGAGGTCCACAAATTTGGTGTTTTTTTAAGTGTGGTTAGAGCATCTCCAACCACAACAACAAATTTAACACCAAAAACACCAAATTTGATGGGTCCGTCAAACACCAAAAAAAAAAAAAAAAAAAAAAAAATTCAACTCAAACCACACTCTAAAAAAACACAAAATATATATTAAATGTCTGTATATATTACTTAATATAAATATGTTAATTTTAAAAACAAATTATTAATGTTATTTTGGTATTAAAAAAAATACAAAATAGTGGGTCAGCTAGGTTTTAAAGAAATGCCGGTTGAAGGAGAGGCCGACATATTTGCCGTGTGAAACCAAAGGCCGGCAAAAAAAATTTATACCGGTCGATTGGAGGTCTCCGACCGGCAAAAAAGGGGATATACCGGCCGGTTGGAGATGCTCTTAGAGTTGATTTTTTTTTGGCAAACCAAATTTGGTGCTTCTTTAGTGCCAGGTAGAGGTGGTCAAAAATCGGTCCCGGGCCGAAACAGTTTTGTAACACCCTCAAATATAAAAAGAGCAACTAAATTAAAATTTTCAATAATGCCTCAATAATAGATAAGATCACTTACAACAAGTTTATACTTGAAATATTAAACTAGGTCTAACCATCAACGAAGGTAAATAAATTCTTCTACAAAGACTAGTTAGAAGTCGGGTGTTACTAAAACCCAAATACAAGTTACTATTCCTAAGACAAGGCGAAAGACTTTGTGGGTCCACAATACTTATCAAGTTTTATAGAAACAACAACACAATATGATTACCAACCTGTATTGATATATAACAAAGGTTACAAGGTTGATTGACTCAAGCTTTAGATTGTGTTATCTGTTTTTCTCTCTTTTACACCTTTTTGGTGTGTGTTTTGTGTTCTAGATAATATCTGATTATTAGAGAGTTGATGAGATACACTTGCTAATAGATCTTGTGTGTCTAACACACTACCTAACATAATATCTAGATTTAATATCTAGATATTATTTCTAATTAATATAATAACTAAACTAACTAATATCTAACTAAACAAAACAAAATAACAAACTAACAACTAACTAACTAGTTACTTAGAAATAAATAAAATACAATAAAACTAACTTTGACATTTATTACAAACAACATTAGACTTTAATATCGAGAGTCGACGTTTCGGCTTTAGCTTCAGATTGCGATCTTCAGATTGGATGATCTTGAATCCAATAGATATGTGATCTAACAATCTCCCCCTTTGGATCAAGATCATTACTAAAAAGAATTTAGCAATTCAGTCTTCTTCTTCAGCTCAGAAGATGCAATCTATTTCTCTAGCTCTGAAATCAGCATGTCTTCAGAATACTTGCTTTTGAAGAGTTCAATCTTGGACGTGATTCTTGAAACATGTGATCTTTGCCATTTCTTGTGTAGTCATTCTCCCCCTTTTTAATGAAAAGTGCAACGACTTCATCAAAACTTTTTGTAAGAAATGTCCTTCAGTTAGAGCCTCTGATTCGTCAATTCATAAGATATTCATCTAGATGTTTGCAAATCCAGACAAATTAGTCGTGTAACACCTGAATCAACTAATTAATCAGTTAACATGCCTGTCAGTAACACTAAGTCACTGTGTGTAACAAATACATAATGGAAAGGAGCTGTTTGATGTTGACTCCCCCAGGGCTTCCATTTAATCATCGAAACACCACAAAGGTAAATTTCTATAAACGTTATGACAAAGAAACAAATTCCTTGTGTGTTCGTGCTTGTGATAGAAAGAATTAAGCACTGATGATTGCTTATAGGCTCAAAATTGTGTAAACCATTGAGACAACAGTAAGTTAAACACAGACTCAATGTGCATGATTGAAGTGCGAAGGTGGGGCAGACTTCCTTCTTTTCAATATCCAGATTTTCCAAATGAAAATCAGATAGCAAAAATGCTGCATCCCCTTAGAAAATGTGAAACACTTTCTTGTTGAGAAAAAAATGAGTAGATAGTGAGGTTTGATCAAGAGTTGGCATGGGCTAGTTGCCTGTTTCAATAATGATCACCAAAGAATTGTGAAACACTAGAAATGTGGCTGCCCGACTCAGAAAAAGTTGGTGCAAAGTTGTGATATTCTTTTAACTCTGTTCTCACACGCTCTTTCTTTTAAACATTTTGCTCACTCTAATCAAACTTTCTTTTTTTGTTATATCTCATCACTCAATTCTTTTCGACTTCTTACACTCAATCACTATGGATTAACTTCGTGGGTAGAAATCACTGGTTAAGGTGATTCCATTGAAGTTGTGTTAATTCCAAGCACAAAGAAATCCTTGTTTTCTTATGATGCATATGATGCTCAAGTTGGTTTAACTATTTTAGTTAAAGCACAAATATGATCTTTGAAAACATTTAAAGTCACACTTCCAAATCATGAAGTCGGTTTAAGAATCGAGAAGTGGTTTGAACATTTAGAACAATGTTTTCTATGATTGAAAGTTGTCCTCTTTTCAACCATATATGAGATTAAGATAAAGGATAATACCTGAACGTATGATCTTACATCTCATGAAGCTAAGCTTAAAGTCATAAAGATATGATCTTTTAAGCTTCTCTCAAACTTCTGCAAAAGTCTTAAGTCAAGTCAAAGTAACTTTATTCACTTAAATTGAAAAGACAAAAAGCTGTAAAACTTTTCAAGTATGAGTTCTGATCAGAAATAATCAGAAGTCATATCCATACTCCTTTGACTTGAAGAGCTCCCCCTAAAATCTTGCATTACAAAAAAAAAATTGGCATTAAAAGGTACATGCAAAAATTTTATGAGCTCCCCTTAGAAGTAATATTGACCACTTGTCAATTTCTTCTCATACTCCCCCTTTGGATCATGAACAGAAGATAGAAGTGCAGATATCTTGCGGAAATGAAGAAATGATGAAAAAGTATATAATTAGAAAACTTTGATAGGTAACTACTGATTAAATCTTTAGATTTAGCATACCAAGCTTAGAGACAAGAAAGTTAAACCTCTTTTCGTCTAAAGGTTTGGTAAACAAATCGGCAAGCTGATAATCAGTTTTTACAAAGAAAAGTTCAGTTGTTCCTTTTTCAACATGATCTTTAATAAAATGATACCTGACGTCTATGTGTTTGGTCTTGGTGTGCTGAACAGGATTCATTGTTATTGCGATGGCGCTCTTGGAGTCACAGTATATCGGGATTTTGTTGAAGTGGAAACCGTAGTCGTGCAATTGAGTTCTCATCCATAAGACCTGAGAACAGCAGCTAGCAACAGCTACATATTCTGCTTCGGCCGTGGAAGTTGAAACACAAAGTTGCTTATTCGATGCCCAACTTACGAGCTTATCATCGAGGAACTGTACATATCCTGACGTTCTCTTCCTGTCTAACATACAACCTGCATGATCTGCATCTGTATACGTTGTTAGTTCAAAACTTGTATCTTTAGGATACCACAGACCAAGATTTGCAGTGCCCTTCAGATACCTAAATATGCGCTTCACAGCAGACATATGGATTTCTTTAGGATTGGCCTGATATCGTGCACATAAGCATGTTGAGAACATTATATCTTGCCTACTAGAAGTAAGATGCATTAAAGAACCTATCATCCCTCTATATGTCCTAACATCAACAGCCTTTCCCGAAGGATCGGTGCCAATTTTAGTGCCTGGTGCCATTGGGGTACCAATCGGTTTTGAATTTTCCATTTTGAACTTCCGAAGAATATCCATAATGTATTTTTATTGATTGATAAAAATCCCAGATGAAAATTGTTTGACTTGTAAACCGAGAAAGAAATTCATCTCTCCCATCATGTTCATCTGAAATCTAGACACCATAAGGTTTGCAAAATTCTTACAGTACTTAGTATTTGTAGAGACAAAAATAATATCATCTACATAGATTTGAATTAAAATGATATCGGTTTTTTCCTTTTTGATAAACAAAGTGGTATCCACCGTTCCTTTTGAAAAACCAGACTTGACTAGAAAATTGGAAAGGACATCATACCAGGCTCGAGGAGCTTGTTTCAATCCGTAGAGTGCTTTGTCGAAAATGTAGACGTGATTCGGCTTCTCTTGATTGACAAAACCCTCTGGCTGAGAGACGTAGACTTCCTCCTTCAGAATGCTATTCAGAAAGGCAGTCTTCACGTTCATTTAAAAGACCGTGAAGTTCTTGTGGGCTGCGTAGGCTAGAAACATTCTAATTGCCTCTAATCGCGCCACATGAGCATATGTCTCGTCATAGTCGATTCCTTCCTCTTGTCTGTATCCTTTGGCTACTAGTCTTGCCTTGTTTCGGATAACGGTACCATCTTCATCTTTCTTGATCTTGAACACCCATTTCGTACCTATTATTGTTTTACCTTGAGGCTTTGGTACGAGTCTCCAGACTTGAAGTGCATTGAACTGATTAAGCTCTTCTTGCATTGAGATCACCCATTCTGGAACAGCAAGTGCCTCTGATACGCGAGTTGGCTCGAACTTGCTTAGAAAGGAGTCATGCATGCACAAGTTTATTGAAGCTGACCTAGTTTGTACCGGTTTCGATGGATCGCCAATGATCTGGCTTATCGGGTGCTCTTTGGTCCATTTATGTTCATGAGGTAGGGGATTATATGAATGTATGTCAGTTGTATCATCTATAAATCCACTTGTACCTTCTTGAGCTTGTTCAGGAGGAATGATGATTGCAGTTGAAGTGATAGGTGCAGAAGGCTCAGCAGGTACAACTTGTTCTGGCTGTAGATTGATCTGAATAGAACATCCTACTGTTTCAGCTACTTCTGTCTCTTCGTCACATGGCACTTCTTCAACTGTTGGAGTCGACATTTGAATTGGAACTTCTTGTTTAATCGGGGTGTTGGATTCAATAGGAATATCTGAACTGGTTGGATGAGTAGTCGTTAAGTCTTCCATCCTGTCAACCACAACAAATTTCTTTACATTAGATCCAAGAAATTCATCATAAAACAATTCAAATAATAAGTCCAAATCAGATATATGATTAGTTGACGTTGATGCTTCATCTGATTTATTCTGTTGAGACGCAGGTTCTGGACTGAGTTGCCCAGAAGCTAGTATGCCGATTATAATGGGTTCTAAACTGTGTTGTTCGGAAGCCATCTCTTCATCAAATGTGACGTTGATGCTTTCTATCACCGTCTTTGACTTCTCCAGATAAACACGAAATGCAGTTGATGTCGAGGAATAACCAATGAAGATGCCTTCGTCCGCCTTGGCACTGGACTTGTTGAGACTCTCCCTATCGTTTGGCACGAAACACTTACACCCAAATATATGAAAATATTTGATTGTCGGTGTTCGGTTGTTGATTAACGCATAAGGAGTCTTCTTGAATCTTCGATGTATCATGGATCGATTCTGTGTATAGCATGCGGTCGATACAGCTTCAACCCACAAAAATAGAGGTAAGTCTGATTGACTTAGCATAGTACGAGCAACCTAAACTAGTGTACGATTTCTTCTTTCGACCACTCCATTTTGTTGAGGCGTACGAGTAACAGAGTATTGATGTGAAATCCCGACAGATTCGAGATATTCTTCAACCTTTTGTTTCTTGAACTATGTGTCGTTCTCTGTTCTTAGAAACTTGACCAGTTTCTGCAGATTCACCTGGGTCGTCTTCAGGAATGTGATGAGAACATCTGGTGTCTCATCTTTTGAACGTAGAAACTTGACCCATGTGTATCACGAGTAATCGTCCACGATCACGAGTATGTACTTCTTTCCGCCTAGACTTTGAGTTCGCATCGGACCGCATAAGTCCATATGCAATAACTCTAACGGAGCGCTTGTACTTGGTTCAAGCTTTGGTTTATGTAGAGCCCTCTTCATTTTTCCCTTTTCACATGCTGCACAAAGATGTTCTCTTTCATATTTGAGCTCTGGAAGTCCTTTGACGAGATTTCCACTGACCAGATTGTTGATGTATCTGAAGTTGAGGTGAGAGAGCCTTCGATGCCATAGCCAACTTTGTTGCATCGAGGCTTTCGTTTGTAGACAAACTTGCTTGTCAGTCTGGACATTTGACAGATTGATTGTGTAGAGGTCTGACTTTCTTGTTCCGACCAAGAGTTCCTCGCCTTATTCAGTGCGAACTGAACACGTCTTGGCTCTGAAATTGACCTCTAAGCTTTTGTCACAGAACTGCCCGATACTGAACAGGTTGTGCCGTAAGCCTTCTACATAGCTCACATTCTTTATCGTGACATTGTCATGTTGTACATCATCGTATCCCATTATTGGAGAAAACTGGTCGTTGCCGAATTTGACTGATCCGCAATACTTCTCTTTAAAATTGGACAACATATCTTTTTGTCCAGTCATATGCTTGGAGCATCCGCTATCCAAGTACCACATATGACGGATCTGCACAAGAGAAATAATGAAACAATTGATTTAAAATAGTCTTAAAACAAAGATGGATTCAAGACTCTTGAGCATTGAGGAGCGGGTCTTGAACTGATGTGTTCAAAAGCCATATTCTCTTCTAAAGCACGGGTTCTGAACAGACGTGTTAAGAAACCATTGTTTTATCTTTGAAGTGCGGGTCTTGAATTGTTTTATTCAAGAACCTAGTTTCTTTGAGGAACGAGTCCTAGATTGATTTGTCTAGAATTCATATCTGTAAGCTCCCTTTTTAAGCTTTGTGGGCCTGCAACACAGATTTAGCCTTAGGTACCCACTGGAATTTGGGTCCTACTGTGTTAGCACAAGATTTTGGTACCCATTTCAAATTGGGTCCTCTTTTCTTTTGAAATGCATTTGAAGAATTAGAATGAGATGAATGCACATGATAATGGTCAAACCAATCTTCAGAATCTTGACAAGAAGTAGAAACATGTTTATCATAAATAGAAGACTTTCTAGCAGATAAAGATAACTGAAATAATTGCTTTATTGTATATTGTTTACGAGAAACAGCAAGTTTTGAGTTCAAAATATCAACATCAGCAATTAAGACATCTTTACTAGGCGAAGTCTTACTACAATTAACACTAGAAAACGATTTAATGGTCTTGTCAAGCTTATGTTTCGGTTGCCATAGAGATTTAACTTCTGGCCTTTGCTTGCTCAGATATGAAACATGTGAAACTGGTGAGTTAGACTTTTGAGCAATAAACGAATGCTTCTTCTTCGGATTACCAGTAGTGTTCGGTTTCTGTGAATGCCTAGATGTATTCTTACCTTTAGTACTCTTAGCTTTCACAGAGACTGAGTTATCAACTTTCGTTGATTTTGCACTGTTAACAGGCATACTGGTTTTTCCTAAAGATTTCTTAACAAAGGATGAATGATTAGGAAGATTTGCATTAAAGTCAAATTGTTCAAAACAATCATCTAAACCACCGTCAGAGTTCAGAAAATAAAACCCTATATTTGATGATCCAAACATATCCTCAGAGTTTGAAGCCTTAGAAATAATAACATTTTTTAACACAGTTGAAAAATTTTTTTGTTCAATATTCATCAAAAGTCTTTCATCTGTTAAAGAATTCTCGAGTTCAGAAATTTTACTTTCTAAAACAAGAGGAGGGACATATAGTTTACCTTGAATAGGCTTCGCCTCCATTTCTTTTTCAGAATAACTTTGAAAGAAATCACTTGAAAAGGTTTTCTTCTTTTGATATATTGGATTTTCATTATAACTATTATTCATCTTCGCATAATAAAATGGAAAGTGAACTTTAGATGATTTCAAACGTTTTTCAGTTTCGTTGGCTTCATCCTCTTCTGATAGTTTAGTCCAGAAATTTTTAAACTCAGGGATTCGTCGAGCTAATTTCATAGAAAGATGATCATAAAGTGCAGGCACTTCAGACATTCCTTTTTGAAGACAGTGAGGATTCTTATAACCGATTCCCCATCTCTCTATTTCCTCTTTGGGTTTGTTCAGATGAATAGTCTGTTCAGTTTGACCCATTTTGTATAACTTATCTTCCAAACTTTTTAATTTACCAAGTAAAGAAAAGTTTTCTTTTGTACAAGAAGAATGCAATTTTGTAAGCTCATATATATCAATCTCACTTTTTGTCAGTTTAGACTTGAGTTCAGAATTCTCTTTAAGAATTATTGTCTTTTCCTTTGCGTTGGTGTCATTATCTCTATGTAAAACCTCAACCAATACTTTCTTCTCAGCAATTTCATTGCTAAGTTTCTGTATCAATTGGTTTTTGTCTGAAATGACACCATTTTCTCGCTCAAGATTCGACTCTAACTCTTGTTGTTTTAAATTCATGGCATGCATTTTATTCATGAAATCTGAATACGATAAATCACATACCTCCTCTTCTTCATCATCTGAATCAGCTTCAACATCTGATTCTTGCTTTCCCATCAAACACATGTTGACGACTTCATCCTTCTCTTCATCCTCTTCTTCCTCGTCTGAATGATCGAGTCAGTATTCATCTTCAGCCATCAATGCCTTATCAACCTCCTGTTGCTTTGCAAGAAGCATCTTGTTCTTGTAATAATCGGAATTTCTGACTTTTGGTCTTCGGCAGTCTCTGGCATAGTGACCTGTTTTGCCACAGTTGTAGCACGTTGGTGGTTCTGTCTGACTGAATCCTTCAACTTTAAACTTTCTCTCTTCTGGTTTCCTCTCTTCTATTCTCTTTCCTTCAGACTGATATCTTCTCTCTTCAGGTTTCCTCTCCTCTGTTCTTTTCCCTTCAAATCTCTTTCCTTCATATCTACTTCCTTCAACCCTTTCCTTGTGGATGTAGTTGTTCGGACCAGAAGAATATCTCTGACTGTTTGAACTTGGCTTCGTGTAGAACTTTTTCTGAAAAGCATTTGTCAGCAGAAGCATTGTTTGCTTCAGTTGATCATTTTCATCCGAGTCAGAGTTTGCATAAGCTTCATTTTCTTCTGAACCATACACAATCGTCTTATTCTTCTTCTTCCTGACAACAAGAGCAATTGTGTCTTCAACTGTCTTTCCTTTCTGCCTCTTCTCATCTAGAATTTCATCCACCTCTTCTTCATTCTGTTTGAGGGTTTCATACACCTCATGAAGTGAAATCTCATTCAGATCCTTGATCTGCTTCATCTGCCTGGCAAATCTTTTCCATTCCGACTGTAGAATACTCAGGAATTTGACGTTCAGCTCTATTTGAGATTTGTGGACCTTGTTCTTTCTTAGTTCATTCAGCAAAGTCACAAACCTGTCATAGGTTTCTTCTAAAGATTCTCCTACTCTGCCTCTAAATTCTTCATAATTATTTAGGCAGTTGGAGATTTTCAGCTGATTCCCAACCTTCGAGCCCAGCATCATCTTCTCAAGCTGATCCCACATTTCTTTGCCGGAGGCCTTGTAGCTGTCAATCTTTACATAGATTTCATTTGGAATTCCTTGTAGAATGTATGACTTAGCTAATATGTCGCCTTTAGCTTTTCTGAGGTTATCATCTTCTAGCTCATGATACTTAACCCCTTCTTCTATAACCCCTTCTTCTATAGATTTCCTGATGAAATCACCCAGCTCATGTCTGTCAACAAAGTTCAGAAACCAATCTTTCCACTGCTCGTATTCTCCTTTAAAGAGAACTGGTGGTTTGGTGTCAGTTCCAATTGCAAGGGCTTCTCTGGATGTCATTTTGAAGAAAATTCCAAGTCTGGAAAAACTTTGCGTTTTTAGAAGGTTTGCGCGAGAGGTTGATTGCGCAAAGTGAGGTTTGCGTGACAAGTGGGTTGCGCAAACTGAGGTTTGCGTATCACGTTGATCGCGCAAGGTGAGCTTTGCGTTTCAAGAGGGTTGCGCGAAGTGAGCTTTGCGTTTCCTTCTTGTTGCGAGAAGTGAAGTTTGCGTAAGCTTGTTGGTTTGCGTGAACTGATTCGAGGTTTGTGTTTCAAGTGTGTTGCGAAAACTGAAGTTCGCGTATGCCGTTGGTCGCGAGAAGTGGACTTTGCGTGATGCGAGTGTTGGGCAAAGTAAGCTTTGCGTATTACGTTGGTAGCGCAAAGTGGACTTTGCGTGTTGAGTTAGTTGCGCAAAGTGTGTTACGCAAAGTGAGCTTTGCGTGAGTTCGTCCCTTGGTTTGCGCAAGTTCGTCCGGTACTTCGAAAATCAACTAAAAACTTGTTTCTTCGTCTATTAGCAGTACTAAACTCTACCAATATGTCTAAAAACACTTCTAGAATAGATTGTGACCACTTGATCTCGATAAAAATCACTTTTTCGAAAATAAATCGATGGCACAGTAACTTTTGAAAACTCGAACTCAGACCACAAAATCACCAATAATGGAACTCGATTAAAGATTTATACTGAAATTAATCACTCACAACTCGATCTAGGATGTATATCGATCACAACCTGATCGATTTTAACACCTAAAACACTCTAAATCTAGAAATCGATTTTCAAACAAGAACACAGAGTCATTTTTCTTAAAACTTGATTTTGATCTTTAATCAGGCTCTGATACCAATTGTGGGTCCACAATACTTATCAAGTTTTAAAGAAACAACAACACAATATGATTACCAACCTGTATTGATATATAACAAAGGTTACAAGGTTGATCGATTCAAACTCTAGATTGTGTTCTCTGTTTTTCTCTCTTTTACACCTTTTTGGTGTGTGTTTTGTGTTCTAGATAATATCTGATTATTAGAGAGTTGATGAGATACACTTGCTAATAGATCTTGTGTGTCTAACACACTACCTAACATAATATCTAGATTTAATATCTAGATATTATTTCTAATTAATATAATAACTAAACTAACTAATATCTAACTAAACAAAACAAAATAACAAACTAACAACTAACTAACTAGTTACTTAGAAATAAATAAAATACAATAAAACTAACTTTGACATTTATTACAAACAACATTAGACTTTAATATCGAGAGTCGACGTTTCGGCTTTAGCTTCAGATTGCGATCTTCAGATTGGATGATCTTGAATCCAATAGATATGTGATCTAACAGACGTCACCAAACTACTCACCCTCGAGCACACGTCTAGCACCTCTCTCTCTCCAAGGTGTCACTAGAACCAATCCCCAAACGAACCTGTTGCACATGCCGACAAATAAAAAGGTTAGGCTAACGCTTAATGAGATCAAGAGTTTTATATAAATAAACCAATCTTTTAAAAGGAATAACCTCCATTTAAAATTACTTTCTTTTCGATAGCTTATTTTAAACCCGAAGACAACTCTTTCCCAATATCATGCATTTTCGAAAACAAACATCATGTTACAAACATTTTTTATAAATGATACAACCCACACTTACTCGATACAAGAATAGGGATTAGCTCCCGATTTAAGAAACGTAAGTAAAACGTTGTATTCCAAAACACCCTACACAAGAGTAAAACATGACACTCAACCCATACGTCCTCGTTAAAAATTCATGTATGCCATACGTCAGAAAATCATGGACACTCGACCCAATACTCACACGGCCATAAACGAAAGGAATCTAACTACTAAAACAAGGGGTTGACATAATTCATTCAAACCTTAATATACGAGGAGGGAGGTCCAATATTAAGGACCTCATTCACTGTCGACCATAAAGAACCAATGATAATAAAATGAGACATCCTTATATTTAAATTACGGATAGCCAACAACGGGGGAGACCTATATCCGTTAAGAGTGGAGGAAACACAAAAGCATGCCACCCAAGCAACGTTAATCGCATGACACCTCCTGACATCACAGCCAGGTGTCCCTACGACTTCTTTAACAAGTGTCACCCCAAGTCAGTTGACCTTGATGAACATTCCGAGGAACTCCATCCCAAAGGCCCGACACACTTAAAGACTACCTCCCAGGCATTACTTCAAGCGGCGGAGGTCCTAGCGCCTACTTCCCCGGTAGCACTAACAGACTCAACCCTCCCAGCGATCACTTGTAAAATTTCTGGTCATAAAACATGGGTACCAGAGTTTAACCCCGCAACACCCAATTGACCATCCCAAAACAGACTGACTTACGTGCCTATGGGTCCAATGCAACACAGTCTAACCTTACCGGACTACACATGAATGACCAAAGCACTCGAGCCCGTAACCAACCTCAATACGCAACACATCGCATTAGTACGTACGTCATAACTGGACTCTACATTGAGCCATATAAAACCGGACAAGTGTCCTCAATACTCCTTTAAAACGACATCGAGCCAAAATACTCAATACTTCTTTTTGACCAATGATTAACATTTTTCAATTAATAAACGTACTCGACCCATACCATGAAATCACACGCTCCAAAATACTTGAATGAACTCCAACACAGTTTAAGTCGAGACAAAAGATTTTCCAAATAGATTTATACTCTTTATCCTTTCAAAACGTCCCATAACACAAAATTAAACATTTTACCCAAACAAACACTAAAAATGCCTTTTAACCAAATAATCTCATTTATGCAATAAATTACCAAACACACCCATTTATGACTTATTTATTAAAATGCCCAAAAATCCCCAATATGGGTGTTTTACAAGGTTTATAAAACTAAACTTCTCAAATAACTCAAAAACCCTCAAGTAACTCCACAAATGATAATTTCATGTTAAACACATAAATACTTTGAAATAAACATTTTGGCATGTACAACGTTTTCACAAATCAACTTGAATTCACCTTGCTAAATTTAGGCCAAATCTAGATTTTACCCCAACTTAGAGCTTCCTTGACGAAATTTGAATCCTCCAAGCCAAAACATCCAAAACCTAGATCCAAACATTTCCAACCGTAAATAACCACATTCAACCATATAGAAACATTCCCTAGACATTTTACATGAAGATTTCATCTTATCTCAAAACCCCAATTCCCATAGATGAAGAAAAGAGAAAGTTACCTTACCCACAACTTGAATCCATCAACAATGCACTTTAGGTCACCAAAATGCGTCAATAACTACCAAACTTAGAAATGATGAAAAGGGTTAGGTGGAAACCCTAGAAATTGATGAAGATGATGAAGGGTTCCAAGATTTCTTAACAACTCTTTAGCTTAGTGATGAAGATTCTTCATAAACTTCAAGGATTGTGGCCTCCAATGGTTGAAAAACCTAAATAGCTCAAAAGGGTTCATTTTGGAAGAGAAGGGAGAAGAAGAGGTGAAGAATAAGTGTAATAGGAGAAAAAAATCGAATTTTAATCAAAGCCTGGGGCCGGCCGCGACATTGCCACGCGACCTTTCCCCGTGGCACAATCGCTGGCAATGTCGCCAGGATTGTACCGTGGATGCTCCCTTGGCCGCGACTTTGCCCCGCAAGAGTGCCCTGTGGCACAATCGCGGGCATTGTCACCCGAAATTTTTCGGTTTTCGACCGAAACTCTCTCATCGCTTTGAAGATCCAAAGTAGGTCATTTCCTTTCCAAAGCTTACGCTCGTAAACCACAATATGGGCTTAGAGCAACCTTTACTCGTTGGAAATTTATGGGTGTTACAAGTTTCGCCGACAACCAGTCCTGGTTCGAGCAAAAATGTCTAGACCCAGTTAAAGGTATTTGTAACCGGTTCTGATAAGTGATTATACATTTTGATATCAAATTACCCAATAATTAATGCTAACCGGATGCTTAAAATATACATATTAACTTGAGTTAGTATTTAATTATTTGAAACCATTTAATTTGCGAAAATAATAAAATTATTTTCTTATTGGTTTGGTTTGTGTTTATGGGCCGTTGGGTGCAGCAAAGAAAAGAAAAAAAAGGAGAATGGCCCAAAGTTGCAATCCAAGTCCAGAATCAGAAGAGAATCGTCCAAATTCCAGTGGTCGGTGTACCTTTCACGTGAGTTGCTCTACATATAACCCACGGCAAAGCCGCGTCGGTCACTGACATATCACGCCCCAAACCAAGTTCGTGTAAGTTTCACGTGAGTTGCTCCACATCCAACTCACGACAAACCCACGTCGGCTACTTCCTTCCCACGACTCAAGGGTTAATTTCGGGTACCTTACAGGTGTGTTGCCAGTTGTCCAACTCACACCAAACCCACTTCAGATCATGGGCCTTAGCAAATCATGGGCCTTTCTTTTTGGAGAGGTTTATAACTTTTGGGTATAGAAGGTTTTTTGTAACCGACATTTGGAGACAACTTTTTTGAGGGGATCGCAGAAGAAAATTGGAGGAGAAGGAGACGACTTTTGGAGGAAGCTTTCATCACGATTTCTTCAATTTAATTAGGTATTTTAGATTAGGTTTAATCTTTGTTTTTCTATTTATCCTTCTACGTTAGAGCAATGAGTTTATAATCATTTGGCTCGGATTGTGTAGAGACTAGTTAAACAATTTCATATCATTTGATTTCTATTTATGCAAATCTTGATTTAATCGATTATCATTGTTGGGTTATTTATTTAAGTCTGTACCCTTGAATAGTTTAACATAATTGTGAATTGCTAGATAAAATTGTGAATCCGTAATTGTTCTCAATTCTATTTTAGTAGCAAACAATACCTCAATTGATTGGGCGTCCGATTAATTTTAGTGTTGTGGGTTTGTTTAATCTAGTCTAACTGGTCGGCGTCCAATCATTGGCTAGGGATAGTGTTTGTCTAATCTTAAAGCAACCGGTAATTGAACTCTGCGTTCGTAACTAGATTTAAATTAACCGGTTAGAAATTAGTCATTGAGCTTCTCATGCTAATCGACATTTGACAAACGGTGTATCGATGCGTATCGATACTCGCCCATTCTGGAATAAAATGAGAAAAATCTTTTTATGAACAAGTCTATGATACACGATCCGATCAATGATTTAAACTCGTTGCTAAATTTTAATTATTTGTTTTCCGCTTTAATTTCATGTTTAGTTTAGTTTATCAATCCAACCCCCTCATTAAATAAAGCGTAGAAGTTTGACACCGTTCACGGTCAATCCCTGCGGATTCGACCCTGCTTACCGTTATTGTAATTTAGGTTGTAATATGAGGTAATAGGACTTTATTATTTGTCGGGCTCGACACTTGTCAAATTTTTGGTGCCGTTGCCGGGGATTGGCAACGTTGATTGTTGTTAGTTTTTACGCTTTATTTATTTGTCTATTTTTTTAGTCTTTAATTTTTAGTTTCTTATCGTAAGCTAATCGTGTGCCTAACGCCAAGTGTTTTTAAGTGTTCCTTATATTTATCATGGCATATAATTCATATGATTACGGGTCACGATACACCACCATGGGATACGATCCAATCGAGGTACATCTTTCCTCCCTTGAGTCAAAAAATCTCAGATTTAACTGATATCGTGAAGCAGATGATTATTAAAGAGACACCACAAGTGGGGATGTTTGAGATATATATCCTCACAATGTTCATCCAATGATACATGCCCAACATACCACTACAACGCCGAGCCAAACTTTAATTACAGAGGATTCTCTAGCTCGTGCCAAAGTAGATTCAAGCCATACTCGAGCACTTACTATCCGGGATGGCAAGACCATCCAAATACGAATGAATACGAGTACGGATGGGAGCATTCATTCTCTAGACATGAACAAACACCACCGAAAACAAACCACACTTCTGAGAACTCAGGTATGTCTCTTGAAGAGATGGTCCAACTAATAGCCCTTAACACGACTTTTTATTCATTTCAACAGGAAGCATTCAAGTTCCAACAGGAAACAAAGGCTAAAATTCAAGACCTAGAGAAGCATATCAGTGAGTACATATCTTCTCAAAGTTGGTGGGAAGCCAAAGAAGAAAATGAAGGATTGGTTAATGAGTTAAAATTGCAAGGCTTCATAGATGAAGAGGATGAAGAAACGATCGCATCTGATTCACAACTGAGTAACAAGGGAGAGGACGCTATAGAACAAAAATTGGTGGTGGTACCTCCTCCTTTTCTTATGCCAATAGTTGATCTCATCAAAGAAGAGGAGGAAGGTGTATATACATGGGAAACCTTCAAGGAGCTTGAAGAACCGATGGTTGATGGTAAGAAGGTGACCCTGAGTGATGATGCCTTTGCTGACCTACAAAGAGAAGTATCACTAGAAAGCAAAGGACCCATGCTTGGAAGCCCGGTGGACTTCAAAGCGGCCCAATACACGGTGAAGAAGCGTGTGTGGGACATTGATTTGTTAGATACGGGATAGAAGTGTGGAAGACGTCTAACCAAAGACGTAAAAGAAAGGCGCTACATGGGAGGCAACCCATGAGTTTTAAAATTTCCGCACTTGTTTTTATTTATTTATTTCCTTTCGTGGTTCCCCATTTCGTCGTCTAAGCTCTTTTCTATATTTTCAGGATTTCCTACTCCCGATATGGAGCTTAATTAAATGGATGCATTCACATCGCTAGCTCATACATTGGAGGAGCACTCACCAATCAGGGGAGTTTATCGTTTTCCTTTGCATTTTAATGTTTTCGAGTGTCCTAATCATATTGCATACATTGAGGACAATGTATGAACTAAGTGTGGGGTGGGTTGATATATGCATGAATTGGGCTAATTTCTAATTTTTGGGTCAAATTTTCGAATTTTTGAGCTTAATTATGGATTATTGTTTGTCTGGCAATGCGTTAGCATATTTTTAAAGCTTAAAATTTGATGATGATGAGTTTTGATGCGTATATAGCATGAATGAGTTTGATGATAGAGCATAAAGTAGATTAGTAGGTGTATTGCGGTCAATTTTGACCCTTGCTAATCTTTTGAACGAAGCCTAAAAACTGTGAGACTTTGAGCCTTTTGACTGAATATTTAGCATCAGTCTCACTTTCATTCTTGTGTGGTTACGTATTGCCTAACTTTGTACTTCAAGAACTTGACTTATCTCTCCTTAAGATTACAATGATTTGTGCATGCTAATAAACATGATAATGGCCATTTTTGCTTTATTGTTGTTTTAGCCAATTAGTCTAAGCCTACCCTTTTTATGCTATTTGTAACACCCTAAAATTTAGGTAATTTTAAAAATTGAAAATTTGGCAATATGACATTTGTATTTGGAGTAAACCACCCAAAAAGGGTAAAAGGTTACATAGGTTGTCAACCCAATACCAAAAATATGAACAAAATTGTTTCAAACGCCAAAACTCCAAATTATCTATCATTCAAAAATGCCCTCAAGAGACCACGCTCTTCACTCAAGCCCTCGACGACCCGCCGCTAAGGGAACCTGTTATACACATCATTTGAGAAAAAATGTTAGGCTTAAAGCCTAGTGAGAACATATAGTTTAATTTACAAAAATATTGACAATGTAACGAAAGAAAATATCTTCAAGACAATAGAGTCTATAATTGAAATATTTTCCACGAAAGGGGCCTTTCGATCAAAAACTCGTCTTACGATGAAAAGGTATATCCGATTTACCAAGGATTGTAGCGGAACACAAGTAGGCCACAATCCGAGTTATGAGTTAAACACTTGGAATCCATGGCCACGAACCACACCGGTCCGTACTAAGATGTGAGTGAAGGCCCCCGAGGAATCCGAGTCATACTCGTTCACTAGAGTTACACTATGATCCATGGCTAGTAACTAGTCTCACATAACCGTACTAAATGGCCCCCGAGGATCAAACATCTCAACTAGCTACAAAGGGAATAACATCCCAAAAGTAAGCCGACTTAATACCTATGGATCCACTAGGAATAGTCTAGACTTGTCACAATTTCATTTGTGACTAACCAAAGCTAAACATATAGCTTCCAACAACATTTAATCCCAAAATGCATTTTCTAAGTTTAACTGCTAGGGCTGGGGATTGGTATCCCCGTCCGCGAAACCGATAAGCAAAATGGTCCCCGAAACCGTCCCGATCCCCGTCGGGGATCTTATCGGGGATCCCCATCGGGTCCCCGCGGTTTCCCCGATCCCCATTGGGGAACCATTAAGGCTAAAAAATCACCGTTACCCGTTGGTAATACCCGAAACCCGAACCCGAAACTGAAAAATTCATATTTCTTAAACATAATATTAAAGCAACAACTAAGTAGGAATAAAGCATACATTGATACATAATTAACTAAGTAGGAATAAAGCATACTACTGACCGTTCTTTCCTCTTTTTAGACCCCGACTCAACTTCATCTTGAGTTTCATCTTGAGTCACTGAATTAATCGCAGGTGATGACCCAATTGGTTGACTATTGTTGTTAGACTCGTTCATTGAATTAATCATGGGTGACGATCCAATTGGTTGATTATGAGATTGAGTGTTTGTATTAGAATCATTACATTGCCTTTCCATTTCACTTTCACCTATGCAAAGAATTATATGTCATATAAGTTTCTAGGACTTGGTTTCTCATGAAACATCACAGCTTGGAATTTGGATCCCACTTGACATTATCATCTCCTTTCCATAAGGGCTAAAGTTTATTTGGCAATTTGAAGGAGAAGCTTTGCATGGACCACATAACAAATAAGGGAAAATGACACGTTTACTAAAAAAAATACCACACATTAGAAGAGAACGCATAAGGAAATATCTTAAACATATAGCTCAATATTCAAGAAGATGATCAATCCTGTTCCGGAAACCTATCAAATTTAGTGAAACAATTGAATTCACATGTATAAAAAGTAACTCAATATTTCTAGTTGCTTTGCTTCAATATTTGATCACTTGCACACATAAAAAATGAAGGAAACGCATAATTGAAGTCTAATAAATAAGAATAAACAACAACAACAACAACATCTAGAAACTCGATTGCTCTCACGATGCACACATCTAACATAAGATTCAAAGTTACCTAATCCTAAAAACCTAATAACACAATCCAAATATCGAATCAAGAGCAGATGTGAGAATCATTTGGTATAATCCCTTATTTGAAGTAAACAATCAGATAGGTTAACAACTTGTATCAAATGGCTATTCAAATAATGATATTACAACGAATTTTAAGGCAAAACTCAACATCAAAACCTAATTAACAGATTTTTAGATCGTATTCTAAAGATTTTCAGATCGTATTATAAAGAATCCAAACATCAACATCAAAACCTAATTAACATCGAATGTGATGTTTATTTGAGTAATCAAACAATTTGAAACACAAATTCAACAACTTAATCGATGAGGTAAAGAGGTATAAAATCAAACCTGGAGTTGAACGTCGATGGGAGTTTGGAGTCTAGAGTTGAACGCCGAGTCGCCGATTGGGAGTCTGGAGTTGAACGCCGATGGGGGAGAGTGGAGTTGAACGTCGATGGGGACTGGAGACTGGAGTTGAAGTGTTGAACGTCGATGGGATTGGGAGGAGACCGAGGTGTGGGCGGTGGGAGGGAGACTGTCGAGGGTCGAGACCAAAAAGGTAAGACCGTAAGAAACTAAGAATTAGGGATTTGGGTTGGGGCCGTTGGGCTGAATGGTATGGGGCCTATGGGCTTTTATATAATATATAAAATTATTATATACATATATTATATTTCGGGCTGGGCCGGGGCGTTGAGTACTGTCCCCGTCCCCGTTAACATCCCCGATAGTATCCCCGATCCCCGCCCCGTCCCCGATAAGTCGTCCCCGAACCCGACCCGAAATGTTCGGTTTTCGGTTTTTGTTAGGGCATAAATCTGTTGGATACAAGATCATGAAGACTGAAGGTCAAAGTACAAGAAGTCAAAGCTGAGAAAGTCAACTCTCATTAGAAGTCAAAGTCTTTGTAATAAAATGTCAAAGTCAAAGTTCTTGTATTTGTTTGATTCCTTTGTTATTTGTAGTAGGTATAAATACTTTTCATTTGCTGTTTAATAGATAGATGAGTTAGAGTTTGAGTTTACAATTTCAGAGAGAATTTGTAGAGATAGAGAGATTTCTAGAGAGAGAAAGTTTGTATTCGTTTGAGATTTGAATTGAATCAAACAGGTAGTTAATTTAATCTTTTGTTTGTGTATTTGTAATTAGAATCTTGATTTCAGGAACACACAATTGGTATCAGAGCAAATCCAAATTGAAATCAGATCAGGAAATAGTTCGACTCTGTGTTCGAAAAGTTCAAATCAAATTCTGAGTTCTAGTGCGAATTTCGAGTTGTAATTGATCACGTTATGATCTTATAGTGTTTTTGATCGAGTCTGTATAGATTGATTTGTCAATTGCACTGTAATTGATTGAGAATTTCGAATTTTTGTGATTTTCCAGTTCACGAGTTTCACGCACTGTGTTCGATTCAAATTGTATCATTTTGTGTTTGTTTTTGAAATTCTTGCATTGTAATCAGTTCTAGTATTGTAATCAAGCATTCCTGCAAAGTCTTGAGCCAATTGACAAAGGTTTGATCGAAATCAGATGAAAAAAATCAAGTTTTTGTTCGACAGACTGAAGAACGCGCAAGATCCATCAAACGCGCAAGTTCATCGAAAGAACGCGCAAGCTGAAGAATTCTGATTTTTGGACAAAACGCGCAAAGGGTGTTCTGCGAGTTCTAGAAATGCGCAGATCGAAGTCTGCGAGTTTAGCTCTTCAGCCTGCGAGTTTGAAATTTGAGGAAATTTTTCTAAGTATAGAAACGCGCAAGTGGAACTTAGCGAGTTCTTAAAACACGCAAGTCTAAGTTTGCGAGTTTCTGAGGAATAGTGATCTGTGAGTTTGTTCAAACGCGCAAGTAGTGCTTTGCGAGTTCAGGAAACACACACATCTCTATCTGCGAGTTTCTTTATGAACAGTGACTTGTGAGTTTAGGCATTTGCGAGTTCCAGCGAAACAGTAGTGTGCGAGTTTATTCGGCCTGCGAGTTCTCAAAACACGCAACCCTTTGTTTGCGAGTTTCTCAAACGCGCACGCCTTAGCCTGCGAGTTTATCAGTGAATAGTGACTTGCAAGTTTCAGCGTTTGTGAGTTTCAAGCTTATATAGTGTTTAGCGAGTTTTATTACTTAGTCAAAAATTTCTGAGTTTCTGAATTTTCTATATTTCAAGATTTCTTGTATTTTTGTGATTTCATTTGGACTAACGGTCAATTTCAAGTTTCTTATTGCATATTTTTTAATCAAACAGAATGACTTCCAGAGACGCTCTCTCAATTGGAACTGATGTCAAGCCTCCGGTGCTGTTCAAAGGAGAATATGAACAATGGAGAGATAGATTTTTAGACCTTGTTGATAAACAATCAAATGGAGAGAACATTCTAACATCTATCACAGAAGGCACAATGAAGAAACCTACTGAGGAGATTCCTGCTGATAGTAATGATTCAGATGGAGATCCGAGAACAAGGAGAATGGATAAAAAGTATGCTAATTTCTCTGATGAACAGAAGAAACGGTTTGATGCTGATAAACAAGCCAGATCTTTGCTTTTACAAAGCATGACTAATGAGATATATGTGAAAATGGATAGCTACAATGAAACTGCCAAATCAATGTGGGATCAGTTAAGAAAAATGATGTTGGGTTCTAGAGTTGGAAATCAAATGAAGGTAGCTAACTGCATAAACAACTACGAAGAATTTAGAGCAAAAGAGAATGAAAGCTTCGAGGAGACCTATGAGAGGTTTGTGCTGCTTCTGAATGAGCTTTCCAAGAACAAGGTCAACAAGCAACAGATTGAGAACAATGTGAAGTTTCTCAGCATATTGCAACCTGACTGGAAAGAGCACACACGAAGGATGAAACAAATGAAGGATTTGAGCGAAATACCTCTACATTAAGTCTACAAGACTCTACGACAGAATGAAGAAGAGGTAGAAGAGAAAAGAGTTGAGAAAAAGAAAGTTGAGAAAGTTGTTGATCCTATAGCATTGGTGGCCGGAGAGAAAGAGAAGAAGAAGAAGAAGAAGAAGATAGTCATTTCAAGTTCTGAATCAGAATCAGAATCTGATGGAGATGATGGAGAGAATCTTAAACAAGCAATGTTGTTACTGACCCGAGCATTCCAAAAGAAGTTCTACAAGAAACCAGGGTCTAATTCTCTGAGATACTCTTCATCAAGCTCAAAGAACCATGAGCATAGAGCAAGAGTGGAAGGAAATAAATTTGTTGAGAGGAAGCCAGAAGAGAAGAAAAAGTTTGTGAATGATTACACCAGTACTGAAAAGCCAGCTAATGATCTGATCAAATGCTACAACTGTGGCAAGTTCGGACATTACGCAAAAGAATGTCAGAAGCCAAAGGTTCGCAACTCAGAGTATTATCAGAGCAAATTGCTCTTGGCCAAGCAACAAGAAGCTGGCAGTGCATTAATGGCTGAAGATGAATACTGGTTGGATCATTCTGATGAGAAAAAAGAACAAGAAGAGACTACTCATTTATGCTTGATGGGAAAAGAAGAGAAAGATGATGATTATGATGATGAGACTGCTGATGAGGTAATGAACTTAACTGAAAAAGATTTCATGACCAAAATAGAAGCCATGATGGTCGAACTTCAAGACCTTCAATTAAAACTGAAAAAGGAAAAAGACAGAGTTGCCAGGAGAAATCAACAGATCTTTGAGCTTAATGAATCAGTTATTGGGAACAAAGATTTAATTGATTCTCTACGCAAATCTGCTTCTGTTTTTCAAAATGAAAAGATTTGCTTTGAAAATAAGATTTCTGATATTGAAAAACAATTATCTAAGTCTAATTCTGAAAAACAAGAATGTGTACTAAAAGCTTTTAAATTGAGGTTGAAAACAAGACTTTAGAGAAAAAGGTAAACGGTTTGGAAGCAAAATTGTATCTTAGAGACCAAACAGATCAAACTATTTTCTTGAATACACCTGATAAAGATGCTGATTTTAAAGAAAAATGGGGATTAGGGTTTGATAATCCTTATTACTTAGAAAAAGCTATCAGAAAACAGCCAGGTCTATATAATGCAAATTATATGTATGAGGCTGATGAATATCCTCATTTGAAACCCAAATTTATCACCAAAGCATCAAAAGAAGTTGAGGACAAAGAAGATGAGAAAAGAATGAATTTAAAGAAAATGCAACTACCATTATGTTATGAAAGATTGAATGATAGTTATCTTTCTAAAACACCAAAATTTCTTTCAAATGATTATTTTGCTAGTTATTCTTCTACTGAGATGGAGGCAAAACCTGTTCAAGCCAAAACTTATGTACCTCCACTAGTCTTAGAGAGCAAAATAATTGAGTTAGAAAATATTTTATCTGATGAAAGAATTTTGAGTGATATAACACAAAATGTATTTTCTACAGTATTAAAGAACACAGATTTTATTTGCAAATCTAAAGTGTGTTCTACATCTTCAAAAGTACCTCGAACTTCTAAGACTGATTTTGATGATCTATTTGAGTCTGCAAATGATTTTCTAAATTCTGATGAAGGGTGTATAGAAGAAATTGATATGTTTGACTTTAATGCTCCACTTCCAAATCATTCTACTTTTGTGATAAATGGACAAGCTTTACCAAGTGTTCATGAAAAAGGTGAATCATCAACTAAGGTTGATGAATCAGTTTCTGTGAATGCTTATTACTATGCAAAGGGTAATAAACATAAGAAACAGCGCTCATAGAAACAGAACAACACTGGTAAACACAAGAAAAATCAATTTCAGAAATCTGACTTTCCTAATAAATCTAAATCTTCTGTTTCAGATATAAGAAAGAAAAGGTCAGAAGCAAGATCTGAATGGCGACCTAAAAGGAAGAGTGATGAGAAGGCGGAATCAATCCCTGGTGTAGTTATTGATACATCTGATAGTAGTGTTAATGATGTAGTTGGTAAAATTGCTTCTAATAAACAAAACCTTGTAATTCCTTACAAGCGATATTCAATAAAGCAACTGTTCCAATTATCTCGTCCTACTACTAAATCTTATACTTATCAGTGGAATGATTTTGCTTATCATCATAATTCTAATGATTGGTTTGGATCTTATCATGTTTATTCTTCTAAATCAAAAGTTTTTAAAAGTTTTCAAAAGAAAAGAGGATCCATATTCAAATGGATGCCAAAATCTTGTACTAATCTGTTAGGACCCGTTTTTAAATGGGTACCTAAAATTGTTGTTTCCTGATTTCTCTTGCAGACCCGACATATGTGGTACTTGGATAGCGGCTGTTCCAAGCATATGACCGGGCAGAAAGTGTTATTGTCTAATTATACAGAGAAATTCAGCGGATATTTGCACTTTAACATGTTGTTCATGTTCTCAGGGGGAGTGAGACAAGCTTATAAGATGATCAATATTATTCTGAGGGGGAGTTTTTAGAATTTTCTTGCTAAATTTTTTTTTCTGATGCATGAATTTAGGGGGAGTTTATGCGTATAACAAAAGGAGTAAGGATATGACTTCTGATTATTTCAAATCAGAACTCGTACTTTAATTGTTTTACTACTTTATGTCTTTTACATTTGAATAAGTTTTTGTGAATAAAGTTGCTTTGACATGACTTTGAGACTTGTGCAGAATGAGAGAAGCTATCAAGATCATATTTTTATGACTTCAGCTGACTTCATGAGATTTAAGACAAAGCGAAAAGGTTAATTTCTTATCTTAATCTCATATATGGTTGAAAGAAGGACAACTTTCAATCATAGAAAACATATTTTTAAATTGTTCAAACCACTTTCCGATTCTTAAACAGATTTCATGAATTGGAAGTGTGATTTTAAATGTTTTCATTTTATTTGTGTTTAAATGAATACAAGTCGTGTGTTTCCAAAGATAAATACTTATGTATTGTCTTTTCTATATACTTTTAAGTATTCACACACACCGGTTTGATCTTTTGTTCAAAACGTTCTTACCATGTCTCAAATTTGACACATCTTTTTCGATGGTAAGACACCCCGCTTCTACTTCAAAGAATTTTTTAGCGTAATTTCATTTCGAAACGTCATTTCAAGAATGTTTGTATTTTGATTCATATAGACAATATCCATTATTCTTGACCATAAGCTTTGATTGTTATATCATTCATTTCTGATCATTTTCATACAATGTCAGATTTTCAAACAAGTCTCGTGCATTCATGTTCATTCATTCAATATACTTGTTTGAAAATACTTCCATGTTTCAAAATGCTCATATCTTCATGACTATATTCTGAGCATATACATTTATCTGACAGTTGTATTTGAGCTTTAACTGATGAAGTTAAACCATATTGAGCAACATATGCTTTAATAGGAATATGGGTTCTTTGTGTTAGGACTTAAATGAACTTCTATGGATTCACGATTACCAGTGATTTCTACCCAAGAAGTTATTCCATAGTGATTGAGTGTGAGGAGTCAAAAAGAAATGAGTGTGGGATGTGTGACGAGGTAAAATGGAAATGAGAGTTTGGTTAGATGTGAGCTTAATGATTAAAAGAAAGAGGGTGTGAGATCAAAGTAAAAGAATATCAAACTCTGCACCAACTACTTTCTGACTCGGGCAACCACATTACTAATGTTTCACATTTCTTGGTGAACATTATTAAAACAGGCAACTAGCCCATGCCAACTCTTGACAAAAACCCCACCAACCACTCATTTTCTTCTTAAAAAGAAAATGTTTCATATTTTCAAGTGGATGCAACACATATTGTTGGGTCTGAAATATACTAAGTCTGGATAGTGCTGCGGAGTCTGAAAGATTACTACTACTGAAGATATTTGTACTGCTACTTAAAGATATTACTACTGCTAGTAGTATTAGTACTGCCAACAGAGTTACTACTGCTAGCATGTTAGTACTGCTGATGATAAGAAGATGCTGCTAGAGGAATTAATGTTGTTTATATTGATAAGGATGGTTGGTTACTTAAAGCAAAAGACAAGGAGCTGAAGATAATTATGGAATGGATGCTGAAGATCATTGTTATTTTAATAATTATCTTGTAATCTGTTTTGTATATATAGTCTAGAAGTATTAGATTAATAGGGATATACGTCTTTTGTTTTCAAAGAGAGAATTAGCCTCAAGATTATTAGTGATCCTTTCATTAGAGAAGTATTGAACGTCTGTTGAGCCTGTTCAACAGATTGAGGCTTTGGTATCAGAGCAAGTGGTATCAGAGCAGAGGAACTCAGAAATCAATAATCATCATGGACGGATCACACGACAGTGTTCTTGTTTCAAAGGTTCCCATGCTCAAACCTAATGAGTTTGACATGTGGAAAATCAGGATCAGGCAGTATATACTTCTTACAGATTACTCAATGTGGGACATTATTGAGAATGGTCCCTCCAATGTAGGAGAGATTGGAGCAGATGGCAAGAGACCTTCACCAAAGACTGATGGAGAAAGAAAGATGAGGCAGACTGAGATGAAAGCCTTGAGCACTATGCTCTTGGAAATTCCTAATGAATATCAACATCAGTTTTGCAACTGTGCTGATGCCAAAATCTTGTGGAATGCTTTGGAAAAGAGATTTTCAGGTACCAAAAGCACTAAGAGAAATCAGAAAGCAATTCTCAAGCAACAATATGAAAATTTTATGTCTACAAAGAATGAGTCTATGACTCAAACCTTTGATAGATTCAACAAGTTGATTGGAGAATTGGCCACTATTGGTGTCAAGATGGACCAGGACGATGTCAACAGAAAGTTTCTAAGATCTCTTGGTGAAGAATGGATAATGTATACAGTATCCTTCAGACAGAATGATAATCTGGAGGATAAGGAACTTGATGACCTCTACAATGATCTCAGGGTGTTTGAAGCAGAGGTTGAATCAAAGAAGAAGCCATATGGATATTCTCACAATGTTGCTCTCCTATCATCCACTACTGATTCTTCTGCCAATACAGAATCAGTTAGTGTTGCTTATGGCTCAAAACAGGATGGACCCAATGATTCTGTTTTGGAAGCCTTCCTTGCTAGTCATGCTAACTCTTCTCTTATCAATGATGATCTGGAGAAGATTAATGTTGATGATCTTGAAGAGATGGACATCAAATGGCAAATGGCAAATGGCAATGCTCACAATGAGAATCAAAAGATTCATTAAAAGAACAGGAAGAAACAACTTTGCCATGAGAAGAGAAGATGGTGCTGGATTTGACAAATCCAAGGTGGAATGATACAAGTGTCATAAACTGGGGCACTTTGCAAGAGAATGCAGAGGAGGAATCTCTCAACAGCATGGGAGCAACAATCAACAATCAAAGTCCACAAACTACAACAACAACAGGAACTCATCTCAAACACTTGTCTCACAAGATGGAATGGGATTTGATTGGAGTGATCAAGCAGACGAGGCAATCGAGAATCAAGCATTGATGACTGAGGTTTCAGAGTCTTCAAGCACAACAATCCCCACAGAGGTAAAATCTAAACTTTGCTCTAAAGCCTGTCTTGAAACTGTTAGAAAGTACAGGGACCACAATCAGAGCATGTGTGATGATCTTAAAAGGTTGGAGAAACATAGGAGAGAATCTAATTTGATCATTGTGAATTTTGAAGAACAAATTAAGGCATATCAGGCCAATGAACTTGAACATTCATATGATCACAACTTTTGGAAGTGGGAGAAGAAGGAGTTAGAGATTAAGCTAGAGAAGGCTAGAGAAGAATGTGAGAAAGTTAGGAGTGAATTTGAGAAGGCCAAATTAGACATTGAGAAATTTTCCAATGCTTCTAAAGCAATGGACACTTTACTCAAATCTCAAGTTCATGACAAACTGAAGAGAGGTATAGGCTACAATAACACCCCTCCACCTTACAATAACAACTATATTCCACCCACCTCAGACCTCTTAGAAAGGCAAGATAAGAATGACTTACCTGCATGAGCCATAGAAGTAGACCCACTAGACAATGTAGTGGTTGAAATAGAGTCTGAAGAAGAGAACACTGAGGATAAGAATAAGGAAGACCAGAAAGAAATTCCCTTAGAAAACCATATTCTTACAAATGAGAAGGGGGGTAAACCATTTGTCAAGAGTGAGAAAGCTGAGACCTCTAAGACAGAGAAGGAAAAGATACAGGGAGTTCACTATATGCAAACTACTGTTGTAAATCCTTGTACTTGTCAACAGAACAAGCCCCATCAACATGATAAAATTAGGGGAAATCAGAGAAACAGAAATAACCAGTGGGCTCAAAAACAAGGAATTGATCTAAGCAAAATCAATAGACCAAAGCCTTGTTTTTTTTGTGGCAAGTTGAATCATCTAGCCAAACACTGTTATTTCAATCCTGTTAACCAAATAATTACTTTTCAAAGACAAACACGAAATTTTGTTGGTTATAGGAAGAAATCAAAACAATCAAGGAACCACATGGCTGATAATGTGAGAAGAGCATCAATGAAAACTGGTACTGCAAAATCTCATATTCAGAATAAGTTTGTTGAAGCAAAAGAAAATACTCCAAGCAAATCAAGGAGTAACTCAAAGAATAGGAAAGCAAACAAATTTGTCAAAATTTGGGTTCCAAAAGACACTAAACCTGTTAGTACTGCTACCTCAAATAGTACTGCTAACAGAAATAGTGCTGCTGATAGCAATACTACTGCTGACCAAGTTAGTATTGTTAATAAAGTTAGTACTGCTGACCAAGTTAGTATTGCTAATAAGGTTAGTACTGTTAACAAAGTTAGTACTGCTGACCAAGTTAATATTGCTAACAAGTAACAAGGATAGTACTGCTATCAGTGTTAATACTGACAAGCTCATAATTAAGACAAAGTATTCCAGCCATGAGATTCCTAACTCTGATCATCTCATCAAGACTAAGCTTAATGAATATGAGTATGTTGATGAGAAAGGGCAACCCAAGACCACTTTGGCTTGGGTTCCCTCAAGACACTAACTATTTTATCTTATGTGCAGGGCAACCAACAGCTCAAGGGGAAGAGCATTTGGCATGTAGATAGTGGTTGCACTAGGCACATGACAGGTAACATGTCCTGCCTTCAAATTTTCAAAAGGTTTGATGGAGGACGTGTTGTTTTTGGTGACAATCCAGCAGGAGGTAAGATAAGTGGTAAAGGTATGGTTTCAAAAGGTAAGATGACTTTTGAAGATGTTTACTATGTTGAGCAATTGAGATACAACCTGTTAAGTGTATCACAGGTCTGTGACAAGAAACATAGTATATTATTTAGTGATACTGAATGTATTATCCTTGCTCCAGGATTCAAGGTAGTTGATGAAAATATGATACTACTTAGAACTCCTAGAAAGGATAATGTTTATTGTTTAGACTTAGAGAGTGTTTCATCTTATTCATCACTAAACTGTCTGTTTTTAAAAGCTTCTTTAGATGAATCATCTCTTTGGCACAGAAGGATGTGCCACATGAATTTTAAAACTATGAACAATCTAGTGAAAAACAACCTTGTGAGAGGTTTGCCTCAAAAAGTGTTTTCATGTGATGATCATTGTGTTGCATGTCTTAAAGGCAAGCAGCACAAAACCTCTCATAAGTCCAAAGAAATAAACACAATCTCTTCACCCCTTCAGTTATTGCATATGGATCTTTTTGGTCCTACAAATGTGATGAGTATTGGCAAGAAATCCTATTGCTTAGTCATTGTTGATGATTTCTCTAGATTTACTTGGGTATATTTTATGAGGACTAAGGATGAGACAAGTGGACTGATCAAATCCTTTGTCCTTAGGATTGAAACCAAACAAATCTAAGAGTTAAATTCATCAGATCTGATAATGGAACTGAGTTTAAAAACAGTGATTTAAACAACTTTTGTGAGACTAAAGGTATTGAGAGACAATTCAGTGCTCCTAGGACTCCTCAACAAAATGGTGTTGCTGAGAGGAGAAATAGGACATTGATTGAGGCTGCTAGATCTCTGTTGGCAGATTCAAAGCTACTTATTACTTTCTGGGCAGAAGCAGTTAATACTGCTTGTTATGTCCAAAACAGAGTTCGAGTAGTCAAATCCCAAAGAAAGACACCTTATGAACTTTTCAAAAAGAAGAAACCTTTTATTGGATCTTTTAAACCTTTTGGGTGTCCTTGCATAATCCTCAACACCAAATCTCATTTAGGAAAGTTTGAAAGCAAAGCTGAGGATGGATTTCTTGTTGGATACTCCTCTCAGAGCAAGGCATACAGAGTATTCAATAGTTCTTCCAGGATTATAGAAGAAAGTGACAATGTCAAATGCAATGAAAACACACCAAATCAAATTGGTACAGGTCCTGATTGGCTGTTTGACATTGATTCACTCACTAATTCTTTGGGTTTTAGTAATGTGCAAATTGCAGGAACAAGTTCAGCAATGGTACAAGCACAGAGACAAGAGTTTGTGCTGTTCCCTATACCTACAGTTGATCCTGTAGAATATTGTCATCAAGAAAAGAAGGATGTTTCAGGAACAGAGGATTCTGAATCAGAACAAGGTGAAGATGCTAAAGGTGATGAAAAGGATAAAGGTGGAAAAGAGGATGCTCATCCTTCAGGTTCAGGAAACACAGGTCCTGAAATGCCCATATTGTCAGGAGATGATACTGATGATGAAAATTCTTCAGTTTTTGGTGGAAACACTCCTGAAAAGAATGACTCCAATCTTGATGAAAATATTAATGAGGAGGATGTTCATCAAACAAGAACTCAGAAGAATTATCCTCCTCAGTTGGTTATTGGTGATATCAATTCTCCCAGGATCACAAGGCATCAAAGTAAGTTAGGAGGATTGAAAAACTTCCAGTCATGTTTGTTGTCTTGTTTTCTATCCCAGATTGAACCCAAGAAGGCTTATGATGCAATGAAAGACCCAAGATGGATAGAAGCAATGCAAGAGGAGCTGCTGCAGTTTGAGCTACAAAATGTGTGGGATCTGGTTGACCTTCCACAAGGACAAAGGGCAATTGGAACTAAATGGGTTTTCAGGAATAAGAAAGATGAGAGAGGAATAGTGATAAAGAATAAGGCCAGACTTGTGGCACAAGGGTACACACAAGAAGAGGGGATAGATTATGAAGAAGTGTTTGCACCAGTAGCCAGAATTGAGGCAATTAGGCTGTTTCTAGCCTATGCTTCTTTAATGAAGTTCAGAGTATTTCAGATGGATGTTAAGAGTGCATTTCTATATGGGAAAATCGATGAAGAAGTGTATGTTTGTCAGCCTCCAGGGTTTGAGAATCCTAACTTTCCTGACAAAGTATTCAAATTAAAGAAGGCACTCTATGGGCTACATCAAGCACCAAGAGCATGGTATGACACTCTGTCTACCTATCTCTTGGAAAATGATTTTGAAAGGGGAATCATTGACAAGACCCTTTTCATTAAAATGAAGAAGAAGGAAATCCTGCTTGTTCAAATCTATGTGGATGATATCATCTTTGGATCCACAAAAGATTATATGTGCAAGGAGTTTGAGGAGTTGATGCACAAAAGATTCAAGATGAGCTCTATGGGTGAACTCACATTCTTCCTTGGGCTACAGGTTAAACAGAAGAAAGATGGCATTTTCATAAGTCAATCCAAGTATGTGCAGGATATACTTACAAAGTTTGGTTTTTCAGAAGCAAAGCCTGCAAGCACACCTATGGAAACACACAAACAGATCACTGCAGATCTTGAGGGGGAGGATGTGGATGTTCATCATTATAGATCCATGATAGGATCCCTCATGTATCTAACAGCTTCAAGATCAGACATTATGTTTGTTGTATGTGTGTGTGCCAGATTTCAAGTGAGGCCTAAGCAATCTCACTTTCAAGCAGTCAAAAGGATCTTCAGATATCTCAAAGGACAACCTAGACTGGGTCTTTGGTATCCTCATGACTCACCATTTGATCTGCTTGCATATTCTGATAGTGATTTGGGTGGTGCAAACTTGGATAGAAAGTCTACATCAGGAAGATGTCAGTTTTTGGGTGCAAGGCTAGTTTCATGGCAGTGTAAAAAGCAAACCACAGTGTCCACCTCTACAACAGAAGCAGAGTATATAGCTGCTGCAAGCTGTTGCTCACAAGTGCTATGGATTCAGAATCAGATGTTGGACTATGGTATTACTTTTCTTCACACTCCCATCTTCATTGATAACAACAGTGATATCAACATAGTTAATAATTCAGTGAAGCACTCAAAAACCAAGCATATAGAAATCAGGTACCATTTTATTAGAGATTGCAATGAAAAGAAGTTAATTCAGGTTTTGAAAGTACACACAAGCAACCAATTTGCTGATCTATTCACCAAAGCTTTTGATGTGGGTAGATTCACATTCTTGGTCACAAGTGTAGGCATGATAAACACTGAATAAGCCTCTTTTGATTTTCTTTATGTACCATTTTTGTCTAGATTCTTTAATGCTTACTTTCTCATATTTCATTGTGCATGGTGCTGCTAACCATTTGTGTTTAAGTGTTTCAGATTGCTTTGCTGATTAGATACTTGGTACTTCTGGTTAAGTTAATACTGCTCTCACTATTACTCCTGCTGACAGTTCAAATATGGTTAAGTATGGTTACTACTGCTAGGTGGTTTATACTGCCAGTGCAAAGTTACTATTGCTTACCTTATTTCTACTGTTTCAGATTTGCAATTAGAATCTTGATTTCAGGGACACGCAGTTTTCACCGTCGGGTTCGTTTTTTTTTTTTTTTGCCATCCCTATTAACTGCTGATAAGAATGAAAATCATAGAATGAGATTTTACATATTCTTTCAAGTACTTCACCAAAGTGTGCAATTAGTACTTTATTTTAACACATATCAAATGGAATCCTTCATTTTACCAAAATATAGCAAGAACCCTAAAATCTCCCAAAACTCAAGTTAGGTCAAAATGTGATAATCATAAACCCAAAACCAAGGAGATATATAGGAGTTCAAAAATATAATTTTTGACATGTATAAGGTTTAGAAAATATTAGTAGGAACTCACCAAGAAAACCCAAACCCTAGATTTTGAACCTTTGAAGAAGATGAAGATGGAGAAGGTGATCGAAAGCTTCCAAACACGAATCTTTAAATGATGCTCTTTGCTTAGCAATAAATGGGGTAGATGGAGGTTGAAACAAACCCTAGGATGAAGTAAATGAAGGGGAAGAAATTTGGGAGAGAAACTAAGGAGTAAATGAGGAGAAAGAAATGAAATTGGGGATAAATCTAATTTTAACCCGCTCAGGGCCTCCGCGCGGGTAGCTGCGCGGGCAGAGCCGCGCGGTGACTTGCGTCGAACACTGGATCCGTAAAAGAACGGGCCTCCGTGCAGCTCATGGCGCGGGCCAAGTCGTGCGGAAACTCGTGCGGGACACTACTTCCATTCTTCTTCAAATCTGGCCAAACCAAAACTCGGGGTGTTACAATCCTCCCCAACTTGGAGATGATTTCGTCCCCGAAATCCCAACTACTCGAAAAGACTAGGATATCTACGTTTCATATCCTCCTCAGCTTCCCACGTCACATTAGCTCCCCGATGATGCTTCCATTGAACCTTGACCATCGTGACCTCCTTGTGACGAAGCTTCTTTGACTTCCGATCCAAAATAGCTTCGGGTTCCTCGAGACACCGGTTACCCTCGTCCACTCTTATTTCCGAAAAGGGAATGATGCTTTCCTCATGCGCCAAACACTTCCAGAGGTAACAAATATGGAACGTGTTGTGGATCCCGTTCATTTCCGGTGGAAGTTCTAATTGGTAGGCTTGCAAACCCACACGCTTTAGTACCTTGAATGGGCCAAGGAAATGAGGACTCAACTTCCTACGTTTTCCGAACCGAATAATGCCCTTCCATGGCGATACTTTAAGCATCACACGGTCGCCCACTTGAAACTCCATCGGTCGTCTTTTCTTATCGACGTATCTCTTCTGCCGATCCTGAGCTGCTTTCAACCGTTCTCGAATGCCTTTCACTTTGTCGGTTGTCTCTTGCACAATTTCGGGTCCGGAGAATTGCTTCTCTCCCGCTTCTAGCCAACACACAAGAGTTCTGCACTTCCGCCCATATAAGGCCTCAAACGGCGCCATGCCAATACTCGAGTGGTAACTATTGTTGTAAGCGAATTCCACTAAAGGTAGATGAGAGTCCCAACTACCCCCAAAGTCAATGATACAAGACCTTAGCATGTCTTCAAGCATTTGGATTGTTCTCTCACTCTGACCGTCGGTTTGCGGATGGTAAGTCGTACTCAACTTCACCCGAGTACCTAGCTTTTTCTGAAAACCATCCCAAAAATTTGAAGTGAACTGACTATCGCGATCTGAAACGATCGATAAGGGTACTCCATGCCTCGAGACTACCTCGTCAATGTAGAGCTTCACTAACTTGTCCATCGGTAAGGTCTCGCGCATAGCTAAAAAGTGAGCGCTCTTAGTCAACCGATCGACTACTACCCAAATGGTATCGTGACCTCGAAGAGTTTTAGGAAACTTCGTCATGAAGTCCATGGTAATGTGTTCCCACTTCCACTCGGTGATCTCTAAGGACTGAAGACTCCCATACGGTCGTTGATGTTCAGCCTTAACTTGCAAGCACGTCACACATCGCTCCACGTAATGCGCCACATCAAGTTTCATTACCGGCCACCAATAATGTAACTTCAAGTCCTGGTATATCTTTGTACTTCCCGGATGAGTGGAATACTTGGACTTGTGGGCATCCTCAAGCAGTAGTTCACGGTTACCCCCAACCTTAGGTACCCACACACGACCGTTAAACAGTTTTACCCCATGGCTATCCTCCGTTAAGAGCAACCGTTGCTTCGTCATGACTTCATCCTTGAGATTTTCTTCCAACAAGGCTTCTACTTGCGATGTCTTGATATTCTCAACAAGACTTGACACCAACTCAATTCTCGTAAGGGTAGGCCGAATACTTCCACTATAGTCCTTCCGACTTAACGCATCGGCCACTACGTTTGCCTTACCGGGATGGTAAAGCAACTCACAATCGTAGTCTTTAAGTAACTGGAGCCACCGCATTTGCCTCATCTTCAACTTCTTCTGATCAAAGACGTACTTCAAACTCTTATGATCTATGTAGAGTGTAATTTCGTGCTGTAACACCCTAAAAATCAAGGTGAAATAAAACTGCGGAAATATAGGCAATATGACTTAGCATTTGGTATAAACCTCCCAAAAAGGGTAAAGTACTAAACCTTTACAAAAACCTGAGAATAAATATGGAAATCAACAACAAACTAATCTAAATACATCTATCTAGATTACATCGGTTGTCGACCCAAAATCACCAAAAGATGGGACTTAAACAATGCCCAACATTGACTACTAGTCATTCCAAAAATGCCTCTAAGACATGCTCGTCACTCACGACCTTGGCACCCCACCGCTAAGGGAACCTGTTATACATATCATTTGAGAAAAAGTGTTAGGCTTAAAGCCTAGTGAGAACATACAGTTTATAGAATTCAAGAGTTATAAACATTCGTAACATAGATAAATATTTACAAAACTTTTAGTTTACAAAAGAAGATCTTTATCAACAAAGGACAATCGGTCCAAAAGTTCAACTCGCGATGCCCGGGGATACCCGATTTACCAAGGGTGATGACGGAACACAAAGGTAGGCCACGACCTGAGTTGTGAGCTAAATACTTGGAATCCATGGCCACGAACACTTCGGAACGTACTAAGATGTGAGGGAGGGCCCCCAAGGAAACCAAGTCATACTCGTTCACTAGGACTACATTTGATCCATGACTAGTTACCGGTCTCACATAACCGTACCATAAAGGCCCCCGAGGATCAAATGCATCCATAGCTACAAAATGGGGAAAAGACATCCCAATAATATAAGTCGACTCAAAACCTAGGGATCCACTAGTAATAGTCTAAACTTGTCACAATAACACGTGTGACTAACCAAAGCTAAACGTATAGCTTCCAAAAACATTTATAACCAAAATGCCTTTTTCAAGTTTAACTGCTGATAAGAATGAAAATCATAAAATGAGTTTATATACATTCTTTCAAGTAGAACACAATAATGTGCAAGTAAATCTCCATTTTACTCTCAATAAGATCAAACCCTTTACATTTCAAGAAAATGATTAGGAACCCTAAAATATCCCAAAAACTCAAGTTAGGTCAAAATGTCATAAACTTAGATCCAAAACCATAGAGATATATAGGAGTTCAAAAATGTAACCTTTGATATGTATAGAGTTTGTAAAATGATAGTAGGAACTCACCAAGTAGGTTTTAGAAGAAAACCCAAAAACCTAGATCTTGACTTTTGGAGAAGATGACAATGGAGGTGGTGTTGAAGCTTCCAAACCGAAACCTTGGATGGAATCCTTGACTCTAGAAATAAATGGTGAAGATTGGTGGTTGGAGAAACCCTAGAAGAGTAAATGAGGAGGGAGATAAAGGAGAACTTGGAAAGGAAGAAGAAATGAGGAATGAATGAGTTTTGGGAAATAATAACTCATTAAACCCACTTTGATGTAGCCCCTGACAAAACGCACGACCCGTGCGTTTTTTATGAAGGAGGAACGCACGACCCGTGCGAAACCTACTGCCGCGACCCCTGACTTAGCGCACGACCCATGCGGAAATTCTGAAGGAGGGCGCACGACCCATGCGCTCTGTAGACCAGCGCAGGCAGCCCCTGATCCTTTAATTCAACTTCACAAACGACCAAACGAAATTCGGGGTGTTACAATCCTCCCCAACTTGGGAATGATTTCGTCCCCGAAATCCCAATTACTCAAAGAGATGAGGATATCTTCGCTTCATATCCTCCTCGGCTTCCCACGTCACATTGGTTCCCCGATGATGTTTCCACTGTACTTTGACCAAAGTGACTTCCTTGTGACGCAATTTCTTAGACTTTATCTCTAAGATCGCGTCGAGTTCTTACACACATCGATTACCCTCGTCCACTCTCAACTCAGAGAGGGGAATGATGATTTCTTCAACCGCCAAACACTTCCGAAGGTAACAAATATGAAACGTGTTGTGGATTCTGCTCAACTCCAGCGGTAATTCCAATTGGTAGGCTTGCAAACCCACCCGCTTAAGTACCTTAAAAGGTCCGAGGAAACGGGGACTCAACTTCCCACGCTTTCCGAACCTAATAATTTCCTTCCATGGCGACACCTTAAGCATCACACGGTCGCCCACTTGAAACTCCATCGGCCGCCTCTTCTTATCGGCATAGCTCCTTTGACGATCTTGAGCCGCTTTCAATCTTTCACGAATGCCCTTGACCTTATCGGCTGTCTCCTGCATGATTTCAGGTCCGGCAAATTGCTTCTCTCCCGCTTCAAGCCAACACACGGGAGTTCGATACTTTCGCCCATACAACGCCTCAAACGGTGTCATCTCAATACTCGAGTGGTAGCTATTGTTGTAAGCAAATTCCACCAAAGGTAGGTGAGAGTCCCAACTACCCCCGAAATCGATGACACAAGACCTCAACATGTCTTCTAACATTTGAATCGTTCTCTCGCTTTGCCCGTCGGTTTGTGGATGGTAAGTCGTACTCAACTTCACTCGCGTACCTAGCTCTTTCTGAAAACCATCCCAAAAATTCGAAGTGAACCGACTATCGCGATCCGATACGATGGACAATGGTACACCATGCCTCGAGACCACTTCATCAATGTACAGCTTTGCTAACTTGTCTATCGGTAAGGTCTCGCGCATGGCTAGAAAGTGAGCGCTCTTTGTCAATTTATCTACTATTACTCAAATGGTATCGTGACCTCGAAGAGTTTTAGGAAACTTTGTCACGAAGTCCATGGTAATATGCTCCCACTTCCATTCAGGAATCTCTAAGGACTGAAAACTCCCATACGGTCGTTGGTGTTCGTCCTTCACTTGTAAACACGTCACACATCGCTCTACGTAACGTGCCACATCAAGCTTCATCACCGGCCACCAATAATGCAATTTCAATTCCCGGTACATCTTTGTACTTCCCAGATGAATGGATTACTTGGACTTGTGGGAATCTTCAAGAAGTAGCTCCCGACTACCCCCAATCTTGGGCACCCACACACGACCACTGAACAATTTGACTCCATGGCTATCTTCCGTTAGGAGCAACCGTTGCTTTGTCATGACTTCATTTTTGAGGATCTCTTCCAACAATGCTTCAACCTGCGACGTCTTGATCTTATCAACAAGACTAGACACTAACTCGATTCTCGAATGGGTAACCCGAATACTTCCGCTACAGTCCTTCCGATTAGCGCATCAGCCACCACGTTCGCCTTACCGGGATGGTAAAGCAATTCACAACCGTAATCTTTGAGCAACTCGAGCCACCGTCTTTGCCTCATATTCAACTCTTTTTGATCAAAGACATACTTTAGGCTCTTGTGATCTGTGAAGAGGGTACATTTCGTGCCATAGAGGTAGTGTCGCCAAAGCTTCAAGGCAAATACCATTGCCGCTAACTCCAGATCATGGGTAGGGTAATTCTTTTCGTGAATTTTAAGTTGTCTCGAGGCGTAAGCGATCACTTTGCCTCTTTGCATTAACACACAACCCAAACCCATCTTCGAAGCGTCGCTATAGACCACGAAGTCTTCCGATCCTTCGGGCAATGCCAATATTGGAGCTTCGCACAACTTCCTTTGCAGAATCCGGAATGCCTTTTCTTGCGTTTCGGTCCACTCGAACTTCACATTCTTCCGAGTTAAATCCGCAAGGAAGAAGCGATTTTCGAGAAGTCTTGAATAAATCTTCGGTAGTAACCCGCCAAACCCAAGAAACTTCGGATTTCGGACGGACTCTTGGGAGGCTCCCAATTCATCATGGCTTCAATCTTGGAAGGATCCACTTTCACCCCATCTCGAGTGACAAAGTGACCCAAGAATTGTACCTCATCAAGCCAAAAGTCGCATTTAGAGAACTTGGAGTACAATCTCTCTTCCCTCAACACTTCTAGAACTTCGCGAAGCTGTTGCTCGTGCTCTAACTCGCTCTTGGAGTACACGAGTATGTCATCAATGAATACGATGATCGACTTGTCAAGAAAAGGTCGGCACACCCTGTTCATTAAGTCCATAAACACCGCCAGTGCGTTAGTTAGGCCGAAAGGCATCACGAGAAACTCGTAATGGCCATAACGCATTCTAAAAGCGGTCTTCGGAACGTCTTCTTCCCTCACCTTCACCTGGTGATAACCTGATCGTAAGTCGATCTTAGAAAAGCACCCCGCTCCTTGGAGTTGATCGAACAAGTCGTCTATCCTTGGAAGCGGATACTTGTTCTTCACTGTTTCTTTGTTCAACTCACGATAGTCGATGCACATTCTCATTGTACCATCCTTCTTCTTGACAAACAAGACCGGAGCTCCCCAAGGCGACGAGCTTGGTCTTATGAAACCCTTCTCCAAAAGCTCTTGGAGTTGTGCCATCATCTCTTGCATCTCCGATGGCGCCAAACGGTAAGGAGCTCTAGCAATAGGAGCCGCTCCCGGTACGAGATCAATCCGAAACTCCACTTGCCGCTCGGGTGCTAGCCCGGGCAAGTCGTCCGGAAAGACATCGAGATACTCCCGCACTATCTTCATATCTTCAAGCTTTGACTTCTCAAACTTGGCGTCGATCACGTAGGCTAGGAAAGACGAGCATCCTTTCACCAAGCACTTGTGTGCCTTTGCCATTGTGATTAACGCCACTTCACCTTTCCTCTTCTCACCATAGATGACAACGACCTCACCACAATGATTGGGAAGTCGAATTAACTTCTTGGAACATACGATCTCGGCATGATTGTTCGCTAACCAATCCATGTCGACCACCACATCAAAACCTCCGATAATCATCGACATCAAATCAATTGGGAATTCTCTCCCTTCGATACCGAGAGTACACTTCTTCAAAACATTGCGGATCAAAACTTGACTACCATTTGCTATTTCTACCACTAACGCATCCTCTAGACTAGTAGTGGGCATGGCAATCTTTTGACGAAATAACTCAGATATAAACGAGAAACTCGCACCAGAATCAAACAGCACACGAGCAGGTACGGAGTTTAGAAGAAACGTACCCGATACCACAAGACAATAAGAATAAGTGTTAGGCTAAAGCCTAGTGAGGATAAATCAAACAAGGATTAAATAACTAAACCCATTCGAAGTCTCGCAGAGAATATAGCCATGAGCTAAAACCAACAAACCAAATAAACCATTAGTGATTAGATACGGTACAAATAACACCAATCACATATTGAGATCAACTCCTCTAAGTCTATTACTCGAAAACATCAAGTCAACCCCCTAGGTCTATTCTTGAGAGTTCCAAAGCGGGGAACTCTAGCACAAGGGAATTACACCTTACTGCCCATGAGACGCTGCCCGACCGTATAGGTCCACACCTTACTTATCATGGTGACCCGATGCGTATTCCGTGCTAAGGGTGAATCCCAATGTCCAAAGCGGGGACATAGGAACACCGTGCCTATAGATCCATTGCACTATGACCGAATACCAAGCATGTAAATACATTCACATCTAATCATACATATAATGGGGTAAACCCAAAATTTACCGATATAAAGTTCAACCACTCTTAGTCTCGACTCCCCAACTTGGGAAAAGGTATTTCTTCACCCATTAATGGAATATGATACACCTATCCCTTTGTCATCAATAATAATAGATAAACTTTCATTTGGATTTGCACCAAAACCCTAGTTTCCTCTTTGAGTTACAAAATACCATTTATGAAGCCTTTCAATAATTTAGTATAAGGTCTCAGAATATCATCAAACATAACCCAACAAAAGTGATCAAACATTTAGGTTTAGGTTCCAAAACCCTAATATAATTAGAACCCATATTAGGGTCAAAATACAACTAACCCCAATTTTTGTTCATAAGATATGGTTAAACCTTCAATACATAACCCTTAGTAAATTATATAAGGATAGAGGATAGAAGTCTCACCTTGAAAGGATTATAGAAAACCCTAGTTAAAATACTTGAGGAGAAAACATAGTAGGAGACTTGATACCCCCCCAACAAAGTCTTTAATCACCAACAACCACCTAGAACAACCCCATAAATGAGTGAGAATCACAAGTTGGGTAGTAATGAACGAGGAGAAAAAAAGTCTTACCTTTTGACTCTCTCAAAATCGCCTCCAACAGATCCCCAAATCAGATAAATGAACAAAAGATTGATTCTGGGGTATTTAGAGTTCGGCCCCCCGACCGCGACTATGCCCGCGAGATTGACATGTGTCATTCTCGCCGAGCAATGTCGCCCGTTCCAAGCACCTCACAGTACCAACTCAGCGACTATGCCCCGCGAGATTGACACATATCATTCTCGTGTGGCAATGTCGCACACTCACCCCATCATTCGGTACAAGCTCCGCGACTGTGCCCCGCGAGAGTGACACCTGTCACAGTCGTGGGCACAATCGCCCCAAGTGCCCCAAAGTCTTATTTCCTCCCGTTTTCCACCCGAAAGCTCCCGAGCTTCATACTAAACTTGAAAATAGCTAAAAAGGTCAATTTAGGGACATACCGAAATTGCGGGTGTTACATTTACCCTTCGCGTAAACCTCTTCCATAAATTGCGCCTCCTCGATCGTCTCACGAAGGTTAGAAGCCTTTGAGTTGCGGACCATGGACATCATGTCCGTCGGCAGACCCTTCAGATAGGCCTTTATCTTTTCCTTTTCTGTTGACGGGTGTACTCCCTCACCGTCAAGTTTCCTTTCTCAAGCGACCGAAACTTTGCTTCAATTCGATTCGATCCATGGATCTCTCACTACAGTACTCCTCCAAAAGCTTCTTCTTGAACTCGACCCAAGATAGTTGAGCTAACACAGTAGAAGAGAGGGTGTCCTGAGTAACAGTCCACCATGAGAGTGACGTATCTCTAAGTAACTGAGAACCAAATCTCACTTTCTGGTCGTCCCCACACTCGGAGGAACCGAAACCTGTTCGACCGCTTGAATCCATTTCACACACGCGACTGGGTCCTCGGAACCAGAGAATTCTGGTGGTCCACAACCCAGAAAAGACTTATAAGAGCAATTCTTCCCACTTCTCGGAACACCAACAACTCTGTGCTCTTCAGTTCTGATTTTGTTCCCGGTGCCTCCAGAACCAACCAACACATTCTCTTCTACTGCCTTGTGCCTCCTGAGGCTCGCATCACGGTCTTCCAACATCTTTAGAAACGCCTCTTGCTGCTTCTCCATAGCCGACGTCATCATTTGCATGACGTTAGCCATCATGTCAGCTTGAGGGTTTGCCTCTTGAACAACTGGGTTGGTGGATGCTAATTCCACCCTAGGCACCTGCTCCACCTCCCCAGTGAATATTGGCGGCATACCAGGAGGAACGACTGCCGGCACTCTAACCACCGGATTTCGATCGGGCGAACTAACATCGCGAAGATCTCCGTCGCCTAACGGACGACTACGAGGGTTCACCATACTGGAGTAATGGTTGCCACACAAGCACTAGAAAGAGGTAATAGAGAGATCGACAGAATAAGCACAAAGAACGTACTACTACATTACCAATGGTCATAGTAACGACACTTCAAGCACAATCATGTATAATATCCTCATAACTACATTAGCTAAGTGAGATTATGAACATATAATACATAAAGGTTCTCGTTACCATCCCCATAACGCTTGGTAACTATAATTTCCGTCGACTCTAAGACTAGACCGTCTTAGAAATTCTATCCAAACTCACAATCAATACTTAACATACTCAGTCTAAGTCTAGACATCTTACATTCATGCCTAATTCACTTAAACTAGAGCTCTGATACCAACTTGTAACACCCAAAATTTGGCAATATGACATTTGTATTTGGAGTAAACCACCTAAAAAGGGTAAAAGAGTATGCGTTTACAAAACCTGTAATATGTATGGGAAATCGACAACAAACTAATCTAAACCAATTCTATCTAGATTATATAGGTTGTCAACCCAATACCAAAAATATGAACAAATTGTTTCAAACGCCAAAACTCCAAATTATCTATCATTCAAAAATGCCCTCAAGAGACCACGCTCTTCACTCAAGCCCTTGACGACCCGCCGCTAAGGGAACCTATTATACACATCATTTGAGAAAAAGTGTTAGGCTTAAAGCCTAGTGAGAACATACAGTTTAATTTACAGAAATATTGACAATGTAACGAAAGAAAATCTCTTCAAGACAATAGAGTGTAATTGAAATATTTGCCACGAAAGGGGCCTTTCGATCCAAAACTCGTCTTACGATGACAAGGTATATCCGATTTACCAAGGATTGTAGCGAAACACAAAGTAGGCCACAATCCGAGTTATGAGTTAAACACTTGGAATCCATGGCCACGAACCACACCGGTCCGTACTAAGATGTGAGTGAAGGCCCCCGAGGAATCCGAGTCATTCTCGTTCACTAGAGTGACACTATGATCCATGGCTAGTAACCGGTTTCACATAACCGTACTAAATGGCCCTGAGGATCAAACGTTTTAACTAGCTACAAAGGGAATAACATCCCAAAAGTAAGCCGACTTAATACCTATGGATCTACTAGGAATAGTCTAGACTTGTCACAATTTCATTTGTGACTAACTAAAGCTAAACATATAGCTTCCAACAACATTTAATCCCAAAATGCATTTTCCAAGCTTACCTGCTAATAAGAATGAAAATCATAAAATGAGATTTTACATATTCTTTCAAGTACTTCACCAAAGTGTGAAAGTAGTACTTTATTTTAACACATATCAAATGGAATCCTTCATTTTACCAAAATATAGCAAGAACCCTAAAATCTCCCAAAACTCAAGTTAGGTCAAAATGTGATAATCATAAACCCAAAACCAAGGAGATACATGTATAAGGTTTAGAAAATGATAGTAGGAACTCACCAAGTGGGTTTTTGAAGAAAACCCAAACCCTAGATTTTGAACCTTTGAAGAAGATGAAGATGGAGAAGGTGATCGAAAGATTCCAAACACGAATCCTTAAATGATGCTCTTAGCTTAGCAATAAATGGGGTAGATGGAGGTTGAAACGAACCCTAGGATGAAGTAAATGAAGGGGAAGAAGTTTGAGAGAGAAACTAAGGAGTAAATGAGGAGAAAGAAATGAAATTGGGGATAAATCTAATTTTAACCCGCTCAGGGCCTCCGCGCGGGTAGCAGCGCGGGCAGAGCCGCACGGTGACTCGCGCCAAACACTGGATTCGTAAAAGAACAGGCTTACGCATGACTCGTGGCCCGGGCTAAGCCGCGCAGAAACTCGCGCAGGACACTGCTTCCATTCTTCTTCAAATCTGGCCAAACCAAAATTCGGGGTGTTACACTATTCTTTTCAAATTGCAACCAATTTAAGCCTTAGCTTGTTTTATTTGTTAGCCAAGCTTTAAACCAATCCAAACACTACCCACCGACCAATTGCCAATGGAGTGGTCCGGATACCCATGTGTGCTCGAAAAGCAGAACTTATATGTTGGAAAAATGAAAAGAAAAAAGAAAAAAGAAGGAATATTGTCGTCAACAAAAACAATAAAAGAAGACGACAAAGAAAGATGATACGGTTGGATATTTATATACCATCACTACATATCATCTAATGGGAATGCGCTTTGAAAAGAAAAATATACGAAGATCCCATGTGTAGCTTGAGATTTCAAGGGTAGTTCAACCCGGTTCTCCATTTGGCTTGAGGTCTTTAGTCACTCCTTCCCATACATATCCTAACCTTACCCAAAGCCAAATTACTCGTTATACCTCAAAATTCCTTTTGATTTATATGCATGTTTTTACTCTAAGTAGTGAAGTGTGAGAGATTTTTCAAGCCTATGGTAAGTGCATGTTAGTATAGAGACGTTTTGAGCGATACACTTTTAACCCGAGAGTGACTTGAGTGTTTGTTTTAACTTTATCCATTCATGAGTGTTCTTGAGATTAACATGGGTCTAATTGATTGTATGCTCACTAGTTGATGCTATGTTGTGAATCTCAAGTTCATGGGTTACTATATGTGTTGATATCTTCATCTCGTTCCATTTTACCACTTCGTGCTAACTTAGTCATTGCTGAGGACGGACAATGGTCCAAGTGTGGGGGTATTGAATAAGTGATTATTTTATACAATTTGATATCAAATTACCCAATAATTAATGCTAACCGGATGCTTAAAATATACATATTAACTTGAGTTAGTATTTAATTATTTGAAATCATTTAATTTGAGAAAATAAAAATAAAATAACAAAATTATTTTCTTATTGGTTTGGTTTGTGTTTATGGGCCGTTGGGTGCAGCAAAGAAAAAAAAAAGGAGAATGGCCCAAAGTTGCAGCACAAGTCCAGAATCAGAAGAGAATCGTCCAAATTCCAGTGGTCGACGTACCTTTCACGTGAGTTGCTCCACATCTAACCCACGGCAAAGCCACGTCGGTCACTACCATATCACGCCCCAAACCAAGTTCGCGTGAGTTTCACGTGAGTTGCTCCACATCCAACTCACGACAAACCCGTGTCGGCCACTGCCTTCCCACGACTCAAGGGTTAATTTTGGGTACCTTACACGTGAGTTGCCAGTTGTCCAACTCACGCCAAACCCACTTCGAATCATGGGCCTCAACAAATCATGGGCCTTTCTTTTTGGAGAGGTTTATAACTTTTGGGTATAAAAGGTTTTTTGTAACCGACATTTGGAGACAACTTTTATAAGGGGATCATAGAAAAAAATTGATGGAGGAGAAGGAGACGACTTGTGGAGGAAGCTTTCATCACGATTTCTTCAATTTAATTAGGTATTTTAGATTAGGTTTAATCTTTGTTTTTCTAACTATCCTTCTACGTTAGAGCAATGGGTTTATAATCATTTGGCTCGGATTATGTAGAGACTTGTTGAACATTTTCATATCATTTGATTTCCATTTATGCAAATCTTGATTTAATCGATTATCATTGTTGGGTTATTTATTTAAGTCGGTACCCTTGAATAGTTTAACCTAATTGTGAATTGCTAGATAAAATTGTGAATCTGTAATTGTTCTCAATTCTATTTTAGTAGCAAACAATACTTCAATTGATTGGGCATCCGATTAATTTTAGTGTTGTGGGTTTGTTTAATCTAGTCTAAATGGTCGGCGTCCGATCATTAGCTAGGGATGGTGTTTGTCTAAGCTTAAAGCAACCGGTAATTGAACTCTACGTTCGTAACTAGATTAGATTAACCGGTTAGAAATTAGTCATTGAGCTTCTCGTGCTAATCGACATTTGACAAACGGTGTATCGATGTGTATCGATACTCGCCCATTCTGGAATAAAATGAGAAAAATCTTTTAATGAACAAGTTTATGATACACGATCCAGACAATGATTTAAACTCGTTGCTAAATTTTAATTATTTGTTTTCCGCTTTAATTTCATGTTTAGTTTAGTTTATCAATCCAATCCCCCCTTTAAATAAAGCGTAGAAGTTTGACACCGTTCACGGCCAATCGCTGTGGATTCGATCCTGCTTACCGCTATTGCAATTTAGGTTGTAATACGAGGTAATAGGACTTTATTATTTGTCGGGATCGACACCCGTCACGTTCGGTAACCGGTCATGGTTCCGGTCCAGGACTGAACCCAAATCGGTCCTTTGTATTATTTATTTGTTTATTTTTAAATTCTTTTAAAATACTTGAATACACTTTAAAAAATATAGTTGAGTCACTCAAATACATTTTAAAATACGTTTATTATAATTTCAAGTTAATAGTAACATTTAAAATTACATCAGTTATTAAAAAATACACTTATTCAAATGACAGATTGAATTGAAGAATCTCGTAGGCTTGAAGTATTTGAAGAGTCGTTTGGTCATCGAGGCCATCAATGTCGAGTTCTTCATCATTTTCATATTGTGAGACGCTACCTTTGGTATCGATAGTTGCCGACATACTTAGTCCCATGGTGATTTCGTTTTCTTGCAAGTTTTCTTCCACTCCTTCAATCTCCACCTCGAGTGATGTCTTGTCTTGAAGTCTTTCAACGTTATCCAAGTAATCATTCAAGCATACACAACACTCTACCGACTCCGGGGTTAGTCTTGCCCGACGTACCGAAATGATCCTGCCACTACGAGAAAAGGCGGACTCCAAGCTACGGTACTAGCTTGGATTGTTAGTATATCACGGGCCATACATGCCAAAACCGGGAATTGAGATTGCTTTTGTTGCAAAATTCTAATAAATTTATTTTTTCAAAATCTTCGACACTTTGCGCGGGGCATGCGACCATAAAATTAGTACGCATATAGATATTTAATTCACCCAAATCGCTATTATCAAATCTAGTTTTTTACTCGATTCTTTTAAAAACTCGTTTATTAAGTTTGTCATTAAGTCTTTCGGTTTTGGAGATGACCACTAGAACTAGAACCCATAAATAATTGAATTGAAGAGCTTTGTTGTTGGCTTCCTCCCCCATGATAGATTTTAAATATCAAATAGATCTTGAAATTTACGATTAAACACACGTTTTTGTTCCTTTGAAAAAGTATTATTGGTAGGTGTATCTAAACTGAAAACCACACATATTTATGTAATTAAAATTCAACACCAGTAACATTTAAATATGGGTTTAACGTCGCGACACAAAGAAAAAAGAAGGGGATCTCGAGAAAATATTTTAACAATTTTGATTTCATTGAACTCATCAACCTTCCCCTATCGTGATGGTCTTTGTATTATGAAATTTTACTTGCCAAAATATATAGTTGATTTAAAAGTAAAGAGCTTGTGGATAATAAATATCGAATAAAAGAGTTATTGATTTTTAAAATCGCCCAAAATATTGTATAATTCGTCAAACACGGCCAATCTTGATTTCCAAAAGTATAATATGAAAATCCATCAAGAAACACAATATCAACAAAGAAATCAGTATATGAACATAAACACAAAGCTTATAACCCACCTTCAGATGAAAACCTACATCGATCGAAGAACCCAAACCAAAATCACAGAGAAAAATCAAACCCAAATCAATCGAATAACCAAGACCAAAAGCAGAGAAGAAACTTTAAAAGCGTGAAGAAATATAACCTGAGAGTATGAACTGATTTGAAGAACCGATTGCACCAGATTGAAGAACCAAAAAAACCCTTGAAAACCGATTGCACCATATTAAAGAACCAAAGAAACCCTTGAGAGTTTGAATCCATTTGTAGGGTATAATAACCGTGCATATTTCATCTTGGAGGGGGTAACATAATATAGAATCGAAGCGTTATTTTGGTATAAGGAATGACAGAGCTTGAAGAGTTGTTCGGTTTGAAGCGTCATTTGGAGACGGGTTAAAGGAGAAGCTTTATAAAGCATTAAAGGTATTGTAATTTAGCAATGTAAACTTGTAAAGTTGAAAATCAAGTAATATGACATTAAATGGTAGTACATAGATCTTAAAAAGTTGTTTTTAAGAGTTAGGGGTCAAATGCTTTATAAAGTACTATAGATAATCAATGTTGGATTCTCTAAAATGGGGAACTGTTGGAGATGAATGCAATTTTTTTTTAAATTTTGACTTTTGGTTCTCCATTTTGAAGAAATTTTGGAGAATCTGTTAGGGATGCTCTCATCTCCAACAACTTCTCCAAAATGGAGATTTTGAGGATTTTTTGCTCCAAACATTTCCTAAAACTTTCTCTAAAATAGAGAAAGTATGAGAAAAATAATGAAAATCTCTAAATTTAGAGATATCTCCAAAAATGATTACATATGAGAGAGAAATGATTTTTTTATTCATTATACCAATGAAATTACTTTAAATTAAATATTTAGGAGAGAGAAATAAGATTTTATGGGTTGCATTTAATATTTTAATATTATAATTGACTGTGTAATCTCCAAAATAGAGAATCTGTTGGAGATGAAAGTGATATTTTTGAAGATTTTGACATTTACTTCCCCAAAATAGATAAAATGGGGATTTTAAGTTATAAAGTTGCTTCAACATCTTCCCCAAAACTATCCCCAAAATAGAGAAAGTAAGAGAGAAGAAGTTTTTCTCCAAATATGGAGATAAACCCCAAAAATGATTACTAAATGAGAGCCCCAATAGAAAACTTTGAAAATAGATATTTAGAGATAGAGATAATATATTAATAGATGAATGAAATATTTTAATATTATAATCAATATTGGATTCTCGAAAATGGGAAATCTGTTGGAGATTTTGACTTTTGGTTTTCTATTTTGAAGAAATTTTGGAGAATTTGTTGGAGACTTGGAGATGTTCTTATAAGAACCTCCATTGGAGAGGCTCTTATAAAAACATCTCGAATAGTAGATTTTTATAAGCAAAAAAAATGGTTAGGTTCTTATGAGAATCACCATTAGAGAGTTCCTATAAGAATTTCATATTCTTTGAGTTTTTGTACAGAAACTTTGGTTCTTATCTTGAACTTAGTGTGAAGTGACATCTTGTTTGTTTTTTATACAAAAGTTTTTGATTTTATAATTATTAATATATATATATATATATATATATAAAGATATAATAATTAATGATGTTGAAAAAAAATATGGGATGTATAAAAAAAGTTCTTATAAGAATTAATATTGTGAATAAAAAATGTATAACAATAAAAAAGTATAATAAATAATTTTTTTGAGTAAATTACATTTTTCATCCTTGTAATTTGTTAAAAATTGTGGATTTCATCTCTGTGGTTTCAAAATTTTGTCTTTCGTTCATAAGGTTTGTTGTTCATTTCTATTTTCGTCCCCGAGACCAAAACACTATTTTTAAGTATGAAAGAATAAAATAGAAATGAATTGTAAGTCATATGGATGAAAAAAAACAATAAAATTTAAATCATAGATACGAAAAAGGAAACGAATTAGCAACCATCTAGATTAAAATCATAATTTCAAAATCATAAGGACTAAAATAAATTTTTTTGACAAACCACAGGGACTAAACATGTAATTTACTCTTTTTTTATAAGAACTTGCATTATGGACACGTATAAAAGCAACCATGCTTTTTCAACTTCCCACATTTTAGTAGTTGTTGGATAAGTTTTGTTTGGTCAATCACCTACTGAAAGGACAACATCTGGCCATCTTTCATTCATCCATGGTCATCACCTAGTGTTTTCAGTTATCAATGTATTCTAAGACTATCTCCAACAACTTTGTTAAAATAAAAAAAAATTGGTTTTTGTTCTTGTTGGTCCCAAATAGCAGTAAATAAACAAGAAAAATATTGTAGAAGGGGGGGGGGGGGTTGAATACACTACACACATTTTTTTACTTAATTTAATTCTTATTGATTTGAAATCAAGAATTACACATAGAAAATTTTTGATTGTTGCGGAAGATAACAGATGAATCTACTCAAACAATCTAACACAAAGAGAAATTAAGAACAATTGTAAAACACTTAGAAAACAATAAGAACTTCGTAGAGAGAAAAAACTAGTGCACTAAGAGAGCTTGAAGGTTGTAGAACTGGTGATCTTGCATGTTGAACCATCCTCCATATTTATAGTATCTCATGCATTAAATGCATGGGACACCTGTTGAGCAAAGGAGGGACACAGGTCTTCAGCAAGGTACAGGATGTACCTTTTGTCTTGAGGTGACTTTGTCTTGAAGTGTTGACCTGCAGGATGGTGTAGACCTTTCCTTAAAATGGTGTAGGAGACAAAGCTTACTTTATCTGATCTTCAGATGAGGTCCACGTCAATGCAAAATATCACAAATATACTTTGTCAGAAAAGTATAATGTGTTTGTGAGAAATCTTCGGGCTTTGAATATTAAGAAGTCTTCGGCTCATGAAGATTGAGAAGTCTTCGGCTCCCGAAGACTGAGAGGTCTTCGGCTCCTGAAGACTTGAGATTGGCATCATCCTGGCCAATGGTGTTGATCAAGTAGGCATACTTGGCTTTAGGCTAAGGAGTCTATCTTCAATCCGCTTTGAGAGATATTCTCCTTCTTTGTCTTCTTCGGTTGATTTTCGACTTCACCGAACATTTGTATAGAAACCAAGCTGCTAAAAAAACCTTCAAATATTCTATGTATGATGTTACAAAATGGAAGATCGGAAGGTCATCTTCAAATCTTCAGATGACCCAACAATCTCCCCCTATTTGAGGATGACATCCATAATAAAGAATAAAACTAAGAGTATACTGAATATTTCATTTTGACCCATATTTACTCTTTTTGGGTTCTTTTCACATAGTCCATTTTTTTTTATTTTTTTATAAAGTATATCTGACATTTACAAAAGAATAAAAGAATGAGTATAGCTATACAAACGAATAAATAAATACAAAGAATAAAGAATGAGAAAGAAAAAGAAAAATATATACAAAGATACAGAAGACAGTAGTCGGGTTTGTTTGAACTTAAGTGGTTGATTGATCCCCCTCAATTCATACTCCCCCTCAACTAATGTATGGTGGCTTTGATCACACAGTCCATCGCAAAATAGGTTTCAGCAGAGTTTAAGCATGAGTGGTAAGTTGCTCCCCCTCAACTCATACTCCCTCTCAACTAATTCATGGTGTCGAAAAGTAAGAAGTCAGAAAGTTTTCGGGATCCTCCGAACCTGCTCTTGGAAAGGTAGATTCATCCTTGGATCGTACAGAATCATCGGGACTTAGAATCTCGGGTGATAGGCTGTGAGGTGGAGAAGAAGCACCTTGGATTGGGGAGGTGTCCAAGTCATCCTTATCAACCAAGGAAAAGGTTGATAAGGGAATAATAGGGGTCCCCGATTTTACAATTGTATCCTTTTGTGAGGATACAAAGGAGGTGGCTTTGGGTTTAGCAGAGTCCCCAGGCCCAAATGGGAAAATTTCAACACCTGCCGATTTTGAAGAATCGGTGGATGGAGTAGGTGGTTTGGCCCTTGAAACCTTCCTCAGCCTCTTGAGAGGAAGGGGGGGGGGGGAAGAAGGTGAGTGCCTCCGCTTTGAAAAGGAATGAGTGACCGGGGCAACAACTGAAGGTTCTTTCGGACGTATGGTCATCTTAGCTAATGCGGAGGTGCCAAAAGCCTTTGAAGATTTTTTATTGCTAGTCGACTTCACTTGGGACGGGGCAGATGGGGCCACTATAGATGAGGGAACTTTGGACACCGGAGTGTTGCGAGCATCACCCTATTGTAGATCGGGAGAGTTTATGAAGGAAGTCATACCTGGTAGTAGAGGGAGATCGGTGTAGAGAACATTATTCAAAGTGGTCTTCATGACTTTATAAATGTTGGTCGGAGAGTCATCATCAAATCAATTAGAGACCAAACAATTTTTCTCCCCCTATTTGATGATGATACCAACACATAGAAAAAAATGGTACTGACACTTAGAAAAATTACAAGACACGGAGAACTCATAAATTCAGTGGCCCAATTTTTTTTTTGGCTCTTTTCTGTTTTTTTTAACAGGAAATAAAAAAGAAAAGAAAGAGAGAAGGGGTTTAGAAAATGGTAGGTAATGATGGTGAGAGATGGTAGGAGGTGTAAGAAAAAGATGGAAGAGATGGGATGGGTAAATATAGATAAAAATAAAAGGGAAGGAGTGTTAGGATGGGATATATAAAGAAAATGTTAGGAAGGGAAAAGATGGGTGAGTAGGGGAAAGTCTTGGGAAAGAAGGAAAGAAAAGAGAGGTTAGAAAAAAAAATGGGGGGGTGAGGAAGCCGAAAAAAAAAGAAGGGGGGTTGGGTTTGGCCTGGTGAGGAAAGGGAAGGAGAGAGAGAGGGATTCGGTGGGGTAAAGGGGGGAGCCAAAAGAGGAGGAATAAGGGGGGTGTTTGGGATGTTCGGTGGAAAGGAGGGTGGATAGGGGAGGCTTCGGATTGGGGTAGGGAGAGGGAGAGGGAGAGAGAGAGACGAAAGGGAGAGAAGAGAGAGATATAGGGTAGAGAGGGAGACCAAAAATGAGAGAGGAGGGAAGAAAGAGAGAAAATCCGAAAGAGAGAGGGAGAGAGAGAGAGAGACCAAAAAAAACATTTTTTAAAAATCCTTTCTTTTCTTTTCTTTCTCTCCTCTTTTTTTTCTATTTTCTTTTCTCTCATTTTTTTTGATTTTCTATTTTCTTTTTTCTTTTTTTAAGTATATCCGACATTTACAAAAGAATAAAAGAATGAAGTATAACTGTACAAATGAATAAATAAATACAAAGAATAAAGAATGAGAAAGAAAAAATATATATACAAAGATACAGAAGACAGTAGTCGGGATTGTTTGAACTTGAGTGGTTGATTGCTCCCCCTCAATTCATACTCCCCCTCAACTAATGCCTGATGGGTTTGATGACACAGTTCATCGCAAAATTAGTTTCAACAGAGTTTAAGCTTGAGTGGTAAGTTGCTCCCCCTCAACTAATATTCCGCCTCAACTAATTCACAGTGTCAGAAAGTAAGAAGTCAGAAGATTTTCAGGATCCTCCGAACCTGCTCCTAAAGAGCAGATTCATCCTTGGATCGTGCATAAGAATTGGGACTGAGAATCTCGGGTGATAGGCTGTGAGGTGGAGAAGAAGCACCTTGGATTGGGGAGGTGTCCAAGTCATCCTTATCAACCAAGGAAAAGATTGATGAGGGAATAATAGGGGTCATCGATTTTACAATTGTATCCTTTTGTGAGGATATAAAGGAGGTGGCTTTGGGTTTAGCAGAGTCCTTGGGCCCAGATGGGAAAATTTCAACACCTGCCGGTTTTGAAGAACCGGTGGGTGGAGTAGGTGGCTTGGCCCTTGAAACCTTCCTCAGCCTCTTGAGAGGAGAGGGAGGGTAAGAAGGTGAGTGCATCCGCTTTGAAGAGGGATGAGTGACCGGGGCAACAACCGAAGGTTCTTTCGATCGTATGGTCATCGAAGCAAATGCGGAGGTGCCGGAAGCTTTTGATGATTTTTTTTAACTAGACGATTTCACTTGGGACGGGGCAGATGAGGCCACTACAGATGAGGGGGCCTTGGACACCGGAGTGTCGAGAGCATCAACCCATTGTAGATCGGGAGTTTATGAAGGAGAACATACCTGGAAGTAGAGGGCGATCGGTGTAGAGAGAGCATTATTCAAAGTGGTCTTCATGACTTTATAAGTGTTGGTCGGAGAGTCATCACCAAATCAATTAGAGACCAAACAATTTTTCTCCCCCTATTTGATGATGGCATCCATACTTAAGAATAAAACGAAGAGTATAGTGAATAATTCATTTTGACCTATATTTACTCTTTTTGGGTTCTTTTCACATAGACCTTTTTTTTGGATTTTTTTTTCTTTTTCTTTTTAAACAAAGCATTGGATAGGAAAGGAAAGGAAAAAACAAGAAGTTTTTTTTTTTAAATTCCATCTGCAGTCGATAAAGACAAGTTTAAAAAAAAAAATTTGATTTTTTTTTTGAACTTTCAATCGGCCCGCTGATTCTTTTTGAATTTTTTTTTTAAAGAAAGAAGGGGTGTCATTGGAGTTTTCATAGGAGAGCAATTTTCAAAAATGAATTTCTTTAGGAGATCACGAAAGTATTTGACTTAAAGATCAATTCAAATTTTTGATTTACTTGTACACCCAAGAAAAATGTAAGCTCTCCCATCATGCTCATCTCATATCAAGTTTATGATAGAGGCAAACTCCCGAAAAAGAGATTCAACGATGGCAACAAAGATATGTCATCCACATAGATTTGAACAAGAATGATATTACCTGCGGTTTGCTTGATGAACAGAGTGTTGTCAATTTTACCTCTTGAATACTTGTTCTTCAGGAGAAAGTCAGCAAGAGTGTCATACCAGGCACGAGGAGCCTGCTTTAAGACATATAGAGCTTTGTCTAACCTATACACATAGTCAGGATGGACTGGATCTTCAAAGTCAGGGGATTGTTTCACATAGACTTCTTCAGGAAAGAGAGATGGAAGATCGACAGGAATAGATGAAGAAAGAATGTATGGTTGAGAAGGTGGGATGGTTTGTGATGAATATTGAGGTTGAGAGGAAGATGTGAATGATGGAGGAACGAGAAATGATATGATGAGAAATAGGAAAGAATAGGATATGAGGGATCTTGATCTTCAGAGATGACTATCTGAAAATCAGGGATTGGATATGAGAAGATAGGTAGGTCACCATTTTGATGAGATGTGTCTGATGAGAAAGAAATATATAGATTTGAGCTATATGAAGGATTTTGAGAATCTTCACCAACACATGATTTTAATCCACCAATTTAATTCATCATCATCACATGAAGAGATGATGACTTAAGATCATAAAACTTCACATGAGTAGATGCATTTTCTCCGAAGATTGTAGACTCGGTAGGACTTTGAAGAGAGAGAGTATCCTACGAACATTCCTTCATAAGATTTGTTAATGCTCAAACACCTGCAATCACAGAGAAAACATTTCTAGGTAGATAAAATAGATCACTCAGCAGACACAAGGGGCATAGAGAAGGAGTGAGGTTCACTGTCATCAATATCATCTATTTTAGCCATGAAGCAAAGGTTGGCCATTTCTTTGTCACTTTCAGAAGTGGGTTCATCTGCCCAATCATGGGTTTCAGTCATTTGACTTTTTCCCTTTTTGAGCAAGGTTTCATTTCTCTCCTTCTCTCTCTTATATTTTGCCTTGTACTTTTCAGCACGGTTAGAGTTTGAGGAGACAGGCATATTGGCCTTTTGAAAAGAAGGTTGGTAGGAATCAAATTTGGTTATGACAGACTTAGAGGATGTACGGTTAGAGGAGGGTAGTCTAGATTTATCAGAGGACCTGCTTCTGCATTCAGAAGCAAAGTGTCCCTTCCTCCCACACCTGTAACATTCCTCATTTGATTTGTCAGATGGAGTGTTTTTAGAGAGAGTAGAAAAGGATTTTATAGAAAACTTAGATTTTTCAGAAGAGAAATGAGGGTTACTGGAATTTTCCTCACCTTCATCATCAGCCTCACTAAGGTAGGTTTCTGAAGGATCATTAGGGTCCTCTTGACTATTGTTGTCGGAATCAGAAGGATAGGTGATTCTAGGAATAAACATAGCATTTTTGGAAGAATCACTGACAAGAGCTAGAGAAGAGCTTTTAATGTCTTTTGTGATAGACTTCCTAAGTAGTTTAGTCTGCTCATAGTTAAAGAGAGTGCCATACAAGGCAGTGAGAGGCATGGAATCAAGATCCTTGGTAGACTTGATACAAGTACAGATATTTTCCCAAAACTCAGGAAGACAGTCCATGAACTTGCACAAGACTTCCTCATTATCATATATGTGACCCACAAGTTTAAGATCGTTGAGAAGACTGTTAAAACGATTGTAGTAGTATGAGATAGATTCACCCTTTTCATGAGAAAAGAGTTCATACTTTCTTACAAGAGAAATCTTTCTGCTCTTTTTCACCTCAGACGTACCTTCGTAAAGAACACACAGCGTGGACCACATTTCTTTAGCGGTAGAAAGGTTAATAAGGGAGTGATAGACCTCATCAGGCAGAGAAAGGGCAATGATGGCTCTGACTTTAGTATCAAGAGCTATAAGATGGTTGTCTTCATCATTATATTTACGGGGATCCTTTACAATGTATCTCCCATTTGCTGGAGTTCTATCTTCCTCAGAAGAGTCCTCATCAACATTTCCCTTATCTGCCTTTTTGGCATTGTACCGATACCAAACCCTAGGAAGAAAAGGACCTTCATGTAAGATAGTAGGATATCTACTGTCAACTCCTTCTAAAAAGAGTATCATACGACTTTTCCACAAGAAGAAGTTATTGGGGTTAAACCTTGGTGGTTTGGCTATAGAGCCATTGTCGTATGAAACAACAGTGGTGTTTTGAGAAGAAGCATTGTTTAAAGAAGAAAAAGAAGAAGAAGAGGTTGTCATTGCGGATCTAGTTTATTGAGTTAAACTAAACTGCTCTGATACCACTTGTTGGTCCCAAATAGCAGTAAGTAAATAAGAAAAGTATTGTAGAAGAGGGGGGTTGAATACAATACACATAGTTTTTCACTTAATTTAATTCTTATTGAATTGAAATCAAGAATTACACATAGAAAACTTTTGATTGTTGCGGAAGAGAACAGATGAATCTGCTCAAACAATCTAGCACTAAAAGAAATGAAGAACAATTGTAAAACACTTAGAAAACAATAAGAACTTCGTAGAGAGGAGAAAACCAGGCACTTAGAGAACTTGCAGGTTGTAGAACTGGTTAAGCTGGGTATCTTGCATGTTGAAACATCCTCCATATTTATAGTGACTCATGCATTAAATGCATGAGACACCTGTTGAGCAAGGGATGGACACAGGTCTTCAGCATGGTACAGGATGTACCTTTTGTCTTGAGGTGACTTTGTCTTGAAGTGTTGACCTGCAGGGATGGTGTAAACCTTTCCTCAAAAGAGTGTAGGGAGACAAAGCTTACTTTTTCTGATCTTCAGATGAGGTCCACGTCAATACAAAATATCACAAATATACTTTGTCAGAAAAGTACAATGTGTTTGTGAGAAATCTTCGGGATTTGAAGATTGAGAAGTCTTCGGCTCCTGAAGATTGAGAAGTCTTCGGCTTCTGAAGAGGTCTTCGGCTCCTGAAGACTGAGAGGTCTTCGGCTCCTGAAGACTTGAGATCGATACCATCCTGGCCAATGGTCTTGATCAAGTAGGTATACTTGGCTTTAGGCTGAGGAGTCTATCTTCAATCCGCTTTGAGATATATTATCCTTATTTGTCTTCTTCGGCTGATCTTCGATTTCACCGAACATTTGTATAGAAACCAAGCTGCTAAAAGAACCTCAAAATATTCTAAGGATGATGATACAAAATGGAAGATTGGGAGGTCATCTTCAAATCTTCAGATGACCCAACAGTTCTCTAAACCTTTCCAACAACTTTGCTATCTTGTTTGTTATAATAGATAAACTTGAAAATTTTCCAAGTTTAGAGAATTCTCTAAAACTTGATGGTATGATAGAGAAATGATTATTTTATTCAATCCCACCAATGAAATTCAATTTTTATCATTTTATATTAAGTCTTTTTTAAAAAATGTATTGGGATGATAAATTAGAGAATATTATAATAATATAAGTTGTTTTAACATCTCTAAAATAAAAATTTATTGGAGTTGAATATAATATTTTTTAGAGATTTTCATTTTTGTTTCTTCATTTTAGAAAAATTATAGCAAAACTGTTGGAGATGCTCTAATAAATTCTATTAAAAAATCCAAAATCTAATAAAAGCATCTCCAATGGAGGTTCTTACAAGAACCTCATTTTTTCACTTTTTGGTGCCACCTAATTTCCAACTCATCATTTTAAAATTTTATATAAAAGTCCACAATGGTAGTTCTTATAAGAACCTCATGTCAACATAAAAAATTATTATATATTTATAAATAAATATCAAATATTTAATTTAACTACCAATAAAAATGAAGAAATTGTCATTTCACAAAAACTTTATGGTAAGAACCAAGGTTCTTAAATAAGAACTTAAAAGGGGTTAGGTTCTTATAAGAACTCTCCACAATGGTAGTTCTTACAAGACACTTCATTTTTTGATTACAAGAACTTTGCATTGGAGATGCTCTAATGACACCGTTATAATTACTAATGGCACCCTCTAGTACAAAACCATCATTATTTTTTTTCATTTTTTTGTCTTTTTGTTGTCTTTTCATATATATATATATATATATATGAGTAAATTGTGGATTTGGTCCCTGTGGTTTTGTGTTTTCTTTGACCATGGTTCTCATTCTATGTTTATTGTGGATATAGTCCCTGTGGTATGCAATATATTGTGGCTAAGATCCCTGAACACTAACACCTTTAACTTTGAAAGGTTAAAGGCATCATGTGTCTTGCACGCTATGGGTATAATTGTCAATTTACTTTTCTCTTTCAATTTAACCTATACACCTTTAAAACAAAGAATACTAAATTGTGGATTTGGTTCATATGCATCACTCATCATCTTTAAAACCCATCTATCTTCTCTCTTAATTTTTTTAATCCATTTTTCATTGTCAAAGTACAAGAAAAACTAATTTGTTAAAGTACAAAAAAAGTTATTTGCATTTAAAAATAATAATTGTTTGAAACCAACAATACATCCCAAAAAAGACAACTCATCAAAATAACAATTGTTTGAAACCAACATTACATCCCAAAAAAGACAACCTATCGAAATAACAATTGTTTGATATCAACATAACATCCCGAAAAAGACAATCTATCAAAATAACAATTGTTTGATATCAACAATGGGTTGTCTTTTTTGGGATGTAATGTTGATTTCAAACAATTGTTATTTTGATGGGCTGTCTTTTTTGGGATGCAGTGTTGGTTTCAAACAGTTGTTATTTTTAAATGCAAATAATTTTTTTTGTGCACTTTAACAAATTAATTTTTCTTGTACTTTGACAATGAATAATGGATTAAAAAATTAAGAGAAAAGATAGATGGGTTTAAAGATGATGAGTAATGCATACAGACCAAATCCACAATTTAGTATTCTTTGTTTTAAATGTGTATATGTTAAATTGAAAGGAAAAATAAATTGACAATTATATTCATAGTGTGGAAGACACATGATACCTTTAACCTTTCAAAGTTAACGGTGATAGTGTTCAGGAACCATAGCCACAATATATTGCATACCACATGGACTATATCCACAATAAATATAAAATAAGGACCATAGTCAAAGAAAACACAAAACCACATGACCAAATCCACAATTCTCTCTCTCTCTCTCTCTCTCTCTCTCTCTATATATATATATATATATATATATATATATATATATATATATATATATATATATATATATATAGGGGAGCGATCATATGAAAACCGTCATTGGTTTACAAACTTTGCAAACCCCAATCAACCAATCACATAATTTTCTTCTCTTTTTTATTTTTAATATCTACAAGGGTATCTTGGTCATTTGATGTAAATGATTTATTAATGGAAATTATTATTTTTTGCCACCATCCGTTTTATCATTTGTATTTAATGCAGGTGTATATTATAAATTATAATAATCAATACAATTATGACAAGTCTTTATTACATGGATTTAAGTTTTTTTTTCAGTTGAAATATATATTCGTTTAATTAATGAAAATATTCTTCTTTATGCATAGTATGAATCGGGAAAAGTGTATGGAATAATCTAACACCGATAAATTGTTTATTATGGGTTTTTCTTCTTATTATTATTTTTGGATATATACCAAATTGTGACGTTTTGATTTTTTTTTTCAAAAGTAAACACCAATTTCATTGTTTTTGATTTTCTTTTATAATTATGGTTTCACGATGGTTTCTATAAAGTTTCATTATATTTTATCATGGTTTCATCGCGGTTTCATTATGATTCACTATGGTTGCATTAAGGTTTCATCTAGATGATGAAATATGTTTTAGAGCTTACATTGGAGGTAAAACTATTTCATTATGTTTCAATATGATTTTAATAAGGTTTCACTATGTTTCAAAACGATTTTAATAAAGTTTCATCATAGTTACCTATTGTTTCACTATGTCAATGATGAATTAAGGTTTTATTATGTTAAACTATTTTTTAAATAATATATTGATGATTTTATAATATATTAAAAAATAATTTATAATACAATAATTTGGTTTCCTTTTATAAAAAAAGAATCATTGATTTCCTTATTTAAATTTGGAGTTTAAATGTACTATTATGTCCTTCTCTCCTATTTTTATTAATTTATTATATTAAATTAATTAATTTATTAACATAAATAACTCAATTGAATCTCAACCCTTGATTGATGATATCAATGGTATTTAGAAGGGTTGTAAAATTTGCATTATAAGAATGGTTTGCAAATGAAACCACCTATATATATATATATATATATATATATATATATATATTTCTTTTTCTATTTTATTTATTTGTATTATATATATTAGTTGAGTTTTTTTTTCTTTTACTTTTTGGTTTTATTTTAAAAATAAATAAATATTTAAAAATATAAATATTACTAATTTTTTATAATTGTATAATTATAAAAATAAAACATAAACATTGCAATTTTACATATAAATAGAACATAAAATAATCTATATTACATTCGATTATTCTAAAATAACATTATCCGTAGTACAATTAACACGTAAAAGTCGCATGTACTTCTGTATTCGCTCTGAATATGGGGTAGATCATCCAGCAGCACACGGATAACTGTAATGGAAAAAATGTGCTACAATTTTCGGAAACGGGTATCCTTCTGCCATATCTAATTTCACATAATGGTTACCATTAACGTACCCAATTGTAAAAACAACGTGTTGATATCACGCTGGCGGAGTGGACCTAAGCGGCAAGTACGTCTCACTGTCGGTCATACTTATAACGTGTAATATCACATTATATTTTAAAGCAATCAAGACACCATGGAAGGGATCTTTATCCACAAACTTTTAACAAACCAAACTTCAATCATCTTTGCTTAAACTCTAAAACTTAACAAAGCAAAAATAAATGCAATTTTTCTTTTTGATATTATATATTTAATAAAAAAAATTATCACTTTTATTTATATTTCTAGGTAATCGGATTTTTTTTGCATTTAATTAAATTTGACTAACATAAAGAAAATTATATTTTACAAACTGAGAAACACTCGTGTAGCCCCTTCATCTGGATAGTATGCACTTGTATATACAAGTAATTTGTAACATGCACACGTGCATAAAAACCAAAAAATAACTTAATTACTTGTATGCACAAGTGCATAACATCCAAATGAATGGCTACCAAGATATTTCTCAGTTTTTCATTCTTTTGAAGTTTTCCTTTGAACCTCCCTCTCTATGTAAATTCATACAAATCCACATATCTTCAAAAAATCCCAACAAAATTTTTAATTGAATGATAAAGTTGTTAAATTTGTTTTAAATAAAAAATTATTGAATATTCTTATTTTGAATGACTTCATGTCTTCATCCCAGAACATTCTTTTTTAATAATAAACTATTCTATCTACATTATTTTAACCTAAACAAACTAAAACTACCGATAATCGGCTAAGAAAGGTTTTAAAAGTTAAAAAAAACAAGTTTTATCCTTCCCAAGTCCTATATCATTTAAACCCCTCGCACACAACGGCATTACTCCCCCTAACTGCCTCATCGCGTTCGTTCTCCATCACCACCCATCGCTGCCATTAGCCTCTATCATCGATCTCGTTTTTGATCGTTTTTTTTAATTTTCAACTTCCCCTTTTTTTTGAATTTTGATATATCTATACGCACTCCATTAAATTTTTGTAAAAGAGGGAGAATCGAAAAGCAAAGGAAACAAATCAAAGAGAGGGAGATTGATGCAGGGGCAATGGCCCTGGTGGAGATGGGCGGTATGGAGAACGGATGACGATAGGGCGGCAAGGGGGATCAATAAAGTTCGGTGCGAGAGGTTTAAATGACGTATGGTTTAGGAACGGTAAAACTAATTTAGTTTTTTTTTTTACTTTAAAACATTCTTAGCCGATTACAAGTAGCTCTTTTTTGAGGTTAAAAGAAATGTAGGTAACCAATTTATAAAAGCTTAATAGTTTCTTTATTCAAAAAAGAATTTGTTCAGGGACTTAATGAATCGAAATTAGAAAGTTTAATGGTTTATTTATTCGAAAAAGATATATATTTAGGGACTTAATCATTCAAAGCAGGAAAGTTCATCGGGTTTTTCAGAACTTTTTCCAATATATAACAAGAAAAAAGTTGATTTGATGCAATCCCAAAAACAAACCGCAAGCACAATTTTGTTGTTAAAAGTTTTCATCGTTTGTTGTCTTAGAACATTAGTGTAGCCCAACTCCCATACACAAGAATAGAGTTTAAATATCAAATTTTTTGATGTTTTGTATGCCTATCTTGAAAAGAAGAAAAATTACTTCCGAATAAAGTTACTAGTATTTTTTAAAGGCAAATGAAAGAAATAGAAGTTGATTTATATTATTATGATTGTTTCAACACGTAGTTGGATCGATTTCAATAAAATCTTGAGGCTGCTTAGAATTTTGTTATTCATATAAGCTTAGGAAAATGTTTTTAGTCATTCGAATATTTGCAAAAGTATCAAACATGTCAATCAAAAATTATGTCAATGCAAACATTCAAATATAGAAAAAAGAATGTTGAGTTTACTAATATGGTTCTCTTTTCAAATCTCTAGCCAATCAACCACATTTAATTTGAATTTATACATGAGAAGATTCACTATTCAATACCGCACAAAACCATAAAAATAAAACCGATAGGGACGATAATAGAAGGAAGCATAAAGCATGATCGGGGATTTAGGTTCACGGCCTTAGCATCATGCTGCATCACACGGGTACACAACTAATATGTAGCAATAAACTCATATTTATAAACTGAGTTGATTAAATAAACGTAAATTGCATTTTGTATTTTTGTCATGTCCTTAAATTTTAAATTTACACTGTGATCATGTTTTACACGTGATTCACGAAAAAAACCCCACGATTCTCTTGAAGAACAAGAACACATGTAAGTGGTGGTCCAAAATTTTTGCTTAGTAGGGGAATCTTTAAGGTAGATTAAAGGTCCGCAAAGTCATCCGATGTGTTTTTACCCTAATTCCACGGGTTCAAGTTAGTTTTTAAGTTTTTTGGTTGATTTCCCGAGGGATTTTTAAGTTTTTTTTTTCCAATTTCGAGGGAGTTTTTAGTTTTTTTGGTTGATTTCGAAATATTTTTTTGGTTGATTTTGAGGTACTTTCTTTGGTTTTATGGTTGGTGGGGCAGAGGCTGAAAAACACTAAGGGAAACCATGATAGAAAAATTGTAGCCACTGAGGTTTAATTAGAGTTGATGTCTTACAGTCATAATTTGCCAAATGATTGGTCTAGACATAGCCTAGGACACCATTTCAAAAAAAAAAACTATGATAGAACATTAAAAAAAGGGTGTTGTTATCCCTACCCCCTCCTCACTCACAAAACCCACATACCCTCCTATCTCACTCACATACTCCCTCCTACCTCACTCACATACCCATAGGAGGGGGGTATGGATAAAATTCACCTAAAAAATTTTGTTTTTAATCGGATAAAAAATGTTTTTTTTCTTTTTTTAGTGGGGGCCCATCCCCCACCATTTCTATTGTGCATCCGCCCGTGCATGTAAACAGAACCACTATTTTTCATTTATTATACTCCCTCCGTCCCAAAATAAATGTCTACATTTCTATTTATGTTTGTCCCAAAATAAGTGTCCACTTTCAAAAAGTAGATAGCTAAATTCTCACATTTACCCTTAATTAATGCACAAATACATAAGAGTTGTAAAGAAAAAGAAACATTAAATAAGGGTAAAGATGTCATTTGATACCAAAAAAGGGTAATAATTATGCATGTCTAAAACTGTGTGCCAAGTCAATTGTGGACACTTATTTTGGGACGGAGGGAGTACCACTTTATGTGTGAAGTTTCAAAACTATATTGTAATACAATGAAGTGGCATCATCAGATGTTAAATTTAATAGGTTATATTGATATCTAGACCTGATAAATTATCTGTTAAATGACTTATTCGAATCACCATTGGATCCCTTCTTGAAATCGTCGAATTTACGTTTCTTTCTCTTGAACTTATCGTTGGTGTTCTTTCCCTCCTCCACCATGTTAAAAGGTCTCAGAATACCCTTCTCGTTCGGTTTACCATTTTCTTGTGAGAAATTTCTATGCACAAATGGCTACCCAACTAAAGCAAGGATAAAATCTTCCTTCTTGTGTCTTTAAGATATGTTTAAAATCCTTCCAAGAGGGAGGTAACTTGTCAATTATACTCGACACATATATGGATTCGCCAATACTCATGTCGTGTTGAGTAAATTGCCAAAGTATCTATAGGACTTCATTATAATATTCCATCACTGGCCTTTATTCAATCATTTTGTAATTGTTAGAAATACTGACCGAGAACTTCTTACTGGAAGCATCATCTACCATGTATTTCGATTCAAGGGAACCCCATAGTTCTTTTGCGGATTCAACATTTTGGTATACATCAAAAAGGGCATCAGACACATCGTCCAGAACATGATCACTACATATGTAGTCATTCTTCTCCCACTTGCTCCTTCGTCGTGTCATCTATAATGTTTCATCTTTCATAAACTCGGGCGTGGGAGTCCTCAAAACGTAGACCATCTTCAAAGTCATGAGTAGAAAGTGCATCTTTTTCTACCATCAACCAAAATTGTTCCCCTAGAATTTCTCTAGCTTTCCAAACTTGGATGTCATATCACGAACATATTTTGCTCCAAACGCCATGATTACAATAGAAAATACATTATTTGAATGTTGGGAATATGGGTTTTGTAGTTGTAATCACTTAGTATTGGGATAATCCAGAAAATTCATACACGTTTTAAGGCACAATTCGTGTAAATGTATTCACCGAGATATTGACGGCTACGGGTGATTAGTTGGTTAATATGTAACTGCATGACAATTACAACCGCTAATGGATAAATTGAAGGACAATTACAAATAACTCAGAGCTTAGAGTCAGAAGCACCAAGCTTTAAGGGAACGTATCTAGAAGGACCAAAATCAGAGGACTCAAAACCTCCGAGTGAAAACTCAGAAGCTAAGTGAAGACTCGGAGGTTTTAAGCAAAAGGCTCAAAATCTATGAATCCAAAGCCTCTGATCCATAATTACGCAAATTTTCACTAAGTTTTGGAACAACTTCAAGATGGTTTTCAACCTTTAGAAATTTGTCTAGATCATCCTGAAACTCAAATTTATTATGTAAACCTCTTCACAAAATATGTAGAGGTTTTAGGACACTGCCCAAAACCCTGTGAGGGTGGTCCCTCTCGATCCCGCCCATTGAACGGGTAGTGGGACCACTACTAGGGGTGCTACATTAGGACCCGCAAGGGGACGCAATCCCCTTGACCGCCTACAGAAAAGAAGTGTTACGAAAATATCTTGAAAAGACTATATCATGTTTTTTTTAAAATTGACTTGACATATTATTTAATAAATATATATTAAATTAATTAGAAAATTTCCAAATTATTCATAAATTTAACAATATTAATAAGATTTGTAAAACACAATTTATATCGCTGACATTTAAAAATAAAAATAAAAAAGATATGATTTTTAGATCAAAAAAAATAAGAAGTGTTACGTTTCTTATAGACAAAATATTTATTGAATACACCTCTCAAATAGTTATAATATAATGTCCTATATTGTTTTTTATTTTTCAAAAAAAATAGCAAAATAACCACAATGCCCTTATTTTAACGGAAATTAGGTTAACAAAATTAGGTCAAGGAACTCTATCCGTAATGAAGGTGAAATTGTGTTGATCGTAGCTGTAATTATTTCTTTTAGAGAATCCAATCCAATTTTCATATGACCTCATGGACAAAATCTGTAATTTACTTCATACTTTTTGTTGCGATGGAGGTTTTAGAGCATAGTCAATGGGAGTCCTTATAAGTAAAATTGTATTATCTTGTAAGAACAATAATTATAAATAGTTCTTATAAGAACCTCTTATCTTTTGAGTTCTTATAAGAACTCTATATAAGAACCAAATTCTTAACTTAAACTTGGTGTGAATTGGCATATTGTTAGTTTTTTTAAATTAAATATTTGATATGTAATAAAAAAATATAATAATAATTGATGTTGAAAAGATACATGAGATTTAGAACCTCATATTGTGGACTTTTATATAGTTTACCTCTTATAAGAACTTCATATAGTTGATATAAGAACCCCTACTATTGTGGATTTTTATATAGTTTACTTAATTTCATGTGTTGGAAGTGGTGTAGCAAAAAAGTACAAAAATGAGTTTCATATACGAATCTCGATTGGAGATGCTCTTAGGGGGTGTTTGGGATTGCTTATTTGAAATGCTTTTTTTAACTTATTGCAGTGTAGCACCGGAGATAAACACTTTCTAGTGTTTGGATGGAGAAAAATTAAAAGGGCTTATAGCGGTGCCAAACCGCTGAAAAAAAGTTTTTGATAAGTCATTTGGTTCTAACATATCAACTTATTTGAAAAGTGTTTATAACTTTTTTGGTTATTTTATATGTATACGCAATCCCAAACATCCTTAAATAACAACTTATTAGTTTATTATGCTTTGATACCACAATAAGCTAATCCAAACACTTTTAAGAAAACTCCGATTTGCCATCGCATAAGTTGATAAACACTTTTAAAAATAAACATAAGTTGTTTTAAATAAACAATCCCAAACACCCCCTTATAATAAAACTTGCATCCTTTTAACTCTTTGAGTTCTTTTACAAGAACTTTCGTTCTTATCTTGAATTTGATGTGAAGTGACATTTTGTTACTTTTTTATATATATTTTTTGACTTTATAATTATTAATATGTATAAAGATACAATAATTATTGATGTTGAAAAAAAGACATGAAACCTATAAAATAGGTTCTTATACAAACTACTATTATGAACATGTATTGAAAATTTTAATTTGATGAGTTAAAAATACGTGATAATAAAAAATAAAAAAAAAACTAGTTTATAAGAGCATCTTCAAAGGTTTCTCTATTTTGGAGAAGTAAAATGTCAAAATCTCTAAAAAATATCACCTTCATCTTCAATAGATTCTCTATTTCGGAGATTGCACAATTAATTATATTATTAAAATATTCAATAAAACTCATAAAAAAATATTATTTATCTCTCCTAAACATTTAATTAAAAGCAATTTTATTAGTAGAACGAATAAAAAATAATTTCTCCCTCATATGTAATCAATTTTGAAGATATCTCTAAATTTAGAGATTTTCATCACCTCTCTCATCCTTTTTTTATTTTGAAGAAGATTTTGGAGAATATGTTGGAGCAAAAATTCCCCAAAATCTCCATTTTAAAGAAGCTGTTATAGATACTCTAATAATTTGCATCGAAGATGCTCTTTCAATGAACATGGACATATATATAAGAAGCAACCATCATTTTTCAATTTTCCACATTTTATCATGTTTCTATTAATTTCTCGAAGCATTTTGGATAAGTTGTTTGATCAATCACTTACTAAAAAGACAAACGACATCAAAAAGCTCATTAAAGTGCACAAACTCATTTTTCAACTTTATCATTTATCTTGTGTTTTCATTATCTATACTATATAATAAAAATTCTAAAACGGTTATACCGTACAATCTTTTGTATAATAACATTTATCACTCTTAATCTTTTGTACAATAACATTTACTATCCTTATAATGTTACATTTATCACCCTTACAATTATTTATTTAATTTATTTTATATCCCTTATTTTTTCATTTTTCATTTTACACCGATATCATATTAACACAAATAATCGTATATGAACAAAAATGCAATGAAAAAATACGTTCATTTTTTTACAAATTATACCATTATAATCGTCTCGTCAATACCTTCAAAACGAGCCCAATATTGAATATTTTTTAATTTAACCGTACTATTAAATATCAGAATCTATACTATATAATGAAAAAACTAAAACCGTTATTGTACAAACTTTTGTACAATTACATTTACCACCCTTACAATGTTACATTTATCACCCTTACAATTACTTATTTAATTTACTTTATATCCCTTATTTTTTTCATTTTTCATTTTACACCATTATCATATTAACACAAATAATCATATATTAACAAAAATGCAATGAAAAAATACGTTCATTTTTCTACAAATTATATCATTATAAGCGTCTCCTCAATATCTTCAAAATGAGCCCAATATTGAATATTTTTTAATTTAACCATGATATTAAATATCATGAATATCTACGAAATAATTTGTTTTCCTATCCATACGTTTTATTTTTTTTCCACCGTTAGCACGTTAAAAATACATAATCGTAAAATAAGTTTCATTCTTATTATAAATAATATTATTATAATTTTTGTCGTCAATAATTGTAATATAAACTAATTATTGAATATCTTTATGGGTTTATGTTTCATAAGTTGTGATTCTTAGGTTATAGTTGATTATTGATGAAATGTATATAAAAAAATAGCATTAAGTGTTCGTTTTTTACTTACATTCTGCTGCATCGCGCGAGTATATGCCTAGTTATATTAAAAAAAATACAAAATCTAATAAAATTTCAAATAAAACATATGTGTATGTAAGAGCATCTCCAATAGGTATGCTATAATTTTTCTAAAATAGAGTATAAAAAATTAAAATTTATAAAAGAAATTACATTCAACTCCAATAGCTACTCTATTTTAGCAATTCTATCATATATCATATTAATAAAATATTATTTCTCTTTCCTAAACACACAACTTCAATGTCTCATATTGGTGGAAAAAAATTAAATATTATTTCTCTCTCTTCAATATGGAGTTTTAGAGAGTTCTCCAAATTTGGATATTTTTATCTTCTCTTTATTCTTTTCTCTATTTTAGCATATGATATAGCATAACTATTGGATCAAAAAAATTTCTAAAATCTCACTTTTTTCTATTTTAGCATATTTGTTGGAGATGATCTAAGTTCATAAAAACACATATATACATTGCGAAAGTCCAAAAAACCTAACGAACTTTCTCATTTTGAGTGATTAAGTCTTGTAAACTTTTTTAAATGAAAAAACCATTGAACATTTTCGTTTTGAATGACTTATTAGTCCTTGTACAATTTTTTGAGTAAATAAAATCGAACATTTAGAAATTGGTTGTCTACATCACTTTTACTCAAAAAGGCCATCTGTAACTGACTAGAAATGTTTTAAAGTTAAAAAAAAACTTAATCAATTTTACCATTCCCAAATAGGCATAGTGATTTGCTCCGCCCTGTTAGGGAACCCGGTTCACCCACCCCATTCGGGGACGGCGATTCCCAAATGGGTACCGGGTCAGTGGTAGGGGATCCCCAACATGTTGAAAACCGAGGGCAGGGCCAACTGTAGAGGTGTAAATGATGCAAGTCGAGCTCGAATTCATTATACTCGACTCGAACTCGAAACCCAATTCTCAAGATCGAACTCAACTCGAAAACTCACAAGTAGTAAAAATCCAAGCTCGACTCGAACTCAATAACTAATACCCAAGCTCGAACTCGAACTCAAACTCGTTTTAAGCTCGAATCAAGCTCAAACTCGAACTCGTTTCAAGCTCAAACTCGAACTTGAACTCGTTTCAAGCTCGAATCAAACTCGAATTCGTTTAATGCATAACAAACAAAGGCATTTCGTTCGTTTAACTCAAACAAACAATAACCAAACAAAAAATAGGGTGTTCGTGTTCATGTTTGATGTTAAAAAAGTCGGTATGTTTGTGTTCATTTATATTTGTTCATTAAAATCATTAAATGAACATAAAAAAAGTACTTAAACAAAATAAACTGGCTCCTGTTCAATGAGGTGCTCCAATAACTCTTTGCCTAAATCAAGCCACCAGACTCAAGCCAAAAGGCTCAGGCCATTGGGCTCAAAAAAGAAAAGCAAAAAGCTATGGAATAATGGGAAGGGATGAATCCTATTTATATAGTAGAGTTAAGACTTTTAATTGAGTATCCCACCAGTGTGGGATGAAAAAACTTCACCTCAACAAAAAAACCTTCTTTACTTTAAGGGTTTCTTTTATTTTAATTTTTTAATCTTAACTTTTAGTTACTATCTTATTATTATTTTATTATATTAAATAAACTATTATTAAGAAAATTACAATATATTTTATAAACTATACTATACTATTAAATTAATTATATATAAAATATATTGGAGTATATCAGGAGCTTATTGAGTCGAGTATTAGGTAGCCTGACTCGACTCGTTAGTACGTCGAGTCGAGATCGAGTTCGAGTCGAGTGTTGACCGAGTCGAACTCGAGTAATTCGCGAGTTGTCTCGTCTCATTTACACCCCTAGGGCCAAGTAATGTATTCCCCAATCCGATTCGTCCCCATATGTATACATATTAATTAAAGTTATATTTCTTTTAATATGTGTTACATAATATATTTATATTTTCAACCAATTTTGAGCCATTTATTGTTGAATCGGGGATAAGCTGGGGGTGAACCGGGGATAGGCCTAACAAAAATCGGGGATTCGATTCCTTGTACTTGCCGGAAACAGGGATGGGCATGAGATAGTGAAACCAGGCAGGGGTCGGGGATTGCATTCCCTGACCCGTTCCCATGCCTATTCCCAAGCCCTATTTCATTTGAACCCCTCACACACAACGCCATCGCTCCCCCTAGCCGCGCCACCGTCGTCCATTCTCTATCACCACACATCGTCTTCGTTGGCCTCTACCATCGATCTCTAACTTTTTGATTGTTTTTTGTTTTGTTTTTCGGTTCTCCTTTTTTGATATGTCTATACGCACTCCATTAATTGTTGTAAAAGAGGGATAATTAAAAGACAAAAAAAAAGATCAAAGAGAGGGAGATTGATGGCAGGGCCAATGGCGATGGCACGACAATGGGTTGTATGGAGAACGAACGATGATGGGACGACAAGGGGAGCGATGTCGTTGGATGCGAGGGGTTTGAATGACATAAGGTTTAGGAACTGTAAAAATGGGTTTATTTTTTTTTTCTATTTCACTTTTAGGTTTGTTGCAAGTACTTATTTTGGGTTGAAAAGATGTATTAACCAATTTATTCTAATGTTTCTTTATTAAAAAATGTACAGGAACTTAATCATTCAAAATGAGAAAGTTTAAACATTTATATATCTATTCGAAAAAAGAATTTAGGGACTTAATCTTTTAAAATGAGAAAGTTCATTAGGTTTTTCTGAACTTTTTTTAATATAAATAAACAAGTTTTATAATAAACTACAAGGTTGTCTACTAATATAAAAGTATGTAAGCGGTGACAAGGTAAAAATATAGTATGTATCAACACTAATAATTAATAAATGACCGAATTAGAGTCTCTCTTGGCTTTCCGATCAACATCTTGGTTATCATATGGATTAGTAATAGAGGTTTGGTAAACAATATCTCTCATCAGATAAGCACCTCTTGTTGGGTAAAAGAAGCTATACATGAGTTGCTGATAGCAAACAACCCCTACTAATATAAGTAAATTTAGTTACACACACTATATATATACATAGAGAGAGGGGGAGGATCATGCGAGAAGTTAAACATTTTATGAGAAAGCGAGAAGTGTTTAATCATATATGATTACACGGCTTGTAGGTGTAATTAAGTTTCAAAACAATTTTTTTCAACAAATAAATCTCACTTTCTAAAGCTGATTATGTAGATCCTTTTAACATATCAAAATGACTGGTAACTTGCTATGATGGTAAAAAAATCATTTTTAAAGTATGAGAAAAGTATTGACAAACCAACATGATTTTCAATTTTAAGTAATTAAATCCCTAGAAAATTGTTTGTGAACAAATAAATACTTGAATTTTCTATACTGATTAAATACATAATTTTAGTTTGATTCTTTTAGCTATTTTTTGTTGTTGAAAATTGCAATACTTTTTTATGTGGTGGAAAGAACTTAAAATCTAAAGGTTTACACTTACAAGGAATAAATGTTCTTGGTGGATGTAGGACTTGGGACCGCAATTTTTTTTTTTTTTGGTTACAATATACTCTATTTGCTTGTTATAATACATGTTTTTTATTTGTTAGATTGTTGTTGAGTTATATTCTGTTATAATACATGTTTTTTATTTGTTAGATTGTTGTTGAGTTATATTCTCGTTTGGAACTCGTGATGGACATTGTAACTTTAACTTTTGTTTAACTATTGAACTTTGAAGTTTGAACATTTTGCATTGTAATTTAAACTTGGTATAAAATCACTACCAGTGAAAGTGGTTGGTTGATAGTAATTTGTTTTGTGTAACAATTTTAATTAGTTGGTACACGTCACTACAAAACAGAGGCTTATCACCGACGGATGAATCCGTCGGTGATCCGTCGGTAAAATCGAAATTCGTCGGTGATCCGTCGGTAAAATCGAAATCCGTCGGTGATCCGTTGGTATAAAGGTGGTCGGCGTTCAGATTACCGATGGATATTACCGACGGATCACCGATGGTTTAATTTTCCGACGGATCTCCGACGGGTACCGACGGCGTGGTTATTTCCGACGGATCACCGACGGTCTACTTTTAGCGACGGATTACCGACGGCTACTCACCGACGGATTATTATTTTTTTTGGAAAGGGTATCCTGGGCCATACAGACTAATCCCTGGCAATTAGGGTCTTTGGCCCAACTTCTAAAGCGTGCAACCCTGAGTTTATCCTCAGTGGCCACAAGTGCTGCTAGTGGGGCTCAAACCCGGGTTGAGCGCTATGAACTCCCCAAGTCTTTACCACCACACCACAACCCTTGTGGTTCACCGACGGATTATTTCCGACGGATTTAGCGACGGATTTCCGACGGATATTAGTTAAATAAAAATTAAATTAAAAAATAATTGCCGACGGATAATCCGTCGGTAATTTAATTTTTTTTTTAAAATAATTAAAAATTAAAATTTTCCAGTTTTTATCCTGTACAAAACCTGCCAATTTTTAAATATTACTAATTTTAAAGTGTACAAAATATCTATAAATACATAAACATAATCCTACGGAGGGGGGAAAGGGGGAAAGGGGTGCTGACTGTTAAACTTGATCATGAACGCGTCAAACTGAGCCATTCGTTCCTGCATCTGTCTCTTCTCTACTTCATCTCTATCCATTCGCTCTTGCATCCGGATCCTCTCTGCTTCTTCTCTCTGTAGTCGCTCCTGCAACTGGATCCTCTCTGCTTCCTCTCTTTTGAACCTCTGCCTCAGCTCCTCCAACTGAAATTCAACATTTGACAAACATATATAGAACAATGTCAGACAACATTAACAAACATATGATTAACAATGTTAAACAACATTTGACAATCATACCTCCTCATCGCGACGGTCACGCATGCTCCCGCTCGAACTGGCACCTGAATCACCGGTCATAGCATAATAGGGATCCTGACTGGTCCCCCATCCAAAAATACGACCCTTACACCGTCCTCCGACACTACGCTCCCACAACTCGGCGTCATTGGGAGGTACAGTGCCGGGAGGTAAGTCCGGGTACTCCTCCTCCCTAATCCGATGGTAGGCATCCTACAGTTTACCAAATTAGACATTGTCAAGTCAACTAACCTATAGAAAATTCGGCAGCATTTCAACTGTGATTTGAACATATATCCATGACCTGCTTTTATCAAAACAATCCTATCGTCTGCCCAACAATGGCAGCCCAAACTAAGTTTGCTATAATTGTGAATCCAAGATCTCTAAATCCTAGAGAGAGAAAGTAGAGAGAGAGTTCAAGGCGCAAAGTAAGGAATGTATTAGATGAGGCGTGTAAGTGTTACAAGGAACAAGGACCAAAGGGACTTAAATACCCTGGTCAGATACAACAGATAAAACCTATCTAAGTACAGAATAAGACCAAGCCTATAAATACAATGATTACTATAAAATCAGACTTAACAATCTCCCCCTTAGTAATCATTAGCGCTGTGGTCTTCAAAATCCATCTTCTAAATCAGCATGGACCATCTAAGCGACTTTGCAAAGCTTTCTGACTTTTAAAAAAAAATTTCTTCTCAGCATTGTTCATTTTGAGTTATCTTTGCTGCCTTGACAAGACTGGACCAGTTCAGAATAAACTTGAAAGAACAGTTGATTCACCAGCTTGTACTCTAGACAACACACTTATTTTAAATGACCTTGAATGAACTGTGGTGGTAGGAGCAAGAACAACAAAAGAATTAATAGTAGCTTGAGAAAATAGAATCTTTGAGCGAATCTTGATCAGCAGATAAACTTTGAAGCTCTTTGTCTCTTTAACATCTCCTTAACTTCTTTTAACTTCTCCCCCTCATGACCTTGATGATCTGGATCAACTTGGTCATGCATATGTTGGAGATGAGGCAGCTTAAGATATGCAAAATCAAAGAAATGGAGAAAACAGGAAAGGTTTGCGCTAACCATTGGTGGCGCAAAGTAAGGTTTGCGCTAACAGAAGGAAGCGCAAAGTGAGGTTTACGCGACATGCAGGAAACACAAAGCTTGCTTTGCGCTAGAAGCTGTTGGCGCAAATTAAACTTTGCTCTACCAACTAGTGACGCAAATCTGACTTGGAGTCTGAGAAATTTTACCTGTTAAGCTCTTTGACTCCCCCTACACAAATGCACTAAGTTTGACAATTCAAGATAGCATTCATATAAAGAATCAGATACTCCCCCTAAAAAACAGATATGATCATTAAGAAAAGTTCTCCTTTTTCACTCCCCCTTGAATAATGCTCAAACCCATTTGTAAAGAAATATGAGAACACAATGAATGTAAACATCAATGAAGAAAGAAAAATATATTGAATATGTATTTTGAAACGACTAAATATATAAAAATTTAAACAGAAACAAATAAAATTCTACTTAGTAAAATATCACAATAAAATCCATCAGATGAAATCAAATGTATGTGATTGGATATAGAAACAAGTTTCATTGCATATCAAGTTATGACATGTTCAGTTTCAAAAACTTTCATCAATCTATCCAGTGTGCTCGCATGTGAACTTCGACTAGCTCCAAGAAAATGCAATTCTAAAAATATAATAGAGAACTTTGCATGTAATCACACTAATCCATCAAAAATTCAGACTTTCACAAATTTACAGGTTTATTGCAACTCAAACATATCACCAAATATCATGAGATGTGTGCACATTGGCATCTTTTTAACATTGTGCACTATGGCATCTTCACATGAGTGTGCTCTTTGGCATCTTTTAAGCTTGTGCACTTTTGGCATCTTTTTAATCAAAAAGTTTATTAAGTAAAGAACATGCCATAAACGTAACTTTCTATCTGACCCTATTGCAGGATTTGGGTCAGCCACTCCCAGACCAGTTGGCCTTAGGGGACTAGGTGTCAAGCACCCCTTGGAACTTACTTTCCTAGATCAGAAAGGCTACATCGACACATCCTAAACCCATTCATACCAGTAGAACATGACTTTCTATCTGATTCTATAGAAGGATTTGGGTTCGATCACTCCCAGACCAATTGACCTTAGGGGACCAGATGACAAGCATCCCACAAAACTTACTTTCCCAAACCAGAAAGGTCACAGATATAAACTTTTAAACTTAGAGATTTCTGATTTATAAGAATTTAATAATCATCTCAAACATAAGGTTTTACGTCTAAGTGCTTAGCCCATATTTTCATTACGATCCAAAATTCCAACTTTTTAGGTTTTCTAAGCATTGTAAACTATAAATATTTCGAATCACACAACTTTAAAGCAATATCAAAAGCTACAAACATGTTGCTGACTTTTCGACTTTTGTTAGACTTGAAAGTTGAACATATAAAACTTTGATATAAACAAAGAAACTTGAAAATTTATCCTAGACACACATTTTATTCAAAAGAAAGAAAAATTGTAAAACTTTTACTTTATAGAATAAAATTTGTAAAGGTTTAAACTTTTAAATTCAACATGCCGAGATTTAAAAATAGAAATATTTGATTGGCAAGTCAATATTTAGTTGAAACAAAATATAATTCAATAATATTATCTTCCACATAATGTATAAAGAATATGTGTCTCATTCGAAAAAATTGGGTTGAACAAATTCAGGAGTTGAAATAAATTTGCTCAGATTCTCTTAAAAACATTTGAGAAAACTGGAACAACATCATTATCAGAGATAAAATTGCAGCGGAAAATAAGTAGATGTACTCACAGTTTTCATTAGTCAGAAGCTTAAAACATTGAAGAACGAGTCCTAGACTGACATGTGTAGAAGTCAATGTCTTTGAAGCATGGGTTCTAAGCTGATGTACTTAGAAGCCAAAATTTTGACATTGAAGTCCGGGTCTTGAGCTGATATACTCAAGAGCCATACTTTCTCTTACTCTCCCTTGACATGAGATGCCTGCAACTTTGAGTCAGATTGAGATTTTGGTACCCACTTGAATTTGGGCCCATGTTTGTTAGTTGCAGTTCGTATGGGGAAATAGTTAGAAGATTTGATACGAGAAGCACGAGAGATAAAATCACAAGAATGAACATAAGAATCAGAAGAAGATAAAGCATAATCATCAGAACTAGAATCTGAGGAAGAACATGAGACATGTTTTGAAATTTGAATCATTTGCTTTATAGAGTATTTTGAAATCTTATTACAATAAGCAAATGAATCACTTTTATATAATCTGTCTACACATCTATCCTCATCAGTAACAGGTTCATCAGATGTCCGCTTAGCTCTCCATATCTGCTTTGATGACTTGCTCAAAGTCCTATCTGAAAGAATTGAATTAGACGAATTAGAACTGTCAGAAAGGACATTATCTTGTTTCTTCGACTTCTTTGATCTTCTTTTTTTACGCTTGGGTTTATAATAATAATCATTGAGCGTAAAAGAATCATCAAGAATTTTAGACTTAATATTTAAATCAGAAATAATTTTACCTAAACAACCAATCTGATCAGACAATAAATCTGAACTTACCTCGGAGTCAGAATTATTTTGAGAAAAGATATCAGATTTAGAAACTTCCTTTTTATTTACTTGACAATCAGAAGAAAGGCTAGAAATAGAATCTTGTTTTTGAGAAAATAATTTTTCTTCAAGACTAGAAGTCAAGAAAGAAAGAATAATATCAGATTCAATTTCTTTTAAAATATTTTGATCTTCCATCTTATCTTCAAGATCAATGATTTTGCTTTCTAAAATTAAAGGAGATGTATATCTCTTAGAATCATAAATGATTGGAGATATATTTTTCTTATCAGATTTGGTAGCAAAAATATCAACAAAATCATCAGACACTGAAGATTTGACAGAAGATATATCAATTAAACCTTTTCTACCTCTTCTCGATTTGTCAGGAAAATATTTTGCATTTTCAAATGTGTAAACAAAAGGAATTTCCTTTTTCTTGTTATTTGTCCTTTTCTCATTTTTGATTTCTAACACTTGCTTCTCATTCATCCAATCAATTTTAAATTGAGGAGCATATTGAGCAAGAGTTAGATAATCGTATTTATATAAAGTTGGAGATTTTTCAATTGCATTGTTTAAACAATGTGTATTTTTAAAACCAAGTCCCCATTTTTCTTTTAAAACTTCCTCACTCCTTGGTTTATTCATAAAAAATGTTTGTTCAGATTGGTTCCTTCGATATAACTTTTCTTCTAATTTATTTATTTTATCCGAAAAACTGTCTTTTATATTGGTCATAGCAGTCAAAGACTCAAGATAAGACTTATTTAATTTTTCCAAATCATCTAATTTCTTTTGAAAGATGTCTTTTGTATTTTCTAAAATAGATTTTTCATCTTTCAAAGAAATTTTCAATTTGTCAATCAAATCTGACTTTTCAGAATTTAAATTCTTTTCAAATAATAACTTTAAGCGTAAATCATGTAAAGCAGTAATTATAACATTCATCTGAGATGAAATGAAAGTGTAATCAAAATCAGAAATTACCTCGTCTTCATCAGTGTCAGAATCATCATCTGACTGATCATCTCCAACAAAGCACATCTGAGCGATCTCGACATTTGCAGCTTCATCGTCGGAGTGATCCAGCCATAATTCTTCTTCAGTAAGAAGAGCGATTCCATTCTCTCTTTTCTCTACCAGTTCCAGTTTCTTTCGATTGTAAGTTGAGTCCCTAACTTTCTTCACTTTACACTCCTTAGATATGTGCCCCGGCTTTCCACAGTTATAGCAGGCAATAGTCTTTGGCTCGGGCACTTTGACTCTTGAACCGGAAGTGAAGCGAGAAGTGTTGGAACTCGAACGTGGTTGGAACCTTTTCTGGTAATGCTGTGAGAGAAGGATCATTGCTTTCTGCAGTGCCTCACCATCATCTTCAGTTGACCCGTCATAAGCATTATCAGACAATGCTTGTTCTGCCAGTTGTTTCGTGAGAAGAGCAACTGGGTCCACTGATTTCTTGTTCTTCTTTTCAAGCTTAGCCTTCTTCTCTAGTACAATGCTCTCATCAGTCATCAAGATCTCGTATAGTTCCTGAATCTGCATTATGGAGATCCAAACATCATTCCTCAGTCGGTGACAAGATTTGTTCCATTCAGGCTGAAGAGCATTGAGGAATTTCAGATTCGTCTCAAGCTCTGTCTTGTTCACATTTATCTTGCGCAGATCATTCAGTACTGTGCAGAATCTGTCGAAAACACTCTTCAGAGACTCAGTTTCTTTGGCTTTAAACTCCTCGAAGTTGTTCATGAAACGTGTATGTCGGAGTTGAGTTGCAACTGATGAGCCAAGCATAATCTTTTCCAACTGTGTCCACATCTGATTTGGATAATTCTTGTAATGATCAACACGGTTATATACAGAGTTTGGCAATGCTAGCATTAGGTTAGCAGATAATTCTCGATCAGCTTTCATTCTCAAAACCTCTTCGGGTGTTGCGGGAATCTCTTTGTTAGGCTTTAGGAAAGGTCCTTCAGTTAGAGACTTCATTATGTTTGCTCCATTAGTTTGACGTTCAATGAAGTTGAGGAGCCGATCTTGCCACTGAGTGAATTCGTTTTCATCTATCAGCACTGGAGGACGAGTGTCAGTACCCAATGACATCATGAGGTCATTCTTATAGAACTAAGCTTGAAAGGATAACTTGGCAGAATCCATGGCAAAAATTCAGATAAATTCTAAGTGTTGACTAAGCTTACGCAAACTTGAGGTTTGCGTGAGAAGCTAATGACACAAACTGAGATTCTCGCGAGCAGGGGAAGACGCAAACGAGATTTTGCGTGATAAGTGCAAGACGCAAACTGAGATTTGCGTGAGTAAGTGATGGCGAGAATCTAGCTTTGCTTGATCAGATTGCCGCGCAAACTAGATTTGCGTGTGGTGAGGCTGGCGAGAACAACTGTTTGCGTGACTAGAGAATAACGCAAAGTAGATTTGCGTGAGTAACCAAAGACGCAAAATTTGCTTTGCGTGACAAACTGAAGACGCAAACTTGAGTTTACGTGAGATGTTAATGAAGAGAACTTTGATGAACTCCTTGATGAACTTGTGCAAACAACGAAGAACTCGCGCAAACTGAGACGAACTCGCGCAAAGTGTGAATCTGGCGCAAGACGCTGAAACACATGAAAAATCAACACAATCGATTACAGATTAGCAAATTCAGACAATTTCTTGCACAAATAAGATCGAAAAACACTTTCTAACACATTTTAAACAAACTTTTCGATTAAAAACCACAATTTCGAAAATTCATAAACTGAACAGACGTTTTTCCAGAATCTTCAAAAATCTCAAAATCAAACCTCAAAAACTGAATTTCTTGAAAATCAATGTGAATTAAAAGTTTTCTTCTATTAAAATCGAATCCAACAAACCGATTTTCACAAAAATTCGTTCAAAAACAAGCCCAAATTTGATAAAATTCTAAAAACGAGATTTTCTTGAAAAATCAAGAAAATCAATCAAATGTTCAGATTCTTGTACAAATTCAGATACGAAAAACAAATCTCTCAATTCTCTCAAGATCTAGATTGGCTCTGATACCAATTGTGAATCCAAGATCTCTAAATCCTAGAGAGAGAAAGTAGAGAGAGAGTTCAAGGCGCAAAGTAAGGAATGTATTAGATGAGGCGTGTAAGTGTTACAAGGAACAAGGACCAAAGGGACTTAAATACCCTGGTCAGATACAACAGATAAAACCTATCTAAGTACAGAATAAGACCAAGCCTATAAATACAATGATTACTATAAAATCAGACTTAACAATAATTTCTATCTATCTTATAAAACAAACAAATATCTAGTCATGCATAATTGAACTTACAATCGTATGAGCCGCCTTTGGGTAAACGTAGATCGAAGGATCCGTGGACGGACCAGTCGCACCCGGAACAAGCTTCCTGTTGGTGCAGTGTGTAGCCTCCCAAACCTCGTCGCTGGTAGGCTCACGGCCCCATGCATCTCTCTACAATACACAACTTAAATTGTTAGTAGGTAATAAAATCATGTATATAGTACATATATTCATCAATTATATACATTTAGTCTAGTATATGATAAATTACCATGCGGTCTCGATGCATAGCGGTACTAATAGATCCAGTACAGTGTATGGATGTCATCCCCTCATACTCGGTGGCCCGATTGGTCGTATTGGCCGCAACTACACGCCAGAACGCGTCGGTGTTCCATACCTGTTAAAAAGAAGACATAAATCAATATAAATCCTTGTACAACCAGATACAAGTATTCAAAACAAAACAAACTTGCTCAATCATCTGGACCTAAAACTCACTCCGGATTCACTCTAGAGGGTGTGGCGTAAGAATCCTGTAGTCACGTCCGTTGAACTGGACACCATCAATGGCTAAAGCCTTTTCCTCGGCGAAGACACGTGCATCTCTCATCATGTCGGCGTACCTATTATTTAGGTGACGCCGGAATGCAGCTACTACGTCGGCAACCATCTCAGGAGGCCAACTATAATACAACTGCAAACACATTGTTTGGATTAAGTAAAAATAAATCCACTCAATAAGTTAAATAGAGTAAAATACCTACCCGAAATCGATCCAGCAACCGTGGATAGTGCTCATTAGGGACATCCCTAAAATGAGCCCAAGGACCATCAAACATGGACTTAAAGACGGCAATGGCCCTCCGGACTGCCGACTTGTCCTTAAACCTTCACAATTGTAAAATATACAACATAAAAAACATTAGGATCGGTTTATTATGTACTAGAATAAATAATATATCACATCTACTTACCCGCCCGCTTCAGACAACAAAAGTGGCGGTCGCTGACTCGGCTGGGGCGTCTGTGATGCCACATTCGGGCCTCTAAGCCTCGAGCCCGCTGCTCTGTCATCGGACTGGATCTGATCTAGTGTGTCGCCGGTGAACTCATCGGCCTGGGGGTCACCACACCCAGCGGAGCTGCTACTGCCCCTACCCCTGTAACTCCTACTACCCCTAGAAGGGCGTCCAGACATCTAAAAGTAGAGAATGGTTAACACAAAATGATATAAGTGTACATAAATCATAAGACCCAAAAATGTCTACATAAAAACAACAAAATAGAGAATGTTTAACACGAAAAATGTCTACATAAGAACGGCAAAATAGAGAATGTTTAACACGAAAATGTCTACATAAGAAAGACACACTAGTTATCAGACGAGTGATCAGATAACATAAGTTCGTCTTCGTTATCTTCATCATCATCCATATCTTCAAATTCTTCTTCCTCGTCGCTAGCTTCGTGATCTGATGCATCTTCCTCGCTAGCTTCGTCATTTGTGGCGACTACGTTAAGCTCCCCAGTGACAAGAGGGACGTAATCGAGGTCCTCATTTACCCAGTTGTTTGTATTATGAGTTACCCGTTCGTTGGTTTGAAAGAACGGTTGTCTATCCACGTTATCATCATCCAACACATCAATAGCCCTTTCTGCAACTTCATATATTCCACGGGCTTTGGTCTTCACAACTGCCCACCAGTCCTTTAAATCCTTACTTCCTGAAGGATAGGGTGTGTAATACACTTGTTCCGCTTGATGCTAGGACATAATAGTCCTCACCTCTGAGTCTAGACTTGTATTTGATATCAACCAACCCATGTTTATGGTCGATTCTAACTCCATCTGGACTATCAAACCATGTACACTTGAACAAAACTACAACACAATAGCCCACACCGTAATACTCCACCTCTAACACGTCGTCCAACAATCCGTAATAGTCAAACTCGGAGTCGTCATAACAAGATCCTCTCACACATACGCCACTATTATGTGTGACACGCCCAGCAACATGTGTTACCGTATGAAACTTGTAACCATTGACAAAATATCCCTTATGCGACCAAGCATATCGGCCTGGTCCACGTGCTAGGGATTTCAAATGGTCGGAGAAATTGCCTGATCCGAGCATGACCTATAAAACCACAAATAAGAAATAAAATACATATGTGTAACATTACATACGTAAATTTCATATGTTTGTACTCACGTGTTGTTCGAACCAAGTAGAAAACCTTTCATCCCGAGCTTTATCCCGTGCAACTGCATCAAGATGAGGTTCTCTTTGTCGTATCCACTCATCGAAGGTCCATTGAAAAGATCGAACTTCTTCACAATTCAACAACACATATGTGTGGATCTTGTGAATCTCGGCTTGAGTCAAGATGGTATTTTTACCCCCCTTCTCGAATAATCTACGAGATGGAACCTTGAATATGCTAAAGCGATCGTCTATTCTTGAAGAACTAGGAATATCTGGGGCAAAGTTTCTTGACTCGCGATTATGTCGAGTTTCTATCTGTGGATCAAAATACAGGGAGCAATAGGTGGAGAGTTCATTTACTAGATAAGACTCAACGATAGACCCCTCCACCCTTGCTTTGTTTCTAACAGTCCTCTTCAACGACCCAAGTTTCCTAAACAACGATTGAAATACGTGTTAGAAAATAAATGGGTAAGTATTTGAATGAAAATTATTTGAATGGCAAAGTTCATTTACCTTTCATAAAGATACATCCACCTATATTGGACCGGCCCACCATTTATGGCTTCTTGTGTCAAATGTATCACTAAGTGTTCCATAGAATCAAAGAATCCGGCCGGGAAGACTTTTTCCAACTTACACATTGTTTGAACGATACTTGTTTGCAATGGAATCAAGTCTTCTAAGTGTAACACCCTTGAGCAGATTACACGAAAGAATGTGCATAACTCCGTTATCGCATCCCATATGGGAGTCGGTATCATCCCTCGTAACACAATAGGAAGCAATCGTTGCATAAACACATGACAATCATGACTCTTGAAGCTATAAAAGCTGTAATCTGCCATGTTTACACAACCCCCAATATTTGAAGCATACCCGTCTGGAAACTTCAGTTTCTTCAACCATTCACATACTTGTTTTACTTGTTGTTTCGTCAAAGTGTACGACGACTTCGGCTTTACTACTTTATTGCCTGACGTGGCAATGTGCAACTGCGGTCGGTTGCAATAAATCTCTACATCCCTCTTTGCTTTTATATTGTCTTTCGTTTTTTATGTGTCCATGACAGTGTTAAAGAGATTCTCAAAGACGTTCTTCTCAATGTGCATGACATCCATCATGTATCATGTGATCGTTCACCATTTCTACATAACCTATTATGATCTACTACCGGAGTAGAAGATTGACCCACGTCTTGATGCCCTTCATTATGGTAATAAGTTTCACCATGTGCCCACCATGTGGTATAATCAGGCATGAAATCGTGCTTCATCAAATGCAGCCTCACGTCAGTCCTTTCTTTATAGCGTAAGTTTTGACACTTCTTACAAGGGCATCTAATACGAAGCACTATCCCATCACGTGTAGGTTTCCTTTCAACAGTCCTTTCATCGGCATAGGCATAGTCCAAAAAACTGTCCATTGCAACAATATAGTCCACGCTAAGAAACCCCCGACTGTCGTTCTTTCTATACATCCATCCTCTATCTGTCGACATATTTAACCACTACAACAAAGAAATAAGTAGTTAATCGAGATAATCAAGATAGAGGTGGTGTAATGGTTTGACTATTGAAAAGTCACACTGTAGGTTTAGATGAGCTTTGGATGACTTTAAAACCCTACGTGTAATGGTTTGACTATTTAAAAGTCAAACCGTAGGTGTCAACGAAGGTAGAAGTCTATTGAACACTACATGTAATGGTTTGCCTTCTTGAAAGTCAAACCATAGGTTTAGAGGTGTTTTGGATGACTCTAAAACTCTAAGTGTAATGGTTTGACTATTGGAAAGTCAAAACCGTAGGTTACAATCAAAGAAAGGTGTTTTGGAAAGTTTAAAACCTTACGTGTAATGGTTTGACTATTTAAAAGTCAAACCGTAGGTGTCAACGAAGTTAGAAGTCTATTGAACACTACATGTAATGGTTTGCCTTCTTGAAAGTCAAACCATAGGTTTAGAGGTGTTTTGGATGACTCTAAAACTCTAAGTGTAATGGTTTGACTATTGGAAAGTCAAAACCGTAGGTTACAATCAAAGAAAGGTGTTTTGGAAAGTTTAAAACCTTACGTGTAATGGTTTGACTATTTAAAAGTCAAACCATAGGTGTCAACGAAGTTAGAAGTCTATTGAACACTACATGTAATGGTTTGCCTTCTTGAAAGTCAAACCATAGGTTTAGAGGAGTTTTGGATGACTCTAAAACTTTAAATGTAATGGTTTGATTATTGGAAAGTCAAACATATGTTTTTTAAAATTTCGGCGGCATAACAGCTATAAAATGAATATTTCCATATATCAACCTAATGTTTGCCCAACAATTGGCAACCCAACTAAAATAAATAAATAAAATCAAGTATAATCAAATCCTAAATCATACCAAATGTTTCCATTTATCAACCTAATGTTTGTCCAATAAATGACAACCCAACTAATTAATATCACAAGTTTATCAAACCAAATCATACCAAAATATTTTCACAAAAACCAAATCATAAGCTAAACTCATACAAAAACATTATCACAAGTTTATCAAACCAAAAATGGCGTTTTCATAAGCTAAAACAACTCATATCAATTTGAATATACAATATGCTCATATCAATGTGGACAACATGTTTATAGTGTCCAAAGATGCAAATTAAAATATAGTGTCCAAAGAAAGTGTCCAAGGAACAAATTTATATACACACAAATTTATACACATATCAAGGAACTAAAGTCACATGATTTGTATTTCCACGATTTTATATACACAAGTCCCACAAATTTATACACACAAATTTGTATTTCCACAAGTCCCACAAATTTATCAAGGAACCAAAGTCATATCAAGGAACCAAAGTCACATTTCCCCCACACACAAATTTATACACACACACAAATTTATACACACAAATTTTCGTATCTAAGAAAATACACGAGTTAGGGCTCAAATTAATACCTGAAGACGGAATGTGGAGAGAAGATCGAGAGGGACGCTGGAGAGAGATCGAGAGAGATTGTGGAGAGAGATCGAGTGGGAGAGGGACTGTGGAGAGAGGGAGATGTGGTCGTTCGAGAGAGAGAGGTCGTCGCCGGTGAGATTCTATCGCCGGTGAGAGAGGTCGTGCCGGTAAGAGTCGTCGCCGGTGAGAGAGGCCACTGTGGAGAGTGAGAGGTCGCCGAGAGAGAGAGGGAGAGGTCGTCGGTGAGAGGGAGTATCGAGAGATTGAGATTGAGAGGGAGTATCGAGAGGGAGAGATGGAGCTCGAGACTGAGAGTTCGATCGAGATGGAGAAACAGACTGAAATTAGGGCTTTAAGCCCGCTTATTTTTTTTAGAAATTTCGTAAATTCACCGACGGATTTCCGACGGAAATTCCGTCGGTATTTACTGACGGATTATATCCGTCAGTGATTACCGACGGATAATTTTTTTTTATTAAATAAATTACTTTTAAATTAAAATTATATTTAAAATTATAATTATTAAATAATTTATTAATTAAATTAAAATTAATAAATAAATTATAAATTAATTTATCAAATCATATTTAAAATTATTAATTAATTTATCAAATTATATTTAAAATTATTAATTAATTTATCAAATTATATTTAAATTGACTAAAATACCCCTGAAGTAACTGGACTTAATGGAAACAATTAACGACCGTTATCTTTTCCCGTTAACTCCAGTTAGATCAGGGAACAAATGTGATCAGTTAGGCTTTAACGTACCCAGGGCTTTAAACGAATCCGGTTGGGCTTTAATGGATCTGGTTGGGCTTTAATGGATCTGGTTGGGTTTTAATGGATTTAGTTGGGCTTTAACAGATCCAGTTGGGCTTTAATGGATTCAGTGGGCTTTAACGTTCCCAGTTGGGCTTTAACGTATCCAGTTGGGCTTTAATGGATTCAGTGGGCTTTAACGTATCCAATTGGGCTTTAATGGATCCAGTTGGGCTTTAATGGACTCGGTTGGGCTTTAATATATCCAGTTGGGCTTTAAACGCATCCGGTTGGGCTTTAATGAATCTGGTTGGGCTTTAATGGATTTAGTTGGGCTTTAACGTTACCAGTTGGGCTTTAACAGATCCATTTGGGCTTTAATGGATTCAGTGGGACTTTAACGTTCCCATTTGGGCTTTAACGTATCTAGTTGGGCTTTAATGGTACATACATGATCACATACGTACTATACATGATGTACATACATACATGTACATACATACATGATCACATACATACTATACATGGTGTACATACATTCATGATCACCTACGTACATGTGTATATACATACATGATCACATATGTACATGTACATACATACACGATCACATACATACTATACATGATGTACATACATACATGATCACATACGTACATGTACATACATACATATTAAAAACATGATCACATGCATATGTACATGTACATACATACATGGTGTACATACATTCATGATCACATACGTACATGTATATATACATACATGATCACATACATACAAACATACATACATACATATATATATATATATACATACATGATCACATAAAAAATTAATATTTATTAAATTATTATATTTACCGACGGATTACCGACGGACTCTTAAATGTCGTCGGTAAGCCGTCGGTGATCCGTCAGTAATTATCCGTCTGTAATTACCGACAAATCACCGACGGACGTCAGAAAAAAATAAATATTTATTAAATTATATAAATTACCGACGGATTTGAAAATAAAAAAAAATAATTTAATATCCGTCGGTAATCCGTCGGTAAATATATACCGACGGATTACCGACGGATAGTCTATCCGTCGCAAAAATTAAATTTTCGTCGGTGATCCGTCGGTAATTACCGACGGATTGAAATCTTGGTCGGAAATAAGCAATTTTCCAGTAGTGCATTGTAGAGGGGACCATAATCACCCGTAAATAGAAATGTTATATTTATTTTTATTGGTTAAAGATATTCAAAAAATTCTAAGAACTTAATCATTTAAAATATAAAAGTTCGTTGATATTTTTCGGATTTTTTCATGACTATACCATATTAATCGGTTTTATAGGTCAAAATGATCTATTTAATCGGTTTAGAAAATACATAGATTTATTTGTTCAAAAAAATCGTCTAATAACCTAACCATTCATAATTCAATGATTTTTTTATGTATTTTTCATATATAAGTAGAAAGGTAGCAAATATTTCTTTTTGAAGTATATAGTTATAGAGGGAGGTTCAATAGAAAACTTCAAAAAAAAAAAAAAAAACTAAGGAACACCTTGATAATCGTCATCTACAATGTATTCACATGTGAATACAAGTAACTGAAACTGTTTTTTGGTTTCTATGCATTATGCACATGTGCATGTTACAAAATAATTGTATGCACATGCTGTCCAGATGGATGGTTACGGGACGTTCCTAAGTTTTTCATTTTTTTATGGTTTTTTCCCTTGAACCAGATACTGCAACAAATAAATTCTCAGGCCAAAGGCTCGTAGAACGTTTCGATGAGCTAGCAAATGTTAATGTGAAAAGTTGGTCTTCTCACAACCAAAATTTGAACTTTAGTTGATCGAAAAAAACGTGGATCGCATTCTTGTTGCTCTACTTTCCGAGTCCTTGTCATCAATGGAGTAACAGCCAAATCTCTTGCAGGTGCTGTGGGGCTGCACCAATGTGTATGCAAGAAAGAAAGATTCCACATATTGATGCTTATAAAAACCCTAATCATCCGCCATGGAATAAGCATGAAGACACACACACACATACATCATGAAGATGAACATAACCCCCATTTTTCTCTTACTTGCCATATTTCAGAGCATCAACACCATTCAAACCTCTGGATTTATCATAACAGAAGCTACTATCGTTCAGATTCGAGCAGCTTTTAAGCAGAACACCCTCACGTCAAAGGAATTAGTTCAGCTTTACATCCAGCAGATACAAAACCTCAATTCAACCTTGAGAGCTGTCATCGAACTGAACCCGGATGCAGTTCATCTAGCTGAAGTGGCTGATCAAGAGCGAAAGGCTGACGCCACCAAGTCGCATCTTCCGTTGCATGGTATCCCTATTCTGCTAAAGGATAACATCGCAACCAAGGATAAGCTTAACACGACTGCAGGATCTTACGCACTTCTAAACTCGGTAGTGCCTCGTGATGCTGGTGTTGTGAAGAAGTTGAGAGAATCTGGGGCCATTATACTTGGAAAAGCAAGCTTGAGTCAATGGTCTAATTTCAGAAGTCGTTCAGCACCTAGTGGTTGGAATGCTAGAACTGGTCAAGCAGTTGTAAGTCCCCACATTCAATTTTTTTTTCATCAATTTAGGATTCATCTTAGGAAAAAAAAAATAGTATTGTTGTTTCAATTTTGATTATTTTTCTGCATGATGATAATTTCCTTTGGTGATACCCAGTTTTCTAGTAGTGACTTTTTGTATTCCTCCAATTTCATCATTCTCACTTCTATTGTATATTCAAAGATTTCTTGAATTTGTGCAGAACCCATATGTAGCAACGGTTGATCCATGTGGTTCAAGCACTGGATCAGCCATATCCGTTGCAACGAACATGGTTACTGTATCCTTGGGTACAGAAACAGCTGGATCAATCCTGTGTCCTTCGAGTGCCAACTCGGTTGTCGGAATCAAACCCACTGTAGGCCTCACAAGCCGAGCAGGAGTCATTCCGATTTCCCCCAGACAAGACTCAGTTGGGTAAGCCTCAAGTCATTAACTTTTATAAAGAAGGGGGGGGGGGGGGGGGTCAATGAATAAATCCCATAATGCAAAATGTTATTTTGCTAACTCTTTGTTTATTCCTATACGGATTCTTGGTGAAAACAGACCGATTTGTAGGACCGTAGCAGATGCTGTGTATGTTCTTGATGCTATCGTGGGTTTCGATAACAATGATGCAGCTGCAACCACAGAAGCTTCGAAGTATATTCCAACGGGTGGTTATCTGAATCGCCTAAAATCCGATGGACTCAGAGGAAAAAGATTAGGGATAGTGAGGGCTTATCCCCTTTATGGCTTTAATAACGACGCTGTAACTTTGAACAAATTTGAGAAACATTTTACCACATTAAGGTATAAACATTTAATTATCTGCCACCATCCTTGAATACACCTTTGTGTTGATTAAACTCAACTTCGAGAATCGGCTTCTAACATTCTCATGCTTCATTTTTGTGTAAAACAAGAGCAAGTGGTGCTATTCTGGTAGATAATCTTGCAATCAACAACTTCAATCAGATCGCTTCAATGATAGTCAACGGTGTGGAAAAAGCGCTATTGGTAGAATTCAAGATCGCCCTGAATGCCTATCTAACGGAGTTAGTGACTTCGCCCATGAGATCTTTAGCAGATGTGATAGCTTTCAACAACAGATTTCCCGATTTGGTAAGTAAAGAATGGGATCATAATATTCAGTTTCATCTTTAAACATCCTTTCTAAGTCTTGAAAATATATCAGCTAGTGTATCATATGATCTATAGATCCATCAATAAATTTGTTTCTAAATTAAGAAAAACCTGTTGAAGTCCACATCGTGTACATTTTCTCCTCGGTATATGGTGGAACTTCCCTTCTCTCCTCAAGGGTTCTTTTGGACAGTAATTTAACGAGGGTTCCACATATTCTCACATAGGATCAGAGTCAAAATCTATTACTCCTCGTACTTGACACCCTAGACAATATGTACCCATCTGCAGAGGCGGATCCAGGAATTTTTTGGTATGGTGTCACAAAATAAGTCAAATTTTTTGGTCTTTCCGATGGATCCCAAGGAAGATCATTTAAATCGATTGTTGGGGATTTCCATTTGAGGGTTCTACGCGATCAGATTCGGATGCAACACTTGATATTTTTTTCTTTAAAAATTCTTTCCATCTTCAAACAATCAAGAAAAAAAATTAAGGACATTAACAAACTAACCCTAAAGTCTACAAAATTAGCTATAAATATTAACATTACAAGTAAATATCAACTAACACTAAATGTATAAAAAATTATATTAAAATATAAATTAATATATAACATAAACCTTAAGAATAGTAGATTAGTTATTAATAGACATGCAAAATAAATCAAAAAATGAATACCTTCAAGATTGGAGTTGAAGAACAGAAGAAGTGAAGAAAAGAAGTATAAACCTCAAAGATAAAAGTCATAAAAAAAAGTGGGGCATGAAGTCTTGGGGTTTTAAAAGAAGTTTGATTAATTGGCTTTTCAACTTTTTAAAACTAAAGAATACATCATGTAGTAGTGTTTCTTTTTACTTGCTTGGACTTTTCAAATCTAAAGTTTTAATATTAACCTTTAATTCTTCAAAGTTTCAATGTTTATGGTTTCACCCAAAAAAATCTATGGTTTCACATTTAAGGACCAAATGTAACTAACCTTTAACAATATTCTTTTTGTGGTTGCATGGGCTACCATAGCCCATAAGGTGCATCCGCCCATGCCCATCTGGCTCCTACTAATTAGAGGGAGCGTCAGCGCTTCAAGGGCTCTTTTGGAGAGTATTCTAATTGGGGTTCCACGTATTCTCACAACACCATTGTCTTAATTATATTGCAGGAAATGATAAAGGAATACCCACAAGACTACTTTTTGGACGCCCAGAAAACCAACGGTATAGGCAAGCCAGAGGAGGAAATATTGATGAATTTGAGGAAAGCATCAACAGATGGGTTTGAGAAGTTGATGATAGATAACAGACTAGATGCACTCATTACACCAAATGCAGACGGTTCCTTGGTTCTTGCTATTGGGGGATATCCGGGAATCACTGTTCCAGGTGGGTACGATGATAATGGTGCTCCTTATGGTATTTGTTTCGGAGGTTTAAAGGGTTCGGAGCCAACATTAATCGAGATTGCTTATGGGTTCGAACAAGCAACTAAGTACAGAAAGCCTCCTCCAAGCAAGTCATCAATACACCTATATTCCGATGCATAGTATGACAATATATGCTCTAGTGGAGTTGGTATGTTAAACTTCACAACGAATAAAATTTCTCTTTTATAAGCGAGATCAAATAAACAGCTCTTGGATTATATTTCGATTATGTGTATGTATGTATATCGAAATGAATAAATTATATAGCCATATAGGTTTCGACCCTTAGGGCATTGTAAGCATCAACTTCTTCTCTTGGTTCTTTTATTTTGGAGAATATGGTCTTTTATGATGAATGCATAAATCGTGTCAAAGATTTATCAACCAACCTAGCAGCAATTAAACCTTACAATTTGAAAAGAAGTTTTACAACCAGTAAATGATGACAAACTCCTTGTCATAGTACCAACAAATGAAGAACCAAATCTTTCGAAACTGCTATCCAAGTTTTAGCCAAATCCAACGGTTAAAGAATGTCAGACGATGATTATACGGTGATAATATCTTAAAATCAATTTTACAAACCAACCTTTTAATTATTTTTCAAATTTTTACCGGTGCAGATTGTTTAATTGACACCAGAGACAAGTCGTATAAAGATTATTGTGCCAAAAACAAAATTTAAAAACCCATATGCTTAGCAAGATGTTTATGAACATTACGAATATGTTTGACAAACATAACGAGCATGTTACAAACATTATGAACATGTTATGAAACAAATACCATGTTTGTGAATTGTGATCTCAGCATGGTATAGATACCAACTTGTACTAACAAAATTAATTAGCACCTAGTTAAGTTAGTATTCGGAGTTTGGCAGTTTGTATTGATAACTAGCTTTGTTTACCAATTATAATTAATTATATTTAGGGTCGTTTATCAAGCGCTTACTTACCGTCAAGAGTCACAACTTTCATTTTTACCTTATCACAACTTTCATTTTTACCTTATGAGTTAACATTTTCGGTCATCAAAATTGATTGATGGTAAGGGTTCATAACCCGATAAGCGCTTAACGGGTAAGAGTAAGGGGTCGTTTACCCAAATGCTTATCCAGTAAGCGCTTACCAATAAAACTCGACACACTAACTTGTTTTACCGAGTAAGATTTTAATCATCACGATGGTATCTTATACAACAATTTACCTGGTAAGCGCTTACCCGGGTAAGAGTTGTCACTCTCTCTTACCGGGTAAGACTCTTTATCCTTATCCTCGCTCTTACCGGGTAAGATCCTATCCTCTTGTCATGTTCATCCACTATGGTAAATTACCCGGTAAGCACTTACCGGGTAAGCATTTTGTAAATGACTCCTAAGACTCTCGATCCTTGTCTTCCTTCTTACCGGGTAAGATTCTCGGTTCTTTTTACGTTAACCCGGTAAGGTAATTAAATCGATAAGCACTTACCAAAGATAAGTGTTCAGTAAACTCCCCCTTAATGTTTCTTTTCTATGTTCATGCTTGTCATTTTCTCGTTTACCAAAGGTTTTTTTTGATGATAACCACTTGGGTTGTAACGTATTTTGCTTAAGACTCAGGTGATACATTGGATATCTCATTTTCCCATGTACGAATCGTTGACAAAACCCTTAGGGGGCGTTTGGTTCGCAGAATAGAATTTGATGGAATTGGAATCTATTGAAGGAATTGGAATGAAATTTGATGGAATTTAACCACACATTTGGTTGGTAGGAATTGGATGAAATTCAATTCTTTCACTTTAGGTAAGGAATGGTGAATTTCCTGATTTGTAGAATTCAATGAAATTCAAAGGATTACATCATGATCAATATGTGAACCAAATAAAGGAATTGTAATTTGGTCAAATGAATTATCTATTTTAATCCTTCCAATTTCTTCAAAATTCATGAACCAAACACCCCTTATAATGATCCAGAATTAGTGGCTGGTTGCCACTGTTAAAAGAAAAAAGTTTTCCAATGATAGGAAATGAAAATGGAAATTAAATTACTTTTCTTCCAACAAATGGTCAATCGCACTAAAGAACAAGAAGATGACGATACCGATTCTTCTGCTAATTCTCTTGTTCCAGGGTATCATCGCCACTGAAAATTCTGATTTCACCATAAAAGAGGCAACTATCCAAGAGATTCATACAGCTTTCTACCAGAACAAACTTACATCCAAGGGTTTAGTTGAGTTTTACATCGAAGAGATAAGAAAGCTCAATCCAATCTTGAGAGCTGTCATCGAACTCAACCCAGATGCAATTCGTCAAGCTGAGAAAGCTGATCAAGAGCGAAAGGCTAATGCCACCAAATCGCGTTTTGGGTTGCATGGTATCCCTATTTTGGTCAAGGATAACATTGCAACCAAGGATAAGCTTAACACGACTGCAGGATCTTACGCACTTCTTAAGTCGGTGGTTCCTCGGGATGCTGGTGTCGTCAGGAAATTGAGAGAATCTGGGGCTATTATACTTGGGAAAGCAAGCTTGAGTGAATGGGCTCATTTCAGAAGTTCCTTAGCACCTAGTGGTTGGAGTGCTAGAGCTAAACAAGCAGTTGTAAGTTCCCACCATCAATTCTTCCTCATTAAATTCAGGATTCAGCTTAGAGAAAACAATATTGCAGTTTGATTATTTCACTGTATGGTTATAATCTCCTGTGAAAACATTGATGTAGGCCAGGTGTTTGTGTAAATGCCTCAATGAGCTTAACAAAAGATGTAATCAACTGATGGTAGGCTTTAGGAGAGTACTAAAGCGATTTATCTTCCTTGTGTTTCTTCAATTCATTGCCTGTTCTGAAATTGATAAAGAAACACATCATTGTTGCACTTCTATTGGATTCAAAGATTTCTTGAATTTGTGCAGAACCCATATGTAGCAACTGTTGATCCATGTGGTTCAAGCACCGGATCAGCTATATCAGTTGCAACAAACATGGTTACAAAAAATTAACTGAAAAAATATAAGGGGCATAATTGAAAAATTCCCATTGAGCTTTTTGAAACATTTCAGTTTCAAAAAGCTAGCTTATAGCTAACTTATGGTTGCCAAACATGGACTTATCCTTTTGTAAGGGCTCGAAGAATAAATCCTAGAATCCAATGTTATCTTGTACCCGTAGAAGTGGTGATACATATTGTTTGTGCTGAATTTGTTGTAACCTTTTTGTGTCCCTTTATGTGCTCTTGCATTCCCAAAACAGACCAATATGTAGGACTGTAGCAGATGCTGTGTATGTTCTTGATGCCATTGTGGGTTTTGATAACAATGATGCAGTGGCAACCAGAAAAGCTTCAAAGTATATTCCAAAAGGTGGTTATCTGAATCACCTAAAATCTGATGGACTCAAAGGAAAGAGATTAGGGATAATGAGGGATTATCCCTATTTTGGCTTTGCTAACGACACTAAACCTTGAATAAGTTTGAGAAACATTTTTCCGTATTAAGGTAAGCATTCAAATATCTGCCACTATCCTGAAATACATCTTTTTCCTTATATTTGTATGCTGTATTTTTTATGTAAAACAAGCCAAAGTGGTGCTACGCTGGTAGAGAATCTGGAAATCATCAACTTGGATCATATCGTTTCTATGTTCAGTAGTGAGTTTACAGCAATATTGGCAGAATTCAAGATAGCTCTAAATGCCTATCAAAAGGAGCTCGTGGCTTCGCCTGTGAGATCTTTAGCAGATATAATAGCCTTCAACAAGAAATTTGCGAATTTGGTAAGTCGGTCACACCTTCATCTTCACAAAGTGGTCCATAGAGGATCCATAATATTGGGTTTTATCTTTGAACATCATATGTGTAAGTAACCTTATATTGTGTGAAGGCGTATGGAGGTGATCGCCTTCACATAAGCCGGTAAAGGTACACAATTATGTGTTGTAACCTTTACCATATTCACACAATATAACGTAACATTCACACAATATAAGGGTACCTTCACCACTTCTCCCCCCCCAAAAAAAGGAAATTGTTTCATGATCCCTAGTCTATATATATATAGATAGAGAGAGAGAGGTGGGTTCATACGAAAACATTATCTATTTAAGAAAACATGAGAACAACCGAATACATACAAAATCATATATGATTCACGCGACTTTGCCTCACGACTTAAGCCGCAGCCAAAGTCGCCCGCGTCCAGTTTTTGCCGGTTGATGTAAAATCACATATGATTTTGTACATGATTTGTTGTTTTCTTGTTCTTTTAAATAGTTAGCGTTCTTGTTAGAACCTTCCTCTCTCTCTATATATATATCCCTCTATATATATGTGTGTGTGTGTATAAGCATCCATGAATAGCTGGGTATGTTCACTATAACAAAATCAGTTTTATAAGACGCCAAATATGTCTAAATGTCCTAATAGACGGCTTTATTGCAGGAAAAGCTCAAAGAATACCCACAAGACTTCTTTTTGGCAGCTGAAGGGACCAACGGTATAAGGAAGCTAGAGAAGGAAGCATTGATGAATTTGACAAGAGCATCAAAAAATGGGTTTGAGAAGTTGATGAAAGAAAACAAATTGGATGCACTTGTAACACCATATTCAGACAGTTCCACGGTTCTTGCTATTGGGGGATATCCGGGAATCAGTGTTCCAGGTGGGTACGATAAAAATGGCGCTCCTTATGGTATTTGTTTTGGAGGTTTAAAGGGTTCAGAGCCAACTTTGATCGAGATTGCTTATTCATTTGAACAAGCAACTAAATTCAGAAAGCCCCCTCCAATGAAGGTTGTGCATACCTTTTCTTAGTCTGTCTATGAGAGGGAGTTCATGTGCTTGCATAGTAGAACCATTTGCCTATCGTAAGGGTCCATTTCACCGATACACAGGCCGTACCATCGAAGAGTGTCATACTTTGCAATGCAACAAGGTAGCATGAAACTCGCATGTGCAATCGTTGGTCAATGCCAACCTTCTGGACTTGTGATTTACAACTAGGGGTGTAAACAAGCTGAGTCGAGTCGAGTAGTAGGTTAATCGAGCCGGGCTTAAAAAATTAATACTGGGCTCGAGCTCGACTCGAGCTCGATTAACTTTTCAATGTAGGGCTCGAGCTCGAATATTTTTTGAGTTATCGAGCTCGATGCTCGTTTATGGTTCGAGCTCGCGATCGATTAACTCGTTTATCGACTTAAGCTCGATAATTTTATATTTTTATTGTATGATTAATAAATATATGAGTATGTTTGGCTCGAAAAAGAGTATATGCTCGAATGGCTCGGCTCGACTCGAAAAATTGAATCGAGTTTTCGAACGAGCTGAGTCGAACATTGGTGTTATAAAGCTCGGATCGATAAGTTAAACGAGTTCTATTTTCTGTTCGAGATCGACTCGAGCTCGAGTAGCTCGGTAAAAGCTCGACTCGTTTACACCCCTATTTACAACTATAGAATCACATATGATTTACTATAGGATCATATGTGATTAAGCGATTATCTTATTTCTTAAGTTGACCGTTTTCTCATTTGAACCCGTCCGTATATAAATACATGTGTATATTTATGTCTGTATGTGTAGACGAATAATCGTATGAGAAGTTGATCTGAACAGTTGATCACTTTTAATCAAATGCCCTCCCATGAATTGCAGCTTATAAGGGAATTGATCTGGTGCATCTCATCTTAATGTGTATTCATTTCTCATGCATCGGTTCATAATCACTTCTCACGTGTCTCATGTTAACTTGAGATAACTTGAACCAAAGGGGGGAGATTTGGAGTAGGCAAAAACGCAAAGGTTTCTTGAAAATTTGAGTTCTTGGATTTCAACTACTCAAACAGTGTTGGTCGACTGATTTGTAAGGGGTTTTGAAAAATCTTAGTTGCTAAACTTTTCTTTTTAACACAACCTGCTAAAGTTGATTCACTAGTTCCATAAACATTACGCTGATTTTTTTTTTATAATGGCTAAAACAAAAAACTAGTTTGTTTATGGTGATTTTTTCATGTGTAATAAATCTTTCTGCAAACTCCAAACATGATGCTACTGTTTCTAAAGTACAATTAGTTTATATGGTTGCAATTTTCCAATTACAACTTGAAAAATTAATGTTATGTTTGTTTGGATTAATATGAAATGTTGTTTTGAACTAATAATAATAAGTATGTAGTTATATTTGCAAAGTTATTGTTGTATTCAGATATCTGCCAAACAGTTATATTTCATTCAGAACTAAATCATACAGAGGGTTAAAATGGTAATTTGTCGTCATTCAGACTGTCCATTCAGAGCAGTTACCAAACAATCATATTCCATTCTGCATTATATCATACAGAGCCTCTTAAGCATTCTAACCACTTAACCATTATGCATCAAACCATTCAGCAACTGTCAAACAAACCCTTAGTGTTGTATGAATCCGTTCATGATAAATGAATCCGTTCCTGATGAACATTATGCATGCAGCTATCAAGAGAAGTACAAGGTGTCAAATGTTGAAATTGGGAGAGAATTAGGAGCCTTTGAAATCCATCAAGCGATTGAATCATCAAAAATCCATCGAGCAACTTAGCAATTGATCAAAACTTAAAAAACTAATAAATGACTAAAACATTATAACATTAAATGAGAATTGAGAAGTGATTAGGGACAAAACTGGAAATTTAAATCAACGTCTACCTTATTTTACTTTTTATTTTCTTTTTTAATTAAAAAACGTTTACCTCCTTAAAGTTTAAAATAAATTATCTTAAAAATTATTAATATTTTAATCAAACAAATTACATAAAAAACGAGAATTTCGTGCTCTTCGATATGATATCCATCTCGATATAGTTTTTTTTTCATTTTAATCGTTTTTACGTGAAATGTTATATATGTGTTATATTCATTATGAATATGTATGCACGTTCCCGGGTGTCCACATTCAGTATGAATAACAAAGATGAACGTTCATTCACTATTATACAACATTTGAACTTTACTCTCTCTCTCTCTCTCTCTCTATATATATATATATATATATATATATATATAATATGTTTTATGAGAATATGTTGATATTTTTTATGTTATTTTTCTTGATGACATACTGTAAAGACTAAAATACCCTTTAGCTAACGGCTAAGTGTTAATAACCGTTAGAGATAAGGACCAAATCCGGTCGTTTTTCCAAAGCATAATGACCATCTTATAATTTCAAAACTATAGACACCAAAAGTGTTATAACCACCAAGTCACGGACCAAGTTTGTAGTTTACACTTATAATAAAATGCATACAGGAGGAACTATTTTCCATTTTACATCATTATATGATTAACGTACATAATTATATATTAACTAAAATGCGTTTGTTTTTTACAAATTACTCATTATAATCCTTTTGTAAATACCTTTAAATGAACCAAATATTGAATATTTTTTGATTTAATCATATTATTAAATATCATAAATATACATAATCTTTTTACAAATTATTTTTAAATTACAATTTGTACCTTTATAGTTATTTATTTAATTCGTATTATATTTCTTACACTTTCATTCCTTATTTTACACATTTATCTTATTAAGATACATAATCATATATTAATTAGAATACGTTATGCCATTATAATCCTCTCGTCAAGACTTTCAAAATGAACTCAATATTGAATATTTTGGATTTAATTATGGTGTCATAAATATGGTAGGGTATAAAACGAAAAATGAAAAAGCAAATAAAGTAAAGAAATTAAATAAAAATTTATAATCAAAGTTTACTTATGGTTTAAATCATTTAAACAACTCAACCCAATTACGGTGATTTGAAAAATCTCAATTCAACCCAACCCGTTACAAAGTGTTGTGTATTGGGTTGGGTTGACGGATTGCCATCATTATTTTAAATAAGTATATGTATTCGATTTTGGTGGGTTAGAAATATTGTCAATCGTTCGATTTAATCTTATAGATATAATCAGGGGGACGGTTGTGTGGGCTACTAGGGGCCTGCCCTTGTGGTTTATAAACTTGCAAGAAGCGGCTATGATTTCTATAGTGTAAAAAAAATTATTTGGGCCCTGCCATAAGTCAGTCCAACCCACATTATATAAGGAAGTCCAAAATTAAATCCAGTCCACTTAAATTGGAAGGGAGAAGTCCATCTCCATCAGACTTAAGAGTTAAGACTCCATTGAGACATCAAAGTTACGTTCAAAAATCAAACCTCAATCGAAGTCTGACTGTTGCGATTGCAATTTGCTGAACTGCAGTACTTCAGCGATTCATCGAAGTCCGGACGCCGGCGACTCAGGCATTCAATCGATGACGACTCAGGCACTTAACTCAACCAGTCGTCGACTCCCCTGCTCCTCCTCCTGTCTCTCGGTAGTTGGTAAGCCGTAAGCAGTAAGCTCCTGCAGTAGGCAGTAGCAGTACCCTGTACTCCATGTCTGATGTCTGAACTATGATCTCTCCATAGAATTTTTTGGCTTTAGCCGGTTAGGGTTAGCCCTCTCTGATCTCTAAGACTCTAACTCTGCAGTCTATATTACAGATTTGCAGTAGTCAATGGAAGAGGAACCAAATCAGGGACGAAATTGTAACACCCTCAAATTTGGAAAGAACAACTAATTTAAAATTTTCAATTATACATCAAATAAGGATAAAATATATTCTACTAATCATCACTTGAGTCACCTCAATTAGAATTCTAGATTTAACTTTAACAAATAATAGGTCAAGTCTTGTATAAAGACTAATCAAAGGCGGTTGTTACTAAAACCCAATAACAGTTGCTATCTCCAAAAGTGCGGAAGGTTTCATCGAGATACTCTCTCGTGCAGGACTAGCACTCATCTCACCACGAAGTCTCTAGCAATAATCCTCAACCAAACCTGATGAACATGCCAACAAATAAAAATGTTAGACTAACGCCTAATGAGTTCAAGAGTTTTCAACATGAAACAAATATATTTGTTAAAAGGAAAGAATGCAGTTTAAATCATAATTTTTCAAAAGGATTTACTTTAAATATTAAACGACACATTTTCCAATAGCACATACCTTTAAAACCAAGCAACCCAACATAAACATTATTTCGTAAAACAACTTCAACCCTAAACTTGTAACACCCTAAATTTTAGAGGAATTTAAAATTTCAAAAATTTGCCAATATGACGGCTATAAATGGAGAAAACCTGAATAACCTGTTAATGACATTTTAACCAAAATATACCATCCCGGAAAACGGGGAACAAAGTACGACGCTTACAACCCAAAGAAATAATTAAAGTTAATTTCAGCAACCTACTAATCTAGGTACAATTAGATCTAGATTAAATTCGGGTGTTGAAATTTTACTACTCCAAAAGTATACCAAGACTAAGTCGGGTGTGCGTCTCTATATCCTCCAAAAATGTTACTATTCTTCGAACTCTCTCTCCGCTCAAGCCTGAGGAGTCCCACCGCTAGTATGACCTCTTGGGTTAACGGGGGAGACCTGCTTACTAACGCAAGTAACGAAACACAAAAGTAAGTCACTTGACAAGTTAGTAAAACCAATACACATAATAAGTACACGCAAGGGATGTTAGGCTCGGTGACTTTAAACGTACACCTATGGAAAGTCAACTTCAACCACATAGGGTCCTTACGTTGCAATCCTCATCCAATATCGTATACTAGCACATAGGAATTATAACCCAATCCGATGCCTAAACGTACCTCAATTTGGAAAACGAGCGTTCCATCATTGGACAAAATGATACAAACAAGTTTGGGGTCATGACGCCCAAATGCAACCATTTATGCATGTACATATATAAGAAGCTAATCATTAATACTTAACAATTTGATTGCCATCAAAATATATAACCAAGAGTCCAAGTAATTTCATACGTAGATCCAAGGAGATTCCAACACATTACCATTGCATAGTATTTCCACAGGTACATACATATATATACTCTTATTTATTCAAATATCCATTCTATAAATATTCATCAACCTTTCAAAATCTTAATTTGTGACCTTAAGCATATAAACATGAGAGCAAAGGAAACGTGCCTCTAATGCATCATTTCACAAGTAAATCCAAGATATAAACTCATTTCCTTGAAAACCATGCTTATCCAAATAAACCCTAAAAACCTCCAAAATTAGGGTTTTGGTGAAAATTCACCCAACTCAAGAAATTAAAATGGAGATGATTAGTAGGTTAAAATCCATAGTTACACATGTATAAAGTTTGTAAGGTAGGATGAACTCACCATATGGGGTTATATTTTAAAACCCTAGAATACCAAGAACTAGTGATGATGAGTTGAGACTAGAACTTTGAGGAGACTTGAACCTTCAACAATGAATGCTTTAATAATACCTAGATTATCATCAATGGTCAAGAGATTTGGTTGGTAGAATGAATTAATGACAATGAAAGGTTTGGAGATGGAACTTACCAAGTCTTGAGAGAGAAAAACGTGGCCCTAAACTTCCCAAATCTGATTTTCTTGATACCAAAAACGAGCTGCACCTAATAAATAGCCATGTTGCCCACATGCAACTGTGACCAGGGCAAGGTCGCTAGTCATAGTCGCCTGGGTCTAGGCCCTTCTGTTTGATCCTTACGACAGTGCCCCGCGATAGTGACCCAGTGTCATAGTCAGTGTCATAGTCGCGGGCGTAGTCGTTGTCCTCCACCACCATTCTATACATGCCAGGCGATTGTGACTAAGTGTCACTGTCGCCGACACAATCGCTGGTAGTGTACCCGGCATCGTTTTCCTTTGTCCAGCCTTATTCGAGTCCAAAATGTCGGTGAAACAAGCTAAGGTAAAACATCATGCCACACACCCAAGTCCAAAAGGGCACCATCTCATTAAATTCCAAGGTTTTAATATGAATTTTTCGGGTGTTACAAAACTCACCCAAAACGTGAATAGAAAATGAACTCCCAATTTATAAAAATGCGGATAAAAACTTTATTTCCCGAAACACCCAAAACACGGGCGAGGCATAATACTCAACCCATAAATCTTGAATAACAACCATATATGCAAACGTCACCGAAAACATGGATAATAAAATAACACAATTTAATACCCAAATAACACCTTCCGGTGACGGGGGACACCCGATTCCGTTGTACGTGGCGGAACACAAAGTTAAGCCACATAGCCACGTTGTCGAACTACACCTCAGATCGTAACTGTATTGCCTACTCTGCCAAGATACACCTCCAGTCGGACTGTATTCCAAGCCTTAAAAACACCGTATCCTCTATTGCCTGCTCTGTCGAGCTTCACCTCAAGGATACGCGATCCTATTGCCTATTCGTTCTCTAGTGGAGTTTTATCCTCAAGGTACTCATTCGACCCCTAGTGCATACTCCCTAGCATTCAAGATAGGAGCCTCAACTCCTTACTTGATAACTCATGATGTCTAACCCTCGTGCACAAGAATTAGAACATCAAATCACAAAACTCATGGTCCCGAAGTACAACCCATAAAAGTTTCCTCTCCGTAAAACAACCAGGACAACAACAATGCCAACACGACATAATTCCCAAGGTGAGAATATCAAGACTCATCACATTTAAATATGTCTGACTTACATGCCTATGGATCCAATGCATTACAGTCTAAACACATATCTCCAAATGAATGACACACACTCAAAACATGTATTCTCCAAAATAAAGTGAAAAAAATGCAACTCCCACCAAAGTACCACATTAAGTTATTAAAGTCGGACAAGCATCCTCAAGACGCAACACAGACGAAAACCGAGCTTTAAGCCCAAAATCAAGTGACCATAAGTTAAAATCCCCAAAATGCAATAAAATGCAACGACCAAAGTTTATGCAGACACATGCTCCAAAATACACGAATAAACTCCAATACATTTTAGAGTTAGGCAAATCATTTTCCAAATGAGTTTATACCACTTATCTTTTCAAAACGACCCATAACACAAAAATCAACCATTTCTCCAAAACGCACACTAAAAGTGCATTTATACTAAAAGGATTTCATTTCATAAAATGGATCATTAAAATACCAATGCTCAAGCTTCTTTTATCAAAATTCCCAAAATCACAAATGTGGGCGTTTTACTAGTTTATAAAGTTAGACACTTCAAATAATCAAAACTCATCAAATAACTCAATAGTTAATAATTTAGTATAAAACATATTAAACATTGAAATATTGACATTTTGGCATGTACACCGTTTTCACAAAATCAACTTGAACTCACCTTGTTGGATTTAGGCTAAATCTAGACTTTTCCCAACTTGAGCTCCTTTGAAGAAATTCGAATCTTCAAGTCAAAACTCCCAAAAACCTAGATTCATAAATTTCCAACCATAAATACATGCATCCAAACACTTATAATCATTCCCCAAACATTTTACATCCAAGTCCCCAAATTTGGCCAAAACCCTAATTTGACCTAATTTCTCCAAAATCATCAAAACCGAAATTTGAGAAACCAATCACTAGGAAATCATTAATGGGGCATTTATAACTTATAATAAGGTTTAGAAATGAAGAGGATAAACATACCACTTAGGTTGTAATAACCGGGTTTAAAGTTAATAAACTTAAAGTTGGGGGTGAAAAGTGGTTTTAATCCTTAGTTAAGGGGGCTATGTGTAACAAGGTATTAAAAAGGGTTTTGTCTAGGGATCCCATCATTTACTCTGTTGGCGGCTGGAGAAGTTAAAGGCAGGGCGATTGAGGACGATTTGGGGAAGAAGAAGAAGAGTTAGAATTCTGCAAGCAAATTTCTCTAAGGTAAGATTCTAAATCCCTTTTTCTTTAGCAAGTTCATAAAATAGGATAATTGCCTCCTTAATGTTTGAAGTTCTGATTTAATATGAATCTAGGTTGGGGATGAATGGCTCCTTATGTTCCATCTAGTTGATTAATAGTAATCGGTTTAAGCAATGGGAAGATCAAGGGAAGGTTATTGTTTTAATTATATGGGAGTAGAAATCGATTGGTTACATTCAAGTCTTTGCGTTCAAAGTTTGGGGCTGTTCGATAACCCCAGAATCGCCTTCGGCGAGAATGGCAACCGGGGTGAGGGTGGGAACCGGTCGACCCCAGGAGGTGGGGGACCGGGGTGAGGTGAGAGACCTCGGTCGAAGGGACCTCGATCGAAGGGAGAACCCGGGCGGGGGAAAGCCCGGTCGAAGAGACCTCGTGCCATGACCCCGGGAGTCAGGGGAGACTGGGGGGGAGTCCGGGGATCGGGGTTTGTCGGGGGTGTTGCACAGTAGCCTTATTTAGGACGTTTAAAGAATTTAAGGCTCGTTGAGTGATGTGTCTTATCGGTTTCGTCGGTATCATCGTAGGTTATAAGATCGATAGTTCGCGGGTTTCCTTAGCAAGGACCACAGGTGAGTTTTTCATAACTAAAGTTGTTTATGACTTTGAAAGCTAATTTATACATGCGAGTTGTTTCATTTAAATGCTTTATCGTACTAAAACAGTTTGTTTTGCGTAGAAGTTATTCTAAAGCACAATTTGCTTTACGTGAGCTTTATACATGCGAGTTTTTATTGTAAGTGTGGTTTAAGCTTTTAAATTGTTAACTTAATGTATGCATACATTGTTGTGAGCGGCCAAAGTCGGGGGGGGGGGGGGGGTGTCCCGCCTGTGCTCATACCGTGGGGTGTGTCCCGTTTATGCTATATGGGGGTGTGTCCTATCTAAGGCAGTATGAGCCAGACACGCTGTCACTTTTAGTAACGGTAGTGTGTGCCGGAAGGGAGTTTATAATATGGTTTATGTTTACAAAGCTGAATGGGTTGATTTATGTTAATCTTTCTGAAAATTGTGGCTGAACTACGTTTTGAGGGATCTCACTAGACCTTTGGTCTAACCCTCGCTCTTTCAAAAATTAAAAACCTTTTTCAGGTCATCGAGATATAGGCAGCTCAGCCAAGGGTAAAGAGAAGGTTTGATCGAGTACCGGAATAGAAGACCTCCTGTTAGTTTTGTTTCGATAATCTCAGTTGTAATAGGTTGCCTGTTTGCAAACCGGGAGTACTTTAAATTAATGATTGTTGTCTTGGGCCGTTTTGGCGGAAGTTTTTCCTTATTTTAATAGACTGCTTTAATGTTTAAGTATTGGGTTGTTATATAGTTTTTGGTAAAAATACCTAGAAAACCCAAAATGAAGCTTGAGGTTGAAGATGAAAATGGAGCCTCTTGATCCTAACTTCCAATCCTTAACTTGATGATAGAACACCTTAAAATCTCAAGAAATGGCTCCAAAATGAGTTAGGGTTTGTGAGGGAAGGAGGAGAAACTATTTGGGAGAGAAAGGGAGAAGTTTAGATGTGAGAAATGAGAAAAATGGCTTAAATCCCGATTTTAACAGCCTTCACTCCCCCTGGTGCGACAATGACATGCGACTATGACAAGGTCATTGTCGCGCGTCATAGTCACACACTTTGTGCTACATTGACACGCAAATATGACACGGTCATTGTCGCATGTCATAGTCGCACCAAGTGTACCGTGGGCGTTCCAACTTGTGCGACTATGACATTGTCATAGTCGTTGTTCATTGTAGCCGGACCCTTTCCAAGCCCCAAAACCCGACTTTTTCAACGCCAACACTTCCGATACTCTTAGGGACTTTAAATAATGCTTTCCCAACATAAATTCCACCATTTCCAAGTTGTAAAAACGTCCGGGTGACATTTACTTACCGAAAATTACGGATGTTACAGAAATCCTCCCAATCCAAATAAAATCCCAAGTTTTTTAACTTCATCTTCATCAAACAACTTTCCTAACAACCCCTAAATCATAGGTTTTTTTCCATTTTCTATTTGCTCATAATCTCATTACTTGTTTGAGTTTGAATTTTTTTGATTAGTTAGGTTTAATTTTATTTGAAATTATTTGATTAATTGATTAGCTAGGTTTAACTTTATTTGAAAATGTTTGATTATTTGATTAACTAGGTTTAACTTTATTTGAAATTGTTTGATTACTTACTTATTTTGGTTGGATTTTAATTTGTTTTGATGCATCTCTATGTGGTATGCCTCTATGATATGAAATGTCTACTTTAGGACTTTACTCTTTACGTTATTCACTTGTTTGAATTGTTGATAGAACTAGGGGTGAGCATAACCCGCCCAACCCGAAAAAACCGACCCGACCCGACCCGAAAAAGAAGGAAAACCCCGAACCCGAAACACCCGAACCCGAATTTGACCGAACCGAATGGCATTATCGGATAATATAGAATCGGGTTGGGTACCCAAAACCCAGACCCGACCCGACCCGAATATCCGAATTTAATTTGAATTCATTTTTTTTATTTCTAAATACTTAAATCTGTTATCTGATTCCATATTTCCAATTTTCCATCGACCTAAATCAACCTAAATACTAAATCTGATTCCATATTTCCATCGCCATCGACCTAAATCGACCGTCGTTTCGTTCCATCGTTCGTCGTTCTCCATCGAGGCATCAACCATCGTCCATCGTTCGTCGTTCTCCATCAACCATCGTCCATCGTGGTTCTCCATCAACCATCGACGATTCATCGCCCATCCCCATCGTCGTCTATTCCATCGCCATCGACCATCGACGATCGTATCTGAGCCCTGAGCCGACACCCTAGTCCCTACAAGGCTAAAACCCTCGCAAGTCGCAAGTCGCACATCACTCCAGAAGCATCTCATTTCCCCACTTCGGCACTTCCCCCTCGATTACTCCTCTCTCTGACTCACACTGACGATCTCCATCTCTAAGGTACGATATGGAAATTTAATTCTAATCTTCAATTTCTCTTCTTCTTTCTCTACAAATATTGAAATATATAGGAATTTCCTTCATTTCACTTTCTCTGTAAATTCCACTATAAACTGGAAATATATGCACAGATGCACTGGTTTTCACTCACTTTTCAGTTTACTCGTAGATATGTTAACTAATTTAGATTCATTTAGCTTTCAATATGGAGTTATTTCAAAGCTTTGTTGCCTTTGCATTTTATAAAGTTTGTTTGAAATCATAGTTGCATGGAATCGAAGGTAATACAAGTAACCATCCAACCTAGCTATATAAGATTGTATAAAAAAATATCTTTTTAGCTTTGATCCTTAAGCACTTATCATTATAATGTTAACTGTTCTGTTAATTGTTAAGTGACAGAAATGAACACCTTAATTCATTATAATGTCCAAGTTCTATTAACTGTTAAGTGACTGCAGTCTGCAGTAGGGCTGTTCATCGGTTGACATCCAATGGATGTGAGCCCAACCGAACCGATCCAATCATCTAATGGATGTTGGATTTTTCCAACCGAACCGATCCAGTCATCCATTGGATGTTGGATTTTTCCAATCCAATGGATGATTGGATCGGTTCGGTTCGGTTCCATCCATTGGATATTCTTATTGTGGATCCAACCAATATTAATCGGATTGGATCGAATCGGATCCATCCGACATCCAATGGATGATCGGATCAGATCCATCCAATGTTTTAAATCCAATTCACAACAAATCACATGATATTCCAAAAAAAGTTTATTTCATCCATTCAAAACTAATGCTAAAAAGTAAAAACATACTACTAGTAGCTACCAAGTTTCACCCATACGTGATAATGATATTGACCAATAAAAGTCCTATTGAAACGTGGAAACATTAAACAAGTAACAAGACCGCAACAACTCAATCCATTCTGATTTCTCCATCTCCAACCAACATTTCTACAAAATTATAAAGTGTAAAACAAATTATTATATTAGTATCTGATGACTTGACACTTATAAAATGAACTTCAAGATATATATATATATATATATATATATATTATACTTACCAACTTCCAAGTTATTATATAAATCAAAGATGCACCAACAGTAGCACTAATCCACTAACAGTGAGTGAGTCATAGATCACTGTTGTTTAACAGCTTGGAAACTTTCAGGAGGTTATCATATGAACCAGGTTTGACTAATACTCATTTTTTCTCTCAATTCAACACAAATTTTGGTATAATAAATAACAGTAGCACACCCCTGTTCTCATTTTTCTTATTATTAACTTATTATATAAATCAATCCTTTTTTTTGCATTAACAGCAACATACCCCTGTTCTCTACTTCTAACTTCTCTATGACAACAAATGCAAATAAATGCATTTGTCTTACAATAGCATATTTTATCCCATAAAGGACAAAATATAGAGAACTAATTAGTATTCATAGAAATAATTAAAATCAGAAACAAACTAGTTAGCTAAAGCTTTAAGTTTTAACTTTTAACAACTTACCGAGCTTGAAGTATAAGCCGTTTTAGAGAGTTGTTAATCGAGAGGAGAGAGTAGAGAGTAGAGAGCTGCTAATCGAACTTGGGAGGGTAGAGGGATGCTAATCGCCAACTTGGGAGTGGTCGATGGTGGTGCTGGCCTTGCGATGGTGGCGGTGCTACTGCTACACACGGTGGTGCGATGAGCCGATGATGGAGACCAAGGGATAAGAGTATGAGAGATACAGAGAGTTTAGAGTTTTGAGACTTTTAGGGTTTCTGTCTTAGAGCAACCGCCGAGTTACTATTTGATTTTGAGTTTGAAATGAAATTTGGTTCGATGTAATGGAGTAGTGGTGGTAACATACTGCCGCTCACATATTGTTAAAATTTTGAAGTTTTAAGTTAATTAAATAAACTTTTAAATATATAAATAAACAATATATATTTATATTAATTACTAATTCGTCGGTTTTTATTGGATGGTACCTCGGTTCGGTTCGGTCGGTTTTTTACTGGATGGTATATCGGTTCGGTTCGGTCGGTTGTCGTCGGTTCTGGATTGTCATCCAAGAATCGACCGATCCGAATTGGATGTTGAAATTTTCGATCCGATCCTATCCAATTACAATTGGATATCCAATCTTTGTCGGTCGGTTCTAATTGGATCAGTTGACTTTCTGCACACCCCTAGTCTGCAGACTCCTTTAAACTGCCTGATTTCTTATTGACGTTTTTTTCTTCTTCTTTCAGTTCCTTTCTTTCTTCATGTTAGTATATTATGTATATATATGGTATTGACGTATTGTATATAATTCAGGGACTAGATTTCTAATTAGTTTATAGTTAAGATAGATACAACACCTTGTTTCCTTGTATTGTTTTTCAATTTTATAATTCAGGGAATAGATTTCCAATATGACATCTTGTATCATTTAATTCTATTATCTACAAGCATGAGATTTATATGTATAAGTTAAAAAATGTTGTTTTAATCTTGTTTGACTTTACACATTACAGTTTTTACATTATTGAATATGTCTCAATCTCAAGCCGAGAGTAGTGCAACTGTACCCCCTGAACCAAAGAAGCGTAAAGCTACAGAAACAAGATCTCAGGTATGGGATCATTTTGAAAAAATCTTAAGCCCGGAAGGTAATTTGGTCAAAGGGATGTGCAAATACTGTGAGAAAACATATGCGGCCGACCCGAAAAAGTATGGCATGTCCTCATTAAAGAATCACTCGATTGCATGCCTTAAGAACCCACATGTCAAAGAAACTAGACAATCCATGTTGGCATTTGGTAGGGGTGAAAGTAATGAAAGTGTTTTAACCAAGTGGGTGTTTAATCAAGAGAATGTTAGGAAAGCAATGACTAAGATGATCATCATAGATGAATTACCGTTCAAATTTCTAGAGGGTAGGGGGTTTAGAGGTTTGATGCAAGAAGCTTGTCCTATGTTTAAAACACTGTCTAGATGGACGGTTAATAGGGACATATTTGCCATCTATTTAGAAGAGCAAAATAGTCTTAAAAAGTTTTTTAAGGAATACTCCCAACGTGTTAGCTTGACCACCGATACTTTGACATCCGTGCAACGGATCAATTATATGTGCATAACTGCACATTATATTGATGACCAATGGAAGTTGAACAAAAAAATAATATCTTTTGTGCCAATTCAATCACACAAAGGGGATGCAATAGCCAAAGCTTTAGAGGTTTGTTTGGTTGAGTGGGGCATAAAAAACATAATGACCATCACCGTAGACAATGCATCTAGTAACGATGTTGCCCTAGTGTTTTTGAAAAGCAAACTAGTATCTTGGGGGTGTTCATCTGTAAGAGATCAATCCTTGCATATGAGATGCATTGCACATATTCTGAATTTGGTTGTCCAAGATGGGTTGAAGATGGCTGACTTGGCACTTAAGAAGCTTAGGGATACTGTGAGGTGGGTAAGGGGCTCTCCGGCTAGATTGGCCAAGTTTAGGGAACTTGCTACTTTACCTGGTGTTGAAGAAAGAAGCTCTCTCTGTCTTGATGTTCCTACTTGGTGGAACTCAACATATATGATGCTCAGGAATGCCATTCCTTATCGATACGTGTTTGAAGCTTATGACGGCCATGATGCATCTTTCAAGATAGATCTAGGTGATTCTGTGCTTGCGGAGTATGATTGGGTGTATTAAGAGAGCTTTGTTACCCTTTTGAAGACCTTTTATGAGATGACTATTCGGATCTCAGGCTCTCTTTATGTCACTTCTAATTCTTACCTGACTGAGATATGTGACTTGGGGTTCTCGCTTACGGAGATGATTGCTTCTACGAATCTGACTGAAAAGGTACAATTTGGCTTACTTTATTAGTCCTAATTTACAACGTACTACACTTTCATATAGTTCTGTAACTCTTTTGATTTTTCTATAAACAGAATATGGGACAAAAAATGAAGGATAAATTTGAAAAATATTGGGATGATGCGGAGAAGATGAATTTGGTAATTTTCTTTGCCAACATTATGGATCCAAGAGATAAAGTGGAGTACATGCCATCCCAGTTCGATTAGTTATTTGGTGAAGAAAAGGGTGAGGCATGTTTTAGAAAGGTAAAATCCCAACTCACTACCTTATTTGAAGATTATGTGCAACAATATTCCGAACCTTCTCATTCTCATTCTCATTCTCAATCTCAATCTCAATCTCAATCTCAATCTCAATCTCAATCTCAATCTCAATCTCAATCTCAATCTCAATCTCAATCTCAATCTCAATCTCAATCTCAATCTCAATCTCAATCTCAATCTCAAACCGAATCGCAATCTCAATCGGGAAAAAGGTCTTCCCCCTCTTGTAAGATCACAATCCAAGTTTAAAAGTTTGTTGAGGAAACAAAAACTTAAAAGTGGGGCTTTAGATGGCAAAAGGAGTGAGCTTGATGTTTACCTAGGTGAGGCAATTGTAGATGATAATGGGGAGGAATTTGATTTGTTGATGTGGTGGAAACTGAATAGTGCACGATTTCCCATTCTTTCAAAACTTGCAAGAGATATCCTCGACGTACCCATTTCCACAGTTGCGTCCGAATCAACGTTTAGTACAGGTGGTAGGGTTTTGGATAAATTTAGGAGTTCTCTAACTCCTAAAATAGTTGAAGCACTTATCTGTGCCCAAGATTGGTTAAGGGGTCCTAGTGAACCGATTGCGGTGGAAGAAAATTTGGAGGACGTTGAGAAGTTTGAGAAAGGTACGACATTACTTTATGAGTTAGTTATTATCTGTAAATTATAATTACGACATTAGTTTATAACTATAAGTTATCATTACGTGCATAAATTGATAATTTAAGAGTTGGAACTTCTTCTACTAGTTGTGAAGATAGTCCTAGTACTGGTACACATGCATCTGATTTTGGGGGATTTGTAGAAGTTGATGTTGATCCATGAATATGATTGAGAAAGGTACTTTAAATTTTACATTATAAATGATTTTTATGATTCATGATTTGTTATTTTTTATTTTATATGATTCAAAATTTTAAATGAAGTTGGTGTTACTTGTTAGTTGGTCACTTGGTTGGAGCTTGGAACTTAGAAGTAGAAGTTGGAACTTGGACGTGGATGGGAGGGGTAGACGGTTGATCATGGAAATTGGTAAGCGAAAATCAAATATTTTGGACTTTGGTAAGTAATGGTACTTTGGTTTTTTGTATGGTTGTTTGTTATTTGTTTCAAACTTTCAATTGAATTGGTAGATATACCATAGTTTGGTACTTTGGTTTTTGGTATGGTTGTTCAGTTCTTTGTTTCAAACTTTCAAACAATTGAATATTTGAATTAGTAGATAAGTAGTTTGGTACTTTGGTAATTTAGACTTTGATAACTTTGTAGTTTAGTCTTTTAGATGTAGTTTCCCACTTGGTATTTCAGTCTTTTAGATGTAATTTAGACTTTGATAACTTTGGTTCATTGTTGTTTGTATTTTGTAATGTTATTGTTTGTATTTTGTAATGTTGTATTTTGTAATTTTGTATTTTGTAATATTTTGTAATGTTGTTTGTTTGTTTAGGTTCATTGTTGTTTGTATTTTTTGTAATGTTGTTTTGGTTCATTGTAAGTATTAACAGGCCCAAAAAAATAAGCCCAAATCAGGCCCAAAACCCGACCTACTCGAACCGACCCACCCGAACCCGAGCCACCCGAACTGTGTTCAGTCGGGTTTCAGGGTTTCCCTTCCCACCCGAATATCCGATCGGGTTTAGGGTTTCGGGACCCGATCCGACCCGACCCGACCGATGCACCCCCCTAGATAGAACATAGACATTAGACAATTAGAAATTAGAAGTAGATTTTTTGGCAAAGAAGTTACTGAAGATGAAAACCCAATCTACTATTCATGGGATTTTTAAAAGAAAGCATGTTAGTTCTCTTCTCAATCTCAAGATCCCAAAGAAACAACAAATATAGATAATACCCCTACATCTAGTGTTCCAACTACCGAGTTTTAAAGCTTGTTCAAGTTTTGTATTTTTGAAATTATATATTATTATTAGGCCTGCCCTGCGGTTTTAGAGCTTGTGTTCTGCCCCTGGATATAATAAATAGGTAAAATCAAATTATTGATACACAAGTACGTACAACAAATGTAAATATATACATATAGGGGGAAGTTATTTTGTTAACCATCATATTCATATTAACTTTGTTAACCCTCTTCAACCAATAGGAAGCCATGTTGAGTCTTGGTTTAATATATAGGTCTAAAAAATATATGAGGGCATTATTGGAATATTTTATTTTGTTAATTATAGCATTCATTTAAGTAGGAGTTACAATTCTATAATCTCTAATTTTAGCCATATTTTTAAATTTTAAAAATGAGTTAAGATACATGTTTGAATTTTTCAAAATTTACCAACAAGGATTGACGAAATGGGTTTACATAACCAACAAGAATTAATGTTTGGTAAAATCGGTGTTGAGCATGAACATACCCAAGAAGATTTGACGAAAATTGTTACGAATATGAGGGATTTTAACGATGAATTTCGTGGAGTCGATGTAGAGGGTCGTTCGACAATGATAACAACGATAGATAAAGATGATGAGACGCAGTTCAATAATGTCGTTGATACGGAAAGTCCCATCAAAAGAGTTGAAAACGTCGAATCCAATCGAAATGATTGTATGGATCAAGTTTTTATATGTGTGAGGAAGATTATGATTTCATAGTTAGGTTCATGTTTATCCTATGCCATGATTTCTTAGTATGGGATGTTAGCCTTAATGAACATGTATGCACAATAAAGATGAAACTGGACTTTTATTTATGTAGTTGTTTGTGGAATGTTCATCCGAATCATGAACATTAATGAACATAAATTTTGTATTAAAATATGAACACATATGAATCATGAATAATTATTGGTGTTCATATGAACACATTCGGATCACGAGTAAATCTTGGGTTTCTTGTGTGCATGACAACCATGAACACATTTGTGTTTTTTAGTAACGGATGTTAACATATTTATCTTATGCCATGATTTCTTAGTAAGAGATGTTAGCATGTGATAGCCTATGCCATGAACACTAATAGGTAGTGTTCGTTCATGTTCATAAATATAGTTCAATATATTCACCATGGTTCATATAGTCTGGAGTTTTCATATGACCATGATTGTTCATGGTTCGTACGGTTTCATGATTGAACCAAAAGAATATGCAATCTGTAGTGCTCATGAACATGCAAATTTTAGTATCATGGTTCATAATTGTTCATATAGTTATCTAGGAATAACAGTCAATAGTGATTGACCGTTATATGTGTTCACTATATTTTTTCATATTGCATGATCATTCTTGTTCATAATTTCCTTTGGTTTTGATTAACAAACACGTCGGTTTCGAATTTGGGTTAATTAATACGCGGGGGTTACAAATTGAAAAAAATATTTTTCTTCCCCAAATACCCTCAAACACCATTGTTCAATATATTAATTACTCCTTTCACCTTTTTAAAATTAATTTAATTAACTTTGATTAATCTAGGCCATTCATTCTAAGATCAAGGGTTATAAATTGGTTAATAAGGTTAGTACAAAAATTTGGGTTAACAAAATAACTCAACCCTATATATATATATGTGTGTGTGTGTGTGTACATATTTATATAATTATATATTGCTTAGTTTCATACATTTTTATGTATAATTTAATCTAATGTTTTGTTTCTATTAAATTTCCGAAAGATAACAACATATAAATGAAGAATGAGAATTAAGCAAAAAAATGGAGAAAATTGTGCTCCAAAAATGACCAAAAAACAAGAATGAGGCTCAAACTAAGTAAATATCAACAAAAACTTTGTATTGTATAAGTATACAAATAAATTTTATAAAAATTATATAATTATTTGTAACACCCGGTATTTTCGCAAAGTAAGTTTCCGTTCTTCGTTGGTCATTTCTCCGTCTTCCGTTTATCTTTTTGGGTGATTTATGTTGTACCTTCGAGCCTTGAATCGACCCATGCGAGAATCGTGAGTTTTGGACATTTTTGGGCTTCTATACAAGTGGTGCAATTGTGCCACGCAATAGTGACAGTGTCACTATCGCAGGGATGGTTCTACCTACAATCCGCGCGATTGTGGCGATAGTGACAATGTCACTATCGCTCGTTGGGCACTGTCGCGAGCGGGGTCAGGGCCATATATTGGACAGCTCCGAAATTATCTCATTTTATCTGGTTTGGGGCTACTTTCTATGCGATTTTCCTCTCTGATTTTGGTAAGGTTCCATCTCCCTCTTTCCTCCCTCTTCATTTACTCATTCAACAACTCAACCCTAGTGTTCTTGGTGAAGAACCTCATCTTCAAATGCAAGTTTCATTCTCCATTCTTAGGGTTCCTTAGCTCTCATCTACCTCATTGATTGCTAGTAGTTTGGTGCTTCATCAAAGGATTCAAGTTTGAGCATTTATTCACCACCTCCATTGTCATCTTCTCCAAATGATCAAATCTAGGGTTTTGGGTTTTCTTCAAAAACCCACTTGGTGAGTTTATACTACCATTTTCCAAACCTTATACATGTCAAAACATATATTTTAAACTCCTATATATCTCCTTGGTTTTGGATTTATGATTATCACATTTTGACCTAACTTGAGTTTTGGGAGATTTTAGGGTTCTTACTATATTTTTGCTAAAAGGAAGGGTTTCATTTGTTATGTAATAAAATAAAGTACTACTTGCACATTTTTGGTGAGGTACTTGAAAGAATGTATATAATCTCATTTTATTATTTTCATTCTTATCAGCAGTTAAACATGGAAAGGGATATTTAGAAAGATATGTTATTGTGAACTATTTGTTTAACTATAGTAGGCCACAAATGAAATTGTGACAAGTCTAGACTATACTAGTGGATCCATTGGTATTGAGTCGGCTTATATTTTGAGACGTTTTCCCCTTGTAGCTAGTGGAGACATTTGATCCTCGGAGGCCACTTGATACGGTTATGTGGGACCGGTTAGTAGCCATGGATCATAATGTAATCCTAGTGAACGAGTATGACTTGGTTTCCTTGGGTGCCCTCCCCCACATCTTAGTACGGACCGACGTTGTTCGTGGCCATGGATTCCAAGTATTTAGCTCATAACTCGGATTGTGACTTACTTTTGTGTTCCGCTACAATCCTTGGTAAATCGGGTATCCCCCGTCATCGCAAGATGAATTTTGGACCGAACAGTCCTTATGTGGCAAAGATTTCAATTGTTAACTAAACTTTCTTGAAAAGATTTCCTTTCATTACAATTGGCAATGTTTCTTTAAATATATAATTTGTATGTTCTCACTAGGCTTTAAGCCTAACATTTTTTCTCAAATGATGTGTATAACAGGTTTCTTTAGCGGTGGGTTGCCAAAGGTTTGAGCGACGAACGTGGGCTTGAGGCATTTTTGAGATGATTAGTTTATAATCCAAGATCTCTAAATCTTAGAGAGAGAAAGTAGAGAGAGACAATAGAAAGCGCAAAGTGTAATCTCTTAGAAAGTATGCGTGAGTTCTTACAAGACACAAAAACCAAAGGGACTTAAATACCCTTGGTCAATACTACACAGTATATGACACTAAACATTGTATTAGACCAAGCCTATAAATACAATGATTACTATAAAATCAGACTTAACAATCTCCCCCTTAGTAATCATTGGCGCTGTGGTCTTCAAAATCAATCTTCTAAATCAGCATGGACCATCTAAGCGACTTTGCGAAGAAGCTTCTTGACTTAAAAAAATTTTCTTCTCATCATCGTTTAAACTCAGTTGTCTTTGCTGCCTTAACAAGACTGGACCAGTTTGAATAAACATGAAGGAACAATTGGTTCATCAGCTTGTGCTCTAGACGACACACCTCTTTTTAAAAGAACTTGAAGAATCAGTGGTGGTCGGAGCTGGAACAACAAAAGACAAGTATAGCTGAGAAAAAAATAGAATCTTGAACGAATCTTGATCAGCAGATAGACATTTGAACTCTTTGTCTCTTTAACATCTCCTTAACTTCTCCCCCTCATGACCTTGATGATCTGGATCAACTTGGTCATGCAAATGTTGGAGACGAGACATCTTAAGATCTGCAAAATCAAAAATAAAAAAGAAGAGAGAGGGTTTGCGCAACATGTTGGTGACGCAAAGTGAGGTTTGAGCTAGACGAAGGTGGCGCAAAGTGAGGTTTGCGCTACCAACAGTTGGCGCAAAGCTGACTTAAACTCAGAAAATTTACCTGATAAACTCTTTAACTCCCCCTACACAAATGCACTAAATTTAACAATTCAATTTAGCATTCATATAGAAAATCAGATACTCCCCCTCAAAAACAAATATGATCATTAAGAAAATTCTCCATTTTCACTCCCCCTTGAATAATGCACAGACCCAGTCATAAAGATATGAGAACACAAAAATGAAAACATCAATGTAGAAAGAAAAATATACTGAATAAGTATTTTGAAACAACTAAATATATAAAATTTAAACACTAAACAAATAAAATTCTAATCAGTAAAATATCACAAATTTATCAATCAGTTGAAATCAAATGTATGTTGTTGGATACAAATACAAGTTTCATTGCATATCAAGTTCAAACATGTTCAGTTTCAAAAACTTTCATCAATCTATTCAGTGTGCTCGCATGAGAACTTCGATTAGCTTCAAGAAAATGCAATTCTAAAAATATAATAGAGAACTTTGCATGTATTCACACTAAGCCATCAAGAATTCAGACTTTCATAAATTTATAGGTTTAATGCAACTCAAACATATCACCAAGTATCATGAGATGTGTGCTCATTGGCATCTTTTAAGCTTGTGCACTATAGCATCTTTACATGAGTGTGCTCTTTGGCATCTTTTAAGCTTGTGCACTTTGGCATCTTTTTAATCAAAAAGTTTATTAAGTAAAGAACATGTCGTAAACGTAACTTTCTATTTGACCCTATTGCAGGATTTGGGTCAGCCGCTCCCAGACCAGTTGGCCTTAGGGGACTAGGTGTCAAGCACCCCTTGGAACTTACTTTCCCAGATCAAAAAGGCTACATCGACATATCCTAAACCCATTCATACCGGTAGAACATGACTTTCGATCTGGTTCTATAGAAGGATTTGGGTTCGATCACTCCCAGACCAATTGACCTTAGGGGACCAGATGACAAGCATCCCACGGAACTTACTTTCCCAAACCAGAAAGGTCACAGGTACAAACTTTTAAACTTAGAGATTTCTGTATTTTCGAAATATAAAATTCATCTCAATCACTCAGTTTTACATCTAAGTGTTTAGCCCATATTTTCATTACAATCCATAATTCAGACTTTTTAGGATTTCCAAGCATTGTAAACTATAAATATTCCGAATCACATATCTTTAAAGCAGAATACACAAGTTACAAACATGTTGCTGACTTTTCGAAATTTGTTAGACTTGAAAGTTGAACATATAAAACTTTAATATAAACAAAACAACTTGAAAATTTATCCGAGACACACATTTTATTCAACAAAAAGAAAATCTGTAAAACTTTTACTTTATAGATTAAAAGTTGTAAAGATTTAAACTTTTAAATTCAAATGTCGAGTTTAAAAATTTAAGACAAAAGTAAAGAATTCGGCAAATTGATATTTAGTTGGAACAAAAGAAAATTCAATAATATTATCTTCCACATACTGTAAAACGAATTTGTGTCTCAAAAGAAAAAATTTGGGTTGTACAAATTCAGGTTTTGGATGAATTTGCTCAGATTCTTAAAAACAAGAGAAAACTGGAACAACATCATGATCAGAGATAAAATGCAGCGGAATAAAGTAGATGCACTTACAATTTCTCATTTAGTTAGAAGCTAAAAGCTTTGAAGTACGAGTCCTAAACTGATTATGTTTAGAAGTCGTCATGGAAGTACGGGTTCTGAGCTGAAGTACTCAGAAGCCAAGTTTCTCTTACTCCCCCTTGACATTTGATGCCTGCAACTTAGAATCAATCGGAAATTTTGGTACCCACTTGTATTTGGGCCCATGAAAGTTAGTTGTAGTTCGTATGGGGAAATATTTGTTAGATTTGACACGATAAGCACGAGAGAAATGATCAGAATGATGAACATAAGAATCAGTAGAAGAAAAAGCATAATCATCAGAACTAGAATCAGAGGAAGAACATGAGACATGTTTTGAAATTCGAATCATTTGCTTTATAGAGTATTTTGAAATTTTATTACAAGAAGCAAATGAATCACTTTTATAGAATTTGTCCTACACATCTATCCTCATCAGTCTGAGATTCATCCGATGTCCGCTTCACCCTTCAGATCTGTCTTGAAGATGTGCTCAAAGTCCTATCTATATAATTTGAATCGGAAGAATTAGAATTGTCAGAAATGACTTGATCTTGTTTCTTTGACTTCTTTGACTTCTTTGACCTTGTTCTTTTAAACTTTGGTTTATAATAATCATCATTGAGCGTAAAAGAATCATCAAGAATTTTCGTTTTAATAAGTGAATCCGAAGAAGCAATTTTACCTAAGGTACCCATCTGATCAATCAATACATCTGAACTAACCTCGGAGTCAGAAAAATTTTGAGAAAGGTTTTCAGATTTTAGAAATTCCTTTTTATTTTCTTGAAAATCAGAAGAAAGGCCTGAAACAGAATCTTGTTTTTGAGAAAATAATTTTTCTTCAAAACTTGAAGTGAAAAACGAAAAAATTACATTTGTTTCAATTTTTCTTTGAAAAATATGATCTTCTATTTTATCTTCAAGATCAATGATTTTGCTTTCTAGCACTAACGGAGGAATATAGCTCTTAGAATCATACGAAACTGGAGATATATTTTCTTTATTAGTGTTAGTATGACAAATATCAAAATAATCATCAGATACTGAAGATTTAATAGGAGATTTTTCATTTAAACTTTTTCGGCCTTTCCTTAATTTTTCAGGAAAATATTTAGCATTTTCTCTCGTATAAACAAAAAAACTTTCTTTTTCTTATTATTCATCCCTTTCTCATTTTCTATTTCTAACACTTGCTTTTCATTCATCCAATGAATTTTAAATTGAGGAGCATATTGAGCAAGAGTTAGATAATCGTAATTATATAAAGTAGGGGATTTTTTAATAGCACTGTTTAAACAATGAGGATTTTCAAAACCAAGTCCCCATTTTTCTTTTATAGACTCATAACTCCTCGGTTTATTCAAATAAATAGTTTGTTCAGATTGATTCCTTCGATATAATTTTTCTTCCAACTCATTTATTTTAGACGAAAAATTATCTTTTAAACTGGTCATTTCGGTCAAAGATTCAAGATAAGACTTATTTGATTTTTCCAAATCATCTAATTTCTTTTGAAAGATTTCTTTAGTATGAACCAAAATAGATTTTTCATCTTTCAAAGAAATTTTCAATTTGTCAATCAAATCTGACTTTTCTGAATTTAAATTCTTTTTAGATATAAACTTCGAGCGAAGATCAGATAAAGCAGTTATAATAATGGTCATCTGAGACAAAATGAAGTTGTAATCAAACTCAGAAATTACCTCATCTTCATCAGTATCATCATCTGACTGATCATCTCCGATTAAACACATTTGAGCAATCTCCACATTTTCAGCTTCATCATCGGAGTGATCAAACCAGTACTCCTTTTCTACGAGCAAAGCTGTTCCGTTCTCTCTTTTCTCGGCAAGTTCCATTTTCTTCCGATAGTATGCCGAATCCCGAACCTTCTTCACTCTACACTCCTTAGCTATGTGACCCGACTTACCACAGTTGTAACAGGCAGCAGCTGTCTTTGGCTCGGGCACTTTGACTTTAGACTCAGAAGTGAAGCGAAGAAGCGAAAATTGTTGGAACCCGACCGAGGTTGGAACTTTTTCTGATAATGTTGTGAGAGAAGGATCATTGCTTTCTGAAGAGTCTTGCCATCATCATCAGTAGCCCCGTTGTAAGCATTATCAGACGATGCTTGATCAGCCAGTTGACTTGTTAGAAGAGCAACCGGGTCCACTGTCTTCTTGTTTTTCTTTTCAATTTTGGCCTTCTTCTCAGTGACTATGCATTCATCAGTCATCAGAATCTCGTACAGCTCTTGGATTTGCATTGAAGATATCCTGACATCATTCCTCAAGCGATGACAAGATTTGTTCCATTCCGGTTGAAGTGCATTGAGGAATTTCAGATTTGTTTCCAGCTCAGTCTTTTCCACTTTAATTTTTCTCAGATCATTAATCACAGTGCAAAATCTGTCAAAGATAACCTTCAGAGATTCATTGTCCTTTGCCTTAAATTCCTCAAAATTATTCATGAAACGTGTCTGACGTATTTGAGTAGCAACTGATGACCCAAGCATGATCTTTTCTAATTGAGTCCACATCATATTTGGATCATGCTTGAAACAATCAATTTGATTGTAAATAGAGTTAGGCAGTGCTAGCATCAAATTGGACTTTGCTTCTCGATCGGCTTTTTCGCGTGTAATTTCTTCAGCAGTCAAAGGAGTGTCATTTTTAGGTCTGATGAACGGTCCTTCAAAAAATGACTTCATCATATTTTCTCCATTAGCCTCATGCTCAATGAAATTAATGAACCGATCTTGCCACTGAGTGAACTCATCGTCATTGATTAAAACTGGTGGACGAGTACCTGTTCCCAATTCCATCATGAGATCACTCTTGTAAAACTGAGCTTGAAAAGCAAACTTGGCAGAATCCATGGAGACAGAAAAAATTTCTAAGTCTGGACTGAACTGGTGCAAACTAGAGGTTTGCGTGAGAGTAAGCTGGCGCAAATGAAGATTTGCGTGAACTGTGGGTGACGCAAACTAGGTTTTGCGTGAGAAGCCAATGGTGCAAACTGAGTTTGCGTGAGAAGAATTTGTCGAGAACTATACTTCACACTTCGAACTGATGATGAAAACCTGACTTAGTGTGAGACTTGGGTGGCGAGAACTTTACTTTGCGCGATACTTAGAAGACGCAAGACTTGCTTTGCATGAAGCTTTGGTGACGCAAAGCTTTCTTTACGTTAGACTAAGGAGACGCAATCCTTGACTTTGCTCGATTAACTCTGAACTTATCAAGACGCACTGGCGCAAATAAGATGAACTCGCGCAAACCACGAACGAACTCGCGCAAAGATGAGATCTGGCGCAAAGGGATAAGAAACTCAGATTTCTTCCAAGAATCTATTACAAAACTGATTTTTAATGAAAATTTCTTGCACAAAAATGTTTGAAAACACCTTTTCAACACTTTGTGACAAACAATTTCAATTAAAAACCATAAAATCGAAAAAATCGAGATGTCAACAGAATCGTGAAATATGTTTTCCAGAAAATTCAAAAATCTCAAAATCGACAATTAAAACTTGTTTTTCTTCCAAATCGATGTGAATCAAAAGATTTTACAACCAAAAACGGATTCAACAAACCAATTCGCAAAGAAATTTGATCACAAACAAGTCCAAATTTGATGAAAAAAATCCAAAAACGAGATTTTCTTGAAAAATTCAAGAAAATCGATCAAATTTTCAGATTAAATCACAAATTCAGATTATGAAAAACGAATCTCTCAATTCTCTCAGATTTAGATTTGCTCTGATACCAATTGATAATCCAAGTTCTCTAAATCTTAGAGAGAGAGAGTAGAGAGAGAGACAATAGAAAGCGCAAAGTGTAATCTCTTAGAAAGTATGCGTGAGTTCTTACAAGACACAAAAACCAAAGGGACTTAAATACCCTTGGTCAATACTACACAATATATGACACTAAACACTGTATTAGACCAAGCCTATAAATACAATGATTACTATAAAATCAGACTTAACATTAGTATTTGGCGTTGGGCATTTAATTAAGTCCATTCTTTTGGGGATTTTGGGTTGACAACCGATGTAATCTAGATAGTTTATGCTTAGATTAGTTTGTTGTTGATTTCCAATATCCATTTACATGCTTTTGTAAATGCTTTATACATTTATCATTTTGGGTGGTTTATTCCAAATACAAACGTCATATTGCCAAATTTTCAAATTTTAAATTACTCTAAATTTTAGGATGTTACATTATTAAAATAATATATAATAATAAAAGTTATTTTTAATTTGTTTTAACTTTAAAAATATTATTAAATTTATAGTATTAAAAATATGTATTTTAGTTAATGTATTATTAAATAATTAATATGATTAAGATATAAAATAGAAATAGAAAATAGAAAAGTAAGGAAAATAATAGAGGAATATCAAAATGTTAAGAATAATAAATAAATAAATAAATATAAGGGTTAAACGGTAGTGGATTTTATACGTGTGACATTGGTGACCACTTTGTACACCTACCGAGTAAACGGTAGTGGATTTTTATTCGTACGACTAATTGTTATAAAGATTTTGTATTTAGAGGATTTATAAAATTTCAATTTGGCATAGTAGTTTGAAAATCCTTGAACTCATTAGAGCTATAGATGCTAACCCTCTTGTGATAGAGGTCGTGATTAAGGACTAAAGGAGTCCTCGGAGATTGAAATGTAGGAAGACCTGACTTATGGTTAGTTTCAAATTTTGGGTTTCAGTTTCATGAACTGGTTCACGCATGAATAATTGAGGTATCAGATTATAAATCCCCCTGTTATTTAAGTGGCGATCTTTTCGTTTCGGTGATCTTCGTGTTAAGGCATTATGTGGGTGCTTACATATTCTTGGTTTTGAATTGTTGGGGGTTGTTGTTTGGCACCATGTATGTGTTGGTGGTGTGCCATCTTGGCAAATCGTCAGGAATAAAGAAGAGGTTGTGGTTCGTTCGTTAGAGGCGTATGGTTTGGAATTTTATTGCCATATCAAGTGTCAATTTAATTCGTCATTAGAGACTGGCACAGTGCAAACCTTTAATGAAATAATTGTTGACATACCCAAGTTGCAGTATAGGCATTTTGAGGATAGGTGTCGACACTTGGTTTTGAGGACAATACCCATTGGGGTGCTTCAGTGCACTTTCGTTGAATTTGGTATGCCTGCAAGTTAAGAGGTAACCTTAAGGATGCTAGAGGCAGGCAATTAGGGATCGATCATTAGTAATTCTGTAAACAACGAGGTTTCGCTGACTTGGCAACCAATGCTTGACTGCATTATGGGAATTGGGTAACCATGGAGTTTGGGATCATCGACTATCTATAGAGTGTAATGGTACGTTTCTGGATGAAACATCATATCAATGCTTTGATCTATGGAAGTTTTGGGAGCCCTTGTAGAGGCCGTGTCTGTGTAAGCATGGAGGAACATATTTAAGATTTTGTTGGATCGGACCAAACTAGTTGTTAGGAAATTTTGTCAAAGGAAGGACGATGAATCTTTGGTGGTGATGTTTATAGGAGAAACTTGGTGAGAATGCCGAGGCAGACTTTAAGTACAAATCGATTATTGAGGAGGTCTTGATGTGTCAGAATTAGAAGTACCGTTTTCGTAACAGCAATGGGTGACCAACTTAATAAGTTTATACAGATTCCTTCACCACTCGGGCAAGGTCAACATGGTTACGAGTGCTCGGAATTGAAAGGAGTATGGACAAGCGATGGTTTGATTCCTTCTGTAAATATGGTTGCATTTTGGAGGCAAGGAAAGAATATAACGTCACTCCATAAAAGATTATTAGAAGTGTTTAAGGACAAAGTTTACTTTGGGGGTATCCTTGGTGGAAATGGTTAACTAAGGTCGTAAGCTACTCTTGAGGTGATAAGTGCAACCTAAGGTTGGGAGGCAATTGAGATCTTAATGATAGGAAAATGATTTAATAAGGATCCGATGTTCTTTTCGTCATCGATAAGGTAAATCGAACATTGAGATCGGGTGCGTGGTGACCTGTTATGAGGAATATGGTGCCAACCGTAGCCGGGACATAATCGGTTTCGTACATTGGGTAAGGTTTCGTGAAGGTATTCCTTTGGATAGGGAATCTATTGGTCTCACTAAATGTGATAATGGGTGTTTGGTTGGTGCCATATTTCGACGACGAAATCTCTTTTAAGGTTGGGAGGATTGTAACACCCGTAAATTCTAAAGCAACGACCAACGATCGGTCAAGGAAACGATCACCGGACGGCCAAGAGAAACAGTCGGGTAACGGCTCAGCACGAGGCGCGGGGAGGCGTGACCTGCAGCACGCACGGCTTGGCCCGTGGCCTCAAGTCGCGGCCTTAGTCACTGTAAGTGTGTCAGTTAGTGGCCCGGGTGGCTTGGCCCGCGACTTGAAGTCGCGGCCAAGGCCGCGGGGAAGGTCTGGGAGATTCAAATCCCATTCTTTAGGGGTTTCTCCCATTTTCACCCCCTCTCCATTTCTCTTCTTCTTGGAGCGATTTTGGGAGCTCCAATATCAGTTTTGGGAGCATATTGGAGTGAATCTACCATAAAGAGATCAAGATTTGTGTTTTGGAAGCTTGAGTTTGGAAAGTAGGAAGATCTCATGGAAGTGGGTTGTTGGAGAGGTTAAAGATGTGAATGTGGTAAGTTTCTTGTGTATTTCATTTTCTTATATAAGGATCTTTGTAGATCTAAAGAGTTTTTACTTATTGGTGATCCATTTCCTTAGATTTGGAGAAATGAGTTATTTGGAAACCCTAACTCATTGTGGAAGATGACTGTTGATGGTGAAAACTTTATTCTTAGAGGCTCAGAATTTGGGTTTGAAATCTAGGTTTAACTTAACCTAGCAAGGTGAGTTCAAGTTGATTTGTGAAAACGTTGTACATGTCAAAATGTCCATTTTAAAGCATTTATGTGGTTTACATGAAATTATCAACTGTTGGGTTATTTGATGGATATTGATTATTTGAGGTGTTTGACTTAATAAAATTTGTAAAACACTCACATTAGGGCATTTTGATAAATAAGTCATGCATGAAAGCGTTTCAATGATTTATTGCATAAATGAAGATTAATTGGGTCAAAGTACATTTTGGTGTTTGTTGGAAATGTGTATCATTTATGTAATGGGACGTTTTGAAGGAACGAATGTGTGATTTCTTTGATTTTGGTTATTCCTGACCTGGGGAACATTTTAGAAATGGTAAACCTTTTAGTTTTGGGCTGAAGTCCAATTGTGATTTGAGAGACAAAAGATTTTTGGGAAAATACGTATTTTGGTTTTGTAAGCATATTGGCTCTCGTGTTTTAGCGAAACGTCTACTAAGCCTTTTGGGGCTTGATTTGTACTCGGTTGAGTCTTTGGAACATTTGTTCAGTTTTGGTAGCTCGTTAAGGAGCCTTGGACGTATGGTGTACATAGTTGCATATTAATACATGTTTTGAATGCGTTAGTTCATTCGTTTGAGTCATGTAACGTTTTACACTGTAAGGCATTGGATCCATAGGCATATGAGTAAGTCAGTTGGTTAGTTGGGGACTTTATCCCCGTTTTGGGACTGGAAATTGTTTATGGCTAGCGGGAGCTCGAGGTATAGATCGTAGGTGGTTGAACTCGATAACCGTGTAACCTTTATTGAAGGGCTCGAGGTATAGATCGTGGGTGGTTGAACTCGATGCCCGTTTGTAATCCAGTCTGGTTACTCATCGTGGAATTTAGTGTCCGCGTTTGAAGTCTAGTGAGTGATCCCCAAGTCATGTTTTTATGTAAGCTTGCGGTGGTGCCCATTGTGAGCCGGATACGGGGAATTGTGGCTTTTGTGGTGACACTCATATAAAGGTCGAGTAGATACTAGAGACATTTGGGTATCTTGCGGTGGTTGCTCGGTTGGGAGCCGTATACGGGGATCCATGGCTTTATGTGAAGCTCGAGAACATTGATAAGTGGCTTAACTTTGTGTGCCAGCCACTTTCGATAGAATTCGGGTATCCCCCGTCACCGAAAGGTGTTGTTTTTGGGTATTGAGTTTTATTATCCAAGTTTTCGGTAACGTGTTGTATAAATGGATTTTTATCCATGATTTATGGGTTGAGTATTATGCCCCACTTGTGTTTTGGGTGTTTCGGGATATAAAGTTTTAACCGCATTTTCATAAATGAAGAGTTCGACTTCTATTCATGTTTTGAGTGAGTTTTAGGTTGAAATTAATTTACGAAAGAACGTTTTATATTGGGATTTTTGTCCTTGAAGTAGTGTGGATTTGAAAACGTTTATATTGGTGTTTCCTTGCCTAAAATGCATATTATTGGAAAATGAGTCGTTTTCATTTTGGAGACATATCAAATTGAAAGATTATGATTTAAATTGCATTACTTTTTTTCAACGATATCTTTATTCATGTTGAAAACTCTTGAACTCACTAGGCGTTAGCCTAACCTTTTTATTTGTCAGCATGTGCAACAGTTTCCGGTTGGGAATAGTTCTAGTGACACTGTGCAGAGAGGAGCGCTAGTTCTGTGCTCGAGAAGTGGTTACCTTAGTGAAGTCTTCCGCATTTGTTTCGGGAAGAGCAACTTATAGTTGGGATTAAGTAACACCCGATTTTCGTTTGGTCCTTGTATAAGACTGGAGTTTATACTTGTTGAGGTCAAATAGAGAATTTCATTTTGGAGATTTATTTTTTGCTTGATGTAATATCGAAATTTTAATTAGTTGCTCTTACCAAATTTGAGGGTGTTACAATTAACAATTGTAACGAAGCTGATGTTGAGGTTGTCTTAGTTTGTTCAAAATTTCTGAGCTTTAACTGTTCTTTACCATATATTTATTTCTCATGTGGCTGTTAAAGATGTAACATAAATGAATGTTAAATACTCTTTCAGTAGCTAAAGAGCATTTGAGGATAGTTGGGTTGTGCTTTTCCAAGTAGATGGTCCACTTTTATATCCTTATATTGATGGATTGAAATTAAAAGATACAAAAGCATTGGTCTTATTGGTTTTAAGGTTAATGCTTCAATTGGTATGATGAAGTTGAGTGGTGTAGCCAAGGTTGGTGCAATAAAGTTGATTTCTTGATGTACCTCAAGAACGTGTGGAGGTTGTTTGTATTGGAAATTTTAATTTGGGAAATTACATTAACATAGTTTTAGAGGGTTATAGCGGTAGCACCTTTATTAAAAAAGGATAGTTAATTTTAGGGTCAAAAGATTACTTCTTTTACAAAAAAATTTAAAAAATGTATGAAACATACTTTGTAAAAGGAAATAATATAGATTATAATTATGAATAAAAAACTAAATTGTATTCACCAACAATTTTTTAACTAACCAAATTTATATTTTGGTGAAAATTTGGCTTGACCAAGAGCAACTCCAACCCACACTAAAACTCTAAACCTAACACTTTGTGTACATATACAGTTATAAAACTCTTTCAATCACACTAAAATTCTCTCATCTAAAATCGTCATCTCACATCCTTTTGTCAGAGATGAGCAGTTAAACGTCAAATATGATGATCACTTTGACAAAAAGTCATTTTGCCGATTTGTATGCCGGTTCGTTGGAGTGATTTAGCCGGTAAAACTCTATTTTTGCCGATGGGGTGAAGATGCTAAAAGTGAGGATCCGTGAGTTATTGGTACCACACCGGATAATTTCCTTACATTTCACCCTTAACATTACGAAATGCATGCAAATGTAATTAAAAACTCCACAGATTGCATATTCATATATAAAGCTAATCAAATAAAATAATTTATATCTAAAATACTTTTAATACATTCATTACATTTTATTAGTTATCATTTAATGAATTATGTTTTTAACTTTAACTTGTTTGCAAGCCTTTTAACTATATATGCGCGGCCCCAGACACTAGTATAAAATAAAAATGAAGTATATACATAATAGGAAAATGTTATAGTATTATGATTATATATATATATATATATATGTTTACATTATTGTGGTTGCGTGTTTTCTTATAATGAAAAACAAATATTTTGTAACGGAAATATAATATTTTAAATATTGTTATTAAAAACTAAAATTAACTAATAAATAATCGTATATAATCATGTATAATTTTCAAATTATTAAAATCATCATGACATTGCGCTAAAAATTAATGTCATTTGACTCTATGAAAGTAATTGTTATAATAAAAGTTAGATAATGTGATTATTGTTTTTAATATAATTAAGCCGACAGATATATGGTTGACTTTTTTGAAATTATTAATCAAATCCATTATAATCATAGTTCATAGAAGTGTATATGTTTATATATACCTTGTTTTTTATATAGTGTGTATATATATAGCACAACTAGATGGTTCGTAAGTCATAAATGTCAAAAATGGAAGCACGGTTTATATTTGCATCATTGCTTGTGCTCTTCACTGCCACCTCGACGGCAGTGAACGGAAAATATTACTCCGACAGCTACATCATTAATGCTCCGACGACCATGAAGAAAACCCATCTCCACTTCTTCTTCCACGACACGCTCTCCGGCGACAACCCTTCCTCCGTTCTTGTAGCAAAACCAAATGGCACGGTGGTCGAAGAAGGAAACGTAGGCCCTTTTGGGGCTGTTTACGTGTTCGATGACTCGCTAACAGATGGACCTGACCTGAATTCATCAAAGGTTATTGGTAATGCACGTGGACTCTATGCCTCAACTAGTCGTGGGTCGGACTTGACGTTGTTGTTGAGTAGTGATTTTGAGTTTACGAGTGGCGAGTTTAATGGGAGTTCCATAAGTGTGTTTTCAAGGGATCCGTTGGTGGTGGAGAAGGAGGTGGCGGTGGTCGGCGGTCGAGGCAAGTTCAAGATGGCTAAGGGGTTTATATTGCTCAAGGCCATTTACCTTAATGCTACAAATGGTGATGCCATTCTTGAATGCCATGCCACCATTTTTCATCAATAAAAGAATGAAATAATGTCAAGGTTAGGGTTAGGGTTAGAAATGTGGAAAACCCTACCTACCTACTGATGTTAATTTGGATCAAAGATTGATGTTGTCAATAAAAAGAATTTCAGTGATTTTATTGCATAAAAATGTGGGTTTGAATTTTTAATTTCTTATTATGAATTATTCAAAATTTCATAAAAGAAAGCTCGGTTTTATTTAAATGTCGTTGCTTGTGAATATTTTTGGTAAACGTTTTCTAAGAAAAAATTTGAGAAACGGTTGGATTAATGGGTACAAATTTGCCTTCTATTAATTTATGTGACTAAGCTAGTTTGTTTTATGATTCACATGTAATACATAGATGTAAGACTCAAATCTAAAATACATTTTCTAACTACTTAAAAAACCAAATCAAAGCGGACAAATCTAATATATTTATCTCATTCGGAACCAGTAAAGGCTGGGATAAAATGTATGTAGATCATTCATCTGACTCATGAGTCTTCCTGACTTGACTTCGTTCCGCATAGGCCAGCCACATGGATTAAGCAATTTGTTTAACTTCTTTTTTCATAATTCTATAGATCAGTAAATGTAATCGTGTATATATATATATATAGAGAGAGAGAGAGAGGAGGTTCAAGGGAAAACCTTAAAAAAACGGAAAACTGAAAAACACTCAAGTGCATACAGGTAAATTATGTTGTTTTTTTGGTTTTTATGCACAAGTGCATAATATGCACGTATGCATATCACAAAATTATCTGTATGCACAAATGCATATCGTCCAAATGAAGGGCTATCAAGGTGTTCTTCAATTTTCTGTTTTTTTGAGGTTTTCCTTTGAACCTAACCCTATATCACGACATCAAATGTCACTTAGGCAACAAATGAAAAATGTTGCTTAAGAGGAGTTTATATGTTGCCTAAGGCTTAGGCAACATGCCTATGTTGCCTAAGCAATGTTGCCTTATCAATGTTGCATAAGAACTTAGGCAACATAGGCAAACATCGTATGTTGCTTAAGCGGACTCCTTAAGCAACACACAACAGATTATGTTGCCTATGAAAAAAACATATGTTGCACCCAGCAAACACTAAGGCAACATTAGATTTATGCATGTGTTGCCTAAGATATCAACTTAGAGAACATACTCTATTTACGTATGTTGCCTTTGAACTTTGATTAAAAAATTAAAATAACATAATATTTTCACTTAGGCAACATTTATAGATAAGTTGCCTAGGATGTTTTATATATAAAAAAAAATATTACTGTTCATTTTGTGCACCACTCGTAAACAAACAAACTCGTGTGAATCGGCAAACAACTCCAATTACCAAACAAAACTAATAAATTCAATAATTGAAATATAACGTTTTTCCTAAATACGTACAAAAATAAGCAACAAGTTCGAAAACATTAAATAAAAATCAACCTAAAGCATTGTTCGTCGGGGTTGTTGTGTTGGAGTTTGCATCACTAGCACCACCGCACATATGCATCAAAGATTCTATCATTTTTCTTTGCTCGGCGGCTTCCTTTTTTTGTTCGGCGGCTTCCTTTTTTACCTCCTCTTGTGCCTCTTTTAGTAAGGGAATCTCCTCGTCGCGTTCGGCAAGTTGTCGCCGCAAATCATCCTCGTTAACCGTACACACCGACATACGGGTTCCCTTCGCCGGACCTCTCATCCTCGGAGCTCGAACCGCCAAGCTACCCATACCTCGAACAACCGTCCCTACCGACGGACCAACAATTTGCTCAATTATTGATATTTCTTCCTCGATTGGGCAACGCATTGGAGTCACGATAGAATCTGAAGTGTTGTCAAAATCATTCTTTATCTTCTCAATTGCTTCCTCAACAAGTCTCTATAAATACGATTCAAGCAATTATTAACATATATTACGTTTAAAACATCATTAGATATTAGATATTAGATATTAGATAACGAACACCCAAAGGGAAAATCAAACATCATTAGATATTAAAAAGGATAAGCATGTTTAGTAAATATTATGTAAGACATGACTCCCAAACAATATTCTATAATTATCCTAACATGAATTTGTCATATAAAGGGAAAAACAAGAAAACATTTGCTTAAAACTATAAGTTCTTACTTTACGGTCTTCGCTTGTAGTGGTCTCGGCAATTGTACCAAGATGAGGAGCCACGTGTCCATTAGCTTCAAGTTTATTAGCCCTTTCCCGGAACAAAGTCGATCCCGATTTATGCTCGATCCTATTTGTTGACAATCTCGTTTTCGACATTCTCTTTGATTTATTCTACAACATAAGAAACACTTATTTTACTATCTAAACTCAACAATAATATGTATGTTTAATTATTTACTCATTAAATATCTTCCATGCATCTGTTTCAAAAAGTCTGCACAAAAAGTCCCACTGATCCGGCCGATGTACAAAGTTCTTCGGAACAGGAAACGACCGTGAGCCCTATATAACGCGTAACAATAAGTTCTCCACCTATTGTATGCGTGATGCGCAGTTACGTGGATCCAATCAAATAGTGTGTCACCCGCAAGTCCTTCCCAATCAATCTAAAAAAAAGTCTAAAAACCAAATACAAATCAAAATGAAATAAAAAGTTAAGCACTATTATAAACAATTAGGTATAAATCATAAAAAAATAACAATAAAAATGTACTTACGCTAAGTTGATCAACTACAATCTTGAGTTCATCTTCCGTGAACTTTAAATAACTATCGGTCAACATCGGAATATGTTCACGAACAATGGCCCCGATTTGCTTTGAGATCCTAGAAACATTGTTTGTGTCGGGCAAATTATTATCCATGCTCCACTTGAGGGGGAGACGTTTATTTCCATTATTTGCGATGTCTCTCATGATCGTCTTTCCCGTGACAACCCCTCGTTTTGCCTTCTTTCTCACCGGCTCTTCCGTCGGTTCAATATAGACCCGACGACAATTTATACGTATATCTAGAGCCGGTGGCCCACTAGTAGGTGTGATCGTCTCATACCTAGTTGGTGACACCGATGTAGTTGGTGACCCCGTATTCGGAGGGTACAATCGGTGTTGGACGGAAACTAAAGGTGTCGCCTCCGATGAGACCTCTACCGAATCATCATCTGAGCGTGTGGTAGTTCTTCCCAAGACCGACGCCTTTGCTAAACTGAACGCGTGACTTTTTTTTGGAGGCATATGGATCTGCAAAAAATAGAAACTTACATAAACGATTCCAGATTCCAGATTTCAATTCCAGATTCCAGAAACTTACATAAACTAAACAATTCACACCTGTTTCTCAAAAAATCATTCAAGCAACTAGTCTCGTGAAAGAATTAAAAAAAAAGATATATAAGAACTAAATGATTCCAGATTATTAACAGAAACTTACCTAAGAAAAAAACAGAAATTTACATATCACGTGTTGTTTGTAACCATGACATGGCAATGGAGAAAAGAACCATAAGAAACAACCAAAATCTGGTCTTCAAACCATAAGAACAGAAACTTACATTCATCTGGACGGTATGCACTTGTGCATACAAGTAATTTATGGCATGCACAAGTGAATAATATGCATAAATGCATAATATGCACATGTGCATGAAAACCAAAAAACTAATTAATTACCAGATCAATTCCATTCTAAGGGGTTGTTTACCCAAGTGAACCAACAAGATAGACTCAACAGAAGAAAACCAACTAAACAAAATAAATGCATGTGATCCTAGGCAAGGTTTTGCCCTGTATTCTCCAAAGACCATCAATAAAAAGCACCGATATGATAGAAAATTGGCAACAATTTCTTATACTTTCATGAAATCGTAATTACTCGTTTGTGGTTACACTTTCTTCATCACCACAGTAAACAGGGAGTTTGGGGGTTTTGGTTTTACCTCTTTCAGTAGTGCTTCTCGATGACGAAGTCGGTTGGTGGTGGTTGCTGGTAGTGGCGACGTCGGTTCTGAAGTAAAACCAACACAAATCAATAAACAACCATGTATAAATACATACGTATTTATATATAGAGTCAGCAAGCCAGAAAACATCAGATGCCAACAAACCTATTGTCCAAATTCAAGTTCACTAACTGACTAGACTAATGCAGCAAGCCAGAAAACATCAGAGTAGGGATTCCCATTGTTCTCATTATACTACACGATAAATAAAAGCATAAGGATAACAAAAAAACAATGAAGATATAAATTACATAAGGATAACAAAAAAATCTAAACCAAACATCCATCTTCAGAAGTTGTAAAATGAACTCAACAGCTCTAACCAAAGCTACGTATGCGGAATAGCCTGTGAAAACATCACAATGCACAAAAATTAAAAAAAAATCGACAAATATTATTTTATATCCACCTCTATCTTTTGGTGAATCGCTACCAAAATAAGAAATTGTTGTGCTGTTTAAAATGGAAAATCAAGCACATAGAAATCATTAGATAAGGAAGAAAGAGGTGGATATAAAATTGAACCAAGACTGAATCAAATCGAACCAAGACTGTTGGAGAAGCAAGACTGAATCAAATCGATCGGTGGAAAAGCACAACACAAAGGAGAATCTACATACGAGATTGTTGGTAATCGGCTCGTGTTGGGGAGGACTCTCGATCGGTTTCTTCTTGATGGCGACGCAATGGGGAGGGCTCTCGACAACGACGTGGTGGGGAGGGCTCTCGATGGCAACAGGGAGGGGGAAGGGATGGCGGGTGGTGGTGATGTGGTGGTGATGTGGGCTGATGTTGGTGGCCAGTGGTGGCGATGGTTTCTTCTCAACAGGGATGTGAACGGCTGATTAGGGTAGAGTAACATTTTTTTTTTACTTTTAACCTAGATAGTCAAAAAATAAGTGGGAAATGAATTTGGGTTAGGTGGGAAAATAATTTGGGGAGGCGGGAGAAACAAAAATTTTGTAAAGTGTTAAATTTTTAGTATTAAAAATCATTAATTTGGATTTATTTAAGATAAAAAAATATTAACATTTTTTAATTTATAATTTCATAATTTTTTTAATTTATAACTTAATTAAATACTAGAAACTTACTCACTCAATGGAGCTAGATACATCATGATTTTTAATGTTTCATTTTATTTTTTGTCAATTTACGGTACGATTTTAAATGGTTTTGAGAGTGTGATAATGGTTTTTTTATAAATTTGTTTAATTTAGGCTTAATAAGATAATGGTACATTAAGCTTTAACAATTAAGCTTTAACAATTGTTTTTTAAGAGTTTTTTATCCTTGGAGACAATCATGAGAGCATAATTTGTAACATAAAAATAAATACTATGAGTAGGAATAGATGATTACCTGCTGTATAGACCCAATGAAATCCTTTAAAGTATAGATCCATTGAGGCCCAATGAAACCCTTTAAAGCCCGAAAGATTAGTTAAGGCCCAATGAAAACCTTTAAAACCTAATAGAACCCCTTAAAGTCCGATAGATCCATTAAGGCCCAATAAAACCATTAAAGGCCAATAGAACCAATTAAAGTTCGGGAGAACTAATTAAACCCCAATATATTCATTAAGACCCAATGAAACCCTTTAAAGCCCGAAAGATCAGTTAAGGTCCAATGAAAACCTTTAAAACCCAATAGAACCCCTTAAAGCCCGATAGATCCATTAAGGCCCAATGAAAACCTTTAAAACCCAATAGAACCCCTTAAATCCCGATAGATCCATTAAGGCCCAATAAAACCTTTAAAGGCCAATAGAACCAATTAAAGTTCGGGAGAACTATTTAAACCCCAATATATTCATTAAGACCCAATGAAACCCTTTAAAGCCCGAAAGATCAGTTAAGGCCCAATGAAAACCTTTAAAACCCAATAGAACCCCTTAGAGTCCAATAGATCCATAAAGACTCAATGAAACCCTTTAAAAGCCAACATGACCGATTAAAGTCTAGTATAATTAATTAAAGCCCAATAGATCCATTAAGATAATAAGAACTTTTAAAGTCTAAATAGAACCCTTTAAATCCCGATAGATCCATTAAGACCTAATTAAACCCAATAGAACCTTTTAAAGCCCGATAGATCCATTAATGTCCAATGAAATCATTTAAAGCACAATATAACCCTTTAAAGCCCGATAAAACCAATTAAGATCTATTATAGTCCAATAAGGCCCACTATAGCCTACTAAGAACCATTAAAGCCTAGTAAGAACCAATATAGACCAACAAAACCTTTCATGACTTGTTAAGGCCCAATAACACCAATGGTGACTTAATATGTGTTTGTATGTAGATATGTACTACATCTATGCATGTGATGTGTACTGGGATCAATAAGGCCACTAAGGCCCACTATAGCCTACTAAGAACCATTAAAGCCTAGTAAGAACCAATATAGACCAACAAAACCTTTCATGACTTATTAAGGCCCAATAACACCAATGGTGACTTAATATGTATTTGTATGCAGATATGTACTACATCTATGCATGTGATGTGTACTGGGATTAATAAGGTCACTAAGGCCCACTATAGCTTACTAAGAACCATTAAAGCCTAGTAAGAACCAATATATACCAACAAAACCTTTCATGACTTATTGAGGCCCAATAACACTAATGGTGACTTAATACGTGTTTGTCTGCAAATATAATATGTACTACATATGCATGTGATGTGTATTGGGATCAAATGGATCCTTCAAAGCTTAATCGATCCATATGGATCCCTTAAAAGCCCAACCGATTCGTTAAAAGCCCAAATGAATCCAGTAAAACCGAAATGGAACCATTAAAGCCCAAGTGGATCCATTAAAGACTAAATGGATCCATTAAATCCCAATCGATACATTAAAGCCCAATCGATCCATTAAAGACCAATTAGATCAATTAAATCCTAATTGGGTCTATTAAAGTCCAAGTGGATCCATTAAATCCCAACTGATACATTAAAGCCCAAATTGATGTTGAATATTTTTGAAGACTTGAAGGTTAGATTTGTACGATCGATATTATTCGGCGTGGTCTCGTAGACAGATTTGAACTATGACTAAGATAGAAGGACTTGAGAACTGATAGAAAAGACGAGCCGCTAAAAGTTTAAAATCATAAAAAAAACGTAAAAGTTTTGGCCGGGTTGACGGCTTGGTCGGGTTACTTTGGGCCAAACTCGTTTCCAACCCAATAGATGCTTATACAAGTTATTACATTTTTAACTACCTATATACATTTATATGTTTAACCATAGGCAACATAGAACCAAGAAAATATGTTGCCTAAGATAACTTTCATTGATTTAAAAAAAAACATTATACAAGTTATTAAATTTTCGACTACCTATATTTAGTTATATTTTTTACCTTAGGCAACATAGAAACAAGAAAATATGTTGTCTAAGATAACTTTCATTGATTTAAAAAAAAACATTATACAAGTTATTAAAGTTTTAACTACCTATATTTATTTAGATTTTTGACCTTAGGCAACATAGAAACAAGAAAATATGTTGCCTAAGATAACTTTCATTGATTAAAAAAACATTATACAAGTTATTAAATTTTCGATTACCTATATTTATTTATATTTTTGACCTTAGGCAACATAGAAACAAGAAAATATGTTGCCTAAGATAAATTTCATTGATAAAATAAACATTATACAAGTTATTAAATTTTCGATTACCTATATTTATTTATATTTTTGACCTTAGACAACATAGAAACAAGAAAATATGTTGCCTAAGATAATTTTCATTGATTAAAAAAAACATTATACAAGTTATTAAATTTTCGATTACCTATATTTATTTATATTTTTGACCTTAGGCAACATAGAAATAAGAAAATATGTTGCCTAAGATAACTTTCATTTATTAAAAAAAAAACATTATAAAACTAAGGCAACATAAGGGAAAATGTTGCTTAAGATAGTTGAAGCAACATATAATTATTCATATGTTGCATAAGGTCTGACTTAGGCAACATAGAACTACATGTTGCCTAAGAGCAAACTTAGGCAACATATATTAGCCTTTGTTGCCTAAGCTTATCTTAAGCAACATATACAATTAGCATATGTTGCCTAAGACAACATTTGGTGTAGTGTATATATATATATATATAAAGAATGTGGTGTCTTGTATTCATGTTGATCTCAATATAGGGTTAATAATTGTTGCCATTTTTTTAGGTACATAGCAAAAGTGGTCTAAACCCTAGTTAACGTAACATAGTTTAATTGAATACTTGATTAGTTATTTGTAAATTGTTATGCATTTAAATGGTATATATGTAAAATTGTGAATTTGCAATTTGTTTCGATTACTGAATACTTATAATAGTTTTGATAATTTTAGGTGATTTTTGTTTATCTCTTTATAATTTCATTAGGAGGTAACCTCTCAATTGCTAAGAAATGAATTTTGTTTGACAAAAAAATTTGTCTCTTAATGGTTTTAGAACCTTCCGAATGATTTTGTATATCGGACCTCCCTTAAGCATTCAACACACTAATTTCATTATGAACAATTACCAAATGACCAAATTTCATTTTGCATTATATCATAAGAGTCTCTTAATCATTCTGACCACTTAATCATCTTACACCAAATCATTCATCAACTGTCAAGCAACCCCTTAGATTGAATTATGAGCAAGAAAAAGAATTATCGATTCTTTTCTCAAGCGAAAAGATGAAGACGTTGTGAGCCAACGAACACCATAAGTATCATGTCATTTTCAAAATTGGGATACACATTGTGTTATGACTTATGTGTTTATGTGTCTACGTGCTTATAAGATATCACAACGGTATGCTTTGAGATTTGTGCATTCACATTGTGCATCATTGTGTAATTGTATATGAAGCTAGGACACCAACTTGGGAGATACACGTCTAATTGTGTATTACTATCGCTACTAGAAAAAATGAGCAAATCCCATGAAATATTACCGATGGATCTGGATATTACCGATGGATTACCGACGAATCCGTCGGTAATTCTATTGTTGAGATACCATCGCCGACAATGTTTAATCTGACAGAGGTTACCGACGGATTTTTCCGTCGGTGATAGTCATATGTTTTGTAGTGTATATATGTTATATAGCGAATTAAGTATAGATAATGCAAAGGATGCGTCTCATTGGTGTTAGGTCAATACTAGGTGACTATTTGGTAGATTCGATCAGGTTACTTTTAACGTTATAATCTCGCTGTAAATTGTATCTTTTAATGTTTGATGTTGCATACATGTCACTGATGCTTGTAGTATATATTTGCATGTACACAAAAGACACAATTTCTCTAAGCCATTTGGCTTACCTTATGTATCTAAAGACAAAACGACATATGTGGGATCGTCAAAAGGCAAATTAGGAAGGCATGAATAGAGTATGGCACCGGATATTGACTTATTCGACAATATCCGAGGATTTGCTTGTACAGTTTAAGTTAAAACGTCACTGCTATTATACTCTGATTTTAAGCCATGTAATGATGTAAGTCACGGCGCGAGTTTTCCCGCGCCGCAACCCGCGCGGAGCCCCTGTGCGCCTAAAAAGGGGGAAAACCGGCTTTCACCCCATTTATCTCATCTCATCTCATTCTACAACTCTCCCAACAAGAAAACTAAGGTTAGATCCAATTTTGGAGCTCCATTGAAGTGTTCAACCGTTTCCTTCCTCAAGTCTTCTTCATCAACCCAAGATTATCACTTTCATCTTCTTCATCATCTTCTCATCATTGTTGACCATATCTTGGAGTTTCCAAGAGACCCATTTGTAAGTTACTTTAACCTTTTCTAGACCTTTATTACTATGAAATCTCTTATCTTAACCTCTTAGAACATCTCCCTTGATGTATCTCTCGTTCTATGAGGTTCGATCTATTTTGGATATTTTAGAGATTTGGGCTTTTAGTAAAGGTTAGTGTGGATCTGATTTTGGGAGTTATTCTCCTTGTGTTTTGATTTGTTTATGACCTAGATAAGGCTTCTTGTGGTGGATATTTGTGGATCTGAAGCCTTCATCAAGAAAACTTAAGTGGGGTAAAAACCTAGATTTAGTCTAAATCTAGCAAGGTGAGTTCTAGTTGCTTTGAAAAACTATATACATGTCAAAATGCACATATTTTGGGATTTTGAAAGTATGACCATGAGTTTACTTCATTTGGATAAGTTTTTTAAAGATTTGTATACTTGCACATATCTGGGTTATAAATATTTGAAAATGGTTTACAATATCATATGAGATGTTGAGTCACCAAAAAGGGGATTTTGACCCACCATTCATGTTTCTTGGCCATTTGATGAATGTGGGTATTATGTTGCTTGAGTCACCAATATGAGAAGATTTGGAGTACAAATGGTTTAAATGGGATTTTAGTGTGTGTTGAGGATTTTAAAGAATGGTTACTGAAAAATGGTCATTTGGGGCTCTGCTCAACCTACGGGTTCTATATTTGAAAACCTTAACTCCTTTGATTTCAAAAGTGTGAGTTGTTGGAACGGACACCTTTTAACTTAGGAATATTTGGTAAAGTTCTACATCGGCTCATGTAGCCATTTTGACTCTATTGAGTGTCAAATGTTTTATGACGCCTTACGGCTTAAATTGTATACCAACGAGTTTTGGGACGTTGTCCGGTTTAAATGGATCCTTATGGAGTGTTTTATGGAAATGCATTTATTATACCAATGTTGGTTATTACATGTTTTGGATGTGTTAGTTCATTCATACGGAGTCATGTAATGTTTAGACTGTAATGCGATGGATCCATAGGCATATGAGTCGTTATGTTCATCATGGAGTTTTAGTGTCCATGTTTGAGTCTAGTGAGTGGTCCCCAAGTCATGTTGTTTATGTAAGCTTGCGGTGGTGCTCTTGGAGAGCCGTATTCGGAGCTAAGTCTTGCGATGGTGCCCATGGTGAGCCGGATACGGGGACTTGTAACTTTGTGGTGAGACTCATCTAGAGGTCGAGTAGACACTAGGATCTTTTAGTGTCTTGCGGTGGTAGCTCAGATGAGCCGGATACGGGGAACCATGGTCTTATGTGAAACTCGAGAACGTTGATAAGTGGCTTAACTTTGTGTGTCCGCCACATTCGATGGAATCGGGTCTCCCCCGTCACCGAGAGGTGTTAATTGGGGTATTCCCTTACCTTTACTTCCGGTGTTGAAACGTACCATTTTAATTACACAAAGAGTCTTTTGGTGAAATACCGTGTGGGTGCGTTTTGGGGAAATTTGGACGTCGATTCACTATCTAAAATGGGTGTTTGGAAATTAGAAGTAACTTGGTTTGCAAATAAAGTCTCTTTATAAACAGTGTTTTTGGAATGGTCTTATTTAAAGTAAAACGTTCGTTTTATATGTTTTATGACTTGTGCGATGTAAACTGCTTTAACTCACTAGGTGTTAAGCCTAACACTTTTTCTTTTCGACATGTATATCAGGTCTTAGATGGATCTGAGTGGAGAGTGGAGCTTGGTAGAAGTTCCGGTAGGATGACTTTAGTGACGTCATCATGTTTGGTGAAGATAGCAGCTTTGGTGGTTTTAGTAACATCCGAATAATGTTGTCCCTGTTTGTGGGACTAGATAGTTCCGTCAGAACTCTGATACGTTGTTATAGTGATTCTGTCTTGTAACTTTAGATATTTGGTATTTCAATACTATGTATTTAAGAGTTTTTGGAAGTTTTAATTTGTTTGATATTTTTGAATTTTAAGGGTGTTACATCAAGTCAAAATACAATTAGTCGATGTGTTTTGGATATTACTCGATATGTTTTGGACGTGTGACGTTAAGTTTTTTTTTATTAAACAAGATTTATATTGGTTTTAGCTATAATTAAGTATCATATGATGTAATTGTTTGTATAAAATTAAATTCCTTTTGATTTTAGGTTTATTGGAAATTTGTGAAATTTAAAGATATGTAGTGTCTCACATATTTGATTTAAAATAGTTTCTATAAACGGGAAAAAATCCCGTTTCCCCGTTGGGGATGGGGATGGGAATGTGATCATATTCCTCGACGGGGATGGGGATGGGGACAGGGATAGAGATGAGGATCGGGGATGGGGATTGAGGTCCTCGCCCCATTTCCATGCCTAGGCGATAGAAGTGGTAGTGAAACCCTAGAAGTAGTGGTGGTTCTTGTAGAAGATCAAGTAGGTGATTCCCTTGCACTTATTGCCCAACAACCTAGGAAGCAAGACCATAAATGTCTCTAGAAAACCCCCAATGCGTAATAAATGAGGAGAGAAATTAGGGTTTGAAGTCTTACCTAGGAGACAACAGAAAATCGCCCAAAATTAAGCTTCCAAATGAGAAAATAGGTCAAAATGGGTCAGATCACGTATTTAAGGGCTGGAGGGTCTCGGCGACCTTGACACCGCGACAGTCTATCGTGGTACGTGCTCCGCGAGAATGACCTGCGACAGTGACCCAAGCATAATCGTCGGGCACTGTCGCCCATGGTGTACCGTAGGGTGTTGAGGGCCAGCGACTTTGCCCCTGGCGATAGTGACATGTGTCACAATCGTCGGGCATTGTCGCACCGGTGGTCCAGGGCACTGAATTTCACTGATTTGATTCCCGAGTATACCCTTTCGATTTGGTTCGATCATAAATGGTTCCAAGAGTTATTAACACGAGTCTAAAATGAGCATTCAAGCTAAAACTGATTAAAACGAGGTCAAACATACTAAAATACAGATTTAGTTCTGAGACACTCTTATATAAATACTTTCACATGCAACGAAATACGCTCTAAAATACTTGCTAGGAACTCGGGTGTTACATCAACTAAATCTAACACTTACAAAATAATACAACCTCATATTTAACCTTCTTATTGTAAATCTTTTTTTATCAATTATAAAACTACCAATTTACCCTTATTTAAAGTCGTAAATAAATTTTCGAATAAATTTTAAAAATTTAAACTCGTATCTTCTCAAACAAAATATTTGATCAACAAGTCAACTCTTGTTGGGCTGCATTTTTTCTAAGTCAACTCTTGCCTCCTGATTAAAATTATAAGTCATAACTAATTTCGTTGAAAATGTTGTTTTACTTATAAATAATGATTAATGACTTGTTGGATTTTAATTTTAAATTCTTTAAAATTATTCTTTGAGTAAATTTTGGATTCAGTCCCTATGTTGTGGTGAACATCATGGTTCTCCTCCCTAAACTTCACTTATTACAGGAAAAAAACATTTTATAGTATGTTTTCTGTCTTGGTCTCTCCCACTAACGTTGTCTTGGTCTCTCCCACTAACGCTGTTATCTTTCATCTATTAACTAGGTGTCGATTACATGATAGTAATATGGTCACTTTATCCTTGAAATGTGACATGGAAAAACCCATGTACAGATTCATTTAAAACTATGTGATGTTAAACTAAGATAAAATCAAAACCCTACAATCGAAAATGAAACATAGATCAAACCCTAAAATCAGAACTCTTGTGCCTCCACAAAAATGGTTGCAAATGAAGGTGGACGATGGGGTAAGAGGTAGTGGCAGTGGACCACCACGTAAAGCAAAAGACAAAGTTGATGCGATGTAGTCACAGCTGAAAGAAATTGAAGGGAGAGAACGAGAGAGAAGAAGGTAAGAGAGAGTAGGAGTAGGGTTTTCGTTATTTCTTTCCCAAAAATGATAAAATTGCCTTCATATTTGAAAAGGGAGGGGTTGGGAGGGACAAAAAACAAAACAAAGTGATTACTATAAATTTTTTTTTTCTAATAAAACAAAGTTAAAGGGTGAGCATGATTTTCTCCATAACTCACGAGGGACCGAATCCATAACTTACTCTTACTTTTTGGATGATATCTTTTGAAAATGAGATTTTGAATATCATTGTTTCTAGAGTGAATTACATTTTTGGTGCCTATGCTTTATTGAAAATTATGAATTGGGTCTCGAAAGTAAAATAATTATAGAAATGGCCCATATATATAGTATGTATTTTATAATCAAAATGGCTCCTAACTAACTTTGTTAAATAAGATTAGTTAAGTGAGGAGCATTTTGATCATTTACCCCTTTCCCTAATTTGTTTATTAAAATAATTTTTTAAAAATACTATATTATATATACACACACAACACACATGAGCATCCCATCCATTTTCTCCAATGAACCTTTTCCTTATTCTCTAGTGAATCTCACTCCCTTGCACCACCTCTTGCTTCTATACCTCCCCAGGGTCGGTCCTGAGATTTCCGATGCCCATGGCGAAAAGCCAAAAAAATGCTCCCAATGTATAAAAAAGCAAAAATAAATCATATTATTTTTAAGGGGTTCGAAACCTACTCAAGTTAGAAAGCTCATCCCCACAAAAATATGAGTTTATTGTGTGCATAACAGTCTTGTTAGGATGAAGACCATATATGAATATATCATACTGTAATCACCAAATTGGTTAAGGAAAATTCAAGAAACAAACACCCAAAAAGGAAACACCCAAGAAAAACACAAAGAAAAAGGTGAGTTTAATGTGTATGTGTGTACCATTCTTATTAGGATGTATGATTGTCGATTTCCTCAAATCCATAGTAAAACATAAAGAAGCAAGTAATGGCTTTAAAGTCTAATTCAATTGGACTCTTTCAAACAACGTTTAAATTAATAGCTGAAATTAATATAGTTTGATTGCAATTTTCTCAGTAACCTAAACTCAAAACTCGACAACATAAAATCAAACTTAGGGACCGTTTATCAAAATGCTTATCGGGTAAGCACTTACCGGCGAGGACATTACCCACAATTACCTTATCGTATAACGTTCTAGACCATCAAAATTGATTGTTGGTAAGCATCTTAAATCCGGTAAGCGCTTACCGGGTAAGAGTCATTTCTCTTACTTACCGGGTAAGACTCTAGGTCCTTATTATGGCTCTTACCGGGTAAGATTCTAGGTAGATTTCATGCTCAATAGGTAAGGACCTTAAGGTAAGTGATACTGGTAAGCGCTTACTCGAGTAAGTATTTAGTAAACGGCCCCTTAGACTCAGAATTAGAAAACCATAAATCACACTCACGCTAAGCAAACAATAAATCAAACTTAGTTGATAAAGTTTGTGCAACTTTACTCATTTTTCAATCCATTCTGTTTCCATATGGTGTCATTTGTATTATATGGGCCAGAATCCATGAATAAACAGAGTAACCCTGACAAATGTGTTGTATGAGAATATGATAAATGAGTTGAACTAACCCTGAGAGCCAAAACTCCAGGGATGGATAACGACAGTCAATCTTCTATACAAGTCTATTGTGTTATAATTCACTTTCTTTTGAATCTTAAATGGGAGGCATCATCAGTTACTCGGTGGAAAAATACATCATTAAGATTTCTGATCAAATTTTATCCTTGGTAATATGAAAAATGTAATCAATTTACTATCTTCCATTGAAGATTTTTAAAGAGTAGTAAATGTGGTAAGCAATTTAGCATCGAGCGTCTCTAATTCTTTAAACAATAAATAGTATTCAACTAAAACAACATTACAATTTACCAGAAGGCATAACCCCAGAAGTGAGAAGGCAGATACAGAGGGACTTCGAGAGGACAGAGGAGGGGGCAGCATAGTAAGATTCAAGAGAGAGTGAGAGTCTTAGCGACCTTCGTGAACAGCGAGCAGAGACTTTAAGAGTTGGAGTTCGAATTCGAGAGCACGAGAGTCGAGAGTAAGTTTGAGAGGGAAGATTTCAATCTTCGTTAATCGTGAACAGACAAAACGGTGAAGAGGCGAGGTCAAGAAGGTGAGATGGTATTTGGTAAGGTAGTGACGAAAACCAGACGTTACTTTTTTTAAGCCCAGAAGTCTGCCTACTTAAAGACAAATGAGCCTTAGCATCTGCTGCCCTTAGGCTATCGAATGCCCTGGGTCGTCGCCCTCTTTGCCTATAGCCAGGGTCGGGCCTGAGATTTTTTATGCCCATGGCAGAAAGCAAAAAAAATGTCCCCAATGTATAAAAAAAAAAGGTAAATCATGGTTGGTTGGAGTGGCAACCCGAAATTCGGTAACACCCTGGGGGGACTGTGGATGGTATCCCAGTCTACCCAGGTTCGAATCTAGGGGGAAACTTTGGCACATGAGGAGCATCCCAGACTTTGGGTCGGCCTTTGGGTCGGCTCGGGTCCAGGTATTCGAGTAACCAGTCTATGGGTTGCGGGTTCGGTCAGAAGGCCGAGCTTAGTCGAATCCTGGATGGGTCCAGTCCATAGGGCTGGGCTGGATCGCTGCGGATTAGTCGGGTGGCCTCCTTAAATGGAAGCCCGGATACCGCGGGAACGTGTGTGTGAGTAACTTGCCGTTCAAAAAAAATGTATAAAAAAGCAAAAATAAAGCATATTAATTTTAAGGGGTTCGAAACCTACTCAAGTTAGAAGGCTCATCCCCAAAAATAATAGGAAAAGATACAAAAATATGAGTTTAGTGTGTGTATAACAGTCTTGTTAGGATGAAGACCATATATGAATGTATCACACTGTAATCACCAAAATAGTTAAGGAAAATTCAAGAAACAAGCACCCAAGAAAAACACGTAGAAAAAGGTGGCTTTAATGTGTATGCGTGTACCATTCTTATTAGGATGTATGATTGTCGATTTCCTCAAATCCATAGTAAAACATAAAGAAGCAAGTAATGGCTTTAAAGTCTAATTCAATTGGACTCTTTCAAACAACTTTTAAATTTATATAGTTTGATTGCTAATTTCTCAGTAACCAAAACTCAAAACTTGACGACATAAAATCAAACTTAGACTCATAATCAGAAAACCATAAGTCATACTCAGGCTAAGCAAACAATAAATCAAACTTGGTTGATAAAGTATGTGCAACTTTACTCGTTTTTCAATCCATTATGTTTCCATATGGTGTCATTTGTATTATATGGGCCAGAATCCGTGAATAAACAGAGTAACCCTGACAAATGTGTTGTATGAGTATATGATAAATGAGTTGAGCAAACCCTGAAAGCCAAAACTCCAAGGATGGATAATGGCAGTCAATCTTCTATACAAGTATATTGTGCTATAATTCACTTTCTTTTGAATCTTAAATGGGATTAAGGCATCATCAGTTACTCGGTGGAAAAATACATCATTAAGATTTATGATCAAATTTTGTCCTTGGTAATATGAAAAATGCAATCAATTTATTGTCTTCCATTGAAGATTTTTAAAGAGTAGTAAATGTGGTAAGCAATTTAGCATCGAGAGTCTCTAATTCTTTAAACAATAAATAGTATACAACTAAAACAACATTACAATTTACCAGAAGGAATTCGAGAAGACAGAGGAGAGGCAACATAGTAAGATTCAAGAGAGAGTGAGAGTCTTAGCGACCTTCATGAACAGCGAGCAGAGACTTTAAGTGTTGGAGTTCGAATTCAAGAGGGCGAGAGTCGAGAGTAAGTTTGAGAGGGCAGATTTCAATATTCTTCAATCGTGAACGGACAGACCGGTGAAGAGGCGAGGTCGAGAAGGCGAGATGGTGTTTGGTAGGGTAGTGATGAAAAACAGACGTTACTTTTTTTTAATCCCAAAACTCACCCTACTTAAAGATAAATAGGCTTTAGCATCTGCTGCCCTTAGGCTATTAGATGGTCTGGGTCATCGCCCTCCTGGCCTATAGCCATATACCTCCCCCCCCCCCTCGAGGGGTGGGGAGGCCTCTACAACCACCTTGATTTGCCTTTAAACCCTTTCATGTAAGATTCTAAGTGATTATGGGAAGCTTTTGAAACTTTGAACAAGTTTTGTTGCAAAAAATTTGTTTTAAAGTGAAATACAAACTCCTTAGTTGACTTGAAAGGTTTGACCATTGTTGGCCTATCGTTCTCTCAAAAAGTTAATTGCTTCCCTTTGATGTTTCCCAACATAATCGTTTTGGGTCTTTTCCCAAACGGGTTTGTAAAGCCAGTAGGATTTCAATCGTTAGGCTTCATATAAACAATTTCAATGAAACATTACCCAATATATCTATTGCTAATTGTTTGAATATTGAAAGGTTGGAGCTTTAGAACAATGTGTTAAAGGGATTTCCCAAATACCTTGTGGTCATTGCCTAAACTCGGTATATAATATCAGTGGCTTCTAAACTAGAATAACTACATATAGACAACAACCGTTTCATTAGCAAAATCCATTATGGTTTTAGCTTGGTTAAAAGCTTGTACACAATCTCTACCTCTCTTAATGGCTTATATGGTGAACTTCTACCGGATATTTATGATTTACCAATAATTAATGTGTGTCGTCAATTTTTCTCACGATTACAAATCCTTGAGCTAAAAGAGGGTAAAAACTTAGTTTCTTTGTCTTTGGCAAACAACAATTTTGTTGATAAAATTCGAGTGTCATATATGAGGAGAGAAAAAGATAAAAAGACCAAAATGTCCCCGAGTTAACAGGTTTTTAACGGAGTTAGGGTGAGAGACCAAATGCATGACAAAATCCATACTAGAGGAATATTTTCAACGATTATCTCACTTTAGGGACCAATCAGTCAGTTTTTATAAAAGTACAGGGACTAAAAATGTAACTAACTAAATATTTTTAGAGTAAATTACAAAAATCCTCCATAAGGTTTATGAAAACTTTGGTTTTCATCCCTAACTTTGGGAAATAACAAGGACAACCATCAAGGTTCCAATTTCGTAGGTTTCGGTTTTTATCCTTGTCCAGTTGATCTGTTATTTTTTGTTCCTTAAGTGTCCTACTTACAAGTCACATGAGGGCAATTTGGTAATTTTGCAAAGTTCACTACCATGTCTGATGCAGAGAGCATGAGTGACAGACAACTAGACAACGAGTGGTTTTATAATTCATTTTAGTGTATAAATATCTAAAGCGCATATAGAACTATTCAAAAATATTTTAGAAAAAAAAAACTAAATAACAATAACATGTCTCCTCATTGGTGCCTCTTCCTTCATCCCCTCCTCCTATCGCCATTGACAGTTCGCCTTCTTCTACGGCATATACCAGCATCGTCCATTTTTCATCTTATTATCAAAAGCTTACAATAAACTTCACAAATATCAAGAACATTTTGTTTCTTTCCACAAATTTGTAAATGCAATTATACATAAAAACCATAAAACCTTAAAAATTAAATTGAAGCTCCTTTCTCCTCTCTCAAGCAAGTTATTAGAAGAGCTTGAAACTCCTTATGCTAATTATTAATGACGTTGATCTCATCTTACTGAATGAGCTTGAAAAAAACTCATTTCTTTTCCACTCTCGCTCGTGGACTGCCATCTTACTGTGGTGGAGGATCTTGAAAATTGGTGGATAGAGGTGGTCGCAGTTCTTAAAGGAATGAGGGTTGGTTTTTGTTTTGTTTTTTAGTAATATTATAAGTGCTCGTATCTATATTTTAAAAAGTTGTACACATATTTAATAAAAAATTATGCAAAATAGTTGAAATGTCATTCACATGAGGGCATTTAACGACATCTTCTTATGGACGACCTAATGGCTAGAGACGAAAATCTCAACAAAAAATGAAACCTTGATGACAATCCTAATAATTTTCAAAAGTTACAAATGAGAACCAGAGTTTTCATCATAAACCTTTAGGGAAGATATTTTCAATTACTTCTTGTATTTTTATTAAAAATGTTTTTGAATATATGTCCTCTATTTTTTAAGAAAGTTGCAAAGACTACTATTGTTATTAGTGTTGTAATTTATAAAATATTCAATTCATAGTATAGTATAGTTTTCATATTACTAAAATCATCATGACATACACGCTAGAAATTAAACTGTTATATGACTCCATAAAAATGATTCTCTTTCTTATCCTTCATAAGGATAATTAATTACTAAAAGCATACCCGCACAATGCAGTGATATACATCACGATTTTAATGTTTCGTTTTATTTTTTGTTTTTTTGTCGATTTACAGTACGATTTTGGATGATTTTAAGAAAGTGATAATATTTTTTTTATAAATTTTTTTTAATTTAGGCTTATAATATAATGTTTTTTATATAAAAAAATAAGTATTTTGTTAGAATTCAATGATTATCTTATATATTTTAATGACATTTAGAAAAATAACCAATTACATATTTAATAATATAATTAAAACAAATTTATAGTAATATGATATATTAGTTAATAATGATACATGGAAAAATCTGTATAAAAGGAAGGTCCTGCACATACCAAATTGGTGGGTGTTAGAAGTCTGCAGTAGTAATATGTATCTTGTGCTTTGATACTTGTAATTAAGAGATTTTTAAAATATTGCATAAAATGATGGTATATTATGCCTAATAATTTGTATTTAAGAGTTTTTTTATCCCTACTTTATAATACTAGAAGTGTACTCGCGCAATGCAGCGAGATACATCACAATTTTAATGTTTCATTTTATTTTTTTGTCGATTTACAGTACGATTTTGGATGGTTTTGAGAAAGTGATAATGTTTTTTTTATAAATTTGTTTAACTTAGGCTTAATAATATAATGTTTTTTATATAAAAAAATTAAGTATTTTGTTAGAATTCAATGATTATCTTATATATTTTAATGACATCTAGAAAAAATAACCAATTACATATTTAATAATATAATTAAAATAAAATTATCGTAATATAATATATTAATTAATAGTGATACATGGAAAAATCTGCGTAAAAGGAAGCCCTGCACATACCAAATTGGTGGGTGTTAGAAGTCTGCAGTAGTAATATGTATCTTATGCTTTGATACTTGTAAATTAAGAGATTTTTTAAATCTTGCATAAAATGATGGTATCTTGTGCCTAATAGTTTGTATTTAAGAGTTTTTTATCCGTGCTTTATAATATAGTATAGATAGTATATATATAATAAAAGTTAGATAATGTAATTGATGTTTTTAATATAATTACGTTTACTAATACGGGGATGACTTTTTTGAAATTATTAATCAAAGTCGTCCTAATTATATTATATTATAGTCTATTGAAGTTCATATATATTGTGCATATATGGTGTATTAAATTACACAAACGGTTTAGAAGTCATAAATGTTAAGAATGAAATCAAGAATTATCTTTGCATGTTTGCTTATGCTCTTCGCTGCCACCTTGGTGGTGGTGAACGGAAAATATCACTCCGACAGCCACATAATTGATGCTCCGACCACCATGAAGAAAACACATCTCCACTTTTTCTTCCACGACACGATCTCCGGCGAAAACCCTTCCTCCGTTCTTATAGCAAAGCCGAACGGCACGGTGGTCGAAGAAGGAAACATAGTCCCTTTTGGGGCGGTTTATGTGTTCGATGACCCGCTCACAGAGGGACCTACCCCGAACTCAAAGGTTATTGGTAATGCTCGTGGGTTCTACGCATCAACGAGTCGTGGGTCGGACTTGACGTTGTTGTTGAGTGGTGATTTCGAGTTTATGAGTGGTGAGTTTAATGGGAGTTCCATAAGTGTGTTTTCAAGGGATCCGTTGGTGGTGGAGAAAGAGGTGGCGGTGGTCGGCGGCAGAGGGAAGTTCAGGATGGCTAAAGGGTTTATTTTGCTTAACGCAATTTTCTTTAATGTTACAAATGGTGATGCAATTCTTGAATGTGATGTTACCATTTTTCATTGATTGTGGAAAACTCTAATGTTTGGATCAAAGATTATTATCGTTAATAAAACAATATATGGGTAATTTTGTTATGAAAATATTTGGACTTAGATTTCTATTGTGAAATGTTTATTTTTTAATAAAAGAAAGTTTGGTTTTATTTAAATGTGTTAGGCTAACAGATTTAAGTGGCGGATCCAGAATATTTGTCGAGTGGTGTACCTATAAGGTGGATCAAGTGCTTGTAAAGTTCGTAGTTTGATCTTGTGGAAGAGTCTATGTGGATTGCCTCTAGGAAAAGTTAATTATGTCAATTTGGAGAATGAAATACATTTTTTTTCAAATGGAATTGACCTCAAAGATAAAAGTCTATGTCTTATGTGTAAGTCCTATTTGTATTTAGCCCAATTCTACAATTTCTAGAGATTTTATAAGTTTTTTTTTGGTTGATATATTTTGATGGATTTTTTCTATTTCTTAGGGGCCGTTTGTTTACCTCTTAATGATTCCATTAAGAGGTAACCTCTGAATCGCTAAGAGGTAAATCTTGTTTGACAAAAGAAACGTCTGCCTCTTAATGGTTCCAAAACCCTCTGAATGATTTTGTATCTTGACCCTCCCTTAACCATTCAAAGCCTTAATTTCATTGTGAACAATTAACAAACAACCGTATTCTATTTTGTACTATATCATAAAAGTCTCTTAATCTTTTTGTACCAAACCATTCAGTAACTGCCAAACAGCCCCTTGATTGTTTTTGGGGACTTTTTTGGTTTTTTATTGATGTACTTTTTATTTCCTAATATCTCGACACATCATGTACAACTTTTATACCCTAAAAATTTATATTTATAAACCGGTTGAATAAATACACAACAAACACAGTTGCTTCATATATAGGTCCGGCCACCTAATAAATAAAAACTCAACCTAGATCGAAGCAAAAATCATATTTTAATGACATTAGGTTTGTTTGGTCAAGGAGATACATATGCATAACCAAAAAAACATAACAAAACAGCAGCAGTAGACTAAACAGAACAGTTGATCAGACCCAAGGAAATTAACAGCAACAGCAGCCCCTCCCTGTTTGCAATCGATCCGTCAAGTACTCCATTCGAAACGCAGGTATCTACAGCGGCGAAAACAGTAGCCCAACTTTGCAATTTCAAATCAAATCCTTCGATCAGCTTGCACAGGTAGCCAGCGCCGACCCAAGTCTTCTTTTTCTTCTTCGAATGTTGTTCCACCGCGTTACACCCCATAAGGATCCGATAGCCACCCGATCCAATCCATCGCCAATTCTTTGTCCCTCTTCGTAACCCACTCAAAAGGTTTTAGTTGGAATTCCTTGAAAACGATCGGTTAGTACTCCACTTGCCTTTTCGATACACCGTACTCCACACGACCGCTGTCCACCTTTGTTTTCCTCTTGAATTTCTGTCCCCTCGGTTCCCAGCCTCCAGAATTTCGTGCAAAGAACTTACCGAATCCATGTTGATGTTCCACCATCTTCCAATGAGCCTCCACAAATCTTTCACCTGTTCGCATTTAACGAGAGCGTGATCGATCGATTCTACTTCTTTGGCGCATCTTGGACACAAAGTAGTGTCTAACTCGACACCCATTTTATCCAAAATCTCTCTAGTCGGAATTCTTCCAAGCTTTGCCCGCCATTCATGCATATCTTCTTAGGAATAGAATTTAACCATGTAGTTGTACCTGCATTTGTTTCCCTCACCACTTGAGATTCTTCTAACAGTCCCCGTAGGGTCTGAACCGAATACCCGCTGTGGGTATCAAGAGACCACAGTGCCCGGTCCTTGGAACCCCCTGGAGGTCCGACACCCTCTAGTTCCCTTTTTAACTCCTCTACCTCTCCTACCCCACGGTTCCCTCCTCCACACCCAATCTTCCCCGATCCGCACGCCTCTATCCGCCACCAATACACCCTTGATCGTTTCTAATTGGAACAACCTTTTGTATCTTTCCTTTAGAGTCCCATTTCCCACCCAATTATCTTCCCAAAACCTAGTCCCCAACCCGTCCCCTAGACGTTTACCAAAGGAGCCCGTGAAATGGATACCTACTTTGTCAATTTCCTTCCCCACCTTAACTATGTTTCCCACACCGAGTTCCCCCTCACACCTCTAGATATACCTTCTCTCAAGCCCCCATCCCATTGTGAAACCTCCACCACCACTTACCAAGCAAACCCCAATTAGCTTCTTTCAATCCACCTATGTTCAAGCCTCCCCTCTCAAAGGAGCCCACCACCTTATCCCATTTTACCCAAGTACAAGATTTCCTGACAATCTCTCCCTCACCATTACCTTCCCCCCCCCCCCCACCCACCCACCCCCCACAAAAAGAAATGACATCTCAAGCTTTCCAACAATTTTAGCACGCACTTTGGGGTTCGGAATAAAGAAAAGAAGTATAAAAAAATGCTACCAAGTATCGATCTTACCAAAGTCAAACGCCCTCCAAAGGAGATTACGTTTGCCTTCCAACCCGCTAGTTTGTTTCTCATTTTTTCAATTATCGGTTTCCATAGTGTGATAGTTTCTTCATTGACGACCCAACCGGAAGGCCGAGATACATGAATGGTAGTGATTCGCTGCCACATCCCAACCTTCTTGCCCAAGAATGGACTTCCTTCTCCGGGATCCCGACACCATATAATTTGCTTTTGCCCAGATTTATTTTAAGGCCCGAAACTGCATGGAAGCACTTTAGGATCTTCATCAGGTTCTTAATATTCGAAGGGTTCCATTCTCCGAAAAAAATAGCATCATCCGCATATTGCAGATGGGTTATTTCAACTTCTTCCTTTCCCACTTTGACGCCTTCAAAAAATTGTCTTTCTTTGTAGATTTTCGGCTACGACCAAGAAAAGGAAAGGGCAAGTGGGTCCCCTTGCCTTAGACCCCTTTCCATTGGGAACTCACTCGTTGGGCCCCATTCACAAGTATAGATATCCTTGCCGATTTTAAGCACGTATCAATCCATTTCCTCCACTTTACACCAAACCCCATATCCCTCAACCCATCCAATAGGAACTCCCAATCCACCGTGTCACATGCCTTTTCGAAGTCAACTTTAAAGACCAAACCTTTCTTCTTTCTTCTTTTCAAGAACTCTACCGTTTCATTAGCAATAAGGATACCATCTATGATAGACCTCCCTTTTAAGAATGCACTTTACTCCTTTCCAATTAGTTTTCCCATAACCGTCTTCATTCTTTCCGCCAATATTTTCGAAATCACTTTGTAAATAATTCCAATAACACTTATTGGTCTAAATTCGTTTAAACCAATCGGGTTTGATGTCTTAGGGATTAGGGTCACAAATGAGGAGTTGCATCCCTCACTTATTTCACTCCTTTCCCAAAACCATTATATTGCTTGCATCAAATCTGCTTTAACAATCTCCCAAATTTTCTTTATAAAACCTATCGTCAAGCCGCCCGGTCCCGGTGACTTATTGCTTCCACATTCCTTCACCTTGTGCCACGTTTCTTCTTCCGTTACTCTCCTTTCCAAGAATAGCGCTTCCTCCTCCGTAAGCTTCCTTGACCGGTCCAATTTCAATTCTGGCCTTCGATTTCCTTGGCTCTCGTATTTTTTCTTGAAGAAATGGAAAATGTGTTCTTTTATTTCCTTATGTTCTTCCGACCACACCGTGTCTATCATGAGGCCACGGATATAATTTTTCTGCTCTCGACTTCTGATTGCCGCATGAAACATCTTGGAATTCTCATCCCCTTCCTTGATCCATCTCAACTTAGCCTTTTGCTTGGCTATTGCCAAGCTTTTTTCCTCCAACTCTAGCCAACCCTTCCTTGCTTCAACCCATCTATTTGTATCGTATTCACCCAACGGCCTGTTTCTATTTTTTGCTCCCAATTTTTCACCTCTTTCTTTTTTTTTCCATCAATTCTCTATCAACTTTTCCCCATTTCTCCTTACACCACCCCTTGATCACCAAATTTTTTACATTTTTGAGCTTATCACGAAGCCTACAATCCGGCCTACTTGATGTCACTTCTTTTACCCAACCCTCCTTTACCACTTATTCCAAACTCCTTTCATTGAGCCAAGCGTCAAAGAATTTGAATGGGATTGATCCAAAGTCAACCTCTTTATCACTTAACACGATTGGTGCATGATCTGACCATTTCCTCTCCAACGTGGTAACTCCCAAATTTCTCCTTAAAGCCCCGAATTCATATATGATTAAGAATCTATCCAACTTACTCATCTTTTTACCATCATCACTCACCCTTGTGAATTTTGCCCCCCCCCCCTAGTTGAACATCTAATAATAAATTGTTTCTCCGAATAAAATCATTAAAGTCATATGAACCTTTCAGATTAGTTATCGATATTAGTCTTTCATGCGAGACTCGAACTTCATTGAAATGTCCAAAGATCACCCACTTGACCTCTTCTTTTGAGCACAGTTGGTCTTTTTCCCACAGTTCCACCCTCTCTTTTTGTTCTCTTGGACCATATACATTTACACAACCAATTAATCCTTCTTTCTTTTCCCATCTCCCCACCACCTCCACGAAATGTGTCTCTTCTATTAGAAATTCACACCGGAAGGATTTCTTATTCCAAATGGTAAGAAGGCCACCCGATCTACCCGACGAAGCTACTTGTACATAATCATAATTTTCTTTTCCCCATAGATTTCGAACTTGCTCACTACTCACACTGCACATTTTGGCTTCCTGAATTCCCATCAAACAAGGGTTTACTTTTGTATTGATTTCTTTTACCCAAGCTCTCTTGCAACCTGGCCCTAAGGGGTTGTTCGGTTGTGGCTTAATGAGCTATATAGTCTATATAGCTTATTCGCTCAGCCATAAATAGTTGTTTGGTTGTGGCTTATTCTCTCAGCAAATGACTGAATAGCTCAACTACAAATTATATGTCCTTTGCATTCAACCCATTAAATTCCCCAACTACCCTTCTCTCTTCATACCAAATCAACCGGCACTCTGTTTTCACGTTTCACTTTTTTATTTCTCTTTAACGCATTTCTTGGAGAAACAAAAAGAGGGGTTTGATTTTTTGATAGGTGTTGGTGCTAGACTTCCTGGTGGTGGAGGTTTCTGTGAGAGAATGATGAAAAACAATGGGGTTGTAGTTTAGAAAGATCTCTGAAATCATACGAAATAGATAGATCTTTGAAGAAATATAGATCTAGAAGAGATGAAGTTCACAATCTAGGATGGCAATAATCTAAGACGAGTCCAGGATGAAGATTTTAGGGCTGTATAGATGAAGATTGTGGGCCTTGGTGGTAACCGTGTGAAGGATAGGGATGGTCTTTTTTTTTTTGAATAGGAGGTCTATGTGTTTGCATATTATATTAGTAAATAAATATGATACTGATGATGGGTTTTTTTTCTTAAATAGGATGGTAATGTGTTTGCATATTATATTTAGAGTGAATTACACTATGGTCCTATGGTTTGTCTAAATTTTGGATTTGGTCCCTAATGTAAATTATCTACGGTGGTAGTCCCTAACTTTTTAATTAACTTTCACTCAAGGTCCCTCTTCTCTAATGGTGTTAGTTAACTTCCATTAAGTTATTTAAAGCAAGGGCAAATCAGTCTTTTATTAAAAAAATATAATTTCCTAATTAAGGCATAATTTCCAAATTATGGCTTAATTGCATTTCACTGTTTACAGATGCTGGCTCAACAGAAATTTCGAACACCAAACCATTTGAACAGTTAAAAACCAAATGAACACTTGTTTTCATTTATTTATTTATTTGGAGGGTAGGGGTAAAAGGTTTGTAAATTCACCACTTAGTTTTCTGCAAGTTCTTGTCTCCTGGAATCTCTTTCAACTCCACAATGAAATCTTTTTGCCCATTATCATCCTCAAAGCTAATATTACATCTTAACCGTAGACCCTGACGGATATACTAGGCTCGTTTGATTTGATGCATTTGTCTCAACCCTAGACTCTGACAGACACACCGGGCTCGCTTGATTTGGTGTACACAAAAGCGCAAAGACTCTTGGTATAAACATTCATTTGTTGCAAAGATCTCAAAGAACATGAAATTTGCAGACAAATTCATCTAAAACCGTTAAATTATTTGTAGTAAACATGATATCAAATGGATGTTTATACCAAGACAAAATCATCTAAAGCCCACTAAGGTTTCGGCCACTAGTGATGGGTAGAAGAAGCAATGGCGCCATTGTTTATGCTTCTGAAACTTGTGCACTGGATTTAATTGAAGCTACATATGAAAGAGAAGTTAATCCTGGTGAGGTTTTGGTTATGGATAAAGATGGGATTCAATCGCTTTGTTTGATGCCACATTCAGAGCCTAAATCTTGCATATTTAAGCATATTTACTTTTCGTTACCGAATTCGATCGTTTTTGGGATGTCGGTGTACGAATCCCAGTGGAAATTCAGTGAGATTTTGGCGACGGAAGCTCCGGTGGACTGTGATGTGGTGATTGCGGTGTCGGATTCTGGGGTTGTGGTCGGACATTTATCGAGACGTCACATAAGATTCGGGATTTCGGTGTGAAACTTAAGCTTTCTCCGGTGAGGGCGGTTTTGGATGGTAAACAGGTGGTGGTGGTGGATGATTCGATCGTTAGAGGGACGACTTCTTCGAAGATTGTTCGATGGTTGAAAGAAGTTGGAGATAAAGAAGTTCATATGAGAATCGCGAGTCCACCGATTATTGCTTCTTGTTATTACGGTGTTGATAAGCCGATCTCGAAGGAACTAATCTCGAATCGAATGAGTGTGGAGGAGATTCAGGATTATATTGGGTCGAATTGACTTGCGTTTCTTGGGAACGATAGTTTGAAGAAGATGTTGGGTAGTGAGTCGGGTAAATTTTGTTACGCTTGTTTTTCGGGCAAGTATCCGGTGCAGCCGAGTGGTAAAGTGAAGCGGGTTGGAGATTTTGTGGATGATGGATTAAATGGAAGTATCGAATCGATTGATGGAGGTTGGCTTTATGGGTCTAAAAATCAAAATGTGAACGATGTCGATATCAATAACGAACAAGATCATAAAGTTTGTGTTTAGTTTTCTCGTCAAGATTTTTGTTTTTGGTACGTTTTGATGTTTCTTTGACCTTTGATATCATATTTACTACAGATAATTTAAGGGTTTTAGATGAATTTGTCTGCAAATTTCATGTTCTTTGAGATCTTTGCAACAAATGAATGTTTATACCAAGAGTCTTTGCGCTTTCGTGTACACCAAATCAAGCGAGCCCGGTGCGTCTGTCAGAGTCTAGGGTTAAGACGTATGCATCAAATTAAATGAGTCTAGTATATCTGCCAGGGTCTACGGTTAAGATGTAATATGATATCAGTCTTTATAGCTTTCTTGAGATCCTCAAAGCTCATTCTTGGCAACAATTCAAACTCACCATCAAACTTGGCTTCTTCAGATGATTCCTCCACGAATATCTGTTCAGGAACATAAAGCTTCCCTTTAAATTTCCTCAAATACACATCCTTTGAATAATTGTTGGGAAATTCAGAAATACACAAGTACAGTTAATACTGCTAGAAGAACTTGATTACTACTTCTGAGATTAATGTTGCTGAGAGAAGTTAGTACTGCTAAGTCAAGATTAATACTGCTAGAGGAGATTACTACTGCTAAGCAATTTTAGTACTGCTAGTAGTTAGTACTGCTGAAGGTTAATACTGCTCAAAGTATTAATGCTGCTGAAGACTTAGTGCTGCTTATGAGATTATCAAGATTCATGCAGATCAAGTTTGAAGATTATGGAAAGCTTGAAGATAAAGATGGAAGATTATTTTGAAGATCTTTTATTATTTGTAATTATTTTGAAGATCTTCAGTATATATAGAATAGTTTGTAATTGATAGAAAAGAACTTAGAGAATTCTGAATTTTTTTTGATAGAGAGAATCAACCTCAAGGTTTGTAATCCTAATTCTAGAGAAGTAGAATTCTTATTGGTGAGTCTGTTCATCAATATTGAGGTTGAGTGTTGAATCTTGTAGCTTTACAATCATTCAATAAAGTTTACAAGTTGTTCTTCTGATTCACTGTTTTCATTGATTATTGAATATTAAAGTGTTATTCCGTAAGCTTCTTTAATATTGTTTCTGAGTGTTTATTCTTGTTTAGAATTAAGATCCTGACAAGTGGTATCAGAGCAATATTCTCAGAAATCTTATTCATCATGGAAAACACAGCTGAATCAAACAGTACTCTGGTCTCAAAGGTTCCAATGCTCAGACCCAATGAATTTGACATGTGGAAGATTAGAATCAAGCAATACATTATCCTCACAGATTACTCTATGTGGGACATCATTGAGAATGGCCCATCTGATGCAGGAAAGATTGGTGAAGATGGAAAAAGAACTCCACCAAAGACGGATGCAGAAAGAAAGACAAGGCAGACAGAGATGAAAGCCTTGAGCACACTGCTCTTGGCCATTCCCAATGAATATCAACACCAATTCTGTAATTGCACTGATGCACAGATGCTCTGGAATGCTCTAGAGAAGAGATTCTCTGGTACCAAGAGTACAAAGAGAAATCAAAAGGCAATCTTGAAGCAACAGTATGAAAACTTTATGTCAACTAAGAATGAGTCCATGACTCAAACTTTTGACAGGTTTAACAAACTGATTGGTGAACTAGCTACTATGGGAGTACAGATTGATCAAGATGATGTAAACAGAAAGTTCTTAAGGTCCCTTGGAGATGAATGGACCATGTACACTATTTCATTCAGACAGAATGAACAGTTGGAAGAAAAAGAACTTGATGATCTGTACAATGATCTTAGAGTATTTGAAGCTGAGGTGGAGGCAAAGAAGAAGCCTTCTGGATATACTCATAATTCTGAACTCCTATCAGCATCAATTGATTCTACTGCTAATCCTGAATCAGTTAATGCTGCTACTGGAGCAAATCAAGAAAAAGGCACTGATTCTGTGTTTGAAGCCTTTCTTGACAGCCATGGAAATTCCTCCTTAATTAATGATGATTTGGAACAACTTCATCCTGATGATCTGGAAGAGATGGATATTAAATGGCAGATGGCCATGCTTTCCATGAGGGTGAAGAAGTTTATAAAGAGGACTGGGAGGAACAACTTCTCCCAAAGAAGAGAAGATGGAGTTGGGTTTGATAAATCAAAGGTGGAGTGCTATAAATGCCATCTGAAGGGACACTTTGCCAGGGAATGCAGAAGTGGAGTGTCTCACAACAACAACCACCAACAAGCACAGTTTGGAAACCTCAACCATAACAGAAACTCTGCTCAAGCCCTTGTTTCTCAACAAGGAATGGGGTTTGACTGGAGTGATCAAGCAGAAGAGGCTATCCAAAATCAAGCACTTATGGCTGAAGTATCTGATCTCCCATCTGAGGTAAGTTCTAATCTCTGTTCTAAAACTTGCATAGACACTGTTAAAAGGTACAGGGATCATAACCAGAAGATGAGTGATGACCTTAAGAGATTAGAAAAGGATATAAAGGACTATGTGAGAATTGTTGAGAGGTTTGAGGAACAGATTAAAGGTTTTCAAGCCAATGAACTCCAACACTCATATGACACCAATTACTGGAAGTGGGAGAAAAAGGATCTAGAACTTAAACTGACCAAATCTAAAGAGGAGAGTGAAAAGCTAAGAGAGGATCTAACCAAGGTTAAGCTTGATGTAGAAAAGTTTTCCAATGCTTCTAAAGCAATGGACTCTTTACTACAAACTCAGATTCATGATAAGCTGAGAAGAGGAATTGGGTATAATGCCACACCACCACCATATAACAACAATTACATTCCTCCTACCTCAGACTTGCTAGAAACCAAAGATAGGAAGGACTTGCCTGAGGGAGCCACTGAGATAGATCCCTTACATGAGGTAGTTGTGGAGGATAAGACTGAGAAAGAGGTTTGTAAGAGTAAGGAGAACAAAGTGAGTGGTGAGATTCCTCTAGAGAACAACATTATCACCAATGAGGACTGTGGAAGGGCTTGGATCAAATCCAAGGACATAGAGAAGACAGAGGGAAAGTCTGGTAAGGTCCATTACAAACAGACCACAGTTGTGAATCCAGGTCCTTGCAAACAGTGTGCATGTAAGAAGAATGAGCCCCAAAAACATGATAAAAAGAGGGGAAATCAAAGAAACTGGAATAATCAGTGGGCACAGAAACAAGGGGTTGATCTGAGTAAAATCAATAGACCAAAACCTTGTTTTATCTGTGGCAAATTGAATCATCTTGCCAAATACTGTTATTTCAATCCTATAAACCAAAGGATGAACTTTCAAAGACCTATGCAAAAACCCTTGGGTTATAGGAAGATTGAAAAGAACCATGTGGCTAAGAAAACTGTTAAATCTAAAAGACACATGAAGAAAAAGTCTGTTAAAGAAAGTGTCAATATGTGGGTTCCTAAAAGCACTAAAACTGTTAGTACTGCTACCACAAATAGTGTTGCTGACAATGATAGTGCTGCTAGAAGTAATACTACTGCTAACAATGTTAGTGCTGCTGACATTGTTAGTACTTCTTCAAAAGTTAATACTGCTAGTGCTGCTAACAAGGTTAGTACTGCTAAACCTGTTAGTACTGCTAACTCTGTTAGTACTTATAAGGTTAGTATTGCTTCTAGTGTTTGTACTGCTAAGCCAATCATATTGACAAAGTACTCTAATAAAGAGTGCTCTGAGTTTAAAAACCTCATCAAAAAGGAATGTAAATACTTTGATGAGAAAGGGAGACCCAAGACCACTTTGGCTTGGGTCCCCAATCAATACTAATTGTTTAATCTTATGTGCAGGGCAACCAGCAGCTCAAGGGGAAGAGTATCTGGCATATTGATAGTGGTTGCTCAAGGCACATGACAGGGAACATGTCATGCCTCAAGAATTTCAAGAAAATTGATGGTGGTCATGTTTCCTTTGGTAATACGCCAGATGGAGGTAAGATAAGTGGTAAGGGGGATGTAACCAAAGGTAAAATGACCTTTGAAGATGTATTCTATGTTGAGCAGTTAAGGTACAACCTGTTAAGTGTATCACAGGTTTGTGACAAACAATATAGTATATTATTTACAGATTCTGAATGCATTATCCTTGCTCCTGGATTCAAGGTAGTTGATGAAAAGATGATACTACTAAAAACTCCCAGAAAGGATAATGTATATTGCTTAGATATGGAAAGTGTTTCAGCTGATTCATCCCTTAATTGTCTTGTTTCAAAAGCTTCTTTGGGTGAATCATCACTTTGGCACAGAAGGATGTGTTACATGAACTTTAAAACAATGAATAAACTTGTTAAAAACAACCTTGTAAGAGGTTTACTTTCCAAAGTCTTTTCATGTGATGATCATTGTGTTTCCTGTCTTAAAGGCAAACAACACAAAACTTCTCATAAGTCCAAAGAGTTAAACACAATCTCTAATTCTCTTCAGTTGTTGCATATGGATCTGTTTGGTCCTACAAATGTTATGAATATTACTTCAGGAGGATGTCAACTTTTGGGTGCAAGACTAGTATCTTGGCAGTGTAAGAAGCAAACCACAGTGTCCTTATGAACAACAGAAGCTGAGTATATTGCTGCTGCAAGCTGCTGCTCTCAGGTTCTATGGATTCAAAATCAGATGATGGACTATGGGGTAACCTTTCTTCACACTCCAATCTTCATTGACAATAGCAGTGCTATAAGCATTGTTAACAATCCAGTCAAGCACTCCAAAACAAAGCACATTGAGATCAGGTATCACTTTATCATAGATTGTAATGAAAAGAAGCTAATTCAAGTTGCTAAAGTTCATACTGAAAACTAGTTTGCTGATCTATTCACTAAAGCTTTTGATGTGGGTAGATTCACATTCTTGGTCACAAGTGTGGGCATGATCAACTCTGAATGAGCTCATGTTTTAAAAGGTGTTTACATACCTGTTATTGGTTTATTCTTTGGTGCTACTAACATCTTTCTCAGGAAGTTATTACCTTGCTCAGAGTACCTTAAGCTTCAAAAAGTGTAAGTATAGTTAATGCTGCCAGTACAGTTAATACTGCTAGTTAAGTTAATACTGCTAGTGGTTAATACTGCTCTCAGTTAATACTGGTAGTTAGTTAATACTGCTAGTGGTTAATACTGCTCTCAGTTAATACTGCTAGTTAAGTTAATACTGCTAGTGGTTAATACTGCTCTCAGTTAATACTGCTAGTTAAGTTAATACTGCTAGTGGTTAATACTGCTCTCAGTTAATACTGCTAGTTAGTTAATACTGCTGGTGGTTAATATTGCTCGCAGTTAATACTGCTAGTTAGTTAATACTGCTAGGAGTTAATACTGCTTATGTCTCGAATCGTATAAATACCCTTTTTGCCCGCCCAAAAGTTCATAACGACTCTTTGCTTTCTATTCATCTGCTCTCTAATCCTTTTCTCTCAAGTACCAAGTGTTGCAGTCCAGAATACTCAAGCACAATGGCATCCATGGCATTCATTGATGAGCACAACGAGATTGCGATGCTACAGAAGCTGAAACAAGTTGTTGGATTCCACCAGATTGTGGATTTTCTCAAGTCCAGCTACATTGCCCATGCTCTCACTGTGTCACCAACAATATACATAGAACATCAAAGACAGTTCTGGGCGAATGCCACCGTAGTGACAGAGAATGGTGTGCAGATAATCAAGACAAGGGTATGTGACAAACCCTTGTCAGTTTCTGAAGAGGTGATACACATCTGTCTACGTCTAGACGATGCTGAAGGTATTACTTCTATTCCAAATGAGGACTTGTTCTCAAACCTTTCAAGAATGGGGTATGGAGGCCAATTGGGTGGTTTCAAATTTTCAAAAGCCAAATTTTATACCCAATGGCGTTTTCTTGTTCATACCCTGATTCACTGCATTTCCAAAAAGACTACTGGATGGAGTGAGTTTAGCAGTACCATTGCTTATGCTTTGGTCTGCTTGGCCACTGCCAGAAAGTACAATTTCTCTAGAATGATTTTCAGTGATCTTGTATCAAACTTGGGAAGCAAAAAGAGTTTTTATATGTACCCCAGGTTTGTACAGGAAGTTATAACCCATGAATTGACGGATATGCCTCACTTTGATGAGGTATATGTACCAAAAATTCCCAAAGGTAAGGTCTTTTCAAACATGAAAAGATCTCCATTGGACTCGGAAGGAGTTGACACCCCATTGTTCTCTACAATGATGGTGGTGTCCCACAATGAAGAAGGTATGGCAGCAGGGTCAAGGCCCTAATTAGACCATCCCACTGCTAGCCAATCCCAACCTTCACCCTCAATATCAATCCCTCAGTCTCTTGTTTAAAAGCCAACTTCTCCAATAACCCAAACTTACATAAGGAAAAAGGTAAAGAAGGCTCATTCCCTTCTTGTACCTTCACCCACTGAGCCTTTAAACCCTCTAATGGTGAATTCTCCATTAGAGAATATCTACAGGGAAACCACAGGGGTGTCTCCCAACCCCATGGAGGTGCTCAATGAGGAGATGTTTGAGCATATGGGTGCTAAGGCTGCCACTACTCCTGCTAGCACAGAGGAGGTCAGTGGTAACATAAATAAGACCTTCCCCATGGCAACTTTGGGTGAGCAATCATCCAAAGGTCCCAGGTGCCAAGAAACCACGGGGGTAGCAGGTGCTTCTGCTAGGCAGAAGACCTCTACTACAAAAAGATCCCATGATCCTTCAAAAGAGGGTAACACTTCTGGAGAAGGTGAGGACAGATATAACTACTATGAATTGATGGAAACAATGGGCAACATCAACATGGATGTGATCAAACAGGGACAAGATATAGAAGAGCTGAAACTGATAGTTCTGTCTCAACAAGAACAGATTGTCAACTTGAAGCAAATGGTGAAGAAATTGATTCTGCAAAAGAAGAAGAAACAGTTTGTGCTAAGAAGGAGGAAACCAGTGACTGATGCTCCCAAAAAGGGGGAGTCAGAAGCTGATGTCAACATGGAAGATATCAAAGAAAAGGGGGAGCAAAAGAAAGCTGATTTTGAGGGGGAGAAACAAGCAGTGGAAACTGAGTTTGTACAAGAAGCAGAAAAAGAGAAAGCAGCAGTAAAAGAGCAAGCAGCAGTAACTGTTAATGCTGCTGGTTCAAGCCAAGCAGCAGAAACTGTTAATACTGCTGAACTGAAAGAAGTAGCAAAAATAGTGCAAGAAGTTCTGACAGATCTTGAGATTGCAGAAACCTTAATCAAAGCCAAGCATGATACTCCCAAGGTTATCTCAAAGGCCAAAGGAGTTGTCATCAAAGAACAAGGTGAAGTGATCAAGAAAGATAGTGTAGAGAAGAAGGTGAGCAAAGACAAAGGCAAAGCTAAAATGGTGGAATCTGATCAACCAATCAAAAAGCAAAGGTTGGTTGAGTCAGATGAAGCTTTGGCCAAGAAGATGCAGGCTGATATTGAAAAAGAAAAAAGGGTTCAGGTTGAAAAGGACAGAGAAATGGCTAAGGCTCTAGCTGCTGAACTGAATGAAGCTTATCAACAAAGTCTGGCAACTGAAATTGCACAGAAGAAAGCTGCAATTCTGAAGAAATCAGTGGTGGTAAAAACAGCTGCAAAGAAGAGATAACCCTCAAAGACCTTCCTAGGTACCCAAGAGAGAAACAAGATGATTACATTTCTCAAGGGTGCTGTAGGAGTCAGAAAGGAGATGTTCTCAAAGATGTCTTTTGAGAAGATTAAAGAGTTATATGATTCAGAGATGCTAAAGCTTCAAGGAAATGAAACTGCAAGGGTGGAGATGGAGAAGAGAATGAAAGAAAGCAATGATTTTATGATAGAAAAACCTTTTCCAGATGAGCAAGAAACACCACCAAAGAAAGAAGCCACTCTTGGTGAAAGTCTAAGGACTTTAAAAAGAACCAAGATGATGGCAAGAACAAAGTCAACCAAGAAGCCTATAATAGCTGAAGGAGAAGCTGAGAAGGTTGTTGAAGAAGAAGGGGCACCTAAATCATCTGAAAAGAATGAACCAGCAAGAACTGATGATATAAATCTATACATGGTAGTGATGGACAAAGTGCCTGAACCAATTTCAGCAGAACCTGTTGGTGTGAAGCCTCCTGAGGTCATTCTATGGGACATAATGAAGGTTGATGGCAAGGAATACATAAGGCTCAAGAGAAAAGATGAGAAGTATGAGGTGTTCAATACTTGGGCAAAGATTGTCAGAACATGCTCCAGGTCAGATCTTGAAGAAATGTTTGACATAGGAATGAAGTTGTATGCAGATCAACTGAAAGCTCTAGAGATTTCAATTACAAAATTAGTGATGAAGTATCTGTGTATGATGTTCAAACCTGAAGAAGTGGAGCATGTGATCAGAAATGTGTTCAAAACTGTCAACAATTGGACTCTATATGAAACTAGTGGAGTATATGCACTAACTATGGACTTAAATCACATAGAGTACTTCCTAGTGGATAGAGTGTACAATCACAGCAGACTAAAGCTTCATGCAATGTTGAAGAAGAAGCTAGGTTGTGTTCCAAATTCAGAGATGGCTAAGTATTTGATTCAAAGAACAATCAATCAGAGTTTGGGGTTGGATGCAAATACAGGTGTATGAGCCATGAAGTTTTGGGAGCATCTAAGAAGACCATTTGAAGAACTTGACTTCTCTTCCTAAAATTCAAGTTAGGGGGAGATTGTTGGGAAATTCAGAAATACACAAGTACAGTTAATACTGCTAGAAAAACTTGATTACTACTTCTGAGATTAATGTTGCTGAGAGAAGTTAGTACTGCTAAGTCAAGATTAATACTGCTAGAGGAGATTACTACTGCTAAGCAATTTTAGTACTGCTAGTAGTTAGTACTGCTGAAGGTTAATACTGCTCAAAGTATTAATGCTGCTGAAGACTTAGTGCTGCTTATGAGATTATCAAGATTCATGCAGATCAAGTTTGAAGATTATGGAAAGCTTGAAGATAAAGATGGAAGATTATTTTGAAGATCTTTTATTATTTGTAATTATTTTGAAGATCTTCAGTATATATAGAATAGTTTGTAATTGATAGAAAAGAACTTAGAGAATTCTGAATTTTTTTTGATAGAGAGAATCAACCTCAAGGTTTGTAATCCTAATTCTAGAGAAGTAGAATTCGTATTGGTGAGCCTGTTCATCAATATTGAGGTTGAGTGTTGAATCTTGTAGCTTTACAATCATTCAATAAAGTTTACAAGTTGTTCTTCTGATTCACTGTTTTCATTGATTATTGAATATTAAAGTGTTATTCCGCAAGCTTCTTTAATATTGTTTCTGAGTGTTTATTCTTGTTTAGAATTAAGATCCTGACAATAATCCACCTCATCTCCTCTTCGGTTATCATTCAATCCTTTCAAATTCAACCTCTTTAAGAATCTCCGAAGCTCCATTACCATCATAACTCTTCTTCCCTAGGTCCTCATTTTCCTTCAATGTATACAATTTATCACCAATTTTATACCTTCGTTCTACCTGGCAAGGGTTTTCCTTCAAAACTCTCGTCACAAAATCATCTTGTATTGAACTGTCACTGCTTTGACCCGAATCCGATTTTCGAAAAAACGCACAAGGAAAATGCGGTGTTTTAGATCGTTTCGAAGTGGAATTTTGATACAGAGTGAGGTGTGAAAAGTGATGCTGGATTGAGAAGAACAAACCGGTAATGCGAAATTATCAGGTGTTCCTATATGTGTACGAATCATGTTGTGTCTTGTGTGAGATGAAATTCCATTGAGGATTAATGGATTGTGATGAAGCATGTTGTGAAGATCCTCTAAATATATCACGTTGATTTTTTAATTAAATTAGGTAATTATAATTTTAATTAAAAGACTGATTTACCCTTGCTTTAAATAATTTAATGGAAGTTAACTAACACCGTTAGGAAAGAGGGACCTCGAGTGAAAGTTAATTAAAAAGTTAGGGACTACCACCGTAGATAGTTTACATTAGGGACCAAATCCAAAATTTAGGCAAACCATAGGACCACCGGTGTAATTCACTCTTATATTTATAAATAAAGACCCTAAAATAATAGATCAAGTTGTTTAAATTATTATTATTTTGATCTTTAAAAGTCATTGATTCAACATTTTTATCAAACAATTGTTTTATCTAGATAAAAATATAGACTAAGGGGTAAAATGGTTATTTCTAACATTCAAATTGTTTATTCAGCTCAACAACCGAACATCATATTATCTTATATCATACAAACAACTTTATCAATACAGACAACTTTATCCATTCGGGTCTTAATGGAAAACGAATCGAACAGCCCCTAACCCTCTTATGTTTAATGACACAATCTTCATAATTAATGGAGGTTACGAAAGCTTACCGATATTCGCCAGTTAAAGACCATACCCCTTCTGCCCAATGTCTTTCTCTGCTCCAGCTTCCCAACGAACCCCAGTTCTCGATCCAAATTGTTCCAGGCCCTCCGCTCCATCTACACTTTTTAGATCATTAAAAATTGTTACCTTGTTGGAGCTGTTGGTTCCTCCCTTCCATTTTCGAGTTATCTGAATTAGTTGAAATCCCGCCGATCGTACCTCTCTTATGCATCCCTTTTCCTTGATAATTGCTTCTGGCCATTTGTTTGATGTAATGGAAGCTCACTCTTCCCCTTCCAAACATACGGTTCTCTATTCTTTTCTTCCTGATCTTCCTTGCAATTTTGTTTTCTCTGTGTGATCCTATCGATTTCCTTCTTCCTGTTCGGGATAGTGCATCTGAAGTCGATGTCTCTCCAACGACACTATTATCTTTCTTTTCTTGGGCCGCATCTGATTGGGTTGTTTGGTTCTGATTTAACTCATCTTCTTGGGCCACTACCAACTTACTCTTATTTTTCTCTAGAGGCCCAACATGGCCCACACTATTATTGTTGATGTTTAGTTAGACCTCATTCTTTCCTCCATTTAGATCAAAATTATGGCCCACTTGCACTACTAAACAATCATATTTCCTTACACTCTTCAGATTTTTCAGGCTGACTGTTTTCCGGTGACTGCCGATCTGCAGGCAATTTCGACCGTCTGTCAAGACCTTCTTCCGTTATACTTTTGACCTCGTCCGCGACTACCTACTCGATGATCTTACTCCTTTCTTTTTTCTGTCCAATTCTTTCTTTTTGATCCTCGTCGATATTTTTGCACTCCTTAGTCTTAAAAATACTCTCTTGCACCATCCACTCTTCCTCATTATCATTCTCGTCTTTTGTCCATTCTGATGGAATAGATGAGCCCCCACCATCCTCTTCATCCACCTTTTCGGTCATCAAATCTTCTTCCTTTACTTGGGATTCCAAGAATCCATTGTCTTCTTATTCCACTTTTATATCATATATTAATTCGCCTACTTTAATACTATTAATTTCACTTATTTTGGAGACCAGTCCCGAGCTAATTAAGACTTTCGCCCATATCAGGTTATCACTTTCCATCATATTGCAAGTCATGGTTCTTAGCACTTTTCCCCACTTCCCAGCTATTTCTTCAAAGGTCTTCTCGTCCCATGCATGCAAGGGTACACCTTCAATTCTTAACCATAGCAGCATATCGGAGGGTCGGTATCCCATCGTCCATCTTCGCATATTTCTCACCCAATTATGAATCTCATGGTTCTTGTTCTTGATGATCTTCTCCAGCGCTTCAGACGAGCTAAAAGCAACCAGGATATTCCTACCTCCCAGAAGTTTCAATTCACATCCTTCGATAAGCTCCGAGTTGAACATCGCTTGAACCGCATCCACATCCTTCATAACTAGCGTTTATGTTTCCTACTGCGCATCTATGGAGGTATTCCATTGCATTGTCGTCTGTTGACTAACTTCCTAGCATTTGTTGCTCTAGTTATGTTCCTTTTTTCTCTGTCAGGCCTATTTTAACTACCTCAGCAAAAGAGGCTTTTTCCGGCTCCACATTACCTGTATTTTTAGAATTTTTGGTGTCCTTTCTTATCTCGAAACCTGACCGGTTTGCTCCTCCCCCTAGTCGAGGTTTTATGTTTGCTAAGAAAACTCGCATCTTGTAAGTGCCAATCCATATGTTTCCAATCTTCTCTCTAACTCGTCTTCATCACGTACGAATTTGAATCTAACAAAATTGAACTTATCTATGTTTCTCAAACGGTTTTTTTGCCATGTATAGATCAGACACAACTCCATATCTTTTGAAGGTCCTCCATAGGTGAGGCGCTCCCCAATCTCCCGAAAAGTTGTAGAACATAAATGATATCTCCTTTGGATTCTTCTTTTCCTGGTTCAATCGATACTGTAGCATTCCGTTATACCTAGACTCATTCCGAAACCTCGAATCTCTCCACTTACTCTCATCCTCACCGGCTCTCCTACCCCATCTTACTCTCACGTGCTCACTCTCACTCTCACTCTCTCTCTCTCTCTCTCTCTCTCTCTCTCTCTCTCTCTCTCTCTCTCTCTCTCTCTCTCTCTCTCTCTCTCTCATCTCTTTAACAACACTATTTAGCCCAGAGTATGGATAGGACTAAGAAAAGTATAGCCAATTAATTTTTTTAATTTAGTTAAATTTTTTAAGCTTCATTAAACAAATTTATGATTCGAGGATTATTTATTTAATTTGGATGTTATTGTGATTTATGCTTTAATTGAATTGAGCTATAATAAATTGTTATTAAACCCTTGAGATTTTAAGTTTCAATAATTATATATATAGAACAAGGATCATTTGTTAACCATTCATTTCTTGTTAACTTTATGAACTTTGCTCAACCAATAGAAATACAAGGTTGGTTGTTGTTTAATTTGTGTATATATTTAATGTAAAATGGTAGAAACGTCATTTTGTAAGTAACCAATATTTCATTAATTTTATTGGGGGTTACAAAAATGAAGCTTCCATAATTATATTGTATGTTACGATTGCATTATTTTTTTTCCATTTTCCACGTACTTTTGAAATCATATCAATATTACCAAAGTCTTCCGGTTCATATGTTTGTTAAAATCGTATAGTCGTTGTTTTCAAAAAATTTATCTGGTATTCATTTTAATTCAGAAAACACATGAACATCCCAAAAATACACGCAACAACGATGAACATCGATAGAGATGAACACAAATGTTCATCAATAGAGATGAACATCCCTGAAATTTATCCGGTATTCATTTTAATTTTATAGAGATGAACACATATGTTCATCTTACAAACACTGATAGATGGGAACATCGATGAACACCTTACAAACATTGCTAACCATTTTACAAACATTGATAGATGGGAACATTGATAGATGGGAACATCGATGAACACCTTACAAACATAAAACATTACATAAAACACATGTCCATCTTTAATTTTGAATTTCTACCCTTCCGCCATGAATGTTCATCGGTTACAAATTGTGGTGTAAGGAAACATTAATGAGCCTTTTTAATGGGTTTTAAAAGAATGAATGTTTTAATCCCCAAACTACCCTTAACCACAAATGTTCACATATCTATTTAATAAATAAAACCTATTTTATTAATTAAAAATCTAGTTTTAATCTCAACCATCCATTGTTAAGATTGATGGTTTAGATTAGTTCATATAGTTAACAACAAAACTAAGGTTAACAAAAGAACCTAACCCTATATATATATATATATATATATATATATATATATATATATATATATATATATATATATATATATATATATATATATATATATATATATATATATAGGGTTGGGTTCCGGTGAGAAATTGAGATTAACGTGATAAGTGGTTATCAACCATTGGCTGAGAAATGAATGCATATTAGAATGAGAAGCACCGAGATAAGATGCACCGGATCAATTCCCTTCTAAGCTGCAATTCATGGGAAAACATTTGATTAAAAGTGATCAACAGTTCAGATCCACTTCTCAGACATCTCATCCTAATGTGCATTCAAGGGTGGAGATCCATTCTTATTCTTCTCATCATAACTTTCATTCTCACCGGAACCCAACCCTATATATAGGTTTTAATTATTTGAGAACTTTAAAATTTGTGAGTTCCATATGAACTTTTATTTTAAGTTATTGTTTGACATTAGTTTTTTCTATCTTACGATAGCATTTAATACATTGATGAACATATATTTGTTTCACAATGTATTGTTTTATATTTTTGTTTCATATGTATTCGATTCACAATGTGAAACTTTTTTACATGTAACTTTTGTTTTATAAATAGGCTAAAAATGTTCATATTGTGAACCAAACAGATTATGAAACAAATATATGCTAATTAATATTCTAAATGTTAGCCTTAGATAAAAAAAATATGTAAATAGCACATGATGCACTAGTTCTCAAGATTTAAGATTATCAAGATTCCATGATGGGTTTCAAATACAAACCGTGATTAACATTTGTAATAAAAATATTTGGCAAAATATTTTTCCCAAATTACCTGTTAGGACTGAAAGTCCTAGTGCGTGGAAAGTTCTATAAAATATTTATAGAGTTTATTTGTTAATTATTAATCGCGTTGTAAAAGTCTTTTATTTATTATTGGGCTTAGTTTTGTTTGTTGGGCCTTGGGCCTGTAGGGTTTAAGGCCTGGGTATTTATTGTTTGTTTTCTAATCATTAGGTTAAGAGTTAGACTTAGGGAAATATTATTGTGTGCATATCAGGTTTATAGAGAGAGTTTGGTTTTGTTGTGACCCCTTCGTCAAGTGGTCCGTTAGATTTTGTTGCGACCGAACAAATTTAACCGAAATTACCCCATTCGTGATTAGCTCACGAATCATGCTATGTCTAACACCTAAGTGTCTAGACTTTCCATTATATACTTGACCATAAGTTTTAGCCAATGTAGTCGCACTATCACAACGGATAGAAATAGGTGATGTTGGTTTCGGCCATAACAAAATTTCATGGACTAAATTCCTTAGCCACTCCGCCTCTTTATCGGCAACGGCTAATGCCACAAATTCCGACTCCAAAGTCGAACTCGTGATGCAAGTTTGCTTCTTGGAAGCCCATGAGATGGCACCTCCCCCAAGCAAGTACACCCAACCACTCATAGAAGAGTGATCTTCTAAATTAGTGATCCAACTTGCATCCGAATATCCCTCTAATATTGAAGGAAACATGACATGTGATAATCCATAATCAATGGTTTTTTTCAAGTATTTAAATACTCGTCTAATCGCTTGCCAATGATGAGTACTAGGATTACTAGTATACCTACTCAACTTGCCAACGGCAAAAGCGATATCTGGCCTAGTGTTTATCATGGCATACATCAAGCATCCAATAGCCTTTGAGTACTCGAGTTATGACACCACTTCACCCGAATTGGGCATAAGCTTCACAATCGAATCAAATGGAGTACTCACCAGAGAACAATCAAATCAATTAAATTTCTTTAATACTTTCACAATGTAATGAGATTGCGTAATTGCAATCCCTTTGTTCTCACGCTTGATCCTTATTCCAAGGATCACCTCCGCCTATCCCATATCTTTCATGGAGAAACTTGATGACAAAAACTCTTTGGTTTTATCAACTTGATTTTGGTCAGTGCCAAAGATCAACATGTCATCAACGTATAAGCAAATGATTACTCCATTACCGGATGTGTCAAATTTGCTATATACACACTTGTCCGCTTGGTTTAACATAAAATCGTTGGACAAGATAACCTCATCAAATTTTTGATGCCATTGTTTGGGTGTTTGTTTAAGCCCATACAATGATTTTACAAGTTTACATACCTTATGCTCCATCCCAGGCATAACAAAACCTTCCGGTTGTTTCATGTAAACTTCTTCCTCCAAGTCACCATTCAAGAATGACGTTTTGACATCCATTTGGTGAATCACTAAATTGTGGATAGCTCCTAAGGCTATCAACAATCTAATCGCGGAGATTCTTGCAACCGGGGCATAGGTATCAAAATAATCGATGCATTCTCGTTGCCTAAAGCCTTGGATTACTAATCGAGCTTTGAAATTTTTGATTGATCCATCGGCTTTCATCTTCCTTTTGAAGATCCACTTGCATCCCAACGGTTTACAACCTGGTGGGAAGTCCGATAATACCCAAGTATTATTCCCCATGATGGAATCCATCTCATCATTTATTACTTCTTTCCAGAAAGCAATATCTTAAGACTTCATTGCCTCATCAAATGATTTTGGATCTTCCTCAATACTATAACAGTAAGAGAATTGTGACCCAATCTCATCTCTTGATCCCTCTACCAAGTAAACATGGAAATCGGGACCAAAGGATTTTTCGATCCTTCCTCTTTTGCTCCTTCGAAGCATCGGAGATTCGGTTGGAACAATTGCGTATTCTTCAACTTCACTAGTTACACTAGTACTTGGAACAAGGTCATTTGGCCTAGGTATTGAAGAGAATCTAGTCTCATCAAATAATGCATCTCTCGATTCTATAATGGTGTGAATCGTTATAGAATCATTAGGTTCAATAACATAGAACCTATAGGCCTTAGAATGCTCGGCATATCCAACAAAGATGCAATCATTACCTTTTTCACCCAAGGTTTTCCTTTTGGGTTCAGGTAATCGAACAACCGTTCGACAACCCCAAACTCGAATATAATTCAAGTTAGGCCTTTTCATGAACCAAAATTCATATGGGGTAATCTTGTTCCTTTTATTGGGAACTCGATTTAATAAATAACAAGTCGTTAACATGGCTTCGCCCCAAAATCCATCACTCAATCCGGAATAGGATAACATAGAGTTCACCATTTCTTTGAGAACTCTATTTTTCCGTTCCGCCACACCATTTTGTTGTGGTGTATAGGGCGTCGTAGTCTCATGGATAATTCCTACGGATTGGAAAAACATGGGGTCGTAATATTCCCCACCACGATCGGTGTGTAAAGATTTAATAAAACCGTTCATTTGCAAGGAAGTGAACCAACGTCGATCCTTGCACACATGACTCGAGGCACCCGTGTCAATCTACCAAGCATCATCATCATTCTGAACGTAAAATGATTCGGATATTAGTGGTACATAATTCAAATTTGAATTAAAACCAAAGTCAAGAAACTGACCTTGCCGTGGGTTTTGATCCTTGGATCCTTGCCCACCACCACTTGTGCTTGTTCCATTCTTGTTCTTGACAACCCGACAATCCCGCTTGAGATGGTCGGTCATACCACAGGTCCAACAGGTTAATTTAACCTTTTTGTTGGGCCCTTTCTTGGCTTCATTGAACTTGCGTTTTCCCTTGAAATTGTTGGATTTTCCCTCTTCCACCATGTTCATCGAAGGAGCAGAAAACTCTTTTATCTTTGGTTTCTCAGTCTCTTGCGCCCGAAGAGATTCCTCTATGCGCAAGTGACTACCGAGTTGTACAAGGGACAACTCTTCCTTTTTGTGTTTCAAGATGTGTTTGAAATCTTTCCAAGAGGGAGGCAATTTATCAATTATGCTCGATACGGAGATGGATTTGTCCATCTTCATATTGTGTTGAGCATATTGGCCTAAAATGCGTAGGATCTCATTATATTGCTCCATCACAGGCCTTGAGTCCACCATTTTGTAATTATTAAAATTACTCACGAGGAACTTCTTACTAGAAGCATCCTCCGCCATGTATTTGAACTCAAGAGAGTCCCATAGCTCTTTAGCGGATTCAACATTTTGATAAATGTCAAAGAGGGAGTCACATATACCGTTCAAAATGTGTCCACGACAGATGTAGTCATCGTTCTCCCATTTGTCGCGACGCCGGGTCATCTCCAACGTCTCGTCTTCCATCTCCTCCGGCATAGGAGTGCTTAGCACGTACACTACCTTCAATGTCGTCAACAGGAAATGCATCTTCTTCTGCCATCTTCGAAAGTCGACACCTTCGAATTTTTCAAGCTTGGTGAACTTGGTCGTCATATCTCTCACGGACTGATCATTCACCATCTCTCATACGATGAGAAATATCACTTAAGATTATTGGGGAGGGGGCAGAAAAATCGATGGAGAGAAAGAGAGGAGAGAGTGATCGACTTGGATAAGAATGTGAGATCGCGTAAGAGCTCACTTTCCTTAAGTGATACTTCGACCCTATTCTGCCTGGGTATCACGAAATTCACTCGAGGATAATCTCAATTCACCGGTATCGATTCTGGCAGAAATCGATCCTATTTAAACACCAAGAGAAACGTAACCGACCTATATTATTAATGATAATAATTTCCCATTTAATGGGATTGATTGTCTGGCGGTTACACAATGATTTGGGGGTTACAAAATTGATTTTCCATAAAGATTGGCCGTTACAAATCTGGAGATCCGCGCGGCTAGCGGCGCGAGTGGACCCGCGTGGAAACCTGCACCAAACACTGATCGACAAACAATCCAATGTCTCGCGCGGTTCGTGGCGCGGATAGAGCCGTGTCGTAACCCGTGTCGTAACCCGTGCCAAGCACTGTTTGCCGAACCCTTCAGAGTCTCGCACGACTTGTAACGCGACTGAACCCGCGCGGAGACTCGCGCCAGACACTGTCAACCTAACCATTTCCACTTAGTAACCCTCCAATCATGACCATCCAACAATCCCGGGTGCTAGCTAGCTTACACGAGTGTGCACTCCACACCTCCTAGCTCGTGTTATAGCATAGCTACCAACCCCATTATTATCTTGTGAACCCAATTACATAAAATGAATCGATGATTTCACTAAAATCACCAACAAATACAACGGTAGTACTCTCAGCCTTTGGGGGTGGAATGCGGTGTTCCGTCCCTACCGTGAGATGCCGATTGTGGGTGGGTCCGGAGTTTTCAGGATGACAAGGGGTGTCTCCACTGCCAAGACTTATGATTTTTATCGTACCTCCGGTGATGCAATTGTGGAATATAACGTCATGGTTGTTCATTATTGAGTCATGTTGTTTAATTACTTGTTTTTGTATCTTATATTAATTGAATCGAACTTTTATATATTATATATGTTTAAGAGCATCCGTTGTAATTGGTTAATTGCACCATTGCTAATAATATACATATATATTATATGTATAGGGGGTCATTCAAAGGAGAACTTGGTTGTTTGTGATAACCTGAGATCCTATCTCAACCATAAATCAATGAATAAATTAGGAAATTATTAATTTTGGTAATTTTAACTTATGATTTTAATTAAAGGGCAACTTAGGTATTTTAAAAATAGTCTCTCTCCTCCTTCCTCTCTCTAAGCAAAACATAACCTCATACTATGTGATACACTTCATGAAACAAGAAAAATACATTGTGATACCCAATAACTTATAACAGTAAGGCATTACAATGACTATGATACATACTGTGATACCCAAATAACTTTGAACAGTAAGGCATTAAATGACAATGATACGTGTAATACCTAAGAACTTATAACAGTAACACAGTAAATGATTATGATACATATTGTGATACCCAATAACTTGTAGCAGCAAGGCATTATATGACTATGATACATAGTGTGATACCCAATATATTGTGGTCGACAGTTAGGTTTAAATTAATAAATTACGGTAAATTGAAATCATTTAAATTTGAAATGAGTCAAATAAGGAATTGATTTTTTTATTAAAAGAAATTCAAATTATCAATTTACCAAATTATCCTTTTACATTATTTTAAAAACAAAATTAATTATATTAAATGAGTGATGATGTGTTTTAAATTTATAAACCGCAAGCGTACGGGAGGTGTAGTATACGGGTCGATCACAGGGAGGCGATGGACTAAACACGGACTCGTTCTAGACTATGGCCTAGCTACGGGAATTCATCAATATTTGGATTTTTTTTTAAACTAATAAAATAAACAAACAGAAGAAGGAAGCAAAACAAACTAACGAACATTGGGTAATGTCAACTTCAGATTTCTGGTAATGGTGGGAATTCGTTATGTAAAATTACTTCAACCCTCTTTCGAGGTAGAAAAGTTTTTCTAATCTAAGACCCATATTTACTTTCGCAATATGTGTACATTGGGAAGAAACATTATGATTTAAAACGAATATTTTTCCCAATCAACGTCCCTAACTATTTATCATGTTAGGACCGTTGTCACCGATCAATTTAATCTAAGTAAAAGACCGAACCTTCGTTCATATCTAAAACTAATCGAATTTAACTAAAGATGTTTTATAAAAATTGGTTAATCAAACATTAACTTTCGTTATATGAAAAATCAACAAATTAAAACTCAAAAGTTTATTATAAAAACAATTGATCAATACCACAACGTCTATCCAAAGTGACGATTATCCAAATGAACGATAACTAAACTACGAAATAAAACGTAAACATAAATCTAACGAAAGCAATAAAATTAATCTACGAAAGTTGTAAAGATCGATCCAAGGAGTGTCACTCTCCAAGAATCGTTTTTAGCCTACGAAAGCGGTAAATAAAATTAAGAGTGGTGCAAGAAATTAAAAAGGGAGAAGTAAATATAGGGAGAGAAATCCAAACATATAAAAAAAAGGTGAAACGAAACGTTACAACGGTGTTGAATGTTGATGAGAATCTGTCACATTCCATCTTCATCTTCGATCCGTCGAAACATCGCATCATCTTAACAACTTCAAAGGACTCAACAAACGAAGAAATCACAAATAAATGAAAAACTAAACTAACCCTAAAATCTAAAATTTAAATTAAACAACTTACAAGAAAAAGGATAAAAACTAAAATCTAACAATTAATCTAAAAAAAATAGACTAAACTAAAAACAAAAGAAAACAAAGAAAGAAAAAGAAAAAAAGAAGAAAACGGCGTGGGTGGAGAGGTGGAAGAAGAAAGATGATCTCAAACCCTACAAAACAATGCTATTTAAAAAATATAATTTTCAAAAACGGCCCCTCAAATTTGCAACTCTTCCAAAAGTCACCCTCTTTATTTCTTTTCTTTTAAAAGCTCATTTGTTGAATTATTTTCTTTCGACTTTGGTCCAATTTTTAGCATTCTTCTTGGATTTGCCCACCAAATAAAGATCGATCAAAAACTTTAAATCCATCGTCATCCATTTCACGCTTTCAATATGAATTACCTGTCAAAACCCGAGAAAACCACAAAAATGCCAATGTAATATCCCCAATCGATTATTAAACGAAAATTAACTAAAAATATAATAAAATCTACATGCAAACAATTAAACTAAATGCAAAATGCAATTATAAACTACTATGATGAATGCATAAAATGCACTTAACAAGTGACTCACATTGGATCTCATAGTTACCACAAACTACTTAGTTCTCATTTGATTAGACCCCTATATATATATATATATATATATATATATATATATATATATATTCATTTCTTGATAAAAACTCTTGTAATCATAGGTTCTCTTAATTTCAAAAAACTAGATTTCTTAAATCTAGAATTTTCCGAGAAAAATAATAGTACTGCTATAACAGATAGTTGCAATTTCTCTTGCAAATTTAAAAACAGTTATAAACATATTTTACATTCAGATAATATACATCTAAACGGAATAACATATTTGGTAATAAATCTAGGAATAAATTTAGAAGAAGAGTCAAAACAAAACTATCAAAGTTTTGAAAGACTATACAGTTATATAGAAAAAAGAACATCAATTAGATATTCTAAATCCAAGAATATTGTATCAAACAGGATTTTTAAACCTTAATACAGTTTTAATTCGAAGTAGTAGAGAAGAAAGCCTTCGAGTAGTTGACAGAACTGTAACAATAGACTTATTATCACCTGAAACAATACAAAAGATAAAACATTCAGGAAAAAATTTTGCACATCTAGGATTAGTAGTCATAGGTATTAAAGCCTTAGGAAGAAAGAACTTAGACACAAAATTATTAGCCTTATTACTTGATAAAAGTTGGAAAACAGACTTAAAAAGGCAATAATTTCTGGAATGGAGGTTGATCTTAGCCAAAATACAACTTTATTTTATTGTACACCAGGAATTTTAAAAGACAAATGATTTACAGAAAATAAAAATAGCATTACAAACAAAAGGATATGAAAATTATGAAGGTAACAATATTGTAATAAGTATTGGAGTACTAGGAAGAGCTAGTAACAGATCAGGTATGCAATACAAGGTAAACATCGAGGGAATAGTAAACACAATAGCATCAAAATCTATACAGATGATAAATCCAGTAAACATAGATCCTGAAGAATTAGCAGGATTAGAATGGAAATTAGAAGATTTAAAAGAACAAGAAAATGAAATATTAATACCTAACAGAAGTTTTATATATGAAGATACAGATGGAACACAAAGTATAAGATTTGTAAATTTCACAAGAGATACACCTAAAGAAATAGAAGATAAAAGTGAAACAGATTGTAATTTTATGAACATTGAATATGATACAGATCCCATCTATGATACAGATAATGAAGAAGATGGTGAAACACTAGATAAAGAAATACTAGTAAGCTTAGGATTTGAAAAATTCGAAGAAGAAGAATTTGATTACAGATTAATAGATTACTTAGAAGAAAAAAAAATAACAGGTTTTACGACAGAAGAAACAAATAAAACATTAGAACAAATAGTTAACAGAAAATTTACAGAATTAAATATACAAGAAGAAGTTTATGACATGATAATTGAATGCATGACGAATTTAGGAATGACATACGAAGAAAGCTATACAAAATTACAAGAATATTTTAATTCACCATTAGTTGAAAATATTTTACAAGGAAAAACTATGTTGTCAGATTTTTATAAACATGAACAAAATTTTATGGATACGTACATGGTTGATCCAAACAAAAGGGCAAGAATACAATGGCAAGAACCAGGTACATCTACACAAGAAATAGTAGGAAGAGAAGTATGGACAAAATCCTCCATAGAATATCAAAAAGAAGCTAACACAATAGGAAAAGGTAACAGACTACCATAGGAAATATATACAGCAGTAATATGTTATTATTAGAACAACAAAAACCACAGTTATGGATGGATGAAATAGCATGGGAACAAACAGTAGTAAGAATGTGGGAAACAAATAAAAAAGACAGTATGGACATGTTTTCTTATTTAGAAACAACATTAGGCCCAATTGCTTTAGGCATTTGGCAAAGTAAAAAAGCCCAAGATCCAGATGAAATAAACAGGCTAAAAGCCTTAGGCGATAACCCATATAATTTTACATCACAGATTAGAACTCTTATATTAGGAGTTGATCCGGCAAAAAATAATACTTTAATTCAAGATACAACTATTAGAAACTTAGAACAATTAAGTATAGCAGACATGAAATACATTAATGAGTTTACATTAGACTTTACAAGGTTATTATCACAAACAGGTCAAGCTATGGATGATAACTTATGTGATAAATATTTTATCAAATTACCAGGAGATTTAGGAAGACATATACACGATTCATGGAAACAAAATTTTGACACACAAAATAATCTAGGAATAGGACCTAGAATAACATACACATTTAGTATATTAGAAGATAAATGTAAAGAAGTAGCTTTACAGGAACAATTAAAAAAGAATGCTTGTGCTTTTTGTAAAACAGCTATTTATACACCACAAGCATATGGTCATTATGACAATAAAAAGAAAAAACTTAGAAAAAGCACGACATATAGAAAGGGTTATAAACCATATTACCAAAACAAATATGTTAAAAGACCACAAACAAGAAAATGCAAATGTTTTGTATGTGGAGATGAAAAACATTTAGCTAATAAATGTCCCAATAGAAACAAAAATATAGATAGAAGTAATCTGGTAGAACAAATAGGAGAATATGATATAGAACTTGTAGAAACAGATAATTCAGATAATGAATCTATATACAGTATATACAGTGATAACGAAGAATCACTAACAAAAGTTACATATACATATGTGAATACAGAACAAGAAGAGTGTATACATAATTAGATATACAAAAGAGGAAATAATTACATCAAATGTTGTAAATGCGGCTATCATCCAAGTATAGAAAAAAGATCACAATGTAATATATGTTTCAAAGAAATTTGTTATATATGTCTTGAAAAATTATTTGACATAGACATAAATACAGAAAATAATATAAAAAAGAAAGATATAGATATTGAAAGATACATTGATAAAATAGAAAAATTAGAAATAACAACATAATTACATAAATTAAGACTAGATAATTTAGAAGAAAAGGTTAAAAACTTTGACAATAAGAAAAAACAAATAGAAGAAAATATTATGAACGAAGAATAAAATCAACATGAATATACAATCATTCAACCTACAAAATCCACAAACATGATTAAATTACAGTGTAGATTATGGATAGATTATAATACATTTATAGACTTAACAGCTTTACTAGATACAGGAGCAACAAAAAGTGTAATTTCTTATAGTTTAGTACCTTTACAATATCATAAAGAATTACCATATAACATAGTAAGAACAGTTGAAGATAGATTAATTTCAATTCAACATTATATAAAACCAACAGGAATACAACTTTTAGATTTTGCAGGAAATTACAGTACGAAATATGACATACCACAAGTAAATATTAATCCTGAATATATAAAATCGACAGATTTCATATTAGGATTAAATTTCATATTCGGTCTAAAAGGTGGTATTACAATTAACAAAAAATTTCTTACATTGAGTAACACATCAGAGTTCGCTCGAAAGCGTGGTGGACGAGGTACTCAAAAGAAACTCACTCAAACGAAACTCACATCGTATTTTTCAAAACAAAAGAAACGTTTTCAAAATACAAGTTTTATAGACAATTGTTCAATGCAGATGGAAAATACAGACAAAGGCAAGCGAAAGATTATACAGCCTTCCAACTCAAAGAAAGGCTCATCTTCCATGAGCACTTCTTCTGAGGAAACAGTTTATACAGCACCTACAGTAAAGTTGATGCAGTCTGCAATCAACGCACAGGCATTTACACAGACATCTATACAAGATTCTCAATTGGTACAAGATGCACAAGGACTTGAACCTTTGATGACATCTCAAGAATTACAGTGTATACAGGATGATTATACATCACAGATAACCCCAAAAACATATGTTTCAAGAAAAAACACCCAAAAAGGACATGATGTTATTCAATTTGGGACATACACATTATACAAATGTTTTGATACAAACAAAAAATTTAGGCCAAGTGCTAGAATGATTTTAACAGAAAAACAACAGTGTTTGTTAGACAACCTATGGCACATTCAAACTGCACCACGGGTATCATCTTTCAAAGCACAGGTTGCTAATGCTTTGAGCTATTATTTTCTAGACCAAAGTGAAAAAGCTATTACAAAACAAAGCAACAATTTCCCATATTACGTAATCATAAGGGGAACAAAAACTGGAATTTTTAATAAATGGGAAACAGTTATCAAGTTTATAAAGTATCACAACAAACCCCTTTATAAAGGATTTTTAAGTTTCTCAGAGGCTATGAAAGTAGCACGAGAACATTTTGGGTTAAAACAGTTTTACATTGAGCCCGAACAGGTTGAAACAGCTTCTCACACATCACAAATTGAAAAAGGTTTACAGATGGTAAAAACTACTCCTGAGCAATTGATTAAAGCTCAAGAAGAAGTTATTACTAGTTTACAGGAACAATTGCTTTCAAAAACTGGAAAAAGGACGACACATGTGTTGCCCATTCTTCTTGAAAATGCAGTTCTTAAACAACAGATTGCAATTCTCGAAGCAAAAAATACACAACTAGAAAAACTGCTCGAGAATACAGAAAAACCTACAGCAACAGTTTTTCACAGAAATTTTGACAGCTTCAAAGCAAGGATACTAGATTGTCCTTGGAAGAACATAATGCAACCATTGTTAGACCAATTCCCAGAATTCGAAAACATTGTATCAACAAAAATTTGTACATAATTCCCTTTAATGGTGTATAAGTTACAACAAGAGATTATCAACATTGCTTGTGAAGAGCAGAAATACAGGGGCGTGAAAGTTGTACAAAGATTACATCAAAGAAATCCCCCACTAGACATTCCAGTAGAATCAGTTCCAACAAATCTATTTCTACTACAAATCGATCTAAAAACAACAGATATGCCAGAAGAAAAAATCCTACAGTTCTATCACAATGGCATGATCGATTATGTGGAATTCAGCCTCACTTCGTCAACAGAAGCACTTCTCAACAAATTCGGAGACAAGTTCAATACAGCAGGCAATATTGCATCTCAATCCCATGATTCCATTGTAGGATGCAAGATTTTTGCCTCATTTCCTGAAGCAAATATTCACACATACAGACCTGCAAGAAAAAGAGTATTTATCAGCGACAGTATGAGTGAACAAAATTATCTAAAACAGCTTGTCTGCAGCACTCAATATACATGGTTTGACAGCATCAATAATTTTAACACACTGGAACAGTTAACAACAATGATTTCACAGGGCCAAAAAACACCTTCAATACCTTGGGAATTCGAGATATCATGGTGTCGAAAATACAAGTTGGTAGCTGAAGGCCACTATATTCAAATATGGACTCACACAAATTGGATTATGCTTCTACCCTTCGTTGGAGACGAAGAAAAACCAGTGCACATATTCAACACAGACGATATTAATCCATATTATCCCTATTAATTCATATGATACAAGTGATAACATCTACACAACAGTAATTTACAATTGACGCAAGAGATGACGTTTTATCCCGACAAGTTACTGTATTTCTTTTTGAAAAGTTGTATTTAGTATTTTGTATTTTATATTTTTGTACCTTCTAAGAATAACTTTGTAATTATGTAACTTAGGCATAGACTAGGTATGTGGCACTTAGAGTTGCCACCTTTCATTTCTTTTTCAAATTAGTAATTATGTAGCCAACTAATGAAGGCCTATATAAACCTTTATTTAGTTTATTGTAAGGCACACCTTAGCCAACACCTTAGCATCCATAATACAAGGATGAGTTGCTAAAAACCTCTCCTCTCATCTTCTTAGTTTGATCCTTCAATCCTTCAATCCTTTTTAAGTTCTTCATATTATATCCCTTACCTTATAAAAAAAATAGTACTATTCCTTATAATAGAGTGTACTATTCATATAATCCAGTCACCGTCGTACATAAAATCTGGTGTATATATATATATATAGGGAGAGGTTCATTTGAGAAATGGTAAATATATGAGAAATAGAGAAGTAATCTTAGCCATTCATCTGGTCAACATTTGCGGCTTTGACCGCGAAGCACCAGATAATTCCTTGTGTGGTCTATAGAAGGTAGAGGGGTAATTTCGTAAAATACACTGGATGAGTTCATATATGAATCTGTTAATTAGTTCAACTGATTCATATATGAATCTTTGTGATTCATACAGATTCATATATGAATCTTTGTGATTCACAAATGTTCATATATGAATCTTTATGATTCATACAGATTCATATATGAATATGTTAGTTAGTTCAACTGATTCATATATGAATCACAAAGGTTCATATATGAATCAATTAAAAGAGTTCAGTTGTGAATTGCACTGGTTCATATATGAACATATAGTTCATATGTGAATTATACATGTTCATATATGAACACAGCCCGTGTGTTTTATAAAATTTACGAAATTGTCCTTCTATTTTTGGGATAGCCGCAACTTTTGACCAGTCAAAGACGCAACTTTTGACCGGTCAAAGCCGCAATATTTGACTAGTCAAGTCCGATCTTGACCATATGAATGGCTAGGATTACTTCTCTATTTCTCATATATTTACCATTTCTCAAATGAACCAAACACTATATATATATAGGCCTAATCAAATGAGAACTTTCTAATTTGTGATAACTCATCATAACTGTGAGATATAATGTGAGCCACTTATTTAAGATAATTATGTTTTTTATTACTTATATAATAAAAGGTGAATTAACATTTTTGGGATTCGGATAACAACAAAATAAATTAATTGTCATTATTATAGAAAATTTCATTATTATCACATACAATTAAAAATTTCAAATATAAGTTTGGATCTTGCAAGTTCTTTCTCTAAACTCACAAATCTTGCCATGAATTCAGGATTGCTTGATTTGTGACAGTGAACACTTTTCTAGTACACAAATCTGTTCAACAAACACTGAATTTGCGAATTTGATCAATCCACAGTAAACATCGAACTTCGAACAAAAAATTTCAAGAATCCAAAATCCATCCCAATAAACTCCCGTAACAAAATTTGGGTATCTCCCAACACCACTAAAAAAGGGGATCACATTGTATCACAATATGCAAAAGAATGTATCATTAAAACTAAAAATCATGAAATCACATTGTATCACACCTTCTATCACAGTGACAATGTTCATAGAGTGTATCATAGTGACAATGTTCACAGTGTTCATATAGTTTTTTGAAGGTATTACAATGGTAGCATGTATAAAATGGTAATGTATCACAACATGTATCACAAGAGATATAAGTTTGAAACAGGTGGCACATATCTGAGAAGAGATGATAAGAAGGGTGGAGATGGTGGAGGGAGGATGGGTCGAGAGAGGCTACAACGTTAAGTTTTTAAAATATTTAGATTTTATCTCTTAAAAGAATTATAAGAATAAATTCCTTTAAATTAGCATATATTAGCGACAAAGAATGTGATTTACTCTATAATTAATATTGTCTATGCTATATACAAAATATTTAGATTTTACCCTTTAATAAGTATTAAAGCATTATGTACAAATCAATAATGGATATAAACTTTTTTAGTTTTTATAATATTCTTAGTTTACCTATTCTATAAACAATAAAAATGGAAACTTTAAAAGGCTTTGGAAACTAAAAACCCGACCACCAATTTAAAATAATCCAATCCGAAGCCCCATGATACCCGATTGATTGTGAAATTTCCAAACTATAGGTATTAGAATGAAATTGGATTAGACCAATTTAAACCCGACTCCATCTAATGTAACCTGATACCACCTCATATCGGTTATATGTTGTATGCATATGATATTTGTTTTCGCACTTGCTTCTGAAGTTAAATCCCTAAGGGTGCGTTTGGTACGCAGAACAGGGTGGAACAGGACAGAACAGAACAGACTTGTCCCATGTTTGGCATGACCATATGTGGGACACGCTAGAACTAAGTGGAACAAGCATGTGACACACTTGTCCCACTCCAACCCCCTAGAACTAAGTAGAACAACAATATTTTGACTAATATACTGTTTGTTAAAAACCAAAACCTTAAACCCGAATAGTCCAAAATCCGAATCCAAACCGAAAATAAGGTGTTTTTGCAAAACCCGAATACCCCGAAATCCGATAATCTGAAACCCGACATTTGGGAGGATATCTAGGCTCGGATTGGGTTTGATCGTTGGCCACCCGACCCATCCGAAAACCCGAAATAACATACATCTATATTTTAAATATTATATATATATATATATATATCTAATTATCTTTTGAAAATCATAAATTATAGTTTGTTGAAATATTTTCTAATTTTAAACTTGCTTTCGATTTCATCAATCTATCAATCGATTGTAATCATCCTAAAAAATGATTGAATTCATATCTAACTTTTGCATTATATAATACCCGAACCCGACCGACATCAATCCAAAACCCGACCAACCCAAACCCAAAACAACCTAAAATCCGAAACTTAAAATTTGGATTTTGATTTCCATATCCAAAATCCAATCGTGATAAATTAGTTGTATGTTTTTGATAATCCATTGCACTATGTATTAGTAATGTAAATTAGTTTTATGTGATGTAATCTATGATTTTTCATCAGAGGTAAATTCGTCATTTAATCAGTATAGTCATGTTCTGTCCTGTCTTGCCAAACGCTGGACAGCTGTCCTGTTCTGTTCTGTCCCGTCCTGTTCCATCATGTCATGTCTGTGTACCAAACGCACCCTAAATGCAATCAATAGATAATAACTAGTGCCTGGAATTTTGAAGTTCCCATTCATCAGTTTTCAATATTCTCCGGAGTCAAGCCTCAAGCCTTACAAGTTACGACGAGACCGCAACGTTTTTCAAGGCGTGCCTTAAGACGACACACACACACACACACACACACACACACATATATATATATATATATACTCTGTGTGTGTGTGTGAGAGAGAGAGAGAGAGACTTATGTATGTTAGTGTTTTTTAATAATAACATAAAACAAAATTAAATCATATAAAGTAATAAAACTAAAAAAGAAATAACCACTGATCCCAAATATATAGAGCATATGAAAAGTGATATCAAGAGTGCAAGATCAGGATTAAATCTCTCGAATCTCTACTCACTACTTTAAAAAAAATCGTGTTCGACTCTTCGTGTACGGGAATGGGAGTAAGTATTCATCTATCTATGGTTTTAATCTTTTAACTTTAATTTTTTTTATTTAATTAAGATTTAAGTCTCATACAAAATTATCATTATCCATCAAGTTATATATATTAAAAATAACCTTACACCATACAAAATAACGTGCCGTAACGCACCCTAGCGCGTTACAATGCAAATCAAGCCTTAGAGTAGAGCCATAGGTTTTAATGTGATGATGAACCCAAGCCTTACCGCCATAACAAGGTCATAACAAATTATTTAAAACCATGCTCACCCGTAACTACTATCATGTTGAGACATTTGTTATTTGTAATTCTCAAGGGTTTTTATGAACTTTGTTTCTATTTGTATATAATTGTAAGGCTAAATGCAAGAAATACCAATGTACTTCCTAGGGGGTGTTTGGGATTGCTTATTTGAGGGGCTTATTAGCTTATTGTGATTTGGCACCGGAGAAAAGCTATTTTGAGTGTTTGGATGGAAGAAGTTAAAAACAGCTTATAGCGGTGCCAAACCGCTGAAAAGCTATTTCTGATAAGTCATTTTGTTTTAACTTATGACTTATTGACTTATTGGTCATATTTACATGTATAAGTTAAAATTGCCAAACACTTAAAAAGTGCTTATCAGCTTATTGCGGTGTGGTACCGCTATAAGCTAATCCAAACACTTTTTAAAAAACTCCGGTTTCACACCACATAAGCTGATAAGCACTTTTCCAAATAAACATTTTTCCAAATAAATAAGCAATCCCAAACACCCCCCTAATTATTGCAATCACGGATATATTTACATGCAAGTTTATTTATACAATATTTTTACTATAGCATATAACATTTACAAATTATTATTATACGTACAATTTATTAATAGCTTTTAATTTTATAAAACTAACTCAACCAACTCATAAACCTCTTCAAATACTGGTTATGCATTGAGCTTTACCAATACGTCTAAATACTCCATAAAACAGATGACCAACAAATTACTCTCTCTCAAAACCGTACAAATCCATAAAGTAAAATTGAGAGATGAGATAGACATGTATTGTATTGCATTATGCAAGCATACTTTTTTTTGTTATAAACTTAACTTCAATTTTGGTCCTTAATGTTTAGCGAAAACTTCAATAACCAACACCAAAAGTAATGAATTTCAACTAAAATAGAAATATAAACACTTATTTTGGAATACTATTGCCATAAAACATGGTTAATAAGTAGAAAAAAGATGGGCCGGTTAAATCAGACCGGGCCCAAGAAGTCCAATCAGTCCAAGCCAAGACCGGCCGAGGTTGTGGGAGCCCATTGGGACAGGCCGGTTAACCGGTTGCCCACTTTTAAGAATAAGGGGTTGTTTGTTTTTTTTAAAAAACCTCTTAATAGCTCTTAAGTCTAAATCGTTCAGACCTTTTTACACACCACATCTTATTAATCATAACTAATATAAGACATTAGACTTTAGACCTCTTAAAAAACAAACGACACCTAAATATGATAAGATATGTTCCAAAACCTCTTTCATATGAAACCAATGGCAAACAACTTGATTTTGGTAAGAAATGCAATATAAAAGCAGCACAAGACAAGACAAGAAGAAAGAGGAGCCAAATTCACCACCACCATAAACTTGAACCAAAACAAATTGTGCATACTACTTACTACCAAATGAAGACCTTGGTACTTATGATACAATAATAGCTAAAATTGGTCCCAACCAACCAATTCTTCTAAGTAACCACAACAAGTCTCTATATCAAGTGATGAAAACCAGCATGATGAATCCAAATCTAACCTCTACTGCTACACTCTCTGTGCATTTACCTATTCATCCTTCCCACACTTGCTAATGCCTTCCTTTTTGCCAATTATTTCAGATATCAACCCAATCTGCATCATGTTATTACAAACATATATAAGTAATAATCTCCATAAACATCCCCCACCCTTCTTCTCAACATTCAAAAATTAAACAAGTAACACAAACCATCAAATAGCAATGCAGTTTCACTTCGTTTCCAGTTTAGTCACTTGACCGTAAAATTTGTTACCATGATCATCATAAATCTCACTCACCTCTCAAAAACCGATATAAAAATCATCCAACCATGTCCATGTTTTGCGGTTTCCAGCCAAATAATCAATTATTTAAAGTATACTGATTTTATAAGCGAATTTTAAAGTCTACTGATCAAATTAAAATATGTTACAATTTATTGCAACTTCCCTAACAAAAAATCTTCCTGACCCAAATCCATATAACCAAAATTTCACAATGACAACAGCAAAGGATTCATCATAACTCTAAAACAACCCCGTAGATAGCAAGTTAGCAACTGAATAAAGCATCTCAAAATACAAATAGTTGCATTTTTCATAGCACGGCAGTAGATAGTAAAATATTATACTCTTTCATGGTCGAAGCAATAAAGTAATAATCAGAAAGGTTGGACTATAAGTTCAAGGTAGATGATGGTAGATCCAGAAAGGGAAGATAGTTATTTCTTGATTCATACACCAAAATAGAACTAGAGAATAAATCTTACAACATATGATCCATTTAGGGGAAACAAACAATTCTCATGGACATGAAGGACAATCAATATACCGCCATACCGGATTGGAGGCGATTTCAGTAAGGCTGTGAAATGGCTAATCCAATAGTTCAAAGGGACACAATATTGGCAAATAAATTTGACTACTGTACTACGAACAAAGAAAGCAAAGTCTTGCTAATGCAAGTACAACGGAAACCCCAATTAATACAAGAGATTTCAACTTTGGAAAAAGGTTTGATGCATACTTGATCTAATACACATCATGTGTGCACTTGCTCCAATGAAAGAAAAGCCTATTTGATTTGAGATTTGAGAATAGATTAACTGTAGACATTTTACCAATTTCAATCTTGCTATTGTTACCCCCAAAATGACCCTATCTCTACAAATAATGTCTACTGCTGTTCTATTCATTTTGGTCATTTAACACTTCCATTTTCCAAGTCCCATTCAGATGGACTGTGAAGAAATGAACATCCGATTGTTGGTCTCGGCTAACAGATGTGAAAAGAGATCGAACCCACAATGAAGAAGGAAAAAAGATGGCATTCATAAACGGGAGATATTACTATATTTGTAAGTCCTATGTGGCTATTAAATTGGACTTTTTTGTGTATATCTCGTGCTTTGCATATGTAAGTTTAATGGGCACGAATAACAACCCAATATGGGGATCTGTTGGATGGGATGCCTGTTACATAATACAGGATAAGATCAAACGAAGCTTGTCAATACCAACAAGAACTGGAGCCATCCCAAAGCAAGTAGACCTTTTCTATAGTCAATATATGTGTAACAGTAAACCCTCTCATATACTCGATGCATTATTTTATGGCAAACTCCTTCCATATCATAACAAAGAAAGATTGACTACATCCAGCAACAGCCAACTCTCTCTAGCCTTCCATTAAGCACGAAAAATCCAAAAAATTCAGTAGCATCTAGTCATCTACCAACAGTCAGGTGCCTAATTGCCTAAACCCAAAGCTTCTTTTATTCGTTTATGTATTTTTCATTTCAGTCTCATCTTCATTTCTTTACACATTTTGAAAATGGGCCCACAATCATATCTTCATTTCCCCACAACAAATGGGCCCCACAAAATATTAAATTATCAAGAGAAATTGCATTTAGTATTTTCAATGTATGGCATCATCTACTTTTAGAAGCAATGAAAACATTAGGGGCCATGTCATTATGTTTCTATCACAGAGTAGGCATAATGTGTTAGACTCTGACTATATGGGACAAATATAATGCTTGTGTTATACTCCGCACATTAGCATGTATGTCTATATTTATGTGTATATATATCTATATATCATGTGATTAACTTTACTACTTAATGTTACAGATTGAAGTGATTGAAATCTTTCAGTTGATTACAGCTTATTTACATCCACAAGGCACAAACATGCAAAGACAAGTACATAGAGTGCATGCTTCTCTTATGTGTATACTTGACGATGCTTTTAATTACAGCAGATTATAGTGGGATGTAATTAGATGGGCTCATGAGTTGACATTGAGATCAAGAAATCAGTTACCAGATTTAGGCTGCTCAAAACCAACAATGGAAGACAATATTAATAGGAGAACTAGCATAATCAAGACATATACACACAGACGAAAAAAATAAGTAGTTGACTTGTGAAAATAAAGCAAGTGTATGAAAGTTATACTCACATGTTCATCGTCAACTGTTTGCACTCCTGCGGCATACACCACAGAACTTCCTTCAATCTTTAGACCACAGTGACCAAAAATATGTCATTAATATGCTGAATCCCGAGGCTGATAGTACCCAAGTAGCTTACTGACAAGGGGAACTAAGGCCACTAATGCAATTTGAAGCTGTTCTGAGCTATTCAAGCGGACACTAACTTGTCCTGAACCCTTGTTATTTAAATTGACGCGACCAATCAGATTAGTGAAGCGGCCAATAGGGATCTGAGACTGTGCATTCCATCCAAGTGCAAGATCCCCATGCCAATCCATAACTGAGAGACTTATAGTTGACAAAAACCGACCCAAAGGATAATCTTTATCTCTTAATGTAGCCTCCAAGCTACCCCCGTAAGCAACGTCACCACGACCAATAACGGCTCCCCCTGCCATAACCAACTGTCCTCGTTTATTAACCACCAACTTGTCCTCAAACTTCACTCCACCGGTTAAGGCATCACCAATGTAAGTAGCTGAAAGACCAGCCGACGCTTTGTTTTTCCTGTAATTGATGAACCTAGTTTCACTACGTAGAGTATAAGAGAGTTCCTTTCCAACAGTCTGCATATCGAACGCTACGGTGGTTGATTTCGCTTTGCCATGTTTCATTGCACTTGATACCTCCATCTGGAGATTAGCGTCTTTTTTATCTTTTGTAATCTGACCAGAAAATGATACTGGTATTTTTTCTTTGAGTGCAAGCAAGTGTTCCACATTAATTCCTTCATAACCAACATCGTGATCCCAACCGTGTGGATCGAGTACAGGTCTAATGAGCCACTGGTTGGCAGAATCAAGAGCTCGGTACCGATGGGCGGGATTATCAGCATCAAACGAAACAGGTAAATTCATATCCTGGACAGCAACAGGCACGGTCGCAGCAGCATTACTGTCTTCTTCTACATTATTATCATTCAGATCACTTGGAAAGTTCTTAGCTGCCTCTGCCATTTTTTTCATCATCTTCCTCCGCTTCTTCTCTTCCTTCAACTGTTTCTTCATGAAGAGCTTCTCCCTATATTCCAATTCATCATAATAGGACTTCACCTGTGCCCTACTAAGCTTTGCTAACTGGGAATTAGTCAACCGTTTGAACGGTGGTAGTTCATCATATTCCGACAATTCTTCATCAGATGACTCATCTAAATCATCATCTAAAGAGTCATCATCATCATCACCAAACTGCTCCTGAGGCAACTTCAGCTGAGGTCTTGATTGTAAAAGATTTGAAAGAATGAAAGGTAAAGGTGGTGCTCTACTTCTGGCTGCAAAAGGCTTTCCAGGTGGAGAGTCTTGCAACTTTAGAAGCATATTGGCCTCAACCAAGATCTTTGAAGCAAACGAAAGTAGTAACAAGTGAGGTTTCCACACTTGGCCATTTGGCAAAACTCTCTGCCCAGCCCGATTTGTTCTACACGCCGAGTGGTTCTCCACTAATGAAACAGGGTTCATAAGTCGCATATCACCGGCAGCCTGCCTGATGGCTTGCTGGACCACATGGGACCGTTGGGTCACAAACATGTCATAACTAGTGGTCGTGCCATTTGGGCCTTCAGGAGGTGCTGATGCAGCATGGGTCAAGACCACAATTGCATTGAACCATATAGACTGGCCAAATATATCAGTTATAGTGCGCAGAAGAGGCATGTCACCAAAGTCTCTGCTTTGCATGTCCAACCTATCAAGATACAAAACAATATCTGGAGGTGATTTTTGGATAAACCGTTTAACAGAGTGGAGAATTTTCTCGTTCTTCCTTTGATCTGCCCATGAAGGAAGAAGGCCTGGCGTGTCAATAACACGTACTTTGATACCCTGCACAGTTCCAACAACATCCTGAACCTTTTTCGTTCCCAGTTGAAAAGCATCAGTACCAAACTTAACTTCATCAAATATTGAATTGATGGTTGCACTTTTCCCAACTCCTGTTTTCCCAAGAACCATGATTGTGCATGAGAACTCAAGGGGTTCTTGTCCGGCTGCCTCCAACTGCTCAGCCATGGCACTTGCACGCTCAAAACTAAATGCAGCAACACGACCTCCATTTCTACCTCGCAGTTGTTCAGCCAATCCTAATCTATACAAGACCTGGGCCACAACAACATTATGAGGAGTCTGCCCAAGCCTACGGGCAAGGCGCAAAAACTTAACCCGTATCATCTGGAGCTTTTCACGAGTGTCGTCATTTTCCTCAGCCTCCCCATTCGTTGGTTCATCAATGACTTGGTTTTGCAGAGGAGAAGCATTCCCGTTTACCTGAGATTGCACCACACGATGAGCAGGCTCCAGTAGAGGTGCCCCACTGCCAAGACCAGCAGGACGTCTCGGAGCTGGGGATGGAGCCGGAGTGGGGGCCGTGGTAGGTTTGGAATTGGGAATGGGGGATTGATTAGGTGGATCATGTTTTGGCTTAGGAACAGGAGTGGAAGTGGGAGCGGGAGTGGGAGCGGGAGCTTTTTCTGTAGATAAAGACACCCCTAAAACAGGCCTCGATTCTGGTTCTTTGCTCACTGGCATTTTTTGTTTCACCTCACAATCTTTCGGTTCACTTTTTTCAGAATGATCAGCTACAGGCTCAGAAAGTTTTACACCTGCATTCCCTGCTCTCATCGAGATAACTTCATTTTGTCCATCCTCTACATCATCTAAAGGACGCCTTTCCACCTCAGGAATTACTGTCCTTTCCTCCACAAAAACATGCATGTTATCTTCCGAATTAAGATTCTCTACACGGTTATCATGCTTATCAATTGCCGAAGTACTTCCTTGTTCCAGCTTTCTATCATCCTGATGCCCTGAGCACATATCAGAAGTTTCCTGTTCCCCTTCTTGAGTTTCTTCAACATTCATTTCGTTTTGCATATTAAGCAAATTATTTCTTGAAACTTCAATCTTCTCCTTCTGAGTCATACTGGCATCATCTTCACCTTCAGTAACCAACATATCTTTTTCATTCACATCTTCTTCGAGTTGATTAAAAACATCTCCGTTCGCTTCAACTCCTATATCACCGTCTGCCTGTGTTCTATGACTCATGGAATCTCCATTAATGCGATCTTCATGAATCACATTTTCATCCAAATCAACAATGTCCGAAACTCCATTTTCAGAATTTCCCAAAATAACAGCAACCAGCTTCTTGGTAACCTCATGAACATCTTCCAACTTTGCAGGCTGACCCTCATTGTTATCTGCATCAGATACTTGTCTGGCCTCATTTACCCCAATGTCTATAACCCCGTTACTTTCCAACACAGCTGGCTCATCTCTGCTTACATCAATACAAGTGCTATGTTCATCAGTCACTCCCACCACTTCCGTTTCATCTTTTCTACCAACCACTGACACACCAGTTTCGAACCCGCTAGCTTGATCCGTTGTAGCATCATCAGAAGTACTTTCTCCCTCGACCTCCTGCACCAAATTAAGCACCTTTGCCTCACTATTACCATCATTCACAGCCTCATTAGCTTCCAATCCACTTGGCTGATTGCTGGCAGTATCGTCAGACGCATTTCTCTCCTCAATAACCTCTGCCAAATTAAGCACTTTCCCATCTTGTTGACCACATTCCACAAGCTTGCCATCATCTATCTTAACGGGTTCATCCCTGGTTACATCACCAGAAATACTTTCCTCATCAATCACCTGCACATAGTCACCAATTAATCCCATCAATTTAACTTACTTTTACTCAAGCAAAAATAAACAAATAACTAAGATAAGGTTACCTTCTTCGTTACAACCTCCTCAAAAGGATCGACATGAACCTTTTCGATAACCATTGGTATCTCGGAAGTCCCACATGCATCTTCAAACTTCTCTACAACCCCTTGGTCCGCATTTACGCTCCCATCTAACTCTAAAAAAACACCCAAATCTCCACCATTCTTACCACTTTCATCTTCTCTACCAACAAGACCTTCTTCCACCTTCACTGTTACCGATACACTCTCAACACCACCACTTGCCTCCTCGAAAGCATCATCAGTTCCCACACCCATCACCCCATCTCCCAACACATCTTTATCAAATTCCTCTACTTTTGACTTCACTTGTTCCACCTTACTCACACCATTTTCCATCACAAACCCACAAAATCTATCCTGAAAACCTGGATCCCTAAAAACCCATGAATGAAAAACCCTAAATTAGCGAAAATAAACAACCGCCCACAGATATTCAATTAATCAGCAAAACTAATACAATCAAACAGAATTCATTTCAAACATCAAATAGATCTATATTCAACAAATCCACATCAAATTCAAACTTCAACATCAATTCCGGATACCAACTAGGGTTTTACGAAACAAACAGATAACAATTAAACACATAAAGAGAAGAGGGATGTGAAAGCAATACCTGAAACGTGTAGATTGATGTTGAGGATAAGAAAAGGTTAAGAAAAAAAAAGGAAAGGGATGGGGGGTTTTGTTCGAGGAGAAAAGGGAAAGAGCAAAAAGGAGAGAAATCGCAGAATTCTATCACACTCCTGGTTCGAGCTAATATGCTATATCTACGCACACACCTAACCAGTTTTGTTGCCAAGGGGTATGTGATCGTACGGTTGAGAATGGTTGATCTGAGTAATCGTTGGTGAAGAGGGTGACGCCATAGATGAGAGAGAAGGTGTTAATAAATTTTTTATCTTTTATTTATTTTTTTAATCGGATTGAATTAAAAACAAATTAAATCCATGACTTGTATAAACTCATTTTTTTCTTGAATAGGCTATGATTTATGCATTTAATTAAAAACTCATTTAAGATCATTTTCTTAAATCACCCTAAAAATTGTTAATTTTTTCACTGATGATTTTACCTCTTAGTCACTTCTATTTGAGTTTTATCAAAATAGTCGTAGATACGCAATATAAAAGCACCAAAAAAATACGAATTTGATCAATTTTTCTTTTAAAATTTTTTGACTCGGCTCCACAATTACGGACCCCAAGTCTGCAAAAAAAAGGGGGGAAATCGATCAAATTCTTGTTTTGGTGTTTTTGAGCTAGGTCCGCAATTTGCGGAACTAAGACTATTTTGGTAAAACTCAATGAGAAATGGCTAAAAATTAAACCACTAGTGAAAAATGACTATTTTAATTAATTTCTCTAAAAATAATTATAAGTAAGCAAAGTATACTTTTTATCAAATAAAGTAATTGGTTTAATTTGATATATAATTTAGTGGCAATTTTTGACCATTTTTTCCTAATATTTTTATGGATTTTTTAGACGAAGGGTACAAACTAAAAGAGATCGGTTGTGTAAGAGGCAAAATCAAGCCATAACAACCCATAAAACAAAAGGTTCCCAGACTCGATAAAAAAAATTACAACATGAAGGACTAAAACCAACAAATGAAAGAAACATAAAGGAAGCCCGAATCTCTAAAGCAGCAACCGGAGACATAAATGTAAACCATCAAATCAAAACTACAACCAAAACACTTTAAGTCATTAGTAAAGTGCCACTTATACCAAGAGAACCTAAAGTCTTTTAACTGATCGGAAGCCCAGAAAATTATTCTGACTATACCTCGAAACCTAGGTCCTGAATTGGAGTGACCGAATATGAAAAGCTCTTAACATTTTTCGATTAGCAGATAATGTATATGTTGTTTTAATAATCACCAACATGATAAACATTCCGATTTTCCTGCCTTGAAGGTTTGAAGAGAGGGAGAGAACGACGTCAAGAGAACTCCACGAGGAAATTTTAAGACTACTACTTTTGATCTCTTACCAACTTTACAAAATATTATTGATTTAGTTTTGATTAATAATATTTAGTTGAGCTTGACTCTAGTCCGACTTTATGAAATGACTTGAGAGGTGTAGTATAAGTGGGAGCCCTCGGGCGAAAGTGAAATACCACTACTTTTAACGTTATTTTACTTATTCCGTGAATCGAAAGCGGGGCAATACCCCTCTTGTGCTATGCTATCATATAATATTTGTAGTTTTTCGTCATTGTTAAAATCATTTTTTGTTAACTGAATATTATCGTATAAACTATTTATGTTATTTTAAAATATATATATATAATAGTTTTTTTTTATTTTTTAATATTTCAAAATGAAGAAAACATGTTTTTTGGCAAAAATTTAATATTAATGCATTCCTTTTGAAAAATGAAAATCACAATTTCAAATTTGGCAGGTACTTTGGACCAAGTTGTGTATTTTTCTTATTCGAGGAAGGTATTTATAATTTTTTATAACATTAAGGATCTAATTGCAACTTTTTGAAATTTTACAGAGGGTGATTGTGTAAACCACAGTCACGTGTTAAGAGTAGAGATCCAGCAGGGACCGTTTTGTGGGCCAACTTGAGCCGTCTAGTGGACCAACAAGTAAACCAAAGTGTACACTATTTTAACTTTTTTTTTATTGGGAAAAGTTAAAAAAAAAACAATAAACTATTATATTTTGAATGGTTAAGTATTTGAACTATTTTTTTTGAATGAAAAAACCATTAAACTTTCTCATTTTGAATGATTAAGTCCCACAACATTTTTTTTGAATAAATAAACCATCGAACTTCTAAAAATTGGTTACCTTTTTTTAAAGATATATGGAATTGACGATGAAAGTTTTAAAGTTAAAATAAATCAAAATCAGTTTTACTATTCTCAAATTATACGCCATTAAAACCCCTCATAGGCAATCGTATCGCTCCGCCTTGCCTCTCCCCATTGCCCTTATATTGTCCGTTCTCTATATCACCTAACACGTTGTTGTTCATGGCATTGATCTCCCTCTTTTTGATCTGTTTTTTATTTATCAAAAGAGGAAAAATCAAAAGATAATCGGTTCCATGTAGTTTTTTTGGGTTAAAATGATGTAAGTAACCAATTTTTAAAAGTTCGATGATTTAATTTATTGAAAAAAAATATGCAGGGACTTAATTATTCAAAATTGGAAAATTTAATGGTTTTTTCATTCAAAATGAGAAAGTTTAATGGTTTTTTCATTCAAAAAAATAGTTCAGGGACTTACTCATTCAAAATGAGAAAGTTTAATGGTTTTTTCATTCAAAAAATTAATTTAGGAACTTAACCATTCAAAATTGAATAGTTTGTTCGGTTTTTATGAACTTTTCCCTTTTTTATTAAACAACTTTCACTTTTGGTCCCTAATGTTTGTCATTTAAATGGATATTGTCCCTAAAACTTCGAAAACTCAGATTTGGTATCTCACGTTTGTCAATTTACAACACTTTTTGTCCCTCCCACTAACGGTCATTATTATTATTTTTTTTTGTTAAATTCAATTAGATGAGAGGTATTTTGGTCAATTTAGTATTTTCTTGATTTTTCCATCAAAAATTAAAATATATATTACATTAAATACATATAAACACAACCTATTATATATAGATATACATATATGTATATATACACATGGCTCTAGTTTTCGTCCTTCCTAACACCGGCACCACCAGTCGTGGATTTAACTATAGAAAATGGATTTGGTACTTTGGGGACTTAAGGTCGGGAGTTGAATCAAAGTCATCCAGAGACACAACAACATGGAAGGGGAGGCGATTGGTTCAGAAATATAGCAGACACCAGTTAGGTGAATAACAACTGGGGTGATTTTAGGATCATGAAAATTGAACTGCTTGTTGTCGAAAGGGGCAACGGATGGGTGGTCAATTGGTTCACAATTTTCTTTGCTTGACTTTTCCATGGCAAAGGGTGTCTTCCTAACACCAACACCACCATTGTCGGCAATAAAAATGGAATAAGAATAAGTAATCAATTTCGGCACACACCCACGCAAGAAGAAATCAAATTGGGTGTTCATCGTCGTAGCCCCCTACTCGTCTTGTCCCAACTCCTTGTTCCTGTTGCACTCCCTATTGCCTGTCAAGGCCATATTCAATTCCCCAACATCAAAACGTGACGCATATCTGGATGATTGGGTCACGAACTAGATATAGGTCTTGGTGTATAATAGGAGCTTCTCTCTAAGAGTTTAGGTCACAAACTAGAATTAGATCTGGAAGTGGGTCTTTTTAGTTTGATTTAAGTTTTATATTTAAGCTTGATTTAGCTACGAAGTGTGTTTTTTTGTTTAGCCTTATGTATCTTCATCATATTCGTATCTATTTTCTTCATTTTTAATGGGAAAATAAAAAAATAGTAAATTGACTAATATACCCCTCATTAATTGGATTTAGCGGAAAAGGTTAATGTCTGTTAGTGGGAGGGACCAAAATCATTGTGAAATGACAAATTTGAGGGATCAAATTCGAGCTTTCTAAGTTTAGAGACGATATCCGTTGAAAATGACAAACGTTAGGGACCAAAAGTAAAGTTTACTCTTTTTCATTTCAAGAAATAATTATTTTAATAATAATATTTAGGGGCAAGCTCGTTAAAAACTTCATTTTCATTGAGAATCAGTGAACTATCGAGAGTGCGTCTCGTGTCTATTGGACTTCTATTATGAAAGTGTGTATTCATAATAACTGTTGTATAAAATTCACATTACAAACACATGGTACGTTTTCGATGGTTCTCAACGAAAATAAGGTTCCTAACAAAATTTCCCTCATAATATTTATAAATAAATGTTAAATACTAATTGTTTATAAAAATTAATAAAACGGTAGAATACTACTTGTTCATAAAAGTTAATAAAATGTTGCTAATTAAGATTAACCCATATGTTTTTGTCCATCTTAAAATTCTGTTGGTTTTTAATCCGAACTCATGTTATTTTGGGAGTTCTTTCAAATTCTAAAAAATATGTTAATTTTTATTTTTTTAATATATTATTATATCTTAAAATAAAGTTTTATGCAAAGCTTTCATTCGATTTAGTATAGGCCATGAATCAAAATAAAATTCCAATGGATCGTATATATGTCAAGCGTCATGCAATTGATCCGTGAACACAATAACAGGGTAATAATGATTTATGTGTCTCGTTTTTGTATTAGTTTTCACTAAGAGCTTAAACATAATTGTTATTTGGTGCAACTCTTTATTTACAATATTTTTCAAGGTTTTATTACGGGTGACAATTTCTTCGGAGGTTATTTAATCCAGTTTCTTGAGTTAGTGATTGTATTTCAACATTTCAAGTTGATAGGATATTTTTGTGTGTGTTTATTTATTTATTTTGGTAATATATCTAAAGTAAACTGATAGTTGAGACGATGGTCTAGGCTTGATATTTTCTCGATTGATGATAGTGTTTGGTTGTTTATGCTTGGATGGTTTTATTTCTCCTCATACGTTTTTTTTTTCATTGCAATATATATATATATATATATATATATATATATATATATATATATATATGTGATCCATTTCATGTACCCTTCATGAGAAATAAAACATCGAACTTTCTTTAAAATAACCAGTTTTGAACTTATGTGAACGTGCTTCACGACATTTTCGTTTCATTACTCTAACTTTTTCAATATTCAGATAATAAATCATAAACCATGTTATTGTGATGAGAACTAGACATTTTTGTTATATATATGTTTTGAAAACAAGAGTTAATTAGACAAAAAAGCTAGCTTATAAGCTAGTTTTTTTTGCCAAACATAGCCTTAGCTATATCGTTAAATTTTTTAAATGAAATGACGATTTTATCCTCAACTATAAATTTTGTGAAGCCCATATTGGCTTGTATTTTAATGAATTAACTTCTACTTGGAATTCAAAAAGTCCTCATCATTCAACCTCACATGGTGGGTAGACTACCAAAAGCCAATTTTGCTCCCTAAGTGGCTAACACCATGTCCATACATGTATAATATACATGTTAAGTACATCTGTATTATCGGATGTTTAATCTTTATAAATACGTATAAAATTTAAATAATACTTAGATAGTTATATTCATTGAGGGAGGTTCAAGAGAAAACCTCAAAAAAATGGAAAACTGAAGAACACTCTGGTAGCCATTCATTTGGACGGTATGTACTTGTGCATACAAGTAATTTATAACATGCACACATGCATATGCACAAGTGCATAATATGCACATGTGCATAAAAACCAAAAACTAATTAATTACTTGTATGCACAAGTGCATACCGTCCAAATAAAAGGTTACTAAGGTGTTCCTCAGTTTTCCATTTTTTTGAGGTTTTCCCCTGAACCTGACCCTATATTCATTATATAAATATTAGAGGCCAAAATATATCATTCTAGAGAGCTCGCACTTAGAAACGTTAGGACTCGAAGAAGACCTTGAAACAACAAACCCTTTTTCGTCATAGTAGTTTATGTGCAGGCCTGACCCTGGCCCATGGCAAGTGTGGCTTGGGCCATGGGCAGCAGGGCCCATAAGGGCATCAATTTTTTCTAAGAAATTTAGTATAGTAGCTTCAGTTATTAGAAATTAGAGCAGCCCAATTTTTTTTTACCGTTTCGTTTTCCCCCCGTTCGGCCGACGGGCACGGCGTTTCAACTCCTAAGTCCTATCTCAAATCTCTCGTCGCTCTACTATCTTTCTTGTAATCCAATCTCTCGTCGCTCTCGTTACACTATGTCTCTCTCTCTACCAAATCGATTGGCTTCTTGCTGTCATGCGTTTGCCTCTGCCCTAAATCGACAAGACCACAACTGGAGTCGTGGTTGCTACCCTAAAGGCTAAAACAGGTTCTGCCCTAAATCAACTAGACGACAACGGGAGTTATGGTTACGGCCCTAAAGCGAGTTATGCCCTAAATCGACGACTTGAATCGTGGTTGCTGCCCCAAATCGAGTTTTGCCCTAAATCGATTAATAGATTATTTGTCACTGACTTGCCCCTAAATCGGCTACCAGCTCCAGTGGGCAGTGGCTTGCTAATCAAGTTCAGGTGTTTTCTTTCTAAATTCTAAGCTCTAAGCATACTTTGTTTGAATTGTTAGAAAAATATATATATTTATTGTGGTGACTACTTGTTCAAAGTTCTTATGCAACCAATAACAAACTCATCCTCTGCATAAACCAAGAAAAACACATGAACATTTCTCATATTTCAAGTATTCGATATGTGATGATATGTGGAAGCCCTGATCACTCTCCAAAATAGCTTTTGAGGAGACAAGGTTCCAACATATCTTTAAGAGAAAATGATCCAAGTCTGGCTAATGTGGATCTCCAACATGCCCCTTCTAACAGACATGATCAGATTTTCTCAGTGTCGTGAGGGGGCTAGACGGGTATAGATTTCCCGGAGTGTCGAGTACCTAGAGTAGTAAGACCTTATCTTTGATACCATGTACTGTAACACCCAAAAAATCTAAGGTAAGTGGTTCCCTAGTATTTGGTTATTTTGCTAAATTGGAACTGATTATTTGCTTGTAAATTGTGCATTATTGACCTGTCAATACTATACCTCCTAGTGGTAAGGCCCTGGGTGCTAGCCTAGTGGTAAGGCCCTGGGGGGATAGTGCATGGTATGCCTATCTACCAGGGTTCGAATCCTGGGGGATGCACTTCGGCGATACCCAGACCTTGGGTCGGCCTTCGGGTCGGTTCGGGTTCAGGTTTACGGGCATACCAGTCTATGGGTATGCGGGTTCGGTCTTGACCGGGCTTAGTCGTACCTGGGCGGGTCCAGTCCATTTGGGTTGGGCCGGGTCACCGCGGATTAGTCGGTGCTGCCCAATTGGATGCCCGGATACCGCGGGTGCGTATGTGTGTGGGCGTAGCCCAAGTTTCCGTACAAAAAAAAATACTATACCTCCTAAATTGTTTTATCGCGCGTGCAAACATTAAGTTTTGAGTGAAATTTCGGGTCTCGGGAGCTTGGCGCGACAGTGCGGCGCGACAGTGCCACGCGACAGTGCCAAGGGCACAGTCGCAGGGCACAATCGCGTGGGATGTACCGAAGGTTCAGAGGTTGGCACGACATTGACCGAGCAACATTGACATGGTCACAATCGCGAGTCACAGTCGCGCGGTTGGTACCGAGAGTCGGGGTAGGGGCGCGACTATGCCCCCGCGATAGTGCCATGGGCATTGTTGTCGGGCACTGTCGTCGGCGGGGTCTGAGCATATAAATGAGTTCATAAGCCGATTTTACTTCTCATTTCTCACACAATCAGATATAACTTCGGGGGAGAGCTCTTTTTGGGCGATTTTGGGTGACTTAGAACCCTAACTTCATTTATTGCAAACCTAGGAGTGATCTCTGCATTTCTTGGGCTTTTGGGAGGTAGGTGGAAGCATTTAGTGGAAGCAAGCTAGCCTTCAAGTGCCATCTTCTCACCATCTCATCTAAGTTCCTAGGGTTTCTTCTAAAACCCTAGATAGTGAGTTTCTTACACTATTTTCAAAAGAGATACCTACCTTATGTGTTTACTTGTTTAATAATGCATGTATAGGTAGAAGTCTGATCACCTGATAAGTTTGACCTAACTGATATCTTTGAGATGGTTGGGGATTTAATGATGGTGATGCATGTGGTTATTGATAGCACTATTATTGATGTCACTCACGCTTGTTTATATGTGTTTTGATGAGCCATGGAGAATATTTGAGTATTTGCATATTTTAGAGTTTTGTACCTAATTTATGCTTGGGGTTGTTTGGAGTCTTATACATGTATCTTAAGGATATGGAATTGTGTATAGAGACGGACATTGTACGTACATAGAATGAACCATGAGTAAGTGCTAGGAGGATGTAGTCTTAGGCGCCACCATGACGGTATGCACCTAGACCTCCGCCATTTGGAGTAATGCATGGGAGGTAGTCTTCAAGTGTGACGGGACTTCGGGATGTTGCTCAAATGGGTGAACATCATGGTACATTGACTCGAGGTAAAACTCACTGGTGTGATGGGTCTCCCCCATGGTTGTCCCCGCTTGGACTTTCGGGATTAGAAGGTTATGATTGTTCATAATATGCTTTATAATTGTATGCCATGCTTTTATTCAACTCACTAGACCCGTTTGGTCTAACACTTGATTGTTGGTATGTATCTCAGGTTTTAGTGGCGCGAGCGCCAAGTAAGCTTAAACGACTTTAGTGGTGAGCTTGGGAGCATTTTTGGGATGCCAATATTAAAGACAATTCTTTTGGACATAGATGACAACATTTTTGTAATCTTATGTCTAGCGAGATTTAGATTAGAGAGTTGTCATCTATTATTGCTTCTTATTACAAACTTGTAATTAACAGGCATTTATTGTTCCTTTGGTATGAGCTCATGCTTTGGCAATTTATATATACCATATTTCTATTTTCCGGAAAAATTTGTTAGCCCCATTTTTGGGGCATTACATGTATGAATATATAGAACCCTTAGATTACTTTCCAAACCCCTTCAAATAGTTTATCCTGATTTTCATATGCATATATAAAGGCATTTTTTTGGCCTTTCGCCATAGGCATCCGTAACCTCAGGACCGGCCCTGTTTATGCGAGAAGATATGAACAATTTCATTTGACCAGGTATAAGTGTTTTGGATTCGAAGGCAAATAAAAGTCGGTTTAAGAGAGGAGGCAAACAGACTTGTTGTAACGATTGAAAATCCTTGAAGACTAAATAAATTTAATAAATCGGGAAAAGGGTGAAAATAAAGAAATGGAGGGGCTTGTTTGCAAATATTGGCAAAGAGGGGGTCTAAAACCCTTAACCCTTTCTCATTTGGGAAGGGAAATCAGTACGTGTATGTGTGTGTGTGGTGCGGCCCTGTAGAAGAGGAAACAATCGGGAAGACTCTAGCGATTCTGGGATTTGGAGAGGAATCAGAGCATTGTGTGGATTGTCTTCAAGAGGTAACTAATTTAATCAAAACCTTGGACTCCATCTTCGTTCTAGATTTCTGCGATTTTTATTTAGGGAAGAAGTTTGTGTCAGTTCGATAGAATCGATACTGGGTTTGGGGTTGGGAAGCCTAATGTTCTGATTAAGGACTCGATTCATTTACCGTTATCTGATGTATGTTATTAAATCGAATTAAAAGAATGTAAGGATTTAGGGTGTTTGATTTCTGGGATTCGTCGAAGGGTTGTGAAGGGTTTCATACCCAGTTCCTGCGACCGATGACTATCGACCGGGGTGGCCCGGTACCATCTCGACCGGGGCTGCCCGGTGTCTTGTTGACCGGGGTCATCCGAATGAGCATATGACCGGGGTCGCCCGGGTGGAAATTCGACCAGGGGCTCTAGTGCCACGTTCCATCTAGGATGTTTTGTTATTTGGACCTTGACCAGAAAATCTCTAGGGAGTAGAAATGAGAGATTTATTGGTTGCTAAATTTGGATTGTAGGAAATTTGTTCTAATTGGAGTTAGCGTTCGCGTGTGCCTTAAAGCCAAACACCAGGTGAGTTCCCGTGTTTTAAAACCATGTAATGGTATTTTCAAACTGGAAATGGATCTTATTACTTGCTTATTATGTTTAAGGTTAACTTTGCTAACGCGATATCCTTACCATCATTATGATTTTGTTTGGGTAAGCTTTATGCATCTCTCACTTATATAATCAATCTGTATTGTGATGTGATATTTGATGGTGCATTGGCCGAGGATTTATATATATATAACCATCGGGGATGGTTGAACCGTGTGTTTGGAATCTGTTTCCCTACACACGGAAACGGCATCGACATGGGGGGGCCGTATGGGGATCGACATGGGGGGGCCCAAGGACGAGTAGTCCTTACGCTTGTGGTCACGTTGCGGCGTGATCTTGTAACTTCGTGTGACGTCAAGTTGTGAGATTTAATTTAATTAATTTCTTCAACTTTTGTGTTTTATAAATGGGCGAGGTTAGGAATTCACTAGACCATTCCGTCTAATCCTCGTTTCCACTTTTCTTAAAACCCATTTTCTGGTAGCAGGGTCGCGTCCGGAGCTTCTAAAGGCAAGGAGAAGCTTTAGGAGCTAGTACGTATGAAGCGGGCCTTAGTAGCGGCATAGATGCTTTTACGTTAGTTTCTCGGTTGTAATAGATTCAATGTCAGCTTATATTAACCCTTTATTATCATATTTTGTTTTGGTACCCGAGTTTGGGTATTTTATGCCTATTTTATTACTGATGATTTTTGGGCTGTTACATTTGGTATCAGAGCCGTAGTTTAAGGGATTTAGGCGACCGGTTGGGCCTAAACTTAAACTGTAGGACATGGGACACAACCGAGAAATAGGATGTCCTAGGGGTTACCGCTATAGGAATGTGTGTTTCGAGAAGTGGGGACTAACATGTGAGGTAAATTTAGAATTACATCTGCCCAATGTAATTGCGAATTTACAGGCACATGTACGTACTCGGATTACTTCTCTATGCTTGGAAGTCAATAGAATGTTGATTATGCATGGATAGTTAAGTCCTCGTCGCGACCGGAATGTGTTATTGAGGGGTTAGTCTTTGAAGGGGTGATGGAAGGGAATAAAGTTATAGCCTTGCGTTGTTGGCAATAGTTTGGTGTGGTGCGTGAGGTTGCTTGTGATGAAATTGATGATAAACTCTAGAAAGAGTATTACTCAAAGCAATAACAGACCGACCAAGGAAGAACCTTATGTGTTCGAAACGGGTGAAGGATTGATTAGAGGGAACTTTCAGTGTCGAGTAAGCTCCCATGATGGTAGATGGGGTGTTTATGTGTTCGGACAAGAGAAAAGGATTTGGGTTAGAATTCTGAAAGGTGTAAATTCAAGATTTGGAAAAGGATGGAATCTCATGACTTCCCAATCGGGATTGAAGTAAATTGTTAGAGGAACCCATCGAGGAGGAAAATGTGATTGGGTTATTGGCCTGTAGGGGTCAAATTCGGAATCATACGAATTATATATTAGGGCTCAAGGCGAGAACTTGGTGGGATAATCAATTAGCCAGAGTGTGAAACACTTGAACTGCAAGTTGTTGTTGTTACGAGAAAGTGAACGACATATAAAGGTTGGATGCCAGGATAATTGGGTGAGAGCAACAGTTGACTTCGATTGAGTGAATAGCCTTCAATTGCAAGTGAGTTCATGCATTGTGTCTGTAAATGTATCCCGAGAGCTCAGTTATGATTTAAAGGGTGATGCACCCACAACGAACTTCATGTTTTGGAAATAATTCGATGCGTGCAAGAGGGCGTTAAATAGGAAAGACAAACCTATCCTTCTTGCATGATAAAATTTTACTTAAACTTAGTGAGTTGGGAAGTATACCACTCCTTTTCATGTTGAGATAAATGTATTGCAAAACCTATGAACACATTTGGCAACAAGTCTTTATAATCAAAATGAGTTTGAGACGATATTTCATAAGCGAGTGTGAGAGCCGTTTGTTTTATTTCATGCAAGAGGTTTCGTTCAGAGCTTTTCTAGTTGTGTAAGAAAGTTCTCTCTCCATATTATGACTGTCGCGACGTCGGTTTAGTTGATCACGGTGATGTTTTACCAAAAGATTGCGCGCAAACAATTTTTGAGATTGTTGTGAATGATTTTGAAGTTATGAAAGTGTCGTGTCATGTGTGCTCAAAATGTTTTCAAGTGTTTTGTCCTTTGAGTGTTCAATTGAGAGAAATATTTATTTTATTTTATTTATTTATCGAGTCATCATGCATGAAGGCTATGAAGTCATGAAGTCGTGAAAGTTATTGGATTAGGGACAGGGAACAGTTCGAGCGTGGGGAACGTGTCGGTCAAGCTAATGTTAGATGATTTGTTTCTTCAGTGTTCTTACTAAGGAAGAGGTGGGGGATATAAAAAAAATGTCGAAAAAGGGTCTGTGTCTTTGATGGTATTACGGGAGTTTGAAATATTGCTTGGTAAATTTGGCATGCTGTTGTAGATGAATGGTCGTAATTGGGGGTGAAAGACTCGAAGCCGTCGAAATGCCGATGTTAGTGAATAATAAAACTTGAAATGTTAAAGAGTATTGAGCCCAAGCTGGTTGGAATGGCCCTGCAAGTTAGACCTTGCATCATGTAGACCTTGAACCTCCTTCAGATAAGGATAGGGAAGTGTAAAATTAAATACAGTATGTTTGGGAAAGGAAGATGGCATTATTAACTCTTGAGGCCAGATATACAGTGGAAATACGATTATGTCTATTATTCTTACGATGGAAGTAGGAGATGTTATAATATGCTGAGATAAGGGTGTCGATAGGAGTTAGATTTTACGAGTTTATCTTCGTGATTCATTTGGATTGGAGAAGAGATGGAACCAGGAAATGGATTGGGTGTTGCATGTGAGTACGTGTATATGAAGGCAGGTTTGATTATGTATGCGGATGACCGGGAGGACTTGGACTCACCTCCTAGTATAATCAAGTGTAATTGTGTTATGTTGCAGAGCATGAGGGGTTTCTAGGTTATATAAAGAGGATCGCGAAGGATGAGTTAATGGTATGATCAAGTGGGTGATATGCCATGCCAGATTAGACGTGTAAGTATGTAATGTAATAATGGACTGTCGTTATAGTGGGATTATGAATTTAGATCGTAATGTGTGGCAAGGGTAAGCGTAAATCTTGATTGGGAAATTTAGAAGGAAGATTCCGATGGCGACAACCAAGAAGAAGAACTCGTATTCTTCTCGGCTACGGTGAACTCCAGATAAGTACATCTGTTTCCAACAAAGCGTTGTGGTGGGTTGTAGTGCATTGCTGTGGATTGAAGTTCAACCGAGGAGGTGAAGCATTCTTGGAGATAAGTAAATCCCGGTAGTCAGATCCAATCTGTTAGTTGAGAAAATGAGGCTAGCATGTCGCCATAAGAGAGTAAGTTGGAACTGAGAAGCTCGCCCAGTGGAACAGAAAAATGTGGAGTATGGCTAAGAGAGTCAACGTTGCGAGTATGGGAACAACACGCGAGAATATGAAGAAGCTCTCGGTTATGGGTTGGGTATTATTATGTCCGCGTGTTTGGTCAAAAACTTGCCACTTTAAGTAAGCCTTTCTTTGAAAATGAGTGATATATGTTTTCATGGAAGCAAGTAAAGTGATGGGTCGAGATGCTCGAAGGGAAAGACTGGAGGATGTGAGTAATTGTTAAGGATTCTGAGTGAGTATTGGGTTTGACGTCGGAAAATTAAACCTGTATTGTGAGAAAGTGTTGCTCCTCTTATAGGGCAGGTGAAACCGGAATAAGACTAAGAGAGTTATGAGTACGAGTGGGTTCGGTGGTAATCGGTTGTATGTATGGGAAGCTAAAGTCTTCAGCGGACTATTCGGGCAGTGAAAACATGGAATGCTTACGTTCTCAAGTGTATGCGAATGTGCCAAGGGATAGGTGGAATTGATATTTCGGTCAAATTGTGCATGGTATGGATAAATTGGTTACCATCAAAGAGTTAGTAGTGTTGTGAGCGATTTTAGGGGGCTTTGTCAAGTATTATGTTGTTGAATATAAGAATTCTCATCTGTAGCCTTAGGGGGGTAGATCAAGAGTGACCCTGTGTCAAGTTGGCAAGATGGGTATTAATTATTTTTCTCAGGAAAGGTTGAAGGTGACTCGTGTTTGTAGTAAGAGCTATGCGGTTAAACGGAGGGAAAACGTAGGATTTCGGGTCGGAATTGTATGTTCTTTAGAGTATTCCTTGGGAAAGGGGTGGTGCGAGTTGGAAAGAAAGGAAAGTTGAGCCTGCGTTACATCGGACCGTTCGCGTGTGTGAGAGAAGTGGGGAAGTGATGAACAAACTTGACTTACCGGATAAATTGCGAGAAAATCCACAGGGTACCTTCACAAACTGAACATGTCGGAGCTGTGGCATATAGACTGGATTTACCCGAGGAGCTGAAGGATATCCACAACACTTTCCACGTCTCCACTCTGAGGAAGTTCCTAGTAGATGTAGACATGGTAGTACCTTTATCAGACATTCGAGTAGACGAAAGGTTGAAATTCGTCGAGGAACCAGAGACTATTGTGGATCGTAAGACTAAACGACTAAGGATGAATGATATTAATCTGGTGAAGGTGCAATGGAAGTTTCACAAAGGGCGAGAGGCGACGTGGGAGGTGGAAACAGAAATAAAATCCAAATACCCATACTTGTTCGACAAAGAGATTCCGGGGACGGAATCCTATTAAGGGGGGGGGGAGTGTTGTAACGATTGAAAATCCTTGAAAACTAAATAAATTTAATAAATCGGGAAAAGGGTGAAAATAAATAAATGGAGGGGCTTGGTTGCAAATATTGGCAAAGAGGGGGTCTAAAACCCTTAACCCTTTCTCATTTGGGAAGGGAAATCAGTACATGTATGTGTGTGTGTGCGTGTGGTGCGGCGCTGTAGAAGAGGAAACAATCGGGAAGACTGTAACGATTCTGGGATTTGGAGAGGAATCAGAGCATTGTGTGGATTGTCTTCAAGAGGTAAGTAATTTAATCAAAACCTTGGACTCCATCTTCGTTCTAGATTTCTGCGATTTTTATTTAGGGAAGAAGTTTGTGTCGGTTCGATGGAATCGATACTGGGTTTGGGGTTGGGGAGCCTAATGTTCTGATTAAGGACTCGATTCATTTACTGTAATCTGATGTATGTTATTAAATCGAATTAAAAGAATGTAAGGATTTAGGGTGTTTGATTTCTGGGATTCGTCGATGGGTTGTGAAGGGTTTCATACCCAGTTCCTGCTACCGATGGCTATCGACCGGGGGTGGACCGGTACCATCTCGACCGGGGTTGCCCGGTGTCTTGTTGACCGGGGTGGCCTAGTACTCCATCGACCGGGGCTACCCGGTGCTTGTTGACCGGGGTCATCCGGATGAGCATATGACCGGGGTCGCCCGGGTGGAAATTCGACCAGGGGCTCTAGTGCCATGTTCCATCTAGGATGTTTTGTTATTTGGACCTTGACCAGAAAATCTCTAGGGAGTAGAAATGAGAGATTTATTGGTTGCTAAATTTGGATTGTAGGAAATTTGTTCTAATTGGAGTTAGCGTTCGCGTGTGCCTTAAAGCCAAACACCAGGTGAGTTCCCGTGTTTTAAAACTATGTAATAGTATTTTCAAACTGGAAATGGATCTTATTACTTGCTTATTATGTTTAAGGTTAACTTTGCTAACGCGATATCCTTACCATCATTATGATTTTGTTTGGGTAAGCTTTATGCATCTCTCACTTATATAATCAATCTGTATTGTGATGTGATATTTGATGGTGCATTGGCCGATGATTTATATATATATATAACCATCGGGGATGGTTGAACCGTGTGTTTGGAATCTGTTTCCCTACACACGGAAACGACATCGACATGGGGGGGCCGTATGGGGATCCACATGGGGGGCCCCAAGGACGAGTAGTCATTACGCTTGTGGTCACGTTGCGGCGTGATCTTGTAACTTCGTGTGACGTCAAGTTGTGAGATTTAATTTAATTAATTTCTTCGACTTTTATGTTTTATAAATGGGCGAGGTTGGGAATTCACTAGACCATTCGGTCTAATCCTCGTTTCCACTTTTCTTAAAACCCATTTTCAGGTAGCAGGGTTGCGTCTGGAGCTTCTAAAGGCAAGCAGAAGCTTTAGGAGCTAGTACGTATGAAGCGGGCCTTAGTAGCGGCATAGATGATTTTACGTTAGTTTCTCGGTTGTAATAGATTCAATGTCATATTATATTAACCCTTTATTATCAGATTTTGTTTTGGTACCCGAGTTTGGGTATTTTATGCGTATTTTATTACTGATGATTGTTGGGCCGTTACACTTGTGGTTGCCATATTCGAAGCAATATATCATAAATGTTACCATGAATAAAACCGATAAAGCAAGTTATCACAACCAAGATTGTAAACGATCGAACTTTTAACAAGCTATTCGAGTTCGAGCTCGTTTATCTCAAGCTCAGCTTACTAGCTTAGTAATTCTCGAGCTTGAGCCATCTTGAAAAAAAAGTAGAACTCATTTAACTTAACAATCTGAGCTTCATAACCCCAAAATTTGACTCGACATGTTTGAGAACTTGATTAAATTTTCCGAGTCAGGCTGAGATATTCGAGCGTATACTTTTTCAAGCCAAATATGCTCATATGTTCATAATCATACATTAAAAATAAAAATAAAATTATGGAGCTCGAGCAAATAAACGAGTTAATCAATCGCAAGTACGAACCCATAAACAAGCATTATGCTCGAGCTCGATAATTCAAAAAATATTTGAGGTCAAGTTTGTGCCTTACTTAGAAAAAGTTATTCAAGCTCGAGCATGATATTATTTTTTCAAGTCAAGCTCGAATAACCAACTACCCAACAAAAGTTGTATTTTATGTTTTATACACAATATATATATATATATATATATATATATATATATATATATATTAACTTCCAAGAATGTGTGAATTAAAAATCAATCGAAAAAAAGGAAGTGGATTCAATTGCTTATCATATCTGTTGAGTTATAGTACTGGCAATGTGGGATTATGGTTATGTACATAAGGTGTTCGATAAAATGTTTGACAAACTTGAATTTTTGGAGCAATGTGTTTTCTTATGAGAGTCAATGAGCTGGGGAACATGTTTTTCATTTTACAGGTCACAAAGTGTGATATTGTATTGTGGAACATTGATACATGGGTTACGAGCATATAACAAGGTGACCTTAGTGTTTGGTTTGTGCAAGTGATGCGAGTGTCAAAAAGAAAAACGAAACCGAATAACTGTAACACCCGGAAAATCCTAGTAAGTTAAATCGTAAATCCAAACTTGTAAATCATTATTTTATTGGGTAGTAAATCTTTTGAATCGTTCAATCTCAATCCTGTATCCCAAACGTTTAGACTAAACTTTGAAATTGAAGTTCAGAAGATTTTCGGGCCGATGGGGGGTTTGAGTGATAGTGTCATGCAACTATGACAAATGTCATAGTCGTTGGTTAAGGTCGTCGGGGCTGGACTAGCCGCGGTACATGCCAGACGATTGTGGCGGTTATGACAATAACAATAGTGGTGTGGTGGTGGTGGTTATGGGTGGGGGTGTGACATTGACAGTAGTAACATGGTCGTGGTAGGGGGCAGGGGTGCGTGAGGGGGTGGGTGTTGTTGGTTGAATTAGATGCAAGTGGATGGAATTCAATTGATTTACGTGTGCCAATGAACGATAAATTCATTTGAGGAAATTAATGAAATTCAAATGATTCTATCTATTTCAATATGTGAACCAAACAAAAGAGTTGAAATTTGGTCATATTCCAATTCCCTTTGAAATCTTTTGAGTTCTGCGAACCAAACAACACCTTAAGGTTGTTTGGTTCGTTCAAAAAATTTGATTGAATTAGAATGACAAATGTCTTTGACCAAATTCCTTGATGATGTTTGGTTCTCATGTTGAATTGATTGGATTCCGTATAATTCTTGGTTGAGGGTTAATCATTCATTAGCATAAGTGAAGGAATTGAATTCTCATTTCATGGCAAATGTTATAATTTGGTCTTAAAAGACAAATATTTTTTGCATCCAATTTAACCAACACCACGACCCCCACCCTCACCATCCCCTGCCACCACCCCCAATCTCATCACCCTCCTATCCCCCCCCCCCCCCAATCGTGTGCCAATATCTCCGCCCTACCTTTGTTGCCACTACTACTAGTGTCGTCGTTGCCACCACCACCATCGCCAATTAATATTATCATTTCACTACCCTCCTACCGCTACACCCACCCCTAACCAACTTTCACTGTCGCATATCACATTTAAGTGGTATTATAGCCACCACCCATCCAAACCACGCTAACTGCCACCACCATGCTACTACTATCGCAACCACACCACCACCACCCACCCCAACCCTGACACCACCACGTCACTATTTTCGCGGTCACAACCCCCCCCCCCCCCCCAAACATATGTAAATTCCAATTTTTTTTGCGAATTTCCATTCTAATTCATACCAACCAAACGCAAAATCAAATTTCGTTGATGTATTCCAATTCCACCAAATTCCATTTTGTGAACCAAACGTCCCTTTAAAATTGGTTACCTGCATCATTTTAACCCAAAATAACTAGTAATCGGAGATCTTAATTCAAAAAAAAAAAAACTAACTAAAACAATTTTACCTTTCCCAAATCCCATGCCATTCAAACCCTTGCACCCACCGACATTACTTTCCCTTACCACCTCTCGCCGTCCCATCGTTGTACGCTCTCCATTACCTTCATTGGCCCTTGTATCAATCTTCCTCATTTTTATCTATTTTTTTGTTTTTCGATTTTTTTTTCTCTTTTTTTATCTGTCTATATGTACTCCATTAAGTTGATGGAAAAAATGGAGAACCGAAAGACAAAAAACTCAATCAAAAAGAGGGAGATCGGTGGCACGGGGCAACAGTGGCAATGGACGGTGATGCAAAGCGGACGAGAATGGGGCGGTGAGTGGGATGGATGTTATTGTGTATGAGGGGTTTGAATGGTGAAGGATTTGGGGACGATAAAACTGATGTATAGTTTTTTCTTTGTATTAAACAATCTTAGTCGGTTATAGGTAGCTTTTTGGGTTAAAAGAATGTATGTAATTCTAAAATTCCAATGACATAGTTATTAAAAAAATCAGGGACTTTATCATTTGAAATCGAAAAGTTAATTGGTTTATTTATTCCAAAAAACAAATAATTTAATCATTCAAAATGGGAAAGTTAATTGAGTTTTTCTAGACTTTTCCCTGCATAATATAATTAAAATGGATCACTAATAAAATAATATGTTAATTAATACAAACCAAATTGTAAAAAAAAGTTAGATAATATAACATGTTAATTCATATAACTTGAATTTGGTTATTGTGAATGTGTAGGGTTACACACGGGGTGGGTTGACCAGGCTGAAGGCATTTAACCCAACTCACTGCTTGCGGTTTGAAAAATCTCAATCAAACCCAACCCAAATCGTATGGGTTGGATTGATCGGATCGAAACTTTGGTACATCATGTATAATCTAGCAAAATGATTGTGTTTAAACGAAGTAAAATCAAAATAACAACATACAAATAAAGCTAAAAAACTCAAAGAAGAAAGTTGAAGGTTCATACAAATAAGAAAGTAAAATTACGATTGAACTTATGATATAAATAATAATTGAGCTAAATACGAGTTGGTCTAATGTACATATATTGATTAAGTACTTAACAATCATAATGAGTTCAAGGTATAGAAAAACATTGGGTTTAGCGGGTTGGGTTGGATTCAATGGCCTTAACTTAATTCCAACCCAATACATATGTTTTGAAGATTTTACAACCCTTATATATATATATATATATATATATATATATATATATATAGAGAGAGAGAGAGAGAGAGAGAGAGAGAGGATCAAACGAGAACAATAACTATTTAAAAGAATACAAGAACTAACAAAATCATTAGTGATTTTACATTAATGTGCAAAAAAGCCACGCGGACTTGAAACCGTGGCCAAAGTCCATTTTTTTTGTGTTAATGTAAAATCACTAATGATTTTGTTAGTTCTCGTATTCTTTTAAATAGTTACTGTTCTCGTTTGAACCCGACTCTATATATATGCGTGTGTGTGTGTATGTGTATGAATTTGTGCAACATGTTAACATCTTTTGGCCAAAATAAGCTAACTTATAAGCTAGTTTAGAGCATCTCTAACAGCTAAGCTAAAATAGAAAAAAAATGAGTTTTTAGCAATTTTTTTGCTCCAAGAGCTATGTTATATCATGTACTAAAATAGAGAAAAGAAGAGAGAGAAGGTAAAAATCTGCAAATTTGGAGAAATCTCTAAAACTCCATATTTAAGAGAGAGAAATAATATTAAATTCCTTTTCATCAATAGAAGACATTGAAGTTGTGTGTTTAAAAAAGAGAAATAATATTTTATTAAATATTTGGATATTTGAATAGTATAATAGATGATAGAATTACTAAAATGGAGTAGCTATTGAAGTTGGATGTAAATTTTTTTAGAGATTTTAACTTTTTATACTCTATTTTAGAAAAATTATAGCATAGCTGTTGGAGACGCTCTTATAATCTAACTTATTTTTTGAGTACATGTTTGGATGAATATAAGCTAGTTTATTGATAAACTACTTGAAAATTGGAATAGTGTATGAGGAATTTTTTTGTGACTTTTTCCAATTATACTCTTATTAATATTAATTATAACCTATTAACTATTAATTATAAATAAATATTAATTATTACTAATATTAATAAATATTAACTAAAGTCTATTAATTAAATTTTAATTATACATTAATGTTAATTTTTAATTATTTATAATTATTGTTAATCATATAAGTTATTTTTATATTATTATTTTTTTAGTATTAATCAATATATTTTAATTATCAATTACTATTACTTTGTTTATTTATTATTTAATTTTATTCATATTATATGTAATGGTTATTTAAAATCATAAATTAGTGTATATTTTTTTAACAAATTTAAACTTATAGTATATAATAAGAAATTTTAAATTCTTTTAATTAACATACTATATTATTTAATTTTTCTTTACTATCTTGTTTGTATTAAGTAACATATTATATTATTATAAATTTGTTTTAATTATATTATGAAATATTGTAATTGATTATTTCTTTTCAAAATGTATTTTTTGGTCATTTTACTTGGTTATCAGCTAGTTTTTACCAAACGTGACTTATTCGTCATCTAGTTTATCAGTCATCAGCTAGCTCATAAGCTAATTTACCAAACATAACCCAAATATTAATAAAAAAAACATAACATTAATTGAATATTTTAAATAATAGTTATACATAATATTAACGAAAACAAACTTTGTTAACCGTATATATCTTAATTTAGTAATAATTCTTAAAAAAACTAATAATTATTTTCTATAATCATTTATCAAATTTTATTATTTATTTAGAACTTCGGAAGATGGTCAAGGTAGCTTGCTTCCAAGCCACTGCACTAGATGCGCATGTAGTCATAGTAGTCGGCCCACAATGCCTCTGTTCTATACTAAGATGTATAACTTTAATTGTATATAAATTTCAACAAAAAATTTAGAATTGTTGTAACACACCGAATTTCGAAAACCACCATTTCAAGTTAATACAGAAATCAGTAGCCTTAAAGGGGAAAAAATATTTTTGATTTTGGACTTGAATCCTAGATTTTATAGTCTTGATGGATAAATGATTCAATTACGAGTCCAACGGTTCTTTCCGGAGCAAAAACGGAGCTATAACGAAGAAGTTACGGTCAAAACAGTGAACGAGAAGAAAACCAGGGGAAGCTGGCGACTTATGCCGCGACTTAGGGTCGCGAGATAAGTCGCGAAACCCCCTGGTCGAGCTAAAAACCGATTTTCAGCCACCAAACTTCATTTCTTCATATCTTCTTCATCCCAACTCCATTTTCAGTGATTTAAGTTGCTATGGTTTCGTTTTTGAGAGCTTGTCAAGGTTAGATGGTTAGTTTTGGGAAACTATAATGGTGGATTGGAAGCTAAAACCAAGAGCTCATCATCATCACCTCCATCTTCAAGAATTTTGGGGATTTCTAGTTTTTTTTATCAAAACCTAAATGGTAAGTTCATCCCTTCCACTTCCAAACTTCTTTATGGGTTATAAATGCTCGATGGATGTCAACCTAGTGTTTGATTCCTCTAATTTCGTTTTGAAAGATTTTGGGAGTTTTGGGTCAAAATTAGGGTTTTGCCCAAAATAGAGATTTGGATGATTAAGTGTTTGGGGAATGTTTCTATGTGGTTGGTTATATGTTTTGATGGTTGGAAACTTATGGATCTAGGTTTGGAAGTTTTTGCTTGGAGATTCAAGTTTCTTCAAAGGAGCTCAAAGCGGGGTAAAATCTAGATTTAGCCTAAATCTAGTAAGGTGTGTTCAAGTTGATTTGTGAAAACGGTGTACATGCCAAAATGTTTATTTTAAAATGTTTACGTTTTACCTCAATTTGTTAACTGCTGATAAGTTTTAGTTGTTTTGAAATGTTTAGTTTTATAAACATGTTGAGGCACCCATTTTGGTATTTTGTGCATTTTGATAAATAATCATATATTTGGGTATCTAAATGATTTATTTCATGGAGTATAATTTCGAGTATAAATGCATTTTATTGGGTGTCATGGGATGATTTGAAAGGATAAATGATATAAACTCATTTGAAAAATGTTTTGTCCCAATCTAAATTACGTTGGAGTTATTTGTGTGTTTTGAAACATGGGTTGCATTATTTCGGGTCGTTTACGTTTGATTTCATTTTATGAGTTTCAACGTTGGGTCTTTGGATTGGTTGAGCTTATAGCTTAGTTTGGATTTTGTTGGGTCTTAGGGGACACTTGTCCGGTTTTGGTAGCTCAATGTAGAGCGCTTGGTTATGATTTGCATTTATTGCATCTTATTTGGGAATTACATGTTTTAAATGCATTAGTTCATTCGTTTTGAGTCATGTAATGTTTCAGCCCCGTCTGCTATGGATCCATGAGCACTTTTGTATTTTATCCGGTGTTGGGACGACTAGTTTTCCACATCGAGGCACGTTCAGCATTGGATGTGATGTAAGTCCTTCGTGCTCGTATCAATGGGTGTATGCTGAAAGATGCTGAGCTCGATACATTTATTGCTTTATCCGATGGTGGAACGATTAGTTTTCCCCATTGAGGCGCGGTTGGCTTCTTTGATATGGTGTAAGTCCTCCGTGCTAATATCTATGGGTGTATTCTGAAAGATGTTGAGCCCGATACTTATACCACTTTAACGTAATGTGTGGCTTACTCTGTGCACGTCACATTATGCGGAATCGGGTTTCCCCCGTCACCGAAAGGTGTTATTTTTTGGGCTGAGTCGTGTATTATTTGTTTTCGATGACATTATTCATACATGAATTTATTCCATGTTTTATGGGTCGAGTATTAATCCGTACCCGTGTTTTGGGATGTTTTGGGATATGAAGTATTATTACATTATCATAAATTGGGAGTCATTTTATATCCACGTTTTGAGTTTGGGTTATCTCCCTTATGCTATAATTTTAGAGACTTGAGTTTACTCATATTTTGGTCGTTTGTTTTATAAAGCTTACTAAAATTTCATTAATTGAGCATTACCATTATTCCCGTTTCAATTAAATGTTGGATTGCATCATTTCATGAAAGAGTGCTTTGGCGTTTAGGCGACCATCTATAAAATGCATATTATTGGTAAATGAGTTGTTCCATTATTCTAAAGTAAATCATTTTTAAAGGATCATGATTATAAGTTACAATATTTCCATTTTACGTTTTCTTCATAATCATGATATAAACTCTTGAACTCACTAGGCGTAAAGCCTAAACTTTTTATTTGTCGGCATGTGTATCAGGTTCCAGATGGGGGTTTGGTCCTAGCTGTCCCAAGAAGAGATGTGCTTAGTTCTCCCGAGTGTAAGTTAGTGAAGACTTCCGCAGTGTGGAGATAATGACTTTTATTGGGTTTTAGTAGCACCCGTCCTTATTATAAACCATATGTATAGAATGAATGTGTGTGTTGAGGTTAAATATTAAATTGTGGTTGTAGATGATTCTTTTATTGGTGTATTTAGAAAATTTTAAATTAGTTGCTATTTCCAGAATTCAGGGTGTTACAAGTTGGTATCAGAGCTTAAGTTTGAGAGATTTAGGTATTGATTGTTGGATGCCTAGACTCAAACTAGCGTTCTTATAAGTGATTGAAAATTAAGTTGCACGTTAGGCACCTTAATATAAGATATTTTGGAGTTGATCGAGTCGTTAGAAACGGGAAATTTGTCAAGGGTCGCAAGGATGATCATGTATGGTACGTTCATAATGGCACCTGGCCAGTGTTATGGTGAACCTACATATTACATGTGCATATTTGAACTACCTTGGTATGATGACCGTTGGGGTAGTGAGAAAATTTATAAGCGAGTAATTTAAGGAAAGGTTGATGTCTATATCAATGTTGCATTGAAGTGATAGTTAAGTGCGATGAATGCATTAAGTTGATCATCTTGAGTCAGAATTATTGGTTGGATTAGAACTATAAGTTCATTAGACCAGTTTTATTTCGAGGATAAATTGTAAGTTAACCGAATTAGTGGGTTTGTGGCTCTAAGATGTTTGATGCATCCGGATGACAATAGTATGTCGGAAAATAGAGGAGTGTAGTCCTAAGATGCTGAGTGCCGACCAAATCTATGCACGAAATTTATTTCTAAAATGAGTTTGCATAAATTGTTTCTCGTATTCTCAAAACATAAAGTGAGCTATATTATAAAGTTTTGATAAAGCATTTATTACTCATCAGATTTTAAACCACGAGTTTAAGCATGCATAAGATTGTTTTGTTGCACGCGATTGCATATTGTTGTTAAAAATCTCTTCGTCCACGTTCCGTGTCTAACGTTGTTTTTCGGATATTGTAATATCCGTGTTTTAATGTTATTTAAGTTATTGGGAAAGTAACTGTGGACTTTTTGACTTTGACATTGGATCTCCTCCGTGTATGTTAAGGTTTTAAAGGAAGAGTTGTCCCATGTTTTGGAGTCAGGATTTTTTTCGTAGAATTTTGGTCTGAATGAGTCGTGTTCAATTTTATGAAGTAAAGTTTTGCAACGTTTTGGGCGTGTGAGTGTACTTTGGGTTGCGTAGGTTTCAATTTTATTGCGTGTAAATTTACGAACTTTTTGGGCGACGTGTCTCATGAAGGTTTTGTTGAAAAGGGTCACTTTATTTTACGTTGCGATTTAGAGTTTGACATTTTGGAATTGTTGTCGTATTACGTTTTTATTTTATTTTATTTTTTATTTATGTTGGGAAATGAAATTTTGACACCGTTTGATTTTAGCGTTATTGAATTTTTATGAAATTTCAGTTGAGTTTTATGGTGTCTTATCTTACGACTTTTTACGTCGCGTAGATGAATTTTGGGACGTATATACATACATTATTGTGTGCGTTGATTTATAAATTTTGGTAATAGACATCATCCCACGCATTATTTTGGGAAAGTTTCATTTTCATGTGATTTATCTCTGGGCTATATTCAAGTGTCACTCGTTGCATACTAATTTTATTTGGATTAAATTTTTCCGTTGGTGTGAGTAATTGTATAAAAAAAATCTATGTTGTTTCAGATAGAACCGTTTATTTAAACGTGTTTCAATTGTAAACTTTGCTGTCATAAGTTTCCGCAATGCATGAAATGAGTTTTCAGTTTGCATGTCGTTGTTGTTACCGCGTTGGGTAAGTATGTTTTATATGTGCGGACCAAAATTGGGATTCGATTTAAAATTTATTTACGTTCCTATCGTGTAGTTAAATTTGGGGAAAATAAACGGACGTATATGGGCCTTGTTGGAAATTTTATTTTCTAATGTGTTGCGTTCTTTTAAAGAAAATATTTTAAAATTGAAGTCGTGAAATTTTTCTTTGGAAGTCGTACACACATTCCTTGCACGTGTTGTGGTGCAGGAACCTATTTTCACATATTTAGTGTAAATTGTTGCGCATGTTTTATTATTGTCTCTATTAACATAAGTATTAAACAAATGAGTTTTGGAAATGGGTTCATATGCGCTGTGTTGATGATCAATTTTGAAACCTATCAAGTGAACGGTAGTGTATCTTTACCGCACGATTAATCGTTAAAAAGCTTATGTATTTGAAAGTTTTATAAATTTCAAATTGGCATACTGGTTGAAAAACCTTGAACTCATTAGGCCTATAGATTTAAACCCCTGTCATGAAAGGAGTTGTAATTAGGGACTAAGGGAGTCCTTGGGATTTGAAGCGTCGGATGATCCGACTGGCGGTCAGTCTTGAATTTTGGGTTTTAGTTTTGAATCTGTGCGCGCATGATTAATGGAGGTAGTAGATTTAAGCCTTCCCAGTTAATTAAGGTGTGATTTTATACTTCGGTAAACATACAGGATAAGATCTTATGTGATTACCTGCGCGTAAATTGGGTTCGATTTGGTGGATTGCTCGTCGGTGTGACATCATGGTTTATGTTGATGGTGTACCGTCTTAGTGGGTTTCGCGATCAAAAGAAATTCTTGTGGTCCGTTTGTTAGAGATGTAAGATTCGGAATTTTAGCTTTCTGTTAGGTGTCAACCTTAGTACGACAATTCGTTTGGAATGAAATTTTGGGCGGGATGTCCACGTTTTCGAGGTCACCGTTTAGTCCTAGGCGTCGACTTGTTTTCTTGAGGTCAATGGATCTTCGAATGTTTGGAAGTATCCCAGTTGGATCATGGGAAATATTGATCTTTCGGTGATGGAATTTGAAAGAAGATTGGGTGTTGATGATTAAGTACCGATGTGTTTAAGCATTTCCGTGGTGATAAAGATTTTATTATAGGAATGTTGTGGGCTTTGGGTTCGGAACCGTGTAGATCCGCAGGGAATTGGTCGGTGAGGAGCTGAGGTCACAAACTATCCTTGAGGTAGTACGTGTCACCCAAGGTTGGGAGACAGTTGCAGTCTCGTGGATTAGAGGCTACTTTAGTAAGTTAAGCGTTCATACGGATATAGGTATAATGAGCCCAAAATGGGCAATTATCGTGAGTATCAGCGTAAGGACATCGTGGTTGATCTGGAAAGTGGATTATAGAAAATCTAGTATGCGGGCAGCGTTAATTGGAAATTTAGATTTCGAGGACGAAATCTCTTTTAAGGTTGGAAGGATTGTAGCACCCCGAATTTCAAAAAGCACCATTTCAAGTTAATACAGAAACCAGTAGTCTTAAAGGGGAAAAATAAGATTTTTGATTTTGGACTTGAATCCTAGATTTTATAGTCTTGATGGATAAATGATTCAATTACGAGTCCAACGGTTCTTTCTGGAGCAAAAACGGAGCTATAACGAAGAAGTTACGGTCAAAACAGTGAACGAGAAGAAAACCAGGGGAAGCGGGCGACTTATGCCGCGACTTAGGGTCGCGAGATAAGTCGCGAAACCCCCTGGTCGAGCTAAAAACCGATTTTCAGCCACCAAACTTCATTTCTTCATATCTTCTTCATCCCAACTCCGTTTTCAGTGATTCAAGTTGCTATGGTTTTGTTTTTGAGAGCTTGTCAAGGATAGATGGTTAGTTTTGGGAAATTATAATGGTGGATTGGAAGCTAAGACCAAGAGCTCATCATCATCACCTCCATCTTCAAGAATTTTGGGGATTTCTAGGTTTTTATCAAAACCTAAATGGTAAGTTCATCCCTTCCACTTCCAAACTTCTTTATGGGTTATAAATGCTCGATGGATGTCAACCTAGTGTTTGATTCCTCTAATTTCGTTTTGAAAGATTTTGGGAGTTTTGGGTCAAAATTAGGGTTTTGCCCAAAATACAGATTTGGATGATTAAGTGTTTGGGGAATGTTTCTATGTGGTTGGTTATATGTTTTGATGGTTGGAAACTTATGGATCTAGGTTTGGAAGTTTTTGCTTGGAGATTCAAGTTTCTTCAAAGGAGCTCAAAGCGGGGTAAAATCTAGATTTAGCCTAAATCTAGTAAGGTGTGTTCAAGTTGATTTGTGAAAACGGTGTACATGCCAAAATGTTTACGTTTTACCTCAATTTGTTAACTGCTGATAAGTTTTAGTTGTTTTGAAATGTTTAGTTTTATAAACATGTTGAGACACCCATTTTGGGATTTTGTGCATTTTGATAAATAATCATATATTTGGGTATCTAAATGATTTATTTCATGGAGTATAATTTCGAGTATAAATGCATTTTATTGGGTGTCATGGATGATTTGAAAGGATAAATGGTATAAACTCATTTGAAAAATGTTTTGTCCCAATCTAAATTACGTTGGAGTTATTTGTGTGTTTTGAAACATGGGTTGCATTATTTCGGGTCGTTTACGTTTGATTTCATTTTATGAGTTTCAACGTTGGGTCTTTGGATTGGTTGAGCTTATAGCTTAGTTTGGATTTTGTTGGGTCTTGGGGGACACTTGTCCGGTTTTGGTAGCTCAATGTAGAGCGCTTGGTTATGATTTGCATTTATTGCATCTTATTTGGGAATTACATGTTTTGAATGCATTAGTTCATTCGTTTTGAGTCATGTAATGTTTCAGCCCCGTCTGCTATGGATCCATGAGCACTTTTGTATTTTATCCGGTGTTGGGACGACTAGTTTTCCACATCGAGGCACGTTCGGCATTGGATGTGATGTAAGTCCTTCGTGCTCGTATCAATGGGTGTATGCTGAAAGATGCTGAGCTCGATACATTTATTGCTTTATCCGATGGTGGAACGATTAGTTTTCCCCATTGAGGCGCGGTTGGCTTCTTTGGTATGGTGTAAGTCCTCCGTGCTAGTATATATGGGTGTATTCTGAAAGATGTTGAGCCCGATACTTATACCACTTTAACGTAATGTGTGGCTTACTCTGTGCACGTCACATTATGCGGAATCGGGTTTCTCCCGTCACCGAAAGGTGTTATTTTTTGGGCTGAGTCGTGTATTATTTGTTTTCGATGACATTATTCATACATGAATTTATTCCATATTTTATGGGTCGGGTATTAATCCGTACCCGTGTTTTGGGATGTTTTGGGATATGAAGTATTATTACATTATCATAAATTGGGAGTCATTTTATATCCACGTTTTGAGTTTGGGTTATCTCCCTTATGCTATAATTTTAAAGACTTGAGTTTACTCATATTTTGGTCGTTTGTTTTATAAAGCTTACTCAAATTTCATTAATTGAGCATTACCATTATTCCCGTTTCAATTAAGTGTTGGATTACATCATTTCATGAAAAAGTGTTTTGGCGTTTAGGCGACCATCTATAAAATGCATATTATTGGTAAATGAGTTGTTCCATTATTTTAAAGTAAATCATTTTTAAAGGATCATGATTATAAGTTACAATATTTTCATTTTACGTTTTCTTCATAATCATGATATAAACTCTTGAACTCACTAGGCGTTAAGCCTAACTTTTTTATTTGTCGGCATGTGTATCAGGTTCCAGATGGGGGTTTGGTCCTAGCTGTCCCAAGAAGAGATGTGCTTAGTTCTCCCGAGTGTAAGTTAGTGAAGACTTCCGCAGTGTGGAGATAGTGACTTTTATTAGGTTTTAGTAGCACCCGTCCTTATTATAAACCGTATGTATAGAATGAATGTGTGTGTTGAGGTTAAATATTAAATTGTGGTTGTAGATGATTATTTTATTGGTGTATTTAGAAAATTTTAAATTAGTTGCTATTTCCAGAATTCAAGGTGTTACAATTGTTATATTTGATTTTTAGCAGACTAAATGTATTGAATTATAATAATATGATTAATAATTAATAATTAGTAACTAAAAGTTAATATTAATTAGGGAAAATGGCCAAACTAGCACATTTGGGGAAATGTGTTGAGGCAATAACACTTCTCAAAGCCAATTGCCAAACTAGGGATGGTAACGGGGCGGGTTTGGGGCGGGTTTCACAATCCCCGGCCCCGGTTTATGGTAAAGGGCCCCGGCCCCCGACGGGTACGGGGATCCCAATCCCGACCCCGATATAGACTCTCCCCCGACCCGGTCAAAAATTCTAAAATAAACAATCAACCAATAAAATATAACAACATATAAACTCAACCAATAAAAATTAAATTAACATGGTGCTACAAAGAAATTAGAAATCATCATATGCATATATATAAATAAACTATTAAATTAATATTAATATATAAATAACTATATGCAGTTATATAAATAAACCATTTGGAAAAATTAAATAACTATACGCACATATATAAATAAACTGTTGAATTAATATTAATATATAAATAATTATATGCAAAAATTAGAAATCGTCACATAGATATGTAAATAAACCATTTGGGAAAAAATTACATAATATATAAATAAACTATTTTAATTAATATTAATATATATCGGGTACGGGGCGGGGCAGGGGTTGTGTTACTCGGCCCCGAACCTGGTACCCGGTTTAGCGGGGAATCCCTGGCCCCGATCGGGTCAGGTGAACCGGGTTCCCCACCGGGTCGGGGTAAATTACCATCCCTATGTCAAACTAGTACCCATTTACACTGGTCAATTACGTCTACCGTCGGCTAAATGGTGTAGTGGGCCCCACACGATTTTGTCCAGATTAGAATATGACACGTGGCCACACACTTATGCCTTTGTCCCCCATGCACCGACAACGTTTTCCCCTTCCACCCCACCCCCCTCTGCGTAATACCCCCACCCCTATTTAGTCGATTTGATGCAATATTCCCCCTCTTCACCAAAAATTTCATCACTTCCCAAAAGATTTTGAAATGACAATTCAATGAAAAAAATCAGATATATTTTGACCCAATTTTGATACAGAAATTCCAATTTTTTGTATTAAATACCTGTTTTTTACCAAATACCCCGTTTTTGGTATTCTATACAACATGACTCACATAAATATCACCATGCACACCCAAAAAATATTCCTCCTTCCCCATATATCATGAATTGACAACACTCTGAAAAAGAAAAACAAATATATTTGACCCTCAATATTTTAAAAAATATTTAATTTTGTTGTATTAAATACCCGATTTTTTTTACCAAATACTAGGTTTTTGGTATTTATACAACATGAGTGACATAAATAATTTTTTTCCAAAAAATCTTTCTCCTTCCCAATATATCATGATTCACCAAAACACTGAAAAAGAAAAACAGATATATTTGACCCTCAATATTAAAGAATATTTAATTTTGTTATATTAAATACCCGATTTTTTTTACTAAATACCCGGTTTTTTGTTATTTATACAACATGGATAACATAAATACCAAATTTTCCCCCAAAATCTTCCTACTTTCCAATATATCATGATTTGACAAAACACTGAAAAAAAATCAGATATATTTTGACCAAAAGATCATCCTACTTTCCCCAAAAAATTCTTCCCTTTCCAAGATATATATCGATTTGACAAGACAATGACAATAATCAGATATATTTTGACCAACTTTATACCCGATATTTTTACCCAATACCCGTTTTTTGTATATTCCAACCATATATAAATGGGTGGGGGGGGGGGGACCATCACCACTACACAACTCCAACCATTTTCTTCCCCCACTAATCCACCGTTCACCACTTGTGACCGTCGTCTTCCGTCGTCGTTGACCACCGTTCACCGCCGTTGACCACCATCTTCTGCCACCGTTGACCGCCGTCTTCCGCCTCCGTTGACCGCCGTCTTCCGCCTCCGTTGACCGCCATTCACCACCGTCGTTGACCATCGTCGACCAACCGCCATAATTTATAAAAATGGCCGACAAAGTGAGTAGAGAAAAAAATCCCAATTTCTTTTTTTTATAATACTTTATGTTGTTATGGATTCTTACACTTTGATAAATGATATAAAAATATAAAAATGAAGTAAAAAGAAAATAAAAATAAAAATGAAACAACAAGAAAAAAACATTATAAGGATGTGTTTTTGAAATATGAATTATATATAATTCCCAACAATCACATGATCGGTCATCATGCTGCCATATTTATTTTATTAATGAGCAAAATACAATATATGATGGAACCCTTCAGATTTTTTTTGACAAGATAATACAAGTGATTCATTACAATTATTTAATTAATCTTAGAGTATTCATAATCATGGAACCCTTCAGAATTTCATAAAATTGTTACATTAATTTTCTGTAATGTTATATAAACATTCTATAAATATCTTTTTATTTAACAAAAATGAAACTTTAATAGTTTTATATATGTATTAATTCCCCTTTATTTTTTTCTTTTAAATATAAATTCAATGTCATATATATCTAAGTTATTGAATTTACAATTAAATAAAAATAAAATATAATAATAGAAGTAAAATTACTTAAAATAAAAATACGTTATGAAAATAACAAATAAATTATAATCTCCTACATGTTTCAAGAAAAATAATTAATAATGGTAATTAAAATACAATTTATCTTTTTATAATACTTTATGTTGTTATTACGGTGTAACTTTTTTTTAATAATAATTTATCAAAACTATTGTTATTACGTAAATTTTTTTTATAATACTTTATGTAACGATTTGTTTCAGGTGCAATCTTATTTGACGTTGAGGGGACAAATGAATTTGCTTAAGAAAAGTAAGCATAAATTACAGTCAAATAATCGTCGTCTTAGTCTTTTTAGAGAATCGTGTTTCGGGAATTGGTTGGATCTGCAACATTTTCATGGAGATCCTATGTTGATCCATACAATTCTCCGATATCAGGTCCTTTCGGAAAAAGAAAGGGAAGAGATTTTATTTTCTGTAGGGGGTTTTATGTTGCGTTTTTGTAGATTAGATTTTTGTTTAATTATCGGCCTTCGATTTGGGCCCGAGTTACAACCACCAAGTAACACACATGTGGCTATTAGAGGTAGATTGTTTTCTCACGTACGGTTTCTGATTTTTTTAGGTTATTTGATAACGACAGTTTGTTCAACGCCTTGTCGGACGATGACGTTATCCGTGTCTGTCTTCAATTAGTACTTGATAAAGTATTTCTTGGAAGACAGAACGACTACGCCGTCCATGATTGGTGTTTAGTTCTGCTTGACGATTTCAATGCATGGAATCGTTACCCGTGGGGTTCGCACATATGGGCTAGAACATTTAATCAACTTTATAATGCCCTTTTAAATAGAAAAGAAAAGAACTCGGCGCTGGAAAGGTACACACTGTCGGGATTCATATACGCTTTCAAAGTCCGCCATCATTATTTCTTTGGTTACTCTTATTATTTACCTTGTAATATGCATATTTTAACGATGTTATTTTTGACGTCACATATATGGATCTTCGAGACGTTTCCACAGTCGTTAAAGTATGCCAGGTATAGTCCCACCATCCCAAGGGCCTGTGGGTGGCTTAGAACGAAAAATGTCTCTACCGACGAGTGTTTGAAATTCCTTAATTTCTTACCGGTATGTGTTGTAATTAACCATTGATTTTTTTAACAAAATTACTATTTAAAATATATGTACCTAACAGTGTTTATTTTTATTTTTTAAGACTGCCTTGCCCAAGTTATCGTTGACACCAACTCCGGCGGAGTCAAGTTGTGAGTGGTGGATTGTAAGCCACGGGTTTTTGGCCCCTGCCGAAGATGGTGATTACGAAGCATAACCAGAGGATGACGACCTATTTGATCTGAACCAGCCACCCCGAGACGGTGGTGTCGCGTTTGGTGATTATGAGCCACACCGAGACGGGGGTGCCGCCATTGGCAATTACAAGTGTTATGTCCCCGAACAAAACTAGTTTAACATGGCCTCCCCGTTTGCCGAATTTGCCAATGTGAATCCTCAAGATTTTTGGCAAGAAATTTCCCCCCTCCCCACGATTAGGTCAACAGTCGCAGCCGACGCGACATTCTTATGCAGGGCATTCTCAGTATCCTGCTCCGAACGAATTTACCCTTGAGCTTCAGAAACTGAATGAGAAGTACACACGGATTGAGAACAAAGTATCAAATCTCTGCGATGATGTAAGCCTATTGAAGAAGGGGAAATTCATTGCACAGAAAAATTCATCATGCGATGATTTAAGCCTTTTGAGGAAGGGGAAATTCGTTGCGCAGACACATTCACCATGCGACGATGAAGAGGTAAGACTGTTTTTAGTTTGGACTTATAAATTTGCACGTATATTCTTTTATAATGTTTTGGTGATGTCAATGCAGGACAAGGACGAGGACGTGGACGTCATTCCATCGCGCTCGGAAAGGGCCCAGTCGGTGCCCGTTGAAGTCGAGCTTCCTCGGGCGAAAAGAGAGACCAAAAAATCATGGTACTCTAGATCCCCTTTTACCCTCCTGCGCACCAAGTAGTGCAACAAGAAGGCGGATCTACCGCCGCCCACACCGACTCCCCTACCGACGCTCGCACCCGTTGAGGAGGTGGATGTTGAGGCATTGTACGACGGTAAGCTACTGCCACCTCTCATGAAGTTACAAATATTATGGAAATGGCGAGCGAATTATGAATTTTGGGGACATATTTTGGGCAAAATTCATTCTGGGTACTTCGCATACACGGTTAGTTAAGTGCAAAATATATTTAGTTTTAAGCGTATGGACATGTGACCGAATGTTAAATAACTTATTTTTTGTGTTTGATTAACAGCATATTCAGACTTGGGGGAAGTACATGCTGGAAAGGAGGCAAGCCACAAAAGATTGAGGGAAAATATCTAGTTCTACTCTATATTGATACGATAATGGAAGATGATGAGAGTTGGTAGGAATAAGTGATAGGAATGCACCATCTATTTATAGGGAAAGATTGAGGGAAAATATATAGTTTTGAAGATATAAATTACAGCTCAAATACAACACATTGATTAAAAAACTAGATGTCGGCGTCGGCGAAAATCAGACAAGATTTGTGTGAAAAAATTCGTCTGCAACGTTTCGTACCATCACGAGCTGTCGGCGTCGACGAAAATCAGACAAGATTCGTCTGCAAGGTCTCGTCCCATCACGAGCTTTCGGCGTCGGCGAATATTTGAATAAAACGACGTGTTTTTTTCCCGTTTTGGAACCCAAATTACGGATAATATGTAAGCTACCATTATATACATTATTCTAGTATTTTGTACTCCACTGTCAAGGGTTCGTGTTGGTATATTGGACGTCTAAATCATCCGTTGTATGAATGACAAATTAATCAACAAAGTCGGGTAGTTGAATGGTTTATAAAGAGTTGACCCAAACAAACTTAGAAATTGATATAGTTTGAAAACAACTGGTACAACATGAAGAAGTTCAGCTAAACAAACTTCGAAACGACAACATTAAAGCAAAAAGATAGAACTGAATCAGTACAACGGAAACATACAGTGCAACAATAACAAGTACAACGAAACAACAACATTCACTCTAACGATAAAATGATTTCAACTGCTCGAGCAGTGTCGATTTCTGCTCATACTGCTCCGTAAATTTTGGAAATTTTTTGCTCATCTCTTTGGCACGGGCATCATTTTTTTCGATTTGCTTGTACAACTTTGCAATGGTTTTGTGTTTTTCGTCTATTGAGGCAAGAACCTCATCCCTTGCTGCAAGAGCGTTCGTCCACTTCTCGTCCATGTCGTTTCTCTCCGCTACAAGTTTTTGGATTGCTTCTAAAATCTTTGCAGGAATGCCCTGGGAAGAGGGAGGGTTTGAAGACGATGTGTTTCTGGCCATGTTTTTCTGGTTAGTAAGTAAGAGGATAAATTTCGCCTTAAATATGTGAATGTTGTTAATTGTTGTGATACATGGATCTCAAATGCCATCTTATATACAAGTCGGCAAAAGATGTATTCATCTGAAAAGATTCATCTGCACCGTCTGGTCCCATCACGACTTGTCAGCTTCGGCTAAAATCAGACAAGATTCGTCTACACCTTCTGGTCCCATCACGAGCTGTCGGCGTCGACAAAAATCAGACAAGATTCGTCTGCACCGTCTGGTCCCATCACGACTTGTCAGCGTCGGCTAAAACCAGACAAGATTCGTCTGCCAAGATTCGTCAGCACTGTCTGGTCCCATCACGAGCTGTCGGCGTCGGCTAAAATCAGACAAGATTCATCTGCACCGTCTGGTCCCATCATGAGTTGTCGGCGTCGGCTAAAATCAGACAAGATTCGTCTGCACCGTCTGGTCCCATCACGACTTGTCAGCGTCAGCTAAAATCAGACAAGATTCGTCTGCACCTTGTTTTTTGCTTTTAATTTTTATGATATGTTTCAAACTTGATAGTCCCAATTCTATCAAGTTCTCAATGTAAAAACCAGAATTCAAGATTAAAATCGTAATCACAAGTCTTTGATTAAATCTCAAACAATTACAAATTCAACTTTCTCTCTCGACTTTCTCACTCTAGAATAATGTTCTAAATCAGTTCTTCTCTAATACGCTCATGACTTACTCCACATCTGAATTCTACTTATAGATTACAAGGACAAAAGCTATTTATACCCACAACACTTACAAGGAAACTAAAAATACAAAACAATAAACTTTGACTTTATTAACAAAAGACTTTGACTTTGACTTGAGAATTGACTTTCTCAGCTTTGACTTCTTGAACTTTGGTCTTCAATCTTTATGATCTTGAATCCAATAAATCTGTGCTCTAACAATCTCCCCCTTTGGATCAAGATCATTACTAAAAGATTTAGCAATTCGATCTTCTCTCTTTAAGCTCGATTGAAATAACTCCCCCTTTGATACAAACATGATTTACAATCTCCCCCTTAACACTATGAAATTCCTCTTTGATAAGTCTCAGAAAAATTCTCTCCCAAAGATGGTAGAAACAATCTTCAATAATCTCTTCAGAACTATCACAAAATTCTTTCAATCTTCAGAAAAAAAAATTATCTTCAGATTTAGCACGACTTGCTTCAGCAAATAATCTTCAAAGTCTTTCAGTTCAATCAAATCTTGAACATCTCTCCCATATCTTGAATTAAACTTTCCTTTTCAAACATCTCTTGAAACAAATACTTGTAATGGACATTTCTTCAAACTTTATCTTCTCCCCCTTTTTGATGATTAGAGCATCAATATTATCAAAACTTTCCCAAGAAATGTCTTTGACCATTCTGATTTGTCAAGAGCCTCTGATTCACTTTTCAAGTCACCATATAGATCTTTTCAAATCCAGACAAAATAGGAAGATAACACCTGAATCAACAAATGAATCAGTTAACATGTCTGTCAGTAACACGAAGTCACTGTGTGTAACGAATACACATTGTAAATGAGCTTTTGTTATGTTCACTCCCCCAGGGCTTCCATCCAATCATCGAAATACCACAAAGGCAATTTCTATGAATGTTATGACAAAGAAACTAATTCCTTGTGTGTTCGTGCTTGTGATAGAAAGAATTAAGCACTGATGATTACTTTTTAAGGCTCAACATTGTGTAAACCACTGAGACAACAGTAGTATAACACAGACTCAATGTGCATGATTGAAGTGCGAAGGTGGGGCAGACTTCCTTCTTTTTCAGTATCTAGATTTTCCAAATGAAAACCAGATAGATTATGTGTTGCGTACCCAGAAAAATATGAAACACTTTCTTTTTAAGAAGAAAATGAGTGGTTGGTGGGGTTTAAGCAAGAGTTGGCATGGGCTAGTTGTCTGTTTCAATAATGTTCACCAAGAATTGTGAAACATTAGTAATGTGGCTGCCCGGCTCAGAAATTAGTTGGTGCAGAGTTTGATATTCTTTTACTCTGATCTCACACCCTCTTTCTTTTAATCATTAAGCTCACATCTAACCAAACTCTCATTTCCATTTTACCTCAACGCACAACCCACACTCATTTCTTTTAGACTCCTCACACTCAATCACTATGGAATAACTTCTTGGGTAGAAATCACTGGTTAACGTGATTTCATAGAAGTTCAGTTAAATCCTAGCACAAAGAACCTTGTATTGTCCTATAAAGCATATGTTGCTCAAAAATGGTTTATCTTGAACATTTAAGACATGGAAAACATGGGTCAGATATGTGTATGCTCATAGATGTAATCATGACAATTTGAGCATTTGAAACATTGAAGTATTTTCAAACAAGTATATTGAATGAATGAACATGAATGCAAAAGACTTGTTTGAAAATCTGACATTATATGAAAATGATCAGAAATGAATGATATAACAATCAAAGCTTATGGTCAAGAATAATGGATATTGTCTATATGAATCAAAATACATACATTCTTGAAATGAACACTTCGAAAAGAAATGACGCTCAAATTTCTTTGAATACAAGCGGGGTGTCTTACTATCAAAATTATGTTTCAATATGAGACATGGTAAGAACAATTTGATCAAAAATTAAACCGATGTGAGTGAATACTTGAAAGTATATATAAAAGACAATACGCAAGTATATATCTTTGGAAACACACGGTTTGTAATAATGTAAGCACAAAATAAAAATGAAAACATTTAAAATCACACTTCCAATTCATGAAATTTGTTTAAGAATCGGGAAGTGGTTTGAACATTTAAGAAAATGTTTTCTTATGACTGAAAGTTGTCCTTTTTTCAACCATATCTGAGATTAAGATAAGAAATTAACCTTTTTCGCTTCGTCTTAAATCTCATGAAGTCAGTTGAAATCATAAAAATATGATCTTGATAGCTTCTCTCATTCTGCACAAATTTCAAAGTCATGTCAAAGCAACTTTTATTCACAAAATTTATTGAAAAATAAAATGACATAAAGCAGTAAAACATTGAAAGTACGAGTTCTGATCTGAAATAATCAGAAGTCATCACCTTTACTCCCCCTAAAATTATGCATCTAAAATATGTCAGTGAAAAAGCACATGATAGAGAGCTACAATTCTATTTTGAAATGTAGTTCATCATATCTATCGGATGCAAAATATTTCAGAAAAGTATGTACTCCCCCTTGATGGTTGATTTCCTCATTGGAGTATTGGAGTACAATCTCTTATCAGCACAGGAGTAAGGTCTTTTGATCACTGAAGTACGAGTCCTAAACTGTTGTGTTTAGAAGTCAAACTTCATTGAAATACGGGTCCTGAACTGATTTATTCAGAAGCCTCGGTTCTCTTACTCCCCCTTGACAGTAGGTGCCTGCAACACAGAATCAGTCTTTGGTTTTGGTATCCACTGGTATTTGGGTCCATATGTGTTAGTTGCAGTTCGAATAGGAGTAACTGAGTAAGAACCATACCAGAAATGATCACTACTTTTATGAACAGGATCATGTGTACAGCAATAAGAACAATAGTATTTCTTACCTGATAACCTGATTAACTGATCTTTCGTGTATATATAATCAGGTTTACCTTTACGAGCTTTGTTCTTCTTTGCTTTTGTCTCATGTACACATGATTTCTTTCCTTTCAGCTCATTCTTCTTCTCATCTTTCTTTTCATCTTCAACTGGTTTCTTCTTCCAGACCAGTTCTTCTTCTTTGTATCTCCTTCTTCTTCTTCTTCTTATTTTGTATGTATCCGAACCATCTACATTTTCATTAAAGAAAATGTTAGTAGTACGAATCTGATAAAATGAATTGACTAACCTTCTTGAAGAAACAGGTTTCAAGTGTGAGCTTGAGGCTGTCTTTTTGAAGTCAGCTGAATTATTTCTAGGTGTGTGGATTTGTGACTCTGGAGTCGTTTGCTCAGTCACCACCACCTTTGAAACAATCTTTTCAAGCTCTTTTATCGTTAAAAAATAACTGTTCTTTTCTTTGATGTGTAAGTCAATTTCTTTCTTTAACTCACACTTCGCTTTCTGCTCTTTTAGCACACATTCAGATATTTCAGATAACTTGTCATTAAGCTTCTTAATCTCAGCTTCAAACAAACTTCTTTCTTCCTCAAAGCCCTTTTCAGCATTTGTTCTCCGACCAGATATCTCTTTAAAGATTCCAACATTCTTCTGTTCTATGGTCTTTCTTTCCTTTGCAAACTTTTCTCTTTCCAAAATAATCACTTTCTCAAAGTCAGAAACTTGTTGAGAAAGCTTTATACATTTTAGCTCAACTGCTTTCTTCTCTTCAGCACATTTTCTTGAAAAATCAGAAAATTTCTTTGCAAACCCTTTCTTTTCAGTCTCAAAATTAGATCTTTCTGCAACCATCTTTTTCTCCAGAACAGAAATCTTTCTATTCAGTTCTTCATTCAAACTTTCTAAATCCTTAGCTTTCTTCTCATAGTTCTGGACTGACTCAGCTTGTATCTGAATTTGGGCAAGTTGATCTTCCAAATCTGAGATCTTTCCTTTCAACTTAGTATTTTCAGCTTCTAAACTCAGTAATTTTTCAACATTCAGCTCAGAAGTCTGTTTCATAAGTTTTTCATTTACAATCTTTAATGCACTAACTTCTTCTCTCAGTAGCTTCCTGTCATCAGAATATCTCTTGCTCGCTTTGAATAATAGTCAACTGAAGAAACAAGATCTCTATTATCTAATTCAAGCTTGTCAATCTGTTTTTTAAGATCATCAGTAAAATATCCCATCTTGAATATCTGTTACAAAAAGAACTTGACAAAAATGATCGTTAGCAATTCAGAAACAGTAGATCACAATCAGAACTTTGTCCCCCTCCGCAGACTTAGCACGGGGGTCCCACTAAGTTACAGTTTTGAAAATTTTGTCTAAGTATAGAAACTCGCAAATCACTATTAAAGCATAAAATTCGCAGACGCCTAAACTCGCAGATCACTATTCACTGATAAACTTGCAGGCTTATGCGTGCGCGTTTGAGAAACTCGCAAACAAAGGGTTGCGTGTTTTGAGAACTCACAGACCGAATGAACTCGCAGACTACTGTTCCGCTGGAACTCGCAGATAGAGCGTTGCGCGTTTTGAAAACTCGCAGATGCCTTCTTGCGCGTTTCAATACTTAGAAAAATTTCGAAGATTTTCAAACTCGCAGACTTCGAATTGTGCGTTTCACGAACTCGCAGATAACCCTCTGTGCGTTTCTGGCCAAAACCAATATCCTTCGGCTTGCGTGTTCTTCCAGATGAAGCTTGCGCGTTTCACAGATCTTGCGTGTTCTTCAGTCTGTCGAACAAAAACTTGATTTTTCCATCTGATTTCGATCAAACCTTTTCCAATCCCTCTGAAAACTTGCAGATTGTGTCTATTCCATCTCACGAACAAATTACAAACCAAGAATTTCAGATTAAAACATCAAAATTTGAAATTCGATCTATACACAGTTCGTTTCAAAAACTCAAACTAAAATTGTAAAAATCCAAAATTCATACAATTCTGATATGAATTGGACTAAACAATACAAACTAAACATGTTCTATATGCAAAAACGATTACAATGATTCCAAAAATAGATCAAAAACATCACTGTAGCAACAAATTTGAATATGAACAGTGATTAGCGAGTTCTTGAATATGTCGACCAAAAATTCTTCAATTCAATCCATTTCTGAATCTCAATCTGCTCTGATACCAATTGATAGTCCCAATTCTATCAAGTTCTCAATGTAAAAACCAGAATTCAAGATTAAAATCGTAATCACAAGTCTTTGATTAAATCTCAAACAATTACAAATTCAACTTTCTCTCTCTACTTTCTCACTCTAGAATGATGTTCTAAATCAGCTCTTCTCTAATACGCTCATGACTTACTCCACATATGAATTCTACTTACAGATTACAAGGACAAAAGCTATTTATACCCACAACACTTACAAGGAAACTAAAAATACAAAACAATAAACTTTGACTTTATTAACAAAAGACTTTGACTTTCACTTGAGAGTTGACTTTCTTAGTTTTGACTTCTTGAACTTTGGTCTTCAATCTTTATGATCTTGAATCCAATAAATCTGTGCTCTAACAAAACTATATACTTTTATTTCCTTATATAAAGAACCCAATCCATTTGGAAACAAACACATCATCTTCCATCTTCAATTGATCTCAAAAATAAAGTTATCCCTATATACACCTTTAACATCAATTACACTTCAAAATGCCAATTACAAGAGAACGCCTATGGAGACTTAGAGGGACATTTGAACTGTTTCCGAATTGAATCGACGACTTGATTCGTTAGTAATTATGTTTCACTTCCATAAATATATTGTCTTACCTTAAACACTAACTTTTATTCCATCCAACAGGTGACTATCCATTACTATTCATTATGAAAGTCTACCATTATGGCTATTTGACACCACCACCGGGTAGGTTTTATGTCGCTGGCATGGAAGTTTTTGTTGACCTAGTAAACGCTGAAGATCTTTCTGTTGTACACATGCATCAAATATTGTCAGTAATGGGTTATGATGAACACAAACGTTCTAGAATGAAAATGTATTTTAAAACACCAGACGGTGACTTAGATATTGGATTAAAAGAACTCATGGTTGACGAAGATGTTCTAAATATAGGTAATTATGTGGACGGCGAATCCATCATTTCGTCGGCACGTCTCGTCCCATCACGTCTGATAAGATTTGTCTACATCCTCTTGTCCCATCGTCCCATAAAAGATTCATCTGAAAAATAATGCATGTAACTATTGTTTTTTGCTGTTAATTTTTATAATATTTTCCAAACCAGATACTTCTTTTCTTTATATAAAGAACCCAACCCATTTGGAAACAAACACATCATCTTTCATCTCTAATTTTTCCTCTCTTTCAAGTTTTCCCTATATACACCTTTGAGATCTCTTCTCATATTTGATTCAAATATGAATTCTCGTCCTACTGAAATCGTTAGTGTATATCTTCATAGTGGTTGTTCGTTAGTAAAAAACAATGGTGTTACCCCGTACGTTAATGGCGATTCGAAATGGTTATTACCTTTGCCTTCCCCCTTAACATATTCTTCATTGTTTAGGCAGGTGGCGAAAAGATTACTTTTAGTTAATGAGTTCAGATTATTTTACGAAAACCCTCTAATGGGTGGTGAGATCTTCTCGTTTAATGCTGAAGATGACGTTCCAGGGATGACATACGTGGTCAACAACATTCTGCCACAAACGTTGACGATTTTTGTAGCCGTGGTTGTAAAAATGGTGGAGATGGATCTGGTGGCATGATCAATCCTACCCCATACGGAGGCAGCGGTGAAAACCCATATTTCTCCGGAAATCTAGCACAAAATTTCTTTCCATCTACTGCTATCAACAGCTCCAACAAGAGTACCCACAAACCTTCACACAACAGTTCCAACAAGAGTACCCACAAACCTTCACACAACAGTTCCCACAACAGCCCCACTTTGAACCTGCGATCAACCATGACACCATCCTAATCCCATATTTTAATGATACTCTAGATTTGAACGAGGGGGACATAGAAAATGAAGTTGTCGTTGCCTTTGAAGTTTTGAATATTCCACAAGACGAAGACGATACAGATGATCGTTCGAGGGATGAGGAAACTGGGATAAGGAATCATTTTTGGGGTATGCCTGATCCATTACCCTGCCCAACTCTCATTGTAAAACCTAGGAAACCCATGGCATACGAACCTACATCACACATGAAAGTCCTACAGACTTTCGAGACCAAAAATGAGTTGAAGCTTGCAGTAGGGTTAAAATTCCTTCACGAGAACTTCCAAGTGATGGTATCAAAATCCATTAAGAAAAAGTATGAGGTGATTTGTGTTGTTCCTTCATGTAAATAGCGTTTAATGGCGGTTGTTGTCGATGATAACAGTCCCCTGTTTCAAGTAAGAAAACTGCATGACGAAGACACTTGTTCAAGAACCCAAGTCCACCCCAACAACCGTAATGCGACACCATAGGTTTTGGGTCATGTATTGTAGGGGAGTTTGAAGGACTGTAGGAGGTTATATCGTGGAAACGAAATCAGAGAAGACATCAGCCAACGCTTCGGTGTAAACATCTCCTACAACCAAGCATGACGGGCAAAGATGCATACGTTGCAGCTGTTGAGGGGGACACCAGAATAATCGTTTGCCCAACTCCCGGTCTATTACCATAATCTGAAACTACACAATCCCGGGACTATGGCTGAAATCACCTTAGATGCTGCAGGACGGTTTGATATGTTGTTCGTGGCACTCGGTGCTTCAGTAAAGATTTTTATTTAGCTTTCTCTAGTTTACTAATTGTTTAATGTTCGTACATCTGACTTTAAGCATCTGCAGATCCGGTCGTTTTCGTATGGTCTACGACCGTTGCTCATAATGGACGATGCCCATCTGAAGGGTACATTTGTCGGCACCATGTTCCTGGCGGTGGCAATGGACGGGAACAACCAGATCGTTCCCATTGCGATGGGAGTGGGGAAGATAGAAAGTGGCCCTGCCTGGACGTGGTTCTTAACGAATCTGAGAGAATGTATTGGTCAACCAGCCGACTTAACGTTTGTTACTGATCGGACAGCTTCAATCGATTTGGCCATCAGAACGGTATACCTAAATGCCCATCACGGTCTTTGTGCCCAACATCTGCTCATTAACTTGAAATTGACCTCAAGAAAAGAGAAAGCAAGGAAGTGGATGTTCTGGGAGGCATGCAAAGTGTATCGTCGATTAGACTTCGAGAGTACAATGGAGTTGATGTATCATAGTCTACCGAGTGCGGCTGCATACCTTCAGGAGGTTGGTTACGAGAGATGGGCACGATCAATGTTTCCTGGCATGTGGTGCAACGCAATGACTTCAAACAGTGCGGAGTCCGTGAATACGTTGAGTTAATTTGCGCGTTACCTGCGGATTACAATATTGGTCGAGTTTTACCGTTCGATGTTGCAACAATGGTATTACAAGCGCAACCACGATGGAGGTATATTTATATACACAACTATGTAGTCCTAATTAAACATTTGTTAATTTAGTGTAACGTTTTATCGTTTTTCCTACAACGCAAATCCAAAGCGTAGTGACACAGTGGGTGGAGGCAAAGATCGAGAAAAGAATCAACAGCAGCGCAAGATTGAGGGTGTATCCCATTTCAGAAACAGAATACGAAGTTCATGACTGGTATAAGAATGGCAGAGTTGATTTGCAGTCTCGGACATGTACATGCATGCAATGGCAACTGTCTGGCATCCTGTGAGGTCATCTGATAGCGGTTACGCGACAACTCGGTCATACAGATTGCAACCAATGGGCTTCAAACTGGTTCACAATGCAAGCTTATCGGGAAACATATGACGAGCAAGTGAACCCTCTTCCGCCGCCATCTGAATATGTGTTGCCCGAAGAACATATGACATGCCTCCCGCCTCCCATGAACATACGAAACTGCGATCGTATCCCCTCACGAGACGAGGAACCGATCGTGAAAACCTGCAGTCGTTGTGGCGAGAAGGGACATTTTTGTTACAATTGTACAAGTCCGATGCCAACCCTTTCACGTACGTCTGGAGCGTCTAGTAGTCGTAAGAAACCCGAGCCTCTTACCACCCAGCACCATCCATCACAACAGGATGATACATAAGACTATGTTCACCCAACTTATGATCTAGGCTCGTACATAATGTATTTGTTTTTATAAATGTAATTTCTCTCTTCGTTATATTTTACGTTTCGCAACATACAGTAGAACATGGACAATAGTAACATTGACATACAGGCCAAATCGAAACCAACAACGTTAATTTAGATTACATATTCCATGATGCAAAACAAACATTACAGTCCGAAAATAACATAAAATAAAGCCGGTGATAACAAGGTCACCAAACAACTACAGTCCCTCTGGATACAGTGCCTTACACCTCAGGATCCAATCAGCCTTTTCGTTGATCGTATCCTCCAGACCGGGATAGTTTTCTTTGATTTTTTAAACCTTTTTCTCTTCTTCCCTGATCTCTCTCTGTATTCCCTTCACCCGGTGCTTCTTTCCCTCGATAACCGTCTCTATCGCTACCTGCTCAGCCCTATTCTTCCGCCATAAGTCTTTGACATCGTCGATCTCTATCTACGCTTGTCGTATGGATTCCCTCATCCTCGCTGGCATATACTGAGATGGCGTAGGGTTTAAAGGCCTGGCAGGAGAGTTACAAGAGGGGGGAGCTTCGTAATGATGAGTCTCCATATACAGTCATATGCCTCATCCCAAGCCTCTTCCTCCTCTTCTGTAATTGGATAATCGACCGAAGTTTTTCCAAGGTTTTTCTACTCCCCCTCCGTTTGGGGTGGTTTCCAACTCCTACTAGAACTTCCGTCCATCAATGGTTGTTTCGAAGCAGATCGAGAGGTTCCAGCCATAGTGTTACACAAGTTTTGAAAATGTAGGTTGATATGCCGACGGTGGTTAGCGGTGGAAGTGGATGAATGAAGGAGGGAGAGGATGAATAAATGATGATAATTGTGATGTTGGTATGGTTCCCCCCCCCCACCCCTTATATATATGCTCAAAAAATACAAAAAAAAACGGGTATTTGGTAAAAAAAAATACCAAAAAGTCAAATCGTTATAAAAAATCGGATATTTGGTAAAAAAAAAAACCCCGGGTATTTGGTAAAAATGACAAAAAAACCGGGTATTTATTACAACAAATCGTTAAAAAAAAATAGTACAAAATGGTCAAATGGTAAAAAAAAAAAAATAGGGTTGATGTCGGCCCTAGTTTTGTTTTTATTAGTTGAAAAGGTCAAAAAGGGAAGAATATTGCATCAAATCACATCAAATCGGCTAAATAGGGGGGTGGGGGGGTATTACGCCGATGAGGGGTGGGGTGGAAGGGGAAAAAGGTTGTTGGTGCATGGGGGACAAAGGCATAAGTGTGTGGCCACGTGTCATGTTCTAGTTTGGACAAAATCGTGTGGGACGCACTACACCATTTAGCCGACGGTAGGCGTAATTGACCGGCGTAAATGGGTGCTAGATTGGCAATTGACTTTGAGAAGTGCTATTGGTTCAATACATTTCCCCAAATGTGTTAGTTTGGACAATTTCCCTATTAATTAATAGTTTACAATTAATCTTAATACTAATTAAAAACTAATAGTTTATAACTAATATTAATAAATAATTAACATCAATTAATAACAATTTATAATAATTAGAGGTATAATTGGAAAAAAAAATAATGACTAGTTGAATTATAACCATTCAAACACGACTTTTTAATAAGATTAAATAATAAGCTAACCTATAAGTTGTAACACCCTCAAATATGGAAAAAATGACTAATCTAAAATTTTCTAAATACATCAATTAAAAGATAAATTTCATTCTGATGGGCAATAACCGAATTACCTAAGATGACAATTTGAGGTTCAACATCAATGATTACAATTTAAACCAATAATTGCCCGCTACCTCCAAGTTACGTAAGATGTCCCTGAATGACTATTTTCTCCTCATGCCTAGCACTCAATTCATAACAGTGTCGCTAATACCATCTCCTAAAAAGGACATGATGCACATGTCGACAAATAAAAAGAGTTAAGCTTAACGCTTAGCGAGTTCAAATAATTTTCATCTTTAAAATAAAATAATAAAACTGGGAAAGATGTTATTTAAATCACAATTCAAAAATGAAAAGTATTTATTATAAAAGCGACATCTTTCTCAAAATCATCATTTTCGTGATGAAAACTTGGTGACCAAAGCACACATTTCACTATGCAGTCAAAACCCAATACTCATCCAAAACATGAATAATATGTAGGATTCAAATAGTGAAAACATGGATAAAACTCTATTATCCAAGACATCCAAAGAACATAGGTAAGGTTCAAGGCCCAAAACAACAAAACATGGATAAGTTCCAAGATACCAAGACCATAAAGTAGGGATACACTGAATACCCAAAACAACCTCGAAAACATGGATAATAACTATCCAGAAATAACATTTTTCGTGACGGGGGAGACCCATTTCCATCAAGTGCCAGAACACTAAGTAAGCCACATCAAGATGTTGACGAGTAAATCACCCCCAACATACAATGCTTGGTAATTACTCTATTTGGGGGCTAAGATAAGAACATCAAAACTTCTTATGTAGTTAGTCCATAAGTCACAAGATGAGAAAGTCAAAACTTCTCACTTGCTTAAAGTCAAATGTTCTAAAGCGAGAATACCAAAACTCCTCCTTTGTCCTAAACCAATGATATCAAGAAGAGAACCTCAAAACTTCTATCTTGTCATGACTAAAGGGCCTATGTTGAGAACATCAAAATTCCTCACTTGACTAAACCCTATGGCCCCAAAACGAGAACATCAAAACTCCTCACTTGGCAAGCACGACTGACACATATGCCTATGGATCTAATGCATTACATGACTCCAAATGAATGACCAAGACACCCAAAACATGTAATTCTCAAATAAAAGTGCAATAAATGCATATCGTGTCTCTAACTCACATAGAGCAAATAAAACTGGACAATTGTCCCAAATACTCATCTGAGTCAAAACTGAGCCAATAACTCAACAAATCAATTGACTATTCAATAAAAGTCAATATAAACCAATAACATACAATTACCTACGTATATACAATTTATGCCCAATATATGTGAATGTATTTATTATTGATTAAAAGGTTGGGAAAAATCCCCAAAACACATTATAGCTTCAAAGAAACATTTCTAAATAAGTGATGACACTAAAAATGTGCCCAACAACTCAACCATATGTATTTTTCGAATGATTTATAAAATCAAAATACCAATAGTGTGAAAACAACAAATAATCCCATATGAGGTTAAATCATCAAAAGAACACTCTTAAGATTTATTTATCAAAATACTCAAATATCCCAAACACCTGCATTTTTCAAGACTTATTAATCAAATGTATCAAATACGCAAAACTCACCAAATAATCCACACATTTGATAAATATCAAGTAAACACAGTAATACTTCAAAATGGACATTTTGGCATGTACATGGTTTTTACAAAGCAATTTGAACTCACATTGCTAGGATATATTAAACCTAGTTTTTCAAACTCATCTCTAGCTTCCAATTGGTGAAGATTTTAGATCTACAAGCAAATCCCACCAAGGAAACTTCTCACGACTAATAACCAAGTCAAAGAGCCACCAAACATTAACCCAAGCTTCAAATCCAACATAAACCCAAACATAGATCTTAAAAAGCTCAAAAGGCTTACATCTTCAAACTTGCAAGGTCTAGGCTCAAACTGTAACGCCCGGAAAATCCCTCGTATGTAATATCCGGTAAATCTGACTTAGAATTTGATTTTTATCGTTAATTTATGCATAACGTTGATTGGTATGTCCTACCCTATTACCCTTTGGATTTCTAACCCATTAACCGTGCAAAAACGCTAAATTTACAGCCGCTAGGGGTGTGGGTGCGACATTGACCCGCGACTGTGACACAAGCACTGTCGCCTGGTCACAGTCGTACCGGGTGTAATGAATGGTACCTGGTCCCTGTGACATTTCCCCTGCGACAATGCCCATGGGCAAAGTCGTTGGGCATTGTCGCCTGCGTGCCCTGAACTGCTGATAAATTGTGATTTGATGCCTCATTTCTACATTTTCACTTTAGAAAACGGGGGAACATTGTTAGGAGGCGATTTTTGAGCAATCAAGCACTCATCTCATCAACATTTTAGGGTTTGGTTGGTGGATTCATTTATTGCTCATTAAACCACCATCGAAGGCCATTTTATTGAAGTATTCTCTCCAATATCTCCTCTTCTCAACTAAGACTTCATCTCTCAACTTCTAGGGTTTTGCTATTTTCTAGGTTTTAACCCAAAACCTAGATTGTGAGTTTCTAAACCTTTGTCAAAACTGGATACACATCACATTTTCATTATCTATTATTGTCATTCATCCTCATTTGAACTATTCATTCATAATACTTAGTTTATTGTGAAATTCTTAGGTGTAAGTCTAAGTCCTCATTTTGAATATAGATGAGCTTCTCTAAAGTGGTTTTGGGACTCCTTCACCTTAAATAAATGGGAAACATATTTGTATGGGTTTACCTAATTTCGGGTTGTTGGATTACTTGATGATTACCCCATAATAAGTTGCTTATCATTGCTTGATGAAGCATATACAATGGAAATGGAATAATATGTTATCTGGATCACCATGAAGTGGAATTATGGTTATATTGATGCTAATTAATTCATACTAGTCTTGTTATAGACTATATGAAATGTGATAAAGGTATGTTCTAATATTTTACCCATGGTTGGTATTGTGATTATTCATGTGCATTATGTGCCTTGAGACCTACTAATAATAATGTTGGACGAACCAAGTCGGTAGACACTAGGAGGATATAGTCTTGGGTGCACCGTAACGGTATGTACCTAGACCTCCGCCATTCGGGGTAATGTCATGGTTGTAGTCCTCGGATGTGTCGGGCCTTTTGGGTGCTACTCATGGTAGTTGGAATCAAGGTGTATCGACTCTTTGGGTGGAACTTTATTGGTGCTATAGGTCTCCCCCATTGACTCCACATTTGATGAACTTATTGTTAATTGCTAAAAAGAATTGTGCATGTATTTTGGAATGTTATTACTTGTTCAAACTCACTAGGCTTTTTTGGCCTAACACTTGTTTGGTGTCGATGTGTATCTCAGGTTCTAGTGGCACCGCTTCTAAGCAGGTCTTGTCGGACTTGGTTGAGATCTTGGGGAAGGTCCATTGGGACACACTTTTTGTGAAGACATTGTTTTGGTCTATAGACGACACCCTTTTTGTAATCTCCTTTCTATCATAGAAATTAGATTAGTTGGTTGTTGTCTATTTCTGTTAAATTACAACTGTAATTAAACAGGTTTATTTATTCCCCATTTTTGGGAGGCTCTTGCTATGGCAAATTTTATATACCACATGTCCGTTTTCTGGATTTTTGTTATCCTTATCCTTAGGGCGTTACAAGTTGGTATCAGAGCTTTAGTTGAAGTGAACTAGGTATTGACTTAACGTATCTAGAATTAAGATTTAAGCGTTGTTAATAGACTTTCCACCTTGAGGTAGAAGTCATAGGTGGGGAGAGCGTTAGGACTTACGGAATTACACTATTTGAGAGTTGTAATGGTGGTGACAAGAATCCTTGTGTATAATTCATTCATAATTTCAATTAGCTACTGCTATTATGAATGTGTTGTTACGTGAGCATGCTTGAATTACTATAATTATGATGATTGAAATGTGTAGTAGTACGTACCATGAGTTTAACTCACTTAGTCTTTTCTCAACCTCCTTCTCGTCCATGTATGGCAGATAACCATGGTAAACATTCGGAGCAGGCTACCAAACCCGCAAGAGGGTCGTGTGGAAGTGGAATCTACTGCCGATCAACCTCCTTTGGTCGAGACGTCGGTAGGACCTCCCATACCGACCATCTTGGGAGGGGGACTCGGACATATCCCACGCAAGAACCTTGTCGATAACAACCCGATCATAGAGGAAGTGACTATGGAGACGAGAATCAGGGACAGTATGATGCTAGCCATGAATTCTGCCATGGCGCAACAACAAGAGTTCTTCATGAAACTTTTGGAAGACCACGACACCAGTCACCGACGACATGAGACGGTGGCAAAAAATGTCGTAATGGGGTCGGGCGGTAAACCGAACGTCGTGGGAATGGAAGAGCATATTATCGTTCGGGAGAAGCGAAAGGAAACAGGATGCACTTATAAAGCTTTTCTGGGGTGCAGGCCACCCAAATTTGCAGGTGCTAAAGATCCCATCAGTTGCATCTATTGGATCCGAAAGATAGAAATAGTGTTCGAGGCAAGCGAATGTGATGAATCACAAAAGGTTAAGTTTGTTTCTCATCTACTTAAGGGTGAAACTTTGACTTGGTGGAATCTCACCCGATCGTCTCTTACTTCGAGTTTTGGCCAAACTCTCGTGGCCAATGCTTAAGAAGGAAATCTTGAACAAGTATTGCAGTGAAAGAGCTTTGGACAAGATCAAACAAGAGTTCCGCAGCCTCAAGAAGGGTATCATGTCAATTTCTGACTACTCCAAGCAATTTCTAGAGAAGATGAGTTTAGTGTAGCATCTTGATCCCGATGAGAGGTCGAAGGTGAAGGCCTATTTGTTGGGTTTGTCGGCCGAAATGAAGACGACGGTGAGGAATGCAAAAGTGTCAACGATAAAGGAGGCGACCGAAGAGTCATTCTTTGTGGAGGATGACATTGCACAAGGAAAAGAGGAGAAGGGTCAAGCTATGGAGAAAAGAAAGTGGGAAGGGCCACCTGGGTCCGTTCGTCAATCTAAATCATTCGTGGGCGGAAGATTTGGGGATAACCGCCAAGAGGCGAGATGGTGCCACAAGTGCAAGACCAAGCACTTTGGCCCTTGTAATCCAATACCACACTCGGGTCCCGTTGAGTGTGCCAAGTGTGGGAAGAAGGGTCATACCATCCAAGATTGCCCCATCCGGGGGCCGGTGTGTTTTGAGTCTCGTGAACCGGGTCATATAAAGAAGGATTGCCCAAAGCTAGTGGGTAATGGTCGCGGAAACTCTTTCGGGTCAACGACAAGAGTTGAGCAACCTTCGAGAGCGCTGAGCCGAGCATTCCGAATGACCACCGAAGAGGCAAAGGAAACCGCCGATGTCGTTTCAGGTACGTTCCTAGTAAACTCCTTACCCGCTCGCGTATTGTTTACCTGCTCGCGTAATGTTTGATTTGGGTGCTACTTGCTCTTTTGTGTAAGATGTTTTCGGTAAGCAATTCATCATTTCTGGCAGTATCCTTCCCGATGCTTTGGTAGTAGAGGTGGCTAATGGAGACCAAGTGATCATTCGTGAGTGCTTCGTAGATTTTACTCTAGAGATTGATGGGAATTCCTTTGGGGTAGATTTGTTACCTATGACTATAGATAGGTTTGATGTAGTCATAGGCATGGATTGGTTGTCGAGGCATAGAACCGATATCCTTTGTTCCAAGAAGATGATTCAAGTGCCTTTGATGGGAAACTTTACGGAGAGAAAGGGAAGGGGTGCAAGCCTATCATCTCTTCGCTCAAGGCCCGCAAATTCCTAGCAAAGGGTTACCCTTCGTATTTGGCCTATGTGGTGGACGCAAGGAAAGAGAAGAAGTCAGTAGAGGACGTGAAGATCGTGCAAGACTACTCAGACGTCTTCTCGGAGGACTTACCCGGACTACCCCCGGAACGTCAAGTGGAGTTCTAAATCGACCTTACTCCGGGAGCGGCTCCGATAGCCCGTGCTCCCTACTGTTTGGCTCCAACGGAAATGCAAGAGATGATGGCGCAACTTCAAGAGCTATTAGAGAAAGGATTCATTCGACCGAGTTTGTCACCTTGGGGAGCCCCGATTTTGTTCGTGAAGAGGAAAGATGGGTCCATGCGGATGTGCATAGACTATCGAGAGTTAAATAAGGTCACGGTGAAGAACAAGTATCCCTTACCTCACATCGACGACCTCTTTGATCAACTCCAAGGCGCGGGATGCTTTTCCAAGATTGACATTCGATCCGGATACTACCAGGTGAGAGTAAAGAAGGAGTACATCCCAAAGACGACCTTCCGAACAATATACGGTCACTACTAGTTTTTGGTGATGCCCTTTGGTTTGACGAACTCTCCGGCCGTATTCATGGATTTGATGAATCGTGTGTGTCGCCCTTTCTTGGAAAAGTCCGTGATTGTTTTCATCGACGACATCTTGATCTACTCAAAGGACGAGGCCGAACATGAGAAACACTTACGGGAAGTGTTGGAAGTTCTCCGAAGAGAAAATTTGTTTGCGAAGTTCTCGAAGTGCGAGTTTTGGCTTCAAGAAGTGTAATTCTTGGGCCACGTGGTGTCTAAAAACGGAGTGAAGGTAGACCCGACAAAGATCGAGGCGATGATGAGTTGGGAACCGCCAACGAGTCCGATGGAGATCCAAAGCTTTTTGGAGTTGGCGGGTTACTACAAACGTTTCATTCAAGACTTCTCCAAGATAGCTTCGCCACTCACCTCCCTCACGAGAAAGAATGTCAAATTCCTTTGGACTGACGCGCAAGATCGAGCCTTTCAAACTCTCATGAAGAAATTGTGTGAGGCTCCTATTTTATCCCTACCTTAGGGTTCGGATGATTTTGTGGTGTATAGTGATGCTTCCAAGTTGGGTCTCGGGTATGTATTAATGCAACGGGGAAAAGTAATAGCTTATGCATCACGACAGCTAAAAGACCATGAGAAGAACTACCCGACTCATGACTTGGAATTGGCGGCGGTGGTTTTTGCGTTAAAGTTATTGCGACATTATTTGTACGGGACGAAGTGTACTCTATTTATCGATCACAAGAGCCTTAAGTACATTTTCGATCAAAAAGAGCTCAACATGTGGCAAAGAAGGTGGCTTGAGCTACTAAAGGACTACGATTGTGACTTACTCTATCATCCCGGTAAGGCCAATGTGGTGGCAGATGCGTTGAGTCATAGGAGCTATGAAGGCAGTGTTAAGTTATCCCTCACTAGGATCGACGTGGTATCGAGTTTGTTGGAAAACATCAAGATGTGTCAAGCGGAAGCGCTAAAGAAAAAAAATCTCAAATCCGAGGTCATGGTAAAGCAAAGCGGTTTACTGACGGAAGATAGTCGTGGGCTTAAACTCTTTCAAGGACGATTATGGGTACCAAAGTTTGGTGGAAATCGGGATCTACTTCTTGATGAGGTGCATAAGTCAAAATATTCTATACATCCCGGTAGCACCAAGATGTATAGGGATTTAAAGTTAAACTATTGGTGGCCAGTGATGAAACTTGACGTGGCTAACTATGTGGAGAGGTGTGTCACGTGCCTTCAAGTCAAAGCAGAGCATCAAAGGCCATACGGGAGTTTGCAACACTTGTCCATTCCCGAGTGGAAGTGGGACAATATCACCATGGACTTCGTGACAAAGTTACCGAAGACCTTGCGAGGTCACGACACTATCTGGGTGATTGTGGATCTCCTAACCAAAAGCACATATTTCCTTGCTATGCGGGAGACCTTTCCAATGGAGAAATTGGCCAAACTATATATTGATGAGGTGGTGTCGATACATGGAGTTCCGCAATCCATTGTGTCAGATAGGGACAGTCGGTTCACATCGAATTTTTGGGCTGGTCTACAGAAAGAGTTGGGCACAAGATTAAATCTGAGCACGACATACCATCCTCAAATGGATGGCCAAAGTGAGAGGACAATTCAGACCCTTGAAGACATGTTCAGGTCGTGCGTTATCGACTTTGGTGGAAGTTGGGACTCACACCTACCCTTGGTGGAGTTTGCTTATAATATCAGTTACCATTCTAGTATTGGAATGGCACCATTTGAGGCGTTATATGGGCGGAAGTGTAGGACTCCAGTTTGCTGGCTTGAAGCGGGCGAGAAGCAATTCACCGGACCGGAAATAGTTCAAGAGACGGTGGACAAGGTGAAAGAAATTCTAGAGAGACTGAAAGCGACTCAAGACTGACAGAAGAGTTACGCGGAAAAGAAAAGAAGACCGGTCGAGTTTCAGGTGGGCGATCGCGTTATGTTGAAGGTATTTCCGTGGAAAGGGATTATCCTGTTTGGGAAGCGTGAGAAGTTTAGTCCCCGTTTCCACGGACCCTTCATCATTTTAGAGAAAATCGATCTACAAGCTTACAGGTTGGACCTATCATTGGAAATGGATGGGATACATCCTACCTTTCATGTGTGCTACCTTCGTAAGTGTCTAGCCAAAGAAGAGAGCGTGATTTCTCTATCGGAAATTCGAGTGGATAACGGGAACCATTGCGTGGAGGAGCCGGAGGCAATATTGGAATCAAAGGTGAAGAGGTTGCGACATAAAGACGTGATCATGGTTAAAGTTCAATGGAAGCACCACCGCGATGCCAACGTCACGTGGGAATCGGAAGAAGATATGAGAAAACGTTACCCTCACTTGTTTCTTTAGAATGAGATTTCGAGGACGAAATCCTATTTAAGGTGGGGAGGATTGTAACGCACGGAAAATCCCTCGTATGAAATCTTCGGTAAATCGGAATTAGACTTTCATTTTTATCGTTAATTTATGCCTAACTTGGATTGGTATGTCCTACCCTAGGACCCTTTGGATTTCTAACCCATTAACCGTGCAAAAACGCTAAATTTACAACCGCTAGGGTATGGGTACGACATTGACCCGCGACTGTGACACGGGCACTGTCGCCTGGTCACAGTTACACAGGGTGTACCGAATGGTACCTGGTCCCTGCGACAACGCCCATGGGCAAAGTCGCTGGGCATTGTCGCCCGTGTGGCCTGAACTGCTGATAAATTGTGATTTGATGCCTCATTTCTAAATTTTCACTTTAGAAAACGGGGGAACATTGTTAGGAGGCGATTTTTGAGCAGCCAAGCACTCATCTCATCAACATTCTAAGGTTTGGTTGGTGGATTCATTTATTGCTCATTAAACCACCATCCAAGGCCATTTTATTAAAGTATTCTCTCCAAGATCTCCTCTTCTCAACCAAGACTTCATTTCTCAACTTCTCGGGTTTTGCTATTTTCTAGGTTTTAACCCAAAACCTAGATTGTGAGTTTTTAAACCTTTGTCAAAACTGGATACACATCACATTTTCATTATCTATTATTGTCATTCATCCTCATTTGAACTATTCATTCATAATACTTAGTTTCTTGTGAAATTCTTAGGTGTAAGTCTAAGTCCTCATTTTGAATATAGACGAGCTTCTCTAAAGTGGCTTTGGGACTCCTTCACCTTAAATAAATGGGAAACATATTTGTATGGGTTGACCTAATTTCGGGTTGTTGGATTACTTGATGATTACCCTATAATAAGTTGCTTATTATTGCTTGATGAAGCATACACTATGGAAATGGAATGATATGTTATCTGAATCACCATGAACTGGAATTATGGTTATATTGATGTTAATTCATTCATACTAGCCTTGTTATAGACTATATGAAATGTGAGAAATGTATGGTCTACTATTTTACCCATGGTTGGTATTGTGATTATTCATGTGCATTATGTGCCTTGAGACCTACTAATAATAATGTTGGACGAACCAAGTCGGTGGACACTAGGAGGATATAGTCTTGGGTGCCACCGTAACAGTATGTACCTAGGCCTCCGCCATTCGGGGTAATGCCATGGTTGTAGTCCTCGGATGTGCCGGGCCTTTTAGGTGTCACTCATGGTAGTTGGCATCAAGGTGTGACTACTCTTTGGGTGGAATTTGATTGGTGCTATGGGTCTCCCCCATTGACTCCACATTTGATGAATTTATTGTTAACTGCTAAAAAGAATTGTTCATGTATTTTGGTATGTTATTACTTGTTCAAACTCACTAGGCTTTTTGGCCTAACACTTGTTTGGTGTCGATGTGTATCTCAGGTTCTAGTGGCGCCGCTTCTAAGCAGGTCTAGTCGGACTTGGGTGAGAGCTTGGGGAAGGTGCATTGGGACACACTTTTTGTGAAGAAGTCATTGTTTTGGTCTATGGACGACACCCTTTTTGTAATCTCCTTTCTATCATAGAAATTAGATTAGTTGGTTGTTGTCTATTTCCGTTAAATTACAACTGTAATTAAACAGGTTTATTTATTCCCCATTTTTAGGAGGCTCCTGCTATGGCAAATTTTATATACCACGTGTCCGTTTTTCGTATTTTTGTTATCCCTATCCTTAGGGCGTTACACAAACCTTGAAATATCGAAGTTGGATCTCCTCGAAAATGCTCCCAAAGATCTTCTCCATTTCAAGGAACCCCAAATCTATGACATGGATGGAGGAAAAAGAAGAGGATATGAAAAATACTCAAAACCTTAGCTTATAGAGGAAGGAGATGAAGAGATTACCTTTCACATGTAACACTCAAATTTATTGAATTTCAATAATTAATAGAATAAATTAAGGTTGTATTATTCTGGAAATTTGAAAATAATTTAAGAGGATTTTTCTTATTTTTGGTAAATATTAAATTGAGCTATTATTATTTTAAAATTTTGGAAGTAGGATTGTTTATGTATGGAAATGATTCAAATGTTGGACATACTTTGTGAGGAATATGGTGGAGAGGGACCTGTTGTGCCAATTCTTGAAAGATGAGAATGGAATGAATTAAATGACATTAATGGAGATTGCATCCCTTCCATAAAACACAATTTTCACCCATATAAATGGGAGGTCGGATGAACCCTTTGGAAGGTTTTTATTATCGACATTTTGGGAGGTTTTGGCTTTGGAAACTTGACAAACGGTGCCACAAGGAAGAGTATCAAAGCGCTTGAAGTTCAGCTCGTTTTCCATAGTGATTCATCGTGTTAAAATATGTTTCCACTATGAAACTTGAAACTAGACATACCTAGACGTTAGCAATGGTCTAAGGTGCGCCCAGATAAGTTTTGAAGCCGAATGGACAACCGGAAGGCTATTAATTCGACCAAAATGTTTAAATCACCATTTTCAATAAGAATCAAAACTTTGAATGGGAATATCTCACTCAAATATTGATGTTTTTGAGTGATTCTTGTTTCTAAATGATAGGAAATTGAAAAACTAAGGTTTAAGAAAAAGAATCGTCAAAAACGGATGTAAAACAAAGCCAAACGAGTCAAAACAAGAGGTTCGTCGGAAAACCGACGTTTGCCGGCGCCGACGACCTCCTCCTGTGAGAAGATGTCATGGGTTGGGAGTGTTTTGGCCTGATCTATTTGCGCTTAAAGAGTGTCCAATTTAATTTTGAAATTGGACTTTTTATGTTAAATTAAATGGAAGACCCAACAATGTTTATTTTATTTTTTAAATATTCAAATTAATTAATTATTAGTAAATAATTAATTTAATTATGTGGAGTGTATTAATTAAATAATTTACCGGAATTAATACATTAATTTAAACATATTCTTTTTCATATTATTTAATTAGTTAAAGAAATAACACTAATTTATTAAGGGGCTTCCAAATAATTTATTGGGACTTCAAAACTTGTAAATTAAACGCAAATTAATCGGATTAGCTAATTATTGGTTTTTTTTAGTAGACAACGGGGATATGATAAGAGGAGTATAATTAAGAATTGACCGAGGTTAATCGTTAGTTGACTTTTAGGTTGACTTTTAGAGAAAATATAGATGTTAATGTCAATAATTGTAGGTTATTATCTGGAGCGAAGTTTTAGCAAACCTACACTATCAGGTGAGTCATTCATGAGATTTCACTGGGATGTATACATACGTACAAATTATTTTTACATGTATGAGGTGCGATATTATATATATGTTTGATAAGGTTTTAATTGCACGTTATTTACAATTGGTGAATTACATGCATATGGTTTTCATTTATGGGCAAGCATGCTAGACATAAATCGCATGCATACGGTTTAGGGTTTGGGTTAACATGGTGCCTTAACCAGGGTATGGGATATCGGCTCGATATGTCAGATTTAGGGGAGGCACGCCGCGGGATGGACAGTTAGTTCTTTGTGAACCTACACGCCCACATAATGCCTATGCCATGGTAGGTCCCTACTTTACGGAGTAGGGTTAAGAGATTTCATGGGGTTGAATAAATTGTACATGACACTCTTTATTTGGCATTTATATGGTCTATGTGTGTGTATTATGGTTGCACGTAAACCGTGAACTCACTTTGTTATTTAGCTGACTATAGTATACATCTCAGAAGCAAGAAGTTTTGGAATCAACAAAGGCAAGGGACTCACTTAGGACTCCGGTTCTTATTTGTTTGGTGTATTTGTTTAAGCATTTTAGATTTGGGTTGGGTTCGGTTTTAGTGACTCGGTATGGGACGGGTTAATTTTTAAGATTTTTTTAATTATGATGTTTAGACTTCCGTTGTATACGTTCTAGTATTTATTATTGGAGTAATTAATGGTGTATTTTGGATAACGTGACATTTCATTTGGAAAAAAATGGGGTGTTACAAGTTGGTAACATAGCCTTAGTTTAAGAAAAATAGGTTAAGAATTTCTTTTAGACCAAGCTTAAACTGGTGAGGTGTTTAGTATTATATATGACATGGTGTGCATTATGATTAAGTTTGATTTTATCGATGTGTGATTTAGTGTTTTTCCTCGTGGTTTTGTAGGAAAATTGTGCATACTATTCACACTAGGTCCGTTAACCGTGGGAGAGGACGCGAGCGCAGAGCTGTAGGACGAATAGTGCCATTTGGACTAGGCCCACACGGTGAAAGTGTTGATAACCGCCATACTAGTGTGACTCCCAGTTAGAACCACATACCCAGAGAGACAGTCTGCCATCTCCAAGGAAAAACCCAACACATGGATCGGTTCGAGAGACACCCCTGGTCACACCGCCTCCCACGTGCACCGACTTGGAAGAAAGGATAAAGTCTATCTGAAAGAGAAAGCTGATTTACGGGATAGGTTGGCCTACTCTGAGTGGGACAATGATAGGACTAAGAGAATGCTCTACAGCCTACAACGGGCGCAAGTTAGTCTGATAACAGAGAGGGATAACCTACCGGGAGAGAGAGATCTTTTGAAGTTAAACTGCTTCAGAAGCGGAATATTGTCGCTCAATCATGGCGTACTCGGGTAAAGGATAGAAACCGTTTATGCAAGAAGGTGACTACTGAGTACGCGGGGTAGTAAAAGGATATTTTGCTGCTTGGATCCAAAACTTCAAAATGGGTCCAAGAGCGAGCCCACTGTGGAGCTTCAAGCCATCGTTGACCTTCACACAATCGATCAGAGACCCTACCTTCCCGATGAGTCTTAGAGACGGTGTTGGTTATCGAGAGATAGATTTTGGGTTTAATTTTTTTTTTTTGCTTTCTAGTAATTTTGTTTTGATACTCATACTCTTTCACGTTGGTTTTGGAGGATAGGCATTTAGCATCGTTCATGGGAAATTAGGAACCCCCAAATTTTGTCTAGTATTATTGTATTAATTCTCTCTCGATATGATATAATAATATATGGGTTTACATTTAATGTGTTGAAAGTACTTGGTGTTTGAAATCCTGTGGTGCTTGAATTATTATATGTTTTGCATGAATGTGGTAGTGATAATAACTTGACAAGTAGATCTAGAGCCACTCTAGTAACAATATCCTGTTGTATCATAATGGTTTTCACATGGATCGTTAAGGACTACCACCAAGGGAAGAGGTGCCGGTGACCTTCCCCCAACAGGACGAGGTCATGGACGTAGTCAAAATGTAATCACAAGCTCAAATGCTACCTCGTCTGCGGTTGGAATTTCCACTACACGAGGAAGCCAAGGGAGAGGTCGAGGAGTCGGAAGTGGTGAAAACCTTTTCACAAAAGAGGCAATGAATGACTCAAGTCCTCCAAAACACCCTCCTAGGTATGCTGAAAACCATGTTAGGCGACCGATTCAAAGGTCCAAAAGAGGAGGAGGAAGCAAGCACTCATAGAGAAATACTAGTGAACAATTGTAAGACCACTGAGAGAGTGGAGTCACCACCTAGAGACATGGTCGATTTGCCTTAGAAACGAAAGAGGAGCCACAAGCGATAGACGGACTGTGTGAGAAGAGAGAGTATCAAGTGAAAGAGAAAGCATGAAGCTTCAAGACGTTAATGACTCCCGTCCAAAGAAATTTAGGGGCATAGTAGGCCCAATTGCTCTAATGAACTGGGTAACCAAAATGCATAGTTGTTTTAAAATCTGCAAGTTCCTAGAAGAACATAAAGTGACTTATACTGCTACTACTCTCTTGGATTCCACACTCCACTTATGGGAGACTGAATATGGAATCAAAGGAGAAGAAGGTGTTACTGCCTTAACCTGGGAGAAAATGGAGAGTATGATGATGGATAAGTACTGCACGCAGTTAGAGGTGAAGAAGTTGGAATCAGAATTTCTAAGGTTGGAGCAAGGATCGCTATCGGTTCAGGAGTACGCAAACAAATTCCTGGAGAAGGCCAGATTCGCGGTTACCAAGTCGCAACTGAGCAAAGGAAGATAGACCGCTTTAAGGATGGTATAAGGATAGAGATGAAACAATATGTCCACATGACGAATCCGACCACGTTTATCCAGGTTGTGGAGATGGCAACATTGTCCGAAGAGAATAATGTGAAAGAGACTGGAGAAAGGAGAGACTTCAATAGAAAATGGGAAGGATCGAGCAAAGTGGTAAAGAAGGTGAAAGAAACGCAAACTCCAATCAGAAGCCAGAATGATGGATTATCTATCCCTACATGGAAGAAGTGAAATCAGAAGCAAGTAGGGGAGAGTAGAGTGAGAAGTGTGACTTGTTATCATTGTGGGAGTCTTAGTCACATCGTGCAGGAATGTTCCGAGAAAAAGACATGTTATGAATGTGGAGCTACACGACATCTCAGGTTTGAATGTCCCAAATTGAAGAAGGGTACATAGAACATAAATAGAGCTTTAGGGGAGGGGTCTAGGAAAGAGGTAGCAAAGAAGAAGGAGCCGACAAAGGGGAACGACCAAGCATACAACATAACCTTGGAGGAAGCAAGAGAAACCCCAGATGTCGTATATGGTATATTCTCTATCAATGATGTTTATCCACATGTATTATTCGATTCGGGTGCGAATGGTAGTTTTGTCTCTACTTCTTTCTATCCCTATTTGAATAGGGATGCCAATAGGCTAGAGAAGAGCTATATAGTAGAAACTAAGGATGATGGTCAAGTTAAGGTAGATGAGGTGATTAATGGATGCACGACTTATATGGACAGTAAGAAGTTGCCTATAAGACTTATGCCCACAGGATTAGGTGATTTCGATGTAGTATTAGGAATGGACTGGTTGTCTAACAACCATGCCCAAATCGTTCGCAACAAGAAGATGATCAAGATTAGACCCCAAAAGGAGAGATACTTCATGTCTATGGGGATCGAAAGAAGACTGATGTAGGAGTGATCACGGAGATTAAGGCAAACAAATGCCTATGAAAAGGTTACGCAACATACTTGGCTTACACAAATCGACACCAAGTTAAAGAAGAAAATGATACATGTTAAGTGCATTTTGTGCATGCATTTGTAGTAGTTTATAATTGCATTTTACATTTAGTTTAATTGTTTACACGTAGATTTTATTATATTTTTAGTTAACTTTCGTATAATCATCGGTTGGGGATATTACTTTGATGTTTTGTGGTTTTGTCAGGTTTTGACAGATATATTTTTATAAATATGAATTTGTAGGGTTGATGGTGTACTTCTTCCTTGATTTTCCTTTGTTTTTTTTTTCTCTTTTAGTTTTAATTTTAGTTTTAGTTGTTTTGTTTTGTGATGAATCATTAGGTTTAGTTTCCTTTTTTTCTTGTAAGTTGGTTAGTTTAGATTTTAGGTTTAGTTTACTTTTTCATTTATTTGTAATTCGTTTTTCCTTGAGTCGATGAAGATTGGATGAAGATGCAACCCTTTTGACGGATCGAAGATGAAGATGGTTATGTGACAGCTTCTCATCCAACATTCGACATCCGTTGTAACGATTCATTTTCTCCTACTTTATTTTTATGTTTGAATTTATTATATAGTTAAATTTTATATTTATCTAGTGTTAATGTCCTTCTCCTTATATTACTTATACCTTCTTGATTCTTTGCACCGCTTCTTAATTTATTTACCGCTTTCGTAGGCTAAAAACGATTCTTGGAGAGTGACACTCCTTGGATCGATCTTTACAATTTTCTTAGATTAATTTTTATCGTGTTTAAATGTATGTTTTATGTTTGGTAGTGTAGCTTTCGTTTGATTGGGTTATGTGGTTCGGATAAAAATGTTGGGATTAACCAATTGATTTTAAAACGAATTAGATTTTAATTGATTGATTTTTAATCAACGAAAGTTGTTATGTAATCAATCGGTTTTAATTAAGTGTTTGTTAATTTGTTTAGTCGGAATATGGATGAAAGTTTGATTCTCGGCTTAGACCGAATTGGTTAATGACTACAGCTCTAACATGCAAATAGTTATGGACGTAGGATGAGAAAATATTTGTTTTATTTAACTGCTTCTTTTTCAATATTTGTATCATACGAAAGTAGATGCGAATATCGTTTTAGAAAGGCTTTTCCACCTCGATAGAGGGTTAAAGTATTTTTACACAACAAGTACTCACCATCATTAAAATCCGAGACTAACATTGCCCGATCTTCGTTAGCATTTGTTTTTATTGTCTCGTCTTTCTTTTCAGTTTATTTTATAAAAAATCAAAATCACCAATTGATAATTCCCGTAGCTAGGCCATAGTCTATAAATAAGTCCGTGTTTAGTCCATCGCATCCCCGTGATCGACCCGTATGCTACAATACCCGTACGTTTGCGGTTATAAATTTTAAAACACATCAAGTTTTATAACCGCAAGCGTACGGGAGGTGTAACATACTGGTCGATCACAGGGAGGCGATGGACTAAACACGGACTCGTTCTAGACTATGGCCTAGCTACGAGATTTATCAATATTTTGATTTTTGAAATTAAAACTAATTAAATAAACAAACAAACAAATGGAGCAAAGCAAACTAATGGACATTGGGTAGTGTCAACTTCAGATTTTGGTAATGGTGGAAATTCGTTATGCAAAATTACTTCAACCCTCTTTCGAGGTGGAAAAGCTTTTCTAATCCAAGACCCATATTTACTTTCGCATTATGTGTACGTTGGGAAGAAACATTATTATTTAAAACGAATATTTTTCCCAATCAACGTCCCTAACTATTTATCATGTAGGACCGTTGTCACCGATCAATTTAATCTAAGTAAAAGACCGAACCTTCGTTCATATCTAAAACTAATCGAATTTAACTAAAGACGTTTTATAAAAATTGGTTAATCAAACATTAGCTTTCGTTATATGAAAAATCAACCAATTAAAACTCAAAAGTTTATTATAAAAACGATTGATCAATACCACAACGTCTATCCAAAATGACGATTACCCAAAAGAACGATAACTAAACTACGAAACAAAACATAATATAAATCTAAACAAAACAATAAAATTAATCTACGAAAGCTGTAAAGATCGATCCAAGGAGTGTCACTCTCTAAAAATCGTTTTTAGCCTACGAAAGCGGTAAATAAATTAAGAACGATGCAATAAATTAAAAAGATGCGGAAAATAAAAATAGGGAGAGAAATCCAAACATATAAATAAAAAATATGGAGAAACGAAACGTTACAACGGGTGTTGAATGTTGAATGAGAATCTGTCACATTCAATCTTCATCTTCAATCCGTCGAAACATTACATCATCTTCATATCTAGAAAACAAAACCCTACAAATGATTTATAAAATGTAAATTTTCATTTCAGCCCCCTCAACTTTGCAGCATTTTAAAAAACGCCCCTCTTGATTTATTCTCTTTCAAAAGCTCATTCGCTGAATTTATTTCTTTCAAAATTGGTCCAACATTTGTCATTCTTCTTGGATTTGCCCACTAAATAAATAATGATCAAATACTTCAAATCCATCGTCATCCATGTCCATGCTTTCAAGGTAAAATATCTGTCAAAGCCCGACAAAACCACAAAACATCAAAGTAATATCCCCAACCGATTATTATACGAAAATTAACTAAAAATATAATAAAATCTACGTGTAAACAATTAAACTAAATGTAAAATGCAATTATAAACTATTACGAATGCATGCACAAAATGCACTTAACAATACACGATGTACCCATGGTGAGAGAGTATCCAGAGGTGTTTCAAGAGGAATACCAGGAATTCCACCAGAACGCCAGGTGGAATTTAGAATTGATTTGGTATAGGGAGCGACAACAATCGCTAGGGCACGTTATCGGTTAGCCCAACGGAGATGTAAGAGTTAATGAAGCAACTGCTAGAACTCTTGGATAATGGTTTTATCAGGCCAAGCTCATCGTTTGGGGAGCACTGTGTAACACCCCGAATTTTGAGGTTTTATTCATGTTTTGATCTAGAGCATTGACCTTACTTGATAGTATGCGAAATAATCGAAAAGAAGTCGGAGAGTTTGCCTTCAGTGTTCGGAGCAGCCACCACGTGGGTGGAACCGCGCGAACACTCGCGCGGGACACTGATTCGTCTAGGTCTCAGTGCTCGACGCGACTCACCGTGTAGGTGGAACTGTGCAAGCACTCGCGGGCGGGCACTATGCACAGAAATCGGAATAAATCGGCCCTCAACCCTCATTAACTCCTCTATTCTCATTTTAGGGTCTTTGGAGTTGCAATTTTCTCTCAAGAAAAGGCTGGTAAGTGCCTCCTCTTCACCCTCCTATCATTAATTCCTTCCATCCTCTTCAAATCCTTAACCATTTATGAAATTTAGGTTCCTTTGAGCACCTATTATGCTAGTCTAAATCTTCTCAAGTTCTCATCACCTAGGGTTTGTTCATACATCTTACCAAGGTGAGTACATACGTTTTTTACACTTCATACATAGTAATCTTCTAGTATTTTACTCCTATATACTTGGAAACCATGGGATTCTGGGATTTTGGCAAATTCTTGAACTAAAGTTAATTTTATGAGATTTTGGGGTTTTGGGTGTGAATGAAAGTATCTAGAAATGCATTTGACCAATGATTTAAAGATGTTAAATGTGCTTACATGTTCTATCATCGTCATCCTTGTTTTATGGAACTTTGAATAAATCCAAGTAAAACCAGGGTTTGGGAATGTTTGGATTTTGATCTAAAGATATGAGATGTGGCTTGATTATGCGAGACAAGCTTCACATCTACACTTGGTAGAATCTATTATGTGGGTTTCCTCACAGTATATTGATAAATCGTTTATGGATATTTATTTATATGAGATTGATATACATGAACCAAGGTTGTTGTTTTAGTTTGTGTTAATCTTGGTTTAGTGCAATTGATCAATAGGCACGGTGTTCTTAATGTCCCGTTTTGGACATTAAGTTCGCCACTTTGGCATGGAATAGGCATCGGGTTACCATGGTAAGTTAGGTGTAAACCTATATGGTCGGGTAGCGTCCCATGGGATTTAAGGTGTAATTCCATTGCGCATAAGTTCCCGTTTTGGAACTCTCAAGAATAGACCTAGAGGGGTTGACTTGATGTTTTCGAGCAATAGACTTAAAGGAGTTGAGCTCATTAAGGGTGTGTTTGGTACGCAGACAGGACAAGACAGGACAAGATGGAACAGGACAGGACATGGCAGAACATAACAGTTGTCCAGCGTTTGGCAAGACATGACAGAACAGGACTAGACTAGTTAAATGATGAATTTACCCCTGATGAAAAATCATAGATTACATCACATAAAACTAATTTACATAACTAATACATAGTGCAATAGATTATCAAAAACAGAAAACTAATTTATCACAATTGGATTTTGGATATGGAAATCAAAACCCAAATTTTAAGTTTTTGATTTTAGGTTGTTTCGGGTTTGGGTTGGTCGGGTTTTGGATTGATGTCGTTCGGGTTCGAGTATTATATAATGAAATGTTATATATAAAATCAATCGTTTTTAGGGTGATTACAATCGATTGAAAGATTGATGAAATCGATAGCAAGTTTAAAATTTAGAAAATATTTCAACAGACTATAATTTACGATTTTCAAAAGATAATTAGATAAATATATATGTATATATATAATATTTAAAATATAGATGTATGTTATTTCGGGTTTTCGGAAAGGTCGGGTGGCCAATGATCAAACTCAATCCGAACCCAGATATCCTCCCAAATGTCGGGTTTCGGATTCTCGTATTTTGGGGTATTCGGGTTTTTCAAAAATACCTTATTTTCGGTTCGGATTCGGATTCGTATTTCAGATTATTCGGGTTTTGCACACCCTTAGCTTGGAGGCTTGGATGATGAGAAGACATGTTTAAGGTTTTGGTTTTTAACAAAGGGTATATTAGTCAAAATATTGTTGTTCTACTTAGTTCCTGGGGGTTGGAGTGGGATAAGTGTGTCCCATGCTTGTTCCACTTAGTTCTAGCGTGCCCCACATATGGTTACGCCAAACATGGGACAAGCCTGTTATGTTCTGTCCTGTTCCACCCAGTTCTGCGTACCAAACGCACCCTAAGTGATTGGTGTATTTTTGTACCATGTTTACATGTTATGATCACTAATGGTTTACTTGTTTATTTTGATTTAGCTCACGACCAAATCTACCGTTCAACTACAAATGGGTTTATGATTTCCATTTCTAATTTATTGGTCCTCACTAGGCTTTAGCCTAACACTTGTTTCTTTGATTGTCATGTATGACAGGTCATCTTAGCGGTGGGGCTCGTCGGGATTGAGCGGATGACCTTGGGGTCGAGAGTGGTCTTTTTGGAAGAATTACTGACCGACACATATGATTTTTGAGGATATACATTTTGGAAGGATAGCGACACCCGACTATGATCTAATTGACAAACTTAGATTACTAGGTTGTCGATTGTTATCCTTCATTCTATTTGGGTTTGTAAATACCATACTTTGGTTCCCTGTTTTGGGACGATACACTTTGGCTTAAAATGTTGTTACCACGTTATTCAGGTCTCAAGTGATCCCTATTTTTAGAGAGATTCAGGTTTCCTCCATTTACAGACGTCATGTTGCCGAATTTTGAATTTTAAATCTACTCTAAATTTTAGGGTGTTACACACTCATCATTTTCGTGAAGAAGAAGGATGACACAATGAGGATGTGCATTGATTATCGTGAGCTCAACAAGATCATGATAAAGAATAGATACCATTTGCCAAGGATTGACGATCTATTCGATCAATTGCAAGGGGCTAGCCACTTCTCCAAGATTAACTTGAGATCAGGGCATCATTTGAGAGTTAGAGTGGAAGATATACCAAAAAGCGCTTTCAGGACTCGATATGGCCACTACGAGTTTGTAGTAATGCCATTCATCTTGACAAATGCACCTGCGACATTCATGGACTTAAAGAATCGAGTCTGTGGACCCTACCTAGATAAGTTTGTTATAATCTTCATAGACGACGTTCTTATCTACTCAAGGAGCAAAAAGGAGCATGAGCAACATCTGAGAACAATTCTGGAATTGTTGGCAAAAGAGCAACTTTACGCAAAATTCTCTAAGTGCAAATTCTGGATAAAAGAGGTTCAGTTTCGTGGCCATGTAGTGAATGCGGAAGGGATCAAGAGTTGACCCAGCTAAGATCGAGTTGGAAATTGTCGAAGTCTGCCTCTGAGATTCACAATTTTCTAGGTTTAGCAGGCTATTATCGGGGGTTCATTCAGGACTTCTCCAAGATAGCGACGTCACTGACGAAATTGACAAAGAAAGCTATAAAGTTTGATTGGGGAGAGAAACAAGAAGAAGCGTTCCAAATGTTTAAGGAAAAGTTGAGTAATGCCCTAGTACTATCCCTGCTAGGGGGAATAGAAGAAGTATCCTACCCATGACATAAAGTATCCTACGCATTAAAGATAGGACTAGTATGTGTGTTGATGCAATGAGACAAGGTTATTGTTTATGCCTCTCGTCAAATAAAGGAACACGGGAAGAAGTATCCTACCCATGACATAAAGTTAGTTGTCTTGGTCTTCACGCTAAAACTTTGGAGACATTATTTTTACGGTACCATGTGTATGATCTACACAGATCTTAAGAGTCTAAGGAACTTGTTCGACCCGAAAGTGTTGAACATGAGACAAATGAGGTGGATGGAATTGCTCAAGGACTACGACTATAAGATCCACTACCATCCGGGTAAGGAGAATGTGGTTGTCGACGCATTAAGTAGGAAAGTAAGGTCTGAACCAATCAAGGTCTGAGCCATGCAAATGAATATCAAAGTGGATTTGATAAATCAAATACGGGCAGTACAGAAGGAAGCTCTATTAGAAGCAAATATTAAGAAGGTAGGGGTGTTCATCCAAAACGCCAAACCACACAAACCGCCAACACCGCATCGCAACACGTGGTTTAGAACATCCGCGGTGCGGTTTGCGGTTTGCATTTTTATCAAACAACATTATGCGGTGCTGTTTGCGGTTTTGAGTTATCAAACCGCAGTTCAAACCGCACCGTACCCCGTATTTTGTGTATGATTTATTTTAATTTTATATAATATATATATATATATATATATATATATAATTTAGTATTTATGTAATATTTTTGGACCCCGTGTTTAACCCAAAGTCCCATCTTGAATAAACAATTGGCCAATTGGGAGTAGGGGCTTAAGGATCGAGTTGAAAGAAGAAGTTTGACACGTCACAACTCACACATCTGATTTAGTTTGAAGTTTATTTTTATTTTTCACTTCTTAGAATATTTTTAATTATACAATCTGTATTTGGGAATATGATGTATTGAAGCTCGTTATGTTTTTGGACTATTGTCACTTTGTAATTGATTTTATAATGTATTTTTAAACTAATAATTTTTAGATTGTAGGCATAAAGTGGGATAGGGATAAACCGCATAAACCGCACCGCATTGCAGTTTGAGGTTTATGCGGTGCAGTTTGCGGTTTGGAAATATGCTCAAACCGCATATGCGGCCCGGTTTGGTCCTAAACCGCACCAAACTGCATCCCGAACACCCCTAATTAAGAAGGAACGAATGGTTGGGCAAATCAAGACATTGACCGTAGGGTCAGATGGAGTGTACAAACTAGGAAGTCGGATATGGATTCCTAGTTTGGGGGATCTACGGAACATCGTGATGGACGAGGCGCACAAGTCCAAATACACGATGCATCCAGAAAGTGACAAGATGTGTAAGAACCTGAAGGAGAGCTACTCGTGGCCTAGTATGAAGAGGTCCATAAGCAAGTTATGTGGAGAAGTGTTTGACCTATCTCCAGGTGAAGACGAAACATCACAAACCATCAGGAATGCTACAACTTTCTGGGTTATCGTTCAAGTGTGCGGATAAAGCGTTCAATGGTCCGCAGTCAAATGCTAGAAAATGCATTTCTAATCGATAATGATATTAAGAAATTTGATACTATTGTTCCAATTATGCCTCTGATTGGATCCTTGGCTAAATCTAAATTTTGTAACGCATTGGGGCATCCTATTGGTAAGGTGATTTATCAGATTCTAATATTATTGATCGCTTTGGGCGTATATACAGAAACCTTTCTCATTATCATAGTGGATCTTCAAAAAGTTGGAGATCCCAATATGAAAATGGGATATGATAACCATGGACTTCGTCACGAAGTTGCCAAAGATAGTGAAAGGGCATGATGCAATCCGGGTGATCGTCGACCGGTTGACGAAATCTGCTCACTTCCTTCTGATCAACGACAAATACTCACTTGAGAGGTTGGATCAATTGTATGTCAAGGGGATAGTTACGAGACATGGAGTGCCCATCTCCATAGTATCAGTTAGAGATGCCAGGTTTACCTCACGATTTAGACGAGCTTTCAGCTGGAAATGGGGACATGGTCACATTTAAGCGTCGCCTACCATCCTCAAACTGATGGTCAGAACGAGATTCAAATGTTGGAAGACATGTTGCAATCATGTGTGATCGACTTTGGAGGTAACTAGGATAGTCACCTTTCATTGATAGAGTTTTCTTATAACAATAATTATTACTCTAGTAGCAAGGCAACGTCGTTTGAGGTACTATATGGAAGCAAATGCAAGACGCCGGTATGATGGGCGGATTTTGGAGAGAGACAACTAGTTGGACCAGAGTTAGTCCAACAAACATCAGATAAGATTATGCAAATCAGAGACAAATTAAAAGCTGCACAAGATAGGCAAAAGAGTTACATAGATAAAAGACGTCGAGCTCTAGAGTTCCAAGTGGGCGACCATGTGTTATTGAAGATATCGCCATGGAAAGGAGTCGTGAGATTCAGGAAGAAAGGAAAACTAAGTCCGAGGTATATCGGACTCTTCGAAATAGTTGCAAGGGTAGGGGCAGTAGCCTATCGTTTGAAGTTACCGGAGGAGCTAAGTGGAATTCATGACACATTTCACATGTCAAATTCGAGAAAGTGCTTGGCCGATAAATCGGCCATTGTAAATCTCGAGGATGTCGAGATCAGGGACAAGCTAACATATTGTGTATCAAAAATTATGATTTTGATTAAACAATATTTCATATTTTTGTGCCGTGTATTTTAAAGGACTTTCTAATTCAATGATAATGAATTAAAAACTCCCACGTTTTACCAACCTTTGCAAAATCTCTTTTTATATAGTTCTTTTTTGTAAATCCTTTATATCGTATGTATATGTATATTGAGGGAACCTATGAGTTCATTCCATTCATTTGTCAGATGCTTAAGAGGTATTTGCTTTGCATTTTTTTGTGATGAATCAAATTTGTCAAAGAATAGGAATCTGATGAGAATTGAATCTTCTATGACCACGCTTTAAGTTAATAGTGAATGAAATGAAATTCAGTTTCAATCGATCGAACTTTTGTTTTATTTGCATAATGTAGCTTGAATTTTGAAAATGAATAGTAATAAGTGACAAATTATCATTTATTACTTAAATTACCATATATTATTATTTTTTAATTAATAATAATAGTTGAATTCACACAAAGAAGTGATAGAATGATCAATTCCTATAACGAGTGGAATTCATGGAATATAGTGGAATTGAATTCCTTTCGATTTGTCAACCAAACAAATGAAATTGTGATGAAAGGAATATATCATTCCAATTCTTCCCAATTCCTACGATATAAGCAACCGGAAGAATGCCTTGCACTTATAGCCATGTAATGTTTGTCACTTCCATACCAACAAGAAAGCCAAATGTCCTTTTTAACTTTGAATATATCTACCATCTACGTATATATCTTCATTTTCCATGTGCTTTTGAGAATATATGAAGCCCCATCATATTACATTTTAAAAGAGCCCATACGGAGAGATGAGAGATTCCAACATATATGAAGTAGAAATGGTCCAAATTTAGCCGATGTGCGACTCTAACACACACCTTCCAACAGAGGCTACCTGCACGAATTGCCCCACAGTAGTAGACCTTCGCTCTGACACCATGTAAGAATATGTTGAACCTCATTAGCATACTCTCCAAAAGAGCCCTTAAGAAAAGATGGAAGATTCCAACATACATGGAGTGAATATGATCTAAGTTTAGCCAATATAAAACTTTAATTGTCCTCAATCAACATCTTTTTAGCACAATCACAAACCTATATCTTTCCCATCTCATACAATGTTTGGTAAACACAAATGTGGCTGTAATCGTTTTGATCAATACTCTTTACAAATTTTTATTAGGGGTTGAACTTTCTGCTGGCTTGACTTCATGACTTGGAGTTTTCATGTGATAATCGTTGGGTTTTTTGTGTCTTAATGAGATATTAAGACTTATTATATCGATTCAACCATTTTCCCTTTGTTTTTTACTAATTGCTTCCTTTTCGCTCACCAATATATTCTTTTGGATTTAACCCCTCCTACTAGATGGCACCTATTCATCCTCACCCTTCGTTGTTGTTGTTGCTCCATTTCGTCATGTAACTTTTCAACTTCTTGAAATCCCAATGGACTGACCTCTTTCGTGAAAATTGCTAGAGTCGATAAGTTCGATCCAATTTGTTTGTCCAAAAAACTATCTAGGTTGTGTTTTGTTGAACTTTTTGTAATATCCACATCGAAATCTCTATTTTTTTTACCACAGTAGTTGATGCTTTTTGTTTGTGGTTTTGAGAATTGTTTCCGATGCAGTTCATTTCAAAAGATTTTTAATCGTATGAACCAGTAGCATGTTGTGGTTGGATAATAATAATTACTTTATTGGTGTGTTGTTTTTGGTTGTTCTTAATGACTTTCCTGGTGCAATTGATGCATATAGTGCTCCATTAATATAAAACCTCGAATGAAATGGTTGATAGATTGGATATTAGTCATCACCAGGATTCAGTTTTAATGGATCTAATATTATTTTCTTGGTCTAAGGGTCAAACATCTCGACATAGGAATAAAATGATTACTTTAGTCATTCAAACCGTTTATTTAACATAAACAAATAAAATTTATCTTAATTTATATAAATGGTTTAATTCATACATGACTTAATACAGAAAAATAAAAAAGCCTTTTAATAATATAAATTAATTTTTCCTCAAAAAGAAACATACAAACTAATTAAAAAATGAATACCAATATTAATATCTTCCATTAATTGTGTAATGACAAAATATTATATATTAACCAATCAACGTAATGAGTTTTTGCCACATTACCATGATAAAATTTTGGATATGTATACACATATGCATATATTGGTCTCTTTTCCAATTTTGTATGCAAAAGCTTCCCATAATGTGGCAAACATTCATTATGTTGATTGCTTAGATGAGACCCACTATTGGCTGTAAGAATAGTGACACCTCAACATATAATATATATATATATATATATATATATATATGTGTGTGTGTGTGTGACCTTCTTTAAAAAATGCATGTAATTATGATAACCTTGAGAACTAGTGTATCATGTGCTATTTCTTAATTTCATATGATTATTTTTTGCATTTAAGACTAGGATTTTTTAAAATATTAATGAACATATATTTGTTTCACAATGTGTTTGCTTTACATGTATTCAGTTCACAATGTGCATATTTTGACGTGTTTGTGAAACAAAAAAATACACAAAAAGTTTTACATTATGAAACAAATACATATGAAACAATCACATTGTGAAACAAATACATGTTAATCAATACATTAAATACTACCTTTATATGAGAAAAAAAATCATGTGAAACAAAACCGTAAGATCTGCGTTTTCACGGATCTCACAAATTTTGGAGTTCTCAAATGATTAGGGTTGAGTTTCGGTGAAAAGTTGAGTTTAACATGAGAAACGTGAGAAGTGGTTATCAACCATTGGATGAGAAATTGATGCACATTAGAATGAGATGCGAAATTGATGCACATTAAAATGAGATGCACCGGATCAATTCCCTTCTAAGCCACAATTCATGGGAGGACATTGGTTTAAAAGTGATATACGGTTCAGATCCACTTCTCACGCTTCTCATGTTAACCGCAACTTCTCACACGATCCTTCGCCTATATATGTGTATGTGTGTGTATATATATATACATACCTTTTTTAGAACCTATGAAATTGTGATAAGCTTGAGAAGTAGTGCATCATATGCTATTCCATATGATTTTTTTCATCTAAGGTTAGGATTTAGAATATTGATTAACATATAATTGTTTCACAATCTGTTTGTTTCATAACTGTGAACATTTTTAGGCTATCTGTAAAACAAAAGTTACACGTAAAAAAGTTTCACATTATGAATCAATGTCACCTTCAATGGGAAAAATATCATGTGAAATAATACCTCATAGTAAAAGTATTTATTATTATCACAATATATAAAGTTCTCATTTAATTACACACCATCATGGACGGACCCAAAAAAGGGCCAATGGTAGCACGTGCCACCATATTATCTCTTTGTCGAAAGGTTAAAAATTTACATTTATGAAAGGTGCAACTGTATCGGTTTAGATGGTGTCACCGTATGATATTCAAAAGGTCAATTGAAGGTGCAACCGTATCTCGTAATCAACCAAAAAAACAAAAAAAACTTTTGAAATCAACCAAAAAACGGAAAAAAATCCCTCGAAATCGTTAAAAAACGTAAAAAATTCTTAAAATCAAGCAAAAAACTTTAAAAATCCCTCGAAGCGGTGGAATTAGTCGGCGATATTGAACGTCGGTAAAAATATGAAGACGCGTCTTTAAAAATAATGTTTTTATAATTAATTTTTGTCTATATTATATGGTGACATCGTATTAAAAAAAATTATGGATTCCTCCCTCTACCCCTTTTATGACAAAAATTTATGAAAATTATTTTGTATTAATATTTATATAGTTATTCTGGTTTATATAAACATAATGATTCATCAATAATTATTAAAAAACATACACCATTTATACATTTAATAATGTTTTGTTTAACAAGAGATCAGTTTGATTGAAAAGAATATCTTTATTGTGTGATACAATCGATTCCAACAAAGTGTTCGAATTGGACAACCACAATAATTCTCATATTTTTATGATAAAATCATCGTCAGCAAAAATCTTGATTATTGCTAATTTGTATGTTACCGAGAGAAAGAATTGTCCGATTATAATTTGAATTACGAGACTCTTAATAGTTCCATTAAAATGTAATATTTGAATCGATAAGAGGTGAATCTTGTTTGACAAAAAATATCATATTTCAACGCCCTAATTTCATTCCGAACAATTACCAAACAATCATATTTCATTTGGACTATATTATAAGTGTCTTTTAATCATTCGAACCACTTAATCATTATGCACCAAACCATTCAGCAACTGTCAAACAGATATTACATGCATACAAGTTCAGATTTTGTAAATTTATTAAAATAAAAAAGAGATTTTTTTTAAAAAAAAATATCAAAACCTTTATAATTCAATTGCCTTTGGATTATCTTTTACCAGCCACACAATTTTTGATCACGTCTTAAACAACAACCACCTCACCCACCATGACAATACTATTCCATAAACCTACAATTTTTAATGCTTTTTCTTTTTATTATTAGCTATTTCACGTTCAGATAATGATATCATCTCTCTTCAAATATAAACCTACCAACTGATAAATTTAACTAATTCAAAATCCCGATAATTCGTTTGATTTTTTTTTTGAACGGTAGAAAGAAATCTTTATTACCAACCAAAAACCAACTGTAAACAAAGAGGACCAATATCCGAACGCTACCAAAATCCCGATAATTCATTTGATGATCGGGAAATAATCAAAATAATATAAGCTTACCATTTTTATTGTAAAACACTGACACATAAGTTATTATTATGGCATGTTTTTATATGCCGTGTGTAAAACAAAGCACAATTATTGTTGCATGATGTACAAGTAGTCATAGCATTATGTTACGGAAATTATTTTCCGAAATGAAGCAATTAGGGCCTGTTTGTTAGCAACTTAATGAGCTTAATGAGACTCACAGCTTATTCAATCAGCTATATATGACTGTTTGATAGTGACTTAATGATATGGAAAGTGGCTTATTCAGTAAGATTTCAAGGGGGAACTTTATACAGAAAACCAACTTTTTTCCAAACCAGCCCCTCCCATTAAAAAACACGTTCCTTCAATTTATGAAAAAACTCTCTCAAAAAAACCTTCTAAATCTATACAGACAGATTAATCCACACAAACAACTTTATCCATATAGAATTTAATGGAAAACCAACCAAACAGCCCCTTAGTCTTGTTTAGTTCAGTCTCATCCAATTCGTGGACCAAATGCGACCGTAAATACATCCATATGTCATATATATGGTACAAATTCTATAGGGAAATTGAACAAAATAGTCAATCTTCTCAACCAAATTCACTTTTTAGCCACTTTTGGAATCGAATTTTTATTTTAGTCAAAGTTTACACAAATAACATTTGTATTTAGCCTATTTTTGGATTAAGAAAAAAGCAAAACAAAATTCTCTACACAAATACATAACTCATTTTTGTATACGCATATGTGAAATCTTATGCAAATTTGCGTAAATATATATTTTTAATATAAAAATCGAGTTTATACAAATACACAAGACATTTATGTAAACTCTGATTATATAAAGTAGAAATTCGATTGAAAAAAATGTTATTTAAATGGAAAAATTGACTATTTCTTTCGGTTTTCCAAATCTATAACATAGCATGATCCTTTTTCGATCAATAAATACAAAGAAAAGACATCTGAATATTATTTAAATATTTTTTTGTCATAAATTTAAACCCACAAATCCAATCATTTCCCTACTAATCTTCATAGAAAAACCAAAAATATGGGAGCTCAGTGGTCTAAACAGGTGGAACGCCGGAAATTAATCGCCGCCGAGAAGAAAACTTTACGGGAACTCGAAGAGAGCTCCGGCTGCAACTTTCCCGGCTGCGATTACCATCCACCCGATCGGAAAAACTGGATTTCCGGCCTCAACCCGGAGAAAACTCACCTGAATCAGATCGTTTGGCCGGGAACCCATGATTCCGCCACCAACAAGATCGGAATCAAGATGGTTTCTCGGCCGTTCGCCCAATGTCAATCGTGTTCAATTTACCGACAACTTGTAATCGGGACCCGTTTGCTTGATATTCGGGTCAACGAGAACCGAAAAGTCTGCCATGGGATTCTCTCCACGTACAGTATCGATGTTGTTATCAACGACGTCAAAAAGTTCATATCGGAAACCGAATCCGAAATCATAATTCTGGAGATCCGAACCGAATTTGGACACAACGACCCACCCGAATTCGAGAAATACTTGGAGCAACAACTTGGGGAATACTTGATCCATCAAGATGATCAGGTATTCCAAAAATCGGTGGCGGAGATTCTTCCAAAACGAATTATCTGTATCTGGAAGCCTCAAAAATCCGACCCGCCAAAACCCGGTAGCCCGTTTTGGAGTTCGGGTTATTTGAAAGATAATTGGATCGATACAGATTTGCCCGCAACGAAGTTCGAGAGTAATTTGAATTACTTGAGTAAACAACAGACAGTGAGTTCGCGGAAATACTTTTACCGGGTCGAGAATACGGTGACACCGCAAGCGGATAACCCGGTTTTGTGTGTGAAACCGGTTACGAAACGGATCCACGGGTACGCTCGGGTGTTCATAACACAATGCTATTCCCGAAGTATAGCGGACCGGTTGCAAGTATTTTCGACGGATTTTATCGATGAGGATTTTGTCGACGCTTGCGTTGGTCTTACTTACGCAAGGGTCGAAGGAAAAGCGTGAGTCTTTTTTTCCGACCGTAAAATGATTGAATCGCCCGTTACACATTTGTACTTTGTGCATTAAAAGTTGTTTTTTATGTATTTAAAATTGTACTTTTATGTCATTTTATGTAATAAGATTGTTTTGTCATTTGTGCAAAGATTGTTAAAATTGCCGGTGACTCGCCGGAAAATGTTTTAGGATTCCGGTACAGGAGGCACGTGGTGTGCACGCTCCCTCCATCCCCGTTTTCTTTGTTTACCAACCATGTGGATTGTAACCGTAATTTTTGGTTGATTTAAAAAAATCAAATATTAATACATTTAATTAAAACAAAATTCGAATTACTTTTAAAATTTGCATTTAACCCTCTGCAAATCGCCTTCTCTCTCTTCTCCCGTCATCATCTCCGCCGCGGCCCGCCGTCGCCACCTTCTTGCATGGTCGTTTCTTGAAGCCAAAAAAAAAAAAGCCCTAAAATGATAATCCAAAAAAGATTTAATTTTCCACGATCATAGAAAATGTCTTAACAACATTTGATGGTATCCCAATTTCAAGAAAGATCAAAAAATTTGATTTTGGAAGAACCACCCATTTCTCTTTCTAGCCGTTCACTTTCTCCCTCTAGATTTCCATTAACACGACGGAGGCGGTCCGCCGTTGGCGATGGCGGACATCGTGAAACAGATCTTAGCAAGACCGATACAATTGGCGGACCAAATTATAAAAGAGGCGGAATTAGCTTGCGCATTCAAGCAGGATTGCGCAGATATAAAAAACAAGACGGAGAAGCTTGTCGCGTTACTCCGGCAGGCGGCGCGTGCAAGCAACGACCTTTATGAACGACCCACGCGCCGGATCATCGATGACACCGAACAGGTTTTGGACAAGACGCTGCAACTCGTGTTCAAATGCCAAGCTAGCGGCATACGGCGGGTGTTCACCATCATCCCCACCGCCGCTCTCCGGAAATCGTCGCAACAGATCGAGAATTCGGTCGGAGACGTGTCGTGGCTCCTCCGTGTCTCGACCCCAGCGGACGAACGCGACGATGAGTACGTCGGATTACCGCCGATTGCCGCGAACGAGCCGATCCTCTGCTTGATTTGGGAGCAAGTCGCGATCCTTTGTTGCGGCACGCTCGAGGACCGGGCGGACGCCGCGGCGTCGCTCGTGTCGTTGGCGCGCGACAACGATCGGTACGGGAAATTGATCATCGAAGAAGGCGGCGTGCCGCCGCTTTTGAAACTCGCGAAAGAGGGGAGAATGGAAGGGCAAGAGAGCGCGATCAGAGCAATAGGTTTGCTTGGTCGCGATCCCGAGAGCGTCGAACAAATCGTCAACGCTGGAGTGTGTTCGGTGTTTGCGAAAGTACTGAAAGAAGGGCACATGAAGGTACAAATTGTTGTCGCGTGGGCCATATCCGAGTTAGCCGCGAACCATCCGAAATGTCAAGAGCATTTCTTGCAAAACAACACGATTCGGTTGCTCGTGAGTCACTTAGCGTTCGAGACGATCGAAGAACATAGCAAGTATGCGATCGTTGGCAAAAATAAAATGGGGTCCATTCATGCGATCGTCATTGCGAATTCCGAACCGAATGGTAAGAGAGGACAAGACGACGATGATCGGTGCCACGTCTCACGTCCCAACGGTCCGGAAGCCGGCGATATGCAAAATGTCATGAAATGCACGTTCGCAATGAAACCCGCAAAAACGAATAGTACGAAAACGAATAGTACAAAACCGAACCAACCACAACAACGACGACAAGGGAGTCGGAGACGTGTTGCGCTGCCCGGGGCAAGCATCAAAGGGAGGGAATTTGAAGATCCAGCTACGAAGATTGAAATGAAGGCGATGGCTGCTCGAGCCCTACGACACCTTTGTGCCGGGAACTTCTCCATCTGTAAAACCATAACGGAATCACGCGCACTCCTATGTTTCGTGGTACTCTTGGAAAAGGGTCAAGATGAAGTACAATACAATTCAGCAATGGCACTGACGGAAATCACTGCAGTAGCCGAACGTCACGCAGAGCTGCGACGTTCGGCCTTCAAGCCAACGTCATCAACCGCTCGTGAGGTTGTGGACAAGTTGATTAAAATCGTAGTCAAAGGAGACTCTGAATCTGACCTGCTTATCCCAAGCATCCAATCAATTGGTAACTTAGCTCGAACATTTCGAGCAACCGAAACAAGAATCATCGGTCCCTTGGTGAAACTCCTTGACGAGAGGGAGACGGAGGTGTCAGCAGAGGCGGCCATTGCACTGATCAAGTTCGCGTGCACCGATAATTACTTGCACGTGAACCATTGCAAGGCGATTTTAGAGGCCGGAGCGCCTAAACACTTGATTCAACTGACTTATTTTGGAGAACAAATGACTCAGCTACCGGGCTTAATCCTGCTGTGCTATATCGCGCTACACGTGCCCGATAGCGAGACATTAGCCCAGGAAGACGTGTTAATCGTGCTTCAATGGGCCTTGAAACAAGGGCATTTGATGCAGGATTCTTCATTAGAAACGCTAGTTTTGGAAGCCAAACAGAGATTGGAGATCTATCAATCTCGTGCATGCTATTGATACGATAAAAAAAATTTAATTATTCATTCAAATATCTGGTTTCGGCTTTTTGCCAATTATCGTTCAAGTGTAATATAGTTAGGAATCCACACTAAATACAAAAGTATAACTTCATAGAATTATTATTTGTAATTCGTTAACAACGATGTATTTAACATTTTCCGGCCTCCTTTTTACGCGTACGAGCTATCCGAGTTTGAATCGGTCGAATCGAAATTTATATGTTTCGTTCAAAAAATTGTTAAGTAATTTAAAAAAAAAAAAAAAAAAAAAAAAAAAAAAGACAAATATTAGATTAAAATTAATCTCTAATATGTAATTTATATTTTATAGAGTAAGGGGTTCTTTGATTTTTCATCTATTAAGTTCTGAATCTATTACATTGCCTTTAAACATTAATCTATCTGGATAAATTAAGATAAATTGTTTTTTCATTTTTGTTCTGAATAAATAGTATGAACAATACCATTTTGAACTTACGTCTACATAAATGTTGGATGCAAATAAACGGTTTCATAAATATTTAAAATGTCAAAGAATTTAAAATAATATGAATTATTTAAAATAAACATAAATAATATGAATTTAACGAATTCATAACACAATACTTAATAACTTCAAATATATTTAAGACAATAAAAGTATTATTGCTTGATTACAATTTTTTTAATTTATGCTTGTTGGTAAACTATTTATTTTTTAATGAAACGTGATTAAAAATTGTAGGACAAGGGTAATTTTGGAAAAACTTCTAACTTAATGTATTAAGTTAGGATGAGCTAACTTAACATGTTAAGTTAATCTCTTAGTATTAAGTTAAAATCAAACAACTTAATATAACTTAACCAATTAAGCTAACTACTCATTAAGCTTATTAAGGCATTGTTTGGCAAAAATAAGCTGACTTATTTTCTGGGTACATGTTTGGATGACCATAAGCTAGCTTTTTGATAAACTACTTGGAGTAGCTTATGAGGAACTTTTTGTGATTATTCCAATTATACCCCTTATTAATATTCATAATTATATATTAACTTTTAATTATAAATAAATAATTAATGTCCAATTTAAATGCTTATAAGCTAGTTTTTGCCAAACGTGACTTTTTCATCAGCTAGCTTATCAGCTATCAACTAGCTTATCAGTCACCAGCTAGCTTATCAGCTACCAGCTAGTTTATCAGTTATAAGCTAGCTTATCAGCTAGTTTGTCAAACATTGCCTAAGTTGAAAACAAACACCCCCTAAATTACGTTTTTTTTGTCCCTATGATTTGGTAAAAATTGCAGATTTTGTCCCTGTGGATTTGAAATTTCGGTTTTCATCCCTATAGTTTACAATTCATTTCTATTTTGTCTCTGTGGTCAAAACAACTACTTTTAAGTATCAATGACTAAAATAAAAATGACTTATAAACTATAGTGATGAAAATAGCAATAAAATTTAAATTATAAGAACAAAAAAGATAATGAATTACAAAGTATAGCAGTAAAAATCGTAATTTCAAAAAACCCTATTTTATAATTGTTGGCCCCGAAGGTGCTTAACAAGTTTGTAGAAAGGGGGGGGGGTTGAATACAAACACAGAATTTAAACTTTAATAAATTGTTTATCGATAAATCAAACACAATTTACAAGTCTGTTGCGGAAAAAGATTAAGTAGAACTCAATCTAAACAAACTTAAGAAAACACTAAGATGGTTGCACAAGAATATAGAGAATGGGGATTGGAGAATATAGAAAACAAAGGTTTCTATAAGATAGAAAGATGAAGGCTAGAGGTGAGCACACTCTTCAGATGAAGAGGTAATCTTTCTATTTATACCCTATGCATTAAATGCATAGCAGGGCACTTTACACGTGTCCTTCATTGAATGGCTGAGAGAGTCTGACTTTGGGAGACATGCTTTCGGCCGTATCATGAACAGTGTAGTTGACAGAGTTGTTGTACGAATTGTGGCAGAGACATGTCCGTTCTGATACATCGTACTGGTTGTGCAATGTAAGACAAAAGAGACTTAAGGCATAAGCTAAATGATCATTGATCGTTGAATATCTCTTCCTTCAGAGATATAAAGAGGTTCAGCTATCGCTGAAGCTTTTCCTCAAGTTTCTTCGCGTATGAGTAGAGTCGTCTTTGCTTCACTGATATCCGCATCAGGTCACTAGTAGACTTGTCTTTGTTCAGCAACTTCGTCTTAGATTCAGCTATGAACATCTGTTGACGCGAAACTTGTCTTCAGGGATTACGTCAAATGTTTACATAAGAAACTATCAGCGATAACTAAACAGACTCGGTCTAATCGCTTATAGTGAAACACTAATACATAGAAATGTTTACAAGAAAGACTATCAGCGATAATTGAACAGACTGAGTCTGATCGCTGATGGTGAAACACTAATACATATTAAAACGTAGTTTTCACTAAGTATAGAAGAAGGTCGTTATCAAATCACTGAGAGGGTTTGGATCAACAATCTCCCCCTATTTGATAATGACAAAGTAACTGTAGAAAATTACTTTATAGTTCAAAATAAGGAATAATCAGGACTCATAACATACATGTCCCAATTACTATTTTGAGGGATCTTTTACAGTACTGATAGGGTTAAGTACATCACTGGGATTATTTGTAGTTTCTTACCCTTAAGCAGGGGAGAGAACGTCTGGTCAGAAATAGAGAATAAAAAAGAAGGAGTTAGTGTATGTTTGGGAAGAAGAGAGATAATGGCTAGAAAGAGATAGAGGGTTTATAGAGAGATACAGGGACAAGAGCGAGGCATACCTGAGAAGGATTCTCCTCAGATAGTGAAACGTTAGTCAGGCTTCCCTCAGCAGCAACACCCTTAGATCTGCTTTGGGAAGGGGCTCTTGAAGATATTTCTTTACTCCCCTGCTGTGACAGCTTCTTTCGAAGCTATCACTGATGATGTGGTAGTTGCAGAAAACCATAAAGATTGGTCTTCTTCATCGTCATCATCATCATCTTCTGGATGTTGCTCTTCATCTTGATATTGAAGATCAAGATCTTCATCCTCCTCCTCTTCTTCTTCTATTAAGCCTTCGAAAGAAGATGGAGGGGCTTTGTCAGCAACCTTCTCCCCCTCAACATGAGAGGGAGGATCTTCCGGGAGAACCTCAGCAGCAGCTTCCTCTTTATTTTCTTCAGCAACTTTCTCCCCCTCTTTGTCATTATCAGCGAGGGAGAGGACTTTAGGTGGAGAGGAAGGTTGTGCAGTGGTCAACTTGCGGACTTCAGCCTCCAGACTTTCTAAGCGTCCTTCAATCACAGGGATGTTTGAAGTAGCTTGATGAATGAATTCAACAGCTATGTTCAGAGAGGTGCGGTCAGCCTCTGTGAAGGAAGGAGAAGGAGTCGGAGCTGGTGCATTCAGCTTATCAAGGACTTGCTATAGAAGAGTTGTGCAGGAATCGATCTTCGTAGATAACCCCTGGACATTGTTGTTTAGAGAATCGAAGCGTCCTTGAAGAAGTTGAGTATCCTCCTTTACTTTGAAGAGCTCCCCCTGAAACGCTGAGATTTGGGAGGCTTCAGCTTTGGTGGAGCAGGTAGCTGTCAATTGCTTCAGCTCTTCACCAGCGGTATTGACGGCGCTGGTGGTTTCGTTGATGGAGGTGGTGAGAGAATCCACCTTAACACCTAAACTGTTGACATGAGAGTCAACAGTCGCCATATTATGACCTGAAAGAAAAGTTAGCTTCTGAGTAACAGGATTATATGGAGAGATGGGAGTTGTATTGGCGGGTTTAGGTATACCTGATGGTTTAAACATCTTGAAAAATTGCATGTCTCTTTCAAAGGTTTGAGCATCAGGTCCTAGAAATGCAACGTGAGGTTGCTGCACGAGAGAAGGAGGGTCAAAGACCAAAGAAATAGAGGGATTAGAGACGGGGATAGAAGAAGTTGGGAGTTGGGTAGTTACCTCAGTTGGTACTGAGATGGGTGGTTTCGTCACTGATGTTGTGACAACGATCGAGATCGCTGGCACGGTTGATGATGGGATAGCTGAGGATGTGGAGGAGAGACCCACGAAATCATCCAAGGAAGTTTGTCGAGAAACTACCTTAGGTATTGAACTAGGGGTAATGGTCTCCTTAGTCAATTTGGTCTTCTTTGAAGTACCAAAAAGACTAGCTGATGGTCGTTTAGAAGCGGTTTTAGCGGCAGGGTTAGCTGGAGAAGGAACCTCCGGCGCGGCCGCTGAAGATGAAGAATGGAGAGAGAGGCGAGATTGTAGAGTAGAGATACTTACCTCGTTGTCGAGCGGTTTTACCTCTAATGAACGCTGACCCACTTTGGCGAAGGAGCCATCAGGAGTAGTGGGGTAAGAGTTGGGGTGGAGAAACTTCAGATATGCACATATGAACCGTACATATGGAATCTTGGGATCCCTCTCCGTCTTCTCTATCTTTGACTTGAGATCGTCAAAGATAGCGGTGGCAAAGTCGAAGTTCTTTCCAGCGATGACTGAGTAAGCCATTTGGACTTGAACTTTGCTTGCCTGATCAAGTGAACCACTTTTCCCACTCATACACTGAATGAAGTGAGAAAAGATGAAATTCAGTTGAGATGGCATGTTTGCCTTCTTGATGAGAGTCAGCTTCTTGTTGGGGATTGTGGAGCGGGGCTTGTTGTCCCAACAGTATTCCATATCATCCAGAAACTGGATGAGTTCAACATCAGTTGGCAGAGTGTCAAATCCACTCCTGGGTTTGTCAGGAAATCTGAGTGTCTTCCTCAGGCTGAAAGCTGTCATCATGCCTGATCCTAAGTCAGTGCTGAAAGAGATAGCAGGAACCTGGTCACCTTTCTTGTTGGTGATAGAGGTCTCTTCAGCAGTAAACCAAAACTGTTGGAGAAGTGTTTTGGATGGTTTGGGATCAACAATGAGGGAATAAGCAATACAGGATTGCTTCAGGAACCTAGCAGCTTCCATGAGGTGTGGGTATTTGATACCGTCGAAGTCCAAACGTCCAAGATGGTTGTTCTTGGGGATTTCAGAGTCAGTGATAGCGAACTTGACTGTCTTCGAGGCAATGAGTGCTGACTGTGCCATTTCTGAATAAGGAAAGAAATGAGAATAGAAGGAAAGGATTAGAGTCTAAAAATAGAGAAGTTTTTACTAGTTTCTATTTGGAGAAAGAAACGTAGAAAAAACCAAAATATTTGAAGATTAAAACAGTGTTCTTAGTTGAAGAAGTAAGAACAATAAGAAAACCAAAGGTTTTGAAAGAATAAAATAAAAAAGAATGATTTTAGTGAATAGAAATCTTATAAAAATCCATAATGATGGAACATAAATAGGATTTAGTAACAATATTTTAATAGAAAGAAGATCAAAATAACCTGTTAATCCTTAAGGAAGATGATGCAAATGTTTTGGAAGAAGTTCTTGCAAATGCTTGAGAGAGTTCTTGCTTGAATTTTTTTTTCCAGAAAGCGTAAAAGATAAGAATAAAAAGAAACATTCCTTTTATATGTATAGAGAAAGACAGAGAGAGGCGGGAAAAGAAATGTTCATCATGACATGGACAGAAGGGCAACGGACGAACGTTTCAGAAAAAGGTATGTCGTGGATTGTCGGTTCAAATGACGTCATGAGGAGAGAGAAAACGTTTCATTTGTCCTTTTTGAAATTATCTCTGAAGAAAAGTCAGAGATAGGTTTTCCTTTGAAAGAATCCCTGATAAAAATTCAGAGATTGATTTTTATTTCAGAAAGATCACTGAAGAGAAATGTCAGTGATAGATTTTGTTTATCAAAAAGCTTTTAATCATTTGAAGAAAACTTCAGTGATCAAAGTTTTATTTTAAAACGTCTTACTAAATAAAGATTCAGTGATTGAGAGTAAGAGAACATACCTGAGATTCAGAAATTTATTCAGAGATTGAGTGATAAAGGGGAACTTATAATCACTGACGTAATGCATGAACGATGAAGAGTTACTCTTCAAGATTCAGCATTCCAAGCTCACTGATGAGAAAGTTGAATCTTGTCTCATCAAGAGGTTTGGTAAACAAATCAGCTAGCTGATAGTCAATGGGGATAAAGTGAAGTTCAATATCCCTATTCATCACATGATCTCTGATAAAATGATATCTGATCTCTATGTGTTTCGTCTTTGAATGTAGCACTGGATTGTTTGCTATAGCGATAGCACTAGTGCTGTTGCAATAGATTGGAATCTTTGATAGATGAAGGTCATAGTCTAATAGTTGATTTCTCATCCATAAGACCTGAGCACAACAGCTTCCAGCAGCTACATATTCATCTTCAGCTGTGGAAGTGGACACTGAATTTTGCTTTATGCTTGTCCAGCTTACCAGCTTTCCTCCTAGGAGTTGACATCCACCAGTGGTGCTCTTTCTATCGAGTTTACAACCTGCAAAATCACTATTAGAATATCCAGTTAGATCGAACCCTGAGTCTTTGGGATACCAAAGACCGAGGTTAGGAGTCTCTTTGAGATATCTGAAAATTTGCTTAACATCGATCAGATGGGATTCCTTGGGTTCAGATTGATAGCGTGCACATAAACAAGTAGAGTACATGATGTCAGGTTGGCTCGCAGTAAGATACAACAGTGAGCCTATCATTCCTCTATAGGCAGTGACATTAACAGGTTTTCCAGATGGATCTTTGTTAAGTGTTAGAGGAGGTGCCATAGGAGTCTTCATCGCTGAAGTTTGTGTTAAATCAAACTTCTTCAACATGTCTTTAACATACTTACCTTGGCTGATAAAAGTACCTTTGTTAGATTGTTTGATCTGAAGGCCAAGAAAATATGTCAGCTCACCCATCATACTCATTTTGTATTCTTTCTTCATTCTTTCAGCGAAGTGAGTACATAGAGATGGGTTAGTAGAACCAAATATGATGTCATCGACATATATTTGTACAAGAATAATATGACCTTTTATCTTTCTGAAAAATAATGTATTATCAATTTTGCCACGTTCAAAATTTTCAGAGATAAGAAAAGATGAGAGAATGTCATACCAAGCACGAGGGGCTTGTTTTAGACCATAGAGAGCCTTATCCAATTTATATACATAATTTGGATACTTAGGGTCATAAAACCCTGGGGGTTGTTCTACATAGACTTCTTCATTCAGCTTTCCATTTAGGAACGCTGATTTTACATCCATTTGATACACAATGACGTCTTTGTAAACTGCATAAGCTAGGAAGAGTCGAATTGCTTCGAGCCTAGCCACAGGGGCAAAGGTTTCATCATAGTTTATGCCTTCCTCTTGTCTGTATCCCTGAGCAACAAGTCGAGCCTTGTTGCTGGTTACAGTTTCATGTTCATCTAACTTGTTTCTAAACACCCATTTGGTGCCTATAACAGTTTTGTTAGATGGTGTATGAACGAGATTCCAAACTTTGTTGCGAGAGAACTCAGTCAGCTCTTCTTGCATAGCGCTGACCCAGTTTGGATCTCTGAGGGCATCATCAGTCTTCTTTGGCTCTATTAAAGAAATAAAGTTGACAAAGAGACAGATATTACCTGAATTTCGTCATGTCTGAATACCTGCATCGGGATCACCAAGAATTTGATCTATGGGGTGGTCTCTGGTCCATCGCTGAGCAGGAGCATGATCGCTCATTTCAGAGGTTGGATCAACAATGGGAATGTTCACTGATGAGGAAGCTTGAGGCTCATCAGCTATCAACTGTTGAGAGTCAGACAAACCATTGTTTTCTAAGAGGCATTTAGACGAAGATGGATCTGATGGAAGTAAGGTGTTTAGAGGCTCTGCTGAGATCCATGAGTTGGATTCAACATTAGGAGGTATGATGTTTGGATCATCATCAACAGCTGGAGGATCTGAATGCTGATGGTTTGAGAAGAAAGGTTATGTTTCTCTGTAATGAGAAAACATCCAAGCATTTAACTCTTCATTGTCAGCGATTGGTTTAGAGTTCGCTGAGCGAGTTTCATCAAAAGTGACATGAATTGTTTCTTCCACAGATTGTCTTCTCTTGTTGAAAACTCTGTAGGCTTTGGAGATGGAGGAATATCCTACAAATATTCCATCATCAGCTTTTGGGTCGAACTTTCCAAGCTGATCTTTGTTGTTTAAAATAAAGCACTGATAACCAAAGATATGAAGAAAGCTGATAGAAGGCTTTCTTCCATGAAAAAGTTCATAAGTTGTCTTTCCAAATCGCTTTACTATTTGCGATCTGTTTTGAGTAAAACATGCAGTGTTTCCAGCTTCAGCCCAAAATTGAGTAGGGAGGTGAGAATCGTTGAGCATTAATCTAGCAGCTTCAATGATCGTTCTGTTTCTTCTTTCAGCGACTCCGTTTTGCTGAGGTGTTCTTACTGAAGAGAAGTTATGAGAAATTCCCTTATTCTCAAAGAAATTGTTCAGAGAACTATTTTTGAACTCAGTTCCATGATCACTTCTTATTGAATGAACAGTGAGATTATTCAACACTTCCATCTTTTTAACAAAAGATATTAGTTCTTCTGTAGTATCACTCTTGCAGCGAAGAAAGATAACCCAGGTGTAGCGAGAGTATTCATCTACAATGACAAGCGTATATTTCTTTCCAACTATTGATTGGATGTTGACAGGTCCAAACAAATCCATATGCAAGAGTTGAAGAGGACTTGTCACTGAGGAAACTTGTTTAGACTTGAAACTAGCTTTTGTCTGTTTTCCTTTTTCAGATGCTGAACAGAGAGATTCTTTAGCATATGAGTGTTGAGGAAGACCAGACACCAGTTCCTTAGAAGAGAGAGAATTCAGGGTTTTGAAATTTAGATGAGAGAGCCTTTTGTGCCATAGCCAGTTGACATCAGAAGAGGCTTTAGAGAGAAAACATACGTTTTCAGTGGTAGTAGAGTCCATATCTATTACATAGACATTTTCTTTACGATAACCACTGAGAGCAAGTTTTCCTTTTTCATTCACCACTGAACATGCTTTCTTGGAAAAGCGAACTTCATAGTCTTTATCACATAGCTGACTGATGCTCAGAAGGTTGTGCTTCAGTCCATCTACATACGCGACTCTTCTGAAGGTAGTTGTCCCATTGCTGAGGACACCAAACCCTCGGGTATATCCTTTTCCATTTCCACCAAAGGTCACAGAGGGACCTTTCTCTTCCTTGTATTCAGTAAGCAGGTCTTTTTGTCCTGTCATATGACGAGAGCATCCACTATCGATATACCAGATACCCTTTGAACACTGCAAACATAAGGAAGATTAAGCATTGTTTGGTACCCACTTTTCAATGGGTCCTTTAGGGTTAGTGGAGATGGAAGGTTCAGCAATCTTCACAGCAGATGAAGATTCAGCTTCAGCGGTAATCTTCACTTTGGTTAATTTCGTAACCCTAGTGGTATTTTTCACCTTGGTAGATTTTTCAGCTTTGGTGACCTTCGCAACCTTGGAGGCATTCATCTTCACTTTAGCTGATTTATTAGCTTTAGTGGCAGTTGGACATTTGCTTGCAATATGGTCAGTAAATCCACAGTGATAGCATTTTCTATATTTGAAAGTGGTTTTAGGACTAGAAGTAGAAGGTTTTGAGAATTTAAGATGAGCGGGTCCAGCTCCAAGAATGCTTTTCTCATGGGATCTGGGAGGAATTTTTATTTATTCAGATCTCTTAGGCTTAAGATCAATCTTTAGCTTTGGAGGACAGAGATCAAGATTTCTATCACGGAGCTAGACGATTGATTCGCTGAAGGTTTAGAAGGAACTTTCAGCTTTGCTTTCTTGGTAGCCTTCTGAGGATGGAGAATAGATTTTCCTTTATCCGCAGACTTTGAGCCTTTGGATTTTTCCTCAGGGATAGGATTAGAAGAAGAAGGATAAAATTGATTATAAGAAGTGTCAGAGATAGAAGTGACAAACGTTCCAAACTTAAGCATGGAACAGTCTTCTTTAGGCTCATCCTGTGGTTTCCAAAAACCAAGACCGGTTTTATCACCGACAGGAGTTTGAGCGTTTATTATTTCAGTGATCTTTGTTGAGGAATTGCACCATTTTTCAACAGTAGCCTTTTCTGCTTTTAGAGCAGCGATGGCTTGTTCGCGTTCTATGCTGATGATTTTATTTACAACAACTTGATCTTTCAAACTTTCCTCTAAAAGAGTTAGTTCTTTGATCTTTCCATGGCATTTTTCCAGCTGTTCGGTTAAATCATTGTTTTTGCTTTCAGCTAGAGATTTTCCGTTTAGAGCATTGTAAAGATCAATCGTCAGCACATCAACTGCGCGACTTCTCTCTGATTCAGGTAGAGAGGGATTAGTATAGATAGATACCTGAGATGATATATAACACATAGAAGTTTCAGTTGGTTCTTCCACTTCTTCCTTAATCTCATCCATGAGGCAAATATTAGCGACTTCTTCTTCATCAGAACTTGATTCTTCTGATCCAGCCCACTCATGTTCTTCAGCGATGAGACCTTTACCTTTTCGCTTGTAGTTTTTCAACTTTTGATAATTCTCCTTCAGCTTAAGGTATTTGTCATCGCTGGATCTTCTAGAGGTAGAAGGTTTGAAGACTTTCTTCGACCTGCACTCACTTGCAAAGTGTCCAATCTTTTCACAGTTAAAGCAAGTAGCAGCAGCCTTATCAACAAGGGTTATTTTGGATTGTCAGTGAGGGAGAGAGGCTTATTTCTTCGGAAATTGCTCTTTCTTGCAAATCTCTTAAAAGTGCTTTTCAAGAGTGCTAAGGACTCATCAAACTCTGAAAGATCAGTGTCTGATAGATCCTCAGATTCAGAATCTAACTCAGTGATGGTGAGAGTAGATCGCTGAGATGGAATTTTCTCTGAAGAGACTAAAGCAACAAGAGTGCTTTTGGAGTCTTTAGAATATTTTATAAGATTCTTCTTCAAAAGGTTTGATTAATCATAGTTGAGCAATATTCCATACAAGGTGCTGAGAGAAAGAGAATTTAAGTCTTTTGTCAGCTTGAGACATATTGAATAACTGTCCCAGCATTCAGGAAGACATTCCAAGAATTTTGTTAGGACCTCAGAATTAGAATAGGTCCTACCAACAATTCTTAGATCAATGATTAGGCAGTTAAACCGCTGATGAACATCAGAGAGAGATTCATTCTTACCAGCGATGAAACTTTCATACTGTCTTAGCAAGTTAATCTTTCGAGTCTCTTGGATTTCAGTGGTGCTTTCATATTGAACATATATGGTTTCCCACATTTATTTAGAAGTTTTAAGATGCATTATGGAATGGAAAACTTCATCAGGCAGAGCCATAGAGATAATGGTCTTTGCCCTTGCATCGATACCAACCTTCTTTTTGTCTTCATCACTCCATTGTCTGATTTCCTTAGCAATATAACGTTCAGGAATAAAAGGAGTGGTGGCAGTAGCTGGAACGGTAGCTATGATTTGGACAGGTTCATAGGGTCCGTTTGCTACGTACTCAGGTATAGTGGGATCTGCACCTTTAAGAAATAGCATCATTCGATTCTTCCAGAGAGAGAAGTTATCTCTGCTAAATCGAGGAGGTTTAGAAAGTGAACCATTATCATAGTAGTTTGTGTTTGTGTTAAGTGCCATTTTAGAATAACAAGGAAGAGAATAAAGCAAGATCTTGTTTATCAGATTAAACAGTCTGCTTTGATACTACTTATTGGTCCCGGAGGTGCTTAACAAGTTTGTAGAAGGGGGGGTTGAATACAAACATAGAATTTAAAGTTTAATAAATTGTTTATTGATAAATCAAACACAATTTACAAGTCTGTTGCGGAATAAGATTAAGTAGAACTCAATCTAAACAAACTTAAGAAAACACTAAGATGGTTGCACAAGAATATATAAATGGGGATTGGAGAATATAGAAAACAAAGGTTTCTATAAGATAGAAAGATAAAGGCTAGAGGTGAGCACACTCTTCAAATGAAGAGGTAATCTTTCTATTTATACCCTATGCATTAAATGCATGGCAGGGCACTTTACACGTGTCCTTCATTGATTGGCTGAGAGAGTCTGACTTTGGGAGACATGCTTTTGGCCGTATCATGAACAGTGTAGTTGACAGAGTTGTTGTACGAATTGTGGCAGAGTCATGTCCGTTCTGATACATCGTACTGGTTGTGCAAGGTAAGACAAAAGAGACTTGAGGCATAAGCTAAATGATCATTGATCGCTAAATATCTCTTCCTTCAGAGATATAAAGAGGTTCAGCTATCGCTGAAGCTTTTCCTCAGGTTTCTTCGCATATGAGTAGAGTCGTCTTTGTTTCACTGATATCCGCATCAGGTCACTAGTAGACTTGTCTTTGTTCAACAGCTTCGTCTTCGATTCAGCTATGAACATCTGTTGACGCGAAACTTGTCTTCAGGGATTACGTCAAATGTTTACATCAGAAACTATCAGCGATAACTAAACAGACTCAGTCTAATCGCTGATAGTGAAACACTAATACATAGAAATGTTTACAAGAAAGACTATCAGCGATAACTGAACAGACTCAGTCTGCTCGCTGATGGTGAAACACTAATACATATTAAAACGTAATTTTCACTAAGTATAGAAGAGGGTTGTTATCAAATCACTGAGAGGGTTTGGATCAACAATAATATGTATTTTAATACATAAAATTGACAAAAATCCCCACCAACAACTGCTAAATGTCCGTATTTTTTAATTTTGTTTGTCAAAAAAATAAAGGGAAATTGCATTAAAACTTAAATACTTTGTTTTAATTTATATTTTAAGTAATATATTTTCAAAATTTTCATTTTGATACCTAAGATGTAATATCTCAAATATTTAAGTACTTGGATAACCTATTTAATCATTAACCAATTATCATGATGACATGACAGATGACATATCATACAACCTATAACTATTTGATGATATAGGCTGTAATGTGGATTTATTTTTATTTAAAAATAACTTTAAATTTTTTATTGAATTTTTTGCATTTGGATTGTGGGGAAAAGAATTAAACAAACCTTAATATCAACCAAGAAGCAATCCTAGATCTAAAATTCACAAGCACCACTACTTTTTTTGTTTTAATTTTTTCCCATGGCATCTTCATCAGTCGTTCTCGTTTCATGACAATTCTCATATCCCACTATAAAACCCTAATATCAAGTTATCAACTAATATCCCCCCGCCAATAAACAACGTTCCTATACTTTTACTCAAGCTCTCTCAACTTCTCCATTTCTTCTCCTCACCCCAGAGGAGCGATGAGTCTCATCTACAAATATTGTTCTCCAACAATTAGTTTTAATAGCAAATGATGTTCTCTGATAATATATGTTGTTCTCCGACGATGAGTGTGTTGTTCTCGACATTGTTTCAGAGCTTGCATCGTAGGTTTTGACTACAAATGGATGGGATTTCTTTATTGATTTAGGGGTTTCTTCATTAATTAAGGGTTTCTTCTTGACTATAGGGTTTAAAGAAATTGATTTTAGGATTTAATTTTGGGGATTTGATTTTTAGGGTTTTGTATTACAAAAACTTGAAATACGTTTGTATGATATTTGTTGTTGTTGATGTTTGTGAATTTACATTATGAATTTTGCTTCTGCATTTGGGGTGTTGTTAATGTTCTGGGTTAAAGAACATGAATGTTCATGTTATTATAAAAATAACTAAGACTAAAATGGAAAGAAAAATATCTAATGAATTTTTTTCACAAACAGTGGTGTTTGTTTGAATATGGTTTTTATTAGGATGATATTCATGCTTGTTTATGTTTTCTTAATAACCCAAATTTTAAAAAAAAATCTAATAAAAAAATCTAAGTAAGAAATAAATCCACATCACTGTCTATATCATCAAATAGTTATAAGTTGTACGACATGTCATATGCCACGTCATCATGATAATCGGTTAATGGTTAAACAGGTCATCCAGGTACTTAAATGTTTGAGATATTACAACTTAGGTACCAAAATGAAAATTTTGAAAGTATGTTACCCAAAATACGAATTAAAACAAAGTAGGTTACATTTTCATGCAATTTGCCCAAAAAATAAATGTCTACTTTAAAAAATAAGGGGTTGTTCACTCAAAACTTACCCGGTAAACATTTATCAATAAGAATAACCACTTTAACTAACCTTACCGAGTAAGATTATTGGCCATCAAAATGGCATCGTATGCAACAATCTTACCCGGTAAGTGCTTATTGGTAAGAGTCATCAGCCTCACTTATTGGGTAAGACTCTCGTTTATTGCATTGCCTTTTACCGCGTAAGATCTTGGCCTTTGTCATGTTAATCCGGTAAGGTAAATTACCTGATATGTATTTACCTGATAAACATTTGGTAAATTACCCCTTAAGTGTCTACTTTCTCATTTTGCTCTTAATTACAAGATGTAGAAAATCTATCTCTCTACTATTATGGGTAAAATTGTTTTTTTTTTTTATGTTGCTTACCAAATGCTTACCGAGTATCACTTATTAAAACAACTTTTTAAACATCATATTCTTTAGTAATATCTCTTAAAAATTTAGGTTTACAATTTTAATTAATGTATACTTCTTTTTTTCTCTTTGTAGTTAATAAAACTAAGAGTAAATTACAAATTTCTTCCCTATGGTTATATAAAAAAAATTATTGTAACACCCGCATTTTTGTTTATCTTTTGGTTGTAGTTAAACGTTTAGTTTTGTCCTCATTAATCTCTACTTTTGTGAGGTGTTACTTGGTTAAAGTTTTCGTAGAAAGCCTCAGGAGAAACACTTTGAAAAACATTAAATCTGGAAAAGTCAGAGGTCATCGCGACTTTCCATGTAACTTTAAGTCGCGGTGGAACTCACGGTAGTCCTTGTGGTGTAAGAATTAAGTTTGGGCGAGTTTTCCCGCGATTAAGTCCTGGTGAAACTCACGTAGAGCTCTGTGGAGCGTAGTAAAGACCGTAAATAGGATTTTTTTAGGGTTTCCTTCACATTTACTCCTCTCTTCTCACTCTCTCCTCATTGAATACGGATAGGAAACCCTAGGTTCGAGATTTTGAGCACTCAAAAGGTATTTAATCACCTCTAGCACCAAGAGTCAAGGGTTAGAGTTGAAGAATCAATATCTACTCTTTCTTCTCATAATTTTACTTGGTTTCGAGGTTTTCACCATGTAACACCCTTAAATTTGGTAAGAGAAACTAATTAAAATTTCAATCTAATATCAATACAAATCAAAAGTTCTTCATACCTCCAATATAAAGTTCTACAATTAACCTCAAAACAATGGTAAGCCTCAACTATTATCAAGGCTATATCGAAGTCGAGTGCTACGTAATCCCAAACCTAGTTGTTCTTCACAAACCCAAGCGGAAACTTCACCAATGATAAACGCATCACGAGCACACTACTAGCACTCCTCTCTTCATAGTATTAATAGGACCAATCCCAACCAGAACCTGATGCATATGCCGACAAATAAAAAGGGTTAGGCTAACTCCAAGTGAGTCAAAGAGTTTTCAACATGAATAAATATTACGTTAAAAGGAAGGGATGCAGTTTAAATGATAAATTTTCAAAGTGATTTACCTTAAATATGAAAACGACTCGTTTTCCAATAACATACGTTTTTAAGGACGAATGTCCCAATACAAAACTTTCTTTATAAAATGATGCCACCCAAAACTCACTCAAACGTGAATAGAAAATGGACTCCCAATTATAAAAAGCGGATAAAACTTTATATCCCGAAACACCCAAAACGCGGGTGGGGCATAATACTAAACTCTTAAATGATGGGAACAATCCATATAAACATAAGATGCCATCGGAACATGGAACTGAAATTCAATACTCACGCGACCATAAAATGGAATGAAATCAAAATCTTAAAGCATGGATAATTAAATATTCAAAATATTGTTGGGCGACAACGGGGGAGACCTGTATCCATTGAGAGTGGAGGAACACAAAAGTATGCCACTCATACAATGTTAGTCGTATGACACTTCACGACATGAAAGCCCAAGTGTCCCTACGACCCCCTGCAAGCTACACCAAAAGAGACAGCTGACCCTAGTGAATATTACCATGAATACCACCAAAGGCCCGGAAACATCCGAGGACTACAACCATGACATTAACCCGAATAGCGGAGGTCCCCAAACGCCCATTATGAAACGCCCAACATCATAATAGCACAACCGAACTCAGCCCTCCTAGTGTACACTTGAAAGGTCAAGGTCATAAAACATGGATCCCGGAGTCCAACCCCGTAATACCCAGTTGACCATCAAATAAAGACTGACTTACGTGCATATGGATCCAATGCAACACAGTCTAACATTACATGACTACACATGAATGACCAACGCACTCGATCATGTAATTATCATAAATATGCAATAAAATGCATTAAGATGTATATCGAACATGGGCTCTTCAAAGAGCCATTAAAACTGGGACAAATGTCCACAAGACTCTTTTAAGTCAAAACCAAGTTTAAATGCTCAAACCCCATTTGACAAACAAATAACGGTTCCTCAAATAATAAAACGTACCTAAACAACGTTTATGCAGACACATACATCAAAGATGTGATTAACCCAAAACTCAACACGGATTGGGACATATCATTTTCCAAAATGGGTTTATACCCTTATGTTCCCAAAATGCCTCATAACACGGAGACGTGCATTTTCCAAATGGTTTATGAAATCAAATATACCAAAAATGCAGATATCATGAATTAGACTTCATTTGTACAAAAATCCCCAAGGATGCATATATCATAAAATAGACTTTATTTGTACAAAATCACCAAGAATGCATAAATCATATTATTACTTGCCAATATATCCAAATCCCAAATATGGGCATTTTATGAGACTAAAACAACACAAGTTGATCAAATGTGAAAACTTATTAAAATACCCAACACATTGACAATTACCAAGTAAAACATATTTTTACTTCAAATTACTCATTTTGGCATGTACATAGTTTTCAAAAATCAACTTGAACTCACCTTGCTAGATTTAAGCTAAATCTAGATTTTACCCGCGTAGAGCTCCCTTGAAGAAACTTAGATCCTCAAAGCCAAAACCTCTGAAACCTAGATTCACAAGATTCCAACCATAAACATAGATATTTAACCGAATAGAATTGTTCCCCAACACTTTATATGAAGATCTCACCTATACCCAAAACCCTAATTTCCAAAGATGAATAATTAGAAGCTTACCTTAACCAATAGCTTGAATCCACCACCAAATCATCTCTAGGTTACCAAAATACACCACAAACTCCAAATCTACAAAAGGGAGAACAAGGGTGGATGAAACCCTAGATATCTTGATGAAGAAGATGAAGGTGAGAGATTATGGTTCTAACCTCCAAGCTTGCTAGATGAAGAAGGATCACTTGATTTTATGAGAAAGACACTCAAAATGAGTTAGGGTTTGTTTGGGGAGGTTGGAGGGTCGAGCGGCAGGTTAGTACAGTTCTCTTGCTTGCGGATTTTTCCTTGCACTGATTGGGAGAGAAATGGGGAGAAGATTTGAGATTTGGGTGAAAATGGGGTTTGGGGGGCAGATTTTCCTGTTTTTGTGCACACAGCGGCTCCATGCCGGCTGGTGGCGTGGGTCCACCCGCGCGGAGCACTGCCGCCCGAATTTCTTGCTCGAACACTGTTTTGGTCGTAACTTCTTCGTTTTAGCTCCAATTTTGCTCCGAAAAGAACCGTTGGACTCGTAATTGAATCCTTCATTTACCAAGACTATAAAATCTAGGATTCAAGTCCAAAATATTATATCTTATTTTTCCCTAAATTACCTATTTATGTATTGTAACACCCGAATTTTTGATTTGGAACACTTTAAAGAAAAATAAATAGCAAAAAGAAAAGGAGAAGAGATATTTGACATTTTGTGACGTTTTGCTGTTTCGATCATATATCACGCGTCTGAGCTTGAATTTAAGTGATTCTAGATCCTTTGAAAATTGCACACATAACTATAATTATGTTTTTACAAATTATAAGGCCCAAAACTAATGCTGAAGTTGTAGGAAATGTTGGATCAGTTGAAAAGAGAATAAAAGAATTAAAGGAGGTGTTAAAACAGAAATAGAGGTTGTGGTGGGCTGGTAGAGGCATCCCATTTGTTGCTGTTGGTTGTGGGTTCGAGTCCTGCTGGTCGCATTCTCACTCTTTTTTTTAAATGAGATCAACCTGCAGGCCTAATGTAGTGTATTGGCCCACTTAACAGCCTCAAACTCAATTTATTCTTGGCCCAACTTTAGACTTGTATTAGGGCATCCGTTTTTTTAGTATTGAATCAAAAATCACATGAGGTTTTCTTTTTGGGAGCAACAAGCAACTGTATTTCTTTTTCTTTCTTTAGAGAAATAAAATATTCAAATAATTGAGGATTTTAATGGAGATGGAAGACTAGCTTTTCATGAGGATATTGAACAAGATTAAGAAGTTTCTTGATGATTTGTGATTCTTACATGTTCAAAGGTATGATGTCCATAACCCTTTAATATAAGGTTTCTCTAGTTATTGCATAAAAAATTAGGATTATTGAAATCTTATGGTTTTGATGTTTATTGAAGCTATTTGTTGGAATAAACTATCTCTTAGTAATATTGGGTTTCTTTAGTATTTTGTAGATAAATTAAATTGAGGAATTTAATTATGTTGATAAGTTCATATGGAATTTAAGGGTTTCAAATTTGTAGCTTTTAGATGAATTTTGATGGATTAATGTTTGTGATGTAAGACTTGAATGGTTTTAAATCCATTAGAAATGGTTCTTAATAAGTTGGAAAGTTCAAAAGAAAGTCTAGATATTTTATTTAGAATTCTTTAATTGTTTTGGTGATTACACGTGGTTGATCTAGGTGGCAAGAAGTTTGAGCAAGTTGGATAAAAATCTAGGTTTAACATAACCTAGCAAGGTGAGTTCAAGTTGATTTGTGAAAACGTTGTACATGCCAAAATATTCATTTTAAAGTGTTTTGTGTTTTACATGAAATTGTTAACTGCTGATCACTTGATAAGTTTTAGTTATTTGGAAGTGTTTGACTTTATAAACTTATAAACCACCCATATTTGGGACTTTTGGGTATTTTGATAAATGAGTCATAAACTAAAGTGTGTTATTAACTCATTTCATGCATGGAGATTATTTGGTAAAATGCATTTATGTGTTGGTTGGAACTAGGCATAATTTGGGTTGTGAGAGGTTTGAAAACAACAACGGATGAATCCTTGGGTTTTGGTCATTTCCGACCTTGTGAACATTTTGGAAACTTCAAATCTTTGTTTTGGGGAAAAGATGCATTTTATGTATTTCAAAGAGTAAATTCCGAGCAATTGAGCACGTGTCTATGGTATAATCTTGTTTGGGAAATGATCTATCTTGTTCTAAGTTGTGTTGGAGTTGGTCGTGTACTTTGGAGCACGTGTTTTCATAAATTTTGGTCGAGTGCGTTTTATTGCATTTTATTTCCTTTGACAATGTGTCATTTGATTGTTTGAGCTTGTGGCTCGGTATTTTATTATGATTGGGTTTTAGGACATTTGTCCAACTTTGATAGCTCGACTTCGAGCTTTGGTTGTGATATTGGATGAGGGACTCAACGTAAGGACCTTTTATGGTCGAAGTTGATATCTCGTGGGTATACGTTTAAAGCTACCGAGCCTGACATCCCTTGCGCTTGGAATCATTACGTCCAATGATGGAACGCTAGTTTTCCACATTGAGGCACGTTTAGGCATCGGATTGAGCTATAAGTCCTACGCGCTAGTACACGATATTGGATGAGGAACTCAACGTAAGGACCTTTTGCGGTTGAAGTTGACATTCTGTGGGTGTAAGTTTAAAGCCACCGAGCCTGACATCCCTTGCGTGTGCTTGTTTATATGACTAGTCTTAACAACATGAAATGGGGATTACTTTGTGTACCGTCACATTTTATGGAATCGGGTCTCCCTCGTCACTGAAAAGTGTTTTTTGGGTATTGTGTTTAGTATCCATGTTTTCGGTGACGTTTTACATTTACGGATTTTATATATATGATTTATGGGTTGAGTATTACGCCCCTCCCGTGTTTTGGGTGTTTCGGGATATAAAGTTTTATCCGCTTTTCATTTCTTGGGAGTTCGATTTCTATTCTCATTTTGAGCGAGTTTTGGGTTGAATTTAATTTACGAAAGAACATTTTATATTGGGATCTTAGTCCTTAAAATAGTTTGGATTGGAAAACGTTTATATTGGTGGTTCCTTTGCCGAAAATGCATACTATTGGTCAACGAGCCATTTTCATCATTGGAGCATATTATTTTGAAAGGGTACTATTTTAACTGCATCCCTTGCTTTCAACGATATATTTATTCATGCTGAAAACTTTTGAGCTCACTAGGCGTTAGTCTAACCTTTTTATTTGTCGGCATGTGCAACATGTTTGGTTGGGAATAGTCCTAGTGTCATTGTGAAGAAAGGAGAGCTAGTTGTGTGCTCGAGGTGTGCTTAGCTTGTTGAAGTCTTCCGCATCCGTCTGAGAAGAGTAACTTATGTTTGAGGTTGAGTAACACCGACTTAGGTTTCAGTCCTTGTATAAGCCTGGAGTTTTGATTGATGAGGTTAAATGTAGAATTTTATTTTGGAAGTGTACCAAGTTTTGATTTATAGGAAGAAGAATTATCTTTTGTTTGACGTAATATCGAAAATTTCAATTAGTTGCTCTTTCCAAATTGAGGGTGTTACATGTATTAACTTGAAATGATACCTTTCGAAAATCGGGGTGTTACACACCAAAGCCTATCAAGTGAGTTCATTTTAACCTTTCCAAAACCTTATATATGTCAAAATACTTGATTTTAATCTCCTAAGACTTTCCTTTTAACATGTTTTACATATCTATGTATTTTAACTACATTTGAATATTTTGGGAGATTTAGGGTTTCACCCCTTTGGTAGAAAAATGATAGACCTTCATGGTTGGTGTTATGAACGTGCTTTTAATCACATAATTCATACCTTGTGATAAAACATCATGATTGATGAACATTTATAATATTTGCATATCTAGTAGATGTATGGAAATGATCATATTTGGAATGATGGGTGTTATTACTTGCAAATCATGACTATTCCTGATACTTATAAACTCTTGGAAAATTTTGATGCAAGTAATGCGTATCCGATCTCGAAATGGTTTATTTGGAAATTATGGGGATCTTGTCCTACTTGGTAAAGCTTTGTTCTAAAATGACCTTACAGGAATATTGGGCTGATGAGAACTATATGTTTGATTAAAATTGATTACTGTTTAATAGTAGCAGTTATTAGACGAATGCAAATTGATCCATAGGCATAGAAGTCGATTTTAATTTATTGGTATAGTTTCCAGTTTGTAACTAGAATAAGATATTGGGTCATCGGAGGCAACTTGGTACGGTCTTGTGGAGTCGGATACTAGCAATTGACCGTAAATGTAAATTCTAGCGAATGAGTATGACTAGGATCATCGGGGACCCTTATCCGTGTATATTACGAGTCGGAGAACTCGTTGGTCGTTGATCCTTAGTATGAGCTCTATAACGTGGATTGTGGCTTACTTTTGTGTTCTGCCCCATGGAAATCGGGTATCCCCTGTCATCGTAAGACGAATTTTGGACCTTATGGTTCTTACGTTGTCTTTGTGAAACTAAACTTTATACTAAACTCATAAAGTTTTACTCTGTTGATTATTCTCATCCTACATGCATATGATTGTTCTCACTATGCGTCAAACCTAACACTTTTTTTTCTTAAAATGACATGTATATCAGGTTTTCTTAGTGTTGGGGCTCTGAAGTCTTGAGCGGAATGTTGGATGCCGATAGAGGTACATTTGGGGATTATGTACTTTTGATCAAATTGGCATTATATGCATTTCGACAGAATTACTTTGAAGATGATAATGATATACGTCCTTATTATAAGCTTAGAATAGTTTATATTAGTAGGTTGTTGATTATCCTCTTATGCATTTGGGTTGTAAACGCTTTACTATTTCCCCCTTTTCGGTGATTATATTTACTTAGGTGTTTGTTCTTTACCGATTTTTCCTTTTTAAATTTACTACTAGTTTAGGGTTGTTACAATTATGGATTAGATCCCTCGAACGAATTACTTACAGATATCATCACTGTGATATCAATTTTGTTACGAAGTGAGTCCTCGACTCTAACTCCTTTTAACCTTTACTACATTAAGTCAGGGGCATTGTGCAAACCCCTATCCCCCCAATTTTCCGGCCTCCTCGTCCCAATGTTGTGAATGACAAGGTTTCTTGATGAGGAACAATGCTCCCTATGCGCCGATCTTCTCCTCCCTACATCGATCTTGATAGTCCCATACAAACAGATTTCAATCACAAATCACAAGTTTATTTCATTGATCTTGACGTTTCTCTCTTTACAATCAGTTTCTCTCTCTAGAAACTCTCTCAAAGTGATATGACAATAACAAATAATCTAACCTAATATTACAAAGACACATCCTATTTATACCTCCTAACTACATGTTAACAACAACTAACTACACTTTGACTTATATTGACTTTTAAGCTATTTTGACAATTACATTGACTTTGACACCTTTGACTTTACAAACAATTTACAACTTTGACCTTTTAATCTTGAATACAATTCTGAATCAACATTCTCCCCCTTTGGATTCAAGATCAAAAAAAATTGACGATAATCTTCAGCTCTTCTTCTTCTTGAAAAATCTTCAATAGATAATCTTTTACAGCTTTGAAATCTTCAAATCTTTGAAGCTTTGATTAATCTTTGATAGAGCTTTAAGTAAAGCTCCCCTTTGGATATCTTAACAACTTTAGCACTTTCTTCAGTCTCCCCCTTTGATTACAAAAGGTAATAATCTTTGAAGTACAATCATCTTCAACTTTTCAACTTTCTTGAATCATCACTTTGACAACAATATTACTTTATTTTCTTCCCTTTTATCACATCTTACTTGACTTTGCTTTCTCATTCTTGTATTCTCCCCCTTTGTAACATCTTGTTTGACTTTCGCTTAGAAATGGTTCTGACTTTGAAATCTCTAATTATCTCCCCTTTTCTGATAAGATCAACTCTAATCTGACTTTGAAATCTTGAAATTCTCCCCCTTTTTGATGAGTTATGAAAATCAGAATCATCAAAACTTTTCAATGTCATCTCTGTCTTTTCTTTGAAGTATCTCCCCCAAATAATCAATGTAAGCTCAGTCTTCATGAACAAACTCCCCCAAGTAGGAAAATATTCAATCTCCCCCAATCTGATCTGATATAAAGATATTGCCGTCAATTCATGAATGTATTCATCCAAATCTTTTCAAATTCAGATAAATTTGGAATGGTAACCTTGAATCAACGAGTGAAACAGTTATAATGCCTGTCAGTAACACAAAGTCACTGAGTACAACTAATGTACTGTATAAGGAGCTTGAGTGATGTTCGCTCCCCAGGACTTCCATTCAATCATCGAAAAACACAAGGTTAATCTATGAATGTTCTGACAGAAAAACAAAATTTCTGTGTGCTCGTGCTTGTGTATGAAATAATTTAGCACAATGATTGCTTTTAAAGGCTCAAATATGTAAACCATTGAGACAACAACAATTATACATAGACTCAATGTGCATGAGAAATGGTCGAAAGTGGGGCAACTTTTCTTCTTTTTCAATATCACAGTCTTCCGAATGAAGATCCAATAGAGTATGTGATGCTTCCCCTTGAAAATGTGAAACATTCTTTTGTAAAGAAAAGAATGAGTAGCAAGTGGGGTTTTATGCAATAGTAGGCATGGGCTAGTTACCTATTTCAATTAAGGTCACGAAGAAGTGTGAACCAACAAATTATATGGCTGCTCGACTCAGAAAAAGTTTGGTGCAAAGTTTGATATTCTTTTACTCTAATCTCTCACCCTCTCTCTTTTAATCATTTGAGCTCGCTTCTAACCAATCTCTCTTTTCTATTTTACCTCAACACACACCCACTCTCAATTCTTTTGACCCCTCTCCCCTCAATCACTCAAGGATTACTTCCGGGGTAGGAAACACTGTTAACGTGAATCCATGGAAGTCTTTTAAGCACTCACAGTGAATCCCATGTATTTTGTCCTAAAAAATATATTGCTCAACAGTTTATGTTGACAGTTAAGCACAAGATATCATAGTCAGTGTATGTATGCTCATTAAAGATAAGAATGAAATTTGAGCAATTTGAACATTTAAGATCTCTCAAAACTTTGAACATTTATGATCATTCAATTTCCTGGTTTTGAGAATCTGACAATGATAAAATCAGATCAAATATCATAAAAAGAAAAATGAAATGGGGTATCAAAGAACGAATGTTTGTTTATATGAACGAGATATAAACATATAATCAATGAAAGCACATTTCAAGTAGAAATGATGTCTGATTTCAAACAACTTTGAAAAGCAAACGATAGTATTACCATCGAAAGATTAAACTTTTGAGACGTGGTGATAACAAAGTCAGGAAAAAATGTACTGAACCAATGTGTGTAAGAATACTTGACAGTATATAGACAAGATAATACATAAGTATTAATCTTTGAGAAACACATGGTCAGATAAGCATCAAAGTATCCAAGTGAAAATCATTTAAAATCACACTTCGAAATTCATAAAACATTTTGGGAACGCGAAGTGGTTTGAACATTTAAGAAAACAATTTTCATATCTGAAAGTTGTTCTTCTTTCAAAATATGATAGAGTGTAAGATTTAGAAATATATACTTGCAATGTAAGAATCTTAACTCCTCCTAAAAAGAATATTATCTTGCAAGCATCCTTGACAAAAACATCAGATATGTTCCCCCTCGATATCTGTAAAAAGTCAAGTCATCACTCATCAGAAAAATATGACAGTTAAAGTATAATTTTCTTTTATCTTCTCCCCCTAAAAGATATGACAGTGAAAACTTCATAAACTCCCCCTCGAAGATAAAAACTCCTTTTGAAAGATGTTATCTATTAAGCATCCTTTAGAATAAAAAAACATTTGAGAACGGGTTCTGAACTGAGTTATCCAGAAGCCATAGTCACATATTCTCCGGCGAGAATAGTAACAAATCGATATTCGTTGAAGTACGAGTTCTGAACTGTTGTATTCAGAAGTCTACTTTGATCTCTGAGGTACGAGTCCTAGACTGTTTTGTCTAGATGTCAAACATTTTGACATTGAAGATCGAGTCCTACGTTGTTGTACTTAGAAGTCATAGTTCTTTCTCCCCTTAATCTTTAGGTGCCTGCAATACAGGTTTAGCTTTTGGTACCCACTAGTATTTGGGTCCTGGTTTGTTAGTTGCAGTTCTATTAGGAGAGATGTAATAAGAACCATACCAGTTATTCACATAATTTATGCAAACAAAATCATTTGCACCACAGTAAGAACAATTAATTTTATTTTGTGCTAACCTGATCAATTGATTAACAGTATAAACAAGATCAGGTTTGCCAAAAGTTTTAACTTTAGGAGCATTGTTCCTTTTAGCATTGGATTCAAGCATAAATGATTTTTGTTCCTTCTTCTCATATGTAGATCCTTTTACTTTCCAAATCCATTTTTCTTTGTCTTTCTCATCTTTCCTTCTCCAAATCATTTTTTGCTGAGACTTGTTCTTTTTTATGTTACCTGAACCATCAATAGATTTTTCATAGAAAATGTTAGAAAGACGAATCTGTTCTATATGTTTAGAAGCATGATTAACATTTGCATCAAACAAAGGATTATTAGAAACATTTGTAAAAATTGAACTTGCAGCTGATTTAAATGAACATTCTGATGCAGCTGGATCATCTCTTGGTGATTGAACAATTAATTCTGGCGTCTTGTGCTCAGTCAGCTTCACCTTGAACATGATCTCTTCAAGTTCTTTGATCTTTATTGACAAACTGTTTCTTTCCTTTGAAAGTATATCAAACTTCTTGTGCAATTTAGACTACTCTTCTTCTCCTTCAGAACAGTTGATGACAGTTCAGATAGTTTTCCAGTCAGCTTCTTTATCTCAGCCTCAAATACTTTTCTTTCTTCATCAAAGTCTTTCTCTACAAACTTTCTTTGTTCAGATATTTCTTTGAAAACACCAACATTCTTCTTTTCAGCATTCTTCTTTTCCTTTTCAAACTTGTCTCTCTCCATGATGATAACTTTCTCAAAATCTGACACTTGTTGAGAAAGTTTAACACATTTCAGTTCAATGGATTTCTTCTCTTCAAAGAACTTTCTTGAGAAGTCAGAAAATTTATGAGCAAAAGCTTTTCTTTCTCTATCAAATTCTTCTCTTTCTTTCTTGAACTTCTTTTCATCTTGAGATATCTTTTCTTTCAGTTTAGTAATCTTCTTCTGAAGCTCAGTATTGTCTCTTTCTAAATCCTTTTTCTTCTTTTCAATCTTCTTTATTTCCTCTTGAGCTCTTGAGTTGTTCATCTCTTTTGTGGCTTTTTCTTTAAGCATGTTTATTTCAACTTCAAGACTGAACACTCTGTCTTTTAACTTGTCTCTTTCAGGGAAGATTTGTGAATTTATCTTTTTCAGCCCGTCATACATCTCTCCAACAATGTTTGCACGTCTTCTAAGATCATCAATCTCTTTTTGCATCAACTCCTTCTTTGACCATGTAGAATTTTCATTTAGTCCTTCAGACTTCTTCAGCTTTGTTTGAAGATTTGAGATCTCCTTTTCTTTTGATTCAATGATCCCTGCAAAATTGATTTTGGAGTTAGCAACACAATCTGAGCAAATAAAATCTTTCTTTAAAACTTTAGAATTATCTTTCAATTTAATGATCTGAGCCTGAAGAGATGAATTCTGAATTTTCAAATTCTTATTTTCTTCTTCAAGCTGGAATCTCTGGCATATAAGCGATAGCACAATCTCTTTTTGTCAAGACACTATTTCCCTTCTCGTCGGTGTAAGGCATCTTGATATCTGTAAAATATAAGCTTGAAATGGTCGTTAACAAAAATCAGAAACTTTGATCACACTCAGAAATATGTCCCCCTATGCATACTTAGCACGGGGGTCCCGCTACCCGGTTAGCGGATAGGGTCAAGGGGCAACGCTTTTGCGGGGTCGAGGGGCAGCGCCCCTAGAGAAATTTTTTTGACAATTAAATCTCATATTCCAGCTTGTAAAATTTTGACTAAGTATGAAATTCTCACACAACACACAGAAACCACAATTCGCACAACCTTAGGAATCCGCACACAACAGAATTCGTATGGAAGGGATAAGAATTGTTCACTTTTCGCATGTAACTATATGCGAATTCTGAGCTTTTCGCATGTAGTTATGTGCGAATTCAGCACATTTCGCATAAGGAAGGATGTGAATTCTTCACTTTTCGCATAAGATATATCATTGTGATGCGAATTCCTCCCTTAGAATCTTTTTCAGACTTGAACAATTCGTATCGATACGAATTCCTCCCTTAGAAAAATTTTCAGACTCAGATGCGAATTCCAAGCTTTTCGTATAACCCTTTATGCAAAATCTTCACTTTTCGTACAACTCTGTTATGCGAATTCTGTCCTTAGAGCATTTAATCATTGAATCATGCGAATTCTTCAACGTGCGAGTTATTTGTGCGAGTTCTTCATAAATTGTCCGAATTCTGTAGATCTTGTGAGTTCTTCCTTAGTTCGACATCCAGAACACTAAGATGGTCAAAAATCGATTCAAAACATATCCAATCTCCACCAAAATTTGAGGAAATGTTCATGATAACTATCTGAACAAATTCTTAGTACATGATCTTTCACAAAAACAACTTGAATGAAGAAATCGATCTGATCACAGTACTCTGAACTTCTCAAACCAACCTTTGACAAATTCACAAAATTGAATATGAATTACAAGGAAATTGCTAGTATGATCTAAACAAAAAACATTCTAAACATCAAATCGCATTCAATACAAGCAATAATTCGACCAAAACAACTCAAAATCTCAAAATTCGATCTAAACACAAACTACGTGCGAGTTCTTCAATTTCTGAATTTTTGGTAGGCTATGATACCAATTGATAGTCCCATACAAATAGATTTCAATCACAAATCACAAGTTTATTTCATTGATCTTGACGTTTCTCTCTCTACAATCAGTTTCTCTCTCTAGAAACTCTCTCAAGGTGATATGACAATATCAAAGAATCTAACCTAATATTACAAAGACACATCCTATTTATACCTCCTAACTACATGTTAACAACAACTAACTACACTTTGACTTGTATCGACTTTTAAGCTATTTTGACAATTGCATTGACTTTGACATCTTTGACTTTACAAACAATTTACAACTTTGACTTTTTAATCTTGAATACAATTCTGACTCAACATATCTCTGTCCCAAACCATCGAGAATGGCGTCAGGCTAAACTAGAGGATGGTTGGGTTTCTTTATCAATCTAGGGTGTTTTGTTTTCTAGATATGGGTTTCTTGATCGATACTTCATGTTTATTACATTTTTTGCATCAATCTAAATTCTTTTGCATCGATGTCGATTCTTATTTGTCGATCTCCTCTTCCCTGTTGTTTTTCTCATCTATCTGGGTTTTTTATTTTTATTCTGTAAGAGGCTACTAGATTTGTAAAGAAGACTATTAAGTATTTCGAAGCTTCAATGTCTCGTGAAATTGATGTTTTCTCAATGTCGTGTTAGGGTTGGATATCAGTAAGAAACCATATCCTTATGTGCTTTCAAACAGAGACAATACATGTAATACATCTTCTTCTATTTTGAATATTGTTTATGGTTTGTATGTATTCGTAGTCTTTTGCTTTTATGTAACACCCGGATTTTTATGGGTACAACATTTTGGGATTCATACTCTTTTTATGAGCTTTTGGAGGTCTTCTAGTGAGTGGAATGCATTATACCATGAAAACATTTGGTGTCGGAGAATTTTGGTATAAAAGGGGTGTTTTGGGAGCAGACACAAAGTTGGGCCACTTGTCCCGCCACTTCAAGTCGTACAACTTTCTGTTCTGAAATTTTTGTACACGCGTGAATATCCCCGCGACTTAGGCCGCAGGAAGCCTCAGAAACATCTTTTAAGGCCCGATTTTTCTAGGATTTTACCCATACTTCGTTCCCTTCATTTTCTCTCGGTTTGGGGTGATTTTGGGAGGTTTAGATAACGTTATTGGGAGCATTTTTGAGCAAAACGGACCGATTAACATGAATATTGATGATCTTTGATGGGTTGTTTCAAGATCTTGAGAGGTAAGCAGATTTGGGTGTTTTGAGCTCCATTTTGGGACCTAGAGAAGATTTGTAGACATCTTTTCTCATAGATTCAAGTCTTCACCAATGGAAGCTGAATGTTTAGGTTTGAAAATTGGGTTTAACTTAACCAAGCAAGGTGAGTTCAAGTTGATTTGTGAAAACTATGTACATGTCAAAATGTGTATTTTGAAGTAGTAATGTGATTTACTTGATATTTATCAAATGTGTTAAGTATATGACGAAGTTTGCATATTTGGTAAATTTGGGGTTAATAAATATTGTAAAATGTCTATATTTCAGTTTTTAGACATTTTGATGAGTAAATCAAAATAGTGTGTTCTTTCTTTGATGTGTTTTACAAATGAAGATTTATTTGACAATAATACATTTTTGATGTATTTGGGTTCGGAAATACATATTATTGTATTGTGGGACATTTTAGAAATATAAAGGGTATAAATTTAATTGGAAACTGGTTTGTCCCACTTAATGGTGAGTTTTGAGTTAATCGTACTTTTGGAACACAAGTATACCTATTTATTGGACATTTTGCTTATATTGGCTTTATTGATTAGTCAATTGAGTTGTGAACTTTTGGCTTGGTTTTGACTTAGATGAGTCTTGTGGGACATTAGTCTGGTTTAATTTGATCTATGTCGAGCTTTTAGAGTTATGTGCAATTTTGGCATATTGATTTGAAAGATTACACGCTTTGAGTGCATCAGCCATTCATTTGGGGTCGTGAATTTTAGACTGTAATGCAATAGATCAATAGGCATAGGAGTCGGTTTGAGTGAGATGAACATTCCCATAATGTAACGTGAAATAGGCATGGGGTCACCATAGGTAATTAGATGTGGGCTCTTTGAGTCGGGAATTGGCCATTGACCAATAATTGTAATTTCCATAATGTATCGTGAAATAGACATGAGGTCTTCATGGGTAATAAGATGTGGGTTCTCTGAGTCGGGCATTAATGTAAGTTATTACATGCCCACGACACGTGTCACACAGAGATACTGCTGAGGAGTATGTAAACCTATAGGGTCGCACACATAGAATGCGTTTGTTTCTATTTGTAGAAAACCGAATTTTATGAAAATATGTGTTAAACTGTAATTATGATAATTACAGGGTGAAAACGTAATTATGATAATTACAGGGAATTATCTGTAATTATATAATTATATTTTAAAGTTTAAAAGGATAATTATATATATTATATAATTATATTTTAAAGTTTAAAAGGATAATTATATATATATATATAGGGAAAGGTTCATTTGAGAAATGGTAAATATATGAGAAATAGAGAAGTAATCTTAGCCATTCATCTGGTCAACATTTGCGGCTTTGACCGCGAAGCACCGGATAATTCCTTGCGTGGTCTATAGAAGGTAGAGGGGTAATTTCGTAAAATACACGGGATGAGTTCATATATGAATCTGTATGAATCACAAAGATTCATATATGAATCTATTAATTAGTTCAACTGATTCATATATTGTAACACCCCGAATTTCGTTTGGTCTTTTGCGATGAAGAAAAGAGGAAAAAGGGGCTGTCTGCACTGGTCTACAGGGCGCACGGGTCGTGCACCCTCCTTCAGAAAAGAACGCACGAGTCGTGCACAAGATCAGGGTCTAAGGCAGTGGGATTCGCACGGGTCGTACGCTTTCCCTTCCTTGGAAACGCACGGGTCGTGCGTTATGTCAGAGTTGATATTTTTGCAGCCTTAAATATCTTTTTGTGAGATATTTTCTTAGATCTCAAAATTTCTCAGATTTAATCTCTCTCTCTCTCTCTCTCTCTCTCTCTCTCTGGTTTCTCTCTTTTCTTCTTGGATCTTAAGAGCTTGTTTGGATTGCTAGTTTAAGTGTTACTAGCAAGGGTCGGTGTTAAAAGCTTCACCTCTTCGTCGTGATCGATATCTGGTTTTTCGGGTTTTATTCTAAAACCTACTGGTGAGTTCCTACTATCATTTTACAAACTTTATACATGTCAAAACTTATATCTTTGAAATCTGAAGATTTCTACGGTATGGATTTAAGTCCACTACATTTTGACATAACTTGAGTTTTGGGAGATTTTGGGGTTCCCGGTCAGATCTGACTAAAGTAATGGGTTCCATCTTATTTGAAGTGAACGGATGTTTTACTTGCACTTTTATGTAAGTTACTTGAGGGTAACATTTATTATATATAGAACTACATGCACATTAATTTGTGAGGTTCTGAATGTAAAGTGAAATGTAGAGCTACATGCACATTGAGTTGTGAGGTTCTGAATGTACAATGAAATGTGGAACTACATGCACATTAAGTTGTGAGGTTCTGATGGTAAAATGAAATGTGGAACTACATGCACATTAAGTTGTGAGGTTCTGATGGTAAAATGAAATGTGGAACTACATGCACATTAAGTTGTGAGGTTCTGATGGTAAAATGAAATGTAGAACTACATGCGCATTAATTTGTGAGGTTCTGAATGGAAGGTAAATTATAGAACTACATGCACATGAATGGTGAGGTTCTGGAATGAATGTTTATGATCTCATGTTATTGATTTTCATTCTTATCAGCTGTTAACTTGGAAATGCTTATTTGAAAAGATTTCCTTTGAGATACAAATGTTTATATCTCTTGAAAATTTAAAAACTGTATGTTCTCACTAGGCTTTAAGCCTAACACTTTTTCTCAAATGATGTGTATAACAAGTTTCCCTTAGCGGTGGGTTGCCATGGGTTTTGAGAGACGAGCTTGGTCTCGAGGCATTTTGAGATGACGAGTATTGTAGTTGGGCATTTGTTAAAGTCCCATTCTTTTGGTGAAATAGGGATTGTCAACTGATGTAATCTAAATAGTTATGTTTAGATTAGTTTGTTGATGAATTCTATTACCGTGCAGGTTTTGTAAAGTCTTAAGGACTGATCCCCTTTATGGGAGGTTTATATCAATACGAATGTCATGTTGCCATATTTCCAGGTTTTAATTTACTCTGAATTTTAGAGTGTTACAAGTTGGTATCAGAGCTCTGGTTTAAGCGAACTAGGCATGAATGTATGATGTCTAGACTTAGACCGAGTATGCTAAGTATTGATTCGTGAGCTTGGGTAAAACTTCTAAGATGGGTTAGTCTTAGAGTCGACGGAAAGTACGTTTATCAAGCGTTTTAGCGATGGTGACGAGAACCTTTATGTGTTATATATTCATAATCTCACTTATCTAATGTTATTATGAGGATATTGTACGTAAGAGTGCTTGATTTGCTGTTAATATGACAATTGGTAATGTGGTAGTACGCTTTCCTTCATATTTATCCTACCTCTCTCTTATCTCTTTCTCTACTCTGTGTAGCAGTTCAGTATGGTAGGTACGCGCGGTAGACCGCGTACGCGTGTTGATGGTCTAAAGGCGACAACCTCCACCGCTGGTCAGCCGGAGGGGTTGAGGTTGTTGTACGACCACCTGTTCAGCAAAGGCTAGGTGAGGGACCAGAGGTCATTCCGCGAGTAGACATGGCTTCGTCCCACCCAGTCATCAGGGATGCTAGTTCCCAGTCTGAAATGATGGCTAGCATGATGTTGGCAATGAGGGAAGAGATGGCAAAGCAGCAAGAGTTTCTGCTGAAAGTAATTGAAGATCGCGATGTAAACAATCGTAGGAGTGAAACGGTTGTGGGAATCATTGTGATTGGTTCTGGAGGCGCTGGCCCTGGGATCATAACTGAGGAGCGTGTGGTTGTTAATGCTCCGGTAAGTGGTAAGAGTTGTTCCTACAAGTCTTTTCTGGGTTGCGGACCGCCAGAATTCTCTGGTTCCGACGATCCAATCATGTGTGTGAAGTGGATTCGAGCGATCGAGCAAGATTTTGGCTCTTCCGAATGTGGAGATGATCAGAGGGTGCGGTTCGGTACCCAGTTGTTCAGGGATACGACCCTCACATGGTGGAATGTCACTCAATCCACCTTGTCTCCGGAGGTGTTGGTTCAGTTGTCTTGAGCCCAGTTTAAGAAGAAGTTGTTGGAAGAGTTCTGCAGTGAAAGGACTATGGACCGAATCGAGAGTGAGTTCCGGTCTTTGGTAAAGGGAAGCCTGACGGTGAGGGAATACACCCGTCAGTTCATGGAGAAGCTTGATCTGGTGGGGCACGCTGCCCCAACAGAGATGGATAAGATGAAGGCCTATCTGAATGGTCTACCCGCGGACATGCAATCCATGGTCCACAATTCTAAAGCCTCTAACCTCCGCGAGATGGTTGAGGAAGCCCAGTACATGGAAGAGATGTTCGCGAGAAACAAAGCTGAGAAAGCTGTGATGGTTACTGATAAGAGAAAGTGGGAGAGCAGTTCTGTACCTCCCAAGCGAACCCGACCTTTTGTCGGAAACTGCAGCTTCAGCGGTTATCAAGAAGCTAGATGGTGTCCGAAATGTCGGACCAAGCACCACGGTAACTGTAATACCACTCCTCAACCCTGCAGCAAGTGTGGGAAGTCTGACCATGTCACCCGTGACTATCCGATCAGAGGGCTTATCTGTTTCGAGTGCAAGACACCGGGGCACATGAGGAGAGATTGCCCGAAGCTTGCATCAGGTAGCGTGGCGGCAAAAAATGAGAACCCTCCTAGGGTTCTGGGTCGAGCATTTCATATGACGGTTGATGAGGCCAAGGCATCCGCTGATGTTGTATCGGGTACATTTCTTATAAACTCTGTACCTGCTCGTATTTTATTCGATACGGGTGCCGGTTTCTCTTTCGTATCTGAGTTGTTCCGTCAAAAGATTTCTATGCCCACTACTAGTCTTGAGGATGCGTTAGTGGTAGAGATAGCTGATGGTAGTCAAGTTCTGATCCGTGATGTTCTGAAGAAGTGTACTCTCAGGATCGAGGGGAGAGAATTCTCGATCGATTTACTGCCGATGTTTATCGGAGGTTTTGATGTTGTAGTTGGCATGGATTGGTTGTCAAACAATCATGCCGAGATCGTATGTTCCAGGAAATTGATTCGAATTCCCGATCCCTGTGGTGAAGTCGTTGTGATCTATGGTGAGAAGAGAAAAGGCAAAGTGGCGATAATCACAATGGCGAGGGCACGCAAGTGTCTGATAAAAGGATGTTCGTCTTTCCTAGCCTATGTGATCGATGCCAAGTTAGAGAAATCAAATCTTGTTGATGTGAAGATTGTGCGTGAGTTTCCAGATGTCTTTCCTGACGACTTGCCCGATTTACCACCCGATCGGCAAGTGGAGTTTCGGATTGACCTTGTGCCTGGAGCAGCACCAATTGCTAAAGCTCCTTACTGTTTAGCGCCATCAGAGATGCAAGAGATGATGGCACAGCTTCAAGAGCTATTGGAGAAAGGCTTTATAAGACCGAGTTCGTCACCTTGGGGAGCTCCGGTCTTGTTTGTCAAGAAGAAAGATGGCACGCTGAGAATGTGCATCGATTATCGTGAGTTGAACAAAGCTACAGTGAGGAACAGGTATCCGCTTCCGAGAATAGACGACTTGTTCGATCAACTTCAAGGAGCGGGTTGTTTTTCCAAAATCGACTTACGTTCGGGCTATCACCAGGTGAAGGTTAGAGAAGAAGACGTTCCGAAGACGGCTTTCAGAACGCGTTATGGCCATTACGAGTTTCTCATGATGCCTTTTGGCCTAACGAATGCACCGGCGGTATTTATGGACTTGATGAATAGAGTATGCCGACCATTTCTCGACAAATCGGTCATTGTATTCATTGATGACATACTCGTGTACTCCAAGAGCGAGTCAGAACACGAGCAACATCTACGCGAGGTTCTGGAAGTGTTGAGAAAAGAAATATTGTACGCCAAGTTTTCCAAGTGTGACTTTTGGCTTGATGAGGTACAATTTCTGGGTCACGTTGTCACTCGAGACGGAGTGAAAGTAGACCCCTCCAAGATTGAAGCCATGATGAATTGGGAGCCTCCCAAGAGTCCGTCTGAGATCCGAAGTTTCTTGGGTCTGGCGGGATACTACCGGAAATTCATCCAAGACTTTTCGAAAATCGCTTCTTCCTTGACGACTTTGAGTCGGAAGAATGTGAAGTTTGAATGGACCGAAACACAAGAGAAGGCGTTCTGAATCCTTCAAAAGAAGTTGTTTGAATCTCCGATCTTGTCGTTACCTGAAGGGTCAGAAGATTTCGTAGTCTATAGCGACGCTTCGAAAATGGGGTTGGGTTGTGTGTTGATGCAAAGAGGCAAGGTAATCGCTTACGCCTCGAGGCAGCTTAAGATACACGAGAAGAATTATCCTACCCATGATCTGGAGTTGGCAGTGGTGGTGTTTGCCTTAAAGCTTTGGCGACACTACCTCTACGGTATGAAATGTACTTTATACACAGATCATAAGAGTCTGAAGTATGTCTTTGACCAGAAAGAGTTGAATATGAGGCAAATGCGGTGGCTCTAATTGCTTAAAGATTACGATTGTGAGTTGCTTTACCATCCCGGTAAGGCAAACGTGGTGGCCGATGCGTTAAGTCAGAAAGACTATAGCGGAAGTATACGGGCTACATATTCGAGAATCGAGCTAGTGTCTAGCCTTGTTGAAAAGATCAAGGCATCGCAGGTTGAAGCATTGTTAGAAGAAAATCTCAAAGAGGAAGTCATGACGAAGCAGCGTTTTCTCTTAACGGAAGATAGCCGTGGAGTGAAACTGTTCAGCGGTCGTGTGTGGGTGCCCAAGATTGGGGGTAACCGTGATCTGTTGCTTGAGGATGCACACAAGTCCAAGTATTCCATTCATCCGGGGAGTACAAAGATGTACAGGGACTTGAGGTTGCACTATTGGTGGCCAGTAATGAAACTTAATGTGGCGCGTTACGTGGAGCGTTGTGTGACGTGTTCGCAAGTTAAGGCCGAACATCAACGACCGTATGGGAGTCTTCAATCTTTAGAGATTCCCGAGTGGAAGTGGGAGCATATCACCATGGACTTCGTGACGAAGTTGCCTAAAACTCTTCGAGGTCACGATACCATTTGGGTGATAGTTGATAGATTGACAAAGAGCGCTCACTTCTTGGCTATGCGCGAGACTCTACCGATGGATAAGTTAGCAAAACTCTATATCGATGAAGTGGTCTCGAGGCATGGAATACCATTGTCGATCGTATCGGATCGCGACAGTTGGTTCACTTCGAACTTTTGGGATGGGTTTCAGAAAGAGCTTGGTACATGAGTTAAGTTGAGTACGGCTTACCATCCGCAAACCGACGGACAAAGCGAGAGAACGATCCAAACCTTGGAAGACATGTTGAGGTCTTGTGTCATCGATTTCGGGGGTAGTTGGGACTCTCACCTGCCTTTGGTGGAGTTTGCTTACAACAATAGCTACCACTCGAGTATTGGAATGGCACCTTTTGAGGCATTGTATGGGCGAAAGTGTCGGACTCCCGTGTGCTAGCTTGAAGCGGGAGAAAAGCAGTTCGCCGGACCTGAAACCGTGCATGAGACTGCCGGTAAGATCAAATGCATTCGTGAAAGAATGAAAACGGCTCAGGATCGGCAGAAAAGCTATGCCGATAAGAAGAGACGACCGATAGAGTTCCAAGTGGGCGACCGCGTGATGCTTAAGGTGTCGCCATGGAAGGGTATTATACGGTTCGGAAAACGTGGGAAGCTGAGTACCCGTTTCCTCGAACCTTTCAAAGTACTTAAAAGGGTGGGTTTGCAAGCCTACCAGTTGGAACTGCCACCGGAGTTGAGCAGAATCCACAATACGTTTCATGTTTGTTACCTTGGGAAGTGTCTAGCGGTAGAAGACAGCGTCATTCCCATCTCAGAGTTAAGAGTGGACGAAGGTAACCGTTGTGTGGAAGAACCCGATGCCATCTTAGAGAGAAAGTCTGAGAAGTTGCGTCACAAAGAGGTCACTTTGGTCAAGGTGCAGTGGAAGCATCACCAGGGAGCAAATGTGACGTGGGAAGCTGAAGAGGATATGAAGCGAAGATATCCTCAGCTTTTTGTATAGTTGGATTTCGGGGAAGAAATCATTCCCAAGTTGGGGAGGATTGTAACACCGCGAATTTCGTTTGGTCTTTTGCGATGAAGAAATGAGGAAAAAGGGGTTGTCTACACTGGTCTACAGGGCGCATGGGTCGTGTGCCCTCCTTCAGAAAATAACGCACGGGTCGTGCGCAAGATCAGGGTCGAAGGCAGTGGGATTCGCACGGGTCGTGCGCTTTCCCTTCCTTGAAAACGCACGGGTCGTGCGTTATGTCAGAGTTGATATTTTTGCAGCCTTAAATATCTTTTTGTGAGATATTTTCTTAGATCTCAAAATTTCTCAGATTTAATCTCTCTCTCTCTCTCTCTCTCTCTCTCTCTCTCTCTGGTTTCTCTCTTTTCTTCTTGGATCTTAAGAGCTTGTTTGGATTGCTAGTTTAAGTGTTACTAGCAAGGGTCGGTGTTAAAAGCTTCACCTCTTCGTCGTGATCGATATCTGGTTTTTCGGGTTTTATTCTAAAACCTACTGGTGAGTTCCTACTATCATTTTACAAACTTTATACATGTCAAAACTTATATCTTTGAAATCTGAAGATTTCTACGGTATGGATTTAAGTCCACTACATTTTGACATAACTTGAGTTTTGGGAGATTTTGGGGTTCCCGGTCAGATCTGACTAAAGTAATGGGTTCCATCTTATTTGAAGTGAACGGATGTTTTACTTGCACTTTTATGTAAGTTACTTGAGGGTAACATTTATTATATATAGAACTACATGCACATTAATTTGTGAGGTTCTGAATGTAAAGTGAAATGTAGAGCTACATGCACATTGAGTTGTGAGGTTCTGAATGTACAATGAAATGTGGAACTACATGCACATTAAGTTGTGAGGTTCTGATGGTAAAATGAAATGTGGAACTACATGCACATTAAGTTGTGAGGTTCTGATGGTAAAATGAAATGTGGAACTACATGCACATTAAGTTGTGAGGTTCTGATGGTAAAATGAAATGTAGAACTACATGCGCATTAATTTGTGAGGTTCTGAATGGAAGGTAAATTATAGAACTACATGCACATGAATGGTGAGGTTCTGGAATGAATGTTTATGATCTCATGTTATTGATTTTCATTCTTATCAGCTGTTAACTTGGAAATGCTTATTTGAAAAGATTTCCTTTGAGATACAAATGTTTATATCTCTTGAAAATTTAAAAACTGTATGTTCTCACTAGGCTTTAAGCCTAACACTTTTTCTCAAATGATGTGTATAACAAGTTTCCCTTAGCGGTGGGTTGCCATGGGTTTTGAGAGACGAGCTTGGTCTCGAGGCATTTTGAGATGACGAGTATTGTAGTTGGGCATTTGTTAAAGTCCCATTCTTTTGGTGAAATAGGGATTGTCAACTGATGTAATCTAAATAGTTATGTTTAGATTAGTTTGTTGATGAATTCTATTACCGTGCAGGTTTTGTAAAGTCTTAAGGACTGATCCCCTTTATGGGAGGTTTATATCAATACGAATGTCATGTTGCCATATTTCCAGGTTTTAATTTACTCTGAATTTTAGAGTGTTACATATATGAATCTTTGTGATTCATACAGATTCATATATGAATCAGTTAATTGGTTTATATATGAATCACAAAGGTTCATATATGAATCCGTTAAAAGAGTTCAGATATGAATTGCACTGGTTCATATATGAACATATAGTTCATATGTGAATTATACAGGTTCATATATGAACACAACCCGTGTATTTTGTAAAAGTTACGAAAGTGTCCTTCCATTTTTGGAAGAGCCGCAACTTTTGACCAGTCAAAGCCGCAACTTTTGACCAGTTAAATCCGATCTTGACCTTGTGAATTGCTAGGATTACTTCTCTATTTCTCATATATTTACCATTTCTCAAATGAACCTAAGACTATATATATATATATATATATATATATATATATATATATATATATATAGATAGATATATATTTGAATTTGAATTTGAATATTACAGATAATTACTAAACCTTATTTAATCCTTAATTGAATTATAGTCTAACTATAATTCTTCTGGTATAAATAAGGGGTTTGGCTAAACCATTTGAGGGACGATTGAAAGTAGATTTAGCCTTTCAGAGAAATACAGAAAAGAAACCTTTTCTTTTCTGTAAAACACATATAACTTTAGGGTTCTTGGGCTAGCACCCGGTCGAGATGGAAAACGTGTTTGTGTGTGGACTATCGATAGAGGAAACCTACTTTAGTTTCTTGGTGCTTCAGTTTTAATCCCGTTAGATCTTGAAAGGTACATATTCTAAACCCCCTATGTCGTGGTTTATTTTAATTAAATGCATCATTGGATCCGATTGGGTTTTAAGTTTATTCAGATAAGTTTTTCCATAATTGTTGTAACCAAAATTATTTAATTTTCCGCTGCGTTTTATCGGTTACAAATTTCATTAAAACCCTTTAGTGGTATCAGAGCCACTTTGATGTCATTTAATTAAAAAAAAGGGAATTGCAATTTTATATGGCAAATTTTAATCTAACTGGAACCGAATTTAATTGGACCCAAAGTATCCTTTTAGACTCATTTTCTTTGGATCCATTTTCCTTGAAAAAGGAGTCATGGTTAAATAGAAGGCTTAAGGGTTTTTGAACCCTATTTTCATCGCCGCCGCCTCCAAAGGGCTCAACCATAGATCGTCGTCAACTATGGTTGTCGACTTTTATATTAGCAATCGATTGTCTATTCTCCCGGATGGTTGTTTTCTCCATTTCAAAACCCTAATCGATCTCCAAAACAAAAGCCACCACCGGCTCCTTTGTCGTTGGTCATCGTCGGCCGACTGCAGCTTATGCCGCCGACTGTTGTTCCTCGCTGTTGGACTATTGCCCTAAATGGCCGATCGAACTTCATCACGGGACTGGTTCTTGCCTCGTTTTTTTCCCCATTACACGCCATCGACAGCTGGTTAAGGCTGTTTCGCCACCGGAGATCACAGGCTATCGCCGGTTTCTACGGTTGTTGATGCCAAGGTTGACCGTCTGTTTTATCTTTGGTGATCATGTTACTTTTGATAATGCCACCGTCACCATGAACCACGACCATGGTCGTGGGTTTCTCGATAAACATCGTTTGTTAAGTAACTGGTGGTTGCTTTATGAACCACGTGGTTGATTTCTTGCAAATTGGAAGTTTTTCGGTTGGGTTCAACGGCTGCTGCCGTTTTCTGGTTGGGTCCAACGGTTGCTGCCGTTTTCTTGTTTCACCACACCGCCACTCCAAGCGGGTGGAGTTTGGTTTTCCTTTTGTTTTCAAAATTTCGATGCTAGCCATCGACCCAAACAAACGGTCTATGGTCAAATCCTTGTTGTTGAATGATTGGGTTCGTGCTAATAGTGGAACAGTGGTAGGACTAGGGCTATGGACCAAAGTTTCCATCACCGGCTGCTGCCATTGTTCATTGAACCACAACTAAAGGGTTGTTGATCGTCGGTTTCTTTCTTCCCCTCACCATGGATATTGCGTGATCCATGGTCAAGCTATCAGTCAGACTACTTTGTTGTTGTTGCCACATGATAGGATCACGGCCTAGGACCATTTGGTTCATCGGCCTAATCCACGACATAAATCGTCGATTTTGTTTCGATTAGTTTGTCCCCAAAATTCAACAGTTTCGTGACCAAAAGTGTTGGGTTGTAAGTCATGGACTAAAAGTTTTAGTCAATGGGTTGTCATATTCCGTTTTTTTAGCTATAACTGGTGATCCAACTTTTATTTATATTTCAACTAAAGGGCTAACCCAACCCAAATTTATCTATTTTAGTTTTTGGGTCGAAGCCCCGTTTGGGTGTTGGGTCCGGGTTAGTAGTTCCAAGTATTGTCTTTGGGCTTTCACCCTGGTTTCTCGTGTTGGGTATGTGCCCTAGACGACTTGATCGTAGGATGGGCCAAGGCCCGTTTTATTGGGTCTAACTCTCTTTTGGGTTTGGTTTGTTAACCAACAATTAAATTAGGTCAATAATTTTAAATTTGCCATATAATAATTTGTTCCAATTAACTTGGCCCTTTTAATTATGTTAATTAAATTTTGGCCAATTTTGTATTTATTTTATGTTTAGAATAAATGTATAAGATATGGTTTGCCCCAAAGACCCGTGGTTGATTTATATTTATCTTTTGGAAAATTAAAATGTATTAATTGCATGGGATGTAATTTTAATTTTCTAGATAGGTTCAAATGTAAAATAGATTAGGATATGCTATCTTTCTATTTTATAATCATCTGAAGACGGAGTTTTCAAAATAACAAAACGGAGTCCTTGGAGTTCACCAAGATGGTGAGGCCAGTGGGAGCTTGAAGATGTCCTTAGAATAGACTGTGATTGTTGTGTTGACTCACAACACCACATTAGGGGTAAATCCATATATTATTGTTGTGATTGTTTATTTTGTGCTTGCTTTTATTTATTGCTTTATTATTTTTATAATAATTGCAAACGTTTTAAAATAAAATCAAACGCAAAACAAATTTTAAATCGATAAATAAAATATGATATTTTAAAATTGATATGTTTATCAAAATCAAACCGATTTAATAAGATAAACTTTTAAAACAATATTTTAGAAATAAAATCAAACGTTTTAAAAGGAATTATAATGTTTTCTAAAATTAAACCTTTTCAAAATGTAAACGTAACGCCACCCGTTTAAGGTACTTGTCGAGCATACAGGATTCCGGTGTGGTCAGTGCTTAGCCAATCATGCCGGTTGAATGTAGTGTAAGATAAGGAGTCAAATGAATGAGATTTAAGTGGACATTTGCTTGGCCATTCACTTAAATAGTCGTATTTTGGACGACTGATCCCAGTAAACCCTAAAGTCTAGTATTTAGGTGGGATCATGATACCTTAGTATGGTTTATTTACTTGAGAATATCATAGACAGTTGCTTGGCCATTTATGAGTATTTTCAAGGCGTTGAAGTGGGATTAAACGTGCCAATTTCAATATATGATATATTGAATATGATCCCACGATATCTAAGAGTTATGTTGAACATAATTGGATGATGCCTACCTAGATAGCCTAATTCCATAGACAGTTGCTTGGCCATTTATGGAAGTAGGTGAAATATGGATCTTAGTTCAAATCAAATGATTTTGAAAGGTTAATCCATTTATTTGAGATATTAAAGTTACTAAAATTAAATCATGTTTTTTTGTAGATGTCTACCTTAGATTCAAACTCAAACAACATATCCCAATTCACACTACGGTCAATCCTAGATAAGGAAAAATTGGACGGAACGAACTTCATCGAATGGTTTCGCTTCCTAAGGGCAGTACTTAGGCATGAAAAGAAGTTCTACGTTCTTGAAAACCCCCCTCCAAATGCTCCTGTCAGCAATGCTCCAACTGAAGTAAGAACTGCTTATGATAAGTACCAAGATGACTCTCTGATTGTTGGTTGCCTAATGTTAGCCACCATGACTCCCGAATTATTACGGGATCATGAAAACATGACTGCTTGGGATATGATATCTTCACTGAAGTATATGTTTCGGTTACAAATAAAACAGGAGAGATTTGATTCAATTAAAGCATTGTGTGCTTGCAAAATGACTGAGCGTTCGTCAGTTAGTACCCATATTTTGAAAATGAAAGGGTACTTTGACCAACTGACTCGTCTTGGTTCCCCACTGGGTCAAGAGATGGAAATCGATATGGTTCTCAACTCCCTACCCATAACATATAAGCAGTTCATTAAGGACTATAATATGAAAGGTTTGAATAAAACTCTCATAAAGCTTTACAGCTTACTTAAAACTACTGAGAGAGACATGAAATCCAAGTTGGGTTCAACCAAACCAAAACAGGCTTTGATGATCAAACCTGACAGTGGGATAATAAAAAAAAGGGAGATAACCAAGGGTAAAACACATGTTGGAAGCTCCAACATAGATAAGGGCAGAGAAGAAATTCTTGAGGTTGCAGTATGGTATAATTATTTTCACCATGGGCACCAAATGAGAACTTGTCCAGCCCGATTGGCAGAAATCAAGAAGCATAAGGCTAACAGAGTCGGACCTTCAGGTATGTTTACCAATTTGATTTAATTCACTTATGACTAAGTGTTACATATTGAGTATGATACTCATATTAGTACTACTTTCAGGAAACAAGAAGTGAAGATAATATGAAACCAGACCAAATGGAGCTAAGCTAGCTAAGGGACATATGATATGAACTTTCCAGATAGTCTTACATTAACACTTAGCAAGTGTCTTTATGTACCTAGTGCTACTAGGAATTTAGTTTCATTTTCTCAATTACAACGAACCGAATTTATGTTTTAGAAATAAATTTTCGTTTTATCTTAATAAATGTTTTATGAAATTAATAGTTGTAATTATAAATCATTATAACGAATTAAGCGGGGCTTAAAACTGATCTATTTGTGACATTTAAACAAAAAGCACATAGCCAAACTCCAGGAGGACGGAGAGTTGGAATCATATGATGATTCATATGATATATGTGTATCTTATTAGTCAAGATGACAAAAGAGCCTTCAAAGGGTAAACCTTTAAGGGACACAAGAACTATTAGGGGTTGACCATACTGATGTATGTGAGACTTATAGTTATGTCACAAGATACGGTCATCACTACTTCATTATATCCTACTGATGACTTCAGTAGACATAGGTATGTTTGCCTAATAGAAAAAATATAAAAGCTTTGAAATTTTTCAAAGAGTTTTAGAATGAAGTAGTGAGTATACTTGGCAAAGGATAAAGATGCTTAGGTTAGATCGATGTCATGAATATCTAAGCCAATAGATCATCCTAGAGATTTTGGGATTGTATCCTAGTAGACTCCTCACGGAACACTGCATCACGACGGTGTATCCAATAAGAGAAATAGAACCCTGTTGAACATGTTTCACTCTATGATGAGTCTCATCACTCTGCCTAAATGTTTCTAGGGTTATACCATAAAACAGTTGCACAAATACTAGTTTATGTATCAACCAACAAAGACCAATAAAACTCGCTCTCTTAATATAAACCAGGAAGATCCCAAAGTTATCATATTTGAGAATGTGGGGTTAAAATGCCTAAACTAAGCATAAAGCTTTTGGAAAACATGATTCAAAGGTCTGAAAAGTACATCTTTATGTGATATCCAATTGGATATTATTTCAACAGTTCTAGCGAGAACAAAAGTTTTGTTAACGCACCCTGGTGAGTTCTTAAGAAAAGATTTTATGTCAAGAATCACAAATGGGGACACAGTAGATCTTGAAGGAATTCAAGAACCACAAAGATGGGACGAATGGTTGACACTGACATTCAACAAGATGTTGAGCTTTAACAAGTTGTTGAAAATAATAAACGAGATACAAAATAATCTGAAGAACGAATTACTGATAAATGGCAAGATGCCATGAAGACTGATGTCAAAAGCTCATTCCTTTAAAGGAATTTTGAGCGAGGACGTATACAAGGCTTTAAAACATCAAACCTAAAAGTGCAAGTTGCAAAAGTCCATTTATGGACTAGAACAATCATCTCGTAATTGAAATCTTGTATACAAGAAGGTCAATGGGAGCATAACATTATTCTAGATCCTATACGACGTCCCAATGCTTGAAGGTGTAAAATCATGGATTAAGATAGTACTTCGCGATGAAGGATCTAGAAGAGACAAAGTCCTTGGTATAAAGATCTCCCGTAGAAGATCAAAATGCTTAAATAGATTAAGCAAAAGTACATACATTGACAAGATCTTGAAACACTTCAAGATGAAGGGTTCCAAGAAAGGAAACTTGCCAATAGAACATAGTGTACATCTGAGTAGAACTCAGAGTCCTAGCACTAAAGAGGACATGAACCGTATAAAGGGTATTCCCTGTGTTTTCAGCCAATTGTTCAAACATGTACGCCATGTTAATGTACTAAGACCGGATGTCTCGTATACTCTGTGTATGACGAGTAAATATTAGTCAAACCAAGTGATGCTCACTGTATAACAATGTAGAACATTCTGAGGCATCTAAGGATAACTAAAGATATGTTCTCACTGTACAACGGTTAGGAAAGAGATCTATGTGTTTAAGGATGCATAGATGCTAGTTTCCAAACCAACCGTAATGACTTAAATTGTAATAGGGATATATGTATTGAACGGATGTACTATGAGTTATAAGAGCTTACATACAAATCTACTTGTCAAGCCTATGTCTCAAAACAAACATGATGTTCATGTTATAGGCTTAAGGATTTTTGTATTGAATAATAATTTTAGTAAACTTTAAACTTTCTGGAACATTAAAACAGTTATGTTTTTATCTGATATAGCATACTGGGTATGAGTATATACATTAAACATTTCTGTGTTCTTTATTAGCATGTTTAAGTATCCTTAAATAAATATGATGATCATATTATTTAGAACTGTCCTTGATCACTTATTACTAGGGGACTAGTAATAAATCAAGATCATTGTGAAGTCTGGTCATAGTCCAAGTTGGAAGTGCACTAGGTGCAACCTGAGTCACATGCACTTGTCGGAGCACAAGGCATTGGACAAGACCCACGGTCAAGATCACCTCATAGATCGGCGTCACAAGGTGAGTCTTGAAATAGTACAACACTATTTATCCTCAGACCTGAGATGTGCATTGGGATCTAATGCACAAGGAGTGTTATACTTTGATATAATCTAACGTTACCCTTGATCGGGTAATCATAAGGGTTATGTTAAGTATAACATGAATTGTGTAGTTAGTCGTGTACATTCAATATGGGATTTGTGTAACACCCTAAAAATAGGGATAACAAAAATCCGAAAAACGGACATAAGGTATACTAAAATTGCCATAGCAAGAGCCTCCCAAAAAGGGGAAATATACAATTAACCTGTTTAATCACAATTCTGTAATTTAATGGATAAATAAACAACAACCGACTAATCTAATTTCTACATCTAGAAAAGAGATTACAAAAAGTGGTGTCATCTATAAACCCAAAACTTCCAACAATAGTGCAAGTGCCAAAATCCCCAAGCTCTTGCTTAAAGCATCTAAACTTGCCTAGGAGCCGCGCCGCTAACACCTGAGATACACATCGACACCAAACAAGTGTTAGGCCAAAAAGCCTAGTGAGTTGAACAATAATAAGCATGCATGAACAGTTACAATTCTTATCAGCAGTTAACCAGTGTTCAATATATGTGGAGTTATTAGGGGAGACCCAAAGCACCAATCAATTCCACTCCAAAGAGTCGATGCACCTTGATTCCCTTAACAAGGAACACCCCAAAGGCCCGGCACACCAGGAGATTAGACCGTAAAGGAAACTTTCCGAGTGGCGGAGGTCTAGGCACATACCATTTCGGTGGCGCCCCAAGACTACATCCTCCTAGTGAACTTGCCTTGGTTCGTCCATCATAATGCATATAGGAGGTCCTTAGGTATATTTCAACCCAACATATTTCCATACCGACTATGGGTATAATGTTACCATCCTATCCTCATGAAGTCCAACAAAAGTCCCAAATGACAATTATATTCATCATGCATATAAATATGTCACCAAAGTGGTATTCCAACGAGAACCTTCATAACACCCATACATGCATACATTTAACATATCGAGGTATCCACATTATGTATCCATGAGAAAAGCCCCAAATAATGGTACATATAACATATTTTATGGCATATCATCAATATCCATATCTCTAACTATTTCCACAAAGAAAACCCAAATACTTGAACACATAGAGATAAGATAATAACAAATAAGAGTATATGATGTGTATCTAGTTTTGACAAAGGTTAGTAAACTCACAATCTAGGTTTTTGGACCAAAACCTAGAAAATATGGAAACCCTAGAAGTTGGAGGAGATGAAACTTGAAGGTGAGAATTGAGAATCTTGAAGAACACTTCAATGGGAGCACTTGGATGAAGCTTTGATGATCACTTAATGCTCCCAACAACCCAAAACCCTAGCAATAAATGTGTATGTGTTTGGAAGGCTCAAAAATCGCCCAAAGAGAAGCTCTTCCGTTTTTTGAATGTGAAAATGTGACAAATGAGGGTTGAGAAGGGTTTAAGTCCAAGAGGACTGTCCCCCGCGGGCGACAATGCCCCGGCGACAATGCCCGTGGGCATTGTCGCGTGTCACAATCACGAACACCCCCGAGGCTCGGTACATCCCTCGCGACATTGACACGACGACATTGACCGTGTCATAGTCGCGTGTCATTGTCGCCGCACACACGCCCCCTTCGGTACACTCCCCACGACCTTGACACGGCGACAATGACCATGTCATAGTCGCCTGTCATTGTCGCGCCACACCCCAAACGTCCCAAATTTTGACCTGAATCGATAACTAACGCGAGATTTGAACAATTAAGGATGGTAAGTCAGATTTTACGTCATTTCAACATATCAATTATCATAAAACGCATACAAAGGCTCATATACTCACATAGGTACATTTAATGCATTTAAAGGAATAAATACTTACCTTGAGAATTTCCGGGTGTTACAATCCACCCCACCTAAATAGGGATTTCGTCCCCGAAATCTTACTCTAGATTAAAAAGTGAGGATAACGCTTCTTCATATCATCTTCGGACTCCCAAGTAATGTTAGCACCCCGATGATGCTTCCATTGAACTTTAACCATGACCACGTCTTTATGCCTCAACTTCTTTACTTTCGATTCCAAAATCGACTCCGGTTCTTCCACAAAAAGATTTCCATTGTCCACCCGAATTTCCGACAAAGGAATCACACTTTCATCTTCGGCTAGGCACTTCCTAAGGTAACACACGTGGAACGTAGGATGTATCCCATCCATTTTCGGCGGTAAATCCAACCGGTAGGCTTGCAAACCAATCTTCTCCAAAATAACGAATGGTCCAAGGAAACGAGGACTAAGCTTCCCACGCTTCCCGAAACGTATGATCCCCTTCCACGAAGACACCTTCAACATGACCCGGTCACCCACTTGAAACTCAACCGGTCTTCTCTTCTTGTCTGCATAGCTCTTTTGTCGGTCTTGTGCCGCCTTTAGTCTTTCTCGAATTTCTTTCACCTTGTCAGCCATCTCTTGCACTATTTTCGGCCCGACGAATTGCTTTTCGCCCGCTTCTAGCCAACAAACTGGGGTCCTACACTTCCTTCCATACAAAGCCTCGAACGGTGCCATTCCGATACTGGAATGGTAACTATTGTTGTACGCGAACTCTACCGAAGGTAGGTGTGAGTCCCAACTTCCCCCGAAGTCTATTACACACGATCTCAACATATCTTCTAGTGTCTGGATCGTCCTCTCGCTTTGACCATCCGTTTGAGGATGATAGGCCGTGCTCAGATTCAGTCTAGTGCCCAACTCCTTTTGCAAGCTAGTCCAAAAGTTCAAAGTGAAATGACTATCCTGATCCGATACTACAGATTGCAGAACTCCGTGCCTTGACACCACCTCATCGATGTACAACTTAGCCAACTTATCTATCGGCAAGGTCTCCTGCATCACAAGAAAATGCGCTCTCTTGGTCAACCGATCCACGATCACCCAAATTGTATCATGACCACGTAAGGTCTTTGGTAGCTTCGTCACAAAATCCATGGTGATGTTGTCCCACTTCCACTCGGGAATGGGCAACGGCTGCAAACTTCCATACGGTCTTTGATGCTCCGCTTTGACTTGAAGGCATGTGACACACTTTTCCACATAGCTAGCCACATCCAGCTTCATCACCGGCCACCAATAATTCAACTTTAAGTCTCTATACATCTTGGTGCTACCGGGATGTATAGAATATTTCGACTTATGTGCTTCCTCGAGAAGTAAGTCATGATTTCCCCCAATCTTTGGCAACCAAATTCACCCTTGGAAGAGTTTGAGTCCACGACCATCTTCTGTTAAGTGTTCCTTTTGCTTGGACATAACCTCGGCCTTGAGGTTCTCTTCTTTAAGTGCTTCTGCTTGGCTCGTTCTTATACTCTCCAACAAACTCGACACCACATCGATTCTGGTAAGGGATATTTTGACACCTCCATCATGACTCCTTCGACTCAACGCATCTGTTACCACGTTGGCCTTACCGGGATGATAGAGTAAATCGCAATCTTAATCCTTCAAAAGCTCTAGCCATCTCCTTTGTCGCATGTTGAGTTCCTTTTGGTCGAAGATGTACTTGAGACTCTTGTGATCCATGAAAAGAGTACACTTGGTCCCATATAAGTAGTGTCGCCACAACTTCAACGCGAAAACTACCACCGCCAACTCCAAATCATGAGTCGGATAGTTCTTCTCATGATCCTTTAATTGTCGCGACGCGTAGGCTATTACTTTCCCCCTTTGCATTAGGACACACCCAAGCCCCATCTTGGAAGCGTCACTAAACACAACAAAATTCTCCGATCCTTCGGGTAGGGATAAGATCGAAGCTTCGCACAACTTCCTCTTGAGCGTCTGAAAGGCTTGCTCTTGTGCATCGGTCCAAAGAAACTTGACGTTCTTCCTTGTAAGAGAAGTGAGCGGTGTAGCTATCTTGGAGAAGTCTTGAATGAAACGTCGGTAGTAACCCGCTAAACCCAAGAAGCTTCGGATCTCCGTCGGACTTGTTGGAGGTTCCCAACTCATCATTGCCTCGATCTTTTCCGGATCCACTTTTACCTCGTCCTTTGATACCACATGCCCCAAGAATTGCACCTCTTGGAGCCAGAATTCGCACTTCGAGAATTTCGCGAACATCTTCTCCCTCCTTAAAACTTCTAATACTTCCCGTAAGTGTTTTCCATGCTCGGACTCATCCCTTGAATATATTAAAATATCGTCGATGAAGACGATCACGGATTTATCCAAGAATGGGCGACACATGGTTCATCAGATCCATGAATATGGCCGGAGCGTTGGTTAGACCGAAAGGCATCACCAAAAACTCGTAATGGTCGTATCGCGTTCGGAAAGCCGTCTTCGGAATGTCTTCTTTCTTCACTCTCACTTGATGATATCCGGACCGAAGGTCAATCTTCGAGAAACATCCCGCGCCTTGAAGTTGATCAAAAAGGTCGTCGATGCGAGGTAAGGGATACTTGTTCTTCACCGTGACTTTGTTTAACTCTCGATAATCTATGCACATCCGCATAGATCCATCCTTCTTCTTCACGAATAGTACCGGTGCTCCCCAAGGAGATGAACTTGGTCGAATGAAGCCCTTCTCCAACAACTCTTGAATTTGCGTTATCATCTCTTTCATTTCTGTCGGTGCCAACCGATACGGAGCACGATGTATCGTATCCGCTCCCAGTGTGAGGTCAATCTGAAACTCCACTTGCCGTTCCGGCGGTAATCCGGGTAGGTCCTCCGCAAAGACGTCCGAATAATCTTGCACCACCTCCACATCTTCCACCGACTTCTTTTCTTTCTTTGCGTCTATGACGTAGGCCAAGTACGAAGGGTAACCCTTCGCTAGAAACTTGCGAGCCTTAAGAGATGAGATAATAGGATTATTCCTCTTTCCTTTCTCCCCATAAATGGTAGCCACACCATTTTCCGGCAATGGTACTTGGATCATCTTTTTGGAACAAAAGATGTCCGCCCTATGCCTTACTAACCAATCCATACCTATGACTACATCAAATCCTCCTATAGCCATAGGTAATAAATCCACTTCAAAAGAATTCCCATCAATTTCTAAAGTGCAATCACAAAAACGGTCTCGAATGATTACTTGATCCCCATTCGCTATTTCTACTACTAACGCATCGGGAAGGACATTAATAGGAATAGTGAATCGCTTACAGAAGGTATCCAACAAAAAGAACACGTAGCACCTGAATCAAACAAAACATGAGCTGGCAAGGAGTTTACTGGGAACGTACCCGAAACGACATCCGCAGTCTCCTTTGCCTCCTCAATAGTCATCAGGAAAGCTCGACTCGGTGCCCTTGGTGGTTGCTCGACTCTAACCATCGAACCCACAGAATTTCCCCCATTTCCTCCAACTAGCTTTGGGCAAAATCTTTTCATATGCCCTGGTTCTCCGCACTCATAACATACCGATCCCTGGATGGAACATTCTCGAGTCGTATGGTTCTTCTTACCACACTTAGCGCACCTGGTTGGACCGGAGTAAGTTCTTGCAGTACATGGCCCCGAGTACTTTCACCTGCACTTGGAACACCACCGTTCCTCACGACGTTGATCACCCGCTTTCCCACTAACAAAGGGTCTCGACTGACGAACGGGCCCAGATGGCCCCTCCCACTTCCGTTTCTCACCAACAAGTTTCTTCTCATCTCTTTCGGCATCAATGTCGTCCTCAACGAGTAAGAACTCCTCGATAACCTCTTGCAGAGTCGAACACTTGGCATTCCTTACCGCCGTTCGCATCTCGGCCGATAACCCTTGATGATAGACCTTAATCTTTGACCTTTCATCGGGGACCAGATGTCCCACCAAGTTTAGTTTCTCCAAGAAGAGTTTGGAGTAGCCAACAACAGACAGATTCCCTTTCTTCAGATCTCGGAACTCCCGCTCCAACTTGTCCATCGAACGCTCGCTACAATACTTGTCCATAATCTTTTCCTTGAACACCGGCCAAGTTAACTTAGCCATAACTTCAGGAGTGAGGACTGATCGAGTGAGATTCCACCAAATCAAAGCCTCTCCCCGAAGTAGTTGAGAAGCAAACTTGACCCGTTGAGAGGGATCACACTCACTTGACTCAAAGGCCATCTCTACCTCTTTGAGCCAGTACATGCAAGCAACCGAGTTGTCTGAACCCGCAAACTCCTTAGGGTGGCACCCCAGAAACGCTTTGTAAGTGCACCCCTTAGTCTTCGTCCAAATCCCTTCAGCGGATGGTTTCTCAACCGTTACCACATTTGGTCCACCCGACCCCACAATAATGCTTTCAGCCATCGTCTCCGGTTGTCGGTGGCTAGCGTCTCGATCCTCTAGGAGTTTCATGAAAAACTCTTGTTGTTGGGTCATGGCCGAAGTCATGGCCAACTGTTGTTGAGCCAAGGCCGCATTCATGGCCAACATCATGCTATCCCAAAGTCGGGTCTCCATGGTAACTTCCTCTATGATGGCGTTACCTGTATTGAGGTTCCGGCGTGGAATATGCTCGGGCCCTCCTCCTAATATTCTGGGTATAGGAATGTCATCGGAGGTTGCCCCCACCGGGGGTCGTACTGCTACAGATTCCACTTCTGGTTGCCCCTCTGGCATGTCCGGAAGTCTACTTCGAGTGTTTACCATTAAATATGTCATGCGCGAACGAGAAATAGATTGACAAAAGACTAAGCGAGTTGAACTCATTGTACGTACTACTACCTTCATCAATTATCATAATAATAGTAAACCAAGCATGCTTACGTAACAATGCATTCATAATAGCAGTAGCTAAGTGAAATTATGAACGAACCATACACAAGAATTCTTGTCACCATCATCACAACTTTTAATTAAAGTAATTCCGTAATCCTAACGCTCTCCCCACCTAGGATTTCTACCCCTTAAATGGACAGTGAAGTCATAACGTCTAAAGCTTAAGTCTAGATATGCTAAACAATACCTAGTTCACTTAAAATAAAGCTCTGATACCAACTTGTAACACCCTAAAAATAGGGATAACCAAAAATCCGAAAAACGGACATAAGGTATACTAAAATTTCCATAGCAAGAGCCTCCCAAAAAGGGGAAATATACAATTAACCTGTTTAATCACAATTCTGTAATTTAATGGATAAATAAACAACAACCGACTAATCTAATTTCTACATCTAGAAAAGAGATTACAAAAAGGGGTGTCATTTATAAACCCAAAACTTCCAACAATAGTGCAAGTGCCAAAATCCCCAAGCTCTTGCTCAAAGCATCTAAACTTGCCTAGGAGCCGCGCCGCTAACACCTGAGATACACATCGACACCAAACAAGTGTTAGGCCAAAAAGCCTAGTGAGTTGAACAATAATAAGCATGCATGAACAGTTACAATTCTTATCAGCAGTTAACCAGTGTTCAATATATGTGGAGTCATTAGGGGAGACCCAAAGCACCAATCAATTCCACTCCAAAGAGTCGATGCACCTTGATGCCCTTAACAAGGAACACCCCAAAGGCTCGGCACACCCGGAGATCAAACCGTAAAGGAAACTTTCCGAGTGGCGGAGGTCTAGGCACATACCATTTCGGTGGCGCCCCAAGACTACATCCTCCTAGTGAACTTGCCTTGGTTCGTCCATCATAATGCATATAGGAGGTCCTTAGGTATATTTTAACCCAACATATTTCCATACCGACTACGGGTATAATGTTACCATCCTATCCTCATGAAGTCCAACAAAAGTCCCAAATGACAATTATATTCATCATGCATATAAATATGTCACCAAAGTGGTATTCCAACGAGAACCTTCATAACACCCATACATGCATACATTTAACACATCGAGGTATCCACATTATGTATCCATGAGAAAAGCCCCAAATAATGGTACATATAACATACTTTATGGCATATCATCAATATCCATATCTCTAACTATTTCCACAAAGAAAACCCAAATACTTGAACACATAGAGATAAGATAATAACAAATAAGAGTATATGATGTGTATCTAGTTTTGACAAAGGTTAGTAAACTCACAATCTAGGTTTTTGGACCAAAACCTAGAAAATATGGAAACCCTAGAAGTTGGAGGAGATGAAACTTGAATGTGAGAATTGAGAATCTTGAAGAACACTTCAATGGGAGCACTTGGATGAAGCTTTGATGATCACTTAATGCTCCCCAACAACCCAAAACCCTAGCAATAAATGTGTATGTGTTTGGAAGGCTCAAAAATCGCCCAAAGAGAAGCTCTCCCGTTTTTTGAATGTGAAAATGTGACAAATGAGGGTTGAGAAGGGTTTAAGTCCAAGAGGACTGTCCCCCGTGGGCGACAATGCCCATGGGCATTGTCGCGTGTCATAATCGCGAACACCCCCGAGGATCGGTACATCCCTCGCGACATTGACACGGCGACATTGACCGTGTCATAGTCGCGTGTCATAGTCGCCGCACACACGCCCCCTTCGTTACACTCCCCGCGACCTTGACACGACGATAGTGACCATGTCATAGCCGCCTGTCATTGTCGCGCCACACCCCAAACGTCCCAAATTTTGACCTGAATCGATAACTAACGCGAGATTTGAATAATTAAGGACGGTAAGTCAGATTATACGTCATTTCAACATATCAATTATCATAAAACGCATACAAAGGCTTATATACTCACATAGGTACATTTAATGCATTTAAAGGAATAAATACTTACCTTGAGAATTTTCGGGTGTTACAATTTGCTTCTCTTAAGATGAGAGAGATATTTCTGGGGCCCTCGATTACATATTATGATTTACATGCATGAACAAGTGGATTAGTTGGACTAATGACACTTGTATAATCAAATATGTTGGGATCGAGAAACACAATCTTTGAACTATAAATGATGAGATAGATCTATGCCTAAAAGTTGAAAATAAAATATTGTGAAGCAAAAGGATAATGAATGATACTAATATATGATTGATTAGATCAATCAAATTGCTCGAAGGTAAAAAGCACATTTACATAGCCTTGGGGGCTGTGACGTGTCGCTAGACGCTTACCATCGCCTGTGTTATTGTGTATCGTGTGCAAGTGGGAGAATGTAAGTTATTATATGCCCACGACACGTGTCACACAGAGATACTACTTAGGAGTATGTAAACCTATAGGGTCGCACACAAAGAATGCGTTTGTTTCCATTTGTAGAAAACCGAATTTTATGAAAATATGTGTTAAACTGTAATTATGATAATTACAGAGTGAAAACGTAATTATGATAATTACGGGGAATTATCTGTAATTACATAATTATAATTTAAAGTTTAAAAGGATAATTATATATATTTATATAATTATATTTTAAAGTTTAAAAGGATAATTATATATATATATATATATATATGAATTTGAATTTAATATTATAGATAATTACTAAACCTTATTTAATCCTTAATTGAATTATAGTCTAACTATAATTCTTCTGGTATAAATAAGGGGTTAGGCTAAACCATTTGAGGGACGATTGAAATTAGATTTAGCATTTCAGAGAAATACAGAAAAGGGACGATTGAAATTAGATTTAGCCTTTCAGAGAAATACCAAAAAGAAACCTTTTCTTTTCTGTAAAACACATATAGCTCTAGGGTTCTTGGGCTAGCACCTGGTGGAGACGGAAAACGTGTTCGTGTGTGGACTACCGATAGAGGAAACCTACTTTGGTTTCTTGGTGCTTCAGTTTTAATCCCGTTAGATCTTGAAAGGTGCATATTCTAAACCCCCTATGGCGTGGTTTATTTTAATTAAATGCATCATTGGATCCGATTGGGTTTTAAGTTTATTCAGATAAGTTTTTCTATAATTGTTGTAACCAAAATTATTTAATTTTCCGCTGCGTTTTATCGGTTACAAATTTCATTAAAACCCTTCAGACCGTTGACCAATAATTATAATTTCTCGCGAACGAGTGAAATCTAGGGTCATCGGGGGGTCTTATGACATGAACCTTGCAAGGTTGAATTGAATGATCATTGATCCATAGTGGGGCTCATTAACATAGAGTTGTGGCTTACTTTTGTGTTCCGTCACATCCAATGGAATCGGGTCTTCCCCGTCACCGACATGTACGTTTTTAATATTATTTTTATTCATTCTTTCGGTGTTGTGGTTGGTTACGGTATGTACTCGCGAATTGAAGTTTGGATGTCGTTTATTATCCATATGTTATTACTTTATTGAGTTTTATCCTTACTTTCCTGTATTTAAATATCAATCGTTATTTATGTATCTTGTGAGTATTGAGTTTGATTTCATGTTTGAATGTGTTCTTCAGTCACCTAGATTTCAGCACTAAAACAGTGGGTTTTGGGAAAGGGGTTGTTTTTATATTCAGTACATTTTATTCTATAAATTGTTAATTGTTATTTAAATAGCATTCTTTTAGTTTTACCATTTTATATTAAAGATGAAAACTCTTGAATCACTAGGCGTTAAGTCTAATCCTTTTTATTTGTCGGTATGTGCATTAGATCCTTGTTGGGGATTGATACTAGCGACACTGTGATGAAATGAGTGCTAGATAGAGACTCGAGAATGATCTAGCTATTGTTGATGATAAATCTATATTTTTCTATTTGAGGTAATTCAAGTATTGACTGTAGAAAGAGATTTATTTCTTATTTGATGTATAATCAAAAAATTTAAAGTAGTCGCTATTTCCAGATTTGATAGTGTTACATTTTAGGTGGGTAATAATGTTAGAAGCCAATATTAATTCTTTTAAATGTGGATTCCTTTTATTTTGAATAATACTGATACAGGTGATGTCATTGTTCATGGGGGTGCTATTGAACAGGGGATGCTGATTAGTAGAGTGTTCTTGTTGTATATATAGTCTTCATAGTAAGATTCAAAGTGAGTTTTGTCCTACATAGAAAGATTAGTTGAATCTTGCTTGTATTGGTGTATATATATATATATATATATATATATATATATATATATATGTGTGTGTGTGTGTGTGTGTGTGTGTGTGTATAGTCCGTTTCATTTGAAAACCACACTTATATTGCAAACTTTGCAACCTACCTAATAACCATAGATTAGAATAATCAAAGGTCTAGATGAACTTGGGCTATTTTTGTTAAGTAAGAATTAAATCAAATTTATTATTCTAATTAAAATACCTTAGAAGGGCATAATTGTCTATTTCACATTCCATTTCAAAAATAGGAAACATATGGTAAAAAGGCAAGTTTCATTTCTTTCTTCAGCAAAACAACTACAACGAGTACATGAAACTGGAAGCAAAAATATGAGTCTCTGTAGCAGTACCAAAAGCAAGTTTCATATGGTTTTTCCACAAATGCATAATATAGAGATATTCTAACAGAGATGAAATCCGATGAAAACGGAGATGGACGGAGATGAAAAGAACATGACACGAAAATGGACGGAGATGAATGGAGATGAACGACGATGAACAGGGATGAACGGAGATGAAAACGAAGATGAACGGCGATGAACGGAGATGAAAACGGGGATGAAACAGACATGACACGGAGATGGAAGGAGATGAACGGCGATGCACGGAGATAAAACAAAAATGAAGCGAAGATGACACGGAGAAGAACGGTGATGAATGTAGATGAATGGAGATGAAAACGGTGATGACACGAAGATTAACGACAACTACCCTTCTTAGAACAACCACCGGTTCGCCGGTTCTGATGTTGGTCGTCTTGATTCCGGTGGCCGGAATGATCTTCTGGAGCTTCTTCTTCCAGCTTTCTTCTCTGTTTTCATCAAAACAAGTTGCAGGTTAAAAACGAATTGAAGCTTTCTTGTCTAGAGGAAGAAGAAAACAAAGTCAATCTTATGGAATATTTAAAATCAATTCCATAAATAATCGATTACTATTAAAAAAAGGCAATGCATAGATACCATATATAACACGCCTTTATTATAAAAAGACATCATTGCCCTTATCAATAAAATTAACAATTAAATACAACAAACTTTGTGATTTGTCCAATTCAGTGTGTAATGTTTTCATTATAAGAGTGGTTTTTAAATGATCCTTCATCTCTCTCTCTCTATTTATTTATTTATTTATATATATATATATATATATATATATATATATATAGAGAGAGAGAGAGAGAGAGAGAGAGAAAGAAAGAGGAAAGAGGAAAGTTCAAATGAAAACTCATTTTTATAGTGAACATGAGGACTGATCTTGGCCATCCACCTCTATTGATCCAACAACTCACATTAAATAGAGTTTCCAATTAAAATTATTAGTTAAGATGATTAGGGTAAAAAGGAAGTTAATAACAATTTCACGCATATCTTATTTGACTTTTTATTTATTTTTTTAATTAAAAAAAATTACCCCCTTAAAGTTTAAAAAAAATTATCTTTAAAATTATCAATATTTTAATCAAACAAATTACATAAAAAAAGTTCATGCTCTTCGATATGGCATTCATCTCGATATAGTTTTTTTTTTCGTTTCAAGTGTTTTTTTACGAGAAATGTTATATATGTGTTATATTCATTATGTATATTTATGTAGGTTTAATTGTGTACAACACCTCGACACCATAAGTCTGTAACTTGACATCACCTTCTTCAACACTTTCTCCAATGTCATAAGGCATAGGGTTCTTCATTACCATAATCGAATACCCATTGAGACCAATTGAGAACCCATCGAGATCGAGTGAGAACCTATCGAGACCGATCGAGAATCCATCGAGAAAGGTTGAGAATCCATTCATTGACTTGTGTTTTTATGTATGTTAAACCATAACCTACCACCCTTATTTTCCATCGAGAACCTATCGATTGATCTATTATACATTTGTGTGTGTAAAACCATAGGCTACCACTTTCAACTTTTATCGAGACGAATCGGGAACCCATCGAGACCAATCAAGAACACATCGAGATCGATTGACAACCAATCGTGACCGGTCGACACCAATCGAGACTACTAAAAACCCATCCATTGACTTGGTTTATGGTTATGTTAAAATCATAACATAACACCTTCATTTTTCATCAAGACCGAATGACAACCTATTGATTAATTTATTGTGTGTTTGTTTGTGTAAAACCATAACCTACCACTTTTAAGTTTTATCGAGATGGATTGGAAATCTATCGAGACGAACTGGGAACTCATCAAGATCATCGAGAACCCAATAAAGAAAAAGAAAGAAAAACTAGAGTATGTAGATGTAACACCCTCAAATTTAGAAAGAGTGACTAATTTAAAATTTTCAACAATACCTCAAAGTAGAATAAAATCTCTCACGACAAGTCCATACTTGAAATACAATTCTAGGTTGAACCATCAACAAAATAAATAAAGTCTTACATAAAGACTAATTAAAGTCGGGTGTTATTAAAAACCCAATAACAGTCGTTATATCCAAAATGCGGAAGACTTCACCAAGATACTCATCCTCGTGCATATAACTAGTACCCCTCTCTTCACAAGGTCGCTAGTACCCTTCCCCAACCTGAACCTGATGCACATGACGACAAATAAAAAGATTAGGCTAACACCTAGAGTTCAAGAGTTTCCAACATGATTAAATATATTGTTAAAAGAAAGGAATACAATTAAATCATAATCTTTCAAAATGATTTACTTTAAATATGGAAATGACTCGTTTTCCAATAACATGCATTTTCAAAGATGAACACATCAATACAAAATATTTTTTTATAAAAATGATGCCTCACAAAACTCACTCAAAACGAGAATAGAAACTGGTTCCCAATTTATGAAACACGGATATATATCCCGAAACACCCATAACACGAGTGGAGCATAATACTCAACCCATAAATCATGGATAAAATCCATATATATAAAACGTCATGGAAAACATGGATACTAAAACTCAATACCCAAAACAACACCTTTCGATGACGGGGGAGACCCGATTCCATTGAATGTAACGTGAACACAAAAGTATGTCACGTATCTATGTTATAAGCATATTTCAAGGATAGACAACCATTGACATCAACCCTATCCAAGTCTTTACTCATGGTAGGCATCAACCCTATCCAGGTCTTTAGTCGTTTGAACATCAACTCTATCCAAATCTTTATTTCGGTACAAATGTGGGTTCAACTCTATCCAAGTCTTTAGCCCAAAGAATCACCAAGTTCAACCCTATCCAGGTCTTTACCTTGGGATCTCACCATCCTTGACATGCTTATTCATTTAGAAATTATATCGTATCACCAATGCCTATTTCCAAATCACAACTCGAGGATCTTATCCCACAGTTACACGACAAATCCGACTTCTATGCCTATGGATCAAATGCATTACAGTCTAATACATTACATGACTCAAATGAATGACAACGCACTCAAAACATGTAATTTCCATCAAAACGCAATTAAATGCATTGTAAAACCAAAAACTCCTCATCGAGCCAATAAAACTTGGCAAATGCCCCCAAGACTCCTTTGAGTCACAACAGAGCCAAAGCTCCCCAAATCCATCTGGCCATTGGTTAAAAGTCATAAAATGCAATAAACACAATTGACCCACGTTTATGCAAACACATGCTCCAAACACGAATAAACTCTAACACAAATTTAGATTTGGACAAATCATTTTCCAAATAAGTTTATACCAATTATCATTTCAAAATGCCCCATAACACAAAATCAAGCATTTCCCAAAACACGCACTAAAAGGGCATTTATACTCAAAAGATCGCATTCCATAAAATGAATCATTAAAAATACCAATACTTAAGATTTATTTTTCAAAATGCCCAAAATCCCAAATGTGAGTGTTTTACAAAATTTATAAAGTTAAACACTTCAAATAATCAAAACTCATCAATTAACTCAACAGTTGATAATTTAATGTAAAACATATAAACATTTAAAAATTAACATTTTGGCATGTACAACGTTTTCACAAATCAACTTGAACTCACCTTGCTAGATTTAGGCTAAACCTAGATTTTCCCCAACTTGAACTCCTTTGAAGAAATTTGAACCCTCAAGCCAAAACTTCCAAAAACCTAGATCCACAAGTTTCCAAACATAAATACACATATTCAAGTGCTTAGAATCATTCTCCAAACATCTTATATCAAAATCTCCATTTTGGCCAAAAACCCTAATTTGACCTAACTTCCCAAAAATCATCCAAACCAAAATTTGAGAAAATGAAACAATTAAGAAGATATCAATGGAGAATTTTTTACTCATAGTAAAGTTTAGAAACTAGGAGGATGAACTCACCACTAAGGTTTTGGTGAAAACCTAGAAAACCCCATGGAGGTGATGATGATGATGATGAGCTATTGATTTTTGCTTCCAATCCACCACCAAATACTCTTATATATATTCCCAAAGCTTACAGTCTAACCTTGAAGAGCTCTCAAAAACGAAACCATAGCATTTTGAATTTCCTAAAACGGAGAAATGAGCAAGATATGAAGAAATGAAGAATGGGATTGAAAATCGCGACTTATGCACATTGGTACCTCTATGCGATTGTACCATGCTATAGTGACAATGTCACAATCGCAGGCACAATCACTCAGACTGTACCGAGATTTTTTGGCCTTCAGCGATTGTGACATTCTATAGTGATAGTGTCACAATCGCTGGCACTATAGCCGAGCATGTATCGAACATTGTTTTGGCCATAACTTCTTCGTTTTAGCTCCGATTTTGCTCTAGAAAGAACCGATGGACTTGTATTTGAATGTTTCATCTACCAAGACTATAAAATCTAGTATTTTAAGACCAAAATCCCATTTCGTCTATTTCTCTTAAAAGATCGATTTCTACATTAACTTGAAATAGTACTTACCCAAAAATTACGGGTGTTACACCATTGTCATAATTACATGGCATATTCGTTGAGACGAACAACCACTTGGTAATCGCCTTTGCTATTGTGACATATGTCACAACTGCATGGCACTATAGTTAGGACTACCACACTTTTCAGTACAATTGGTACTATTGTGGCAGATGTCACAACCACATGGCACTATAGCCGAGACGACCATACTCTTATTACTATTGGTGCTATTGTGACAGGTGTCACAACCACATGGAACTATAGCCGTACTCCATATGTGGTTCTTCCTTTACCCATTCACCCAGTTCAACACTTTTTCTTCAATTGGTATAAAAATTCAGGGTGTTATAGTAGAGTTGAAGTTGTTGTATATTAATGATGAATAATATGTGTATGAATGATGAATGGTATGGTGAAAATTAATATTTATGATAAATGTCATACTAATATAAATACTAGACAATTACTATATACACATGATCATTCATAATGATGAATAACGTGTATATTGATGATGAATGTTATAGTGAAAATATATATTCATGACGAATATCATAGTGATTTATATGAATGTTGAAAATTTGTTGTATACACGTGAACATATACAAATATTCATGATAAATAATATGTATATTCATAATGACTGTTATAGTGAAAATATATATTCATGACGAATATTATATTGATGTATGAATGTTGAAAAGTTGTTGTATACACGTGAACATATATAAATATTCATGATGAATAATATGTATATTCATGATGAATATTATAATGAAAATGTATATTAATAATGAATGTCATAGTAATGTATGATTATTGAACATTTGTTGAATACACGGGAAAATACATAAGTATTCATGATGAATGTTATACTAAGTTGTATATTCATGATGAATATCATACCAATGTATGAATATTAAAGAGTTTTTGTGAAAATAAGAACGTACATAAATATTCATCAATAATATCACACAGATATACAATTTCACGTAAAAAACGGTAAAAAGGAAAGAAAAAACTTTATCGAGATAGATGCCAAATCGAAAAAAATGAAATGCTCGTTTTTTGATGTAATTTGTTTGATTAGAATATTAATTATTTTTAAGATAATTTAGTTTAAAGATTCAAACACACATAGAACATGCAAGTTCACCATAACACAGGTCAGGTGCAATTATGAACGTACCATAAATGAAGATCCTTGCTACCTACTATGGCCTAATGTGAATGAACACAAATTAGACAAACAAAAACAATGAATAGTGGTGCAAGTATACACCTCTAGACACTATCGTTTTTCACAAGTAATAAAATGGTAAGAACCAAGTATCGATCCACAGGGAAGGAAGTTAGAAGTCTTATCAAGTCAAAGCAGAAAAGTCAACTTCAGGGGATGAATTTGGAATAAAATGATTTTGAGATTGGGTTGCAGTTAAAAGTAAATTTAAAGTAGTAAATGAAAGCAGTAAGTGAGCAGTTAAACAAGAGTGAGAAAATTCAAGGGTGTAAAGTTCAGTTGAGGCTTCCAACAAACAATCTGGTGGACGTGTGTTGCAGCATATTTCAAACAAAAGTGATGCTGCAACATAAGATCCAGTAGCTCAGGAAATAAGTTTAACATCCAACCATCAACTAAGAGTCACTCGGGTCAAGGTTTTGACAAGCACTGCTCCACATATCTCAAGTGTTACGCTTGTGATATGGGTCAAACGGCCAGTCATCTCCTCTTAGATTGCATGGTGAAAGAATAGATATCCATTTTTAGTATATTTTAAAGAAAAGTTTACTTCCACATCATTCAAGTGGGGTGTGTCTAATGGCTCGGGGTCTCAAGTCCATCACACTTTAACACCTTTAGCAAGTAGTCACTTGTCAAGAAGATGTTAGATCATTATAAACTTGAATGAAAAGTTGGAGAAAACAACAATCCTTAAGCAATATCCACTTCATGTTTGTTTTTAGACCTCAACATCCCTTCACACCCAAGCTAAGGGATTAGCCTATCATCATTTGGTGTTCTTGCATTTTGAAAATGGTGATTTACATTTAAACAAGTAACAAAGATGTATTCAAAAGGAAAACCAACTCAATCAAGCACAAGGATGAGACGACTTCAATAAAAGTGCTTGAGTAGGAAACAAGTTAACAACAATATTAGAAAGCAACTAGTATCAAAAACAAGAAACAAGAACATCCACAAGATTTCAATCTCATTCAAAAGATTTTAGTACAAATTACTTGTGATCCAAAAACTTTGAACACTTAGAAGTTTAGTAGAGACTTGCACTTACACTAGAAAGCAATTAAACCAAAAGCTTAAAGTACTTGAACACAAACAACAAATTACAAAGCTTAATTGTATCTAAAATTATCACAAACTAGAAAGCAAGAGAGCATATGAAATCGGTGTGTAGATGGTGTAGTTGTGTGTCAAAACCCTAAACCAAAACCTCCTTAAATAAGGGAAAGGAAACTTGGAGAGGAGGGTTATTGACCAAAAAGTCTTCATCACATGTTAAAACGACCAAAAGGTACTCTCAATCTTGGGCACTAAAGATCGGGCTTTCCAAACGCTCAAGAAAAGATTGTGTGAAGCTCCGATCTTATCCCTACCTGAGGGATCAGAAGACTTTATAGTGTATAGTGATGCTTCCAAGATGGGGCTTAGGTGCGTACTAATGCAATGGGGGAAAGTAATAGCGTATGCGTCACGACAACTAAAGGATCATGAGAAGAACTATCCGACTCATGACTTGGAATTGGCGGCGATGGTTTTTGCCTTGAAGTTATGGCAGCACTACTTATATGGGACGAAATGTATTCTTTTCACGGACCACAAGAGTCTTAAGTACATCTTCGATCAAAAATAACTCAACATGCAGCAAAGAAGGTGGCTTGAACTTCTAAAGGACTACGACTGTGATTTACTCTACCATCCCGGTAAGGTCAACGTGGTAGCTGATGCGTTGAGCCGAAAGAGCCATGATGGTGGTATCAAATTGTCTCTCACAAGGATTGACGTGGTATCGAGTTTGTTAGAAAACGTCAAGACGTGTCAAGTGGAAGCACTTAAGGAAGAAAATCTCAAATCTGAGGTTATGGCAAAGCAGAGAGAAAAGTTGATGGAAGACAGTCGTGGACTTAAACTCTTTCAAGGACGGATATGGGTGCCAAAGTTTGGGGGAAACCGAGACCTACTCCTTGAAGAGGCCCATAAATCGAAGTATTCTATTCATCCCGGAAGTACCAAAATGTATAGGGACTTGAAATTGAACTATTGGTGGTCGGTGATGAAACTAGACGTGGCTAGTTACGTGGAGAAATGTGTCACGTGTCTCCAAGTCAAAGTGGAACATCAAAGACCATACGGGAGTTTGCAACCGTTGTCCATCCCCGAGTGGAAATGGGACAACATCACAATGGATTTCGTGACGAAACTACCGAAGACCTTGCGAGGCTATGACACCATTTGGGCAATTGTAGACCGGCTAACAAAGAGTGCGCACTTTCTTGCGAAGAGGGAGACTTTGCCAATGGAGAAATTAGCCAAGCTTTATATCGATGAGGTGGTGTCAAGGCATGGGGTCTCACAATCTATCGTGTTAGATCAGGACAGTCGTTTCACATCGAACTTTTGGGCTGGCTTACAGAAAGAATTGGGCACTAGAGTAAATCTGAGCACAGCATATCATCCTCAAACGGATGGTCAAAGCGAGAAAACGATTCAGACGCTAGAGGATATGTTGAGGTCGTGTGTCATAGATTTTGGAGGGAGTTGGGACTCGCACCTATCCTTGGTGGAGTTCGCTTATAATAACAGTTACCATTCTAGTATCGAAATAGCACCGTTCGAGGCGTTGTATGGACGGAAGTGTAGAACACCGGTTTGTTGGCTCGAAGCGGGCGAGAAGCAGTTCGCCAGACCGGAAATAGTTCAAGAAATGGCAGACAAGGTGAAAGAAATTCAAGAGAGACTAAAGGCGGCGCAAGACCGACATAAGAGTTATGCGGACAAGAAGAGAAGACCGGTCGAGTTCCAAGTGGGCGATCGTATCATGTTAAAGGTGTCTCCATGGAAAGGAATTATTCGTTTTGGGAAGCGCGGGAAGCTTAGTCCTCGTTTCCTTGGACCTTTCGTCATTCTAGAAAGAATTGGATTACAAGCCTACCGGTTAGACTTGCCCCCGGAAATGGATGGGATGCATCCTACATTCCACGTGTGTTACCTTCGGAAGTGTCTAGCCGAGGAGGAAAGTGTGATTCCCTTGACGGAGATCCGGGTAGATAATGGGAATCTTTGTGTGGAAGAACCGGAGGCGATACTGGAGTCGAAGGTGAAAAAGTTGTGGCACAAAATGTAGTCATGCTTAAAGTTCAATGGAAGCACCATCGGGTGCTAACATTACATGGGAATCTGAAGATGACATGAAGAAGCGTTATCCTCAACTATTTAATCTAGGGTAAGATTTCAGGGACGAAATCCCAATTAGGTGGGGAGGATTGTAACACCCGGAAATTTGTAAGGTAAGTTTTGTTCCTCTCATTTCATTAATTGTGATTATGTAAGTAAATGAAGTCCTTTATATGCGCATGATCATTTTTATAATGTTATAATGCTATATGAGTTATATAATCATTGTTTGTCTAAACCTCGCGCACGTTATCGAAGTTGGCTGAATTTTCGATCTGTTGGGGGAGTGGCGCGATAGTGCCAAGGGCACTATCGCAGGTCACTATCGTGGGGTTTGTATCGCGAGTTGTGGTGGTGGTGCGATTGTGACTCGCGATAGTGACATGGTCACTATCGCCAAGTCACTATCGCGAGTTTTGTACCGTGGGCACCTTGTTGCTCGCGATTGTGACATGCGATGGTGCCCATGGCACTATCACTGGGCATTATCGCCGTCGGGGCTGTTTGTTTTAAAATCCACTCCTTGCCCGATTTTAACCTCATTTTCTTCACTCCTCTCTTTTCTTTGGCGATTTTTGGAGCTCCAAAAACCGATTTTCTCCCTTCATAAACCCTAACCCTCATAAATACAAATCTTGTAGTGGTTGGAGCTTTTGGATCTTGCATTAAATCCTCCAAGGAATCATTGCTAGGGTTTCTCAAGTCTATAAAGCATCTCATTCAAGTTCAACCACTTCAATCTAGGGTTTCTATTTTCTAGGTTTTAATCCAAAAACCTAGATTGTGAGTTTACTAAACCTTTGTTAAAACTAGATACACATCATAATCTCCTACTTGTTATTATTATATCTTTTTCTTGAAATGTTCATCACTAAATGTTCAAGTATTTGGGGTTCCTCATGGAAATATGTTTATTTGTAACTTGCCATGATTTAATGTATGCATATATTGGTATTATGATGATTTCTACTTGGGATGCCTTTGGTGATATAATACCTACATGACGAAATTGGTTGTCATACGAGTCTTATGTTGGACTTTATGCTGATTAGGATGGTAATATTGTACCCATGGTTGGTATTGAAATATACTTAGTTGAAATATGCCTCAAGACCTCCTATAAATTATGTTGGATGAACCAAGTCAGTAGACACTAGGAGGATGTAGTCTTGGACGCCACCGTGATGGTATGTGCCTAGACCTCCGCCATTCGGGGTAATGCCATGGTTGTAGTCCTCAGGTGTGTCGGGCCTTTCGGATGTCACTCTTGTTAGTTGGCATTAAGGTATATCGTCTCTCTCGGTGGAACTTGATTGGTGCTATGGGTCTCCCCTATTGACTCCACATTTATTGAACATTGGTTAACTGCTGATAAGAATTGTAATTGATCTTATATTCTATTTCTTGTTCAAATCACTAGGATTTTGACCTAACACTTGTTGGTGTCGATGTGTATCTCAGGTTCTAGTGGCGTCGCTTCTAAGCAGGCGTAGTTGCTTTGGGTGAGAGCTTGGGGAATTTGCACTTGGACATATATTTTTGGAGAAGACGTTTGGGTTTATAGATGACACCCTTTTTTTAATCTCTTTTCTAGATAATAGAAATTAGATTAGTTGGTTGTTATTTATTTGTCCGTTAAATTACAACTGTAATTAAACAGGTTTGAATATTTCCCCATTTTTGGGAGGCTCTTCCTATGGCAATTTTTATATACCACATGTCCGTTTTTTCGGATTTTTGTTATCCCTATTTTTAGGGTGTTACACTAGTCATTTCCAAGGTCTTCTAGCCTCCTTTTGTACGAAACTTGGGGGCCAAGCAATCATCAAAAAGTCTTTTTCTCGTTGGAATTTCCTCATAATCGGCATCCATGCTGCAGCAGTCCTATTTCTTTCAGTATTTGTGCCTTCGACCTGCTTTAGCATGACTAAACAGCAAAATCAGGCCCAAAAAAGCACTAGATGGCCCATTGGGCCTAGTTAATCCATACTAACCCAAAATACATCAAATAATAACTAAAAAAACTCAACCTAATGGGCTTTGAAGTTTAAAAACAAAGAAAACAGTCTGGAAAGTGATGCTGCAGTAATACAATTCCTACACACATCACAACCCTCGCCATGATTCCCGATTCTAACGACTTTATTGACCTCAAAATATCTCATCTCAAAGTGCCTAATTGTACAATATCACTTTTGTCTACTTAATAGAACGCTAGTTTGAGTCTAGGTATTCAAAATCAACACCTATGTCAGGATCGAATTCTTAACAAGAATTAATACTCAGAAACTAATATCAAAGAAGTTGCGGAAAAACACTTTGATATTTGATAAAACAGTAATCAAACACAGTATATAATTATCAAACAGTAAACTTGTATTGAATGCTTAAAGTTACAAGATTACACACTCAACCTCAATATTGATGAACAGGCTCACCAATACGAATTCTACTTCTCTAGAATTAGGATCTATGCCTTGAGGTTGATTTCTCTCTTTTTAAAAACAATTATCAAAAGTTATATCTATCTATTCTAAACATTCTATACATATACTGATAAAAAGATAATTACAAAGAATAAACAAATCTTCAGTATATCTTCCATGTATATCTTCTAAGTATATCTTCAGTATATCCAGCTGTAGTACTTTCCATCAGGATCTCTTTAGCAGCACTAATAATGCTCAGCAGCATTAACTTCATCTAGCAGCATTAACTTCAAGCAGTACTAACTACTAGCAGTACTAACTAGCTAAGCAGTACTAACTTTGTTCAAGCAGTACTAACTTTAACTAGCAGTAGTAATTCTACTAGCAGTAGTAACACTTAGCAGTATTAATCTTCAACTTGTTCTGGCAGTAGTAACTACACTTGTACTAGCAGTAGTAACTACACTTAGTAGAATCTTCAGTTCCCAACAATCTCCCCCTAACTTGACTTTTAAAAGAGAAGTCAAGTTCTTCAGATATTCTTCCAGATGCTCTTTTTAATGCTCCCAAAACTTCCAAGATCATGCTCCTAAGTCTGGATTCAGTCCCAAACTCTGATTGATTATCCTCTGAATTAGATACTTGGCCATTTCTGAATTTGGTGCACAACCCAACTTCTTCTTTAGCATGGCATGAATCTTCAGTCTGGTGTGATTATATACTCTATCCACTAGGAAGTATTCTGTGTGATTTCTATCCAAAGTCACTGCATATACTCCACTAGTTTCATATAGAGTCCAACTTGTGACTTCTTTAAACACACTCTTGATGACCTGGTCCACTTCTTCAGGTTTGAACATCATGCATAGATACTCCATCACCAGTTTTGTAAGAGAAATTCCTGGAGTATTCAGATGATCTGCATACAGCTTAATTCCTATGTCAAACATCTCTTCTATATCAGATCTAGAGCATGTTCTGACAATCTTGACCCAAGTGTTGAATACTTCATACTTATCACCCTTCCTCTTGAGTCTGATGTAATCTTTCCCATCCATTGTCAGTACATCCCAGTGAATGATCTCGGGTGGCTTAACTCCAACAGGTTCTGCAGAAATTGGTTCAGGCACTTTGTCCATCACTACCATATATAAGCTTACATCATCTTTGATTGATGACCCTTGCTGACTTGATGACTCAGGTGCCACTTCTTCTTCAGCAACATTTTGTTCTTCTTCTACTCTAGGCTTCTTATCTTTCTTTCTTTTGGCCATCATCTTGGTTCTTTTCAAAGTCTTTTGAACCTGTACTAGAGTAGCTTCCTTCTTCTTTTCTTCCTTTTCCCTTGCCATTTCTTTGATAGGAGTTCCCTCTTCACTTTCAGGAAATGGTTGATTCATATCTATATCATTACTCTCCTTGGCCTTCTTTTCAAACTCTACTCTTTTCTTTTCATTGCTCTTCAGATTCTCCATTTCTTTTTCATAGAGCTCTCTGATCTGATCAAAACTCATCTTCACAAACATTTCTTTCTTTACCCCAATTGCACTCCTCAAGAAAGTTATCATTTTGTTTCTTTCCTGAGTGGCAAGGTAAGTTTGTGAAGGTCTTCTTTTCTTTTCACTTGTATTAGCCATCATAGCTTTTCTCAGACTTATAGCCCTTTGTTTAGCCTTTTCAGTTTCAAGCCCCTTTTGATAGGCTTTATTTAGCTCAGCAGCTAAAGCCTTTGCCATTTCCCTGTCCTTCTCCACCTGAGCTCTTTCTTCTTTTTCCATCTCCTTCTGCATTTTCCTTGCTAAAGCTTCATCTGATTCAACCAACCTTTGCTTCTTGATTGGTTGATCAGATTCAACTAACTTTGCCTTACCTTTATCTTTACCCATCTCCTTCTCAATGCTAGAGTTCTTTGCTGCATCACCTCTTTCTTTTATGACAACTCCTTTGACCTTTGAGGTGACCTTGGGAGTATCATGTTTTGCTTTGATGAGTGTTTCTGCAACCTCTAGCTCTGTAAGGACCTCTTTTACTTGTTCTGCTGCTTCTTTCAGCTCAGCAGTATTAACCATTTCTGCTGCTTTACTTGAACTGGCAGTATTAATGGTTTCTACTGCTGGCTCTGTTTCTGCTGCTTGCTCATTTTCCCCCTCAACATTATGTTTTTCCTCTTGCTCCCCCTTAGCTTTGGCATCAGCTTCTGACTCCCCCTTTTTGGGAGCATCAGTCACTGGTTCCCTCCTTCTGAGCACAAATTGTTTCTTCTTCTTTTGCAGAATCAGTTTCCTTACCATTTGCTTCAACTTGATGATTTGTTCTTGTTGTGACAGTACAATGAGTTTTAGCTCTTCTATATCTTTGCCCTGTTTGAGTACATCCATGTTGATGTTGCCCATTGCCTCCATCAATTCATCATAGTTATATCTGTCCTCACCTTCTCCAGGAGTGTTACCCCCTATTGAAGGATCATTGGATCTTTTAGTAGTGGAAGTCTTCTGCCTAGCAGAAGCACTATCCACCCCTGTGGTTTCTTGGCACCAGGGACCTTCAAATGATTGCTCATTCAAAGTTGCCATGGGGGAGGTCTTATTGATGTTACCACTTTCCTCCTCTGTGCTAGCAGGAGTAGTGGCAGCCTCATCACCCATATGCTCTACCTCCTCCTCAGAGAGCACCTCCTTTGGGTTGGGAGACACCCTAGTGGATTCCCTTTGGATATTCTCTATTGGAGAATGCTCCAATAGAGGGCTTTGAGGCTCTTGGTTAATAGTAGGTACAACAAGGGAAGGAGCCTTGTGTACCTTTCTCTTGACATAGGTTTTGGATATTATGGGAGTGGGTTTAGCAGCAAAGGACTGAGGGAAAATTTGAGAGATGGAAGGTTGGGATTGGCTAGCAGTGGGTTGGTCTAATGAGGGCCTTGACCCTGCTACCATACCTTCATTGGTTTGGGACACCACCATCATTGTAGAGAACAATGGGGTGTCAACTCCTTCAGAGTCCCCAGCAGATCTTCTCATATTTGAGAAAACCTTGCCTTTGGGGGGTTTAGGTACATATACCCCAACAGGTTGAGGTATATCCGTCAATTGATGAGTAATAACTTCTTGAACAAACCTGGGATACATAAAGAAACTCTTTTTGTTTCCCATATTTGATACAAGATCACTGAAAATCATCTTTGAGAAATTGTACCTTCTGGATGTAGCCAAGCATACCAAAGCATATGCAATTGGACTGCTGAACTCACTCCATCCAGTGGTCTTTTTGGAGATGCAATGCATCAGGGTATGAACAAGAAAACGCCATTGGGGTGAAAACTTTGCTTTTGAGAATTTGAAAACACCCAATGGGCCTCCATACCCCATTCTAGTAAGATTAGAAAACAGTTCATCATTAGAGATAGACGTTATACCAGAGGCATCGTCTAGACGTAGACTGATGCGTATAACCTCTTCAGTAACTGTTAGTGGTTGATCACAGATTCTTGTCTTGATCATTTGCACACCATTTTCCACAACAATGGTTGCATTGGCCCAGAACTGCCTTTGATGCTCAATGTAGATTGTAGGTGAGACAGTAAGAGCATGAGCAATGTGGCTTGACTTGAGGAAATCCACAATCTGATGAAAGCCTTCTGCTTGTTTTGGCTTTTGGAGCATTGCGATTTCATTGTGCTCGTCGATGAACGCCATTGATGCCATTGACCTTGAAGATTTTTGCCTGAAAACTTTGAACTTTGAGAGAGAAAGGGTTTAGAGCGCAAGGGAACAGTATGCAAAGAGTCGTTATGAACTTTTAGGCGGGCAAAAAGTATTTATAGTATTCGGAATATAAGCAGTAGTAACCTAGAGCAGTATTAACTAACTAGCAGTATTAACCGCGAGCAGTATTAACCACGAGCAGTATTAACTGAACTAGCAGTATTAACCGCGAGCAGTATTAACTGAACTAGCAGTATTAACTATTAGCAGTATTAACTGAAAGCAGTATTAACCACGAGCAGTATTAACCACGAGCAGTATTAACTGAACTAGCAGTATTAACCGCGAGCAGTATTAACTGAACTAGCAGTATTAACTATTAGCAGTATTAACTGAAAGCAGTATTAACCACGAGCAGTATTAACCACGAGCAGTATTAACTAGACTTACTCCTTTTAAACTTGCTAAATACTGAGTACTGCTATGCATATCCTGAAAAGAAGATTAGTAACACCAAGAATAAAAATATACAGGTATAAAACCACTTTTTGAGAAGAAGATTATTCAGAGTTTATCATTCCCACACTTGTTACCAAGAAAGTGAATCTACCCACATCAAAAGCTTTAGTGAATAGATCAGCAAACTGATTATCAGTGTGAACTTTGACAACTTGAATAAGTTTCTTTTCATTACAATCTCTTATAAAGTGATACCTGATTTCAATGTGCTTTGTCTTTGAGTGCTTGACTGGATTATTTACAATGCTAATAGCACTGCTGTTGTCAATAAAGATTGGAGTGTGTAGAAAGGTTACCCCATAATCCAGCATTTGATTCTGAATCCATAAGACTTGAGAACAGCAACTTGCAGCTGCTATGTACTCTGCCTCTGTTGTAGATGTGGATACTGTGGTTTGTTTCTTGCACTGCCATGAGACTAGTCTAGCACCCAAAAACTGACATCCTCCAGAAGTAGATTTTCTGTCCAAGTTTGCCCCACCTAGATCACTGTCTGAGTATGCTATTAGGTCAAAAGGTGAGTTATGAGGATACCAAAGTCCCAATCTGGGGTGCCCTTTGAGATATCTGAATATCCTCTTAACAGCTTGAAAGTGAGATTGTTTTGGCCTAACTTGAAATCTTGCACATACACAGACTGGAAACATAATATCTGGCCTTGATGCTGTGAGATACATGAGAGAGCCAATCATGGATCTATAAAGATGCACATCCATATCCTCCCCCTCAAGATCTGCTGTGATCTGCTTGTGTGTTTCCATAGGTGTGCTGGCAGGTTTTGATTCTGAGAAACCAAACTTGGTTAGAATATCCTGCACATACTTGGATTGACATATAAAAATGCCATCTGACTTCTGTTGAACTTGGAGTCCAAGGAAGAAAGTAAGTTCCCCCATGGAACTCATTTTGAACCTTTGATGCATTAAATCCTCAAACTCCTTGCACATGTTGTTTCTTGTAGAACCAAAAATAATGTCATCAACATATATTTGGGCCAGCAAGATATCCTTCTTCTTTCTTTTGATAAATAGAGTCTTATCAATGACTCCTCTTTCAAAGTCATTTTCCAAAAGATAGGATGACAGGGTGTCATACCATGCTCTTGGGGCTTGATGTAGTCCATAAAGTGCTTTCTTTAATTTGTATACCCTGTCTGGATAGCTTGGGTTTTCAAACCCTGGTGGTTGACAGACATATACTTCTTCTTCAATTGATCCATAGAGAAAAGCACTTTTTACATCCATTTGATAGACTTTGAAGTTCATGTAAGAAGCATAGGCTAGGAATAGTCTGATTGCTTCTATCCTAGCCACAGGTGCAAAAACTTCTTCATAATCTATACCCTCTTCTTGAGTATAGCCTTGAGCCACCAGCCTTGCTTTGTTCCTTATGACAATACCTCTTTCATCTCTCTTGTTTCTGAAAATCCACTTTGTGCCAATTGCTCTGTGACCTTTAGGAAGGTCTACTAGATCCCATACATCTTGTAGCTTGAACTGTAACAGTTCTTCTTGCATTGCTTCTATCCAGCTAGATTCTTTCATAGCATCATGTGCCTTTTTAGGCTCAAGCTGGGATAGAAAACAAGAAAGGACTGTATGTTGTTGATCTTGCATTTCTTGAAGCCTGCTTTGATGTCTAGTCATCATAGGAGAAGAGATATCTCCTATTACCAGCTGTGGAGGATGATTCTTTTGAACTCTTGTGTTATGACTAGGTTCTTCATTCAGTCCAGCCTCTAGATTAGAGTCATGCAACTCAACTGAAGTGTCTTCAGATGTCACTTCTGATTCTTGAGTCTCCTCATCTCTAGTGTCTTCTTCACTCTGACTTGGTTCAGTAAATGATTCCTTTTCACAGTCTTCATTTACTGTGGGTATGGGAAAAATCACAGATTTAGATATACTTTCTTGAACTTGTGTGATCTCTGATTCTCCACCATCTGTTCCTGTATACTCATTACTGAAACCAAAAGAGTTAGTTAGTGAATCAATGTCAAATAGCCATTGAGGTCCAGACCCAACAGGATTTGGTGTGTTCTCATTGCATTTGACATTGTCACTTTCTTCAATTATTCTAGAAGAAGAGTTAAAAACTCTGTAGGCCCTACTCTGAGATGAATATCCAACAAGAAATCCATCATCTGCTTTGCTATCAAACTTACCTAAGTGAGATTTGGTATTTAGAATTGTACAAGGACACCCAAAAGGTTTGAAGAAACCAATAAAAGGTTTTCTTTGATTTAAAAGCTCATATGGGGTCTTGTTCTTTTGCTTGACCACTAGAACTCTGTTTTGGACATAACAAGCAGTATTAACTGCTTCAGCCCAGAATGTAATTGGCAATTTTGAATCAGCCAACAGAGATCTAGCAGCCTCTATTAGTGTCATATTTCTCCTTTCAGCAACACCATTCTGTTGAGGAGTCCTAGGAGCACTATATTGTCTCTCAATACCTTTTCCTTCACAAAAAGTGTTTAAATCATGATTTTTAAATTCAGTTCCATTATCTGATCTAATGACTTTTACTCTTTGATTAGTTTGGTTTTCAATTCTTAGAATAAAGGATTTGATAAGACCACTTGTTTCATCCTTAGTCCTTAGAAAATATACCCAAGTGAATCTGGAGTAATCATCAACAATAACCAAGCAGTAAGATTTCTTGCCTATACTCATAACATTTGTAGGACCAAACAGATCCATATGCAATAACTGGAGACAAGAAGAAACAGAATTTAACTCTTTGGTCTTATGAGAAGTTTTGTGTTGTTTGCCTTTAAGACAAGCAACACAATGATCATCACATGAAAAGACTTTTGAAGGTAAACCTCTTACAAGGTTATTTTTAACAAGATTGTTCATAGTCTTGAAATTCATGTGACACATCCTTCTGTGCCAAAGGGAGGATTCATCTATAGAAGCTTTTGAAACAAGACAATTTAAAGATGAATCACTATCAACATTGTCCAAATCAAGACAGTAAACATTGTCCTTCCTAGGAGTTCTAAGTAGTATCATGTTTTCATCAACTACCTTGAACCCTGGAGCAAGGATCATACACTCAGTGTTAGTAAATAATATACTATGTTGTTTGTCACAAACCTGTGATACACTTAACAGGTTGTACTTTAATTGATCAACATAGTAGACATCCTCAAATGTCATCTTGCCTTTGGTGACATTACCTTTTCCACTTATCTTACCACCAGTAAGATTGTCTCCAAATGCAACATGTCCTCCATTAATTTGCTTGAAATCCTGAAGGCATGACATGTTGCCAGTCATGTGCCTAGAGCAACCACTATCAACATGCCAAATGCTCTTTCCCTTGAGCTGTTGGTTGCCCTGCACATTAGATAAATTAATTAGTATGATTAGGGACCCAAGCCAAAGTGATCTTGGGTCTTCCTTTCTCATCAAAGTATTTACATTCCTTTTTAATGAGGTTTTTAAACTCAGAGCACTCTTTATTAGAGTACTTTGTCAATATGATTGGCTTAGCAGAATCAACACTAGAAGCAGTACTAACCTTAGAAGTACTAACAGAGTTAGCAGTACTAACAGGTGTAGCAGTACTAACAGGTTTAGCAGTACTAACCTTGTTAGCAGCATTAACATTGTTAGCAGTAGTATTACTTCTAGCAGCACTATCATTGTCAGCAGCACTATTTGTGATAGCAGTACTAACAGTTTTATTGCTTTTAGGAATCCACATATTGACACTTTCTTTAACAGAATACTTTTTCTTCATGTGGCTTTTAGTTTTAACAGTTTTCTTAGCCACATGGTTCTTTTCAATTTTCTTATAACCAAAGGGTTTTTGCATGGATCTTTGGAAATTCATTCTTTGGTTCATAGGATTGAAATAACAGAATTTTGCAAGATGATTCAATTTGCCACAGATAAAACAAGGTTTTGGTCTATTGATTTTACTCAGATCAACCCCTTGTTTATGTGCCCATTGATTATTCCAGTTTCTTTGATTTCCCCTCTTTTTGTCCTGTTTTTGGGGCTTATTCTTCTTACAAGCACACTGTTTGCAAGGACCTGGATTCACAACTGTGGTCTGTTTATAATGGACCTTACCAGACTTTTCCTCTGTCTTCTCTATGTTCTTGGATTTGATCCAAGCCCTTCCACAATCCTCATTGGTGATAATGTTGTTTTCTATAGAAATCTCACCACTCACCTTGTTCTCCTTACTCTTGCCAACCTCTTTCTCAGTCTTATCCTCAACAATTACCTCATCTAAGGGATCTATTTCAGTGGCTCCCTCAGGCAAGTCCTTCCTATCTTTGGTGTCTAACAGGTCTGAAGTAGGAGGAATGTAATTGTTGTTATATGGTGGAGGTGTGGCATTATACCCAATTCCTCTTCTTAATTTATCATGAATCTGATTTTGCAGTAAGGAGTCCATTGCTTTAGAAGCATTGGAAAACTTTTCTACATCAAGCTTAACTTTGGTTAACTCCTCTTTCAGTTTTTCACTCTCCTCTTTAGATTTGGTCAGTTTAAGTTCTAAATCCTTTTTCTCCCACTGCCAGTAATTAGTGTCATATGAGTGTTGTAGTTCATTGGCTTGAAAACCTTTGATTTGATCTTCAAATCTCTCTACTATCCTCACATAGTCTTTTATATCCTTTTCTAGTCTCTTCAGGTCATCACTCATCTTCTGATTGTGATCCCTGTACCTTTTAACAGTGTCTATGCAAGTTTTAGAGCAGAGATTAGAACTTACCTCAGATGGGAGATCAGATACTTTAGCCATAAGAGCTTGATTCTGAATAGCTTCTTCTGCTTGATCACTCCAATCAAACCCCATTCCTTGTTGAGAAACAAGGGCTTGAGCAGAGTTTCTGTTGTTATTGAAGCTTCCAGATTGAGCTTGTTGATGGTTGTTGTTGTGAGACATTCCACTTCTGCATTCTCTAGCAAAATGTCCCTTCAGATGGCATTTGTAGCATTCTACCTTTGATTTATCAAACCCTGCTCCATCTTCTCTTCTTTGTGAGAAGTTGTTTCTTCCAGTCCTCTTTATAAACTTTTTAACCCTCATGGAGAGCATGGCCATCTGCCATTTAATATCCATCTCTTCCAGATCATCAGGATGAAGTTGTTCTAAGTCATCATTGATCAAAGAAGAATTTCCATGATTAGAAAGAAGAGCTTCAAATACATAATCAGTGCCTTTATCTAAATTTGATCCATTAGCAGCATGAACTGATTCAGGGTTAGCAGTAGAATCAATTGATGCTGATAGGAGTGCAGCATTATGAACATATCCAGAAGGCTTCTTCTTTGCCTCCACCTCAGCTTCAAATACTCTAAGATCATTGTACAGATCATCAAGTTCTTTGTCTTCCAACTGATCATTCTGTCTGAATGACACAGTGTACATGGTCCATTCATCTCCAAGGGACCTTAAGAACTTTCTGTTCACATCATCTTGATCAATCTGTACTCCCATAGTAGCTAGTTCACCAATTAGTTTATTAAACCTGTCAAAAGTTTGAGTCATGGACTCATTCTTAGTTGAGATGAAGTTTTCATACTGTTGTTTTAAGATTGCCTTTTGATTTCTCTTGGTACTTTTAGTACCTGAGAATCTCTTCTCTAGAGCATTCCAGAGCATCTGTGCATCAGTACAATTGCAGAATTGATGTTGATACTCATTTGGAATGGCCAAGAGCAGTGTGCTCAAGGCCTTCATCTCTGTCTGTCTTGATTTCCTGTCTGTATCTGTCTTTGGAGGAGTTCTTTTGCCATCTTCACCAATCTTTCCTCCATCAGATGGACCATTCTCAATGATGTCCCACATAGAGTAATCTGTGAGGAGAATATATTGCTTGATTCTGATTTTCCACATGTCAAATTCATTGGATCTGAGCATTGGAACTTTTGAGACCAAAGTACTGCTTGATTCTGTAAGATTTTCCATGATGAATAACTGTTTCTGAGAGAATTTGGCTCTGATACCACTTGTCAGGATCGAATTCTTAACAAGAATTAATACTCAGAAACTAATATCAAAGAAGTTGCGGAAAAACACTTTGATATTTGATAAAACAGTAATCAAACACAGTATATAATTATCAAACAGTAAACTTGTATTGAATGCTTAAAGTTACAAGATTACACACTCAACCTCAATATTGATGAACAGGCTCACCAATACGAATTCTACTTCTCTAGAATTAGGATCTATGCCTTGAGGTTGATTTCTCTCTTTTTAAAAACAATTATCAAAAGTTATATCTATCTATTCTAAACATTCTATACATATACTGATAAAAAGATAATTACAAAGAATAAACAAATCTTCAGTATATCTTCCATGTATATCTTCTAAGTATATCTTCAGTATATCCAGCTGTAGTACTTTCCATCAGGATCTCTTTAGCAGCACTAATAATGCTCAGCAGCATTAACTTCATCTAGCAGCATTAACTTCAAGCAGTACTAACTACTAGCAGTACTAACTAGCTAAGCAGTACTAACTTTGTTCAAGCAGTACTAACTTTAACTAGCAGTAGTAATTCTACTAGCAGTAGTAACACTTAGCAGTATTAATCTTCAACTTGTTCTGGCAGTAGTAACTACACTTGTACTAGCAGTAGTAACTACACTTAGTAGAATCTTCAGTTCCCAACAACCTAAATCTCTCAAACTTAAGCTCTGATACCAACTTGTAACACCCTCAAATTTGGAAAAAGCAACTAATTTAAAATTTCATTATTACATCAAATAAAGGATATAATCCCTATCCCACTTGTAACACCCTCAAATTTGGAAAGAGCAACTAATTTAAAATTTCATTATTACATCAAATAAAGGATAAAATCCCTCTCTACAAATCAATACCTGGAAATACCTCAAGATAAATTGTGACACCCGGAATTTCAGGTAAGTATTGTGACCTCCTTGACCCTTCTTTATAAGTGATATTTGAGGTAGATTATATCTTGTTATTGCTAACCTTATCTGAGGTCATTTAATTTCATTAATTGGAAGCCTAGTTGCGCATTGAAACTGCTCGAAACAACAGGCCCGAGGTAGTCAGCGACAGTGCCAGCGACAATAACAAATGTCAAAGTCGCCATGTCATAGTCGCTATAGGGGGAGTACCTTCGGTACAACCCCGACGACATTACCCCTGCGATTGTGACATGGGCATAATCACCTGTCACAATCGCTTCCCTTGTACCGAGTGTGGGTGTTGGTCCGCGAGATTGCCCCGGCGACAATGCGATGGGCAAAGTCATCGGGCATTGTCGCCCGCGTCGCCCAGCTTTCTGTTTTAAATCTAATTCAAGCCTCGTTTATTTTAGAACACTTTGGGAAAACGGGAGAGTAACATCTTGGGGCGATTTTTGGTTCTTCAAACACCCCTCTCATTTATTTCTAGGGTTTTAACTAGTAAGAGCATTTATTGATCATCAAAGCTCAACCCAAGTGCATTTATTGAAGTATTGGTTCAAGATTCTCACTCTTCTCCATCAGATCCATCTTTGGGCAACTTCTAGGGTTTTCATCTTTTCTAGGTTTTAATCAAAAACCTAGATTGTGAGTTTACTAAACTTTTTGTCAAAACTAGATGCACATCATAATCTTCTACTTGTTATTATTGTATCTTTACTTGAAATGCTCATCTCTACATGTTCAAGTATTTGGGGTTTTCTTATGTTTACATGTCTATATATGTCTTACCATGACTAAATGAAATGCATAAATTGTTATGGGGATGATTTTCTATTTGAGATACTATTTGGTGGTATCATGTTTATATGAAGAGATATTGGTCATACTACTCTTGTAGTGGACTTTATATCGATTGGGATGGTGATATAGTACCCATGGTTGGTATTGAAGTATCTTTGGTATATTGTGCCTTGAAACCTCCTTTAATGCATGTTGGATGAACCAAGTCAATAGACACTAGGAGGATGTAGTCTTGGGTGCCACCGTGATGGTATGTGCCTAGACCTCCGCCATTCGGGGTAATGCCATGGTTGTAGTCCTCGGATGTGCCGGGACTTTTGGATGTCACTCTTAGTAGTTGGCATCAAGGTATATCGACTCTTTGGGTGGAACTTGATTGGTGCTATGGGTCTCCCCTATTTGGCACGCAAGTGCTTGTTGAAAGGATGTTCATCTTTCCTAGCCTACGTGATCGACGCCAAGTTAGAAAAGTCAAAGTTGGTCGATGTAAAGATTGTGCGCGAGTTTCCAGATGTCTTTCCGGATGACTTGCCCGGGTTACCACCCGATCATCAAGTAGAGTTTTGGATTGATCTCGTTCCAGGAGCAACTCCTATTGCTAGAGCTCCTTACCGTTTAGCGCCATCAGAGATGCAAGAGATGATGGCACAGCTCCAAGAGCTTTTGGAGAAGGGTTTCGTCAGACCGAGCTCGTCACCTTGGGGAGCTCCGGTCCTGTTTGTCAAGAAGAAGGATGGCACAATGAGAATGTGCATTGATTATCGTGAATTGAACAAAGCAACAGTGAAGAACAGATATCCGCTTCCGAGAATCGACGATTTGTTTGATCAACTTCAGGGGGCGGGTTGTTTTTCCAAAATCGACTTACGCTCGGGTTATCATCAGGTGAAGGTAAGAGAATAAGACGTTCCGAAGACGGCTTTCAGAACGCGTTATGGCCATTATGAGTTTCTCGTGATGCCTTTTGGCCTAACGAACGCGCCGGCGGTATTTATGGACTTGATGAATAGAGTGTGCCGACCATTTCTCGATAAGTCGGTCATTGTATTCATTGATGACATACTAGTGTACTCCAAGAGTGAGTCAGAATACGAACAACATTTACGCGAGGTTCTGAAAGTGTTGAGAAGAGAAAGATTGTACGCCAAGTTTTCCAAGTGCGACTTTTGGCTCGAAGAAGTACAGTTTCTGGGTCACGTTGTCACTCGAGACGGAGTGAAAGTGGATCCCTCCAAGATTGAAGCTATGATGAATTGGGAGCCTCCCAAGAATCCATCCGAGATCCGAAGTTTCTTGGGTATGGCGGGATACTATCGGAGATTCATTCAAGACTTTTCGAAGATCGCTTCTTCCTTGACAATGCTAACTCGGAAGAATGCGAAGTTTGAATGGACCGAAACACAAGAGAAAGCGTTCCTAATACTTCAAAATAAATTATGTGAAGCTCCAATCTTATCATTGCCTGAAGGGTCAGAAGATTTCGTGGTCTATAGCGATGCTTCGAAGATGGGTTTAGGTTGTGTGTTGATGCAACGGGGCAAGGTAATCGCTTACGCCTCGAGGAAACTTAAGATACACGAGAAGAACTATCCTACCCACGATTTGGAGTTAGCAGCGGTAGTGTTCGCCCTGAAGCTTTGGCGACATTATCTCTATGCCACGAAATGTACACTCTTCACAGATCATAAGAGCCTGAAGTATGTCTTTGATCAGAAAGAGTTGAATATGAGACAAAGACGGTGGCTCGAGTTACTTAAATATTACGACTGTGAGTTGCTTTACCATCCTGGTAAGGCGAACGTGGTGGCCGATGCGTTAAGTCGGAAGGACTATAGCGGAAGTATTCGGGCTACCCATTCGAGAATCGAGTTGGTGTCTAGTCTTGTTGAAAAGATCAAGGCATCGCAGGTTGAAGCTTTGTTGGAAGAAAATCTCAAGGAGGAAGTCATGACAAAACAACGTTTGCTCTTAACGGAAGATATCCGTGGGGTAAAACTGTTCAGCGGTCGTGTGTGGGTACCCAAAGTTGGGGGTAACCGTGATCTTCTGCTTGAAGATGCTCACAAGTCCAAGTATTCCATTCATCCGGGAAGTACGAAGATGTACAGGGACTTGAAGTTGCGTTATTGGTGGCCGGTAATGAAGCTTGATGTGGCGCATTATGTGGAGCGTTGTGTTACGTGCTCGCAAGTTAAGGCCGAACATCAACGACCGTATGGGAGTCTTCAGTCTTTAGAGATTCCCGAGTGCAAGTGGGAGCATATCACCATGGATTTCGTGACGAAGTTGCCTAAAACTCTTCGAGGTCACGATACCATTTGGTGATAGTTGATAGATTGACAAAGAGCGCTCACTTCTTGGCTATGCGCGAGACTTTACCGATGGATAAGTTAGCAAAACTTTATATCGATGAAGTGGTCTCGAGACATGGAATACCATTGTCGATCGTGTCAGGTCGCGACAGTCGGTTCACTTCAAACTTTTGGGATGGGTTTCAGAAAGAGATGGGTACACGAGTTAAGTTGAGTACGGCTTACCATCCACAGACCGACGGGCAATGTGAGAGAACGATCCAGACATTAGAAGATATGTTGAGGTCTTGTGTCATCAATTTCGGGGGTAGTTGGGACTCTCACTTACCTTTGGTGGAGTTTGCTTACAACAATAACTACCACTCGAGTATTGAAATGGCACCTTTTGAGGCATTGTACGGGCGAAAGTGCCGAACTCCCGTGTGTTGGCTTGAAGCGGGAGAAAAGCAGTTCGCCGGACCTGAAATCGTGCAAGAGACGGCCGATAAGGTCAAGAGCATTCGTGAAAGATTGAAAGCGGCTCAGGATCGACAGAAGAGTTATGTCGATAAAAAGAGACGGCCGATGGAGTTCCAAGTGGGCGATCGTGTGTTGCTTAAAGTATCATCGTGGAAGGGCATTATTCGGTTCGGAAAGCGAGGGAAGCTGAGTCCCCGTTTCCTCGGACCTTTCAAAGTGCTCAAGTGGGTGGGTTTGCAAGCCTACCAATTGGAATTGCCGCCAGAGTTGAGCAGAATACACAACACGTTTCATATTTGTTATCTTCGGAAGTGTTTAGCGGAAGAGGAAAGCGTCATTCCTCTCTTTGAGTTAACAGTAGACGAGGGTAACCGTTGTGTAGAAGAGCCCGACGCCATCTTAGAGAGAAAGTCTAAGAAGTTACGTCACAAAGAGGTCACTATGGTCAAGGTGCAGTGCAAGCATCATCGGGGAGTCAATGTGACGTGGGAAGCTGAAGAGGGTATGAAGCGAAGATATCCTCATATTTTCGAATATTTAGGATTCGGGGACGAAATCATTCCCAAGTTGGGGAGGATTGTAACACCCCGAATTTCCGTTATGTAATTTTGGTATTCTTGTGGTTAAGATTTTATCGTTAGCACCGTGTTTGGTTTGAAGTTGAGTTGGATTTTGAGAATTTTGGGGACAAGCAGTGAACTACACGAGTTGCACCGCGACTAGAGGTCGCGGCACAACCCGCGTAACCCTCTGTTTGATATGAGATTTTTGGAACTACGCGAGTTGCACCGCGACTTAAGGTCGCGGCACAACCCGCGAAACCCACTGGATGATTTTGGGTTTTTGGACACGGGCGAGTTATGCCGCGAGTTGAAGTCGCGGCATAACCCGCGTAGTTGCCTGGCCGACTTAAGGGTTTTTAACCCAAAATATCTCCTTTTTTTTCAGAGAATCTTTCTCTCTCTCTCTCTCTCTCTAAAGTTTCTTTGGATCTTCAAAGGTTCGTTAATCGCTAGTATTAAGTGCATTGCTCGGGGTTTTGGTGTATAAAGCTTCACCTCTTCGTCGTGATCGATATCTGGTTTTCGGGTTTTCGTATAAACCTGTTTGGTGAGTTCCTACTATCATTTTAAACTGTATACATATCAAAAGATACCTTTTGGAACTCCTATATATCCCCATGGTTTCAGATCTAAGTTTTCTACGTATTTGATATAACTTGGGTTTTGGGAGATTTTAGGGTTCCCGATCATTTTTAACTAAAATGATGGAATCTATCTTATTTGAAGTAAAAGGATGTTTTACTTGCACATTACGTAGGATATGTGAAAGAATGTTTATGAACTCATTTTTTTTATGATTTTCATACTTACCAGAAGTTGAACTTGAAAAGGGCATTTTTGTTTATAAAATGTTTTTATACCATATGACTATTTATGGTTGGTCACACTGTTGTTGTGACAGGTCTGTACCATTACTAGTGGATCCCTAGGTTTTGAGTCGACTGATATTAATTGGAGATTACCAAGTAAAGTAAATAAAGAACTACATGTGCATTAAATTGTGAGGTTCTGGCCGTTAACAAATATAGAACTACATGTGCATTAAATTGTGAGGTTCTGGCCGTTAATAAATTATGGAACTACATGTGCATTAAATTGTGAGGTTCTATAAGGTAATCAAAACGAAGAACTACATGTGCATTAAATTGTGAGGTTCTGGAAAGAAGGTTTATGACCTTATTTTAATGGATTTTATTCCTAACATCAGTTAACTTGGAAATGCTTGTTGGAAAGGTTTCCTTTTTGGATGCAAATGTTATATCCCTTGAAATTTATAAACTGTATGTTCTCACTAGGCTTTTTAAGCCTAACATTTTTTTCTCAAATGATATGTATATCAGGTTCTCGTTAGCGGCGGGTTGCCAAGGGCTTGAGTGTCGGGGATTGACCTCGAGGGTTTTTGAGAGGATTAGTATTGGATTGATGGGCATTTGTTAAGCCCCATATTTTTGGATGATTCTGGATCAACAATTGATGTAATCTAGATAGTATATGTTTAGATTAGTTTGTTGTTGAGATCCTTATCCGTATTCAGATTTTTGTAAAGGTTAGGTACAGTTCCCCTTTTTGTGAGGTTTAAACCTTTGGTTGATGCTTAATTTTACAGTTTCCGCAGCTTTAAATTTACCTTGGTTTTAGGGTGTTACACAAGGTGTTACATAAATCCTATATTTAACCTCAACAACTACTAACTTTAAGTCTTATACAAATACCAAATAAATAGGTCGGGTATTACTAAACCCAATATCAGTTGTTATTCCCAAAGTGCGGAAGGCTTCATCCAATAGCTACTCTCTTCCCATGAATATAACTCGCACTCATCTCTTCACAGTGTCGCTAGTACCATTCCCTAACCGGAACCTAATGCACATGCCGACAAATAAAAAGGTTAAGCTAATGCCTACTGAGTTCAAGAGTTTTCATCATAATTATATAAATCGTTAAAAGGAACGAGTGCAACTTAAATTATGATTTCCAAAATAATTTACTTTAAACTAGTGTGTGTACCGCGCGTTGCGCGGTGACGAATTGTTTTTGTTAGAAAATACATAACTACATTAGGATGAAATGTAATTGATTAGCTATTAGAATGCTCTAATACAATTAATGTAACATGGGTGTTTTCGATATAAATTATTTTGGTACACTAATGCAATGTCTCAGTGGTGTTTTAGATGTAAATTATTTTGGTTGGTAAATTAAATAATCTCGTAATACAAAAATGGTTAGGGAGGTATATAACTATATATGCAATAATAAGCATTAATCTTTCCAACAATTTAGGTTATAATGTTTTACAAACTAATTTAACTCAAAGACCTAAAATAGTTGAAACTCACCAAATCAAATAAAGAAGAGTTCCAAATTTGCGTAACACAACCCCCTAAATTGAAAGAATTCATGAACTCAAAACCTATGGCCAATAAATTAACATAGCAAAAGTAAAAAGTCATTTGTTTATACTTCTAATAAGATTTAATTAATCCTGGATTGAATCAAAAGATCCACACAAATATGGTCAAATTCACCTCTAAAAGTAAATCTACAAAACGATTTTTTTGAAGACAAAAAAAGGATCATACAAAAGTATCAAAAAACCTAAGCCAAAAAATCGAAAAAAATGCCTCCTCGTTGATGGAACTCTACCGCTGAAATTGTCGAATGAAAAAAACGCAACATCTTGATGACTGTTCCTCGAATTTTCTGCTATACTCTTGATTTTTAGGCCTAAATTTTATGATGGAGATTGAAGAATAATGGACGAAGCAAATATTTTTGAAGAATAATTGACTAATTGAAATGTATTCTATAAAGTTGCACATTAAATGATCAATATATACATGGGTCATGAAATAAAATTGCAGTTAAATGCATTATTAAGCTCAAATTTTTGATTATTATCTTGTTAGAATTAGATTATAGTCGATGCTAAAGCCATATATTGGCATGCCATGTTGGAACATAGAACCACTAAATTTCCAACAATCAAGATAGAAAAGAATATCAACTATGCATCATAAACACATAAATGCATATGATTTCAAGCAAAAAAGATGATTACAGATAAACATCCCAATTTCCTTGCATTTAATTCATAATTTCATTCCATTTATAAAAAATATAAGAATCTTTCATCCATCATATCTTGCTTGAACTTTTGTTTCGGGTGAGTTCATCTTGAAGGTGGGTCAAGGATTGTAGGAGACCGACCCCCTACAGTAATAAAAAATTTATGAGTTTCAAACAAAACAAATAAGCAACGTTAAGTTGAACTACAATTTGAAGTTACTCACCTGATTAATCATCCATGCATTTATTATTCTAATTCAATTCATCGTATGTATATCTATCCTCACCACCTTTAGGTGTGTTTACCACCCTTGGAGGATCACTGAAACTTTTAGTAGGGGTCCTCTGCCTAACAGAGGCACCTTTTACCCCCATGGTTTCTTGGCACCGGGGACCTTTGGATGATTGCTCACCCAAAGTTGTCGTGGGGAAGGTCTTAGAGATGTTCACACTGTCCTGTCCTGCACTTTGTGCAGAAACAGTAGTGTGAGCCTTTCTGCCCACATGCTTAACCTTCTCCTTAATAAGCACCTTCTTGGGGTTGGGAGACACCCCTTTGGTTTCCCTTTGGATATTCTCTAATGAAGAATGCTCCATTAGAGGGCTTGTAGGCTTAGAGGGTGTTGGTACATGAAAGGAAGGATCCTTCTGCACCTTCTTTTTAGTGTATAATTTGGTGATGGGAGGGGTTGGTCTATTTAGAAGGGACAGAGGAATTGTTTTTATGGTGGAAGGTGTGGGTAGGTCATCAGTGGGTTGGTCCAATGAGGCTTGGGACCCTGATGCCTCACCTGTAGAGTGGGACACAACCATCATTGTTGAGAACAATGGTGTGTCAATACCTGAGAAGACCTTACAAGTTCTCCTCATATTAGAAAACACCTTCCCTTTCGGGACCTTAGGTACATATACCTCATTAAAATGAGGTAATTCCGTCAATTCCTTATTCAATATAGCTTGAAACAAACCTGGGATACATATAAAAGGATTTTGACTTGGTATCCAGGTTTGACAGAAAATCATTTAAGACCATTTTCGAAAAATTGAACTTTCTGGAGGTTGCTAAGAAGAACAAAGCATAAGCAATGGTACTGCTGAACTCACTCCAGCCAGTTGTTTTCTTTGAAATGCAATGCTGGAGAGTATGAACAAAGAATCTCCACTGAGGTGAGAATTTATTCTTGAAGAACTTATAAATCTCAGTGGGACCTTCATATCCCATTCTGCTTATATTTTCAAAAAGATCTTCCTTGGGTAGAGATGTTATACCTGAGGCATCATCTAAAAGTAGATGAATGCGAATGGTCTCCTCCGAGATGGTTAGGGGTTTATCACAAACCCTTGACTTGATAACCTGAGTACCCTCTTCATTATGGATGGTGGCATTTGCCCAGAACTGTCTTTGATGCTCCACATATATTGTGGGATTGACCATTAAAGCGTGGGCGATATGTGTGGATTTTAGGAAGTCCACAATCTGATGAAATCCTGCGGCTTGGTTGGGCTTATTCAGCATTGCCAACTCATTGTGGTCATTGACAAATACAAGACCTGCCATTTGAGAGAGATTTGACTGCGAACTAGGATTAAGAGCTTGAAAAGCAAGAGCGTTAGCGAGAACGAGAGAGAAAGAAGATTAATGAGCGCAAGAAATTCAAAGAGTCGTTTTGATTTTTGGCGGACTAAAGGGGTATTTATACAATCATTGAAACAGTTAAGAGCAGTACTAATTTACATTAGCAGTAGTAACTGACCCCCGCAGTAGTAACTCTTTGAAGCAGTAGTAATACTTACTAGCAATAGTAACACTAACTGGCAGTAGTAATACAGACTAGCAGTAGTAATACATCCTAGCAGTATTAACACAAACTAGAAGCATTAACACATACTGGCAGTAGAAAAACGAACCAGCAGTAGTAACACAGACTAGCAGTGGTAATACAGACTAGCAGTAGTAATACATACAAGCAGTATTAACTATACTTCACTTTTGTTTGGCCTTTCATCCTGAAACACTTAAGCACACAAGGGTTAATAGCACCAATTTAATGAAAGAAAATAAGGAGGAATCTATATAGGTACATAAAGAGAATGAGAATATACTTATTCATTGTTCATCATGCCCACACTTGTGACCAAGAATGTGAATCTACCCACATCAAAAGCTTTTGTGAATAGATCAGCAAACTGGTTACTTGTGTGTATTTTCTGAACCTGAATTAGCTTCTTCTCATTACAGTCTTTGATAAAATGGTACCTTATTTCTATATGCTTTGTTTTTGAATGCTTGACAGGATTATTAACAATGCTAATAGCACTGCTGTTGTCTATGAAAATAGGAGTGTGAAGAAATGTCACACCATAGTCCATCATTTGATTCTGAATCCATAGCACTTGTGAGCAGCAGCTTGCAGCAGCTATGTATTCTGCTACTGTTGTTGAAGTGGACACTGTGGTTTGCTTCTTACAATGCCATGATACTAGTCTTGCACCCAAGAACTGATATCCTCCAGTTGTAGACTTTCTGTCCAAGTTAGCTCCACCCAAATCACTATCTGAATATGCCAGTAGGTCAAATGGTGAGTCATGAGGATACCAAAGTCCTAATCTGGGTTGACCATTGAGATATCTGAATATCCTCTTGATTGCTTGAAAATGTGATTGCTTTGGCCTAACTTGAAATCTTGCACACACACAAACAGGGAACATGATATCTGGTCTAGAAGCTGTGAGATACATGAGAGAGCCAATCATGGATCTGTAATAATGAACATCCACATCCTCCCCCTCAAGATCTGCAGTTATTTGTTTGTGTGTCTCCATCGGTGTGCTTGCAGGCTTGGAATCTGAGAACCCAAACTTGGTTAAAATGTCCTGCACATACTTGGTTTGGCTTATGAAGATTCCATCTTGTTTCTGCTTAACCTGTAGCCCAAGGAAGAAAGTAAGTTCACCCATAGAACTCATCTTGAATCTCTTATGCATTAATTCTTCAAAATCTCTATACAATTGATCTTTTGTGGATCCAAAGATGATGTCATCCACATAGATTTGCACTAACAGGATGTCCTTCTTCTTCCTTTGAATGAACAGAGTCTTGTCAATGATTCCTCTCTCAAAACCATTTTCCAAGAGATAGGTAGACAATGTGTCATACCAAGCTCTTGGTGCTTGATGTAGTCCATACAGTGCTTTCTTCAATTTGTATACTCTGTCAGGGTACTTGGGATTTTCAAACCCTAGGGGCTAATAGACATATACTTCTTCTTCAATTTTGCCATATAGAAAAGCACTTTTCACATCCATTTGGTAGACTTTGAACTTCATGAAAGAAGCATAGGCTAAAAACAGCCTAATTGTCTCAATCCTAGCCACTGGTGCAAAAACCTCTTCATAATCAATTCCTTCTTCTTGAGTGTACCCCTGTGCTACCAATCTATCCTTGTTCTTGATCACTATCCCTCTCTCATCCTTCTTGTTTCTGAAAATCCATTTTGTCCCTATAGCTCTTTGTCCTTTAGGCAGTTCTACCAAATCCCATACATTTTGCAGTACAAACTGCAGCAGCTCCTCTTGCATTGCTTCTATCCAGCTTGGATCTTTTATTGCATCATGCGCCTTTTTGGGCTCAACCTGAGATAGAAAGCAAGATAGTAAGCCTGATTGTATGTCTTTTAATCCTCCCAACTTACTCTGATTCCTTGTGATGATTGGAGAATTGATGTCACCAATCACCAACTGAGGAGGATGATCTTTATGCACTTTTGTTTGATGAATAGTCTCTTCATTAATCTCTGCATCCAGATTAGAGTCATTCTTTTCAGGAGAGTTGCCACCAAACACTGAGGAGTTCTCATCATCAGTATCATCTTCTGCCAATGTAGGCATCTCAGGTTCTAGATGTTCTAAAGTCAAAAGTTGATCCTCCTTTTCATCTCTCTCCTCTTCATTCTGAGAAGTTGCAGTATCCTTTGAATCTGAAGCATCTTTCTTCTCTTGAACACAGAATTCAATAGGATCTGCTGTAGAGATTGGGAACAGCATAAACTCTTGTCTTTTGTCTTGTACTGATTCTTTCCCTGTTCCTGCATTATTCTCATAACTGAAACCCAAAGAATTAGTTAGTGAATCAATGTCAAAAAGCCAATCAGGGCCTGTACCAAGTTTATTTGGTGTGCTCTCATTGCATTTAACATTGTCACTTTCCTCAATTATTCTAGAAGAGGTATTAAATACTCTGTAAGCCTTACTTTGGGATGAGTACCCAACCAGAAATCCATCATCTGCTTTGCTATCAAACTTGCCTAAGTGAGTTTTGGTATTAAGAATTGTGCAAGGACACCCAAATGGTTTGAAAAATCCAATAAAAGGTTTCTTCTTGTTGAAAAGTTCATATGGTGTCTTGCCTTGAGATTTAACTATTAGAACCCTGTTTTGAACATAACAAGCAGTATTAACTGCTTCTGCCCAAAATGTAACTGGCAGTTTTGAATCTGCCAACAGGGATCTTGCAGCTTCAATCAGTGTCCTATTTCTCCTCTCAGCAACTCCATTCTGTTGAGGGGTCCTAGGAGCACTGTATTGTCTCTCAATACCTTTTTCCTCACATAAGCTGTTTAGATCATGGTTTTTAAATTCAGTTCCATTATCAGACCTGATGATTTTAACTCTTTGATTTGTTTGGTTTTCAACTCTGAGAATAAAGGATTTGATCAGTCCATTTGTCTCATCCTTTGTCCTCAGAAAATAGACCCAAGTGAATCTAGAGAAATCATCAACAATAACTAAGCAGTAAGATTTCTTGCCAATACTCATCACATTAGTAGGACCAAACAGATCCATATGCAATAATTAGAGAGGTGTAGAGATTGTATTTACCTCTTTGGACTTATGAGAAGATTTGTGTTGTTTGCTGATAAGTACTCAATTTTGAGTACTTAAGCACATTTCTTTTAACCTTTTAGATAGGATTTTTCATTTTCAAATCCCACTTTGAGTCATTTTCTATCTTATTTTCCATTTATTGTGTCTTGGAGCTTAAATTGTGTGATTTGCTTGTTCTATGAAGATTGTAGTCTAACTTTGGTTATCTTTTGAAAATCTATTTGGAAACAGGGCATGCTGCAGCATGGAAACAGCATGGAGCTGATGGTTTTGATGAAAGAATGAAAGAGGATGGAGCATAATGTGATTTTTGGCATGGAACTAATCTGATTGTAACCTCTAAACACTAGTTAATATGGTTTGTAATATGTTGGTTAAATGGGGACAAGCTTTGGTAGTTCTAGTAGGCTTAGACTAGGTAAGTACAATTAGATTCCCCTTAAAATTGCAAGTTTGCCACTCCCTTTTGTTATAAAAGGAGTGCTTAGTTGCTCTTAAGGGGATATCACCTACATCTTCTCCTATCAACTCTTACCATCTTAGTTTTTGTTCTTTCAAGTATTTTGCATCTGATCGACGGTAGCTTGGGGGTGTTCTTGAATCACTTTTTAGTTAATTTCAAGTATTAGTGTTTATGTTCTTCATCTTGCTCTTCATATTTTATGTTAAGCTTTCAATCTTGTTATGTTTATTGTAATCCTTCTACTTTCTGTTTGATTCACGAACTGGTCCCATTCCAGTCCCGTGTTCGTTTAATTTCCAGAAATCATGCATGGTCATTGTGTTCTTCATCTTCTTTATATAACCTTCATGTTTGAATATGCATGCTGCAACATTGAAACAGCACCTGCACCTTTTATTTAGTTGTATTATTCCTTCTTCATCTTGCATCTCTAGCCTTTCCTTTTCTCTTTTGTTCTAGAATTTAGTAGTTAAAATTTATTGTATTTATCTTCAAGTTTACCTTCTTGTCATTTCCATTTCCTTGTAATTTACATTCTCGTCTTTACATTTTTAGTTACACACACATATATATATATATATATTTATTTATATACTTTCAAATCATTTACATTTCAAGAGCAATTTCCATTATGTTTATCGTTGTAATTCTTAGTAGTAGTTTTTATTTCTTTATTGTAATGAGTAGCTAATCATCTTAGCTTGGGTGTGAGACAAATGGTGGTTATGTGGACCTAAAAGAAAGTGGGTTTTTGTGACTTTGACGAAATTTTATTATTCCAACTCAAGTTTTACCAAGATAACAAAACTTTTTGTCAAAATGATTATTTTGATAGTGTAATAGTGTCATGGACCTAGAGATAGGCCATTGAATAGCACGTCAAATTGAATGACATGGGAGGTAATATCGAAAGAGTTACTTGCAACGAGAGTTGTTACTTGTGTTATTTAAAATGATCCATTCTTGATAAGTAGTCACTTTTTCAAAGGGTTAAAATGGAGTAGACTTAGAGATAAGATACTTGGAATACATCAACTTGGGAGGTATGGGGGTTATTTCGAAAGAGTAACTTTTAACGAAGAGAATTTGTTTCGCCGTATATTTTGAGAACTCCATTCCCATCATTCCCTTATCTGGAACCTTGCTCAGAGATGAGATGGTTCATAGCCACTGGAATAATGGGATGGTGAGAGTCCGAGAGGAAAGTATCTTGAAATTGATAATAAAACTAGTTATAGTCAGAAGCATGCTGCAGCACTCAAATAGCATCATGCTATAACAAGTGCTGTAGCATTGACCTACTGGAATTTGGATCCATATACCATCAAAAGTCTTACACCCTTGCTTCTATTTTAATCTTGTTTAGTTAAATCTGTGTTAACCAACCTTCCAAAATATTGCTTCAAATTCGTCATCTGAAATCTCATCTTTCATTATACTTTTAACACACTTTTTAATCCAATCTCTGTGGGACGATATCTGGTATCTTTACCATTTTATTACTTGAAAGGCGACATAGTACCAATTTGTATACTTGCTTTTTTGGTATTATCAGTCTCACCCTGAGGTAAACAAAAGGGCCTGTCAAGTTTTTGGCGCCGTTGCCGGGGATTGGCAAGTCAAAAGTGTTTAAAAGTGTTTTAAAAGATTTGGTTTTTCTACCACCTTTGGGAGTTTCAAAAGATTTTTAAAAGTGGTGCATGCCAAGAATACAACGCAGGGAACTTTTCGAGTTAGATCCAGATATTGAGAGAACCTTCCGTCATTTGCCTTTAAGACAAGAAACACAATGATCATCACATGAAAATACCTTTTGTGGCAAACCTCTTACAAGGTTGTTTTTCACAAGTTTATTCATTGTTTTAATGTTCATGTGACACATCCTTCTGTGCCAAAGAGATGATTCATCAACAGAAGCTTTTGAAAATAGACAATTAAATGATGAATCATTGGATACATTCTCTAAATCCAAGCAATAAACATTGTCCTTTCTTGGTGTTCTCAGTAGTATCATACTTTCATCAACTACCTTGAACCCTTTAGCAAGGATAATACATTCAGTATCAGTAAACAATATACTATGTTTCTTGTCACAAATCTGTGATACACTTAACAGGTTGTATCTCAATTGCTCAACATAGTAGACATCCTCAAAGGTCATCTTACCCTTTGACACATTACCTTTTCCACTAATCTTTCCTCCAGATGGATTATCACCAAATGCAACATGTCCTCCATCAATTCTTTTGAAGTTTTGTAGGCAGGACTTGTTGCCTGTCATGTGCCTAGAGCAACCACTATCAACATGCCAAATGCTCTTCCCTTTTAGCTGGTGGTTGCCCTGCACATAAAGTAGAACAGTTAGTTTTTAATAGGAACCCAAGCCAAAGTGGTCTTGGGTTTCCCATTCTCATCAACATATTCATAATCAGTTTTGATGAGATTTTCAGACTGCGGAATCTTATGGCTTGAGTATTTTGTCAAGATAATAAGTCTTGCAGTACTAACACTGGAAGCAGTACTAACTGAATTAGCAGTACTAACTAGGTTAGCAGTACTAACTCTGTTAGCAGCACTAACATTGGTAGCAGCACTATTTCTGTTAGCAGTACTATTTAAGGTAGCAGTACTAACAGGTTTAGTGCTTTTTGGGACCCAAACCTGGACAAATTTGTTTGCTTTCTTCTTCATTAAGTTACTCCTTGACTTGTTTGGAGTATTTTTCTTTGATTTTGCAAACTTGTTTTGAACATTAGCTTTTAAAGGTGCTCTTTTTACATTTTCAGCCATATGATTCCTTCTTCCTATCACCAACAGGATTTTGTATATGACTTTGAAAATTTATCCTTTGGTTCATAGGATTGAAATAACAGTATTTGGCAATATGATTAAGCTTTCCACAAATAAAACAAGGTTTTGGTCTATTGATTCTACTCAGATCAACCCCTTATTTTTGTGCCCACTGATTATTCCAGTTTCTTTGATTACCCCTTGTTTTATCATGTTTTTGGGGCTGATGCTGTTTACATGTACAGGGATTCACAACTGTGGTCTGCATATAGTGGACTCCCTGTACCTTTCCCTTTTCTCTCTTTGAGTTATCCACCTTTTCACTCTTGATGAATGGTTTACCCCCCCCCCCCCTTTCATTTGTAAGGATATGATTTTCTACAGGAATCTCTTCTGCATTCTTACTCTCAGAATTCTCTTCCTCATTCTCTTCTTCAACCACCACACTATCTATAGGATCTACTTCTGTTGCTCCTATAGGTAAGTCCTCCTTATTTTGGTTCTCTAAGATATCTGAAGAGGGAGGGATGTAATTATTGTTATAAGGTGGTGGTGTTGCATTGTATCCTATACCACTCTTGATCTTATCATGAACTTGAGCTTTAAGCAAAGAGTCCATTGCTTTGGAAGCATAAGAGAACTTCTCAATGTCAAGCTTAGCTTTCTCATACTCACCCTTTATCTTCTCACACTCCTCTTTAGACTTCTATTTGAATCTCTAATTGATCTTTCTCCCACTTCCAGTAATTTGTGTCATAGTAATGCTGAAGTTCATTGGCCTTGTAAGCCTTGATTTGATCTTCAAACTTCTCAACAATCACTTTATACTCTCTTATATCTCTTTCTAACCTTTTAAGGTCGTCACACATGCTTTGGTTATGATCCCTGTACTTTTGTACAGTCTGATGACACTCTTTAGTGCACAGTTTAGTTTTTACCTCTGTTGGAATATCTGTTCTTGAAGATTCTGAGACTTCTGCCATCAAGGCTTGATTCTGAACAGCTTCTTCTGCTTGATCACTCCAATCAAATCACATTCCTTCTTGAGAAACAAGAGCTTGAGTGGAGTTTCTGTTGTTTTGGAAGCTTGAGGAATGTGCTTGTTGGTGGTTGCTGCCATATTGTTGAGGAATTCTTCCTCTGCATTCTTTTGCAAAGTGTCCCATCTTGTGACACTTGTAACACTCCACCTTTGACTTGTCAAACCCAGCACCATCTTCTCTCCTCTGAGAAAAGTTGTTCCTTCTAGTTCTCTTTATGAATCTCTTGACCCTCATAGTTAGCATGGCCATCTGCCACTTTATATCCATCTCCTCAAGGTCATCTGCATTAATTTGTTCAAGATCATCATTAATTAAACCAGAATTAGCATAACTAGCAAGAAAAGCTTCTAATACAGAGTCATTAGATACATCCTGCTTAAATACATAAGCAGTACTAACTGATTTTGTATTAGCAGCAGAATCAGTAGAAGAAGAAGATGATAAAAGAGCAGCATTATGAGTGTATCCAGATGGTCTTTTCTTGGCTTCCACTTCAACCTCAAACACCCTTAAGTCATTATAAAGATCGTCTAGTTCTTTGTCCTCCAGCTTGTCATTCTGTCTGAAGGATACAGTATACATGGTCCATTCATCTCCAAGGGACCTTAAGAACTTTCTGTTTACATCATCTTGATCAATCTGCACTCCAACAGTAGCTAGTTCACCAATCAGCTTGTTAAACCTGTCAAAAGTTTGAGTCATGGACTCATTCTTAGTTGACATGAAGTTTTCATACAGTTGCTTCAATATTGCCTTCTGATTTCTCTTGGTACTTTTGGTACCAGAGAATCTCTTCTCTAGAGCATTCCAAAGCATCTGGGCATCAGTGCAGTTGCAGAATTGGTGTTGATACTCATTAGGAATAGCCAAGAGCAGTGTGCTCAAGGCTTTCATCTCTGTCTGCCTTATCTTCCTCTCTCCATCCGTCTTTGGTGGAATTCTTTTTCCATCTGCTCCAATCTTTCCTTCATTAGATGGGTCATTCTCAATGATGTCCCACATAGAGTAATCTGTGAGAAGAATGTATTGCCTGATCCTAATCTTCCACATGTCAAACTCATTAGATCTGAGCATTGGAACCTTTGAGACCAGAACGCTATCACTTGAACCGTCCATGATGATTGTTGTTTTTCTGAGTTTAACAAAGCTCTGATACCACTTGTCAGGATCGAAATTCAAACAAGAATTTAATTCACACACACTCAGAATCAATGCTAAAGAAGTTGCGGAAAAACACTTTAACACTAACAATCAATGAAACAGTATATGCACTTAAATCACAAGTTATATTGATTAAACTTGATGATTACACACAAAACCTCAATCTGTTGAACAGGCTCAACAGACGTTCTATACTTCTCTATAGAAAGGATCTAAACTAGTCTTGAGGTTTATTCTCTCTAAAACAAAACTTATGAATGATAATTATTTTTTCTATCAAAGACTTCTATACTATATAAACAATATTGATTACAAGATAATTATCAAAATAAAATTGATCTTCAGTCCATAATTATCTCCTTTACTTTAGCTTCAATCTATACAGCTGTCTTCATTCTCATACGGAGTCTTCATCACATAAGCAGCACTATCTTCATGAGCAGTATTAATTCTGAACTAGCAGTATTAATCTCAGCAAGCAGTATTAATTTTGTATCAGCAGCATTAACTCCTTCAAGCAGTAGTAATGGTGATCTAGCAGTACTAACTTCCTCAGGCAGTAATAATAGTCATGTCTAGCAGTAGTAACCATCCTTAGCACATTTTAGACCCAACAAATTTGCATAAGGATCATTTTATTTATAAGCACATCATATTCAACCATTTCATCAAACATCACATATTTTAGTTGAAGCATTTCATCAAACATCTAGTGAGCAAAACAAATACAAATTCAAGATCTCGATAACTTTTAGTTGTATTACCATGCAGTATTTACCTTAAAGATGACGCTTCCTATAATGAATTTTCATCCACCGACCATATACTTACCTTCAAAATCCACATAAAAACAGAGAATAACTTGTATATAGAGATGAGCATTGCCATATAGAACTTACACCACTGAGGGTTTGGTGTGTAGAATCTTTCAAATAGACAAACAAAGAGAGAACCCTAAAACAAACTCAGTTAGAACTCACTTAGAGTGATTTCTGATAATCTTGGAATTGAAATTGGTGATTGGATGTGATGCTTCCTAGAAGTAAAATTGATGACCTTGTGTGATGTTTGGAGTGGAGAGGAGAGAAGAAATTGATTTGGAAACTTATTAAGCCTTTAATTAGTCTAAAAATATGAAATTTCTCAAAGAAGACAAAGAGATGGTGAATAAGAGAGGAAAATGGAAAGGCTCAATCGCAAATGAAAAGTCAGAAGTTAGATCCAAAACATGAATTGTTGTATGAAAATTACCAAAAAGTCTCACCAACATAACACATGCATTCTTTTTATAAGGATAGAAAAGTCTTTTAATGTATTAAACATTTTACAAAAAATTCAAAAAATTGTGAAAATTTCTACCAAGTAATCCTTGCCTATCAAGCTGCCACGTCATTGCTTAAGGTTTTTCCTTTAATATATATTAAGATATAAAAACGACCTGTTTTCCAATAACGTGTATTTTAGGTAATGGAAAAATTAATATAAACGTTTTCCAACACACAATTTTAAAGACGAAAACCCAATATAAAACATTCCTTTGTAAAGTAACCCCAACCCAAAACGTGAATAGTAATGAATTCCTTATGAAAATGTGGCCAAAACTTTATATCCCAAAACATCCAAACACGGATGAGGCATAGTACTCAACCCATAAATCATAGATAACTATCTATCTATCTATCTATCTATCTATCTATCTATCTATCTATCTATCTATATATATATATATATATATATATATATATATATAACGTCATCGAAAACATGGATAATAAACTTAAATACCAAAACAACACCTTTGGGTGACGGGGGAGACCCGCTTCCATTGCCTGCTTTGCCAAGCTTATTGTCTATTCATTTATTGCCTGCTTTGCCAAGCTACACCTCAAGGATACACGATCTTATTGTCTATTCATTTTCTAGTAAGTTACAACCTCAAGGTTCCCAATAGAACCTTAGTGCATACTTACTAGCATTCAAGATATGAGTCTCAAACTCCTTACTTGATAACCCCAAGATGTTTAACCCTCGTGCACAAGAGTTAGAGCATCTTGTTAGAAAGACAGGGCAATGCAATCGATCAGTTGACCAGATTTCTTGAGAATCGTGTAAAATCACTTTCCGAATTGGTATTTCGACCCTATGCCTAGGTTGCACGAAATCCAATCTAGGATAAGACTCAAAAACACTATCGTTTTTAGGCACAAAAACGAGAGCAAATTTGTTGGAGAGTATATAATGGTTGTTGAAAAATCTTGTGTCTAAAACATAAATATATATGGTATATATACTAGTCCCATTCGTAAAATAGGAAAATAACTGAAATAGCAATGATGGCAAATTATTAGCAATTATGGTCGGTTACAACCAATTTAGCTTAAATCATGGGCTGGAAATAACTGAGCATTAAATGTTCAGTAACTGCAGGTTTAGAGATAGCCAATCCAGAGATAGGCACCAAAGCCTCTGGTCCAGGGATGCCGACCAGAACCTCTGGTCCAGAGATGCCGACCAGAGCCTCTGCAGAGATGGCCACCAGAACCTCTGCAGAGATGGCCACCAGAGCCTCTGCAGAGAGCCACCAGAGCCTTGAACCACCGCTAGGATCTCTACCCCTTGGACCCCGCAAGGGGGCGCACCCCCTTGACCCCCGCCATTTTGTCGTGTCCGGGATCAAACTCGTCTTATAACAAGTGTGTACTCTGCACCACCTAACTTGTATTAGATCACAGTTTGAAACCTATTAGCACTCGTGTTATATCCAATTACACTTGAATGGCCAGTTACACTAAAATCACCAGCACATCTAAACCACAAAACCCATGGTCACAGATTACAACCCATAAAGGTTCATCTCCACAAAAACCGGGACAACAATAATGCCAACACGACATATTTCCCAAAGTGAGAATATCAAGACTCCTCACTATTAAACATAACTAACTTACATGCCTATGGATCCAATGCATTACAATCTAAAATACATGACTCCAAATGAATGACACACGCACTCTAAACATGTATTCTCCAAATAAAGTGCAATAAATACAACTCACACCCAAAGCTCCAAATTAAGTTGTTAAAACCGGACAAATGTCCCCAAAACCCGATAAAGACAAAAATCGAGCCATAAGCTCAACCAATCAAATAACCATATGTTAAAATTCATAGTATGTGATAAAACGTAAACAAAATACGTTGGTGCAAACACATATTTTAAACTCATCAATAACCCAAAACACAACATTGGGTTGGGACAAACCCTTTTTCCAAAGGAACCTACACCGTTTACACTTTCAGAACGTCGTATAACATAATCTATGCATATTTCCAAAACATATGTTAAAAGTGTATTTCTACCAATTACTCTCCATATATAAGATAAATAATCAAAACACATTCATTTCTGATTTATTTGTCAAAGTGTCCAAAAATCCCAAATATGGTGTTTCACAAGATTTATAAAATCTTATTAGTTCAAATAGCAAAACTCATCAAAGATTTCAACATTTGATAATAATCATGTAAAACATATAAATACTCTAAAATGGACATTTTTGGCATGTACAACGTTTTCACAAATCAACTTGAACTCATCTTGCTAAATTTAGGCTAAATTTAGATTTTACCCTAATATGGGCTTCTTGAAAAAACTTGAATCCACAAGCAATTCCTCCAAACCCTAGATTCACAAGTTTTCCAAACGTAAATATACATACCCAAACACTTAGAATTATTCCCCAAACATCTTAGATCAAAATCTCCATTTTGACCAAAACCATAGTTTTAACCTAACTTCCCCAAAATCCTCCAAACCGAAATTTAAGAAACATAAACACTAGGAAGTCATCAATAGAGAATTTATAACTCATAATAAAGTTTAGAAACTAGAAGTATGAACTCATCACTACTTAGGTTTTGGTAAAAACCTAGAAAACCCTAAATTTCTTAAATATGAAGGTAATGATGATGAGCTCTTGATTTTTTTTCTTTCACTCCACCACCAAATACTCTTGGATCTTTCCAAAACTAACAATATATACTTGAAAAGCTCTCAAAAACGAAACCATATCACTTTGAATCACCAAAAACGAAGTAGAAATGAGAGATATATGAAGAAATGAGAGATATATGAAGAAATGAAGAATGAGGCCGAAAATCGCGACTTTAACAAGTCTACTACACCTAGAGACATTGCCAATGTCAGGCGACAATGACATGTCAAAGTCGCATGGCATAGTCGCTCAGTGTGTACCGTGGGCTGAAATTTGCCTGCGACTTTGTCATGTGCAACTATGACATTGTAGTTGGACTTGTACCAAGCCCCGAAATCCGACTTTTTTAATGCCAACACCCCCAATACTCAATGAGACTCAAAGTAATGATTTTCTAACGCAATTCCTACTGATAATAAGTTATAAAAACACGTGGGGTGACTCTTACTTACCGAAAAATACGAGTGTTACAAGAGAACTTGCCTAAGTCACTATTTGGCGAGTTTGTGTTCGTTTTTCATAGGGGTTTTTTTCTGGTTTTTTAGATTTGGATGAGATTAAATGTTAGTTATTCTTATCCAGGATCAATTACATACACAAACCTATATATATATATATATATATATATATATGTGTGTGTGTGTGTGTGTGTGTGTGTATGTGTGTGTGTAATGATTTCATCATTTACTCTCTCTTAATCCTCTATCTTTCTTTTCATGAAAATTTTGCAGAAATGTTCATAGGAGATATGTTTAGTTGCTGAACATATCTATCTTGATTAGGGAATACTAGGGGTGTTTAGCCTAAACGCATGCAACCTTGATAGTAGGGGCTAATAATATCTTAAGGGAAGTGATTATTCACATTCTAATCATTGATTTACAACACGTTTTTCTCCTTCTATTACCTTATTTCTAACAATTCTTGGGTAGATTTGAACACGAGAAGATCGGAGATACGGGTGGTGGATTTCGCGGAGGTATGCCGGAGAGGGTAGATCTTGCAAAGACGGGAAGGAGTGAAACAGCGAGAAGGGAGACACCAAGAGAACGACGAGGTTGGCAGGAGTAGAAGAGCAGCTCGAAAGGTGGGAGACGCGCGTCTAGGTCAGAGTTTGGCTAGAAAACCAAATGTTGGTACTTGGTCGCAGTTTGGCTAAAGATTGTCCTATGCAGTGGGGACAAAAACACTTATTTTTATATATATAAAATATTAAAAATAATAAGTGTAGTTTTAAAAAAGAAAATTGTAGAAAGACAATATCACCCTTAATGATCATACATATAATTATTTTGTTTGGAAGACCCGGTCCAAAATTTTTAATAACTATATAGACAAAATTTGTAATTTACCCTCAAACTAATTAATAACCTAAGTAATAGAAACACATTAAATTACAAGATAATTATCGAGTCATATGTTACATCATTATCTTTATTCAAACAAAAAGAATATATCATTATTAAAAGTAAAATAAATTGTATTATTATTTTATAATCCGAATTATTTAAATTACAATAAAAGTTTGAATGAAATAAATTATAGTATTTAATTTGACATATTTTTGGAATTTTCAATCATGTCTTCAAATTAACAAGACGTATTTTATTACCACTTTTAGTTTATATTTATACTTTAATTTTCTTAAAATTTTGCATTAATTCTATTAATGTCATTTAGGGCATGTTTGCTACTAGCTTAACTGTTTAGTAGTGGCTTAATGATATAGAAAGTGGTTTATTCAGTAAGCATTTAAAGAGAGTTTTATGTGAAAAAACAAAATTTTTTTTCTAAACTTGTCACTCCTAAATGAAAAACATGCTATTTTCTCTAAGAAAAAATTTCTCAAACAAAAAGACTTTTTATTTATATTAATAAATTAATTAATATAAACAACTTTATACATATAAAACTTAATGAAAAAACAAATTAAAAAATCCCTCAATGTGTCACATTTGGTGGGAGTAAATGGTAATTACATAAAGAAAATCCCGACGTGTACTAATAGTGCAATACGACTAATATGAAAAAGAATTTAAAAACTAAAAAATGTTTTTTTTTTCCAAAAATGTTCGATAAAATAAAGGATTATTAAATAATAAGGGAATTTTTTGTGATGTTATCAATCAATATTGATGGAGTATCACTTTAACTTTGATTGCTGGAATCTAATTCATTGCCACAAACAATTATATATATTATTTATGTTTTGAGGGTTTTATATCTCAAAATTCCATGTATTAATATTCCACTTAATTTTATGCTGCTTCCATTAATAATTCTGAAATTCCCTTAAATAACGTATAACTTAATGTGTTTCTTTTTTTTGACAAAATATAACATTACAGAAATATTATCCAATAAATAAAGAAATTTTCAATGAATCAGATTTGATTATTGTTCTAGTAACATTTGTATATTTTTTGGTGCACTAACATAGAAGGTCTGTACGTACGCCATTCGATCAATACCATACAAGAAAGGAGGAACAAAAAAGTATGTCACTCTTGCAACGTTAATCGCATGACACCTCACGACATGAAAGCCCAAATGTCCCTACGATTTCTTAACAAGTAACACCTTAAGAGACGATTGACCTTGATGAACATTACAAAGAACTCCATCCTGAAGGCCCAGCACACTTAGACTATGTTTGGCAAACTAGCTGATAAACTAGCTGGTAGCTGATAAGCTAGCTTTTTAAAACGCTACTATGAGTAGTTTTTCAATAAGCTAGCTTATAAGCTAGTTTATGGTCATTCAAACATGTACCAAAATAAAAAGCTAGCTTATAAGCTAGTTTTTTTTTTTTTTGCCAAACAATGCCTTAAAGACTACCTCCCAGGCATTACTTCAAGCGGCGGAGGTCCTAGTGCCTACCTCTCAGGTAGCACCTCCAGACTCAACCCTCCAGTGCCTACTTGTAAAGTTTCCGGTCGTAAAACATGTGTACCGGAGTTCAACCCCGCAATACCCAATTGACCATCCAAACAGACTTACTTACGTGCCTATGGATCCAATGCAACACAGTCTAACATTACATGACTACACAGGAATGACCAACGCACTCGAGCATGTAATAAACATCAATATGCAACACGGTGCATTAGCATGTAAACCATAATCGGGCTCTACATTGAGCCAGTAAAACCGGACATGTGTCCTTAAGACTCTTTTAAGTCAACATCGGGCTAAAATGCTCAAAACCCTTTTTGACCAACGATTAGCAATCCCCAATTACATAACGCAATCGACTCACGTCATGCAAACACACTCTAAAATACATGGGTAGACTCCAACACAGTTTAAATTGGGACAAATGGTTTTCCAAATGAATTTATACTCTTTATTCTTTCAAAACGTCCCATAACACAAAATCAAACCTTTTACCCAGACAAACACTAAAAGTGTATTTTCACCCAAGCGATTTCCATTTATGCATTACACCATCAAAATACAAGATACCTAAAGAATTCCAAATGTGAGTGTTTTGCAAGGTTTATGAAGTCAAATACTTCAAATAATCAACTCACCAAATATTACAACAAATGATAATTTCATGCAAAACATAAAAACACTTTAAAATGAATATTTTGGCATGTACATCGTGTTCACAAATAAACTTGAACTCACCTTGCTAGATTTAGGCTAAATCTAGATTTTACCCCAACTTGAGCTTCCTTGAAGAATTTGAATCCACAAGCAAAACCTATATTCACAAGTGTCCAACCATAAATATCCATATGCAATCTATTAGAATCATTTCCCAAACATTTTTACCTAAAGATCTCAACTTATATCAAAACCCTAATTTCCAATAATGAAGAAAAGAGAAGATTACCTTATCCACCACTTGTATCCACAACCAATAAACCTTTAGGGTTACTACTATGACATCAAACCCAAGTTCTTCAAAAGATGGGAGATAGGTTGATGAAACCCTAGAAACTTGGAATTTCTTGAAATAGGATTAAATGAAGAGTTTCACACCCTTGCTTCTAAATTCCCACTTTGATTGTGAAGAATCTCTTTACAACACACAGGAAAGCACCTTAGAGGCTCCAAAATCTGACTTTTAGGGTGAGGGTTCGGTTCTTGGGAGAGAAGAGTGAAGTGGGTGAAGATAACAAATGAAAGAGGCTGAAAATTCAGGATTTAAAGCAACCAGGGGTCGAAGGAGATTGTGCTCGGCGATTGTGCCCAGGGAACTCTCGCCAGGGAATTCTCGCGAAGAAGGTACCGCGGGCACTTCCCCGCTAGCGACTGGCCTAGCGATTGTGACTTTGGTCACTCTCGCATGGCACTATCGCCTAGAGTGTACCGCGGGTGGTACAAACCCCGCGAGAATGACACGGCGACGGTGGCTTCTGTCACTGTCTCGGGCACTGTTCGCCACGACCATCTCGAGCCCCAAAAACGACCTTTCGAGTCCAAGACACCCCTAACTTGAACCATAACTCGGAAAGGAACCTTACCAAGGAGTTAAACCCATTAGGAAAAGGACTTTGAAGAAAAGACATGGACTAGAAATTACCACAAAAGTCTGGGTGTTACACAACCCCTAAATGTCTTATCCGATAAGTCGTATTTTATTATTAATTTTAGAGTAAATTGCAAATTTGGTCCCTGTGGTTTGTTGTTTTTCGCATTTTTGGTCCCTACAAAATTTTTATTGCAAGAAACCTTCGTGGTATGCAAAAGTGCTTAATTTGGGTCCCTCTGACTAACTCCGTTAGATTTCCATATGTTAAAACCCCTCATGTGACTTGCACATGAGGGCATATTGGTCCTTTTACAAACAACAAACCACAAGGACCAAAATTGTAATTTACTCCATTATTATTATATCATTTTTTTAAAACATAATAATTATATTATATAACTAATAAATAATAAATAATTATCACGTGATTAAAAAATAACTTTTTTAATGAAACATCGTTAAATTTTAAATGACAAAGTTTTAATTGATTATAACTAAAGGTTTTTTTGGTCGCTCCTCCTCTCTCAAACATCCCTAACAAAATCCACATGCTATAATCCTTTTGCATGTTACATCATTTTAATAATCGTATGGTACTTTATTTAAAAAATCTAAAAGAAAGTCGAGTTCAATAAGATATAAGTTTGAGTAAATTACATTCCCGGTCACTGTGGTTTACTTATATTTTAGATGTTGTTCCTAAAACGCGTTTATCGTCGTTGTGGTATGCAAAAGCGCACTTCGATGGTCCCTCTCTCTAACGGAAGTTGTTAACCCAATTAAGTATGAGGACGTTTTTGTCTTTTTACCATCTCTTTAGTCCTTTTCTGATAAATTTATTTAAAAATAATAGTAATATATTATTATATATTATATATATAATATAATAATAATATATGATTGCTATATCATATATAGGGTTGGGTTTTGGTGAGAAGTTGAGTTAACGGTGAGAAGCGTGCGAAGTGGTTATCGACCGTCAGATGAGAAATGGACGCACATTAGGATGAGATGCACCGAGATAATGTAACATCCTAAAATTTAGAGTAAATTTAAAATTCGAAAATTCTGCAATATGACGTCTATAAATAGAGGAAACTTGTTCACCCTAAATAGGGGTAAATCAAAACCTGAATATTACGGTAGAGACATATCAAAACTAAAGTGTATCATCAAAAAACGGGGAAACCAAATGTGGTGATTACAAACCCAATAAGAATGAAGAACAAAATCGACAACCTAATAATCTAAAATTTGCCAATTAGATTAGTTGGGTGTCGCTATCCTTCCAAATGTATATCTTTAAAATCAAGTATGTTGGTCACTATATCTCCAAAAAGACCACTCACGACCCCAATGTCGTCCACTCAGTCCCGACGAGCCCCACCGCTAAGATGATATGTCAGACATGACAACCAAAAAACAAGCGCTAGGCTAAAGCCTAGTGAGAACAAGTCAGTTGAAATTGAAGTACTAAACCCATTTGCAGTCGCACGGTGATTATAGCCACGAGCTAAATCAAACAATCAAATAACCCATTAGTGATCATAATATGGTACAAATAACACCAATCACACTGTAAGCTCAACTCCTCTAAGTCTATTGCTCGAAAACATCAAGTCAACTCCTCTAGGTCTATTCTTGAAAGTTCCAAAAGGGGAACTCAAGTACAAGGGAATTACATCTTACTGCCCATGGGACGCTGCCCGACCATATAGGCCCACACCTTACTTACCATGGTTACCTGATGCCTATTCCGTGTCAAAGTGGTAAACTCAATGTCCAAAACGGGACATTGGAACACCGTGCCTATGGATCCATTGCACTAAGACTAAATACCAAATATTCTAACACATTCGTCATTGTTCATAAACATAAGGGTTAAAACCAATTTACATGTATAAATTTGCCAACATGAAGTCTTGTTTCCCAATCGTAAGGGGACTTTATTCCCACAAAACCCATCAACATAATATCATAAATCCCATTCCAAAACACAAGGTTATCAATAACTAACTCAACAATTGCATCTCACCAAAACCCTAATTTCACTTTGGGTTTACCAAAATCCCATGATACAAGGATGGGTTCCCATGTATGTAGAAAATCTTATAATACCATTAACCATAGTTTAAACACATTTTTCCAACCATTCTTTGTTTAGGTTTCAAAGCCCTAATATCCCAAAAACCAATCTTTAGGTCAAAATACAACAAAACCTAAAAACATGGTTAGGAGACATAGATGAGAGTTGCAACACATAAACCCTAGTAATTATGTAAGAACAAAGGTTAGAAAACTCACCTTATAATGTTTGTATACAAAACCCTAGATGATGACAACTTGAGAGAAATGGAGATGGATTGGACTCTTAATCACTTGAGTTCCTTAAACCAAAAATTAACCTAAGTAAGATACGTAGCTTCATTTAATGCCATCAACCAAGAGAATTTAATGGAGGAAGAAGAAACTTGCCTACCCTTGGGAGAGAAAATCCTCCAAAGCAAAAAAGAATGGGGAGAATGACCTAGAAAATCGGATTTGGGGAATTTAAGAGGTCTAGGCCTGCTCGCGACAATGCCATGCGACTATGACACGGTCATAATCGTGTGTTACAACCGCACACCTCCCCCACCCCACGGTACATTCTTCGCGACAATGCCCTGCGACTATGACACGATCATAGTCCCGTGTCACAGTCGTACACCTTGTACCAAACCTCCAATTTTGGTGAGTTTGATCTGCGGCGACGCACGACACATGGGAGTATTCACTTATGGCAATCCCGCATAATTCTAAATGGTTAAAAATAACACAATCACTATTTTAATAACGTTCAAGGCTCGAAGAAAAGATGACATTAAGGCACCAAAAATCTGGGTGTTATAATCTTCCCCAACTTGGAGAAGATTTCGTCCTCGAAATCTAAACTAAGAGAACAAGTGAGGATATCTATGCTTCATATCCTCCTCGGCTTCCCAGGTTACATTAGCACCACGATGGTGCTTCCATTGAACCTTTACCATAATGACTTCTTTGTGACGAAGTTTTTTTGTCTTCTTCTCCAAAATCCCTTCGGGTTCTTCAATGCAACGGTTTCCCTCATCAACTCTAACCTCAAAGAGTGGAATAACGCTTTCCTCCTCCGCTAGACATTTACGAAGGTAACAAACATGAAATGTCTTGTGAATTTCGCTCATTTTCGGAGGGAGTTCCAATTGGTAGGCATAAAGTCCTACCCGTTTAATCACGGTAAATGGTCCAAGGAAACGAGGACTCAACTTCCCACATTTTCCGAACCTGATTATTCCCTTCCAAGTGGATACTTTTAGCATAACACAGTCTCCCACTTGCAGGGGTGGAGCCACGTTATAGCGAGGGGGAGCAGTTGCTCCCCCTGAATGTTTCATAAAAATTTGATATAATGATTCCATACATTTGTAGTAGTTTGTCAAAGAGAAAGCATAGTGTAATACGTGAGGCGGTGGAAGAGTGGGTCATGGATGAATGGATGATGATCATGAGCAAGAAAGTAAAATATACCCTTAAGTCCTTGTATTTTGATCAATATTTGAAATTACCCACAAATTTTTTGAACCATAACAATTTAGCCTAATTTATATATTTAAATGTTTCTTTCATCTAGTTCAACTATTTTATTTGGTTTATTTTATTGTCACAATTAATTATTGTTTGATTGACATTGTTTTTGATGTATTTAAAGTTTATAGTTGCTAAATTTAGAGCAAAAAGAAAAAAAAAATAGTCATCTAATTTTTAAGACATAAATTCAAAGAATTGAAGTGTTGATTCCATTTTGTTTTTAAGTTGTTTAAATGACTCAGTCATAGTTCAACTAATTCGATTTTAAGGCTACCCATTTTTATATTGTTAATTCATAATTGTAATTTGTTAAAGGTTGATTTTGGTTCTTTTCATATCAACTAGTTTAAGATTTAACGTTTAACATCTATGGCTTAGTTATTTATGTCAGTCAAGAATAATTCAAATAGTTGTGAACATAAGTCGCAAGGAAATCAATTAATTGTTGAATATATAAGAGTCGTTATTTAAGCAATAGGCGAAGGATCGTGTGAGAAGTTGAGTTAACGGTGAGAAGTGTGAGAAGTGGATCTGAACCATTGATCTCTTTTAATCTCAAGCCCTCCCATGAATTGCGGCTTAGAAGAAAATTGATCTGGTGCATCTCGATGCATCTCATCCTAATGTGCATCCATTTTTCATCCAACGGTCAATAACCACTTCTCACGCTTTTCACCATTAACTCAACTTCTCACCGTAACCCAACCGTTAAGCAATATTATCATATCGTTGTTTTTGCCATTTTCAAAAAGATAACATTTATTTTATTTGGAGCTCCCCCTCGTGTCAATTTCTGGCTCTGCCACTGCCCACTTGGAACTCTATCGGTCGCCTCTTCTTGTCGGCATAGATTTTATGTATGTCTTGGGACGCTTTTAAACGTTCGTGAATACCTTTAACCATGTCCGTCGTCTCTTGCATGATTCGGGCCCGGAAAACTGTTTCTCCCCCGCTTCAAGCCAACATATGAGGGTTCGGAACTTCCGTCCATATAATGCTTCAAACGGTGTCATTCCAATACTCTAATGGTAGTTATTGTTGTATGCGAACTCCACCATAGGTAGGTGTGAGTCCCAACTACCTTTGAAGTCGATCACACAAGATCTCAACATGTCTTCAAGCGTCTGAATTGTCCTCTCGCTTTGGCCATCGGTTTGGGGATGATAGGTCGTACTCAACTTCATGTGCATGCCCAATTCCTTTTGCAAACCATCCCAAAAATGTGACGTGAACCGGGTATCGCGATTTGAGATGATAGACAGCGGCACGCCATGGCAAGATATCACTTCATCAATGTACAACTTTGCTAGCTTGTCCATAGGTAAAGTTTCCTGCATGGCCAAGAAATGGGCGTTTTTGGTCAAGCGGTCCACTATCACCCAAATTGTGTCATGACCCCTTAAGGTCTTTGGCAATTTCGTGACAAAGTCCATAGTGATATGTTCCAACTTTCATCCCGGGATCTCCAAAGATTGTAGACTCCCATAAGGTCATTGGTGCTCGACCTTCACTTGCAAACAAGTCACACATCACTCCACATAGCGCCACGTCAAGCTATATGACCGACCACCAATAGTGCAATTTCAAATCTTGGTACATCTTTGTGCTTCCCGAATGGATAAAATACTTTGACTTGTGGGCATCCTCGAGAAGAAGTTCCCGATTGCCCCCGATCTTGGGCACCCAAACACGCCCGTTGAATAGATTTACTCTCTGAATGTCTTCAGTCAAAAGTAGATGTTGTTTTGACATAAACTCTTCCTTGAGGTTCTCTTCTAGCAAGGCTTCGGCTTTCAAAGATTTGATTCGATCAATGAGCGTTGACACCAACTCGATCTGCGAAAAGGTGGCTCGAGGATTTCCCCCATAGTCTTTCCGACTTCGAGCATCGGCGACTACGTTTGCCTTAACCGGATGATAAAACAACTCGCAATCGTAATCCTTTAGTAACTACAACCACCTCTTTTGCCTCATATTTAGTTCCTTTTGATCGAATATGGGCTTCAAACTCTTGTGGTCCGTGTAGAGGGTGCACTTCGTGCTGTAAAGGTAGTGTCGCCATAACTTCAAAGCAAACACCACTGCCGCCAATTCCAAATCGTGGGTAGGGTAGTTGATTTCAAGAACCTTGAGTTGCCTTGACGCATAGGAAATCACCTTCCCTCTTTGCATTAGAACACAACCCAAGCCCAACTTCGACGCATCGCTATATACCACAAAATCTTCCGACCCTTTGGGTAGAGATAAGATTGGAGCTTCGCAAAGCTTCCTTTGTAGAGTTCGGAACGCCTTTTCTTGACTCTCGGTCCACACGAACTTCACATTCTTTCGGGTTAGAACCGTCAATGATGAAGTTATATTGGAAAAATCTTGGATGAATCTCCGATAGTATCCTGCTAACCCTAGGAAGCTTCGAATTTTTGGCGGACTCTTGAGGGGTTCCCAATTCATCATCGTCTTGATCTTTGTCGGGTCCACCTTCACTCCTTCCTACGTGACTACATGCCCCAAAAACTGCACCTCCCGAAGCCAAAAGTCACACTTTGAAAACTTTGCATAGAGTTTCTCCCACCTTATCACTTCTAGAACTTCTCGGAGATGTTGCTCGTGATCCACTTCGTCTTTAGAGGACACTAGGATGTCGTCGATGAACACTATTACCGATTTGTCAAGGAATGGTCAGCACACTCGGTTTATTAAGTCCATAAATATCGCCGGTGCGTTGGTTAGGCCGAACGACATCACTAGGAATTCGTAATGGTCGTATCGCGTCCTAAATGTCGTCTTCGGGATGTCGTCCTTCTTCACCTTCACTTGATGGTATCCCGAACGGAGGTCGATCTTTAAGAAGCAACTCGCCTTGAAGTTGATCAAACAAGTCGTCTATCCTTGGAAGTGCATACTTGTTCTTCACCGTCACTTTGTTCAATTCTCTGTAGTCGATACACATCCGCATTGAGCTGTCCTTCTTCTTAACGAATAAGACCGGAGCTCCCCAAGGCGACGAACTCGGTCTTATGAAACCCTTTTCAAGAAGGTCTTGGAGTTGAGTCATCATCTCTTGCATCTCAAAGGGAGCTAACCGATAAGGAGCTCGAGCAATCGGAGCCGCCTTCGGAACAAGGTCAAGCCGGAACTCCACTTGGCGATCGGGTGGCAAACCGGGCAAGTCGTCCGGGAAAACGTCGGAAAAATCGCGCACCACCCTAACATCTTCAAGCTTCCTCTTCTCGAGTTTGGTGTCGATCGCATAAGCCAAGAAGGATGAACATCCTTTCGCTAAACACTTCCGCGCTTTAATCATCGAGATAATAGCCACTTCGCCTTTTCTTTCGTTCACCATAGATTACTACTGCCTCGCCATCCGCAACGAGTAGTTGGATCATTTTCTTAGAGCACACTATCTCGGCTTCGGTTCCCCGTTAGCCAATCCATTCCTACCACCACATCGAATCCGCCGATTTACATAGGCAACAAATTTATGGATAACTTCTTCCCCTCAACTTCAAGAGTGCAACCCCTCAAAACATCACGAATTACTACTTGGACACCATTAGCTAACTTTACTACTATAGCATCCTCTAAACTACTAATGGGCATGGCAAGCTTTAGAAAAAATGCATCGGATATGAAAGAGAAGCTAGCACCCGAGTCAAACAATACACGCGTAGGTATAGAGTTTAGGAGAAACATACCCGATACCACATCGGTTGATGCTTTGGCTTCTTCCGTCATTTAAAAGGCTCTATCGGGCGCTCTTGGAGGATCCACTTTCTTCCCACCATTTCCTCCAGTCTTCAACTTCTTGCAAGTGATACAGAAATGGGATAAAAATATATACGTACTCATCGAGAAGTGTGTATATATGTGGTGAGAGAGAGAGAGAGAGAGAGGAGAACTTGCAGGTTCGTGACTGTCAATGGTGAGGAAGGCCACCTATGAGATTGGGCTGGAAGGTAGTAGTCAATCAAGTGTATGCAAACTTTGGTTCCACCATTTTTCCCGATATCATGAATGTGAAACCCATTTCATTTGTCAACCTAGACACACACACACAAACTCACGTAAACCCAACATACATATACCCACATCCCTTTGTCTTTACTCTATTTACAACAGTTGCCCAAAGAGCATACTCGGTTGTTGCGACAAGTTGTATGAATGGGGGGAGCTTGAAGATGGGGATCAACAAAATGAGTGCCAAAGACAAGGATTCCGACAAGGTGAAGAAGACGGTGAAAACATTAATATATATATATATGGGGGCAGGTTCAAATGAGAAGCCAAACATTTTATGAGAAAGCGAGAAATGTAATATCACATATGTGATTCCCATATCTCATCAAGTTTGTCAGGATCGAATTCTCAACAAGAATTAATTCTCAGAAACAATATCAAAGAAGTTTGCGGAATAACACTTTGATATTCAATGAAACAGTAAATCAACACAGTAAATATGAAGAACAAATTGTAAACTTGTATTGAATGCTTTGAAGTTACAAGATTACACACTCAACCTCAATATTGATGAACAGGCTCACCAATACGAATTCTACTTCTCTAGAATTAGGATCTATGCCTTGAGGTTGTTTTTTTTCTCTAAAAGAATGAAAGCTTAAAAATTTTAATTATTATTCTAAACTATACAATATATACTAAATACAAAGATAATTACAATAAATAAAATATCTTCAGTATATCTTCCATGTATATCTCTAAGCTTCCATGTATATCCTTTCAAACGAATCTTCATCATATAAGCAGTATTAATCTTCAGCAGCATTAACTTTCTTCTAGCAGCATTAACTACTAAGCAGTACTAACCACTAGCAGTACTAACTAGCTAAGTAGTACTAACTTTGTTCAAGCAGCACTAACTTTGACTAGCAGTATTAATAGTACTAGCAGTAGTAACACTCAGCAGTACTAACCTTTAAGTCTTCTAGCAGTACTAACTCTGAACCAGCTGCATTAACCATACTTGATGAATTCTTCAGTTCCCAACAATCTCCCCCTAACTTGACTTTTAGGAAAAGAAGTCAAGTTCTTCAGATCTTCTTCAAGATGCTCCCAAAACTCCATCATGACCTAAATTCCAGTATTTGCATCCAATCCCAAACTTTGATTAATTGTTCTTTGGATCAAATATTTAGCCATTTCTGAATTTTCACCACATCCAAGCTTCTTCTTCAACATTAAATGAAGTTTCAGTCTGCTATGGTTGTATACTTTGTCCACTAGGAAGTATTCAATGTGATTTCTATCCAAAGTCACAGAATATACACCACTAGTTTCATACAAAGTCCAATTGGTAACTGCTTGAAAAACACTCCTTATGATCTCCTTCACTTCATCAGGTTTGAACATCATACACAGATACTCCATCACCAGTTTTGTAATTGAAATTCCTGGAGCTTTCAACTGATCTGCATACAACTTCATCCCTATATCAAACATTTCTTCAATATCAGACCTTGAGCATGTTCTGACAATTTTAGCCCAAGTACTGTAGACTTCATACTTTTCATCTTTTCTCTTCAGTCTGATATACTTCTTGCCATCTACTTCCAAAACATCCCAGTGAATGACTTCTGGAGGTTTAACTCCTACAGGTTCTGCTGCAATTGGTTCAGGCACTTTGTCCATCACAACCATGTACATCTTGACATCCTCAGTACTTGCAGGTTCTTTCATTGTAGATGACTCAGGTGCCTCTTCTTCTTCAACAACCTTTTCAGCCTCTTCTTCCACTAATCTAGGCTTCTTTGTAGGCTTTCTCCTGGCAATCATCTTTGTTCCTTTTAAAGTCCTTAGACTTTCACCAATTGTTGTTTCCTTCTCTGGAGTTTCTTGCTCATCAGGGAATGGTTTTTGTAAGAGATCATTGCTTTCTTTCATTCTTTTCTCCATTTCAACCCTTGCAAGATCATCCCCTTGAAGCTTTATCATCTCAGCATCATACATCTTCTTGAGCTTCTCAAAAGACATCTTTGAAAACATCTCTACCTTGACACCTACTGCACCCTTGAGGAAAGTAATCATTTTCTTTCTCTCTTGAGCACCCAGGTATGTCTTTGAAGGTTGTCTTTTCCTTGTAGCCATTTTGATCTTATCAGGCTTCCTCAAAGATGTGGCTTTCTGCTTGGCTTGTTCTGTTGCTAAGCTTTGTTGATAGGCTTTGTTTAACTCTGCAGCCATTGCTTTAGCTATCTCTCTATCCTTTTGCACTTGCATGGTTTCTGCTTCTTCAAATTCAGCCTGTATCTTCCTAGCTAGAGCTTCATCTGATTCAATCAGCTTCTGCTTTTTCATTGGTTTATCAGATTCAACTAGCTTTGCCTTACCTTTATCTTTACCCATCACCTTCTCAATGCTAGAGTTCTTTGCTGCATCACCTCTTTCTTTTATGACAACTCCTTTGGCCTTTGAGGTGACCTTGGGAGTATCATGTTTGGCTTTGATGAGTGTTTCTGCAACCTCAAGCTCTGTAAGGACCTCTTTTACTGTTTCTGCTGCTTCTTTCAGCTCAGCAGTATTAACCATTTCTGCTGCTTTAATTGAACTGGCAGTATTAATGGTTTCTGCTGCTGGCTCTGTTTCTGCTGCTTGCTCATTCTCCCCCTCAACATCATGTTTTTCCTCTTGCTCCCCCTTAGCTTTGGCATCAGCTTATGACTCCCCCTTTTTGGGAGCATCAGTCACTGGTTTCCTCCTTCTGAGCACAAATTGTTTCTTCTTCCTTTGCAGAATCAGTTTCCTTACCATTTGCTTCAACTTGATGATTTGTTCTTGTTGTGACAGAACTATGAGTTTAAGCTCTTCTATATCTTTGCCCTGTTTGAGTACATCCATGTTGATGTTGCCCATTGCCTCCATCAATTCATCATAGTTATATCTGTCCTCACCTTCTCCAGGAGTGTTACCCCCTATTGAAGGATCATTGGATCTTTTAGTAGTGGAAGTCTTCTGCCTAGCAGAAGCACTATCCACCCCTGTGGTTTCTTGGCACCAGGGACCTTCAAATGATTGCTCATTCAAAGTTTCCATGGGGGAGGTCTTATTGATGTTACCACTTTCCTCCTCTGTGCTAGCAGGAGTAGTGGCAGCCTCATCACCCATATGCTCTACCTCCTCCTCAGAGAGCACCTCCTTTGGGTTGGGAGACACCCTTGTGGTTTCCCTTTGGATATTCTCTAGGGGAGAATTCTCCCTTAGAGGGCTTATAGGCTTAGTGGGTAATGGTACAAGAAGGGAAGGAGCCTTCTTTACCTGTTTTCTCTTGTAGGTTTGGGTGATGGGAGAGGTTGGTTTTTCAAGAAGGGACTGGGGAATTGATTTTGAGAGGGAAGGTTGGGCTTGGCTAGCAGTGGGTTGGTCTAATGGGGGCCTTGACCCTGCTGCCATACCTTCATTGGTTTGGGACACCACCATCATTGTAGAGAACAATGGGGTGTCAACTCCTTCAGAGTCCCCAGCAGATCTTCTCATATTTGAGAAAACCTTGCCTTTGGGGGGTTTAGGTACATATACCCCAACAGGTTGAGGTATATCCGTCAATTGATTAGTAATAACTTCTTGAACAAACCTGGGATACATAAAGAAGCTCTTTTTGTTTCCCATGTTTGAGACAAGATCATTGAAAATCATTTTAGAAAAATTGTACTTTCTGGCAGTGGCCAAGCACACCAAAGCATAAGCAATAGTGCTGCTGAACTCACTCAATCCAGTAGTCTTTTTGGATATGCAATGCATAAGAGTATGGACAAAGAAACGCCATTGGGGTGAGAATTTTGCTTTAGAAAATTTGAAAACACCCAATGGGCCTCCATACCCCATTCTTGTAAGATTTGAAAACAGTTCATCATTTGGGATAGAAGTTATACCAGATGCATCGTCTAGACGTAGAATGATGCGAATAACTTCTTCAGTAACTGTAAGTGATTGATCACAGATTCTTGTCTTGATCATTTGCACACCATTTTCCACAACAATGGTTGCATTAGCCCAGAACTGCCTTTGATGCTCAATGTAGATTGTAGGGGATACAGTAAGAGCATGAGCAATGTGGCTTGACTTGAGGAAATCCACAATCTGATGAAATCCTGAAGCTTGCTTTGGCTTTTGTAGCATCGCAATCTCGTTGTGCTCGTCGATGAACGTCATGGATGCCATTGATCTTAGTGAAAACTTGCCTGAAAACTTCGAACTTGAGAGAGAAAAGGTTTTGAGCGCAAGAGAACAGTATGCAAAGAGTCGTTATGAACTTTTAGACGGGCAAAGAGTATTTATAGTATTCGGAATATAAGCAGTATTAACCTAGAGCAGTATTAACTACTAGCAGTAGTAACGGCTAGCAGTATTAACTAACTAGCAGTATTAACGGCTAGCAGTATTAACTAACTAGCAGTATTAACTGAAAGCAGTATTAACTACTAGCAGTATTAACTGAAAGCAGTATTAACCACGAGCAGTATTAACTGAAAGCAGTATTAACCACTAGCAGTATTAACTGAAAGCAGTATTAACCACTAGCAGTATTAACTGAAAGCAGTATTAACTACTAGCAGTATTAACTATACTTACTCCTTTTAAACTTGCTAAACACTGAGTACTGCTATGCATATCCTGAAAAAGAAGATTAGTAACACCAAGAATAAAAATATACAGGTATAAAACCACTTTTTGAGAAGAAGATTATTCAGAGTTTATCATTCCCACACTTGTTACCAAGAAAGTGAATCTACCCACATCAAAAGCTTTAGTGAATAGATCAGCAAACTGATTATCAGTGTGAACTTTGACAACTTGAATAAGTTTCTTTTCATTACAATCTCTTATAAAGTGATACCTGATTTCAATGTGCTTTGTCTTTGAGTGCTTGACTGGATTATTTACAATGCTAATAGCACTGCTGTTGTCAATAAAGATTGGAGTGTGTAGAAAGGTTACCCCATAATCCAACATTTGATTCTGAATCCATAAGACTTGAGAACAGCAACTTGCAGCTGCTATGTACTCTGCCTCTGTTGTAGATGTGGATACTGTGGTTTGTTTCTTGCACTGCCATGAGACTAGTCTAGCACCCAAAAACTGACATCCTCCAGAAGTAGATTTTCTGTCCAAGTTTGCCCCACCTAGATCACTGTCTGAGTATGCTATTAGGTCAAAAGGTGAGTTATGAGGATACCAAAGTCCCAATCTGGGTTGCCCTTTGAGATATCTGAATATCCTCTTAACAGCTTGAAAGTGAGATTGCTTTGGCCTAACTTGAAATCTTGCACATACACAGACTGGAAACATTATATCTGGCCTTGATGCTGTGAGATACATGAGAGAGCCAATCATGGATCTATAATAATGCACATCCATGTCCTCCCCCTCAAGATCTGCTGTGATCTGCTTGTGTGTTTCCATAGGTGTGCTGGCAGGTTTTGATTCTGAGAAACCAAACTTGGTTAGAATATCCTGCACATACTTGGATTGACATATGAAAATGCCATCTGACTTCTGTTGAACTTGGAGTCCAAGGAAGAAAGTAAGTTCCCCCATGGAACTCATTTTGAACCTTTGATGCATTAAATCCTCAAACTCCTTGCACATGTTGTTTCTTGTAGATCCAAAGATAATGTCATCAACATAGATTTGGACCAGCAAGATATCCTTCTTCTTTCTTTTGATAAATAAAGTCTTATCAATGACTCCTCTTTCAAAGTCATTTTCCAAGAGATAGGATGACAGAGTGTCATACCATGCTCTTGGGGCTTGATGTAATCCATAAAGTGCTTTCTTTAATTTGTATACCCTGTCTGGATAGCTTGGGTTTTCAAACCCTGGTGGTTGACAGACATATACTTCTTCTTCAATTGATCCATAGAGAAAAGCACTTTTTACATCCATTTGATAGACTTTGAAGTTCATGTAAGAAGCATAGGCTAGGAATAGTCTGATTGCTTCTATCCTAGCCACAGGTGCAAAAACTTCTTCATAATCTATACCCTCTTCTTGAGTATAGCCTTGAGCCACCAGCCTTGCTTTGTTCCTTATGACAATACCTCTTTCATCTCTCTTGTTTCTGAAAATCCACTTTGTGCCAATTGCTCTGTGACCTTTAGGAAGGTCTACTAGATCCCATACATCTTGTAGCTTGAACTGTAACAGTTCTTCTTGCATTGCTTCTATCCAGCTAGATTCTTTCATAGCATCATGTGCCTTTTTAGGCTCAAGCTGGGATAAAAAGCAAGAAAGGACTGTATGCTGTTGATCTTGCATTTCTTGAAGCCTGCTTTGATGTCTAGTCATCATAGGAGAAGAGATATCTCCTATTACCAGCTGTGGAGGATGATTCTTTTGAACTCTTGTGTTATGACTAGGTTCTTCATTCAGTCCAGCCTCTAGATTAGAGTCATGCAATTCAACTGAAGTGTTTTCAGATGCCACTTCTGATTCTTGAGTCTCCTCATCTCTAGTGTCTTCTTCACTCTGACTTGGTTCAGTAAATGATTCCTTTTCACAGTCTTCATTTACTGTGGGTATGGGAAAAATCACAGATTTAGATATACTTTCTTGAACTTGTGTGATCTCTGATTCTCCACTACCTGTTCCTGTATACTCATTACTGAAACCAAAAGAGTTAGTTAGTGAGTCAATGTCAAATAGCCACTGAGGTCCAGATCCAACAGGATTTGGTGTGTTCTCATTGCATTTGACATTGTCACTTTCTTCAATTATTCTAGAAGAAGAGTTAAAAACTCTGTAGGCCTTACTCTGAGATGAATATCCCACAAGAAATCCATCATCTGCTTTGCTATCAAACTTACCTAAGTGAGATTTGGTATTTAGAATTGTACAAGGACACCCAAAAGGTTTGAAGAAACCAATAAAAGGTTTTCTTTTATTTAAAAGCTCATAAGGGGTCTTGTTCTTTTGCTTGACCACTAGAACTCTGTTTTGGACATAACAAGCAGTATTAACTGCTTCAGCCCAGAAGGTAATTGGTAATTTTGAATCAGCCAACAGAGATCTAGCAGCCTCTATTAGTGTCCTATTTCTCCTTTCAGCAACACCATTCTGTTGAGGAGTCCTAGGAGCACTATATTGTCTCTCAATGCCTTTTTCTTCACAAAAGGTGTTTAGATCATGATTTTTAAACTCAGTTCCATTATCTGATCTAATGACTTTTACTCTTTGATTAGTTTGGTTTTCAATTCTTAGAATAAAGGATTTGATAAGATCACTTGTTTCATCCTTAGTCCTTAGAAAATATACCCAAGTAAATCTGGAGTAATCATCAACAATAACTAAGCAGTAAGATTTCTTGCCTATACTCATAACATTTGTAGGACCAAACAGATCCATATGCAATAACTGGAGACAAGTAGAAACAGAATTTAACTCTTTGGTCTTATGAGAAGTTTTGTGTTGTTTGCCTTTAAGACAAGCAACACAATGATCATCACATGAAAAGACTTTTGAGGGTAAACCTCTTACAAGGTTATTTTTAACAAGATTGTTCATAGTCTTGAAATTCATGTGACACATCCTTCTGTGCCAAAGGGAGGATTCATCTATAGAAGCTTTTGAAACAAGACAATTTAAAGATGAATCACTATCAACATTGTCCAAATCAAGACAGTAAACATTGTCCTTCCTTGGAGTTCTAAGTAGTATCATGCTTTCATCAACTACCTTGAACCCTGGAGCAAGGATCATACACTCAGTATTAGTAAATAATATACTATGTTGTTTGTCACAAACCTGTGATACACTTAACAGGTTGTACTTTAATTGATCAACATAGTAGACATCCTCAAATGTCATCTTACCTTTGGTGACATTACCTTTTCCACTTATCTTACCACCAGTAAGATTGTCTCCAAATGCAACATGTCCTCCATTGATATGTTTGAAATCCTGAAGGCATGACATGTTGCCTGTCATGTGCCTAGAGCAACCACTATCAACATGCCAAATGCTCTTTCCCTTGAGCTGTTGGTTGCCCTGCACATTAGATAAATCAATTAGTATGAATGGGGACCCAAGCAAAAGTTGTCTTGGGTCTCCCTTTCTCATCAAAGTATTTACATTCCTTTTTAATGAGGTTTTTAAACTCAGAGCACTCTTTATTAGAGTACTTTGTCAATATTATTGGCTTAGCAGAACCAACACTAGAAGCAGTACTAACCTTAGAAGTACTAACAGAGTTAGCAGTACTAACAGGTTTAGCAGTACTAACCTTGTTAGCAGCATTATTACTTCTAGCAGCACTATCATTGTCAGCAACACTATTTGTGGTAGCAGTACTAACAGTTTTAGTGCTTTTAGGAATCCACATATTGACACTTTCTTTAACAGACTTTTTCTTCAAGTGGCTTTTAGTTTTAACAGTTTTCTTAGCCACATGGTTCTTTTCAATTTTCTTATAACCAAAGGGTTTTTGCATGGATCTTTGGAAATTCATCCTTTGTTTCATAGGATTGAAATAACAGAATTTTGCAAGATGATTCAATTTGCCACAGATAAAACAAGGTTTTGGTCTATTGATTTTACTCAGATCAACCCCTTGTTTCTGAGCCCATTGATTATTCCAGTTTCTTTGATTTCCTCTTTTTAAACCAGAATTTAGGTTCTTGGCTTTATTGCAATCACACTGTTTGCAAGGACCTGGATTCACAACTGTGGTCTGTTTGTAATGGACCTTACCAGACTTTCCCTCTGTCTTCTCTATGTCCTTGGATTTGATCCAAGCCCTTCCACAATCATCATTGGTGATAATGTTATTCTCTAGAGGAATCTCACCACTCACCTTGTTCTCCTTACTCTTGCCAACCTCTTTCTCAGTCTTATCCTCAACAACTACCTTATCTAAGGGATCTATTTCAGTGGCTCCCTCAGGCAAGTCCTTCCTATCTTTGGTGTCTAACAGGTCTGAAGTAGGAGGAATGTAATTGTTGTTATATGGTGGAGGTGTTGCATTGTACCCAATTCCTCTTCTCAGCTTATCATGAATCTGATTTTGTAGTAAAGAGTCCATTGCTTTAGAAGCATTGGAAAACTTTTCTACATCAAGCTTAACCTTGGTTAGCTCCTCTTTCAGTTTTTCACTCTCCTCTTTAGATTTGGTCAGTTTAAGTTCTAAATCCTTTTTCTCCCACTGCCAGTAATTTGTGTCATATGAGTGTTGTAGTTCATTGGCTTGAAAACCTTTGATCTGATCTTCAAATCTCTCTACAATCCTTACATAGTCTTTTATATCTTTTTCTAATCTCTTAAGGTCATCACTCATCTTCTGATTGTGATCCCTGTACCTTTTAACAGTGTCTATGCAAGTTTTAGAACAGAGATTAGAACTTACCTCAGATGGGAGATCAGATACTTTAGCCATAAGAGCTTGATTCTGAATAGTTTCTTCGGCTTGATCACTCCAATCAAACCCCATTCCTTGTTCAGAAACAAGGGCTTGAGCAGAGTTTCTGTTGTTATTGAAACTTCCAGATTGAGCTTGTTGATGGTTGTTGTTGTGAGACATTCCACTTCTGCATTCTCTAGCAAAATGTCCCTTTTGATTGCATTTGTAACATTCCACCTTGGACTTGTCAAATCCTGCTCCATCTTCTCTTCTTTGGGAGAAGTTGTTCCTCCCAGTTCTTTTGATGAACTTTTTAACTCTCATGGAGAGCATGGCCATCTGCCATTTAATATCCATCTCTTCCAGATCATCGGGATGGAGTTGTTCTAAGTCCTCATTAATCAAAGAGGAATTTCCATGATTAGAAAGAAAGGCTTCAAACACAGAATCAGTGCCTTTATCTTGATTTGTTCCATTAGCAGCATTAACTGATTCAGGGTTAGCAGTAGAATCAATTGATGCTGATAGGAGTGCAGCATTATGAATATATCCAGAAGGCTTCTTCTTTGCCTCCACCTCAGCTTCAAATACTCTAAGATCATTGTACAGATCATCAAGTTCTTTTTCTTCCAACTGATCATTCTGTCTGAATGACACAGTGTACATGGTCCATTCATCTCCAAGGGACCTTAAGAACTTTCTGTTCACATCATCTTGATCAATCTGTACTCCCATAGTAGCTAGTTCACCAATTAGTTTATTAAACCTGTCAAAAGTTTGAGTCATGGACTCATTCTTAGTTGAGATGAAGTTTTCATACTGTTGCTTTAAGATTGCCTTTTGATTTCTCTTGGTACTTTTGGTACCTGAGAATCTCTTCTCTAGAGCATTCCAGAGCATCTGTGCATCAGTGCAATTGCAGAATTGGTGTTGATACTCATTTGGAATGGCCAAGAGCAGTGTGCTCAAGGCTTTCATCTCTGTCTGCCTTGTCTTCCTGTCTGCATCTGTCTTTGGAGGGGTTCTTTTGCCATCTTCACCAATCTTTCCTTCATCAGATGGGCCATTCTCAATGATGTCCCACATAGAGTAATCTGTGAGGAGAATATATTGCTTGATTCTGATCTTCCACATGTCAAATTCATTGGATCTAAGCATTGGAACTTTTGAGACCAAAGTACTGCTTGATTCTGTAAGATTTTCCATGATGAATAACTGTTTCTGAGAGAGTTTTGCTCTGATACCACTTGTCAGGATCGAATTCTCAACAAGAATTAATTCTCAGAAACAATATCAAAGAAGTTTGCGGAATAACACTTTGATATTCAATGAAACAGTAAATCAACACAGTAAATATGAAGAACAAATTGTAAACTTGTATTGAATGCTTTGAAGTTACAAGATTACACACTCAACCTCAATATTGATGAACAGGCTCACCAATACGAATTCTACTTCTCTAGAATTAGGATCTATGCCTTGAGGTTGTTTTTTTTCTCTAAAAGAATGAAAGCTTAAAAATTTTAATTATTATTCTAAACTATACAATATATACTAAATACAAAGATAATTACAATAAATAAAATATCTTCAGTATATCTTCCATGTATATCTCTAAGCTTCCATGTATATCCTTTCAAACGAATCTTCATCATATAAGCAGTATTAATCTTCAGCAGCATTAACTTTCTTCTAGCAGCATTAACTACTAAGCAGTACTAACCACTAGCAGTACTAACTAGCTAAGTAGTACTAACTTTGTTCAAGCAGCACTAACTTTGACTAGCAGTATTAATAGTACTAGCAGTAGTAACACTCAGCAGTACTAACCTTTAAGTCTTCTAGCAGTACTAACTCTGAACCAGCTGCATTAACCATACTTGATGAATTCTTCAGTTCCCAACAAAGTTCTAATCGTTAAAACAGAAATCAAGAATCGTAGTCATATGTCATTGATCTTCAAATCAAGATTACAATCTCTCTCACTACATTCACTCTCTCTCTCTAGAATGATATTCTAAACTCCTCTTCTCTGATTCGTGTAGTCATATGTCATTGAATCAATTCAATGAAGATTACAAGCTTTCTCTCACTCTCTCTCTCTAGAAATATGTTCTAATTACCTCTTCTCTAATATGCTCACTTACAATTGATTCCAACTTACACGCTTTCTTACAAAGACTTACAAAGGAAACAAGGTATTTATACCTCCATACAAAATACAAAGAAACAAAATACAATACAATTGACTTTGACTTTATTAACAAAATGACTTTAACTTTCACTGAGAGTTGACTTTCAGCCTTTGACTTCTTGAACTTTGGTATTCAATCTTTATGATCTTGAATCCAACAAATCTGTGTTCTAACAACATATGATACACAAGCTTAATCATATATGATCAAACACATGTTACATTGGCAATGCATAGACATTTAATTATATATGATTAAACACACCCACAGACCATGTAATCATATATAATGTCACATTTATCGCCTTCTCGCATGATCTTTCATATCTCTTTATATATATATATATATATGTGTGTGTGTGTGTATTATCAAAAGTATATAATATATTATATAATGTTACAGTTTTGGTCCTTGTGGTAAAAGACAAAAAGGTAAGGTTAAAAGATTTAAATAACCATTGGCTTAACTGAGTTAACGAAATCCTTTTTATTCCGTTAGAAAGAGGGACCCTCGGTGTGGCTTTTGCATACCACAGGGAGGACCAGTGTAATAAACGCGTTTTAGGGACGATATCCAAAATATCATCAAACCACATGGACTGGGAATGTAATTTACTCTATAAGTTTAGTTATAATTACTTTTTTTAAAGGTTATCTCATATATCCCATTAATATGTGCTAGATTATTTTATAGAGTGAATTGCAAATTTGGTCCCTACAAAATTTGTATTGCAAGAAACTCCCTGTGGTATGCAAAAGTGCTCGGATTTGGTCCCTGTATCTAACGTCCGTTAGTTTGCAGTTGTTAAATCCCTACATGTGCCTTGCACATGAGGGTAATTTAGTCCTTTGACTTTTTTTTGTTTTTCACTAAAATAATAGACCACAGGACCAAATTTGCAATTCACTCTTTTATATATATATATATATATATATATATATATATATATATATATATATATATATATATATATATATAAACATCTAACCTACACATTTGAAGAAAATAGATGAAACCAAAATCAAATCAAAATACAACAATATGAACATAAACATCATAAGAACATCAATAAAATCTGAATATATATGATAAATTTATAAAATCTTTAAAATCAAAACCCTAAAATTGAGATGAAGAACATCAATAAAATCTGATTATATTGAAATGGCCACTCGTAAGCTATATCAAAACACCCATTGATTTTGGATTCTGAAATGAAATAGGCATTTCATCAAACACTTGGAAGGCACAAAAAATAGATTATGAGCTTAGAAAATCAAGAACCATATCCTTAATTTTCCTCTTCCCCAATTCCATCCCCACCTTCAACAAACTACACTCGTACGACTTCTCCTTGTTGATCTTCTTCACCCTAAAATCCTCCGACCACCACCCACCGTCACTTCCACCAATCTTCATGGACCCCAGTAGCCGATTGGAGCCATCAAGTCGATCAAATGGCACAGAGTATTTGATTTATGCGATGGTTGGGAGGAGTTCTTCGAAGGAAATTAGAAGTTGCTCGGCGCTAGGTTTGCAGAGACAGACTTTTCTTGTTATGGTTATTAGCATTTTGAGAAGCTCGCCAGCGATCTCGCAGGCGAATAAGTCCGTCACCGCCATTTTTGTTTGTTTCCACCGGAGTCGGCGTGGTTGTTGTTATAGTAGTGAGGATGGTCGGTGGTAGTGAGAGGGGGTGGGTGGTCGGGGGTGGAGAGAGAGGGGGGTGGGTGGCCGGTGGTTTAGAGAGGGGCGGTCGGTGGTTGAGGGGTATTAGGGTTGCAGACTTCCCCCCCAAAAAAAAAAAAATATATATATATATATATATATATAATATTTGCTTTTAACTATTTTGAAGAAATTGCAATCTTGGTCCTTGTGTTTGTTGTTTTTAATGAAAAACAAAAAAAATAAGTAAATGGACCAAAATACCCTCATGTGCAAGTCACATGGGGGGTTTTAACGGAGGCAACCTAACGGTGTTACTCCACAGGGACCAAATCCGAGCACTTTTGCATACTACAGGGAGTTTCTTGTAATAAAAATTTTGTAGGGACCAAATGTGAGAAAAACAACAAACCACAGGGACCAAAATTGCAATTCACTCTATTTTATATTATATATGTTATATTTTAGTTAAATTACATTTTTCGTCCTTGTGGTTTGCTAAAAATTGCGAATTTCGTCCCTATGGTTTTGAAATTTTGGTTTTCGTCCCTATGGTTTTCAATTCATTTATATTTTCGTCTTTGAGGCCAAAACACTACTTTTAAGTATGAAAGACTAAAACAGAAATGAATTGTAAACCATAGGGGTGAAAAAAACAATAAAATTTAAATCATAAGGACGAAAAAGGTAATGAATTATAAACCACAGGGATGAAAATCACAATTTCAAAACCACAAAAATGAAAATATAAATTTTCAACAAACCACAGGGACAAATACATAATTTACTCTATATTTTATCTATACTATATTATAAAGATAGCATAAAAAACTCTTAAAAACAAGTTTTAAAGCTTAATGTAGCGCTATTTAATGCTAATTACTTAAAAAACAACCATAAAAGCTGTATGTACTACATTTAATGTTATTCATTAATTTTCAATCATTATCTCTAACAATTTTAAATCCTCTAAAATCATTTCCCACTTTAACTCCCCTAAAATAACTCTCAGCATATTTTGGATATAAAAAATCTAAAATATAATTAAAAAATCTTACAGAATATTTTATAAAAATAAATTATATTATTAAACCAAAATAAATTACATTATATTATTAAGTCTAAATTAAACAAATTTATATAAAAAAATCATTATCACTCTCTCACAACCATCCAAAATCGTAATGTAAATCGACAAAAAACATAAAATAAAATAAAACATTAAAATCGTAATGTATCTAGTTGCATTGCGCGAGTACACTTCTAGCATTAATAATAAAAAAATAACATGTCTTTAATTTATTTTTATTAAAAATGAAAAATGAAGTTTAGTAAAAACAAAAATATACATTATTTTATTATAATTTTGTTCGACAAAATTTAAATATAAATTGTTAATTAATAAAAAAATTTGATGTTTCATTAAATAAGTTATTTTTAAATCAAGTAATAATTAATTATTAATTATATAATATAGTTATTATTTATTAAAAAATGGTATAATAATAAAAGAGTAAATTGCACTTTTGGAGTTTTGGTTCTCGTGGTTTGTTGTTTGTAAAGGACCAATATGTCCTCATGTACAAACACTTTTGTATACCGTCCAAACATTTTTCTAATATGAGGGGTTTTAATGGATGGAAATCTGATAGAGTTAATCAAAGGAATTCAAACCAAACACTTTTGTATATCGTGAATGTTTTCTTGCAATAAAAATTTTATAAGGACCAAAAGTGCTAAAAACAACAAACCACAAGACGCAAATTTGTAATTTACTCTTGATTTAAATTATTTTCTACAGAATTTTAGTAATTTGTTTTCCCCGTTAAACTCTCACATATTATCATATTATCCTAATACCTCTACTCTTTTTATTTATTGATATATTGTAAAAATTTACCCCATTATTTGTGGATATTTTTCAATAAATATATTCTTTCTTTTGACCCATCATTACAAGGGTGGAGCCACCTAAGGCCCAGGGCCCTCACTTGCACCCCCTCACTTTTCAAAAAAAAAATTATACCTTTAGGATGCGTTTGGTACGCAGACAAGATGGAACAGGACTGAACAGAACAGGACAACTGTCCAGTGTTTGGCAAGACATGATAGAACATGACTAGACTGGTTAAATGACGAATTTACCCCTGATGAAAAATCATAGATTACATCACATAAAACTAATTTACATCACTAATACATAGTACAATGGATTATCAAAAACATAAAACTAATTTATTACGATTGAATTTTGGATATGGAAATCAAAACCCAAATTTTAAGTTTCGGATTTTAGGTTGTTTCGGGTTTGGGTTGGTCGATTTTCGGATTGATGTCGGTCGGGTTCGGGTATTATATAATGCAAAAGGTGTATATAAATTCAATCGTTTTTTAGGATGAATACAATCGATTGAAAGATTGATGAAATCGATAGCAAGTTTAAAATTTAGAAAATATTTTAACAGACTATAATTTACGATTTTCAAAAAATAATTAGATAAATATATATATATATAGAGAGAGAGAGGCTCCTTCAAATATAAATTTTTTATTAGTACAAACTATGCAACCCAAGGGTATTTCAGTCTTTTTACAAATTTTGTATTTTTAGAAAAAAAAACTTCCTTAATTATTTGTCCCTCTTTTTTTTTCTCTCTCTCTCTCTCACGATCCATCATCACCATCCACTTCCGGCAGCGACCTCCTCCCACTCCGACGACCTCCCCCATTTCCGACGAGTTTCATATGAGAAAGAACATAAGAAACTTCGAAATTTTCCTGATTCATATGAGAAAAAAAACATATGAAACTTCAAAAAAAATATGATTATTTCGAAAAAAATCTGAATATTCATATAGGAGAAAATATATGAAACTTAAAAATCCGATTATTTAAATGAGAGAAAAATATATAAAACCATTTATGAAAAAAAAATATGAAGACGGTTTATGAAAATATATGATTATTTTGAGAATTTCATGTTTCATATGAGAAAAAACATATGAACCCATTTATGAAAATGTAGAAAACCCACCGAAGTTTAGAAGGTTTCGTCGGAGTTTGGCATCCCTTTCGGGTTCACTTTATTGTTCATCATGGTAGCCGGAATTTTTCAGAGATAGACGAATTCACTTTCTTGTTCATCATGGTGGCCGGATTCTTGTTCATCATGGTGTCCGGATTTTCGAGGGAGAAAGAGAGAGAGAGATGGTTTGCCGGATTTTCGAGAGAGAGAGAGAGAGAGAAACGGTGGCCGGATTTTTGAGTGAGAAAGAGAGAGAGAGATTAGGTAATGATGGAGAAAATTAAGGAGAGATTATGTAACCATATTTAGATTAATTCAAATTAATTAATATATTTTGAATTTAAAAATGGTTAAGGTTATTCCCAAACTACCCTTTCCCTATTTTTTTAATAAATTTAAATTCGAAAAATCCTCAACCGTTGATCAAAATTTCGGATGGTGTAGATAGGTTTGTAAGTTTGCATAATTTAAAAGGTTTGCAAATGATTGACCCTCTCTCTCTCTCTCTATATATATATATATATAGTATTTAAAATATAAATTTATGTTATTTCGGGTTTTCGAACGGGTTGGGTGGCCAACGATCAAACCCAATCCGAACCCAGATATCCTCCCAAATGTCGGGTTTCGGATTATCGGATTTCGGGGTATTCGGTTTTTGCAAAAACACCTTGTTTTTGGTTCGGATGCGGATTCGGATTTCGAACTATTCGGGTTTTGCACACCCCTAGCTTGGAGGCGTGGATGATGAGAAGACGTGTTTTATGTTTTTGTTTTTAACAAAGGGTATATTAGTCAAAATATTGCTGTTCTACTTAGTTCCAGGGGGTTGGAGTGGAACAAGTGTGTCTCATGCTTGTTCCACTTAGTTCTAATGTGTCCCACATATGGTCACGCCAAACATGGGACAAACATGTTCTGTTCTGTCCTATTCCACTCTGTTTTGCATACCAAACGCACCCTTAAAATCATTAATATATGTATATATATATATTAATATATATATATACACACACACAAACAAGGGAAGTTGAGTTAAAGTTAGAAGCATGAGAAATGGTTACCAACAGTTTGATGCATATTATGATGAGATGCATCGAGATACACCAGATCAATTTCTTTCTAAGCCGCAATTTATGGGAAGACATTTGATTAAAAGTGATCAACGGTTCAGATCCACTTCTCACGTTTCCCACGTTAACATCAACTTCTCACACAATCTTTTCATATGTATATTTGTTTTATTTTAAAATTTAGAGTACCACTACAAAACTAAGAGACTTCACTGGATTTTTTCACCGGTAATTACCGACGTTCTGGCAGATCACCGACATATTTTCTGTTTGTGATTGAAAATCCGCTAGTGATGGCTTTTTACGACGGATTACCGACGAATATCCGTCAATGAATCATCTTTGCTTTGTAGTGGACCCCCCTTAGTAAAATTCCTAGCTCCGCCCCTGCCGATCAATATATATTTTTTTGTTCTTAATTCATTGTCTTTTCAATGATATTCACATTGACTGTGATGCTTTTAATATAACCTTATCACTAATTTTTGTGATGAAATTTTAATCAACTACTAAAAACTTCAAATTAAGAATTGTGTTCGAATGATTATATTGAACTTAGGAGCAGATCTTATTTTACAACTATATTTTAAGGTATTAATGTTGTTATGATTTTTTTTTGAACGACAAGAGATTTTATTACCACCACCAAAAGGGATCAATCCATCTTACAAATGTTTACAACGATCTACGAAGTATCAACAAAAAACCGATCATCGAACATCGAGTAACATTCTAAGTAACACATAAATAGTAGACCGAAAAACGTAACAGTAGCAACCACACGAGTAAAGAGAAGCGTCCCGGTTTGCGAGGAGCAAACCATGACAGCGGACACTGCCATTGACGCCCGCATCGATTAACCTCAGACCAGTCTTAGTAACGACATAGCAGGGCGTCGTCGCTGGATTGTGCAATCATCCACGGACAACCCTCTCCATTTCCCAGTGATGACCCTATACGATCCTCCTCCACGGCATCCACCTGCAGCAGCAGATCATTCCGCACCACCTCGAACATTTCATGCCACGGTTGTTCCACGGCCTATTCTCCTCTGCTAAAGTCGAGGGTCCAAGAGCCATGAAGTTAGGTCGGGAACGAACTCTTGATTGCACCTTTTAATCCACTCAAAGGCTTGTAGTTGCGCCATGAAGAATTGATCCAAAAAATTTCCTTGTTCCTTCTTAAAAATCACCTTATTCCGATGTGACCAAATGTAATAGACGAGACATCCCACGACCGTCGTCCACCGCTTCAATGCCATTGAGTTCAAATTCAATTGATTCCCCATCTCCAAGAGTTCCAAGATCGAGTTAACCGCTGAAAGATTTGCGTTCCACCATCGACCCATTTGTAGCCAAAAACATCTTACCTCTTCGCAATTAAACAGAGCATGAGTGATCGTCTCGATAGTTTGCCCACATCTTGGGCAAAGTAGTGACTCCAACTCTATTCCAATTTTGTCCAAAACTTCCCTTGATGGTAATCTCCCTAATCTTGCTCTCCTACTTGGGTGTCCCACAACCACAACCACACTATCCTATCTTTGCCTTCCTTTCTAGGACACTTATATTGAATCTCTCCCAAGAGCGCTTCTAGCTCACCTACTTCCCTCCCTCGCGGATCATGCCTCCAATCCCATTTCCATCTCCAATCATCCCCAACCCACTCCCCTCTACCCTTTACTGATGTCTTTTCTATTCTCCAATCTATAAAGCCTTAGGAACTCTTCTTTTAATGTTCTATTTGACACCCCACTTATCATCCCAAAATCGCGTGTTCGCAACGTCCCCAACTTCCTTGATTAAAGATTCCTCGAAATTTAGGCCAATCTTCTCTAACTCTCTTCCCACCTTTATTATATCCCTCCACACCCCCTTTCTACTCCTACCATTATTGTTGTCCGACCCTAGTCCCCCATCCCGCCCATAGAGGCTTTGCACTACTCTTACCCATAAAGACTCTCTCTCCACATGGAACCTCCACCACCATTTACATAGTAGTGCCCAATTCATCTCCTTTAACCCCCAATGTTTAGACCCCCCTATTAAACCTTCCCAAAACCGAATCCCATTTGACCCAAGCAATTGTTTTACCGCCCCCTCCTCCCCCCCCCCCCCCCAAAAGAATTTTCCTCTCATCCGCTCAAGAGTGTTTAACGCTCCAAGTGGTGCTTGAAATAAAGAGAAAAAATATAACGATGTGCTACCTAGAACCGATTTCACCAATGTTAGTCTTCCTTCAAAGGACATCGTCTTTGATTTCCACGACGCAAGCTTCTTTCCCATCTTCTCCATTACCGGTTTCCACGCATCAAGTTTTCGCATGGATGCCCCGACCGGAAGACCAAGATAATTAAACGGCAACTTGGCACACCCACATCCCAATAAACTTGCCACGATTCAACTTCATCTTCTGGTACTCCCACCCCAAAAATTTTGCTTTTCCGCATATTTATTCTAAGTCCCGAAATTAGGTGAAAAAACTTAAGAATTTCTAGAAGGTTCTTGATGTTTCCCAACTCCCAGTTGCCCAAAAAAATTGCATCATCGGCATATTGGAGGCGTGACACTAGGATATCATCCCGACCCACCTCAATACCTTTGAAGAGACCTTTTTCCACCACCCCTTCCATCAATAAATGTAGACTCTCGGCCACCAAAAGGAATAGAAACGGCGCTAGTGGGTCTCCTTGTCTAAGGCCTCTTTCCATTGTGAATTCCTTCGTCGGCACCCCATTAACAAGTACAAAGACGTCAGATGAGGATAGGCATGATTTTATCCACCCTCTCCATTTTGCCGAAAACCCCATAGCTTCCATAACCTCCATGAGAAACTCCCAATTTACCGAATCGTAGGCTTTTTCAAAATCGACCTTGAAGATTAATCCCCTTTTTTCACCTTTTTCAGGAATTCTACCGTCTCGTTTGTAATTAGAACTCCGTCTAGGATGTATCTCCCTTTCACGAACGCACTTTGCTCTATACTTATTAAATTGCTTATCACGGACTTCAATCTCGTCGCTAATATTTTTGACAAGATTTTATAGAATATGCCAATAAGACTAATTGGTCGATAGTCGCTTAGTCTAACCGGATTCTCCACCTTTGGGATCAACATAATGAATGACACATTACATCCCTTGCTAATCTCCCCTTTTTCCATGACCCACTCAATTTCCGCCATTAGATCCGATTTTATCAACCCCCAAAAAGTTTTTATAAAAGTAATCGTGAACCCGTCCGGGCCCGGTGTCTTGTTACTTCCGCACTCCATGATCGCACTCCACACTTCTTCCTCCGTGAACCTCCTCTCTAAGTAATTCGCTTCCTCATCCCGCAACTTCTTTATATTTTCCATATGCATAAAAGGTCTATCCACCAAAGGTTCGGAGAATTTATCTTTATAAAAATTATATACCAACTCTTTGATTTTTCCCGAGTCTTCCATCCATACCGAATCAACATTAAAGCCCCGTATAGTATTTCGTCGCTCCCTACTCTTGACAACCGTGTGAAAGAGTTTTGAATTCTCGTCCCCATCTTTAGCCCACCGAACCTTTGCTTTTTGTTTCATCAATTCCAGTTTTTTCTTTTCTAGTTCCAACCATCTTGCTCTAGCCTCTACTCCCCTTTGTCGCTTTTCTTCATCTATATTCCCGTTAATGTATTCTTCTTCCCATTTTTTAACTTCCAATTTTTTCACTCTCACTTCCTCTTCTAATTTCCCCCACTCCCCCCTACTCCAACCTTTCAACGCTCCTTTTACATTTTTTAATTTGTCTCGAAAAATGCAATTTGGCCGGTTCGACTCAACTTGCTTATTCCAAGCCTCTCTTACAATATCCTCTAATTTGTTATCCTTTAACCACACATCAAAAAATTTAAACGGTTTTGGCCCAAAGTTGGCCCATGCATCACTAACCATTATCGGGAAATGATCCGACCATTTTCTATCAAGGGCTTTTGCTCCCAAATTTTTTCAAGATGACATAAAATCGTGGTTTGCAATGAACCTATCCAATTTCTTCCATTTTTGCCCATCATCGCTCACCCGAGTGAAGTTTGTACCCCCAACGGTATTTCTAGTAGATTTGCATTTTGGATAAAGTTATTGAATTCCTCTTACCCCTTACGGTTTGTTATCGAGTTTAATCTCTCATTGGCGTTTCTAACTTCATTAAAGTCTCCTCCAAAAACCCACTTCACCTCTTCCTTCTCACAAAGAGATTCCAGATTCTTCCATAGAGTTGATCTTTCCTTTTGCTCCCGTGGTCCATATACGTTCACACATCCTACTAGCCCGTCAATGTTATCCCACCTCCCCACTACCGCTATGAAATTTGGTTCTTGAATTACAAAGTCACATTGGAACGATTTTTTGCTCCATATAGTAAATAGAACCCCCGAATTACCACTCGCCGATTCCTGTATGAAATCTATTTCTTTTGTTCCCCACATTTTTTCAATTTCTCGATCCTCGATTTTATTCTTTTTAGTTTCTTGTAACATTAACATACACAAGTTTTCCTTGCGGCAAATTTCATTTATCCAATGCATCTTGCTTATCGATCCCAAACCCCTAATGTTTAATGACACTATTTTCATGGGCATAAAACATAAACGATACGTACCGTGCCTCCATCAGACCTGATTCTTCCCATCCGACTGGGTTGGATTCTCCTTGCCATCCTGCTTCCATCTGACTCCGATCAAATTTCCGAATTCCTCGAGGCTCTCTTGGCTATCAACACACCTCGGTTCATTGGCAATCGAGACTTTAGTGGCATTTGAAATCGATCCCCCTTCTTGGATTCACGCAACTCCTTTCAATTTACACGGTTTTCCTTTGATCTTCGAGTTCTCCCTTGCAATCTTCTTCACGTGATGAATGCTTATTCTACTTCTTCCAAACGAGATTCCTTCATTCTTCCTAATTTTTGCCCCATCGTCGTTGCCAGACGACGATCTATTGTTTCGATCTTTCTTCATTTTCCACTCCGTTCCCCCCTTGCGCTCTCCCTTTCTGTGAACTGAAACTTTTGTTTTTCTTTGATGGATCTTGTCGACTCATTTATTATTAATTCAGGCCCACCACGATCACTTTCTTTGTTTAATTCCCAGCCCACCAGGTCCTCCTTCTCACCTATCGGCCCAACTCCGTTATTATTTTCAATCTGGCCCATATTTTTTCCTGGTTGCCTATTATCTTCCACATGATCCACTTTGTTTCCCATATCAGGCCTTGATTGGGCCTTAGGGGTTTCTTTTTCCATCCTGATTGAATTTTCCTTATCAGACCTCCTCTTACCGTTTTTAATTATTTTACCATTTTGGGATTTTGAATTGCTTGCATTGGAATTTGGTTGAATGTGAGACTTCCCATAATACTCCCTTGGAATTTCCACCGAATTAACCTCCTTACCATCATTACCTGACTGTTCATCTTCTCTCGCCGAATATCCAGATTCCGGTGACCCGCCGTCCGCCTTCATCTCTGCGTTCAACTTTTTCGGTAGCTTTTCGTTATTCACTATTCCATCGTTCTCTTTATGTGCTTCCACTTCTCTTCTTTTTCCTTCAACCTCTTGCTCCGATCTTTCTGCATTCCGATCATCGAAATCGAATTTACTTTCTTCAACCACCCACTCTTCGTTGCTTTCTTCTCCCCCTCCGACCATTCCAACGGTATCGTTGAACTGTCGTCTTCTTCGCTACTGCCCGCCTTATTTAATACATCCTCTCGTTCTAGTTGAACCTCAAGAAGGCTATTGTCTTCCTCCTCAACTTTGATTACGTAGAATAGTTCCCCTACTTTAATGCTCGATATCTCACTGATTCGTTCAACATTGCCCGTACTTATCAAAACTTTCCCCCATAAAAGGTTGCCGCAATCTTCCATATCACAATTTCTCAACTTCAGAACGTCGCCCCATTTTCTTGCTATTCCAGTGAATGTAGACTCTCTCTCCACACATGTAACAGTACTCCCTCTATCCTTATCCATACTACTCTATCCGTTGCTCGAAATCCTAACGACCATTAATGATGTTATGATGATATGTTTGAATGTACTATTACTATGTCACAATATCTTATTTTATTCAAAACACTTATTAAACAATAGCTTTCCGTTAATTAATTTAGACTAATAATTCAAAATGGTAATATAGTATAAACACATAATCATAAATGATACAACACATTGCGTTGACCGACATATAGGGGACGTCATTTTCCTGTGAATTTCGGTCGTGTTCACCAAGTTGTCCACGTTCCTTTTGGACGTGTTGTATCATATATGATTATGTATTCGTACCACATGTAATCATATGTGACATAGTAATCCTCACATTCTCGCAAATTGATCAATTTCTCGCATGACCCTCCCTCTATTTACCTATTCTCAATTTTAATCAAACATGATTGTATTCAAATGTGAGCCATAAATATTTTTGAGAACCAAATAACCTTTCTCAATTATCCATTTCATATGATCCATCGATTTTCACATGCCTTTTTCAATTAAAAGGAATTAAAAAGGGCATGGTCGTCATTTGACCACCCTTCGCAACATTTGAACCTTCACATGAGAAGAACGGGAAAATAATTCAAGTTTGAAGATCTACTACGTACAAGCAACTTGTACTCCACACGTAAGGGTGCCTCTAATCGTGTCGTAAAACTCAAATGGATATTCACGAATATAAAATATATGAATTATATTGACTAATACAATGCATATTCATCAAGGAATATACTATACAAACAATCAAAATTTTGTACAATGCATATCCATTGATTAACATACTATGTAAGGCGAAGGATCGTGTGAGAAATTGAGATTAACGTGAGAAGCGTGAAAAGTGGATCTGAACCGTTAATCACTTTTAATCAAATGTTCTCCCATGAATTATGACTTAGAAGAGAATTGATCTGGTGTATCTCATCCTAATGTCCATCCATTCCTTATTCAAAGGTTGATAACCACTTCTCACTCTTCTCATGTTAACCTTAACTTTTCAGATTAAAAGTTCGTATAATATATATATTTATGGATGAATATACACTTTCTAAAATGTAATCAATTAATATACATATTAAGTATATATTAATTGTTGAATATATACATTACGATAATTAAAAAAAATGACTAAAACACATAAAAATGTATTATATAAAATAAAAAAGTGCTCAAAATCTTAATTATATTTAAAATATTTTAAATCTGAAACGAAGGTGATAATCCATTTTAGTTAAAAATAAAATTGAAACAAGACACATAAAATTGAAAATATTTGTCTAACTTCAAATTTACCATGCTATATATTAATCAATACTCACCCATTTATTTTAATTAAACATGTCATAAACAATATTGGTTATTAGAGCGTGGAGGTTCTTATAAGAACCTCATTTTTGTATTTTTTGTTGTCGCATAATTTCCAACTCATTAAAATAAGAATTCATATAAATGTTTACAATGTTAGTTCTTATAATAACTTCTTTTTGTGGGTCTCATGTGTTTTTATAATATTAATAATTATTATAAAGTCAATAAAATAAAATAAAAAGTAAGGAAATTGTCATATCTCACAAACTTCATGCTAAGAACCAATGTTCTTATTTAAGAGCCTAAAAAGATTTGAGTTATTATAATAACTCTTCACAATGTTAGTTCCTACAAACTATTGCACTGTCTCCTTAAAAGAACCTTGCATTGAAGATGCTCTTAATCAACTTATAAATGACGTTGAGGTGTCATGTGACTAATGAGGTCAAATCTTAAGGCTTAGGAGTCATGATGAGACTTTAGAGCATCTCCAAAGAGCTTATCTAAAATGGAGATTTTGTGCATTTTTTGTTCCAAGAGATTCTCCAAATTTTTCTTCAAAATAGACAAAGTAGGAGATAGAGTGATTTTCTACCATGAGAGAAAAATTGTTTTTAATATATTCCATCAATAAGAAATCTTGAAACGAAATGTGTAGAAGAGAAAAATAATATTTTATTAGATCTATATAATATTTTAATAATATAGGTAATGATTTCATCTCAAAAATGGAGAATTTGTTGGAGTTGAATGCAATTTTTGTTAGACATTTCGGACTTTGGTTCTCCATTTTAGAAAAAAATTGGAAAATCTGTTAGAGATGCTCTTGATGTTTTTAAGGTGTATATTAACAAATTTGTATATCATATATGCAATTGTATTTTTATTCACGTATTTTTCTTAAATCAATGATATTGCATGATCCAGGGACGGATCCAAAAAAAAATTATATGGTGACACCATATGATATAGACAAAATGTAATTACAAAAGACACGGTTTCTATCGACGTTTTCTTCATCTTTTTCCGACGTTCAATATTGTCTCGTGTGTTTTTAGCATAATTCCACCATTTCGAGGGATTTTCAAAGTTCTTTGCTTGATTTCGAGATATTTTTAAGTTTTTTTTCGATTTCAAGGGATTGTTTTGGTTGATTTCAAAAGTTCCTTCGGGTTTTTTTGTTGGTTTCAAGAGTTTTTTTTGGTTGATTACGCTGTACAGTTGCACCTTCTTAAAGTTTCCAAAATAATACGGTAACACCTTTCAGAACGATACAGTTGCACCCTTCAAAAACCTAAAATTTTTACCCTTCGTCGGAGAAATAATACGGTGGCACGTGCCACCGTAACCACCTATATAGATCCGTCCCTAGCACGGTCTACATTTGGTTATATACCAAAAAAAAATGACACCAAAAGTATTAAAAAATCAAATAATTGTTAGAAGTTTTCACTTTTCATATATAGAATAACATATGGAGACTACATATAAGAACAAAACAACGGAACACATACGAATTATAAGAAACGTAAAAGTAAAACGTTGAGTCGAGATTAAGATCTCTCTCCTTAAGACAAAATCGTCCCGTATTTGCCGACGGAGTTAAACGATGATATGTCTCCCAGGATACAACAACGTATGCGTACCTTCATCAATCGCGACACCGATGTTTGAAGTCGATCGAACCCAATAAAGTGCTACTCCCCTTTATTGTTGAGACTCTCTTGATAAAACAAGAAGAAAATACAGAAAACAAACCCAAATATGTAGGAAAACAATGAAAACTTCACACCCCAAAATCATAAGAAACTATAACATATATATAGGTTTATAAGTATATGGATAAGAGGATAAGAGGTTTTGACAGTTATGCAACTGTCAACTAAAACTTGAAAAAACTGAAAATAGAAAAAACTGAAATTTCCATTTAAATAAATTAAATATCCAACAATCCCCCACATAAATGGAAATTTCAAAGAACGACAAAAAAGACACAGTCATAAAAGGAGAGCACGATGGAGAAGTCTTGCATCAGGAATGGTAGCAGTTTTTCAACCTTGAACCAACCTTAGTGAATAATCATCGGATTTACTCGGCTAAGTAGTGAACATGATGTCTTGAACTACCCAGACTTTGATGTAAATCTAGACAACAACAATCACACAAAACATTTCCTCACATATTGAGTTCTATTGTTGTGTTCATTTCGGCCTTGAACAACCCCTAGTTATTCATGAGTGAACTTAGAGAATGTAACCTATCTTCATTCTCCTAGAAACGGCCTCATTTCACACTCACTAGGCGATTTCCCATAAGGAGTATCCCTGCTATACCCCACTTATATTTCAAAGCTATGAGAATCGTTAAAAGCGTAGCTTATCCTCTTCATGCACGTAACACTGTTTATCATCCTAATAATGGGTTGGAGATTTTATCTCACAGTGTTCTCGTCGATTCAACATGATGCGGTTGTCCCTTTGAACCTACTTCTTGGGATCTCCAATCAATTAGGTAGGGTTGCCATCAAGTATCGTCTTTCATCATAGGCTTTAAACCCATTCCTCTTGATGATCTGACAACTTTCTCTCTTGACAAACCTTTTGTAAACGGATCCGCTAGGTTGTCAACTGACTTTACATAATCTATAGAAATAATTACATTTGTGAGAAGTTGTCTAATGGTTTTATGTCGTCTTCTGATATGACGAGATTTACCGTTATACATACAACTTAAAGCTCTCAATATTGCTGATTGATTGTCACAATGAATACATATAGCAGGTACTGGCTTTGGCCACATAGGTATATCTTCCAAAAAGTTTCGAAGCCACTCTGCCTCTTCACCTGCTTTATCCAAAGCAATAAACTCAGATTCCATTGTTGATCTTGCCAACAAAGTTTGTTTTGTACTTTTCCAGGACACAGCTGCACCACCAAAAGTAAATATATAGCCACTTGTGGATTTTGAATTCTTGGCATCCGATATCCAATTAGCATTGCTATATCCTTCCAACACAGCTGGATATTTTCCATAGTACAGGCCATAACTCTGAGTATGTCATAAGTAATTCAACACTCTAGTTATTCCTTTCCAATGATTACGTCCTGGATTACTTGTATAACGGCTGAGTATATTGACATCATGTGCCATATCCGGTCTTGTACAATTAGTAATATACATTAAGCATCCAATCACTCTAGCATATTCTAATTGTGAGATACTGTCAGCGGTATTTTTACAAAGTTGAAGACTGACATCTTCAGGACTTTTAGCAATTCCACTTGAATAATTCTTGAATTGATCAAGTATTTTCTTTGCATAATATGATTGAGTTAAAGTATAACCGTCAACGGTTTTTGTAACTTTAACTCCTAATATAACATCTGCAATACCCATATCTTTCATATCAAACTTACTACTAAGCATCTTCTAAGTAGCCTTGATGATAATATCATTACTTCCAATAATGAGCATATCATCGACGTATAGACAAACCAACACATATCCTTTTGGAGTGTCCTTGATGTAAACACACTTGTCGCATTCATTTATTTTAAAACCATCTGACATCATTGCCTTGTCAAAATTTTCATGCCATTGTTTCGGAGCCTGTTTTAAACCGTACAAGGATTTTACAAGTCTACAAACCTTGTTCTCTTTTCCAGGTACAACATATCCTTCAGGCAGGGACATATATATTTCCTCTTCTAAATCCCCATTTAGAAAAACCGTTTTAACATCCATTTGATGTATATCAAGATTGTGTAAGGCGACAATAACTATCAACATTTTAATTGATGTTATTCTAGTCACCGGAGAATAAGCATCAAAGAAATCTAAACCTTCTTGTTGTTTAAATCCTTTAACTACAAGTCTGACTTTATATTTGTCGATTGAGCCATCTGTTTTCAAATTGCATTTGAAAATCCATTTACATCCCAATGGTTTACAACCGGGAGGTAAATCAACTAGCTCCCACGTATGATTTTGCATAATGGAGTCGACTTCACTTTTCATTGCTTCCTTCCATAAATGAGCATCAGGCATTGACATAGCTTCTTTAAATGTTTGCGGATCATTTTCTAACAATAGAGTAGTTAGAAAATCAGGTCCAAATGATTTGGATATTCTAGCCCGTTTACTACGTCTAGGTTCGTCATTTTCACTTGCCATATTGTCAAGCGAATTACTCGAATTTCCTTGATATCTCGTGCGTTTGGAGTATGAAGCATCTTCATATGGAAATATATGCTCAAAAAATGAGGCATTTTTTTATTCCATTATTGTATTTTCATGGATATCTGGTATATCTGATTTGTATACCAAGAACCGGTAAGCTGAACTATTTTGCGCGTATCCTATGAAAATACAATCAACGGTTTTAGGTCCAATTACCACCCGTTTGGGATTTGGAACCACCACTTTTGCCAAACATCCCCATACTTTCATATATTTATATGAAGGTAGTCGACCATTCCATAATTCATATGGAGTTTTTCCAATTTTCTTATGGGGTATTTTGTTGAGAATATAATTAGCCGATAGAAGGGCTTCCCCCCACAAGTTTTGGGGTAACCCGAAATTTAGTAATAAGGCATTCATCATTTCCTTTAAAGTTCTATTCTTACATTCGGCGGTACCATTTGATTGTGGCGAATAAGGAGCGGTAGTTTGATGAGCTATCCCATGTTCCGAACAAAACATATTAAATGGGACGTCATATTCCCTCCTCGACACTTCTAACGACTTTAATTGTTTTGCCAAGTTGGTTCTCCACTTCACATTTGTAATCTTTGAGTTTTTCCAATGTTTCGTCTTTGGTTCGAAGCAAATATACATAACAATATTTTGTACAATCATCAATGAAAGTAACAAAATAATTTTTACCACCTCTAGTTGGCATAAATTTTAAATCACATAAATCGGTATGAATTAAACCTAGAGGTTCATTATTTCTCTCTACCGAATGACAAGGGTTTTTAGTGAGTTTTGCTTCAATACATATTTCACATTTGTCGTTTTTTGTCTATCTTTACTTTTGGCAATAAACTCATGTTCATCAATCTATTTAAGGAATTAAAATTAACATGACCCAATCTTTCATGCCAAATAAAAGAGGACTCAACGACATAAGCAACATCATTAACTTTATTAATTTTAGGAAATACAGTCATTACATTGAATTTAAACAGACCATCACTCAAATACCCTTTCCCAACATAGTTTCCAAACTTAGAGAGAACAAATTTATCGGATTCTAACACAATTTTGAACCCATTCTTGCTAAGCATCGAATCGGACACCAAATTCTTGCGAATCTCGGGAACATGCATCACATTGTTGAGAGTATTATTTCCCGGACGTCATCTTCAACACCACTTTACCTTGGCCTTCAACTTTCGCCATAGAAGAATTTCCCATATACATGTTTTCTTCCAAATGGTTTTTTTGATACGTGGTAAACATGTTTTTGTCGGAACAAACATGTTTAGTAGCCCCGGTATCAAGCCACCATTCCCGAGGATTACTTCCAACCAAACTAACCTCGGATACTACCGCACATAAATCCATATCGGAAAGTCCATCGGTAATTTCATTTTCCGCTAAATTGACTTGATTTTTGCCTTTTCCTTTACATTTCCCTTTCTCGTTATGGTTATCCACAGGAATATCAACCTTGCTTCGACAATCGGAAGCCTTGTGATTTCTCATACCACACTTGTAACAATTCCCAACAAATTTTCGGAATGGTCTTTTGTTCGGCATTTGACTAAAACCTTTAGAGCTTTGTCCCACAAACTTTCTTTTCTTCGTCTTTTGATCATATTCAACCACATTGGATTTCATATCAACCGATTGATTTCCATATTTCTTCTCCGCACGACGGTTGTCTTCCTCAATCCGCAATCGCAAGATTAAGTCTTCCAACTTCATCTCTTTGCGCTTATGCTTCAAATAGTTCTTGAAGTCTTTCCAACTTGGAGGAAGTTTTTCAATAAACACGACAACTTGAAAGGTTTCACAAATCGTCATATTCTCGGTCCGAATATCATGAATGATCAATTGCAATTCTTGCACTTGACTCATTATTGGTTTTGAATCAACCATTTTGTAATCCATGAATCGGCCAACAACAAACTTCTTTGACCCGACATCCTCGCTCTTATATTTCTTTTCCAACATATCCCAAAGTTCTTTGGCCGTCGTAACCTTGCAATACACATTATAAAGTGTGTTGTCCAAGCCATTCAACACAAAGTTTCGACAAAGAAAATCCCCATGCTTCCAAGCATCTACCGCACTTGTTGCTTGAAGATCATTTTGCTCATTGTCTAGAATCGGTGCCGATTCGTTTAAGAATTTTGCAAGGTTCAACGTTGTCAAATAAAATAGCATCTTTTGTTGCCAACGTTTGAACTCGGTATGATTGAACTTTTCCGGTTTTTCTAAGTTCGCAATTCCCATCAGAATCGAACTTTGAACCGGATTTTGAACAAATGTAGAGGACCCAATATGTTCTCTTACATTTGGGTTAACCGGATTTGGATTCGGATTTGGAATCGGATTCGAATTCGGATTCAGAGTAGCCGTAGAGGACCCAACATGTTCTCTTACATTTGTGTTGCCTTCTTGTGCCATTTAAATTCTGAAATAGAACCGTAACAAACAAATAGACCAAGAAATATTTTAACACACTTTATTAATTGAATTCACAAACAAATTTGATGCATAAAGTTTATTCACGAAATGGGAAGAATAAAATTTCAAACAGAAATTATCATTATAAACTATTATACATTAATAAAAAAACGAAAACCCAAAATATAAACCAAATGATATGATCTTACGTACAAAACCCAACATGCAGTAAGTTTACCCACAAGAAACTTGGGAAAAAAAATTAGATTTGAAAAGTCTTGCAGAAAAAACACTGTGCATAGAAATATTGTGCATAAACAGTGTGCAGAAATACTGTGTTGCAGAAATACTGTGTTGCAGAAATACTGTGCAGAATTACTGTGCAGAAATACTGTGTTGCAGAAAAATACTATGCAGAAACCTAGTCATGAAATGAAAGGACAAATATTGTGCAGAAATTTATGTACATAACGTGAATGCAGAAAACAGAAAACATTCTGAAAACAGAAATTTTCAGACAATTGCACGCAGAAATTTTTTTTCCAGCAACTATTGAACATAAGGATTTTGTCTTAAGATTGTTAGAAGTTTTCACTTTTCATATATATAATAACATATGGAGACTACATATAAGAACGAAACAACGGAACACATACGAATTATAAGAAACGTAAAAGTAAAACGTTAAGTCGAGATTAAGATCTCTCTCCTTCAGACAAAATCGTCCCGTATTTACCGACGGAGTTAAACTGCGATATGTCTCCCAGAATACAACAACGTATGCGTACCTTCGTCAATCGCGACACCAATGTTTGAAGTCGATCGAACCCAATAAAGTGCTACTCCCCTTTATTGTTGAGACTCTCTTGATAAAACAAGAAGAAAATCCAGAAAACAAACCCAAATATGTAGGAAAACAATGAAAACTTCACACCCCAAAATCATAAGAAACTATAACATATATATAGGTTTATAAGTATATGGATAAGAGGATAAGAGGTTTTGACAGGTATGCAACTGTCAACTAAAATTTGAAAAAATTGAAAATAGAAAAAACTGAAATTTCCATTTAAATAAATTAAATATCCAACAATAACACCTTACAATAGCGTAATGGCATAAACTTAACATGACATCCGAGGCTCTTACCATAAAAATGGCTGCATGCGCAGCAGCACCAACTATGAGAAATCCACCAATCCACATAAGTCCGACTGGTATAGCCAAGGAAGACAAGACGACATTGCCACATATGAAATTGAGCACAATTTTGTATCGCTAAGTTCACGAGTTGGAGATCCGGCAATCGTATGAAGAATGGATGCGAGAAAAATACTCTCATTTCCAGTCTCCTATCTATTTTATTGAGTCCTAGCCGTAAACGATGGATACTAGACGCTGTGGGTATCGGAGCCAATAAAGACTAAGAATATTGACTTCTCAATTCTAAAAAAAAAAATAATGAGCCACAACGTATCATTTATAACTTGCATGATGAGACTTTTGCAACACTGTTAGTAATTAAAAAAACTTAAATACCTAAAATAATCTCTAATTTTTAAAAGTGAAAAGTCCATAAAATCCATGAACTTATCTAAAAAAATTTGAATAAAAAAATTATTGAATTTTATCATGTCTAATTTTTAAAAGTGAAAAATCCATAAAATCCATGAACTTATCTAAAAAGAATTTGAATAAAAAAATTATTGCATTTTATCATTTTAAGTGATTATAGCATCTCCAACAGCTTCTCCAAAATGGAGAAAATGGAGATTTTAAGCATTTTTGTGCTCCAACAGATTCTCCAAAATGGAGAAAGTAGGAGAGAGAGTGTAATTTTCTCCAAATATGGAGAACTCTCAAAAATCTCCAAAAATGATTACCATGAGAGAGAAATTGTTTTTTTTTATTATATTCTACCAATAAAATTTCTTCAAATGAGATAGGTATGAGAGATAAATAATATTTTATTAGATTTATACAATATTTTAATATTATAAGTAATGATTTCATCTCCAAAATGGAGAATCTGTTGGAGATGGATGTAAATTTTTATGTAGATTTTGACTTTTAATTCTCCATTTTAGAGAAATTTTGAAGATGCTGTTAGTATAAGAACCTTTTTTTTAATAAATAAACAATATTTTTTTTTAAAATTAATTATCTACATCATTTTAATAAAAAAAAATTACTTAAAAAAGTTGTAAAAATAAAAAAAATGTAAATTAATTTTACAGTTTTCAAGCATAAATTTAGAAAATTAATATTAAGTTTTTTCTAAAAACTTTTTATTTTTGATTCTACTAGTGAACAATTTCCGAATCAGATAATTACTATTGAAGTAGTAAAATACATTCAAAATTGCTTAAAATTATCTAAAAGTTCAAACAAATTATGTTCAAGAAATGAATCTCAGCCGTCAGATTTCATCGAGAACTAGAAAAGTCGTGATTAAAGAGACTTTTTCCAATTGCTGACATGTCATTTCGTTTTTCCAATTTTACCCCCAAAGCAAAAAACTTCTCTCTATATAAAGGCGCGTGAAGGAGAAAACAAAGCTATCCCAAGTTTATAGAGAGAGAGTAGGGTTTGCTCTCTTCTTGATTTGGGAGGTTTTTCGTTTCTAGGGTTTCTTCTTCCTTCAAATTTCAAATGGATGTTGACGGCGCCAGGAAATCAGGGACCGTCAAGTGGTTCAATGACGTCAAGGGATTCGGTTTCATCACTCCTGAAGATGGCGGTGAAGAGCTCTTCGTTCACCAGTCTTCAATCAGAGCCGATGGATTCCGGAGCCTTGGCGACGGCGAGACGGTGGAGTATGTGATCGAGAACGGATCTGATGGCCGTACCAAAGCCGCTGATGTTACCGGTCCTAATGAAGCACCTGTGCAGGGAAGTACTCGCGGCGGAGGCGGCGGAGGCGGTGGCCGTGGAGGCGGTGGTGGTGGTGATCGTTATGGAGGTGGCGGTGGTGGTGGTGATCGTTACGGAGGCGGTGGCGGATACAACGGTGGTAGCCGTGGAGGACGAGGCGGTGGTGGATATGGAGGCGGAGGCGGTGGTTATGGTGGCGGCGGCGGTGGATACGGTGGTGGTGGTTACGGAGGAGGCGGTGGCGGTGGTAACGCTTGTTTCAAGTGTGGTGAGAGTGGACATATGGCTAGGGAATGCACTCAGAATGGCGGTGGAGGCGGCGGCGGAGGTAGGTACGGTGGTGGAGGAGGTGGTGGATACGGTGGACGTGGAGGCAGTGGTGGTGGCGGCGGTGGCTGCTACAACTGTGGTGAAGATGGCCATTTCGCCAGAGAATGCCCTACCTCTAACAACCGTTGATCAGCTACCGTGGTGGTGATGGTGGAGGACTTAGGGTAAATGTGTCTTTTCACATTTACTTTTCCCTCCTCCATATCATTCTCTTTACTTTTTTGCTTTCAATGTTGATGAATCAATGGGTGAACCATAGTTTAATATGTTTGCTTTTGATATGAGTTTTATTTTTGTTGGGTTTGCTGCTTTAAAGTTTATGATGGTCACCGTTTTAAGTTAGGGTTTCGGATATGGTACCTTTTTTATTTTACTTAGTTAGGGTTTAAGTATTATAACTATGGTTATTATGGGAATCCAAAGAATGCAACACTTGTTTCTTAGTGGTTTGTTAACTTCTTCTCTGTTTAGATATATGGATGTATACATGATGGAGGTATTGGAAACCATTTTATGAAATCTTAAAACTTGGGTTTCCCCTAAAGATCTTGGACCCCTTTGGTTTCTTGCAAATGGATATGCTTGTTTTGGATATTTTTGTGGTGTTTGTTGTATTGAATGTGTTCTATTTCTTTGGTAATTGGGTATAGGGCATTTGTCATGTGGTCAAATGTGGGGACTCCCTTTTGACACCTACCCTTCAATCCTTTGAACAAAAGCCTGATAAAGCTTCTATGATTGTGTTTTGTGCCTTTTTTTTCTGCTGTCCCCATAAACTGTAACAAGGCTCTCTTTTCTTTTTTGGTGCAACTTCTCCCAAAATTAATGGGCATTGCTATTCCTACCCCCTCCTCACTCACATACCCTCCTACCTCACTCACATACTCCCCATTGGAGGGGGTATGTTTAGAATTCACCAAATTAATTTATTTGTCAGAAGCTCAGAATTGATCATGGGTTCTTCCAATTCTTTTTAAATGGTCAAAAGTCATAAACAGTTTGCCAGCATTATTGTGTTATATGAATCATGACACTATATGGTTTTTTTCTTTTCATCTTTGTGTGTTGCTTGCCATTTGATTGAATTATGTGTTAAAAGGGGTTGAATCTTTTTCTTTCTGTGGGGTATGTAGTAAAGATTCTTGCCTCATTTATGTGAATGAGGTTGAAGGAGATAACATTGGCATCTTGACGAATGAGGTTTGTTTTTGCATAAAGTATACTAAACTTCAACCTTTGGCATGGTGGGTAGGGCATCTTGCCATGAGGGGTGCATAAAAACCCGACCAACCTGGTCACCCCAGCCCAAAGCCTACTCGATATTTAATAATGACGTAAAATTTTCAAACCATATTTTATTGGGTTATAACTTGATATTTTATATCATGGATTTAATATTATTAGACCAAACAGTAATTAGTTCTATTTATAATTATATCACAATTTTAATCGTAATTATATTTTCTTACTTGTATGGATCTTTGAATGCACCAAATAGCCTGGTAGTTATTTGTAATGGTTGTGTTATTTGTATGTTTTCACTTTGATTTTATTTTGTTTAAAACACTATTTAGTTAGATTGTAAAATGATGTACTAAAGTTTTAACTCGGTTAACCTGACAATCCCATCCCAACCTGCATGGTTTAGAAGTTATTTGTTTATTTCTTAATAGTTCCAGAGGTGCAGATTACGAAACAATGAGTCTCGCGGCTTGACCTACAACTTGGAGGCTGCGGGGTAGGTCGCCCAACTCACTGTTTGCTCTTCTCGATAGCTTCCAATTCACCCAGAACTTGCTGAAATCATCCAAAAGTGCTACTTCTTCGTTGCTATGGTTCTCTTTGCAAGATGCTGCAACAATAATTGGAAGTAATCATAAGAATACGCTAATTTGCTCGAAACAAGCCACGTTTACTCGCCTAGTGGTATCAGAATAACACCAACTTGAATCACTAAGAGGTTAATCTTGTTTGACAAAAAAAAAATCTACCTTTTAGTGGTTCTAAAACTCTGTGAATGATTTTGTATCTTGGGTCTCCCTTAACCATTAAGAGCATCTTCAATAGCTATGGTAAAATGGAAAGTTTTGGGATTTTAGCATTTTTGTTGTTTCAACAGTTATGATATTCTTAATGCTAAAATAGAGAAAAAAGAAGAGATTGTAAAAATCTCTAAATAGATATTCTTCACCCAAAACTAATTATTACCCCAAAAAACATATTTTTCCTCTCCCAACTTTTCATATATTGAATATTTTAATAATATATTTAAATGTGAATATTTTGATAAGATAATTAATACTAGAGTTGCTAAAATATAATAACTTTTATGGATGGATGTAAATTTTTTTAGAGATTTTGAAATTTTTACTTTATTTTAGAAAAAAAATTAGCATAATTGTTGGAGATGCTTTAAACGTTCTAATTTCATTATGAACAATTAATAAACATTCATATTTCATTTTGTACTATATCATGAAAGAATCATTCTGACCATCTAATCATTCTACACCAAACCATTCAACGACTGTTAAAGAGCTCCAAGTTGGATTTTACTTCTCTTGGTTGAATTATGATTTTCCAAACAGTAAACATTGTGATGAGTACGGTCGAACCTTAGGAATGGTGGATAGGTGGTGGGTAGGGCATCTTGGCAAAATTGTTTGTATTAAAGAAATGATGTAAGAGCATCTTAAAATGCAGATTCTTATAAGAAACTTAGCGGCGTTTGGTTCGCAGAATGATTTCTGATGAAATGGAATCTGTCAATGGAATTAGAATCTGGAAGAAATTGGAATAGAATGTTTTCAGGTTTGACCAACTGTTTGGTTGGCAGGAATGTAATGTAATCAATCAAATGAATTGGAATATGTCTGTTTGGTTTACAAAGGAATTGGAATGAAATTCTGAAAAATGACAAAAATACCCTTTCTTTTATTTTTATTTATTTATTATTTTTTTTAAATGTCGAGAGAGAGAGAGAGAGGAGAGAGAGAGAGGAGAGGAGAGGAGAGGAGAGAGAGGAGAGAGAGAGGAGAGAGAAGAGGAGAGAGAGGAAACCAAATCCACATCTGATGAGTTTTAATTTTGTTAGAAAAGGTTTGGAGGGTATTTTTGTCTTTTTGAAAAACCATGATGAAATGAAATTCAATTCAATCTATTTTCAAATGGAATGACCAATTCCTTAATCTAAGGATTTCATGGAATTCAATTCCATTCCCTTGGCAACCAAACAGCACGACGGAATTTGGTCAATGGAATTGACCATTCCAATTCCACCAGATTCCGGCGGAATCCAGCGAACCAAACGCCCCTTATTTTTGTATTTTTTGGTGTCACCTCATTTTCACCTTATCAAATTAAAAATCCACATAAAAGTTTACAATGATAGTTTTTATAAGAACTTATTTTTGTGGGTCCCATATATATATAAGTTAAATATATATATAATATTAATAATTATTATAAAGTCAAGAAAAAAATAAAGAATGTCACATTTCACATATTTCATGGTACGAACCAATGTTTTTATTTTAGAACTTAGAGTGATTTGGGTTATTATAAGAACTTTTCACAATACTAGTTCTTACTATCCACTACATTTTTTGCTTATAAGAACCTTGCATTGGAGATGCTCTAAATTCTATCATCAAGTAAATGCATATGCTTCTCCTGGCCATAATTAGTTGATATCTTTAATCCTGAAATGCAAAATACAAATTTTAGATATGTTTATGCCTATTTCTAATTTTGTTTTAATCCTGATTTGTAGTCAAATATTGTATTGAAGACAAAAAAAGTCGTAAATGGGGAATCATGGGAAATGGGTGGTGTTCCAAGGTTTAATTTTAGTTTTATGGGTACTTTTGTGGTGTGGTAATCATGTTCATGAATTTTAAAATAAAATAAAACAGATGGGAAATGGAAAAATATAAATCAAATCAATGTAATATGTTTGATATAGCAAGAACAAGGAAAAATAAAAACATATAGATATAGTGGGAAAAAAGAAGTTCATGGTGGTGATTGATATAAATTGAAATGGTAGAAAATGAATTAAAATGGGTTTCAAAGTTGTTCTCTATTTCTTGGTCGGGTTGGTGTGCGTGCCAAGGTCTCTATGTGTGATCTTTTTGCTCACTTGCTTTTCTTTGATATATCTCTTGGTTTGGGTTTCTGGGTTGTTGTAACTTTCGTATTGGTTAGTTTGTTGGTGGTCGTGGCTTGTTTTCTTGGTAGAGTGTTATGTTTTTTATTTTTGTGGTGGTTTGGTTGGGATTCTATTCTTTGTCTCCTTTCTCCCTTTGTTTCTTTAAATAAAATTTTGCTTTGTTGTTAAAAAACTTAAAATTAAAATTAAAATTAAAATACTATACTCATTTCATTCTAAAATAGGTGTTTGTATTTTTATTTAAATTTGGCACAAAATAAAATTCCATTTTCTGAAAATCCCAAATCTATGATGTTTAAACAAAAACAAAAAAAAAACAATTATCTACAATTAAATATTGTACATAGATTGATAAATATGATTAATTGAATAAACTTATTTGAGAGAAATTGATGTAAGAATGGGTTTCTTATATCAATGTATATTTAGGATGCGTTTGGTATGCAGACAGAACATGCTAACACATGACAGAACAGGTGACAAATTTGCCCCTAATGAACTGTTTAGTGTTGTTATACCAACTCGCATCTTACATAAAAGATTCAAATAGGTAAATTTATATCAAAATAGATAAAGTTTTTGAGCATCATAAGCATCATATCCAATTCATAACTCAAATATATAATCACTGTACAAAACCCATGAATCAAATATATAATGTAAATTCTTTGATATGTAAGTATTTGAGCATAATATCCAATTTGTAAGTTTTTGAGCATCATATCCAATTCATAAATCAAATACAGAAAAGTGGTTACCACAATCTAGTTATAAGTTACAATTTCATATCCAAATTAGGTTGGGTTTTACGCATTATATCCAACAACGGATTTAGAATCTGAGGAACAATGAAATCACATATCCAAAAAGAAAAGATGATGTCACAGGTGAGGAGCAATGAAATCATAGGTCCATTGGTCGCAGGTGAGAGTAATGAAATCACAGATGAGAAACGATGAAATCGAGAGGAGAGTCGATTACATGTGGAGAAGTCGAATTGGTAAGATGGAGAAGTCGATCTGGTGAAGTCGAACACGAGCGAGTTTGAGGCATGAATCTGATCGATGGGTTAAAAAACAGATGAGGAATGATAAAATCGAGAGAAGATAGTCGACTACATGTGAAATCGAGAGAAGAAATACCTGTGGAGAAGTCGATCTGGTGAGATGGAGAATCGACCTGGTGAAGACGAAGATGAAGTCAAGCGAACTTGGAGGCGTGAACTGATCGATGGGTTTAGGTTTAGTGTTTTTGAAGGGTATTTTGATACAAAAGAGCTTGTTCTATTTTGTTCTAGGGGGTGAAGTAGGACACGCGTGTCTCATGCTTATTCTACCTAGTTCCTGTTAATTCCACATATGGCCACACCAAACACAAGACAAGTGTATTCTGTTTTGTCTTGTTCTATCCTTTCCACCATACTAAACGCACCCTTAGTGCGAAACTCCTTATTATCTTCGATTTGTACTTCGTGCTTATATATGTTGTGCTTTTCACATTAATTTTTTTTTAATAGTTTACCTAAATGCTTTTGAAGAGAGTAAAGATAAAAGTATCGAAACCGGTAAAAGTTGAAGTACAATTTTACCCTTTAGTTTTCATGTTGAATTGGAATTTTTCCTCTCAAGGGCATCTCCAAAGAATAATACCAAATTTTACACAATTTTGGCCAAAAAATGGCGTATATATAAAGCAAACATCAAATATTTTCATATAAATTAGAGTGAATTGTGGATTTGGTCCCCGTGCTTTGTTACTTTCTTTGACTACGGTCCCTATAGTATGTTTATTGTGGATTTGATCCCTGTGGTATTCAATTTATCTTGGTCATGGTCCCTCTGACTAACGCATCCGTTAACTCCATTAAATCAAAAGCCATTTTAGTCATTTTGCAAAATTTGTGTCTTTTTATGATAATAAAAATAAAAAATATATTTTTAACACACACACACACACATATATATATATATAGATATCAAAATAAATAAAATATGATGTTATTGTATGACTTGATGCTTTAAATTTTTTTAAAAAAATTAATTATATTAAATATGGTTTAATTTTATTATTTTATTGTAAATTTGTAATGGTGGAAAAAGATATGGTTTTATTGTTTTAATGTAATTAAAATTTTAATTTAAACAAACTAGATCATAAAATTATATCTTATTTTATTTAGAACGAATAAAATAAAATATGTTTTTATGATTTGATTTATTAAATTAAAACTTTAATTATGTTAAAGGCGATATAATTTTATTATTCTTTTACTATCATCACAACAAACAAGCTTATAATCGATATTTTGACACCAAAATCATTGAACACCTGAGAAATGAACTCTAATTTTATCATCTTAAAATTAGATGTTCCAATTTTCATATTGTTTTTCAATAAAAAAAAACTCAAAACAAATCGTTTAGATTTTAACGAAATAAAATATTTAAGTTACGAATATTTTAACTCACAACTACAAGGCAAAACATAGGCTAACATGTTTTCATGTTGGTGTTACCTGACATATGATGCTCTATGTTTTGCCTTGTGACTGTGAGTTAAAATATTCGTAACTTAAATATTTTATTTCGTTAAAATCTAAACGATTTGTTTTGAGTTTTTTTTTTATTGAAAAACAATATGAAAATTGGAACCTCCAATTTTAAGATGAAAAAAATTAGAGTTCATTTATCAATGGTTTTCAATGATTTTGGTGTCAAAATATCGATAATAAGCTTGTTTGTTGCAATGATAGTAAAGAACAATAAAATTGTATCGTCTTTAACATAATTAAAGTTTTAATTTAATAAATTAAATTATAAAAACATATTTTATTTTATTCGCTCTAAATAAAATAAGATATAATTTTATGATATAGTTTGTTTAAATTAAAATTTTAATTACATTAAAACAATAAAACAATAACTTTTTCCACCATTACATAAAATAATAAAATTAAACCATATTTAATATAATTAATTTTTTTAAAAGTTTAAAGAATTAAGTCATACAATAACATCCTATTTTATTTATTTTGATATATATATATATATATGTGTGTGTGTGTTAAAAATATATTTTTTTATTTTTCTTATCATAAAAAGACACAAATTTTACAAAATGACTAAAATGGTCCTTGATTTAATGGAGTTAACGGATGCGTTAGTCAGAGGGACCATGACCAAGATAAATTGAATACCATAGGGACCAAATCCACAATAAACATACTATAGGGACCGTAGTCAAAGAAAGTAATAAAGCACGAGGACCAAATCCACAATTCACTCTATAAATTACATCATTTTATACATCAAAACATAATATATTATCTATATTCTTTCCTACTTTTAACCATATAATTTTTTTTTATAATACGTTTAGAGGAATGAAATCGGGAGAGAATCCTAAATAATAAAAGAATCGAATAACTTATCTTAACCATTAGATTGAGATGATTCAATGAATGAGATTAAAAAGTTGGTCATAACCATTTTTTTTTAAAAACTAAAAATATTTCCTCCTAATTTTTAAAATTGAAAAATATTTTAAAAATTACACTAAAAATGAACATTTTAATATCTTTAATTTGACATTCATTTTGATATATTTTTTATCCATTTTTTCTTGGTTTTCCGATTCTTTTATTTTTCAAGTTTCTCCCAAGATCTTTTCCCTACCTTTATATTTATTAACTTTAGAAATTCTATTAAAAAAGAAATTAATAAATTACAAAGTGAACTACATTTTTCGTCTCCATGAATTAGGGGTGTTTGGTTGGAGGTATTGAGAGGTTTGGAATGAGAATGAGAATGAAAAATGTTGTTTGGTTTGACATAATATAATGAATCCATTACCCCAAGCCCATTACTTTTCATTCCTGACCAAATTGGGGGGAATGAAAATCTTATTCCCGCCCAATCACCTTTTCTCATACGCCTTCATCTCTCGATGTTTAATGAAACATATTTTTTATTTTCGTGTTGGACGACACATATTTGTATTAAAAAATATTATATAAAATAATTTTTTATTGATTATATTGATTTAACCAAACAACATCAATGCAATGCTCATTCCTATTCCCATTCTACTTCATTCCCATTTTCATTTTCATTCCTATTCCTTAACGGATTTCATCTCTATTTTGAAAATTAACGAGTTGGATCCTTGTCGTTGAATTTTTTTAACGAGCTGAAACCCTAATGCAACCACATAGACCCATTTTATTAATTATTCAAGGACACAACTCGTTAAACTAGTTCAACCACATGAAATCAGCTCGTTAAAAAAAATGCAAGCACATGATCCAACTCGTTAAAAAATGCAATCATAATTGTATTACAGTAGGTGCAACCTGCAAAAATATTATATTTAAAGGTACAATCTTTAGTTTATACAATTTGTACAAATGGAGAGGTTTGTAAATGATTCCCCTACACACACACACACACACACACACACACACATATATATATATATATATATATATATATATATGTAGGCGAAGGGTCGTGTGAAAAGTTGAAGTTAACGTGAGAAATGTGAGAAGTGGATCTGAACCGTTGATCACTTTTAATCAAATGTCCTCCCAGGAATTGCGGCTTAGAAGAGAATTGATCTGGTGCATCTTATTGTAACACCCCATTTTTTTTTCGCCAAATGAAGTGTTACGTCTTCCAAAAACACATCATTAATTAACCTCAATAATAAATACTCCAATTATAAATACCAATCGTTACAGCGGAAGTCTAAACATCAAAATAAAACAACCTTTAAAAGTTAACCCGTCCTATACCGGGTAACTCAAATTCAACCCGAACAAATTAAATTACACTGAAACAGTTAAACCATAGAAACCTAAGCGAGTCCCTTGCCTTTATCGACTCCAGAACCTCCTGCTTCTGAAATGTACACTATAGTCAGCTAAATAACTCAGTGAGTTCACGATTTGTATGCCATCACACACATTAGCCATATAAATGTCAAGTAAATAATGACATGCAAGATTTATGCAACCCCTTTTTGATCTCTCAACTCCATTCCATTGGGTAGGGACCTGCCATGTCACAGACATTCCCTGGGCGTGTACGTTCACAAAGAACTAATTGCCCATCCCAGGTCGTGCCTCCCCTAAATGTGACATATCGAGCCGATATCCCATAACCCGATTAACGCACCATGTTAACCCCAAACCTAACCATATGCATGCAATTTATGTTAAATGAACATAACAAAAATTATCAAGCTTGCACCATAGATAAAATTTAAATGCACGTAAATCACCATTTATAAATAATGTGCAATTAACACCTTAACAAACATGCGTATAAATTATCACACCTTATACATGAAAAAAAATAAATTTATACATATGTGTACATCCCAGTGAAATCTCGTGAAAGACTCACCTGATAAATGTCGGTTCGTTAGAACTTCTCTCCCAATAACAACCTACAATTATAGACGCCAAATACTCGTTAACGTCTATATTTTATCCAAAGTCAACCTAAAAGTCAACTAGCGATTAACCTCGGTCAACCCTTAATTATGCTCTTAATTATCCACTGAAATTTTATAATTATCCAACCCAATTTGTTTGCGTCAAAATATTAACGTCACGACGTCCCAAATAACTAATTTAAAATCCCTAAATAAATTAGAGTTACTTCCTTTATAATTAAATAATACCAAAAAAATATATATAATTAAATATATAAATTTTAGTAATTTATTTAATTAATAAATTCTTACCAAAATTAAATTAATTAATTTTAACCAATTAATTAATTCACACCAAATCTCGTTGGGCTTTTTAAAAAAAAAAAACAAACTTTAAACCTATTTGGACCCCTTCAAAGCCCATCAGATCAGACCCAAAACTCCCTTATTAGCCCAACAGCCACCACCCGTCGGAAAAGTCGCCGGAGCACGTCGCCGGCGCCGACGGACGTCGTTTTTCCGGCGAGCTCATTGTTTTGGACCGTGTGGCTTCGTTTCTCATCCGTTTTCGACGATTCTTTTTCCTAAATTTTAGTTTTTCGATTCCTCAACTTTTAGAAACAAGAATCGCATGAAAACTTCGAGTTTTGAGGGAGATACTTATGTTTAAAGTTTCGGTTTTTACCGAAGACGATAATTTCTACGTTTTGATCGATTTAACAACCTTCCGGTTATCCAATCGGCTTCAAAACGTATTTGGGTTTACCTTTACCCATTCCTAACATCTCCATGAGGTTATTTTCTAGATATAAAGAGAATCCATACCTTACTCCGACGGATCGTTACCGAAAACGAAGCTTCAAGACTCCTCCTCGTGACACCGTTCACCAAAATTCCGACACCGACTCTCTCCGAAACGCCGACAATGAATGACACAAAACTCCAATCGGCCCCCTTATATTTATAGTCGGAATTTCCACCGAAATATGAAAGAAGAAATCGCCATTAATTCCATTAATCTCTTCCATATTTCGAATTTCGAGATATGCAAAAACCGGTTCCTCACCATTGCTAATTCACGAATTGACCCCCCCCCCCCTATATTAAATAATAAATAATTTCCTTAATAAAATATCAATCAAATTTTAAATTGATTGATGCTCCCGTAATTAGAGACTTCCCCCCCCTTTTTTTTAAATTTAAATTTAAACTCTAATTACACTTTTAATTTTTATAAAAAAATATTCAAATTTCCAAAGATAATAAATACTTTAAATTATAATTTGTTAATATTCATCCTTCCAAAATTTTTGGATGTTACACTTATCTTGGTGCATATGATCCTAATATGTATCCATTATTATCTAACGGTTGATAACTACTTCTCACGTTTCTCATGTTAACCTCAACTGCTATATATATATATATATATATATATATATATATATATATATATATATATATATATATATATATATAGTGTAACACCCGCAATTCCGGGCAAACTTTCGCTATTTTGAGTTCGTTGGGCGTTTAACAATCTTACGTTAATGTTATGTTGTCTGGTTTTGAGTCACGGATCTGGTCATATGTTCCTCGTCAAAGAATCGGATTGTTTCGGGTCGAAGTTGTGCCCAGAGAGCTTGGGGCGACTATGCCACAGGGCATAGTCGCATGTGTCACAGTCGCGGGCTTCGCGGACAAAACTCAGAATGTAGGTGCTGGGGTGCGACATTGCCCTGGCGACTATGACCAGGGCATTGTCGCCAGTCATAGTCGCCAGCGAGGGGCTGGGCGTATAAAACTCACAGACACGGGACTTTAGCATTTATTCTGAATTTGGGGTTTTGTTAGGTCCGATTTTCTCTCAAGAAACCGGTGCTCTTAAGAAGTTGTGGTGCTAGTTGAAGTCTTCTCAAAGATCCTCCTCACCTCTTTAAGTTCTTGGTATTCTAGGGTTTTTAAACTATAACCCTACAAGGTGAGTTCACTCCTTTTTATAAACTTTATACATGTTAAAATCATGGTTTTTTAACCTAATAGACATCTCCATTTTAACTTCTTTAATTTGGGTGTATTTTCACTCAAAACCCTAATTTTTGGAGATTCTAGGGTTCTATGTGTTTGGGTATGTTTTCAAGAAAAGAAATGGATATCTTGGGTTTACATGTGGTTATGGCATTGGCATCTTACCTTCTCTATTCTCTAGCTTCATGGTTAATTAAAATAGGGTTTGAAACACTCATAAATTACTTGATGAGAAAATTGAATGACACAAATTATTGAATAGATTATTATTCATGGAATACTATTGAAATCTTTGTGGTATCATGTATGAAATTACTTGGGCTCTTGATGATGCATTTTGATGGTAACCTATTTGTTAAATAATAGGGACTTGGTACCTTATATGTGTATATGCATAAATGGTTGCATTGGGCGTCATGACCCAACACTTTGTTTGTATCATTTTGTCCAATGATGGAACGCTAGTTTCCACATTGAGGCACGTTTTGGCATCGGATTGGGTTATAAGTCCTACGTGCTAGTATTACGATATTGGATGAGTATTTCAACGTAAGGACCCTATGTGGTTGAAGTCGACTTTCCGTGGGTGTACGTTTAAAGCCACCGAGCCTAACATCCCTTGCGTGTACTTTATGATGTGTATTGGTTTTACTAACTTGTCAAGTGGCTTACTCTTGTGTTCCGTCACTTGTGTTAGTAAGCGGGTCTCCCCCGTTAACCCAAGAGGTATTTGTTTATGGTAAAGAGTTACAACATTATTATTATACGTTCACTTTCTTATTTACGCTTATTATTGATCATTTCTATATACAAATGTTTGATCTCACTAGGCTTTAGCCTAACATTTTTTTTCTTCGTAAAATGACGTGTATAACAGGTCAATCTAGCGGTGGGAATCTTCGGGAATGAGTGGATGGCCTTGGGGTCGAGAGCGGTCCTTTTTAGGAGATACATTGACCGATACAGTGATGATATTGGATACACATTTTGGAAGGATAACGACACCCGACATTAATCTTTCTTGACTAAGTTAGATTATTAGGTTGTCGAATTTTATTTTTCATTTGGTTTGGTTTGTAAAAGTCATAACCGTGTTCCCCATTTCGGGATGATACTTTGGGATTGTTTTGACTAGTCTTTATTTATCCAGGTTTTACTCATTTTATAGACGTCATATTGCCGAATTTTCGAATTTTAAGTTCCTCAATTTTTAGGGTGTTACAAGTTGGTATCATAGCAGTAGTTTAAGTGAACTAGGTATGAACGTAGGATACCTAGACTTAAGTTGTGACATTAAGTTATGAATTGTGAGGATGGGTAGAACTCATGTAGAACTCATAATATAGGATGGTCTCAGAGTTGACGAAAATTACACTAATTGAGAATTATGGTAATGGCGATGAAAATTCTTACGTATCACATGTTCATAATTTCACTTAGCTAACGTCATTATGAAGATATCTTACGTGATTATGCTTATTTTTCATTGTTATGATGATTAATGCATGTAGTAGTACGTTTCCTTATTTTCATTTTGCATAATCTACCTCTTACCTATATTATCGAATATTTGTGGCAGATAATGGTAAACACTCGTAATCGACCGGATGGTCAAGATACAACGGCATCCACGGCCGACCACCCTAGAGTGACAACGACGGATCTGCCCCCACCGTTGCAAAACGTTATAGGTGGAGAACTTGAGCATATACCCCGTCGTAAATAGCCTAATCCAACCCGATAATGGAAGGGGTGACTCCGGAATCAAGGAAGATGGATCGAATGATGCAAGCCATGAACGCAACAATGGCTCAACAACAAGAAATGTTTCTAAAGCTACTGGAGGACCGAGATACTAACAACCGCAGGCATGAAGCGGTCGCGAAAAATATTTTAGTGGAGGGATCCGGGGGTACGGGACCCGAAATTCCCACTAATGGACCTGTTAGAGCATATTTGTTGGATACAAGATCATGGAATCTGCAGGCCAAAGTCAAGCAAGTCAAAGCTCAAAGTCAACTCTCAAGCAATAAAGTCAAAGTCTCTTTGTAATAAAGTCAAAGTCAAAGTCTTGTATTTTAGTTTTAGTTGTGTGAGTGTTTCTATAGTCTGCGAGTTTAATGTCTTGAGTGTTTTATCCTTTTGTATAAATAGGGATATGAGTTGTAGTGTACGTGTAGCTTCATCAGAGATCAATCAGTGTGCTATACGAGTTCATCTTGTAGTGAGAGAGTTATTGTAATACGTTTCAGAGATTAATACAAATTGAGTTTAATTGAAAATTGGTTGTCATAATTGTTTTACATTGTTATCTGGGATAACAATTGGTATCAGAGCAGAGTGGAAATTTAGAAACATGGATTGAATTAGAAGAAATTTGGTCGACAGTTCAAGAACACACAACTCACGGTTCAGATTCGATTTTTGAGTTCCAGTGATGTTTTTTTTAATCTAATTTTGGTTTCATTGTATTCGTTTTTGCATTTGGAACGATGTTGGTTTGATTCACTTAGTCCAATTCACATCATTTCGTGTGAATTTTGGATTTTTAGTAAATTTTTGTTCGAAGTCTGTAAACAAAATGATATAGATCGAATTCGAATTTTTTGTTGTTTTAAATTGAAATCAGTCAATTGTAACCTGATCGATATATGGAATAGAGGTCTTCTGCAGAGTTTCAGATCAATCAGTAAAGGTTTGGGTCAAAATCAGGGTGAAAAATCGAGTTTTTGTTCGTCAAGTCAAGAACTTGCTAGATCTTAAGAACTCGTAAAAGCAAGAACACACAGAGAATGATGAACACGCACATCAAAGGAATTCGCTTGAAGTGAAGAACTCGCAAGCTTAAGTGTGCGAGAATTCAAAACTCACAAGAAGCTTGGTGCGAGTTTTCACTGTTCATCCTCTGTGATTTGCGCGAAGTTGTTCTTCAAATTGTTTAGGCGTTTGCATTTAGCGTGAAGTTGTTTTGTGAAATTTTTTTAAGTCTTGAACGCGCAACTTAAGAACTCGCACGCAGAGATTTACGCGAAGAAGAAAAACATGCAAGGTTCATCGTGCACGAAGAGGAAACTCGCACGACTCTTTGTGCGCGAACCAAGAACACCCATCCTTTGGCATGCACGAACCATAAACGCGCACATCCTTGTTTGCGTGAAGTTCAGTTTTCGTATCCTCCTTTCTGCGCGAACCATGAACGCGCACACCCTTCTGAGAATTTTTCAAAGCTGTAATAGGGAGACAAAGTTCTGATTGTGATCAAAGTTTCTGAATTTCTGACGATCATTTCTACATAGTGTAAATCAAGATGAGTTTTTCTGATGATGAAGAAAAGGTTGCCAAACTCAGAATAGAGAACAAAAATCTCGCTTCTTCAGTTGACTACTATTCAAAGAGGTCAAAAAGATATCATGATGAAAAGCGGATACTGAGAGAAGAAGTCAGTGTTTTAAGGGCAATAAATGAAGATCTTCTGAAACAGACTTCTGGGTTGAATGCAGAAAAGGTACAGAGTTTGGAGCCTGAGAACACTGAGCTGAAAAGAAAGATATCAGTATTGGAAGATCAAATGGTTCAAATTCAGCAAGCAGATTATGTTGACATGTATAAGGATAAAGTTAAGGATTTGGAGTGTGCAAATGTTGAGCTTCATAAGAAGATTTCTAATATGGAGATAAAGATGGACAAAGATAGAGATGATTTTTAGAAAGAAAAGAAAGAGTTTGCAAAGAAGTTCTCAGAGTTTTCAAGGAAGAGTTTTGAAGAGAAGAAAACTGTTGAGCTTAAATGTTCCAAGCTTTCTCAACAAGTGTCGGACTTTGAGAAAGTGATCATTTTAGAAAGGGAAAAGTTTGCAAAGGAGAAAAAGGCTATTGAACAGAAGAATGTTGGAATCTTCAAAGAAATATCTGGTCAGAGAACGAATGCTGAGAAGGACTTTGAAGAAGAAAGGAATATATTTGAATCAGAGATAAGGAAGCTTACTGACAAGTTATCTGAACTGTCAACATGTGCTTTGATAGAACAGAAAGCGAAGTCTGAATTTCAAGAAAAGATTGACCTACACATCAAAGAAAATGATAGTTTATCTTCAAAGATAAAAGAGCTTGAAGAAATTATTTCTAAGGTGGTAGTAACTGAGCAAAAGACTCCAGAGTCATTTATCCACACACCTAGAAATGATTCAGCTAATTCTAAAAAGACAGCAACAAGCTCACATCAAAGAAATGTTTCAACAAAAAGGTCGGTTAATTCATATGATCAGATTCGTACTACTAATATTTTCTTTGATAGAAATGTAGATGGTTCAGGTATACAAAGAAGAAGAAGAAGAAGAAAGTATGAAGAAGAAAAGCTGGTCTGGAAAGTGAAACCAGTTGATGATGAGAACAAGGATGAAAAGAAAGGTAAGAAATCATGTGTACATGTACCAAATGTCAAGAAGAACAGTGTGCGAAAAGGTAAACCTTATATTGTTTACTCGAGAGATCAATTAATCAAGTTATGTGAAAAGAAGAATTATTGTTCTTATTGTCGTACATATGATTTTGTTCATAAAACGAGTGATCATTACTGGTATGGTTCCTACTCTATTACTCCTAATAGAACTGCAACTCACAAACATGGACCCAAATACCAGTGGATACCAAAGCCAAAGGATGATTCTGTGTTGCAGGCATCTGAAGTCAAGGGGGAGTAAGAGAACCAAGGCTTCTGAATACTACAGTTCATGACCCGTTCTTCAAAGATTAAGAGTGTGACTTCTAAACACAACAATTTAGGAATCGTACTTCAACGAACAAAAGATGTTATACTCCGTGCACATACGAGATTGTACTCCGATACATGAATGAGAAGATCAACCTTCAAGGGGGAGTACATATTTTTCCTGATGCATAATTTCAGGGGGAGTATATGACTTCTGATTACATCTGATCAGAACTCGTACATTCAAAGTTTTACTGATTTATGTCATTTTATTTTCAATAAATTTTGTGAATAAAGCTTTGTACTTTGACGACTTTGTGACTTTTGCAGAATTGAGATAGAGCTTAAACGATCATATCATATATGACTTAGAGCTGACTTGATGAGATTTAAGACTGAGCGAAAAGGTTTATTTCTAATCTTAATCTCATACGTGTCTGAAAGAAGGACAACTTTCAGATATGAAAACATATTCTTAAATTTTCAAACCACTTCTGATTCTTAAAAGATTTCATGAATATAGAAGTGTGATTTTAAATGTTTTCATGTTATATGTGCTTAATTGATAAATAAGCTGTGTGTTTCCAAAGATATATACTTGTGTATTATCTTTTTCATATACTGTCAAGTATTCACACACACCGGTTTAAATTTTTGTTGAAAATGTTATCACCATGTCTCAAATTGAACCAAATTTTTCGATGGTGATACACCCCGATTGATATTCAAAGTTTGAGCGTGATTTCATTTCGAAACATTTCTTTCAAGAATGTCTATATCTTGATTCATATAGACAATATCCAATTTTTGCTGACCTAAGCTTCACTTGATAAATCATTCAGATATTTTTGATCTTTTTCATACAATGTCAGATTTTCAAACAAATTTCTTGTATTCATTTCATTCATTCAATATACTTGTTCGAAATATCTTCAATGTTTAAAATGCTCAAATCTTCATGATTATCTTCATGAGCATACAAACATCTGACATGTATTGTTTGTGCTTTAACTGCAAAGTTAAACCATGTTGAGCAACATTGCACTTTTAGGAAAATTACATGGGTTCATTGTGTGAGCTTAACTGAACTTCTATGGATTCACGTTAACCAGTGTTTCCTACCAAAGAAGTTAATCCTTGAGTGATCGAAGAGTGAAGAGTAAACATACTGAGTGTGGGTTGAGTGATGAGGTAAAATGAAAAAGAGAGTTTGGTTAGAAGTGAGCTCAAAGATTAAAACAAAGAGGGTGAGAGAACATAGTAAAAGAATATCAAACTCTGCACCAATTTTTTCTGATTCGGGCAACCACATTTCTAGTGTTTCACAATTCTTCGTGAACATTATTGAAACAGATAACTAGCCCATGCCAACTCTTGATAAAAACCCCACCAGCTACTCATCTTTTTCTTAAAAAGAAGATGTTTCATTTTTTTTTCTGGGGATGCAACATATAATCTATCTGATTTTCATTTGGAAAATCTGGATATTGAAAAAGAAGGAAGTTTGCCCCACCTTCGCACTTCGATCATGCACAATTGAGTCTGTGTATTACTGTTGTTGTCTCAATGGTTTACACAATTTTGAGCCTGTATAAAATCAATCATCTGTGCTTAGTTCTTTCAAACACAAGCACGAGCACACAGGAAATTCGTTTTTCTGTCAAAACGTTCATAGTTTAACCTTGTGTTATTCGATGATTGAATGGAAGACCTAGGGGAGTGAACATCACTAAAGCTCCTTTCCATTGTGTATTCGTTACACACAGTGACTTCGTGTTACTGACAGACATTTTAATTGATTCGTTTGTTGATTCAGGTGTTACACTCATATTTTGTCTGAATTTGAAAAGATTCGGATGAATATCCTTTGGATCGATAGATAATCAGAGGCTCAGTAGAAAAGATCAGTGGTCAGAATAGATCGATATATGACATTTCTTGTGCAAGTTTTGATGATCTCATGCTCCAATCATCAAAAAGAGGGAGACATAATCAAGAAATGTTATAGATGGGAGACAGATTCAGGAAATGTGTGAAGTGATCAAGAAAATTATGCCAAGATAGTTATTTTGAGGAAGTTTGTTGGAAGTTGAAATAGAAAGTTCAAATATTTCAGAAGACGAGCTGAATTTTACTGAAATTTTCTTTGAAGACAATTTGCTGAAGCAAGCTGAGCTGAATTTGAAGATAATTTCTTTCCAGAGGTTTTACAACCTTGGGGGAGAATGTCATTGTTCTTAAAGACAGACTTTGGGGAGATTACATAAGTTTTTGAAGACAGATTTTGTCAAAGAAAAGGGAGATTTAATATGATAATATTCTGACAAAGGGGAGATTGCTCAAATGTCAATGTTTATTTCTGAAGATTATCTGAGTTGACAAGAAGTTTACAAGGGGAGATAAATTGTTAAAAGTTTAACAATGCAACGAAAGGGGGAGATTGTATTGCAAAATCTTTTAGGGGCTGTTCGTTTGTGGCTAAATGAGCTATATAGTGGATATGGCTGATTCGCACAGCCATATCCAAGTGTTCGGTACTGACTTATTCGGTCAGCCCATGGATGTATTGGTCAGCTAGGATTTATTTTCCCTCTACATTCAGCCATCCAAAAGACATATCATACCCCTCATTTGCTCAACCAATTTCCCACCTCTCTAGAAAACCCTCGATACACATAGACCCCATTTCCAACCCTCTACCTCAGTCCTCACCATCATCGTCCCACTCGCCGCCGCCGGAGCCACCACCACCGACGACACCGTCGGAGCCACCACCACCAACGACACCGCCGGAGCCACAACCACCGCATGTAGCTGCTGGAATGAAGCTCCTCTCCATCAAAGCTCTCCATCCAGCAGCGACAATAACGGAATGAAGAAAACTGAAGGAGAGCAAAAACCCTAAGGAAAACATAGAAACAAATGAGAGAAATGGAGAAAACTGAACTAGTGATCGTCGAGCAGGAGCAGCTGAGAGAAATCGAGAGAGAACAATCGACCACAGAGCAGAAGTAGACAACTAGAAGATGCGTTTAGGGTTAAAACATCTTGAGAGCTCGATGGGGATGGTGAGACGGTAGAGGATTCAAGGCATGAAGAGAAGAGCATCTGGTCCTTTGATGTTTATATTTCAAAACAACTATTTAATGCTTGTTTTCTTGATATCTTGTAAATGCGATATTTGATTGCTTAATTTTTAAGAGTTTCTTCTACATTTTGTTGTTATTTTGTAAAATTTCATCAACAAATATTTAATGTAAAACAAAAGGGTAAAATGGTCATTTTTAACATTCAGACTGTTTATTCAGCACAACAACCGAACAACAATTTAGCTGTTAACACACAGACAACTATATCTATACAGACAGCTATATACATACAGGTCTTAACAGGAAACGAACCAAATGACACCTTAGAGATGATATTGAATCCAAAGGGGGAGATTGTTAGAGCATATTTGTTGGTTACAAGATCATGGAATCTACAGGCCAAAGTCAAGCAAGTCAAAGCTCAAAGTCAACTCTCAAGCAAGAAAGTCAAAGTCTCTTTGTAATAAAGTCAAAGTCAAAGTCTTGTATTTTAGTTTTAGTTGTGTGAGTGTTTCTATAGTCTACGAGTTTAATGTCTTGAGTGTTTTATCCTTTTGTATAAATAGGGATATGAGTTTTAGTGTGCGTGTAGTTTCATCAGAGATCAATCAGTATGCTATACGAGTTCATCTTATAGTGAGAGAGTTATTGTAATACGTTTCAGAGATTAATACAAATTGAGTTTAATTGAAAATTGGTTGTCATAATTGTTTTACATTGTTATCTGGGATAATAGGACCGCAACCCCGGAAGCAAAACAAGCGACGAAGACTTGCACCTTTAAGGCTTTCCTTGGTTGTCGACTGCTAGAGTTCAAAGGTTTAGATGACCCGATAACTTGTATGAATAGGATCCGGGAGACTGAGCAGTCCTTCCGATCGAGTGAATGTGGTGAAGGTCAGAAGACAACATTTGGTTCTCAGATGCGGGCGGCCCTCACGTGGTGGAATGTTTACTCCTTTTCGGTGGAGGCCACGGTGTTGGACAAACTAAGTTGGCCGACCTTTAAGAAGAAATTGATGGAGGAGTTTTGTAATGAACGAGCCATGGACATGATAGAAGAGGAATTCCGGAATCTGAAGAAGGGAAATTCGTCGTTGAAAGAATACAACCATCAATTCATGGACAAGTTGGGTTTGGTGGGACATCTGCTCCCAACGGAGAAAAAGAAAATCAAGGCCTACACCAAAGGGTTGCTGTCCGAGATAAAGAATCTAGTGCGAGTATCCAGAGCCTCTACTCTTCGAGAGGCAATTGAGGAGGCACAATTGGTGGAAGATTCCTACGAAGCTAACAAGATAGAGAGAAGTGGAGGTCGTGATAAAAGGAGATGGTAGGGAAGTTCTGTACCCTCCAAAAGACCGAGACCATTCAACAATAATCAACGGGGAGCCATCCCTAGACGGGATGTTCCATGGTGCTCCAAGTGTAGGAGCAAGTACCTCAGTCCTTGTAACTCGGGGTCCGAACCATGCTTTAAATCTGGCAAGCCTGACCACAACTTCCGAGATTGTCCGATCAGGGGACAAACTTGTTTTGGATGCAAGGAGTCGGGTCACATTAGGAGCGAGTGCCCGAAGGCTAAGGCGGGATTTAGCGGAGGAAAGAAAGTGGACCCTCCGAAAGCAACGGGGAGAGCATTCCAGATGACTACCAAGGGGGCGAAGACTTCAATGGATGTAGTGTCAGGTACGTTTCTCCTAAACTCCGTACCTACACGCATTTTATTTGATTCGGGGGCTAGCTTTTTGTTTGTGTCGAGTTCCTTTTGTCCAAAATTATCCGTACCCACTACTAGTTTAGAGGACGCTTTAGTGGTAGAGCTAGCGGATGGCAATCAAGTAATGGTTTGGGACATCCTTAAGGGTTGCAAACTAGGGATTGAAGGGAAGGAATTCCCGATCGACTTAAGGTCAATGGCCATCGGGGGTTTTGATGTGCTCATTGGGATGGATTGGTTAGCGGATAACCATGCCGAGATTCTATGTGCAAAGAAGTTGATTAGGATTCCGATTTCGGATGATGAGTCGGTGACCGTGTATGGTGAAAGGCGAAAGGGAGAAAAGGCAATTATCAGCATGGTGGAAGCGGAAGTGTTTAGCAAAAGGATGCTCATCCTTTTTGGCGTACGTTATAGACGCCAAACTTGAAAAGAAAAGGCTCGAAGATGTGAAAGTGGTGAATGAATTCCCCTATGTATTCCTGGAAGACTTGCCTGGATTACCGCCCGATTGTCAAGTAGAGTTCAAGATTGATCTAGCACCGGGAGCGGCTCCACTAGCCAGAGCTCCATATCGTTTCGCCCCGTCAGAGATGAAAGAGATGATGGGACAATTACAAGACCTTACTTGTTAGTATTTCATATGTATGTAGAAATCTGATCATCTGATAAGTTTGACCTAACTGCTACTTTTGAGATTGTTGGAAATCTAGTTATGGCACTCCATGTGATCTTTGATGATGTTATTAATGATGTTATTTAAACTTGGTTATGTGGTTTTGGTGAGCCATGGGTATTATATTTGGACTTGTACATTTTAGAGTTTTGTACATAAAATATGCTTGGAATTACAAGAGATCTTATACATGTATCTTGTGGATATGGAATTATGTATAGAGATAAATATCGTACGTATAATAAGATGAACCATGAGTAAGTGCTAGGAGGATGTAGTCTTAGGTGCCACCATGACGGTATGCACCTAGACCTCCGCCATTTGGAGTATTGCCTGGGAGGTAGTCTTCAAGTTTGTCGGGCCTTCGGGATGTTGCTCAGACGAGTGAACATCAAGGTATATTGACTTGAGGTAAAACTCAATGGTGTGATGGGTCTCCCCCATTGGTTCCCTGATGGCCTTTAGTGACTAATATGATATAAATGTTCATACCATGTTTATAAATGTTATGCCATGTTCTTGTACGACTCACTAGGCCCGTTTGGCCTAACACTTGATTGTTTTGATGTGTATCTCAGGTTCTAGCGGCGCGAGCGCCAAGGAGGTTTAGCCGGCCTTTAGAGGTGAGCTTGGGAGAATTTTTGGGATGCCATTCTAGAATACGATCCTTTTGGGAATAGTTTACAACTGATTGTAATCTTATTTCTAGTTAGATTTTAGATTAGGAGGTTGTCATCTATCATTACTTATTGTTACAAACTTGTAATTAAACAGGCATTCATTGTTCCATTTTTGGGTGATCTCATGCTTTGGCATTAATATGATTACCATATTTCCGTTTTCCAGAAATTTTTGTTTGTCCCATTTTGGGGTATTACAAGTTGGTATCAGAGCTCTATTTTAAGTGAACTAGGTGTCGACTCTAGTATACCTAGACTTAGACTGGTTGTGCTTATAATCACTGTCCACATGGGTAGAACGTTCTTAGGTGGGGAGAGTATTAGGATTACGGAATTGCATGGATTGAAATTTATGATGATGACAACAAGGGTTCTCATGTAAAATACGTTCACAATCTCATTTGGCCAGTGTTGTTCTGAATTTATGATTACGTGAGCATGCTTGGAATTGTTATTATGATGATTAATCATTATAATAGTACGGATTGAACCATTTATCTTTCAAAGGATTAACCGGTATGACCTTTATCATGTGTGATAGTTCACAATGGTAAACACGCGGAACATGCTCCAAAACCCGCGGGGTGGTCGCATTGAAGATGAATCTACCGCCGATCAACCTCCTCTGGTAACAACTGCTGATAGGCCACCCGTAACCGATGTCTTGGGTGGAGGACTAGAACAAGTACCGAGGGTAAATATCGAGTCCGATCAACCGTTTGTGGAAAAGGTGACCATGGAGACGAGGATCCGAGATAACATGATGCAAGCCATGAACTCGGCCACGACACAACAACATAAACTTTTCTTGAAACTGTTAGAGGACCGTGATGCCAGTCATCAACGAACGGAGGTAATGGCGGAGAATGCTGTGAATGGGTCGGGTGGCGTACCGGTAGTCGTCGGAACTGAGGAACATGCAGTTAGGACCGAGAAGAAGAAGGATGGGGTTGCTCCTTCAAAACTTTTCTATGCCGTCGGGCTCCAGAATTCTCCTGGATGACTGACCCGCTAGCATGCATGAAATGGATCCAAGACATAGAAATGGCGTTCGAGTCAAGTGAATGCGCGGACTCTCAGCGAGTCAAATTCGCGTCCCAACTACTAAGAGGGGATGCGTTGATCTGGTGGAACGTTACCCGAAGGGCGCTTACACCAGAGGTTTTAGCCAAGCTCACTTGGCCAACCTTCAAGAAGAAGTTAATGGAGAAATATTGCACTGAGAGGGCACTTGACAAAATCAAAGACGATTTCCGAAATCTGAAGAAGGGCAACCTAACTATTGCCGACTACGCTAAGCAATTCATGGATAAACTTAGCCTAGTCGAGCACTTGGTAACTGATGAGGGGTCTAAGATAAAGGCGTTTGTGAAGGGATTACCGGCAGAAATGAAGACGGGCGTGAGGAACGCTCAAAAGACTACCTTGCAAGAAGTGATCGAGGCTTCTCATCTTGTAGAGGACGACATACTACAAGAGAGAGAGGAGAAGAAGCAACATGGTGAGAAGCGGAAGTGGGAGGGGTCAACCGGGCCCGCCCGACCTTCCAAACCCTTTAACGGGGGGAGGAACACTGATCTGCAACAAGAGGCAAGATGGTGCCCCAAGTGCAAGAGCAAACACTTCGGGTCTTGCAATCCGAAACCGTTTTCTGGAGTGATGGAATGTTTCAAGTGTGGGCGAAAGGACCACATGAGTCGGGATTGCCCCTCATGGGGAGTTTGTTACGAGTGCCGGGAACCGGGGCACATCAAGAGGGACTTCCCTAAGTTAGCTAAGGGCAACCAAGGGGTTTCGAGCGGAGCAATGCCGAAGAAATAAGGGCAACCAAGGGCCTTCCAAATGACGGCAGATGAGGCGAGAGAGACGGCGGACGTAGTGTCGGGTACGTTTCTAGTGAACTCTCTACCTACCCGTGTTTTATTCGATTCCAGTGCAAACCGATCTTTCGTGTCCACCTCATTTTGCAAGAATTTCAACACTCCTTTTAGTTTGTTGAATGATGCTCTAGTGGTAGAGGTAGCCAATGAGGAATATAAGCTAGTTCGGGAATGCTATGTCGGGTGTACCTTAGAATTAGATGGGGAATTCTTCGCTATAGATTTGTTACCGGCCAATATCGGAGGGTTTGACGTGATCGTGGGAATGGATTGGCTAGCTAAGCACAACGCCGACATATTTTTCTCTAAGAAATTAATTCGAGTACCCTTGCCTAAGGGTGGTGAAGTAATAATCTACGGAGAGAAGAACCGGAGGACCAACATGATTATCTCATCACTCAAATCACGCAAGAGCCTAGCCAAAGGATGTGTTTCGTATTTAGCCTATGTGATCGACGCGAAGTTAGAAAAGAAGAAATTGGAAAAGGTGGACGTGGTGTGCGACTACCCGGATGTCTTTCCGGAGGATCTACTCAGACTTCCACCGGAACGACAAGTGGAGTTCCACATCGACCTCACTCTGGGAGCCGCTCCACTTGCTCGTGCTCCCTATCGTCTAGCGCCGACGGAAATGCAAGAGAAGATGACACAACTACAAGAACTTCTCAAGAAGGGATTCATACGACCGAGTTCGTTGCCGTGGGGAGCTCCGGTGTTGTTCGTGAAGAAGAAAGACGGGTCCATGAGGATGTGTATAAACTACCGCGAACTCAACAAAGTCACCGTGAAGAATAAGTATCCACTTCCTCGGATCGACGATCTCTTCGATCAACTTCAAGGATCGGGATGTTTCTCTAAAATAGATTTGCGATCCGGTTATCATCAAGTGCGGGTGAAGGAGAGCGATATACCGAAGACGACATTCCGAATGAGGTACGACCATTACGAGTTCCTAGTCATGCCGTTTGGATTGACTAATGTTCCGACCATATTTATGGACTTGATGAACCGAGTGTGTCGACCCTTATTGGACAAGTCGGTCATAGTCTTCATCGAAGACATTCTTATCTACTCTCGTGACGAGATAGAGCATCGACAACATTTACGAGAGGTCTTGGAAATCCTTCAGGAGGAAAGGTTGTTTGCAAAGTTCTCCAAATGTGAGTTTTGGCTTCAAGAGGTTTAATTCTTGGTAGGGATGGTAACGGGGCGGGTTTCACAATCCCCGGCCCCGACCCCGGTTTATGGTAAAGGGCCCCGGCCCCGGTCCCCGGCGGGTACGGGGATCCCAATCCCGTCCCCGGTCTATAATACGGTCAATCCCCGGTCAAACCCGGTCAATCCTCGGTCCTCTCCCCGTCCCCGGTATAGACCCGCTCTGACCCGGTCAAAAATTATAAAATAAACAATCAAGCAATAAAATATAACAACATATAAGCTCAACCAATAAAAATTAAATTGACATGGTGCTACAAAGAAATTAGAAATCATTATATGCATATATATAAATAAACTATTAAATTAATATTAATATATAAATAACTATATGCAATTATATAAATAAACTATTTGGAAAAAATTAAATAACTATACGCATGTATATAAATAAATTGTTGAATTAATATTAATATATAAATAATTATATGCAAAAATTAGAAATCATCATATATATGTAAATAAATCATATGGGAAAAACTTAAATAATATATATATAAATTATTTTAATTAATATTAATATATACCGGGTACGGGGCGGGGCGGGGGTTGTGTTACCTAGCCCCGGCCCCGGTTTTTGTCATGCGGGGATCCCCGGCCACGGACCCGGTACCCGGTTTAGCGGGGAATCCCCGGCCCCGGTCGGGTCGGGTGAACCGGGTTCCCCACCGGGTCGGGGTAAATTACCATCCCTAATTCTTGGGCCATGTAGTATCCAAGGACGGAGTGAAAGTGGATCCGACAAAGATAAAGGCGATGATGAATTGCGAGCCACCGACGAGTCCAATGGAGATCAGGAGTTTCTTGGGCTTAGCCGGTTACTACCGACGGTTTATCCAAGACTTTTCGAAGATCGCGTCTCCACTCACATCATTGACGAGGAAGAACGTTAAGTTCTTATGGACCGAAACGCAATAGAAAGCTTTCCGGACACTTCAAAGGAAGTTATGCGAAGCACCGATACTATCCTTACCCGAAGGATCCGAGGACTTCGTGGTTTATAGCGACGCCTCTAAGCTTGGACTCGGGTGTGTTTTGATGCAAAGGGGAAAGGTGATCGCGTACGCATCGCGACAACTCAAGGATCACGAGAAGAATTACCCTACGCACGACTTGGAGCTAGCAGCGGTGGTATTTGCCTTGAAGTTATGGCGGCATTACCTTTACGGGACGAAGTGTACTTTATTCACCGATCATAAAAGTTTGAAGTACATCTTTTGTTAAAGCACAGTTTTATTGGATTCAAGATCATCATTATCTGAAGATGGAAATCTGAAGTCAAAGCTGATAAAGTCGACTCTCAATAAATAGTCTAGGGTATTTTGTAATAAATAGTCAAAGTGTGTTTCCGTATTTTCGTTATTAGTCTTTTTATTTATTTTATTTTAGCTGTTGGGCCCAAGCCAAGCCAAGCCCATTTGTCTAATAAGCCTTAGTATAAATTAGTTATTTTATGTTAATTAGGTTTAGTTGGAAAATTAAGAGATTAGAGAGTAAGCTGCTTGTTTGCGCCGTACACAGAGAAAAAGAGAGAGCAGAGGCGTGAGAGAGATAGAAGCAGAGAGAGATTGATTTCTTCATCAAGAACACTTATAATCGTTTGATTAATCAATACTAGGTTTGCATTATCATAGTGTTTAATTGTTTGCTTGATTGAATCGTGAATCACAGGGACACACAATTGGTATCAGAGCCAAACAGATTGAACTGAAAAAAAAAATTCGGTTCTGCTTATCTGTAAAGATTCAAAATTTATTATTGTGTGATTGTTCATTCAAGTTGTTATTGGTTGGATTGTGGTTGATTAGCATATTATCTTGACTGGGTATTGATTGTTTTGAGTATCGCATCGATTTCGATTTGATGATTTTTGCTGTTCTGGGTTCGTTCACGAGTCGCACTGGTTCATAAATCAAATCTCTCTTAGAGTGGTTTTTATTGAAATTAATTGATAACAATCAGTTCTAATTGTTTAATCGATTGTTTTGGCAAAGTTTGGTAGTGTAATTCGTGTTATCAATTGTTTTCTGGGTTGAATTTTGGTTTCTGGGTCGATAAGTATTAAGAACATACCGGTCGCCCGGTAAACACTGTTCATATCCGTCTTTGCTTAATATCGGTCGAACTCTACCGGTCCAAGCCAATACCGGTCAAAGAATCATACAGGTCAAAACATATTATCGGTCGATTTTATACCGGTCCAACATCTTACCGGTCGACATTTTTACCGATCCAAGCATAATACCGGTCAAAGCAACACCCCGGTCGAAGCAAGGTACCGGTCTCTCAGCTTTGCGCCACTGCCTTGTCACGCAAAGTCCTCTTTGCGCGACCCACATATCGCACAAATCCTTCTTTGCGCCAGCTGCCTCTCACGCAAACCTCTGTTTGCGCCATCCGAGGCTCACGCGAATTCTTTCTTTGCGCCACACACTGCTGGCGAAAACTTCTACTTTGCGCCATCCGTGTCTAGCGCAAACCTCACTTTGCGCGACCTATCTCTCGCGCGAACTGTCTTTTTGCGCCACTGTCTTAAAGCTTATCTGATTATTTTATCTGTGATTTATACTGTGCTAGTACTTCTATTAAATTATCTTTTGGAAATTTATTAGTGCAGTTTTATCCAACTCTTGATTCTAACGATCTCATCCAGTTGATTGTCTTCGTACTAGATAAGTTTGATTTCTAATCATACCAGTAAGAATGTCATCTCGGGAAGCTCTTGCTATTGGAACCGACGTTAAGCCACCAGTACTCTTCAAGGGGGAGTATGAGCAATGGAAGGATAGATTCTTGGATTTCATCGATCGAAATGAACTGGGAGATTACATCAGAAAATCTCTAAAAGAAGGAATCATGACACCTCCAACCAAGGTTCTCACTGTAGCTGGAGAAAATGGTGAAGAAGAAGAGACAGAGTATAAATTACCGATTGGTGAATACTCGGAAGAACAGAAGAAGAGACATAAGGGTGACAAGCTAGCAAGATCATTTATTCTCCAAGGCATACCGAATGAAATATATGTCAAGATTGATAGCTACAACGCTACCGGCAAGCAAATGTGGGATCAGTTGGAGAAGATGATGATCGGATCAAAAGTCGGCAACCAACTCAAAGTTTCTAACTGCTTGAACAATTATGAAGAATTCAAAGCCAAAGCTGGAGAATCACTCGAAGCCACTTATGACAGATTTGTCACATTGCTGAACGAGCTCAGCAAGAACAAGATCAACAAATCTCAAGTTGAGCTGAATGTGAAATTTCTCAGCAACCTTCATCTTGAGTGGAAGAGATTCACCAGACAGATGGCAGTTGAAAGACCTGAACGACATTCCACTTCATGAAGTTTATGAAATTCTCAAACAGAATGAGGAAGAAGTGGATGAAATCAAGGCTGAGATGAAGAAGGCTGACAAAGCAGTTGCTGATCCAGTTGCTCTTGTGGTCAAGAAGAAGTCTAAGAAGAAGAAGGTGATAGCATTTGAATCAGAAGAGGTTGATAGTGAGGCAAAGGGAGGCCCAAGACCACTTTGGCTTGGGTTCCTAGTCAATACTAATTGATTTATCTAATGTCCAGGGCAACCAGCAGCTCAAGGGAAAGAGCATTTGGCATGTTGATAGTGGTTGCTCTAGGCACATGACAGGGAACATGGATTGCCTCAAGAATTTCAAGAAAATTGATGGAGGGCATGTTGCCTTTGGTAATACTCTAGATGGAGGTAAGATTAGTGGTAAGGGTGATGTAACAAAAGGTAAGATGACCTTTGAGGATGTTTTCTATGTTGAGCAGTTAAGGTACAACCTTTAAGTGTATCACAGGTTTGTGACAAAAAGCATAGTATATTATTCATTGATTCTGAATGCATTATCCTTGCTCCTGGATTCAAGGTAGTTGATGAAAAGATGATACTACTAAGAACTCCCAGAAAGGATAATGTCTATTGTTTGAATATGGAAAATGTTTCAACTGATTCATCCCTAAACTGTCTTGTTTCAAAAGCATCTTTGGATGAATCATCACTTTGGCACAGAAGGATGTGTCACATGAACTTTAAAACAATGAATAAACTTGTTAAAAACAACCTTGTAAGAGGTTTGCCTTCAAAAGTCTTTTCATGTGATGATCATTGTGTTGCTTGTCTCAAAGGCAAACAACACAAAACTTCTCATAAGTCCAAAAAAGTGAACACAATTTCTTCTTCTCTTCAGTTGTTGCATATGGATCTGTTTGGTCCTACAAATGTTATGAGTATAGGTAAGAAATCATACTGCTTAGTGATAGTTGATGATTACTCTAGATTTACTTGGGTATATTTTCTAAGGACTAAGGAGGAGACAAGTGGACTGATCAAATCCTTTATTCTAAGAATTGAAAACCAAACAAATCAAAAGGTAAAAGTCATTAGGTCAGACAATGGTACTGAATTTAAAAATCTTGACCTAAACACCTTTTGTGAGGAAAAAGGAATTGAGAGGCAATACAGTGCTCCTAGGACTCCACAACAAAATGGTGTCGCTGAGAGAAGGAATAGGACACTGATTGAAGCTGCTAGATCTCTGTTAGCTGATTCAAAACTTCCAATTACTTTCTGGGCTGAAGCAATTAATACTGCTTGCTATGTCCAAAACAGAGTTCTAGTAATCAAGCCTAAAAACAAGACACCATATGAGCTTTTAAACAAAAGAAAACCGTTTATTGGATTTTTCAAACCTTTTGGGTGTCCTTGTACCATTCTCAATACCAAAACTCACTTAGGAAAGTTTGATAGCAAAGCAGATGATGGATTTCTTGTTGGTTACTCATCTCAGAGTAAGGCCTACAGAGTATTTAATTCTTCTTCTAGAATAATTGAGGAAAATGACAATGTCAAATGCAATGAGAACACACCAAATCCTATTGGTTCAGGTCCTCAGTGGTTATTTGACATTGATTCACTAACTAACTCTTTGGGTTTCAGTAGTGATGATCATGCAGGATCAGGAAGTAGAGGATCAGGGGAAGAACAAGTATAACATATTATTCCTCAGTCTGTGATCTTTCCATTACCTACAATGGACCCTATTGAAATCTGTGAAAAGGAGACTGTTGTTGAACCAATTCAGAGTGAAGAAGAAAGAAGAGATGAGGAGAATTCAGAGCATGAAGAGCCAGAAGTAACTGATGTGATTCCCTCAGTTGACTTAAATGATTCCAATTTAGATGTGGGAATTAATGAAGAACCTAGTCTTCAGACAAGAACTCAAAAGAATCATCCTCCTAAGCTGGTAATAGGAGACATCTCCTCTCCTATGATGACTAGGAATCAAAGCAGACTTCAAGATTTGCAGGATCAGCAGCATACAGTACTCTCTTGCTTTCTATCCCAGATTGAGCCTAAGAAGGCTTATGAAGCAATGAAAGATTCAATTTGGATAGAAGCCATGCAAGAAGAGTTGCTATAGTTCAAATTGCAAGATGTTTGGGACTTGGTGGACCTTCCTAAAGGTCATAGAGCAATTGGCACCAAGTGGATTTTCAGAAATAAAAAGGATGAGAGAGGAATAGTAATCAGGAACAAAGCAAGGCTAGTGGCACAAGGGTACACTCAGGAAGAAGGCATAGACTATGAGGAAGTATTTGCTCCAGTTGCAAGGGTAGAGGCAATTAGGCTGTTTCTAGCCTATGCTTCATACATGAAGTTCAAGGTATATCAGATGGATGTGAAGAGTGCCTTTCTATATGGAACAATTGATGAAGAAGTATATGTCTGTCAGCCCCCTGGATTTGAGAATCCATCATATCCTGACAGAGTATACAAACTGAAGAAAGCTCTCTATGGTCTACATCAAGCCCCAAGAGCATGGTATGATACTCTGTCTACCTATCTCTTGGAAAATGGGTTTGAAAGAGGAATAATTGACAAAACCCTTTTCATTAGAAGAAGTAAGAAGGACATCCTACTTGTTCAGATCTATGTGGATGACATCATCTTTGGATCCACAAAAGATCAGATGTGTAGAGACTTTGAAGAGTTGATGCACAAGAGCTTCAAAATGAGTTCAATGGGTGAACTTACTTTCTTCCTTGGGCTTCAAGTGAAACAGCAGAATGATGGAATTTTCATAAGCCAATCAAAGTATGTGAAAGACATCCTTGATAAGTATGGTTTATCAGACTCAAAGCCAGCCAGCACACCTATGGAAACACACAAACAGATCACTGCTGATCTTGAGGGGGAGGATGTTGATGTCCATCTTTATAGATGAATGATTGGATCTCTCATGTATCTCACAGCCTCAAGACCAGATATCATGTTTCCAGTGTGTGTGTGTGCCAGATTCCAAATCAAGCCAAAGCAGTCACATCTTCAAGCTGTTAAGAGGATTTTCAGATACTTAAGAGGGCAACCTAGATTAGGTCTTTGGTATCCCTATGAATCTACTTTTGACTTGATTGCATATTCAGACAGTGACTTGGGTGGTGCTAATATGGATAGAAAGTCTACTTCAGGGGGATGTCAGCTATTGGGTGCAAGACTAGTATCTTGGCAGTGTAAGAAACAAACCACAATGTCCCTATCCACAACAGAAGCTGAGTACATTGCTGCTGCAAGTTGCTGCTCTCAGGTTCTATGGATTCAGAATCAAATGCTGGACTATGGGGTAACCTTTCTGTACACTCCAATCTTCATTGACAATAGCAGTGCTATTAGCATTGTTAACAATCCAGTCAAGCACTCCAAAACAAAGCACATTGAAATCATGTATCACTTTATTAGAGACTGCAATGAAAAGAAGCTTATTCAAGTTGCTAAAGTACATACTGATAACCAGTTTGCTGATCTATTCACTAAAGCTTTTGATGTGGGTAGATTCACTTTCTTGGTCACAAGTGTGGGCATGATCAACTCTGAATGAGCTCATGTTTAAAAAGTGATTGTATACCTGTTATTTGTTTATTTTTGGGGCTACTAATCATCTTTCTCAGGAAGTGTATTGCCTTGCTCAGACTAACACAAGCTTCAATAGTGTAAGTATAGTTAATGCTGCCAGTGCAGTCTTAATGCTGCTAGTGCAAAGTTACTACTTCAGGTCTCAGTTAATACTGCTAGTGGTTAATACTGCTCTCAGATAATACTGCTAGTGGTTAATACTGCTCTCAGTTAATACTGCTAGTTCGTTAATACTGCTAGTTAGTTAATACTGCTCTCAGTTAATACTGCTAGTGGTTAATACTGCTCTCAGTTAATACTGCTAGTTAGTTAATACTGCTAGTTAGTTAATACTGCTAGATGGTTAATACTGCTTCTTTCTCGAATCATATAAATACCGTCTTTGCCTGCCTAAAAGCTCATAACGACTCTTTGAATACTGTTCATCTTCTCTCTAACCTTTTTCTCTCAAGCAACCAGTGTGTTTTAGTCAAGACTCCTCAAGCTCGATGGCATCAATGGCGTTTATTGATGAACACAACGAGATCGCAATGCTTCAAAAGCTCATGCTCTTACAGTGTCACCATCAATCTACATAGAGCACCAGAAGCAATTTTGGGCCAATGCCACCGCTTTTACTGAAAATGGTGTGCAGGTTATCAAGACAAGGGTGTGTGACAAACCCTTGACAGTTTCTGAAGAGTTCATTCGCATCAGTCTACGACTAGACGATGCCTCAGGTATTACATCTATCTCTAATGATGATCTGTTTTCCAATCTTACAAGAATGGGGTATGGAGGCCCATTGGGTGTTTTCAAGTTCTCCAAAGCCAAATTTTCTCCCCAATGGCGTTTTCTTGTTCATACCCTTATGCACTGTATTTCTAGAAAAACTACTGGATGGAGTGAGTTCAGTAGTACCATTGCTTATGCTTTGGTCTGCTTGTCCACTGCCAGAAAGTATAATTTCTCGCAAATGATTTTCAAAGACCTTGTGTCAAACTTAGACAATAAAAAGAGTTTCTATATGTATCCAAGATTTGTCCAGGCAGTTATCACCACTGAATTGACGGATATGCCTCAATTTGATGAGGTATATATACCTAAAATCCCCAAGGGCAAGGTCTTTTCAAATATGAAGAGATCTGCCATGGACTCGGAAGGAGTTGACACCCCATTGTTCTCTACAATGATGGTGGTGTCCCACAATCAAGAAGGTATGGCATCAGGGTCAGGCCCCTCACTAGACCATCCCACTGAGAGCCAATCCCAACCTTCAATCACTATATCAATCCCTCAGTCCCTTCTTCAAAAACCAACTTCACCCATCACCCATACTTACATAAGGAAAAAGGTAAAGAAGGATCCTTCTCTTCTTGTACCTTCACCCACAAAGCCTTTAAGCCCTCTAATGGAGAATTCTCCATTAGAGAATATCTATAGGGAAACCACAGGGGTGTCTCCCAACCCCAAGGAGGTGCTCACTGAGGAGATGCATGAGCATATGGGTGAGAAGGCTGCCACTACTCCTGCTAGCACAGAGGAGGTCAGTGGTAACATCAATAAGACCTTCCCCATGGCAACTTTGAATGAGCAATCATTCAAAGGTCCCAGGTGCCAAGAACCCAAGGGGGTAACAGGTGCTTCTGTCAGGCAGAAGACCTCTACTACTAAAAGATCCAAGGATCCTTCTAGGGTGGTAAACACACCCAAAGGAGGTGAGGACAGATATAACTACCAAGAATTGATGGATACAATGGGCAACATTAATCTAGATGTCATCAAACAGGGAGCAGATATAGAGGAGATGAAATTGGTAATTCTGTCTCAATAAGTGCAGATTACCAAATTGAAGAAGCTAGTGAAAAAGTTGGTGCAGAAAAGAAAAAGAAAACAGTATGTCCTGAAGAAGACGGGAGATGCTTTCAAAAAGGGGGAGAAACAAGATGATGGGGAGAAACAAGATCATGGGGAGAAACTCAGTACTAGTGGTATGGAAGCTCAATTTGAGGGGGAGCAGAATAGGGAAACAAAAAACAAAGAAGCAGAAACTAGTAAAGCAGCAGTAACAGAAAAAGCACAAGCAACAGTAACAGGGCTATCTGTTGAAGAGATAGAAATAGCAGAAACCCTTCTAAAAGTCAAAACAGACACTCCCAAGGCTACTAAAAAGGACAAGGGAATGGTCATTAAAGAGGGAGTGGTCATTAAAGAAGGAGGCCTTGAGCGGAAAAGAAAAGAAATCAGTGAGGCATAATTGAAGAGGAAAGGAAAGGCCAAGGTGGATGAATCTGCAAAGCAACCAAAGAAGCTAAAACAGATTGAACTAGATGAGGAATTGGCAAAGAAGCTGCAGGCTGAGCTACAACAAGAAGAAGAGACTCAACAGGCCAAAGATAGGCAGATTGCTTTAGATCTGTCTACTAAGCTGAATGAGGAGTATCAAAAGAGCCTGAAAACTGCAGTTGAGGCTAAGAAAAGTATAGTAAAAGCAACCAAGCACAGACTGCCTTCAAAGATTCAGAAAAGACAACCCTCTAAGACCTATTTGGCCAATCAAGAAAGGAGAAAAATGATAAACTTTCTGAGAGGCTCAATTGGTGTAAAAGGAGAGATGTTTGCTAACATGGCATACAGCAAAGTCGAGGAGCTATATAAGAAGGAAATGGCAAAGCTTCAAGGGTACTCCTCTCAAAGGGAAGAAGCTGAAAGAAGGATGAAAGAGAGGCATGATCTCAACATCCAACAACCCTTCCCTGAGGAAACCACTCCTTCAAAAGAAAAGGCTGAAAAGAAGGAAGAGAATGTTGCCGTGGAAGTCAAATCTGCAAAGAGAGTAAAGACCATAGCTTCCAAGAAACAGTCCAAAAAGCCAAGGATTGAAGAAGCAGAAAAGGAGGCAGAACCATCTGTTGCAAATCATACATAGCAAACAAGTCAAAGTGCACAACAACCAAATCAATATGATGAGCATGTTGGTCTTTACATGACTTTAATAGAACCAGTACAGGTTGTTACCATTTATGTGAAGGCACCAAAAATCATCTTTTGGGATATTCTGAGGGACAACAGAAAGGATTACTTCAGACTCAAAAGAGTTGGTGACTTGTTTGAAGTATATACAACTTGGGGCAAAGTGATCAGAAGTTGTTCCAGGGCTGACTTAGAAGAAATGCATAAGGTGGGAATAAAGCTATATGAGCCTGTTATGAAAGGAACTGAAGAAAGTCTACTAAAAGTTGCTATGGAATACTTGTGTATGATGTTTGAACCAGAAAAAGTGGTGTATAGGATCAAGGATTTGCATCATGAGTATGGGTTCAAAAGGATTGATCAGTGGATGCTCTTTGAAATTGTGGTGTCTACATGATCACAATAGATAACTGCTATCATGAGTATTTTCTAGTGGACAAAGTGTATGATAATAGCAAGGAGAAGCTGAAAGGAATGCTGAAAGCCAAGCTAGTGTGTGCAAAAGGATCTGAAATGGCCAGAATTGTGATAAGAAGGACAATCAATCAAAGTCTGGGACTAGATCCAAATTTGGGCAACTAAGCTGAAGTTTTGAAAGCATCTTGAAGACCATATCTGAAGAACTTGACTTCTCTTCTTAAAAGTCAAGTTAGGGGGAGATTGTTGGGAATTTAAGATTTGTTCAAATATGGTTAATGCTGCTAGTATATCATGATTACTACTGCTAGTAGATTTAATACTGCTTGGAGAGTTAGTACTGCTAGTAGTTAGTACTGCTAAGGGATTACTACTGCCAACATGATTAATACTGCTGAGGAGTTTAATGCTACTGAAAATGGTTAATACTTCTGAAGAAGGTTAGTGCTGCTTATGAGATGAAGACTCAGTATGGAATGAAGACAACTGTATAGAAGTCTTGCTAAAGTAAAGGAGATAATTATGGAATGAAGATCAATTGTATTTTGATAATTATCTTGTAATATGTCTTGTATAAATAGTATAGAAGTCTTTGATAGAATTAACTTTTGATTGATAAGTTTTTAGAGAGAAAATTAACCTCAAGGTTTATAATCCTAGTTCTAGAGAAGTAGAATTCGTCTTGGTGAGCCTGTTCATCAAGATTGAGGTTTTGTGTGAAAGCTTGTAACTTTAATCATTCAATAAAGTTTACAAGTTGTGATTTCTATTTTACTGTTCCATTGATAGTTGAATATTAAAGTGTTTTTCCGCAACTTCTTTAATATTGTTTCTGAGTGTTATTATTCTTGTTAAGAATTAGATCCTGACATCATCTCTCTATAAGTCCTAACATCAACAGCCTTTCCCAAAAGATCGGTGCCAATCTTAGTACCAGGTGCCATCGGGGTACCAATTGGTTTACAATTTTCCATTTTGAATTTCCGAAGAATATCAAGAATGTATTTAGATTGATTGATAAAAATCCCCGTTGAAAATTGTTTGACTTGCAATCCGAGAAAGAAATTCATCTCTCCCATCATGCTCATCTGAAAACGTGACACCATGAGGTTTGCAAAATTCTTACAGTACTTAGGATTTGTAGAACCAAAAATAATATCATCCACATATATTTGAATAAGAATGATATCGCATTTATCCCTTTTAATGAAAAGAGTGGTATCAACCGTACCTTTTGTAAAACCTGACTTGACCAAGAACTGAGATAGGATATCATACCAGGCGCGAGGAGCTTGTTTCAGTCCATAAAGAGCTTTATCCAAGATGTAAACATGATTAGGCTTATCTGGATTTACAAACCCTTCTGGCTGCGAGAGGTAGACTTCCTCCTTGAGTACTCCATTCAGAAAAGTTGCCTTTACGTCCATTTGATAAACGGTGAAGTTCTTGTGGGCTGCGTAGGCTAAGAACATCCGAATTGCCTCTATACGCGCCACTGGAGCATAAGTCTCATCGTAGTCTATCCCTTCCTCTTGCCTATACCCTTTGGCAACAAGTTGTGATTTGTTACGGATAACGGTACCATCTTCATATTTCTTGTTTTTGAACACCCATTTTGTACCAATGATGGTTTTACCTTGAGGTTTGGGTACGAGTCTCCATACTTTGAGTGCTTCAAACTGATTCAGCTCATCTTGCATCACAGTTACCCAATCTGAATCGGCAAGGGCCTCAGATACGCGAGTAGGTTCGATCTTGCTCAGAAAGGATTCATACATACATAGATTTGATGTTGCAGACCTAGTTTGCACCGTTTTAGAAGGATCTCCATTAATTTGATGTATCGGGTGCTCTTTGGTCCACTTATGTTCATGAGGGAGTGGATTAGATGTAGATTGATCATTGTTAGCATCTAGGAATCCACTGTTATCTCCTTCAGATGGTCCAGACTGAATGAGGGTTTCAGTTGAAGTAGTAGTTGCAGAAGTTGCAGTAGGTACAACTTGGTCAATCTGTTGATCAGTCCTTACAGTATATCCTACTGAGTCAGCTACTTCTGTCTCGTCGGTGTTGGTCACAACTTCAACTGTCGGAGTAGGCATTTGAACTGGAACTTCTTGCCGAATCGGGGAGTTGGATTCTGTAGAGATATCGAAAGTGGTTGGTTGAGTAGTCATCGAGTCTTCCATCCTGTCAACCACAACAGATTTAGGCATACGAGATCCAAGAAATTCATCATAAAACAGTTCAAATAATAAATCCAAATCAAATAAATTAGAAGTAGACGATGAAGCTCCATTTGATTTGCTCTCGTGAGGTGCAGGTCCTGGACTGGTTGGCCCAGAAGCTAGTACTCCGGTAATTACGGGTTTTGAACGACGTGCTCAAAAGCCATGTCCTCATCGAATGTAACATTGACGCTCTCGATCACGGTCTTCGACTTCTTCAAATAAGCACGATATGCAGAAGATGTAGAGGAATAACCAACGAAGATGCCCTCATCCGCCTTAGCACTGAACTTGTTCAGATTCTCTCTGTCGTTTAGAACATAACACTTACAACCAAAACATGAAAATATTTAATGGTTGGTGTTCGGTTGTTGATCAAAGCATACGGAGTCTTCTGAAATCTGCGATGTATCATGGAGCGATTCTGAGTTTGACACGCAGTCGAAACAGCTTCAGCCCACAAAAATAGAGGTAATTCAGATTGGCTGAGCATTATTCGAGCGACCTCGACAAGTGTACGATTTCGCCTTTCGACGACTCCATTCTGTTGAGGCGTGCGAGCAGCAGAGTATTGATGTGATATCCCAACCGATTCGAGATATTCTTAAACTATCTTGTTCTTGAACTCTGTGCCGTTGTCAGTTCGGAGAATCTTGACTTGTTTCTGTAGATTGACTTGGGTTGTCTTCAGAAATGTAATGAGAACTTTGGGCGTCTCATCTTTAGACCGTAGAAACTTGACCCAAGTGTATCACTTATAGTCATCCACGATAACCAACACGTACTTCTTTCCGCCTAAGCTTTGCGTTCTCATAGGACCACATAAATTCATATGTAACAACTCTAATGAAGAGCTGGTACTCAGTTCAGGCTTTGGTTTGTGTGGGGCTCTCTTCATCTTTCCCTTTTCACACGCTGCACACAAGTGTTCTCTTTCATACTTCAGCTCTAGAAGTCCTTTCACTAACTTTCCACTAACCATCTTGTTGATGTACCGAAAGTTGAGGTGAGAAAGTCGTCGATGCCATAACCAACTTTGTTGCATCGAGGCCTTTGATAGTAGACATACCTGATTGTCAGCCTGGACCTTTGACAAGTTGATGGTGTAGAGGTTTGACATGCAAGTGCCGACCAAGAGTTCTTTCCCTTCTTCAGTGCGTACTGAACATGTCTTGGCCTTGAAATTAACCTCTAAGTCTTTGTCGCAGAACTGTCCAATGCTGAAAAGGTTGTGCCCTAAGCCTTCAACGTAGCTCACCTTCTTAATCATGAGAGTTTCGTGTACAACATCACCATATCCCAGAATTGGTGAAAACTGATCATTTCCAAAACGAATTGTGCCGTAGTATTTGTCTATATAATTAGACAACATACTCTTCTGCCCGGTCATATGCTTGGAACACCCGCTATCCAAGTACCACATATGACAGGTCTGCACAAAACAAATCAGGAAATAAGAGGTTTAGGTACCCATTTATAAATGGGTCCTTCATTGTCAGTACATGATTTTGGCACCCATTTAAATTTGGGCCCGCTTTTTCTTTGAAAACCATAAGCATGATGAGAAGAATGATGATGATAAGATGAAACATTATATGAACCAAACCAAACATCAGAATATTTACGAGAAGCATAATCCAATCCACCAAAATTTGAAAACTTTTTATTAGAAGGAGCAAACTGGAATAATTGCTTTATAGAATATTTCTTGCGAGAATCAACAAGATTAGATTTAAAAGAAGCAACATTCACAATCAATTCATCTTTACTAGAAGTCTTTTTATTCAAATTAAAACTAGAACTAGATTTAGCTTTCTCATCTATCTTCTGTTTCGGTATCCATGTTGACTTAACCCCAAGCCTTTGCTTTCTCACATCTGAAACATTTGAAACTTTAGAGTTAGAATGATGAGAATCAAAAGAGTTCTTCTTCTTTGGCTTACCCGTGGTGATCGGTTTCTGTGAATGCTGAGATTTTGTTTTCTTACCTTTTGCATTCTTAGATTTCACAGAAACTGATTTGTCAACTTTCGTTGATGTTTCACCTTTTTCAAACACACTAGGTAATCCGAAAGAATTAACAACACAAGATGAATGATCAGGAAGTTTGGAAGTAAAGTCAAACTGAGCAACACAATCATTTAGAACACCATCAGAGTTTAAGAAATTAAGCTCAATTTCAAGAGAACCAGATCTATCATCAGATTTTAAAGCCTTGGAAAGTTTCGAAAACTCAGTATTTGAACACTGTTGAAAATACAGTTTGTTCTAAGTCCATCAAAATTCTTTCTTCTGTAAGAGTATTCTCGAGTTCAGAAATTTTACTTTCCAAAACTAGAGGAGGGACGTAAAGCTTTCCTTCTATGGGCTTAGCCTCCATTTATTTTACAGAATAAATGTCAAAATAGTCATTTGAAAGAAATTTTGAGTTATCAGAACTATAACTATTATTCAACCTCTCATAACGAAACGGAAGTTGGACTTTAGTTGTGTTATTTCTTTTAGCATATTCCTTGGCTTTATCTTCTTCAGACAGTTTAGTCCAGAAAAATTGAAGTTCAGGGTATTCAGGTGCCAGTGTCATAAATCCAAAATCATAAAGAGCAGGCACTTCAGATATACCCTTTTTGAGACATTGTGGGTTCTCGTAACCGAGTCCCCACTTCTCTTTATCCTCTTTGGGTGTGATTAGATGAATAGTTTGTTCAGACTAACCCATAGAATATAATTTCTCTTCCAAAGCATTTACCTTTTCAATTAAAGATTTCTTGTCTTTTTTCGAAAAGTACTTTTTAGAAAGCTCTTTAGACTTAAACTCACATTCTCTATACTTAGAAACTGTTTCAGATAACTCGTTATGAATTATATTCTTTTCTTTAGCGCTGGTGTCTATATTTTTGTGCAAAGTTTCAATTAATACATTTTTCTCAGCAATATCATTACTAAGTTTATGTATAGATTGATTTTTCTCATTAATGACACCTTTCTCACGCTTCAGTTTAGACTCTAATTCTTGGAGTTTAGACATCATGGCATGCATTTGGTTCAGAAAATCAGATTCAGTTAAGTCACATACCTCTTCATTATTTCCATCATCAAAATCAACTTCAGCTTCTGACTGCTTCTTCCCCATCAAGCACAGGTGTGCTGTCTCGTCCTTCTCTCCTTCTTCAGATTCTTGGTCCAAATGGTCGAGCCAATATTCATCCTCGGCCATTAATGCTTTTCCAGCCTCTTGTTGCTTGGCTAGAAGCATCTTATTCTTGTAATAGTCGGAGTTTCGGACTTTTGGTTTGCGGCAGTCCTTTGCAAAGTGACCGAGTCTGCCACAGTTGTAGCACTTTATCGGTTCTTCCTTCTTGGTCTCTTCGGCTCCATCCTTCTTCTTTTCTTCTAGTCTCTTTTCTTCTACTTTCTCCTTATGCTTGTAGTTATTCGGACCAGACGAGTACCTCTGACTGTTGGAGTTAGGCTTTTTATAGAACTTCTAAGCAGCACTAACATTGATAGCAATAGTATTGCTTTTGGTAGCACTATCTTTGTCAGCAACACTATTTGTGGTAGCAATACTAACAGTTTTAGTGCTTTTGGGAATCCACATCTTGACATTCTCTCTTACAGTCTTTTTCTTCATGTGGCTTTTAGATTTAACAGTTTTCTTAGCCACATGGTTCTTTTCATTCTTCCTATAACCAAAGGGTTTTTGCACAAATCTTTAAAAATTTATCCTTTGGTTCATAGGATTAAAATAACAGTGCTTAGCAAGATGATTCAATTTGCCACATATGAAACAAGGTTTTGGTCTGATGATTCTACTTAGATCAACTCCTTGTTTCTGAGCCCACTGATTATTCCAATTTCTTTGATTTCCCTTCCTTTTATCCTGTTTTAGGGGCTCAGATTTATTACATGCACACTATTTGCAAGGAACAGGATTCACAACTGTAGTCTGATTGTAATGAACCTTTTTGGACTTTCCCTCAGTCTTCTCTACACCATCAGATTTGACCCAATCCCTTCCACCACCCTCATTGGTAAGAATGTTATTTTCTAATGGAATCTCAACATTCACATTATTATCCTTACCCTTTCCAGCTTCTTTCTCAATCTTGTCCTTAACAACTACTTCATCTAAAGGATCTATCTTAGTGGCTCCCACATGCAAGTCCTTTCTATCCTTGGTCTCTAGCAAGTCTGATTTAGGAGGGATGTAGTTGTTGTTGTATGGTGGTGGTGTGGTATTGTACCCAATTCCTGGTTTAAGCTTATCATGGATTTGGACCTTTAGAATTGAATCCATGGCTTTAGAGGCATAAGAAAACTTTTCCACATCTAGCTTAACCTTGTCTAGTTCTCCTCTCAACTTTTCATTCTCCTCCTTGGACTTTGTCAGTTGGATTTCTAGATCATTCTTCTCCCACTTCCAGTAATTTGTATCATATGTGTGTTGAAGTTCATTGGCTTGGAAACCTTTGATTTGTTCCTCAAACCTCTCAACAATTCTCACATAGTCTTTTCTATCCTTTTCTAACCTCTAAAGGTCATCACTCATATTCTGGTTGTGATCCCTGTACCTTTTAACAGTGTCTATGCAAGTTTGAGAACAGAGATTAGAAAGTACCTCAGTTGGGAGATCAGATACCTCTGCCATGAGAGCTTGATTTTGAATGGCCTCTTCTGCTTGATCACTCCAGTCAAACCCCATTCCTTGTTGAGAAACAAGAGCTTGAGCAGAGTTTCTGTTCTGGTTGAAGTTTCTAGTCTGTGCTTGTTGGTGGTGGTTGTGAGACACTCCACTTCTGCATTCCCTGGCAAAGTGTCCCTTCATATGACACATGTAGCATTCCACCTTTGACTTATCAAAGCCTGCTCCATCTTCTCTTCTTTGAGAGAAGTTATTCCTCCCAGTCCTCTTGATGAATTTTTTCACCCTCATAGAAAGCATGGCCATCTGCCATTTGATATCCATCTCTTTAAGATCATCAGGATGAAACTGCTCCAAGTCATCATTGATTAAAGAAGAGTTACCATGGCTGGAAAGAAAGGCTTCAAAAACAGATTCATTGCCTTTTTCTTGATTTAATCCACAGGCAGCATTAACTGATTCAGGGTTAGCAGTAGAATCAATTGATGCTGATAGGAGTACAACATTATGAACATATCCAGTAGGCTTCTTCTTTGCTTCCACCTCAGATTCAAACACTCTTAAATCATTGTACAGATCATCCAGTTCCTTTTCTTCTAATTCATCATTCTGTCTGAATGAAACAGTGTACATGGTCCATTCATCTCCAAGAGATCTGAGGAACTTTCGATTGACATCATCTTGCTCCATCTGTACTCCAACAGTAGCCAACTCACCAATTAACTTATTGAATCTGTCAAATGTTTGAGTCATAGACTCATTCTTTAAAGATGTAAAATTCTCATATTGCTGCTTGAGAATATCCCTTTGATTCCTCTTAGTGCTCTTGGTGCCAGCAAATCTCTTCTCTAAAGCATTCCATAGAATCTGAGCATCTGTGCAGTGTTGAAACTGATGTTGATACTCATTAGGAATGGCCAAAAGCAGGATGCTTAAGGCTTTCATCTCCAACTGTCTGACTTTCTTCTCACCATCAGTTTTTGGAGGTGGTCTTCTGCCATCTTGTCCAATTTTACCTTCAGCAGAGGGACCATTCTCAATAATGTCCCACATAGAACAGTCTGTAAGGAGAATGTACTGCTTGATCCGAATTTTCCACATGTCAAACTCATTAGGTTTGAGCATGGGAACCTTTGAGACAAAAGTACTGTTTGATTCACCTGTGTTGTCCATGATGAATGAAGGTTTCTGAGAGTACTTGGCTCTGATACCACTTGTCAGGATCTAATTCTTAACAAGAATAATAACACTCAGAAACAATATTAAAGAAGTTGCGGAAAAACACTTTAATATTCAACTATCAATGGAACAGTAAAATAGAAATCACAACTTGTAAACTTTATTGAATGATTAAAGTTACAAGCTTTCACACAAAACCTCAATCTTGATGAACAGGCTCACCAAGACGAATTCTACTTCTCTAGAACTAGGATTATAAACCTTGAGGTTAATTTTCTCTCTAAAAACTTATCAATCAAAAGTTAATTCTATCAAAGACTTCTATACTATTTATACAAGACATATTACAAGATAATTATCAAAATACAATTGATCTTCATTCCATAATTATCTCCTTTACTTTAGCAAGACTTCTATACAGTTGTCTTCATTCCATACTGAGTCTTCATCTCATAAGCAGCACTAACCTTCTTCAGAAGTATTAACCATTTTCAGCAGCATTAAACTCCTCAGCAGTATTAATCATGTTGGCAGTAGTAATCCCTAAGCAGTACTAACTACTAGCAGTACTAACTCTCCAAGCAGTATTAAATCTACTAGCAGTAGTAATCATGATATACTAGCAGCATTAACCATATTTGAACAAATCTTAAATTCCCAACAGATGATAGGTTCTTTAATGTATCTTACTTCCAGTAGGCCGAATATAATGTTTTCTACATGCTTATGAACTAGATATCAGGCCAATCCTAAAGAATCCCATTTGTCTGCTGTTAAGTGGATTTTCAGGTATCTGAAGGGGACTGCAGATCTTGGTCTGTGGTATCCTAAAGATACAAGCTTTGAACTAACAGCTTATTCAGACGCAGATCATGTTGGTTGCATGTTAGACAGGAAGAGCACCTCGGGTCATATACAATTCCTCGGAGATAAACTCGTCAGTTGGGCATCGAAAAAGCAATTATGTGTCTCCACATCAACGGCCGAAGCAGAATATGTAGCTGTTGCTAGCTGTTGTTCTCAAGTCTTATGGATGAGAACACAACTGCGAGACTATGGGTTTCATTTCAATAGAATTCCGATCTATTGTGACTCGAAGAGCGCTATTGCAATTACCGCTAACCCTGTTCAGCATACTAAGACTAAACACATAGATGTCAGGTATCACTTTATAAAAGATAATGTGGAAAAGGGAACAATTGAACTTTACTTTGTAAAAACCGACTTTCAGCTTGCAGATTTGTTCACCAAACCTTTAGACGAAAAGAAATTCAATTTTCTTGTCTCTAGACTTGGTATGCTAAATCTTAAGACCTAATCGGTGGTTACCTATTAAAGTTTCCTATTGTATCTTTTCATCATTTCTTTATCATTATTTCCGCAAGATATCTGCTATTTAATAGTTTGTTCATGATCTCAGGGGGAGTGTGAGAAGTACTTCATAGATGATCAATGTTACTTTGAGGGGGAGCATATTTAAATGCATTGTGTTTACTGATGACTTATTTGTGATGCATGATTTTAGGGGGAGCGTCCAAGTCAATGGAGTATGGCTATGACTTCTGATTATTTCATATCAGAACTCGTAATTTAATTGTTTTACTGCTTTATGTCTTTTAATTTTCGTGAATAAAGTTGCTTTGACTACACTTTTAGACTTTCGCAGGTTGAGAGATGCTTACCAGATCATATCTTTATGACTTTAAGCTTGACTTCGTGAGATGTAAGACTGCATTCAAAAGGTATAATTCCTTATCTTCATCTCATTTATGGTTGAAAGAAGGACAACTTTCAATCATAAGAAAACATGTTCTTAAATGTTCAAAGCACTTCCCGATTCTTAAACAGATTTCTTGAATTGGAAGTGTGCTTTTAAATGTTTTCTGATTCATCATTGAGCTTTAACTGATCAAGTTAAATCACTTGAGCATCATATGCTTCATAGGATAACATGGGATCAGTGTGCTAGGACTTAACTGAACTTCTATGGATTCACTCTTACCCAAGAAGTAAATCCTTAGTGATTGCATGTGAGGAGTCAAAAGAAATGAGTGTGGGATGTGTGATGAGAGAAAATGTAAAAGTGAGTTTGGTTAGCTGTGAGCTTAATGATAAAAAGAAAGAGGGTGAGAGATCAGAGTAAAATAATATTAAACTCTGCACCAACTACTTTCTGAGTCGGGCAGCCACATTTCTAATGCTTCACATTTCTTTGGTGAACATTATTGAAACAAGCAACTAGCCCATGCCAACTCTTGCAATTACCCCACCTACCACTCATTTTCTTCTCAACAAGAAAATGTTTCATTTTCAAAGGGGACGCAACACATATGCTATCTGATTTTCATTTGGAAAATCTGGATATTGAAAAGAAGGAAGTCTGCCCCACCTTCACACTTCATTAATGCACATCGAGTCTGTGTTTAAATACATGTTTCAGTGGTTTACACTTTTTGAGCCTTATAAGCAATCATCATATGCTTAATTTATTCTATCACTTGCACGAACACACAAAGAATTTGTTTCTTTGTCATAACGTTCATAGAAATTACCTTTGTGGTTTTTCGATGATTGAATGGAAGCCCTGGGGGAGTGAATATCATAAAATCTCCTTTATATTGTGTATTTGTTACACATAGTGACTTTATGTTACTGACAGACACTTTTAACTGGTTCATTTGTTGATTCAGGTGTTACCTTTCTATTTTGTCTGGATTTGCAAAGATCTGGATGCACATCTTTATGAATTGACGGTTAATCAGTGGTTCTGTTTGCATGATAAGTGGTGGACGACATTTCTTGAAGAAAAGTTTTGATGAACTCTTTGCTCTTTTCATCAAAAAGGGGGAGAAGCGTCAATCAAGAAATGGGGAGATCAAAAGTTTTTTGAAAGAATGAAATAATTTCTGAAGATATGCTGAAGATATGCTGAAATGAAGAATTTTTGAAGATGATTTGCTGAAGCATTCTGAGCTGAAACTGGAGATAATTTCTTAATTTCTTTCCAGGAGATAAAGTTTTGGAGAGAATTGCTACATTCTAAAGATAAAGAGGAAGATTGTTTTTTTTTTTAGCTTAAAGAGAAGGATTGAATTGCTAAATTTATTTTAGTAATGATCGTGATCCAAAGGGGGAGATTGTTAAAGCACAGTTTTATTGGATTCAAGATCATCATTATCTGAAGATGGAAATCTGAAGTCAAAGCTGATAAAGTCGACTCTCAATAAATAGTCTAGGGTCTTTTGTAATAAATAGTCAAAGTGTGTTTCCGTATTTTCGTTATTAGTCTTTTTCTTTATTTTATTTTAGTTGTTGGGCCCAAGCCAAGCCAAGCCCATTTGTCTAATAAGCCTTAGTATAAATTAGTTATTTTATGTTAGTTAGGTTTAGTTGGAAAATTAAGAGATTAGAGAGTAAGCTGCTTGTTTGCGTCGTACACAGAGAAAAAGAGAGAGCAGAGGCGTGAGAGAGATAGAAGCAGAGAGAGATTGATTTCTTCATCAAGAACACTTACAATTGTTTGATTAATCAATACCAGGTTTTCATTATCGTAGTGTTTAATTGTTTGCTTGATTGAATCGTGAATCACAGGGACACACATCTTTGACCAAAAGGACCTCAACATGCGGCAAAGAAGGTGGTTGGAGCTTTTGAAGGATTACGACTGTGAGTTGTTGTACCATCCGGGTAAAGCCAATGTAGTGACGGATGCTTTAAGCCGAAAGAATTACGGAAGCGAAGTTAAAGTGACTCTAACTAGGATTGATGTAATATCAAACTTAGTGGAGGACATCAAGAGAAGTCAAACGGAGGCACTTCGGGAAGAAAACCTCAAAGATGAAATCATGGTAAAGCAACGGGAGGTGCTAACGGAAGATAGTCGCAGCCTTAAGTTATTCCAAGGAAGAATTTGGGTGCCGAAAGTCGGAGGGAACCGAGAGTTACTTTTGCCGGAGGCGCATAAGTCAAAGTACTCCATACATCTCGGTAGCACCAAGATGTACAGAGATTTGAAACTTCATTATTGGTGGTCGGTGATGAAGCTTGACGTGGCCAACTACGTAGAGAAGTGTGTCACTTGCCTTCAAGTCAAAGCGGAACATCAAAGACCCTATGGGAGCTTGCAACCGTTAACCATTCCGGAATGGAAGTGGGAACATATCACGATGGACTTCGTCACCAAGATACCAAATACATTAAGAGGACACGACACTATTTGGGTGGTAGTGGATAGACTTACCAAGAGTGCGCATTTCTTGGCAATGCGGGAAACATTACCGATGGAAAAACTTGCTAAGCTTTACATTGACGAAGTGGTGTCACGTCATGGCGTTCCGTTATCCATAGTCTCGGATAGAGATAGTCGGTTCACCTCTAAGTTTTGGGATGGATTGCAAAGAGAATTGGGCACGAAAGTCAAGTTGAGCACGACTTATCATCCTCAAACCAACGGGCAAAATGAGAGGATGATTCAAACGCTCAAAGACATGCTACGGTCGTGTGTGATAGACTTTGGGGGAAATTGGGATTCACACTTACCGCTAGTAGAATTCGCCTACAATAATAGCTACCATTCGAGTATCGGGATGACACCGTTCGAGGCAATTTACGGGCGGAAATGTAGAACACCGGTGTGTTGGCTCGAGGCAGGGGAAAAACAATTTACGGGACCAGAAATTGTACAAACAACGGCGGATAAGGTGAAAGGTATTCGAGAGCAGTTGAAGGTGGCTCAAGACCGTCAAAAGAGTTATATGGACAGAAAACGAAGACCGGTTGAGTTCCAAGTGGGGGAACGGGTTATCTTGAAGGTGTCTCCTTGGAAGGGGATCATCCGTTTCGGGAAGCATGGAAAACGTAGTCCCCGTTTCCTTAGGCCCTTTACTATATTGGAGAAGGTGGGACTTCAAACTTATCGATTGGACATGCCGCCGGAAATGGACGGAATCCACCCCACATTTCATGTTTGCTACCTTCGCAAGTGTCTAGCTGAAGAGGAAAGTGTTATCCCGTTGACGAAAATTCGGGTGGACAATGGTAACCAATGTGTAGAAGAACCAGAAGCCATACTAGAGTCAAAGACGAAGCAACTGAGGCATAAGGAGGTGACTATGGTGAAGGTTCAATGGAAACATCATCGGGGTACCAACGTAACGTGGGAGTCTGAGGAAGACATGAAGAAGATATACCCTCGCTTATTTAGTGAATAAGATTCCGGGGACGAAATCCTTATTAGGTGGGGAGGATTGTAACACCCGGAAAATTAAGGTAAGTGTTTATAATTTCTAAAGTGGTCTAATCATTTTGAAATGTTGGGATTTTTGCATTGGATTACAAATCTGTGGTATGTTACTTTCTATGTTGATACCTTAAGTGTTTGCATGTTTAATTTTATCGAAAACGTCAAAAAAATCATAAATTTGGGAGTGGGGCGATAGTGACTCGCGACTATGACAAAGGTCATAGTCGCGTGGCAATGTCGCGGGCCGTGGGGTGGTCTCGGTACACCCCCGGCGAGAGTGACAGGGGCACAATCGCCCTGTCACAATCGCGGGATGTGTACCGCGAGTCGTATGGAGGCAACGATTATGCCCCGCGACAGTGCCATGGGCAATGTCGCCGGGCACTGTCGCCGACGGGCTTTGAGGGTTTAAAAACTCAGCCTTGACCCATTTGACTTCATTTTTACCCACACTCGTTTTTGGAACCGATTGGAGAAGCATTTTGAGCGATTTTTCTCCTTCAAACCTACTCCCACATTAAATGTTAGGGCTTGGTTGGTAAGAATCATCAAAGGGAAGATTTAGGTTAGTTGAAGAACATTTATTGAAGATCTCTAGCAAGATTTCAAACCTCAAGACTTGAGCATTCATACACTACTTTTCTAGGGTTTTGTGCAAAACCTAGTTGTGAGTTTTCTACTACTATTTTCAAATGAGATACATATCTTGGGTGCTTACTTGTTAGTATTTCATATGTATGTAGAAATCTGATCATCTGATAAGTTTGACCTAACTGCTACTTTTGAGATTGTTGGAAATATAGTTATGGCACTCCATGTGATCTTTGATGATGTTATTAATGATGTTATTTAAACTTGGTTATGTGGGTTTGGTGAGCCATGGGTATTATATTTGGACTTGTACATTTTAGAGTTTTGTACCTAAAATATGCTTGGAATTACAAGAGATCTTATACATGTATCTTGTGGATATGGAATTATGTATAGAGATAAGTATCGTACGTATAATAAGATGAACCATGAGTAAGTGCTAGGAGGATGTAGTCTTAGGTGCCACCATGACGGTATGCACCTAGACCTCCGCCATTTGGAGTAATGCCTGGGAGGTAGTCTTCAAGTTTGTCGGGCCTTCGGGATGTTGCTCAGATGAGTGAACATCAAGGTATATTGACTTGAGGTAAAACTCAATGGTGTGATGGGTCTCCCCCATTGGTTCCCTGATGGCCTTTAGTGACTAATATGATATAAATGTTCGTACCATGTTTATAAATGTTATGCCATGTTCTTGTACGACTCACTAGGCCCGTTTGGCCTAACACTTGATTGTTTTGATGTGTATCTCAGGTTCTAGCGGCGCGAGCGCCAAGGAGGTTTAGCCGGCCTTTAGAGGTGAGCTTGGGAGCATTTTTGGGATGCCATTCTAGAATACGATCCTTTTGGGAATAGTTGACAACTGATTGTAATCTTATTTCTAGTTAGATTTTAGATTAGGAGGTTGTCATCTATCATTGCTTATTGTTACAAACTTGTAATTAAACATGCATTCATTGTTCCCTTTTTGGGTGAGCTCATGCTTTGGCATTAATATGATTACCATATTTCCGTTTTCTGGAAATTTTTGTTTGTCCCATTTTGGGGTGTTACAGTTACCAAAGACTTTGAGGGGCAACAACACCATTTGGGTGATTGTCGACCGTTTGACGAAGAGTGCTCATTTTCTAGCAATGCGGGAAACTTTGCCAATGGATAAGTTGGAAAAGCTCTATATTGATGAAGTAGTCTCTAGACACGGTATACCCTTGTCTATAGTTTATGATCGTGATAGCCGGTTTACATCAAGATTTTGGGGAGCCTTGCATCAAGAATTGGGTACTCGAGTGAATCTTAGTACGACTTATCACCCACAAACCGACGGACAGAGCGAAAGGACGATACAAACCTTGGAGGACATGCTTAGATCGTGTGTGATCGATTTTGGCGGTAATTGGGATACCCATTTACCTTTGGTAGAGTTTGCATACAACAACAGTTACCACTTGAGCCTTGGGGCGGCACCATTCGAGGCCTTGTACGGGAGAAAATGTAGAACCCCCGTATGTTGGTTAGATGCGGGCGAAAAACAATTTGTTGGACCGGAGATTGTGCAAGAAACGACCGATAAAGTCAAAGCAATCCGAGAACGTTTGAAGGCGGTGCAAGATCGACAGAAAAGTTACGCCGACAAGAAGATACGACCGGTGGAATTCCAAGTGGGAAACCGTGTGATGTTGAAGGTGTCCCCTTGGAAGGTTTTGATACGGTTTGGAAAGCGGGGGAAGTTAAGTCCCCGTTTCCTTGGACCGTTTACCATCCTCGAGCGTATTGGACTTCAAGCTTACAAGTTAGACTTACCGCCGGAAATGGACGGAATCCATCCTACGTTCCATGTATGCTATCTTCGGAAAGAGGAGAGTGTCATACCATTATCAAAAATCTGAGTGGACGATAACCGTTGTGTTGAAGAACTCGAAGCTATTTTGGAAAGGGTGATCAAGAAACTCCGACACAAAGAAGTGACAATGGTGAAGTTACAATGGAAGCACCATCGCGGTGCCAATGTAACATGGGAGTCGGAGGAGGACATGAAGCGTAGGTATCCTCAATTATTTAAGTAGTATGGATTTCGGGGACGAAATCATTCCCAAGTTGGGGAGGATTGTAACACCCGCAATTTCGGGTAAACTTTCGCTATTTTGAGTTCGTTGGGCGTTTAACAATCTTACGTTAATGTTTTGTTGTCTGGTTTTGAGTCATGAATCTGGTCATATGTTCCTCGTCAAAGAATCAGATTGTTTCGGGTCGAAGTCGTGCCCAGAGAGCTTGGGGCGACTATGCCACAGGGCATAGTCGCATGTGTCACAGTCGAGGGCTTCGCGGACAAAACTCAGAATGTAGGTGCTGGGGTGCGACATTGCCCTGGCGACTATGACCAGGACATTGTCGCCAGTCATAGTCGCCAGCGAGGGGCTGGGCGTATAAAACTCACAGACACGGGACTTTAGCATTTATTCTGAATTTGGGATTTTGTTAGGTCCGATTTTCTCTCAAGAAACCGGTGCTCTTAAGAAGTTGTGGTGCTAGTTGAAGTCTTCTCAAAGATCCTCCTCACCTCTTTAAGTTCTTGGTATTCTAGGGTTTTTAAACTATAACCCTACAAGGTGAGTTCACTCCTTTTTATAAACTTTATACATGTTAAAATCATGGTTTTTTAACCTAATAGACATCTCCATTTTAACTTCTTTAATTTAGGTGTATTTTCACTCAAAACCCTAATTTTTGGAGATTCTAGGGTTCTATGTGTTTGGGTATGTTTTCAAGAAAAGAAATGGATATCTTGGGTTTACATGTGGTTATGGCATTGGCATCTTACCTTCTCTATTCTCTAGCTTCATGGTTAACTAAAATAGGGTTTGAAACACTCATAAATTACTTGATGAGAAAATTGAATGACACAAATTATTGAATATATTATTATTCATGTAATACTATTGAAATCTTTGTGGTATCATGTATGAAATTACTTGGGCTCTTGATGATGCATTTTGATGGTAACCTATTTGTTAAATAATATGGACTTGGTACCTTATATGTGTATATGCATAAATGGTTGCATTAGGCGTCATGACCCAACACTTTATTTGTATCATTTTGTCCAATGATGGAACGCTAGTTTCCACATTGAGGCACGTTTTGGCATCGGATTGGGTTATAAGTCCTACGTGCTAGTATTACGATATTGGATAAGTATTTCAACGTAAGGACCCTATGTGGTTGAAGTCGACTTTCCGTGGGTGTGCTTTTAAAGCCGCCGAGCCTAACATCCCTTGCGTGTACTTTATGATGTGTATTGGTTTTACTAACTTGTCAAGTGGCTTACTCTTGTGTTCCGTCACTTGTGTTAGTAAGCGGGTCTCCCCCGTTAACCCAAGAGGTATTTGTTTATGGTAAAGAGTTACAACATTATTATTATACGTTCACTTTCTTATTTACGCTTATTATTGATCATTTCTATATACAAATGTTTGATCTCACTAGGCTTTAGTCTAACATTTTTTTTTCTTCGTAAAATGACGTGTATAACAGGTCAATCTAGCGGTGGGAATCTTCGGGAATGAGTGGATGACCTTGGGGTCGAGAGCGGTCCTTTTTAGGAGATACATTGACCGATACAGTGATGATATTGGATACACATTTTGGAAGGATAACGACACCCGACATTAATCTTTCTTGACTAAGTTAGATTATTAGGTTGTCGAATTTTATTTTTCATTTGGTTTGGTTTGTAAAAGTCATAACCTTGTTTCTCATTTCGGGATGATACTTTGGGATTGTCTTGACAAGTCTCTATTTATCCAGGTTTTACTTCTTTTATAGCCGTCATATTGCCGAATTTTTGAATTTTAAGTTCCTCAATTTTTAGGGTGTTACACATAGTTCACAATAATTTCAAAATAAATTATTTTATTATATATTTATATAACACACACATTTCAATAAATAAGAAAAGTTATATTATAAGTTATAAACCACAAAGAAATTTAATTCATATACATTTAAGTATTGGAATTACTGTAAAAACTTTTCATAACTTGTTACTTAAGCTATGTTAGGTAAACTAACTGATAAGCTAGCTGGTAGCTGATAAGTTAGCTGATGAAAAAGTCACGTTTAACAAAAATAGCTTATAAGCATGTAAAATTACCAAAAAGGAAATCTAGAAAAAATAATTAATTACAATATTTAATAATATAATTAAAACAAATTTATTGTAATATAATATGTTAATTAATATAAATACGGTAGTAAATAATATAATATATTAATTAAAAGAATTTGAAATTTATTATTATATATATTATAAGGTTTGAATTTTAAGCCATATTTTTAAAAAATCTACATTAACTTATATTTTAAGTAACCGTTACATATAATATAGAAAAAATAATCAAATAATAATTACTAAAATAATAATAAGTGATAACTAAAATATATTGATCAATATTTAAAAAATGATATCATTATCAATAATTCTAAATAATTAAAAATTAATATCAATGTATCATTAAAATTTATGTTATAATTTTCAGATAATATTAATTAATATTTATTAATTAATAATAAATTTTATTAGTAATTAATATTTATTTATAATTAATAGTTAATATATAATAATGAATATTAATAGGACATAATTGGATTAATTATAAAAAGATTCTCATAAGTTATTAGTTTATCAAAAATCTAGCTTATAAGATACTTTATGTCCTAAGACTCATCCAAACATGTATTCGAAAAATAAGCTAGCTTATAAACAAACTAGTTTATTTTTATCAGAAGTCCAAAATACAGAAAATAATACGTAAATTTTTTACAATTACAAACTTATAAAGTAAAACTTCATAAATCGCAAAATCAGATAACCATTTTGCAACTATAAAAACTTTAAAAATAATACAAATATAAATTTTGTGGCTCTAGCTTTGAAGTCGAGTCTACGTTATTTTGGGTTTATCGATCATAGCCTCTTGTTTGCTACTTTTAGTTTCTTTTTTTCGTAGTTGCATTTCAAAAACGAAATACAAATGAATATTATTATAATTCGTTCGTCCCAAAATAAATGTTCACAATAGAAATGACATAATTTAGACATTAATAATTACTACACATTTTAGTTAACTTAATGACAACTTTACCTTATTTAATGCATTTATCCTATCAACTCTTAAACATTTATGCATTAATTAAAGATAAAATTAAAAATTTAGTTCTATAGAGGAAGAATCAAGTGAGAAGGTATTCATTTTACGAGAATGGGAGAAGGAATTCTAGCTAGGGGTGTTCATCCAAACCGCATAAACCGCCCAAATCGCACCGCTGTTAGCGAGTCTGTTGAAGAAAAGTCAACTTGTATAGGCTGTACATTTTCTTTAAATAAGTCAGACTCTTTCTGTTTCAAAGAAGTTAAGAAATGATACAAAAATATTTCTCTCTCTTTCTTTCTCACTCTGTTTCTTTCCCTCTCTACAATTCTTGCAACTTTTCAACCGCAAAACGCGGTTTAAAACTTTCACGGTGCGGTTTGTACTTTTACCAAACCGCACTATGTGGTGCGGTTTGTGGTTTTGAGTTTTCAAATCGTGGTTCAAACCGCACCGCACCGCATCTTTATATTATTTTTTAATTTTTAATTTTAAACATATATATATATAATAGTTTAATTTAATATTTATATAATTGAGCTTTTAATTACGGACTTTAAGAATTTAAGTTTTGGACTTTGCTAAATACACCTTTTAATTATAAGCCTCTTAAAAGTTTATGTCTCAACAAATGAAAAAATGCCCTAGGTTAGGACGTTCACGACTGGAGACATCACTTAATCCGTTTATCGTATTGAAACAATTTATTTCTTTAGACTATTTTTAGTTATGCATTTTGGAGTTGGGTGTATTCAAACTCTTTATTTTTTGGACTACGGTTAATTAATCGTTGATTTTCTAATGTATTTTAAACTTATAATTTTTTGGATTGTACGCATAAAGTGCGATAGGGACAAACCGCATAAACCGCACCGCACCGCATTTCGCGGTGCGGTTTGATGTATATGCGGTGCGGTTTGCGGTTTGGGAAAATGTTCAAACCGCACATGCGGTGCGGTTTGCGGCTTTGCCCCAAACCGCACCGCGAACACCCCTAATTCTAGCCAACCACCTAATTAAATCAAAATTTTAATTAATATTCACTTATTTTCAATTAAAAAGAGTAAATAAGACTTTTAAAAGGGATAAGTATGACATATCTCTAGCCTATCCTATCTCTCTATTAAATTGGGATTTGATTTTTTTTTATCAAAGTAAATTGAAACTTGGTATCTAATTTCATTTAATTTTTATGTATTTTTTTGTTGGACAATTCTTTGTTACACGATTGAAGAATTATTGCAGAATTCGATATCTCATCTTTTCTTTTTGTTACTGTTTGATTGTAGCAGGATGCCCCAATCAACCCAACCCGACCAACTCAAGAAAAAATTAACCTAGGGTAACCCGACATATAATCGATACAAAACTAGGACAACCCGAATCTATTGGGCTGATATTGGGTTAGACACAAAGTAACCGACCAACCCGATAAACATTTTAGCGACTTCTCTAAAATTATTTACATTTCCGTTTAATATGTATAAGTTACCAAAAACAATCGGCAATAACGAGCAATGAAACTCATAAGTGAACATTATTGGAAAGTTATATGTAATACCTAAATATTTGATAAACTCGTTTATTATTTTTAATGATGGATATTTCAAGCAAAATTTTCCTTATTTTTATGTTTTTAATATTGTTTTTACTTTGTTTAAACACAATCCTATCAAACCGACCAACCTAAACGGGTTGGGTTGGGTTAGATTGAAAATTCTCAAACCATCAACATTGGGTTAAGTTGTTGAAATGCATTCAACCCGATCAATCCAAACCGTAAGGACCCCTAGGAAAACCCATTCAAAACAATTTAGTTGGGAGAAGGACATAATTGTAATTTTGTCCAACAACTATGCTAAATTTTTTCTAAAATAAAGTAAAAAAGATCAAAATTTCTAAAAAAAATTGCATCCAAATCCAACAGCTATGCTATTTTAGCAACTCTTGGAGCAAAACGTGTATTTCTTGGACACGCAAACCGGCCCATACGGGTTGCCAATTCCCAATGTGAGGGGCATACCTGACTCACTCAGCGGCAAGATGATTGCGAGGGGGCCTGGGATCGAACCCAAGACCAATGGCCTATTGGAGCAAACATCTCCTCTCCCCTTAAGCAACTGAGCTACACGCCTTTTAGCAACTATAGTATTAATTATCTTATTAAAATATTTAATTTATTTAATTATATTATTAATATATTCAATATATGAAAAGTTGGGAGAAAAAAAGTTTGCTTTTTGGGGATAATAATTAGTTTTGGAGAAAACTTTCTTTTTAGATAGTTTTCTAAATTTGGAGATTTGTATAATTTATATCTTTATTTTAGCATAGAGGATAACATAGCTGTTGGAGCAACAAAAATGCTAAAATCCCAAATTTTTTATTGTGTTGGAGATGCTCTAAAAAAAACCGTTGCACCGTCTGGAACATATCTCTGATAAAAGTTACTGGCCGCCTCTCTCCGGCGAAACCCACCACCACTACCACCGCTAAAGATGGCAGCCATACCCCTCCTCCGACTGTCCTTATCACCACCACCACCACAAAAAATCCATCGGTCAAGCATCTTCCTTCACCCTCTTAGATCAAGCATCCTATCGCCTTCACCACCACAATTACCGTCACTCCGCTCAAATTCCGCCGCCCATACACGGAGGCGCACCACAATCACAGCCTCTCACAACACAACTCCAGTCACCGACCGATTAATTTCAGCCGCCGCGTACTTTTTCCCCTTCTTCAACGGTCTACAATACGGCCGTTTCCTCTTCGCACAATACCCCAAAACCCTAGGTCTCGCGATTGAACCATTACTACCTTTACTCTCGGCCTACCGTTCAATTCCTTACGCCAGCTACCTTGCTTTCCTCTTGCTATACATCGGCGTCGTCCGTAACACGAATGTCAGCCGTTACGCTCGATTCAATGCGATGCAGGCGGTGATACTTGATGTTTTGTTGGTTATACCTTTGTTGGTTCAGCGGATTTTCAATCCAGGACCTCATGGAATTGGGGGAAAGATGGTGATGATGAGCCACAATGCTATTTTTGTGTTCGTCGTTGCTTGCTTTGTTTATAGCACTGTTTTTTCGGTTTTGGGGCGAACTCCGAAATTGCCTTTTGTTGCTGATGCTGCTGGCAGGCAATTTTGAAGATTCAGGTCAATAAATTCTGTACGTTTTTTTAGTTTGTTTACTGAAATTTAGGTGTGTTTCTTGTTTTCGGGATTCAATCAATGGCTGCATATCTTTGAATTTGATTGGGGTTTCTTGTTGATAGAGTCTCTGAGATGTTAATTAAGTAAAATTGATCTTGAATGTTGGTTTCAAAGCGAAGCCAAACATTTTATGATCGAGATCAAGAATCCTTCCAAATTTTGTTATTGTTTGAGGCATCATACCCTTCCTTTGTTGTGTGTTAGGAGTGTTCTTTGTTGGTGATTTTTGTGAAATCGGCGGTCATTTTGTGTAGTTGGATTTATAAGAGAATATGTGGTTGATGGTTAAGTTATATGATAGGCTAGGAGGTGTTGAGGGTACATTCGTGTAAGTTAATTAGAACCCAAGATCGTTGGAGGATGCCATATGACGAGGGGTGGGGTCTGCCCTGGCGGGGTCCAAGGGGCAGCCCCCAAAACCTCTATGGATTTTATGAAAAGAAGTGCTCAAGGAAAATGAGTTTCTGAATGTTCTAAGTGAAATTCAGAAACCTCTGATTCAGAAGTGGTTTTGACACGGAGCTTTTGACTCTGAAGGGTCAGAGCTTCTGACTCAGAAGTCTTCTGATTCGTGTTAGCTGTGCAGTTTAACCACCCACTAATTACCCTAGCAATTATTTCCGTTTATGGGGTGATATTTTTGGCATTAGTTTAAGAACTATAATTGTTACTACAATTTGAGATTATCCTCGAGTTGATTTTGTGATGTACGGGTAAATTAGAGCCAAAATTAAGGAAAATGAGCTCTCACGCGATCTCAAGTTTTATCTGGGCTTTATTCCTACTGTATCTCTCAAATTTTCTCGATTCATCCAACATTCTTGATAATCGAACTGGCAATAAACCGGTTGATGGAAGCTTGAAGGCATGGCCTTTCTTATATGGAACTCTATCCCATGTTAAGATTTCTTTGTATCATCTCCTTGTTATCATCAAGTATCGTGTTCTTTGTTGTGTGAAACCTGTTAGAACACAATCAACAGTTCTCTTGGTGGTCAGATATGGTAATCCTTGGATTTATTTTTCGTCACATGATCTGTTTACAATCTATTTGATAATCCCATATATGGCACCCCCTTTCTTCTAAATCGACATGTTGAAGTGATCATGAATTTGGATGTCACATTTTTTGTATTTGCAAAGGGTGCTTTATCGAATACGGGACTAACTTTCGTCCTCTGAGCTGTGGGTTTCCTGGGGGGTTTTCATTACTTGATTTTAGCATTTGGTATGTGCATATTCACAGTAAAAGTGCATTTTCTTGCATAGAATTCTACAACTATTTGGGCTGTTCCTTTTGAATGTTTGAAGCATTCACAGATCACAATTGACAACTTGTTGCTTCATAATTTGCTTCAGAGACTACATATTTTGTCAGTGAAATTGTTTCTGTTGTTGCTTGAAGTTGAAGAAGTTTTTGAACCAAAAATGGAGGTTGATTTATCAAGCTATTATGCATTTTGATTAAGAAGGGTTTTTGGGTCTTTGTTTTTTCACAACAACAAAGAATTTGGACTTCATGTTCATGGTAGGGTCTAGAGGTAGGGTCCAGAGGGTGGGGTGTACACAGGAAACTAACCCAAAAATACCACTAGGAATTACCTCGTGTATGTTCGTTTCATACTACACACTTAGGGGTTGTTTGGTTGTAACTTAATGGGCTTAATAACATATATGGCTTATTCGCTAAGCCATCCATGAATGTTTGTTAGGAGCTTATTGATTTAGTCTATGACTTATTCGCTAAGCTTTCCTAGATTTCTTGTATCCATTCAGCCACATCACTCCCCAAAATACCCTTCTCCCTCACTTCACACTTTACAGACAAAACAACAAAAACCCATTGACTCCATCGTTATTGATCTCTCCCCCGATCTCTCATCGGCACAGTTGCTCCCTCCGTCACCGACATCTCTGCTCCCTTCATCGCTGGACCATTCTCCTCCCCGTTTTGTTTATGGTTGTTGCTCTATTCCCCTCCCCATTCACCTCTGCACAGCTGCAGTCCTTTGATATGAGTTTGTCTTCAAAAAGAATTTGCAAAGGAACACCGATATTTAAACGACGGTGGAACACTGATGGTTCTTGAGATGGGTTTCTCTTTAAAAAAGAAGAATTGCAAAGGAACATATGTTATTAATGGGACGATGGAACATCAATGGTGGAATTTTGTAGAGAGTTTTCTTCAAAAGATTTTGCAAGGGTTTTTCTTCTAAATTTATTAGGATGGTTTTCCATGAAAGGACTGAATCATCAATGGTGGATTTTTTCCTTTGACCAATTATTTTTATTTAATAAAAACCTATCAACCAAAGCTACTGTAACATTGAGAGTTGGTGATTCAATAAAAAAACAAAAAGAAGGGTAAAATAGTAATTTTTATGATTCAGACAGTTTATTCAACACAACAAACAAACAACATTTTTATTTATTTATACAGACGACTTTATTCATACAGTTAACTTTATACATACAGGACTTAATCAAAAATCAATCAAACAGCCCCTTAATGCCTTTAGCGCCTTGAAGGGCCTCTTGTAGTTTGTAGCCATGCACACATATTGAGCATAGAATTACAGCCTGACTTTCGTTATAATAAACTTTGGCCATCTCTGATTTAATTCACACTAATCCTCTAAAAATGCGATTGTTTCTCGCTTGCTAGCTAAAGTAAACCGCAACCGCAAGGATATGGCGGAAAGCCATGCTACTTGCGTAACCCGTAATGTAGCTTGTTTGGAAACGGGTTATGATTCCCTCCCAAATCCCAATCATCAGAATAATTCCGTCATTATTGTTGCCTTTTACAAGAACCCATACACGCTTATGACACTTGCAAGGGAAAAAAAACAAATGGTTTCGGGAATCTGGTGTAGCGAGGCAAAAGGGGGGCATTCCATGCTCGATGGCTTTCTGTGATGAGTTCGAAGGGCATTCCTTAACGCAAGCCAAAGGAAAAGGGAGTTTTTAGAGGTAGGATGTTTGCACCAAACAAGTTTATGCCAAGAAACTTCCGCACCCACCTCGCTAATTCCCGACTAATGCATCTTAAAAAAGGGTGTTTGCTGTTCAATTTGGGTGGTTTAACCTCACAAGTAACAAAACCAAAACGTATTAGAGGTTTAATGATCAAATCAGTCAAATTGGACCACAAAAAAAGACGGTTTGCTCTAACAGGTTTAGGTGGTATGGGAGTATGACGAGTCTTAAACTAAAAAAACGTGAAGTTTTTTCTTGAAAATTAAACTTCTACCAATATAACATTATAAAACAATATAGTACCAACTTATAAAATAACCATCCATCTCCAAAATTAAAACAAACATTGATTCTTTATTACGAAGAGCGATTTGAATTTTGGATTTGATTTTGGTGGATTTCGGATTTTGTCGGAAGACAGATAATTGAAAAGTGAAAACTAAAAAACCAAATTTCTTGGACCTAGCTTTTTTTTTTAAATTAGTTGGGCCTACATCATGAAAAATAAAACTATAATTAACATGTGTGTATGTATGTATTTTGACGGACGGTTCGGTCTAAATCAATGAAAATAATGTCTAAACCGCATAATGGATCAAACCGCTTGGTTTGACTGTTTTTAAGACAAGACCAGACTGCCAAACCATAAAAAACGGTCCGATTTAACATGGTTCGATATTTTTGAACACTAGTTTTTTTTTCACCACCCTTAAAAAGAACTAGGAACCATTTTGATTCCAGGGTTGGGTTATGCCGATAATGCAAGTCATGGTGAAAAGAGTAAGAAAAGATCTCCAACCTTGGATCCACATTATGATGAATACACCAAGATGCACCGAATCAATTCTTGTATTAAACACGATCCATAAGGTGAGAGTGAGATTAAAAATAAGCAAGGGCTCATATCCTTTCTTATTTACTTACCTTAACTCTTCTTCTCACGCAATCTTTCGTCTATGATTCAATTCGTACGTTTCAATTTCATAAGGTATAACTACTCATTATCAAAAGAATAATATTTTAATCTTGTGATTGATATGAAACGAATAAAAGTAAATATAAGATGTGCAAGCTTATCTTGATTTTTTTTTTTAATTTTTAATAAAAAGGATAAAAGGTGTTTGTAATATTTTTAATGAAAAAGATAAAAAGGTGTACAAATAATTATTGCATAGCAATCCTTCTAAATATAATCTCGCTAGTGACGCCTATTGTAAGTTATTATTTTGTTAATTATAAATCATATTTACATTAAGAGTAAATTACAAATTTTGTTCATGGTTTGAGGTTGATTACGAACAAGGTTATTGAACCCTAAAATTTATGGGTAGGGTCTTCTTGGTTTCACTTTCGTTACGGAGTCTGTTCTTGAAACTAACTTAAAATCTTGAAATTGATAGTTTCAGGTGAACCTCCATGGCCACAAGAGATTTGACAACGCTTGGATTTGAATCCTGGGTAGATGAGATTTTCTACTACATTCTCCAAAGGATTTACCAGTGCGCCACAACCCAAGTGGTTATGTTGATTGTGTTTGATGTATGGTTGAAATGGCCGGAATAAGAGGATTTTTTGGTTAAATATATTAATCAATTTTAATAAAAAAAAATGAGAAAAAGGAGAAAAAGACTAAAATATCCCCTTTTTTAACGTTAGGGCAAGAGACGCGATCTGTAAACATGAGAACCTTAATCATGAATTTTTGGGTTCGAAGACCTTGTTTGTAATCAACCTAAAACCACATGAATGAAGTTCGAAATTTACACTTAAAATAATTAATATGGGTTAGAAATGTAAAATACAATTCAACTTGGTGAACAAAATCATATCAAAGCAACAAGATCGATAGTGTTTGGTTCAATTCTTGATAGATCAAACCAAAATATAAGGGCCACATTAAATACACACCTATTTCTAGGAAAATATACATCAATTTATTAATTACTTATCACATTTATTAAGGCTTATTTTTTACATTTTTAATGCATGGTTTTTATTTATTTAAATACAAAAATTTGTACATTAGCACCACCCGAAAGACAATTATTAGTTAGATTATAGATAAGTTTAAATAGATACGGATGACATATATTTAAGCAAATCTTTGATGTTTATTAGATTTAATTAAATTAAGGGTGTATTTGATACACCACAAAGTTTTTTTATCCAATATTATTTACCAGTCGATTATAATTGAAATGCAAAATCATATACCGTGTATTGGTTTTATACCAACTTCAAACTATATATATACTTGATATTTTGTTTAAATTTTAAGTGAAATATTGAGATTACAGGTAACACATATAATGTTCAAGGGTTTTTAATTGCAAAAACTAAAAGTTGCATACATTCAAATGTTGAAACAAAATAGTTAAAGTTACAATATCTAATATTCAATACATAAAAATTTTCAAATACCATGACATTACCATGGTTAATGGCTTTAAATAATTAAACAAATTGGTACCATTATACTATTACCATGGTTAGCAACTTCCACTACTATGTATTAACCAAATTTACATACTTAATACTATTAACCACTTTATTTTGATATAAAAATTGGCACAATAGAACAAATTGTTGACAAAGATGTTTAATCTATGAACAAAATTAGTAATATTTTTGGTGGGAAAATAGACCAAAAGATGAAATCGGTAAATCCCCCCTGCTTTTGGGCTGTCTGTGTTACCTTTCCCTTTATTCAATCCCCCATTCCAATCCAATCCCCAATTAATTCTTCTCCCAAATGGATCGTCTTCATATTCTTCCAATCATTCTCGCTCTAATCTTCACATTCTCATTAATTTCAGGTACTCTTATCCTTCAATTCCACTAATCCCCAATTCTTTCTTCCATTTATTCACAAATTTTCCTCTTATTTGATGATGGTTGCAGTTGTACAATCGACGTCGTTCAAGATCGTCAACAGATGCCGGCACACTGTATGGCCGGGAATACTCACCGGCGCCGATAGAACGGTGCTTAATCCGACCGGCTTCACTCTAAAACCCGGAAAATCGAGAACCCTAAGAGCACCCGTAGCTTGGTCGGGTCGGTTATGGGGTCGAACCGATTGCCACATCGATCCCACCGGAAAATTCTCTTGCGTCACCGCCGATTGCGGCTCCGGTAGAGTGGAGTGCGAAGGCCGCGGCGCCGAGCCGCCAGCCACGCTGGCTGAATTCACGCTCAACGGCGACCAGGGTTTGGATTTCTATGACGTCAGCTTGGTCGATGGGTACAACCTCCCGATGCTTGTGATCCCGAGGGATGGTACAAGCGGGGGATGCAGTTCCACCGGTTGTCTGGTTGATTTGAACGGCGGTTGTCCGGCGGCTTTGAGGGTGGCGCGTTCGAGTAGGAGCCGGAGCGTGGTGGCGTGTAAGAGCGCGTGTGAAGCGTTTGGGGATCCGAGGTATTGTTGTAGTGAAGGGTATAACACGCCGGAGACATGCCCGCCGACGGAGTACTCGGAGTATTTTAAGCATGTTTGCCCACGTTCGTACAGCTATGCTTATGATGATAAAACCAGTACCTTCACCTGCGCCGGCGCCGATTATGTCATCATTTTCTGCCCATCACCCTACACGAGGTGAATTTATTTACTTTGGAGTAAACTACAAGTTTGGTCCCTGTGATTTGTCGTAAGTAACACTTTTTGTTTCTACAGTTTTAAAATTACAAGATAGCTATTATGGTTTTTAAAAAACGTTAAAGAAATTCCGTTAAACGAGGGGCATTTTCGTCATGTTATTGATTTTTTTTTGTCTTTTAATCAATAAAAAACAATAGGCAACAAATAAAGAAATCAATTTAGTCCATAGTGACTTATCAACTTATTTGAAACAACGTATAACTTTTTTGGTTATTTTACGTGTATAAACAATCCTAAACACTCCTCAAATAATAACTTATTAACTTATTACGTTTTGGTACCACAATAAGTTAATCCAAACACTTTTTATAAAACTTCTTTTTGTCACCACATAAGTTGATAAACACTTTAAAAAAAACATAAGTTGTGTTAAATAAGCAATCCAAAACACCCCTAAGAGGCCGAAAAAGCCACTTATTTAACGGGATTTTTTAACAGCCCTTCGAGGGAGGACCAAATCAAGACATTTTTTACAAACCATGATGGCTATCTTGTAATTTCAAAACTGGAGAGACGAAAAATGGCTATTTATGACAAACCACAGGGGACCAAATCAAGACATTTTTTACAAACCATGATGGCTATCTTGTAATTTCAAAACTGGAGAGACGAAAAATGGCTATTTATGACAAACCACAGGGGACCAAATCTAAGACATTTTTGACAAACCATGAGGGCTATCTTGTAATTTCAAAACTGGAGAAATGGCTATTTATGACAAACCACAGGGGACCAAATCAAGACATTTTTTACAAACCATGATGGCTATCTTGTAATTTCAAAACTGGAGAGACGAAAAATGGCTATTTATGACAAACCACAGGGGACCAAATCAAGACATTTTTTACAAACCATGATGGCTATCTTGTAATTTCAAAACTGGAATGACGAAAAATGGCTATTTATGACAAACCACAGGGGACCAAATCTAAGACATTTTTTACAAACCATGAGGGCTATCTTGTAATTTCAAAACTGGAGAGACGAAAAATGGCTATTTATGACAAACCACAGGGGACCAAATCAAGACATTTTTTACAAACCATGAGGGCTATCTTGTAATTTCAAAACTGGAGAGACGAAAAATGGCTATTTATGACAAACCACAGGGGACCAAATCAAGACATTTTTTACAAACCATGATGGCTATCTTGTAATTTCAAAACTGGAGAGACGAAAAATGGCTATTTATGACAAACCACAGGGGACCAAATCAAGACATTTTTTACAAACCATGATGGCTATCTTGTAATTTCAAAACTGGAATGACGAAAAATGGCTATTTATGACAAACCACAGGGGACCAAATCTAAGACATTTTTTACAAACCATGAGGGCTATCTTGTAATTTCAAAACTGGAGAGACGAAAAATGGCTATTTATGACAAACCACAGGGGACCAAATCAAGACATTTTTTACAAACCATGATGGCTATCTTGTAATTTCAAAACTGGAATGACGAAAAATGGCTATTTATGACAAACCACAGGGGACCAAATCTAAGACATTTTTTACAAACCATGAGGGCTATCTTGTAATTTCAAAACTGGAGAGACGAAAAATGGCTATTTATGACAAACCACAGGGGACCAAATCAAGACATTTTTTACAAACCATGAGGGCTATCTTGTAATTTCAAAACTGGAGAGACGAAAAATGGCTATTTATGACAAACCACAGGGGACCAAATCAAGACATTTTTTACAAACCATGATGGCTATCTTGTAATTTCAAAACTGGAATGACGAAAAATGGCTATTTATGACAAACCACAGGGGACCAAATCTAAGACATTTTTTACAAACCATGAGGGCTATCTTGTAATTTCAAAACTGGAGAGACGAAAAATGGCTATTTATGACAAACCACAGGGGACCAAATCAAGACATTTTTTACAAACCATGATGGCTATCTTGTAATTTCAAAACTGGAGAGACGAAAAATGGCTATTTATGACAAACCACAGGGGACCAAATCAAGACATTTTTTACAAACCATGATGGCTATCTTGTAATTTCAAAACTGGAGAGACGAAAAATGGCTATTTATGACAAACCACAGGGGACCAAATCAAGACATTTTTTACAAACCATGATGGCTATCTTGTAATTTCAAAACTGGAATGACGAAAAATGGCTATTTATGACAAACCACAGGGGACCAAATCTAAGACATTTTTTACAAACCATGAGGGCTATCTTGTAATTTCAAAACTGGAGAGACGAAAAATGGCTATTTATGACAAACCACAGGGGACCAAATCAAGACATTTTTTACAAACCATGATGGCTATCTTGTAATTTCAAAACTGGAGAGACGAAAAATGGCTATTTATGACAAACCACAGGGGACCAAATTTGTAGTTTACTTTAACGTTACAACTACAAAAATGTTTTAAAGTAACATATAAATTCATTTAAATACACTAATTCATCTGATAATTTTCGAAAGTTGGAGTCAAGAATCGTCAAATAAGCCAAAAGAGTAAACCATAAAATGTTATAATTGGGTTAAATCTGTTTAATTGGGCCAAATGTTAAAATATATGCAATTGAGTAAGGCTAAAACATGTATAAATGGTCCCGAATTTTTTTTGGGATCTTGTTACATATCTCATGTTGGAACACTTTTGGGCATGTGTTGAGTTGTCTTTTATCTCAAAGAGTAGAACGGTTGTTTTGGTCTTAGATTTTTTGCTTGTGCAAGAGTGTGAGTAGCCATGTTGGTGGTCTTTATGGTTACTATTTTCGAATAATTATTGTCATTGATGCGTATATGACTTTTATGGGCTTGTACTGATCCATGATTTTTGTCGAGCAGGTGCACCTTTCAGGTGGATTGTAGACCCACAAAGTTGCCCTTTTTACTTTTTAGCCGAATTCCACTGTTTCGAGGGATTTCACGAGTTTTTTTAGTTGAATTTGAGGGATTTTTTAAAATTTTTGGTTGATTTCAAGGGTTTTTCCCCTTTTTTTTGGTTGATTTCGATAGACCTTTTCAGTATATTGGTTGATGTTTCTTGTATTTTCTAATATCCCGGAGCACCTCTCGAAGTTTATCGGGTGCCCTTTCATACCCTAAAAAAAATGTTTGCTTGCGAAAATCAGTTGAGCGAGTGCACGAGACTGGCTTAGACCTTCATAGGTCCTACTTGTAAGGAACAAAATTTTCGAATTTGTGATTTGTATGAGTCATGATAACATTAAAGTCTTAACATGATGCGTCTTTTACGTTAACGGAGGAGATTTGTATAGACGACATGGTTTAGACACTTGGTTTGCTTCTAACGTTGTGATTTTCATGGAATCGAGCAGTGAAAAGTTGTTGGAAGCGAGGAAAGAAGCGGCGGATTTGCCTTTGGTGAACAAAACCATGATGTACATCGGTCGCCATCATGGTGGTGGTGTCTCATCAGGTCTGCTTTCGGTTCACAATTTATTTACAATATCTATCTTTTGTTCTTCTGTTTTATGGTTTCTTTAAGCGCATCTCTAACCATACTGCAAAAAACATCGTTTTGTTGGTTTGGAGGCTCCACCCTGTAGGCAAAATGCCGGAGATAGGAGAGACACGACATATATGACGTGTTTGTGTTCAAACGATATACATGTCATGTTCTTGCTCAAATGACACAGTTTATGTTTTTTTTTTCAGGCTAATAGGCAAATTGGACTAAGGAAATATACATTTCATAGTTGTACACTGATTAGACTCGATCCGTTAAGATCTTCAGTTTGTGGATCCCATTTACATTTTTTTTGGTTATCAAGATCGAGGCCTATAAAATGAAAATCAAAAGCGAAATCAACTAATACTTTTATTTGTTGGTAATATTTTAACGATAGTTTTTAGGACTAAAGAAAAAATGTTTGTCGGTCTTGCAATAATTTCGAGATTACATGGTTTTAAAGGGCGTTTAAGAAGCTACATACTCGGATCAAGGTAGTTCTCAATGCTTACAATTTCAACGAAGAAGCTAAGAGATTGCCGGTTATCGTCGTTGTAATGCAAAACATCTCTTATACATGAACACGACAAAATTTCCTCCTTCGGGAGAACAAACATCGTTCTTTTAACAAAACACTCGGATGAGAATTACTGAATTGCATATCTAATCAATAAACATTTATTAGTTTTATCATTTTCGATTCAAACGTACTAGAGGGAAAAATCTGAGAGAGCGATGAAGGGCCTTTCCTTGCTTCTATTCTCTTTTATAGATCCGCTCAAGTTGCAAACAAGTAGATGATTTTTAACCGGAAAATTGCGCTTCTATAAGAAAGACAAAAGAAGACTTTCCTCGTCACCTTCTATCCATGCATGATAGTAGCATTTTATGGCCAAAACTCAATATTGGGATGGTGAATTAGCTTGGCCTATGTTGGCTCTAAACTTTTGAAAGCATTTATTATTTGTAACAACCCAAAGACTCGTAGCAGCAATACCATAAAATGTTGCCAAACTGGCTCCAAAGTGAACGATTCATAATATCCAAAATACATCTCATAGTGTAGCGGGTGGACACATCCACAATTGAGAATTTTATAAGAAACTATACCAAACCAGAATCTAAGTGTCTAGCTACTTGGGCACTGCATCCATCTTCTAGACCCGGACTCACATCTTACCTTTTCCCTTGCTAAAGCTCTCAGAATGATACTTTCCTGAAAATGTTTTCAGTTTTATAAAAAGAGAGGGTTAGACCGGAGGTCTAATGAGTTCCCTCAAGTATAAAATCCACGCCACAAAATATCATCATGATCAATTATAAAAGAATAGTGATAGTTCACACTGTAAACAACCATGCACATTTCAGACACATGTAGATGACACATGTTTATAGTCACACACAAGTCACACACACCTGTGACAACGTGTCTGGCTCGCACTGCATTTAGCTGGGACACCCCCCATTGGCATAAATGGGATACAAACCCCGATATGAGCATTTGCGGGACCCCCCCCCCCCCCCCCCGACTTAAGCCATCACATGCCGACCCCCCGATGAATGCACACTTTAAATAAAGATCAAGTTCCAAACCATGTAAGTTTCAAACATAAGATAAATGTATTAATAAATCAACACGCATAACCAACGATCATTTATAAAAATGAGGAGGTAGGAAAGCTCACCTGTAATCCCGATATTTTATAATAACCGAACTTGGAAATTACCCAGCAAAATCCACACCTGAGCAATCGATCACACATTTTTAATCATCATAAAAGGCTTCCAACTAATCCCTCATAATTTACTTGAAATGATCCTAAACACATCCCCAAAGATCCCCCAGCTTCTAATTTCCAATAAAAACTAAAAACAGCCGAACCAGCGGATTGCACGACCATGAACGTGGCTTAGGTCGTGGCATAACCCGCGAAACTCTCGGGTTGCACTGCGCGATGTGCCACGCAACACAAGTCACGCCAACCACTGGTGTTGTTAACCAGGTTCGATTTTTGCCATTAACCTTCGATTTTTAGCTCAAATCCCAATATAGTATCAATATTCAATGTAAATTAACATCTAGAGCATTAACCTCACAAAATCAAGGTTTTAAACCCCAAAAACACCTATATAAGATGATTAAACTCTTGATTTCATCCTAAATATTTTGAATCAAACATTTAGATTTGAAAACTCTCTACTCTTGATGATTATCTCAAAGATTGACGAATTTTCATAACAAACAACTTATAAATCTACATCCATCATCCAAAATAGATACCATAGAAGATTTTTGACATGAAAATCATCATTGACCAAGAAAACCCACAAAATCTACCCATTTCTAGAATGAACCTAAGTTATAACCATGGAGAAGATAAAGATGGAGAAGAGAATAATAATTTACCTATTAAAGTATACCATAATTCTTCCCTTCCATAAATTCCACCAAATTCTTCTCAAGTCTCCATGGAAATCCTTTTCTTTTTCTGTAAGAAAATATCTTCCTTTCTCTCTCTAGCCCTTTCTCTCTCACAATGAAGAAAGGAATGGTAGTGGGTTTATGGAGACCCTAAATGGACCATCAATTTCACTAATGTTCCTCCAAGATAGAATGCTTTTGGCACACCACCCTTGTACTTATAAAATATTTCATTTGAAAATTTTAGGTTATTACAACCTCTCCCCCTTAACAGAATTCCGTCCCGGAATTCCTTTAGAATAACAAGAAGCGATGCGTCCTGGCCTTAATGGTAACCCCATTGAACATTTTACAAGTCCACATCCTTTGCACCTCGACCTTTAAGTCCTTTTTAATTTATCAATCAAACTTAACTTCTCAACTATTCGCCTGCTATGACCATTGTTCAATGATGGCACTTAATCCAAAACATTGTAGTCCCATATTTCTTTGTCTACTACATCTTCCCACATTATACAATATCTTTAAGATCTATTGTTTCCCACTTTGAGCTTTATTGGCTTCCAACACTTATCTACGCAACTCCTTTGTCAATCTTGGGCTACCTTCTTTCCTTCACTAATTTGACCGACTTTAACTGTCGTTAGCTGGTTTATCTCAATTGTTTTTTTTCTCCACTTCATTGTGACATATCAACAATATACACTCTCTGCCCTGCGGTACTCCATACAGAGCAATTGGAATGCTTCCATGATAACTGTTGATAAGCGTAAATTTAATCAAACGCAGATGCTCTTCCACGTACTACTGAAGTCAATGACACATGCTCTCAACATGTTCTTCAAGTGTCTGAACAGTTCCTTCACCCTACTCGATTGTGTAAGAATGAGACGAGGTACTCCACTTGGTATGAGACTCCACCGCTCGCTCAAAACTCTTCTAACACAAGAAATATGTCGATCATTTGGAATCCGACCTCATCGGTCATGTCACCAATGCCTTGACCCAAACTCATTAATTAACAATTTAATCAATTTCTCCACTAAATACATCTTTTCAATTGACAACATGGGTAGATTCAGAAAATCGATCCATGGATACCCAATTTGCAGCATGGTTTCCCGAATATTTTAGAAACTTTGTCGCAAAGTCGCTCGTAATACGGTTCCATTTTCACACGATAACATCTAACGTTGCAGAATTTCCCCACACAACCAAAATGTTCGTTTTCACTTGCTTCACCTGAAGGAGTGGAGCGATTATAGTCACACAAAACTATTCCAATCAGTTTAACATCAAATGTCAAGCTCACTCGAAACATTCTCCACAATAATACTAAGTTTAATCTGACGGCCTTTCAATCAGGGCACTACATCCGACCATATTTTTCCACTTCCCTTTCGAAACATAGAACGTGCACTTTCAATGTAAGGCTTGTCAATAATTAAAAGCTTTAAACCGATCACGCGAATTATGTTGCCAACATCTTACAAGAACTTGCATTTTCACCTTTCCCCATACCATGTCGAGGAGTTTATAAACGCTATACAACCGACGAAAATTTATTTTTCACTTTTGATAATACTCACCAAGATCTTAACTCTCCATCTTTCCCTCTCATTCCCACATACCATATTCGTTTGCTTAGCCCAACATGAAATATCAATCCCCTACCTGATAACACTTACCAAATTTTCACCAAATTCAAACACTATAACCACACATTACATTTGCAAAACTAAATCTAGCCGAACGGTTCCACCAAAACCCTCAATCAAGATACTCAACTATTCTAGCACACAAGACTGTCACGGTACAATACTCAATACTCCAAGATCCAACACTTCTCAAATTTTGTTTTTAACGAAGTTTACCGAACCACTTGTATTTCTTTACACATAAGAAATATTTCCACATTTTAATTAAAACCCTTAAATCTACTACTAAGTGCACCCTAACTAACCAAATTTGGCATTTTTTATCATTGTCCAACCAAAACCAAATAAACTCATCTATAGTTACAACCCGACAACATGGTGCAAGTAAGAAGTCACTGAATTCCACCAAATAACTGCTTCTCACTCCAACATAAGCGTATAATTGCCTACCAATCCCTGCATTTTAAATCATTTTTTTAGGTGAACCACTAAATCATAGTCACTTAATTCACTTAAATAATATGGAATTCTTTCCAGCTCGTTGTGATCTCCGAGAAATAGGTTCAAATAGTCTAAAATGATAAGGTGCCCTATCTGGTAGACTATTATGATCCATGTACACCCACTTCAGTTATGCTAAATAATTCATTCTTATATGGATCACCAAAATCTCATAGGAAATCATCTGCTCAATCTAGTGATCTTCCGTTTTCAAACCACCCACACGAGGTGGTTTAGCGTAACGACAAATATACATCTTGCCCCAAACGACCACTTACGTCATTGTCTAATCACAACACCACGTTTGAATTAATTCCTCAAACTTACAACCTCCATCGCATCGTACCCGACAGTAACGACCCCAAGTTGTCACTTCGCAATGGTGTAATACCTCATCGTCTCATAGGCTAACTAACAAGTCTACCTTAGAATTATTGCATGACTTCAATGTATAATCCCCATTCAATTCCTTACGGATAGCATTTTAAAACGTTAACACATGACTTTAGTTAAAGTATGAAGTACTTACCAGTTATCCACAACTGTAACACTCACTACCAATCGCGTCTCAACAACACCGAGACAAAATTAAATTTTAGCCAACATTAGCCAATCCGAAGATAATACCTCATATTTCCGACATGCGCCAACCATTCTCAAACCGAAACTAAGGTCATAAATAGACCCTGAAGGCCCAAGTGTAACACCCTAAAATTTAGAGCAGCTTTAAAATTTGAAAATTTGGCGATATGACGTCTATAAATGGAGTAAACCACCCAAACGGGTAAATGTAATATAGCGTTTACAAAACCTGTAGAAGAATATGAAAATCGACAACAAACTAATCTAAACAAGTTACATCTAGATTATATTGGCTGTCAACCAAAATTCCCAAAATGCTATAATCTTTTGCACGCCGCGACTCCAAAAGTGTTAGGCTTAACACCTAGTGAGAACATACAGTTTATATCAATGATTTAGAAATGATTTAAATGAAACAATAAGTAATCTTTCAAAGAGATGGGTTTATAAGTTGTAACAACGACCACATAAGAACCTTTCAGTCTAAAATACATCTTGCGATGACGGGGGAGACCCGATTTCCAAGGATTGTGGCAGAACGCAAAAGTAAGCCACTTTCCGAGTTATTGAGTTCACCATACTAGGATCAAGGCCACGAACTCGCCGGCTCGTACTCAGATGTGGGGGAGGGCATCCAATGATACTAGTCATACTCTTTCACTAGGATTTACATTTACGACCCACGGCTAGTATCCGGTCCCACATAACCGTACCAAGTTGTCTTCCTAGGGTCTAATGTCTTAACTAGCTATAAACGTGGATTAACCCAAAATTAAGCCGACTCTATACCTATGGATCCACTAGTAATAGTTCAAAGCTTGTCACCATTTCATTGGTGACTCTGACCATAATCACACATATGGTTTACATCAAGATTCCCCATAAAATATTTGATTGTCTTTGCCAAGTTAGACTTACAATTTAACAAGGTCTGTCAACAACATCGTTTAAAAACAATATTCAATCATATATTCCATTTTCCCCAAGGTACCATCATTTAGCAACTCTTTTCACAAGAAGAATCATAACCGTAGTTAAAATTCATTTATTCCCACAACTAATCACAAGTATTCAAGGAGAACCTCTTTTCATAGCTCAAAATGTATGATACTTCATGGTATAAAACCCTAAAAATCTTCAAAATGCTAATTTAGGTCAAACTCATTTTAAACAAGAATATTAAAGCAAGGAGATGATTAAGAGTCTAAAATCATGATTTTGACACGTATAAGGTTTTAAAGATTTAGAATGAACTCACAATGCTTGGTTTGGGTAAACCCTAGAAACCAAGAAATCTTCTAAGATTGGTAGTAACTCTTGACCTTGAACCCCTGGGTTAACAAATCTTGAAGGAGGTGATAGGATAACTTCTTGAAATCCAAGTATTTAATGCTTTAGATGAGCCTAGGGTTTGCATTCAATGGAAGAACAACGAGAGAAAATATGAGGGTTTTTGGTAGGTGAAAGTGATAAATGAAAAAAGATTGGAAAAAAGAGCATTTAAATCCCTGGATCCCGTCGGCGAGAATGACTCGGCGACTATGCCCTTGTCATTCTCGCGGGGCATACTCGCCGTCAGCGTACCGCGAGCACCCCTGGCTCAGCGAGAGTGGCACGACGACAATGCCGTTTGTCACAATCGCGGGGCATACCCGCTGTATCTGTACTATAAATTCACCCAAACCGACGACTATGACCACGACGCAATGCCCATGGCAAGGTCGTCGGGCACTGTCGCCCAACCTTCCCGAACTTCAAAATTTTGGGATTTTTCTCACCCGACAATGACCACTCGCGAGTTTTAAGATCCAAGATAGACATAACGAGAATACAACACGGATAAAGGAAGATTAGAAGGTTTAAGGTAGATTTCATTAATTGAAAATTCAAGGTGTTACACCAAGTTACAAATTTCTTACTCCTGAGGCCTCTCCTTGACCTTACTTGTGATTTACTTTTAATTGAAGGTAAAACCCAAAAGCCCGACGAGTTCATAGCATTCATGCATGTTGACACAAATTAATTTTTTTTTTGTTTGGTCCTTATAAGAATTTAAAGAAATAATCAACTTGTAACAAACTCGTGCATGCAAACACAACATTATTGCAACATGGATAATCATGCAGAAAACCAACTCTTATATGACTAAGAGGTGAAACACATATTTGTCGGTTCGAAACGTTGTCGACAATAAACAAAGTACTCACAATAAAATCTTTTCCTCATTTGGGTTATTAACATTATTGGGGATTTCACCCACACTGCTGAGTCAACAACTCTCACACCAATCGACGCAACGACAACATCATCATTTAAGTTTCAATAACAGAGGTGATGTAACAACATGCTTTCATACTTCCATCATAAATTTAGGCCAACAAGATGTATATATATATATATATATATATATATATATATATATATATTCAAATGAAAATAAAATGCTTTCCATTTGCAAAGGGAACACACTCATGGATTTTAAAACATAGACCACATGTTTGTATGTATCAATTTATTTAGTAAAACACGAAACTCAACATGCTCTCACTACATGCAATTTTGAATACAATATGGAGTAACTTGTGAAACCCATTTTAAAATAACATGATGCATGAAACTCGTCTTACGATTTAGGGCGATTTTTTCTCACCGTATCACAATTTGATATCAACTTTCTACTACTCGTAGCAAATTCCTGGTACAAGTCTCTCGCCATGCTCAGTTACCCATAATATAATGTTTATAAAGTGATAATTAACCAACGATTTCAAGTTCTTATCCTTATTCCATTCTCCGAATTAACGATTCTGTCATAATCAAAACAATCTTTTCCGCATAAACTACTGACTGAAAGTCTAGAGATTCCCTGATGTTGCTCACCTTCCAGCGGGAATTTTCAAACCCTTGATGTACTTCTCCTCCTAAAGAATTCAATCCATCGAGAAAACTCCATAAATCAACTTGAACTAACCTTGCTGGATTTAGGCTAAATCTAGGCTTTTACCCCCAAAACTTGAATCTCCTTTGATAAAGGCTTGAAATCTCCAAGAAATCTCCCTAGATCTTAGATCCAACACATCTACAAGGTTTCCTTCACCACACAAGTCATCAAAATCACACCTAAGTTGAAGGATGAAAGGAAGAAAGATGAAATCATCAAACCTTAGCTTAACATTGAGAGATATGAGGAACTTACCACCACAAAATACTATTGGATCTTCCAATAGAATTCCATTATATTGTTCTAGTCTTGAAAAGCTCTTAAAAACGAGTTCATAGCAAAAAAGAATCACTGAAATCGGAGTTGGGATGAAGAAGTTATGAAGAAATGAAGTTTTGGGGCTGAAAATTGAGTTTTATGCTCGACAGGGCTCCGCGCGGGTTACCACGCGGCCTAACCCGTGCCACAACCTGCCCGCTTGCCTCTAAGTCGCGTAGGTGGCTCTAAGTTACGCCGCAAGTCGCGCTGAGCACTGCTCCCCCGGTTTTCTTCTCAATCACTGTTTTGGCCATGACTTTCTTCATTTTACCTCCGATTTTGCTCCGGAAAGAACCGTTGGACTCGTAATTGAATCCTTCATCCAACAAGACTATAAAATATAGGATTCGAGTCCAAAATCCAATTTATTCTTTTTCCCTTAAAATATCCATTTCTGTATTAACTTGAAATTATACCTTCCGAAAATCGGGGTGTTACAATCCTCCCAACCTTAGAAAAGATTTCGTCCTCGAAATCTAATTCCTTGATGGTTCAAAATGTCGCCCAGCCCAGAAAACAAGTCCGACAGATGGCTTTCCATCCACTCACTCCGAAGAAGCTAACAATCATGCGGTGAGGGATTTAGATGGCATCATTTTCACAAAACGACTGATTCCCTATCCATAAGGGATGCCTCAATAAATACTTTACCTCATATATGAACCCGATTACATCCCAGTCAAGATTATCGTTGCGTTTCTCATAACGAGCCGTCACAAACTCAATCTCAACGTTCGATTTATCTTACTGATGCCGGGATGAACATTGAGTCATTGCTTAATCACTTTCTTAACATTAAATCTTGGTTGCCTCCCAACCTTATGTTGTTCATATTACCTCAAGAGTAACTTACGACCTTAACTAATCACTTCCACCAAGGGTACCCAAAGTGAACCTCATTCTTAAATACTTCTAATCGTCTCTCATCGAACCACGCTACACCCTTTTCTTGCCTTCAAGGCTATGACAACCTTTGCAGAAACGATCCGACTACCGTTGAATATACTCCTTTAGATTCCAAGTACTCGCAACCATTTTGGCTTGACCCGAGCGGTAAGGAATACGTATAAAATTGTTGAGTTGATCACTCGTTGCTGTTACAGGAACGATGTGTATACTCTTGACAAATCAAGGCCTCCTAAATACTCGAGTTCTACTTAAGGTCTACCTCGATATCCCCACTAAATCTCTCTAATAAACAATACCATAAAAGATTCATTGTCCCTTCCTTGACGAAATTCTTAACACTAGTTTGGTCTGATCCAACACAACGGTAAATTTGTTTCCCAAAACGCAACATCTGTAAGGGTTCTCAAACTTCCCTTAATCAAAGCATTGATATGATGTTTCACCCAGAAACGTACCATCACACTCTACAGATAGTCGCTTATCCTAAACTCCAAGGTTACACAACTCTCATTATGCATTCAAGCATCGATTGTCAAATCAGCGAAAGTCTTGTGGATTACAGAAATATCAATGATCAATCCCCAAATACCAACATCTAATCTCCTTAAGGTTACCACTTAACTTGCGAACACACAGGATCCATCGGAAGTGCACTAAAGCACCACAACGGTTATTGGCCTCAAAATAGAGTGTCGACACCTATCCTCAAAATGACTATACTGTAACGTGGGTGTACCGTCAAATATTTCATTCCAAATTTGCATTGTCGAATTAAAGTTGACACCTAGCATGACACTAAAATTCCAATATTACATCTCTAACAAACGAACCACAATATATCCTTTATTTCTGAAGACTCACCCGGATGACACACCTCCAACACATACATGATATTGAATAATCAACCCATCGATTCATATCCAACCATAAACGAGCAACCACATAATGTTTTAACACGAAGATTTACCAAAACAAAAAGATCACCACTTAAATAACTGGGAGAATACATAAATCTAATACCTCAATTATTCATGCGTGCACCGATTCATAAAACTGAAATCCAAAATTCAAAACTGACCACAAGTTAGGCTATCTGACGCTTCAATTCCCAAGGACTCCTTTAGTCACTAATCACTACTCCTTTCACACGATGGTTTAAATCTATAGCTCTAATGAGTTCAAGGTTTTTCAACTATAGGACTCAACAAGCATGCCAATTTATTATTCTTAAAGATTTGCCAAAACATAAAATCTTTATAATCAATTTTACACATGCTCAAAGTCTTTAGCATAACTAAGAAATCGTTTGAAGTGACCGCAATTGCCACACACGTAAAACTAATCAATTACAACACAACTTCATTAACCAATAGTAATAACAACAATAGATGAAGATGTACAAACTGAAACATGAACACGAACCATCTCAGTCCCAAAATATTTGCAAAAATAAATTAATTCGTGCACTAAACAGCGTACAACAAAATATTTGCAGAAAACTCAAAACGAAATTTACATGATATAAAACTCCCAAAGTTTTTCTCTCTTTTAGCCACAACACGACGTGGAATAAGATTCTACAACGAACCTGCATGTGTCAGTTTATTTTGCAACACTAGTAAAGTGATAGGTGCATGCACTTTGGTCAAAATTTAAAATAATTTATGCTTGTTTCAAGTTTAAAGCGAAATAACAATATGCTCTCATTGTTCTAAAATGTTGGCCAAAACACCATGACGGAAATTCCAAATAGAATATGTATGCATACTATATGCAACTAAAATGTTCAAACAAAACTCAAGGGAAAAACACTACAACTGGACGCCATTAAAATCACCACATCAAATCTACAAAATCGCATGGAATAAAATTCTCAATAAAACTCAAACACCAAAACAATGTAAGGTAACTCTTCGTCCAAAGCATTAACATATGTGGAGGAGATCCAATGTTAAAGTCATAAGTCACAATTACTTGTACAAGACCCTAAACAACATCAAAATACGGACATCACACTATCCGAAAATAGTGTTGGACAACAACGAGAATAAAGAAAGTCTCAACAAAGTTTGCAACCACATGCAATAAAATATGTTTATGCATGTTTAAAATCATGGGTTAAAACCTTGTGTGTGCTAAACGTTATTCCAAGATTTTGTAATATAATCCACATGACGATTTGGAAACATGAGAAATAATTGAGGCAATTTATTTTAGAAATAAGTTTTTGTACATGAAGTTGATCGGCACTCGACATTTCAAAACCACGCTCCTCAATTTCTTAGTCACACTATTGTCATCCGGATGCTCAAACCTCTTAAGACAATAATCGAGGACTTCATCTGTTCACTTTACAATTTTCCCTCGGATAATATTGCTTCCATAAGTGCATGGTTCTAATCCAACCAATAATTTTGACCCGAAACAGTCCACTTAATACAATCATCATGCTTACCGTCACTCCAAGTGACCAATGTTAATAGCATCAACTTCTTCTAACTACTACTCCTTAATAATCTGTCAACTACCCCATCGATCATCACATAAAGGCGATTCAAGTACGCACATGTAACCCATAAGTTCACCATGACACTGGCTAGGTGCAATTATGAACGTACCATACATGATAATCCTTGCTACCCTCGTCTTGATTCCCGATTCTAGTGTCTCTATCAATCCTCAAAGTATCCTATCTCAAAGTGCCTACTTGTTCGTTCTCACTTTCAGTTACTTAGAAAAATGCTAGTTTGAGTCTAGGCATCCTAAATCAATACCTAAACCTCTCAAACTTAAGCTCTGATACTGTAACACTCTAAATTTTAGACGGAAATAAAATTTGAAATTTCGGCAATATAACGTTTGAAAATAAAGAAACCTATCGCCGTAAAATAGGGGATAACTTAAACCTGGATAATAAGGGTAAAACAGAATAAACCCAAGAGTATCATCCCAAAACGGGGAATGTGGTATGGCACTTACAACAAAAAATAATGAAGAATAAACGACAACCTAGTAATCTAAATCTATCAACAAGATTATAGTCGGGTGTCGCTATTCCTCCAAAATGTATATTTTCAAAAGAGTCAAATGTGTCGGTCACTAAATCTCCCAAAAAGACCACTCACGACCCCAAGGTCGTCCCCTCAATCCCGACGAGTCCCACCGCTAAGATTACCTATCAAACATGACAACGAAAGAACAAGCATTAGGCTAAAGCCTAGTGAGAATGAGCCAATTAAATTAGAGGTACTAAACCCATATGAAGTCACGCGGTGGATATAACCATGAGCTAAATTAGTGATTAAACATGGTACAAATAACACCAATCACATAATGAGCTCAACTTCTCTAAGTCTATTGCTCGAAAACATCAAGTCAACCCCTCTAGGTCTATTCTTGAGAGTTCCAAAACGGGAACTCTAGCACAAGGGAATTACACCTTACTTCCCATGAGACGTTGCCCGACCATATAGGTCCATACCTTATTTATCATGGTGACCCGATGCCTATTCCGTGCTAAAGTGGTGAACCTAATGTCCAAAACGGGACATAGGAACACCGTGCCTAAGGATCCATTGCACTATAACCAAAATAAAACATTTAATCCATACATCAATAAACATATTCATAGATGATACAAACAATTTATATGTGTAATACTTCCACATATAGACTTGGCCCCCCATTATCAAGGGAATCTGATCTAACCAAATCCATCAACAATATCATTATAACCACCAATTTGGAATGTCAAGATTTGTCACAAATTTACCCAACACTTGAAACTCACCAAAACACTATATTCCACTTTGGGTTTACCAAGGTCCCAAAGTGAGAGGTGAGGGAACAAAGGAGGGTTATAATACATGATATTTACTTAAGAACAAGAATAGAAACTCACCCTGAAGGATTTATGAGAAAACCCTAAGTTAGGACACTTGAGAAGTAAGGATGAAATGCCACTTGAGCTTCAAGCACAACACTCTTAGTCACCACCAACCTAAATCAAACCCATTAATCACCATGAGAACTTCTTCTAAGAGCATTCAATGAAGGAAGATGAAATCCTATCTTTTGATCTCCAAAAATCGCCTTTCACAAGCTCCCAAATGCACCAAATGAATTAGAAAACGGGTTGGTGAGCATTTAAGGCACTGGAGGTCACGGGCGACTGTGCCATGCGACTATGACATGGTCATAGTCGCTGGTCAAGGTCACTACCTCACCTAGTATTCTGTTTGATCTTCGCGACTATGATATGCGACTATGACATGGTAATAGTCGCTGGTCATTGTCGCACCAGCACCACCACCTTCTGTTTGGTCTTGGCGACTTTGCCAAGCGAGAGTGACCTTGTCACAATCGCTGGTCATTGTCGTCGGCACCATTCCGGGCACCCTTTGGGTCTTAATCCCACTTGTTTCCCATGCACGGAACGCGACACATCCCAAGAGTGGTCCTAAGTATCAGACATGGCTAAGACTAGGCCATCTACAAGAATTCGAGCGATAGAAGGTATAATTTATAGAGAGGAGATCTTACCGAAAAGCGGGTGTTACAATCCTCCCCAACTTGGAGAAGATTTCGTCCTCAAAATCTTGACTAGGTGAAGAGGTGTGGATACCTCCGCTTCATGCTCTCCTCGGCCTCCCAAGTCACATTGGCACCAAGATGGTGTTTCCATTGAACCTTTACCATCGTGACTTCCTTGTGACGAAGAATTTTCGTCTTCTTCTCAAAAATCGACTCGGGTTCCTCGATACAACGGTTTCCTTCATCAATTCTAATCTCGGAAAATGGAATAACACTCTCCTCCTCCGCTAGACATTTACGAAGGTAGCACACATGAAATGTGTTATGGATTCCACTCATTTTCGGAGGAAGTTCCAATTGGTAGACTTGAAGCCCTACACGCTTAATCACTAAGAATGGTCCAAGGAAACGGGGACTTAACTTCCCACGTTTTCCGAACCAAATAATCCCCTTCCAAGGGAAAACCTTCAACATAATGTGGTCTCCCACTTGGAACTTTATCGGCCGCCTCTTCTTATCGGCATAACTTTTCTGCCGCTCCAGAGTCGCCTTCAAGCGCTCGCGAATAACTTTCACTTTGTCCGCCGTCTCTTGCACAATTCCGGGCCCTACAAACTGCTTCTCTCCCACTTCAATCGAACATACGAGAGTTCGGCATTTGCGGCCATACAATGCTTCAAACGGCGCCTTCCCAAAATGTGATGTGAACCGACTATCGCGATCCGAGACAATCGATAGCGGCACACCATGACGAGATATCACTTCATCGATATACAATTTTGCTAGCTTGTCCATAGGTAAAGTTTCCCGCATGGCCAAGAAATGAGCGCTCTTGGTCAAGCGTTCCACTATCACCCAAATGGTGTCGTGGCCTCTCAAGGTCTTTGGCAATTTTGTCATGAAATCCATCGTGATGTGCTCCCACTTCCATTACAGAATCTCCAAGGATTGTAGACTTCCATAGGGTCGTTAGTGCTCGACCTTTACTTGAAAACAGTTTACACATCATTCCACGTAGCACGCCACATCAAGCTTCATGACCGGCCACCAATAATGCAATTTTAAGTCTCGATACATTTTCGTGCTTCCCGGATGGATAGAATACTTTGATTTGTGGGCATCCTCGAGAAGAAGTTCTCGATTGCCCCCGATCTTTGGCACCCAAATTCTCCCGTTGAAGAGCTTCACTCCCCGACTATCTTCCGTCAAAAGTAGATGTTGCTTTGACATGAATTCTTCTTTGAGGTTCTCTACTAGCAACGCTTCGGTTTGTGACACTTTAATTCGATCGATGAGTGTTGAAGCCAATTCAATTCGTGCAAAAGTGGCTTGAGAAATTCCCCTGTAGTCTTTCCGACTCAAGGCGTCCGCGACGACGTTTGCCTTACCCGGATGGTAGAGAAACTCGCAATCATAATCCTTTAGCAGTTCCAACCATCTCCGTTGCCTCATATTCAGCTCCTTTTGATCAAATATATGCTTCAAACTCTTGTGGTATGTGTAGAGAGTGCACTTTGTGCCGTAGAATAGTGTCACCACAATTTCAAAGCAAACACTACCGCCGCCAACTCCAAATCATGCGTAGGATAGTTAACCTCATGAACTTTGAGTTGTCTTGATGCGTAAGCGATCACCTTGCTCCTTTGCATAAGAACACAACCCAAACCCATCTTCGACGCATCGCTATACACCACAAAGTCTTCCGTCCCATCAGGTAGAGATAAGATTGGAGCTTCACAAAGTTTCTTTTGTAGTGTTCGGAACGCCTTCTCTTGACTCTCGGTCCATACAAACTCCACATTCTTTCGGGTCAAGGCCGTCAATGAAGAAGCTCTCTTGAAAAAGTCTTAGATGAGTCTTCGGTAGTATCCCGCCAATCCTCGAAAGCTTTCGATTTCTGACGGGCTCTTTGGAGGTTCTCAATTCATCATCGCCTCAATCTTTACGGGGTCCACTTTTACTCCTTCCCTTGTAACCACATAGCCCAAAAACTGCACTTCTCAGAGCCAAAGGCGCACTTCGAAAACTTCGCGTAGAGCTTCTCCCGTCTTAGTACTTCTAGAACCTCTCGGAGGTGTTGTTCGTGATCGGCTTCGTATTTTGAGTAAACAAGGATGTCGTCGATGAACACTATTACTGACTTGTCGAGGAATGTTCGGCACACTCGATTCATCAAGTCCATGAATATCGCCGACGCGTTGGTTAGGCCGAACGACATTACTAGGAACTCGTAATGACCGTATCGTGTCCTAAACGCCGTCTTTGGAATTTCGTCCTTTGCAACCTTCACTTGATGATATCCCGACCGGAGGTCGATCTTTGAGAAGCAACCCGCACCTTGTAGTTGGTCGAACAAATCGTCGATTCTTGGAAGTGGATATTTGTTTTTCACCGTCACCTTGTTTAGCTCTCTGTAGTCGATGCACATCTGCATTGTGCCATCTTTCTTCTTAACAAACAAGACCGAAGCTCCCCAAGGCGACGAGCTCGGTCGTATGAAACCCTTCTCCCGAAGGTCTTGTAGTTGAGTCATCATTTTTTGCATCTCGGTCGGAGCCAATCGATAAGGGGCTCGAGCAATCGGAGCCACTCCCAGTATGAGATCAATCCGGAATTCCACTAGGCGATCGGGCGGTAAACCGGGCAAGTCCTCCTGGAATACATCGGAAAACTCGCGTAACACCTTAACACCTTCTAGTTTCTTCTTCTCTAGCTTGGTGTCGATTGCATACGCCAAGAAGGATGAGCATCCTTTCGCCAAGCATTTCCACGCCTTGATCATAGAGATAATCGCCACCTCACCTTTCCTTCTTTCGCCATATATTATATTCGTCTCTCCATCCGCAACGGGTAGTCGGATCATTTTCTTAGAACACACGATCTCAACTTGGTTCCCCGATAACCAATCCATTCCCACTACCACATCGAACCCGCCGATTTGCAAAGGCATCAAGTTTATGGGGAATTTCTTCCCCTCAAACTCAAGGGTGCAACCTCTCAAAATATCCTGGATTATTACTTAACTACCATTCGCTATTTCTACCACTATAGCATCCTCTAGACTACTCATAGACATGGCAAGCTTTTGACAAAATACATTGGATATGAACGAGTAGCTAGCACCCGAGTCAAATAACACACGTATAGGCACGATGTTTAGAAGAAACGTACTCGACAATACATCGGTCGATGCCTTAGCCTCCTCCGTCGTCATTTGAAAGGCTCTTCCGGCCACCCGCGGAGGCTCTACTTTCTTCCCACCATTTCCCCCGGTCTTGATCTTTGGTCACTCCACCCTCACATGCCCCGGTTCCTTTCACTCGAAGCATATTTTCCTTTTGACGGGACAATCTCTGAACGTATGCCCCGACTTTCCACATTTATAGCACGCTCCGAGAACAAAGTTGCATGGTCCGAAATGCTTACTTCGGCATTTGGAGCACCACTTGGCATCACACCTAGGATCGGCTCCACGGTGGTTGTTGTTGGCGTATCTGGGTTTCTTTGAGAGTATTGAACTCCCCTCCCATCTTCTCTTCTCGACTTGCCGGCTACCTTCCTCCTTGCCGAGGTTGTAGGCGTCTTCCATAAGTCGTGCCTCTTCAATCGCCTCCCTGAGGGTGGAGGATTTTGACACACGTACCATCGACATCATGTCCGATGGAAGGCCCTTGATGTAAGCTTTAATCTTTTCTTTCTCGGTCGGGACCAGATGTCCCACCAAACCCAATTTAACCATGAATAGCTAGTTGTACTCTTTTACAGACAGATTGCCCTTCTTCAAATTTTGGAATTCTTCTTTAATCCGGTCCATTGACCTCTCGGTACAATATTCCTCTAGCAATTTCTCTTTGAACGTTGCCCAAGTCAGTTTATCCAGAACAGTCGCCTCAACAGAAGCGGAGTACATGTCCCACCAAGTGAGAGTCGTACCCCTCAGCATACGAGAACCAAAGATTACCTTCTGACCTTCCCCACACTCACTTGAGCGGAAAGCCTATTCCATTTCTCTAATCCAACTCATACAATCTACAGGATTATCCGAGCCCTTAAATTCCGGCGGTCGGCAGCCAAGAAAAGACTTGAAGGTACAAGTCTTTGTGTCTGCTCTCGTCTCTAAGGTCGCGGGACCGTCGATGTGAATTCCATTTCTGGTACCCCCGGATCCCGCCACCTCAATATTTTTGGCAATCGTTTCTGGCCTACGGTTGAGAGTGTCTCTGTCCTCAAGAAGTTTTAGAAACATCTCTTGTTGTTATGCCATGGCCCTGTTCATAGCCAACATCATGCGGTCCATCATTCTTGTCTCTGCCGTCACTTCTTCCATGATAGGTTATTCCGTTTCCAAATTGCGACCGAGAATGTGCTCGGGTCCCTTGCCCATCACATTAACCATACGAGAGGGTTCATCCGCCCCGGTCACCCGTGGATGATCGGCCGTGGATGTTGTGGCTTATTGGCCTTCCGGCCGATTCCTTGTGTTAAGCATTAGTCTGCCACACACATACATGAAATAGGGTAAGAGATAGGCTACAGGAATAACACAAGGAAACGTACTACTACACTTATTAATTATTATAACAACAGTAGATCAAGTATGCTCACGTAAAACATCTTCATAATAACGTTAGCTAAGTGAAATTATGAACACATGATACGTAAGAGTTCTCGTTACCATTACTACAACTTTCAATTTGTGTAAGTTCCATCGACTCTAAGGCCATCCTATCCTAAGAGTTCTACCCCATCTCACAAGTCATAGCTTAATAGTCTCAGTTTAAGTCTAAACATCTTACATTCATACCTAGTTCACTTAAACTAATGCTCTGATACCAACTTGTAACACTCCAAATTTTAGACAGAAATAAAATTCGAAATTTCGGCAATATAACGTTTGAAAATAAAGAAACATTTCTCCCTAAAATAGGGGATAACTTAAACCTGGATAATAAGGGTAAAACAGAATAAACCCAAGAGTATCATCCCAAAACGGGGAATGTGGTATGTGTTAGTGAATGCCCAAAAGCTAATCATACGATGATTGTAATTTTGAGTTTTGTTTCATGAAATTAATAAATAAATAAAAGGCATTGCCCAATTTATTATGTATATGTTATATTATGTGTTTTAATTATTCATAATAAATAACCTTAGAATAATGTTTTCTAAATGTCCCTAGTTAAATATTATTTTGGGTTTTAAGGTTGAAGTAATATGATAATGACTAGCATATGTAGGGATTCATATAGAGATATTGAATCTGCATATGGGTACAAAATGGAGATTTTGTGTATCGGACGTGACTCGCTATGAGAACACTTCATTGGATGTCATGTGAGTGTCATAAGTGTTTCTCATGTGGTCAATGTACATGTAATTCTTTGACTTGAGAAATATGGAGTTTGCTATGTGTGAGTAATATATTTTGACATTTGTTCTAATCATTCTGTAACTGGGTGACAGAATTATTGTTGGGTATGTTATAAATCACATGGTAGAACTAGCATATATCGAGATAGGATTTGTCCATCATTTATGACGGGAGTGATGTCTCTGGGCCCCTTGATAAATATATATACTAAGAAAATGCATGCATGCTCGGATAATTGATATGAGATATCATGATCTGTTTTATTAGTATATTAGGGAATCAAGAAACTAGAGATTGGACATAACGAGAATGACACATTCAATGTCTCGTGTTCAATCTAGACATCAAGGACAAAGGAATTAAATATGTAAACTAAAATTGACTACAAACCGATAATTTGTTGTATCACCAATTCTCGTCATTTGGGTGACGATGATGTATTGCTAGATACCGCTCATTGTTTATAAATATAAATACGAGATTTATAATTATTACCAACATGTCGAGAACCCATTGGGTCACACGCTTTGGACATATTCGAATAAGGAGTTTAAATAATTAAACGTTTAATTATTATATCTGATTTGTATTGATTTAATCTGATTAAATAAAACCAGATATTATATGTGTTGACATAAATAAAGTTGACTAGGGATGGCCTTTGTAAGGGAGTGATGGTGTATGGAAAGTCTTACACTCAAGCATGGATACTTCTACACTCAAGTAAGGTGTAGGGATGGTGGTGCTTTCATGTCATGCCTTTCATATCCATATAAATGTATGACATTTTATACAAGAGTTGTTCTTGCAAATCTCTCTAAAAAAATCACCTACAACTATATGCTCCCTTTCCTTTCTAAGTTTTGAAACCGTGACTAGCATCACGAGAAGGCAAAGGATTCGGATTGTTCGCGTGGATACCGTGGAGGCATCAAGCTTGCTTTGTTGTTGTGATTCAAAGTCTCATTAACTGTTAGGCATGTAATGGGGCGGGGACCTCAATCCCCGTCCCTATCCCCGATCCCAATTTCCATCCCCATCCCCGTCCCCAACGGGGAACGGGGATCCCCAACGGGTAACCGGGGATTTTCCCCATTTATGTGATATATTTAAAATGAAATGTGTTTAGCACTATATATACTCGATCGATAATGGTCAATATTTAAATCTCACATATTTCCAAATTTTGTTTTTATGGACTATCAAATATTCATGTGAACGAAATCACATCATACGTAATATTTTGATCAAACGCTTCCGACTCTCCATGGTTTTTATCTAAAAAAACAAAAAAAGTAAGACAAGTAAAAGAAACGTAACAAAAAGCTCAAAATATCATGTCTAAATCTGAAAAATACATCTAAATCTTTATAAATAATATATTTAAAAATAGATATACAATAAATTTAGTAATAAATATACATGATATTTAGTAATAATTATATAATATATTTAATATGCGGGGGCGGGGCGGGGCGGGGCGGGGACCACATTACCCTTCCCCGTCCCGATCCCCGGTTTTTAACTTTCGGGGATCCCCGTCCCGATCCCCGGTTTTGCGGGGAATCCCCATCCCCGTTGGGGCGGGTGCACCGGGTTCCCCAATGGGGCGGGTGCACCGGGTTCCCCAATGGGGCGGGTCTCATTTCCATGCCTATTAACTGTGAGGTATAATTTCGAAACACCCGATTTATTCCGGTTCGTATGGGTCCTTGGAGGGTTACGGTTTTATTTTCCGCTGTGCTTGAGATCCCGTAACCCAACAGTGGTATCAGAGCTACTTACGAACCTCTAGATCGGTTTTTGGTGACATGAATGCATTTTTAAAAACTGTTTTGCTGCTGTATGTTTTTGTTTCGTAAATGTTTTGGTTTTTTCGTCGCAGAAATATTCTGAATCTTAGAAAACTTAAAACATGAAAAACGTGGAGTTTTCTGTTAGGGTTCCACAGGCTTTTGAATCGCATCATTTCGACTTTGTATGAATTTTTTACGATAGTGTCGCAATGCTGTCCGAAAATCGAACCCACTACGGGTTTGACTTGATTTTCGATCCATAAGGGTTCTAGATCTTTGAAATCCTAAAACATAAAAGATGTGTATCTTTTTTTTAGTTTTCCAAAGAACTTTGAATCACCCTTTTTCGATATCGTATGAATTTTGTATTAATTTTATACGGTGGTGATGCAAATCGGCTTTATGTTTCAATATGATTGAATATGTATAATGTGATTTGCTTGGTGAATGGTTATAGCCCTTAGTCATGGATGTATTATATTTGGTAAATACGACTTGCATGTCGTGCCTTTCTCTATATACTCTCTTTGTACACTCTCCTCTCATCCAATCTCCTCGAATGTAACTCGAGGTTTCTTTGTTTGAAATGTGTAATATTTTGTATAAAAGAAAGCAAGAGATGGATGCGTTATGAAGTGATGAAGATGAGAAGACTTAGAACCATAAGAGTTTATTTTATGTAATGATATTCATACTTAGCTCTATGAATATCGCATAGGGGGGCTATAACTGTCAAGATCGAAAATTCTAAACAAGAATTTTAATACAAACTCAGAAACAATGTTAAAGAAGTCGCGGAATAACACTTTAACAGTTAATCAAAAATACAGAATAAGAACTCAAATCATAAGTTTATATTGCATAAAACTTAATGATTACAAACACAACCTCAATCTGTTGAACAAGACTCAACAGACGTTCGATACTTCTCTATAGAAAGGATCACTACTAATCTTGAGGTTAATTCTCTCTAAAACGTATGAATCATCTAATTCTATCAAAGACTTCTATACAATATATACAGAGTTGATTACAAGATAATTATCAAAATAAGATTGATCTTCATCATCAATACCATAATTATCTTCAGCATTATCTCCAACTCCTATTCTTTCTTTCCAAGTTATTATCTTCAATATGAGCAGCATTAATCTTCATCCTTATCCAGCAACATTAATCATTCTCAGCAGTATTTAGCAGCATTAACTTCATCTGGCAGTATTAACTTCAAGCAGTACTAACTACTAGCAGTACTAACTCTCCAAGCAGTACTAACTATTCAAGTAGCAGCACTAACACTTCAAGAAGTATTAATTCTACTAGCAGTAGTAATCTTTCTTCACCTAGCAGTACTAACCAGACTTGGTTATTTCTGACCCAACAATCTCCCCCTAACTTAACTTTTCAAATTGAGAATTTAAGTTCTTCAGCATAATTATGGTCTTCATGATGCTTTCAAAACTGCTTCTCAGTTTCCCAAATTAGGATCCAGACCCAGACTTTGATTAATGGTTCTTCTGATTACAATCTTTGCCATTTCAGAACCTGTAGAACATACCAGCTTTGCTCTCAACATTCCTTGTAGCTTAGCTCTGCTATGATCATACACTTTGTCTACCAAGTAGTACTCATGGTAGCTCTTGTCTATGGTTAGGACATATACTTCACATTTTTCAATTAACATCCAATGGTCAATGCTTCTGAAAACCCTTTCATGATTCATATCTCTGATAATATGCTTAATCCTGTCAGGATCAAACATCATACATAGGTACTCCATGGCTATCTTGATTAGACTCATTCCAACTTCTTCCAACACTTTACCATACAAGCTCATCCCAACTTTGTGCATTTCTTCCAAATCAGACCTGGAGCAGCTTCTGATAATTTTACCCCATGTAGCATACACTTCATATTGATCTCCCAATCTCTTGATCCTGAAATATTCTTTGCCTTGGTCTTTCAGAATATCCCAAAAGATAATTTCTGGTACTTTCATAGAGATAGGATCAGCTTGTACTGGGTCTTCATTTGTCAAAGTCATGTACAAATGGAATTTCTCATTGGATTGTTGATTGGACTGCTCTGGATTCTGCTCTGGCTCTGCTGAAGGTTCAACAGTAGGTTCTGCTTCTGCTTCTGCTCTTTCATTTTCTTTCTCCTTTTCTTCAATTCTTCCCCTTTTTGCCTTTGGCTTGGTGGCAATTGATTTCTTTCTTTTAATGTCACCAATCTTTTGGGCTAATGTCTCTTCTTGCTTTACTTCTTTCTTGTCTTTGCTAGGAGTGCCTTCCTCACTGTCAGGGAAGGGATGTTGTATGTTGAGGTCATGCCTCTCTTTCATCTTCCTTTCAATCTCTACCCTTTGAATGAAGTCCCCTTTCAGTTTGGCCATCTCCTTCTGGTAAAGTTCTTCAAGCTTTCCAAAAGACATACTTGTAAACATTCCCTGAGGAACTCCAATAGCTCCTTTCAGGAAGTTTATCATCTTCCTTCTTTCTTGGTTTGCTAAGTATGTCTTGGAAGGTTGTCTTTGTCTAGTCTTCAGTGGTAGCCTTTGCCTTGAAGCCTTCTTTGTGCCTTTCTTAGCAGCAGCTGCAGACTTCAGACTCTTTTGATATTCTTCATTAAGTTTAGCAACCATCTCCAAAGCAATCTCTCTGTCTTTTGCAGATTGAGTCTCTTCCTCCTTTTCCAGTTCTGCTTGCATCTTCCTTGCCAATTCTTCATCTAGAGCTATTTGACTTTGTTTCTTTGATGCTTTTGCAGATTCAACCACCTTCTCTTTGCCTTTCTTCTTTGCATCCTCCACACTGATCTCTTTTCTTTTCTTTTCTAATCCAACTTCTTTGATTACCACTCCCTTAGCCTTTGGAGTAGCTTTGGGAGTGTCAAGCTTTGCCTTCACCAATGTTTCAGCAATTTCTATCTCTTCCCTGGATAATTATGTTTCTGCTGCTGGTGAAGTTTCTACTTCTGTTGTAGTTACTACTGCTGGCTCTGTTACTGCTTCTTTTACAATTTTAGCACCAATCTCCCTTTATTTTTCAACACTAGTCTCCCCCTCAAACTGAACTTTCATCCTGACAGGGCTTTGTTAATCAACTTCAGCTTGACTCTCCCCCTTTTTGGAAGCATCATGAGGAATGCTCCTTTTCTTCAATACAAATTGTGTTCTTTTCTTTTTCTGTACCAACCTATGAACCATCCTCTTTAATTGGGTTATTTGCACTTGTTGTGACAGAATTACCAGTTTCATCTCCTCTATTTATGCACCTTGTTTGAGTACATCCATATCGACATTTGCAATAGTTTCCATCAATTCATCATAGTTATATCTATCCTCACCTCCTTTTGGTGTGTTGACCACCCTGGAAGGATCCTTGGAAGTTTTAGTAGGAGTCTTCTGCCTAGCAGAAGCACCCTCTACCCCCTTGGTTTCTTGGCACCTGGGACCTTTGAATGATTGCTCACCCAAAGTTGTCGTGGGGAAGGTCTTAGGGATGTTCACACTGTCCTGTCCTACACCTTGTGCAGAAACAGTAGTGTGAGCCTCACTGCCCACATGCTCAACCTGCTCCTTAGTGAGCACCTTCTTGGGGTTGGGAGACACCCCTGTGGTTTCCCTATCGATATTCTCTAATGGAGAATGCTCCATTAGAGGGCTTGAAGGCTTTGGGGGTGAAGGTACAATAAGGGAAGGAACCTTCTGTACCTTTTTCCTTATATAAGTTTTGGTGATGGGGGATGTGGGCTTTACAATAGGAATCTGAGGAGGATTACTAGAAATGAGTGGTGTGGGTAGGTCATTAGTTGGGTGGTCAGATGTGGGCTGTGACCCTGATGCCTCACCATGGGAAGGAGACACACCCATCATTGTAGAGAACAATGGAGTGTCTATACCTGAGAAGTCCTTACTGGGCCTCTTCATATTTGAGAACACCTTCCCCTTTGGGGGTTTTGGTACATATACCTCATTGAAATGAGGTAAATCCGTCAATTCTTGATTTAGTACTTCTTGTACAAACCTTGGATACATATAAAAGCTTTTGGATTTGGTATCCAGGTTTGACATTAAATCATTAAAAATCATTTGAGCAAAATTAAACTTTCTAGAGATAGCTAAGCAGACTAGAGCATAAACTAAGGTATGCTAAACTCACTCCATCCAGTTGTTTTTCGTGAAATGCAGTGTTGTAGGGTATGAACAAAGAATCGCCACTGTGGTGAAAATCTGTTCTTGAAAAACTTAAATACATCAGTGGGACCTTCATACCCCATACGAATAAGAGCTTGAAAGAGATATTCCTTAGGAAGAGAGGTAATACCTGAGGCATCATCTAAGCGTAGATGTGCACGTATGTTGTCCTCTGATATGGTAATGGGTTTATCACAAACCCTTGATTGGATGACCTGCCCTCCTTCCACAGGCTGAATTGAAGCATTTGCCCAGAACTGTCTTTGATGTTCCACATAGATTGTGGGATTAACAGTTAATGCGTGTGCGATGTGTGAAGATTGTAGGAAATCCACAATCTGTTGAAAGCCTTCATCCTGTTTGGGTTTTTGAAGCATAGCAATCTCATTGTGTTCATCAAAGAATTCTAGTCCTGGAATCTTTTGATTGATTCTAGGGTTCGAATCGCAACTAGTGGGTTACACTGGTGAGCAAGAAATCGAGAGAGAGAGAGAAAGAGAAGCAATGGAAGTTCAAAGAGCCGTTTGTATATTGGCGGTCACAAAGGGGTATTTATAGGTGGAGGGTTTCAGTTAGAAGCAGTACTAAGTACCCTAGATGTTGGGAATTCAAAATTATACAAGTATGGTTAATGTTGCTAGCACTAAATGGTTACTACTTCTGAAGTTACTACTGCTGAGAAAGATTAATGATGCTAGTCAAGATTAATACTGCTTAATGAAGTTACTACTGCTAAGCAATTTTAGTACTGCTAGTAGTTAGTACTGCTGAACTTAATACTGCTCAAAGTATTAATGTTGTTGAATACTTAATATTGCTTATGAGATGAAGACTTCATATGGCAAGGATGACAGCTGTATTGGATGGAGATATTCATGGAAAGCTTGGAGATAACTTTGGAAGATTATACTGAAGATCTTTTATTCTTTGTAATTATCTTTTATCTTCAGTATATGTATAGAATAGTTTGTATCTTTAGGATAGAGAATTATTCCGAGTTTTTAGTTTTCTTAGAGAGAATCAACCTCAAGGTTTATAATCCTAGTTCTAGAGAAGTAGAATTCGTATTGGTGAGCATGTTCATCAATATTGAGGTTGTGTGTGAAATCTTGTAGCTTTATAACCATTCAATAAAGTTTACAAGTTGTTATTATGATTCACTGTTTCATTGATCTTTGAATATTAAAGTGTTATTCCGCAAACTCCTTTAATATTGTTTCTGAGTGTTTATTCTTGTTAAGAATTCAGATCCTGACAAGTGGTATCAGAGCTAGTATTCTCAGAAATCTTATTCATCATGGAAAACACAGTTGAATCAAACAGTACTCTTGTCTCAAAGGTTCTAATTCTCAGATCCAATGAATTTGACATGTGGAAGATTAGAATCAAGCAATACATTCTCCTCACAGATTACTCCATGTGGGACATCATTGAGAATGGCCCATCTGATGCAGGAAAGATTGGTGCAGATGGAAAAAGGACCCCACCAAAGACAGATGCAGAAAGGAAGACAAGACAGACAGAGATGAAAGCCTTAAGCACACTGCTCTTGGCTATTCCCAATGAATATCAACACCAATTCAGCAATTGCACTGATGCACAGATGCTCTGGAATGCTCTAGAAAAGAGATTCTCTGGTACCAAAAGTACCAAGAGAAATCAGAAGGCAATATTGAAGCAACAGTATGAAAACTTTATGTCAACTAAGAATGAGTCCATGACTCAAACTTTTGACAGGTTTAACAAGCTGATTGGTGAACTAGCTACTATGGTAGTACAAATTGATCAAGATGATGTAAACAGAAAGTTCTTAAGGTCCCTTGGAGATGAATGGACCATGTACACTGTTTCATTCAGACAGAATGAACAATTGGAAGAGAAAGAACTTGATGATCTGTACAATGACCTTAGAGTATTTGAAGCTGAGGTGGAGGCAAAGAAGAAACCTTCTGGATATATTCATAATGCTGCACTCCTATCAGCATCAATTGATTCTACTGCTAACCCTGAATCAGTTAATGCTGCTAATGGAGCAAATCAAGAAAAAGGCACTGAATCTGTGTTTGAAGCCTTTCTTTCCAGCCATGGAAATTCCTCTTTAATCAATGATGACTTGGAACAACTTCATCCTGATGATCTTGAAGAGATGGATATTAAATGGCAGATGGTTATGCTTTCCATGAGAGTGAAGAAGTTCATAAAGAGGACTGGGAGGAACAACTTATCCCAAAGAAGAGAAGATGGAGCAGGCTTTGATAAATCAAAGGTGGAATGCTATAAATGTCATCTGAAGGGACACTTTGCCAGGGAATGCAGAAGTGGAGTGTCTCACAACAACAACCACCAACAAGCACAGTCTGGAAACCTCAACCATAACAGAAACTCTGCTCAAGCCCTTGTTTCTCAACAAGGAATGGGGTTTGACTGGAGTGATCAAGCAGAAGAGGCTATCCAAAATCAAGCTCTTATGGCAGAAGTATCTGATCTCCCAACTGAGGTAAGTTCTAATCTCTGTTCTAAAACTTGCATAGACACTGTTAAAAGGTACAGAGATCACAACCATAACATGAGTGATGACCTTAAGAGGTTAGCAAAAGATATAAAAGACTATGTGAGAATTGTTGAGAGGTTTGAGAAACAGATTAAAGGTTTTCAAGCCAATGAACTCCAACACTCATATGATACCAATTACTGGAAGTGGGAGAAAAAGGATCTAGAACTCCAACTGACCAAATCTAAAGAGGAGAGTGAAAAGTTGAGAGAGGAGCTAACCAAGGTTAAGATTGATGTGGAAAAGTTTTTCAATGCTTCTAAAGCAATGGACTCTTTACTACAAACTCAAATTCATGACAAATTGAGAAGAGGAATTGGATATAATACCACACCACCACCATATAACAACAATTACATCCCTCCTACTTCAGACTTGCTAGACACCAAGGATAGGAAGGACTTGCCTGAGGGAGCCACTGAGATAGATCCCTTAGATGAGGTAGTTGTTGAGGACAAGACTGAGAAAGAGGTTGGTAAGAGTAAGGAGAACAATGTGGGTGGTGAGATTCCCCTAGAGAATCACATCATTACCAATGAAAGGTGTGGAAAGATTTGGGTCAAATCAAAGGACATAGAGAAGACAGAGGGAAAGTCTAGTAAGGTCCATTACAAACAGACCACAGTTGTGAATCCTGTTCCTTGCAAACAGTGTGCATGTAAGAAATCTGAGCCCCTAAAACATGATAAAAAGAGGGGAAATCAAAGAAACTGGAATAATCAGTGGGCACAAAAACAAGGGGTTGATTTGAGTAAAATCAATAGACCAAAACCTTGTTTTATCTATGGAAAATTGAATCATCTTGCCAAATACTGTTATTTCAATCCTATAAACCAAAGGATGAATTTTCAAAGATCTATGCAAAAACCCTTGGGTTATAGGAAGAAGGAAAGGAACCATGTGGCTAAGAAATCTGTTAAATCTAAAAGCCACATGAAGAAAAAGACTGTGAAAGAAAATGTCAAGATGTGGATTCCTAAAAGCACTAAAACTGTTAGTACTGCTACCTCAAATAGTACTGCTGACAATGTTAGTGCTGCTAGAAGCAATACTACTGCTACCAATGTTAGTGCTGCTAACATGGTTAGTACTTCTTCAAATATTAGTACTGCTAAACCTGTTAGTGCTGCTAACTCTGTTAGTACTTCTAAGGTTAGTACTGATTCTAGTGTTTGTGCTGCTAAGCCAATTATCTTGACAAAGTACTTAAATAAAGAGTGCTCTGAGTTTAAAAACCTCATAAAAAAGGAATGTAAATACTTTGATGAGAAAGGGAGACCCAAGACCACTTTGGCTTGGGTTCCCAATCAATACTAATTGTTTAATCTTATGTGCAGGGCAACCAGCAGCTCAAGGGGAAGAGCATCTGGCATGTTGATAGTGGTTGCTCTAGGCACATGACAGGTAACATGTCATGCCTCAAGAATTTCAAGAAAATTGATGGTGGGCATGTTGCCTTTGGTAATACTCCAGATGGAGGTAAGATCAGTGGTAAGGGGGATGTAACCAAAGGTAAAATGACCTTTGAAGATGTATTCTATGTTGAGCAGTTAAGGTACAACCTGTTAAGTGTATCACAGGTTTGTGACAAACAGCATAGTATATTATTTACTGATTCTAAATGCATTATCCTTGCTCCTGGATTCAAGGTAGTTGATGAAAAGATGATACTACTAAGAACTCCAAGAAAGGATAATGTATATTGCTTAGATATGGAAAGTGTTTCAACTGATTCATCCCTAAACTGTCTTGTTTCAAAAGCTTCTTTGGATGAATCATCACTTTGGCACAGAAGGATGTGGCACATGAACTTTAAAACAATGAATAAACTTGGTAAAAACAACCTTGTAAGAGGTTTACCTTACAAAGTCTTTTCATGTGATGATCATTGTGTTGCCTGTCTCAAAGGCAAACAACACAAAACTTCTTATAAGTCCAAAGAGTTGAACACAATATCTAGTTCTCTTCAGTTGTTTCATATGGATCTGTTTGGTCCTACAAATGTTATGAGTATAGGTAAGAAATCATATTGCTCTCAGTTAATACTGCTAGTTAGTTAATACTGCTAGTGGTTAATACTGCTCTCAGTTAATACTGCTAGTTAGTTAATACTGCTAGTGGTTAATACTGCTCTCAGTTAATACTGCTAGTTAGTTAATACTGCTAGTTAGTTAATACTGCTTATGTCCCGAATCGTATAAATACCCTTTTTGCCCGCCTAAAAGTTCATAACGACTCTTTGATTTCTATTCATCTACTCTCTAACCCTTTTCTCCCAAGCACCAAGTGTTTCAGTCCAGAATACTCAAGCTCGATGGAAGCTATGGCGTTCATTGATGAACATAATGAGATTGCAATGCTACAGAAGCCTAAACAAGCTGCTGGATTCCATCAAATTGTGGATTTTATCAAGTCCAGCCACATTGCCCATGCTCTTACAGTGTCGCCAACAATCTACATAGAGCATCAAAGACAATTTTGGGCAAATGCCACTATAGTCACAGAAAATGGTGTGCAGATAATCAAGACAAGGGTGTGTGACAAACCCTTGTCAGTTTCTGAAGAGGTGATTCGCATCTGTCTACGTCTAGACGATGCTGCAGGTATTACTTCTATTCCTAATGAGGACTTGTTCTCAAATCTTTCAAGAATGGGGTATGAAGGCCAATTGGGTGGTTTCAAATTCTCAAAAGCTAAATTTTATACCCAATGGCGTTTTCTTGTTCATACCCTTATGCATTGCATTTCTAAAAAGACTATTGGATAAAGTGAGTTCAGCAGTACCATTGCTTATGCTTTGGTCTGCTTGGCCACTGCCAGAAAGTACAAATTTTCAAGAATGATTTTCAATGACCTTGTGTCAAACTTGGGAAACAAAAAGAGTTTTTATATGTACCCAAGATTTGTCCAGGTAGTTATAACCAATGAATTGACGGATATGCCTCACTTTGATGAGGTATATGTACAAAAAATCCCCAAAGGTAAGGTCTTTTCAAATATGAAGAGATCTCCATTGGACTCGGAAGGAGTTGACACCCCATTGTTCTCTACAATGATGGTGGTGTCCCACAATGAAGAAGATATGGCTTCAGGGTCAAGGCCCTCATTAGACCATCCAACTGAAAGCCAATCCCAACCTTCAATCACCATATCAATCCCACAGTCCCTTATTCAAAAACCCACTTCTCCAATCACCAATACCTACATAAGGAAAATGGTAAAGAAGGCTCCTTCCCTTCTTGTAACTTCACCCACAGAGCCTTTAATCCCTCTAATGGAGAATTCTCCATTAGAGAATATCTATAGTGAAACCACAGGGGTGTCTCCCAACCCCAAGGAGGTGCTCACTGAGGAGATGAATGAGCATATGGGTGCAAAGGCTGCCACTACTCCTGCTAGCACAGAGGAGGTCAGTGGTAACATCAATAAGACCTTCCCCATGGCAACTTTGGGTGAGTAATCATCCAAAGGTCCCAGGTGCCAAGAAACCATGGGGGTAACAGGTGCTTCTGCTAGGCAGAAGACCTCTACTACAAAAAGATCCCATGATCCTTCAAAAGGGGGTCACACTCCTAGAGAAAGTGAGGACAGATATGACTATCTTGAATTGATGGAAACAATGGGCAACATCAATATGGATGTAATCAAGCAGGGAAAAGACATAGAAGAGCTGAAACTGATAATTCTGTCTCAACAAGTACAGATTACCAACCTGAATAAAATGGTGAAGAGATTGGTCCAGAAAAAGAAGAAGAAACAGTTTGTGCTCAGAAGAAGGAAACCAGTGACTGATGCTCCCAAAAAGGGGGAGTCAGAAGCTGATGCCAACATGGAAGATGCTAAAGTTGAGGGGGAGTTTGATGAGGTTAGTGGAGATAAAGTACAAGTAGCAGAAACAGAAAGCATAGCAGCAGTAAAAGAGAAAGCAGTAGAAACAGAAAGTGTGTTTGAACAAGCAGCAGAAACTGTTAATACTGCTGAATTGAATGAAGCAGCAGAAATGGTGCAAGAAGTATTAACAGACCTTGAGATAGCAGAAACTTTAATCAAGGATAAGCATGATACTCCCAAGGTCACTTCAAAGGCCAAAGGAGTTATCATCAAAGAAAAAGGTGAAGTGATCAAGAAAGCAAGTATTGAGAAGGTAGTAAGCAAAGACAAAGGCAAAGCAAAGTTAGTGGAATCTGATCAACCAATTAAAAAGCAAAAGTTGGTTGAGTCAGATGAAGCTTTGGCCAAAAAGATTCAGGCTGAACTTGAGCAAGAAGAAAAAGCTCAAGTGGACAAAGATAGAGAGATGGCTAAGGCTCTAACTGCAAAGCTAAATGAAGCTTATCAACAAAGTTTGGCAACTGAAATAGCACAGAAGAAAGCTGCAACCCTAAAGAAGTCTGTGTTGGTCAAAATGGATGCAAAGAAGAGACAACCTTCAAAGACCTACCTTGGTACTCAAGAGAGAAAGAAGATGATTACTTTTCTCAAAGGTGTTGTGGGAGTCAGAAAGGAGATGTTCTCAAAGATGACTTTTGAACAGATCAAAGGGTTGTATGATTCAGAGATGACAAAGCTTCAAGGGAATGAAACAACCAGAGTTGAAATGGAAAAGAGGATGAAAGAAAGTAATGATTTTCTGATAGAAAAACCTTTCCCTGATGAGCAAGAAACACCAAAGAAAGAAGCAACTCTAGGTGAAAGTCTGAGGACTTTAAAAAGAACTAAAATGATGGCAAGAAGAAAATCAGCCAAGAAGCCTAGAGTGGATAAAGAAGAAGCTGAGAAGGTTGCTGAAGAAGAAGGGGCACCTAAGTCAGTTGAACAGAAAGAACCATCAAGTACTGATGATGTGAATCTGTACATGGTAGTGATGGACAAAGTTCCTGAACCTATAACAGTTGAACCTGTTGGTGTTAAGCCTCCTGAGGTCATTCTCTGGGATACAATGAAGGTTGATGGAAAAGAGTATATCAGGCTCAAAAGAAAAGATGAGAAGTATGAAGTGTATAATACTTGGGCCAAGATTGTCAGAACATGTTCCAGGTCTGATCTAGAGGAGCTGTTTGAAATAGGAATGAAGTTGTATGCTGATCAATTAAAAGCTCCAGAGATTTCAATCACAAAATTTGTGATAGAGTATCTGTGTATGATGTTCAAACCAGAAGAAGTGGACGAAGTTATCAGAAATGTGTTTCAAACAGTTAACAACTGGACTCTATATGAAACTAGTGGAGTGTATGCACTGACTATGGACATAAATCACATAGAATACTTCCTGGTGGATAGAGTTTACAACCACAGCAGATTGAAGCTGCATGACATGTTGAAGAAAAAGCTTGGTTGTGCACCAGATTTAGAAATGGCAAAGTATTTGATCCAAAGAACAATTAATCAAAGCTTGGGGTTGGATGCTAATACAGGGATATGAAGAATGGTGTTTTGGGAGCATCTGAAGAACTTGACTTCTCTTCCTAAAAGTCAAGTTAGGGGGAGATTGTTGGGAATTCAAAATTATACAAGTATGGTTAATGTTGCTAGCACTAAATGGTTACTACTTCTGAAGTTACTACTGCTGAGAAAGATTAATGCTGCTAGTCAAGATTAATACTGCTTAATGAAGTTACTACTGCTAAGCAATTTTAGTACTGCTAGTAGTTAGTACTGCTGAACTTAATACTGCTCAAAGTATTAATGTTGCTGAATACTTAATACTGCTTATGAGATGAAGACTTCATATGGCAAGGATGACAGCTGTACTGAATGGAGATATTCATGGAAAGCTTGGAGATAACTTTGGAAGATTATACTGAAGATCTTTTATTCTTTGTAATTATCTTTTATCTTCAGTATATGTATAGAATAGTTTGTATCTTTAGGATAAAGAATTATTCTAAGTTTTTAGTTTTCTTAGGGAGAATCAACCTCAAGGTTTATAATCCTAGTTCTAGAGAAGTAGAATTCGTATTGGTGAGCCTGTTCATCAATATTGAGGTTGTGTGTGAAATCTTGTAGCTTTATAACCATTCAATAAAGTTTACAAGTTGTTATTATGATTCACTGTTTCATTGATCTTTGAATATTAAAGTGTTATTCCGCAAACTCCTTTAATATTGTTTCTGAGTGTTTATTCTTGTTAAGAATTCAGATCCTGACACTAGCAGTATTAACCAACTCGCAGTATTAACACATACTGACAGTACTAACACAGACTAGCAGTATTAACTCAGACTAGCAATATTAACACATGCCAGCAGTAGTAACACTGATTAGCAGTAGAAACAAGGTAAGCAGTAGTAACTTTGCACTGGCAGTATAAACTACCTAGCAGTAGTAACCATACTTAACCATATTTGAACTGTTAACATGAGTAATATAGAGAACAACATTAACTTAACCAGAAGTACCAAATATTCAATTTAAGCAATCTGAAACACTTAAACACATAAGGTTAGTAGCACCATGCACAATACAATATGAGAAAGTAGACAGGAAGGAAACTATACAGGTACTTGAGTCAAAAGATAATAGGCTTATTCAGAGTTTATCATGCCCACACTTGTGACCAAAAATGTGAACCTACCCACATCAAAAGCTTTAGTGAATAGATCAGCAACTTGGTTACTTGTATGGACTTTCACAACCTGAATTAGCTTCTTTTCATTGCAGTCTCTGATAAAATGATACCTGATTTCAATATGCTTTGTTTTGGAGTGCTTGGCTGGATTATTAACAATGCTAATAGCACTGTTGTTGTCTATGAAGATTGGAGTGTGAATAAAAGTCATACCATAGTCCAACATTTGATTCTGAATCCAGAGTACTTGAGAGCAGCAGCTTGCAGCAGCTATATACTCTGCTTTTGTTGTAGAGGTGGACATTGTGATTTGTTTCTTGCACTGCCATGACACTAGTCTTGCACCCAAAAACTGACATCCCCCTGAAGTTGACTTTCTATCCAAATTTGCACCACCCAAGTCACTGTCTGAATAAGCAAGTAGGTCAAATGGTGAGTCATGAGGATACCAAAGACCTAATCTAGGTTGGCCTTTGAGATATCTGAATATCCTCTTGACTGCTTGAAAGTGTGATTGCTTAGGCCTTACTTGAAATCTTGCACACACACAAACAGGAAACATGATATCTGGTCTTGAAGCAGTGAGATACATGAGAGAGACAATCATGGATCTATAGTGATGAACATCCACATCCTCCCCCTCAAGATCTGCAGTGATCTGTTTGTGTGTCTCCATGGGTGTGATTGCAGGTTTTGAATCTATGAAACCAAACTTATTAAGAATGTCCTGCACATACTTGGATTGGCTTATGAATATCCCATATTTCTTCTGCTTAACTTGTAGCCCAAGGAAGAAAGTAAGTTCACCCATAGAACTCATCTTGAATCTCTTGTGCATTAGTTCTTCAAATTCTCTGCACAATTGATCTTTTGTGGATCCAAGATGATGTCATCTACATAGATCTGCACAAGTAGAATGTCCTTCTTCTTCCTTTTGATGAACAGAGTCTTGTCTATTATTCCTCTTTCAAAACCATTTTCCAAGAGGTAGGTAGACAGAGTGTCATACCATGCCCTTGGTGCTTGATGTATCCCATAGAGTGTCTTCTTTAATTTGTATACTCTGTCAGGATAATTTGGATTCTCAAATCCTAGAGGCTGACAGACATAAACTTCTTCTTCAATTCTCCCATACAGGAAAGCACTCTTTACATCCATTTGGTAGATCCTGAACGTCATGAAAGAAGAATAGGCTAAAAATAGCCTGATTGCCTCAATCCTGGCCACTAGTGCAAATACCTCTTCATAATCAATTCCTTCTTCTTGAGTATACCCTTGTGCCATTAAGATGACCTTGTTCTTTATGACTATTCCCCTCTCATCTTTCTTGTTCCTGAAGATCCATCTTGTGCCAATTGCTCTGTGTCCTTTTGGAAGATCCACCAGATCCCATACATCTTGCAGTACAAACTGCAGTAGCTCCTCTTGCATTGCTTCTATCCAGCTTGGATCTTTCATTGCATCATATGCCTTTTTGTGTTCAATTTGTGATAGAAAACAGGATAATAAACCTGATTGTAGGTCTTTCAATCCCCCTATCTTGCTTTGTTGCCTTGTGATCATTGGAGAATTGATGTCACCAATCACTAATTGAGGAGGATGATTCTTCTGAGTTCTTGTAGCATTGACAACCTCTTCATTAAGATTGACTTCAAGATTGGTGTCATTCTTTTCTGGAGTGCTTCCACCATACACTGAAGAATCATCATCTGTGTCATCCTCTTCCAAAAATGGCATCTCAGGACCTTTGATTCCTGAATCTGAGGGTTGGTGTTCCTTTTCACCTTTGTCCTCTTCATTCTTAGCTGGTTCAGTGTCCTTTGAATCTGAAGTATATTTCTTATCTTGGTCACAAAATTCAACAGGATCAGCAGTAGGGGTTGGGAACAGCACAAACTCTTGTCTTTGTACTTGTACCTGTTCTGTCCCTGTTCCTGCATTATGCTCATTACTGAAACCCAAAGAATTAGACAGTGAATCAATGTCAAATAGCCAATCAGGACCTGACCTAAGTTGATTTGGTGTGTTCTCATTGCATTTGACATTGTCACTTTCCTCAATAATCCTAGAAGAGGTGTTAAAAACTCTGTAGGCCTTACTTTGAGATGAATAACCAACAAGAAACCCATCCTCAGCTTTGCTATCAAACTTGCCTAGGTGAGTTTTGGTATTGAGAATTGTGCAAGGACACCCAAATGGTTTGAAAAATCCAATAAAAGGTTTCTTCTTTTTAAAAAGCTCATAGGGTGTCTTGTCTTGAGATTTTACTACTAGAACTCTGTTTTGAACATAGCAGGCAGTATTAACTTCTTCTGCCCAAAAAGTGATTGGAAGTTTTGAATCTGCCAACAGAGATCTAGTAGCTTCTATCAGAGTCATATTTCTCCTTTCAGCAACACCATTCTGTTGAGGAGTCCTAGGAGCACTATATTGTCTTTCAATGCCCTTTTCCTCACAAAAGCTGTTTAGGTCATTGTTTTTAAATTCAGTTCCATTATCAGACCTAATGACTTTAACTCTAAGATTTTGTTTGGTTTTCAACTCTAAGAACAAAGGATTTGATCAGTCCACTTGTCTCATCCTTTGTCCTCAGAAAATAGACCCAAGTGAATCTAGAGAAATCATCAACAATAACCAAGCAGTAGGATTTCTTACCAATACTCATCACATTTGTAGGGCCAAACAGATCCATATGCAGTAAATTAAGAGGTGAAGAGATTGTATTTATCTCTTTGGACTTATGAGAAGTTTTGTGCCGTTTGCCTTTAAGACATGCAACATAATGATCATCACATGAAAATACCTTTTGGGGCAAACCTCTTACAAGGTTGTTTTTCACAAGTTTGTTCATTGTTTTAAAGTTCATGTGACACATCCTTCTATGCCATAGAGATGATTCATCTACTGAAGCTTTTGAAAATAAACAATTTAGAGATGAATCAGAAACTACACTCTCCAAGTCTAAGCAATAAACATTGTCCTTCCTAGGAGTTCTAAGTAGTATCATACTTTCATCAACTACCTTGAACCCTGGAGAAAGGATAATACATTAAATATTATTGAATAATATGCTATTTTTCTTGTCACAAACCTGTGATACACTTAACAGGTTCTATCTCAGTTGCTCAACATAGTATACATTCTCAAAGGTCATCTTACCTTTTGACACATTACCTTTTCCACCTGCTGGATTATCACCAAAAGCAACATGTCCTCCATCATATCTTTTGAAGTTTTGAAGGCATGCCATGTTACCTGTCATGTGCCTGGAACAACCACTATCAACATGCCAAATGCTCCTTCCCTTGAGCTGTTGGTTGCCCTGCACATATAATAAAGCAGTTAGTTTTTAATAGGAACCCAAGCCAAAGTGGTCTTGGGTTTCCCATTCTCATCAACATATTCATATTTAGTCTTGATGAGATTATCAAACTGAGGAATCTTATTGCTTGAATACTTTGTCAGAATAATGGGCCTGTCACTGGAAGCAGTACTAACTTGATTTGCAGTACTAACTTTGTTAGCAGTACTAACATCATTAGCAGTACTAATTTTATTAGCAGTACTAACTGGGTTAGCAGTAGTATTGCTTGCAGCAGCACTATTTCTGTCAGCAGTACTATTTGAAGTACCAGTACTAACAGATTTCTTTACTTTTGGAACCCAAACCTGGACAAAGTTGTTTGCTTTCTTTTTCTTTAAGTTACTCCTTGGCTTATTTGGAGTATTTTTCTTTGAATTAGCAAACTTATTTTGAACATGAGATTTTATAGGTGCCCTTCTCACATTCTCAGCCATATGATTCCTTATTTGCTTCCTATAACCAACAGGATTTTGTATATTTCTTTGAAAAGTGATCATTTGGTTAATAGGATTGAAATAACAGTGTTTGGCTAGATGATTTAACTTGCTACAGATAAAACAAGGCTTTGGTCTGTTAATTTTTCTCAGATCAATTCCTTGTTTTAATGCCCACTGATTATTTCTATTTCTTTGATTCCCCCTTGTTTTATCATGTTGTTGGGGCTGATTCTGTTTACAAGTATAGGGATTAACAACAGTGGTTTGCATGTAATGGACTCCCTGTACCTTTCCCTTCCCTCTCTTAGAGGTCTCAGCTTTTTCATTCTTAACAGTCTCTTCCCCAGACTTCACTTTCTCACTCTTGACAAAAGGTTTACCCCCCCCCCCTTTCATTTGTCAGTATGTGGTTTTCTAAGGGAATGTCTTTATGGTCTTCTTCAGAATCTGCTTCAACCACTACTTTGTCTAAAGGATCTACTTCAGTGGCTCTCTCAGGTAATTCCTTCTTCTCCTGTCTTTCTAAGAGATCTGAGGTGGGAGGGATATAGTTATTGTTGTATGGTGGAGGGGTGGTGTTATAGCCTATTCCTCTTCTTAGCTTGTCATGAACTTGAGTTTTTAGAAGTGAGTCCATTGCTTTAGAAGCATTGGAATATTTCTCAATATCTAGCTTGGCTTTCTCAAAATCACTCCTTATCTTCTCACATTCCTCTTCAGACTTTTTAAGCTTAACCTCTAACTGATTCTTCTCCCACTTCTAGTAGTTTGTATCATAAGAATGTTGAAGTTCATTAGCCTGGTATGACTTAATTTGTTCTTCAAACCTCTCAACAATCAAAACATACTCTCTTTTATCTTTCTCTAACCTTTTAAGGTCATCACACATACTCTGATTGTGATCCTTGTACTTTTTAACAGTTTCAATACAGGTTTTAGAGCAAAGATTAGATGTTACCTCTGTGGGAATATTAGTGCTTGCTGACTCTGAAACTTTAGCCATTAAAGATTGATTCTGAACTGCTTCTTCTGCTTGGTCACTCCAATCAAATCCCATTCCTTCTTGGGAAACAAGAGCTTGAGAAGAGTTCCTGTTGTTGAAGCTAGTGGACTGTGATGGTTGATGGTTACTAGTATGCTGTTGAGACATTCCACTTCTGCATTCTCTTGCAAAGTGCCCCAGCTTGTGACACTTGTAACATTCAACCTTGGATTTATCAAATCCAACCCCATCTTCTCTTTTCTGAGAAAAGTTGTTCCTTCTAGTCCTTTTGATGAATCTTTTTACCCTCATAGTCAGCATAGCCATCTGCCACTTGATATCCATCTCTTCCAGATCATCAGCATGTATCTGTTCTAAGTCATCATTAATTAGAGTGGAATTAACATGACGGGCTAGAAAAGCTTCTAAAACAGAGTCATTGGATCCATCTTGCTTTGATCCATGGGCAACACTAACTGATTCTGTATTAGCAGCAGAATCAGTAGAGGATGATAAAAGAGCAACATTGTATGAGTATCAAGAGGGCCTTTTCTTTGCTTCTACCTCTGCTTCAAACACTCTAAGGTCATTATAGAGGTCATCCAGTTCCTTGTCCTCCAGTTGATCATTCTGTCTGAAGGAGACAGTGTACATAGTCCATTCAATCACCAAGAGATCTTAAAAATTTTCTGTTGACATCATCTTGATCTATCTGGACACCAACAGTAGCCAATTCACCAATTAGCTTATTAAATCTATCAAAAGTTTGAGTCATGGACTCATTCTTTGTATACATGAAGTTTTCATATTGCTGCTTCAGGATGGCCTTCTGATTTCTTTTGGTACTTTTGGTACCAGAAAATCTTTTATCTAGTGAATTCCATAGAATTTGTGCATCAGAACAGTTGCAGAATTGGTGTTGGTACTCATTAGGTATAGCCAAGAGCAGAGTGCTCAAAACTTTCATCTCTATCTGCCTCAACTTCCTCTCTCCATCAGTCTTTGGTGGAGGTCTCTTGCCATATGCATCCATCTTTCCTCCATCAGAGGGACCATTCTCAATGATATCCCACATTGAGAAGTCTGTGAGAAGAATATATTGCTTGATTCTGATCTTCCACATGTCAAACTCATTGGGTTTGAGCATGGGAACCTTTGAGACCAGAACACTATCGCTTGAACCATCCATGATTATAGGTTTCTGAGTTTACTGGCTCTGATACCACTTGTCAAGATCGAAAATTCTAAACAAGAATTTTAATCAAACTCAGAAACAATGTTAAAGAAGTCGCGGAATAACACTTTAACAATTAATCAAAAATACAGAATAAGAACTCAAATCATAAGTTTATATTGCATAAAACTTAATGATTACAAACACAACCTCAATCTGTTGAACAAGACTCAACAGACGTTCTATACTTCTCTATAGAAAGGATCACTACTAATCTTGAGGTTAATTCTCTCTAAAACGTATAATCATCTAATTCTATCAAAGACTTCTATACAATATATACAGAGTTGATTACAAGATAATTATCAAAATAAGATTGATCTTCAGCATCAATACCATAATTATCTTCAACATTATCTCCAACTCCTATTCTTTCGTTCCAAGTTATTATCTTCAACATGAGCATCATTAATCTTCATCCTTATCCAGCAACATTAATCATTCTCAGCAGTATTTAGCAGCATTAACTTCATCTGGCAGTATTAACTTCAAGCAGTACTAACTACTAGCAGTACTAACTCTCCAAGCAGTACTAACTATTCAAGTAGCAGCACTAACTCTTCAAGCAGTATTAATTCTACTAGCATTAGTAATCTTTCTTCACCTAGCAGTACTAACCAGACTTGGTTATTTCTGACCCAACAATAACTATCTCACATTTATTTTTATGCTTTATTTTACGCTTTATATATTATGATATATTATGCGTGGTTGTATGTATGTGATATTTGTTACAACATTTAAAAACAAATATGGTTTTAAAATATATAAGTAAAAGAAGTTTTACAAATCAAAATGAGTTTTGATAAAATAAAAATTGATATTTATATAAGATATAAAGTGGACCGTCGATCTTGAGTGATAAAGTCTTAGTACATCATAGTAAGATTTCAACCGGTTTTGTCACAAAGGCCTAAACCGCCAAAGAAAGGAAGGTATTTAAGTGATCCTCGTGATCCTCCTCCAATCTAGATTCCGGTTAAATCAAACTATGAGGAAACGATCTATTACAAAAGAAAGAATGGTAAGATCAAACTAACTAAAATCCCTCACCAAAATATTAAGTTTAAGATGTCTTCCAAACATGGCACTTGTCAATACTTTGATCATTGAGGGTGGGTCATGCTAAAGTTGGGCACTCTCTTTAATCTTAGTAAGATAAGGTAAGCATAGGATTCCTACAAGCCATTTTGGGGTCGGACTTAACCAAATTAAGCCTAATAGGATTAGGGATTTGGAGGCATGTGTTGGGAACATTCATTTGATGAACTTAAATAAAAGTTATTCACCTAACTATCCAAGAGTTACATAGAGATGTAATTAGCAATATTGTTGCTTACCTAAAACATTATTGGTTGATCGGTTAGCTAAAGTTAAATTGATCGATAATAAGAATATGGATCTTGGCCCGCTAGAAAGCTTATGACGTTTTCCAAAACAATAAAAGAGGGTTGTTGTTTTGATTAAAATAGTGGGAGCTTGTTTGATGAAAGTCCTTATTAAACAATAAAATTTCATGACACTAAGAACTCTGCTTTTCTATTGTAGATTACCAATGGCACAAACCAACAATGGAAACAAAAACACTTTGCGATCGATTCTTGAGAAAGAAAAACTAAATGGAACAAAATTCATCAACTGGTATCGTAATTTGAGAATTGTCCTCAAAGCTGAAAAGAAACTGTATGTGTTGGAGCAACAAATCCCTGAAGAACCTAATTCTAGTGCTCCTAGAACTGAAAGGGACACTTTTAAAAAACATGATGAAGATGCTTTGGACGTCTCATGTCTAATGCTAATAACCATGGAACCTGAGCTTCAGAAGCAACATGAAAACATGGGGGCGTTCGATATGATCGAACACCTAAAATTGTTATTCCAAGAGCAAGCTAGACATGAGAGGTACGAAACATCAAAGGAATTGTTCTGTTGTAGAATGTCCGAAGGAAGTCCTGTTGGCACTCATATGCTTAAAATGATTGGGCATATTTAGCGTCTTGAAGGACTAGGTTTTTCTTTATAAAAGGAGTTGGCCATTGATGAAGTTTTGCAATCGTTGCCAAATAGCTACAGTCAATTCGTGATGAACTACAACATGCATGACTTTGACAAATCCCTTCCAAAATTGCTCAATATGTTACGAACAGCCGAGCAAGAGCTTGCAAAGAACAAGTCCACCATTTTGATGGTCCGTAAAGACAAGAAAGGGAAAGGCAAAGGAAAGTCCATTGCCAAACCCACTTCTAAATCTTTGAAGCCAAAAGGAGGCATTAAGAAACCCAAGGTAACTGTACCTAAGGAGGGTGAGTGCTTTCATTGCAACAACCCCGGGCATTGGAAGAGGAACTGTCCTCTCTACCTTCAGGAAAAGAAGAAAGGAAGTGTAACTTCCACTTCAGGTATCTATGTGATAGAAGCTAATCTTTCTAGTTCTTATACATCATGGGTATTAGATACTAGATGTGGTTCTCATATTTGTAGAAATGTGCAGGAACTCAAAAGGACTAGAAGGTTGAGTAAAGGTGAAGTTGATATGCATGTTGGAAATGAGGCAAAGGTTGCTGCTATAGCCGTAGGATCTATTTTGTTAACTTTACCGACCGGATTATTATTAGAACTTGATGATTGTTATTGTGTACCATCTATTTCTAGAAATTTGATTTCTGTATCTTGTTTGGACAAGAAAGGTTTTACCTTCAGTATTGGAAACAAATGTTGTTCATTCTCTTTTGGTAATATATATTATGGTGACGCAAGTTTGATTAATGGTCTTTATGTTCTTAATATGGATAATCCGATTTATAACATAGATAAAAGGGATGTCAAATCGAATAGTTCAAATTTAACCTATCTTTGGCATTGTTGTCTTGGTCATATAAACGAAACTCGCATTTCCAAACTCCATAAAGATGGATTATTGAACAAATTAGATTTTGAATCATATGGGACGTGTGAAGCTTGTTTAATTGGAAAGATGACAAAGGCTCCTTTTGTTGGACAAAGTGAGAGAGCAAGTGATGTATTGGGAATCATACATAGCGATGTATGTGGTCCAATGAACATACATGCTAGAGGTGGTTATAGATACTTCATTACATTTACTGATGATCTCAGTAGGTTCGGCTATGTATATTTAATGCGACATAAGTCCGAGTCCTTTGAAATGTTCAAAGAATTTCAAAATGAAGTACAAAACCAACTTGGGAAGAGTATTAAGATTCTTCGATCTGATCGAGGTGGCGAATACTTAGACCATGCTTTTCTTGATCATCTTAGAAATTGTGGTATTGTATCACAACTCACTCCACCTGGAACACCACAATGGAATGGTGTCTCCGAAAGGAGGAATCGTACACTGTTAGACATGGTACGATCTATGATGAGTCAATCTAACCTTCCGACATCCTTTTGGGGATATGATCTAGAGACAGCGACTTTCACACTAAACCGAGTTCCATCAAAATCTGTTGAAAAGACACCATATGAGATATGGACTGGGAAGAGTCCTAAATTATCTTTTATGAAGATTTGGGGTTGTGAGGTTTACGTACGATGTCTAATCACAACTAAATTAGAACCAAAATCTGATAAATTCATATTTGTAGGATATCCCAAAGAAACTATGGGATACTACTTCTATCATCCTCACGACAATAAAATGTTTGTTGGGTGTACTGGTGTCTTCATGGAAAAGGAATTTATTTCCAAAGGTATTAGTGGGAGGAATGTAGAACTTGAAGTTGTTCAAGATCAAAATATTTCAACACAGATGGAACTAACACAGACACCACAAGTAATTGTGGATCCACAAAGCGATGTGGAAAGGCAGTCTGATGTCGTAACACAAAGTGCTCGTAGATCTAGCAGAAAACGGAATGATCCTGAGAGATATGGATTTCTCATCACTCATACCGGGGATGTGATGCTCATGGATGATGAGCCCACTAGTTACCAAGATGCTATGGCAAGCACTGACTCCAAGAAATGGCTAGAAGCTATGAGAATAGAAATGGACTCCGTGTATAAAAACCAAGTTTGGAACTTAATTGACCCACCCAACGAGGTATGACCTATAGGGTGCAAATGGGTTTTTAAGAAAAAGACCGACATGGATGGTAATGTGATTACCTATAAAGCGCGATTGGTTGAAAAAGGTTTCAAACAAATTCAAGGTGTTGATTATGATGAAACTTTCTCTCCAGTCGCAATGATTAAGTCTATTAGAATTTTACTAGCCATTGCATCATATCACGATTATGAGATTTGGCAAATGGATGTCAAAACAGCTTTCCTTAATGGAAAGCTACTTGAGGATGTATATATGATACAACCCGAAGGTTTTTTCGCTCCTGAAAAATCTCATATGGTATGCAAGTTGCAACGATCTATTTATGGATTGAAGCAAGCTTCAAGGAGTTGGAATCATCGTTTTGATGAAGCGATCAAAGAGTTTGGCTTCTTAAAAAATGAGGATGAACCTTGTGTCTACAAAAGGGTTAGTGGGAGCACCGTATCATTTCTTTTATTGTATGTAGATGACATACTACTCATTGGAAATGATATTCCGACGCTTGAGTCTGTAAAGGCTTGGTTAGGAAAATGTTTTTCAATGAAAGACTTAGGTGAAGCTACCTATGTATTAGGCGTTCGGATCTATAGAGATAGATCGCGAAAATTACTTGGCTTAAGTCAGAGTACATATATAGACAAAGTGTTGAAACAGTTCAACATGTCTGATAGCAAGAAAGGGTTCTTACCAATGTCTCATAGCATATCACTTTCTAAGACGCAGTGCCCTACTACATCTCAAGAGAGTGAACGAATGAGTAAGATTCCATATGCTTCGGCAATTGGATCTATCATGTATGCTATGATATGTACTCGACCTAATGTATCGTATGCTTTAAGCATGACGAGTAGATACCAATCCAATCCAGGTGATGGTCACTGGATTGTCGTCAAGAATATCCTAAAATACTTAAGAAGAACAAAGGATTCATTCTTGGTATATGGCGGTGAAGAAGAGTTAAGTGTAAAGGGTTACACTGATGCAAGTTTCCAAACGGATAAAGATGATTTTCGATCGCAGTCGGGTTTTGTGTTTTGTCTTAATAGTAGTGATGTGAGCTGGAAGAGTTCCAAGCAAGCAACAATAGCTGATTCTACAACAGAAGTTGAGTACATCGCAGCATCAGATGCAGCCAAGGAAGCCGTTTGGATCAATAAATTTATTTCTCAACTTGGAGTTGTTCCTAGCAGTGATTGTCCTATAGAATTGTTATGAGACAACAATGGAGCTATAGCACAGGCCAAGGAACCTAGATCTCACCAAAGATCCAAACATATTCTTAGAAGATATCATCTCATTAGAGAGATTATTGAAAGAGGCGATGTTAGTATAAGCAGAGTGTCAACTAACAGCAATGTTGTTGATCCACTAACCAAGCCGTTAACACAGCCGAAGCATGATGGCCACTGTAGATCCATTGGTATACGATGCATGGATGATTGGCTTTAGTGCAAGTGGGAGATTGTTAGTGAATGCCCAAAAGCTAATCATACGATGATTGTAATTTTGAGTTTTGTTTCATGAAATTAATAAATAAATAAAAGGCATTGCCCAATTTATTATGTATATGTTATATTCTGTGTTTTAATTATTCATAATAAATAACCTTAGAATAATGTATTCTAAATGTCCCTAGTTAAATATTATTTTGGGTTTTAAGGTTGAAGTAATATAATAATGACTAGCATATGTAGGGATTCATATAGAGATATTGAATCTGCATATGGGTACAAAATGGAGATTTTGTGTATCGTACGTGACTCGCTATGAAAACACTTCATTGGATATCATGTGAGTGTCATAAGTGTTTCTCATGTGGTCAATGTACATGTCATTCTTTGACTTGAGAAATATGGAGTTTGCTATGTGTGAGTAATATATTTTGACATTTGTTCTAATCATTCTGTAACTGGGTGACAAAATTATTGTTGGGTATGTTATAAATCACATGGTAGAACTAGCATATATCGAGATAGGATTTGTCCATCCTTTATGACGGGAGTGATGTCTCTGGGCCCCTTGATAAATATATATACTAAGGAAATGTATGCATGCTCGGATAATTGATATGAGATATCATGATCTGTTTTATTAGTATATTAGGTAATCAAGAAACTAGAGATTGGACATAACGAGAATCACACATTCAATGTCTCGTGTTCAATCTAGACATCAAGGACAAAGGAATTAAATATGTAAACTAAAATTGACTACAAACCGATAATTTGTTGTATCACCAATTCTCGTCATTTGGGTGACGATGATGTATTGCTAGATACCGCTAATTGTTTATAAATATAAATACGAGATTTATAATTATTACCAACATGTTGAGAACCCATTGGGTCACACGCTTTGGACATATTCGAATAAGGAGTTTAAATAATTAAAACGTTTAATTATTATATCTGATTTGTATTGATTTAATATGATTAAATAAAACCAGATATTATTTGTGTTGGACATAAATAAAGTTGACTAGGGATGGCCTTTGTAAGGGAGTGATGGTGTATGGAAAGTCTTACACTCAAGCATGGATTCTTCTACACTCAAGTAAGGTGTAGGGATGGTGGTGTTTTCATGTCATGCCTTTCATATCCATATAAATGTATGACATTTTATACAAGAGTTGTTCTTGCAAATCTATCTAAAAAAATCACCTACAACTATATGCTCCCTTTCCTTTCTAAGTTTTGAAACCGTGACTAGCATCACGAGAAGGCAAAGGATTCGGATTGTTCGCGTGGATACCGTGGAGGCATCAAGCTTGCTTTGTTGCTGTGATTCAAAGTCTCGTTAACTGTGAGGTATAATTTCGAAACACCCGATTTATTCCGATTCGTATGGGTCCTTGGAGGGTTACGGTTTTATTTTCCGCTGTGCTTGAGATCCCGTAACCCAACAGTATGGCACTTACAACAAAAAATAATGAAGAATAAACGACAACCTAGTAATCTAAATCTATCAACAAGATTATAGTCGGGTGTTCCTATTCCTCCAAAATGTATATCTTCAAAAGAGTCAAATGTGTCGGTCACTAAATCTCCCAAAAAGACCACTCACGACCCCAAGGTCGTCCACTCAATCCCGACGAGTCCCACCGCTAAGATTACCTGTCAAACATGACAACCAAAGAACAAGCGTTAGGCTAAAGCCTAGTGAGAATGAGCCAATTAAATTAGAAGTACTAAACCCATCTGAAGTCATGCGGTGGATATAACCATGAGCTAAATCAATAAATCAAATAAACCATTAGTGATTAAACATGGTACAAATAACACCAATCACATAATGAGCTCAACTCCTCTAAGTCTATTGCTCGAAAACATCAAGTCAACCCCTCTAGGTCTATTCTTGAGAGTTCCAAAACGGGAACTCTAGCACAAGGGAATTACACCTTACTGCCCATGAGACGATGCCCAACCATATAGGTCAACATCTTACTTATCATGGTGACCCGATGCCTATTCCGTGCTAAAGTAGTGAACCTAATGTCTAAAATGGGACATAGGAACACCGTGCCTAAGGATCCATTGCACTATGACCAAAATAAAACATTTAATCCATACATCAATAAACATATTCATAGATGATACAAACAATTTATATGTGTAATACTTCCACATATAGACTTGGCCCCCCATTATCAAGGGAATCTGATCCAACCAAATCCATCAACAATATCATTATAACCACCAATTTGGAATGTCAAGATTTGTCACAAATTTTCCCAACACTTGAAACTCACCAAAACCCTAGATTTCACTTTGGGTTTACCAAGGTCCCAAAGTGAGAAGGATGGGTTCCAAAACCATTAAAGAACTATAAAATACCTCATTTCATAATGTAATTACAATTTCCAAACAATAATGTACAAGTAACCAAAACCCTAGAATTTCTACATATCCATGTTTAGGTTAAGTTTCATAAAACCCTAAAGTGAAGTTAGAGTATACAAATGAGGGTTATAATACATGATATTTACTCAAGAACAAGAATAGAAACTCACCTTGAAGGATTTATGAGTAAACCCTAAGTTAGGACACTTGAGAAGTAAGGATGAAATGACACTTGAGCTTCAAGCACAACACTCTTAGTCACCACCAACCTAAATCAAACCCATTAATCACCATGAGAACTTCTTCTAAGAGCATTCAATGAAGGAAGATGAAACCCTACCTTTTGATCTCCAAAAATCGCCTTCCATAAGCTCCCAAATGCACCAAATGAATTAGAAAACGAGTTGGTGAGCATTTAAGGCACTGGAGGTCGCGGGCGACTGTGCCATGCGACTATGACATGGTCATAGTCGCTGGTCAAGGTCGCTACCTCACCTAGTCTTCTGTTTGATATTGGCGACTATGCCATGCGACAATGACATGGTCATAGTCGCTGGTCATTGTCGCACCAGCACTCACCTTCTGTTTGGTCTTGGCGACTTTACCAAGCGAGAGTGACACTTGTTACAATCGCTGGTCATTGTCGTCGGCACCCTCTTGGGTCTTAATCCCACTTGTTTCCCATGCACGGAACGCAACACATCCCAAGAGTGGTCCCAAGTGTCAGACATGGCTAAGACTAGGCCATCTACAAGAATTCGAGCGATAGAAGGTATAATTCATAGAGAGGAGATCTTACCGAAAAACGGGTGTTACAGATACCAACTTGTAACACCCTCAATTTTGGAAAGAGCGACTAATTTAAAATTTTCAATAATATCTCAAAGAAGGATAAAATCTCTTACGACAAGTTCACACTAGAAATACAATTCTACATTTAACCGTCAACAAAATGAATAAAGTCTCACATAAAGACTAATTAAAGTTGGGTGTTACTAAAACCCAATAACAGTCGCTATATCCAAAGTAAATGTGGAAGACTTCACCAAGGTATTCACTTCTTCGAGCACACAACTAGCACTCATCTCTTCACAGTGTCGCTAGAACTAATCCCGAAACGGATCCTGATGCACATGCCGACAATTAAAAAGGTTAGGCTAACGCCTAGTGAGTTCAAGAGTTTTCATCATGATTATAAAAATTGTTAAACGAAAATAATGCAACTTAAATCATGATCCTTCAAAATGAATTATTTTAAATATGAGAACGGTCTGTTTTCCAATAATACACATTTTATAGATGAACGCCTCACGCCAAAACATTCTTTCATGAAGTAACGCAATCCAAACACTTACTCAAACGTGAATAATGGTAAATGCTCAAATATTGAAATTTGAATAAAACTTTATAAACCAAACGACCGAAATAAGAGTAAACTCAAGCCCCCAAAAATATAACATATGGGGAATACCCCAAACTCAGAACGTCACTGAAAAACAAGGATAAAACTTAAATACTCAAAACAAAAGTAGGCCACTTCCCAAGTTATTGAGCTCACCATACTAGGATCAAGGCCACGAACACGTCGGCTCGTACTAAGATGTGGGGGAGGGCACCCAATGATTCCTAGTCATACTCATTCACTAGGATTACATTTACGACCCAGGGTTAGTATCCGGTCCCACATAATCGTACAAAGTTGCTATCCTAGGGTCCAATGTCTCAACTAGCTACAAATGGGAAATGACTATCCCATAAAAACAGACTCAGAAATTACATCACGGGGTCAATAGCACAATGAGACCCTCGATGACCCTATAACTAATCCTGGTCCCAACATGAAATAATATCCCCTTTTTAAAAATATTAAAGATCGACTCATATGCCTATGGATCCATTACATTGCAGTCTATAACAATACATGACTCCAATTGAATAACCAACACACTCAAAACATGTAATTCTCCAATGATGCGCAATAATCGCCATCATACTCAAAACTCCACAACGGGCTATTAAAACTAGACGAATGTCCCCAAAACTCATTTTAGTCAAAACCGAGCCGAAACTCCCCAATTTACTTTATCGTACAATAAAAGTCGGTGTAAACAATAAAATACATTTAACCAACGGTTATGCAAACGCAACAACCAAAAGTATGATTAACTCAACTTTATTATTGGTTAAGACAAACCATTTTCCAAAATAAACTCATACCCTTATATTTCCAAAATGTCTCATAACTTATTAATATGCATTTTCCAAACGGTTCATAAGATCACTTACACGAAAAGGATATTTACGTCAAAGGACCTCCATGTATGTATAAAATCATCAAGGAAACCTTTCAACATGATTTATTTATCAAATAACCCAAAAATCTCACATATGGGGTTTTCACAAGACTTATAGAATCACGTACCCAAAATAGACAGACGCGCCACATAAACCCACATTTGATATTTTTCAAGTAAAAACACATAGATACTTCAAAATGGACAATTTTGGCATGTACATAGTTTTCACAAATCAACTTGAACTCAACTTGCTAGATTTAGGCTAATTCTAGGCTTTTACCCCCAAAACTTGAATCTCCTTTGATAAAGGCTTCAAATCTCCATGCAATCTCCCTAGATCTTAGATCCAACACATCTACAAGGTTTCCTTCACCACACAAGTCATCAAAATCACACCCAAGTTGAAGGATGAAAGGGAGAAAGATGAAACGATCAAACCCTAGCTTAACATTGAGAGAGATGAGGAACTTACCACCACAAAATACTCTTGGATATTCCAATAGACTTCCATTATCTTGTTCTAGTCTTGAAAATCTTTTAAAAATGAGTTCATAGCAAAAAGAATCACTGAAATCGGAGTTGGGATGAAGAAGTTATAAAGAAATGAAGTTTTGGGGCTGAAAATCGAGTTTTATGCTCGACAGGGCTCCGCACGGGTTACCACGCGACCTAACCCGTGCCACAACCCGCCCGCTTTCCCCTAAGTCGTGCGGGTGGCTCTAAGTCACGCCGAGCACTGCTCGCCCGGTTTTCTTCTCGATCATTGTTTTGGCCATAACTTCTTCGTTTTACCTCCGATTTTGCTCCGGAAAGAACCGTTGGACTCATAATTGAATCATTCATCCAACAAGACTATAAAATCTAGTATTCAAGTCCAAAATCCAACTTCTTGTTTTTCCCTTAAAATACCAGTTTCTGTATTAATTTGAAATTATACCTTCCGAAAATCGGGGTGTTACATTAGGGTCGCAGCACAAGTCGCGCCGACCACTGGTGTTGTTACCCAGGTCCGATTTTTGCCATTAACCTTCGATTTTTAGCTCAAATCCCAATATAACATCAATATCCAATGTAAATTAACATCTAGAGCATTAACCTCAAAAAAATCAAGGTTTTAAACCCCAAAAACACCCATATAAGATGATTAAACTCTTGATTTCATCCTAAATATTTTGAATCAAACATTTAGATTGAAAACTCTCTACTCTTGATCGATTATCTCAAAGATTGACGGATTTTCATAACAAACAACTTCTAAATCTACATCCATCATCCAAAATAGATACCATAGAAGATTTTTGACATGAAAATCATCATTAACCAAGAAAACCTACAAAATCTACCCATTTCTGGAATGAACCTAAGTTATAACCATGGAGAAGATAAAGATGGAGAAGAGAATAATAATTTACCTGATTGAAGTATACTATAATGCTTCCCTTCCATAAATTCCACTAAATTCTTCTCAAGTCTCCATATAAACCCTTTTCTTTTTCTCCAATAAAATATCTCTCTCTTTCTCTCTCTATCCCTTTCTCTCTCACGATGAAGAAAGGAATTGTAGTGGGTTTGTGGAGACCCCAAATTGACCATCAATTTCACTAATGGTCCTCCAAGATAGAATGTTTTTGCCACACCACCCTTGTACTTATAAAATATTTCTTTTGAAAATTTTAGGTTATTACATTATTTAACTTTAATTTCAATCAGACGGACTGTCTCATCTAAGACAATGTATTAGAACGTTTAATACATGATATACAAGTTATTGTATTTTGTACTTTATTCTTCATTTAAAAAAAATAGAGCGAATTTGGTCTTTACACGACACATTTGTATCTTTATTGCAAAGTAACTATTATACTTGTTAAAATTAATAGGAATGTGACCAACGTAACTTCTTTTTTCTTTTGCAACTTGTCTAAAATAGTTTGCTACATTATACACCCATTCTAGGGAAAATTGTATATTTTCATTTGATTTTCATTTACCTTTTTTAAAGGAAACATAATATTAAAACAATTAACAGTAAAGAGCAGAAAAAAAAAACCCCTCAACAACAACAACCACGAGATGAAGATAAGAAAGGGACCCAAAAAAGTTAAACACAATAAGGGTATATTATACTGCAAGAGGTCTATTTTAGTATCAAATGTTGATCTAACGTAATTGGAACTTGAAATGCTTTTTAAAACACGTTTTGTAATATATTTTAAACTTTAAATTGTTAGATATGTCTTCTAAAATTATCTTCTTTAAAAATATGTATTTAATAAAAATATATTACTCCATTTTTGTGCACTTTGTCCCTCATCTTAATGTTATTTTATGCATATATGATGTGTATACTGTATAACCATACGTGCAAATTATTCGGTAAATAAAATAAATATAACCTTTAAGTTAACATATAATATAAAATGTTTTATATTTGTTGTATATCTAATATAACTTTTAGATACAATACAGTTGGGGTTAGGTTTACATGAGAGATCACATATTTAGGGGGTGTTTGGGATTGCTTATTTAAAACAACTTATGCTTATTTTAATAAGTGTTTATCAACTTATGTGGTGTCAAACCGAAGTTTTTAAAAAAGTGTTTGGATTAGCTTATTGTGGTACCAAAACGTAATAAACTAATAAGTTGTTATTTAAAGATGTTTGGGATTGCTTATACTAAAAACGTCATAACCATTTTTCAAATAAGTTGATAAGTTAAAACCAAATGACTTATCAAAAAGTGTTTTTCAGCGGTTTGACACCGCTATAAGCTATTTTAATTTTTCCTCATCCACACACTCAAAAGTGTTTATCTTCGGTGTCAAATCACAATAAGCTAAAAAACACCTCAAATAAGCAATCCCAAACACCCCCTTACAGTTGAAACTTTACAGCAAAATACTGAAAAGGTAAAAGAAATCTGAATCTTCACATAAGAAAAAACTCCTTAGGGGGCGTTTGGTTCGCAGGATTCTGTCGGAATCTGATGGAATTGGAATGGTCAATTCCATCATGATGTTTGGTTATCCATGGAATGGAATTGAATTCCATGAATTCCTTTAAATGTGGATTTGGTCATTCCTTCACAAAAGTGATGGAATTGAATTCCATTCCATCCAATATTTTGAAAATGACAAAAACACACTCTTAACAAAATTAAAACTCACCAGACGTGGATTTAGTCTCCTCTCTCTCTCCTCTCTTCTCTCTCTCTCTCTCCTCTCTCCTCTCTCTCTCTCCTCTCTATCTCTCTCCTATCTTTATCTCTCTCTATCTCTCCCCTCTCTCTACCCGCTCACTCTCCCTCCCTCTCTTACAATCTCTCTCTCCTCTCTCTCTCGGCATTTAAAAAAAAAGTAAAAGAAAGGGTATTTTTGTCATTTTTCAAAATTCCATTCCAATTTCTTTGCAAACCAAACAGACAGATTCCAATTCATTTGACTGATTATATTCCATTACTGTCAACCAAACACTTGATCAAACCTAATAACATTTCATTCCAATTCTTTCTCGATTCCAATTTCTTAGACATATTTCATTCCTTTAGAAATAATTCTATGAACCTAACCAAATAAATTGCAAAATGAGTAATTTTACCCGAATTTGAAAATGTGAGGGTGCCCCATACGACTAGGATGCGATTGACTTCATGTAGTCAACTAGTACGATTCTTCAAACATCTGGCGTGTGAAACTAAAATCTCCTGCGTATGTGATCAAGATTCACTCAAGAACACGAATTAATATAACAAAACCGACAATAGATCCATCGATTTTACGTGATCTGATAATCCCCCAATGAACCGGTGGATTTAAGGAGCAGAGAACCATCCCCATCGCTTCCTTTTACAACAGCTGAACAAGAATCGATTCCACTTGCAGTCGTGGTAGCGGTTTCTGATCTTCTTTGAAGTTTGGTCGGTGGGGGTTTTATGATTCTTAAAGAAATATCAGTAGATATTCCTGAATTTATTTGGTTTTTGTTTTGAGATTGGATGAATGTATGAGAAAGAAGAAGAATCTGAATCAGAGATGGGTCGAGAGATCTCGAATCTACTACGGCCGCGATCCCTTGTTATCTTCTTGATCGCTTCAGTTTTCGTCTTCCTCGCTTTCTCATCGTTCTCTCAACAGGTAATGTCTTTGTTAGAATTGGATCTATTTATGAAATTGAGATGGATTCAAAGTGTTTGTTCTAGTGTTTGTTCTCATTTATGTGTTTACATGAAGCAACATTGCATCCAAAGCATATTAGATGAGGATTAGGTGCAGTTGTAATGATACATTTTGCAGGAAAACTGATAATTATAGTTTCAGCCAACAATTCACCAAATTCGTCTTCTGTTTTGTTAGTCTTTAGTGCATACTATCCAATGTGATTAACACCTTATTTGCTCGAATGATGTTCATCTGACATGAATCAGTGCAGTTAAGAAAGTTGGGGGATTTTAGTTTTGTCAACTGTTTATATGTTGATTCCTCTTTGACTGCTCAAATAAGTTTCTCATTTTAATCATATTGCACACAGTTGGACAAATGAGACTGTCCCATATGTGAAATGCAGAAATGCTTAGTTCTTTGATGAACAACATGAACTTTAAGCATCGCTCAATCTTATTTTTCAATTCTTTTTGTAGATTTACCATTCTCTCTACACTTGGTGATTTTGTGAGGTTTGTAATTGGGCTTTATCATATTTTTAGGTGGTAGAGTAACTAATTCCTGATTTTTTTTCAATTGGCATCTAGTTAATCATGGACCGTGGAGACCTTAGGAACATCATTTTTCAGTGGGTTTGGCTCTCTTATATAAAGGCTTTATCTTTTGCTACCCTTTTAGGTAGTAGATGAATATTTCATGTACTGATGGATGGTCAAATGACAACCAATTTGTGAATTCTGTACAAGTGTATAAATGTATAAGTTTTGCTTGAATATGTAAATAAGTTAAGACCTGCGTGTTTCATAATAATATAGTGCCTGCCTTTATGATTTTTGGTTGTTATATCTAGTTTGGTACTTTTAATTGCATTTGCACGCGAGGTAGGACAGAGGTTAGATGGAAATTTTTTGAATGAAGGATCTTACTTGTGTATGCATTTAGACGGAGGGATATTCCTAGATGGGTGAAGTCCAAGATGGTATTTGCATTTTCTATTAATGCGTTTCTCCATAATAGAAGGACAATAATCCATGTTTTGAAGTAAATCTAAATTATTGCTATTGTTCTACTTTCTATTGATGGACCGGACTCCTCTTCAATGAGTCCTATATGATAATATTTTTGAGAGTTGATGGTTATCTATTTTGTTAGTTCATTGTAACCTGTCGGAAGTAACGTGATTTTTGTTTAGGAGGAAGATACAATGGAAGAGGTGCATGAAATTACCCATAGAGCATTTCTTGATGTTGATATTGATAAGCAACGATTAGGTATGGTTCTTTATTTCTATGAATGGCGTATGATTTTCGATGTGATTAATATAGAAACTTCAACTGTGTTTTTTGTTTTATAAACTATTAAACTCCACTATGGCTCATGAATGTGCTTTCATTCTTTTCATGACCATGAATGATACCTATCCTACTATACTCTTTGCTTTGCAATTAGTTAAATGCACAATACAACGCCAAATATAAAAAGCTTACAAACCATAGGTGGTGTTTGTATCGTTGGAATCTGACAGAATCGGAATGGTCAAATCCATCGACCAAATTCCGTTCATGCATTTAGTTCATTCTTAGAGTTCTAGTACGAAATTCCAATTCCACATATGGTGGAATTTAAATTCCTTGGGTTTTGGTAAGGAATTCCAATTCTTTTTCATCCCATCTTTTGAGAAAGCCTATTTTGCCCTTATATTTACTTTAATCCATTCCATCCGACTACAACGGTCGTCACCACCACTGCCACCACTACCAACACCACCGTCTTACTGCAGCCGCCACTACTACCGTCTCCACCACCATCACCCTCACTGCCACCACTACCAACACCGCCACTGCCACTACCGCTACCACCATCATTGCTGTAAAATATGAAAATGTCAAAAAGGGTATTTTGGTCATCTATCATTATTTATTACAATTCTGAAGTTATATTCATCAAACCAAACATATAGATTCCACGTCCTTTGCATATTCCATTCCAATATCTGGCAACCAAATGCATGTTCAAACCTGATTAAATTTCATTCTAATTGCTTCATATTCCAATTCCTTTAACAAATTCCAATTCCGACGTATTCAATTATGTGAACCAACTCCTCCTTAGTTCTTTGACATATTGTAGAATTTCAAATTTTGCTATTTGAAATTTAGTACACATTTATCATTAACTCATTCTGGTTACGTTATGCTTGTACTGCAGGAAGAATTGTTATTGCATTGTATGGTGAAGTTGTACCAAAAACTGTTGGTAAGCCTTCAATCTTCTGTTTGGCTTCTTTATTTCTAAACGGGGGCTTCAAAGTAAACATTTTGGAAATGCGCAATTCGTTCGCTTGTTGTTTTGTGTGTTTTCTCCATTGAACCTCAGGAAGTTGTTCTCTAATTTACCAACAATATCTTATGATCACATGTGCTGTCAATAACACCTTACAGCCATTTTGGTTCTTTCTTTGTTCGCCTTTGTTCCTTGATGAATATACCCGAATAATCATAGCTTGTGCAATGAGCCTAATGCTATGGCAATCACATTATAAAGAAAAGTAATCAGTTACTATCAGCTGTAACTGTTACCAATCGATGCATTTTAGCAACACTTTTTCTTTTGACATGTAGAACACTTGTATATACATGTTGATCAACTAGGTAATCTTCCGAGTCTATAGCATCATTAGGACTTGATTTTTTCTTTAAACTTAAGTCCTGCTAATGGGCGAGCCTTGAAGCAAGTCCTTTGTGATTCCAGTCGAGTCAACTCACCCTCAGGAAAAGACTGTACAAAGACATCCTTCTCTAACCCTCACAAAACTCACGATTGTTGGTACATTTAGATCACCTTTTTTACTTTCAAAGTCTGCTAGAGTGATCAAACCAACCGCCTTGCACACATGAGAAGCCAAAATAACGTTATTATTTCTTGATCTTTAGGACTTTATCTAATTAACAAATACTTTCTTTTCTTTGCAGAGAACTTTCGAGCTCTGTGCACAGGTAACTGGTGTTCCAGATTCTTGTATATCTAAACTTTTAAAGTGTTCTTCATATCATCTACCTCCCCTCTTCCCCACTTCAGAAAAAGAAAAGGAACAGGACAAACAAAAAAAACGGAGAAAAACAAGATATACATACATGATTTATATTGAGAACCAGAAATTTTGATTCACATCACTGCATCTAACTTCTTATTGGAATTAGGGGAACTGGGCAAGGGTTCGAGTGGTAAACCGCTACACTATAAGGGAACGCCTTTCCATCGTATAATACCTGGGTTCATGATTCAAGGTGGAGATACTGTCTATGGCAATGGGAGAGGAAATGAATCCATCTATGGTGCAATCTTTCGTGATGAAAATTTTAAGATCAAGCATTCACATGCAGGTCCTTGATCTACTACTAATGTCCTTGGCTTTATTACATAATTCCGTACATTAATAAGTTGAGAAGGATTGTTCTTAGATTCTCAAAAGTAGTATGTTATTCTCTTCTAAAGCTACCGATCTTGCAGGTATGGTGGCCATGGTCAATTCAGGTCCAGATTCTAATGGTGCACAGTTCTTCATCACCACAGTTAAGGCCTATTGGTAAGTTTTCATGCTTATTGCATCACACTGACCAGAAATGATTAATTTGTTGGTGGTCTTATTGCTAATCAATAATTACTGGAGTATTCTCTACTTCTGGCCTGTTTTAGTAATTTATTGGAACCATTGTTATGTACAAGTGCATCATCTAATTACTGTTGATTAATTAGAAGCTTCTTCCATTACTTGGATTGATCCTCTTAGTTCTTCATATGTGATATATGTTGCTTTCTTTCTCTAGAAAAGAGAACAGGATTTATATATATATATATGTATATATATGGGCATGTTCAGTTCGTAACCTCATTTTCACTAAGAAGTAAGAACGGAGGACCGCCCACATCGCGACAATTGGCATTTTCATCATAAATATGGACGAGTTAGTCATCATGAATATTGTAACATATTCATGATGAATGTTGTAACATAAATATCATGAATGTGTTATTCATGATGAATATTCATCCTGAAGAGGAACACATGGTGTGCTGTCGGCGGTTCCCGGGCTCTTAATGAAAAACAGGTTTTCAACCGAACTTTCCTCTCTCTCTCTCTCTCTATATATATATATATATGTATATGTGTATGTATGTATGTATGTATGTATGTATGTATGTATGCAAGGGATACTCCATTTTATCATCATCATTGTCATGGTATATATGTATGTATGTTTGTGTGTGTATGTGTTGATTTGTGTGTATATGTTTTTCTTCTGTTAACGGTACCACGCTTTGTGTTTCTCTGTTTATTTAATTGCATTTTGTGTTTATTCTACTCTTTGCATTCATACACACTCTCGCCTGTGCCGGCCTGCTTGCTTGTTTCTTTTATTTTTGGGGTCTTCTTAGTTCTTACAAACAACTTCTCTATCCCTTAAAGTAGTCAAAGATCTGTGTACATCACTATATCCTACTCTCCAAATCCTACCAAAGCTTACAGTATCATATTTTCATTTGGGAAATTTGCAGGTTGGACGGGGAACACGTTGTGTTTGGAAAAGTGATTGAAGGCATGGATACGGTGTATGCAATCGAAGGGGGAGCAGGTACTTACAGCGGAAAACCCAGAAAAAAGGTGGTTATTGCTGATTCAGGTGAAATTCCTAAGAGCGAATGGGATGTCGAATTACAAACCGTACCGGTAGCTGAATCATGACGATGAAAATAACTAGATTTTACAAAATGGGTACATTTCTTCTTTGGGTTAATTTTCGATAGTTTTATATACATTTATCTGTATCTATTTTCATCACACTTGTTATTAAACCATCTTCAGAAAAAAGCTTGGTTTACTCCTTTTTGCTCTTTTTTTTTTTTTAAATCTATATTTGCAATGAAGAAACACATGAAGGTGTAGTTTAACTTCACCTTGTTTTGAGCAGCCAAAAACCAAACCATGTATTGGAACCTATTGCCCTTAGCGACGAAGCGAGTTTACTCAAATAGACAACAGGTTCAAGTTCGAATCATTAATGTATTAAAACCTTTTCTTTTAAATAATAATAACAATTTTTAAGATTGGCTAGGGGTGTTTCTTTATACCTAATTCTGTATTTTTTGCTATACTTTTTTTTCCTCACACGCTTTTCATATGTAGGGGTATTCACGAAAACATCCATTTTACCATTTTGGAGAGGAGACAAGTATGCATAAATCATACCTCTAAACCTCATCCCTGGTCAAACGAGAACGATAACTATTTAAGAAAACACGAAAACGATCGTTAATGTACAAAATCATATATGACTCACGCGACTTTGCCCCGTGACGTCGTCTGCGTCCATTTTTTGCCGTTAATGTAAAATCACATTTTATTTTATACATGATTTGTTGTATTCTTATTTCTTAAATAATTAGTCTTCTTTATATATTGGGTTATTGCTTCTTCATGTTTTCAATTTGAATAATGAAACTCAAAGACACGATAGCCTAGTTGGTTAAAATATGTTATGGAAGCGCATTAAATTGTTTTGAACTTAATTATTATTAGTCAAAACATTTATAGAAATATCAATACCTATACTATATTATAAAGTAGAGATAAAAAACTCTTAAATACAAATTATTAGGCGCAAGGTACCATCATTTTATGCAAGATTTTAAAAACATCTTAATTTACAAGTATCAAAACACAAGATACATATTACTACTGCAGGCTTCTAACACCCACTAATTTGGTATGTGCAGGGTCTTCCTTTTATGCAGACATTTCCATGTATCACTATTAATTAATATATTATATTACAATAAATTTGTTTTAATTATATTATTAAATATGTAATTGGTTATTTTTTTCTAGATGTCATTAAAATATATAAGATAATCATTGAATTCTAACAAAATACTTAATTTTTTTATATAAAAAACATTATATTATTAAGCCTAAATTAAACAAATTTATAAAAAAAAATTATCACTTTCTCAAAATCATCCAAAATCGTTCTGTAAATCGATAAAAAAAACAAAAAAATAAAATGAAACATTAAAATCGTGATGTATCTCGCTGCATTGCGCGAGTACGCTTCTAGTATAGAGTAAATTACAAATTTTGGTTATTACAAATACAATTTTGGATTGGGTACCCCAAACAAAATAATTACATGTATGGTCACCATGGTTTCACTTTTGTTATGGATTAAGTCTTTTGCCCTAACTTCATTAACTGGTGCTCCGTTAAGATAGGGGTAATAGTGTCTTTTTACATTTTTCTTTTTATTTATTTTATTAAAATTGGAGTACTCATTTTCATAAATGAAAAATTATTATATTTTATTAATTCTATATAGTAGAAACAAAAAAGAAATACTTCAGACTACCGACACCTTCCTCTTCCAGCCGTTGACCTCCATCCCTCCCCCTTCAGCCGCCGACCTCCCCCTTCCCATCGGGAGCAATCCCTCTCCCCCCACCCCCACCCCCACCCCATCCCCATCTCCGCCTCTTACATTCGTATGAACATATTCATCCCTCTTCACCGTGGCTTTTTGTTCTCCCTTTTTTTCATATTTGATTTGTTGCAATGTCTAGATGTAGCGTTTTAAATTTGAGTTAGGTTTTTTGTTTTTTATTTTGATTTAGGGTATTTTCTTGTTTGTGGAAAAACTCAAATTAGTGGCAAGAAAGATCAAGTTAGTGGTAGGAAAACACTGGGTGACCTTACAATTTCGGTGAAACCATTTGGTCAGCAACAAGGTTTAAAGAAAAAGGGTCTGGAAAAGAAATCAATAACTGTTGCTGAAGATGAAGATGAAAACCTTCCTAATTTTGTTGCACAAGAATGTTTCCTTCATAAACATGAAGAATGTATCAAATCACGGAAAACAACAATGGCGATTTCAGGAGCGTTCACTTGGATCAACAATTGTTGGCATTCAACGATGTTTTTACTCACGTTGTAACCGTTTTGTAGACAATGTCCACCTTCCTTCATAAACATATGAACACAGTTGTCGTGTATTTGTAAAAGTTACGACACTATGTAACAACCCAAACACGCACGAAAAGGCATAAACAAACATAATATAAATTTCTTGCCAAAACGGCCCAATGGAAACAATTATCTAATCAAGGTTTGAGGAAACAACCTATTACACAATTGAGATTTAATACATAATCCGCTAAATCCGGGATCTAGCACTCGAACTTCTCCTACGCCACGCTTCTCGCCTACAACTTCTCTTTACCCTTGCTAGAACCCTCTGTCGGGTACTTTCCAGAAAAAGGTTTTTAGTTTTGAAAGAGCGATGGTTAGACCGAAAGGTCTAGTGAGTTCTCTCTAACAACAATCCACAAGCCATAGCATCAAATAAAAGATTTATAAACCACAAGGTTGTGGCGTGGTGGTAAGAGCCTGGGGACTTCATAGCGGTTGTCCGGGTTCGAACCCCAATCGCAGCATTGTGGCCACGGAATGAATGCCCGCGGGCCATAGGCCTGTTTTCCAGGAGATTAGTCTGGGCCTAAAGTGGTCTGTGATACTCCTTTACCAAAAAAATAAATAAAAGATTTATAAGCAATTATAAACTAATTCAGTTCTTTATAAAAACATCATACCCACAAATCACACTTTCGACACACACTGAAGTCACACATAGGTGGCAACGTGTCTGGCTCATACTGCCTTATTCTGGGACACTTCCCCCTTTGGCATAAACGGGAAACACCCCCCGGTATGAGCACAGGCGGGACCCCCCCCCCCGACTTAGGCCATACTCGCCAACTACAATGCATGCATACATTTAACCAATCCCAAAAGTGTAAACCACTTCTAAAATAAATCTCGCATATATATAAAGCACACATAATTAATAAAATTCTTTAGTTAAACTTTCACAAGCCTTTAACCACTTTATCATCGAAAAATATTTAGTTTAGAGAACTCACCTGGATCTCGCGCGAAAGCTCTCCTACTAAATGTAACACCCATTTTTTTTAAAGTGTTACTTTAACTAAAACAATCCCTCCAAAAATACTCCAAAATTATGGCTAAATTAAAACTTTAAACTATTTACAGCGGAAGTCTTCAAAATAAATAAAGATGTAACTTAAATGCTAACTCGTCCCATACCGAGTAGCATTACGATATTTATTTGTAATAGATTCCTGGACATAACTTAAATGACACAAGTCTCTATGTGTACTCTTTTCCTTTGTCCAACCTGAAACCTTTCGTCCCTGAGATGCATACTATAGTCAGCTTATAAAGCTCAGTGAGTTCATGGTTTGCGTGAGTGAAATCATATCTTGCAACACATATCAAACATGCAAACTTCGTATAAAATAACATTCATTTTCTGAAACATGCAACACCAAAATAAACGAGACCTCATAACCGGTTCCTCGAGTAAGGACTGATAAGTTGCAAGCATTCCCTGGGTGTGTACGACTCACCTATAGCCAATAACCCATTACGGGGTCATGTTTCCATGTCACAGGCATTCCCTGGTGTGTATCGCTCACACAGAGCCAGCCACCCATTTCGGGGTCGTGCCTCCCCTTAAGTGTGACAAACCAAACCAACATCTCATATTCCAAACCATGCACCATTTGTACCATATAAACCAACTGAAAATCCAATCATGCTAAATACGTTTAAAAACCGGAAAACAATTAGCATGCGTGCTCCACAAAACTCCACATACATGTAAACATATACCGATGACGTGTATTTAAATCATTATCATGCATAATATTCACCACCACAAAATCATATAATGCACGAAAATAAATTTGTACATAGGTATGCATCCCATAGTAAGTCTCATGAAGACTCACATGATCGCGTGTAGATCGGCTACTGGTAGCTCTCATCTGAAAACCTACACATTTCATGCCATCAACTCTAATTAATGACTTAATTTCTCCAAAGGTCGACAACAGTCAACTATGGTCAAACTCGACCCGACCTAAAGTCAAACTCCAAAACTGAGTCTCTCAAATATCTCAATTTGATCTTATCGTTAAAATACTTGTGGGTCAAACAAGTTAAAAGTCTACCCTCGGTCAACCTCGACTGACTTTAGTGGAATCCCAAGTCTAAAACGCGACGACGTCCTAAAACGTCAAAACAATCATTTGATAATCTTATAAATCCATCTCTCCCAATTAAAACGTCTCAATAAATACTTAACTCAAATTACGACGTTTTAATTCCATTATTAAATCATCAAAATAATTTAAAAGATATCTAAGCGTTACACTCAATAACGACTAACATCGATTTTATCCTTTAAAAAAAATAAAGGAAGTGTTTGTTCCTACTTAGAGTGTCTCAAAATTTACAAATCTTACAACGGCACCTTAAACGCGATTATTAAATTACTTATTATATAATAAATAATTTAACAATTACATCTCTTCAAGTTAGAACGTCCCAAAAATTACTTAACATAAAATACGTCGCCTTATAAATCTATCTAGATAATTAAATATATATTTTCCCTTCTCTTTTAGGAAAATTAATATTAATATCCCAGAATATATCAATATATTAATTTAAATGAAAATCTAAACTAATATCTTAATTTAGTTAATTAAATAATCATAATTAATATTTGAATTGATAAGGCTAAATTTTCAACTATAATATTTTGAGCCCAAAATCAATTACAATAACGAATCTGATTTATAGTGTCAGTGGGCTTTTTTTTATTTGTTTTCATGGAAAGCCCATGGTGGTCCAACACAACAGACGCCGGCAATTAACGCGGGAAGACCCTTGCACTTTCCAACTCCCTGACAGCATGTTTCAGGTCTGTTTGGTCCCGCTTTACCATCATTTCTCTCGTTTTTCTTTCTACCAAATCCTTAGCAATGTTTATCCTCACCAAACAAACCAAAAATCACGTAAAACGGTTAAGAAACGAACTCGTATGTTGACTCCAAAGTTTTGGTTTTTAAACCGAATCGAACAAATTTTTAGCACCAAATTGAACCTTCTAAACTTAAATATGAGACATGAAACTACTTGGATTTGATATAGAACTTAAAAACGAAGCCAAAGACATGAAAATCACGAGATTCCGTTTAGTATTTTACCTTGAATCGTCGAAAACCGAAAACCCGAGCATGAACTTCAAGCACCGATTTCTCTCTCAAAAATCCATTATTTTTGAAAGGGTTTGAACCCAAATGATCTCTGATCGAAGTTCTCCACTTAAATGGAAAAATATTGGCGTATTAGTTGAAAAATATAGCCAATCAGACGCCTCTAACAGGAGCCATCGACACGTCCTTTTCAAGATTTGCTTTTAAATAGTTCCGTCATTTTGGCAGAACAGGCCCTCCAGGTTTCTGTAATATAACATTTGGCCCCATAAATTTTCTGAAAATTTCCTTCTCCCCCTGAAGGCCTCAACCCATTTATTAACTTACCAATTTAACTAAATGGCAGATTTGACCCCTATACACACCTTTCTTCACATTTTTTTCCCAATAAAATAAAAATAATTTTATTGTATTTTCCTTCTCCTTTTTCTTTTCTTAATTATTTATTTTCCTCATTTTGGGGTGTCACACTAAATCTCAATGGTAAGAAAGGAAACCTACCAAAAAGGAAGCAAGGTTAAGGCGATTAGACTCTAACCCCACCACAGATACTCTCTATCTCTCTCTAAATGGTTTCGGCCCAAAGGCCTTTCCCCAGTCGACTCGTCTCTCGGGCCCAAAACAGCCGTCTCTCAGCTCTCTTCCCTTCCTGTCGACTCCCGGCTCCCCTACTAGCCGACTCCCGGATCCTAAGTCGATGCCGACTCCCGGACCCCTACTCGTTGACTCCCGGCTCGCACCCACTCCCGGGTGTCACCCTCCTAGGTCTCCCCCGGTACCCCACCTCCCTTTAAACTCTTCTTTATCTAATTATACAAATTAGCCCCTTCACTTTAAACTTTAAACTTTAAACAAGCCCTCACCCTTACCTCCAATCTTACTATTGAAGTCACGGTTATTACACACTACCTGCCTAGGTTTGGCAGTCGCAAATTTTGACCAGTCAAATCTGATCTTAACTCTATGAATGACTAGGATTACTTCTATATTTCTCACACACTTAGCATTTCTTCTTTGAACTTCTCCATATATATATATATATATATAGGGTCAGGTTCAGGAGAAAACCTCAAAAAAAATGGAAAACTAAGGAACACCCTGGTAGCCCTTCATCTGGACGCTATGCATTTGTACATACAAGTAATTTGTAACATGTACCCGTGCATATGCACAAATGCATAATGCACACGTGCATAAAAACCAAAAAACAAACTAATTTACTTGTATTCACAAGTGCATACCATCTGGATAAAGGGCTATCGGGGTGTTCCTTAGTTCCATTTTTTTGAGGTTTTCTTCTGAACCTCCCTCTCTTTATATAAATATATTCATAAAAAATAGTATTTGTCACATTAGGCATGTTTTAGTCATAAAAGAAAGCATATCTTGATTGTGGGCTAAATGGCCCATTTTTAGTTATGTTTGGATCTTATTGCGATGTCAACAACTTTAAATTAACACACACACACACACACACACACACACACACACACACACACACACACACACACACATATATATATATATATATATATATATATATATATATATGCACGCAGACATATAGGGTTGGGTTCTGGAGAGAAGGGAAAATTATAGTGAGAAGGGTAAGAATGGATTACCACCCTGGGATCAATAAGATCAACACTAATAAGATGCACCGAGATGCACCAGATCAATTCACGTGAGCAACACAATTCATGGGGTAGGGTGAGATTAAAAGTGATCAAGGGTCCAAATCCCTTCTTACGCTTCTCACCTTAACTATTTTTCTTATATGATCCTTTGTCCCCCCTATATATATACTCACACGACATAAAAGGAAAATAAATATAATTGATTGTTTTAGATACTAGACGAATTTAATGTCTGGTCTAAGGGGGTTGTTTGTTTACCTTTTAATGGTTCCATTAAGAGACAATCTCTGAATCGCTAAGAGGTGAATCTTGTTTGGCAAAAAAAAAAGTATGTCTCTTAATGGTTCCAAAACCCTCTGAATGATTTTGTATCTTGACCCTCCCTTAACCATTTAGAGCCTTAATTTCATACTGAACAATTAGCAAACAATCACATATCATTTTGCACTATATCATAAGAGTCTCTTAATCATTTTGAACCACTTAATCATTCTGTACCAAACCATTCAGCAACTACCAAACAACCCCTTAATTTTGAAAAGTTCGATGTGAGCTCATTGACCAAGTGAATATTTGATATTCAGTTGGAATAAATGAAGAGATGTTGTGACTTGTCTAATTAAAATTACGAGCTAGACAGAAAGATCTATACACTTGTATTACTTTAAAACTAAGATATATACTTATCTATATGCAATGTATGTTTGTAATTGTACGTTCATGTTAAATGATTTTATATACATTTAATTATGAAAGTACGATGTGAATGTGAAAACATGAACATTTAATATGGAATTCATGAAATATATCATGTATTTGTGGGTTATGCTGAGGCACTACTACTAACAGTGGAAAACCGTAATAGTGTATGGACCAATAGACGTGTGCTAATTAAACCTCAAGGCAAGTATACAATGAGATCTAATATCGTCTTTCAAGTAATAAAATGGTAAAGTACCGGATATCGTCCCACAGAGATTGGAGTAGAAGTTGATTAAAAAGTAAGAGAAAGAAATGACTTCAGATGGCGATTTTAAAGACTTGATTTGGTTTGGTTTGTCACTTGATTAGATTAACAGAATAATAAAGCAAGCACGAGTGTAAGACATTTAGGTGAGATTTAAACACAAATTCCAGCAGACTTATGCTACAGACATGCTGCAGCATGAGTTGGCCATAACTAGATCCACCATCTATTTTGAGGGTATTCCTCTCGGACTTCAATATTCACACTACTGTTTAGATTCGACTAAACACATCTCTGTGCAGCCTCCAGCTATTTATAGTGTAGAATAAAGTCCTCAAAATATATGGACGATCAAATCTCTTTGTATCTAAAACCGCTCTCTCGAGTCGATTCCCATATCATCCAAGTTGACGTGTTCGAAGGGGCTTATCTCTAAGTCCTCTACACTTTAACACTAATGACTAGCGATCAACTTGTCGAGAATAAATCAGTTTATAAATAAAAAGCAACTCTCTCAAGTCTACTTCTTATATCATTCAAACTGACGTGTTTTTGGTAGTTTATCTCTAAGTCAACCGCACTTTAACACTTTAGCAAGTGATCAGTTCGTCAAAAAGTGTCATTGAACTTTATAAAACTTGAAATGAAATGATGGAACATTGTTATTGCGAAACAATGTCCACCTTTCTTTGGTTTGAAATCTCACCCTTTTATCTTGCACCCGAGCTAAATAAATTAGCTACTCATATTTAAAGACATAAAGCGATAAATGACGGAAAGTAAATGCATAAATATAAATGACATAAATTAAATGACTGAATATAAATTACAAGAAATAAAATGACGATAATGTAAAGTGCAAATAATGTAAAGAGCAAATTAAAGAAAGCTAAGAATTATAAAGCATAAAATAAAGAACAAGAGAAGGTAGCCAAAAGATTACTTCCAATTATAAAATGAGACAATAGAGAATGGATTATGGATCCTAAATTACTACCCCAAGCTCCCCTTTTATAACCAAGGGGAGTGGCACAAAAGGTAATTACCACTAAATAAAGTACTAAAAGTACAAAAGACATATTATCCAAAGGTTAACAACCAAAAGACAAAGTGTTTAACCACAAAATACAAATCAACCAAATATTAGTCTAGAAGGTTCCCAAAAGTCTGATCCATAACTCAAAAAGGTCTTCCCACAAAAAGCTCCTCCTAGCTTATCCATTAAGCTCCCCATACGGCTGCTGTAAGGATGCTGCAGCATGCTGCAGCTTGCTGCACTTATAAATCTGCCCAAAAATACACCAATTAGCTTATCCAAATGCAATAAAACAAGTTCTTCATATCTTTAGCTCCAAGAAACAAGAAAAGAGAAAATAATGAACTAAAATGACTCAAAGGTTGGGATTAGAAGGTAAAAACTATCCTAAAAGAAAGAGAAAAAGAGCACAATGACACTAAATAATTAGTGCCATCAATACTTATCTATATGCAATGTATGTTTGTAATTGTACGTTCATGTTAAATAATTTTATATACATTTAATTATGCAAGTACGATGTGAATGTGAAAACATGAACATTTAATATGGAATTCATGAAATATATCATGTATTTGTGGGTTATGCTGAGGCATTAATACTAACAGTGGAAAACCGTAATAGTGTATGGACCAATAGACGTGAAATACTTATATATTGAGTCAATAGATCTTGTAACGTCTATTTTGGCATACACAAAATTGTAGGGTGTTGTACATTATATATTTGTCGTATTTTACTTGAAATCTATGAACTCATTGTGTGTGTGTGTGTATACACATATAAACTAAGTTGTTGGTAATCATTTTTTTTGCATAACTATATATATATATATATATATATATATATATATATAAACTAATTGTGTACTAATGTGATATAGAATTTTATTAAAAGCCGATATGGAAAATTAATGCAAAAAGATAAAATCCAAAATCTATGTTTGAATATTCTTAAAATGATTAACTTACATTTCTAGACCATATAACAAGAAAACAAGATATAAAAAAAATCGAATACTTAAAAATGCAATTTGATTTGTGTGCTTTGAGACCAAAGCCTTGGAAAGTTTTTACATGTATGGAGCTCACTCCACCTTTTGCTCTCCCGACTTTCTAGAACATACTTTAAGCCAAAAATTATCAGCAAACCTCTTAATTCATTAATGATTTGTAATTGATACTTTTTTATATTGTATGATACTTGTAAAATTCAAGAGTTTTACCAAATATTTTATGTAATGACTAGAAGTATACTCGAGCAATGCAACACATTACATCTTGATTATTATTAAGTCTGATTTTATAGTAATCATTGTATTTATAGGATTGGTCAAATACTGTGTTTAGAGTCTTATACTGTGTAGTATTGACCAAGGGTATTTAAGTCCCTTTGGTCTTGGTTGTTTGTAACACATTCACGCATACATCAATACAAACTTCATCTTGCGCCTTAAACTCTCTCTCTCTACTTTCTCTCTCTAGGATTTAGTGATCTTGGACTCACAATTGGTATCAGAGTTGTTCTAGATCTTGAGAGAATTGAGAGAATCGATTTTAGTTTCTGAATTTGTGAAATAATCTGAAAATTTGATCGATTTTCTTGAATTTTTCAAGAAAATCTCGTTTTTAGATTTTTCATCAAATTCGGCTCTGTTTGTGTTTGATTTTCGTTGAATTTTGGTTTGTTGGATTTGATTTTACAAGTAGAACTTTTTTAATTCACATCAAATTTCAAGAAATTCAAGTTTTGATCATCGATTTTGAGTTTTTGTGTTTTTCTGGAAAACCCGTTCTTGAGTACTGTTACATTCTCAAAATATCGATTTTGTGGTTTTTAATCGTTTTTGGTGATTGAAAAGTTTTAGAAACTTGTTTTCGAACACTTTTGTATAAGAAAAATTCATAAAATCTAGTTTTGAAATCGATTTTTTGGCAGATTTATGGATTTTCATTAAGTTTGCGCTAGATTTAAAGTTTGCGCAAGTTCATAGTGGTTTGCGCGAGTTCATACTAGTTTGCGCAAGTTCATACTAGTTTGTGCAAGTTCATATTGTTCTAATCTGTGTATTTCAGGTTTTCGCCTCAAGAAGTTCCAACTTTTCGTATTGGGTTATTCACGCAAAGTGAACTTTGCGTATCATGTGCTTCACGAGAAGTGGACTTTGCGTCTCCTTCAGCTCATGAGAAGTCAAGTTCTCGTCTTCCTCTGCTCACGCAAACCTAGTTTGCGCCATCGCCTTATTACGCGAAGTCCAGTTTGCGTCTTAAACGCCTCACGCAAAGTTCGTTTGCGTCTCACTCAGCTCACGCAAACCTAAGTTTGCATTTCCTTCTGCTCAAGAGAACCTCAGTTCACGTCTTCAACTTCTCAAGAGAATCCAGTTTGCGTCTTATTCGTCTCACGCAAAGTTCTGTTTACGTGGCCTTCTCCTAACGCAAAGTTTTGTTTGCGTATCACTTGGCTTACGCAAATCTCGTTTGCGTCTTCTCCTGCTCGCGACAAGCTCAGTTTGCGTCTTCTGCTTCTCACTAACTTTGTGCCAGTCTCAGACTTAGAATTTTTCTGGATTATCTCAAACATGGATTCTGACAAATTTGCTTATCAAGCTCAGTTCTACAAAAGTGATCTTATGATGTCTTTGGGTACTGAAAATCGTCCACCAGTGCTGATTGATGAAAATGAGTTCACACAGTGGCAAGATCGGTTCCTGAACTTTATTGAGCGTCAAAAGAATGGAAATGACATGATGATCATTCTATCAGAAGGACCGTTTGAAAAACCCAAGTTGGCTTCTGGATTATATAAGCCTACTAAAGAATACACACATGATGAGTTGTTGGCATATCAAGCTGGTCGTGATATTAAAGCAAATCTGATGCTAGCCTTGCCAAACTCTATATACAACAAGATTGATTGTTTCAAAACTCATCCTAATCTGATGTAGCAACAACTTGAGAAGATTATGCTTGGTTCTTCGGTCGCAACTCAACTCAGGCATACGCGCTACATGAATAACTTTGAAGAATTCAAAGCCAAGGATGGGGAGCCACTTAAAGTTGTGTATGACCGATTTTGTGCCGTGATCAATGATCTTAGGAAGATTAAAGTTGAAAAGACTGAGCTTGAGACAAATCTGAAGTTTCTCAACACATTGCAACCAGAATGGAATAAAACATGCCACAGATTGAGGAATGATGTCAGAATCTCTACAATGCAGATCCAAGAGATGTTTGACATCTTGCTGACTGATGAGAGCTTAGTGCTAGAGAAAAAGGCCAAACTGGATAAGAAAAACAAGAAATCAGTAGACCGACCCGGTTGCACTCCTCACGAGCCAACTGGCTGAACAAGCATTGTCTGATAATGCTTACAACGGGTCAACTGAAGATGATGGCGAGGCACTGCAGAAAGCAATGATCCTTCTCTCTCAGCATTACCAGAAAAAGTTCCATCCAAGATCGGGTTCCAACACTTCTTGCTTCACTTCAGGTCCTAAAGTCAAAGTGCCAGAGCCAAAGACTGTTGCCTGCTATAACTGTGGAAAGTCGGGCCACTTCTCAAAGGAGTGTCGAGTGAAGAAGGTTATGGACTCAGCTTATTACAGAAAGAAACTGGAACTGGCTGAAAAGAGAGAGAACGGAACTGCTCTTCTTGCTGAAGAAGAATTCTGGCTGGATCATTCTGACGATGAAGCTGCAAACGTAGAGATCGCTCAGATGTGCTTGGTTGGAGATGATCAGTCAGACGATTCTGATACTGATGAAGATGAGGTATATTCAGAATTTGATTACAATTTCATTACTTCTCAGATGAATATCATGATAACTGCTTTATTCGATTTACGTTCAAAACTTTTATCTGAAAAGAATTTAAATTCTGAAAAGTCAGATTTGATTGACAAACTGAAAATTTCTTTGAAAGATGAAAAATCTATTTTAGAAAATACTAAAGAAATCTTTCAAAAGAAATTGCATGATTTGGAAAATTCAAATAAGACTTATCTTGAGCCTTTGACTGACATGACCAAATTAAAAGATGAATTTTTGGATAAAATAAATAAGTTAGAAGAAAAGCTTTATCGAAGGAACCAATCTGAACAAACAATTTTTATGAACAAACCGAGGAGTGAAGAAGCTTTAAAACAAAGGTGGGGACTTGGTTTTGACAATCCTCATTGTTTAAACAAAGTGATAAACGAAGTCCCTACTTTATATAAATACGATTATCTAACTCTTGCACACTATGCTCCTCAGTTCAAATTTCATTGGACTAGTGAAAAGCAAGTGTTAGAACTCGAAAATGAGAAAAGGACAAATAACAAGAAAAAGGAAATTCCTTTTGTTTACACAAGTAAAAATGCAAAATATTTCCCTGAAAAATCAAGGAGAGGCAGAAGAATTTTAAATGATATATCTCCTATAAAATCTTCATTGTCTGATGATTTTATTGATCCTTATGCTCCTAATTCTGATAAGGAAAATATTTCTCCAATCATTTATGATTCTAAGAAATATACTCCTCCGTTAGTATTAGAAAGCAAAATCATCGATCTTGAAGATAAGATAGAAGATCAACATATTTTAAAGGAAATTGAATCTGATATTATTCTTTCTTTCATGACTTATAGTCTTGAAAAAAATCTATTTTCTCAAAAACCAGATTCTATTTCTAGCCTTTCTTCTGATCGTCATGTAAACAAAATGGAAATTTCTAAATCTGATATTTCTTTGTAGATCCCAGTACAGTGCAATCAATAGTAAATCTTCAATATAGAACAATAATAAAGCTACAACTGTTAGTCATAAGATTAATAAGCAATCAAAGGGTTACCGGTTTACAGAGAGAATTTCTGATAAGGGTATGTAAACCTATGGACTAGCAATCTAATAATTGACTTGAGTAAACTGAAATATGAACTAGAAACGCCTTTATATACTCAGGCTTACAAGCTTAATGGGCTTATGAGCTTTGGCCCATCTAACAAAACAACTATTAATTAATTACATTTCGAACCCTTATAAATATTTTATTCCACTTTCAACACATAGGACTTTCAGTCCTAACAATCTCCCCCTAAAGTTGAATAAAGCATTTAACAACTTGATAAACTTCAGGCCTTGATCTTCTTTCCCTCTTGAATCGTTGAAGAACTTTGGAGTTGCTTGACTTCATGTCTTTCCACGCTTCCCCTTGAATAAAGCTCTTGGTCTTCATATTTTCAACTTTGAAACCAGATTCAATGTACAATAGTCTCGACTGAATGCACTATCAAGCAGCTTTCAACTTTAAAAACTCAATCACATCGGATCAACACACAAGAAAGATAATGTGAGAGTTACTTGACATTCCACGGTGCATCTTCAGTTTAAAACACAGAATCTGTCTTTGAACTGCGAGTTGAATAGCCTTTCAGCTTAAGAACTTGTTTCAATCAGCTCGTTGGAGGAAATGACTTATAGCAACCACCATATGATACGGGATAGAAGAAATATAATCAATAAATCAAATCTCTAAAAAAAATGAAACAACATCTTCATCTCTTTGATCTCTAGACTGTCTTCAGAAATAACTTTCTTTCTTTAAAACATTGAAATTGAACTTTTTCTCCCCCTTTTTGATGATTGTGAGCATCATGATCATCAAAACTTCTTCAATTTCAGCACTTTCTTTAATCTCCCCTTTTATGATAAATTAACACTCTCCCACCTGTGATCTGAGTATCTGTCAATTCATGAAATGTATATATCCGAATCTTTTCAAATTCAGATATATTAGGAATGGTAAACCTGAATCAACAAATGATACAGTTAGTATGTCTGTAAGTAGCACAGAGCCACTTTGTACAACAGATGTACTTTGGAAAGGAGTTTTTGTGATGATCATTCCCCCAGGGCTTCCATTCAATCATTGAAAAACCACAAAGGAATTTTCTATGAATGCTATGACAAGAAAACTCATTCCTTGTGTGCTCGTGCAAGTGTAGAAATGATTGAAGCTACTTAGCTTGATCAGGCTCAAATTGTGTAAATTGTTGAGACAGCAACAGATATTACACGGACTCAATGTGCATGAAAGAGGTGCGAAGGTGGGGCAACTTTCCTTCTTTTTCAATATCTACATCTTCCGATTGAAGACTAGATAGCAGATATGTTGCGTCCCCAAAGAAAATGAAACATTTCTTTGTTAAGAAAGAAACGAGTGGTTGGTGGGGTTAATGCAAAAGTTGGCATGGGCTCACTGCCTGTTTCAATGATGGTCACCAAAGAATGTGAATCAATCAGAAAATGTGGTTGCCCGGCTCAGAAAGTGGTTGGTGCAGAGTTTTCATATTCTTTTAATTATGTTCTCACACCCTCTTTCTTTTTATCATTAAAGCTCACTTCTAACCAAACTCTCTTTTCAATTTTTTCGCTCCACACAATGAGAAAAACTCAATCCGATGAGTTATCTCCCCCACTCTTTGATTTATGACCCCTCATCCCTCAAATCACTCTAGGATACCTTCCGGGGTAGGAAACACTGGTTAACGTGAATCCATTGAAGTTCTGTTTAAGTTCTCACACAAATCCCATGTAAGTCCTAAAAAGAATGGTTGCTCAACAGTTTAACTTGAACAGTTAAGCACAAAATGTATGATAACACTGTCAAAATGTATGCTCATAAGATTTGAGCAATTGAACTTTGAAGATTTCTCAAAACAAAGATATTGAATGAAATCAAAAGAATTGTTTTGAGAATCTGACAATGTATCAATCAGATCAAATGAAATGGTTAGGGTATCAAAGAATTGGATATTTTGTTTATATGAACAAATATAAACAATTTAGCAATGAAAGCACACATTTAGACATTATGATTGATGCTCAACAACATTGAATTTCAAACGGGGGTATTACCATCGAAAAATTGTTTCGCTATGAGACATGGTAATAACAAATCTAAATGAAGTACTGAACATGTGTGTGAATACGTTACAGTATAAGGATAAGATAATACGCAAGTATTGATCTTTAGAAACACAGTCAGTTAAACATTAAAGCTAAAAAAACGAAAAACATTTAAAAATCACACTTCTAAATTCAGAAAATCTTTTGAGAACCAGAAGTGGTTTGAACATTTCAGAAAACGTTTTTCATGCTTGAAAGTTGTTCTTCTTTCAAACAATCAGAGATCTAGGATTAGAAGATATTTACCTTTTAAGCTCCCCCTCAAATCATGATAGAATGATATAGATCAGATAAGCTCCCCCTGGATATTTGCAAAATATCCAAGTCTGAACGTTGAAGAACGGGTCCTGATCTGTCATGTGATCAGAAGCCAAACTTCGTTGAAGTCCGGGTTCTAAGTTGATTTACTTAGAAGCCATAGTTCTTCTACTCCCCCTTGACAGTAGGTGTCTGCAACAAAGAATCAGTTTTTGGCTTTGGTACCCACTGGTATTTGGGTCCTCGAATGTTAGTTGCAGTTCTTGTGGGGGAAATAGAATAAGAACCATACCAGAAATGATCACTGGTTTTGTGAATATGATCATGTGTACGACAATAAGAGAAGTGATATTTCTTACCTGACAACCTGAGTAATTGATCTCTCGAGTAGATATGATCAGGTTTACCTTTACTCGCTTTGTTCTTCTTGGCAATAGACGCATGTACACATGATTCTTTTTCTTTCAGCTCATCTTCAACTAGTTTCTTCTGCCAGACCAGTTTCTCTTCTTTGTGTCTCCTTCTTCTTTGGAATGTACCTGAACCATCTATATTGCTATCATAGAAAAGGTTAGTTTTACGAATCCGATCAAAAGATTTAACTGACCTTTGTGAAGAGACAGATTTCTGATTTGAGCTTGATACATTATTTTCAAGCACTTTAATTGTTGATGCAAAGTTGTCTCTTTCTTTAACAAGCAGGTCAATCTTCTTCATGAACTCAAACTTCGTCTTCTGCTCTTTTAGTGCCTTATCAGATAGTTCAGATAGCTTGGCAGTCAGCTTTTTAATCTCAGACTCAAAGATGCTTCGTTCTTCTTCAAATCCCTGCTCAGCATCATTTCTTTGGCCGGATATTTCCTTGAAGAATCCAACATTCTTCTGTTCAATGGCCTTCTTTTCTTTTGCAAACTTTTCTCTTTCAAGAATGATTACTTTCTCGAAAGCAGAAACTTGTTGAAACAGTTTTATGCATTTCAGCTCCACTTCCTTCTTCTCATCAACACATTTTCTCGAGAATTATGAGAACTTCTTTGCGAACGATTTCTCAAACTCGGATTTATCTTGAGCATGCTTTTGCTCCAAGTCAGATATTTGCTTTTGAAGCTCAGCATTTGTATCTTTCAGATGCTCAATCTGCTCCTCAGAACTTTCAACAGATGCTGCTTGTTGGATTTGGACAATTTGAACTTCCAGATCAGAAATCCGTCCTTTTAGTTCAAAGTTCTCAGCTTCCAATTCTCTTCCTGTTAAGAAACCCTTTGGCCCTAGCATCAACCATTCAGTACAATCCCATAACTCTTTTCCTGTCATTTCGTAAGTGTTTATTTGACCATAAATTTCATTCAAAATGTCAAGAAAAAGTTCACAAGAAATACTACTTGTCATATAATGTCGAGCTAAATTATTAGCCCTCTCTCTTTTCTCCTTTTCCACAGGCGAAGCTGCCGTCGGAAGTTGGGATTGCATCTCTCCTTCAGTCAAAGAAAATCTGATATACTTTCCCACCTCGTGTTCGTCCACAAAGTTCAAAAAATGAACTTTCCACTCTTCATATTCTCCTTTGGACCACAGCCTTGGAGGGCTCACCATTTTGATCGTATCGAATAGAATGTATTCGATCCGGCTCTGAAAAGCTTGATTTCTAGGGACAGAGCTTGACAAGAGATGAAACTTGAACGTGCAGGGACCAAAAGTGACAAAGTGTGAAACTTGAAAGTTTAGGGTCATTAATGACAAACTGAAACCTTGAAGTACGGGGGCTAAAAGAAATGCACTGCAAAATGATCGTGAGACAAAAAATTTGACCTTTTTTACTCTTTTTTTTAATACTATAAACCCGGTCGAACAAGGGTATCGGTCAAAGCAATCTATCGGTCGAACAAAAAGACCTGTAAAACAAAGTATCGGTCGAAAGGATCGACCGGTAAAGCAGGGTACCGGTCGAATGTAATGTGCCGGTCGAAGAAAGGACCGGTAGTGACAGTGTATCGGTCGAATAAACAACCGATAATGACAATATGTCGGTCGAACAAAGGACCGATATTGACAATACACCGGTCGAACAAAAGACCGATATTGACAATACACCGGTTGAACAAAGGGTGTCGGTCTAATAATATATCGGTCAAGTACTTTCGGTCGATAACAGATTAAAACTAATTAAGAGATAGACCGATAAACACAAACACCGATAAACAGATAAGTCCGATAAACTCGAAGAACACCACCGAAGAACACGATGAATCTGGAATTCGACCGAACTCAAACCCAGAAAATTGAAATTCAAACGATCGATAAATAACTTTTCCAGAAAACAATCAGAAAGATAATCAGAAACTTTTGACCGATAAAACTTAAATCAACAGTAACCTTAGACCGATAAACTGGTTTTTTTTTATTTTTTTATTTTTTTATTTTTAAATTTCGATCGAAAAAAACTTTTGAAGAAGCAGAAATCTTCGATCGATAAAAAAAACTTTTTCAGAAAACTTCGAATGAACAACCCAGATGGATAAAAACTCAAAAAAAACGGATAATCAATTAACGCAGATAGCAACGATTAACACAGATAATTGATTATAGGGTTTTAGACAAACCTTTTTCTGGATCAAACCTTTAGTCTCTTTGCTCTGATACCAATTGTAGATCCCAGTACAGTGCAATCAATAGTAAATCTTCAATATAGAACAATAATCAAGCCACAACTGCTAGTCATAAGATTAATAAGCAATCAAAGGGTTACCGGTTTACAGAGAGAATTTCTGATAAGGGTATGTAAACCTATGGACTAGGAATCTAATAATTGACTTGAGTAAACTGAAATATGAACTAGAAACGCCTTTATATACTCAGGCTTACAAGCTTAATGGGCTTATAAGCTTTGGCCCATCTAACAAAACAACTATTAATTAATTACATTTCGAACCCTTATAAATACTTTATTCCACTTTCAACACATAGGACTTTCAGTCCTAACATTCCTCTCAAAATAATTCTGACTCCGATGTAAGTTCAGATTTATTGACTGATCAGATTGGTTGCTTCGGTAAAATTATTCTTCTGATTTAAATATTAATTCGGAAATTCTTGATGATTCTTTTACGTTAAATGATCAATATTATAAACCAAAGCGTAAAAGAATAAGGTCAAAGAAGTCGAATAAACAAGATAAAGTTCTTTCTGACAGTTCTAATTCTTCTTATTCTAATTTTTCAGATAGGACTTTGAGCAAGTCAAAGAAACAGATCTGGAAAGCGAAGCGGATATCTACTGATTCTATGACTGATGAGGATAAATGTGTAGACAAACTTTATAAAAGTGATTCATTTGATACATGTAATAAAATTTCAAAATATTCAATAAAGCAAATGTTTGAATTTCAAAACATGTCTCATGTTCTTCCTCTGATTCTAGTTCAGATGATTATGCTTTGTATTCATCTGATGATTGTGCTTATTATTCTGATGATGTTTCTCGTGCTTCTCGTATCAAATTTTCTAACAAACACGGGCCCAAATTCAAGTGGGTACCCAAGTCTCAATCTGATTTAAAGTTGCAGGCATCTCATGTCAAGGGGGAGCAAGAGAAAAATGGCTTTTGAACACAGCAGTTCAAAACCCGGACTTCAATGTCAAGACTATGGCTTCTGAGTAATTCAGCTCAGAACCCGTGCTTCAAAGACTTTGACTTCTAGACATAGCAGTCTAGGACTCATTCTTCAATGCTTTAATTAAGCTTCTGACTAATGAGAAACGGTGAGTACATCTACTATATTCCGCTGCATTTATCTCTGATAATGATGTTGTTCCAGTTTTTCTCAAATTGCTTTTAAAAGAATCTGAGCATTTTAATTCATCTCTTGATTTTGTTCAACCCAAAATTTTTACTAATAAGACACAAATTTCATTTTTTACATTGTGTGAAAGATAATATTATTGAATTATATTTTGTTTCGACTGAATATAAACTTGCCGATCAAATATTTCTATTTTTAAAATCTCGGCATGTTGTTTTTAAAAAAAGTTTAAACCTTTACAAATTTTATTCTATAAAGTAAAAGTTTTACAATTTTTCTTTCTTTTGAATAAAATGTGTGTCTAGGATAAATTTTCAAGTTGCTTTGTTTATATTAAAGTTCTTATATGTTCAAATTTCAGTTCTAACAAAAGTCGAAAAGTCAGCAACAGGTTTGTAACTTTTGATTTTGCTTTAAAGTTGTGTGATTCGGAATATTTATAGTTTACAATGCTTAGAAAACCTAAAAAGTCGGAATTTTGGATCGTAATGAAAATATGGGCTAAGCACTTAGATGTAAAACCTTGTGTTTGAGATGATTCTTAAATTCTTATAAATCAGAAATCTCTAAGTTTAAAAGTTTGTACCTGTGACCTTTCTGGTTTGGGAAAGTAAGTTATGTGGGATGCTTGTCATCTGGTCCCTTAAGGTCATTTGATCTGGGAGTGATCGAACCCAAATCCTTCTATAGAATCAGATCGAAAGTCATGTTCTACTGGTATGAATGGTTTAGGATGTGTCGATGTAGCCTTTCTGATCTGAGAAAGTAAGTTCCAAGGGGTGCTTGACACCTAGTCCCCTAAGGCCAACTGGTCTGGGAGCGACTGACCCAAATCCTGCAAAAGAGTCAGATAGAAAGTTACGTTTACGGCATGTTCTTTACTTAATAAACTTGTTGATTATAAAGATGCCAAAAGTGCATAAGCTTAAAAGATGCCAAAGAGCACACTCATGTAAAGATGCCATAGAGCACAACGCTAAAAGATGCCAATGAGCACACATCTCATCATACTTGGTGACATTTCTGAGTTGCAATAAACCTGTAAATTTGTGAAACTCTGAATTTCTGATGGATTAGTGTGATTACATGCAAAGTTCTCTATTATATTTTTAGAATTGCATTTTCTTGAAGCTAATCGAAGTTCACATGCGAGCACACCGAATAGATTGATGAAAGTTTTTGAAACTGAACATGTCTTAACCTTATATGCAATAAAACTTTTTTCTGTATCCAAACACATACATTTGATTTCATCTGATGGATTTTATTGTGATATTTTACTAAGTAGAACTTTATTTGTTTCTGTTTAAATTTTTATATGTTTAGTCGTTTCAAACTACATATTAAGTATATTTTTCTTTCTACATTGATGTTTCAAATCATTGTGTTCTCATTTATATCTTAATGGATTTGAGCATTATTCAAGGGGGAGTGAAAAAGGAGAATTTTTCTTAATGATCATATCTGTTTTTGAGGGGGAGTATCTGATTTTATATATAAATGCTGACTTGAATTGTCAAATTTAGTGCATTTGTGTAGGGGGAGTCATAGAGCTAATCAGGTAAAAAATTTCAGACTCCAAGTCAGATTTGCGTCACTAGTTGGTAGAGAAAAGCTTAATTTGCGCCAACAGCTTCTAGCGCAAAGCATGTTTTGCGTTTCATGCCTGTCGCGCAAACCTCACTTTGCGCTTCCTTCTGTTAGCGCAAACCTAACTTTGCGTCACCAACTTGTAGCGCAAACCTTCCTGTTTTCTCCGTTTCTTTGATTTTGCAGATCTTCAGTTGTCTCGTCTCCAACAGATGCATGACCAAGTTGATCCAGATCATCAAGGTCATGAGGGGGAGAAGTTAAGAGAAGTTAAGGAGATGATAAAGAGACAAATAGCTCAAAAGATAATCTGTTGATCAAGATTCACTCAAAGATTCAAAATTTCTTCAACTTTACTTGTCTTTTGCTGTTCAAGCTCCGATCACCACAGCTTCTTCAAGATCATTTAAAAGAGGTGTGTCGTCTAGAGCACAAGCTGATGAATCAACTATTCGTTCAAGTTTATTCCAATCTGGTCCAGTCTTGTCAAGGCAGTAAAGACAACAGAGCTTAAAAGATGATGAGAAGAAATTTCTTCAAAAAGTCAGAATGCTTCACAAAGTCGCTTAGTTGGTCCATGTTGTTTTAGAAAATGATTTTGAAGACCAAAGCGCCAATGATTACTAAGGGGGAGATTGTTAAGTCTGATTTTATAGTAATCATTGTATTTATAGGCTTGGTTAAATACTGTGTTTAGAGTCTTATACTGTGTAGTATTGACCAAGGGTATTTAAGTCCCTTTGGTCTTGGTTGTTTGTAACACATTCACGCATACATCAATACAAACTTCATCTTGCGCCTTAAACTCCCTCTCTCTACTTTCTCTCTCTAGGATTTAGTGATCTTGGACTCACAATTATGAAGCCAAGAACTCCAACCCTCAATCTTGATTCATGTTTTGTTATATTCATGTCCCTCTCGATCAGTGGTAGATCCAAGATTTTTGTCTAGTGGAGTCACCTTTAAGGTAGATTAAAGGTTCGTAAAGTCGTTTGATGTGTTTTTAGACTAATTTCATAGTTTTGAGGGATTTTTAAAGTTTTATATATTGATTTCGAGGGACTTTTTCAGTTTTTTTGTTTGATTTCAAGTTATTTTTTGGTTTTTTGAGGTATTCTTTTGGTTGGTGGGGGGTCTGGCGATAAATTACTGGGGGAACTAAGGTAGAAAGTTTAAAAGATAGTTTTTAACCTATACAAAAATCTTTTTTTAATGGGGACCCTTCCCCCCACCTTTTATACACTAGGTCCGCTAGTGCATTAGATTTTTCTTTATGGGTTTATATGATTTTGAGAGACATGGAGAGTATTCAAATGATTATCAGTTTTATAGAGCATTACGACGTATTAGTAGGGTTCAACGTATATCTTGTATATGAACTTGTTTATTTGTCGGTTTTATGGATTTCAACCATAGAACTTTAAAGAATTGTAAACTTGAATTTAAAAAAATTGTAAGAACATGAGGCAATACAGTAAAAATATCAGTACGAATATCTTCTATGCGAATATTTTGGTGACTAAGACTTTGAAAACCAGGTTAAAACAATCCGAAAAAACATATCGACATTTGTATCAAATTAAGAAAAAACAAAATACTGTGTATTTTATTATAACTTATTAATTAAAAATTAATTATCTTTATAATAGTTACTATGTTAAAGATTAAGATAAATTTATGGAGTTTTTTAGTTGGTTATCCATCAAATTTTATAAGTCGTTTTTAAATATTTTATAGTATAAGATAATATAGATAAGAGTAAATAACCAATTTTGTTCATGTGGCTTGATGTTGATTACAATAAGGGTCCCTAAACCCTAACATTCATGGACAGTCCTGTGGTTTCACTTTCGTTATGAATGAGGTCTTTGAAGCTAACTTCCATTTAAAATGCCCCGTTAAGCCCCCCTACGTGCCCCTCATGTGAGGAGTATTTATGCCATTTACCATTTTTTTTAATAATCGTTTTAATTGTACAAATTTGCATGCTAAATGTACAATCCTCTAAAGCATTTAAAAAAATTAACAATTCCCTTTTCCAGTTAGACCCACCCCAACCCTTCCCATTCTCCGGTCATCTTTTCTTAGCACTACCATATTTCCGACAACTAGGACTATAACACCCGGAAATTCTCAAGGTAAGTATTTGTTTCCCTTAATGCGTTAATTGTGCCTATGTAAGTATATGAGCCTTTGTATGCATTTTATGATAGTTAATATATTGAAATGTCATATAACTTGATTACCACCTTTAATTGTTCAAACCTCGCGCTCTTTATCGAAAATAGTCAAGTTTTTGGGTTGTTGGGGGAGTGGCGCGAGAGTGCCATGCGATTGTGCCAAGGGCACTATCGCCGGTCACTCTCGCAGAAGATGTACCGAGAGTTCGGGGTTGATCGCGATTGTGCCACGCGAGTGTGCCATGGCACTATCGCGGAGGGCACTATCGCGCGGTTTGTACCGCAGGTATCAGGGCGCTCGCGATTATGACTCGCGATAGTGCCAATGGCACTATCGCCGGGCATTATCGTCGTCGGGGTGCAGTGCCATAAATGAGACCTTATCAGATTTTAACCTCATTTCTCTCAAACCCTCTCTTTTGGTTGCGATTTTGGAGCTTCCATTTCAGTCCCTATTCTCCACTTACCAAACCCTAACTCTCATAAATACTATCCTTTGGTGGTTGGGTTTTGGATTCAAGCATTAAACTCATCTCAAGGAAGATTCTAGGGTTTCTCAAGTGCATCTCCTTATCTCCAAGTTCATCCTCCAACTTCTAGGGTTTTCATATTTTTCTAGGTTTTGGTTCAAAAACCTAGATAGTGAGTTTACTAACCTTTGTTAAAACTAGATACACATCATAATCTTCTATTCATCATTTCTATCTCTATATGTTCAAGTATTTGGGATTTATTTATGAAGATAGTTGGAAATGTGGTTATTGGTGAAATGCCATGATTTACTTTATATGTACAAGTATTTGGGGCTTTTCTCTTGAATACATAATGGTGTACTTTTATATGATGAATGTGTACATGTCTAAGTGTCAAGATGATTTCTAGTTGGAATAACATGTTGGTGATATATTCATATGTATGATGAGCATGATTGTCATTTGGGTCTCTTGTTAGACCTCATGTGATTTGGATGGTAATATTGTACTCGTAGTTGGTATTGAAATATATTGGGTTGAAATATACCTCAAAGATCTCCTATATGCGTTATGTGGACGAACCAAGTCAGTAGACACTAGGAGGATGTAGTCTTGGGCGCCACTGTGATGGTATGTGCCTAGACCTCCGCCGTCGGGGAATTTCCTCAGTTGTAGTCCCCGGGTGTGCCGGGCCTTTCGGGTGTTCCTTGTTAGAGGGCATCAAGGTACATTGACTCTTTGGGTGGAACTTGATTGGTGCTATGGGTATCCCCTATTGACTCCACATATGTTGATCTCTGGTTAACTGCTGATAAGAATTGTAACTGTTCATGCATGCTTATTATTGTTCAACTCACTAGGCTTTTTGGCCTAACACTTGTTTGGTGTCGATGTGTATCTCAGGTTCTAGCGGCGCCGGTCCTAAGCAGGTTTAGATGCTTTGGGGTGAGAGCTTGGGGATTTTGCACTTGGACGCTTATTACTTTTGGAAATGAACCATTGGATTTATAGATGACAACCCTTTTGTAATCTCCTTTCTAGTTGTAGAAATTAGATTAGTTGGTTGTTATTTATTGTCCGTTAAATTACAACTGTAACTAAACAGGTTATTTATATATTCCCCATTTTTGGGAGGCTCTTGCTATGGCAATTTTAGTATACCCCATGTCCGTTTTTCGGATTTTTGTTATCCCTATTTTTAGGGTGTTACAAGGACATAATCACATGCAAAGAAATCCACAATCAAACTACTCAAAACTCAAAGACATGCATATTTAGATCACTCAAAATTGAAAGAAATCTATAATTAATCCAAAAGCGAAATCTATAATTTTAAGAATGGTGGAACAAGAAGCACAAGACATACGAGCAGTAATTTTAAAAATCCAAATCTAGATCTGGAACCCAAACCCCAACCATTGCTTAATTGTGGAACCTATCGATCAACTCTGGAAATTCGGAATCCATTCATGAAATCTGCAAATCATGAAAAATTTGGAAGCTAAACCCCCATTGTTGCTTAGATTTGGTACCCATCTATGAAAGATGAAACCTAAAACCTATCGATCGTTGCTCACTTTCTCAAATCTGGAACCACCGCTTAAATCTAGAACTACCACCAATGGAGTTGATGGGTTTCAAGTTATCACAGTTGGTGGGGGAAAAGAAGGAGTGTAGGCAGCCAGAGTTGCATTTGTGGAGAGAGGAAGTTGCCGGAAAATCAAGATCTTAATGAAGAAATTCTTTGAATCAAGGGAAAAAATTTAAGGAGATGAGAGGGGTCTCGTTGATGAGTTACAAGTGTGGAGGGAGGCGAGTTCGTTAGAAAAACATGGAGGTTGGGGTCGTCGTAGGATTGAGGGAACTAATCTGTTGTATGTATATATATATATATATGTATTATGTAATATATGTTATAAATATTATATAAATAAGATAATAATAAAAAAATAGTAAAGGACCAAAACATCCCTAACTAACGACGCCTTCAGAAACCTCATTCGTAACAAAAGTGAAACCATAGAGACCTTATCCGTGAATTTTTGGGTTTTAGCGACCCTGATCGTAATCGACATCAAACCACAAGGACGAAAAATTTGTAATTTAATCTATAGATAATTATTTATTATGGAGTAAATTGCAATTTTGGTCCCTGTGGTTTGTTGTTTTTCTCACTTTTGGTCCTGTAAAATTTGTATTGCAAGAAAAACCCTGTGGTATGCAAAAGTGCTCTTTTGGTTCCTCTGTTTAACGGTTGTTAGTTTTCATTCGTTAATTAAAGGGTATTTTGGTCTTTCTATATTTTACTTTAATTTCCTTTAAAAATTACAAATTGTACCAAATATGTAATTTACCATTAACATATATATATATATACACACACACACACACATACACACAGAGTCTCATTCATTTGTTGACATTGATATTAACTGTGTTAATCAATTATCAACCAATCAGATTTATTCTTAATTGCATGTCAATATACACGCCTAATCACAAACAAAGGGATAATATTGAAATTTTCTTTTTTCACGCCTAATAATTACCTTTCCATATTTTATGGAAGTCTCTAAATGGTTTTATTTTATTTGACCAAAAGACAAAGAAAAATTGTCGAAAGGGGCCAATTATGTCATTTGATGAAACTAATAAAGGGAATAAGATGGTTTATATTCACTTTGGACCAAAATGTTAGCTTACTATGTCAAGAGGGGAGCAAAATGTATTGATCTGGTAGTTAAAGGGGGCGAATGTAAGACCCCTCATAGTCGAGGGACCTGTTTCGTCAAAAGTACACATATGTTTCAAAAGTTGTATGTTGATGGCGACAGATCGTTCTAGCTCGCTATTGGCTCGACTTTTTCAACTAATACGCCAAATATTTCTGATATAAACGATCTGCACCGACTAGAGGTCATTTAGAGACAAGCCATTCGAAAAATAAGCAATTTTTGAGAGAGATATCGGGGATGAAAGCATGGAGTTGAGTTTTTCGTTTTTTCAGAGATTTGAGGTAATATACTAAACCAAATCTTATGATTTTTATATATATATCTTCGTTTTTAAGAGGTATATCAAACCCTAGTATCCTTATGTTTCAGATTTGTGTTTTGAGGGTCAAAATCGATGTTCAAAGTTTTGTAAGTTTAGTTAAAAATCAAAACTTCAAATGAGAAAATAAGGCTTATTACTTAACGAGAAATGATGTTCTTTATGTCTAAATGTTGGTGAATGAGCAAAAATGGATGAAAATCGAGCAAAAATTGCGAAAAATGGCAACAGCCTCGCTAGAACAACATTGGTGATGAGGTGTTGCTGGTGAAAGTGATGATGGGGCATCCATGGGCCAGATGAGGCAAATCTGGGCCGTAGGCCAGTCTTGGTTTTCATGATTTTAGGCTTGAGTTAATTGGACATAGCCTCTTAGCATATACTTGTGTTAGGATTAAATCATTTTCAAGATTATTAAATAGACCCATTATTATATATTTATATATATGGGTTGTTACTTGTCACTTTGGCTTATTTTTGTTTAAAAATAAAAGGGGGGAAAGTAAGTTGAATTTAGCTTAAAGTGCAGCCAATCGATAGCTATAAAACTAATGGAATTTTATTCTTTAACTACCTTGAGATTAGTAAATAATTGGAAGTTTAATTAATTAATTTAACTTCTATCTTAGTTAATATATTAAATTTTATTTAGTTAATATATTAATTTCATTTAAGACATTTAGATTATTTTTTTATTAGTTATTTCCTAAGTGATGTTTATAATAAATCATTTAGATTATTTTTTTATGAGGTTAAAGCTTTGTAGTATCTATTGTGACGCTTTAATTTGGAGTGACGGATTTATAAGATTATAAAATGGTTATCTTGACATTTTGAGATGTCATCGATTTTAGACTTGGGTTTTGACTAAAGTTAGTCGAGGTTGACCGTGTTGACCAATGGTTGACTTTTACCTATTTTGACCAACAAATATTTTGTCGTTGAGATAAAACGGAGATATCTGAGTTATTAAGAGCCCTGATTTTCAAGTTGAGTTTAGGTCGAGTCGGGTTGACCATAGTTGACTTTTGGAGAATTTAACCCATTAATTGGATATTATGGTATGAAATGTGTAGGTTTTTAGTCAAGAGCTATCACTAGCCGATCTACATGTTAAACCCAAAATCTATCTAAATCATAGAGAGATAATGTTGAGAGAGAAAATTTAGACATGAAAGCTCCATTTCATATATTTCACAAAACAGATTTTACAATACGTGCTTACAAAATTAACAAAGACAAAACCTATTTATACTACCAAACTAAACTAAGACTTAACCACTAAGAAAACTAATCAACTTTGACTTTTAATGACTTTGACATTGTTGACTTTCTAACATTGACTTTCTAATTAAATCTTGGATACAATATTTTGACTTAACAATCTCCCCCTTTGTATTCAAGATTTAATAAAAATTTGACACTAGTCTTCAGCTCTTGATTCTTCAGCTTTTGTCACTGACAACTTTGAAACTTTAACAATCTTCAATCTTTCTGCCTTTGAAGAATCTTGAAAAGTCTTTTTCACTTTGTAGCTTTGAAAGTCAACATGTCATGAACACGAATCAGAACTTCTTGAAATTCTTTGAAATTTCTTTGAACTTTGAAACAGCTTTTGAGGAATCTCTGATAAATTGTATCTTCATCTCTTGTGATCTCTGTATTTATCTTTAAAACATCTTCAGAACTTTCTCAAATCATCTTTATTCGGAAAATAAATCATCACAAATCTTGAACAAATTGAACTATCTGAAACTTTGACATCTCTTCATGGCATTGAAATTGATTCATCTTTGTAAATGTCTCCCCCTTTTTGATGATTGTGAGCATCATGATCATCAAAACATTTTCAATTTCGGCACAATCTTTGATCACCCCCTTTGTATTCAAATAACAATCTCCCCTTTCAATGATACTTTGACAGTCGCCGCTCTTTGATCTGAATAGCTGAATCATGAACTGTATATACCCGAATCTTTTCAAATTTAGATAAAATGATCGTGGTACCCTGATTCAACAAATGAAATAGTTAGGAATGTCTGTCAGTAACACAAAGTTATTGTGTACAACGAATGTACAATTTAAGGAGCTGGTTTGATGATGACTCCCCAGGACTTCCATTCAATCATTGAAAAACACAAGGTTTATCTATGAATGTTCTGACAGAAAAACAAATTTTCTGTGTGCTCGTGCTTGTGTATGAAAGAATTTAGCACAATAATTGTGTTTTATAAGGCTCAAATTGTGTAAACTGTTGAGACAGCAACAGATATAACACGGACTCAATGTGCATGAAAGAGGTGCGAATGTGGGGCAACTTTCCTTCTTTTTCAATATCTAAATCTTCCGAGTGAAGATTAGATAGCATATATGTTGCATCCCCAAAGAAAATAAAACACTTCTTTGTTAAGAAAGAAACGAGTGGTTGGTGGGGTAATTGCAAGAGTTGGCATGGGCTCACTGCCTGTTTCAATGATGGTCACCAAAGAATGTGAACCAATCAGTAGATGTGGCTGCCCGGCTCAGAAAGTAGTTGGTGCAGAGTTCTGATATTCTTTTAACTCTGTTCTCACACCCTCATTCTTTTTACCATTAAAGCTCACTTCTAACCAAACTCTCATTTCCATTTTTCCGCTCCACACAATGAGAAAAACTCAACCGGATGAGTTATCTCCCCCACTCTTTGATTTTGACCCCTCACCCCTCAATCACTCAAGGATAACTTCCTGGGTAGGAAACATTGGTTGACGTGAATCCATGGAAGTTCTATTTAAGCTCACACACAAATCCCATGTAAATCCTATAAAGAATATTTGCTCAACAGTTTAACTGAACAGTTAAGTACAAAGTGTATGATAACACTGTCAAAATGTATGCTCATGAGATTTGAGCAATTGAACTTTGAAGATTTCTCAAAACAAAGATATTGAATGAATGAAATGAAATCTAGAGAATTGTTTTGAGAATCTGACAATGTATCAATCAGATCAAATGAAATGGGTAGGGTATCAAAGAACTGGATATTTTGTTTATATGAACGAGTATAAACAATTTAGCAATAAAATGATAATTGATGCTCAACAACAATGAAAGCAAACGAGGGTATTACCATCGAAAAATTTGTTCTTTATGAGACATGGTAATAACAAATTCAAATGAAGTACTGAACCTGTGTGTGTGAATACTTTACAGTATATGGATAAGATAATACACAAGTATTGATCTTTAGAAACACACGGTCAGTTAAACATTAAGCTCAAAATTTGAAAAACATTTAAAAGCTCACTTCTGAATTCATGAAATCTTTTGAGAATAGAGAAGTGGTTTGAACATTTAAGAAACTGTTTTTCTTGCTTGAAAGTTGTTCTTCTTTCAAACAATCAGAGATCTAGAATCAGAAGATATTTACCTTTAAGCTCCCCCTCAAATCATGAAAGAATGATTTAGTTCTTTTAAGCTCCCCCTGGATATTAGCAGAATATCCTTCTCTGATCATTTAAAAACGGGTCCTGATCTGTTATTTGATCAGAAGTTATCACCTTTACTCCCCCTATAAATTATGCAACAGTAGATTTATCAATGAAAACAAGATAGAGATCCACAATTCCTTCTGGAATGTAGTCCGTCATATCAGTAAGATTTATCAGTGAAAAAGTATAGGATAGAGATCTACAATTCCTTCGGGAATGTAGTCCGTCATATCTCTCTAATGCATATTTCAGAAAGTACTCCTCCTTGATGGTTGATTTCCTCATTTGAGTATTGGAGTACAATCCTCATATCATGACAGGAGTAAAGGTCTTTAATCGTTGAGGTACGGGTCCTAAGCTGATGTGCTTAGAAGCCATAATCTTGACATTGAGGTGCGGGTCTTGAACTGTGTTATTCAAGAGCCATTGTTCTCTTACTCCCCCTTGACTTAAGGTGCCTGCAACACAGAATCAGTTTTCGGCTTTGGTACCCACTAGTATTTGGGTCCATGAATGTTAGTTGCAGTTCTTGTGGGGTTTATAGAGTAAGAAGCATACCAGAAATGATCACTCGTCTTGTGAATATGATCATGTGTACAACAATAAGAACAATAATATTTATTACCTGAAAACCTGAGTAATTGATCTTTTGAGTATATATGGTTAGGTTTACCTTTATGCTCTTTGTTCTTCTTTGCTTGATGTACATGTACACATGATGTGTTTCCTTTCAGCTCATCTGACATCTCATCTTTAACTTGTTTCTTCTTCCAGACCAGTTTCTCTCCTTTGTAACTTCTTCTTCTCAGATATGTACCTGAACCATCTAAATTTCCATAATAGAAAATGTTAGTTTTACGAATCTGATCAAAAGATTTAACTGATCTTTGTGAAGAGACAAATTTCTGATTTGATCTTGAAGCATTCTTTTCAAGCTCTTTAATCTTTGAAGCAAAATTGTCTCTTTCTTTAACAAGCAGGTCAATCTTCTTCGAGAACTCAGACTTCGTTTGCTGCTCTTTCAGTGCATTTGCAGATAGTTCAGATAGCTTGGTAGTCAGCTTTTTGATCTCATTCTCAAATATGCATCGTTCTTCTTCAAATCCGTTCTCTGAATCGTTTCTCTGGTCGGATATTTCTTTGAAGAATCCCACATTCTTCTGTTCAATGGCCTTCTTTTCTTTAGCAAACTTCTCTCTTTCCAAGATAAGTACTTTCTCAAAATCAGACACTTGTTGAGAAAGTTTTATGCATTTAAGCTCAATTGACTTCTTCTCTTCATAACACTTTCTTGAAAAATCTGAGAACTTCTTTGAAAATCCTTTCTTTTCACTCTCAAAATCAGATTTTTCTTTAACCATCATTTGTTCCAAGTCAGATATTTTCCTTTGAAGCTCAACATTAGCATCCTTCAAACCTTTAACCTTAGAAGATTCAACGGATGCTTTCTGGATTTGGACCATTTGATTTTCCATATCTGAAATCTTTCTCTTCAGCTTTGTGTTCTCAGATTCCAAACTCAGTGTTTTCTCATCATTCAGCTCAGAAGTCTGTTTCAGAAGATCTTCATTCATTGTCTTTAATGCACTAATTTCTTCTTTCAGAATGACGATTTCAGCAAAATATTCTTTTGACTTCTTCGTGTGGAAATCAACAGCATAACCAAGATTTACGTTATCTAGTTTGAGCTTATTAATCTCCTCTTGAAACTGATAAGAATAGCTAAATGTCATTTTGAAATTTTCAAGAAATTCAGAGAGACCAAGTCTGGAACAAAGTAGTTGGTGCAAAATGATCCGGAACTTCTCTCAAATTTCTTGAACTGAGAATCTGTAAACTCTCAAACAACCTGCACAATTCACACGACCACCGATTAAAACTTGGTGCAAAATTGATTAAGTTGTTGACGCAAAAATTATGTTTACGAGAGAAGTGAATGGCGCAAACTTGAGAAAGAAGATGGCACAAAATTAGATGTATGGCTGGCGCAAGTTGATGTTTTGCGCGAGGTTTGAATGGCGCAAAACTCAATTAAATTTCAATACTGCAGAAACTTTATCCACTGCCGAATGATTTGAAGAAAGAAACAATTGCCAGTCACATACTTATTCCACCAACCCTCTATTGAAAATAATCATGTTAATCGCCTGCCATATATCTGATTCTACAGATTATAATTAATTGATTTCTGCCACCACAATTAGTCACCGAATGCTTAATACACTGAAGTTGGCGCAGAAAATGCAGAAAATCAAACCACCGATTGAATTTGATTCCACTGCAGCCACCGACTTGATTCCACTGCAGTGTCCGATTGAATTTGGAATCACTAAATTGATTAATTCGAAAATGTAACCACCATTTGAATTTGATTCCACAGCAGCCACCGAATTGATAAAATGATTACCAGCGACCCATTATTGAAGATTGAATTTTGCAAGTTGACAATTGAATTGTTTAGAAAAGAAATCAGCTTTGTTCTCCAATTTCAATTACCACCGACCCATGATAGAAACCTGCAATTTTCAATCTGAGGTTTGCGTGAATCGACCGTGACACAAACCTGAGGTTTGCGTGAGTAACCGTCCCATGATGTAAGCTTATCCAATCAAAACAGAAGAAATTTAGTTGGACAGCCACCAATTGAAATCAATTTTCATCACAAATTGTTAACTTCCACCGTCCTACTTGAATCTGCAGCCAATCAAACTTTGCGCGAGATTAATAAAGATTTGCGCTAGTTCATGATACTTTGTGCTACTATCAAAAATTTTGCGACAATCCTGAAATTGTGTTTGCAGATCCAAGCCAAAAATCAATTCAACCTGCAAATATTGATCCCAATCGACTCAAAATACAAACTAGAACACACTTCTTATCAATCCAAACAAGCTGAAATTTACGAATTACAATGCAGTTCATGAAGTACAGAGATCAACATTTTGTCAAAAAAAAAATCCAAGAAATCGAAAAAATTGATTATGATTTTGAGATTAATCTGTGAAATTGTTTGAATGATTTGTGTTTTTATACATGAATCGATCACAACAAGATCAATTATACACTCAAATAACACTAATCAAACACGAATTTGAATCAACAAGAATGTAATCAAATGAAAACTGTCGAGATCTTGAAATTCCAGAAATCAATCCCATTTTCAGAATAATTTTCGAATTCAGATTCAAAAACACTTCTCTCAATTCTCTCTGATATAGAACTAGCTCTAATACCAATTGTTAAACCCAAAATCTATCTAAATCATAGAAGGAGAATGTAGAGAGAGAAAGTTTAGACATGAAAGCTCCATTTCATATATTTCACAAAACAGATTTTACAATACGTGCTTACAAAGTTAACAAAGACAAAACCTATTTATACTACCAAACTAAACTAAGACTTAACCACTAAGAAAACTAATCAACTTTGACTTTTAATGACTTTGACATTGTTGACTTTCTAACATTGACTTTCTAATTAAATCTTGGATACAATATTTTGACTTAACACTACACGTAATCAGGTGAGTCTTCATGAGACTTACACTGGGATGCATACCTATGTATAAATTTATTTTTGAGCATTATATGATTTTGTGATGGTGAATATTATGCATGATAATGATTTAAATAATGTCATTGGTATATGTTTACATGTATGTGGAGTTTTGTGGAGCATGCATGCTAATTGTTTTCCGGATTTTAACGTATTTAGCATGCTTGGATTTTCAGTTGGTTTATATTGTACAAATGATGCATGATTTGGAGTATGAGATGTCGGTTGGGTTTGTCACACTTAAGGGGAGGCACGACCCCGAAATGGGTTACTGGCTCTGTGTGAGCCGTACACACCAGGGAATGCCTGTGACATGGAAGCACGACCCCGTAATGGGTTATTGGCTATAGGTGAGCCGTACACACCCAGGGAATACTTGCAACTTATCAGTCCTTACTCGAGGAGACAGTTATGAGGTCTTGTTTCTCTTGGTGGTGCATGTTTCAGAAAATGAATATTATTTTATACAAAGTTTGCATGTTTGATATGTGTGACAAGATATGATTTCACTCACGCAAACCATGAACTCACTGAGCTTTATAAGCTGATTATAGTATGCATCTCAGGGACGAAAGGTTTCAGGTTGGACAAAGGAAAGAAGCACACATAGAGACTTGCGTCATCTAAGTTCAATATTTATGTTGATGCACCCATTACGAATAAATATTGTAACACAACCCAGTATGGGACGGGTTAGCATTTAAGTTATTTTTTTAAAGTCTTCCGCTGTAAACGATTTTAATTTAGCCGTTATTTTGGAGTATTTTGGAGATTTGTTTCAGATTACGTAACACTTTTCAAGGAAAAAAATGGGTGTTACATGTTCAGCTACGACGGTCACATAGTCCCTCGTCCTCACGACAAATCCCTATGTTACGTCGGCGGCGATACACGTATCGTCGTCGTAGACCGCCACACCACACTTTCCGACCTCACTTACCGGCTCGCCAAAATCCTATTTCGATCACCTATCTCGTCCACGACGGTGTTGTTTACACTTAAGTTTTGTGCATATGTGCAATATGCATGAATGTGCATTTGTGCACATGTGCATATGCATGAATGTGCATACATGCATATCCACATATGTAAGAATGTGCATATATGCATTTGTGCATATGTGCATATTCTTTAAATAATGCATATATGGATATGCATTTATGCATATTAATTTGTTGGGACAGTGCAAAAAGACTTAACACTTTAAACTCATTGACAGTGCACGTAGGCACATTCTACAACATTGACACTTTATACTTTATGCACATATGCACAAAAAGACCTAACACTTTATACTCATTGACAGTGCACGTAGGCACATTCTACAACATGTGCACGTATGCATATTACTCACATTATGAACTTATGCATATTAAACGATTTTATCTATAATATTGACAAAAATACTTAATTTGGTAATTATCTCTTTGTAACACCCGTAATTTGGAGACTTCCTTTAGTGATAGTTCGGGAGTCTGTGTGTCCCTGAAATCAAGATTCTAATTGCAAACAAATCAAACAAACAAGATGATTACAATTACCTGTTTGATTTAATTCAAATTCAAACAATTACAAACTCTGTTTTTCACTCTCTCTAGATGACTCTCTCTCTCTCTCACTAAAAACTCTCTCTAGAATCGTATATAAAACTTCTAACACTCTTATCTATTAAACAGCAAATACAAGTTATTTATACCCACAAGCTAAAACAAGGAAAACAAACAAATACAACACAATACATTTACTTTGACTTTTATTAACAAAGACTTTGACTTTTAATGAGATTTGACTTTCCCAGCTTTGACTTTCTGAATCTTTGACCTTCAGTATTCTTGATCTTGTATCCAACAGATTTATGCTCTAACAATCTCCCCCTTTGGATTCAAGATCATCACAAAAAGATTTAGCAAATCAATCTCCCCATTTTAGTTGCATTGAAGAACTTTAAATCTCCCCTTTTAGCTGAATCTGAGTACAATCTTCTTCTTTTGGTTGATCTTTAACTTTAATCTCCCCAAAGTCTATCTTCAAAAGATATAACAATCTTCAATAATCTCTTCAGAATGATCACAAGACTCTTTCAGACTTCGGAAAGAAATTATCTTCAGATTTAGCACGGAATGCTTCAGCAAACAATCTTCAAAGAAAATTTCTGAAAATCAGCACATCTTCAAACATCTTTGACTCTTCTTGAACAATCTTTCAACCTTTCAATCTTTGAACTTTATCTTCTTCAACTCTATATCCAAACTTTCAAACTTTCAAATATTTGAAATTTCAGATCCGAACATTTCTGTAAATCATCTCCCCCTTTTTGATGAATAGAGCATCTGGTTCATCAAAACTTTCTCATCAAGAAATGTCATTGTTTGTTCCGACCACTGATCTTTCACGAGCCTCTGATTCTTTGCCAATTCGAACAATGTATTTATCTAGATCTTTTCAAATCTAGACAAAATAGGAATGTAACACCTGAATCAACAAATGAATCAGTTAATATGCCTGTCAGTAACACAAAGTTACTGTGTGTAACGGATACACATAGGAAAGGAGCATTTTGATGTTCACTCCCCCATGGCTTCCATCCAATCATCGAAACACCACAAACGCAATTTCTATGAACGTTATGACAAGAAAACAAATTCCTTGTGTGTTCGTGCAAGTGTAGAAAGAATTAATCACTTGATGATTGCTTTTAAAAAAGGCTCAACATTGTGTAAACCACTGAGACAACAGTAGATAAACACAGACTCAATGTGCATGATTGAAATGTGAAGGTGGGGCAGACTTCCTTCTTTTTCAATATCCAGATTTTCTAAATGAAAATCAGATAGATTATGTGATGCGTCCCCAGAAAAATATGAAACATTCTCTTTTTAAGAAGAAAAATGAGTGGTTGGTGGGGTTTTGTCAAGAGTTGGCATGAGCTATTTGTTTGTTTCAATAATGTTTACCCAGAATTGTGAAACATTAGTAATGTGGTTGCCCGACTCAGAAAATAGTTGGTGCAGAGTTTGATATTCTTTTACTCTGTTCTCTCACCCTCTGTCTTTTTATCATTAAGCTCACATTTAACCAAACTCTCTTTTCCATTTTACCTCAACGCACAACCCACACTTATTTCTTTTCGACTCCTCACACTCAATCACTATGGATTAACTTCTTGGGTAGGAAACACTGGTTAACGTGAATCCATAGAAGTTCATTTAAGTCCTAGCACAAAGAACCCATATTCCTATGAAGCAAATGTTGCTTAAAAATGGTTTAACTTTATCAGTTAAAGCACAAATACAAGTCAGATGTGTATATGCTCAGAATATAATCATGAAGATATGAGCATTTTTAAACATTGAAGTATTTTCAAACAAGTAAATTGAATGAATGAATATGAATGCAAGAGACTTGTTTGAAAAATCTGACATTGTATGAAAATGATCAGAAATGAATGATATAACAAACAAAGCTTATGGTCAAGAATAATGGATATGTGTCTATACGAACCAAGATATATACAAGTCTTGAAATGAACGTTTCGAAATGAAATTACGCTCAAAATTCTTTGAAGTACAAGCGGGGTGTCTTACCATCGAAAAATATGTTTCAAATTTGAGACATGGTAAGAACATTTTGAACAAAAAGTCAAACCGGTGTGTGTGAATACTTGAAGTATAAAGAAAAGACAATACACAAGTATTTATCTTTGGAAACACACGGTTTGTAAACGTGTAAGCACAAGTAAATCTTGAAAACATTTAAAATCACACTTCCAATTAATGAAATCTGTTTAAGAATCGGGAAGTGGTTTGAACATTTAAGAATATGTGTTCTATGATTGAAAGTTGTCTTTCTTTCAACCATATATGAGATTAAGATAAGAAATTTAATCTTTCTATGTTGTCTTAAATCTCATGAAGTCATGCTTAAGTCATAAAGATATGATCTTGTAAACTTCTCTCATCCTGCACAAGTCTCAAAGTCATGTCATAACAACTTTATTCACAAATTTATTGAAAAATTGTAAAACATAAAGCAGTAAAACAATTAAAGTACGAGTTCTGATATGAAGTAATCAGAAATTATATCCTTACTCCTTTTGTTGTACGCATAAACTCCCCCTAAATTCATGCATCAGAAAAATTTAGCAATTAAATTCTATAAACTCCCCCTCAAAATAATATTGATCATCTTATAATCTTGTATCACTCCCCCTGAGAACATGAACAACATGTTAAAGTGCAGATATCCTTTCAGAAATAATGATAAAGAAATGATGAAAAATTACAATAAAAGAAACTTTAATAGGTAATTACTGACTAGATATTGAGATTTAGCATACCAAGCTTAGACACAAGAAAATTAAATCTCTTTTCATCTAAAGCTTTGGTAAACAAATCTGCAGGTTGATAATCAGTTTTTACAAAGTAAAGTTCTATTGTACCTTTTTTCTACATTGTCTTTAATAAAATGATACTTGACATCAATGTGCTTTGTTTTAGTGTGTTGCACAGGATTAGATGATATATCGATAGCGCTCTTTGAGTCACAATAGATCGGTATTTTATCAAACTTGAATCCATAGTCTCGAACCTGTGTCCGCATCCACAAGACCTGAGAGCAGCAACTGGCAGCAGCTACATATTCTGCTTCAGCAGTCGATATGGAAACACATAATTGTTTATTTGATGCCCAGCTAACGAGATTGTCTCCAAGAAATTGAATATGACCTGAAGTGCTCTTCCTGTCCAACATGCACCCAGCATGATCTGCATCTGAATAAGCAGTCAGTTCAAACCCTGTATCCTTAGGATACCACAGACCAAGATCTGCAGTCCCCTTCAGATATCTAAAAATCCGTTTGACAGCAGCCAAATGGGATTCTTTAGGGTCAACCTGAAATTTTGCACACAAGCATGTTGAAAACATTATATCTGGTCTACTTGAAGTAAGATACATTAAAGACCCTATCATACCTCTATAAGTCCTAACATCGACAGCTTTTCTCGAAGGATCAGTGTTAATCTTAGTACCTGGTGCCATTGGGGTTCCAATAGGTTTGCAATTTTCCATTTTGAATTTCCGAAGAATATCAAAAATGTACGTAGATTGGTTAATGAAAATCCCCGTTGAAAACTGTTTGACTTGTAATCCGAGAAAGAAATTCATCTCTTCCATCATACTCATCTGAAAATGTGACACCATGAGATTTGAAAATGTAACATCCTAAAATTCAGAGTAAATTTAAACTTCAAAAAAAAATAAGGCAATATGACTTCTGTATTGCTATAAACTTCTCAAAAAGTGTGTCAGTCCTTAAGACTTTACAAAAACCTGTACGGATTTAGAATTCATCAACAGACTAATCTAAACATAACTATCTAGATTACATCAGTTGACAATCCGAATTTCATCAAAAGAATGCGAATTAACAATGCCCAACTATCACTACTTTAGTCATCTCAAAATGCCTCGAGACCCAACTCGTCTCTCAAAACCCAGTGCATCCCACCGCTAAGGGAAACCTGTTATACATATCATTTGAGAAAAAGTGTCAGACTTAAAGCCTGGTGAGAACATACAGTTTATAAAGTTCAAAAGATATAAACATTTGTATCATAAAATAATATTTCCAAAGAGGTTAAATATTACAATTGAAACCTTTGCCACAACCGGGCTTTTCCGTTATAAACATGTCATCAAATGACCAACGATAAAACATTTTACCAAGGATTGTGGCGTAACACAAAGTAGGCCAAAATCCGAGTTATGAGCTAAACAATTGGAATCCAAGGATACGAACACATAAGTCCGTGCTACAACGTGAGATCTAGCCCCAAGCAAAACCAATGTATACTCCTTCACTAAGATCACTATGAACCATGGCTAGTATCCGACCTCACATAACCGTACCAAGTTGCCCCCGAGGATCATATGCATCCATAGCTACAAAATGGGGAATGTGACATCCCAACAATACAGTCGACTCAAAACCTAGGGATCCGCTAGTAATGGTACAGACTCGTCACGACAACATATGTGACCAACCATAAATAAACATATGGTATAAACACATTTTATAAACAAAATGTCATTTCCAGTTCAACTTCTGGTAAGAATGAAAATCATTAAAATGAGTTCTTAAATATTCTTTTCATATATCCACATAATGTACAAGTAAAACATCATTTTACTACATTAAGATAAGATCCATCATTTTAGTAAACACAATGATCGGGAACCCTAAAATCTCCCAAAACTCAAGTTATATCAAATATGTAGAAAACTTAAATCTGAAACCATTGAGATATGTAGAAGTTCCAAAAGGTAACTTTTGATATGTATAAAGTTTAAAATGATAGTAGGAACTCACCAGTAGGTTTTAGGATAAAACCCGGAAAACCAGATAACGATCACGACGTAGAAGTGAAGCTTAAAACACCGAAACCTCGGATCAAACACTAGACATTAACCACCAAACTCTAGAGAGAGAAATATACTTAGAGAGAGAGAGATAATTAGAGATTGAGAGAATGAGATTTTCAAAAAATGAAGATATTTTGGGTTAAAACCCTTAAGTCGGCCAGGCAACTACGCGGGTTATGCCGCGACTTCAACTCGCGGCATAACTCGCCCGTGTCCAAAACCCAAAATCATCCAATGGGTTTCGCAGGTTGTGCCGCGACCTTAAGTCGCGGTGCAACTCGCGTAGTTCCAAAAATCTCATATCAAACAGAGGGTTACGCGGGTTGTGCCGCGACCTCTAGTCGCGGTGCAACTCGCGTAGTTCACTGCTTGTCCCCAAAATTCTCAAAATCCAACTCAACTTCAAACCAAACACGGTGCTAACGATAAAATCTTAACCACAAGAATACCAAAATACATAACGGAAATTCGGGGTGTTACAGAAAAGTTCTTACAGTATTTAGGATTTGTAGAACCAAATATAATATCATCTACATATATCTGAATAAGAATGATATCAGCTTTCTCCTTTTTAATAAACAAAGTGGTATTGACTTTACCTTTTGAAAAACCTGACTTGACCAAGAATTGAGATAGAACATCATACCAGGCGCGAGGTGCTTGTTTCAGACCATACAAGGCTTTATCCAAGGACCAAGATGTAGACGTGATTTGGCTTATCTGGATTTACAAACCCTTCTGGTTGAGAGACGTAGACTTCCTTCTTAAGTATGCCATTCAGAAAGGCAGTCTTCACGTCCATCTGGTAGACAGTGAAGTTCTTGTGAGCTGCGTAGGCTAGAAACATGTGGATTGCCTCTATACGCGCTACTGGAGCATAAGTCTCGTCGTAGTCTATGCCTTCATCTTGCCTATATCCCTTGGCAACAAGTCTTGATTTGTTCCTTATAACAATACCATCTTCGTCCTTTTTATTCTTGAACACCCATTTAGTATCGATAACGGTTTGTAGATCCCAGTACAGTGCAATCAGCAGCAAGTTATATCAAATATGAACAATATTTAAGTCACAGCAACTAGTCATATGATTGATATTGAATCAAAGGGTTTAGGTTTACAGAAAGGATTTCTGATCAGAGAGAGTAAACCTATAGACTAGTTGTTTGTAAAATAATGAGACTTCACTTTCTTACCTGAATAATGAACTAATAATGCCTTTATATACTTAGGCTTACAGGATAATGGGCTTATGGGCTTGGGCCCATCTAATTAATCAACTATTAATGAATTACATTATGCACCCTTATAAATACTTTATTCCACTTTCAACACATAGGACTTTCAGTCCTAACAATCTCCCCCTAAAGTTGAATAAAGCATTTAACAACTTGAAAATCTTCAGGCCTTGATCTTCTTTCCCTCTTGATTCTTTGACGAACTTTGGTGTTGCTTGACTTCATGTCTTTCCATGCTCCCCCTTGAATAAAGCTATTGTCCTTCATAGTATCAACTTTGTAACCAGATTCAATGTACAGTAGCCTCGACTGAATGCACTATCACACAGTTTTTAAGTGTAAAAACTCAATCACATCGGATCAGCACACAAGAAAGATAATGTGAGAGTTACATGACTTTCCACGGTGCATCTTCAGTTTAAAACAAAGAATCTGTCTTTGAACCGCGAGTTGAATAGACTTTCTGCTTAAGAACTTGTTTCAATCAGCGCGTAGGAGGAATGAGAAACAAACTTGTAGCAGACACCACATGATACGGAAAGAATCAATACAATCTTTGAAATCTCTTTTGAAACATCATCTTCATCTCTTTGATCTCTAGACTGTCTTCAGAAATAACTTTCTTTCTTTAAAACTTTGAAATTGAACTTTGTAAGATTTCTCCCCCTTTTTGATGATTGTGAGCATCATGAGCATCAAAACTTCTTCAATTTCATCACTTTCTTTGATCTCCCCTTTTATGATAATTTGACATTCTCCCACTTGTGATCTGAGTATCCGTCAATTCATGAAATGTACATATCCGAATCTTTTCAAATTCAGACATAATGAGCAAGGTAACCCTGATTCAACAGATGAAACAGTTAGTATGCCTGTAAGTAGCACAGAGCCACTTTGTACAACAGATGTACATTGTAAAAGAGCTTTTGTGATGTTCACTCCCCCAGGGCTTCCATTCAATCATCGAAAAACCACAAAGAAATTTTCTATGAATGTTATTACAAGAAAACTCATTCCTTGTGTGCTCGTGCAAGTGTATGAATGATTGAAGCTACTTAGCTTGATCAGGCTCAAATTGTGTAAACTGTTGAGACAGCAACAAATATTACACGGACTCAATGTGCATGAAAGAGGTGCGAAGGTGGGGCAACTTTCCTTCTTTTTCAATATCTAAATCTTCCGATTGAAGACTAGATAGCAGATATGTTGCGTCCCCAAAGAAAATGAAACATTTCTTTGTTAAGAAAGAAACGAGTGGCTGGTGGGGTTATAGCAAGAGTTGGCATGGGCTAGTTTCCTTTTCAATGATGGTCACCAAAGAATGTGAACCAATCAGAATATGTGGCTGCCCGGCTCAGAAAGTGGTTGGTGCAGAGTTCTGATATTCTTTTAACTCTGTTCTCACACCCTCTTTCTTTTTAACATTAAAGCTCACTTCTCACCAAACTCTCTTTTCCATTTTTCCGCTCCACACAATGAGAAAAACTCAACCCGATGAGTTATCTCCCCTACTCTTTGATTTAAGACCCCTCACCCCTCAATCACTCAAGGATAACTTCCTAGGTAGGAAACACTGGTTAACGTGAATCCATGGAAGTTCTGTTTAAGTTCTCACACAAATCCCATGTAAGTCCTAAACAAAAAATAGTAGCTCAACAGTTTATCTTTAACATTTAAGCTCAAATAAGATAACACTGTCAAAATGTATGCTCATTAGATTTGAGCAATTAAACTTTGAAGATTTCTCAAAACAAGAATATTGAATGAATGAAATGAAATCACGAGATTTGTTTTGAGAATCTGACAATGTATCAATCAGATCAACTAAACTGGTTAGGGTATCAAAGAATTGGATATTATGTTTATATGAACAAATATAAATAATTTAGCAATGAAAGCACAAATTTCGAATAATAATAGATGCTCAACAACATTGAATATCAAATGGGGTTATTACCATCGAAAAATTGTTTTGCTATGAGACATGGTAATAACAAATACAAATGAAGTATTGAACCTGTGTGTGTGAATACGTTACAGTATAATAATAAGATAATACGCAAGTATTGATCTTTAGAAACACACAGTCAGTTAAACATTAATGCGCAAAAAGTGAAAAACATTTAAATTCACACTTCTAGATTCATGAAACCTTTTGAAAATCAGAAGTGGTTTGAACATTTCAGAAACTGTTTTTCATGCTGGAAAGTTGTTCGTCTTCCAAACAATCAGAGATCTAAAGTTAGAAGATATTTACCTCTTAAGCTCCCCCTCAAATCATGATATAATGATTTAGGTCTTTTAAGCTCCCCTTGGATAGTTGCAAAATATCCAGGTCTGAACGTTGAAGAACGGGTCTTGATCTGTCATGTGATCAGAAACCAAACTTCGTTGAAGTCCGGGTTCTAAGCTGATTTACTTAGAAGCCATCGTTCTTCTACCCCCCCTTGACAATAGGTGCCTGCAACAAAGAATCAGTTTTCGGCTTTGGTACCCACTGGTATTTGGGTCCTCGAATGTTAGTTGCAGTTCTTGTGGGGGTAATAGAATAAGAACCATACCAGAAATGATCACTGGTTTTGTGAATATGATCATGTGTACGACAATAAGAACAATGGTATTTCTTACCTGACAACCTGAGTAATTGATCTCTCGAGTAGATATGATCAGGTTTACCTTTACTTGCTTTGTTCTTCTTGGCATTAGACGCATGTACACATGATTCTCTTTCTTTCAGCTCATCTTCAACTGGTTTCTTCTTCCAGACCAGTTCCTCATCTTTGTATCTCCTTCTTCTAGGACGTGTACCTGAACCATCTATATTTCTATCATAGAAAAGGTTAGTCTCACGAATCTGATCAAAAGATTTAGCTGACCTTTGTGACGAGACAGGTTTCTGATTTGAACTTGATACAGACTTTTCAAGCACTTTAATCGTTGAAGCGAAGTTGTCTCTTTCTTGAACAAGCAGGTCAATCTTCTTCGTGAACTCAGACTTCGTTTTCTGCTCTTCTAGTGCTTTCTCAGATAGTTTAGATAACTTGGCAGTAAGATTTTTGATCTCAGTCTCAAACAAGCTTCTTTCTTCTTCAAATCCCTTCTCAGCATTGTTTCTTTGGCCAGATATTTCTTTGAAGACACCAACATTCTTTTGTTCAATGGTCTTCTTCTCTTTGGAAAACTTCTCTCTTTCAAGAATGATTACTTTCTGAAAATCAGAAACTTGCTGAGAAAGTTTTATGCATTTCAGCTCAACTTCTTTCTTCTCATCAACACAATTTCTGGAAAAATCTGAGAACTTATTTGCAAAATATTTCTTTTTATTCTCAAAATCGGATTTGTCTTTTGCAATCTTTTGCTCCAAATCAGAGATTTTTCTTTTTAGCTCAGAGTTCTCAGATTCCAGTCTCAGTATTTTCTCATCATTCAGCCCAGAGGTCTTTGTCAGAAGATCTTCATTAATTGTCTTTAATGCACTAACTTCCTCTTTCAGTGTGTTGTTCTCATCAGCATATTGGTTTGCCCTCTTTACGTAAAAAGTTAAAGATAATTGGAGATTTGTGTTCTCCAATTTGAGTTCTTGAACTTCAGATAAAAATCCCATTTTTTCAATAGATGAAACTTGAAAGTGCAGGGACCAAAAGTGACAGAGTGTGAAACTTGAAAGTTTGGGGTCACAAATGACAAACTACTGAAACCTTGAAGTACGGGGGCTAAGAGAACTGCACTGCAAAATGATCGTGAGACAAAAAATTTGACCCTTTTGTACTCTTTTTTTTTTTTTAAAACCAGGTCGAGCAAGGTACCGGTCAAGCAAAGGACTGGTATTGACAATGTACCGGTCGAGCAAAGGACCGGTATTGACAATGTACCGGTCGAACCAAAAGGACCGGTATAAACAACTTACCGGTCTAACCTCATTATCGGTCAAACCAAATCCGGTCAAACCAAAGGACCGGAAAAGATAATATATCGGTCAAAGGACAAAGACCGGTAATCAGGGTACCGATCGAATCAGTGTATCGGTCGAACGAAGGATCGATATCAACAATACACCGGTCAAACGAAAAGACCGATAAAGTCAAAGCACCGGTCGAATACAGAAACTTAACAAACAGCAGATAAACACAAAAAAATAATAATAGATAAGACCGATAGAATCGAAGAACACACCGAAGAACTCGATGATTTCTGGAACTCGATCGAGATCAAACCGAGAAATTTAAACCGATAACCACAGATATGCAATAAACAAAAGACCGATATTGAAACCAAGCATAAACAGATCGATACTCACTTTTTCCAGAAAAAAAATAGACCGAGCCTGAGTTTTTTTTTTTTTCAAAAAAATTTGATCGATAAAACCTTAAATCCAACACAGAACGATTCAAATGACCGATAAAACAAATCAACCCAGATTGACGAAAATCAACTAGATCGTTAAAACTCAGAAACAGATAATCACTTAAAGCAGATAAAAGCAATTAACACATATTATCGATTATAGGGTTTTAGACAAACCTTTTTCTGGATTAAACCTTTAGTCTCTTTGCTCTGATACCAATTGTAGATCCCAGTACAGTGCAATCAACAGCAAGTTATATCAAAGATGAACAGTATTTAAGTCACAACAACTAGTCATATGATTGATATTGAATCAAAGGGTTTAGGTTTACAGAAAGGATTTCTGATCAGAGAGAGTAAACCTATAGACTAGTTGTTTGTAAAATAATGAGACTTCACTTTCTTACCTGAATAATGAACTAATAATGCCTTTATATACTTAGGCTTACAGGATAATGGGCTTATGGGCTTGGGCCCATCTAATTAATCAACTATTAATGAATTACATTATGCACCCTTATAAATACTTTATTCCACTTTCAACACATAGGACTTTCAGTCCTAACACGGTTTTTCCTTCTGGTTTTGGCACTAGTCTCCAGACTTTCATGACTTCGAACTTGTTTAACTCTTCTTGCATAACAGACACCCAATCCGAATCAGCAAGAGCTTCTGATACTTGAGTAGGCTCTATTTTGCTGAGGAATGAGTCATGCATACATTGATTCAAAGTTGCTGACCTAGTTTGCACCGGCTTGTTTAGATCTTCAATTACTTGGTGAAGAGGGTGCTCTTTGGTCCAGCGATGTTCATGAGGGAGTGGATTAGATGAAGATTGATCATGGTTGTCATCTAAAAATCCACTTTCAGGTTCTTCAGTTTGAACAACATGAGGGAGGGATTCAGTTGAAGTAATTGGTGCAAAAGCTTCAGTAGGTACAACTTGTTCAGTCTGTTGATCTGTTCTAACAGCACATCCTACTGACTCAGCAACTTCTGGCTCATCATTAGTAGATACAACTTCAACTATTGGAGTAGGAATTTGAACTGGGATATCTTGCTGAATCGGGGAATTTGATTCAGTAGAAACATCTGAAGTGGTTGGATGATTAATCGTTGAATCTTCAATCCTGTCAACCACAACAGGTTTATTCACATTAGATCCAAGATATTCATCATAAAACAGTTCAAATAAAAGATCTAAATCAGATAAATGATTAGTAGACGTTGATGCTTCATCTGATCTGTTCTTTTTAGGTACAAGTTCTGAACGGAATTGCCCAGAAGCTAATACTCCAGTTATCACGGGTTCTGAACTGACTTGTTCAGAAGCCATTTCCTCATCAAATATGAAGTTTACGCTTTCGATAACAGTCTTCGACTTCTTCAAATAAACTCGATATGCAGCAGATGTAGAAGAATATCCAATGAAGATGCCCTCATCTGCCTTAGTACTGAACTTGTTCAGACTCTCTCTGTCGTTGAGCACAAAACACTTACACCCAAATATATGAAAATATTTGATAGACGGTGTTCGGTTGTTGATCAAAGCATACAGAGTCTTTTGAAATCTGCGGTGTATCATGGAACGGTTTTGAGTGTAGCACGCAGTCGAAATAACTTCTGCCCACAGAAACAGAGGTAAGTCTGATTGGCTAAGCATAGTGCGAGCGGCCTCAACTAGTGTTCGATTTCTCCTTTCGACTACTCCATTCTGTTCGGGCGTACGAGCAACAGAGTATTGATGTGATATCCCGACCGATTCGAGATACTCTTCAACAGTTCTGTTTTTGAACTCTATGCCGTTATCAGTTCTGAGAAGCTTGACTGGTTTCTGCAAATTCACCTGGGTCGTCTTAAAAAATGTAATGAATACTTCGGGTGTCTCATCTTTTGAACGTAAAAATTTGACCCACGTGTATCGCGAATAATCGTCCACAATAACCAACACGTATTTATTTCCGCCTAAGCTTTGCGTTCGCATCGGACCACAAAGATCCATATGCAACAACTCTAGTGGAGAACTGGTACTAGGTTCAGGCTTCGGTTTATGTGGAGATCTCTTCATCTTCCCTTTTCACACGCTGCACACAAGTGTTCTTTCACATACTTGAGCTCAGAAAGTCCATTCACTAACTTTCCACTGACCAGCTTGTTAATATAACGAAAATTCAGGTGTGACTGCCTTCGGTGCCAAAGCCAACTTTGCTGCATTGAAGCTTTTGTCAGTAAGCAAACCTGATTGTCATTCTGTACCTTTGAAAGATTAATGGTGTAGAGGTTTGTCTTTCTATTTCCGACTAAGAGTTCTTTGTCGTCTTCAGTATGGACCGAACAACTCTTAGATTTGAAGTTGACCTCTAATCCTTTGTCGCAGAATTGACCGATACTAAACAGGTTGTGCCCTAAGCCTTCGACATAGCTCACCTTCTTAATCGTTATATTGTCTTGAATGATGTCACCAAATCCTAAGATTGGTGAAAACTGGTCGTTCCCAAATCGTACATTTCCGCTGAATTTCTCTGTATAATTAGACAATAAAGCTTTTTGCCCGGTCATATGCTTGGAACATCCGCTATCCAAGTACCACATATGCCGGGTCTGCAAGAGAAATTAGGAAACAACAATTTTAGGTACCCATTTAAAAACGGGTCCTAACAAATTAGTACAAGTTTTTGGCATCCATTTGAATATGGATCCTCTTTTCTTTTGAAAACTTTTGAAAACATTTGATCTAGAAGAATACACATGATAAGATCCAAACCAATCATTAGAATTATGATGATAAGAAAAATCATTCCACTGATAATAATAAGATTTAGTAGTAGTAGGAGATAATCGGAACAATTGCTTTATAGAATATCTCTTGTAAGAAGTTACAAGGTTTTTATTATGAGAAGCAATAGAACCAACTACATCACACATACTACTAGTTGATCTATGACAAGAACTATCAGTAATTGATTCTGCCTTTTCATCACCCTTCCTTTTAGGTCGCCATTCAGATCTCTCTTCTGACCTTTTCTTTCTTATATCTGAAACAAATTATTTAGAATTAGGAAAATCAGATTTCTGAAATTGATTTTTCTTGTGTTTACCAGTGTTATTTTGTTTCTGTGAGCGCTATTTCTTATGTTTCTTACCCTTTGCATAGTAATCAGCATTCACAGAAAATGATTCACCAATCTTAGTTGATGATTCACCTTTTTCATGAACACTTGGTAAAGCTTGTCCATTTATCACAAAAGTAGAATGATTTGGAAGTGGAGCATTAAAGTCAAACATATCAATTTCCTCTATACACCTTTCATCAGAATTTAGGAAATCATTTGCAGATTCAAATAAATCATCAAAATCAGTCTCAGAAGTTTGAAGTACTTTAGAAGATGGAGAATTAACTTTAGATTTAACATGAAAATCTGTGTTCTTCAACACTGTAGAAAATACATCTAGTGTTAGATCACCCAAAATTCTTTCATCTGATAAAATATTTTCTAATTCAATTATTTTGCTTTCTAAAACGAGTGGAGGTACATAAATTTTAGCTTGAACAGGTTTTGCCTCCAACTCAGTAGAAGAATAACTAGCAAAATAATCATTTGAAAGAAAGTTTGATGTTTTAGAAAGATAACTATCATTCAGTCTTTCATAACAGAATGGTAGTTGCATTTTCTTTAAATTCATTCTTTTCTCATCTTCTTTTGATGATTTGGTGATAAAATTGGGTTTCAAATGAGGATATTTATCAACAGCATACATATAATCTGCAATATATAACGCTGGCTATTTTCTGATAGCTTTTTCTAGGTAATAAGGATTATCATAACCTAGTCCCCATTTTTCTTTAAAATCAGCCTCTTCATTAGGTGTATTCAAGAAAATCGTTTGATCTGTTTGGCCTCGAATATACAATTTTGCTTCCAGACCATTTACCTTTTGCTCTAAAGTCTTGTTCTCAACCTGTAGTTTAAACTCTTTTAGAACACATTCTTGTTTTTCAGAATCAGACTTGGACAATTGTTTTTGCAACTCAGAAATCTTACTTTCAAAGAAATCTTTTTCATTTTTAAAAACAGAATCAGATTTGCATAGAGAATCAATTAAATCTTTGTTCCCAATAACTGATTTATTAAGTTCAAAGATCTGTTGATTTCTCCTAGCAACTCTGTCTTTTTCCTTTTTCAGTTTGGTTTGAAGGTCTTAAAGTTCGACCATCATGGTTTCCATTTTGGTCATGAAATCATTTTCAGTTAAGTTCATTACCTCATCAGCAGTCTCATCATCAAAATCATCATCTTTCTCTTCTTTTCCCATCAAGCATAAATGAGCAGTCTCTTCTGCCATCAATGCCTTGCTTGCCTCATGTTGCTTGGCCAAGAGCATTTTGTTTTTGTAGTACTCCGAATTGCGAACCTTGGATTCCGACATTCTTTTGCGTAATGTCCGACCTTGCCACAGTTGTAGCATTTGATCAGATCATCACCTTTCTTTTCAGTACTGGTGTAGTCATTCACAAACTTTTTCTTTTCTTCGGCTTCTTCTCAACAAATCTACTTCCTTTCACTCTTTCTCTATGCTCGTGGTTCTTTGAGCTTGATGAAGAATATCTCTGAGAGTTAGAACCCGGTTTCTTGTAGAATTTCTTTTGAAAAGCACGGGTCAGTAAAAGCATTGCTTGCTTAAGATTCTCTCCATCAGATTCAGACTCTGATTCAGAACTGGACATCACTATCTTCTTCTTTTTCTTTTTCTCTTTCTTTTCCTTCTCTTTTTCTCCAACCACCAATGCTACGGGATCAACAACCTTCTCAAATTTCTTTTTCTCAGACCTTTTCTCTTCCACCTCTTCTTCATTCTGTCGAAGAGTCTCATAAACCTCATGTAGTGGAATCTCACTCAAATATTTCATCTGCTTCATACGACGAGTATGCTTTTTCCACTCGGGTTGTAAGATACTGAGAAACTTGATGTTGTTCTCAATCTGTTGTTTCTTTACCTTGTTCTTGGAAAGTTCATTTAGAAGAAGCACAAACCTCTCATAGGTTTCCTCCAAATTCTCATCTTCTTTGGCCTTGAATTCTTCATAATTGTTGATAAAGTTGGACACTTTCATTTGATTTCCTATCTTTGAACCCAACATTATCTTCTGAAGCTGATCCCACATTGATTTTGCAGATGCATTGTAGCTGTCTATTTTCACATAGATCTCATTGGTCATACTTTGTAAAAGCAAAGATCTGTCCTTTTTATCAACATCAAACCGGTTCTTTTGTTCATCAGAGAATTTTGCATATTCTTTCTCAATTCTCTTTGTTTTCGGAGCTCCATCTGAATCATTACCTTCAGCAGGAATCTCCTCAAATTTTTTTGGCATTGGACCATCTTTTATTGATGCTAGAATGTTCTTTCCATTCGTTTGCCGATCAATAAAATCCAGAAATCTGTCTTTCCATTGTTCATATTCCCCTTTGAACAAAACTGGGGGCTTGACATCTGTTCCAATCGAGAGAGTGTCTCTTGAAGTCATCCTGTTTGGTAAAAATATGCAAAAAGAAACTTGAAATTGACCGTTAGTCCAAATGAAATCACAAAGATAAACAAAAAAATTTGACTAAGTATTGAAACTCGCAAATCACTAAAGAAGCTTGAAACACGCAGACGCCTAAACTCGCAAAATACTATTTACTGAGAAACTCGCAGGCTTAGGCGTGCGTGTTTATGTAACTTGCAAGCAAAGGGTTGCACGTTTTGACAAACTCACAAACCGAAAGAAAACGCTAAAACTCGCAGATTACTATTCCGATGAAACTCGCAAGCTTAGTCTTGCACGTTTGGAGAACTCGCAAAGGTCTACTTGCGCGTTTTAACAAACTTGCAAGCTAAACTCGCAAGATGAAACTCGCAATGGTTTCTTGTTTCAACACTTAGAAATTTTTTCCCAATTTTCAAACTCGCAGACTGAAGAGCTAAACTCGCAGGCTTTGATTTGCGCGTTTCTAGAACTCGCATACAGCCCTTTGTGCATTTTCGGTCAGAATCAAAATTCTTTTGGTTTGCGCGTTCTTCCAATGAACGTTGCACGTTTGATAAATCTTGCGTGTTCTTGTGTTTACTTGCATGTTCTTGACCTGATCGATCAAAAATCAACTAACTTGCACAATTTCTTCACCTAAACATCTAGAAACTAATTCTAACAATGAACTTAGAATTACAACTCAAACAAATACAATTCGAACCAAATACAGTGCAAGATTAACTCATGAACTTCGAACATGATAAAATCAACAATTCAAGAAAATTACAGTGCAAATGTTCGAATTACCTATACATATTCGAATTAAAACTCTATTCGCACCTAATCCAATCCATTACAATTCGAAAAACAAACAAAAACTCGAAAATTAATAGAACTTGAAGAACACAGTGTCGACTTTGGTTTTTCTTGAAATGATTTCAATTGAATCTGCTCTGATACCAATTGTGTGTCCCTAAAATCAAGATTCTAATTGCAAACAAATCAAACAAACAAGATGATTACAATTACCTGTTTGATTTAATTCAAATTCAAACAATTACAAACTCTGTTTTTCACTCTCTCTCTCTCTCTAGATGACTCTCTCTCACTAAAAACTCTCTCTGGAATCGTATATAAAATTTCTAACACTCTTACCTATTAAACAACAAATACAAGCTATTTATACAAGCTAAAACAAGGAAAACAAACAAATACAACACAATACATTACTTTGACTTTTATTAACAAAGACTTTGACTTTCCCAACTTTGACTTCTTGAATCTTTGATCTTCAGTATTCTTGATCTTGTATCCAACAGATTTATGCTCTAACATAGTCTTTTGGCTTTTGGAACGTAAAGGTGTTGGGAAATCAGATGAGATTTGCTATGGAATCATTGAGGATCGAATCAGGTGAGAAGACGCGAGAAAACCGAGATTTGGGCTGCCGCGAGTTGTGGCGCGACTTGAGGTCGCGGCATAAGCCTCATAACTCACTGGAAGTGAGTTCTGGAGGAAACAGGCGACTTATGTCGCGACTTGAGGTCGCGGCATAACCCGTGAGTCGCACTGTTGAGCTAATAACCCGATTTTCAGCCATCAAACCTCATTCCTCTCAAACAAACCCTAAATCTTCTTCCCTTTTCTCTCCCAAACCCCAAATGTCGAACCCTAACCCATTTTGAGGGTTTTCCCTTCTTAAACCACATGATTCTTCATCATCTAACTAGTTGGGATCTTGAACCACAAAACCTTCATCTTCATCTTCCTCACCAAGTTCTTGGGGATTTCATCTAACCTTTCCACCATTTGAAGATTTGGAAGCTTATGGTTCGTTTGGGTGATCTACAAATGTTTTGGTAGGTGGATTCAAGCTTTTGGTTGAGGTAATCATCTTCTTCTTCATTTATGGAAATTAGGGTTTTGACCTAAGTTGAGATCTTTATGTAAAATTTTTGAGGAATGTTCCTATATGGTGGGATAGGGTTATTTATGGTTGGAAATGTATGAATCTAGGTTTTGGAAGCTTGAGTTGAAGAGTTGGAATGGATGTCTTCGGAAAGATTTGGGTGTAGATCTATGCTTTTGGAAGCCAACGGTTGGGGATTGAAACCTAGGTTTAACTTAACCTAGCGAGGTGAGTTCAAGTTGATTTGTGAAAACGGTGTACATGCCAAAATGATTATTTTAAAGTGTTTTGCATCTTACATGAAATTGTTAACTGCTGATCAGTTTGGTTATTTTGAAAGTGTTTAACTTTACAAACTTATATAGCATACATTCTTATGATTTTTGGGCATTTTGATAATGAGTCATAAATGGGTGGGTTTGGTAAGCTATTTCATAAATGATATTATTTGGTTAAAAATGGCATTTTAGTGTTTGTTTGGGTAAAAGGTTTAATTTTGTGTTATGGGACATTTTGAAAGGATAAAGAGTCTAAATTTATGTGGAAACCTTTTGTCCCGACTTAAACGGCGTTGGAGTCCGTTCAAGTATTTTGGTGTGAGTGAGTTCATGGTATGGATCGGGTACGTTTATTATTTGAAAAATGTTAATCATTGATCAAAAAGAGATTTTGAGTATTTTGGCTTGATGTCGTTTAAAGGAGTCTTGAGGACACTTGTCCAGTTTATATGGCTCAATGTAGGGCCTAGTTACGACGTACGTACAAATGCGTCGTGTTGCGTATTGAGGTTGATTTTGGGCTCGAGTGCTTTGGCCATTCATGTTTAGTCCGGTAAGGTTAGACTGTGTTGCATTGGATCCATAGGCACGTAGTCAGTCTGTTTTGGATGGTCGATTGGGTATTGTTGGGTGATGACCTTCAGTATTCCATGTTTTATGACTGGAAACTTTACAAGCGATCGCTAGGAGGGTTGAGTCTGTTAGTGTTGCCGGGACGGTAGGCACTAGGACCTCCGCCGCTTGAAATGCCTGTGACAGGTAATCTTTAAGTGTGTCGGGCCTTTGGGGTGGGATTCTTCGGAAGACCCATCAAGCGTCAACTGACTTGGGTTGACGCTTGTAAAGAAGTCGTAGGGACACCTGGTTGTGATGTCGTGAGGTGTCATGCGATTAACGCTGTATGGGTGGTATACTTTTGTGTTTCCTCCACTCTCAACGGATACGGGTATCCCCCGTTCAGTAATTTAAAATATAAAGATGTTTTACTGTAGTGTCATTTGTTCTATATGGTCGACAATGAATGAGGACCTTAATATTGGACCTTTCTCCTCGTATATTAAGGTTTGAATGAAATATGTCGTCCCCGTGTTTTGGTATTTAGATTTCTTTTGTTATGGTCGCGTGAGTTTTGGGCCTAGTGTCGGTGTTTTCGGACGTACGGTATATATGGTTTTGAAGTTGATTTTTGGGTGTTTGGAATATAACGTTTTATCCACGTTTCTTAAATGGGAGTCGGTTCACATGCATGTTTCGAGTTAATTTAAGTTGCAATCAATTTATAAAGCATGTTTGAAATGAGGTGTCTATCTTTGAAAGCGCATGACATTGAAAAGAGTTGTCTCTATGTTTTAAAGTGCATCAATTGAAAGATCATATTTTAAGAGAAGTCTATCTTTTAAAAGTATTTACTCATGTTAAACTCTTGAGCTCACTAGGTGTTAAGCCTAACCTTTTTATTTGTCGGCATGTGCATCAGGTTCCGGTTGGGAGTTCGGTTCTAGCAGTACTACGGAGAGTTGAACCTTAGCTTTACTCAGAGTAAGTAGTTGGTCAAGTCTTCCGCAGGTTGGAGATAGTAACTGATATTGGGTTTAGTAGCACTCGTCCTTATCATAGATCGTATGTATAGAATGAATGTGTGTGTATTGAGGTTAATTCTTAAATTGTGATTGTAGACGAATCAATTATTGATGTATTTAGAAAATTTTAAATTAGTTGTTATTTGCAGGTTTGAGGGTGTTACACTCTTTATCTATTAAATAGATGTAACATTCTAAAATTTTCACGAATAAAATTCGTGAAATTGGCAATATAACGTCTAAAATACGAAGGTCCAAATACCCTGTAGAGATAAATCACCAATAATATAATCCAAAATATGAACAACTAAAGACCCACGAACGATGGGTTGGTTTGCAACATAAAGTTTGCTAGACATTGGGACAATAAATTTACAACAACCTACTTAATCTAGAATAACTCCAAACTAGATTAAAATGGGTGTTGCCGACTTGCTAAATCTTTCTTCACAAAAATCCCCAAAAATGTTGGCACTTCGAGAAACTCCTATGTGCTCGCTTGAGGAGACAACAACCACAACAAGTGTTAGGACGAAGCCTAGTGAGTTCCACAAGTATATAAATCACAATAAAGTATTGTATAACAATAATCGCGTTACCGAACTCCTTTGCCTCACAAGTAATTAATTTCCCGCGGTCAGATTCTCAAACCTGGATATCAACATACAAGATACAACCCTTGACAATACGGGGGAGACCCGTGTCCATCGGGGTGACTTTCACGCGGGAGTGGAGTCACCCACGATATAAATGAATTACACCTCATGCCCCGATCTTAGTTCTCATGCCATATCGACATCACAACCTCAGACCGTATTTACTGCCCTTATTGCCTACTCCGTCGAGTTACACCTCAAGGTCTTACGGACATTAGTGCCTATCCATAACTAGACGAGTTACACCTCAAGGATCAATGACCCCTTATTGCCTACTCGCTAGTAACCCATCATGATTAATACAAGCTTATAGGTTAAACAACTACCTCCTCGTGCACAAGGAGTAGTGTTCACATTTCTTATCAGGTGATCGACATATGGTACACATTTATAATCACATAAGTACTTCCTTTGTTGATACAAAATCCGTTCATCCTTACATCGCAAGGAATCCCGTTTCACATAATCTCAAACATAAAGTCACAAGGTTCATTTTACTCATATCATATTCTCATAAATTTATCAGCAGTTAGGTCGAAACTATAACAACAAATGTCTCATCATGAACTCGTTATATAATCGCAAAATCAAAGGTTCTTACTCAATAATTATTATTCAATAATTATAAAGAGGTTCCCATAGAGTTTACAAAGCATACCCACCCCTTTTGGGTTCATAAAATTGAACATTATACAAGTTAAGTCACAAATTCTCAATTTATCAACATATATGTGTCATGAAAGTTAAATACAAGTAATAAATGAGTATTAGGATATCTAAGGAGGAATAACTCACCAACTAGGGTTTTTAGAGCAAACCCTAGAAATTAGTGTAGCTTGAAATCTTTAAGCTTGAACTTAAGAGGGGTCTCTACACTTGCATTCAATAACCAACAACCAAGAATTTAGGGTTTATAGCTAGGTCATTTAATGAGGAGAGAAAAGAGAGAGAAGGGTGAGAAAAACGTTTACCTTCAAGAGAGCAAAATCTGAAGTTGGAACAATGCAAAAATGTTTGGCTCAATGGGTTTGATCGGTTTTAGTAAGCAGACCCCACCCCTACGCGGGCGACAATGCCCTTCGCGACTATGCCCTGGCATTGTCACCGGGCATAGTCGCCGTCCTCCCCACGGCCTCGGTACATCGATGGCGACCGTGCCATCTGCGACTATGCCATGGCATTATCGTCGGCATAGTCGCTCGAGCTCAGGTACTTATGGTACCATCCCCGCGATCGTGCCCTCGACGACTATGCCATGGCACAGTCGCCGGGCATAGTCGCGTCCACTCCTCGCCGACTCACGAATTCACAAGTTCACAAAGGTGAACGATGATAAAATCTCACAATCGAAAGTGGGGTGCTCTACAATATAAGGGCATGCATAAAACATAATCTACCGAGATTACAACGAGAACACGCAACCAAAACTCATGCTCAAAGACTTGACCAAATACATTCAACTCTCGACCGAGGCTCAATACGCCATGAATAAATGGTAGAAGAAAGAAGGTTTCGTTTGAATGAAATTAACGAGGTCTCGTATAAGGATCAACCGTAGCTTTATGAGAACTTACATGACGCGAAATTTTTGGGGTGTTACAATAGAGTAAATGGTTGATGTTCAAATCCCTAATTTCTCTCCTGTTTATTTGGTAACTCGTGGACATTAATTGGATGAGTATTTGTTATTTTACATATTTACACATGTGCTCATATGCATATTTCTTCCCAAACCGTTTAATTTATTATTTATAATATAAAAATTCTAATTAAATGTGAACCATTGATGTAAATAATCAACGGTGAAGATTGGTTAACACGGTTAATACCAATGTCATGGTTAACAAAAGAAGGGGACCCTATATATATATATATATATATATATATATATATATATTAATTATATTATCTTATGAACCCATATCGTTGAAACCTAGAGGGACCAAATCTCCATCATCAAGGGTCTTCTTCTTCAGTGAAACAAATCCAAATCTGGCCAAAAAAAATAAAATAATCCAAAACCAAACCACTAAATCAAACAGTTAGTAGGAAACCCTTCTAAAGACCTAGGACCTGCAACCCAACCATTAGCAGGAAGAAGAGAGACATGGAGACAGCGACAGTGGGGATGACGGAGACACAAGGAAGAGGCAGGGCCATGGTGGCTCTACCTTTAAAAGGAGGTGAAATCGTTCTTAGAGACTCTACTACTCCCACTGCCTCATTAGTTCTCCACAACATTCGCAAAAGGAGATTAGTCCGGGCCCAAAGTGGTCTGGGATACTCCTTTACCAAAAAAAAAAAACATTCGCAAAAGGCCTTTTGCCTTGCAGATTTGTAATCGAACGACGGGTAGCAGCTTAGAGGTGTTGCAAGTGTGGGGGAGGCGAGGGGTCACAGGGATTGGTAGGGGTTTAACGCCGACAGGGGAAGCATGGGGCAAGGTGAAAAGAAATCGAGAAGGACTGGTAGAGGTTTAACTCCAACGAACCACCGTTTTCGGCAATGGAGGTGGTGTCGGCAACCCCCCCCCCCTTTCTCCTTCTCGATTTCTTGGTATGGTTCAATGTACAATGGGGAGGGAGAGGTGGCCGACAATTTTTCAGGGGGGGGGGAGTGTGATAGGTGGGCGACGAGAGGTGGTAGGCGATAGGTGGTATTTAAACGTGGGTGTGAAGGATCTAGGTTTCACATATATGTATTTAAAAATAATTTTAACTAATTTACATATTTGGTATAATTTGTTATTTTTTTAAAAGAAATTAAAGTAAAATATAGAAAGACTAAAATACCCCTTATTTAATAGATGCAAACTAACAACCGTTAAACAGACGAGCACTTTTGCATACCACAAGGTTTTTCTTGCAATAAAAATTTTATAAGGACCTCAAGTGACAAAAACAACAAACCACATGGACCAAAACTGCAATTTACTCTTTATTATGAGATATTGATTGAGAGCAACAAAGCCTTCATTTTGAGGGGGAACCAAGTATTTAAGCAAGATCCAATCATCCCGCTTTTCCATGTGTGATCCATGTGCTTAACATGCAGCAAAGCATATCCTTCTCCTTCCTCACAAACCCTCACAAACCCTAATCAATTTATAAAGATTCTTTTCACTTTCTGGTTTCAATGATTTCAGTCCATCAAGATTGACTACTACTTCACTTCACCACAGCTTCCAAATCCATATAAACTCTTGAACAAGTTGATGCCATGGCTACCTCCGATGACACCACCGCAGCCGGTAAGTCCTCCGACCTTCCATCTAAACCTCTACTCTCTACCTACATCGATGAATTCCACCACCACCGCCACCACTCTCCGCCACCCTCCGAATCGGACCCATCGTCTTCATCTCACTATCCGGCGAACATCACTTACAATCACCACTCTCCCCGTCCGATCAAAGACATCCCGTTCCTCCTCTTTTTCCTCCTTTTCGTTATCTCCACTTTCGCCTTTGGTATCTTTGCTTCAGTCAATAAAAACCCTAATTCCCCTTCCTCCGCCTCTGCTTTCGTCTATGATATCAGCTCCGATTCTTGCGTCAAAGGCCGTGGAAGCTTCATCATCGGGGAGAATTTATTAGGATCTGATTCTCATTATCTTTTGAAGAATTTGATCTGGACACTTGTAGTTACTTTGATTTTAAGCGTACCCATTTCTTTGTTTGTACTCTTTTCACTCAAGCATTTCGCCAAACAGTTGGTGTACATTTCACTTCCGTTTTTTGTGATTGTTCCAATCTTCGTAGACTTGTATTGGTTCGTTGCCTGTACTATAAATTCAACTTGTAGCGAAAAGTTCCCTTTGGGTTACAGGATCATAGTGCTGGTGTTTGTGCTTTTGGTAATTGGGGTGATTGTGTGGATATTTGTGGTGAATTGGGGTAGGGTTGAGTTGACTGTGAGGATAATTAGGGTAGCTTCGGATGCGTTGTGTAACAACTTGGGGTTATTCGTGGTGCTTCCCTTGTTGATTTTGGGGTTGATTGCTTATTATGTGCCAATGGTGGTGTTCATGGTGTTTGCGAGGTTGAATGGTGAAATTGTGCCAAGAGAAAAGAATGGGATAGTTTTTTGTGAGTGGAAACAAGATAGTTGGGTTCCAGCTTACTATGCTTTGGCGATTGTTACAATGTTGTGGTCTGCTGCTGCGATGGTGGAAGCACAGGTGTATGTAATCAGTGGGACTATTGCTCAGTGGTACTTCTTCAAAGAGGATTCAAAGGTCAAACGGAGCATACGAAGTTCTCTCAGGTATTTCTTGGATGTCATTATTTTGATCAGCTGTTGAATCTTGATACGACATATGAACGAAAACTGGTTTCTTTTAGTAACTTTCTGGCTTTCTTGAGTGTGGGTTCTGAAGGTTAATGATATATCTCTGCTATCTTTAGAGTGTCAAGCAAGATATATGTTGTAGATAGATATCTCAACATCAAACAGTTGGTATGTAAACTTTAAAGATACAAAGGAGTGGTATCATGAGCATAGTGTTACAATGACATTCAAGCTGCCATGATCGGTCTCTATTGAGATTTGAGGGATGGGCACAACCATATTATGATGTTAGCTTGCTTGAAAGGGATATTTATATATGATGTTAGCTTGCTTGTAATTATGTTGCATATTTGCTCGTTTCTTCAGCATTTGGGGATCAAAAGGAAATATGATATGATATGGGTTTTCTTTTAAATCAGAAATTGAGGGCTACAACATCAAGTAGATCAGATTTAAATTGCTCAAGATAAACCGTGGGTGTTATTGATTTTTACTCATGGATTAGCAAAAGGGATTTGGCCATAGCCGGGGATGGTGTGCTTTGTCTTGTTGACTTTTGTCTCAATACAAAAGGAAAGGAGGTATATCTTTTGTTGAATGGTAGAACCAAGTGCAAGTCTCTTGTCAACCATAGATTGGTAATTGGAAAGGTTATATATATATATATATATATACACACACACACACACATGTCTATTGAGGGAGGCTCAGGGGAAAACTCTAAATAAATGAAAAACTAGAAAACCTTTTATCAACCGTCAGATTAGATGATCTAATGGATGTGATTGAATGAGCGGTTACAACAAACTTTTTTAATTTAAAAAACCTCACACCCCCTATTTTTTGTTCGAAAAAAGACGAAAAATAAACAAAATTCGAGCGAAATAAAATACACACAAAAAAAAAAATCATATTTTTCTCGTTAATTTGACATCCATATCGATATACCTTTTCATTCCTTTTTTCGTGGTTTTTTAGTTTTCTATTTATTTATTTAGAGTTTTCCCCAGAATCTACCCTATGTCAATATTGGGAATCATCTGTTACAGCCATTGATCTTTTCTGTTGCTTAGTCTTGGTTCAACTGGTGGCTATGATATTGCACATGACTAGTCTTGGTGTTAGGAATTGAACCTGAAATTGACCAACTTGATTACACCTAAACTTTTTTCAATAAGAAACTCATTCCATTCCTACACACTCCTTCGCTTTCTCTTTCTCTCTCTCTCTCTCTCTATATATATATACATACATCGATATATGGAGGGAATTTCAAATAATTAGTACAAACCATACAAACCAATCTCAAATTCTCAACTCTCCATCTAGTCTAATGAATATCTGGTTTCATAAATATCTCGATTGTTTACTGATCTAAAGCGTTAATCATAATGAATGAACTTTGATCATCTTCCATAAATAACCGGATCATAATAAATAAATTCATCATTTCCATAAATAACCGGATCATAATAAATTAACTCATCATTTCCATAAATATCTCATTTGATTGGTTTGTACTAATTAGAGGGTTTGTATTTGAAACTCCCTCTGAAATACATGCACATATACTACCTTCGATAGAGGGTATGCACCTCATTTCATGTAAACACCCTATTGAAAAAGGGTTTGTCCTTTCGTATGTATGTACCCTTTAGGAAATGTTATGCTTGTAACACAAATAATAATTTGCCTGCATCCATAGTTGTAGCTAGGATTTGCAAACTAAACCAAATGGACGTCCCATATATCCAACTCGAAAGTGGGGTTGGGGGGCTAGGATGTACGTAGATCTTTCATCTTTCCTCTATCCCAAGGGGTAGAGAAGTTGTTTCCTTAGAGATCCGTGGGTAGTGAAAAAAGGTGGGGAGATAAGAGCTAAACCGGGAAGTTGTAAATTCTTATTTGGGGTTTCGGGGACTTTGAAAAGAAATTGAATCCCATGAGACATAAGAAAAAAAAGAAAGAGAACGAGACAGTGTGCATACAAGCAAAAAGAATAGTAACAAGAACTAGAACTGTAAATATGACGACATTAGTCAATAGTAACAGTATCAAGAGCCTATGTGATCAAAATGATTAAAACCATCCGGGGCAAGTAAGGCTGGGGGTAAAGTATGAAAACACCAAGCCACTTAAAAAGAAGTATTAGGACCAGATCCTCTAAACCTTAATCCCACTAGGGCGTTGCTATCCTATCTGTCGGCTAGGCTGTTAATCGCGCCGCTATAGAGATGCAATAACGGTGGTATAGCAGTTTGCGATCCTCGGGAGTAGCAGTGATATAGCGGTTCGCGGTCTGTGGGAGAATAGCGGCGCCGATAATTGAGACGCTATATGCTTTTGACCGCAATTTTCAGTTGCAATAGCGGTGCTAAATGCGTAATTTTTCTTGTGCTTGATTTTTTACCTTAGTTGGGCTATTTAGTGTTAGGCTCAAGTTGTTGGGCTCTATTTTTTTGCCAAGTGTCGAGCTCTTCTTAGGTTTAGGTTAAGATTTCTGATGTTCACGACTTCTGAGTTCTCAAGTTGCTCAACATCTCTTTTTGTCTCTGCTACTGGTGCAATGTCGTCAACAATTAACTATACCATGGGATACTTCCTTCAATCCTGCGGGAAATCTCGTCTTTAACCACAAAAAGGAGAATGAACTTATTGTTGATCCCTGTTGCAATCCTATCTCCACCATGAAGTACTCCGCCACACCCCTAATATAGAGAGCGGGATAGAAATATATTCATTTCATGCTTCAATTTGAAGTTGGGATTTGTTAGGTGGTTTTTTGAAGGAGGGGCGACAAATCTAGACTCTACAACTAATTAATAGTTCACATGCTGATCCATGGTGGGTTGAATGGGATCAATCAACCCCTATTAGATTTCTTGAAGAAAAAGATCCCAGTAAAATGATAAAGATGTCTCCGGAACTTAAAAAGAAAGAAATCGAAAGGTGTAGTATCTGTGTAAATCGAGATTTCATGGTTATTCAACAGGTCTATATGGAAATAGTATGCACAATTCCATACCAAACTTGTGAAATTTAGTAAGGATGGTTTTGATTGACCAGCAACTCAATTTATGCATTAATTTTCTACTTGCAATACAACTTCTTGATGATGTTCAGGCAATATCTCATCCAACCGAAAAATATCTATTTGTTTTTTTTTTTTTTGGAAAGGGTATCCTGGCCCAGACTAATCCCTGGCAATTAGGGCCTTTGGCCCAGCTGCTAAAGCATGCAACCCTGAGTTTATACTCAGTGGCCACAAGTGCTGAGTTTAAACACATTTGAACTCCATTCAACAGAATGGTTAATCTGCAATTTATTTACATACTTTAATCCTTACAACTTGATCGTGGGTTTCTGTCAAGACGATAACATTATTGTCTGATTATATACTTGTTCAGAAATGCATTTGGTCCCTCCTTTGGAACAGTATGTTTTTCTGGACTGTTGATTGCTGTTGTACGAATGGTACGTGCTGCCGTTGATAGTGCTGCAAATGAAGATGCCAGTGGGATGGTCAACCTCATCCTCCGATGCTGTGTCAATGCGCTACTATCGGCATTTGATTTTCTCAACAAATTCACCATAAATTTTGCAGCCATAACTGGTGAAGCTTACTGTGCCTCTGCCAAGTTGACATACGAACTCCTAAGACGTAATCTTCTCTCAGCCGTTGTTGTGGAGATTGTATCTACTCGTTTGCTGGCTGCAATCATCTTTGTTCTATCAGCAATATATGCAATCGTGGTGAGTATTAATTATCTCACTTTATTCTCTATTAGTCTACTTCAAGATTGTTGCTTTCATCATAACAATTAAATCATTTTTTGTCCCACAAGTTGTTTTACCTCACTCTTGCTTTCATCAAGTTAAGTGAGATGGACAAAATTGGTAAATTACTAAAATACCCATATAAAATTAAAACCCTTAAACCTTCCAGAGTTGTACCAAATGGACCTTGAAAACATCTTTCCATTTCTGGGATGGTTGCGCTTGCCAAATATCACCACTACAAAGAAATTGATTTAGGCCCACAAGTTTTTTTTTTTATTTTTTATTTTTTATTTTTATTTTTTATTTTTTTGTCTTAGTTATTGAGGGTATTTTAGCATACATTCTTGTTGACTTTATTATTAGGGGATAATCTTGAACAACCCATGTTGTTGTATGAATCTTTCTTGTGTGTTTATATATGCAGGTTTGTGTGATACTGAAGGCAGGAAGTGATTTAGGGGTGGATTCGTATTTTGTAGCTGCGATGGCATTTGTAGTGTTGATAATCGTTCTTGGGTTGTTGGTGCACGTGCTGGAGAATGTGATAGATACGGTTTACATATGCTACGCGATAGACAGAGACAAAGGAGAGGTATGTAAACCGGATGTTCACGAGATATATGTCCATCTACCGATTAGTAGGAATCATAATATAAATGCCAGAACTTCTCCACTTCTTGTATGATTGATCATAGTGTTTTTTCTGTTTGTATAACACTAATTCTTTTTGTCTGTTTAATAAGCTGCCTGCTACTAGTAGTGTTAGCTAGCCTTCCATTCTTCCTCCTCCACATTTTGTCAGTTTGGTTTGAGGATTCCAGTATTAGTGTTGTATTGCATGTAATCCTGATATCATCATCATCATCATGATATGTCTGCCTACCTTCATTTGTTGGAAGATCTGATCTCATAAAACTTGTTCAAGTTGCCTCCTTTTACCAATGCTTGCTCTCTTTTGCTTGGTTAAAACTAGGGCCGCTTCATTTGAAAACAGTGAGAACCAACTATTCATGTATGAATATCATGAATAATGAATAATATTCATATGAATATTTAGGCATATTCATCGTGAATAATTGGTGTTAACGGTTTTCAAAATATTTATGATTTACTAATTGAACTTTCACCCTCAAAACTAATTCATCTTTTTCTTACCGTTTCTAAGTTTGTTAGTCTGGATAACTTATTTGTTGAACGGTGTAGGTATGTTTATTTATGATTTAATTAATAAGTTGATGTCTTAATTTTTTTAAGTTCTTAAAGGGTAAAAAAATGAGCCCCTTAAAACCTATTTTAGACGGTTCATTAGAAAAAAAAAGGTATGATGGCGGGGACCTCCGGCCCCGTGTTCCCTTTTGGGAACCTACACGCCTCACCTCTATAGGCAATGTACCGGAAAAGACAACCTGTCTCCCCCAGGAATCGAACCCTCGATGGGCCGCCCTAGGCGAAGCTTTTACGGAAGAGAGGTGGCCACTAGGCCAAAGACCTAGTGGTTAGACGGTTCATTAGAAGTTTAAGCTTAATGAGACTTGCAACTTATTTGATCAACTATAGATGACTTTTTGGTAATGGGTTAATGATATAGAAAGTGGTTTATTCAGTAAGTTTCTACGGAGAAACTTTATGTAGAAAACCAAGTTTTTTCTAGACCTGCCCCTTCCAATTGAAAAAACATGCATATTCCATCTATGAAAAAAAATCCTTCCAAGCTATATAGACAAATTAATTTGTACAGATGGTTTTATCCATACATGACTTAGGGGGTGTTTACTTGGGGCTTAATGAGCTTAATGACAAAATTGACTTATTTGCGCAGACGTTTAGGGTGATTACTTGTGGCTTAATGGCTTATTCGTGCAGACAATAATGGCTTATTCGCACAGTATGGAAGGAGTGTGTTGTCTCCATTAAGCCAAAAATTTGACCATTATACCCCCTCTTAAACACGCCTCCCCCTTCAATCCCACACCTCCACCATCGCCTCCGGGAACACCATCACCTCCGGGAACACACCTCCACTTCTCCCCGTCGTTGCACCTTTTCTCCGGTCGGTGACCTTCATCATCGACTTTTCTCTTGTGATTTTATTTTTTCTCAGAAAAGATGCTCCCAATCCATCACCTGCATCTCCTTCCCTGATTTCTGCATCTCCGGCGACGACTGATGATGGCTTCCCCGATTTCTGCATCTCCTTCCCCAGCGAAATACCTCCTCTTGTATTTGTGCAGAGCATTAATCCCCTCGTCTCCACATCTCCTTAATTCAAGTTTTTTTCTATTTCCAAATGGGAATCACAATCAAAAATAAAAACCCCTAATTCACATCACAGTGGACAACACCACAAGGATGTGATCTAACAACATAGTAAAAATGAAAAAAATTGCATACCCATTTGGAGGAGAAACAGAATCAGTGGCAGTTCTTTTGGTACCACAAGAAGATGAAGAACAAGAATTAGGTTTTGAAATCAAAGAAACAAAATCTTTAGCAGTCAAGATTCTTGCATATTGACTCCTCTTGTATTTGTGTTGCTACAAATTGGTTTTGTGCTGTGATATGATAAACATTAGATCTCGAATTGGGGATTTTTTTAGGTTTTGTTTATGGTATGTGAATTTGTGTAGTGTGGTTTCTGCTACAGATTGGTTGATATAAAAAGTGGTCGTTTCTGTTATTCATATTCAGGGGTAAATTGATCATTTTTGTTATTCAGATAAAAAAATAAAGAACATCATCAATTTATCCAAACAGACAAATTTATTCAGACAGACACATTTATCCATAAAGGACTTAATGGAAAATTTGGTAAACAACCCCTTAATGAAAAACCAACCAAACAACTCGTATGTCGAGTCTAATAAGTTAAAATGAGGTCCGTAAGGATTTGATCATTTTAAAAGGATTTAAAGAAATGTTGCTTTTATTTTTGGTATTTTATGTCTTCTAGATATTTCAAATAAACTAAATATTTATTAGTTTCTTAAAATAAATTTGTGTATTAAAATTTATGTTTTAAATAAACTTACTTTTAAACATATATTTTACATAGCTTATTGCTAAAATATTTTGTTTACTTCAATCATTAGAAAACGAGAAATTAGGTTTCGAGAACACGAACTGATTTCTTAACTAACCTAATTTTAAAAAATCACCAACAGTGTAAACTGAATGAACTTCTGGTAAGTAGATCATGCCTCTTGTAACCAGTATCCAACTTCACTCCTAGATACGGCAACCGGATTTTTAGTGTCTGTGCAAAATCCAAATGTCATGAAATTCGAAAACCCGAAACCTGACTTTTAGGGGATATTTGGGTTCGGGTTGGATTTGATATTTAGCCACCTGACCCGTCTGTAAACCTATATATATATATATACATAAACACATGTATATGAGCTTAATCATTTGAGAACTTCAAAATTTGTGAGATCTATCCTAAGCCACTCACTTAAAATAATTAATGTTCTTAAGTAATGAGATAATTATCCTTATTTATTATGTAAAAAAGAGTGCATTTTTTAGAAAATTTCATACATCTCTCTCTCCATGTGTGTGTGTGTCTCTCTCTCCCTCCCTCCCTTTCCTTTCTCCATAATATACATACATGCACAGTTAAATATGCACACAAGGTGAACATAATGCAAATAACTTTAAGAAACTTTTTACTATGGCATTCACATGATGTTCACAAGTGGTAGATTTAGATTTGGTTTTATTTATTTAATCAGTGTTCACAATATATTGACAAGCTATACCAGATATCGTATATTTAAAGTGTGTTAAAAAACTATAATAATGTTTCTAAGAAAATGTTCACGATGTATTCAGTTTGTGTGTGTATTTAATTATTTGTGTATACGTGTATGTTATAGAGAGAGGATAGAGTAGAGAGGAGAGAACAAATAGGAGAGAGACTGAGAGAGGTTTTTAATTATTACATTTTATTACTTTCAACTAATTTTTTGTGTTGTAAATTAGATATCAAGGATTAGAAAGTTCTCAAAATAAAGCCCACTATATTTATATTTGTTGGAATTTTTAGTAAAAATATGGGTTTTTACTAACTTTGGACACAATTAAATACATGTATATGTATCGAATATATCTAACTCTTCGTGGGTTTGTGTTCTCCTATATGAGAGCTTCAAAACGATATATTGTGTGTCCAAAACGGAATATGTGTGAATGAGATATCGATGCTCAAAGTTGAGTGTTTAGGATGAAATTGGCAAAACCAAGTGGGTGTAGGATTGTGTCCCACATAGGAAGGAGGACCAAAAGTTTTAGTGGTTTATAACTAAAAATGTGGAAGGGACTTGCAAGTCCTTTGGTTTGTTTTACTCTATCACCTACCCGCGCGCAGGGGGGGTGCCGATTGAGACTTTCTGTAGGCTCATTGTTACAGAATCCCGGCGACCTTTTTCTGGCATGTGGCATATCCGACAGTACATACTGCTTACGCTGTTGTACCCTGGGAACAGACGGCAAATCTGTTTAAGGGAATCGTGTTCAACACGAGTCTCAACATCGTTTGAATCTACGGTTTATTCGTTTACACTTATTTCTGTCGATTCCCTTTGTATTCGATTTTACTAATCATTTGTTCATTGGTTTTAGTTATTACATTCTTGTAATTTTATATGTATTATTAAATACATATAGTGGAAATTTGCTAACAATATTTACTTTTTAGATTTATCTAAATATATTTGTTTATCCCGTTATCTTTTGAATATCCTAAGTCCTAGTTGGTTGTATTATTTTTGAATTTCTAAACCTACCATCGATTTGATCAACTCTCTCAATGAATTGAATTCATCCTCAAAATTGATTGAATATCTATATATATATATATATATATATATATATATTGCATATAACTATATCCGACTCTAACCAACCTCAAACCGAAACTTAACCACCCGAACCCAAAACAATTCATAATCTGATCAGATTTTTGGTTTGGTCACCCAAACCCACCCACCCCCGCCTCATTCACACCACTCATTAGAATAAAAGGAGATGTCCAAATTGAAGAGTCTCAAATGTCCTTGCATGAAAACTTTCAACCATTATATGAGGTTGGATGACTAATGTAAAACATAAATACTCAGGGACCAAATCCATAATTTACCCCTGGCTCTTAAAACTATATTTTTCACTTCTCTTTTCCCTCCCTCCTTTTCTTTCAGTAAAATATTTGAAATAATGATTTAAAATATGGTTGGACCATTATATGCCTAATTCTAATAGAGAAATTAGACAGAGTTAAATGATCATGTTTCACTTTCAGAGCAAAATATATACATAAAGTATGAAAACTCGACTTATTAAAGTTTAGGTCTCACTTTTAAAATTTTCATTACACCTCATGGACCAAAATTGTAGCTTACTCTTACGTAGACAAACAAAAAGAACTTGAGGTGTTGTTTGATTCGCAAAATGTTTTTGGATGAAATTGAATCTGTCAAAAAAAATTGACTTTGAAGGAATTTGAATGAAATATTGTCATGTTTGACCACATGTTTAGTTGACAAAATTAGAATATAATCTGTTAAAGGAATTGGAATTTATCTGCTTGGTTCACAGAATATAGCTTTGTAATTGGAACGAAATGTTGGAAAATGTAACACCCTCAAATTTGGAAAGAGCAACTAATTTAAAATTTCATTATTACACCAAGAAAAAAATAAAACTTCTTCCTTCAAATCAAAACTTGATATACCTCCAATAAAATTTCACAATTAAGCTATGTTTGGCAAACTAGCTGATAAGCTAGCTGGTAGCTGATAAACTAGCTTTTCAAAACGCTACTATGAGTAGCTTTTCAATAAGCTAGCTTATAAGCTAGTTTATGGTCATCCAAACATGTACCAAAAAAAAAGTTATCTTATAAGCTAGCTTTTTTTTGCCAAACAATGCCTTAACCTCAAACAATTATAAGCTCCAGTCTTATACAAGGACTAAGCCAAAGACGGATGTTACGTAACCTAAATACAAGTTGCTAATCCCAAAATAAATGCGAAATATTTCACCAAGCTAAATCACTTCTCGAGCACACAACTAGCACTCATCTCTTCACAGTGTCACTAGAACTATTCCCAACCAGAACCTGTTGCACATGCCGACAAATAAAAATGCTAGGCTAACGCCTAGTGAGTTCAAGAGTTTTCATCATAAATAAATATAAATCGTTAAACGGAAAGTATGCAATTCAAATCATGATTTCCAAAATGGTTTACTCTAAATATGAAAACAACCCATTTTCCAATAACACGCTTTTTAGGTGATTACAATACTAATACAAGGCATTTACTTAAAATATGAACCCAAATCCAAAACTCACTCAAAACGCAATTAGGAATTAATATTCCAATATTGTAAACATGGACAAGACTCATTTATCCAAAATATTCAAAACATGAATAAGGTTCAATAATTAAAATCACAAATCATGGATAATGATCCACACTCAAAATGTCACCGAAAACATGGATAATACTTAATACCCAAAACCACACCTTTCGACGACGGGGGAGACCCGTTTCCATTGAACGTGGCGGGAACACAAAGGTATGTCACGTATCTATATTATAAGCATGTTTCAAGGATGGACAACCCTTGACATCAATTCTATCCAAGTCTTTAGTCATGGTAGACATCAACCCTATCCAGGTCTTTAGTCATTTGAACATCAACTCTATCTAATTCTTTAGTTCGGTGCAATTGTGGGTTCAACTCTATCCAAGTCTTTAGCCTAAAGAATCACCAAGTTCAATCATATTTAGGTCTTTACCTTGGGATCTCACCATCCTGAACACACTTGTTCATTTAGAAATTACATCGTATCACCAATGCCTATTTCCAAATTACAACTCGGGGATCTTATCCCACATTTACACGATAAAGTCGGCCTCTATGCCTATGGATCCATTGCATTACAGTCTAAAATATTACAAGACTCCCGATGAATGACTAACGCACTCAAAACATGTCATTCTCAAAATATATGCAATAAATGCAAATGTTTACCAAAGCCCCACATCGAGCTATTAAAATCGGACATTTGTCCCATAAGACCCATATGAGTCAAAATCGAGCCAAAAGTTCAACAACCCAATTGACTACTTATTTAAAAGTCATGATAAGTACTAAAATGTATTTGACTGACATTTATGCAAACTAATGCTCCAAATGTATGATTAACTCAAAACCCATCGTTGGCATTTTCCAAACAAAAACATACTGTTTATCTTCAAAAAATACTTTATAACACAATAACATGTACTTTCCAAATGATTTGTAAATTTAAGGACACTAAGGATGCATAAGCATCAAATAATCTCCACATATGAAATAATCAATAAAATTAATACACTTTCAAGATTTATTTACCAAAGTGTTCAAAAACCTAAATATGTGTATTTCACGAGTTTTATAAATCAAATGTACCAAATACACAAAACTCATCAAATGATCCAACATTTATAATTATCAAGTAAAACACATAAATACGTCAAAATGAACATTTTTGGCATGTACAACGTTTTCACAAAGCAACTTGAACTCACCTTGCTAGATCTAGGTTAAATCTAGATTTTTCCCCAACTTGAGATCCTTTGAAGAAACTTGGATCCTCAAGCCAAAAACCTAAATCCACAAGTTTCCAACCATAAATACACATATCCAAGTGTTTAGAATTATTCCCCGAACATCTTATATCAAAATCTCCATTTTGGCCAAAAACCCTAATTTGACCTAACTTTTCTCAAAATCTTCCAAACCGAAATTGGAGAAATAAAACACTAGGTTGCCATCAATAGAGCATTTATAACTCAGAAAGAAGTTTGGAAGTGGAAGGGATGAACTTACCACTTAGGTTTTGGTGAAAATGTAACATCCTAAAATTTAGGGTGAATTTAAAAATTGAAAATTCGGCTATATAACGTCTGCAAATGGAGTAAACCAGTCCACCCGAAAAGGGAGACCAAACAACCTGTATAAATTGGATAAGACAACTAACCCAAGATATGTCAACCCAACACGGGGACTAAAGTATGACAATTACAAACCCAAAACAATTTAAAGAATATAAATCGACAACCTAATAATCTAACTTGGACAAGCAAGATTAAGGTCGGGTGTCACTATTCTTCCAAAAAGGGTAATTTCTATACTTCAATGAATTGGTCACTAAATCTTCAAAAAGACCGCTCTTCACCCCAAGGTGATCCTCTCAATCCCGACGAGCCCCACCGCTAGAATGAGCTGCCATACATGACTACCAAAGAACAAGCGTTAGGCTAAAGCCTAGTGAGAATAATTAAGTGGAAATAATATTTAAATGATAAACCCATTCGAAGTCATGCGGCCGATCTAGTCGTGAGCTAAATCAAAACAAGCCAAATAAACCATTAGCGTTCATCATATGATACCAATAATTACAAACCACATAGCGAGCTCAACTACTCCAAGTCTATTGCCCGAAAACATCAAGTCAACCACTCCAGGTCTATTCTTGAGAGTTCCAAAACAGGGGAACTCAAGCACCAGGGGATTACACCTAACAGTCCAAGAGACGTTGCCCGACCGTATAGGCCCACACCTTACTTACCATGGAGCCCGATGCCTATCCCGTGCCAAGGGTAAACCTAATGTCCGGACGAGACATAGGAATACCGTGCCTATGGATCCATTGTACTACGACCAAAGCCAAAGCATAATGACACATTAATTACCAGAAATGTAGGTAAAGCTCAAAAACCCAATTTTCTTGATATCCATGGTTTCCAATGTGAAGTAATTAATAATACACTTCCATTAACAATAATACATTAAGCATCATTACAAAAAGCCTACATTGTCATTAATTAACTTATTGCTTAAATCTCACCCAAAACCCTAGTTTTCGCTTTGGATCTTACCAAGATTCCATGGAACAATATTAGTTATCAAAGAGTTCATAAACATAGAAAATCATTAACCTTGTTTAAAACACCATCCCTTAACATCTTTGTTTAAGCCATTAACTTAATATTCCCAAAATCCTTAGTTAGGTCAAAACACCATAAAACTCGAATATGTGATTAGGAGGCAAATACAAGAATGATAACACATAAACCCTAGTATTTATGTAAGAACAATGGTTAGAAAGCTCACCTTGTAAGGGTTATACACAAACCCTAAGTTATGGTTATAGAAGGGAAGAGAGTAGGAGATGAGCCTTGAAGCTTGAATCTCTAGACTCACAATAAATGCAACAAAATCCTACACCAACCAATATAATCATCACCAAAAGTTATCATCCATAAAGATGAGGGAAGAGGAAGAGAAACTTCCCCTAGATCTCTTCAAAATCGGACCCAACAAAGCCAAAATGAGGAAAGTGAGGAAATGAGGTCGAAATCTGCAATAAATGGCCTCTCCCCGACTGCGACAGTGCCCTGCGAGAATGACATGGTCATTCTCGCGTGGCATAGTCGCCCGCGTTCAATACCCCACGGTACACCTTCGGCGACTTTGCCCTGCGAGATTGACACATGTCACTCTCGTCGGGCATTGTCGCGCCCCTCTCACCACACGCGGTACACACTCGACGATTGTGCCCCGCGAGAGTGACCTCTGTCACAATCGCGGGCACAGTCGCCCAGATGCTCCGAAACTCGATTTTCTTTTGTTTTCGACCCGAAGACCCTGATCTCGAAATTTAAATAAATCTAAGGGAAAAGCCAGATTTGGGAACGTACCTAAAACACGGGTGTTACAATCCTCCCCAACTTGGAGAAGATTTCGTCCTGGAAATCTAGGCTAAGGAAATGAGTGAGGATATCTTCGCTTCATATCCTCCTTGGCTTCCCAAGTTACATTGGCACCCCGATGGTGCTTCCATTGGATCTTCACCATTGTGACCTCCTTGTGATGGAGCTTTTTCATCTTCTTTTCCAGAATCGCTTCAGGTTCTTCGATACAACGATTCCCTTCATCAACTATGATCTCGGAGAGTGGAATAACACTCTCCTCCTCCGTTAAACATTTACGAAGATAGCACACATGAAATATGTTGTGGATTCCATTCATTTTCGGAGGGAGTTCTAATTGATAGGCCTGAAGCCCTACCCGCTTAATCACAGAGAATGGTCCGAGGAAACAGGGGCTTAACTTCCTTCGTTTTCCGAACCGAATAATCCTCTTCCATGGGGACACATTCAACATAACGCGGTCTCCTACTTGGAACTCTATCGGCCGCCTCTTCTTGTCGACATAGTTCTTCTGCCGGTCTTGAGCCGCCTTTAAGCGTTCTCGAATACCTTTCACTTTATCCGTCATCTCTTGTACGATCTCGGGTCTGGCAAATTGCTTCTCTCCCGCTTCAAGCCAACACACGGGAGTTCGGCATTTGCGTCCATCTAATGCTTCGAATGCCGCCATTCCAATACTCGAGTGGTAGTTATTATTATACGCAAATTCCACCAAGGGTAGGTGCGAGTCCCAACTACCCCAAAGTCGATCACACATGATCTCAACATATCTTCTAGCGTCTGAATTGTTCTCTCGCTTTGGCCGTCGGTTTGAGGATGATAGGTGATGCTCAACTTTACATGCGTGCCCAATTCCTTTTGCAAACCATCCCAAAAATGCGACGTAAACCGACTATCGTGATCCGAGACAATAGATAGTGGCACGCCAAGACGAGATATCACTTCATCAATATACAAATTTGCTAGCTTGTCTATAGGTAAGGTCTCGCGCATGGCCAAGAAATGAGCAATCTTGGTCAAGCGGTCCACTATCACCCATATGGTGTCATGACCGTGCAAGGTCTTTGGCAATTTCGTCACGAAATCCATCATGATGTGTTCCCATTTCCATTCCGGGATTTCCAAAGATTGTAAACTCCCATAAGGTCGCTGGTGCTCGGCCTTCACTTGCAAACAAGTTACACATCGTTCCACGTAGCGCGCCACATCAAGCTTCATAACCGTCCACCAATAGTGTAAATTTAAATCTCGATACATCTTTGTGCTCCCTGGATGAATGAAATACTTCAATTTGTGGGAATCCTCGAGAAGGAGTTCTCGATTGCCCCCGACCTTAGGCACCCAAACTCGCCCATTGAATAGCTTTACTCCTCGGCCATCCTCCGTCAAGAGTATATGTTGTTTTGTCATGACCTCTCCCTTGAGGTTCTCCTCCAGTAGAGCTTCGGTTTGCGACGTTTTAATTCGGTCGATGAGTGTTGACGTCAACTCATTCCGTGTGAAAGTAACTTTGGAATTTCCCCCGTAGTCCTTTCGACTGAGAGCATCAGCGATGACGTTTGCCTTACCCGGATGATAAAGCAACTCGCAATCGTAATCCTTTAGTAATTCCAACCACCTCCGCTGCCTCATGTTTAACTCATTTTGATCAAATATATGCCTCAAGCTCTTGTGGTCCGTATAGAGAGTGCACTTCGTGCCATATAGGTAATGTCGCCATAATTTTAAGGCAAACACCACCACTGCTAATTCCAAATCGTGGGTTGGGTAGTTGACTTCATGTACCTTGAGTTGTCGTGACGCGTAAGCGATCACTTTACCCCTTTGCATTAGAACGCAACCCAAGCCCATCTTCGATGCATCGCTATAAACCACAAAATCTTCCGTCCCATCGGGTAGAGATAAAATGGGAGCTTCGCAAAGCTTCCTTTGTAGAGTTCGGAACGCCTTTTCTTGACTCTCGGTCCACACAAATTTCACATTCTTTCGGGTTAAGGCCGTCAACGTTGAGGCTATCTTGGAAAAGTCTTGGATGAATCTCCGGTAGTATCCCGCCAATCCTAGAAAACTCCGGATTTATGACGGGCTCTTGGGTGGTTCCCAGTTCATCATAGCCTCGATCTTCGTGGGGTCCACTTTCACTCCTTCCTTTGTGACCACATGCCCCAAAAACTGTACCTCTTGGAGCCAAAAGTCGCACTTTGAAAACTTTGCGTAGAGTCTTTCTCGTCTTAGAACCTCTAAGACCTCTCGAATATGTTGCTCATGACTCTCTTCGTCTTTAGAGTAAACCAAGATGTCATCGATGAACACAATTACCGACTTATCGAGAAATGGTCGGCACACTCGGTTCATCAAGTCCATGAATATCGCTAGTGCGTTGTTTAGACCGAACAACATCACTAGGAACTCATAGTGGCCGTATCGCATCCTAAATGTCGTCTTTGGAATGTCGCCCTTTGTCACCTTCACTTGATGATACCCTGACCGAAGATCGATCTTTGAGTGGTACACTTCGGAAAGAAGGGTAAGCTAAGACCAAGATTCGTTGGACCATTTGCTATTATTGAGCGTATTGGGGAGGTGGCTTACAAATTGGACCTACCTAAAGACTTGCGAGGGATACACCCTACATTTCATGTATCAAACTTGAAAAAGTGTCTAGCTGAAGTAGATGTAGTGGTGCCTTTGGAAGATGTTCGAATAGATGAGAAACTAAGTTATGTGGAGGAACCGGTGGCCATTTTGGACCGAAAAGTGAGAAAGCTGAGGAATAAGGAAATTCATCTTGTAAAGGTGCATTGGCAGTTTCACAAAGGTCAGGAGGCGACTTGGGAGGTAGAAGAGGATATGAAATCCCAGTATCCCGATTTATTCAGCAATGGGATTCCGAGGATGGAATCCTATTGAGGGGGGGATATTGTAATAACCACATTAAAATGTTCAAAGATGGAAGTTTGGTGGAGTTTTAACAATTTTATTGAGTTGGAGGGGTCTAAGTGAAATATGGTAAAAAGAGGGTGTTAACCTTAGACCTCCATCTCTTTCTTCTTGGCGGCTGTCCATTTTACGTAGAGAGAGAGAGAAAGAAAGCTTTACCTGGGCGATTTTGGTAGAAAGCATCACGGAAGGAGCCTTGGGAGTTCTAGGTGGCTAATCATCACCTTCAAGGTAAGATTTCAATCCATGTTTCACTTTATCAATAGGAATGTTAGGATTTAATCTCTGATGTTGTTGTTTGAGGTTTGAAGTATGAAATAGTTGGAAAATCCCCCATTTCCTTCTTAGTAATCATGTTAATGGTATTGGGTGATTTGGAATAGTTTAGTTGGATTAATGATTGTTATAATCCCTAAGTACATTAGAATTTTAATGGTAATCTCTGTGCTTATTGTGGAATTTTGGAGTTCGATTTCGGGGGTTCTATCTCCGGGAGATAACCTCAACCTGGGAGACAGGTTTGTACCAGGGATCGGGGGATCCCGGTTCTCTTGAGACCGGGGGATAAGACCCCAGGGTGTAAGGAGCAGGGCCCCGGGCCGTGACCCGGGGAGTCGGGGGAGCCCGGTGTAACACCCCGAATTTTCGTTGTAATAATTCTATCGTCCAAACTCCTAGTCTTCCGTATTTTAATCTTAGTTATCGCACGTTATCCTATTCGTGGGTATCGCATGTTCCTAGCCAAGTTCATGTGTCAAGTCTTGAATTATGGATGAAGGGAACAGTGGATCACGCGATTTACCTCGTGACTTGGAGTCGCGGCAATAGCCGCGTAGCCCACTGTTTGTCTAACTCCTCAGGGACAAGGGCGACTTATGCCGCGACTTGAGGTCGTGGCATAACCCGCGGAACTCCTCTGGACGCCCAAATACGGGTTCTTCCCCATTTTTCTTATTTATTGCAAGTGTGGAGCTAAGGAGAGCGATTTTGGAACCCTAGGTAAGTCTTCTCTCATCCCTTTCCATTTATTGATCTATCACAAGCATTTATGGAAGTTTAATGCTCGATTAGGGTGAACTTTCGGTGAACCTAACTTGTGTCATCATCTCAAGTCTTCAACTCTCCATCTACCATTTCTAGGGTTTGGTTTTCTTTCGGGAAAACTACTAAGGTGAGTTCTTACACTTTTATAAAACTTTATACATGTCAAATGTGGAGTTTAAATGCCTAAACATCTCCTTTTTCATATACTTGATTTTGGGATTTTATACCAAGTCTAACTTTTGGGGATTTTAGGGTTTGTGATGTTTCCATGGAATAGAGTTTAATGAGCCTTGATAATATTGTTTGTAGCTTACTTTCACTTGGGGAAAAATGCATTTCAAAGGATGGTTTCAATCATGTACAACTTTTGGATTCGGGAATAATAATCTGGTGGTTAACTGCTGATAAGTTTGTATTTTGGAATTATCATGTTTTGGGAATGAGACTTATAATAGTCATTGACGTTTCAACTAATGATCTTGTGGTAAAAAATGAGGATTGCCTTTGTGAAAATCACCTCTTATATTGTCCAATGCATATTATCACCTGTTGATGCATTCATTTGGCCTATGGGCATTATGTGGCTTAATTGCTTGCATTTGGGAGTCATGACCCCGTATTTGTTATATTATTTGGTCCGGCGTTGGGACGACTAGTTTTCCACGTCGAGGCACGTTTAGGCATCAGATTGGGTTGTAAGTCCTACGTGCTCAAGTATTACGATATTGGATGAGGATCTCGACGTAAGGACCCTTCGGGGTTGAACTTGAGTTTCCGTGGGTGTAAGTTTAAAGCCACTGAGTCTGACATCCCTTGCGTGTACTTTAATTGTGTATTGGCTTTACTGACTTATCAAATGGTTTACTTTTGTGTTCCGTCATTTGTGTTAGTAAGCGGGTCTCCCCCGTTAACCCAAGAGGTACTTGCTACATTCAAAAACATTATTATGTTTATCATTGTCACAAATGGATTTCTTTACTTACTCTTACGTCTGATTATTTCAACTGCAAATGTTTGATCTCACTAGGCTTTAGCCTAACATTTTTTGTTAAAATGACATGTATAACAGGTCAGGTTTCCAGTGGGATTCGTCGGGATTGAGTGGATGACCTTGGGGTCGAGACCGGTCTTTTTGGGAGATTTCTAGACCGGTGTTTTTGTTAGCAGACATACTTTTGGAAGAATAGCAACACCCGATACTAATCTTTCTTATATAAGTTAGATTATTAGGTTGTTAAGTATATTCTTCATTTGATCATTTGTAAAGGTCATAACTTTATTTCCCTGATTACTCGGGATGATACTTTGTGATTGTTTGTAACAGGTTTTATATACCCAGGTTTACCAATTTATAACCATCATATTGCAAAATTTTCGAACTTTTATTTTTCTAAAATTTAGGGTGTTACACCCGGGGGGCGACTTGACCGGATGGAGCCGGGAGACGGCATGACCCGGGGGAAGCCGGGAGTCGGCGAGACCCCGGGTGGATCCGGGCGCGGGGGACCGAGAGGGTCCGGTCGGGGTACCCCGGTCGCAGTAGGGATTTTTTAGTTCGGGGGCTTTGAGGTGTATATTTTTTTAAGCATCTTTCTTTCTGTTGTTTTAGGTTCGGTATTAAGGAGTATAGGGAAGAAGTTTCGCAAGGGTCAGGTGAGTTTTCTTTAAACCAAGATTTTTGTGAGATCGATACCAACTGTTTTTGCATGCAAGTTTAAGTAAAGTTTTATGATCGTTTATGTTGAATACATCTGATATGTGAGAATTATTAAAATGCCTATGATATTGTATCTTGTTACTTTTAGTAGAAATGTATGCATACATTGTTTTATTTGCGTTGGGCTCGAAGTCGGGGGGGGGGGGGGGGGGTGTTCCCCCTGTGCTCAAACCGGGGGGGGGGGGGGTTCCGTTTATGCCATTGGGGGTGTGTCCCAAACAAGGCAGTGTGAGCCAGACACACCGTTACTCGCGGGTGACGGTAGTGTGAGCCAAAACGAATATCGAAAGTGTGAAGTTTTTGGTAAAGTTGATCTGATTTATTTTATCACATATCTATTTCCTGATTACTTGAATTTGAAGCGTTGTTAAAGGGGACTCACTAGACCGTTGGTCTAACCCTCGCTCTTTCAAAATTTAAAAATCCTTTTCAGGTAGGCGCGAAGTAGGTGGATCGGGTTGGCATTTTGGGTTCTTTTATATATCATAAAGCACGAGTGTTTTTTTAATGTATAATTGTTAAATAACCAAACCACGAGAGTTTTTTAATGTATAATTGTTAAATATTTTTGATTTTGATGGAGAGAGGGAGGACAGTTCTTCGGCCACGCACTTTACTCGTCTACGCTATCATTTCACTTTCTCCATTTCTAAACTCATAATCTTCATAAATCCATACCCACCTAATAATCGATCTCATTCAAATCAAATATGGCATCACAAGACCTTCAAAACCCTAGAAATCTCTATCCACAAGTCCTTCAATCTAACCCAGATTCACCATTTTCATCATCCTCTTCTCCTTCAGCTCCATCTCTATACCCATCTCTTGATTACACAGATCTCCACGAAAATCCCTTCCTCCACACTCATCATCATTCACCTCCATCACTATACCCATCTCTCGATATCAAACATCTCGACGAAAATCTCTTCATCGACACTCATCACTCTTATGATCCAAACCTATTGACACCTTCTTTTGAATCATCAGAAGAAGTCGTCATCAAAATCCCGGGTTCAATCATTCACTTAATCGACAAGCAACACAGCATCGAGCTCGCTTCTGGTGTATTAGAAATAATCCGTCTCCGGCAAGGCACCACCGTCGTCGCTGCCCTCGCACGTATCGGGGACGCAATCCAATGGCCGTTGGCCAAAGACGAGGCCGCCGTCAAATTAGACAGATCACATTACTTCTTCACCCTCCGCGTCCCTTCCGATACAAGATCCGGGAGCGATTCGGATCCTGAATCGGATAATTTGTTGAATTACGGGTTGACGGTTACGGGGAAAGGTCTGGAGAAGGTTTTGCAGGAATTTGATCTGGTTTTGGAGGAGTACAGTGCGTTTTCGGCGAAGGAGGTGGAGAGGGGTGTGGCGGTAGCGGTGGAGAACGGTGGTTCTACGGAGGCGAAAGCAGCGGCGTATTGGACGACATTGGCACCAAATGTGGAGGATTATAGTGGGTCTGTTGCAAGGATGATTGCTTCGGGTTCTGGTCAGTTAATCAAGGGGATTTTGTGGTGTGGGGATGTGACTGTGGATCGATTGAAATGGGGAAATGAGTTCTTGAAGAAGAGGACGAAATCTGGTTCGAAATCTGATGTTAGTCCAGAAGCTTTGAAGAGAATGAAGAGGTATGTTCTTGTTTAATCCATTGAATTTGTTCTAAATTCTTAGAAAATTTGGCCTGCATTCAACTAGATCACAGATACCATATAGTAATAATCAGCTTGAAATTTGATATAAATCTCATGAATTTATGGATATTTGATGGCTTCATTAGAAATGCTAAAAGTAGGAAGTTTTTGGTTGTAAGTTTGTAGGATAATCAGAATCTCTAGTAAAAGTCAAGGTTACTTCATTTCTAGCATTAAAAATTTTGACACCACCCCATTGGGGATATTAAATGTAGCGTAATCTTGAACTGTAACTGTGGTTTTGATGATGGAGTTGGTCAAGATTAATCATCTATTACGTGTTCATAAAAACGCTTCAAACCCTTTCAAGTCAAGGAGACTTGGTGCATTGGGGTCAACTAAATCAAACCAACTGAATCCGGTATATCCCACTCGAAAGTAGGGTATGGAGTGGTATATATGCAGAACTATCGTCTGCCTCAAAGGGTAGGGCGGTATATAAGTAGTGTCTTGGGGTGGTATGCATGCAGAAGTGTCCTATGTCCCAAAAGGTATATAATGGGCCGTTTACCAAAAGCTTACCGGGTAAGCACTTATGGTAAGAGTCACCAACCTCACTTAAACTATTGGGTAACATTCTCGGTCATCAAAATGGATTGTTGGTAAGCGTCTTTTACCCGGCAAGTGCTTACCAGATAAGAGTTACTCTTTGTTATGCCTCTTACCGGGTAAGTTCCCCGTTCTTTCAATACTCATCTGGTAAGGTAAATGATACTCATCCAGTAAGGTAAATGACACCCGGTAAGCGCCTTAGCCGATAAGAGTTTGGTAAACGGCCCGTAAGTAGGGTCTTGGGGTGGTATGTATACAAAACTGCCTCTGCCTAAGGATGCTCTAGTAGACATTTTAGGGGCCAAGTGAAGTATGAAATTCCCTCTTTGTCCACCTGTTTTCATTTACAAAATACTCCCTCCGTCTCAAAATAAATGTCCACAATGAAAAAGGCTAACAATTTTAGGAACGTGCAATTATTACACTTTTTAGTTCACTAAACGACAATTTTACCCTAAATAATATTCTCCGTCTCATAATTAAGGTAGAAGGGGAAAGTAGACCTTCACTTTTGAAAATGGACACTTATCTCGAGACAAACTAAACTAGAAATGTGGACTTATTTTGGGACAGAGGGAGTATGATGATTGATTTTGGTCGATAATATTGATACTTGGTTTTTATACGAACAAATTATTTGACCAAATAATCTTAGGATGGAGAAGTATGTTTCTTGGAGTTATGCTTTTGATGGAATAGTTGTGTACCTGTGAAATGCAGTGGGATGTAAAATTTTGTTGTAAACCGAGAATTATAAATTAATGTAATTCTTTATTAAAAAGGAAAATTTGAAATTCATGAATCATTATGCCGTATGAGCATCCTGTATTTGAACATGTTTATAGTTGATGTTATGGAATTCAAACATGAAGCTTTAAGAAGCCGTATGTATATAGTAATAAGCTGTAAACTTGACTTTTAAGAGATTATGCATTAATAAACAATAACTAATGCTTAATAAATTGTTTTTATACCGTATAGATTAATGATATGATCATTGTTCATTGATATAAAATCATTAATCATCCCCAAGATTCTTCAAAATTGTCATGTTTGAAGGGTATATTTTGCATCGAGTCAAATATTGCAATTCTCATGGAGGGAAGATCGTTTGCAAGGTGGAATAATGCAGGATCTATGAACATATGAATTTTGTTTTCAGGGCTAAGAGATTGACGAAAATGTCAGAGGGTGTGGCAACCGGGATTCTTTCTGGTGTCGTGAAGGTATCTGGATTCGTCACCGGTTCTATTGTGAACTCGAAACCCGGCAAGAAATTCTTCAACCTTCTTCCTGGCGAAATAATTCTAGCGTCCTTGGACGGTTTCAGTATGTCTCCTTTTTTCCGATCCTTGTTTTTATTTCCATAATTGTGGTCCTCTTTTGAAGGGGAGAGTCTTTGGAATAAAAAAATATTATTGGATTATAAAAACCAAACGAATTCAGTATATGCATGTAGGGTTTGAAAAAGTCATTTGATCCTCTCAAGCCAAAAGTTGACTTTTTTAGGGGCATAAGTCTTTACAAATAGGTTCAAATGGAAACAGGAAATAGATCTCAAAGTTAGATGATTTGATCCAAATGATGCGAGTAAAAGATACCAGAAAAACGAACATTTTATTATCTTTAATTTGACATCCATTTTTTGTTGTTTCCATTTGAAGGTTTGAACCCTCCCTACATCTTCACAGGTGTATATATGCGTGTGCGTTGTTACTCCCAGGGTCAAACGACTCATCTAACTCTCAAAAGTCAAAAATTGACTTCACTCGGGACGAATGTTGCCTATTTATAATTATTCTCCTGCTTCTTTCTAATATTTGTTGTCGGGTTTTTGTACACAGACAAAGTATGTGATGCCGTGGAAGTGGCGGGGAGAAACGTGTTGTCGACAACGTCAATTGTGACAACGGACTTCGTTTCACACAGACATGGGGAAGATGCGGCAAAAGTGACGAACGAAGGGTTGGGTGCGGCAGGGCATGCGGTTGGGACGGCTTGGGCCGTGTTCAAAATACGAAAGGCGCTAAACCCGAAGAGTGCGATTAAGCCTACGACCCTTGTAAAAGCCGCAGCTTCACACTCAAAATCATCTAAATCGAAAAAATAAAACAGCCAAGGTGGTTTCTTTACGCTAATATTTATCCAGTAATTTGTTAATATGTCGTTAATGATATAAAAGTTCTATTATATACCACAAAAACTCACACATTGGGATCTACCAGTAACCTGAATGCTGTTGGGCAGATTACACATACAACATTGATTTGAGTAAAGATGCATATAATTGCTAAATAGTGGGAAAACAAACATGTTGCTTAGTAACTAGTCTTGAATGGCTTGTAAGTTTTTAGATCTAGAACTACACCGGCAACTGACCCGACTGCTGCGGCTATGGAAACCAAAAGGCACCCGAAACTAAGGATCTGAAACCCGACCCATTTGTTCGACCACTTTTTGATCTTCTTTTGAGACATGTACATCTCGATAGGGAAGTAAACCGTCAATGGCCAAAACCCTAATGCTCCTAGCAATCCAACCACGTCGTTGAAGAAAGGCAGGAGCATCGCTATGACCGTAGTAACAATAACAAAAATAGTTCTCCACACGATACGAAACAAGTTGACCTGAAAAACCCCGTAAATGGGAATTGGGAGGTCGTATTCCGTAGTTACAAAATCGCTCTTAGACCATTTTCGCGCACTCCATTTCTCGACGAATGCAAATAATGGTTGGCAATAAACCTGAAGGTTGTAAAAGTCAGTACCCGACAAGTACCGATAAAACAATTTTCTCGTTTGTTTTTATGTTTGCAAAAACGTGGTACCTGATAAGCGCCAACTAGATGTACCACAATGGCGATATTGGCTATGTCAAGTAGCCAATATGGGTCGTAAAACCCGAACCCAGTTAGAAGATTCCCCGGGGCCTCATCTCCGAAAGCGGCATAACCCATACAACCACAAAGCAAATAAAACGTTGTCGTGATAAAAATGCTTAAATAAGTCGCCTTTTTCATCGTCTTGTATTCTGCGGGAGGCGTTTTAAGTGTATCCTACAATAATATTTCAAAGGTATTATTATGTAACCAATATCAAATAACTTTTAAACTGTTTTAATCATGTCTGATTTAATATATATAATGAAATTTTAATGTATAGATTTTTTTACCTGAATTTCGATAAGAATGATGGAATAGGAATATGCAAAAGCAATAGCTCCTAATGCTTGAAAGCTCCTCCATAACTTTTGGGTGGCAGTAACAGTACCAGCATGAGTTAGTGTTCCAATCCTTATTCCAGTCAAGCTCCCTTTGATTTCCTTATTTTCTTAAAAGAATAAAAATAAAAATAAAAATAAAAATAAAAATTATATAGAGAGATAGATAAGACGGTTAATTAATTTGCGAGAAAATGGGAGAAGGCCCAGATCACATGTGATTCTAGAGTAAAATCATATGTGATACAAACACGTCGTGTTGAGCGGCCATTGTGTAGGCGAGTTTTCACGTGACCACATTCTCCTGGACGTATTGTATTACATGTAATTTTACTCTAGAATCACGTGTGATTGACCATTCTCTCACTTCTCTCAATTTGACCAACTTTCTCGTATGATCCTCCTTATATATATATATATATATATATATATATATATATATAGGGGTAGGTTATTATGCAACCTTTTACATGGTGCAACCCATGCAATCCCTCTATCCACCACTCCTTTTATTTTCACATTTTTTAATTTAAAAAGTGAAAATAAAATGAGTGGTGGATAGAGGGGTTGCATGAGGTTGCACCATGTAAAGGGGTTGCATTTGAACACCCCTCTCTCTCTCTCTCTCTCTATATATATATATATATATATATTATAGAGAGAGAGGAAGGTTCAAACGAGAACCCTAACTATTTAAAAAAACAAGAAAACAACAAATTATGTATAAAATCACATGTGATTTTACATTAACAGCAAAAAATGGACGCGGACGACTTTGGTCTCGACTTAAGTCTCAGAGTAAAGTTGCGTGAATCATGTATGATTTTGTACATTAATGACCGTGCTCGTGTTTTCTTAAATAGCAAGCGTTTTCGTTTGAACTTACCCTATCTATATGGGCAAATCAAATAATAATCGCTTAAAAGTTAGAAATCGTGAAAACCAGTTTGTATGCGTTGTTTCATACAAAATAACGTTATACATGAAACACACACTCATACTTACATATGAGGAACAAAACATGTGAAACAATATGAACCATACCTTAAAAATCAAACTCATCAATGGTTTTGGTTGATTTCACGAGTTTAGTTTTTTCATGTGTTGTTTCACCTATGAAACAATACATTAAATTGGTTTCTATTTGATTGTGTGGTTATATATGTGTGTGTTTGTGTGTTTTACGGTAGAAGTCATCGATGTATCATAATGAATTTGGATATGATGACTTGGCCACAACTTAGATTTTGACTTCTCATTATTAGAAGGGAAAAAAAAGAATCATAATCTTTATCGCGATCCAGTATCCATCTTCTCGATTTAAAATTAATTACAGATTATCGTTTTTACTTTAAAATGAATCCTATAGTCCATTTTTAGGTTTATAAAAATCTAGATTACCTTAAATAGATTTAAATTTGTAAACCATTTCTTTGAAAACTAAAGTATCTTTGCTTCGTGTAAAGTTTTTATCGATAATCTTTAATATGAGTAGTATCTAACCGAGTCTTAAACCTGATGTATGTGGGTCCGAGTCTCATTGTACTTATTACGACATCAATGATTGATGATAACAAGATTTTTGGTATACCAACAAAAATATCTATGCTATTTAACATACTTTTTTATAGTTGAGAATCCCCTTTATTTGTGGGGACAAGATAAGACACAAATAAATAAAGTTTCGTAATCTTGATAAGAAAACTTTTGTTCGGTTCACACATATACGACAATAGAGAGAAAGACATGTAGTTGTGATTGTACATTATTTACCTGTTGTTTCTGCAATCCCGAGGGCTAGGCCGATAAAAGAGTAAGTGAACGACATAATAGCAGCAACGATGGAGAGCCACCACACTTGATCGAAATCAGGGATTTGGGAGAAAACTATTTCGATGATCCCAAATGTTATCATGTACCCGTTGCTTGACATATGACATGGATCCTTCCCATGACTTTTGTGAAAACAATTCGATCTTTTTATTGCCCTGTAAAAGAAAATGATATTCTAATTCGGGTTTTTAATTTACCCTACTATTTTAAAAAGTTCAATTAAGATCGTCAAGATAACTAAATAATGGCTTACATCATGCTGACTGAGGCTGCAATTGTGTAACCAATTGCAACCCCGAATAAATTAACGTATTGTATCATGCCACATATTTGCACCTTACGCCCTCCTACATAAAAGAAAAACAAAAATAAGATATGATTGGTTCTGAATTCTTATTTTGTGTGCATTGTACGTAATATTACAACGATTTGTACCTAGATGAGCCTTGACAGCCTCCATATAGGTATAGCTTCTTGGTCCGGTGACAAGATCACCAGACCTGTAACACTGCGATAGCAAATTAGAAGTGTACAAAATGACCAAGGCAAAGAGGATCATAATGACCGGTCCAGCAATCCACCCGAGCTGTCCGACGGCCCATGCCAATGACAAGACTCCGGACCCGATCACCGCTGTGATAATATGCGATGATGCCGTCCAAATGGTACCTTCAAAAATCACAAAAATATCATAATAAACCTTGTTTAAAATGAGTGAATTTTAGAATTATGGATTAATATATATGATATTACCTGTACGCTTTAAACGACCATCATCATCGAAGCTCTTGGAGTAGTTAGCTTCAATGTTAATGGTTTGAGTCTCGTTATCGACATTAGTTCGAGCTTCGACTTGCAAACACTGCATAATATCTTGTCTTTTTTCAACCTACCAAACAAATAAAATATAAAATAACAATTCAAAGGACAATATACAAGTATAGGATCAATATATATATATATATATATATATATATATATATAATATATATAGAGAGAGAAGGGAGGATCATGAGAAAAGGGAGGATAATACGAGAAGCTGATCAACTTACCAGAAGTTCCAGATCTGCATAAATGTGATACAACATGTGCAAAAGGACACGTGTGGCCGGTTAACGCGACCATGCTCGTGTGAAAACTCGTGCGTGCAATGGTCGATCAACACGACGTGTGTGTATCATATGACACATGTGATTTGACCATTCTCATAAATTAACTATCTTCTCGATTGAACCTATATATAAATATGTGTGTATATATATATATATATGTAAGTGTTGAACTTACCACTCCATGGTGGATTCTTGATGGCATGGTTCTACTTCTTGGCAACATTTTGAAGGTCTAAACGTTGGTGTGTTGAGAGAGAGAGAGAGAAGAGTATGAAATGTTTAAAGAAATTGGGAAGGTGTTTTATAGGAGAAATTAATTTCAAGAAAGTAGTGTAAATAAACGTGACATTGGCCCTACTAATATTTTTCTAGAAATTAATTTAACCTCATATTAATAATCAATTATTTGGGTTATTATAAATATGAAAAAAAGTATTGATTTTTTTACAAGAATGGATGATTTTAACCAATAAAATAAAAGGTATGATTGTTATTTACATAATTTTTTGAACATTTTATTCCTACAAAAATAACACTGCGTTTGCATCTGTATATATATAGAGGTGGGTTTATACGAGAACATTATATATTTAAGAAAACACGATAACAACCGAGTACATATAAAATCATATATGATTCATGCGACTTTGCCCACGACCTTAGGTCGCGGTCAAAGTCTGTTGCGTCCGTTTTTTCCGGGTTAATGTAAAATCACATATAATTTTGTACATGATTTGTTGTTTTCTTAAATAGTTAGCGTTCTCGTTTAAACCTTCTTCTCTCTCTCTTTCTCTCTCTCTCTCTCTATGTATATATATATAGGGAGAGGTTCATTTGAGAAATGGTAAATATATGAGAAATAGAGAAGTAATCTTAGCCATTCATTTGGTCAACATTTGCGGCTTTGACCGCGAAACACCGGATAATTCTTTGTATGGTCTATAGAAGGTAGAGGGTAATTTCGTAAAATACACGGGATGAGTTCATATATGAATCTGTATGAATCACAAAGATTTATATATGAATCTGTTAATTAGTTCAACTGATTCATATATGAATCTTTGTGATTCATACAGATTCATATATGAATCACAAAGGTTCATATATGAATCAGTTAAAAGAGTTTAGTTGTGAATTGCACTGGTTCATATATGAACATATAGTTTATATGTGAATTATACATGTTCATATATGAACACAGCCCGTGTGTTTTGTAAAATTTACGAAATTGTCCTTCTATTTTTGGGATAGCCGCAACTTTTGACCGGTCAAAGTCGCAATATTTGACTAGTCAAATCCGATCTTGACCATATGAATGGCTAGGATTACTTCTCTATTTCTCATATATTTACCATTTCTCAAATGAACCAAACACTATATATATATATATAGGGCCAGGTTCAGGGGAAACCTTAAAAAACGAAAAACAGAGGAACACTCTGGTAGCCCTTCATCTGGACGGTATGCACTTGTGCAATAAAGAGATATTTTAATCCTTACCAACTCGATCTTGTCGCCCCTGGCAAATCGAGATAACCGTTTGTTCCGGTATAAATAGTCGGTATCTGTTCTTCCACCGCGAGAGGGGCGGATTGGGATTGTTTAAGCAATTCACAAGTTGTTTTTTTGGTTAACATGCACACGTGCATATGCACAAATGCATAATGCACAGGTGCATAAAAACCAAAAAAACAACTTAATTTACTTGTATGCATAAGTACATATCGTCCAGATGAAAGGTTATCAGAGTGTTCCTTAGTTTTTCATTTTTTTTGAGGTTTTCCCCTGAACCTCCCTCTATATATGTATATATATAATCGGACCCTATATATATTAGGCAAATGATCGTGTGAGAAGTTAAGATAACGGTGAGAAACGTGAGAAGTGGATCTCGGTGCATCTTATTCTAATATAAGTCCATTTATCATCCAACGGTTGATAACTACTTCTCACCGTTAAAACTTCTCATCAAAACCCAACCCTATATATATATATATATATATATATATATATATATATATATATATATATATATATATATACAGGGGTGGCCATGGGGGTGTGCCAGTGATGTCGCCGCACGGGACCTCTGATTGTCGAGTGCCTCTGATTTTTATTTTTATATAATAGATTCAGAATGTAAAGCAACAAAGGCGTTGGCTGACACAAGAAGTCTCCTAGATCACTTGGCTAGCGCCTTTACTTGAAGGATGCTAGCCCTAGGTTCTAAGAGCATCTCCAACAGCTTCTCCATTTTGGAGATAATGAAGAAAATGGAGATTTTGGTTGTAAAATGAGCTCCAACAGTTTCTCCAAAATTGAGAAAGTAGGAGAGAGAATACATTTTTCTCCAAATTTGGAGATATCCTAAAAAATGATTATCAAGAGATAGGGGTGCTCACGGGTTGGGTTGGCCGGGTTGAAGGCACTTAAACAACCCAACCCAATGTTTGCGGTTTGAAAAATCTCAACCCAACCCAACCCAATCAAAAGTGTAACCCAACCCAACCCAAACCGTGCGGGTTGGGTTAGGTTAGTCGGGTTGAAATTTAATACATCATTTCACAATCTAACTAAGTGATTCCGTTTAAAAAAAACTAAAATCAAAATTGATATATAAAAATAAGGTTAATAAAAGAAGAGAATAGTAGAAGAAAAGTATCCCTTGCATCTTGATTCTATCGATTTTGAAGACTTGAAGTTTAGATTCGTGCGATTTTAATCAGCATGGTCTCGTGGACAAATCTAAACTACGGCTAAGATAAGAAGACTTTAAAATAGATAGAAAGAAAATACAATAAAAGTCTAAAACCATTATAAAAAAAAATAAAAGCGTAAGTTTTGGTCGGGTTGGCGGGTTGGTCGGGTTACTTTGGGCCCAATCCGTTTCCAACCCAATAGATGCGGTTTGGGAAAATTTTGTATCGATTATGTATCGGTTTACCTTGGTTTGAGTTTTTTTGCGTTTTTTCAGGTTGGGTTGGCCGGGTTGGTCGGAAAACTGAGCACCCCTATCAAGAGAGATAAATTAATTTTTATTACATTCCACCAATGAAAAACTTTGAAATGAATTGTTTAGGTGAGAGAAATAATATTTTATTAAATATATATAATATTTTAATAATATAATCAATGATTTATCAATAAATGGGGAAGTTGTTGGAGATGGTTGTAAATTTTTTTTAGAGATTTTGACTTTTGGTTATCCATTTTAAAGAAATTTTGGGGAAGCTATTGGAGATGCTCTAATCTCATCCACTGCACGTTTTTAAACTTTTTTGTAATTTAAGTGGTGGTGTTGTGTTTTTATAATAAATATTTTCACTCTATTTTTTTTTTCTTTAGTCCATGATTATTTATTTAATTAGACATTATTTCTCAATTTTGATCTTGATTTTTCCATCATCCCAAAACAATGTTGTTCCTACTCAGTTTAACAATTGTTCTGCCTACTCAATTTATTAATGGATTCTCAATTCGTATATTTTATTATTGAAAATGAACAACCACTTATATTCACTATTAAACTATTAAAAAACTATTTATCTTATATATTATGCTTTTACTTATTATCTAAGCATTTCACTTTTGTTATTAATTACCTTTTTATTCTTATCAACGACATTAAACATTGGAGATCTATGAGCATAATTTAACAATGTAAATTTGTTATACAAATTTTGTTAATAAGTTTTTATTCTTCCACATTATAAGATTTACTAGAAGTGTACTCGTGCAATGCAGCGAGATACATCATGATTTTAATGTTTTCTTTTATTTTTTGTTTTTTTTATCGATGTACAGTACGATTTTGGATGGTTTTGAGAGAGTGATAATGATTTTTTTATAAATTTGTTTAATTTAGGCTTAATAATATAATGTTTTGTATATAAAAAATTTAAGTATTTTGTTAGAATTCATAGATTATCTTATACCTTTTAGATTATTTATATTAAAATTGAGATGTTTATCCTGTTTTGATTATGTTTATCAGTTAGTTATGAATTCACAAATATAACTTTAAAATTTGTACTAATGCATCATGACTTGTAATCTTGAATTTTATGTGTATCAATAAACAATACTTAATGTAATTTTTTTTAGGTTTAGTAATAATGTAATTTATTTTAGGTTTAAAAATATAATGTTTTTTTATAAAATAAATATTAAATATTCTGTTATATTTTCTTAATTATATTTTAGATTTTTTATATTTAATATATGATTTTTATCCTGTATTTAGTTATGTGGAGAATGATTTTAGGGGAGTTGAAGTGGGGAAGATTTTAGGGGAGTTAAAGTGGTTAGAGATAATGATTGAAAGTTAATAAATAACATTTAATGTAGTACATAAAGCTTTAATGGTTGTTTTTAAGAAACTTTAAATAATTAACATTAAATAACGGTACATTAAACTTTATCAATTGTTTTTAAGAGTTTTTTATAAATGTTTTATAATATAGTATAGATTTTTGAATTAGTAATAGAAAATTTAACAAACAACATAACCGGAAAATATTATAGGGCCACATTTTATTCTTTACACAGGGTCTCCAAATTGTCAGGGTCGGCCCTATATATATATATATATATATATTGGGACATGATCAAATGAGAACTTAGAAAATGTTGGGAAGCAGTTAAATATGTATCGTTTCACAATGTGTAACATATTTTATTGTTTCATATTGTGAAACAGATATGCATGTCAATCAATGTGAAACAAATGTGCATGTCAATCAATTTCATATTGTGAAACAAATACTTGTGAAAGATTTGGTATATGAAGGTTGAATTTTTCTTCCTGTGAACATTTGATGTGTTTTTCTTACGAAGGTTTGATGTTTTGTTGTGAAGATTTGGTATTTTTCCTTAATTTGGAGTTACTTAGCTCATTTTCTGCACTTTTTTTCTGACTAACACGAGAGGGTTATAACTTCATTTCCTACGGTTTCCATAATATACCGATATCGTCTATACTTGAACCATATCAGTTTTATTAGCGGGGACCCATGGCCCCGTGACCCACTTTTGTGGACCCTACAAGCCCTACCTCTATAAGCCTGCACCAGAAAAGACATCCTGTCTTCCCCCGAATTCGAACCCTAATACTTGAACCATATCGGCCACTATATATGTTGGAACCAGGGGCTTGCGGATGCACTTTGTTATTTGGGTGGGTGGGTGATGGCCCCCATTAGAAAATAAATAAATAAAAAATTCTTAGGTTAAAAAATAATTTTTTTTTTAACTTTCTACCATTATTTCCCCCGGTGATTTCCCGTCGGTACCCCATCAACCCAAAAAATCCTTGAAATCAACAAAAAAAACTAAAAAAAACTCTTGAAATCAACCAAAAAAACCGAAAAAGTTCTTCGAAATCGACAAAAAACGTATAAATCTGATAAATACATTTTTAAACCCATATTTATCGTCAAAATATCTTCTTTAATGTTGATTTTTATACATTTTATGAGCTAGCTAAGTCTCATATTATATTTATTGGTTAATAGGAGCGAAAAGGGGCAAAAAGCGGCGAAAAAGTGTTAATGCCACTTTTTGAGTGACTTTAGTCGTTCCAAGGTCGCTTTAGTCACTGTGGAGCATATTTTTTAAATGTTTCCAAAGCTGAGCATATATTTTCGAAGGACAACTCAAGCAAGCATATTTCTAAAATAATCGGTGGCTTAGGCATACTTTTCATAGAACGAATCATTTAGTGGGATTGACAGTTTTTAGGGCTTTTAAAGGTTTATAAGCCACATTTTCTTGAGGATATCGATCATAATTTGATATAGAACAAAGGTAGGAGCAAAGGAGACGATTTTGGAGGCTTCGGTCACGTTTTCTTTCCGAAAATTAGGTAACATAGGTTTTAGGTTTAATTTTTACATTCATAGTTAGTGTTTTATTTCTATTCAAGCAATGAGATTGTAATTATTTGAAGATTGGATTTGTTTTGAGACTTCCAATCTAAATATGTTTTTCTTCATGTTCCATTTATGTTAATCTTGGTTGAACATCTCCATCATTGTTTGGTTGTCCAAATTGATAGGGCCCATTGATTTGTGTAACCTAACTTTAAATTTCTAATAAAAATTGAGGATCCATAATTGTTCTTAGTTTTGATAAAGTGGAACACTTCTAATGACCATCAAATTATTTGAATGTGTTATAGGTTTTCATAATCTAGCTTAAATGATTGAGCGTCTCATCAATATTTAGGATTGATGTTTATCTCGCTATTAATGCAATTAGTAGCTCAACTTCTATGTTCATAACTTGAGTTGTTTTAACTAATTAGGGACTTGTCATTGAGCTTCTCATGATAGTATAATCATAAGGATAAACAGAGTGTAAGATGCATATCGGCCGTATCGGCACTTATGGTCAATCTGGAATTGATCGAGATAATGTATTTGGGAAATCAATAATACACAAGTCTGAACTTTAATTGGATTATAACTCATTGCTGGAAGCTTTATTTTTATTATTTATCGTCTTTAATTGTTGGTAGGCTTAGTTTAAAATATCTCAATCCAACCCCCCTCTTTTACTAAAGCGTAGAAGTCGATGATTTTTCATGGCCAATCCCTGCGGATTCGACCCTGCTTACCGCTATTGCAATTTAGGTTGTAATTTGAGGTAATAGGAAATTATTATTTGTTGGGCTCGACACCCGTCAAAATCTCTAGAAATCAACCAAGAAAACTTTAAAAATCTTTCGAAGTGGAATTAGGTTAAAAACATATCGGACGACTTTGCGGGTCTTTAATCTACCTTAAAGGTGGCCCTACTAGGAAAAAATCGTGGATCCGCCACTAGTTGGAACCTCCTTTGATACAGAGAGAATTCAAGAGTTAACATGGTTTTTCATAGATCATTGGAAGAGTAGAAAATGAGCTCGAAAGAAGCTCGTAATTATGCATCGAAAACGGAAAACCAATCTCTTACACGACTTCTCCCGCGGCATGGGTCGCGTGTCGGGTCACGGACGTGTCCTAACGGGTCCCGAACGAATTGCATTTATTTGTTTATTTGGTTTCTTAATTAGTTTAGGATAATTATCTAGTGTTAGTTATTATTTAGGGAAAAGTCTGAAAAAACCCAACAAACTATCTGATTTTGAATGATTAAGTCCCTAAACTATTTTTTTGAATGATAAAACCCTTAAACTTTCTAAAACCGGTTAAATACATCATTGTAACCTGTAAAAACAAAACAGGTTAATGTAATAAAAATTTGGGAAAAGTCTAAAGAAACTCAACAAACTATCTGATTTTGAATATTTAAGTCCTTGAAATTTTTTTAACAAATAAATCTCTAAACTTTTTCCTCAATTTTTTACAAAATAAATTATCGAACTTTTTTAAACAAATAAATCCCAAACTATTCTTGAAGAAACAAAATCATGAACTTAAATTTGAACAAATAAATCTATTTTTTTTTGCATGAACAAAAATAATATATATAATTCCTCTCACAGACAATATAGCAAAATGAACCAATTAAAGAATGAAAAAAAATACATTTTTATTACTAATTCCGAATCATTCAAAATTTATGCCTAAAAGTCTAAAACATAAATAGATACGTATAATTGTACAAAAATTATTCTCATCATTTCACAAAATATATAACAAAAAAAAACGTCAATCCTTTCCAAAATATACCAAAAAAACGTCAATCTATTCACAAATATACCAAAAAAAAAACTCCAGTAGGTGCTTACTGGCTCGTTTAGGGTTTATTACCTTACCGGATGAACATCGCAAGGGCCGAGAATCATACCCGGTAAGAACGATATAAGGATGTTTAATTTAAAGTAAGAGTCTAATCAATCGTTTGACTTTACTGGGTAAGACTCTCCATCCTTATATCGTTCTTACCGGGTATGATTCTCGGCCCTTGCGATGTTCATTCGGTAAGGTAAACGAGCCAGTAAGCACCTACTGGAGTTTTTTCTTTTGGTTTATTTATGAACGGATTGATGTTTTTTGGTATATTTTGTGAAATGATTGATGTTTTTTTGTTATATATTTTATGAAAGGATGAGAATAATTTTTGTACAATTATAGGTATCTATTTATGTTTTAGACTTTTAGGCATAAATTTTGAATGATTTGGAATTAGTAATAAAAATGTATATTTTTTTTCTCTCTTTAATTGGTTCATTTTGCTATATTGTCGGTGAGAGAAATTATATATATTATTTTTGTTCATGAAAAAAAAATAGATTTATTTGTTCAAATTTAAGTTCATGATTTTGTTTATTCAAGAATAGTTTGGGATTTATTTGTTTAAAAAAGTTCAATAATTTATTTGGTAAAAAATTGAGGAAAAAGTTTAGAGATTTATTTGTTAAAAAAAAATTCAGGGACTTAAATATTGAAAATCATATAGTTTGTTGGGTTTCTTTAGAATTTTCCCAAATTTTTATTACATTAACCTGTTTTACAGGTTACAAGGATGTATTTAACCGGTTTTAGAAAGTTTAAGGGTTTTATCACTCAAAAAAATAGTTTAGGGACTTAATCATTCAAAATCAAATAGTTTATTGGGTTTTTTCAGACCTTTCTCTATTATTTATCATCTTTATAATTAGATTAGGATTATTATTAGTTTACTTTTATTTATGGGAAAAGTCCAAAAAAACCCAATGGACTTTAGTGTTTGGAGTGATTAAGTCCTTGAACAACTTTTTGGAACAAATAAGTCATTAGACATTTCAAAACACACTAAATAAATCCTTGGACTTTTCGAAACCTATTAAATACATCATTATTACTTAAAAATGTAAATCGCAACCTACATAGCAGATAAAACTAGAAATTATAAAAAAACTGAAAAGATGTCACCTACTTTATCCTCTTACAGATTAAAAAAATGGGAAAATGAACTAAAATAGTCAATCTCATCAATCAAATTCATTTTTTAAGCACCTTTTAAAGTCTAAGTTTATGCATAATTTTTTTTGCCATAAGAATTGTTATTGGCAAAATAAATATTAGAAAGTATCTTTATAATTTTGTTATTTAATTATTTTATATTTTCTAATTTTTTAATTTCAGTTAAACATTTATTATATTAACACACATAATCGTATATTAACTAAAATATATCAAAAATAATATGTCTTTTTTTTTAAATTACACCATTACAATTGTCACATCAATATCTTTAAAATAAGCCTAATATTGAAATATTTGGATTTAATCTCATATAATTAAGTATCATAAATACGTACGAATTATATTTAATATTTACACTTTCTATCCTTTTAGGGTTATTTATTTAATAATGTAAGATTAATTTGTAACTATAAAGGTATAAAGTGAAACTATAAAAATAATACGTACGTATTTATGATATTGAATAATATAAGATTAAATAATTCGTACGTATTTATGATATTGAATAATATAAAACTATTTTTTTTGATATATTTTAGTTAATATATGATTATATGTGTTAATATAATAAAAATAAAAATAAAAAAGTAATGAATATAAAATAAATTAAATAACTAATTATAACTTTATAAAGATGCAAAGTGTAATTTTTTTCTAAAATTATAAGCAGAAAGTGAATATTTATATGTAAAATTTTCTATGTAAATATGTTTTTTATTTTATTTTTTGGAAAAAAAATTCTTATACAAAAAAAATAATATTATTCCCAAACTTTTAACTATTTTAGAAAGAAAAAAGTTTTGAAATGTGGTTAAAAATGAACTTGGTTGATGAGATTGACTTATTTTAGTTAATTTCTCTATTTTTAGTTTATAGGCGGATAAAGTAGATGACATTTCTTTTTAATTTGTAGTTTTACCTGCTATGTAGGTTGGAAGTTACATTTTTTAAGTAATAAGGATGTATTCAACAGGTTACCAAAAGTCCAAGGATTTATTTAACAGGTTTTGAAATGTCCAATTACTTATTTGTTCGAAAAAAATGTCCAGGGACTTAATCACTCCAAACCCTAAAGTCCGTTGGGTTTTTCTGAACTTTTCCTTTTATTTATCTAATTAAGTTTTATAGTTGGTTTAGGATTTGGTTTAGTTTGAGTTTAAGTTTCATAATCATCTCGTAGTTAGCTTAGACTATAAATAGGATTGATTGTTTTTTTTAATATTAATCTGTTATCAATTAATAAAGTTTATCATTTAGAAAGTATTCTCTTGAACTTTGAGTTTTACGCTTCCTAATTTTCGTTATCAAAAGGGTTTAGACACTTGTCAATATTTCCACAAACCTACGTTGCATCATCCTTTCTCTCTTTAGAAAAATAATCTAATAGATTCCACATAGACTCAGAGTACACAAATTGCTTAAACACAAGAAATGACTTAAGTCTAGTCACCATAACACTAACAAATTGTAAAAAAATGTACTTAGGGATTACAAAGGAAGCAATGCAATCAAACTTGCTTCATATAGAAAGTGGAGGTCAAACTCAAGAAAAACCACATTTCATCTAAGGGGGCGCTTGGTTTACATAATGGAATTTGATGAAATTGAAATTCATTGAAGAAATTTGACTTTGAATGAATTGAAATAGATTTTGATGGAATGTAACCACGCGTTTGATTGATAGAAATTCAATTCATTCACTTAAGACAAAAAATGATGAATTACTTAAACTGTGAAATTCAATGGAATTGGAAGGATTCCATCACTTTCATTCCGTGAATCAAACATGTGCTTAGAATTTGGTTAATGGAATTGACCATTACAATTCCTTAAAACTCCTGCCAATCCCATGAACCAAACAACACATAAACACCATGGGCCATGACTTTGATTTAGTTGAGTCATCCATCTTTTATAAAGTGCTTTTCTTAATCACTCTACAATCGACATGAGTAACCCTTTGTTAAAATGCGCCATAATCATGTCTCACACAACCCACCATTCATCTCTTCATAATTATCATATACGTGTTACAATGAATAAATAATTGCTCATTTAAAAGGTTTTTTCTTATCATAATAAAATTATTAATTAGTTCATGACGTCCGTTCCTGACATTTTATGGGCCCTGGACGTATATAAAATTAGGTCTCTCCAAAAAATTCAATAGATATTTTTCATTAGTAAAAGAACTGAATACAGGAAATGCTAATAATTAATGGAGGAAACAAATCTTATTCTTCTTTAATATAGATAAGAGAGTACTTAAGATTTATGTATTCCTTATCAGGCAGCTAGCAACCAAGAGTATAATGTACTAAAAACAAGGATAGTTTTGAAGTTCTAATATATAGATGGTTGGTAAGTTTTTTAAAATGTAAGATTTTTCTTTGTTCATGACAAGAAATAGTGTTATTTTGATAGAAAAAGAGAGCTTATGTAGAGGAAGTAATTGAAAGAGTCAATGAGAGATCAATGATAGAGAAGATTATCAAGGTTTTCTAGACATGTAGACAAACGAGGATCATTTAGAATATGGAAGTAAAGTTGATTTATTAAGATACAATAAGAATAAATAATAAATAAAACCTATAATTTGCAAGTTCAATGAATTGTTGCATGAACACTTAAATATGATATTGTGGTGTGTAGTGGAATTCCAATGAAAGATGAAAGTCAAACAATTGATGAAAATATTTAAATTTTCTTTTCCTTCTTTTTTTGTTCCACTAAATAAGATGTTGGGGAGTAAGAGTTTATAGAACATGTCATATATAAGAGACATTACTAAATATATTTAGTAGGAAAAAATTATTTATTAATCACAAAATCATTGAACCGTTAACCGTTGGGTACTCGTCGGGACCAGATTTACCCGGTCCCACTGGGTACCCAGAACCGGAATCGACGGTACTCGCTATATTTTTAATAAAATATATTTTATTTATTTAAATTTTTTTAGTAAACTACCTTTTAGGGAAACACCCTTTGTATTATTTATTAGCATAAACTAATTTTAATGACGTGAAATGTTTTGAATGCACCGTTTGTAGTATTTATTTATTTTGGAAGCACCGTTTGTAATATTTATTTCTTTTCTAAACATCATTTGTAGTATTTATTAGCTTTTAGTTTTTATCGTAATAGTTTTCACGTTTGTGGTATTTATTTATTTACGTTGGGACTTTACAATAAATTAATATTTACTTTTTTGTAATATGAATAATAAAAAAAATTAAAAAATTAGACAGTGGGTACGCGATATCGGAACCGGAACTGGCGGTTCTGGACCTGTTCCCAAATATAAAGAACCGGTGTAACCAGTTCCGGTTCAAAGAATTTTAAGCGGGTACCCGCCTTTGCTCACCCCTAGCAATAGCCAACAAAAACAATTATGCAAACTACATAAGTAAATAGCAATAGTCATTATAAGCAAGAATAGATAAAAAGATCCAACAAAAACATATAGCAACATTAAGCATATGAACTTAAAGTTGTTATCCGTTGAATTGTTGAAGCACAAAAACAATCAAGCAGATAGAGACAGCAACAACCAATATCATTGGACTTTGAAAAATTAAAGAGGCAAAAGCAATAGATTATAACGAATGGTCAATTATTATTTTTTATTCAATGTAATTAGTTAATATGTTTTTGGGCCATTCTCTTTAATATATTATTTTTTATTCAATGTAATTAATTAAATTCTCTTTGTCTCTCATTATATGCTAGTAATGCTACAATTTTTTTGGGTCTCTTTAATATATTATTTTTTTAGACTACAATTATATACTGACGAAAAATTTTGGGCCCCTAATATTTTTGGGCCCTGGGCATGCGCCCGTGCCGCCCTTCCCCAGGGACGGCCTTGAGTTCATGTCATCGATATGTGTAATTGATCTGGATTATCAGAGGTGGACTTAATAATTTTTTTGAGAGGAGCATTTTTAAGGTGGATCAATGGCCCACAAAATTATGGTTTGATCCGGGAAAAGTCAACGCATAAGGAAAACTCAATTGTGACAATTTGCGGAATAAAAAATATATTTTTTTCAAATGAATATATGTTGCCTTAAAAACGAGATTCAAAGCAACGATTTTTGAGATAAATTGGCCGAGAAGGAAAGTAAATAATGAATAAGAGTAAAATCTAAATGGAAGAAAAATTTGCAAAAACCCACCCTAATACAGTGGTAGTTATGTCTATAACTATATTAGTTAACCACAAGGGTTGTGACGTAGTGGTTGAGGCTCTGGGGGATGTGGTGGAATATCCAATCCGCCCAGGGTTCAATTCCAGGTATACACAACAATTATGGTCACTGAGTTTATCAGGGTTGATTTCTTACGGTCAAAATTTGTCGGGATTAGTTTAGGCATAGCCTGGGACTAGGGATGAGCAAACCGTATCGTTTTCCCGAACCGAACCGAACCGGTACCGTACCACTACCATATATTCGGTCCGGTATTCGGTTCCAACTATTATGAAAATTTGGTATTCGGGATTTCGGTATTCGGTACCGGGAATTTCCCGAAAATACCGAAACCGAACCGAGAATTTTAATGGTTGTCTTTTAAGCTTATTTGATTATGCATTCTTTTCCTAATATTATAAAGCTTATATTTTCTTAATCAAATTAAATCATCTCCCAAACAACCCAAAACGGAAAAGGAAAAGAATAAAAGAGTATCGAAGATTGTTGAACTTTTACTTGGTTTTGAACTTTTGATTGTTAAATTTTTGATTATTTGGGATTGATTTTGAAACACATTAGAATCATTATGAATATATTTTGGTTTGCGATTGGTTTTGATATATATTTGACACATTTTTTAATTTTCGGTCCTTAGTGGTACTAGTACCGATTTTCCGGTCTCGATACCGAACCGGTACATACGGTTCGGTATTCGGTACCGGTTTTTAGTCCCAAATTTTTTCGGTACCGACCGGTTCAGTATCGGTACGGTCCCGATCTCATCCCTACCTAGGACATCCTAATAAAAAACTATATTTCTAGTGGTGAGTTTGATTCTTGTAGTTGTACCCATATTGATAGTATTTTTTAGTAACTATAAATTTGTTTTAATTATATTATTAATTAATTAAAATATTATACTAATATATTATATTACTCTAAATTTGTTTTAATTATATTATTAAATATATAATTGGTTATTTTTTCTAGATGTCATTAAAATATATAAGATAATCATTGAATTTTAACAAAATACTTTTTTTTTATATAAAAAACATTATATTATTAAGCCTAAATTAAACGAATTTATAAAAAAAAAACATTATAATTTTCTCAAAACCATCCAAAATCGTATTGTAAATCGACAAAAAAATAAAAAATAAAATAAAACATTAAAATCGTGATGTATCTCGCTTCTAGTTTAACATGAAATTGCAAAAAAGAAGATTGATTAAGCGGTTATTTTAATATTTTTCATAACCATGAAATCCAACATTTGGCGACCCAACCAAGGCAAAAAGGTACAAGCTATCGTTCCTCAAACACTTAAATCGGAAAATATCTTTCTCTTGTTAACTCACATCACCACCCAAATGGAATCAAAACCAATACTTCTCAATTTATAAAACAAAAATCCCATGATTATGGTCAGGATGTAATATTTTGTTGGCAACATGTACATAAGGTGTTTGTTGTTAAAACTTTTAAAATCAAATCTTTACGACGATTTTATAGTATTAGTTCATCTTATTTTTCTTTTTTGTCGGGTGTTCTTGTTCCCTTGCATGTGGAATGGAAGAACAAGAATGTGTGCAATTGCAAGTGATAAGAGCATCTACAACAGTTTCACTAAAATGGAGAAAATAAAGATTTTGAGTATAATTTTGCTCCAACAGCTTCACCAAAACTAGCCTCAAAATGGAGAAAGTGGGTGAGAGAACAAGTTTTTCTCCAAATATGGAGATAATTCTAAAAATGATTACTAAATAAGAGCAACAATAGAAAACTTTGAAAATAGATATTTAGAGAGAAATAATATTTTAATACTATAACCAATGTTGGATTCTTAAAAATGGGGAATATGTTGGAAATGAATCTAATTTATTTTTTGGAGATTTTGACTTTTGGTTCTCCATTTTGGAGAAATTTTGAAGAATCTGTTGAAAATGCTCTAAGAAACTAAATCAGATGTTATATAGACTATAATTTCTGTCAATGGTATTTCAGGTACATGTTCTGCTATACAAGTCAGTGCAGGAAATACAAAAGGCTAAACACACATATGGTGAAGAGTAAGAAGATAAACAAATATAATGTATGTTATTTACAATGTTTTCCATTTTCAGGATCAACTATCAAATGTGTAATAGATGCAAGAGACTTGTGAAAGGAAAACGAACCGTGATTAGGGACGTAATATTTTCTAAGTTGGTCTTCTTTGTATATATGTTGGAACATTATTATGCTTACTGAAAAAAATTGGAAGAGAAAATTTGTTCAAGAAAATAAATATGTAATAAACCTTAAAAGATCAAAATCTATAAATAAATTGTCAATTATTTCAGTCAATTACAGATACAAGGAGTAAGATAATAAAGAGCATTAAACTTTTCATTTAAGATGTGTTGAAAAAAACTTTAAATATATTTTTCTAAAATCAATAATTAAAATAAATAAATACATTATATTTTAATACATTTTTGAAGGAAAAAAAAAAGTACAATATGATACAAAGAATCTACGTTTAGTTGCATATGATGAAATGTAGATGAAGTTCACCCAATTAAATAAATACAAAATATCTAAGCTTAATTCATCCTCATCATCACATGTAACACCATACATGCACCTATATCCTTTTCCTTCCTTTCAACTTCATATGAGAAATTTGAGTTTTATTTTTTATATTTTTTAAAAGCACTATTATTAATACCACCACCAAACCAAATACAAACAAAACCAACAGTGCATCACAAGACTAGCGAAGTTCAGGTTTGCAAGAAGCAAACCAACACAACAAAACACACAGACCACAAGATAATATAGAAATAAAACAAAGTTACAAATTCGATTTCCAACGGCGACGAAACAAGACCGAAAGCGAAACATAGTTGCTACTGTTTTCAGACCCGAACAACACCAAGTTGTTGCGCCGAGACCACATGCAGCCAGAGTCAATGTTCAGACGACCCCCATACACTTCTCGGATCTGCAATCCACAGGTTTCGGTCGATCTTTTTCTTCCGTGCTCTCCTAGATACCCATTCAAAGCTTCTCCGTTGAAACTCAAAAAAGAGATCGTCCAATTTCCTTGAATTTTGATCAAAGACGATATGGTTGCGATGGGACCCGACCCGTTTGTACCCTAGTCCAGCAGGTCCTTGATCGATCTAACGCTTCTGAAATCCATCCTCCACCATCGAGCCACATCTTGCCACATCTTATTGACTTCTTCGCAATGCATTAGTGCATGCTCCACTGTTTCGACGAATTTGTACACCGCGGACAAAGTGTGGAATTGATATCCACTCCCAATTTGTCGAGGATTGCTCTACACAAAATCCTCTCCATCCTTACTCTCCAAATTAGGATATCGATCTTCTTTGGAAGAGTATTAGTCCATCTTGTCTTCTCCCCACAGTCCACTCTATTCGTCACCTTCTCGTCGATTAAAGATTTTAATCCAATTAGCGAGAAATTCTCGTCCGTCGCGAGCATCCACTTCACTTTATCAAGACTATTCTCCCTTGGTCTCCAAACTTGCAGCAAAGAAAGAAGATCTTCTAGCTCACCCCTTTCCCTCCCCCTCGGCTCCCTCCTCCAACCCCAACTCCACGACCACTCCTCCCCAACCCAACTCCCTATCTCGGAGATTTTAGCGTCCTTCTTAGATTCAAGTGGCCAAAGTCGATTAAATCTACACTTTAACAACTCGTTTCCCAATCATCTATCCGACCAAAAGCTAGTTTCCTTGCCATTCCCTACTTCTTTCCCGAATGATGAAGAGAAGTCTACCCCCCAATTTCCCCAAGTCATTACCAATCTTCGCAATACCACTCCACACCGATCTACCCCCCCAATCCGATTGTCCCTACCCATAAGGCCGCCCTCACACCCGTGTATGCTTTTTATGACCTTCACCCATAAAGTCTCTTTCTCACAAAGGAACCTCCACCACCACTTACCCAACAATCCCCAATTGGCCGATTGTAAGCTCCCAACGTTAAGAGCGTCTCTCTTAAAATCTCTCAACACTTTTTCCCAATTCACCCATGCCACCCCTCTATTAGCATTAGACCCATTCCCCCCCCCCCAAAAAAAAAAACCGACTACTCACCCTCTCCAACTCACTAATCACTTATCTCGGGGCGAGAAAAAACGAGAAATAGTACAACGAGATACTACCTAGGACCGATTTAGCCAACGTCAATCTACCTCCGAACGACATAACCTTAGCCTTCCATGTAGCCAATTTGTTTTTCATTTTTTCCACCACTAACTTTCAATTTTCTATTCTATTCTATTCATTGACGCTCTCACTGGGAAACTAAGATATATAAACGGAAGAGTGCCGCTTCCACATCCCAAACCCCTTGCCCACTCTTGAGTTTCCTCAACTCCAACCCCACCCCGAAAAGTTTACTCTTTCCAATATTTATCTTTAGACCCGATATCAAGTGGAAGCACTTTAAAATGTTCATTAAAGTTTTTACATTTAAAGCGCTCCACTTACCGAAGAAGATTATATCGTCGGCATATTCGAGGTGGGATAGCACCACTCTATATCTTCCAACCGTGATACCTTCGAATATTCATTTCTCATTTTCTTCCGTCATAAGTATGTTAAAGCTTTCCGCCACCACAAGGAAGGGAAATGGTGCTAGGGGATCTCCTTGTTTATGTCCTTTCTCCATCTTGAACTCCTTCGTTGGCGACCCGTTTACCAACACCGATATCGTTGAGGATTCTAAGCAAAGCTTTTATCCATTTCTGCCATTTTTGTCCGAACCCCATGTCTTCTAGCGTATCAAGAAGGAATCCCCACTCAAAGTTATCATATGCCTTCTCGAAATCTACTTTGAAAACCAAGACTTTGCTCTTTGATCTCCGGAGATCATCCACCGCTTCATTTGCAACTAACACCCCATCAAGGATATACCTCCCTTTTAAAAATGTCGATTGTGTTTCCCCTATTGGCTTTCCCAATACTTTCTTTCATCCGCTCCGCCAAAATCTTCGAAATAATCTTATAGAGAACACCAATTAGGATAATCGGCCTAAACTCGTTGAGGTCAATCGGATTCGGATTCTTTGTAATAAAGGTTATGAACGACGCGTTACATCCTTCACTAAGCTCCATCACCTCCCAAAATCTCGAAATAGCCTTCAAGATATCGCTTTTTATTATAGACCAATTTTTTTTTATAAATGTGAATGTGATCCCATTCGAACCCAGAGATTTATTGCTCCCACAACCTTTGATCGCTTCCCATAGCTCGTCTTCCGAAAAAAGTCTCTCCAAGTTCTCTGTTTCACCCATCGTTAGCTTTTTAAACTTCTCGGTCGGCAATCTAGGTCCGGGTTGATTTTGAGACTTGCATTTTTCCTTAAAATGCTCGAACACCGCCCCTTTGATTGTGTCCGAATCTTCCATCCACACAGCATTGACGTGTAATCCTTGGATGCCATTCGCTCTTATTCTCTTCCTAATCGCCGCATGAAACAACTTCGAATTCAAGTTCCCTTCCTCTACCCATTTTAGCTTTGCTTTTTGTCGAGCCATTTCGAATTTCTTTTCCTCCGCTTCCAACTACTTCTTGCGGGCTTCCAACCATCTACCCTTTTCCTTTTCGTTGAGGCTTCTATTTTCGACTAACCCTTCCAACGCTCTAGTCACCTTCTTGTTCCTTTCCAATTCTTCATCCAAAGCTCGAAATTTGCCACTACACAAAGTATTCGAGGCTACTTTCCCATTCTTTATTTTTTCTTAAAACTCCCGATCCGGATAATTTTCTACCACCTCCTTGCTCCATGCCTCTCTAACCACGTTTTCAATATTGTCTCCTTCCAACCAAATGTCGAAAAGCTTAAACGGCTTGGGCCCAAAGGTTAGATCACGGTCACATAACATGACCGGATAATGATCCGACCACTTTCTTTCCAACGCATTGACCACCAAAATTTTCCATTCCAAGCAAAAACCACTTGAAACAAGAAACCTTTCCAATTTGCTATATTTCCTCTCGTCGTCGCTCACCCTTGTAAACTTTTGGCCGCCTATTGGAACGTCCACCAATTGACAATTCCGGATGAATTCATTAAATTCCTCCGTCCCTTTATAACTAGTCACCGAATTGAGCCTTTCATAATCGCCTCTTACCTCGTTAAAGTCTTCGAACACACACCAATTAACCTCTTCTTTTTTTGCACAACAATTCTATTATTTTCCACACTTCCGCTCGCTCTTTAGGTTCTCTTGGTCTGTACACGTTCACAAACCCAACAAGATCCTTCACCCCAACCCAATTTCCCACTACCGCCACAAAACTTTTCTCCATGATAAAAAAACTCACATTTGAACACTTTTTTTTATCCCAAATCAACATTATTCCTCTCGAGCTTCCCACCGCTTGAGATTGAACATAATCGCCATTATCACACCCCCATAAATTTGTGATTTAAGATTCATTCCACACTTTTTGTTTTGTCTCTTGAATGCCAATCATGCTAATTTTCTCCTTTAAACAAATCTGTTTCCCCTCCCCCCTTTTTCCACTCCTCCTAATCCCTAATATTCATTGAAACGACTTTCATAAGCGAAATTAACGTCGATCACTTACCTTACATTCCTTACTTTCTACCTACCTTCTTGGGATGTCCACCTTTGTTGACCGCATCCCATGAAACCCCCAACTTTACCCCAAATTTTTCCAAGGTTTCGGAAAATTTCGACTCTGCACCCCATCGGACTATGAAGTTTAACTGCTTCCTTCACTACCCAACTGAGTCATTTTCTTGCTTCTCTCTGTTTTCTCACGTTGTGTTGTTTTAGATGCGATCGAACCGTTTTTTTGAGGGCTTGCTCGTGCCATCTGCTTAATCATATGGAAACTCATTTTTCCTCTCCCGAATCCGCCTCCTTCGCCTCTTTTTATTTTCAATTTCTCGATGTTCCCTCTTTTCTCCATCCCTTTCTCTACGCACTTCGCCGATATACCTTTCCTGTTTTCAGCTTCTAAATTCCCCAATTTATCACTGAGCATAAAAATTTCAGATTCCCTCAGACGAGTTTTAGGTTCTACATTCTTCGCTTCTAAATTTTTTGGGTTATCTTTATTGGACAACTCAGTTTCTATTGTTAGTTTGTCTTTAAGTGGTCTCTGCATCATTTCGTTACTTTCGTTTGGACTTAACATACCCATATTTGGGCCATTTATTTTCTTATCCACGTTTTCACTTGGGCCCACCCTATTTTTCATCCCATTTGACTTAGCCGCCCCACCTCCTACGTGATGGGAGTCTCCCCCTGTTTTGCCACGTCTGTTCTCCCATGAGGGGACTTCACCTCTTCGAAATTCCCACTTGTCGTCGGATGATAGAGGTGGGACTGTTGGTCTCCCCCTCAAAATTCCGGCGGCGGTTCCGTCATCGGTGCATCCGTCTCCGTCCTTTCTTTCCCATCAACCTCCTTTCTCCCTTCTTTTTTCGATCCCGAATTTCTGGCTCCTCCTACGTTGCCTTCCAAGAGGCTCTCTTCAACATGCCAATCATCTTCCCTAACGTCTTCCTCCGACCACTCAGATGGGATGAACGACTCTTCTCCCCCTTTTCACTAAGCTTGTCTCCTTCCTCCCATGATTTTTGAATTACCAGAACCGCTTCCACTATCCTAACCCTATAGAATAAATCGTCTATTTTGATACTTCTTAATTCGTCAATATTCGAAGGAATGGATGTTGCTATAAGGATCTTTCCATACTCCAATGACTAGCACGCTTCCCATTCACAGTTAACCACTTCAAGAACAGTGCCCCACTTGGCTGCTATTTTGTGAACATGTCTTGCTTCCACGCGTGTAGCGGAACTCTGGAGATGTTAAACCACACCAACCTCTCGGCTGAACAAAAGCCCACTGTCCATCTTCGTAGGTTTATAATGCAATGGTGTATTCCGTGGTTTTTATTATTCAACACATTTAGCATTGATCCTTCATGTACAAATGATAATAACACGTTTCTCCTTCCTAATGTTTTGATCGATCAGTCCGGTAAATTCACAGATCTGCAGAAGGCTTGAACTGCTTCCATGTCGTCCAGCGCCATTAGGATTCCTACCAATCATCTTCTTAAACTTCTCCTAGACTTCTCATCCGATGACCACGTCCCTACCACCTCCTCTCCTTTCCGATTATCTGTCTCCTCTACGTCATCATTGTTCCGTCTCTCCTCCGTCACCACATCCCTGTACGATCTCGTGAAGGTTCTAACCATTGGCTGCTAAGTTTGGCTTGTTCTTTCTGTGTTCGGCCATCTTCTTCCTCTATTTAGACTTTCCCTCTTCCCATCGTTGACCATGAATATCCGTGCCACCTATTTAATTAAACATATGCTTTATATGTGTCTATAGGGCAAATATGCTTAACTTTTTTTTTCCTAAAATACCCCTCGCATCATGTTACAAGCAAAACAAGTCGACGCCTTTGAGAATATGTGGCCTTACTATGTTGAAGGCTTTCAAATTCAAAAATCGGGACTTGCAATTTTGAAGGAAAAATATTATAATTGATCAAAAGTAGTTAGCCATTTAACATTTGGAGTTAACTACGTTCGTCTCGTGGTTTGTTGAAAATTGTTATTTTTCATTTTGATTTATTTTTGAAGTTACGTCATCTATTACTGTGATTTACAATTCATTTCAGTTTTTGTCCCTGAGACTAATTTTGTTACAAAAAATATGTTAAATGAGGGGAACTTTGTTCTTTTTTGTCTTTATCTTATTTTTTTAAAATAAATTTCAATGTACACATGCTTAACCCAATAATACATCCCTCCCCACCCCTATCATGCCCTCCCCTAAAGCATATGTACACCCTGTTACTGCACCTCAGAATGCTTTGAGTTTCTATGGTGTATCAGATGTGCACAAAGAACCACAAAAAAAGCTCCTACGTCGCCCCATCGCCAACAAATGAAATAAAATATAAGAATAACCTATGGGTTCCCCTTGGTTGCAAACATGAAGAATAGAGGTGGATCCAGGAACTTTTTGGAGTGGTGTCACAAAATAAATATCATTATATTATTTCATAAATTTTCATATAAACCCTAAAGTCTTAAGGTTTTTGGTTTTACCCAAAATTTCTTATAGTTACACATTTAAGGACCTAAAAATTACACATATCTCCTTTTTTTGTGGTTTCGTAAGCAACCATACCTTTAAGGGTAGGTCCGCCCCTGATGAAGAACACAACCCACAAATAACTTCAAAAAACAAGTTGTGGCCCTTGATTAAAGAGGTTCTTTACTGGAAATGTGGCTTCTGTGATAATTACTACTAATATTTAACAAAAAAGTAAATATTATACACCAAAGAGGCGGTATTTCGAGAAAAAAATGTAGTTTTGTTATCTTGTAAATTTAAAAAAAAATATAAAACCCCAGAAAAATAATTTTTCTCGAGGGTCCAAGTCAAAAGATTTGTCATTTCAAAGTTTTGTGATTATTCACACATTTTTCCTAAATATTTCCATGTTGATAAGTGATAATGGTACTTACACATCCTTTTATTAGTTGTTATTTCACCCATGTGATCCTTTTCATTTCATCGAGCTCCATCCAACCCCTACCGAGCACGATCAAGCATCTAGCTCCTATAAAGCATCGTCTTCAACCTGCGTTTACTACATATATCAAGCTCCTATTCATAGGGGTGCAAATAAACCCCACAATCCAACCTAAAACATAGATCAAATAACTCAATTTGTTCCAACATAAAGTGTAATCTATACCTAAGAATGTACAAAATGAGATAAAATTGGGTTGAGTTAGAATTAGACCCAAATCAACCCAACCCACCCCCGTCCAACCTAATAGGTTAAGTCCAAAATTCAAATCATCTCTCCTTTGGAGAGGTCAAGATGGTTATTAAAAATTGATGGATTCAAATCAATTCAAGCTTTTATGTAATAATCATATTGGCATCTTATGATTACATTTATATCCAAACAAATGTAATATTCTTGATGATTGGATACTAACCACTATTATTTGATTATCTTGATTTTGAGGTTTTATGTTTTAATTTACCTGTTTTTCAGTAACTGTGTTCAATCTGAATTATGGATTGGGTCTTCCAAACGAAATAATTACAACTATAGTCATTGTTGCCACATATCTCCACCTCTGCAACACACACACACACACACACACATACACACATCTCTGTGTTTCTTCCTTCGTGAACCCATCAATCATCTCGATCAAGGCAAAACACACACACACAGCCATACGCTCTCACTCATATTCTACCTCAATCTCTATGAAATGAACACAAACCTTTGGGTTGATTTGGGTTACATATTTTAAAGATTTAGTTTTCATTTCTATTTCTGTTTACATAAGCAAAATGAACATAGGTTTTGGTTATGGGTTTTTCGTTGATTCGAGTTGATTTTCGGTGATTATAGTTTGGATTTGGGTTTCTTTAGGTTTCTTTTTGGTGATTTTAGTTTAGATTTGGGTTGATTTTTGGTGATTAGGTTTTGGGTTTGGGTTGACAACTTCTTTGTTTTCGTTACGATTTTGCTCAGATTCTTCCTTAGAAAATTTGGATCATGATCCCCTATTGCTCTTGACTGGCAGTGTATTGACCTTATTAAAGAAAACCAAACTGCAATATCTCTTATGCAGGGGCGGACCTACATGGAGGTGAGTGGGGTCTCGTGCATCTGCTTAATCCTATTTTGTAAGTAGGTTTTTGGGGTTATAAAGGTGCACCCACTAAAGTTTGGAGGGGAGGGGTGGCGCTCCAGAGTATTTGAAAATTTAGAGGGATAAAGGTGCACAAATGAAAATATTTCCATCCTTTTCATCTTGGAAGGACATGGAAGGACCAAAAATGCACGTCTCTAATAGCTTAAAAAACCCATCCCTCCCTTCTAAATTGAAATAAACGCGGCTTTTCAAAAAAAATAAAGACAAACTCCAGTGAATCACTCTTTGTGCGACTAGAAACTCAGAAAGTCGATTACCTCCCCTGTGCGACCAGAAACTCAAGAAGCCATGGCTAAAGGCTTGATGCACACACACTTGACACTTCAGTAAACTCATTCTCTCAATCTCTCTGGCTCTCTCATTCTCATTTAATCACCCATTTACCCTCTCAATCTCCTTTTTTTGCGCCAAAGATCTTACCATTTCCGAAGGAACTAAAGTTCCATCTCTCTTCCAATTCAAGTTTTGTTTTAAAACCTAACTCGTTGATTTAAAATTTTCCCTAAATTTGATTTTAGTCTTTGCTCAAAATTTGATTAGTTATAATTTTATACAATTATGTTTACATGACTTAATTGATTTGTTTACATGATTTACATGTTTGCCCTAAATTTGATATTTGTCATTTACCCTAAAGTTTGATTTTAGTCTTTGCTCTACATTAATTAGATATAAGGTTACATGATTATGTTTACATGATTTAATTGATTTGTTTACATGATTTATTTGTTTGTTTTGAGTTTTTAAGTTAGTCTTTACCAAAAACTCAAAAAAATCTATCGAAATCAACCAAAAAACTTAAAATTCCTTCTAAACCATGAAAAAAACTTAAAAAAATCTCTCGAAACCAATCAAAAAACTTAAAAATCCCCCAAATGCGGAATTCGGCTAAAAACACATCGAACATATTTGATCCAATTTAAAGGTGCACCTACTAAGCAAAAAACCTAGCTCCGTCACTGCTCTTATGTTTGTGCTTAGACTATGTGTACTCTTCATGAATCATAAAATTAAACTTCATTTGAATACAATCAAAACCAAATGAAACCCATCTGGATTGAAGTTTTCTATGTTGGGTTACGGGATCTCAAGCACAGCGGAAAATAAAACCGTAACCCTCCAAGGACCCATATGAATCGGAATAAATAGGGTGTTTCAAAATTATACCTCACAGTTAACGAGACATTGAATCGCAGCAACAAACGAAGGTTGATGCCTCCACGGTATCTATGCGAACAATCTGAATCCTTTGCCTTGTCGTGATGCTAGTCACAATATAAGACTCGGTTTTAAAAACGTATAATTATTCTTACCCGAATTGAACCGTAACTAAAATGGCAACCGAAGATAATTGAGGGGTTAAAACCGTCGATTAACCAAACTATTTAATTTTATATAAAAAAACAAAACATAAATTTATAGATCATCATCAACGTCTCCTTCATAATTCACCTAAACGGCCATCGTCTCTCTCTCTCTCTCTCTAAAAAAAATCTTTGAAACATCTCTCTAGAATTACTTTTAAATCGTTGAAGTAATAGAAGAAACAATTACATATTCGGAATCTACGTGACGAACCCTTCTTAGAGGTATAAATTTCTTCTTAAGTTATTTAAGTTGGTAGGTTAGGGTAGTTGAAGTTGGTTGGTAGATTATGATTAGATATTGCAAAATTATAATCATTTACATGTTTAGGAATGCTTGTTTTTGTCAAAATTACAAAAAGGTAAAGTTTAGAATTAAAATGGTGATATTTGTATCTAGGTGTTTAACCGCACACCAAATGTTCGGTTTAATGTATAAGAAAATATAATTTCGCGATTAAGCTTAGGATAATAACCATTAAGTTTTATGTTATGCGAGTAATAATAATTTGTGGTTTAAATGGGCAAATGAATGAGTTAAAGTTCGTCGTGAGTCTCGGTTGATCGCGTGTTACGTCTCAATTTGGTTAAGGTATGGATTTCATTTCTTTTTGAATCGTGGGCAACTATTTATTGTAGTTGACCCTTCCTAAAGGTGGTTCACCGCCTTGTGATTGATCAACCGAACGTGATCAACAAATGTGAAATTATACACACACATACACATTGATTTTGGTTTATTGAATCAAATGTTTGAACATTTTGATGTTTTATTAAAATGTGACTCGTATGGAATTGTTTATGAAACTTGTGAAGTATACTGACTTTGATTTTTATGAACGTCATTTGGGTAAGTGGTATATGTTTAGTTTTCATTGATTTTAGAATAACCCAATAAATGGGCACATTATTTGGGATGCCTTCTATGGCGGCTTTGTTGTCATGGCGTCCTGCAGGTGAACACGGTCGACCAGAGTTAAGCCAAAGTGGCTTATGTGAACCCACTATGGGAGACTAGGCCGACTTTGTTGACTCCAGGGCGGATGGATCGATCCTAGAACTTTTACCCACATAATATGTGATCGTGGCTAAACTCACGGGGGATTCGTGTGTGTGTGTGCCTGCACGTCGACCCATTAGTTCGTGTGGCTGATCACCCCACGAACACAACAGGAATTGACGGACTTTATTTGCATTACGTTTTGAAGTTAAAATGTGATTCGTTTTTGAAATTCTTGATTTTGATTTTGAATATTACTGAGCATTTCTTTTGCTATGAACTTGAGTTTTATGAACTTTTGTCGAATGAATTTTTAAGTCTTCCGCTTCGTTATCGATGTTTCATTATAATTTACGAATTTATATTATAATCCATTCACTGAGCCCTGTGCTCAGCCGTGTTTTTGTTTTCTGACATGACAGGTTCGAAGTGACGTTTACGGGAATGGGACTTGTGATCGAGCGTGAAATTTTGGAGTTCTTAGACTTGCCTTATTATATAAACGTTCTAAGTTTATAAACACTTTTTGAAGTGTAAGATTTTGGATTGTAATATATGTTTAGAGTTTATTAGTAGCTCTAAATTAGTTGTGTATTATGTTAAGTCTCGTTCGTGACATCACCCATTCCAGACCACAGGGACGGGGGATGTTACAAATGTGGTATCAGAGCATAGGTATCAACTTGCAGATTAACTAGGTTTGACCTGTGAGGATTGGGTAGACATTAGAATGGGTAGACTAGATTTTAATTCTATTTACTGCTATTCTATCCGTAACTGTTTTGAATTTTGATCTTGATATTGTTCTGTGTTAGAATGTCGAGACGTGGTCGCCCACGTAAGTCCAGATCTCAACCTGAGGGTAACCCAAATCCCAACCCAGTGGGGGTACAAGTGAGCCTAATATTGATGATGTGGTTTTTCAGACCAAGTCAAGTATGATGCCTACATACATTGAGCAGGCCATGTTAACTTAATTGATTTATCTGTTTATACCTTGTTTGATATCGAGGCAACACACTATGTTGTTTTTGAACAATTAGAATTCCGGTTAAAACCTTATGAACAAACCATCAAATTTCCAGTCGTGATATCTACACCTATGGGTGGATCAATCTGTGTGTTAACTCGATTTTTGAACTGTCCGTTATTTATTGGAGACCGCATACGAGAGGTCACTCTACTTCCAATGTATATGTCCCACTTTCAATTAATATTGGGTATGGACTGGTTGTCACACCACCATGTAACTATAGACTGTAACACCAAACAAATATTTTTTTGGGATACTGACAAACCAGAGGCAATCTTCCAAGGAGGTACTCCAAAAGAAGATGTTAGCTCTTTCACCTCTATTACTGTGAAGCAGTATACTTGGCAAAGTAACGAAGGTTTTTTGGCCTCGTTACAAGATCCCGAATAGGTAATCCCTACTTTTGCACCCATACCTGTTGTTTCCGAATATCTTGATGTGTTTCCCGATGATCTACCGGGTATACCACCAGTTCGGGATGTCGAATTTACCATTGATCTAGTTCCGGGAGCTTCTTCTATTTCCAAGGCTCCCTATCGAATGGCTCCAACTGAAATAAAGGAACTCAAAACTCAACTCGATGATTTATTGAAGAAAGGTTTCATTAGACCCAGTGTCTCACCCTGGGGAGCTTCGGTTCTCTTTGTCAAAAAGAAAGACGGTACGATGCGTCTTTGTATTGATTACCGGAAGCTTAATAAAGTAACGATCCGTAACAAGTATCCATTGTCGAGGATCGACAATCTGTTCGATCAATTACAAGGGGCATGATACTTTTCCAAAATTGATCTTCGGTCCGGGTACCATCAACTTCGTATCCGAAATTGTGATATTCCGAAACCGTATTCAGAACTCGCTATGGGCACTACGAATTCTTAGTAATGCCTTTCGGTCTAACTAATGATCCAACGGTCTTTATGGACCTTATGAATCGGGTTTTCAAGGATTATCTCGACGACTTTGTTATCGTATTTATTGATGACATATTGATATACTCAAAGTCAAGAGAGCAACATGATCAACATCTTCACATCGTTTTGGAAACTCTTCGAACGAAAAAGTTATACGCAAAAAGTTCCTAGTGTGAGTTCTGGATTGATCAAGTGTCTTTTATCGGACACGTAATCTCCGTCGAAGGTGTCAAAGTTGATCCAACGAAAATTGAAATTGTCATTAAATGGCCTCGACCTACAAACGTATCTGAAGTTCGTGGTTTTCTGGGTCTGGCTGGTTATTATAGATGATTCGTTGAAGGATTCTCTAAAATATCTCTACCGTTAACCCGATTACTCCGAAAAGGAGTCAAATTCAATTGGGGTTCCGAACAAGAATTTAGTTTCGAGGAACTGAAGCATCGATTGGTTACTGCGCCTGTTCTTGTATTACCGTCTGGCACCAGCGATTTTCAAGTTTACAGTGATGCTTCAAAGAAAAGTCTCGGTTGTGTTCTTATGCAAAACAGAAAAGTGATCGCATATGCATCACGTCAATTAAAGCCTTATGAGGTCAATTATCCGGCTCATGATCTCGAATTGGCTGCGGTTATCTTCGCACTCAAAATTTGGCGTCATTATTTGTACGGTGAGACATGTGAAGTTTTCATCGACCACAAGAGGCTTAAATATATATTTACTCAAAAAGAGTTAAATATGCATCAGTGAAGGTGGCTCGAACTTCTAAAGGATTACGATGTTCATATAAAGTATCATCCGGGTAAGGCTAATGTAGTCGCCGACGCCTTAAGTCGTAAAGTTGTGTGACAGGTTTCCTCGTTGCTTGTTCCTACAGAGTTGGATTTGGAGATCGAACGGTTCGGACTGAAATCTATCTGAGTTCACAAACGGAAATTCTATCGAATCTAATGGTAGAACCGACTCTAATCTCTCGAATCAAAGAAGCCCAACAAGACGACAGTGAATTGTGGGCAAACTTCCAGCAGGCACAAGAGGATGTTAATTAAGAGTTCAGAATCGATGAAGATCACATGTTGGGGTTTCGGGATCGTCTTTGTGTTCCGAATAACTGGGAGCTTAAAGATCATATTATGACCGAAGCTCATAACTATATGTTTTCTATTCACCCGGGTACAACAAAAATGTATCGCGACTTAAAGAACCATTATTGGTGGGTTGGAATGAAGCGAGATATCGCCGACTTTGTAGCTCGTTGTCTCACTTGTCAACAAGTTAAAAGTGGACATCAACGTCCGGGTGGTCTTCTCCAATCGCTGAACATTCCCGTATGGAAATGGGAAAACGTAACTATGAATTTTGTAGTCGGACTACCCCGTACAACCTTGAAACACGATGCAATTTTGGTAGTGGTTGACCGACTGACGAAATCGGCTAATTTTCTTCCTATCCAACAAACTTGGTTAATTGATAAGCTAACAGAAGTATTCCAACGTGAGATTGTACGTCTCTATAGCACTCCTATATCGATTACTGTAACACCCTCAAATTTGGAAAGAGCGACTAAATTAAAACTTTTACAACACCTCAAAGAGGGACAAGATCTCTTACTACAAGTCCATAATTGAAATACATTTCTAGATTTAACCATCAACAAATAAATAAAGTCTTACATAAAGACTAACTAAAGTCGGGTGTTACTATAACCCGATAACAATCTCTATCTCCAATATAAGTGCGGAAGACTTCATCAAGCTATACCCTCTTCGAGCACACAACTAGCACTCGCCTCAACACGATGTCACTAGAACTAATCCCAATCGGAACCTGTTGCACATGCCGACAAATAAAAGGGTTAGGCTAACGCCTAGTGAATTCAAGAGTTTTCATCATGATTATAAAACCATTAAACAGAAATAATGCAACTTAAATCATGATCCTTTAAAATGTATTACTTTAATCATGAGAACGAATCGTTTTCCAATAATATGCAATTTGTAAATAGACACCCCAACGCCAAACAATATTTCATGAAATAATGTAAACCAACACTTGTTCAAAACGTAAATAGATGTAAATACTCCAATGATGATGTTTGGATAAAGCTTTATAACCAAGCGACCAAAGTATAAGTAAACTAAAGTCTCCAAAATTATAGCGAAAGGAGAAAGACCCAACTCAACGCGTCACCGAAAACAAGGATATAATTAAATACCAAAACAATATCTTTCGATGACGGGGGAAACCCGAATTCCAAGGTTAGTGGCGGAACACAAAGTAAGCCACATTCCAAGTTATTGAGCTCACCATACTAGGATCAAGACCGTGAGCACGCCGGCTCAAAATAAAGATGTGGGAGGATGGCAACCCTATGATCCTAGTCATGCTCATTCACTAGGATTTACATTTACGACCCACGGCTAGTAACCGACCCCACATAACCGTACCAAGTTGCCCTCTAGGGTCCAATGTCTCAACTAGCTACAAATGGGAAGTGACCATCCCATAAAAACAGGCTCAGAAATTAACTCGCGGATACAAGACGGGTCTTGGACTCCACGAACCCCCCCACCGTATTATCCATCGACATCCCAAGACTAATTCTGGCCCAACATATAAATAATAGCCCATTTTCTTTTTAAATAACACGACCGACTCAGATGCCTATGGATCCACTGCATTACAGTCTAAAACGTCACGTGACTCCAAATGAATGACCAACGCACTCAAAACATGTAACTCTCAAATGACACGTAATAAACACCATCATAAATAAACTTTCATTACGGGCTATTAAAACGGACAAATGTCCACACGACTCATTTTAGTCAAAATTGAGTCAAAGACTTAACAATTTATTTAGACCGCCAAAGGAAGCCATTGTAATCTTTAAAACATGTTTGACCAACAGATATGCAAACACAATGACTGAAAGTGTAATTAACCCAAACTTCCTCATTAGTTGAAACAAAGCGTACCAAAATGACTCATAACCCCCATGATATGCATTTTCCAAACGATTTATGAAATCAGTTGCCCCAAAAGGACAATTACTTAAAATGATATACAAGTAAGCATTTAGTCATAAAAGGAACATATTAAAATGATTTAAGTATCAAAATGTCCAAAATCCCAAAAGTGGGTGTTATATAAGTTTGTAAAGCCAAACCCTTTCAAAATAACTAAACTTATCAGCAGTTGACAATTTCCTGAAAATGCAAATACTTTAAAATAACCATTTTGGCATGTACAACGTTTTCGCAAGTCACTTGAACTCACCTTGCTAGATTTAGGCTAAATCTAGATTTTACCCACTTTGAGCTTCCTTGAAGAAACTTGAATCCACAAGCACAATCCTTCCAAAACCTAGATCCACACATTTCCAACCATCAATAATCATATTCAAGTGTTTAGAACCATTCTCCAAACATCTCATATCGAAATCCCCATTTTGGCCAAAAACCCTAATTTGACCTAACTTTTCTCAAAATCTTCCAAACCGAAATTGGAGTAATGAAACACTAGAATATCACCAATGAAACATTTATATCTTAAAATAAGGTTTAGAAGTGGAAGGGATAAACTTACCACTGAGGTTTTGATGAAAACCTAGAAAACCCAAAAGTGAAGTTTGAGGTTGAAGATGAAGATGGAGATGGTGAACTCTTGATCATAGCTTCCAATTCTACCACTTGGGGATGGTCTACCTCCAAAATACCCAAGGATTTGAGCCAAGGATGACCCAAAATCACCATATATATGCTTTCGGTTGGTTCTAGAGAGTGTTTGGGGATGAATGGGAAGTGAGGGATGAAGAAATGGCTTAAAATTCGCATTTAACAGCAATCAGCCCCCCGGGGGTGACATTGCCAGGCGACAATGCCATGGCAATGTCGCAGGGCATTGTCGCAGCATTGCTGCAGCATTCGGTACCTTCCCTGCGATTGTGACAGTGCGACTATGACACTGTCATAGTCGCCGGGCATTGTCGCGAGACCCTTCCCAAACCCCGAAACTCAACTTTTTCAATGCCAACACTCCCGATACTCTAAGAGACTTCAAATAATGTTTTCCCCACAAAATCCCACCATTTTCAAGTTCCAAAAACGTCTGGGTGACTTTTATTTACTGAAAATTACGGGTGTTACAATTACCTCCGATCGAGACCCATGTTTTACATCTCGATTTTGGGAAGGTTTACATAAAGCTTGGGGCACACGTTTAAATTTTAGTATAACCTTTCATCCGCAAACTGATGGGCAATCTGAACGTACGATTCAAACATTGGAGGATATGATCCGAGCATGTGCGTTGGAATGTCATGGAAGTTGGGATAATTACTTGTACCTGATCGAGTTATCCTATAATAATAGTTAGCAGTCGAGTATTGGCATGGCCCCGTATGAAGCACTTTATGACCAAAAATGTCGAAAACCGATTTGTTGGAATGAAGTTGGAGAACGTATTCTCGAAGGCCCATAAATGGTGCAAGTTACTACCGAGAAGGTCGAGATTGCGTGTCAAATGATGAAAAAGGCTCAGGCTCGTCAAAAGAGCTACGCCGACAAGCGACGACGACCTATCTAGTTTCAACCGAGAGATAAAGTTTTCTTAAAGGTTTCCCCAACTCGTGGCATCAAACGTTTCGGTCTCAAAGGAAAGTTGAGCCCGAGATATATTGGTCCATTTGAAATTCTGGAAAAGGTTAGAGTTATGGCATACCGGTTAGCTCTACCGCCACAATTATCCCATATACATAACATGTTCTATGTCTCTTCACTTCGAGGGTACAACTATCATCCCATACATATCATTGAATATCCATTGGAACACATAGAACATGATCTTTCTTATCGCGAGGAATCTGAAGCGATTCTTGATCGTGATGAGAGAGGTACACAGAAGAGAGTGATTCCTTTTGTAAAATTTCTTTGAAAAAATCACTCAGAACGTGAGGCGACGTGGGAAACTGAGGAACACATGCGACGGGAGTACCCCGAGTTCTTTAATCGATGTAAGTTTCCTGTCTAAATTCGATTTCGGGAACGAAATCTCTTTTAAGGGGGGGGGGGGAATAATTGTAAGACTCGGTTTTAAAAACGTATAATTATTCTTACCCGAATTGAACCGTAACTAAAATGGCAACCGAAGATAATTGAGGGGTTAAAACCGTCGAATAACCAAACTATTTAATTTTATATAAAAAAACAAAACATAAATTCATAGATCATCATCAAATGTCTCCTTCACAATTCACCTAAACCGCCATCATCTATCTCTCTCTCTAATTTTTTTTTTTGAAACATCTATCTAGAATTACTCTCAAATCATTCAAGTAATAGAAGAAACAATTACATATTACGAAGAATTCTTCTTAGAGGTATAAATTTCTTCTTAAGTTATTTAAGTTGGTAGGTTAGGGTAGTTGAAGTTGGTTGGTAGATTATGATTAGATATTGCAAAATTATAATCATTTACATGTTTAGGAATGCTTGTTTTTGTCAAAATTACAAAAGGGTAAAGTTTAGAATTAAAATGGTGATATTTGTATCTAGATGTTTAACCACACACTAAGTGTTCGGTTTAATGTATAAGAGAATATAATTTCGTGATTAAGCTTAGGATAATAACCATTAAGTTTTATGTTATGCGAGTAATAATAATTTGTGGTTTAAATAGGCAATCGAACGAGTTAAAGTTCGTCGTGAGTCTCGGTTGATCGCGTGTTACGTCTCAATTTGGTTAAGGTATGGATTTCATTTCTTTTGAATCGTGGGCAACTATTTGTTGTAGTTGACCCTTCCTAAAGGTGGTTCACCGCCTTGTGACTGATCAACCGAACGCGATCAACAAATGTGAAATTATACACACACATACACATTGATTTTGGTTTATAGAATCAATTGTTTGAACATTTTGATATTTTATTAAAATGTGACTCGTATGGAATTGTTTATGAAACTTGTGAAGTATATTGACTTTGATTTTTATGAACACCATTTAGGTAAGTGGCATATGTTTAGTTTTCGTTGATTTTAGAATAACCTAATAAATGGACACCTTATTTGGGATGCCTTCTATGGCGGTTTTGTTGTCATGGCGTCCTGCAGGTGAACACGGTCCACCAGAGTAGTGATGGCCAAAAATCGGGCTCGGGTCGGGCCGAGCCGGGCCAAAACGGGCTTTGGGCCCAAACAGTAAACCCAAAAACCGGGCCAATCGGGCTTCGGGTCGGACCGGGTTCCACCCGAATATGTGTGGCTCGTTTAATGTTGGAAAAAACCGGTTATAGGAAAACCGGGCTGGGCCGGGCCCAAAACCGGGTTGTGATCGGGTCGAGCATTTTTCCGTATTTTTTTTAAAAAAATAATTTCTTTATATAATAATTAATTACTAAGCTTTAAAAAATAAAAATTGGATTGGATCATTAAAATATACTTTAAAAATACGTTTTATTTATAATAAATCACTAAAATACACTTTAAAAATACGTTTTATATATAATTTTAAGTTACAAACTTACAATACAAGTATTTATAGGGGTTTGGGGGGGTAAAAAAATACAAAAAAAGTCAAAAAAATGTATATAAATGGTAACATAACGTCTTTTTTTTTTAAAGTACGAATCGGGCCGGGCCGAGCCAAAAACTTGGTCGTGAACCGGGCTCGGGCCGGGTCGGCAAATTCTCCAAAAACGTGAACCGATCCGGCTTTTTGGGCTTCAAACCGGTTTATTACCAGGCCGGGTCGGGCCGGGCTTCGGTTAATCGATCGGGTCGGGTCGGGCCCATTTGACCATCACTACACCAGAGTTAAGCCTTAGTGGCTTACGTGAACCGACTCTGGGGGACTAGGCCGACTTTGTTGGCTCCAGGGCGGATGGATCGACCCTAGAACTTTTACCCACAGAATATGTGACTGTGGTTAAATTCACGGGGGGTTCGTGTGTGTGTGTCCGTACGCCGACCCATTAGTTCGTGTGGCTGATCACCCCACGAACACAACAGGAATTGACGAACTTTATTTATATTACGTTTTGAAGTTAAAATGTGATTCGTTTTTGTTGATTTTGATTTTGAATATTACCGAGCATTTATTTTGCTATGAACTTAAGTTTTATGAACTTTTGTCGAATGAATTTTTAAGTCTTCTGCTTCGTTATCGATGTTTCATATTATTTACGAATTTATATTATAATCCATTCACTGAGCCCTGTGCTCAGCCGTGTTTTTGTTTTCTGACACGGCAGGTTCGAAGTGACGTTTATGGGACGGGACTTGAGATCGAGCGTGAAATTTTTGAGTTCTTAGACTTGCCTTATTATATAAACGTTCTAAGTTTATAAACAATTTTTAAAGTGCAAGATTTTGGATTGTAATATATGTTTAGAGTTTATTAGTAGCTCTAAATTAGTTGTGTATTATGTTAAGTCTCGTTCGTGACATCACCCGTTCCAGACCACAGGGACGGGGGATGTTACACACGGTTACAAAACTTAGAAAGAAAAGAGAACAATAGTTGTAGGTGATTTTGAGAGAGAATTGCAAGACCCAATCTTGCATAAAATGTCATACATTTTATATGGACATGAGAGGCATGACATGAAAGCACCACAATCTCTACACCTTACTTGAGTGTAGGAGTATACATGCACCATCACTCATCTTTTAAGACCATACCTAGTTATCTTTATTTATGTCTAACATAAATAATATCTGATTTTATTTAATCAGATTAAATCAATACAAATCAGATATAATAATTAAACGTTTTAATTATTAAAATTCCTTATTCGAATATGTTCAATGCGTGTGACCCAATGAGTTCTCGACATGTTGGTAATAAATATAAATATCATATTTATAATTATAAACGATGAGCGGTATCCAGTAATACATCATCGTCACCCAAATGACAAGAATTGGTGATACAACAAATAAATAAATAATCGGTTTGTAGTCACTTTTAGTTTACATATTTAATTCTTTTGTCCTTGATGCAGATTGAACACGAGACATTGAATGTGTCATTCTCGTTATGTCCAATCTCTAGTTTCTTGATTCCCTAATATACTAATAAAACAGATCATGATATTTCATATCAATTATCCGAGCATGCATGCATTTCCTTAGTATATATTTATCAAGGGGCCCAGAGACATCACTCCCGTCATAAAAGAGGGACAAATCCTATATCGATACATGTTATGCTAGTTCTACCATGTGATTTATAACATACCAACAATTATTCTGTCACCTAGTTACGGAATGATTAGAACAAATGTCAAAATATATTACTCCCACATAACAAACTCCATATTTTTCAAGTCAAAGAATTATATGTACATTGACCACATGAGAAACACTTATGACACTTACATGAGATCCAATGAAGTGTTCTCATAGCGAGTCACGTCTGATACACAAAATCTCAATTTTGTACACATATGTAGATTCGATATCTCCATATGAATCCCTACATATGCTAGTCATTATCATATTACTTCAACCTTAAAACCCAAAATAATATTTAAATATAGACATTTAAAATACATTATTCTAAGGTTATTTATTATGAATAATTAAAACACATAATATAACATAGACATAATAAAATAGGCAGTGCCTTTTATTTATTTACTAATTTCATGAAACAAAACTCAAAACTACAATTATCGTATGATTAACTTTTGGGCATTCACTAACATTCTATTTATGCAGGAACTGAACAAGATGAGTATGAAGATAAGTTAATTGAATTGTTGTTTTTTGGTGATTAGGGTTTGGGTTTGGGTTGATTTGGTATGTGAGTGCGTTTTGATGTGCGGTCGGATATGGGGTAGTGGCCGAAGAAGATGGTAGGAAGATGAAAACATATCGTAGATGATGACCAGAGAATGGAGTGTTCGGGGATATGACAATATGTTTTATGTTTTTTTTCATTTTTTAGAATTAAATGATTTATATAGTTGTACACAGTAGGGGTGTAAACGAACAGAACACGAACAATAAACGAACAAAACTTTTGATGTTCGTGTTTGTTCATTTAAAAAATGGGTTTGTTCATGTTCGTTTATGATAAACGAACAAATATAAATGAACCTTAACGAACATACTTGAACAAAATAAAAGGTGCATCTACTTTTTTGGGGTGCTCCAGTCAACTTTTTGAATAGGCTTAAGCCAAAGGCTTTAGCCAACGCATGAAATCAGGCAATAGAAATGTAAGGGATGAGGAGTTATTTATACTGAAGATGAAACGTGACTTTTGTTTAACCCAACGATGTGAGACGAATTCACTCAGCACAAACTGAAGACAAAGCATTGTCTCATCTGTCTCCCACATCGCTAGAGGTAAGAATTGATTTAAGGCCACCACATTATATAAATAAACAATACTAGTGGTGGCATGCATTTGTCCTACTAATCATCCGTTTTAAATTAATATTCTCTTGTAAATTAGTAAATATAAATATAAATATAAATATTTATTAATAATTAATAATTAATAATCCATTGTTAATTTCTTTAGTATTTTGTCTCTTAATTTAATATATTTATTATTAATAAACGAACAAAGTTAAACGAACGTAAACAAACAAAGCTAAACGAACGTAAACGAACAATACTAAACGAACATTAACGAACATTAACGAACATAAATGAACGAACGTTCACAAACGTAAATGAACGAATAAGACATTTGTTCATGTTCGTTCGTTTAACTAAACGAACGAAAAAACTTGTTCAACATTGATGACCTCGATGACCAAACGGCTCTTCAAAGACTTCAAACCTATGAGACTCATCAATACAATAAGCCATTTGAATAAGTGTATTTTTTAATAATTGAATGTAATTTTAAATGTATCATCAACTCGAAATTATAATAAAACATATTTTTAAAGTGTATTTGAGTGACCCAGTTACATATTTTAAAGTGTATTATAATAACATTCAAATGACCGATTTGGGCCCGGCCCGGGACCGGTTAACCCAAACCGGTCACACTAAGGCTTAACCGGCTATAGCAAAACATGCTTAAACCGGGACTGGTTACACCAGTTGCCGGTGCTATTGTTACGGTCCAAGACCGATTTGAGCCCTGCCCGGTTTGGGACCGGTTTTTGACCACCTCTACATGCAAGTTTGACTTGCAATCCAATTTGCCAACGTATGTGGGGTGGTTTTAATATAAAAGCAGGTAAAATGATCAATTAATTTTTACGTTCTTTAATTATATATTTTTAGAAGATAGAAATAATTATTGAAAGTGTTTTTATTTATTAAAATGTAACGAGCAAAGGAGCCTTCATGTTTGAATCATTTGGGCTTCAATTTGGGTTTTGGTCTTGGGCCTTAATATATATCTTCAGAAATAATATATCACTAGTGTTGGGCCCGTGCATTGCACGGAAGGATAAATTTTTTGTTGGAATATTGAACCGAGTTAAAATGAAACATAATTTCTCTGTGAAAAACGAATGTATTTTCATAAGTGGTTAACTTGCATATATTCTTAATCGTTTGTTGTTATGAGTTTGTGCAATAATATTGGTAATAGTTTTGTATTATATTATTTAAAACTCAAAAGACATGTCTCATAACATATCACTATTATTGAAATAATTATAAATATGAACATACGTTTTTACAGATTTTGCAATTTTTCTGAAACCTCTTCGACAACATTTGACAATCACTTTGAACGTATAAATCTGTAGATTAATTAACAACATTCAACCCACATCAAATATGACAAAGAAAATAAATGATTTCTATCTTTTGTAATCGGCAACTCAACTGGTATAGTTCAAATTCACTCAGTACCACTTGAAAATTTATCTGACTGTTGACTTAAAGACCTCATAGTATTATCTTATTCCCCTACTTCGAAAAATATGATTGTGGGTTTTGAAAAATATAAACAAATCCTCAGTAAATAAAATAAAATATAAAAAAGTAGTTTTTCGAAGAAACAAAAATATAGTGGAATACCTTTTGTTCAGTTGCAGGTTCCGCCATTGACACCCGACCGTTCGTCTTCTTCTTGTACTCGGATGATACATAGAGAATCTATATATATATTTATAGTGAATGTAGTGAATGTAGTGAATATTTTAAAATCTTTTATTTTCATTTTCGATTTTACATTTAAATGTAAATATATTAAAAATATGGAAGAATATTTTTATATCTACATCATTTCTATTTTAATTTCTTTACACTTGGTTGATTTGAAAAGTATTGCGGAATATTTTTATTTTAAAGAATACGCTAATTTATTAGTGTATCTCGTTATTTTTTATTTTTAATTCATATCAACTTTTTTTTTTCTTCTTTTAAAGCTCATGAAAAAAATACGTGTAGATTTTATATTATGCTAATATAAAATACGTGTAGATTTTATAAAATAAAATAGATTTTATATTAGCAAAAAAAATACAGAAGAAAAAAGAGTTTATATTACATCTCATTATGTAAAAAGATTTTATAAAATAAAATATGGAAAAATCATTATGAGATGTAATATAAAAAATACGGAAGAAAAAATATTTTATATTACATCTCATTAATATATATTTAAATGTAAAATCTACATTTAAAATAAACTATGCTATAAAAATTCTATTTTATAAAATCCTCCACCAAAAAAATAAATATTTATATTAATAAATGAGTATCCATTCCACAAATAGATGATTATGTGAGATACTGTGCTTGGAAATGTTGTACCAAAGCATTAAAAAATTATAAATTAAGTAATTGACTTTAATTAGTTGTAACTTGTGCTTAAAATGTTGTAATTAAGAGTTTTTTATGTCTTTTTTATAATATAGTATAGATAAATATTTGATTATTAAATTTTCCAAATTAATTAATATATTAAATAAGATCTTGGTTCTATAAAACTAAATACTGTATAAAACTTATTTTAATATACAAGTTGCGCGTCAACTACTTGGGTTGTATAGTCAAATTCCTGGACTTAATTGTTAAAATCTTTGTAGCTATAAAATTTTAGTTATTCATAGTTTCTTAGGAGTTAGTCAGTGTATGTAAACTGGTTTTGGTACCCAAAGAAAAAGTTGTTTGTGTGGAGGAAGATGTAAAATTTTATTGTAAACCGAGAATGAATAGCTATTGCAAATCCTCATTGAAAAATACAATTCAAAATTATAAAGTATTATGTTGTATTACTAGAGCTGAATATTTATCAAGTATTTGAATGTTTTTCTCCATATTAAGGGCATCTCCACCGAACACAAAAATGGATGTGTTTTCATCTCCAAAACCAAACACTAAAAAAATTGAGGTAAAAAATGTTGGCTTCTATATTTGGAGTTCAATAAAGTTGGTCTCTATAATCAAATATTAGTATAATATTAAGTTTTTATATATTAAAGATGGTTTTTAGTGAGGGTGTTCAAAAAAATCGTTAGACCGCTCAAACCGGTTGAATCAAGTCAAACCAGACTGTTTTTTGTGGTTTGAGTGGTCTGGTGGTCCGGTCATCTGAAAAATAGCCAAATCGCTCGGTCCGGTCTGGTCTGCGGTTTGAACGTTTTTTTGAGCGGTCTGGACCAAATCGACCACAAAAAATATACATATATTAATTATATTTAGTTTTCTATGCTCAATCTTTATAAGCAATTAAAATAAATTCGTCTAAGACATTTCGATTTTAGTTTTCATTTCTCAATTGACCACGTTATCTAAATTGGCAAAATTCTGAAATCCATAAAAAATCATATCCAAAATTTCAAAATGTCGTTCGACTTGCTCAATATTTGTGCAAAATTCAACTATTCTTGGTGGACATGTTTAACTATTTTTCAATTTTCTCAATGTGTTCTATTTTATTTTAGAGACAGACGTTTCTTTCATAATTCGATATATTATTTTTAATAATGTTATATCATTAGAAATTTCATTTTGGATATAGACGTTATGTTTTTTTTAGTTTAAAAACCCATAAGAGAACCAAATCGCTTAAACCGGTCAGACCAGATCACCTTGTTGTGGTCCGATTTAACCGGTTTGGTCACTTGTTGCCAAACCGTTCGGTTTGAAAATTTCATAAACCATCATTTCTGACTTAGTTTGTATGTAAAACCGTCCAAACCGGAACGCAAACATCCATAGTGGTTGAAGTTAGATTTTGTTAAGGGTTCAATAGACCCACCAATCTTTAGTGTTTTAATGTTTTAATTTTAGTTGTTAGGTTTGAGATGGTCTAATAAATTCAAAATTTAAAACATTTAAATAATAGTTTTATAACATAACAAAGAAGCATAGGATTTAAAAGTTAAAAAAGAATAATTTAAAAGAATTAAAACTGGAAATGATAAGGATTAATAAGAATGGGGGTCATGTGAATCTCCCTTATGATAAGGTTTTAATTTGTATGATTATCCTTGTAATATGGGCCCCGCCGCCGCAACCAGCACATGATCTGACGTCGGCGGCTGCCAACCACCGCCCAAAAGAAAGGAGTCGGTAGCGTATGGGATTTTGACGTTTTTTGCTTCCCACTTAAATCGCCCTCCCTTTTTAACATATTTACAAAATTGCCATTCTAAACAGAAAAATTCATTAGAAAGTAATAGAATTACTTTTATTTATTCATAAATAATAAAAATACATTATTAATTTTTTAATTAAATAATTTGAGCTCATTTTGTTGGATTTTATTTTAAAATAATATTTATTTAAAATTGTAATAAAGTAATCGATAAAAGTATACCCCACAAAGGATATGCATGTGATGTTTGGTGGTAGTTGAGCAAACAAATAAAATAAACACTTACATCACAAACTACTTTTTTCCAATTTTTTTATTAATACATTTATTAATTCTTAAAACTATATCATATATTATTATCATTGAAATTGTTTATACACTACTGTGTACTTAATTTTGTTGAATTATAACTAATTTTAAATAAATTATAGTTGCGTAGCCATTTTTATCTATTTTATATTTTATTTAAAATAAAACATGGCTGATCATCTTTTAAAAAAAAAAAAAAAAAAAACATGGCTCGAATTGTACATAATTAATTAAATACTAACATTTAAATTTAGAGTAAACTACTATTTTCGTCCATGTGGTTTATTGTTTATAACTATTTTCGCCCCTACTATTTAAATATTGTTTTTTTTGTCTTTGTGGTTTGCAACTCTTTTCGCTTTTAGTCTCTGAGAATATTAGTTTTAGGAACGAAAATGGTAAGAAATTGTAAACCATGACCAGAAAAACAACTTTTAAAATCAGGGACGAAAATGGTTATAAATAACAAACTACAAGGACGATTTTCGTAGTTTACTCTTAAATTTAATATTGAAACCCAATAATTTAAGGATAGATTAAATGCATCATATATATTATTAAATATACTCTAACTTAGCAACGTTTGTCCGGGTAAGTGCTTACCAAATTATATTACCTCGCTATAAGAAAAATGACCTTCAGAGAAGTTTTTCTTTTGTATTTAAAAGTTTGAAATTTTTTTTAAAGGTTTTATAGAAACTTTTCACTTCTGTCAATAACCTTCCCTATATAACGGTAGGTAAAGGTTTTAGGGAGGGTTTTAAGAAATGTACATATACATTAACCTTTTGAGAAGCTTTTTTGGGCTTTTTAGACACGCTATCAAACCTTATCTAAAGATTGACCGGTTTATTTTCAAAAGCTTCTCTAAAAGTATGTTTTTTGTGACCTTTTTTTAAGCATCATTGACAGTTTTCAAACGTCACTAAAAGTTACTTTCAGAAAAAGTTTTTGAAAAAGCTTCTCTAAACATATACGTTTTAGTGACACTTTATGTAATGTTTCTCTAAAGGTATCATTTAGGGGCTGTTCGGTTCGTTTTCTATTAAGTCCTGTATGGATAAAATTGTCTGTATTGATAAAGTTGTCTGTATCATACAAGATAAACTGTTGTTCGGTTGTTGTGCTGAATAAACAGTCTGAATATAAAAGATGACTAATTTACCCTTCAGTCTATATTTTGTAGGACTAAAATAACCATTTGAAAATATTGGATGAATGAATTTGAAATATAAAAAAACATCGTTTAGGATGCAGTCGAAATCAAAATCCATAATTTTAGCACTCCAATTCAAATTCATAATTTATGTCTTCAAGATCCAAATTTTTGATAGGGAAGAACTTGGACTACAGTTGATCACAGAAGGACATAACCCATAATCTGAAAACAATTTTTTGCTACAAATAGATGATTCAATGGGATTCCAAGAAAAATTAAAATACATATACAATCTGAAAAAAGCCCACAATCCAAATAATGAAAAATCAAATCTTCATGTACAGTTTTTCTATTCCCAGTTACAGAGCCTCTCCTCTTCTTCTTCTTCATGTGAAATGCAGAAAATAAACCAACTATCAAAAACCTAACAAAAAACCCAACTATCATGTGAAAAGCAGAAAATAAACCAACTTCTTCTTCCCGGTTACAGTTTTTCTATCTCGATTTCAAGAACAAAAAGCTCGATTTCAGGAACAAAATATCTATTTAGAAAGGGAATCTGGTTTTCGACAGATCGAGATTCATTCCAGGGAGTGAAAGAATCGGTTTCGGGTTAGGAAGAAGAGGAACATACCAACGTCAAATAAGAGGAATCGGCAGCATGAAGAAGAAGAACATACTAGCCATGGCAGGAAGGGTTGTACCAATTTTGAAAGCTTGAGAAGTTTGAAGAAGATAGAGAGCTGGAACCTAAAGCGTGAATTAAAGATGGGTTTTTTTTATTGGAAAGGGTAGTTGGGGAAATGAATGGGAAAATAATGGCTGAATGTAAAGGGGTAATGGTTTCTAGCTGACCGATTAAGTCGTCGGCTGAGCGAATAAGCCACAACCGAACAACTATTTATGGCTGAGCGAATAAGCCATATAGGCTATACAGCCCATTAAGCCACAACCGAACAGCCCCTTAGTTACACTTTCCTTAACCTTATCTAATTGTCATCTTTTGATACACATAATCAAAACCTTCTCTAAATTTATATATTTTAGTTACACTTTCTTGTAAACCTTCTCTAAAGACATCCTTTAGTTACACTTAAAAAAGTCATTTCCTTCTCTAAAGGGTATCTATATACACACAAATATATATATATATATATATATATATATAGACTTAAGTTCGCGTGAGACCAAACAGTTTCCGTGAGACCGGTGAGACCAAGCTTTAAAGTATGAAACTTCACACCAAAAAACTGTGAATGTAAAAAAATCGAACTTTTCATAGGGTAAACACCGTAAATGTTACGTTCACGGTGTTTTTCGCTGTGAATGTTCGTTTTTTTTTACCTTCACAACGTCTGTGAAGGTTCGGATATACCTTCACAGTCTTTTAGCTGTGAATGTTTGATTTTTTTAACTTGGTTTAGGTTTTTTTTACCTTCATAGTGTGATTACATTATGAAGGTTCGAATGTTTGACGATCATATTTTTATAATAAAATAAATAACAATACTAAATAAGAAAAACAACATCAAAATCCTAAAACAATTTTTTTATATATTTTTCATAAAAGACAAGAAATTTTCAAACAAACTATATGTTTCAATAAATCTACACATATGTTCAAACTTATAAAAAAAAACACCCAAAATCATACTACAACTATCCATGCATTGTTGAAGGTAGTGAATGTTCCTTGCATTGTAGCAATGTGTGGCGCACCTTTTTGGCCTTAGATGTGTGAATATTGGCCGTAAGAAATGCATCATTTAATGATCAATAAAATTATACAAAACAAACAGTAAGTAAAAGATTGTGGACAATAATAGCACCCGAATCACTGAAGGCACCTTGTTCCCATCCATAGGTATGACTCCTTGCAATGGTGCCACATACCTGCTAATTTCATATGATCAATATTTGTTCTTTCCATGCATTAAGATCCGATTGGAGGCCAATTAGCCACATACATTGGCAGTGTCGACATGGAACTAGGTTGAGCTGAAATGTAAAATAGAACACTCGAATCAAAATCCAGATGAATGAAATTTGGGAGTAGAAGAAAGAAGTGAAATTTCAGACAGAAAATTACCAGTTTTTTCTGTGTGGGTGTCATCCCTAATCGTTGTAGTGATGAATTTCTATTTATCATGAACAAACCTGGAAAATAAATTCAAAGAATTCCTAATCTTGCACAAGAACAAGCAAGATGATATTTGAGTCTTCACAGAAGGTTTTGGGGATATAAAACGCCTATAAATCATATCGATAATTAGATGGAAAACACAATACATAGAGGACATGACATACCAGCATAATTGCCTTTCAGTGGACGGACATAGATGAAACAAGCAGGTTCACAAACATCAAAGCAGGTTCACAGAATTGCTCTTTCAATCTTCAAAGATCTGCATATGGAAGTGATTAATCAGTTCCACAAAATGGGCTTCCTATGGTTCTTTGTTAAAGTGTGTAGACAGAAATAATAGGTACAAAAACAGAAAATGAGACTGATTTTGTTTACTGTTTAATCTAAAATCTAAAATCTAGAAGGAGACTGCACTGAATAAAATGGACGTGCAGATGCTGGCATGGATTCGCCAATCAGTTGAGGGTAATGGAATTTACAAGTTATACCAAATTTGCCTCGCCCCGTTTTCAAATAGTAGGAGCATTCTTTCTCATCCTGTTTTGATACATAAAACCTGGTAGGTATGACATTGATGTACAAGAACAAACAATTAGTGGTATGAGATAAGGTGGGGTAGAAATAGTTACCGGTCGTAATGGATATCCATAAGTATTTAGTGGCACGTTACTCAATGATTCACCCGCATGTCTTGGATGGTGAAACTTGCAGGATGCACCAAACTTACAGGTGCATGTTCTTAAATAATACTGCACATTTACAATGAAACACCGCATCATTCAGACAATCAATCATCACAATTCAAAGTTATATAAACACCAACCTCATAAGGGTTTTATGGAAAACCTTCTGACAAGGTTAGCGGCAACCTTGCAATATAAAGTGGCATTCTTGTTTATGAAAGTGGCATTCTAAAAGTTTTTTTTTTCTTTTTGGAAGGGTGTCATAGGCTATTCCTAGACTAATCCCTTGGCAAATTATGACTTTAAGACATCAACCCTGATTAAACCTCAGTGGTCACAATTGTTGTGTACGCCTGGATTCGAACCTTGGGCTGATGGGATATTCCACCACATCCCCCAGGGCCTTAACCAGTACGCCACAACCCTTGTGGTTGACATTCTAAAACTTGTTATAAGGTCATGGATTTAAAAGATAACTATGAGAAGGTCATTCAACCGACGGACTCGTTCTTAGGACAATTTACAACCAATAAGTACTCAGGGTAGAGACTATATATATAAATAATTTCTTGCACTACATGGACTAAGAGTAATTATTTTATCCACTTCAAGATGACAATCAGGGGGTTCCTACTAGTGACAATGCTTAAGATGACAATGTAAACGGGAAAAAAAATCAAAACTATTACCGTCAATGTTCTATTCTTAATCAGAGTAATCCTGCTACAGCTAGTAAGCTTCATTGTCGTGACCAATCGTTTGATCTGCCAACGAACAGGTAATGTATCTACCAATTCAAAGAAGTAAGTTTCATATCCGTATTCGGGACGCTCCAATACTATTCTATTCTGCATCCAAGTAAAATTTGAATATTTTATTATCATGGGCAATTGGGAAGTGTATTTCAGGCATAATGTCCATAGTTGATGGGCCAACCTGTTCTGTCTTTCAAAAACAAAAATGAAGGACTGGAGGTCTCGACACCAACCCCATTCGACTAGCCACTTCCGAACGCGTAAATATCGTGCCTACAACAGATGGCAAAGAAAATGCATATGAAATTAAAACACAAATTATAACTAATGATTTATAGATGTATAAAACTTCAATTAAAATTTCCAATTACAAGCTTGACATGCAAAAAACTACACACCTGCTCCCCAAGTGAAATAAGGCAAGCCAATCAATAACTAGCTTTTTCTCCTTTCGCACACCTTATTGGAGCAAGCTTAAAAAATGACTGCCGTTGGGAGAAAATCTGTCACCTCGTTAAAGAAACAACTATGTGAGAACCAAATTTGCACATATATCGTGAATGCAACTGAAAATATGGACTGATCAGCCGCTTAGGTATTCTTAATTTGTTTAGGATGACGACTGCAATTATCATAACAACTATTTAGTGTTGTGGTTGTAACCACTTATTAGACAAATAAACAAAAAAGGTCATGTCTTCTATCAATTCACTAGTGTCTTCTATCAATTCACTAAATGTGGTTTTTGTTACATATGACCTGTGTCAAATGCTTAAGTTTCACCACATTGTTACAAAAATCAGGTTAGGAATGGAGGCTCTTCCAACAAGGCAAGGCATTGAATTTTCATCATGCACTCGAAGAAGCTCTTATACACTTCTATGACAGATGAAAGTAAGATAACCAATTGGCAATTTTTTCCATTGTTTCATATGAAATACAAGCCATGTGCAAGTAAAATTCGATTAATGACCAACACATTTTTAACAAGAAATACAAACTCATGTATGTTTCTGAAACATAGAATTATCCACAAATGACTTGACATCTTAGGAACCCTTCTCAAGAGCTCCTGTTCTTTTCCTATTATATATATATATATATATACACACACATATATATAGGAACAACTATTGAACTCTAATTCCAAGAGTATGCTTTTATTGGTCACGGTCACTTCAATAAGCATAGAAAATAACTAAAAAAATATTCATAAATCATAATACATGAAGAACAAAAGAAAGAAAAACTTAACATTTTCTTGCTTAGCCTCTTTGATGCCAAGAATTTGATTAAAGCTCGAACCAGTTGCAGTTGCAGCTGGCGCCTTCTTTGGTGCTTTACCTTTAATTGCATTCAACGAGTAACATCAATATCAAACAATAATACACATCTAGTGATCCGTTTAAGCTCAACACCCATAAACATACACTCTGAATTTCTACAAAATAACATACAGGGAAGAGAAACCACACGAGCACAACATGCTCACAGGAAATATAATTGTATAACATAAAGATAGATTTGAACAAGAAAACCATAAAAGTAACACATACGTTTCAGGAAGATCATCGATATTTTGAACTTCAACAGCTTTCTCCTGTCAATTAAACTGTGCATCATCACTAATAAAAAAAACATCAAAGAGAAAGATGATTTATCACCAATCAACATAAAACTCACTTGTAACAAATATGTCGATTTACATCGGCATTCTCAATCTATAAAATAAACTTTAAAATGGTGTTTTGTTAGCAGAGACTAGATTGTAGTTTCTGGGTACCGAAGAACTCTCTATCACACAAAAAAGGGGGTAGATATACAACCACAAATGGGAAATATTCTTAAAGAATGCTTTTCATGAGGAACTAAAAAAAAGGATATAAGCAAGACACTTACATCTTATCATCATGCCACCAAACTTTAACCTTCAGACCAACCAGGCTATCAGCATACTTAATAGTCTCGGATACCTATGAAGATATAATAGTCCACTCATTAGATGTTGATCCAAAATGATAAGCTCAATAATAAGAAGTCTTATAATTTTCAATTATTTCGGACACATAATTACTGATGCTATTATGCCTCTGATTGCTTCCAGTTTCCCATCTTGCTTTTTAGTTATTCCACACTCGATGAAACTTCAGTTATAGGATTTAGGACTCTTAAAAAGCATAACGACTATCAAGATGAGAGCCAAGATATTCTTTTTAGGAAATAGTGGAGGCAAGAGGGAATGCTCAATACTAATTTTAGCTTCTTTGAGATCTTTGTCAAAAACAAATAATTAAAAGGAAGAGTTTAGTATTGTTGATGATCTCTTGCAAGGCCTCCCTGTCTTCATCATCAACACACATCTCTTCATCAAGCTCAAAAACTTAGTCCCTGCATAAGATGAGATATTTATACCAATGACACTTGTAAATAAAAGAGCATTTGCAGCGTTGCAAATAAGTCAATACTCCAAACTCATCAAAATGATACTTAGGTAATAACTCAATAAACTTCGTTGAATCTTTTTTCTCTTAAGAGATCGTTGAGACCCTAGAATCAAAGTCCTGCCACTAAAGTTCTCACAAGTGGAATTTCAAACATAGTTACTTTTGAGGTGAAACTTTCTAGCCACAATAAGAACAATTTCTACAAAATAACATACAGGGAAGAGAAACCACACGAGCACAACATGCTCACAGGATCATTACAATACAAGTAAGGATTTATTGGTATAAGAAATAGACTAAATTGAATAAATACAACTCAATACTGGTCTTTTGCCATATGTAGTACCCAAAGAGGTACCTGGCTGGGATGAGAAGGATTTAATCAAGAGAAATTATGATCAATACTGCCATGTGAAAACAAAAGGCTTACAAGGAAAAAAAACTTACATGTCGAGCAAGAATGTAATAAAATTGCTTCTTCTACAAAAGATCGGGACAGGATGTGCATACCTGCTTCATATGCTACCAAACAAAAATCAAATGCGATATCAGAACCCTAAGATCCAAGTGAGAGATCCGATCAGACAACCTGAACAGAGAGCAAGGTAGAACGAATCTCCGTCGGAATTAAGCGATCTGTGAGTGTTAGGATCTGGAGAGGTTATTGTTCAAGCCCTAACTCGAAGATTGAAGACGATTTGAGTTCAAGCCGACATCAAAGACCAGCAATCGAGAATCAAAATCGCGAGATTAACAAGAAACTGTGAAATCGCATCTCTTGCAGAACCCTAATTCAAAGAGTAGTCGTGGAAATCGAGAACTCTCGGTTGATTTCTAATAAATAAGTTATTATATAATTTTGATTTATTTTAAAAAGAAAACCTTTTAGATATGTTTTTAAAAGTTATAAAAGTGTAACTGAAAATTATTTATTAATTTAGAAATAAAAATAAAAATCATTTATTCTTTAGAGACATTTTAAAAAGCGTTGCTAAAGCTTATTACTTGACTTTTAGAGACGATTTACTTAAAAAATGTCTCTAAAAGCTTTAGAGACGGTTTTTGTAGCGAATAATTTGGTTCCAAATCCTTCTCTGAAAATCGTCTTACATTCAGTTACACTTCTCACTTTTGTCATATAGTTCCTTATCTAAAAATCACCTTTAGATACACTTCCAAATACTTCTCTAAAACTTCCTTCTCTAAAAACCCTAGTTCTTGTAGTACCTTAACCGATGAATATGACAATGACTAATAATCCTACCTGGTAAGAGTGAAAACAATGATTAAGAGTTTTACCCGGTAAGTTGGGCGATGACTCTTACCCGGTTAGCGCTTACCGGGTAAATGTTTGCATACGATGTCATTTTAATGGACCAAAATCTTACAACTATAAGGTACGTGATAGCATTGAATTTTATCGGTAAGCGCTTACCGGGTAAGTGTGTAAGTAAACGGCCCCTTAGTAATTTCTTTTTGTGATACACATCAACAACAAGAGTTATTTTTTTATTTCTCAGTACATGATTTGATTTGTTTTCGATATAAAAAAGAATCCATATAACATTACTCTAGTTTAAATACTGATACGAAGACAATGACAATTTGGATATGTTTACCTACGCATCAACTTGTGTTAATAAATCGTCAAAAAGATCATTTAAATATATGTTTTAAACATAATTATGATGTATTAAATAATTATATTTATTTGATCAATTACAATTAGAGATGTCATAAAATACTGTGTTTTGGATACTTCTATATATTGTTTGAAGTTACAATAACTAGAAATTTAGTTGTTTCACTTGTTTGAGTGTTTGACACCTTTTAATTACTTACAAAACTTAACTCATAAAGATATAAAATAAAATAAAATAAAAATAATGAATATCTCTAAATTAAGAATATAAAATAAAGGATAATCAAGTGACTTACCTGGTCATATCAAGTAATCAATTGTTAAATATATGTCCTTTGTTATGTTTCATAAATTAATAAATTAGTTATTATTAGATAAGTTAGTTGGGAGATAATTGATGAACAAATTAGGCATTGATAAAAATTAGTTGATAAGATAATTGAAAAATATAAAATAGTCAAAAAAAGATATATTAAAACATTAATAAATTTTAACATTTCATAATATATTCAAACATATCACTAATAATATCTTATGTTAACTGGTGAAGAAAATTAAATAATAGAATTTTAATTATTATATATATATATATATATGTATATATAATATTTTAAAATTTGGATTTGTTTGATAAGTGAATTGTAAAAATTATTTACATTAAATGATAATTTTAAATAACTGTAATACATAATATAAATAAAAATAAAAATAAAGGTGGTCAACCTTACATATATTAATTAATTGATTGATAATTAATCGCCTAACTAAAAGTTTGCACGAAAATTTCTTAGCTTAGTAATAGAAATTAAGGTATTATAATCCACATACTATATTAACATCAGAAAATAAGTACTTTATTTTCTTTAATTTAACATCTCTCGTATAAAACATTTATTGTGCATCATGTCATATTATTTCTTATGAGGTTTTGTCTCATATTTGATAAATAGTTGTTACATTTACATTAAATTCCTAATAGTATGTGAATGTTCCATTACTTAAAGGCTTGATTAGTATTCAAAGTTTGGTACCTTTACATGAAATTACCGAAGATTCGCTACACAAGTTATGTTATTTCTTGTAAAATTTTGGTGTATGTTTAATAGATAATTGTTACATTCACATTAAATAATTGAACATTCAAAATAAAATAAGTGAATGTTCCATTACTTTATGCGAAACTTTGATCAGGATTCAAAATTTGTTACATTTACACGAAATAACCGAACATTCATTATGTAGATTATGTTATTTCTTTTGAAGTTTTGGTTCATGCTTATTTAATTGTGTTACATCTACATTAATAACTATACATAGACAATAAAATATGTGAATGTTCCATTATTAATATGAATGTTTGATTATGATTCAAAATCGTTATATTTGACACGATATAACATAACCTTTGCTATACAAATTATGTTATTTTTTGTGAAGTTTTGATTCACGTTTAATAAATAGTTGTTACATTCACATTATAAAATCGAATATTCACAATAAAATATGTGAATGGTTAGTATTCAAAAGTTGTTATATTCACATGAAACAACCGAACCTTCACTATACGGATTATGTTATTTCATGTGAAGGTTTTGTTATTTCTTGTGAAGGTAAGAAAACGTGAAAAAACTATAGCATGATCGAGGTTAAAATAAAGATGATAAATGTAATAACCGAGTTTAAAATAGGAACTTCTAAAATTTTGGGGAAAAAGGAGATCAAGTCCAAAGTAAAGGGGGGTTAAGTGTAAATTTGTTAATAAAAGGGTTATAGCCTAGGGTTCTTTTCATTATGGCGGCTGGAGCGTTAGGGAGAAGGGCAGATCGGGTTTTGCTTTGCAGAGAGGAGGATTTTGAAGTCTTGGAAATTTCTACTTCTTGCAAGGTATGATTCTAATCCCATGGTAGTATGCATTCCTTTTAAGAGTTTGTAGATGGTTATAAGATTTATTGATTAAGTTTGGGTATAGATTGGTTGGAATTTCCATCTGCTCTTTTGAACCCTGTTCTAGTAATATGGGGGTGTAATTTCAGTCATTAAGGGATCATTAGGAGTTGTTTTATTGTTATGCTTTAATATTGGTAGTTTAATTTGAGTGTTATTGAGACTTTGGGGTCGATTGAGAGGCTTTGGGTTCGATGAAAAACCCTTGCTCGCCTTGCAGTTCGTCGTTCTGGGCGATTGGTAACCTCGGTCGAGTGAGACCCCGGTCGAGACCCTGACCCTGAAAGGAGTGGACCGATATTAATTGTAATGGAACGGATTTATTATAGATTATTCGTTGGCTATTGAGGTAAGCTTGGTATTAATTACCCTAAGAGACGAGGTTAGCGGTCATTAATCTTTCCAACCCTTCGGGATTTATAGTATGTTAAGGTCGGGTACCGTTGTGAATTAGAAAGTATCGGAAGTTTATCGGGTAATGGTTTTCTTATAGGTTTTGTTCAAGTAGGCGCAAAGAGTTAAGGAAGGGGCACCAGGTGAGTTTTCTGAACTAAAGCCTTTTTACAGCAAAGAGATTATTCTTATATTATATGAGCTTTTATGCAAGTCTTGAAATGTTGTTTATGTCGATATTCAATTTGCGAGAATTCTTTATAAATGTTAAAGTTTGATTGTTATTTTGGTTAAAGTGGAAATGTATGCATGCATGATTAGAAAAGTGATAAGCTCAAAGTCGAGGGGTGTGTTCCGCCTGTGCTCATACCGAGGGGTGTGTTCCGTTTATGCCGTTGGGGGGGTGTCCCAGCAAGGCAGTGTGAGTCACAAACACTCTGTCACCTTAGGGTGGCGGTAGTGTGAGCTGAAGAGTTTACTGAAAGGTTAATTATTCAATTGTATTTGAATACGGTTTGCTTTGTTATTAAATCTTTAAATTATCTCGTGAATTGCAACTTCTTTTAGAGGGGACTCACTAGACCGTTGGTCTAACCCTCACTCTTTCAAACTTTAAAAACCTTTTCAGGTAGGCGTGAGCTAGGAGGGGCCGGTAAAGGCATAGAGAAGGCGTAGCGGGAGTGGATAGAAGATCGTCAATTTAGTTCATCTTCTTAAATATCTCAGTTGTGTATTAGGTTGCTCTTCGTAAACCTTAAGATGTTATGGTTATTTTGGGCCTTTTTGTTATGAATTTTGTACGTTGTTTATGCTCTATTGATTGGGAGTTCGGGTTGTTACAATTGGTATCAGAGCCATAATTTAAGGGATCTAGGTGACCGGACGGTCCTAGACTTAAACTTACGGAGTAGAATACAACTGAGATTTAGGAAGCCTTTAAGGAGGACCTTAATCATCGAGAGGGGTGATAACGATAGTGAGTACTCTCATGTAAGGTAAATTCAGAATTGCATCTGGCCAATGCCATTATGAATTTACAGGTGCATGGGCATACTCGATTCCTATTGTTGAGATATTGGATGAGTGTAGTTTTGGGTAGAGAGTCCTAGCATCGAAATGATAGTGTCGGTTTGTAGTGTCGTGTGAATTCTCTTATGGTTGTAAAGATGATACCGTTTACGATGAATATCGTGCGGGAGGTAGATACTCTCTTTGAGAAAGGACCTCTCGGGTCCATAAGAAAGAAATTAATGATAGGAGGTGAGCTTTTCGCTTCCAGGGAGTTTTCGGTTGGGTAGATTGCTATGTCGATTAGTGGGAAGCAGGAGAGTGTTAATCCAAGAATCGAAGGATAGAAATGAGGCTCTTGGAGTTGTAGTTAATTGAAGAGTGATTGAGAGACGATATCAGTGTTGACTGATAAGATGTAGTGGGGATCAGATGGATTTGAGCTATGGTTGGTAAGTTTGTTTGAGGTCAAAGTGGGGGCGCACGATTTGCGAATTGTTAGTCGCGAGGGTAGCTAGTATTTGGACATTCAAGGATCTTGGGTAGCGTTGGTGCCGGAGGTTGTGGCACAGGAGGGGACCTCGACTAGTTGGTCGAAAGTAAGGAGTATGGGATAAATTATAGTGAATGTAATAGTTGACCTTGTTAAAGCAAATAACCTTCAATGTTAAGTGAGTCTCAGGCATTCTGTTTCAAACAAATTGTTGGAGTCTTTCATATCATTCGTATCAAATATTTTGGGTGTGTGTGTGCCTTTCGAGGTATTGGTTTTCAAAACGTGTCGACGAGTGCCAATGTGGGTTTGGATTGAAAAGACAAGTTTATAGCGTTGAGTGTTAAATCCGATTTTGGTTATGGGGAATTATTTTATATCTCTTTGTAAAAGAGTTAACTTTTGTTATGAAAATCAATCATTGGGTCGCATGATTTTATAAGTGAGTTTGGTACAGACATGTGCTGTCATATCAATGTGGGTGAGAGTCGTTTGACACGCTCAGTGTAAACAACTTTGTAATAATTTATAAATCGTGTGGGTAAAATTCATCGAAAATAATTTCAATTGTACCAACACCGATATTGGGGTGTGTGTTATCTCAGTTTAATCTAGTTGATTAACAATCACAGAACACAATATAGATCAAGAGATATAAGATCAGAATAACATACCAATCCCTTGAATAAACAATGAAACCTTGTGTGTTCTTGATACCCTTGAATACAGAGAATACGGCTACCTCTCTCTAAACAATAATTCTGACAATAATAATAATGAGAGGATTAACCTAAAACTAAACTAATCAAAACATTAAATACCCAGGCCTAATGCCTAATGGGCTTTGCTAAATTCTAAGCGGGCTTGAGGCCCAATAACTAATAACTATTAGCTTATTACAAAATAAACCTTCTAACTTTAACTATCAAACAAATACAGTTTAGACCCTTTAATCTTGAATACAATTATTTGATCCAACAATCTCCCCCTTTGGATTCAAGATTAAATTTTTTTTGACAATAATCTTCAGGTCTTCACTTTTCTTCTCTTTTCTTTGAAAAACTTCAGATATGACGTTGATAGCTTCAAAACTTGATATCTTTAAATAGTCTTCAAATCTTCAAATCTTTGAAAATCTTCAGCAGTCTTCAGATTATATTCTCCCCCTTAATATATTCTCCCCCTTTTTGATGAGTGTTGAGAATCATCATCATCAAAACTTATCAAAACAATCTCCCCCTTTGAATATGGTCATCAATTGAGCATTGTCTTCACGTAACGAGCCCTGTGTGAAATAAGAGCAGTCTCTCCTAATGGAGAAAGTGATTATTTCAATCTTTGCAGATTCAAATAGTAAGTATTAACTGTTTAAATCTTTGCAAATTCAAACAGTTTAAGAGTTGTAACCCTGAATCAACAAATGACTCAGTTAGAATGCCTGTCAGTAACACAAAGTTACTGAGTAACACAAAGTTACTATATAAGGAGCTGGTTTGATGTAGACTCCCCAGGTCTTCCATTCAATCATCGAATAACACATGGTTACCTATGAACGTTCTGACATAAAACAAATTTCTGTGTGCATGTGCATATGTATGAAAGAATTTAAGCATAGATGATTGCTTTTCAATATAGGCTCAAAATATGTAAACTTGTGGAGACAACAACAAATTATACAAAGACTCAATGTGCATGAGAAAGGGTTCGAAGGTGGGGCAACTTTCCTTCTTTTTCAATATTAGTATCTTCCAAATGAAGAACCAATAGCGTATGTGCTGCGTCCCCAGAAAATGTGAAACATTCTCTTTTTGAGAAAAGAATGAGTAGCTGGTGGGGTTGTATGCAAGAGATGGCATGGGCTAGGTGCCTTTTTCAATGATGGTCACCAAAGAATGTGAACCAATCAGATTATGTGGCTGCCCGGCTCATAAAGAAGTTTGGTGTAGAGTCTAATATTCTTTTACTCTGTTCACTCACCCTCTTTCTTTTAATGCTCACTTCTAATCAAACTCTCTTTTCCATTTTACCTCTTCACACACCATCACTCAATTCTTTTGACCCCTCTCCCCTCAATCACTCAGGGAATACTTCCGGGGTAGGAAACACTGGTTATCGTGAATCCATGGAAGTTCTGTTAAGTTCTCACACTGAATCCCATGTATTTTCCTAAAAGAACATACTGTTCAACAAACTTTAGTACATGAAAGCACAAAGGAATAAACATGAAGAATAAAAATGTTGGAGAAATCAAAAACATAAGTTATTTTGACAATGATATTCTCCCCCTCAAACTAAAGGTGGTTGGCAATTAAGCTCTTTGTCTATTAAGTATCCAAAAATCATTTAAAATCGCACTTCACAATTCATGAAAATCTTTGAAGAATAGGAAGTGGTTTGAACATTTAAGAAACCATTTTTCACAAGTGAAAGTTGTTCATCTTTCAACAAGTGATAAAGTGTAAGGATTAGCAATATATACCTGTAAATCAGAATCCTTAATTCCCCCTGAAATGAATATTTTCAAATAAGTATCCTTGACAAAACTCATATATCCTCCCCCTTGATACCTGTAAAAAGTCAGTTAAATCAGAAAAATATATGAGTAGAAATATTAAACATATAAGCTCCCCCTTAATATCTGCATTCAGATATCAAACACTTTGTCATTGAAGTCCGAGTCCTAAGTTGTTATACTTAGAAGTCATCGTTTTGACAATGAGGCAAGAGTCTTGATCTATAGAAATCAGAAGTCGTCTTTTCGTTGAGGTACGGGTTCTAAGCTGATTTACTTAGAAGCCTTCGTTCTTTCTCCCCCTTAAACCTTGGGTGCCTGCAACACAGATTTAGCTTTTGGTAACCACTGGTATTTGGGTCCTAATGGGTTAGTTGCAGTTCTAGTGGGAGATATGAAGTAAGAACCATACCAGTTATTCACATAATCTTTTCTTACAAAATCATTTGAGCCACAGTAGGAACAACTAATTTTCTTTTGTGCTAACCTGATCAATTGATTGATTGTGTAAACCAGATCAGGTTTGCCAAAAGTTTTACCTTTTGATGCATAGTTCCATTTTGCATTTGATGTATGCATAAATGATTTTTCTTTCTTCTTTTCCTCCGAAGATCCTTTAACTTTCCAGATCCAATTTCCTCTATCTCTCTCATCACCCCTTCTCCAGAAGCTTTTCTTTTGAGACTTGTTCTTCTTTAAGTTACCTGGACCATCAACGTTTTTGTCATAGAAAAGGTTAGAAGGACGAATCTGATTAGTAGATTTAGAAGTAAGACTATCATCTGAATCACAGAAAGGATTATAGAAAACATTTGAAACATGTGAACTTGAAGCCTTTTTGAGTGAACAATCTGAATCAGTTTGATTATCTCTCGGTGATTGAGCTATTGATTCTGGCGTCTTGTGCTCAGTCAGCTTCACCTTGAACACGATCTCTTCAAGTTCCTTTATCTTTGAAGACAAACTGTTTCTTTCCTTTTCAATCAGATCAAACTTCTTATGCAGCTCATATTTTGCATTCTTCTCCTTCATGATGTTGGTTGACAATTCAGATAACTTTCCTGTCAGCTTGGCTATCTCGGTCTCAAATATTTTCTTTTCTTCAGAAAAGTCTGTATGTGTATCCTTCAGCTCAACTTTCTTCTTCTCATTCTCAGCCTTTTCTCTCTCAAGAATGATAACTTTCTCAAAGTCTGAAACTTGTTGAGAAAGCTTAACACATCTGATCTCTAATGATTTCTTTTCTTCAAAGGCTTTTCTGGAGAAATCAGAGAATTTCTTGGCAAATTCTTTTCTCTCTTTCTCAATCTTCAACATCTCATCTTGAGTTATTGTATTGTCTCTGTCTTGGGTTGCCTTTTATTTCAGCTTTTCAATCTCAATATCAACCTCAAGACTAAGAACTTTATCTTTAAACTTATCTCTGTCCGCACAGAGTTGAGAATTTATCTGTCTTAGCCCTTTACTAGTATCATTTGCAACACTTGTATTCCTTCTAAGCTCCTCATGCTCTCTTTGCATTGCATCCTTCTTTGACCATGTAGAGCTGGACTCAGATCTTTTCAACTTTGCTTGAAGATCTAAGATCTCTTTTTCTTTAGACTCAATTATTCCTGCAAAGTCAATTTTAGAATCAGGATCTTTTGAATTTTCTTTTAAAACATTGATCTGAGTAAGAAGAGATGAGTTCTGAATCTTTAGATTTTCATTCTCAGCTTCTAGAGGTAACATCTCGGATTTGAGCTTTTTAATCTCCTTTTCACAATCATCAGCCCTGTTTGTATATCTTGACAACTGTCTAGCAAGTCGTTTAGCATTTGCTTTTGCTTCAAAATGTGTCATCTTTTCAAAATCAAGGTTGTAACCTTCAGACATCATTAGCTGATTCGACATCCTAGCTGTATGATTAGTAATCAAACTTTTCTGTACCAAGACAATCAACTAGAAAAGATCGTTAGAATCAAGATAAAAACCACACTAAAAAATTTTCAGAAAAATAAATTTCCAAAAAATAATTAAGTGCAGAATTTGCACAGTATAAAACACAAAGAAATAATACTGAAGAATGAAATTAGGAAAATTTTGATCAAGCACAAAACTTTTGTCCCCCTTCGCAGACTTAGCACGGGGGTCCCGCTACCCGGTTAGCGGGTGGGGTCAAGGGGCAACGCCCTTGCGAGGGTATGGGGGCAGCGCCCCTAGAGAAAAAAAATTTGAGTTGTAGAGGCCATATTACAGTTTGCAAAATTTTGTCTAAGTATGCAAAAAGACAAATTTTGCTCGACCGATGTGCTTGACCGGTGTTTTCTTCGACTGGTAAATTCGATCGGTATCTAGCCGATCGGAAATGTGTCGACCGGTATCTAGAGTTGACTGGGGTGGTGCGGTCGACCGGTAAGAAGCTTCAACCGGGAAACGTTTTTTGACCGGTATTGGTCTTGACCGGTAAGTTGCTATGACCAGTAAAGTGTAAAGACCAGTATTATGCTCGACCAGTAACTTGCAATGACCGGTATTGGTGCTTCGACCGGTAAAAGACAAAGACCGGAACCAAAAATGGACCGATATACCTTTCGACCAGTGTTAATGTGAACCGATATAATCTATGGACCGGTAATGGTCTTCGACCGGAATTGGTCTTCGACAGATAAGATAGACCGATAGAAAACGGTCGACCGGTATTGGCTTTGGCCGATACAAAGTATTGACCGATAACAGATATAGACCGATAAACTACCTTCGACCGATAATGATTATTCGACCGATATGTTCTTGAACCAGCCTAGAACGTCGATGAACAGAAGCAATAATCAACCCAGAAAATCAATCAAGAACTCAAAATCAAATGCAAAAATCAGACTTTGGTACTCATCAGCACGTATCGATCACAACCCAATTAAAAATAATGATTAAAGAACACTTTTGATTACTCAATTTTCCAACCACAATGTTTGACCGACTTATTGAGTTTGTCGAACCTAGATTCCAACAATCATCAAAAACCAATCAATTGATGATTCATAATGCAATTGAACTATCGGATAGCATTGAATACTACAAAACACACCTAATCAGATTGATTTTAATCATAAAAACACACATATTCAAGAAATCAAATATCGCACAGTAAGGTGTTGATGAACAGTAAAATCGATGAACACAGAATAATCGATAAACTTGATTTTAATCCACAAACTTGATTCTTTTGGCTCTGATACCACTTGTTATCCCAGTTTAATCTAGTTGATTAACAATCACAGAACACAATATAGATCAAGAGATATAAGATCAGAATAACATACCAATCCCTTGAATAAACAATGAAACCTTGTGTGTTCTTGATACCCTTGAATACAGAGAATACGGCTACCTCTCTCTAAACAATAATTCTGACAATAATAATAATGAGAGGATTAACCTAAAACTAAACTAATCAAAACATTAAATACCCAGGCCTAATGCCTAATGGGCTTTGCTAAATTCTAAGCGGGCTTGAGGCCCAATAACTAATAACTATTATCTTATTACAAAATAAACCTTCTAACTTTAACTATCAAACAAATACAGTTTAGACCCTTTAATCTTGAATACAATTATTTGATCCAACAATCTCCCCCTTTGGATTCAAGATTAAATTTTTTTTGACAATAATCTTCAGGTCTTCACTTTTCTTCTCTTTTCTTTGAAAAACTTCAGATATGACGTTGATAGCTTCAAAACTTGATATCTTTAAATAGTCTTCAAATCTTCAAATCTTTGAAAATCTTCAGCAGTCTTCAGATTATATTCTCCCCCTTAATATATTCTCCCCCTTTTTGATGAGTGTTGAGAATCATCATCATCAAAACTTATCAAAACAATCTCCCCCTTTGAATATGGTCATCAATTGAGCATTGTCTTCATGTAACGAGCCCTGTGTGAAATAAGAGCAGTCTCTCCTAATGGAGAAAGTGATTATTTCAATCTTTGCAGATTCAAATAGTAAGTATTAACTGTTTAAATCTTTGCAAATTCAAACAGTTTAAGAGTTGTAACCCTGAATCAACAAATGACTCAGTTAGAATGCCTGTCAGTAACACAAAGTTACTGAGTAACACAAAGTTACTATATAAGGAGCTGGTTTGATGTAGACTCCCCAGGTCTTCCATTCAATCATCGAATAACACATGGTTACCTATGAACGTTCTGACATAAAACAAATTTCTGTGTGCATGTGCATATGTATGAAAGAATTTAAGCATAGATGATTGCTTTTCAATATAGGCTCAAAATATGTAAACTTGTGGAGACAACAACAAATTATACAAAGACTCAATGTGCATGAGAAAGGGTTCGAAGGTGGGGCAACTTTCCTTCTTTTTCAATATTAGTATCTTCCAAATGAAGAACCAATAGCGTATGTGCTGCGTCCCCAGAAAATGTGAAACATTCTCTTTTTGAGAAAAGAATGAGTAGCTGGTGGGGTTGTATGCAAGAGATGGCATGGGCTAGGTGCCTTTTTCAATGATGGTCACCAAAGAATGTGAACCAATCAGATTATGTGGCTGCCCGGCTCATAAAGAAGTTTGGTGTAGAGTCTAATATTCTTTTACTCTGTTCACTCACCCTCTTTCTTTTAATGCTCACTTCTAATCAAACTCTCTTTTCCATTTTACCTCTTCACACACCATCACTCAATTCTTTTGACCCCTCTCCCCTCAATCACTCAGGGAATACTTCCGGGGTAGGAAACACTGGTTATCGTGAATCCATGGAAGTTCTGTTAAGTTCTCACACTGAATCCCATGTATTTTCCTAAAAGAACATACTGTTCAACAAACTTTAGTACATGAAAGCACAAAGGAATAAACATGAAGAATAAAAATGTTGGAGAAATCAAAAACATAAGTTATTTTGACAATGATATTCTCCCCCTCAAACTAAAGGTGGTTGGCAATTAAGCTCTTTGTCTATTAAGTATCCAAAAATCATTTAAAATCGCACTTCACAATTCATGAAAATCTTTGAAGAATAGGAAGTGGTTTGAACATTTAAGAAACCATTTTTCACAAGTGAAAGTTGTTCATCTTTCAACAAGTGATAAAGTGTAAGGATTAGCAATATATACCTGTAAATCAGAATCCTTAATTCCCCCTGAAATGAATATTTTCAAATAAGTATCCTTGACAAAACTCATATATCCTCCCCCTTGATACCTGTAAAAAGTCAGTTAAATCAGAAAAATATATGAGTAGAAATATTAAACATATAAGCTCCCCCTTAATATCTGCATTCAGATATCAAACACTTTGTCATTGAAGTCCGAGTCCTAAGTTGTTATACTTAGAAGTCATCGTTTTGACAATGAGGCAAGAGTCTTGATCTATAGAAATCAGAAGTCGTCTTTTCGTTGAGGTACGGGTTCTAAGCTGATTTACTTAGAAGCCTTCGTTCTTTCTCCCCCTTAAACCTTGGGTGCCTGCAACACAGATTTAGCTTTTGGTAACCACTGGTATTTGGGTCCTAATGGGTTAGTTGCAGTTCTAGTGGGAGATATGAAGTAAGAACCATACCAGTTATTCACATAATCTTTTCTTACAAAATCATTTGAGCCACAGTAGGAACAACTAATTTTCTTTTGTGCTAACCTGATCAATTGATTGATTGTGTAAACCAGATCAGGTTTGCCAAAAGTTTTACCTTTTGATGCATAGTTCCATTTTGCATTTGATGTATGCATAAATGATTTTTCTTTCTTCTTTTCCTCCGAAGATCCTTTAACTTTCCAGATCCAATTTCCTCTATCTCTCTCATCACCCCTTCTCCAGAAGCTTTTCTTTTGAGACTTGTTCTTCTTTAAGTTACCTGGACCATCAACGTTTTTGTCATAGAAAAGGTTAGAAGGACGAATCTGATTAGTAGATTTAGAAGTAAGACTATCATCTGAATCACAGAAAGGATTATAGAAAACATTTGAAACATGTGAACTTGAAGCCTTTTTGAGTGAACAATCTGAATCAGTTTGATTATCTCTCGGTGATTGAGCTATTGATTCTGGCGTCTTGTGCTCAGTCAGCTTCACCTTGAACACGATCTCTTCAAGTTCCTTTATCTTTGAAGACAAACTGTTTCTTTCCTTTTCAATCAGATCAAACTTCTTATGCAGCTCATATTTTGCATTCTTCTCCTTCATGATGTTGGTTGACAATTCAGATAACTTTCCTGTCAGCTTGGCTATCTCGGTCTCAAATATTTTCTTTTCTTCAGAAAAGTCTGTATGTGTATCCTTCAGCTCAACTTTCTTCTTCTCATTCTCAGCCTTTTCTCTCTCAAGAATGATAACTTTCTCAAAGTCTGAAACTTGTTGAGAAAGCTTAACACATCTGATCTCTAATGATTTCTTTTCTTCAAAGGCTTTTCTGGAGAAATCAGAGAATTTCTTGGCAAATTCTTTTCTCTCTTTCTCAATCTTCAACATCTCATCTTGAGTTATTGTATTGTCTCTGTCTTGGGTTGCCTTTTATTTCAGCTTTTCAATCTCAATATCAACCTCAAGACTAAGAACTTTATCTTTAAACTTATCTCTGTCCGCACAGAGTTGAGAATTTATCTGTCTTAGCCCTTTACTAGTATCATTTGCAACACTTGTATTCCTTCTAAGCTCCTCATGCTCTCTTTGCATTGCATCCTTCTTTGACCATGTAGAGCTGGACTCAGATCTTTTCAACTTTGCTTGAAGATCTAAGATCTCTTTTTCTTTAGACTCAATTATTCCTGCAAAGTCAATTTTAGAATCAGGATCTTTTGAATTTTCTTTTAAAACATTGATCTGAGTAAGAAGAGATGAGTTCTGAATCTTTAGATTTTCATTCTCAGCTTCTAGAGGTAACATCTCGGATTTGAGCTTTTTAATCTCCTTTTCACAATCATCAGCCCTGTTTGTATATCTTGACAACTGTCTAGCAAGTCGTTTAGCATTTGCTTTTGCTTCAAAATGTGTCATCTTTTCAAAATCAAGGTTGTAACCTTCAGACATCATTAGCTGATTCGACATCCTAGCTGTATGATTAGTAATCAAACTTTTCTGTACCAAGACAATCAACTAGAAAAGATCGTTAGAATCAAGATAAAAACCACACTAAAAAATTTTCAGAAAAATAAATTTCCAAAAAATAATTAAGTGCAGAATTTGCACAGTATAAAACACAAAGAAATAATACTGAAGAATGAAATTAGGAAAATTTTGATCAAGCACAAAACTTTTGTCCCCCTTCGCAGACTTAGCACGGGGGTCCCGCTACCCGGTTAGCGGGTGGGGTCAAGGGGCAACGCCCTTGCGAGGGTATGGGGGCAGCGCCCCTAGAGAAAAAAAATTTGAGTTGTAGAGGCCATATTACAGTTTGCAAAATTTTGTCTAAGTATGCAAAAAGACAAATTTTGCTCGACCGATGTGCTTGACCGGTGTTTTCTTCGACTGGTAAATTCGATCGGTATCTAGCCGATCGGAAATGTGTCGACCGGTATCTAGAGTTGACTGGGGTGGTGCGGTCGACCGGTAAGAAGCTTCAACCGGGAAACGTTTTTTGACCGGTATTGGTCTTGACCGGTAAGTTGCTATGACCAGTAAAGTGTAAAGACCAGTATTATGCTCGACCAGTAACTTGCAATGACCGGTATTGGTGCTTCGACCGGTAAAAGACTAAGACCGGAACCAAAAATGGACCGATATACCTTTCGACCAGTGTTAATGTGAACCGATATAATCTATGGACCGGTAATGGTCTTCGACCGGAATTGGTCTTCGACAGATAAGATAGACCGATAGAAAACGGTCGACCGGTATTGGCTTTGGCCGATACAAAGTATTGACCGATAACAGATATAGACCGATAAACTACCTTCGACCGATAATGATTATTCGACCGATATGTTCTTGAACCAGCCTAGAACGTCGATGAACAGAAGCAATAATCAACCCAGAAAATCAATCAAGAACTCAAAATCAAATGCAAAAATCAGACTTTGGTACTCATCAGCACGTATCGATCACAACCCAATTAAAAATAATGATTAAAGAACACTTTTGATTACTCAATTTTCCAACCACAGTGTTTGACCGACTTATTGAGTTTGTCGAACCTAGATTCCAACAATCATCAAAAACCAATCAATTGATGATTCATAATGCAATTGAACTATCGGATAGCATTCAATACTACAAAACACACCTAATCAGATTGATTTTAATCATAAAAACACACATATTCAAGAAATCAAATATCGCACAGTAAGGTGTTGATGAACAGTAAAATCGATGAACACAGAATAATCGATAAACTTGATTTTAATCCACAAACTTGATTCTTTTGGCTCTGATACCACTTGTTATCCCAGTTTAATCTAGTTGATTAACAATCACAGAACACAATATAGATCAAGAGATATAAGATCAGAATAACATACCAATCCCTTGAATAAACAATGAAACCTTGTGTGTTCTTGATACCCTTGAATACAGAGAATACGGCTACCTCTCTCTAAACAATAATTCTGACAATAATAATAATGAGAGGATTAACCTAAAACTAAACTAATCAAAACATTAAATACCCAGGCCTAATGCCTAATGGGCTTTGCTAAATTCTAAGCGGGCTTGAGGCCCAATAACTAATAACTATTAGCTTATTACAAAATAAACCTTCTAACTTTAACTATCAAACAAATACAGTTTAGACCCTTTAATCTTGAATACAATTATTTGATCCAACAATCTCCCCCTTTGGATTCAAGATTAAATTTTTTTTGACAATAATCTTCAGGTCTTCACTTTTCTTCTCTTTTCTTTGAAAAACTTCAGATATGACGTTGATAGCTTCAAAACTTGATATCTTTAAATAGTCTTCAAATCTTCAAATCTTTGAAAATCTTCAGCAGTCTTCAGATTATATTCTCCCCCTTAATATATTCTCCCCCTTTTTCATGAGTGTTGAGAATCATCATCATCAAAACTTATCAAAACAATCTCCCCCTTTGAATATGGTCATCAATTGAGCATTGTCTTCACGTAACGAGCCCTGTGTGAAATAAGAGCAGTCTCTCCTGGAGGTGAAGTTTATATGTAGCACCACTGGAGGGGTTGCGCTGTGAGCATTCAAGTTTCAAGGAAGTACGCTTAATCTTTTAGACTGCCGTAATTTGTTTCCAGCAGGACGTAATGAGCGATATTTGGTCGAGTAGTTTAGAGGATCTTGGTTTTGCAATTTATTCAGATGCTTGAAAGACAAGGTCGTGAAATGCCCTGATTTCAGATATGGGTGTTATGAGCAATGAGAAGAGGACGGTTATGTATGTGAACAATTTGGTCATGAAGGTTTTGGGTGTCCTTTGATGAAGTAGGAAGGATTTTCCTTGAGGATATGTAGAAGACTGGTGTTTTTGTTATAAGTTGAACGTCTTCGTCTGGAGATTTTTGGAGAAGGATTGGCAAGTGTCAGGTATGTTGATGGGATGTGTGGATGTTGGTTAGTATCGGGGTACTACTAAGTTGAGGATAATTTTCCAATGATAGCGGACAGTTATCTAAGCGAGGAACCATGTGTTCTGAGCTGCGTCAAGTTATGGATAGGTTTATTTCATACCCTTAAATTGTTGATGGGAATGTTGAGCTATGTAGTTCGGGAGGGTGTGTAGTAGATAGGAAAACCGTGATCATGTCGAAGTGTTCTTTGGAAGTGAAGGGACTATAGCAGAGTGGGCTGGAGAGAGAGAATTACGCGGAGTTGACTAGTATTGGGTAATGTTTCGGAAGAGCTCGGTTGTTTATCTCGCATAAGAATTGTGGGTAATCGATTGTCTAAATAAAGTAATGTAAAGGTGTTCGACACGTCTGGGGATCATGAATGGAGAAGGCAATGTTAGGGGAATAGTGTTTCTCGCATCAAGAAGAAGGGTGAATATATTGTGTCGGAAAGGCGTGTAATATGAAAGTAAGGGGTTTGTCGAGCGTTACAAAATGTGGAAATTATGTTTCAGATGTTGCCGTTAGTAAGTTGATAAACCCCTAGCGTGGGTGTGAGAAAGAGATTACAGCATACATTTATGGGGGTCGAGTAATTTGAATCGTGTGGTTAGCCTTAAGCTTGCACCACTAATCAATGAACCGGTCTTTAGAACGGGTTTGAAGTCTTTTAAAAGGGAAGGGAAAAAGGTGGTTGGATATAGTGCTCAGAGAGAAGGATCAAGGTGTCAGATTTAGTGTTGCGTGGAAGAAATTGCAAGTAAAGTCGATCGCCAGCGTTAAGCGGTCTGGAATAGTTTGTGGTGAGCATGGTCACACCATGTTGAGCGGACGAAGTTTGAAACTATTACATTTGTGGTTGGACGGGTGGGGGGTGCAGTGAGAAAATGAGGTATGTGCTTGTATAATTCTGTCAGTTGGAACCGGTGAAATATGAAAGTAGTGAGCTGTAGGAGCTTTCTGGTCTGTATGTAAGAATCTGGGGTTCGAGAAAGAATGAGTTTTTCTGACTCTACGCGGAGGTAGTGTTGAAGGAAGATATTTTGCTATGGCAGGGTACTTGATGAAGAAACTCATAACGGCGGGTTCATGGTGATGTCTAAGGTTGACATCATGTTAAGTGGGTGAATTGAAGGGGGGGTATTATCTTAATCAGGGATACCAGTCGTGGTGGCGCTATCCCTGGTAAAGCTCATTCATTTAAAGAAGTAAGGGTGTATGTGAAGACCTTAAGGAGACGCGTTTTAAAACCGTGAGTCCAGGTGTGTGTACAAAGTGGACAATATCTTGTACGGTTGGCCTGGGATGTTGCGGATGGTATCAATAAAGCTTTGGGTTATGGCAACAAAAGGAGATGTTAAAAGTCTCACCTTGGAAGGGAGTAGTTCGTTTCGGCAAGAAAGGCAAGTTGAGATAGAGGTCTGTTGGACAGTTTACTATCATAGAGCACGTTGGAGAGGTAGTATACAAACTGGAATTACCTGTGGACTTACGAAACAGATGTAGTCGTATCATTGGAGGAAATTCAGTGGAAGAAAAGTTGAGTTATATCGAGGAACCGGTGGCTATACTGGATCATAAAGTCAAGAAACTGAGGAATAAGGAGATTAGGTTGGTAAGAGTGCTGTGGAAGTTCCCCAAAGGACAAGAGTCAACGTGGGAAGTGGAGGCGGACGTGAGGTCCCAATACCCCCATCTGTTCGACAATGGAATTCCGGGGACGGAATCCTTTTGAGGGGAGGATATTGTAATAACCGAGTTTAAAATAGGTGTTGATCCAAACTCTCTCAGTGATTTGATAATGACCCTCTTTTATACTTTGTGAAAATTAAGTTTAATATGTATTAGTGTTTCACCATCAGCGATCAGACTTAGTCTGTTCAGTTATCGCTGATAGTTTTTCTTGTAAGCATTTATATGTATTAGTGTTTCACTATCAGTGATCAGACTGAGTCTGTTCAGTTATCGCTGATAGTTTCTGATGTAAACAGTAACGTAATCCCTGAAGACAAGTCTCGCGTCAACAGATGTTCATAGCTGAATCGAAGACAAAGCTGTTGAACAAAGACAAGTCTACTAGTGACCTGATGCGGATATCAGTGAAGCAAAGACGACTCTACTTATACGCGAAGGAACCTGAGGAAAAGCTTCAGCGATAGCTGAACTTCTTTGTATCTCTGAAGATAGAGATATTCAGCGATCAAACGATCATGAAGCTTATGCCTCAAGTCTCCTTTTGTCTTACCTTGCACAACCAGTACGATGTGTCAGAACGGACATACCTCTGTCATAATTCGTACAACAACTCTGTCAACTACACTGTTCATGATACGGCCGAAAACATGTCTCCCAAAGTCAGACTCTCTCAGCCAATCAATGAAGGACACGTGTAAAGTGCCCTGCCATGCATTTAATGTATGGGGTATAAATAGAAAGTTCACCTCTCCATCTGAGGGTGTGCTCTATTCTTGAACCTTCATAGAAACCCTTGTTTTATATACTCTCTAATCCCCCATTCCCTATATTCTTGTGCAACCATCTTAGTGTTTCTTAAGTTTGTTTAGATTGAGTCTATCTTAATCTTATTCCGCAACAAACTTGTAAATTGTATTTGATTTATCAATAAACAATTTATTAAACTTTAAATTCTGTGTTTGTATTCAACCCCCCCATTCTACAAACTTGTTAAGCACCTCCGGGACCAACAAGTGGTATCAGAGCAGACTGTTTAATCTGATAAACAAGATCTTGCTTTATTCTCTTCTTTGCTATTCTAACATGGCATTTAACACAAACACAAACTGCTATGATAATGGTTCACTTTCCAAAACTCCTCGATTTAGCAGAGATAACTTCTCTCTGTGGAAGAATCGAATGATGCTATTTCTTGAAGGTGCAGATCCCACTATACCTGAGTACGTAGCAAACGGACCATATGAACCTATCCAAATCATAGTTATCGTTCCAGCTACTGCCACCACTCCATTTATTCCTGAATGCTATATTGCTAAGGAAATCAGACAATGGAGTGATGAGGACAAAAAGAAGGTTGGTATTGATGCAAGGGCAAAGACAATTATCTCTATGGCTCTGCCTGATGAAGTTTTCCATTCCATCATGCATCTTAAAACTTCTAAAGAAATGTGGGAAACCATATGGGTTCAATATGATGGCACCACTGAAATCCAAGAGACTCGAAAGATTAACTTGGTAAGACAATATGAAAGTTTTATCGCTGGTAAGAGTGAATCTCTCTCTGATGTTCATCAGCGGTTTAACTGCTTAATCATTGATCTAAGAACCGTTGGTAGGACCTATTCGAATTCTGAGGTCCTAACAAAATTCTTGGAATGTCTTCCTGAATGCTGGGACAGTTATTCAATATGTCTCAAGCTGACAAAAGACTTAAACTCTCTTTCTCTTAGCACCTTGTATGGAATATTGCTTAACTATGAGCAATCAAACCTGTCGAAGAAGAATCTTATAAAAGATTCTAAAGACTCCAAAAGCACTCTTGTTGCTTTAGTCTCTTCAGAAATAATACCATCTCAGCGATCTACTCTCACCATCACTAAGTTAGATTCTGAATCTGAGGATCTATAAAACACTGATCTTTCAGAGTTTGATGAGTCCTTAGTACTCTTGACAAATTCTTTTAAGAGATTTGCAAGAAAGAGAAACTTCAGAAGAAATAAGCCTCTCTCTCTCACTGACAAGCCAAAATCAACCCCTGTTGATAAGGCTACTTCTATTTGTTTTAACTGCGAAAAGATTGGACATTTTGCAAGTGAGTACAGGTCAAAGAAAGTCTTCAAACCTTCTAACTCAAGAAGATCCAGCGATGACAAATACCTAAAGCTGAAAGACAAATATCAAAAGTTGAAAAGCTACAAGCGAAAAGGTAAAGGTCTCATTGCTGAAGAACATGACTGGGCTGAATCAGAAGAATCAAGTTCTGATGAAGAAGTCGCTATTCTTTGCCTTATGGTTGAGATTAAAGAAGAAGTGGAAGAACCAACTGAAACTTCTATGAGCTATATATCATCTCAGGTATCTATCTCTACTAATCCCTCTCTACCTGAATCAGAGAGAAGTCGCGCAGTTGATGTGCTGACGATTGATCTTTACAATGCTCTAAACGGAAAATCTCTAGCTGAAAGCAAAAACAATGACTTAACTGAACAACTGGAAAAATGCCATGAAAAGATCAGAGAACTGACTCTTTTAGAGGAAAGTTTGAAAGATCAAGTTGTTGTAAATAAAATCATCAGCATAGAACGCGAACAAACCATCGCTGCTCTAAAAGTAGAAAAGGCTACTGTTGAAAAATGGTGCAGTTCTTCAACAAAGATAACTGAGATAATAAATGCTCAAACTACTGGTGGTGATAAAACCGATCTTGGTTTTTGGAAACCATAGGATGAGCCTAAAGAAGACTATTCCATGCTTAAGTTTGGAACATTTGTCACTTCTATCTCTGACACTTCTTATAATCAGTTTTATCCTTTTTCTTCTAATTCTATCCTTGAGGAAAAATCCAAAGGCTCTAAGTCTGCGGATAAAGGAAAATCCATTCTTCGTTCTCAGAAGGCTTCTAAGAAAGCAAAGCTGAAAGTTCCCTCTAAACCTTCAGCGAATCAATCTTCTAGCTCTGTGATAGAAATCTTTGATCTCTGTCCTCCAAAGCTAAAGATTGATCTCAAGCCTAAGATATCTGAAGAAATCAAAATTCCTCCCAAATCTCATGCTAAAAGTATTCTTGGACCTGGACCTGCTCATCTTAAATTCTCAAAACCTTTCATTACTGTTCCTAAAACCACATTCAAATATAGAAAATGCTATCACTGTGGATTTACTGACCATATTGCAAGCAAATGTCCAACTGCCACTAAAGCTGATAAATCAGCCAAAGTGAAGATGAATGCCTCCAAGGCTGAGAAGGTCATCAAAGCTGAAAAAATGACCAAGGTGAAGAATACCACTAAGGTTAATAAATTAACTAAAGTGAAGATTACCACTGAAGCTGAATCTTCATCTGCTGTGAAGATTACTGAACCTTCCATCTCCACTAACCCCAAAGGACCCATTGAAAAATGGGTACCAAACAAAGCTTAATCTTTCTTATGTGTGCAGGGATCAAAGGGCATCTGGTATCTCGATAGTGGATGTTCTCGTCATATGACTGGACAAAAAGACCTTCTCACTGAATACAAGGAAAAGAAAGGTCCCTCTGTGACCTTTGGTGGAAATGGAAAAGGATATACCCGAGGATTTGGTGTCCTCAGCAATGGGACAACTACCTTCAGAAAAGTCGCTTATGTAGATGGACTGAAGCATAATCTTCTAAGCATCAGTCAGCTATGTGACAAAGACTATGAAGTTCGTTTTTCTAAGAAAGCATGTTCAGTGGTGAATGAGAAAAGAAAACTTGCTCTCAGTGGTTATCGTAAAGAAAATGTCTATGTAATAGATATGGACTCTACTACCACTGAGAATGTGTGTTTTCTCTCTAAAGCTTCTTCTGATGTCAACTGGCTATGGCATAAAAGGCTCTCTCATCTAAACTTTAAAACCCTGAATTCTCTCTCTTCTAAGGAACTGGTTTCTGGTCTTCCTCAGCACTCATATGCTAAAGAATCTCTCTGTTCAGCATGTGAAAAAGAAAAACAGACAAAAGCTAGTTTCAAGTCTAAACAAGTTTCCTCAATGACAAGTCCTCTTCAGCTCTTGCATATGGATCTATTTGGTCCTGTCAACATCCAATCTATAGCTGGAAAGAAATATACGCTTGTCATTGTAGATGAATTCTCTCGCTACACCTGGGTTATCTTTCTTCGCTGCAAGAGTGATACTCCAGAAGAACTAATATCCTTCGCCAAGAAGATGGAAGTGCTGAATAACCTTACTGTTCGTTCAATAAGAAGTGATCATGGAACTGAATTCAAAAACAGTTCTCTGAACAATTTCTTTGAGAACAAGGGAATTTCTCACAACTTCTCTTCAGTAAGAACACCTTAGCAGAACGGAGTCGTTGAAAGAAGAAACAGAACGATCATTGAAGTTGCTAGGTCAATGCTCAGCGATTCTCATCTCCCTACTCAATTTTGGGTTGAAGCTGTGAACACTGCATGTTTTACTCAAAACAGATCGTTGATCGTAAAGCGATTTGGAAAGATAGCATATGAACTTTTCCATGGAAGAAAGCCCTCTATCATCTTTCTTCATATCTTTGGTTGTCAGTGCTTTATTCTAAACAACAAAGACCGGCTTGGAAAGTTCGACCCAAAAGCTGATGATGGAATATTTCTAGGATATTCCTCCATCTCCAAAGCCTACAGAGTTTTCAACAAGATAAGACAATTTGTGGAAGAAACAATTCATGTCACTTTTGATGAAACTCGCTCAGCGAACTCTAAACCAATCGCTGACAATGAATAACTAAATGCTTGGATGTTTTCTCACTACAGAGAAACAGAACCCTACTTCTCAAACCATCAGCATTCAAATCCTCCAATTGCTGATGATGATCCAAACATCATACCTCCTAATTAGGGCTGACAATGGGTAAGGGTAAACCCGTTATCCGTTATGTTTCGACCCGTTGGATAAGGGTATGGATAAAGAAAAATTTATCCATTTATCCACTTATCCATTACCCGTTTACCCGAAATTTTAGTGGGTAGGATATGGATAAATGGTTTTTCGTTATCCATTACCCGTTACCCGTTACGATATTATATATATATATATGTATAATTATATAAATTTAAATATTAGTGTATATATACATAATTATATTAAGTTAATTATTAATGTTTTTAATAATGTTGCCGTACATTAACGTGTACTTTAATTTATTTTTATATTTATCGAGTAAAAGATTTCATGCTTATTAAATGAGAAACAAGACAGATTTAGAAAATAAATACAACGAAATTTTTAGTCTTACACATTTTAAATTATTTAAAAAATATTATACTATGATTATAATTAGAGTAATTAAATATTTACTACAACAAATTAGATATAAAATAATAACTATATTTATGAACTTATGTTTTACTTATATGTTTGAGGTTTAACAATATCAATTGTAGTTCAAAATGAAATTTTGTTTTACCGTTTATCCATTACCCGTTTCGTTACCCGCTACTTTTAATGGGTAGGATAGGATACGGATAAGGGTTTTATGAGATGGATAATTATCCGTTTCGTTACCCGCTATTTTAAATGGATTGGATAACGGATTAACCTTTACCCTACCCATACCCTACCCGTTGCCAGCCCTACTCCTAATGCTGAATCCAACTCATGGATCTCAGCAGAGCCTCTAAACACACTTCTACCATCAGAACCATCTTCGTCTGAACATCTCTCAGAAAACAATGGCATGTCTGAAACTCAACAGTTGATCGCTGATGAGCCTCAAGCTTCTTCATCAGTGAACATTCCTATTGTTGATCCAATCTCTGAAGTAAGCGATCATGCCCCTGCTCAACGATGGACCAGAGATCACCCCATAAATCAAATTCTTGGTGATCTCGATGCAGGTATTCAGACACAATGAAGTTCAGGTAATATCTGTCTCTTTGTTAACTTTATTTCTTTAATAAAACCAAATAAGGCTGATAATGCCCTCAGAGATCCAAACTGGGTCAGCGCTATGCAAGAAGAGCTGACTGAGTTTACTCGTAACAAAGTTTGGAATCTCGTTCCTAGACCATCTGACAAAACTGTTATAGGCACCAAATGGATGTTTAGGAACAAGTTAGATGAACATGGGACTGTAACCCGCAACAAGGCTCGACTTGTTGCTCAAGGATACAGACAAGATGAAGGCATAGACTATGATGAAACCTTTGCCCCTGTGGCTAGGCTTGAAGCAATTCGACTATTCTTAACTTATGCAGTCTATAAAGACTTCATTGTGTATCAAATGGATGTAAAATTAGCGTTCCTAAATGGAAAGATGAATGAAGAAGTCTATGTAGAACAACCTCCAGGGTTTTATGACCCTAAGTATCCAAATTATGATTATAAATTGGATAAGGCTTTCTATGGTCTAAAACAAGCCCCTCGTGCTTGGTATGACACTCTCTCATCTTTTCTTATCTCTGAAAATTTTGAACGTGGCAAAATTGATAATACATTATTTTTCAGAAAGATAAAAAGTCATATTATTCTTGTACAAATATATGTCGATGACATCATATTTGGTTCTACTAAACCATCTCTGTGTACTCGCTTCGCTGAAAGAATGAAGAAAGAATACAAAATGAGTATGATGGGTGAGCTAACATATTTTCTTGGCCTTCAGATCAAACAATCTGACAAAGGTACTTTTATCAGCCAAGGTAAGTATGTTAAAGACATGCTGAAGAAGTTCGATCTTACACAAACTTCAGCGATGAAAACTCCTATGGCACCTCCACTGACACTTAACAAAGATCTATCCAGAAAACCTGTTAATATCACTGCCTATAGAGGAATGATAGGCTCCCTGCTGTATCTTACAGCGAGCCGACCTGACATCATGTACTCTACTTGTTTATGTGCTCGCTATCAATCTGAACCCAAGGAATCTCCTCTGATCGCTGTTAAGCGGATTTTCAGATATCTGTAAGGGACTCCTAACCTCGGTCTTTGGTATCCCAAAGACTCAGGGTTCGATCTAACTGGATATTCTCATAGTGACTTTGCAGGGTGTAAAATCGATAGAAAGAGTACTACTGGTGGATGTCAACTCCTAGGAGGAAAGCTGGTAAGTTGGACAAGCAAAAAGCAAAATTCAGTGTCCACTTCCACAGCTGAAGCTGAATACGTAGCCGCTGGAAGTTGTTGTGCTCAGGTCTTATGGATGAGAAATCAACTATTAGACTATGACCTTCAGTTATCAAAGATTCCAATCTATTGCGACAGCACTAGTGCTATCGCTATAGCAAATAATCCAGTGCTACATTCAAAGACGAAACACATAGAGATCAGATATTATTTTATCAGAGATCATGTGATGAATGGTGATATTGAACTTCACTTTATCCCCACTGACTATCAACTTGCTGATTTATTCACCAAACCTCTTGATGAGACAAGGTTCAACTTTCTCATCAGTGAGCTTGGAATGCTGAATCTCGAAGAGTAAATCTTCAGCGTTCATGCATTATGTCAGTGATTATAAGTTTCCCTTCATCATTCTATCTCTGATTAATATTCTGACTCTCAGGTATGTTATTTCACTCTCTGCAACTGAATCTTCCTTCAGTTAAGATATTTTTCAAAATATAAACCTTAATCACTGAATTTTCTTCAAATGATTAAAAGCTTTTTGATAAACAAAATCTATTGCTGATATTTCTCTTCAGTGATACTTTCAAAAAGAAAATTTATCACTGACTTTTCTTCAGCGATAATTTCAAAAAGGACAAATGAAACGTTTTTCTCTCTCCTATGACGTCATTGGAACCGACAATCCACGACATGCCTTTTTCTGACACGTTCGTCCGTTGCTCTTCTATCCAATCAACTTCGTGGGACGTGTCCATGTCATGATGAACATTTGTTTTCCCGCCTCTCTCTCTCTCTCCTACTCTCAAACGTATAAAAAGAATGTTTTTTCCATTCTTATCGTTTTACGCTTTCTGAAAATCTTTTTGAGCAAGAAATTCTCTTTCAAGCTTCTGCATCGTCTTCATTCAAGATCACCAGGTTATTTTAATCTTTAATCTTGTTTCCATTTCAATCTTGTTATTAAAATCCATTTATGTTCTATCATTATGGTTTTTTATAAGATTTTCTTTCTATAAAATCATTTTTTTAATTTTATTTCTCCAAAAACCTTTGGTTTTTCTTACTGTTCTTCAACCTTTCATTAAGAACACTGTTTTTAATCTCAAAATATATTGGTTTTTCTATGTTTCTTTCCTCAAATAGAAACTGGCAACACCTTTATTTTTAGGCTAAACTCTTCTTCTACTCTTCTGTATTTCCATATTCAGAAATGGCTCAATCTACTCTTGTTGCTTCCAAAAACATCAAATTCTCCATCACTGACTCAGAAATCCCTAAGAACAACCATCTTGGACGCCTGGAATTCGATGGAATCAAATACCCACACCTTGTGGATGCTGCTATCTTTCTGAAGCAATGTTGCATTGCTCATGCTCTTAATGTGGATCCCAAGCCATCCAAAACTCTACTCCAACAATTTTGGTTCACCGCTGAAGAATCCACCATCACTAACAAGAAAGGTGAACAGGTTCCTGCCATTTCTTTCAGCACTGAACTCGGACCAGAGATGATGACTGCTTTCGGCTTAAGGAAGGCTCTCAGGTTTCCTGACAAACCCAAGAGTGGGTTTGATGCTTTGCCCACTGATGTTGAACTCATCCTGTTTCTGGACGCAATGGAATACTGTTGGAAACACAAGCCACGAACAACCATCCCCAACAAGAAGTTGACTCTCATCAAGAAGGCAAACATGCCTTCCCAACTGAACTTCATCTTTTCTCACTTCATTCAGTGCATGAGTGGGAAAAGTGGTTCCCTTGATCAAGCCAGCAAAGTTCAACTCCAGATGGCCTACTCGATAATCGCTGGCAAAAACTTCGACTTTGCCACCGCTATCTTTGATGATCTGAGGTCAAAGATAAAGAAGACGGAGAGGGATCCGAAGATCCCATATGTACGGTTCATATGTGAATATCTGCAATTCCTCTACAAAGACTCCTACCCCACTACTACTGATGGCTCCTTCGCCAAAGTGGGTCAGCGTTCACTGGAGGTCAAACCGCTGGAAAATGAGGTAAGTATCTCTACTTTACGCTCTCGTCTCTCTCTCCACACTTCTTCTACTTCAGCGGCCACGCAGAAGGTTTCTTCTTCTGCTATCCCTGCCACTACTACCCCTTCTAAACGCCCATCTGCCAGTTCCTTTGGTCCTTCGAAGAAAGCCAAAGTGACTAAGGAGAAAGCAGCCACTAGCTCAAGGCCTGAGGAAGTTTCTCGACAAACTTCCTTGGATGATTTTGTAGTCATCTCCTCCACATCCTCAGCACTCACATCATCAATCGTGCCAGCGATCTCGGTCGCTGTCACAACATCAGTGATGCAACCACCCATCTCAGTACCATCCGAGGTAACTACCCAACTCCCAACTTCTTCTATCCCCATCTCTAATCCCTCTATTTCTTTGGTCTCTAACCCTCCTTCTCTCGTCCAGCAACCTCACGTTGCATTTTTAGGACCTGATGCTCAAACCTTTGAAAGAGACATGCAATTTTTCAAGATGTTTAAATCATCAGGTATACCTAAACCCACCTATACCTCTCCCATCTCTCCATCTAAGCCTGTTACTCAGACGCTAACTTTTCTTTCAGGTCCTAGTTTGGCAACTGTTGACTCGAATGTCAACAGTTTGAGTGAAAAGGTGGTCTCTCTCACCAACGCAATCAACGGAACCACCAGCGCAGTCAATACCGCTGGCGAAGAGCTGAAAACACTGACAGCTAGCTGCTCCTCTAAAGCTGAAACATTTCAAATCTCTGCTCTTCAAGACGAGATTGTCAAAGTAAAGGAGGACTCTCAACGTCGGTTTGACGCTTTATCTTCAAAGGTTGATGCTTGCACCGCTCTACTTCAGCAAGTCCTCGACAAGCTGAATGCACCAGCTCCAACTCCTTCCCCTTCCTTTACATCGGATGACCGCACATCTCTGAACGTAGTTGTTGAATTTATTCATCAAGCTACTTTAGATATCCCTGTGATTGAAGGACGTCTGGAGAGTTTGGAGGTTGTAGTCCGAAAGTTGGCCACTGCACAGCCTTCCTCTCAAACCGATGATCTCTCCCTCGCTGTTAATGACAAAGAGGGGGAGAAAAAGGCTAAAGAAAATAAGGAGAAAGAAGTTGTTGCTAAGGTTCAACAGGAAGAACCTCACTCTCATGTTGAGGGGGAGAAGGTTGCTGACAAAGCCCCTCTTTCCTTCGAAGTATTAGTAGAAGATGAAGAGGAGGAGGATGAAGAAGATGAAGATTTTGATCTTCAAGATCAAGAGGAAGAGTAACCTCATCCTAATGATGATGATGACGATGAAGAAGATCAGTCCTTATGGTTTTCTGCAACCGCCACATCATCAGTGATAGCTTCGAAAGAAGTTGTCACAGTAGGGGGAGTCTTGGAACATCCTCAGGAACCCCTTCCCAAAGCAAATCTAAGGGTGCAGTTGTTGAGGGAAGCCTGAAGATAGTTTCACTATCTGAGTAGAATCCTTCTCAGGTATGCCTTTCACTTGTTCCCATATCCTACTATAAATTCCCTACCCCTGTTTCCTTCTAGCCTTTATCTTCCTCCTTCCCAACATATACACTAACTTATTTCTTTCTATTTTCTGACCAGACAGTTCTCTCCCCTGCTTAAGGGTAAAGAACTTCAAATAATCCCAGCCGCTGTCGCTAATGAACAAATAATCCCAATCTCTGTAAGAGAGATTGATGAAGAAGATGAGGAAGAAGAGTCCCTGGAACATTCAGGAAGACCCTCTAGACCATCTCACTGGTCAGAGGAAGAGATGAAGAGAAGAACAGAGATGATCTCTCATCTAGAGAATCAACGACTGAAAGTCCCCTCTCAATCATCAGATCTAGAGTTCCTGACTGAAGCTGAAATCGAAGAATCTGTCAGGGCTGAGAAGCTGATAGCTGATTGTCAAATAGATGCCTCTCTTGCTCTCAAGATTCAGTCCTCTCAAGTCAAAGACAAGAAGCTGAAGAAGAAACCAGTTGAAGTCCAGGCTGCTGTCTTGAAAGAGATTGAAGAGGAGCGCTCAAAAGAACAAAGGGTCGGCGATAGCTCAATCGAATGGTGCAAAATCAAAATCGACTATTGCTCTGGCCCAATGAAGATAGTTGCAGTCGTTATCTCTGAGAGAAAGAAGAACAAAGTCTCTGTCACTATGGAGATTACCAGAGAAGATAGAAGCTGGAAGGCCATGTTCGTGTCAAAACTGGAAACCTTCGGTTACATGGAATGGCTAGAGTTCAAAGATGCACTGAAGAAATCCAAGTCAACCTACAGAGGCTATGTTGAAGGGATAAATAATTCCCTCATCAACAGAGTCGCTGCAATCCTAAAAGTGTCATCTACTCTTCCTTCAAAGCCAAGGCATCTCAAAAGAAATCCTGTCTCCTCCTCTTCTGAGAATGTCGTAGTGATAAGAAATGAAACCTCCATCAAATTCTCAAGAGAAGCTCTGTTTGGTCCTCCTCCTGATCTTTTAGATCTCGATCTATCTCTGCCCCCTGGTGGACCATATGTTACAGGAAAAGTTCTTAAAGAACCTTTTGGAATCTTCTTCAGAGATGATGAGGAAGAACTCAGATTCCAAAGAGTCTCTGAAATTCCTATATGTCCCCTCAGTCATCTCAAGGATCTCTTATGCTTATGGTGTGGCTACTTCCCTTCTGCTGAACCGATCAAGGCAATCATTAGTCAAGAATCTTCAGATCGAAGGCAAAGAGGAGAAGAAATACTTGACTATATGACCAATCCTCCAAAATCTTATTTTGATAGCTGATAGATTAACTTCCTATTTCTTGTAATCTATTTAGTAAAACTTACTGTAGTTAGTTCCTCACTTGTACTTATAATTTTCATAACTTGTAATTCTTTTATTGAATTAATGAAAATTTCAGTGAAGTACTTAACTCTATCAGTACTGTAAAAGATCCCTCAAAATAGTAATTAGGATATGTATGTTATGAGTCCTAATTATTCCTTATTTTGAACCATAAAGTAATTTTATTCAGTTACTTTGTCATTATCAAATAGGGGGAGATTGTTGATCCAAACTCTCTTAGTGATTTGATAGTGACCCTCTTTTATACTTTGTGAAAATTACGTTTAATATGTATTAGTGTTTCACCATCAGCGATCAGACTGAGTCTGTTTAGTTATCGCTGATAGTTTTTCTTGTAAGCATTTATATGTATTAGTGTTTCACTATCAGTGATCAGACTGAGTCTGTTCAGTTATCGCTGATAGTTTCTGATGTAAACAGTAACGTAATCCCTGAAGACAAGTCTCGCGTCAACAGATGTTCATAGCTGAATCGAAGACAAAGCTTCTGAACAAAGACAAGTCTACTAGTGACCTGATGCGGATATCAGTGAAGCAAAGACGAATCTACTTATACGCGAAGGAACCTGAGGAAAAGCTTCAGCGATAGCTGAACTTCTTTGTATCTCTGAAGGAAGAGATATTCAGCGATCAAACGATCATGAAGCTTATGCCTCAAGTCTCCTTTTGTCTTACCTTGCACAACCAGTACGATGTGTCAGAACGGACATACCTCTGTCACAATTCGTATAACAACTCTGTCAACTACACTGTTCATGATACGGCCGAAAGCATGTCTCCCAAAGTCAGACTCTCTCAGCTAATCAATGAAGGACACATGTAAAGTGCCCTGCCATGCATTTAATGCATGGGGTATAAATAGAAAGTTCACCTCTCCATCTGAGGGTGTGCTATATTCTTGAACCTTCATAGAAACCCTTGTTTTCTATACTCTCTAATCCCCCATTCCCTATATTCTTGTGCAACCATCTTAGTGTTTCTAAAGTTTGTTTAGATTGAGTCTGTCTTAATCTTATTCCGCAACAAACTTGTAAATTGTATTTGATTTATCAATAAACAATTTATTAAACTTTAAATTCTGTGTTTGTATTCAACCCCCCCCCCCTTCTACAAATTTGTTAAGCACCTCCGGGACCAACAATAGGAACCTCTTAAATTTTGGGGAAAAAGGAGATCAAGTCCAAAGTAAAGGGGGGTTAAGTGTAAATTTGTTAATAAAAGGGTTATAGCCTAGGGTTCTTTTCATCGGGTTTTGCTTGGCAGAGAGGAGGATTTTGAAGTCTTGGAAATTTCTACTTCTTGTAAGGTATGATTCTAATCCCATGGTAGTATGCATTCCTTTTAAGAGTTTGTAGATGGTGATAAGATTTATTGATTAAGTTTGGGTATAGATTGGTTGGAATTTCCATATGCTCTTTTGAACCCTGTTCTGGTAATCTGGGGGTGTAATTTCAGTCATTAAGGGATCATTAGGAGTCGTTTTATTGTTATGCTTTAATATTGGTAGTTTAATTTGAGTGTTATTGAGACTTTGGGGTCGATTGAGAGGCTTTGGGTTCGATGAAAAACCCTTGCTCGCCTTGCAGTTCGTCGTTCTGGGCGATTGGTAACCCCGGTCGAGTGAGACCCCGGTCGAGGCCCTGACCCTGACCCTGAAGGGAGTGGACCGATATTAATTGTAATGAAACGGATTTATTATAGATTATTCGTTGGCCATTGAGGTAAGCTTGGTATTAATTACCCTAAGAGTCGAGGTTAGCAGTCATTAATCTTTCCAACCCTTCGGGATTTATAGTATGTTAAGGTCGGGTACCGTTATGAATTCGAAAGTATCGGAAGTTTATCGGGTAATGGTTTTCTTATAGGTTTTGTTCAAGTAGGCGTAAAGATTTAAGTAAGGGGCACCAGGTGAGTTTTCTGAACTAAAGCCTTTTTACAGCAAAGAGATTATGCTTATATTATGTGAGCTTTTATGCAAGTCTTGAAATGTTGTTTATGTCGATATTCAATTTGCGAGAATTCTTTATAAATGTTAAAGTTTGATTGTTATTTTGGTTAAAGTGGAAATGTATGCATGCATGATTAGAAAAGTGATAAGCTCAAAGTCGGGGGGGGGGGGGGGGGGTGTTCTGTTTATGCCGTTAGGGGTGTGTCCCAGCAAGGCATTGTGAGTCACAGACACTCTGTCACCTTAGGGTGGCGGTAGTGTGAGCTGAAGAGTTTACCGAAAGGTTAATTATTCAATTGTATTTGAATATGGTTTGCTTTGTTATTAAATCTTTAAATTATCTCGTGAATTGCAACTGCTTTTAGAGGGGACTCACTAGACCGTTGGTCTAACCCTCGCTCTTTCAAACTTTAAAAACCTTTTCAGGTAGGCGTAAGCTAGGAGGGGCCGGTAAAGGCATAGAGAAGGCGTAAAGGCATAGAGAAGGCGTAGCTAGGAGGGGCCGGTAAAGGCATAGAGAAGGCGTAGCGGGAGTGGATAGAATATCATCAATTTAGTTCGTCTTCTTAAATATCTCAGTTGTGTATTAGGTTGCTCTTCGCAAACCTTAAGATGTTATGGTTATTTTGGGCCTTTTTGTTATGAATTTTGTTACGTTGTTTATGCTCTATTGATTGGGAGTTCGGGTTGTTACAATAAAATATGTGTTTGTATTTTTTATATACTTTGTTTGACTCCAATTTTAATTATATTTAATATATTTTAGATTTAAAAAATTTGGGATAATTAGTTTTGTTTTAAAAATAAAAATATATTAATTTAAGATTTATCCACGCATCACCTTGACAAGATTATCCTTGAAATCCCTAAATAAAGTAGTAGTCTAAAATTGTTGGCCATCCTAGATGATTTCATATCAATAACCTCTCTGACATTTCTTACCCAAATTTTTTTTTTCATATGGCTACAAATCTATATACATATATATATATTTGGGATCATATGAGAGCAGACTATTTTCATAAGATTACATAAATAACGTTGAATCTTCACAACAAAAATATTGTGAAAGTTTTTGAAGGTTCACTATTTTTCCTACATTCACAATATTTTGCTGTGGAGTTTTAGTGTTATTTTGGGGTTTCATTGGTCTCATGAAAATAGGTTGGTTTCACGTGAACCTAACGCTATATATATATATATATATATATATATATATATATATATATATATATATATATATATATAGGGTCTATTTAAGGAAGAACTCAGTTATTTGTAATAACTGTGAGATCCAATATGAGTCACATATGAAAAAATAAATTATGAAATTATTAATTTTGGCAATTTTGATTGAAATTTTAATTAAAGGAAATTTTAGGTATTTAAATTTTTTATCTCTCCCTCTTTCTTCTCTCCTCTCTCATTTCTCCGGCCTCCAATGAACCTTATTCTGGCGGATACACAATGTGATATCTACAAAAAAATAACACTTGTTAACAAAAGATACATACAAACGATAATGATTATGATACCCAAAATAAATTGTGTCACACTTTGATACTTATCGTGACACCCCTAATTGTGATACCAAGGTGATACTCATTGTGATACCCACTATGATATTCGTGATACTTTCATGTGATACTCATATAACCACTGTGATACCCATTTGTGATATCCATGATATTTTCATGTGATACATCCAAACCATAAAATTTGGAAATGAGATATTTTAGGAATTCTTAATTTAATGAGATATAAAAATAAATTTACTAAAATATTCTTTTCTATTTATTTAAAAATTTATTAATTATTCTAAATGTGTGGCTCACAATGGATCTCACAGTTATCACAAATTATGTAGTTCTCATTTGATTAGACCCCTATATATATATATATATATATATATATATATATATATATATATATATATATATATATATATATATATATATATATATATATATATATATATTCATTTGAGAAATGGTAAATATATGAGAAATAGAGAAGTAATCTTAGCCATTCATCTGATCAACATTTGCGGCTTTGACCGCGAAGCACCGGATAATTCCTTGCGTTGTCTATAGAAGGTAGAGGGGTAGTTTTGTAAAATACGCGGGATGAGTTCATATATGAACCTATATGATTCACATATGAACTATATGTTCATATGTGAATAAGGGGTTGTTTGGTTGGTTTTCCATTAAGTTATGTATGGATAAAGTTGTCTGTGTGGATTAATCTGTCTGTATAAATTTAGAAGGTTTTTATTTGAGAGAGTTTTTTCATAGATGGAATGAACGTATTTTTTAATGGGAGAGACTGATTTGGAAAAAACTTGGCTTTCTGCATAAAGCACTCCCTTAAAATCTTACTGAATAAGTCACTTTCTATATCATTAAGCCACTACCAAACAGTCATATATATCTGACTGAATAAGTTGTGAGTCTCATTAAGCTCATTAAGTTGCTAACAAACAGACCCTAAGTTAATTAGTTCATATGAGAATCAGATAATTAGTTCATATATGAATCACAAAGGTTCATATATGAATCTGTTAATTAGTTAAACTGATTCATATATGAACCTACAGTTAATTAGTTCATATGTGAATCAGTTACTTGGTTTATATATGAATCACAAAGGTTCATATATGAATCGGTTAAAAGAGTTCAAATGTGAATTACACTGGTTCATATATGAACATATAGTTCATATGTGAATTATACAGGTTCATGTATGAACACAACCCGTGTATTTTGTAAAAATTACGAAAGTGTCATTCTATTTTTGGAATAGTCGCAACTTTTGACCAGTCAAAGCCGGAATATTTGACTAGTCAAATCCGATCTTGACCGTATGAATGACTAGGATTACTTCTCTATTTCTCATATATTTACCATTTCTCAAATGAACCTAAGACTATATATATATATATATATATATATATATATATATATATATATATATATATATATATATATATATATAAGGGTTAAATCTAGTAGGAACCAAAAAAGTTTAAGGACTTGAGGTTTAATCTAATTCATTGATAAGAATAGATCAATGGTCATTAAAGGAAAAGCATATTAGTAATAAAAGAAAAAATAAGGGTAGATTTGTTAATTTGCAAGGACATGGAAAGGGTATTATGGATATTTTATATTAAAATCAAATTAAAAGTAAATTGTGGATGCCAAATACCATTTCAAATCAGTTTAATGTTTTCATCGTTAATCTTCTTGAAAACGTATCTGATGGATATTTTCTGCATTCAACAAAATTCACCCCCAAATTCATCTCCAATAGAAAACCAAATTAACAACACATAATCCCTTCGTATCTCTCGTAATTTATCATAGCAAATTGAAGAACTTCATAGCATTCAACACCTCCATCGAGTGAAGAAGATTTATAGAAACCAAATTCTCAGCTAATGTAGCACAACATAAACGAATCTTCAGTCGTTTCTCTTCCAATCGTCGTCGTTGCACCCAGAATGTCCAAATCCACCAACAATTCTTCCACCAACGCCGCCACCACCACCACCGTCAACGACAGTGTCAAGCGCGTCAAGAACAGACAACCGCCTCATACAGATACGGAAAGGGGGAAAAGTGATCAAAAAGATCAAGAACTGTGAAATTGAAGATGACTTGTTGGATGTCCACAAAGTGTTTGTTTCATCGTCTGACTCAGGTCTTGAATGCAATGATTAAACCCATATACGATTCTTATATTGGTAATCTTGATAATGTCGATGAACGTCGCAATCAGTTTATGAGATCCATGGGTTTGAGTTCTAAACGACTCTAAGAAATGAAGAAAAAGAACACAAAAACGAAGGTTTTTATAGAGATATCCATGAAATAGAAGAGAATCCCAAGCATGCTTTGTAACAAGATTTATATTTATGTTTCATGAGGTGAAACAAATAAATTATAGATGAAATTTGTGTTAGGTTTCATTAGGTGAAATAGATTACGGATGAAAAAAGGCTCCCTCGAAGCTGACACGACAGCTGAATGTTTCGATCTGGTTCGATTCATGGTCTCATCTTATAAAACCTAAGGAGCTAATGAAATTATGTTTGATTTCATGTGGTGAATTAAGATATACATGAACATTATGTTTGGATTTCATTAGGTGAAATAGCATATGAAAATTATGACATATGGTGAAATATGTATGTTTCATCTGGTGAATCTTGTTACCAAAATGACGATTATGCTCTTTTTTAAATTAAAAACAACTTTTAATTAAAACTATAGGATCAAAACCAAATTAAGGCTTAGATCAGTCCTCAGGGTTCTCAACCTTTTTGTGGTTCTCATTTGATTACCGTCCTATATATATATATATATATAGAACGATAATCAAATGAGAACAAAAAAAAAGATGTGAACTGTGAAAACCGATCTAAGCTGTTTATTGATTTTAATCTATGGACATTAAAGGCAATGGTATTTTTGTTATTTTTTTGAGATCTGAAACCATTTATTGAATAAATGGCAAAATAAAAGGGGCATTCACGTCATTTTCCAGATCTAACCTTCCTCTTTTCCAGATCTACAACGCCCCATTTTTCATCATCCACATGGATCCATCGCTTCTTCTTCATCATCTCGTTTCCATATCCCATTTTAATGGAGATGAAAGTACAGCCGATGGTCATGGAGATAGCTAAGAAACAACATTGATCGTTGCTGATGAAGGTGTGGAGATGGATATGGAGATTGAAAAACTTGGAGGTAAATCCATGGCGGTTGCGACGGAGACAACAACAATTTCCGGCGAAGATCAAAATACCGTTCCGAATTCAAAATCAAATTCATGGATATTGAATTCGTGTAGTAGTTTCGGAAGCTATGAATCGATGAGGGAGGAGATGGAATGGAAGCAAACATTAGCATGCAAACTGTTCAAAGAAAGTCATAACTCAGAAGGAGCACAGAGGTGAAGAAGGTATGGATTCATTATGGGATGCTTATGAAAATGATCATTCTACCACCATTACCAAATTAAAGGTCGACGTTGTGGTCAAACAGAAAAAGACCCTGATCAAGAACAAGAATGAATTAAGTTTTTTTGATGAACATAATGAGTTCATGAGCAATGCACAATTCTGTTGCTTGAAAGCATTGATGATGATGATGATGAAGATGAGGTCATGGGTTGAAATAACATATAGACAAAAGTTTTCTTTGATTTCATATGGTGAAATGGCATATAGACGGAAATTGTGTTTGATTTCATGAGGTGAAATAGATTACTGATAAAAATTGTGTTTGATTTTATGTGGTGAAATAACATATATATAAACATTATGTTTGGATTTCATGAGGCGAAATATCATATTTATGAAAATTCTGTTTTTATTTCATGAGGTGAAATAGTTTGTGTTTCATCTGATGAATCTTTGTTACAAAATGAAGATTATGTCATTTTCATATGGTAAAACAACTTTTAATTAAAACATAGGATGAAAACCAAATTACGGCTTAGATCGGTTATCACGGTTCTCAACATTTTGTGGTTCTCACATGATTTAACTCCTATATATATTTTATAAATATATAGAGATGCTCAATCAAATACAAACCATGGAAAGGTTATAAACCATACAAACTGATCTCCACCGTCCATTTAATCTAACGAATATATGGTTTCATAAATATATCGAGTGTTTCCTAATATAAAACATTGATTATAATTAATGAACTATAGTCATATTCCATAAATATTGAAATCATAATAAATGAACTTTCATCATTTCGTAAATATCTTAATTGGTTGGGTTGTACGATGTAAGTGCACCCTTGGGGGGGGGGGGGGGAAGGGATCGGAAATTTAGAATTTTAAAAGCTATTTTTTGGGTTCTATAAAAAAACAAAGACGAAATAGTTTATTTAAACACTAACTTACAACCCGAAAACCAAAATACAAGTTTATAAACAAGATCTAACAACCACATTCAACAAAATATAATCATGCAAAAATAATAAAGAGATAGAGTAAAACAAACGATACACAAATGATTTTAAGCGGTTCACCCAAAATAGGGTTAGTCCACGGTCGAGGCTTTGCCTCGAGGCACTTCACTATAATCGTTCTTTTTTATGGCAGAGAACCAAAACCAAGTTTGGTACATTGATATGAATACTCAAAACTCTCAATGAGGGAGATAAGCTCAACCTTCACTAGAGGAAGTGAAAAACGAATTCTCACAAAAATGGAATTTACACCAATAAATCAAAGGGAGATAAACTCAAACCTTTGTTACACCAAGAAATCAAGAGAGATAAACTCAAACCTTGTTTCAGAACACTTCACTCAAAACATTTAGAAAATAATGAACGCTCCCAATTGTCGACTGGGAACTAGGAAGTGCACACACACAAACTTACTTGGATGATTGAGGTTGAAGCATAAGTGTGTGAAGATCAATCTCTCTTGAATGATAAGAAATCAAAGTATGAACTTGAGGAACATTCAAGATATTCTTGAGAGAGTTTTTGAGAGGATTTTCATGGTTGAAGAGCAAGAGTTCTGTTTTCAAAATGAAGCTCAAGACCCCATAAAATAAATCTGAGAATTTTGAAAAAAGGAATACTCGCGGATCTCCGCGGATGAAGGTCAAGGACGTCTGCTAAAGCCTTCCGTGGACGTCCACATACTACTTTCTTTTACGCTCGGAAATATAGCCGTTGGAGAGTACTTTGTCAGAAAAGTCAATTAAGATCCGCGGAATTCTATGAAAGGCTTTCGACACTGTTCATAGTTTTTCAATTTTCTGATTTCAAAAGAAATGATATTTTTTTCACAAATTTGAATTCAAAAAATTTAAATAAAAGGTTTTACAAAACTTTAATAAAAAACAACATTTTATAATTTATCTCGATTTTATAAAAACACATTTTATATAATATCTCTCGATAGAACATCCCATATTTATTTTATAAAAACAAGTTCTATAAAACTCTTTTGAGATTTAATTTTAAAAGACATTTTATATTAATTCATCCAAATAAAAATTTAAATGTATATACCATTCGATATCATGTATAGTTCGGATGACGATTCCGTCTTAACTCGGATTTGATTTTTAAACATTTGGCAACATACATTCCAATTGCAATCTTTGAATTTCGTCTTTTGGCGTGGATCTCAAGGCAATGTGACATGTTTCCCGAGACAACGACTTTCATGGATTATTTGTCCGAACGTGATTCTTTACTTGATTCTCAATATATCATAAATATGCACATCAAGTAGAATTATTAATTCATTTAAATATTTCATTTGTTTGTAATCATCAAAACAAGTAGAATTATAAATTCATTTAAATATGTCCGAGATGCGGGATTGGCGTGGAGACGTAGACCACGCATTGGTAAGTTGTGTGTAACACCCGTAATTTTTGGTCGGTAAGGGTCACCAGACATTTCTTGAAACTTGTAAATGGTGGGGTTGTGTTAGGAAAACATCATTCAAGTCCCTTGGAGTATCGGGAGCTTTCGAACGCGAAAAAGGAAGGAATTCGGAGCTCTGCACAGTCTAGGCGACAATGCCCGGCGATAGTGACATATGTCACTATTGCGTGGCACAATCGCGGACATGGTACCGCAAGTGCCTGGGTGCGGGTGACAATGCCACGCGACTATGCCAAGGGCATAGTCGCCGGTCATTGTCGCGGTCGGGGGCAGGGATTTTTAAAACTCGAATTTTGCCTATCTCATCCCATTTGTTGCAACCTCCTTCAACCCTACCCTCTCTTTTCTCTCTAAACCGAACCTCATGACCACCATTGTTGATTTTGAGCTTTTGATACTCAATATCTTGGGATTTCAAGTGATACTTTACCATCCAACAAGGTTATGGAAGCTTAAGCTCAATCTCTCTACTTTATCATCTTCATCACCAACTTTCTAAGGTTTTATCAAACCCTCTTCAAGACCCTCTCATTTCTCTTAAAGGTTGTAGTGGTGGCTCACATGAGTGACCTAGAGAAGTATAGTTGATGGATTCGATCTTTGGTAAAGGTAATGTTCCCTTTTCTTCATATATGGAAATTAGGGTTTTGGGTATAAGTTGAGGTTTTCATGATTAATGTTTGGGGAATGATTCTTAATGGTTGAATGTGAGTATTTATGGTTGTAAACTTATGGATCTAGGTTTTTGGAAGATTTGGCTTGTGGATTCAAGTTTCTTCAAGGAAGCTCAAGTTGGGGTAAAATCTAGATTTAGCCTAAATCTAGCAAGGTGAGTTCAAGTTGATTTGGGAAAATGTTGTACATGCCAAAATGTCTATTTTAAAGCATTTATGTGTTTTACATGAAATTATCAACTGTTGAGTTATTTGGTAACTTTTGATTATTTGAAGTGTTTAGCTTATTAAACTTTGTAAAACACCACATTTGGGATTTTTGGGCATTTTGATAAATGTGTCATAAATGAATAGGTTCTGATGATTTATTGCATAAATAGGTATTTGGTCAAAAGTGCATTTTTAAGTGTTTGTCGGGTTTTATGCATCATTCATGAAATGAGATGTTTTGAAAAGTACGAATGTGTAAGTCCTTTGGTTTTGGGTCATTCCCGACTTCGGAGAACATTTTAGAAATGGAAACCTTTTGGTTTGGGCCGAAGGCCAATTGTGTTTTTAGAAAACAAAGTTTTGGGGAAAGATGTAAATTGGTTTATGTAACCATGTTGGCTCTCGTGTTTTAGCCAAATGTCTATTAAGCCTCTTGGGGCTTGATTTGTGCTCGGTTGAGTCTTTGGAACATTTGTTCAGTTTTGGTAGCTCGTTAAGGAGCCTTGGACGTACGATGTACTTAGTTGCATCTTAATTGGGAGTTACATGTTTTGAATGCATTAGTTTATTCGTTTGAGTCATGTAACGTTCTAGACTGTAATGCATTGGATCCATAGGAATATGAGTCGGTCGGTTGGTTTAGTGGGGACTTTATCCCCGTTTTAGGACTGGATATTGTTTATGGCTAGCGGGAGCTCGAGGTATAGATCGTGGGTGGTTGAACTCGATAACCGCGTAACCTTTATTGAAGGGCTCGAGGTATAGATCACGGGTGGTTAAACTCGATGCTTGTTTGTAATCCAGTCTAGTTACTCATCGTGGAATTTAGTGTCCGCGTTTGAAGTCTAGTGAGTGGTCCCCAAGTCATGTTTTTATGTAAGCTTGCGGTGGTGCTCTACAGAGCCGTATACGGAGCTAAGTCTTGCGGTGGTGCCCATTGTGAGCCAGATACGGGGACTTGTGGCTTTTGTGGTGACACTCATTTAGAGGTTGAGTAGACACTAGGGTCATTTGGGTATCTTGCGGTTGTAGCTCGGTTGGGAGTCGTATACGGGGATCCATGGCTCTATGTGAAGCTCGAGAACATTGATAAGTGGCTTAAATTTGTGTGCACGCCACTTTCGATGGAATTCGGGTATCCCCCGTCACCGAAATGTGTTGTTTTTAGGTATTGAGTTTTATTATCCAAGTTTCAGTGACATTTTGCATAAATGGATTTTTATCCATGATTTATTGGTTGAGTATTATGCCCCACCCGCGTTTTGGGTGTTTCGGGATAGAAAGTTTTATACGTATTTCATAAATTGGGAGTTCAATTTCTATTCACGTTTTGAGTGAGTTTTGGGTTGTAATCTATTTATGAAAGAACGTTGTATATTGGGATCTTGTCCTTGAAGTAGTTTGGATTGGAAAAACGTTTATATTGGAGTTTCTTTGCCTAAAATGCATATTATTGGAAAACGGGTCGTTTTCACATTTAAGACATGTCAAATTGAAAGTTATGATTTAAATTGCAATATTGCATTACTCCTTTTTAACGATATCTTTATCCATGTTGAAAGCTCTTGAACTCACTAGGCGTTAGCCTAACCTTTTTATTTATCGGCATGTGCAACAGGTTTCGGGTTGGGAATAGTTCTAATGACACTGTGGAGAGAGGAGTGCTAATTCTGTGCTCGAGAAGGGATTACCTTAGTGAAGTCTTCCGCATTTGTTCTCGGGAAGAGTAACTTATAGTTGGGGTTAAGTAACACCCGATTTGGTCTGGTCCTTGTATAAGACTGGAATTTATATTTGTTGAGGTCAAATAGACAATTTTATTTTGAAGATTTATCTTTTACTTGATGTAATATCGAAATTTTAATTAGTTGCTCTTACCAAATTTGAGGGTGTTACATTGTGAAGAGGTAAAAAAGTTGTGGCTAGAAGTTGGGAGATTATGGAATGTGAATGTGGATTCGGTCGACTCCGTGACCGACTTGTTTGGTGTAGCGACGCAATTGGGGGATAACGCGAAAGGAGCACAAAGGTGGGAAGCGGTTAGTTGGTGTGTCGTGTACCTCATTTGGGCCAACCGAAATAGTTTGGTGTTTAAAAAGAAAGAGGGAAAAATCTTGAATCGTTTCTTTGAATTCCAATTAAAAATGTTTGATTAGAATACAAAGAGGGACTGCCATTTAGCATGCGATTGGGTAACTTGGTTATCGTACCCTCGCTCAGGATAGTGTGTGTCTTCTACGATATCCACGGGTCGCGAATGGGTTGTCCAGAAGGAGGCGTTTGACAGGTAGCTGATGTCTGGATCGGCGGGAGCACAATTTGGTATCCATGGTGCAGCGTTGCAGTGCTTGGTGCTGCGTTCTGGAGTCCTCTGTGGGCTGCATCTTCACTTGAACGGGAGGCTACACAAGGGAATGACACGGGGCTGTCCAGGGCCGTTGTTGGAGACTGAATCGGACATCTCCGGTTGCTTTGTCGTTCAAAAAAAAATCAAAACAATATATAAAAATATATAAAAATGGTGATATACATACACTAACATATGGTTTGTATTTGATTTGTCATATATCTATACTACATATATAAGCATTTAGGATAAAAGTCTTAAAGACAAGTCTTTAAGCATATGGTACAACCAATTTATGCATAAAATCTGAAAATCTCTTAATTACAATTGAAGAAGCATAATGTACAAGTCTTAAATGCACCACCATCAAAAACCCACCAAAGTTGAAAAGTTTCAACTTTACTTTTTCACTTTCTTCCTTGTTCCAGTTCTTCTCTTCCCATTTGGGGTTTCTCCCAGAAGAAAACAAGTTCTTTCCCACTCAATTTATCAGCCATTTCCTTTTATAAGTTTGCCTTTTGATTTCATGTTTCCAAGATCAATTTTGTCTTCCCAAAATGCTACCAAATTCAAAATTCAAATCAACAAAATCTCCCTGTATGTGATGAGATCCCTCCCACATCCCAAATTCAAATTCAAACCTAAAATCTCTCCTAAAATCTCTCCTAAAATCTCTGATATAGCCTTTCGTAAACCATCAACAGTAGAGTTTTCATATTATCAAGCATCTCTCTGCTTTCATCTTCCTCTGTGTGTGTGTGTGTGTATGTTCCATTTGAACAATTTTTTTGTGTGATTTGTTGTCTTTGTGCGACCATGGTTGTCTTTTGGTTCTTTATTTTGCAGAAAACGTTGGTTGCGATCCAGATGGATATAAATTATGGATACCGAGCTTCAAGAGGTAACCAACCGATTTCAATTTTCGATTTCTTTTTGGTCAACATCAATTTCAATTTTCTTATAGTTAGGTGATATTTTTTTTTGTTTTCAAAGAATCTGTTTAGGTTTCTTAACATGTTTTTATATCCAGAATATCCAAGACCAATGGTCGATTAAAAGAAGCTGGTGGTTTTGCTTCTGACTTCTTTTCATACAACATGAATGAGCGAGTATCCTTGAAAACTCCATTCACATTCCTTTTGTTCATTCGTGCATCTTCATCTTTCCAAGAAAGTGCCATATGGTTCTTGAGAACCTCATTATCACTTCTGACTTCTTTGCACCAATGTTTATGTTTGTGAAAGTTTTTCTTAACCAGGAATTTAGGTTTGTGAAATCAAGGATGGGGATGCAAAGTAAGAAGTTAAGGTAACCGTATGAAAGTTGTGTTTCTTCTTCGCTTAATTTGTTACACTAAAAACGTCGTAAACAAAGTTGATGTATACATTTGCTTTTTGCTGCTATTTTTATGTTATATAAATATGTTTTATGTTAACTCATTTGTTGTAGCTACTGCTTTTTGTTAAAAAAATTGTTGTTGAAGTACATGATTTGTTGGCAAAATGCAAAAGAGAGAGATTTGTATTTTATGAACATACTGCCTTTCTATTAGTTTAATTTACCTGAAACCTTTCTTATATCCAACAGGGTTTACAATGATGTTTGCCCAGGAAAACCTTTTCAGGATCACATGCTTTAGAGCAATGTGAAGCATGCAGCATATGGTAGTGCGATTAATTACTCAACCAACTCAATTATCTATATTTGTAACATCCTTTTACTGTTTATGGTTTCAGTTTTATTGCTCATTAGAAGTGTTGAGGACAATCTGCTGCCAGGAAGAATTCCGGAGGAACATGGGAACTTTTCAAGCATCGAGAGATCGTAAGACTTCATGAAATATTTTGGTATTGTTGTTGATGCTTTATGTATCCCATTATCCCATCGATCATGTATACAACCTTTGTTTTTTTTTCATATATTTCTGAACTCCTTTCTATTTTACTGGGCAGTTTCCTCCATCATTTAAAAATCTGATTGCGATGAAGGAATTGTGAGTTCAATCTGGTTGGATTTTGTTATTCTTTATTTGGCCTGACAAAACTAACCATTTTATTTCTATTTCCTTCACAGTCGGATTAGTAGTAACAATTTCTTTGGGAAGATCCCCAATTTTATAGGGGGTAGACACATCTCAATTTCTTGTGAGACATTTGCATACTGTTTATATTCCACTTCTTATATATAGCAATCATATTGAATTAAAGTTCCTGCATGGCAGAAGTATTCAGACCAGTGGATTAGAGGGGCCAATACCACATTACTCACTTGGCAAATTTACGAGACTTGGATGCCTCAATTATGTTTTGATTGTTTTGTTCCACTTCATTGACATATTGTTTTTGTTTGTTTTTATTCTATGATTTCTCTCCTTCATCATATGTATATTTTGGATATCTTATGTTTAGAACCAGCAAGGTCCCAACTTGCAGTCCGGTTATCCTCTTTGGTACATTTTTCTTGCTATAATCATATGTTTTTGATGAATTTCCTAATTGACACACAAGGATTTTGCATTTTGATTTTTACCATGTAAAGTTAAATGGCTTTTGCCCTTTTGGAGTGATAAGGATGGTTGTTTGCAAATTTGATTCTGCTGGTTTGATTGGTACTTGGCTGTTGATCTTATATGATCCTATATTTTCTGTTAGTCTACTCTTTGCAATGACTTTTGGCCCTTTTGCTTTTGATATTATGTTTGGCCGGTGGAGCATGGTGGTCTATTGATTACACTTTCTGGTCGGTTTTTTTTTCTACCCAATTTTTTTTGGGTAAGAGAGATAGCAAGGACAGAGAGTATTACCCGGTAAGTGAGAGAGACGACACTTACCCGGTAAACTATTGCATATAATGCCATTTTGATGGATTAGAAATTCACCCAATAAGATAAGTGAGAGTGTTGACCTTTACCGGTAAAACGCTTATCGGGTAATTGTTTGAGTAAACGGCCTAATTAATGATAGGTTTTTTATATTATTTATGTACTTAATGCAAAGTTTGATGTCATATAAACTCTTAAATATCCAAGATACCTTGTAACTCAAACTAATATAGTAATCTTTTGGACCAAAAATCAACAACCATTTTGTTTGCAATGATGATGAACGAGTAATTAAATAGTTAAGTTTTAACATGAAATTTGCAATGAGCTTTGTAGTTAAGTTATGTGATGCATTAATGAATAATATGTTCTTTATGGTTGATTGTGAAGTTATTAAAACGGGTTTCTTGGTTTTTCGACTTCTACAATCGATTACCAAGTCGCATCATCCACACACACCAAACCAGGGGGAAGAAAATAGCAGATTATGAACCTGATGTAATTTGTTTTTCCTTATTTTATAGTAGATTATAACATATAGTAAACTCTCAAAGCTCTGTGTCTCTGTGTAACTCTCACCGATTATTGTAAATTTATTTTTAGTTGTAGTCATTTTACTTTGTATTGGAATTTTCAGAGTTCCACTTTAAATTTTAACCAACTTAAATGTTCTTACATTGTGGTTTAAAGATGTATTAGCATTTCAGTTTGAAAAATAGATAGTTTCTATCATGTATGGTTAAATAAATATGCACTTTGTGTCAACTTTTGTATAGGTTTCTCATCTTATTATCATTGTTATTATTTTGTTGTAGTTTCCTCTGCAGAGATCATGTGGATCTGTTATGTCTTCCTAACAAAGCTAAGGTAAGGACCGAGAGTCTTACACGGTAAGTGAGGGCGAAGACTTTTACCATTAGGTAAATATCTCTTTTAGTGAACGTGGTTTGTTAGACCTTTGAACAAGTGGATCAATTCCAAAAATTGGGATTCTTTCCACCGAGTATACTTTCATACTTTTTCTGTAATACGATAAGACATGGGAGCCTAAATGTTTTTTGTTTGACAAAAGAAATCAAAGCTCAAATTAACTTCAAGCGATGCAAAATTCTAACAGTACGAGCAAAACTACCGGAATTACACAAAGATAGTAACTTGAGCGAGAACTGGTGTAGGTAAGCCAGAGGCCTAAAAGTAGGAAAGAGCTTGTAAGAGGATTAGTATGATTAGGTGATTAACGTGTTTGGATGTTATTTTTTGTGGTTCATTTTTTATGCTCTGTGTGAAGGGGAGGGAGAGAGAGAGTCTTATATTGCTTTTGATTATGACCTGAGGATTGGTTTGATTAGTGTTTTTTTTGTGGTTTTTTGAGATTGCATTGCTTTTGTGCCATTAGGATAAGCAACTAAAGATCAGTCTCACATGTTATAGCTGATGAAGATAAGCACATGTCCTTTGTACATCCAAATTGCAAGTCTGGAGATTTTAGACAAGCATTGGATCATTGCAAGGTTGTTTATGATAGAAGCCTGATGCGATCATATATTTTGTTTTTCCAATGTGCCTATTCTCATAAATGTTCATTTCTGTTTTTCAGGCATAAATGTACAAAGTGAAGATGAAGTTCTTGTCAAGCTGGTACGTACGGGGCTTTACCCAAACGCTATAAAGTTGTGCAATATTGACCATTATAACCATCCCATTTGAATTATGAATTTGTACAGTTGTAAACTGTATCTATAGTCTTGCATTTGTCAAGTGTTTATGCTCGTTTTTAATTAATGGTGCGATTCCAGACATTCTGTAGGGAGGCCAACTCCAACTAAATCTCTTGATTTGAAGCCTACAACTTTTGACACCGAGAAGTTATGGACCAGATTTCCACCCAAAGGATCCAAATATACTCTACCTTAGAGTTGTGTTCTCTAATCTGGAGAGAAAAGAAAAGAGGAGAAACCGATATAAAAAAAATTTGATTTGTGTTCTCGAAAAGGAAGGAAATGAAAGGAAATAAAATAGTTTCTAATAGGAGAGAAAGGAAAGGAAGTATGTCACTTTTACAAATGTACCTTTTAAAAATATATCCTTTAAATGAAAGGTTGGGTAACTTTGTAATCTTAATAATTTTAGTAATCTTTTTAAGTGGTTTTAATTTCTTTTCTTTCCTTTCCTTCCCGTCCCTTCCTCCCACTTTTGGGAGGAAATTTATCATTATTTTCCTTCCGTTTTTCCTTTCCTTTCTCTCCTAAAAAAATTTCGAGAACACAAGTCTTTTTTACTTTCCTCCCCTTTCCCTTCCTTTCTTTTCTTTTCCTTCGTAAAAAGAGTTTTGAGAACACAACGTATCAGTCATGCGATTTTAACCGGAAAGACTACTACCTGTTGGTGTTGGTTTCTTTCAGGTTTGACCTAGAAAGTTTGGATTGTTTTTTTGGTATTGTTTCAGGATTATTAGGAAATTGTATAATGTGGATCCAGCTGACTACACATGTTACCGATTTGTGGGATGAGGCTCTTCGGGCACTCTTCTCCTGGAAAAAGTGACATCTTCTTTTACATGTGAATGATGATAGGTACATGATAAAGACAATTAATGAAGAAGGTAGAGGTGATTAAGTCTTGAAAACAATATGACGAGACATATCATTAAATATAATAGGGTCTTGAATTAAGTTTCATTTTGCGTTAGGTTTTGAAAGATGTATTTGGGCGTCGAATTAAGTCTCATTTAAAAGAGTACTCAAAATATATTTTGGGTAGACTCATTCTTTTTGTAAAATAGGTTGTGAATAAAAAATGACTTGGAGTAAGAATGGCCCAAAAAATTTATTTAAAACATTGTACCTTTAATGCTTGCAACTTTTTTTTGGATATCTTGTCTTAGGAAGGATCGCCTAGAAGATTTATTGTTCATTGGATTGCACGATCACTCTAAATCTTATTCCTTGCACCTTTGATTATAATAACAAACGGGTTATACACATTCCATATAAAGATTTGTCTTATTTTTACAATGATTGCAGAAGCTATGCACACCAACATTCCGGGTGGATGGTTATTTGAATCTAATGTAGGTACAAATGTATACATCTTGAAAGAATTTGATATTTCGAAATTGAATAAATATTAACGACCATTTTATATCCCGTCGCATTGCGCGGGTACATAGCTAGTATATATATATATATATATATATATATATATATATATATATATATAATATTTCATATATAGAAGGTTCTAATATGTGTACCTAACACCATTGAAAAATAGCAAAAGAAAATGAGTGAATCTTAAATAGTGACCTCTTTGAGTTTAAAGTGATGAAGGGGCAGTGGTTTAGTTTAGACAGGGGATGGACCCCAATCCAATCCTCCTATCCATTATTTTAGATGTGGGCCCACCCACACCCACACCCACAATTGCCTCTTTTAATTATTTACTCATTTGCTAACAACTTGTTAGGTTTGAATTTTTATATCATTCAATTTAATTTTGTCATCTTATAAAATTCATTTTTTTATTATTTTAAATTAATTCTACAATTATATATATCACTATCAATTCTTCTCTCTCTCTCTCTTTTTTTATTATTAATACACAATTGATCCTGATTTAACCATAAATTTTAATTTTATATCTAACTTACACTCAAATACATGTTTCATCAATAATTTATTTTTTTAATTAAATTACACATTAAATTAGATTTATGTTTTAGATGAAAGTAGAAGAAAGGGAGCATGGTTTGACTCTTTTGAGGGTCCACCAACAAGTTTTTGCGACTTTATAAAACAATGGAGTTTTAAATGGGAGTATCAACACTACCTCATAATCTTCTAGAAGAGTTGACAACAATGGATCAAATATACAAGTCCAAAAAACTTGATAAAATATACATTATTTATAAAAATTGATATAGTATTAGTAATGAAGGTCGAAGGTCGAATAAAATAATTAAATAAAATGGTCTAAATTTATGTTTCAGAGTCTCTCGATCCACAAATTCAGTTTCAAACATTTCAAAAGATGATTATTTGATATCGTTACTAGTTTGTTTTTGTTGAGTTGTACTTAGCGGTAAGGAGATGAAAGAATCCATATGTGCGTTTTCGAGTTTGAATCCTGACATCATCCACCTTTCTTTGGGGTACTCTGATTTTCTTCCTCCATTATGATTATGGGACCGGTGTGGTGGTGATGCTCCAGAAAATGTCGATTAGCCTTTTTTGGTACCTTTGCTAGTTGGGCTATGGTTTAGTCATTTTATACATTCATAGCCTGTTTTAATTGGGAGTGTTATCTTTGTTTGAATTTAACTTCTACCAATAAATTCCACGATGTACAATCAATGAGCACAAAACGAAAAAAGCGCAGATTTAGAAAAACCGAAGTAATCAAACTTGACTCACTAAAACTAATTACAAAACTCTATTTATTTGTAAACACCATAAGAAGCTTTTAGGATCAATAAAGTGACAATATTTATCTTTTAATTGTGAGTTATTTGCCATTCAATTACAAACATTGAGATTTAAATTCAAAACAAAAAGGAATGTCAAGGTTTTGTTTGCATTTTAAGAGGTGGTGAAGTCTGAAAACTTATTTCAGTTTAGATTGATAAGAGGCGGTGCTGAAGTCTGAAAGTAGAATCAGTAAGACTGTTTGTTTTTAAAACTGATAAACGATTGAATATTTGTAATTGTGTATTTTACCATTCATAATATAGATTATATTTTTACCCATAAATATATAAGATAATTACCAAACAAATCTTTTATAACTATTATACTTATTTTCAAACAACAAAATTTCATACATTACACATCTATTTAACATATTTTGAGCAATTTCCCTTGTATATTCATAATTATTATGAAAATTTATAATAAGATAAATAACATAGTATTTAATAGTTAAAATATCATTGTCGATTTATTAATATATAATTTAGATTTTATTTTTAATATAATAATATATTAAATATTTTTAATAAATAAATAATTTATTAATAAATTAATTAACATAAAAAATAAACTAATAAAATCTAAGTTTATAAAAAATTGGATCTTGTTGTAGGATAAGTGTGACATCGTCTAAAGGATATGACGATAGAGATAAAGAGAGAGATAGAGATAGAGATAAATATATCAGAGTTAGATTAGAACTAAAATATCTCATGGTTATCTACTTGTATCCCATCCCTATTTAAAGGGCTTTTGATTAATGAGAATTACAGATTCATTCTCTCCGTATATCCCAGGTGATAATGGACAATCAAATAAGATATGCACTAAAAAGTGCTTCTATCAAAAAGGGAACACGTTGAAAATGAAATATAACATATTTGTTTTAATATTTAATATTGATTATGCATATGTTTCTTTGAAATTAATTTTAAGTACCAAAATTAATTTCTTTGCTAAAGTAAAATCGAATATGTAATCATTATAGATGTAAAGAAATACATCAAAACAAATACAAAAAAATTCAATATTCTTTGTTCCGCTTAGGAATGTATCGAGGAGAATTGATTTTTTTTTACCTATCATACAATCGGAAAAAAAGATAGACTAATATTTGTTTTATAATACATCCAACCAAATTACTTAGACGATGGACTGTCACTTTCTTGGTGGAACAACTTTAATAGGAACCTTGTAAAGATATTTGAATCAAATGGAAATGAAAATGAGCATATATACATAAATTCCTTTGAATATGAAAGGAAACATATATCATGGAAACTAATGTGTCAAACTAGTAGATTATTGGGTCATCGGAACATATTTTGTCACCAATAAAGAAATTTTGGGGGCAATTACACATATATGTTTCGACATAACCATGTGGGACACCGTTGTTTTGACATAGTGATCCGTGTATTGCAAAATACACATAGACACATTCTCTTTCGAGTGAAAGGCAAAACAAGGCAAATTGCAACTGCTGACTTCTGCAACATAAGAAACAACATTGCTATCATAATATGCCCTCTCGAATACATAAAACTTTTGTATATACCCTAATCTTTAGTCAATACAGGAATGAGATCGTACTAAAGCTAAGGACATTATACAAAAATATGCCATTGTTACAATGAATACAAGGTGATATTTATGGACATAAACATCCAGAATGCGGACCATTAAAGTACTTTATGGTTCTGGTTTCGACACGATGAACGCATGTCGTATTATTGTTCACATGAAATACTGCACTCCTAGCACTAGTTATACATTTAAGGGCTCACCACCCTTATTATTTCATCAAGTCTACATGACTTGGAATGCTAGAGAATTTACATCATAAGGATTTGATGTTAATTGCATATGTATTAGGATCAATGTAGAGTTTCCTATACCCCATGTGTATATATAAAATGGTCTCATAGAAGTTGTTATCAAAAGAATATGATGACATCTAGGGTATTAGTAATGCGCACCAATTTACCCACATCTACCTGGGATTATGCAATTATTATTTGCAGTTTTTTTCGTTTTTAGACCCACTACTTGCTTAACCAGTCTCATGCGTACCAGTTGGTAACTGGATATAATCCTGATACTTTACATTTACGCATGTTTGATTATATGTGCCAATTGCGCCCCCACAGCGCATCGAAATGGGTCCTTAAAGACGATTTGGTAAATGTTGGATATGAACCCCCAACAATTATCCGCTAATTATAATATTTGACTAGTGATCTCTTTACCGCTAGATTTGTGGGTTGTCACTTTCATGAGACAGTCTTCCCATCGTTAGGGGGAGATAGGAAAATGGATTTTCCATGGGAACGACAGGAAGTGTCATTGAATATTCTCACTCTGTCTCATTTTGATCCCCAAAACTTCACAACGTAATGTTGAAGTCAAACGAATCAGACTCGATACCTGATACGTTTAATATTCCAAAAGTGACAAGATCACATATACGAGCTGCAAATATACTCGCAAGGTTAAAAAGTCCCCAACAGGGGCACAACGCCACTGGAAAGTGCGTTGCAATCACACATAGTGGAGGTGTGGTTGAGGTCGTAGCTACCAAATGGAAGTGGTGGAAGCTACTTGGTTCGATGGATACTATTCTAAAGGAAGAAAATAGTTTGGCACATCCATTTATCATCAATACATAAAACTCTCATGAGATTGTCTCTAATTATAATTATGTCCATGAATCATCACTAGAGGACGATCCGAAGTTAATATTGATTCGAGAGATGAATATTAATCTCAAATGAACTATGAGAGTACATATGAGTCGATGGACAGATCATATATAATCATTGATGATTTATTCGCATATACAATGGCTCATAAAATGATCGAGTACGACGATATCGAACCAGGCTCAGTTGAATAATATCAACAAAGAGCATATTGGCCTAAATGTAAAGAAACAATGTAGAAAGAATTCTATTATTTGACAAAGGATCAGGTATTTGGTCAGGTAGTGCTAACCTACCAAGTGTAAAGCCTGTAGGACATAATTGAGTCTTTGTCAGAAAGCGTAACGAGAATAATGAAGTCCTAATATGTAAGGCTCTCCTTTGGCACAAGGTTTCTCACAACGCCCTGGATTGACCATGAGAAGACTTACTCTCTCATGATGGACGTTATAACGTTCTGCTAAATAATTAACCTAATAGTTTCCGAAGGACTGGAAATGTAGCTCATGAATGTGGTTACCACATATCTCTATGGGGATCCAGATTTAGAGATATATAAAAGTACTTGATGATATTACATTACCAAAATCAAGTAACTCTAAACCACGAAATGCGTTTGCAATAAAATTGAAACGCCCACTTTATAGATTAAAGCAATCTAAGCAGATGTGGTATACCCGCCTAATGGAATACTTGATTGGGAAAGGATATATAAGAACGATGAACTGTTCTCTTGCGTATTTGTTATGGAAAACAAGTTCCAGATTTTCAAAGTAGCTCTATATGTCAATGTTATGAACATAATAGGCACTCTTGATGAAATGAGAGGAACCACAAGCTACTTAAAATCTGATTTTGAGAGGAAAGATCTTGGGAAGACTTGGTTTTGTCTAGATATTTGAGCTAGGACACCGAGTTTGTGAAATATTAATTCACCGATCGCATATGTCCAGAAAATAATCAGGCAATTTAATATGGACAAAGCGCATTCGGTTAACACTCCCATGATCGGTTGAAGTGTCGGATATAAGGAAAAATCCATTTCGTCTAAAGGATGATGACGAAAAATGTTGGGAGCTGGAATTCCCTATCTAAGTACAATATGCGCATTATCGTACTTAGCATAATACACTTGACCATACATTATATTTCTCAATGAACTTGTTAGCTAGATTTAGCTCAGCGCCAACGCAAAGTCATTGGAATGATATCAAATTAATATTTTGGAACCATTGACATGGGTTTATACTTTCCCTATAGAAAGAAAAATTGGATTGATAATGGAATTTCAATACCTACTTAGAATATAAGCAGCAAAAGTACTAGCTCTTATAGAAAAACACCAAACAATGTCTGGATAAAGAATTACCACAAGGAACACGTCGATTGCTTGGAAGTAAACTAAGCAATCCTTTGTAACTATCTTCTTGAACTAATCCAAGAATATTACTCTCCATGAGATAATAAAATAATGTATATGATTAAGGACTATCATTACATATATTAGAGGAGTTAGTAATTTTGGGTTCAACCAGTATCCTACTTGCATATATTGAAATGATGCATCATATATTGAAGAAATGAACATAAGATACATCAAGGTAATGACACAAAGCATATTCTGCTTAAGTTTATATACAATCAGCAATAAAATACTCTCTTTTAGATTCAAGTGAATCAAGTAAGGTGTCAAAAGAATGTGACATATTTTACCAATTCATTACCATAAAACCATATATTGGAAAACGTGTAGAAAGTAAATGGAAATGTTTTCCAAACTCCTTTGATTAATGCACGAATCAGGGGGAGTAGTAGACAAAAGGGGAGTCTACTATATTTGTGATATTGGTATGTTGTGCTCTTTCCTTCAACCAAGGTTTTATTTTTCCCATTGGGTTTTGTTCCTTGGTGTAAGGTTTTAGTGAGGCAACTGTTTATATACCATCATGCTTTCCTAACTCTCAAGATTAAAGTATGAATCTAAGAGAAAACTAGACTGAAGGATAAGTCTATGTATTGCAAAGAAGCTGGTGCGTTGTACTCTTTCCTTCGTCATATTTTTATTTTTTCCCACTGGGTTTTATTTTGGCGTAAGGTTTTAACGAGGCAACAACTGTGCACCACCATTCCTTTAACTCGGCACAAGGGGGAGTGTTGTAGGATAAGTGTGCCATCGTCTAAATGATATGACGATAAAGATAAAGATAGAGATAGAGATAGAGATAAATATATCAGAGTTAGATTAGAACTAAAATATCTCGTGGTTATCTACTTGTATCTCATCCCTATTTAAAGGGCTTTTGATTAATGAGAATTACATATTCATTCTCTCCGTATATTGTTGTTCTATTATGTTTTTCCTTTTAACAGATCTTATAATAATGTCCACATACATCGTAAAGTGAATACAGACTACAAAGAGATAAGATTATATTAAGAGGCTAATAATATATGAGTTTAGATCTTGTTCAATAAAAAGACAATAATGTTGTAGGATTATGTGTCATCATCAAAAGGAAGTGATTGATATAATATTTTTCTAGTATTAGAATTTACCATAATGAATGTTTTATTTTCTTTGTAAACTTCTCCTTATTTAAAGGGCTTATGATTAATGAGAATTACAGATTTCATTCTCTCTATTTACTGTTGTTTTATCATTCTTTTCCTATAACACGTTATCAACACGTACGTTCTATAAAGATTATCAAACCCGGCACCAAAATATTGCCTTTTTATGCTAATGCTCCTTCAATTAAATCAGGTATAGTTTCGATTCTTTTACATTTAGTATCGTAATGAACTTTGATACCCTCATAAACCGATTAACATCATGTTATTGCACATGTATGATTTCATGTTTAAAGTATATGCTTAATTAATATTGTGAAATATCTACTACTTCGTTTGAAAATTTTAATTTATTTGTTTTGTGATTAAACACCTAACGGATTGAAAAAAAAAACTTTATTTTTTTTGTTCAATTGATCTTGGCGAAAAAAAAGAGAATCCAAAATCAATATGTTTTAACTTTTATGGTGTTTTATTTTGGTTAATCAAATAATTTATAGATTTGTTTAAATATTCTTAAAATATATAATTTTATCATATATGTATTGTTTTATAACAAGTTAATTTAATATATGATAATTTATTTGATTCAATGATATTAGTTATTTAATATTCTAGTTGCTATTTTAAACCAAATATATATGGATATGTAAATCTAAATACGTTCCTATCATTTATATTGTAATATTTAAATATTATATTAATATTTAAGCATATTTGAAGTCTCTTGAATTCTTAATAGTCATATTTGCGATTTAGGATCATATAATGATATAATCGTTAAAATGTTTTGTAGTTTATTTATTTTGACATTGAATGTTTTATCAAATCCGACACCAAACCTAAACCGTTGTTTCTGTTACGAGATGATCTCGTGTACGCTATAGTTTTGTCAATTAAATCAGGTATCTTTTCAGTTCTTTCATATTTATCCTAATGAAATTTGATACCCTGAACCGTTAAAAATATATTGTTGCATATATGTAGTTTCACACAAAAACATAATTGATATTACATTTAATCCACCTTTTAAATTATAAATAATTTTCTTTAAGGCGTATCACAAAAAAAAAAAAAAACAAAGAAGCTGATGAAAACCGATCTATTTTAAAATCTTGATTATCAAGTCTTGATTTTTATTATATGTGTTCATGCTTGTAAATTGTTCTTTCTTGGACGGTAACTTTATTATTACTGTGATATGTTATCTTTTTCCTTTAAATACTTATTTAATGATTAATTAATTATTATTTAGATATGATAGTTAATTTATTTAACTTGGCTTGCCATTTTTAATTTAATTATACGGGGCAATAAATATTTATAAACTTGATTATGGATTTAGTATTTAATTGATTTCCCCGCATAATATTTAAATGTTATATCTTAATTACATATCATAATCTTATAACTAATTTTTTGGAAGGTACACTTCCAATCCTCATATATTTTGGGTTTTTTTATACCAAAAGCTCCAAAAATATTAGTAATATGTTAAAAATTTGAATTTGAATTTGACTTTATGTCAAAACCAATAGTTATTTGTCTAATGACAAAATCTCCTAAAATAATATGAAGGTATTAAAACACTAAATTTGGCTTCATATGCCAAACTCATATTCATTTTGGTCTCATGCCAAAAGCTCAATAATTAATAATGTTATCTTCAAATTAAATAAATCTCAAAATATCGATTGGATTTTGTCAAACGAGTGTAAATAGCCCTAAGATTTGTAGAGACTTAAGAAATCAATGTGATTCCCCTACTACTTGGAAATCCAATAGATTGAGTGATTTGTTTTCACAAATTGAAATATTGATAAAGTATTATCAACAAAATGTAAGCATACAAAAATTCAATATTGTTATGATAATGAAACTTCATAACCATAATCCATTTTCTTATCAAAAAGAAAATCATATATTATCCTTTATCTATACTATATTATAAAGATGGCATAAAAACTCTTAATTACAACTCATTAAGCTTTATATACTATCATTTAAAGCTATCTACTTAAAATCTCTTAAAAATAACTACTAAAGCCTAATGTACTACCTGTAAAGTTTTTAACCCTAATTAATATATTTCATCCTTATCCCCCAAAATCCTTATCTCTAATCCCCAAACCCTAAAATTATGAAATTTGAATTCTGATAAACATAATCAAAACAGGATAAACATCTCAATTTAAATATAAAAAATTTAAAATATATAAGATAATTAATGAATTTTAACAAACTACTTAAATTTTTTTTATATAAAAAACATTATATTGTTAAGCCTAAATTAAACAAATTTATATATAAAAAACCATTATCACTCAATAAAAACCATCCAAAATCGTACTGTAAATCAATAAAAAACAAAAAATAAAAATAAACATTAAAATCGTGATGTATTAAGCATTATGTACTATTATTTAATGCTAATCTACTTAAAATATCTTAAAAAACAATTAATGAAGTAATATGTACTGCTTTTAAATGCTTTTAACCCTAATTAATAAATTTCATCTTTATTCCCCAAAATCTTTATCTCTAATCCCCAAATCCTAAAATTATGAAATTTGAATTCTGATAAACATAATCAAAACATGATAAACATCTCAATTTAAATATAAAAAATTTAAAAAATATAAGATAATTAATGAATTTTAACAAACTACTTAATTTTTTTTATATAAAAAACATTATATTGTTAAGCCTAAATTAAACAAATTTATATATAAAAAAACCATTATCGCTCAATAAAAATCATCCAAAATCGTACTGTAAATCAATAAAAAACAAAAAATAAAAATAAACATTAAAATCGTGATGTATCTCGCTGCATTGCGCGAGTACGCTTCTAGTATATGTAAATGGTTGAAACAACTCATCCCAAAATTAACGTCGTAAACTCAAAAGAATCTGAGTATCATAAATGAGTATATAAACCTCCTTGTGAAAAGGTACAAGAAAATACCTAAAGTCCATCAACTCCCCAATTGACTCTAAAACCAACCTCTTGAAAAGGTACAAGCAAATACCCTCATGTTTTGAGACGACATATAAATCCTAAGTTTCATAGGAATACCTTTACTAGAAACCCCCAAAGAAATGTGGGATGTCCCGAAAGGGATAATAGGGAGTAGTCATGAATATGTACTTCCCGAACTAATCGTACAATGGAATGAAACCCACTTACTCGATTACAAAAAGGTAACTGATTTCAACAGAGAAATGTTATATCCAAAACGCGTCTCAATCTCTGTGGCAAGGAACTCACAGAAGATGACATGACTCGTAACATTATTTCCACCTTTCATATATCAAAAATATTAATGATCTAATATAAGTTGGAAAGTAACCTTTAGATAAACTCATCAACCTACTGCAAGTGGTTGAGAGACATAACAAGGTTCTTTCGAATAACAACACCACATATGTCGAGACAAAGAAAATTCTCGAGATCAATAATGAAAGCATTAAAGGTGAAAACAACTCCAAAGAATAGAGAGTTAAAAACAATTTCACACATATGACATTTATGCACTATGTGGACGAAACCCTAGAACGGGATCAGGGTCTCGGTAAGAGTCGGGAATGATTTTTCAACATCTGGAGTAGAGATACAATTTCCGCCCCAGGTGAAAATGGACAATCAAATAAGAAATGCACTAAAGAGTGTTCCTGTCGAAAAGGGAACAGGTTAAAAATGAACTGTATCATATTAATTTAAGAATGATAAAGTATAGGTTTCTTTGAAATTTATTTTATATCATTTTAATTAATTTCTTTTCCTTAAGTAGAATCGAATATGTAACCATTATAGATGTAAAGAAATACATCTAAATAAATAAATAACAAAACTATCAATATTCTTCGTTCCATATAGGAATGTATTGAGCAGAACTTGAGTTTTTGTAGAATATTCCACACAATCTAAAATGATAGACATATACTTATTTTATAATTCATTCAACCGAAATACTTAGACGATGAACTGTCATTTTCTTGTTGGTACAAGATCAATAGGAACCTTGTAAAGATATTCATATCAAATGGAAATTATAATGAGCATATATACATAAGTTCTAAACAATTTGAAAGTAAACATATATCATGGAAACTATGTTTCAAACTAGCTAGTAGATTATTGAGTCATCAAAACATTTTTGTCACCAATAAAGAACTTTAGGGAAATGACATATATATGTTTCGACATGACCATGTGGACACCATGGTTATGACATAGTGATCCGTGTATTGCAAAATACACATAGACACATTCTCTTTCGAGTGATAGGCAAAATGAGGCAAATTGCAACTGTTGACTTCTGCAGCATAAGAAACAACATTGCCATCATAATATGCCCTCTCGAATACCTAAAACTTTTGTATATACCCTAATCCTTAGCCAAGACAGGAATGAGATCATCCTAAAGCTAAAGACATAATACAAAAATATTCCATTGTTACAATGAATACAAGGTGATATTTATGAACATAAACATCCAGAAAACCACAAGGGCTGTGGTGTGGTGGTAAAGGCTTGGGGAGTTCATAGCGCTCAACCCGGGTTCGAGCCCCACTCGTAGCACTTGTGGCCACTGAGGATAAACTCAGGGTTGCACGCTTTAGCAGCTGGGCCAAAGACCCTAATTGCCAGGGATTAGTCTGGGCCATAGGCCCAGGATACCCTTTCCAAAAAAAAACATCCAGAATGTGGGCCATTAAAACTTTATGGTTCTGGTTTCGACACGATGAACGCATGTCATGTTATTGTCCACATGAAATATTGCACTCCTAGCACTAGCTATACGTTTAAGGGCTCACCACCCTGATTATTTCATCAAGTCTACATGACTTGGAATGCTGGAGAATTTACATCATAAGGATTTGATGTTAATTGCATATGTATGAGGATCAATGTAGAGTTTCCTATACCCCATGTGTATATATAAAATGGTCTCATAGAAGTTGTTACCAAAAGAATATGATGACATCTAGGGTATTAGTTGTTAGTGAATGCCCAAAAGCTAATCATACGATGATTGTAATTTTGAGTTTTGTTTCATGAAATTAATAAATAAATAAAAGGCATTGCCCAATTTATTATGTATATGTTATATTCTGTGTTTTAATTATTCATAATAAATAACCTTAGAATAATGTATTCTAAATGTCCCTAGTTAAATATTATTTTGGGTTTTAAGGTTGAAGTAATATGATAATGACTAGCATATGTAGGGATTCATATAGAGATATTGAATTTGCATATGGGTACAAAATGGAGATTTTGTGTATCGGACGTGACTCACTATGAGAACACTTCATTGGATGTCATGTGAGGGTCATAAGTGTTTCTCATGTGGTCAATGTACATGTAATTCTTTAACTTGAGAAATATGGAGTTTGCTATGTGTGAGTAATATATTTTGACATTTGTTCTAATCATTCCGTAACTGGGTGACAGAATTATTGTTGGGTATGTTATAAATCACATGGTAGAACTAGCATATATCGAGATAAGATTTGTCCCTCCTTTATGACGGGAGTGATGTCTCTGTGCCCCTTGATAAATATATATACTAAGGAAATGCATGCATGCTCGGATAATTGATATGAGATATCATGATCTGTTTTTTAGTATATTAGGGAATCAAGAAACTAGAGATTGAACATAACGATAATGACACATTTAATGTCTCGTGTTCAATCTAGACATCAAGGACAAAGGAATTAAATGTGTAAACTAAAATTGACTACAAAACGATAATTTGTTGTATCACCAATTCTCGTCATTTGGGTGACGATGATGTATTGCTAGATACCACTCATCGTTTATAAATATAAATATGAGATTTATAATTATTACCAACATGTTGAGAACCCATTGAGTCACACGCTTTGAACATATTCGAATAAGGAGTTTTAATAGTTAAAACGTTTAGTTATTATATCTGATTTGTATTGATTTAATCTGATTAAATAAAACCAGATATTATTTATGTTGGACATAAATAAAGTTGACTAGGTATGGTTATGTAAGAAAGTGATGGTGCATGGCCACTCTTACACTCAAGTAAGGTGTGGAGATGATGGTGATTTCTTTAGGCCATACTTCCATCACCATATATAATGTATGACATTGTATGCAGTTGTTGTTCTTCCAAATCTCTCTAAAAATCACCTACAACTATATGCTCCCATTCCTTTCTAAGTTTTGAAACCGTGACTAGCATCACGAGAAGGCAAAGGATTCGGATTGTTCGCGTGGATATCGTGGAGGCATCAAGTTTGCTTTGTTGCTGTGATTCAAAGTCTCGTTAACTGTAAGGTATAATTTCGAAACACCTGATTTATTCCGGTTCGTATGGGTCCTTGGAGGGTTACGGTTTTATTTTCCACTGTGCTTGAGATCCCGTAACCCTACATTAGTAATGCGCACCAATTTACCCACATCTACCTAGGGTTGTGCAATTATTATATGCAGTTTTTTTTGTTTTTAGACCCACTGCTTGCTAACCAACCTCATACATACCAGTTGGTAACTGGATATAAGCCTGATACTTTACATTTACGCATGTTTGATTATATGTGCCAATTGCGCCCCCACAACGCATCGAAATGAATCCTTAAAAACGATTTGGTATATGTTGGATATGAATCCCCAACAATTATCCGCTAATCAGAATATTTGACTAGTGATCTCTTTACCGCTAGATTTGCGGGTTGTCACTTTCATGAGACAGTCTTCCCATCGTTAAGGGGAGATAGGAAAAAGGATTTTCCACGGGAACGACAGGAAGTGTCATTGAATATTCCCACTCTGTCTCATTTTGATCCCCAAAACTTCACAACGTAATGTTGAAGTCAAACAAATCAGACTCGATACCTGATACGTTTAATGTTATTCCAGAAGTGACAAGATCACATATACGAGCTACAAATATACTCGCAAGGTTAAAGTCCCAAAACAAGGGCACAACGTCGCTGGAAAGTGTATTGCAATCACACATGGTGGAGGTGTGGTTGAGGTCGTAGCTCCCAAATGGAAATGGGGGAAGCTACTTGGTTCGATAGATACTCATCTAAAGGAAGAGAAGAGTAAGGCACAACTATTTGTCATCAATACATAAACCTCTGATGAGATTGTCTCTGATTAAACTATGTCTATGAATCATTACTGGAGGACGCTCCAAAGTTAATATTGATTCCAGAGATTAAAGAAATCTCAAATGAATTATGAGAGTGCATATGAGTCGATGGACAGATCATACATACTCATTGATGATATATTTCGCATATATTGTTGCTTATGAGATGATAAAGCACATTGACATCGAACCATGCTCAGTTGAAAAATATCAACTGCTAGGTTACTACTGCTAGTAGAATTAATACTGCTTAAAGAGTTAGTGCTGCTACTTGAATAGTTAGTACTGCTTGGAGAGTTAGTATTGCTAGTAGTTAGTACTGCTGAAGATTAATGCTGCTGAAGATGGTTAATACTTCTGATGAGAATTAGTGCTGCTTATAAAGATAAAGATGCCTTGGAGATAAAGACAAGCTGGAGATAAGGTTGAAGATAATTATGGGATTGATATTGAAGATCAATTGTATTTTTGATAATTATCTTGTATTTAGTCTTGTATATATAGTATAGAAGGATTTTTGATATAAGTGAATTTATTCATAAGTTTTGTTTAGAGAAAGAATTAACCTCAAGGTTTACAACCCTAGTTCTAGAGAAGTAGAATTCGTCTTGGTGAGTCTGTTCATCAAGATTGAGGTTTTGTGTGAAAGCTTGTAACTTTAATCATTCAATAAAGTTTACAAGTTGTGATTTCTACTTTACTGTTACATTGATATTTGAATATTAAAGTGTTTTTCCGCAACTTCTTTAATATTGTTTCTGAGTTTCATTATTCTTGTTAAGAATCAGATCCTGACAAGTGGTATCAGAGCATAGTATTCTCAGAAACCTTCATTCATCATGAACAACACAGTTGAATCAAACAGTACTCTTGTTTCAAAGGTTCCCATGCTCAAACCTAAAGAGTTTGACATGTGGAAAATTAGGATCAAGCAGTACATCCTCCTTACAGACTTTTCTATGTGGGACATTGTTGAGAATGGTCCCTCCGCTGAAGGTAAAATTGGACAAGATGGAAGAAGACCACCTCCAAAAACTGATGCTGAGAAGAAAGTGAGACAATTGGAGATGAAAGCCTTAAGTACCCTGTTTTTGGCCATACCTAATGAGTATCAACATCAGTTTCACCACTGCACTGATGCTCAGATTCTATGGAATGCTTTAGAGAAGAGATTTGCTGGCACCAAGAGCACTAAGAAGAATCAAAGGGATATTCTCAAGCAGCAATATGAGAATTTTACATCTTCAAAGAATGAGTCTATGACTCAAACTTTTGATAGATTCAATAAGTTAATTGGTGAGTTGGCTACTGTTGGAGTCCAGATGGAACAAGATGATGTCAACCGAAAGTTCCTTAGATCTCTTGGAGATGAATGGACCATGTACACTGTTTCATTCAGACAGAATGACAAATTGGAAGACAAGGAACTGGATGATCTGTATAATGATCTGAGAGTGTCTGAATCTGATATGTTCATAATGATGCACTCCTATCAGCATCAACTGATTCTACTGCTAACCCTGAATCAGTTAATGCTGCTATTGGAATAAATCAAGAAAAAGGCAATGAATTTGTTTTTGAAGCCTTTCTTTCCAGCCATAGTAACTCCTCTTTAATCAATGATGACTTGGAACAACTTCATCCTTATGATCTTGAAGAGATGGATATTAAATGGCAGATGGCCATGCTTTCTGTGAGGGTGAAGAAGTTTATCAAGAGAACTGGGAGGAACAACTTCTCCCAAAGAAGAGAAGATGGAGCAGGCTTTGATAAGTCAAAGGTGGAGTGCTACAAGTGTCATATGAGGGGACACTTTGCCAGGGAATGCAGAAGTGGAGTGTCTCACAACAATCTCCTACAAGCTCAGACTGGAAGTTTCAACCAGAACCGAAACTCTGCTCAAGCTCTTGTTTCTCAACAAGGAATGGGGTTTGACTGGAGTGATCAAGCAGAAGAGGCCATTCAAAATCAAGCTCTCATGGCAGAGGTATCTGATCTTCCAACTGAGGTACTCTCTAATCTCTGTTCTCAAACTTGTATAGACACTGTTAAAAGGTACAGGGATCACAACCAGAGTATGAGTGATGACCTTAAGAGGTTAGAAAAGGATAGAAAAGACTATGTGAAAATTGTTGAGAGGTTTGAGGAACAAATTAAAGGTTTCCAAGCCAATGAACTTCAACACACATATGATACAAATTACTGGAAGTGGGAGAAATATGATCTAGAAATCCAACTGACAAAGTCTAGAGAGGAGAATGAAAAGTTGAGAGGAGAGCTAGCCAAGGTTAAGCTGGATGTGGAAAAGTTTTCATATGCTTCTAAAGCCATGGATTCAATTCTAAAGGTCCAAATCCATGATAAGCTTAAACCAGGAATTGGGTACAATACCACACCACCACCATACAACAACAACTACATCCCTCCTAAATCAGACTTACTAGAGACCAAGGATAGGAAGGACTTGCATGAGGGAGCCACTAAGATAGATCCTTTAGATGAAGTAGTTGTTGAGGACAAGACTGAGAAAGAAGCTGGTAAGAGGAAGGATAATACTGTGAATGGTGAAATTCCCTTAGAAAATAACATTCTTACCAATGAGGGTGGTGGAAGGGATTGGGTCAAATCTGCTGACGTAGAGAAGACTGAGGGAAAGTCTAAAAAGGTACATTACAAGCAGACTACAGTTGTGAATCCTGTTCTTTGCAAACAGTGTGAGGGTAATAAGTCTGAGCCCCTAAAACATGATAAAAGGAGGGGCAATCAAAGAAATTGGAATAATCAGTGGGCTCAGAAACAAGGAGTTGATCTGAGTAGAATCATCAGACCAAAACCTTGTTTCATATGTGGCAAAATGAACCATCTTGCCAAGCACTGTTATTTTAATCCTATTAACCAAAGGATAAATTTTCAAAGATCTATGCAAAAGCCCTTTGGTTATAGGAAGGATGAAAGGAACCATGTGGCTAAGAGAGTGTCAAGATGTGGGTTCCCAACAGCACTAAAACTGTTAGTACTGCTACCACAAATAGTGTTGCTGACAAAGATAGTGCTGCTAGAAGCAATACTACTGCTATCAATGTTAGTGCTGCTGAGAGTATTAATACTTCCAAAACTAACATTGTTAGTACTTCATCAGATGTTAATACTGCTAACTCTGTTAGTGCTTCTAACAAGGTTAGTACTGCTAAACCTGTTAGTGCTGCTAACTCTGTTAGTACTTCTAAAACTAGTACTGCTTCTAGTGTTTGTGCTTCTATACCAATCATCTTGACAAAGTACTTCAGTAAAGAGTATTCTAAAGTTAAAAATCTCATCAAAAAGAAGTGCAAGTACTTTGATGAGAAAGGGAGGCCCAAGACCACTTTGGCTTGGGTTCCCAGTCAATACTAATTGAATTATCTTATGTGCAGGGCAACCAGCAGCTCAAGGGAAAGAGCATTTGGCATGTTGATAGTGGTTGCTCTAGGCACATGACAGAGAACATGGCTTGCCTCAAGAATTTCAAGAAAATTGATGGAGGGCATGTTGCCTTTGGTAATACTCCAGATGGAGGTAAGATTAGTGGTAAGGGAGATGTAACAAAAGGTAGGATGACCTTTGAAGATGTTTACTATGTTGAGCAGTTAAGGTACAACCTGTTAAGTGTATCACAGGTTTGTGACAAAAAGCATAGTATATTATTCACTGATTCAGAATGCATTATCCTTGCTCCTGGATTCAAGGTAGTTGATGAAAAGATGATACTACTAAGAACTCCTAGAAAGGATAATGTCTATTGTTTGGATATGGAAAATGTTTCAAATGATTCATCCCTAAACTGTCTTGTTTCAAAAGCCTCTTTGGATGAATCATCTCTTTGGCACAGAAGGATGTGTCACATGAACTTTAAAACAATGAATAAACTTGTTAAAAAAAACCTTGTAAGAGGTCTGTCTTCAAAAGTCTTTTCATGTGATGATCATTGTGTTGCTTGTCTCAAAGGCAAACAACACAAAACTTCTCATAAGTCCAAAGAGTTGAACACAATTTCTTCTTCTCTTCAGTTGTTGCATATGGATCTGTTTGGTCCTATAAATGTCATGATTATAGGTAAGAAATCATACTGCATAGTTATTGTTGATGATTACTCTAGATTTACTTGGGTATATTTTCTAAGGACTAAGGATGAGACAAATGGACTGATCAAATCCTTTATTCTAAGAATTGAAAACCAAACAAATCAAAAGGTAAAAGTCATTAGGTCAGATAATGGTACTGAATTTAAAAATCTTGACCTAAACACCTTTTGTGAGGAAAAAGGAATTGAGAGGCAATACAGTGCTCCTAGGACTCCACAACAAAATGGTGTTGCTGAGAGAAGGAATAGGACACTGATTGAGGCTGCTAGATCTCTGTTAGATGATTCAAAACTTCCAATTACTTTCTGGGCTGAAGCAGTTAATACTGCTTGCTATGTCCAAAACAGAGTTCTAGTAGTCAAGCCTAAGAACAAGACACCATATGAGCTTTTAAATAAAAGAAAACCATTTATTGGTTTTTTCAAACCTTTTGGGTGTCCTTGTACCATTCTCAATACCAAAACTCACTTAGGAAAGTTTGATAGCAAAGCAGATGATGGTTTTCTTGTGGGTTACTCATCTCAGAGTAAGGCCCACAGAGTGTTTAATTCTTCTTCTATAATAATTGAGGAAAGTGACAATGTCAAATGCAATGAGAACTCACCAAGTCCTATTGGTTCAGGTTCTCAGTGGTTATTTGACATTGATTCACTAACTAACTCTTTGGGTTTCAGTAGTGATGATCATGTAGAATCAGGAAGTAGAGGATCAGGGGATGAACAAGTACAAGATATAATTCCTCAGTCTGTGATCTTTCCCATACCTACAATGACCCCTGTTGAAGTTTGTGAAAGGGAGACTGTTACTGAACCAATTCAGAGTGAAGAAGAAAGAAGAGATGAGGAGAACCCAGAGTATGAAGAGCCAGAAGTAGCTAATGAGATCCCCTCATCTGACTTAAATGACTCCAACTTAGATGTGGGAATTAATGAAGAACCTAGTCATCAGACAAGAACTCAGAAGAATCATCCTCCTGAGCTGGTAATAGGAAACATCACTTCTCCTATGATAACTAGGAATCAAAGCAGACTTCAAGATCTGCAGGATCAGCAACATACAGAACTCTCTTGCTTTCTATCTCAGATTGAGCCTAAGAAGGCTTATGATGCAATGAAAGATTCAAGTTGGATAGAAGCCATGCAAGAAGAGTTACTACAGTTTAAATTGCAAGATGTTTGGGACTTGGTGGACCTTCCAAAAGGTCATAGAGCAATTGGCACCAAGTGGATTTTCAGAAATAAAAAGAATGAGAGAGGAATAGTAATCAGGAACAAAGCAAGGCTAGTGGCACAAGGGTACACTCAGGAAGAAGGCATAGACTATGAGGAAGTCTTTGCTCCAGTTGCACGGGTAGAGGCAATTAGGCTGTTTATAGCCTATGCTTCATATATGAAGTTCAAGGTATATCAGATGGATGTGAAGAGTGCCTTTCTATATGGAACAATTGATGAAGAAGTATATGTCTGTCAGCCCCCTGGATTTGAAAATCCATCATATCCTGAAAGAGTATACAAACTTAAGAAAGCACTCTATGGTCTACATCAAGCCCCAAGAGCATGGTATGATACTCTGTCTACCTATCTCTTGGAAAATGGGTTTGAAAGGGGAAACATTGACAAGACCCTTTTCATTAAAAGAAGTAAGAAGGACACCCTACTTGTTCAGATCTATGTGGATGACATCATATTTGGATCTACAAAAGATCAGATGTGTAGAGACTTTGAAGATTTGATGCACAAGAGCTTCAAAATGAGTTCAATGGGTGAACTCACTTTCTTCCTTGGGCTTCAAGTAAAACAGCAGAAAGATGGGATTTTCATAAGTCAATCAAAGTATGTGAAAGACATCCTAGATAAGTATGGTTTATCAGACTCAAAGCCAGCAAGCACACCAATGGAAACACACAAACAGATCATTGCTGATCTCGAGGGGGAGGATGTTGATGTCCATCTTTATAGATCAATGATTGGATCTCTCATGTATCTCACAGCCTCAATACCAGATATCATGTTTCCAGTGTGTGTGTGTGCCAGACTTCAAGTCAAGCCAAAGCAGTCACATCTTCAAGCAGTTAAGAGGATTTTCATATACTTAAGAGGGCAACCTAGATTAGGTCTTTGGTATCCTTATGAATCTACTTTTGACTTGATTGCATATTCAGACAGTGACTTAGGTGGTGCTAATATGGATAGAAAGTTTACTTCAGGAGGATGTCAGCTTTTGGGTGCAAGACTAGTTTCTTGGCAGTGTAAGAAGCAAACCACAATGTCCTTATCCACAACAGAAGCTGAGTACATTGCTGTTGCAAGTTGATGCTCTCAGGTTCTATGGATTCAGAATCAAATGCTGGACTATGGGGTAACCTTTCTTCACACTCCAATCCTCATTGACAATAGCAGTGCTATTAGCATTGTTAACAATCCAGTCAAGCACTCCAAAACAAAGCACATTGAAATCAGGTATCACTTTATTAGAGACTGCAATGAAAAGAATCTTATTCAAGTTGCTAAAGTTCATACTGATAACCAGTTTGCTGATCTATTCACTAAAGCTTTTGATGTGGGTAGATTCACTTTCTTGGTCACAAGTGTGGGCATGATCAACTCTGAATGAGCTCATGTTTAAAAAGTGTTTATATACCTGTTATTTGTTTATTTGTTTTGGTTCTACTAATCATCTTTCTCAGGAAGTTTTATTGCCTTGCTCAGACTAACACAAGCTTCAACAGTGTAAGTATCGTTAATGCTGCCAGAGCAGTTTTAATGCTGCCAGTGCAGTTTTAATGCTTCCAGTACAGTTAATTCTGCTAGTTAGTTACTACTGCTAGTTAGTTAATACTGCTAGTTAGTTAATACTGCTAGTGAGTTAATACTGCTAGTCAGTTAATACTGCTAGTTAGTTAATACTGCTAGTTGGTTACTACTGCTCTCAGTTAATACTGCGAGTGGGTTAGTACTGCTTTAACTGAAATTAGGGTTAATACTGCTTCTTTCCTGAATGCTATAAATACCCTCTTTGCCCGCTAAAAAGCTCACAACGAATCTTTGAATATTGTTCATCTTCTCTCTAACTCTTTTCTCTCAAGCAGCAGTGTGTTTCAGTCAAGAATCCTCAAGCCAGATGGAATCCATCAAATAGTTGATTTTCTCAAGTTCAGTCATATAGCTCATGCTCTTACAGTGTCACCACCAATTTACATTGAGCACCAGAAGCAATTTTGGGCCAATGCCACCGCTGTTACTGAAAACGGTGTGCAGTTTATCAAGACAAGGGTGTGTGACAAACCCTTGATAGTCTCTGAAGAGGTCATTCGCATTAGTCTACGACTAGACGATGCCTCAGGTATTACCTCTATCTCTAATGAAGATTTGTTTTCCAATCTCACAAGAATGGGGTATGAAGGCCAACTGGGTGTTTTCAAATTTTACAAAGCTAACTTTTCTCCCCAATGGCGTTTCATTTTTCATACTCTTATGCACTGTATTTCTCAAAAAACTACTGGATGGAGTCAGTTCAGTAGTACCATTGCTTATGCTTTGGTCTGCTTGTCTACTGCCAGAAAGTATAATTTCTCACGAATGATTTTCAATGACCTTGTGTCAAACTTGGATAATAAAAAGAGTTTCTATATGTATCCAAGATTTGTCTAGGCAGTTATCACCTCTGAATTGACGGATATGCCTCAGTCTAATGAGGTATATGTACCTAAAATCCCTAAGGGCAAGGTCTTTTCAAATATGAAAAGATCTGCCAAGGACTCGGAAGGAGTTGACACCCCATTGTTCTCTACAATGATGGTGGTGTCCCACAACCAAGAAGGTATGACATCAGGGTCAAGGCCCTCACTAGACCATCCCACTGAGAGCCAAACCCAACCTTCAACCACTATATCACTCCCTCAGTCCCTTGTTCTTAAGCCAACCCCAGTTATATCCAAAACTTATACTAAGAGAAAGGTACACAAGGCTCCTTCCCTTGTTGTACCTCCTACAAACCCAGAACCTCAAAGCCCTCTAATGGAGCATTCTCCATTAGAGAATATCCATAGGGAAACAACTAGGGTGACTCCCAACCCCAAGGAGGTGCTCACTAAGGAGATGCATGAGCATGTGGGTGAGAAGGCTGCCACTACTTCTGCTAGCACAGAGGAGGCCAGTGGTAACATCACTAAGACCTTCCTCATGGCAACTTTGGGTGAGTAATCATCCAAAGGTCCCAGGTGCCAAGAAACCAAGGGGGTGGAGGGTGCTTCTTCTAGGTAGAAGACCTCTACTACTAAAAGATCCAAGGATCCTCCAAGGGTGGTAAACACACCCAAAAAAGGTGAGGACAGATATAACTACAATGAATTGATGGAAACTATGGGAAATATTAATCTAGATGTCATCCAACAAGGCTCAGATATAGAGGAGATGAAATTGGTAATTCTGTATCAACAAGTGCAGATTACCAAATTGAAGAAGCTGGTGATGAAGTTGGTGCAGAAAAAGAAAAGAAAGAAGAATGTTTTGAAGAAAAGGGAAGATGCTTTCAACAAGGGGGAGACACAAGATGAAGGGGAGAAACACAGTCCTATTGGTATGGAGGCACAGTTTGAGGGGGAGCTGAATAAGGAAACAAAAAATAGCAAAGCAGCAGAAACATCATTGTCCAGAGAGAAAATGGAGATTGTAGAAACTTTGGTCAAAGCTAAGACAGACATTCCCAAAGCCACTCAAAAGGCTAAGGGAGTAATAATCAAAGAAGGGGGTTCAGAAAAGAAAGAAAAAGAGGTCAGTTTGGAGGATGCTAAGAAGAAGGGAAAGGAGATGTCAAATCTGAAAGGGGATTCCACTCAAAGGGAAGAAGCTGAAAGGAGGACGAAAGAGAGGCATGATCTCAACATACAACAACCCTTCCGTGAAAGTGAAGAAGGCACTCCTATCAAGGAAAAGAAAGAAGAAAAGAAAGAAGATACTTTGGCTCAGCAAATTGGAGTCATCAAAAGAAAGAAATCCATTGCCACCAAGCCAATGGCAAAAAGGGCAAGAATTGAAGAAGAAAGAGCAGAAACAGAAGAAGAACCTAATGTTACACCTTCAGCAGAACCAGAGCAGACTCCAGAGCAGTCCAATCTGCATCAAAATGAGCAGTTTGACTTGTATATGACTGTGACAGATAAAGATCCTGTACAAGCTTATCCAATTTTTGTCCAAGCTCCTGAAATCATCCACTGGGATATTCTTGAAGATAAAGGCAAAGAATATTTCAGAATCAAAAGAATGGGTGATCATTTTGAAGTCTACTCTACTTGGGGGAAGATAGTCAGATGTTGCTCCAGGTCAGACTTGCAAGAAATGTTTAAAGTGGGAATGAATCTGTATGGGGATGTGCTGAAGACTCAAGGGATGAACATCAAGAAACTAGCAATGGAGTATTTATGCATGATGTTCAGTCCAGATCTTGTAAAGCATGTCATCAAAGGTGTATTCAAGTTTGTGGACAACTGGATGCTCATAGAAAGGTGTGGGGTATATATCTTGACCATAGATAAAAGCTTTCATGAATATTATCTGGTGGATAAGATATATGAGCACAACCTAGCTAAGCTTCATGGGATGCTGAAAGCCAAATTAATTTGTCCTCAAGGCTCAGAAATGGCAAGAATTGTGATCAGAAGGACAATTAATCAAAGTCTGGGACTGGATCCAAATTTGGGCAACTGATCTGAAGTGTTGAAAGCATCTTGAAGACCATATCATGAAGAACTGAACTTCTCCTTCCGAAAAGTTAAGTTAGGGGGAGATTGTTGGGTTTGAATGAGCTAAGTATGGTTTATGCTGCTGATTAATGTTGCTAAGTGATTACTACTGCTAGGTTACTACTGCTAGTAGAATTAATATTGCTTAAAGAGTTAGTGCTGCTACTTGAATAGTTAGTACTGCTTGGAGAGTTAGTATTGCTAGTAGTTAGTACTGCTGAAGGTTAATGCTGCTGAAGATGGTTAATACTTCTGATGAGAATTAGTGCTGCTTATAAAGATAAAGATGCCTTGGATATAAAAACAACTTGGAGATAAGGCTGAAGATAATTATGGGATTGATATTGAAGATCAATTGTATTTTTGATAATTATCTTGTATTTAGTCTTGTATATATAGTATAGAAGGATTTTTGATAGAAGTGAATTTATTCATAAGTTTTGTTTAGAGAAAGAATTAACCTGAAGGTTTACAACCCTAGTTCTAGAGAAGTAGAATTCGTCTTGGTGAGCCTGTTCATCAAGATTGAGGTTTTGTGTGAAAGCTTGTAACTTTAATCATTCAATAAAGTTTACAAGTTGTGATTTCTACTTTACTGTTACATTGATATTTGAATATTAAAGTGTTTTTCCGCAACGTCTTTAATATTTTTCTGAGTTTCATTATTCTTGTTAAGAATCAGATCCTGACATCAACAAAGAGAAAATTGGCCTAAATAAGCAATCTAGGAGAATCATAGTATTTGACAAATAAACAGGTATTTGGTTTGGTAGTGCTAACCCACCAAGTGTAAAGCCTGTAAGACATAGATAAATCATTTGTCGTAAAGAGTAATGAGAATAATTAAGTCATAATGTATGAGACTCTCCTTTGGCGCAAGGTTTCTCACAACGCCCTGGATTGACCACGAGAAGACTTACTCTCCCGTGATGGACGTTATAACGTTATGCTAATTAATTAGCCTAGTAGTTTCCGAAGGACTGGAAATGCATCTCATAAATGTGGTTACCACATATCTCTATGGGGATCTAGATTTAGAGATATATAAAATCAAATCAGAGCCTCTCCCCGAAGTAGTTGAGAAGCAAACTTCACTCGTTGAGAGGGATCACACTCACTGGACTCAAAGGCCATCTCTACCTCCTTGAGCCAATACTGACAAGCAACCGGGTTGTCGGAACCCGCAAACTCCTTCGGGTGGCACCCCAGAAATGCCTTGTAGGTGCACCCCTTAGTCTTCTTCTTAATCACATTATCTGTTGGATCCTCAACAGATACAACAATTGGTCCACCTGACCCCATAACAATGTTTTCTGCTATCGTCTCTGGTTGTCGGTTACTGGCGTCTCGATCCTCTAGGAGTTTCATGAAAAACTCTTGCTGTTGAGCCATGGCCGAATTCATGGCCAACATCATGCTATCCCGAATCCGGGTCTCCATGGTAACTTCTTCCATGATGGCATTATCCGCATTGTGGTTCCGGTGCGAAATATGCTCAGGTCCTCCTCCCAAGATATTGGGCATGGGAGGTCCCTCGGCAGTTACGCCCACAGGAGGCCGATCAGCTGTAGACTCCACCTCCAAGTGGCCCTCCGGTGTGTTTGGTAACCTTCTCCAAGTATTTACCATTTTAATCTGCCATCCAAGCACGAGAAATAGATTGAGAAAAGACTAAACGAGTTGAACTCATTGCACGTACTAATACCTTCATCAATTGTCATGATAACAGTAAACCAAGTATGCTCACGTAACAATGCATTCATAATAGCAGTAGCTAAGTGGAATTATGAACGAACCATACACAAGAATTCTTGTCACCATCATCAAAACTTTCAATTAAAGTAATTCTGTAATCCTAACGCTCTCCCCACCTAGGATTCCTACCCTAAGCAGACAGTGAAACTATAAAGTCTAAAGCTTAAGTCTAGATATGCTAAAACAATACCTAGTTCACTTAAACTAAATATCTGATACCAACTTGTAACACCCTAAAAATAGGGATAACAAAAATCCGAAAACGGACATGAGGTATACAAAAATTGCCATAGCAAGAGCCTCCCAAAAATGGGGAATATATAACTAATCTGTTTAATTACAGTTGTAATTTAACGAACAATAAATAACAACCAACTAATCTAATTTCTACAATCTATAAACCCAACGGTTCATTCCAAAGTATAAAATGTCCATGTGCAAAATCCCCAAGCTCTCACCCCAAAGCAACTAAGCCTGCTTAGGACCGACACCGCCAGAACCTGAGATACACATCGGCACCAACAAGTGTTAGGCCAAAAAGCCTAGTGGGTTGAACAATAATAAACATGCATGAGCAGTTACAAATCTTATTAGCAGTTAACCAGAGTTCAACAATATGTGGAGTCAATAGGGGATACCCGTAGCACCAATCAGTTCCACCCAAGAGACAATGTACCTTAGTGCCACTACCAAGAGTGACACCCAAAGGCCCGACCCATCATACAACTACAACCATGGCAATACCCCGAATGGCGGAGGTCTAGGCACATACCCACATGGTGGTGCCCAAGACTACATCCTCCTAGTGTCTACCGACTTGGTTCGTCCAACATAATACATATAGGAGGTCTTGAGGTATATATCTACCAATGCATTTTGATACCAACCATGGGTACTATACTACCATCCTATCGCATGAGTCTATCATGAGACCCAAATACCACCAAAATCAATGTTTAGATATTAAATTGCCAAAAGGCATTCCATGTAGAGTTTATCATCTACTCTACCACATATAATCCATATCATGCCAAAATGCCATAAATGTACATTCATGGAGCAAATCCCAAATATTCAACCAATAGAGTAAAGCATGGCAAATGCTCATAGAAGATAATCCAACATATTGTACATAATGCTATCATCAAGTATTTGAACACATAAAGGTAACCAATCATGAGAAATGTTACAATAATACCAATAGAATATTATGATGTGTATCTAGTTTTAACAAAAGGTTTAGTAAACTCACAATCTAGGTTTTGATCCCAAAACCTAGAAAAGATGAAACCTTAGAAGAAGATGAGACTTTGAGGTGAAGCTTGAAGACTTGAGGAGAGTTAATGCAAGATTCCAATGATCCAACCACCAAAGTAGGTTGTATTTATGAGGGTTAGGGTTTGGTGAGAAAAGGAACTGATTTAAGAACTCCAAAAATCGCCAAGGGAGAGAGATGTGAGAAAAATATGGAAGAAAATCGGACAAAGAGGGGTCTTGGGGAATGCAGGTCGATCGCGACTTGTGCCGCGACTTGCACCCGCGGCATAAGTCGCCCGTGTGCTCAACTGTGAAGACTCCAGTGGATTACGCGGCTTGTGCCGCGACTTCCACCCACGGCGTAAGTCGCGAGGTTCCTAAAACACGTACACTCCAGTGGACTACGCGGCTTGTTCCGCGACTTCCACCCACGACTAAGTCGCGTAACTCACTGCCCAACAAATGCTAGTCTAAAACTTCCAATCCGACACCAAGCAACTAACATAGACGGAAATGGCAATTAAGCATATAATTTCTACTTTGATAAATACATATACATAAGATCAACAAGGCCTCATACTTACCTGAAACTCCGGATGTTACAATCCTCCCCACCTAATTGGATTTCGTCCCCGAAATCACCTTTATACAAATAAATGAGGATAACACTTCTTCAAATCCTTTCGGATTCCCAGGTGACATTAGCACCACGATGGTGCTTCCATTGGACCTTGACCATGACTACGTCTTTATGCCGCAACTTCTTTACTTTCGTTTCCAAAATTGCTTCCGGTTCTTCCACACAACGATTCCCATTGTCCACCCGAATTTCCGGCAAAGGAATCACGCTTTCCTCTTCGGCTAGACACTTCCGTAGGTAACATACGTGAAACGTAGGATGTATTCCATCCATTTCCGGTGGTAAATCCAACCGGTAGGCTTGTAAACCAATCTTCTCCAAGATGACGAATGGTCCAAGGAAACGAGGACTAAGCTTTCTATGCTTCCCAAACCGGATAATCCCCTTCCATGGAGACACTTTCAACATGACGCGGTTGCCCACTTGAAACTCGACCGGTCTTCTTTTCTTGTACGCATAACTTTTTTGTCGGTCTTGCGCCGCCTTTAGCCTCTCTCGGATTTCTTTCACCTTGTCCGCCGTTTCTTGAACTATTTCCGGCCCGACGAATTGCTTCTCGCCCGCTTCTAGCCAACAAACCGGGGTTCTGCACTTCCGTCCATACAATGACTCAAACGGTGCCATTCCGATACTAGAATGGTAACTGTTGTTGTATACGAACTCTACCAAAGGTAGACGTGAATCCCAGCTTCCCCCGAAATCTATTACACACGACCTCAACATATCTTCTAGTGTTTGAATCGTCCTCTCACTTTGACCATCCGTTTGAGGATGATACACCGTGCTCAAATTCAGTCTAGTACCCAACTCTTTCTGCAAGCTAGCCCAAAAGTTCGAAGTGAACCGACTATCCCGATCCGATACAATAGATTGAGGGACTCCGTGCCTCGACACCACCTCGTCAATATAAAGATTGGCCAATTTCTCCATTGGCAAAGTCTCCCGGATTGCAAGAAAATGCGCACTCTTGGTTAGCCGATCCACAATTACCCAAATAGTGTCGTGACCGCGCAAGGTCTTCGGTAGCTTTGTCACAAAATCCATGGTGATGTTGTCCCATTTCCACTCAGGAATGGACAATGGTTGTAAGCTTCCATACGGTCTTTGATGTTCCGCCTTGACTTGGAGGCAAGTGACACACTTCTACACATAGTTAGCCACATCTAGCTTCATCACCAGCCACCAATAATTTAACTTTAGGTCTCTATACATCTTGGTGCTATCGGGATGTATAGAATATTTCGACTTATGCGATTCTTCAAGAAGTAACTCCCGATTTCCTCCCAACTTTGGCACCCAAATCCGTCCTTGAAAGAGCTTGAGTCCACGATCGTCTTCCGCTAAGAGTTTCTTTTGCTTCACCATGACTTCGGCCTTGAGGTTCTCTTCTTTAAGTGCTTCCACTTGACTTGCCTTGATACTTTCCAACAAACTCGACACCACATCGATCCTTGTAAGGGACACTTTGACCCCACCATCATGACTCCTTCGGCTCAATGCATCCGCCACCACATTGGCCTTACCGGGATGATAGAGTAGGTCACAATCGTAATCCTTCAAAAGCTCGAGCCATGTCCTTTGTCGCATGTTGAGTTCCTTCTGGTCGAAGATGTACTTGAGAATCTTGTGATCCGTGAAAAGAGTACACTTGGTCCCATACAAGTAATGTCGCCACAACTTTAACGCGAAGACTACCGCTGCCAACTCCAAGTCATGAGTCGGATAATTCTTCTCATGATCCTTTAATTGTCGCGACGCATAGGCTATTACCTACCCCCTTTGCATTAGGACACACCCAAGTCCCATCTTGGAAGCGTCACTAAACACAACAAAGTCTTCCGATCCCTCGGGTAAGGACAAGATCGGAGCTTCGCACAACTTCCTCTTGAGCGTCTGAAAGGCTTGCTCTTGTGCATCGGTCCAAAGAAACTTGACGTTCTTCCTTGTAAGAGAAGTGAGCGGTGGGTGTAGCTATCTTGGAAAAGTCTTGGATGAAACGCCGGTAGTAACCCGCCAAACCCAAGAAGCTTCGAATCTCTGTCGGACTTGTTGGAGGCTCCCAACTTATCATTGCCTCGATCTTTAACGGATCCACCTTTACGCCGTCCTTTGATACCACATGCCCCAAGAATTGCACCTCTTGGATCCAGAACTCACACTTAGAGAATTTCGCGAACAACTTCTCCCTTCTTAGAACTTCCAATACTTCCCGCAAGTGCTTCCCATGCTCGGACTCATCCCTTGAATATATTAGAATATCGTCAATGAAGACGATCACGGATTTATCTAAGAATGGGAGACACACACGGTTCATCAAATCCATGAACACGGCCGGAGCGTTGGTTAAACCGAAAGGCATAACCAAAAACTCATAATGATCGTATCGCGTCCGGAAAGTCGTCTTCGGAATGTCTTCTTTCTTCACTTTCACTTGATGATAACCGGATCGAAGGTCGATCTTTGAGAAACACCCCGCACCTTGGAGTTGATCAAAGAGATCGTCGATCCGAGGTAGAGGGTACTTATTCTTCACTGTGAACTTGTTTAACTCTCGATAATCTATGCACATCCGCATGGATCCATCCTTCTTCTTCACGAACAGTACCGGTGCTCCCCAAGGTGACGAACTTGGTCGAATGAAGCCCTTATCCAACAATTCTTGAAGTTGCGTCATCATCTCTTTCATTTCCGTCGGAGCCAAATGATATGGAGCACGGGCTATCGGAGTCGCTCCCGGAGTGAGGTCGATCTGAAACTCTACTTGCTGTGTCGGTGGCAAACCGGGTAGGTCTTCCGGAAAGACGTCCGGAAAATCTCGCACTACTTCTACATCTTCTACCGACTTCTTCTCTTTCTTTGCGTCCACCACATAGGCCAAATACGAAGGGTAACCCTTCGCTAGAAACTTGCGAGCCTTGAGAGATGAAATAATGAGATTATTCCTCTTTCCTTTCTCCCCATAAATGGTAACCACACCATTTTCCGGCGATGGCACTTGGATCATCTTTTTAGAGCAAAAGATGTCCGCCTTATGTCTTACTAACCAGTCCATGCCTATAACCACATCAAACCCACCTATAGTCATAGGTAACAAGTCTACTCCAAAAGGATTCCCATCAATTTCTAAAATGCAATCACAAAAACGGTTTCGAATGATTACTTGATCCCCATTTGCTATTTCTACTACTAACGCATCAGGGAGAACACTAAGAGGAGTAGTGAATTGCTTACAGAAGGTACCCGACACAAAAGAACATGTAGAACCCGAATCAAACAAAACACGAGCTAGCAAGGAGTTTACTAGAAACGTACCCGAAACAACATCAGCGGTCTCCTTTGCTTCCTTAGTAGTCATCCGGAAAGCTCGACCCGGTGCCCTTGGTGGTTGCTCGACTATAGCCGTCGAACCCACAGAATTTCCACCATCTCCTCTAACTAGCCTTGGGCACTCTCTCTTCATATGCCCCGGTTCTCTACACTCGTAGCACACCGACCCCCGGATGGGGCACTCTCGAGTTGTGTGGCTCTTATTACCACACTTGACACACCCGGTTGGACCGGAGTAAGTTCTTGTAGAACATGGCCCCGAGTGCTTTGTCTTGTACTTGTGGCACCATCGGTCCTCGCGGCGTTGATCACCCGCTCTTCCGCTTGCAAAGGGTCTGGATGGACGAACGGGCCCAGATGGCCCTTCCTACTTCCGTTTCTCTCCCACCTGTCTTCTTTCTTCCCTTTCCGCATTGATGTCATCCTCAATGAGTAAAGACTCTTCAATGACCTCTTGCAAGGTCGATCCTTTAGCATTTCTTACCGTCGTTCGCATCTCGGCCGGTAAACCTTGTTGATATGCCTTAATCTTCGACCTCTCATCGGGGACCAGGTGTCCCACAAAATTCAGTTTCTCTAAAAAGAGTTTGGAGTATCCCACAATGGTCAGAGTCCCCTTCCTCAGATTTCGGAACTCGCGCTCTAGCTTGTCTAATGAACGCTCGCTACAGTATTTATCCATGATCTTCTCTTTGAACACCAGACAAGTTAGCTTAGCCAGAACTTCCGGAGTGAGGACGGATCGTGTGAGATTACACCAAATCAGAGCCTCTCCTCGAAGTAGTTGAGAAGCAAACTTGGCCCGTTGAGAGGGAACACACTCACTGGACTCAAAGGCCATATCTACCTCCTTGAGCCAATACATACAAGTAACCGGGTTGTCGGAACCCCAAAACTCCTTCGGGTGGCACCCCATAAACGCCTTGTAGGTGCACCCCTTAGTCTTCGTCTTAATCACATTATCTGTTGGATCTTCAACAGATACAACAATTGGTCTACCTGACCCCATAACAATGTTTTCTGCCATCGTCTCTGGTTGTCGGTTACTGGCGTCTCGATCCTCTAGGAGTTTCATGAAAAACTTTTGTTGTTGAGCCATGGCCAACATCATGCTATCCCGAATTCGGGTCTCCATGGTAACTTCTTTCATGATGGCATTATCCGCATTGTGGTTCCGGTGCGGAATATGCTCAGGTCCTCCTCCCAAGATATTGGGCATGGGAGGTCCCTCGGCAGTTACACCCACAGGAGGCCAATCAGCTGTAGACTCCACCTCCAAGTGGCCCTCCGGTGTGTTTGGTAACCTACTCCAAGTGTTTACCATTTTAATCTGCCATCCAAGCACGAGAAATAGATTGATGTTATTCTCAGATTATAGTTCCTAATCACAAACAAATTAACAAACAAGATTTACAAAACAATTACCTGTTTGATTTCAATTCACAAATCACAAGATTACAATCTTCTCTCTCTAAAACTCTCTTTCTCTCTCTACAGATTTCTCTCTCTAAACGTATATTCTCACAGATTCTCAATTAGACTTCTTCTTACGTACATCTGAAATACCACTTTTACAAAACAGAAATAGAAAGCTATTTATACCTACAACTAAAATACAAGGAAATTAAAAACAAAATACAAATACAATACATTGACTTTTTATTATAAAAGACTTTGACTTTGAAGAGAGTTGACTTTCTTCAGCTTTGACTTTCTTGAACTTTGACCTTCAGTCTACTTGATCTTGTATCCAACATATTTATGCTCTAACAATCTCCCCCTTTGGATTCAAGATCATTATTGAAAGATCTAGCAATTCAGTCTTCACTTTAAGCTCTGTCAATACAATCTCCCATTTTTCTTTGACGGTATTCTTTCCAAAACTGTCTTCAAACGATTAACAATCTCCCCAAAACTTTCACAATAATACTTTCAGACTTTGGAAAGAAATTATCTTCAGAATCAGCTCGAATTGCTTTAGCAAACAATCTTCAAAGAAAATTTTCTCAAAAATCAGCACATTTTCAGAAATTCTTTGATCTTCTTCAAATCTTTACTTTGAATTATCTGACTTGAACATTACCGAAAATCATCTCTCAAAATTTTATCATTTCTTGATACCATCTCCCTTTTTTGATGATTTGAGCATCTGTATCATCAAAACTTTTCACCAAGAAATGTCTTTGACCATTCTGTTCTGTCAAACTGAGCCTCTGATTCTGTGATCCATAACCAAGTATTCATCTAGATCTTTGCAAATCCAGACAAAATAAGAACATGTAACTCCTGAATCAACAAATGAATCAGTTAAAATGCCTGTCAGTAACACAAAGTCACTGTGTGTAACGAATACACAATATAAAGGAGCTTTTTTATGTTCACTCCCCCAGGGCTTCCATCCAATCATCGAAATACCACAAATGCTATTTCTATGAATGTTATGACAAGAAAACCAATTCCTTGTGTGTTCGTGCATTTGTAGAAAGAATTAAGCACGAATTATTGCTTTTAATAAGGCTCAACATTGTGTAAACCACTGAGACAACAGTAGATAAACACAGACTCAATGTGCATGATTGAAGTGCGAAGGTGGGGCAGACTTCTTTCTTTTTCAATATCCAGATTTTCCAAATGAAAACCAGATAGATTATATGTTGTGTCCCCTTGAAAATGTGAAACATTTTCTTTTTGAGAAGAAAATGAGTAGCTTGTGGGGTTTAGTCAAGAGTTGGTATGGGCTAGTTGCCTGTTTCAATAACGTTCACCAAAGAGTTATGAAACGCTAGTAATGTGGTTGCCCGGCTCAGAAAGTAGTTGGTGCAGAGTTTAATATTCTTTTACTCTGTTCTCACACCCTCTTTCTTTTGATCATTAAGCTCACTACTAACCAAACTCTCCTTTACATTTTACCTCATCACACCCACACTCATTTCTTTTAGACTCCTCATACTCAATCTCTATGGATTAACTTCTTGGGTAGAAATCACTGGTTAACGTGATTTCATAGAAGTTTAGTTAACTCCTAGCACAAAGACCCATATAGTCCTAGAAAGCATGTGTTGCTCAGATGATTTAACTTTATCAGTTAAAGCGCATATACAAATGTCAGATAAAGTGTATGCTCAGATGATATAATCATGAAGATATGAGCATTTGTAGACATTAAAGTATTTTCAAACAAGTAAATTGAATGAATAAATATGAATGCAAAAAAAACTTGTTTGAAAACCTGACATTGTATGAAAATGATCAGAAATGAATGATAAATCAATTAAGGCTTATGGTCAAGAATAATGGATATGTGTCTATACGAAACAAAATATAGACATTCTTGAAAAACCGTTTCGAAATGAATTAACGCTCAAAATGCATTAACGTACAAGCGGAGTGTCTTACCATCGAAAAAATTGGTTACAATATGAGACATGGTAAGAACAATGTTAACAAAAAGTCAAACCGGTGTGTGTGAATACTTGAAAGTATAAAGAAAAGACAATATGCAAGTGTTTATCTTTAGAAACACATGGTTTGTAATTATTGAAGCTCAAAAATGAAAAATGAAAACATTTAAAATCACACTTCCAATTCATGAAATCTTTTTAAGAATCGGGAAGTGGTTTGAACATTTAAGAACATGTTTTCTATGATTGAAAGTTGTCCTTCTTTCTACCATATATGAGATTAAGATAAGAAAATTAACCTTTCTATGCAATCTTAGATCTCATGAAGTCAGCTGAAGTCATAAAGATATGATCTTGTCAGCTTCTCTCATCCTGCATAAGTCTCAAAGTCTAGTCAAAGCAACTTTATTCACAAAACTTATTTGAAAAGTAAAAGACATAAAGCAATAAAACGTTGATTGTACGAGTTCTGATCTGAGATAATCAGAAATCATAATTCTTTACTCCCCCTGAAAATATGCATCTGAAATTTATCAGTAAAAGGCACATGATAGAGATCTACAACTCCCTTTGAATTATAGTTCGTCATATCTTCCGAATACATATTTTCAGAAACATATGTACTCCCCCTTGAAGGTTGATTTCCTCATCTGAGTGTTGGAGTACAATCTCTTATCAGCCCGAGAGTAGCATCTCTTTTTCATCATTGAAGTACGAGTCCTAAACTGTTATGTTTAGAAGTCAAAGTTCGTTGAAGTACGAGTCCTGAACTGTAGTATTCAGAAGCCTTGGTTCTCTTACTCCCCCTTGACTTGAGGTGCCTGCAACACAGAATCAGTTTTTGGTTTTGGTACCCACTGGTATTTGGGTCCATGTGTGTTAGTTGCAGTTCGAATGGGAGTAACTGAATAAGAACCATACCAGAAATGATCACTCGTTTTATGAACAAAATCATAAGTACGACAATAAGAACAATACCTCTTTTTAGATAACCTGATCAATTGATCTCTTGAATAAGCAAGATCAGGTTTACCTTTTAGCACTTTGTTCTTCTTTGCATTTGAGGCAGATACAAATGATTTGTTTCCTGTCTTCTCTTCCTTCTTTCCTTTCTTTTCTTCCTTCTTCTCATCATTCTTCTCATCTTCAACTGGTTTTATCTTCCAAACCAGCTTCTCTTTTTCATATATTTTTCTTCTCCTTCTATGTGTACTTGAACCATCTATTTTCCAATCATAGAAAATGTTAGTTATACGAATCTGATCAGAAGATTTAACTGGCCTGTTTGTAGAAACAGTTTGTTGAGGTGAGCTTGATGTGGGCTTGTGAGAACCAACTGAACTATTTCTAGGTGAGTGGATTTTTGACTCTGGAGTCGTTTGCTCAGTCACCACCAGCTTTGAAACATTATCTTCAAGCTCTTTAATCTTTGAAAAATAATTGTTCTTTTTTTTTTATGTGTAAGTCAATTTCTTTCTTTAATTCAGACTTCGCTTTCTGCTCTTTCAGTGCACTCTCAGACAATTCAGATAGCTTTGCAGTCAGCTTCTTTATCTCTTTCTCAAATATAATTCTTTCTTCATTAAAATCTTTTTCCACATTCTTTCGGCCATCAGATATCTCTTTAAAAAATCCAACATTCTTCTGTTCAATTTCTTTTTTATTCTTTGCAAACTTTTATCCTTCAATAATGATCACTTTCTCAAAATCAGAAACTTATTGAGAAAGTTTAATGCATTTAAGCTCAATTGTCTTCTTCTCTTGATCACTTTTTCTAGAAAACTCGGAGAATTTCTTAGCAAACTCTTTCTTTTCTTTCTCAAAAACTGATCTTTCTTCAACAATTTGCAAATCTAATTCAAAGATCTTCTTTTCATTAGCACACCCGGTTTGCTGAAACTTGACAATGTGATCTTCTAATTCAGAAATCTTGTTCTTTAACTCAATGTTTTCAGCTTCCAAAAACAAGACTTTTTCTTCATTAAGCCCAGAAGTCTGTTTCAGAAGATCTTCATTTATTTTCTTTAACACACTGACTTCTTCTCTCAGTAGCTTCCTTTCATCAGAATATTTCTTTGACCTCTTGGTGTAGTAATCAACTGAGGAAGCAAGATTTGTATTCTCTAATTTGAGCTTGGCAATCTTCTTTTCATCATCATCAGAAAAATATCCCATCTTGAATATCTGTTTGAGAAATATGTGCAATAAGAAACTAGAACTGATCGTTAGTCCAAAATATGAAATCACAAAAATACAAAAAATCTTGAAATAGAAATTCAGGAATTTTGATCACAATCAGAATTTTGTCCCCCTTACAGTTTTAAAATTTTCTCCGAAAAAAAAATTCTAAGTAAACCAAGCTTTGCGCGACACTCTGAAGACGCAAACCACAGCTTTGCGTTACACTCTGAATACGCAAACCACACTTTGCGTGATGAATGTCTTACGCAAACCTCACTTTGCATGATGAGCTGCTTGTGTGTCGAGTAGCTTTGCGTGATGAGAGACTAACGCAAACCTGACTTTGCGTGTCTAGTTACTTGCGCAAAGCTAACATTGCATGACAAGTTAGTAGCGTAAAGCTATCTTTGCGTGACATGTGAAATACGCAAACATGAACTTCTCTTAAACCACTAATTACGCAAAGTAGACTTGTCTATTTGAACCCAAACTCCAGCTTTTCGTTTCACGTTGAATACACAAAGCTCACTTTGCGTTTCACGATGATTACGCAAACCTTAACTTGTGTTTCTCGTTGAATACGCAAACCTCAATAATGATCACTTGATGAATTTTCTCGATGAATCTTGCGCAAACCTCGGATGAACTTGCGCAAAGTTTGGATCTTGCGCAAACTTCAAAAATCTTTCAAATCTTCACCAAAAACCACTCTAGACCTCGAATTACAGTACAAAAATTTGAGAATTTGCTCGCCTAAACATCTAGAACACAATTCTAACAACTAATTTCGATCAAATACACAAAACAATACAAATTGATTTGAATACAGTGCTTTCGACTCGTGAACTTCAAACTCAACAAAAACCAAAATCAAATATCAATTACAGTGCAATTCTTGAAACAAACTATATAGACTCGATCGATTTCACTATAAGAACAACCCTGATCGATTACAACTTCTAATTCGCACAAAAACTCGAGTTTTGATCTAGCATAGTCGAACACATATACAAACTTTTGTATTTTTCTTGATTTCCGATTTGGATCTGCTCTGATACCAATTGTTATTCCCAGATTCTAGTTCCTAATCACAAAAAAATTAACAAACAAGATTTACAAAACAATTACCTGTTTGATTTCAATTCACAAATCACAAGATTACAATCTTCTCTCTCTAGAACTCTCTTTCTCTCTCTACAGATTTCTCTCTCTAAAAGTATATTCTCACAGATTCTCAATTAGACTTCTTCTTACGTACATCTGAAATACCACTTTTACAAAATAGAAATAGAAAGCTATTTATACCAACAACTAAAATACAAGGAAATTAAAAACAAAATACAAATACAATACATTGACTTTTTATTACAAAAGACTTTGACTTTGAAGAAAGTTGACTTTCTTCAGCTTTGACTTTCATGAACTTTGACCTTCAGTCTACTTGATCTTGTATCCAACATATTTATGCTCTAACAATTGAGAAAAAACTAAACGAGTTGAACTCATTGCACGTACTAATACCTTCATCAATTGTCATGATAACAGTAAACCAAGTATGCTCACGTAACAATGCATTCATAATAGCAGTAGCTAAGTGGAATTATGAACGAACCATACACAAGAATTCTTGTCACCATCATCACAACTTTCAATTAAGCTAATTCCGTAATCCTAACGCTCTCCCCACCTAGGATTCCTACCCCAAGCGGACAGTGAAACTATAAAGTCTAAAGCTTAAGTCTAGATATGCTAAAACAATACCTAGTTCACTTAAACTAAAGCTCTGATACCAACTTGTAACACCCTAAAAATAGGGATAACAAAAATCCGAAAACGGACATGAGGTATACAAAAATTGTCATAGCAAGAGCCTCCCAAAAATGGGGAATATATAACTAATCTATTTAATTACAGTTGTAATTTAACGAACAATAAATAACAACCAACTAATCTAATTTCTACAATCTATAAACCCAACGGTTCATTCCAAAGTATAAAATGTCCATGTGCAAAATCCCCAAGCTCTCACCCCAAAGCAACTAAGCCTGCTTAGGACCGGCGCCGCCAGAACATTAGATACACATCGACACCAACAAGTGTTAGGCCAAAAAGCCTAGTGACTTGAACAATCATAAACATGCATGAGCAGTTACAAATCTTATCAGCAATTAACCATAGTTCAACAATATGTGGAGTCAACAGGGGATACCCGTAGCACCAATCAGTTCCACCCAAGAGACAATGTACCTTAGTGCCACTACCAAGAGTGACACCCAAAGGCCCGGCCCATCCGACAACTACAACCATGGCAATACCCTGAATGGCGGAGGTCTAGGCACATACCCACACGTTGGTGCCCAAGACTACATCCTCCTAGTGTCTACCGACTTGGTTCGTCCAACATAATACATATAGGAGGTCTTAAGGTATATATCTACCAATGCATTTCGATACCAACCATGGGTACTATGCTACCATTCTATCGCATGAGTCTATCATGAGACCCAAATACCACCAAAATCAATGTTTAGATATTAAATTGCCAAAAGGCATTCCATGTAGAGTTTATCATCTACTATACCACATATAATCCATATCATGCCAAAATGCCATAAATGTACATTCATGGAGCAAATCCCAAATATTCAACCAATAGAGTAAAGCATGGCAAATGCTCATAGAAGATAATCCAACATATTGTACATAATGCTATCATCAAGTATTTGAACACATAAAGGTAACCAATCATGAGAAATGTTACAATAATACCAATAGAAGATTATGATGTGTATCTAGTTTTAACAAAAGGTTTAGTAAACTCACAATCTAGGTTTTGATCCCAAAACCTAGAAAAGATGAAACCCTAGAAGAAGATGAGACTTGTAGGTGAAGCTTGAAGACTTGAGAAGAGTTAATGCAAGATTCCAATGATCCAACCACCAAAGTAGGTTGTATTTATGAGGGTTAGGGTTTGGTGAGAAAAGGAACTGATTTAAGAACTCCAAAAATCGCCAAGGGAGAGAGATGTGAGAAAAATATGGAAGAAAATCGGACAAAGAGGGGTTTTGGGGAATACAGGTCGATCACGACTTGTGCCGCGACTTGCACCTGCGGCATAAGTCGCCCGTGTGCTGAACTGTGAAGACTTCAGTGGATTACGTGGCTTGTGTCGCGGCTTCCACCCACGGCGTAAGTCGCGAGGTTCCTCAAACACGTACACTCTAGTGGACTACGCAACTTGTGTCGCGACTTCCATCCGCGACTAAGTCGCGTAACTTACTGCCCAACAAATGCTAGTCTAAAACTTCCAATCCGACACCAAACAACTAACATAGACGGAAATGGCAATTAAGCATATAATTTCTACTTTGATAAACACATATACATAAGATTAACAAGGCCTTATACTTACCTGAAATTTCGGATGTTACAAAAAATGTTGGGAGTTGGAATTCCCTATCTAAGTACAATATGCGCATTGTTGTACTTAGCACAATACACTTGACCGTATATTGTATTTCTCAGTGAATTTGTTAGCTAGATTTAGCTCAGCGCCAACGTAACGTCATTGGAATGATATCAAATTAATCTTTTGAAACCATTGACATAGGCTTATACTTTCCCTATAGAAAGAAAATGGGGTTGATAATGAAACTTCAATACCTACTTAGAATGTAAGCAACAAAAGTACTAGCTCTTATAGAAAAACACCAAACAATGTCTTGGTATGTCTTTGCTGATATTAGGTATCTGTCTGACCCATACAAAGGTTTTTCCCAAACTGGATAAAGAATTACCACAAGGAACATGCCGATTGCTTGGAAGTGAATTAAACAATCCTTTGTAAGTATCCCCTTGAACTAATCCAAGAATATTACTCCCCATGATAATTAAATAATGTATATGATTAAGGACTATCATTGTATATAGTATAGGAGCTAGTAATTCTGGGTTCAACCAGTATCCTACTTGCATATATGAAAATAATGCATCATGTATCGAAGAAATGAACATAAGATACATCATATATTCTGCTTAAGTCTTATACAATCAGCAATAAGAAAACTCTCATCAAGATTTGTCAGGATCGAAATTCAAACAAGAATTTAACACACACTTAGAAACTATGTTAAAGGAGTCGCAGAAAAAACACTTTAACAGTAAATCAATGGAACAGTATCAGAATGAAAATCACAAGTTATATTGATTTAACTTAATGATTACAAACAAAACCTCAATCTGTTGAACAGGCTCAACAGACGTTCAATACTTCTCTATTGAAAGGACTTCTAAGAACCTTGAGGTTAATTCTCTCTCAAAACAAAACGTATATCAAAAACTCTATCAATGTATATTCTAAACTATGCCTTCTATACAATATATATACAAGACAGATTACAAGATAATTATAAAAGAAAATTTAATCTTCATGATCCAGTCCATAATTATCTTCAAATCTCCTTTGACTTTAGCATTAAACAAATCATTCCATCATTATCTTCTCAGCAGCTTTAATCTTCATAAGCAGTAGTAATTACTCAGCAGTATTAACCATCTTGCAGTACTAACATGCTAGCAGTACTAACCATGTTAGCAGTATTATCTCTTCAAGTCTAGCAGTATTAATCTCACCAGCAGTAGTAATATTGAACTAGCAGTATTATTTACACAAGAAGTAGTATCTGGCAGTATTAATCATCCTTGGCTCATTTCAGACCCAACAATCTCCCCCTAACTTAACTTTTCAGATTGAGAAGTTAAGTTCTTCAAAATTTGGTCTTCATGATACTTTCAAAACTTAAGCTCAATTCCCAAGATTAGGATCCAAACCTAAGCTTTGATTGATGATTCTTTTGACTACTATCTTGGTCATTTCAGAATCCTTTGAACATATCAGCTTAGCCTTCAACATACCTTGCAATTTGGCTTTGCTGTGATCATAAATTTTATCCACCAGGTAGTACTCATGATAACATCTGTCAATAGTGATGACATAGACTCCACACCTTTCAAATAGCATCCAATTGTCTATTCTTTGAAATTTATTCTCCAGATGCAGATCTCTGACAACATGTTGAACTTTTCTAGGTTCAAACATCATGCATAAGTACTCCATGGTTAATCTTATTAAGCTCATTCCTGCTCCTGTCAAATCCTTTTCATACAAGTTCATTCCAACCTTGAACATTTCTTCTAAGTCAGATCTGGAACAACTTCTGATGATTTTTCCCCAAGTATAGTAAACCTCATACTTGTCTCCCATCCTTTTAAACCTGAAGTATTTCTTCCTTTGATCTTCCAGGATATCCCAATGGATAATTTCAGGGGCTTGGACTGATATTGGGTCAGCTTTTACAGGTTCACTATCAGTCACTGTCATATACAAACCAACATGTACCTCAGATTGTTCAGATTGTTCTGCACCTTGTTGACTTGATTGTTCTTCAGGGGTTGCAACAACAGGTTCAACTTCTTTTTTGACTTCATCAATCCTTGGCCTTTTGGTCTGTTTCTTTGAAGCTATGGTTTTCATTCTTTTGACAGCTTTAACTGTTTGAGCAAGAGTTTCTTCTTTCTGTTCTTCTTCCACTTATTTTGTAGAAGTGGTTTCTTCACTCTCAGGAAAAGGTTGTTGGATATGCAGATCATGCCTTTCTTTCATTTTCCTTTCAACCTCAACCCTTTGAATAAAGTCTCCCTGTAGCTTGGTCATTTCTTTCTTGTAAAGCTCTTCAATTCTGCCATAAGACATACCAGTGAACATGCCTTCTTTAACACCAACTGATCCTTTTATAAAGTTGATCATTTTTCTCCTTTCTTGGTTGGCAACAAACGTCTTTGAAGGTTGTCTTTTCTTTGTCTGTGCTGGCTGCCTTGGCATAGATGCTTTTGCTTGGACTTTCTTGGCTTCAGCTGCATCCCTCAAACTCCTTTGGTACTCCTCATTGAGCTTTTTAGACAGATCTAAAGCAATTTGCCTATCTTTGGCAGTTTGAGACTCTTCTTCTGCTTCTATTTCAGCTTGAAGCTGTTTGGCTACCTCTTCATCTGATGCTATTTGAACTGAATTCTTTGTTTTCTTCAAAGGTTCCACTATCTTTTCTTTTCCTTTTCTCTTTACCTCAGCATCACTTATTTATTTTCTCTTCTTTTCAAATCCTCCTTATTTGATTTCCACTCCCTTGGCCTTTTGAGTAGCCTTGGGAGTGTCTGTTTTTGCCTTCACCAGTGTTTCAGCAATCTCTATCTCTTCAACTGTCAACCCTGTTTCTGTTGCTGCTTTTTCAGTTTCTACTGCAACTTCAGTTACTGCTTCTGCTTCAGTTACTGCTGCTAAGCCAATTTTTGTTGCTACTTCTGTTTTTGTTGCTTTGCTGCTTTCTGCATTTGTACCCATTTCTGCTTCTCTTCCCATCTCCCCCTCAAACTGAGATTCATCCTCTTTGGTCTCCCCCTTTTTGAAAGAATCATGATCTGTGCTCCTTTTCTTCAGCACAAACTTTGATTTCTGCTTTTTGAGCACTAACTTCATCACCAGCTTTTTGAGATTTGCAATCTGCTCTTGTTGGCCTTGTATGACCTGTTGCATTGCCTCTATTTTGTGCCCTTGAGAAATGACATCCATATTGATATTGGCTATGGTTTCCATCAATTCATCGTATGTATATCTATCCTCACCACCTTTAGGTGTGTTTACCACCCTTAGAGGATCCTTGGAACGTTTAGTAGAGGTCTCCTGCCTAGCAGAAGCATCCTCTACCCCCTTGGTTTCTTGGCACCTGGGACCTTTGGATGATTGCTCACCCAAAGTTGCCATGGGGAAGGTCTTAAAGATGTTCACACTGTCCTGCCCTGTACTGTGTGCAAAGTCAGTAGTGTGAGCCTCACTGCCCACATGCTCTTCCTCCTCCTTATTGAGCACCTTCTTGGGGTTGGGAGACACCCCTGTGGTTTCCCTTTGGATATTCTCTGATGGAAAATGCTCCATCAGAGGGATTTTAGGCTTTGGGGGTGAAGATACTAGAAGGGAAGGAACCTTCTGTACCTTTTTCCTTGTGTATGTATGAGTAATGGGTGATGTTGGCTTCTTTAGAAGGGACTGAGGGATATGCTTTGTAGTGGAAGGTGTGGGTAGGCCATCAGTGGGTTGGTCTAAGGTGGGCTTTGACCTTGATGCCTCACCTTGAGAGTGGGACACAACCATCATTGTAGAGAACAATGGTGTGTCTATACCAGAGAAGTCCTTACTGGGCCTCTTCATATTAGAGAACACCTTCCCCTTTGGGGGTTTTGGTACATACACCTCATTGAAATGAGGTAAATCCGTCAATTCTTGATTTAGTACTTCTTGCACAAATCTTGGATACATATAAAAGCTTTTGGTTTTGGTATCCAGGTTTGACAGCAAATCATTTAAAATCATTTGAGAAAAGTTGAACTTTCAAGAGGTTGCCAAGCAAACCAGAGCATAAGCTATGGTACTGCTGAACTCACTCCAGCCAGTCGTTTTTCTTGAAATGCAGTGTTGTAGGGTATGAACAAAGAATCGCCACTGAGGTGAAAATCTGTTCTTGTAAAACTTATATACATCAGTGGGACCTTCATACCCCATACGACTAAGAACATGGAAGAGATCTTCCTTAGGAAGAGAGGTAATACCTGAGGCATCATCTAGGCGTAGATGGATGCGAAAACACTCTTCTGAGATGGTCAGGGGTTTATCACACACACCCTTGTTTTGATGACCTGAGTGCCATCTTCAGTGTGGATGGTAGCATTTGCCCAAAATTGTCGCAACTGTTCCACATAGATTGTGGGATGAACAGATAATGTGTATGCGACGTGGGAGGCTTTGAGAAAATCCACAAGCGGATGAAACCCCTCTGCTTACTTGGGTTTCTGTAGCATTGCCAACTCGTTGTGATCATCCACAAACACGAGACCTGCCATTAGTTCTTAAGTCGATTGAGCACTAGGGTGTAATCACTGGAACGCAAGAGTTAGGACGAGAGAAGATGAATAAGCAAAAGAAATTCAAAGAGCCGTTTTGATATATTGGCGGGCATGAAGGGTATTTATAGGGTACTGATTTCAGTTAAGAGCAGTAGTAAATACCCTAGCAGCATTAACACAAACCCGCAGTATTAACTTACATTAGCAGTAGTAACCCTTACAAGCAGCATTACCACAAACTAGCAGTAGTAACACATACCAGCAGTATTAACACAGGCTAGCAGTAGTAACACATACCAGCAGTATTAATACAATCTAGAAGTAGTAACACATACCAGCAGTATTAACACAGGCTAGCAGTATTAACTCTTTTGGCAGTAAAAACAAGACAAGTAGTAGTAACATTGCATTGGCAGTATAAACCGCCTAGCAGTAGTAACCATAATTAATCCTATTTGACCTGTCAGCATTTGTGCGAGCAGTATTAAATGAACCAGAAGTACTAACTACCTTTATTTCAAAGCAACCTAAAACACTTAAAGACAGAGGATTAAAAGCACCATATTCCATACATTATGAGAAAGTACACAGGGAAGAATCTATACAGGTACATGAGTCAAAAGATAATAGGCTTATTCAGAGTTTATCATGCCCACACTTGTGACCAAAAATGTGAATCTACCCACATCAAAAGATTTAGTGAATAGATCAGCAAATTGGTTACTTGTATGGACTTTCACAACCTGAATTAGCTTCTTTTCATTACAGTCTCTGATAAAATGGTACCTGATTTCTATATGCTTTGTTTTGGAGTGATTGACTGGATTATTAACAATGCTAATAGCACTGTTATTGTCTATGAAGATTGGAGTGTGAAGAAAAGTCATACCATAGTCCAGCATTTGATTCTGAATCCAAAGTACTTGTGAACAGCAGCTTGCAACAGCTATATACTCTGCTTCTGTTGTAGAGGTGGACACTGTGGTTTGTTTCTTGCACTGCCATGACACTAGTCTTGCACCCAAAAACTGACATCCCCCGGAAGTTGACTTTCTATCCAAATTTGCACCACCCAAGTCACTGTCTGAATAAGCAAGTAGGTCAAATGGTGAGTCATGAGGATACCAAAGACCTAATCTAGGTTGGCCTTTGAGATATCTGAATATCCTCCTGACTGCTTGAAAGTGTGACTGCTTAGGCCTTACTTGAAATCTTGCACACACACAAACAGGAAACATGATATCTGGTCTTGAAGCAGTGAGATACATGAGGGAGCCAATCATGGATCTATAGTGATGAACATCCACATCCTCCCCCTCAAGATCTGCAGTGATCTGTTTGTGTGTCTCCATGGGTGTGCTTGCAGGTTTTGAATCTGAGAATCCAAACTTAGTAAGAATGTCCTGCACATACTTGGATTGGCTTATAAATATCCCATCTTTCTTCTGCTTAACCTGTAGCCCAAGGAAGAAAGTAAGTTCCCCCATAGAACTCATCTTGAATCTCTAGTGCATTAAGTCTTCAAAATCTCTGCACATTTGATCTCTTGTGGATCCAAAGATAATATCATCCATATAGATTTGCACTATAAGGATGTCCTTCTTCTTCCTCTGAATGAACAAAGTCTTGTCTATGATGCCTCTTTGAAAACCATTTTCCAAGAGATAGGTAGACAAAGTGTCATACCATGCCCTTGGTGCTTGATGTAGCCCATAGAGTGCCTTCGTCAATTTGTATACTCTGTCAGGATAATTTGGATTCTCAAACCCTGGAGGCTGACAGACATACACTTCTTCTTCAATTCTCCCATACAGGAAAGCACTCTTTACATCCATCTGGTAGACCCTGAACTTCATGAAAGAATCATATGCTAAAAATAGCCTGATTGCCTCAATCCTGGCCACTGGTGCAAATACCTCTTCATAATCAATTCCCTCTTCTTGAGTATACCCTTGTGCCACTAATCTGGCCTTGTTCTTTATTACTATTCCTCTCTCATATTTCTTGTTCCTGAAGATCCATTTAGTGCCTATAGCTCTGTGTCCTTTTGGAAGCTCAACCAAATCCCATACATCCTGCAGCACAAACTGCAGTAGCTCCTCTTGCATTGTTTCTATCCAGCTTGGATCCTTCATTGCATCATATGCCTTTTTGGGTTCAACCTGTGATAGAAAGCAAGATAGTAATCCTAATTGTATGTCCTTCAATCCTCCCAACTTGCTTTGATTCCTTGTGATTATAGGAGAATTGATGTCACCAATCACCAGTTGAGGAGGATGATTTTTATGAACTCTTGTTTGATGAACAGCCTCTTCATTAATATCTTCTTCTAGATTAGAGTCATTCTTTTCAGGTGTGCTGCTACCAAAAACTGAAGAGTTATCATCATCTGTGACATCTTCTTCCAAACATGGCATCTCAGGACCTTTGATTTCTGAATTTGAGGGTTGATCTTCCTTTTCACCTCTGTCCTCTTCATTCTGAGCTGGTTCAGTGTCCTTTGAATCTGAAGTATATTTCTTATCTTGGTCACATAATTCAACAGGATCAGCAGTAGGTGTTGGGAACAGCACAAACTCTTGTCTTTGTACTTGTACATTTTCTGTCCCTGTTCCTGCATTATGCTCATTACTGAAACCCAAAGAATTAGACAGTGAATCAATGTCAAATAGCCAATCAGGACCTGAACCAAGTTGATTTGGTGTGTTCTCATTGCATTTGACATTGTCACTTTCCTCATTAATCCTAGAAGAGGTGTTGAAAACTCTGTAGGCCTTACTTTGAGATGAATATCCAACAAGAAACCCATCCTCAGCTTTGCTATCAAACTTGACTAGGTGAGTTTTGGTATTGAGAATTGTGCAAGGACACCCAAATGGTTTGAAAAATCCAATAAAAGGTTTCTTCTTTTTAAAAAGCTCATAAGGTGTCTTGTCTTGAGATTTCACTACTAGAACTCTGTTTTGAACATAGCTGGCAGTAGTAACTGCTTCTGCCTAAAAAGTAATTGGAAGTTTTGAATCTGCCAACAGAGATCTAGCAGCTTCTATCAGAGTCCTATTTCTCCTTTAAGCAACACCATTCTGTTAAGGAGTCCTAGGAGCACTGTATTGTCTCTCAATACCTTTTTCCTTACAGAAGCTGTTTAGGTCATTGTTTTTAAATTCAGTTCCATTATCAGACCTAATGACTTTAACTCTTAGATTTGTTTGGTTTTCAACTCTAAGAACAAAGGATTTGATCAGTCCACTTGTCTCATCCTTAGTCCTCAGAAAATAGACCCAAGTGAATCTAGAGAAATCATCAACAATAACCAAGCAGTAGGATTTCTTACCAATACTCATCACATTTGTAGGACCAAACAGATCCATATGCAGTAAATTAAGAGGTGAAGAGATTGTATTTATCTCTTTGGACTTATGAGAAGTTTTGTGATGTTTGCCTTTAAGACATGCAACACAATGATCATCACATGAATATACCTTTTGTGGCAAACCTCTTACAAGGTTGTTTTTCACAAGTTTGTTCATTGTTTTAAAGTTCATGTGACACATCCTTCTGTGCCAAAGAGATGATTCATCCAATGAAGCTTTTGAAAATAAACAATTTAAAGATGAATCAGAAGCTACACTCTCCAAGTCTAAGCAATAAACATTGTCCTTTCTAGGAGTTCTAAGTAGTATCATACTTTCATCAACTACCTTGAACCCTGGAGCAAGGATAATACATTCAGTATCATTGAATAATATGTTATGTTTCTTGTCACAGACCTGTGATACACTTAACAGGTTGTATCTCAATTGCTCAACATAGTATATATCCTCAAAGGTCATCTTAACTTTTGACACATTACCTTTTCCACTTATCTTTCCACCTGCTGGATTATCACCAAAAGCAACATGTCCTCCATCAATTCTTTTGAAGTTTTGAAGGCAGACCATGTTACCTGTCATGTGCCTGGAACAACCACTATCAACATGCCAAATGCTTCTTCCCTTGAGTTGTTGGTTGCCCTGCACATATAATAAAGCAGTTAATTTTTAATAGGAACCCAAGCCAAAGTGGTCTTGGGTTTCCCATTCTCATCAACATATTCATATTCAGACTTGATGAGATTATCAAACTGAGGAATCTTATTGCTTGAATACTTTATCAGAAGAATAGGTCTGTCACTGGAAGCAGTACTAACTTGATTGGCAGTACTAACTTTGTTAGCAGTACTAACATCATTAGCAGTATTAATTGGGTTAGCAGTACTAACTGGGTTAGCAGTAGTATTGCTTGCAGCAACACTATTTCTGTCAGCAGTACTATTTGAAGTAGCAGTACTAACAGATTTCTTTACTTTTGGAACCCAAACCTGTACAAAGTTGTTTTCTTTCTTTTTCTTTAAGTTACTCCTTGGCTTACTTGGAGTATTTTTCTTTGAATTAGCAAACTTATTCTGAGCATGAGATTTTATAGGTGCCCTTCTCACATTCTCAGCCATATGATTCCTTATTTGCTTCCTATAACCAACAGGATTTTGTATATTTCTTTGAAAAGTGATCCTTTCGTTAATAGGATTGAAATAACAGTGTTTGGCTAGATGATTTAACTTGCCACAGATAAAACAAGGCTTTGGTCTGTTAATTTTTCTCAGATCAATTCCTTGTTTTAAAGCCCCTGATTATTTCTGTTTCTTTGATTTCCCCTTGTTTTATCATGTTGTTGGGGATAATTCTGTTTACAAGTACAGGGATTAACAACAGTGGTTTGCATGTAATGGACTCCCTGTACCTTTCCCTTCCCTCTCTTAGAACTTTCAGCCTTCTCACTCTTTACAAAAGGTTTACCCCCACCCCCTTTCATTAGTAAGGATATGATTTTCTAAAGGGATTTCTTTAAGGTCATCCTTATTCTTACCCTTAGTGGTCTCTTCTTCAGCCTCTTCCTCAATCACTACACTGTCAAGAGGATCTACATCTGTGGCTCCTGATGGTAAGTCTATTTTCTCTTGTCTTTCTAAGAGATCTGAAATGGGAGGGATATAGTTATTGTTATAGGGTGGATGGGTACTGTTGTATCCTAAACCTCTTTTCAGGTTGTCATGGACTTGAGATTTTATAAGTGAGTCCATTGCTTTAGAGGCATTGGAAAACTTCTCAATGTCCAGTTTGGCTTTCTCAAAATCACTCCTTATCTTCTCACATTCCTCTTCAGACTTTTTAAGCTTAAACTCTAACTGATTCTTTTCCCACTTCCAGTAGTTAGTATCATATGTGTGTTGAAGTTCATTGGCTTTGTATGCCTTAATCTGTTCTTCCAAATTCTCAACAATCACAACATACTCTCTTCTATCTTTATCTAACATTTTTAGGTCATCACACATGCTTTGATTGTGATCCTTGTACTTTTTAACAGTTTCTATGCAAGATTTTGAGCAAAGGTTAGATTTTACCTCTGTGGGAATATCAGTGCTTGCTGACTCTGAAACTTTAGCCATTAAAGCTTGATTCTGAACTGTTTCTTCTGCTTGGTCACTCCAATCAAATCCCATTCCTTCTTGGGAAACAAGAGCTTGAGAAGAGTTCCTGTTGTTGAAGTTAGTGGACTGTGATGGTTGATAGTTGCTAGTATGCTGTTGAGGCATTCCACTTCTGCATTCTCTTGCAAAGTGCCCCAGCTTGTGACACTTGTAACATTCAACCTTGGATTTATCAAATCCAACCCCATCTTCTCTTTTCTGAGCAAAGTTATTCCTTCTAGTCCTTTTGATGAATCTTTTTACCCTCATTGTGAGCATAGTCATCTGCCACTTGATATCCATATCTTCCAGATCATCAGCATTTATCTGTTCTAAGTCATCATTAATTAGAGTGGAATTAGCATGACTGGCTAGAAAAGCTTCTAAAACTGAGTCATTAGATCCATCTTGCTTTGATCCAAAGGCAGCACTAACTGATTCTGTATTAGCAGCAGAATCAGTAGAAGATGATAAAAGAGCAGCATTGTATGAGTATCCAGAGGGCCTCTTCTTTGCTTCTACCTCTACTTCAAACACCCTAAGGTCATTATAGAGGTCATCCAGTTCCTTGTCCTCTAGTTGGTCATTCTGTCTGAAGGAGACAGTGTACATAGTCCATTCATCACCAAGAGATCTTAAAATTTTTTTGTTGACATCATCTTGATCTATCTGGACACCAACAGTAGCCAATTCACCAATTAACTTATTAAATCTATCAAAAGTTTGAGTCATGGACTCATTCTTTGTAGACATGAAGTTTTCATATTACTGCTTCAGGATGGCCTTCTGATTTCTCTTGGTACTTTTGGTACCAGAAAATCTTTTCTCCAGTGCATTCCATAGAATTTGTGCAGCAGAACAGTTGTAGAATTGATGTTGGTACTCATTAGGAATTGCCAAGAGCAGAGTGCTCAAGGCTTTCATCTCTGTCTGCCTCATCTTTCTTTCTCCATCAGTCTTTGGTGGAGGTCTCTTGCCTTCTGCATCCATCTTTCCTCCATCTGAGGGACCATTCTCAATGATGTCCCACATTGAGAAGTCTGTGAGAAGAATTTACTGCCTGATTCTGATTTTCCACATGTCAAACTCATTGGGTTTGAGCATGGGGACTTTTGAAACAAGTACGCTGTCACTTGATCCGTCCATGATGATTCTTGCTTTCTGAGTTACACAGGCTCTGATACCACTTGTCAGGATCGAAATTCAAACAAGAATTTAACACACACTCAGAAACTATGTTAAAGGAGTCACGGAAAAAACACTTTAACAGTAAATCAATGGAACAGTATCAGAATGAAAATCACAAGTTATATTGATTTAACTTAATGATTACAAACAAAACCTCAATCTGTTGAACAGGCTCAACAGACGTTCAATACTTCTCTATTGAAAGGACTTCTAAGAACCTTGAGGTTAATTCTCTCTCAAAACAAAACGTATATCAAAAACTCTATCAATGTATATTCTAAACTATGCCTTCTATACAGTATATATACAAGACAGATTACAAGATAATTATAAAAGAAAAATTAATCTTCATGATCCAGTCCATAATTATCTTCAAATCTCCTTGACTTTCGCATTAAACAAATCATTCCATCATTATCTTCTCAGCAGCTTTAATCTTCATAAGCAGTAGTAATTACTCAGCAGTATTAACCATCTTGCAGTACTAACATGCTAGAAGTACTAACCATGTTAGCAGTATTATCTCTTCAAGTCTAGCAGTATTAATCTCACCAGCAGTAGTAATATTGAACTAGCAGTATTATTTACATAAGAAGTAGTATCTGGCAGTATTAATCATCCTTAGCTCATTTCAGACCTAACAAGATTCAATTAAATCAAGTAAGATGTCAGGAGAACATGACACATTTTACCAAATCATTGCCTAAAACCATATATTTGGAAACATGTAGAAAGCAAGCGCAAATGTTTTCCAAACTCCCTTGATTAATGCACGAATCAGGGGGAGTAATAGACAAAAGGGGGAGTCTACTATATTTGTGATATTGGTATATTGTGCTCTTCCCTTCAACCAAGGTTTTATTTTTCTCATTGGGTTTTGTTCCTTGGTGTAAGATTTTAGGGAGGCAACTGTTTATATACCATCATGATTAATGTATGAATCTAAGAGAAAACTAGACTGAAAGAAAAGTCTATATATTGCAAAGAAACTGGTGCGTTGTACTCTTTCCTTCGTCCTATTTTTTTTATCCCACTGGGTTTTTATTTTGGCGTAAGGTTTTAATGAGGCAACAAGTATGCACCATCACTCCTTTGACTCGGCACAAGTGGGAGTGTTGTAGGATTATGTGCCATCATCAAAAGGAAGTGATTGATATAATATTTTCCTAGTATTAGAATTTACCATAATGAATGTTTCATTTTCTTTATAAACTTCTCTTTATTTAAAGGGCTTATGATTAATGAGAATTATCGATTTCATTCTCTCTATTTACTGTTGTTCTATCATGTTTTTCCTATAACAAATAAGAGGTTTTAAGCTCTTATCACAGGGGGGGGGGAAATAATCTGAGTAACCTAACATTTTATTCAGTAAGAAATAACCTGAGTAGCCTAACAAACGACACCTAAATAAATGTAGAACTTAATACCAACCAAAATTTAGATATTAATAAAATAATAATAATGTTGTAGGATAAGTGTGCCATCGTCTAAAGGATATGACGATAGAGATAGAGATAGAGATAAATATATCAGAGTTAGATTAGAACTGAAATATTTCCTAACTATCTACTTGTAACTCCTCCCTATTTAAAGGGCTTATGATTAATGAGAATTATAGACTTCTTCTCTCTGTCTTATTGTTATTCTCTCCATATTGTTGTTTCATTTGTTTTTCCCTTTAACACGTTATCAGCACGTAAGCTCAATCGGTTAGTTCGACAATCAAATTTCGGGTTTCCAACTTCATAAATCTATCCCTCCGTCGATGCTACAATCCAAGTAAGAATTCTTACACGTATAATATTTATGTGGCGTAATATTCATGTCATAAACCGTAAATCTGTCTCGGTTAACTTTATGTTTTGAAATTTTTATATGCATATTGGCTTGTTTTTAAAAGTGTTCGCTTTTGAGTCTCGAAGTAATTTGTTATGTATGTTGTGTTTTGTTGGTTATATTTTATCCTTTATTCCAATTGAATCAAGATATGGATAAGTGGATATAAATGAATGTATGAAGTTCAAAGACATATTAGAACCCTAAATCTAATAATTAGCTAACAAACATTAAAATATTGGGCTTAGACGATGTTTGGCCGGAATTTTCTTTTATCATTTTTTTTTGTTGGGTTATAAGCCACGGTTGTTAGACATCAATAAGAGATAAATTAAGTTTTTTTCCACCTTGACAATGATTTGAATACCATATGTCTTTTATTATTATATTATTTTTGTTATTAATATTATTATTAATTAAGTGGTTGCTCAATTTAATATTTTTATATAAAATTAAAATGTCATTTGTTTTTATCAAATTAGTATTAATGGACAATCAAATAAGATATGCACTAAAAAGTGCTTCTATCAAAAAGGGAACACGTTGAAAATGAAATATAACATATTTGTTTTAATATTTAATATTGATTATGCATATGTTTCTTTGAAATTAATTTTAAGTACCAAAATTAATTTCTTTGCTAAAGTAAAATCGAATATGTAACCATTATAGATGTAAAGAAATACATCAAAACAAATAAAAAAATTCAATACTCTCCGTTCCGTTTAGGAATGTATCGAGGAGAATTGATTTTTTTGACATATCACACAATCGGAAAAAAAAAAAGATAGACTAATACTTGTTTTATAATACATCCAACCAAATTACTTAGACGATGGACTGTCACTTTCTTGGTGGAACAAGTTTAATAGGAACCTTGTAAAGATATTCGTATAAAATGGAAATGAAAATGAGCATATATACATAAATTCCAATGAATATGAAAGGAAACATATATCATGGAAACTAATGTGTCAAACTAGTAGATTATTGGGTCATCTATTCATATTTTGTCACCAATAAAGAAATTTTGGGGGCAATAACACATATATATGTTTCGATATGACCGTGTTGGACACCATGGTTATGACATAGTGATCCGTGTATTGCAAAATACACATAAACACATTCTATTTCGAGTGAAAGGCAAAACAAGACAAATTGCAACTGTTGACTTCTGCAACATATGAAACAACATTGCCATCATAATATGCCCTCTTGAATACATAAAACTTTTGTATATACCCTAATCCTTAGCCAATACAGGAATGAGATTGTCCTAAAGCTAAGGACATTATACAAAAAAATATTCCATTGTTACAACGAATACAAGGTGATATTTATGGACATAAACACCCAGAATGCGGGCCATTAAAGTACTTTATGGTTCTGGTTTCGACTCGATGAATGCATGTCGTATTATTGTCCACATGAAATACTGCACTCCTAGCACTAGTTATACGTTTAAGGGCTCACCACCCTTATTATTTCATCAAGTCTACATGACTTGGAATGCTGGAGAATTTACATCATAAGGATTTGATGTTAATTGCATATGTATTAGGATCAATGTAGAGTTTCCTATGCCCCATGTGTATATATATAAAATGGTCTCATAGAAGTTGTTATCAAAAGAATATGATGACATCTAGGGTATTAGTAATGCGCATCAATTTACCCACATCTACCTGGGGTTATGCAATTATTATATGCAATTTTTTTTGTCGTTTTTAGACCCACTACTTGTTAACCAGACTCATGCGTACTGGTAACTGGATATAAGCCTGATACTTTACATTTACGCATGTTTGATTATATGTGCCAATTGTGCCTCCATAGCGCATCAAAATGGGTCCTTAAAGACGATTTGGTAAATGTTGGTTATGAACCCCCAACAATTATCCGCTAATTAGAATATTTGACTAGTGATATCTTTACCGCTAGATTTGCGGGTTGTCACTTTCATGAGACAGTCTTTCCGTCGTTAGGGGGAGATAGGAAAAATGATTTTCCATGGGAACGACAGGAAGTGTCATTGAATATTCTCACTCTGTCTCATTTTGATCCCCAAAACTTCACAACGTAATGTTGAAATCAAACGAATCAGACTCGATACCTGATACGTTTAATATTCCAAAAGTGACAAGATCACATATACGAGCTGCAAATATACTCGCAAGGTTAAAAAGTCCCCAACAGGGGCACAACGCCACTGGAAAGTGCGTTGCAATCACACATAGTGGAGGTGTGGTTGAGGTCGTAGCTACCAAATGGAAGTGGTGGAAGCTACTTGGTTCGATGGATACTATTCTAAAGGAAGAGAATAGTTAGACACATCCGTTTATCATCAATACACAAAACTCTCATGAGATTGTCTCTAATTATAATTATGTCCATGAATCATCACTAGAGGACGCTCCGAAGTTAATATTGATTCTAGAGATGAATGTTAATCTCAAATGAACTATGAGAGTATATATGAGTTGATGGACAGATCATATATAATCATTGATGATTTATTTACATATACGATGGCTCATAAGATGATCGAGCACGACGACATAGAACCAGGCTCAGTTGAATAATATCAACAAATAGCATATTGGCCTAAATGCAAAGAAACAATCCAGAAGAATTATATTATTTGACAAAGGATCGGGTATTTGGTCAGGTAGTGCTAACCTGCCAAGTGTAAAGCCCGTAGGACATAACTGAATCTTTGTCAGAAAGCGTAACGAGAATAATGAAGTCCTAATGTATGAGGCTCTCCTTTGGCGCAAGGTTTCTCACAACGCCCTGGATTGACCATGAGAAGACTTACTCTCTCGTGATGGACGTTATAACGTTCTGCTAATTAATTAACCTAATAGTTTCCGAAGGACTGGAAATGTAGCTCATGAATGTGGTTACCACATATCTCTACGGGGGTCTACATTTAGAGATATATAAAAGTACTTGATGATATTACCAAAATCAAGTAACTCTAAACCACGAAATGCGTTTGCAATAAAATTGAAACGCCCACTTTATAGATAAAGCAATCTAAGCAGATGTGGTATACCCGCCTAATGGAATACTTGATTGGGAAAGGATATATAAGAACGATGAACTGTTCTCTTGCGTATTTATTATGGAAAACAAGTTCCAGATTTTCAAAGTAGCTCTATATGTCAATGTTATGAACATAATAGGCACTCTTGATGAAATGAGAGGAACCACAAGCTACTTGAAATCTAATTTTGAGAGGAAAGATCTTGGGAAGACTTGGTTTTGTCTAGATATTTGAGCTAGGACACCGAGTTTGTGAAATATTAATTCACCGATCGCATATGTACAGAAAATAATCAGGCAATTTAATATGGACAAAGCGAATCCGGTTAGCACTCCCATGATCGGTCGAAGTGTCGGATATAAGGAAAGATCCATTTCGTCTAAAGGATGATGACGAAAAATGCTGGGAGTTAGAATTCCCTATCTAAGTACAATATGCGTATTATCGTACTTAACATAATACACTTGACCATATATTGTATTTCCCAGTGAACTTGTTAGCTAGATTTAGCTCAGCGCCAACGCAAAGTCATTGGAATGATATCAAATTAATCTTTTGGAACCATTGACATGGGTATATACTTTCCCTATAGAAAGAAAAATGGGATTGATAATGGAACTTCAATACCTACTTAGAATGTAAGCAGCAAAAGTATTAGCACTTATAGAAAAACACAAAACAATGTCTTGGTATGTGTTTGCTGATATTAGGTATCTGTCTGACCTATACAAAGGTTGTTCCCAAACTGGATAAAGAATTACCACAAGGAACACGTCGATTGCTTGGAAGTAAACTAAGCAATCCTTTGTAACTACCTCCTTGAACTAATCCAAGAATATTACTCTTCATGAGATAATAAAATAATGTATATGATTCAGGACTATCATTACATATATTAGAGGAGTTAGTAATTTTGGGTTCAACCAGTATCCTACTTGCATATATGGAAATAATGCATCATGTATCGAAGAAATGAACATAAGATACATCAGAGGTAATAACACAAAGCATATTCTGCTTAAGTTTCTATACAATCAGCAATAAAAGACTCTCCTTTAGATTCAAGTGAATCAAGTAAGGTGTCAAAAGAATGTAACATATTTTACCAAGTCATTACCTAAAACCATATATTGGGAAACGTGTAGAAAGTAAATGGAAATGTTTTCCAAACTCTCTTGATTAATGCACGAATCAGGGGGAGTAGTAGACAAAAGGGGGAGTCTACTATATATTTGATATTGGTATGTTGTGCTCTTTCCTTCAACCAAGGTTTTATTTTTCCCATTGGGTTTTGTTCCTTGGTGTAAGGTTTTAGTGAGGCAACTGTTTATATACCATCATGCTTTCCTAACTCTCAAGATTAAAGTATGAATCTAAGAGAAAACTAGACTGAAGGATAAGTCTATGTATTGCAAAGAAGCTGGTGCGTTGTACTCTTTCCTTCGTCATATTTTTATTTTTTCTCACTGGGTTTTATTTTGGCGTAAGGTTTTAACGAGGCAACAACTGTGCACCACTACTCCTTTAACTCGGCATAAGGGGGAGTGTTGTAGGATAATTGTGTCATCGTATAAAGGATATGACGATAGAGATAGAGATAGAGATAAATATATCAGAGTTAGATTAGAACTGAAATATCTCCTAACTATCTACTTGTAACTCCTCCCTATTTAAAGGGCTTATGATTAATGAGAATTATAGACTTCTTCTCTCTGTCTTATTGTTATTCTCTCCATATTGTTGTTTCATTTGTTTTTCCCTTTAACAAATAATTTTTTTTCAAGATATTTGAAAAAAGACGATCTAATTTAGAAATTTTCTGAAGTTGAAGTTACCTATTAATTATGTTTATTTTTTGAGTTAATGATATTTAATGATATGGGTATGTTATTATGCAACCTTTTACATGGTGCAACCCATGCAACCCCTCTATCCACCACTCATTTTATTTTCATATTTTTTAATTAAAAAAATGAAAATAAAATGAATGGTGGATAGAGGGGTTGCACCATGTAAAGGGGTTGCATTTGAACACACCTCTCTCTCTCTCTCTCTCTATATATATATATATATATAAGGTGTGTATCTTTTGCAAACCAATGAATTCCAACAAAATTTGCAAACCATTTCTAGCCAATCATCTTAAATTATTTTGTATTTTCTGAAAATAAATTATGAAATGACCGAAAGGGTATATAAGTAAATTATAAATTTATTTTATTTTATTTTTTATTCATATAATATTACAATTATAGTAAATGCCTTATTTGTAGGGATCCTAATTTGATATGATAATCACCAAGTTCGTTGAAGATTTCTTCAGCATAATTCTTCATTTGCAGCAGTCATTTCTTGTGTTTCTGAGGGGGCGTTTGGTTCATTTTAAGGAATGAAAATGGGATTAATAATGAAAGAGGAATATAATGGGAATGATTCGTTTTATTTCATTGTATTATATTACCATGAATTCCCTTACATTCCTAATGAAAAAAAAAAAGAAAAAAAGAAAAAAAAAATCATGTTCATCTTCTATCACAGCACACATTCCTAATAAAAAAAACCATATTCATCTTCATCAACAAACATCTCGTCGCCCAACATCATCCCCTTCTCCAACAAATTTCATCATCTCCAACACATCAACACACAATGTCTCCAACATCATCTTATTGATTTCATCTTATCTTTTTATTTCATCTCCATTTTTCTTATTTCATCTTCTTGATTTCATCTCCGAACACAAAATCAAAAATTACAATCATTTATAGAGAAAGACGAAGACGAACTCAGATATGTTGAAGAGGGCACTCTGATATGTCAAAGAGGTTACACAGATCTTCGAAGAGGTCACTTAGATCTCCATCTTTATCTTCTTGATTTCATCTTCAACCACTAAATTGAAAAATCAAAAAAAAAAAAAAAGACGAAGATGAACCAGATCGAAATCATCTTTAGAGGCGAACTTGAAAAGTCGGAACGAAATCTTCTTTAAAAAATCAAATCGGAATCTTCTTGATTTCATGTGTGCAGTGGAGGTGATATGTTGGTGGTGGGCTAGGGTTCACGATGAATGTCAGAAACAAACTTGAAATTTTTTTTATTCCCCCCAATTTGGGGAGGAATGATTTTTAATCAAATCTATTATATTGATTGATTACTTAATTGAAACCAAACACCATTAATCATTCCATTTCATTCCCTTGTTTGAACCAAACATTATCAATGAGTATCATTTTCATTCCTTACCTTCTAATACCCCTTACCAAACACCCCCTCAGGGTTTCGGTATCGGCACTTACAAGTTACATATTTTCAATGGAGGATTGTTATTTGAATAGTGAATTATTCGTGAATGATGTTGTTGGTACATCGTCGGGAGTTAAACCTATTGATGATGGTTGTTGCTCACCGGAGAAATATTTTCCCGGCGAGAAAGGTGGGGGCGATAACTCAGATCCTTTATGTGTGATTCTGCAACTATAATGTTCAGAATTTTCATATGGCATGAATATATGTGAATTCAAAATTTTCATTCTGGTAGTGGCTATATGAATAGTGTATTCATGGGTATATGATTAGGGGTATGCATCGGGCGGGTCGGATCGGTTCGGGTGGGCAAACCAAAAACCCGATCGGATTTCGGGTATGTAAATCAAGACCCATTTTTAGGTTTCGGATTTGGGATTTATTCGGGTTCGGGTTGGTCGGGTTTCAGGTTGATGTCGGTCGGGTTCGGGTATTATTATAATGCAAAATGTACATATAAATTCAATCGATTTTGAGGATGAGTACAATCGATTAAGAGATTAATGAAATCAATAGTAAGTTTAGAAATTAGAAAACATTTCGACCGACTATAATTTACGATTTTCAAAAGATAATTAGATAAATAAATATAATTATATAATATTTAAAATATATATTTATATTATTTCGGGTTTTCGGACGGGTCGGGCGACCAAAGGTGAATCCCAACCCGAACCCAAATATCCCCTCAAAAGTCAGGTTTCGGGTTTTCGGATTTCGGGGTATTCGGGTTTTGCAAAAATACCTTATTTTCGGTTCGGGTTCGAATTTCAGACTATTCGGGTTTTGCACACCCCTATATATTATCAATGGATAAGCTTTCATGATTCATGTATTCATATGCACATTCATGAACCCCTAGATAAGCTTTCATGATTCATATATGGAAATTCTTGAATCAATGGATTATGGGTATATGATTCATGTATGGAAATTCTTGAATCTCTCTCTCTCTCTCTCTCTATATATATATATATATATATATATATATATATAGAGAGAGAGAGAGAGAGGGGGGGTTGGTGTAACACCCGCATTTTCGGTAAGTCTTTGATACCTTCTTCTTGCCTCTAATTCCTTATGTTTAGCTTTTTTTATGTTTTGGGGTGCACCATCTAAATGATCTATCGTGTTAGAACTTTATCGCATTTGAAAATCGAAACGATCGAAGCTCGGGAGGAGTTCGGCGACTGTGCCAGGCGATTGTTGCCAATCGCGTGGCACTGTCGCAGGGAGAGGGGAGCTTTCGGTACAATATGGGCGACTATGTCCGGCGATTGTGACATTGTCACTCTCGCCGTGACAATGTTGTCGGGTCCCTGGTGGTCACAGTACACTAGCAGCGAGAATGACTCGCGACTTTGCCAAAGGCATTGTCGCCCGACAAGGCCGCGGTCGGGGGTAGGGGGAGCAGATTTCATTTAATATGGTTCCTTTAAGTCATTTCTCATTTATTACACTCAAAATCCTCCAAAATCCTCTCATCTTTCTCTCTCTCTTCATTCAATCAACCAAGAGCTAGGGTTTCACCATCATTTACTCTTCTCCAAGATTCCATCATCGAGCTTAGGATTCTAAGGTCAAGGATCAAGAGACTCAATTTCCATCATCTTGCTAACTTCCAAGTGTTAAAGTTTCTAGGTTTTTCATAACAACCTAGTGGAGTGAGTCATTCTGTAACACCCGGAAATTCGCAAGGTGAGTATCTCATCTTCTTAAATGCATTTATTTCGCTATATGAGAATAGGTGTATTTGTGTACATTTTATGATCACTATTATGTCTAAATGTCATAATTAAGTTACCTTCGTTAATCGTTCAAACCTGGTGCTCGTTATCGTTTTCGGTTAAGTTTTCGGACTGTTTTAAGTGCCCCGCGATTGTGCCCTTGGCACTATCGCGGAGGGCACTATCGTCGAAGAGGTACCGTAGGCTGGGGGATGCCAGCGATTGTGCCATGCGATAGTGCCTTGGCACTATCGCCAAAGTTGTACCGAGAGCGGGGAAAGCCTCGCGATTGTGACTCGCGATAGTGCCCTTGGCACAATCGCCGGGCACTATCGCCCGCGTGGTCCAGTCTGCTATTTTATAGGAATTAATACCTCATTTCCCTCATTCACTTTACAAAAAACGGGAGAACTCTTCTTGGAGGCGATTTTTAGGGTTTCATCACCTACTTCATTTATTTCCTAAGGTTTGGGTTGTTAAGGTCATTTATTGATCATTAAGCTTCATCCAAGCTTATCTAGTGAAGATTCTCATCAAGCTACTCCTCTCCACTTCAAGTCTCATCTCCTCAAATCTAGGGTTTCCATCTTTTCTAGGTTTTGGTACAAAACCTAGATTGTGAGTTTACTAACCTTTGTTAAAACTAGATACACATCATTATCTTGTAGTTATTGATATTAATGCATCTCCCAAATGTTCATATTTAATGTTTAAAGTATTTGGGGGTTTTTACCCATGATTTATTTATATGAAAGTTACCATGCTCTATATGTGTACATTTTGGTATGTTGATGATTCCTTCTTGGAATGCCTTTTTGGCGACCTTATATTCTCATGAAGTATTTGGATGGATATTGAGTCATGTGTTGGATTTACATGATTAGGATGGTGATAATGTGTTCTTGGTGGATATCTGAAATGTGACGGATTGAAACACATCTTGAGACCTCCTAAATGCATTATGTGGACGAACCAAGTCTGTGATTCACTATAGGTATGTAGGTGGGTGACATTGGGAGAATTTCCTAAGGCGGTAGTCTCCTATGTACCTAGACCTCCGCCGTCGGGGAATTTCCTAAGCGGTAGTCCCCGGTGCGTGTCGGGCCTTTGGGTTGCCAGTGAAAGTGGCTTCAGGGTGCATTGCCTCTTTGGGTGAACCGGATTGGAGATATGGGTCGCTCCCATTGACTCCACATTTACGTGATTAACTGTTTAACTGCTGATAAGAACTGTAAATGTTTCTGGCTTGTTTTTACTTGTTCAACTCACTAGGCTTTTTGGCCTAACACTTGTTTGGTGTCGATGTGTATCTCAGGTGTTAGTGGTGCTGCTCCTAGGCAAGTTTAGGTGCTTTGGGCGAGAGCTTGGGAATACGACACTTGGATGATTTTGAGAAGCCTTGGGTTTATAGATGACATCCTTTTTGTAATCTCTTTTCTAGATGTAGAAATTAGATTAGTTGGTTGTTGTTTATTAATCCGTTAAATTACAATTGTGATTAAACAGGTTTATTTGTACTATTCCCCTTTTTGGGAGGCTCTTGCTATGGCAATCTATATACCACTTCTCCACTTTTGGAAAGTTTTTGTTATCCCTATTTTTAGGGTGTTACACATTCTACAACTTTCTTTTATATACATGATATAATGCCATAAAATAACTATTATTTCAAGGTTTTACTTCAATTTCTTCTTATTTGGTGGATTTAGAAATCTAGGTCAAAAACTAGGGTTTTGGCTAAATTTGGTATTTTGAGGAAATGGTTGTGAAGAATGGACTTGTTTACACAAATGTTAGTCCCTCCTTAAATTTGATATATTTTGGGAGCAAAGACAAAATGTCATATTTATAATTATTGACAAGTGGGGATTTACCATCCTTGGAAATTCTAGGGTTGCAAATATCTACATATTTGTCATAATGTGAATTATTTGTGAACATTATTGTGTTGGGTTATAGTGTAATGGATCCATATGCACTAGTGTTTTATATGAAATACATGGTGGTATTTTAATTTGCTATATATGGGGCTAATATTTGGGAACTCGTGCTATAGACCGTGGGTGGTTGAATACGATAACCTTGTACTCCATACAATTTACATTCTAGCGAGTAAGTCCTTCTTAGGCCAATTGGGAGCTCAAACTATAGACCGTGGGTGGTTGAACGCGATAACCTTTGGTGCTATAATTGAAGCTCCATAACATTGATTCGTGACCTATTTTTGTGTTCCATCACCTCAATGGTAATCCCGAGTCTCCCCCGTTTAATTTTGGAACCTTGCTCCCTTCGAAGGGTGATCAAGGTCAAATCCATAAATGAATAAATGTAAATGTTTTGTACTAATATCAATTGTTTCCCTATGTCATTTCACTTATGTTTGTACTCACTAGGCGTAAGCCTAACGCTTGTTTTCTTAAATGTCATGTATATCCAGGTTCTTTAGGTGGTGGGGCTTCCAAGGCTTGAGGGGAGCGTACGTTGGCCATCTTGGCCATTTTTGGAGAAATAGATTGGGGGTATACAAGCGATACTGTAGATACCATTCTTTTTGGATGTGATAGCGACACCCATCTTTAATCTAGCTAGTTTAGTTGAGATTAGTAGGTTGTCGTTTTATCAATCATTTTGGTTTTGTAAATGCTTATACAATTTACCCTTTTTGGGTGATGATACTTGATATGTTAGTATTTTATCCATTACTCCCAGGTTTTAATCCTTTCGGTTATAGATGTCATATTGCAATTTTTTTTTACAGGCTTAAATTCGTCTTAAATTTTTAGGGTGTTACAAGTTGGTATCAGAGCGCTAGTTTAAGTGAACTAGGCATGAATGTTTGGACCACAGAGATTTAGCTCATCTCGGTTGAACATTTGGACCTCCAAGAACACTTTAAACTTTGCCCCACCAAGATTAATCACTAATTTAACAATCAAACCACCTACCCAAATCGATTTGGGGGTTTACCCATTGATTCAACACTACACTCAACTAAAAACTCCAAAAGCTTAATGAAAACATTAGAGGGGATACATACCTTGAAGATGATGAAGATTTTCACCGCAACAACTCTCGATTTCCAAGTTCTTCAAGGTTGAACAAAAAGATCTTCAATTGGTTCTCTCCTAGCCGCCTCTAACATTCACACCAGGGAGGACTTTAGGGTTGTAGAGGGATTTTATCCCTCTCTTCCATATTTGCACAAAAGTCCTCCAACTCTCAACCTTCATACCACACCTACTATACTTAAATTATTTTAAAAAAGGACCCGGTTATTACAACATCCTCCCCTCAAAATAATTCCATCCCCGAAATTCTAATTAGGGGTATTGGGACTTCATGTCCGCTTCTATTTCCCAAGTTGCCTCCTGGCCCTTGTGATAACGCCACTCATCTTTGTTAATCAACAATATGGAGTTCACGTAAGATATTATAAAAACACCTCCACAAGGACATCTCATTCTATATCTGGTTTGTCCCACCATCCTTGTGGTACAAGGGTTGGTTGGCTCTAACACCATTTGTAACATTGAAAAGCCCAAAGCATCAGACAAGCACAAAGACATAACTTAGAACAATGATAAAAATATTATCAGTAGCCCACAACTTATGATTTGTAAAGAACTCATAAATCTCACTTTCTACTTCTATGGAACAGGTTTTCAAAAAAAAAAAAACTTTTATATTTATAAGTATAATTTTTTTTCTTTAATAAACAAAACAAAAACAATAATTTTCATAACAATTATAAAGGATAGAAAATAGGGGGAAAATGTAGTTTGAATAATTAAACATTTAAATAATTGAAAAAGTGTGATGGTTGGTTGGGTCATGGCCAGATAATAATTGTTGGGTTGGTAGAGATCTACAAACATATTGCTACCATGGGACCTTTTTGTATATTATTAATTAATAATTAATAAAATCCATACAAACAAATTCTAACAATATATATGCTTTAAATTACAAGTAATATGTGAAATAAAGGCTAATATGTTTGTTAACATCTTTAACATACTTTTAAATTATATTATTTTTTAAAAATCATTTGAACTTGGAGATTTTATACTCTCTCTTTTATTATCAATTCAATTGAAGTTTATTTAATTATTATAATTTTATTAATTTACGGTTCCTTTGTATATAATATAATTAATTGACTTCTAAACTAGTTACACATATTAATAATAAACCATTATTCTTTTAAAAAACATATCTGAGAAAATTACTAAAAAGTCCAGAATTTTACTTCTGAAATATCAAACTCAAAGTTTTAAGTTAAAAACAAATTTTAATTATGAAATAAAATAAATATTTATTTGTTTAATATTTTATATGTAGGCACCAACCATTTTCTTTGGTTGTTGCTCATCCTCTCATTAGTTATCCATAAGACCAATATATATTCTTTTCCTTTAAAAAGTAAATATAAAAACAAAATCCAAAATTAGTAAAAGAATAGCTAAAAGGGGAAAATATTTATCCAATCAACTCAAAATCTTTGTATGTCACATGAATCAACATATTACACTTTATGAACTTACCTAACTAAATTCTTTTTTTTTTTATAATTATTTTTAATAATTTGTTAATATTATTGATATATTGATAAACTTAGTATACTCTCAGTTGATTCTTCTTTTACAGTTAGGGCTGTTTGGCATTTGCAGAATGATTAAGTGGTCTGAATGATTAAAAGGTTTTTATGATATAGTGTAAAATGAAATATGGTTGTTTATAATGAAATCATGGCACTTAATGGTTAAGGGAGGGCCATGATACAAAATCATTCAGAGAATTTTGGAACCATTAAGAGGCAATCTCTTTTTTTGTCAAACAAGATTTACCTCTTAACGATTCAGAGATTGCCTCTTAATGGAACCATTAAGAGATAAACAAACAACCCCTTAGTGAACTTATAAAACATAAGTAGTTATATCGACAACAATCTTATAACCAAAATCAAATATTCTTTAATCTCTTTAAAATCGATACAATACCTTGATTTATTGAATGTTATTGGATAAATTATGAAAATATTTAAATTAGAATATAAAATTAATCTTGTGAATATCCATACTTAATTTAATTCTTTTATCATAAATTAGAAAACAATGATTGAATTAAAATGAAAAACTGATATGATTCCATTAAAAAATCTGTGTAATTCTAATTTATTTTGATAATAATTACAAAAACTAATGTAACAATTATTTTAAAAAAGTCATTTACAAGATTTATATGGATGTTGTTATCCATCTATTTATCTATCCAAAGCAACATTTTGCAACACAACAAAGAAACTTTTGAAGGTCTTTTCTGACATGTGCTTAATTTTTCTACACACCATTTCCTCTTCTTTTTTTCCAAGTCCAAATTACTTATTTTATTTATTTTATAAATTTATTCGGTTATTATTCAATTTTGACCTTTAACAAGTTTTATTTACAAGTTGAACATCTACCTGTTATTTGGATTGTGTAGAATACGTGTTTGACACGTCAAACATTTAACGGAAAAAGACTAACCTTATCAAATCCATTAGACGGGTATGATGTATCCTTGTACGATAACGTTTGAACTTTAGGTCTTTAGATTATATAACAAGTTATAAATTTTCAAAACCGTCAACAAACTAATAAATTACTTCAAAAAATATATATACCCATGAAAAAAGTCTTTAGAAATCTATCGATACTATTGGAAGAAAGACGAAACAAGTTTTGTTTCATTGAACATATACCAACACAGGCAAGAAATGTGTATATTTCATTTTATCTTTATTTATTTGATATGAAGCACCCATAAAATCGTCAAATCCATATCAATAATCTATACTATATTATAAATTATTTAAACAAAATTTTAGACATAACCTATTAAGGCATTAGATATTATTTAGTAATACATCAATTTACAAGTAATTATTGTGTATGCACAAAATTTTAAACCAACTAAAAATTAACTGCTACATGTTCAATAACAAGACAATTATTTATGCCCTACTTGTTAGAAATGTACCATTAATCTGAAGGGTCAAACCATATTATTGAATCATTAAGAAGCATGGAAAATAATGCATACCTGAATTCATTGCTTTAGCGTCCTCTATACGTGAAACTTCGATGACGAACGGATCAAGTGGTGTGATGATCTTCCTCAAACAAAGCCTTCAGTACATTCAATCGTAGCCAATTCTAACTGATGGGGATTGAATCGTTTTGTCACCGCAGATAAGTTATTTCTAGTGTTTGGATTAGGGGAAAAACTGCTATCACTTTTTGTCACCGCAGATAAGTTGTTTTTAATAAGTTAGTCCATAATGACTTATTAACTTATTTGGAACAACTTATGACTTTTTTGGTTATTTTACACAAGGTTCTAAATGGCGTGAGACATGACGTGGCGGCGAGACTAAGCCTTGAGCCTTAGGAGTCATGGCGTTTTCAAGGCGTGACTTATGACGTCAAATTTCTAATTTATATATAGTATTATATATAATATATAAAAACATATGTTTTGGTGTGTTACTCAATGAGTCAATAGTAATAAGCAAGTTAAATTAGGTTATATATATTAAAAACTTGTAAATAAGACATTAAAAACATAAAAAAAAAACAAATATCGCATTACAAAAACCGCGTATTAGGCCATGGCGTGCCACGGGCTTAACGTGACGTGAGACACAAGCCTTGGTGCCATGTCGCGTCATAGCGGTTGTGCGATGAGTTTTTTAGAACAATGATTTTACATGTATAAGCAATCACAAACACCCCTAAATAACAACTTATTAGCTTATTACGTTTTGATACCACAATAAGTTAATCCAAATATTTTTTTATAAAACTTCTTTTTATCATTACATAAATTGATATTAAAAAAATCATAAGTTGTTTTAAATAAGCAATCCTAAGTGTATCATTATTCATTAAGGTTCTTATTAAATCCTAATGGGCCTAATAACTAAACTAATACAAAATCCATTAAAATAGCCTAATAAACATGGGTCCGCTTAATTATTAGAAAATCCTAACACTAGTACTAGGTTAATTATTAATTCGTATTAATACGATAAAATGGTTTATTATTATGTTTATTCACAAGAAATTAGTTCATCGTAAAATTGAAATAAATTACATCTTTGTTTTTAAATCTAAAGATATATGAATCACAATAAAATTTGAATTAAATAAAGAATACCATAAAACTGAATTTTATAATCATTAATTAATTTGATACCAATATTGATATATTTTCTTAGAGACTTTTTTACTGAGTTTTTAAATTAGCAAAATATATTCAATTCTCGTTTGTAATTTCTATTTGATTTAAATATTTTTTATATTCTTTTAAAATAAAAAATTACATTAATTTTCCATTATTAATTTACAACTTTTTCTATCTAGCTGTATCTCATACGATGAAAATTATATATTTTGCTTCCAAATGCAACATATATTAAAATATATAAATATTTGTAGATTAAAGAGCCAATAACAAAATTTTCAATAGTTATTTTAGAAAAAGAAATTATTATAAAAGTTAATAGTATAAAAATATAATGTTAAACCAGTCAATATTATCCTTTCTTTAATTCAAAATAAAAAAAAATGTAACAGGATCTTCGTTTTTATTAGATCTAAATCGTAACAATCATTACCATTATCATGATATATTTGTAATATTTATATTTATTAAATATCAAAAAATTTAATTCTATCTCATTAAAAGATATTTAATTATTACATACTTATTAGAGTATCCCAACCGCCTTCTTCAAAATGAAGAAAATAGAGTATATGAAGATTTTAAGTTATAATTTTGCTTCAACAACTTTCCTAAAATTATCTCCAAGATGGAGAAAGTTTGTGAGAGAGAAGTTTTTCTTTAAATATGGAGATAACCCAAAAAATAATTATCAAGAGAGAAGCTATTTTTTATTATATACCACCAATGTGAAGTTTTGAAATAAAATGTTTAAATAAGAAAAATAATATTTTATTAAATATATAGAATATTTTAATATCATAATCAATGATTTATCTACAAAATGGGAAACTGTTGGAGATGGATGTAAACTTTTTTTTTGGAGATTTTGGGTTTTAATTCTCCATTTTAAAGAAATTTTGGGAAAGCTGTTGCAGATGTTCTTAAAATGTTAATAATAATTAAAAATTGATTTCTTGGAACAACATAAACAATATTTGGCACACATAGCTTTATGAAATTAAAAATTAAAAATATTAATTATAGAGAATTCATCTTAACACATTATAAGATTAGTAAATGTATATGAAACAGAGGAACCACTATTTACTTTTCTATGAACTAATTTTAGCATTATATTATAATTGTACAAAAAAAGAAAGAAAAAAAAATGGAAAATCACTAGAATATATTCTTTAGAAAAGAAAAAATACAAAATATTTTGAATTAAAAAAAAAACCCAATTAAGGAATTATTTCATCTCCAAGCCTCTGTAGTCCAAAGCACCATTTTTCAAACCCAAGAAATCATAACCAGTGCTGTTCCCACTTGTACCATTCGTACAACTGCATTCCTTGCTGTTCGGTATACCCAAACTGCATGCAAAACATATGTTGCCACCACCGGAATTTCTCCCGCCGGTCATCAATGGCTGATGATGATACTCAACGGACTGAAATTGTTGTTGTATGTATGACGAAGATGATTGTATGGTATTGTTTTGATGGTGGTAATTAGGTTGCCCAATTCTCAACTCCAAATTCAAATCTTGGCTCTTTTCTTGATTTTCCGGCGACGCGTTCTTGATTTTCCGGCGATCAGGGGAATCACTAGGGATTTTCACATCTTCTTCTACTTGTTCTTTTTTAACAAGATGATGGGTGGGTGTAGTAGTAGTAGTAGTAGTAGTAGTTGCAAAGGATATGGTGGTTGTGGTGGTGACCTCCGGCGAAGAATTACGATTATGGTTGGCGGCGGCAGAGGCGGTGGTGGTGGTAATGTTATTAGAGTGATGATTGTTGGTATCGGTTATCGGCCGGTGAGTCGCCGGATCAATTCCCCGGTTAAAAAGCTTCCTTCTGATATGTGTATTCCAATAATTCTTTATCTCATTATCCGTCCTCCCCGGCAATCTTCCGGCGATCAAAGACCACCTATTCATTTATTAATTAATTCCCAAAAATAAATTTCTTTTTCTTAAAAAAAACAAAAAAAAAACAAAATTTGCGATATGGGTATTGTTTTTTAGGGTGTCATCAAGTATCAACTATGTCTAGACTAATCCCGGTTAATTATATTATTACAAGAAATTAGTCATGATAAATTCAGTGGCCACGTTTGGATTCAAAACCCTGGACAGATAATCGATCAGGGCCTTAACCATTACCTCATAACATTTGTGGTTGTTATGGGTATTAAAAAAAATAATTAAATGTTTTAAAGAAAAGAAAAATAAATGAATTAATTAATTAAATGTTTTGAAAATTTGATTGAACCTACTTGTTGCCAAGGAGGCTATGGAGTTTGATGATGAGTTCATCTTCTTGTTCGGTGAAGTTACCACGTTTGAGATCAGGGCGGAGGTAATTGATCCACCGGAGACGGCAGCTTTTGCCGCAGCGGAGGAGTCCGGCGGCCTTGGGTAGGGAACGCCAGCAGCCTTCGCCGTGAGCTCTGATATAAGTAATAAGACGATCATCTTCTTCTTTGGTCCATGCACCTTTGTTTGTGTGTGCTTTTTCACAACAAGGAGACCTTCCCATAATTCTTCAATTCTTTCTTTCTTCTTTATATTTTTTCCCAATTTTATGAGAGAGAGAGAGAAGCCGGCCGTTTTGAGTACTTGATGTGGGATTTTATAAGCTTTTGACTATATAGGGCTTTGAGAGAGAGAGAGATGTGTGTGTGTGTGTGTGTGTGTGTGAGAGAGAGAGAGAGAGAGAGAGAGAGAGAGAGGTATAATTGCTTCTAGATGTGAGTTGGTAAGGCAGGTTTGAGGGAGTGGCTGGTGGGCTTGTGTTATGATGATATTTACCATATCATATATAAAAATAAAATAGATATTTAAGTGATTGTTGTACTCATCTATCAAAACTTTATAATATGAAAGACATTTATTTCAAAATTTAATAAATGTATTAAATTATTGTACAACATAAAAAGACTCTTGAAGATTAAGCCCATGATTTATATTTGATTTTATTAAGATATGATTAATCTGATATTCGGATGCATATTTGAGTTAGAAAGTATGGGGCATTTGAGATCGATGGTCTAACAAAGAGTGTCAGTAGATCATGCTATATAAGAATCTATATATGCGGCAGAATAAAGGGCACACACTATATCAAGTCAGTAGAATATTTAATTGGCTTGACAACCTTGATAATTAGTCATCTAAATAATTACAGTTATGCATCAGTTAACCTTTATAGTCGTTATTGTCGGCTAAAAAAGGTAAGTTGAAATATTATTTCATATACACACGCCATACGTGGTAATTGGTATTTGTGTGTACGTAACACAATTACAAGCAACCATAGGTTGTGTTAATCAATTCATGAATAATAAAATTATACATATAAAAGCAGGTTTTGATATCTATATTTTTTAATGCTAACTATAAATCATTTAATTATGTTGATTGTTCATATGTTTTTTAGTTTAATTTCTTTGATAAATCTCTGGCTAAAAAGATATGAACATTACTGTGAGTGTCCAAACCGTATACGTTAAAGTACACAAATGTTGAAAAATCAATGAATTCAAACGTCATTTCAATAAATGTTGATGTGGTTTATGACTAATGCTAAAACACCATCTCTCCCTGGATGTTACATGCCTTATCTTATGTCAAATCACCATGTCCCATAAACTTTATGTCAATACGCTTTGATCATATTTTAGTAGTTCGAAAAACATAAGAAAGAATGATTGCTAAATATATCAAACTAAAAATAACTCAGCAATTTAAAAAACTTAATTAAGAATATAAATCTTCAAATTGCACATCAACCAACTCACATACTTGAAATCAAGGAATATTCAATCAATAATAACTTTTACTTCGAAAGACTATCATGCGCAATCGTCTTTCAAAATCACATTCATGTCTTGTTTTAGACCTCGAAGGTATAGGGCTCCAAAGGAGACCTTGTGCCTTGAATATGTACCCTTACATAGCTTAATTATGTATTTTAATATGACGTATCTATCGCGTGAGCCCTTGCTGTACCAATCCCGCAACCATCATGGGATAGGTAAATCACGTGTAGTAAGAACAAAAAAGGTTTATTGGCGGGGACACAAGGCCCCGTGGCCCACTTTTGTGGACCCTACAGGCCCTACCTCTATAAGCCTGCACCGGAAAAGACATCTTGTCTCCCCCCGGATTCGAACCCTAGTACGGGAACCCCAGGTAGAAGCGTTTACGGAAGAGAGGTGACCACTAGGCCAAAGACCTAGTGGTTGTGTAGTAAGAACAAGTGGGTGGTCTTTGGAGTCGAATCTGAGACCTCCTACTTATTCTACAAGGATGTTCTCTTCCTTAAACATGACAAAACATATTTTCTGATTCATGCAACTTGTAAAAAATGGGGTAACATAACATGCATGTTAAAGCAAGCTTATAATATCAACTATTGAGGAGTAAGTAAGATGTGTGTCTAACGAATGATTAAAAGGTTAATTGTTGGTACAACAATCGAAGCCAACCTACGACTTGTCACATTTGAACTTTCTTTCCTCATATTCTACTTCATGCAAAAAGGAACCTTAATTTGTTTTCAATACGATATTAATTAACTTTGTTAAATTATTTGACTTGTCACACTATGGTTTTTCTTGCACTAAATATGCATCATTCTTTTAATTTTGAGGTTGCATGCTTGTTTTAAATATTGAGGGATCAAATATGAAGTTTTATTATACTTCAAGGGCATAAACAAAACTAGCTTTGAAAAATTCATTTAAAAAAAGTGGCCACAATAGACAATTTTAAACTTTTTCAAATATTTCGTGGCCAAAGTGTAATAATAGAAACTTGGAGTGAAATAAAGTCCATATATGAAAGAGACGCAAACATGGGTCTTTCCTTCTTGACCCGAAACTCAGTCAAGACCTTGATGTGACCCGACTCACCATTATGCCATAAGAGCATTTCCAATAGATTCTCTTACATAGAGAAAATTAAAATTTTTGTTCTTTATTTCGTTCCAACAGATTCTCTATATTGTTCTATAAAATAAAGAAAACAAGAGAAAACTCCAAGTTTAGAGATTCTTTGAAACTTTATGAGAGGAGAAATAAATGATTTTCATTTATTTATTCTCACCAATGAGATTGAATTATTATTAATTTATATAAAGTTTTTCTTTTTGAAAAATGTATTTGGGATGATAAAATTATAGAATATTTTTTTAATAAATATAATAAATGTTGAAATATTTAAAATAGATAATTTGTTATATATATTTTATATAGAATTTTTGACTTTTGGTTCTCTATTTTAGAAAAATTATAGATAATCTGTTGAAAATGCTTAAACACTTCTCATTTAGCCAAGTACCAACTAAATTCTGAAAAATCTTTATGAATGTAAGTTGTTTACATTAAATCACGGGTTTTATTCCTATGATTTAAATTAAAACAACCACTTTGAACCTTTTGTTACTAGTGGTGGTGGTGGTTGAAAATAGTAGCCATATACCATGTTTGAGCTCATTTTCTTTGAATAACAAAACCATTCAACTAAATTTGACAACGGTCTCTGATTCTTATCATACTTGTTCTTGAATTTGAACCTAGTTATAATCATGACCTTATAACTTGATTCTTCAATTGCTCACTAAATACTCAAAATTCTGGTGCAATAGAATATCGTTTTAATTTTGAAAAAAAAAGATTAATCGTCAAGATACCGACCTCAACTTTGGCCACGTTATCTCCATCGTTAATGGAGGTCTGAAACCTTAACTTTTAGAATACGAAGGTGGATCATAAGTTTAACAGTTAACCACGTTACCCCCTTTTTTTGTCATTGTTACAACTTTCACCCCTCTTGGAATATTCCTTTCTCATACTCTCAGCTTATTGCACCTTTTACCCTGTCTACTAAAATTGTAATTTTAGAATTTGTAGAAGAGTAAAATAACTTTTTGAGTAAATTACATTTTTCATCCCTATGGTTTGTTGAAAATTTCTAGTTTCGTCCTTGTGATTTTAAAATTACAATTTTTAATCCTATTTTCGTTATTATGATTTAAAATTTATTGTTGTTTCCGTCTATATGATTTAAACTTCATTGATGTTTTAGTGCCTCATACTAAAGATAGGATTTAGATATAGGGACGAAAATTGCAATAAAATGCAAACCATAAGGATGAAAACCATAATTTTGAAACCACATAAATAAAATCCGCAATTTTTAACAAACCATAAGAACGAAAAATGCAATTTACTTTTTTTACTTTACAACTATTTATGGGTATTTATCGTTTTACCTTATCTAAGTTTCTCTAATTATTGGTATTTATCGTTTTTAGGGGTGTGCAAAACCCGAATAGTCCGAAATCCGAACCTGAACTCGAACAAAAAATAAGGTGTTTTTGCAAAATCCGAATACCCCGAAATCCGGAAATCCGAAACCCGACTTTTGTGGGGATATTTAAGTTCGAGTTGGGTTTGATCTTTGGCCACCTGATCTGTCAGAAAACCCGAAATAATATACATATATATTTTATATATTATACAAATATATTTATTTATCTAATTATATTTTGAAAATCACAAATTCTAGTCGGTCGAAATGTTTTCTAATTTATAAACTTACTACCGATTTCATCAATCTCTCAATCGATTGAATTCATCCTCAAAAATCAAAATCGATTGAATTTATATATATTTTTTACATTATAATAATACCCGAACCCGACCGACATTAACCCGAAACTCGAGCAACCCGAACCCGAAACAATCCGAAATCCAAAACCTAAAATTCGGGTCTTGATTTTTATATCTGAAATCTGATCGAGTTTTTGGTTTGCTCACCCGAACCCACCCGACCGGCCCGATGCACATCCCTAATCGTTTTACATTATCCATAATGTGATGCGTTTATTACTTAAAAAACTTAAGTATGTTACTGTTGTTACTTAAAAACTTAAGTTTATTACTTCTTTCACCCCAAAATAAGTATCCAGTCCACTTATAAAAGTGAATTATATTTTCCTATTTTACTGTTAATTATGAGATGGAAAATTTTCTCTTTCTATAATTAATGGTAAAATTTTTCTTCTGATAATTAAATAGTATAATTATTATATATTCTTAACATTGTAATGTATTTTCTATTATAAATATTTATTTTAGAACGAAACATGTATATAGATATCAATATATAAAAAAATATCCCGCAATACATTCTTTTGTTCAATGCACTTTGATTGGAATGGAGAACCCAAGTATTTGTGGCTAAACTATGGTTTTTTAAATTCGGGCCAAAAAATTTAAATACGATTTCAATAATGATATTTATTTTTAAATTGTAAACACACTTCATTTTTTATTTATTTTGCGCCAAAAACATAAATCATTAAAAAATCCAACTTTTATTTATTTCTACTATATTATAAAGCATTTAAAAAAATTGAATAAAAGTTGAGAAAAAAATCTTAAAAACAAATTTTTATGCATAAATTACTGTTTATTGATGCACATTACTTAAAATTCAATATTACAATTAAATGATGCATAAATATAAGTTTTCAAAACTGCATTTTTGAATTTATAACTAATTGATAAACATAATCAAATATCTATACTATATTATAAAGATGACATAAAAAACTCTTAAAAACAAGTCTTAAAACTTAATGTACCGCTATTTAATGATAATTACTTAAAAAACAACCATAAAAGTTGTATGTACTACATTTAATGCTATTCATTAATTTTCAATCATTATCTCTAACCATTTTAACTCCCCTAAAATCATTTCCCACTTTAACTCCCCTAAAATAACTCTCAGCATATTTTAGATATAAAAAATCTTATATATAATTAAAAAATCTTACAGAATATTTTATAAAAAAAATTATATTATTAAACCAAAATAAATTACATTTTATTATTAAGTCTAAATTAAACAAATTTATATAAAAAAATTATTATCACTCTCCCACAACCATCCAAAATCGTAATGTAAATCGACAAAAAACAGAAAATAAAATGAAACATTAAAATCGTGATGTATCTAGCTGCATTGCGCGAGTACACTTCTAGTAGGATATAAAGCATAGATAAAAAACTTTTAAATACAAATTATTAGACACAAGGTACCATCATTTTATGCAAGATTTAAAAAAACTCTTAATTTACAAGTATCAAAGCACAAGATACATATTACTACTGCAGGCTTCTAACACCCACCAATTTGGTATGTGCAGGTCTTTCCTTTTATGCAGACCTTTCTATGTATCACTATTAATTAATATATTATATTACTATAATTTTGTTTTAATTATATTATTAAATATGTAATTGATTATTTTTTCTAAATGTCATTACAATATATAAAATAATCATTGAATTCTAACAAAATACTTAATTTTTTTATTTAAAAAAATTATATTATTAAGCCTAAATTAAACAAATTTATATAAAAAAAAACATTATCACTTTCTCAAAACCATCCAAAATCGTACTGTATCTCGCGGCATTGTGTGAGTACGCTTCTAGTCAAATATAGGATAAACATCTCATTTTAAATATAAATAATTTAAAATATAATTAAGATAAGAATTGAATTCTCACATAATACTTAATTATTATTTTATAAAAAAAATTACATATTAACTCTAAATAAATTAAATCATTATTAAATCTAAACTAAATTAAAATAAAAAATTTAATTAAACAAATTATAAAAAAAAAACATTAACGTTTTATCAAAATCATACAAAACTGTATTATAGAATCGATAAAAACAAAAAAAATAAAATGAAATATTAAAATCAAACTGTATCATTTTGCATTTCTACTAATAAAAAATATATGAAACCAAACCTAATATTGATTTGTAATTATAATTTGGTACCATCCAAAGGGTTTATGGTTCGTGAGATTTGACACGTAATAAAAGCAGCTTGATTCATAATTTTAACCAGAATCAAACCAAACGAAATCTCTTTTTAACCATTTTATAACTAAAAAGAACATATATTGGTATCTTTAATTTTTTTTGAGATATTGATATAATATAAAATAAATATAATAAATTAAAGAAATAAAAATAGGATGGAAGAAGGTGTAAAGTGAGGTGTAGGTAATAAAGTAAAGGAGGCACAAAGGGTGATCCTTTTGAACAACTTTTAGGTCAATAATTATTTAGAGTCATTAGCTAACCTTCCCATATTCTTCAACTACATTTGCATTAATTATACTACTTATATTTCTTTAAATTTGTTGTTGGAACTAATTGATAATTTTGGTGAACTTTCTTTTTCTTTTTATTATTCATTACATTTAAATGTCAGGTTTATATTCGAAAGTTTTAAGAATTTCTAAAAAAACCATTAACTTTTTATTCAAGTTATTGGTTCAATGATTCAGAAATCATGTTTGATAAGAGAAGATTTTGTCATTTTGCCTGTTTATTGACGATAAAAAAGACCAACAAGCTTCGTGTAAACAATATTTATTCCTTTTAAACAATTGAACAAAAGATAACAAGATTTGACACGGAAACAAGTATACTACATTTGTTGGGTCATCAAGGATTTGAAGATGACCTCCCCTTCAGTTTGTTATTTTACATCTGCAAAATGTTGATCATCTACATACTTAGTTTATTTCAAGGTTCTTTGTAATAGCTTAGTAGTGCCTCAAAAAGTCGGTGAAGTCGAAGACCAACCGAAATCAGAAATAAGCAAGGTCTATGATGCAGATCATGACGAGCTTCCAAGATCACTAAGCTAAGCATCTACCGAAGCTGCTCTCTTCGATCGGCAGATGTTGTACCTGCGGACTCACATCCTTTTGGTCGGCAGGATAAGTTCTTGCCGAGAGAAGATTTTTTCGGCAGGATTAGCTCTTGCCAAAAGAAGGCATTTCGGCAGTGGCTTCAATGGTCAAATCATCATGTCCCATTTTCTCCAACATCCTCCTGACAAAAGGAATGAAACCTTCTATTGCACAGAGGATATTCACCCAAGTTCTGAATTGATGGAGACCCTCTCCAAAAGATCTCAAAAAGATTTGTGGCAGATATATTTTAATAATATATTGTCCTATCAAAGTACAAAGGTCTTCTTTTTATCTTGATAAGTCATTTTAAATATCTTATTTTTTATTGAAGAAAATCTCAAGGATCCAATATCAGTTTGACAAGTGTCATTTGCATTCAATGCATAAGGTAGTATATAAAGGTGAAGATCTCCTCCATGCATGCCATGCTTTTACAAGAGAACTAGTGCACTCAAGAAAATTGGCGACCTCATTCCCTCATCCTCATAGCTTTTAAACTCTGTGTTTTTAAAGTTGTGTTCTAGGTTACCTTGTGAAAAGATTGTTAGAATAGTTTATTTGTTCTTTCCGCAATAATCTATATAGTTTTCTATGTGTAATTCTTGATAGTAATATCAATAAAAGAATTAAAATTAAGTGAAATTTTGTGTATTGTATTCAACCCCCCCCCCCCTTCTACAATATTTGTTTTTACTTTCTTCTTTACTTATTGAGACCAACAAGTGGTATCAGAGCAAGTTAGTTTAATCTGATAAACTAGATCTGTCATGGCATCACCTTCTTCTGCCAAAGTTGAGTCTTCCCTTCAAAACTCCTTCACTACCTCATACGACAATGACTCTATAGCCAAACCACCTAAGTTTAACCCTAACAACTTTTCTTTATGGAAAAGTCGTATGATGTTGTTCTTGGAAGGTTTTGATAGTCGTTTTATCATTGTTCTTCATGAGGGACCCATAATCCCTAGAGTCTGGTCTCGTTTTCAAAAGACTCGAACCGATTCTAAAGATAAAAGTAATGTTGTGGGTGATTCTGATGACTCTTCGGACGAGGAAAGAACTGCTACTACGGGCAGGTACATCACTAAAGACCCCAAAAAGTACAATGACGATGATAAACGTCTTATCTCCCTTGATTCTAGAGTTAGAACAATCATTGCTCTCTCCATCCTATATGAGGTGTACCACTCCTTGGTGAATCTTTCTACCGCCAAGGAAATGTGGACAATACTGCGTGTTCTGTATGAGGGAACAAATGAAGTCAAGAAAAGTAAAAAGATCACTCTTATATGAAAATACGAACTCTTCTCCCATGAAAAAGGATAATCTCTTTATGATTACTATAATCGATTTAACAGTCTTCTCAATGATCTCAAACTTCTAGGAAGAATATATGATAATGAGGAAGCCTTGTGCAAATTTATGGATGGTCTTCCTCATTTTTGGGAAAAAATCTGTACTTGTATCAAGACGACCAAGGATCTTGATCATCTTCCTCTTACTGTTCTCTATGGATCCCTTTTCAACTACGAACAAACTAGGATCCAAAGGAAGACAATCGTCAAAGAGATAAAGAGCACATCTATGGCTCTTGTTAGTGATTCTTCCAAGAAGTCTATGTGCATTCCTAAGATCACCTACCTTTCTGATGAATCTGATCATGAAAGTCAGGAAGAGTCAACTCATCATTCGGAGGCCTATCTTAGCGAGGCCGATAATGTAGGTGAGGAAACCTCGGTAGATCATATAACTGAAGAAATAAGTATGCTTGCTAACTTCTCTAAGTACAAAAATAATTTTCCCTCCAACAGGTTCAAATCTGGCCGAAAATTTTCCTTCTCTTCTAAAAACTCTTCTGACAAAATAAATGAGGAATGTTATGCTTGTGGTAAGAAATGCCACATCGCTTCTGACTGTAGGAGCAATCCCTCTGGAAAACCCAGATCTATCTCCTCAAACCAAAACTCGTCAAAAATGAGGAGAATGAGGCCTGACTTTTCAAACCGATCTCACTCCCGAAAATACAAGGCCAAGTACAAAAGAGGGAAAGAAAGAAATGAAAATGCTCATCGAAGAGGAAAGGGTCTGATGGCTGAATCTCATGAATGGGCTGATGAACCTACTTTGGAAAGTGAAAAAGAAACCTCCAACAAATGTCTTATGGCCAAACTTGATGATATGGCCGAAAACAAGGATCATGAAATGACTGTTGCTCTTGTGTCTACTGAGTGCTCATCTTCTTCTTATCAGGTATTTGAACATCAACAAACTTGGTATCTAGATAGTGGATGTTTGAGGCACATGAGCGGCAATAAATCTCTTCTAGTTGACTATGTGACAGAAAAGGGACCCACTGTAACTTTTGGTGATAACCCCAAAGGTTCTACCAGAGGTTATGGAACTCTCTCAAATGGTTCCATCACTTTCAACAAAGTAGCCTATGTGGAAGGACTGATGCATCACAATCTATTAAGCATCAGTCAGCTATGTGACTTAGGTTACTTTGTTATCTTCAGAACTGATGAATGTCTCATTACAGATAAAAATTTCCACATCATTTTATCTGGTATTAGAAAGGACAATGTGTACATCATCAACATGGGTCAAAAATCTGTTGAAGGAAGCATTTGCTTCATTTCAGAAGATTCTGTTAAGAAGAACTGTCTTTGGCATAAACGTCTTTCTTATCTCAACTTTAAGACGTTGAATGCTCTCTCCAACAAAGATCTTGTTGTTGGAATGCCAAAACTATCATTTATTAAAGAGAAACTATGTGCAACTTGTGAGAAGGGCAAACTGACAAAATCTTCCTTCAAAACCAAACAATGTTTTTCTATCTCCACTCATCTCCAAATGCTACATATGGATCTGTGTGGACCATTTAGCACTCCTAGTCTTGGAGGAAAAAGGTACATTCTTGTGATAGTTGATGAATTCACACGTTACACTTGGGTATATTTTCTCAGGTACAAAAGTGACACTACTGAAGAAATCATCCACTTCATCAAGAAATCTGAAGTGCTTAATGGTCAGCTTGTAAGATATGTCAGAAGTGACAATGACACTGAGTTCAAAAATGCTACCTTGGAAGCCTTTTTCAATAACAAAGAAATTTCTCAAAACTTCTCAACTGTCAGAACCCCACAACAAAATGGTGTTGTGGAAAGAAAGAATAGAACTATGTGTGAGGCAGCTCGCTCTATGCTAAGTGAATCCAATCTACCTACCTATTTTTGGGTTGAAGCTATTAACACTGCTTATTTCACCCAATTGTGAAAAGGCATAACAAAACTCCCTATGAAGTCTTCTATGGCCTAAAACCCAACATAGGTCTTCTTCATGTTTTTGGTTGTGTATGCTTTATCCTCAATGACCGAGAAAATCTTGGGAAATTTGATCCCAAGACTGATGAAGGAATCTTCACGGGTTATTCTCTCACCTCTAAAGCCTACCATGTCTACAACCTAAGGAGGAAATGTATTGATGAGTCAATACATGTGAAATTTGATGACAAAAAATCATCTTCTCTCACTTGTGATGATAATGAATTAAATCAATGGATAATCTCTTGTGTAGGGGAAGATTCTCAAAGCCAACCTTCTGAACCACAACTCTCTATTCCTTTTTCGGCTAATACACCTTCTCAATCCAATGACCCATCTCCCTCATCACCTCAAAACTCAAATCTTCAAATCATCATTCAAGATGAACTTGCCGAATCGATAACCACACAGTCTCTCCATATTTCTTCACCAATCTCCACATCCATTATACCTTCTGAACCCTCATCATCTCAACCACCTATGCTTCCTACACCTCTTCCACCAGCTACCAAACGGACTAAGGATCACCCCCATTGAACAAATTTGATGTGGATGTTTGCACCTCACTAAGACATAATCAAAACTCAAAGCAAGTGGTAAAATATCGAATATTTAAGTATGACCTGTTTTTTTATAGCCTACTACCATTATAGCCTACTAACCCCTTTAAGTATGACCTGTTTTTTTATATCCTCCCATTATATATATATCTTGCTTCGCCCTTCTTTTCATTTTTTACTGTTTCATCTTCTTCCTCACGATTTCTCTCATCCTCACATGCAACCTGCAACTTTTTTAAGTTCTCAATCTTCATCAATGACATCTACCAATGTTCCATCTAAGTCCTCCAAATCAAGCAAAGGTGAACCTCTCACCCGTGACTCACTCTCCTTCCCTTCCTGCAACAATATTGCTCGTTTTGAGCTTGATTCAGCACATGCGGAGTTTAATCAAGTATCCCTCTTCCTTCAACGCTCACCTCTCCAATATGCGTTTACGGCCACTCCCAAAATGAGAAAATTGCTTCTTGGGAATTTATGGCTTACCTGCATCTACGATTCCACTAACGAATATGTTTCTGCTTCGATTCTGACTGATTCGAGGACCACAACATTACTTTTGGGGTTGACGATGTCCGGGAAGCTCTCCATCTTCCTTCCTTCCCTTCTTACGACCACTTTCCTACTGGCCATGAACACGAGGAGGTAGTCGACCCTCTCAATTACCTCTCGGAAGGAAAGGACAAAGGTTTTGGCACTCTCATTCGCAAGAATATGGGGGTGTCTGGGATTTCTTTTTTTCTCACCTCATCCATTGTTTCTCTCGAAAGACCTCTGGATGGGATCAATCACTGTCCTACATCACCAATTTGGCTCATGCCTTGATGTTCACTCGGAGGATCGACTTTGCTCAGTTCTTCTTCGACTCTATTGTGGTTGTCATTGCTCCACCTCGAGGATCTCAGGTAGCTTACCCTAGGTTCCTTTCTCTTCTCATCAACCTCAAACTCAAGAATGCTCTTGAGGTTGATGTCAATCTATCCGAACCGAAAATCATTTATGATTTCTCGGCTGTAAAGGTCGGCAAGTTGGTATTGAAGAAAGGACCCTCTACCGACCGACCACTTACCAGAGGTATGTTATCTTTTCTCTCTGCTCCCAATCCTGAGTGGGGTGCACCTGTGGATCTTGGTGTCGAACAACAAAAAGAGCCACCGGTCGCTCCTACTTCGGTAGACCCTACTCCCCTTCCTCGAGCAAAGACCATGGCCACTAAAAAGAAGAAATCTAAGGCCACTGGTCCCTTCGAACTAGCTTCTATGACTCTGCCTTCGAAGCAACCTTCGGAGGCTACCCAAGTCACACCCACTTCTTCACACAAGCGGAGGAGCTCCAAATCCACTTCCAAGTTTCATTCTAAGAGGCTTAGGAAACCCCTTTCGGCTAAGCCACCTACACCACCTATCGATTCCCAAAAATCGTTAGGTGTTTCACTTCTCCCATCTGGGCCACGGGAGTCGGCCACACCCAAAACTAACTCCTCCATGCATTCTTCACAAGGCATGATTGTACAAAAAAGAACCCTTACTAAACCTTCATCAACTTTCTCTTTGGTTGATGAAGATGACTTGGACGCCTCCCTGGTCCAAGGTTTCTCTTCTCCACCGCAAGAATTTACACCCGGGACTAGTCCCGAAGATCTTGCACGATCCAATGAAGGACCAGTCATTCCAGAGGCCGGTTCTGAGGGTCCCGACAATTTTATGGATTTCTTATTTGTGGATACTCTATCTGGGTTGGCCTCTCAGTAAGCCTAAGATTCGGTTGTTATACGGGATCCCTACCTGGCTTTTGGCAAAGAGGTTTCTCCTCAACCTTCTCCCAAACACACTAAACAACCCGCCCCTCAAGCCTCACCCCAGCCGACCCCAACACCCACCCCTCAAGCTTCCCCAATTCAAACACCCCCTCACTCCTTACATCCTTCACCACAAATCTCCCACTCTAACACCTCATTCTCCTACTCTTCACCCGATTTACCCCATAATCAACCTTCTCTGGCCCCTACCGAATTCTACCAAACCATCCACCGACCCCTCCCACTAACCGACCAAGCACCTCTTCGGCACCCCCTTCCAATCTGTCGAGTTTCCCAAAATCCAATCCTCATAACCCCTGAGATGTTTGCCGACATACTTGACAAAAATCGACATCATCGGTTGCTTGGTGCTCAATTCGCCTCTCTCCAGGAAGAATTCAATCGGTTTTTAGCTAACACGGGTCATTGGGTTACTGTCCTCGAACAACAATCCATTCGGGATACGCAGATCTCCCGTGACCTTGATTTTAACAACGTCCATCTGACCGACATTCTTAAACTTCTCAAGGAGAAGAATACCGAGCTTTACTCGGTCCAGAATGGGTTCTTCAATTGCATGGATTCCATGCACCAAGATCTAAACAGCATGTCTGCCCCTCTCAGCTCATCGGTAGGGGTAGTCAACACTCGACTGGAAAGGCTGCTAGAGGATAACCTCAACCTTACCTTGTCTATTGCACCCCTCAAAGCTTCATCTGATGCAAGGGATAATGAGGCTGCCTCCTTGAAGACCAAGTTCCTCTCACAGGACTTGGTGAATGAAAAGATTCTGGACCTTCTTACTCATCTCCATCAGAAGATCGACAATCTTCCAAAATCGGTTGCCAAGTCTCTTCCTGAAGAATGGGATATAGATCTGGGTGATGTGGCATTCGGTGATCGGCGAGTGGGTCGTGTATCAACCAAAATAGGGGTTTCTTCTCCATCAGCTGCTGAGGGGGAGAATCCTGTTGAGGGGGAGCATCATACCCGTCATATCACAATTTTTAGTGTCTACCAAGAAGAAACCGGAAGATCGGCTCCAACCGATCTGGCCGAAGGAGAGGGCACCGACCAATCAATTGTAGCCGATCGGGTTGATGTATCTAAGGGGGAGCCGATCAAAGATAAGGATAAGAAGAAGTTGACACCTGAGGAGGAAGCTGCTGAAATGAAAAGACAAAAGGAAGCAAGAACCAAGCGCTCCTCATATATCCTAAAGCTACAACCTCCCCTGAAGATAACTTCTCAGTATAGGATGTCGGCCGAAGATTTGAAGGAAGACGAGCTTGCTCAGAAAGCTTTTGATGAAACAAAAGAGCTTGCTCTGAAACATGCCGAAGAGGAGGCCAAAGAAGCTAAGCTTTCAGACAACTTGTAACACCCTGTCTAGTAGAACTGTGGACAATTTTAAAATTTTCAAAACTTATGATTTGTAATAAACCACCAAAATGGAAGTCTTTGTTTTAAGCTAGAGTTTGTAGAATGGAAACAATGGAAACCGGTACCCCATGCCTTGAAATTATTTCATCAATATAAAGTTTGGCCAATTTCTCCATGGGTGCAGTCTCACGGGTAGCTAGGAAATGAACACTTTTAGTGAGCCGATCGACGATTACCCATATCATATCATGGCCTCTTGAAGTTCTTGGAAGTTTGGTGACGAAATCCATTGTAATGTGATCCTACTTCCACTCCGGGATTTCTAAAGATTGCAAACTCCCATAAGGCCTTTGGTGTTCCGCCTTAACTTGAGCACAAATTAAGCATTTAGCTACAAAGTTGGCTATGTCAAGTTTCATGACGGGCCACCAATAATGGGATTTCAAGTCGTGATACATTTTGGTACAACCGGGATGTACCGAGAGCTTTGAATTATGAGCTTATTCTATAAGAGTTTGTCGGAAATTACCGAGTTTAGGCACCCAGATACGAAAGATGATGATTGATGTCAAATTGGGTATAAATCATGTTATTACTTAGTGGGTTTTTGCTTTGTAAGTAAATCTTTGTTAAATGGTGTTATTTATATGTTATTGTTGGTTAAAGAAGTGGGAAATTAAGTTTCAATCATTTGTTTGTGATATGTGAATGGTTTATAGTTGATTCTTAATGGTTTTAGTAGTAATCTTATAAAAAAAAAAGATGTGTTTTGAGCTGTCAAGTAGAGTCATAGAATTTGCAGGTTCTTTAAAAAATCATATAAAATCGCTCGTTGGTCCGATTGAAGTGTGTAATATACCGTTGGAAAGGTATTTGTGTCTATTACAACTTTGTAGTTTAGGTCAAGAGCTGATTTTAATTATATAAGGCTCAAAACAGTGATTTTCTTGAGTTGGTCCTGTGAAAAACGGGATTTGTACACTGTTATTAGAAAAATCATATAAAATCGGTATTTGCTTCAAATGGTATGAATCCAAAACGATTAGAACCCTAAGAAATAGAGGTACAACTTTTGTTTAGACATTAACACCTGAATGTACCTCTAAGTATGATAAAAAGACTCAAAATAGAGTTGGTACAAAGCTGTCAGGTGCAGGGGATTATGTTGCATTATATGTTTGTACCTTGTGCTTTAAGGACTTGTAACGTATGTAATAAAATCCCAATCATATTTAATCTTATTCAGGCCCAAACTTATGATAAGAAATGAGTCTTACCAATGGGATAGGAGCTTCGTTTATATGAAAAGCCTTAAGGTAACTTGGAGTGACGTGGCTTAAAGTCGGAACATCCGGAACGTATAATATCGTGTCCCGTTTACCATTGAGACATCTATTGATTGATTGAAGTTTGGTAAACATTGTAATTAGTGGTTGTGGAAATTGAGTTGAGATCTTCCACCAACTCCTAAGGTGAGTGCATTGAATTTTAAAAACTTGGATATTCAACAAAATGCTATTTTATATGAAAATAATAGTCATCAAATGTTTGTTGATTATGTATGGATACTTTGAATTCAGTTGTGATTATTGGGTTATTATTTGTATTAGTTGATATTATAATATATGTAAATGGTTGTTTTACATATTGAGAACCATGTACTTGCTATATGTGCATATAGTATTAGTCCGGACTATAGTTGACAGTTGGTTGCTTTAAGTAACCTTCAGGGCTCTTTGGTCCATGAGTATTGCACCATACTCTATAAGTGACCTTAGGGTAACAGGAAATTCGGATGCCATGTGGGAGGTGCAATTCCCATAAGATGGAGGCGTTCCAAGTTGGAATTTCCTAACTTAAAGTGTGTGGCGGTGTTAAGGTAATTCATTAGAATTCTATATGGACCGACTAGCTATCGGGAATTGGGTGAATTAACTTTACATCTTATTAATCATGGTTCTATGTGTTGTTTGTATAAGTTGATTTTGTATGAAGTGATGACTGTGCTTTTAAGTATGCTTTGATTAGAACACCATGCATTCACTTAACCATTTTGGTTAACAAATGTTTTCTATCCGTGGTTTATCCACAGGTGATCAATAGTTGTTGATAATGTTGATGAAAGCTTGTGGGAGACTTAGCAAGATCATGGGTTTTGAAGGACACTATCTTTTGTATATGTTGACTTGTTGTATCATGGTCTTGATATATAATTGTAACACTATACGATCGAGGCCCAAAAGCTAGAGCTTGGAAGTCTGGAGAAATCGGCCAAGGATTCAAAAGTGCATAAAGTTAAGTGCATTCGGTGGTACAGAAAGTCACTCACCAGCCTACAACAAGACTCCCCAATCACCGGTGTCAAATTCTTAGGGCCCAAAAACCTTAAAGACCCGATCTGGTTGAATATTTCAAGGGAGGATGGAAAAAGCCGAAATGACAAACTTGAATGGCTTAAAGCTTATGGTGTTAGTGAATGGTTTGAGATCATCAAACTTCTGAACAAGAGTAGGAGCTCCTTTAGAACTTAAGTTGAAGATCATATTCTTACTCTTCAGAAAAAGATGAAATCTTACCGACTGATGTACCGGATTGAACACACTCCTACCGAACAAAAGTTCATTGATAAACTCAGGGCTTATCACTCCTATTCATCCTCCAAGCCGAAATCTCGGTCGGCTAAAAAGGAAGGTATTTTTCAAGCTATGGCCAAGGAAGGAAAGGTTCCAAAAACTTCCAACCTTGACCTCTCTTTGCCGACCTTAGTGCCTCAACCTTTAAAAACTGTCATCCTTGAGCCGGTGTATGGGATTTTCTTCAATGATGGCATCAGTGAAATTCACTTCTTTAGAGCAGATCAAGTCCTTATTGCCGACAACATCTTCTTATATGAGATTCTTCATATCATCCCAATTGGTGCTCATGGGTTGGCTCTCTTCAATGTTGTGACCGATGAATTGAAGAAGAGGGAGTTCATCCAGAGTGACCCATTTGAAGAATCTTAGATATTTTATCTTTCTACCTTTAATTGTACTTGAATTTTGTTTTTGTCTTGTAATCTTACTTATGAGATTAACACAAGTACAATTTTCTTTTGGTAAATAGTATGTATAGCTTTTTTTTCGTTCATTTTATACTTGTTAATGTTGGATACTCTAAAAAATCCAAAAAGAATGGTCTATGTGAAAAAGAACCCAAAAAGAGTAAAACAAGGTCAAAATGCATTATTCATTTGTTTACTCTTTTATTTAAGTATGTGATGTCATCATCAAATAAAGGGATATTGTTGGGTCATCAAGGATTTGAAGATGACCTCCCCTTCAGTTTGTTATTTTACATCTGCAAAATGTTGATCATCTACATACTTAGTTTATTTCAAGGTTCTTTGTAATAGCTTAGTAGTGCCTCAAAAAGTCGGTGAAGTCGAAGACCAAACGAAATCAGAAAGAAGCAAACACTCTGATGCAGATCATGACGAGCTTCCAAGATCACTAAGCTAAGCATTTTGTCGAAGTTGCTCTCTTCGGTCGGCAGATGTTGTACCTGCCGACTCACATCATTTTGGTCGGCAGGATAAGTTCTTGCCGAGAGAAGATTTTTTCGGCGGGATTAGCTCTTGCCGAAAGAAGGCATTTCGACATATGGCTTCAATGGTCAAATCATCATGATTTGACTATTCCCCTTTTCTCCAACATCCTCCTGACAAAAGGAATGAAACCTTCTATTGCACAGAGGATATTCACCCAATTTCTGAATTGATGGAGACCCTCTCCAAAAGATTTGTGGCAGATATATTTTAATAAGATATTGTCCTATCAAAGTACAAAGGTCTTCTTTGTATCTTGATAAGTCATTACAAATATCTTATTTTTTATTGAAGAAAATCTCAATATCAGTTTGACAAGTGTCCTTTGTATTCAATGCATAAGGTAGTATATAAAGGTGAAGATCTCCTCCATGCATGACATGCTTTTACAAGATAACTAGTGCACTCAAGAAAATTGGTGACCTCATTCCCTCATCCTCATAGCTTTTAAACCCTGTGCTTTCAAAGTTGTGTTCTAGGTTACTTTGTGAAAAAGATTGTTAGAATAGTTTATCTGTTCTTTCCGCAACAATCTATATAGTTTTCTATGTGTAATTCTTGATAGTAATATCAATAAAAGAATTAAAATTAAGTGAAATTTTGTGTATTGTATTCAACCCCCCCCCCCCCTTTACAATACTTGTTTTTACTTTCTTCTTTACTTATTGGGACCAACAACCTCCTTGAGTCGAATTTAGGGGTAGAGGTATTTATGCCTTGTTACTTAATGTATGTGCAACCCTTTATTGAGCAATTTATATGGGTAATATTTGTTTCTTAATCATAGCTTGTGTAACATCCTAGTCCAACCGTACCAGATATTGTTCGCTTTTGTCCACACACCTAGACTCACGATTTTAAAACACATCTAATAGATGAGGTATCAAGTCCCTTATAAGGAAACCTTTGCTCCCCTCCCCCAACTAATGTGGCAATCTACCCCCCTGGGAGCCCAGCGTCCTCGCTGGCACACTAGTCCGGTTCCCGGCTCTGATACCATCTTGTAACACCCTAAAATTTAGCATAAAAAAATGGGTAAATTCCGGAAATAGGCAAAATAAAATTTCCAAAGTATGCCAACTAAAACCCACAATACTTGGGATAGTTTGTACAAAATCCAATGGGGTAAAGATAAGATAAGAACTACAACAACCTACTTAATCTAGAAACTGTTTTAGCTTAGATTAACATTGGGTGTTGCTTTATCTCCAAAAATTCACACTTCTCAAAAGTTCCCAAAAGTCTGGCACTTCAAGAACTCCTATGTGCACGGCCGACAAATCATGACCTCTTAGATTCCACCGCTAGTGGGACCTGTGAACCAACAAAGTACGGCGACAAGTGTTAGGCCAAAGCCAGGTGAGATCTAGTAAATTAAACAGTTCACATGTAAGATAATCATAATATAAAAGTTATTGTTAGCGAATCCCTTTGGTGCTAAAAATACCACTTGCCTAAACTTTGCAACGATGTTCCAAAACCTGAACATGAACACACAAGAGATACCTCTTGAAATACGGGGGAGACCCGTTTTCCATCGGGGTGACGAGTACACGTGAGTGGAGTCACCCATGATATTATTGGATTACACCTCATGTCCCGGTTCTAGTTCCCATGTTATCAAGACATCACAACCTCAAACCCTCATTTCCTTTATTGCCTACTCCGTCGAGTTACACCTCAAGGACTTACGGGACATTATTGCCTATCCAATCTAGACGAGTTACACCTCAAGGTCATTTACTTCCCCCATTACGGCATTGCCTACTCGCTAGTGACCCAAAGTGGCCAACAATGATATACACATAATTTATATGATCTAAATCCTCATGCACAAGTAAATAGAAGATAAAATCTCAACATATGATCATAAATGAGTTTAGATATCCACACCCATGCACATCTCACTTTCAAACCCAAGAGCATGATATTTGTCATATAAACTTCTCCACTTTTAATGTTGTCCATTTCATGATGATAACAAACCCAACATATTTCTCAAGTAACGATTCTACCTTATGACCGTTATATGCAACCATAAATGGCCCAAAATCCTTATGCACCCATAACTCATGCAACCCTAGATTTTAGGTCAAACCCATGAATGACAATATATGCATATATTTTAACATACATGTATTAAAAGAAGGTTTATAGGTTAAGGAACTCAACTTTAAGGTTTGTAGAGAGAAACATTAATTTTAAACAAAACCCTAAAAATGGAGATGATAGCTTGAAGTTTCCACAGATGATAGCTTCTTCCCTTGAACCCTGGAATTCCCTAAATGATCATTGATACTACAAGGATGTGGTTGGGATCTCATTAAATGAGGGAAGAGAGGAAAGAGAGTTAGAATCTTACCTTGGTGTAGAGAGAAATTTGTTCTTCAAAGAAATCCCAAAATGAGAAATGAAGGAGCAAAATCATTTTTAAAAACAGAACACTGGTGGACGCGGGTAACAATGCCAAGGCGATAGTGCCCTTGTCATAATCGTCGGACACAATCGCGAGGATTGTACCGCGACCCTCCCCCCTTGAGCGAGAATGCCACGGTGAGAGTGACACTGTCACAATCGCCTGGCGTTCTCGCGAGAAGTGTATCGAGGGTCATCCCCTCTAGGCGATAGTGCCATAGCGATAGTGACCATGTCACTATCGTTGGCACAGTCGCCGAGACTGTACCAAGATCTGGAATTTTCCCACAACTGCTTAGACTTTAGATCAAGAGTTTAACCCAATAAAATGATGATCAGAAACAGGATCGATACAAGTCTAAAGAAATATTTTAAGGGTCCAAGCCAAAAATCGACGCGTTACAGCTTGCTCCCCCGAAAGGTTGCACACTTGATTTGGCATGATATACTCATACAGACAGGTGAGGGTTCAAGTTGACATCTGGAGATTGAGAGTTACAATTTCTTTGGGGATCGAGCTCCTGGTGGGCACAAGGCTCTTAAGCAAGCCACCTAGCAGACCGTTTGTATACCTTATTTGCTTCTTACATGATGTTCTTAGGGTGAGACTTTTTTGGTCAGCTTAGGGTTTATTGGTTACAAACCTCTTTTACACAGACATAGCCAGGTAAAAAAAATTTAGTATAATTTTATATTTAACATTAAAAAACGATTAACCTTTTGATTAAAGATATTTAATTGACCTTTGTCATAGACATAGAGGAACCATGGTGCATAAATACAACATTTTTGGAAAAGTGATAATTTATTTAATATTGAAAAGTTAATGACTATATAAATTAATTGTTGTAATAGTTTTAAGGATGATCCATATTTGAAAAAAGAAAATCCCAAAAGGGTCTTTTTTTTTATTCTCATGCCAATTGTAGCATAAACCCATGTATATATGGTTTTGTAATTCGTTTAGTTATTTGAAAACTTCACAATGTGTAAGTTCGGTAATATTCATTTTAATTCTTAAGCTACTAATTTAATGCATTTTTTAAGAAAAAATCAAATTCCCCACACAAACATACACACACACATATATATATATATATCTCCTCTTCTCTCTCCTCTAACACACACAATCATAATTAAATATGTACATAAGATGAACATAACGAAAACAACCTTAAGAAATTTCGTACTAGGTGTTCACAATGTGTTCATTAGTGGTAGGTTTAGACTTAATTTGTTGTTTAGTTAGTGTTTACAGTATGTTCACAAACTATGCTAGATCTAGTAGATTTAAAGTGTTTTTACAATGTGTTCACAAATTATAATAATATTTCTAGAAAAATATTCACAATGTATTTACAAATTATTATAATATTTCTATAAAGATGTTCACAATGTGTTTACTTTGTTGTACACATTTAAATGTTTAATTATATGTGTATGTTATGGAGAGAGGAAAGAGAAGAGAAGAGAGACGAGAGAGGAGAGAGAGAGGTCTTTAAATTAAATAAAATTTATTTTATGGGATAGTGTAATGTGTACATTGTGGATCATCCAAGGCACATTAGCATGGCGGGCCTATATAACTCAATTTTCTCCCATGAACTATTTGTGGGACCACCATGGCTCCTCTCTTCTCGAGAATCCATGCATCCCTTATCAGTGTATGAACAACTATCTCTCCAGTCTTTCTCTCTTTCAAGTTTCAAGATTGTATTGTTTGATTACCATTAACTCCCAGAATAGTTAACGAGTCTTTCGGTTTGATCCTATTCATCTCCTAAAAGGGCCGCCCCTCTGCACCTATCCGATTTTTTGTGTTTTCCTTATGATGACCCTCGTCCCCTATGGTCCAGCAATTTCATGACTTCTCTCTTTCATGGAGATAACGAGATAACTAGTTTTTTTTATGATCTAAGTTTGAATCTAATGAATTTCACTAATTAAAAAAATTCTTAAAAGAAGATCCTTTTGTTTGATAATTTATTTATATTTATACAACGGTTAAAAATGTATGTTGTATTTATAGTATTCATAGAATATATAACAAATAGTGTCACTATCATAAATCATATACATAAAACTTTATTTTTGTTATAAATATTATAACACTTATTCAAACCTATAATTTACATAAATCATATACATAAAACTTTATTTTTGTTATAAATATATAACATTTATTCAAACCTATAATTTAATAAAAGTATTTCATTAATTATAATTTATATTATAAGAGCATCTGCAACAGTTTCTCTAAAATGAAGAAAATGGGGATTTTAAGTTAATATTTTGTTTCAACAGTTTCCCTAAAACTATCACCAAAATGGAGAAAGTAGTAGAGATAATGGTTTTTTCTCCAAATATGGAGATCACCTCAAAAATGATTACCAAGTGAGCGAACCAATAAGAAACTTTGAAAATAAATATGTAGAAAGAGAAATAATATTTTAATACATGAATGAAATATTTTAATATTATAATTAATGTTGTATTATCCAAAATTGGGAATCTGTTGGAGATGAATGTAATTTTTTTTTGAAGATTTTGACTTTTGGTTCTCCATTTTGGAGAAATATTAGGGAATCTGTTGAAGATGTTCAAATTAGTTGTTATACTTTTTCAACCGATAAAAAATAATTTTTATGTATAATTGATGTGGGCTTCATGTAGTTGAACAAAAATTTTATTGTAAATTGATAGCGAGGAATTAAAGTAATTCCTCGTTAAAGCAATATGAAATTAAAATTATTTGTAATCATACATAGGAGTGCTCAAAAACCCGAATAGTCCGATTAACCTAACTCAATCCAACACGAAATAAATCAACCCAAAGCAACTCGATGTCTAATTGAGTTGTAAAATATTCAAACTTTAGGTATTTGGTTGATACTGAGTTACTCTTATTTGAACCCCGCCTAATCCAATGAACCCAATATCCTTTTATTTTTTGAATTTAATATTATTGTCTGTAATAACCGGGTTTCAATGTTATAGAAAGGAGAATAAGGAAATTTTGCATAAAACCTAAAGTTCGGGGACTGACATGCAAATACCAATAAAAAGGGGTTAAAACCCTAAAGGCTATTCTCCTCTAATCATTGCTTGGGTGGAGGCTAGAGTTTATTGTGTGTATTTTTGGTGCATACGTTGTGGAGAAGAAGATCAAGAGTTTGAAGGGAGATACTACATCAAATCTCTCATAAAGGTAACCATTAATCTCATATATCATATTTGTTTTCCTGGATGGATTCCTTGATTGGAGTAAATAGAAAAAGTTTTGGATGATTTGAATCTCTTATCTTTTTTAGAGACCTTGAGCAGCCTTGGTGGGAATGGGGTTAGGAAGACGCGGTAAGCCGGGGACAGAAGACGACCTGTGTTACCCGGCGGGCGAGAAGTATAGAGATTTCGGGAGAGCGCAAGGTGTCTCATCAGGAAAGTTCGGCAACTGCAAGGGGGATAGGGCAATCTCAGGGTCATGGTCGAGGACGGGCTCAAGCCTTTGTAACGCAAGAAGAATTTGCTACTGAGATGGAAAAATTTCAAGAAACCCTGCAGGCCTTGTTGGCGCATCAGGCAAGGACAACACCAGGGAATAGAGATAAGAACGAGAGTAAGGAAGGTTCTGAGATGTCTAGCCCACCTGTGACTATAGTGGGTAGTCACTCTCAATCGACTCCGCATTTAGCAGCAAAGTCGGTGGTAAATCAGAGGTGTAATTACAATGCATTCTTCTCGTGCAAGCCTCCTAGTTTCAAAAAGGATTATGATCCGATAGTGGCTATGAAATGGATCAAGGAAATGGAGTTAGTTTTTTATACCTGTAAGTGTGCTGAGGACGAAAAAGTAGTGTTTGCGCTATCCATGCTGAAGTCGGATGCAATTTTCTGGTGGGATGTTGCTACTGGCGGAAAGGGGTCGAAAGCAGAAAGAGAAATGTCATGGGAAACTTTTGTTGCCAAGTTCAAAACTCAATTTTGTCCGTTATCGACGGTTAAGAAATTGGAGGAAGGGTTTCTGAGTTTAGAGCAGGGTGAGATGACGGTTCGTGAATATACATCCAAGTCTCTGGAGAAGGCTCGCTTCATAGAGATCTATGTGCCGAATGAGGAATGGCGAATAGAGAGGTTTATCTATGGATTGAAGAGTAGCATCCGAGAATTGGTGTCGACCCGAAACCCTACTACTTTCCAAGCGGCCATTAACGCGACTGAGATGACAGAGAAAGAGAAGGTTCGCCCGATGACCGAGAAGAGCGGCGATAAGAGAAAGTGGGAAGAACCCGCTCGTGACACTAGGAAGACCAAGATTGCTAGGCCCGAGCTGCGGGTAACGCCAAGAGTTGGGGAAAAGCCGTGTGGGAAATGTAATCGAATGCACCGCGAGGAGTGTATGTTAGACAAATATGGTTGCTTCAAATGTGAGAAGGTGGGGCATATGGGACGGGATTGCCATGGTTCGCGATTGTGCTACCAATGTGGTTCTTCCGATCACATAAAGACGGACTACCTACAGCTAAAAAGGGTTTTGCTGGGAATTATGGGAGTAGTTAAGGAGGAAGAGGCAGGGAGAGGAAAGTGGAACCGGCCCGGGGAAAGGCGAGGGCATTCCACATGACGGCAGAAGAGGCGTTAGATACGCCAGATGTGGTGACAGGTACTTTCTTAATTGACTCGACTTTTGCTAAGGTGTTGTTTGATTCAGGAGCAAACCGTTCATTTGTGTCAACGAATTTTGTTCGGAAATTGCATGTGGAACCCAAGAAATTGAATCATGGGTTCGAAGTAGAGGTAGCTGATGATAGTCGGGTCTTGGTGGGAGAAGTTTATGAGGGGTGCAGGATCGACATAGATGGTCATTTATTCCCGTTGCGGATACCCGATGGGTATGGGAGAATTTGATGTCATAGTGGGTATGGATTGGTTGATCCACATCACCTTACCCGGTAAGAAGGAGGCGGTAATCTATGGTGATCGTCGGTATAGGAAGTCGTGCTTAATCTCGATGATTAAAGTTAGGCGGTGTTTAGTGAAAGGGTGATTGGGGGTTTTTAGCATGTGTGCTAGATGCTAAGAAAGAGAAGAGTGGCTTAGAGGCAGTACTTGTAGTAAGGAAATACCCGGAGGAGTTTCTGGAGGATTTGACCAGCTTGCCCCCTGATCGACAAGTGGAATTCATAATTGATTTGATGCATGGAGCGACACCAATAGTGTTGGGAACTGAAGAATTGCTAAGTACAGTTAATGCTGCTAGCAGAACCTGGTTACTACTTCTGATGTTAATGCTGCTGAGCATGGTTAGTACTGCTGAACTTAATACTGCTCAGAGTATTAATACTGCTGAAGGTTAATGTTGCTTATAAGATTAAGATCCGTATGGCAAGGATGACAGCTGGATTGAAGATATTCATGAAAGCTTGGAGATAATGATGGAAGATTATACTGAAGATATTTTATTATTTTGTAATTATCTTTTATCTTCAGTATATGTATATAATAAGTTTGTTTCTTTAGAAGGAACAATAATTCTGAGTTTTAGCTTTCATAGAGAGAATCAACCTCAAGGTTAGAACCCCAATTCTAGAGAAGTAGAATTCGTATTGGTGAGCCTGTTCATCAGTATTGAGGTTGTGTGTAAAAGCTTGTGATTGCTAATCTTGTAACTTCAATTTGTCAATACAAGTTTACAAGTTGTGATTTTGATTCACTGTTTCATTGTTTTTCTGAATATTAAAGTGCTATTCCGCAGCTTCTTTAATATTGTTTTCTGAGTGTTTATTCTTGTTAAGAATTTAAGATCCTGACAAGTGGTATCAGATCCATATTCTCAGAAATCTCTTTCATCATGGAAAACGCGGTTGAATCAAACAGTACCCTGGTCTTAAAGGTCCCAATGCTCAGATCTAATGAATTTGACATGTGGAAGATTAGGATCAAGCAATATATTCTTCTCACAGATTACTCTATGTGGGACATCATTATGAATGGCCCATCTGATGAAGGAAAGATTGGTTTAGATGGAAAAAGAACTCCACCAAAGACGGATGCAGAAAAGAAGTTAAGATAGACAGAGATGAAAGCCTTAAGCACTCTGCTCTTGGCCATTCCCAATGAATATCAACACCAATTCTGCAGTTGCACTGATGCACAAATGCTCTGGAATGTTCTAGAGAAGAGATTCTCATGTACCAAAAGTACCAAGAGAAATCAGAAGGCTATATTGAAGCAACAATATGAGAACTTCATGTCAACCAAGAATGAGTCCATGACTCAAACTTTTGACAGGTTTAACAAGCTAATTGGTGAACTAGCTACAGTTGGAGTACAAATTGATCAAGATGATCTAAACAGGAAGTTCTTAAGGTCCCTGGGTGATGAATGGACCATGTATACTGTCTCTTTCAGACAGAATGATCAACTGGAAGAAAAGGAACTTGATGATCTATACAATGATCTAAGAGTTTTTGAATCTGAGGTAGAGGCTAAGAAGAAGCCTTTTGGGTATGTTCACAATGCTGCACTCCTATCAGCATCAATTGATTCTACTTCCAACCCTGAATCAGTTAGTGCTGCTAATGGAGCAAATCAAGAGAAAGGCATTGAATCTGTGTTTGAAGCCTTTCTGTCCAGTCATGGAAACTCCTCTCTAATTAATGATGACTTGGAACAACTCCATCCAGATGATCTTGAAGAGATGGACATTAAATGGCAGATGGCCATGCTCTCTATGAGAGTAAAGAAGTTCATCAAGAAAACTGGGAGGAAAAACTTCTCCCAAAGAAGAGAAGATGGAGCAGGTTTTGACAAGTCAAAGGTGGAATATTATAAATTTCATCTGAAGGGGCACTTTGCTAGAGAATGCAGAAGTGGAGTGCCTCACAACAACAGCCACCAACAAACACAGTCTGGAAGCTTCAATAACAACAGAAACTCTGCTCAAGCCCTAGTCTCTCAACAAGGTATGGGGTTTGACTGGAGTGATCAAGCAGAAGAGGCTATCCAAAACCAAGCTTTCATGGCAGAAGTTTCTGATCTCCCAACTGAGGTAATTTATAATCTTTGTTCTCAAAATTGCATAGACACAGGGATCACAATCAAAGTATGAGTGATAACCTGAAGAGATTAGAAAAAGACATAAAAGACTATGTGAAGATTGTTGAGAGATTTGAGGAACAAATTAGAGGTTTCCAAACCAATGAACTTCAGCACATGTATGACACCAATTACTGGAAGTGGGAGAAAGATCAGTATGAGTTTAAGCTAAGACAGAAAGAAGAGGAGTGTGAGAAGATAAAAAGTGAGTATGAGAAAGCTAAGCTTGACATTGAGAAGTATTCATATGCTTCTAAAGCTATGGACTCTATTCTAAAGGTCCAAATACATGACAAGATTAAACCTGGAATAGGGTACACCACCACACCACCACCCTAAAACAACAACTACATCCCTCCTAGTTCAGACTTGTTAGAGACAAAGGATAGGAAGGACCTGCCTGAGGGAGCCACTGAGATAGATCTCTTAGATGAAGTAGTTGTTGAGGATAAAACTGAGAAAGAAACTGTCAAGAATAAGGACAACACTGTGAGTGGTGAGATTCCTATAGAAAATCACATTATCACCAATGAGGGGTGTGGAAAGACTTGGGTCAAGTCCAATGAGATAGAGAAGACTGAGGGAAAGAATAAGAAGGTTCACTATAAGCAGACCACTATTGTGAACCATATCCCTTGCAAACAGTGTGCATGCAATAAATCTGAGCCCCAAAAACATGATAAACCAAGGGGAAATCAGAGAAACTGGAATAACCAATGGGCACAAAAACAAGGGATTGATCTGAGTAAAATCAATAGACCAAAACCCTGTTTTATTTGTGGAAAGCTTAATCACATTGCCAAATATTGCTATTTCAATCCTATGAACCAAAGGATGAACTTTCAGAGACCTACTCAAAAACCCTTTGGTTATAGGAAGAAAGAAAAGAACCATGTGGCTAAGAAAGTTGTTAAATCTAAAAGCCACATGAAGAAAAAGAATGTGGAAGACAGTGTCAAGATCTGGATACCTAAAAGCACTAAAGCTGTTAGTACTGCTACCACAAATAGTGCTGCTGACAATGATAGTGCTGCTAGAAGCAATAATACTGCTACCAAGGTTAATACTGCTAACTCTGTTAGTACTGCCAACAAGGTTAATACTACCAAACCTGCTAGTATTGCTAACTTTGTTAGTACTTCTAAAGATAGTGCTGCTTCTAGTATTAGTGCTTCTAGACCAATAATCTTGACAAAGTACTCCAATAATAAGTGTTCTGATTTTAAAAACCTCATCAAAAAGGAATGTAAGTATTTTGATGAGAAAGGGAGACCCAAGACCACTTTGGCTTGGGTTCCCAATCAATACTAATTATCTAATCTTATGTGCAGGGCAACCAACAGCTCAAGGGGAAGAGCATTTGGCATGTTGATAATGGTTGCTCTTGGCACATAACAGGGAACATGGGCTGCCTTCAAATTCATCAAAAGATTTGTTGGATGACATATTTCAGTTGATGCAGAAGTAGGTATGATAAGTGATAAAGGTAAGGGAGATGATGTTGAGCAAATAAGGTACAAATAAAGGAAGTCTATTGCTCTGCTAAGTCTAACACAAGCTTCAAAAGGTGTAAGTATAGTTAATGCTGCCAGTGCAGTTTTAATGCTGCCAGTGCATAGTTAATACTGCTAGTTAAGTTAATACTGCTAGTGGTTAATACTGCTCTCAGTTAATACTGCTAGTGGTTAATACTTCTCTCAGTTAATACTGCTAGTTAGTTAATACTGCTCTCAGTTAATACTGCTCTAGGTTAATACTGCTTATGTCCCATACACTATAAATACCCTTTGACCGCCTAAAAGTTCATAACGACTCTTTGCATACTGTTCAATTTCTCTCTAACCCTTTTCTCTCAAGTACCAAGTATTTCAGGCAAGAACATTCAAGTTCAATGGCATCTATGGCATTCATCGACGAGCACAATGAAATCGCGATGCTACAAAAGCCAAAGCAAGCTGCCGGATTTCATCAGATTGTGGATTTTCTGAAGTCTAGCCACATTGCCCATGCTCTAACTGTGTCGCCAACAATATACATAGAGCATCAAAGGCAATTCTGGGCGAATGCTACCATAGTCACAGAGAATGGTGTGCAGATTCTGAAAACAAGGGTGTGTGACAAACCCTTGTCTGTCTCTGAAGAGGTGATACGCATCTGTCTACGTCTAGACGATGCTGAAGGTATTACTTCTCTTCCTAATGAGGAGTTGTTCTCCAATTTATCAAGAATGGGGTATGGAGGCTAATTGGGAGGTTTTAAATTCTCAAAAGCAAAATTTTATACCCAATGGCGTTTTCTTGTTCATACCTTAATGCACTGCATTTCCAAAAAGACTACTGGATGGAGTGAGTTTAGCAGCACCATTGCATATGCCTTGGTCTGCTTGGCCACTGCCAGAAAGTACAATTTTTCTAGAATGATTTTCAGTGATCTTGTCTCAAACCTGGGAAGCAAAAAGAGCTTTTATATGTACCCCAGGTTTGTACAAGAAGTTATAACCCACGAATTGACGGATATGCCTCCCTTTGATGAGGTATATGTACCAAAAATTCCCAAAGGTAAGGTCTTTTCAAACATGAAGAGATCCCCTTTGGACTCGGAAGGAGTTGACACCCCATTGTTCTCTACAATGATGGTGGTGTCCCACACTGAAGAAGGTATGGCAGCAGGGTCAAGGCCCTCATTAGACCATCCCACTGCTAGTCAATCCCAACCTTCCCACTCTGTATCAATCCCCCAGTCTCTACTTCAAAAGCCAACCTCTCCAATTACCCAAACTTATATAAGGAAAAAGGTAAAGAAGGTTCCTTCCCTTCTTGTACCATCACCCACAGAGCCTTTAAGCCCTCTAAGGGAGAATTCTCCTTTAGAGAATATCTACAGGGAAACCACAGGGGTGTCTCCCAACCCTAAGGAGGTGCTCACTGAGGAGATGGTTGAGCATATGGGTGCTAAGGCTGCCACTACTCCTGCTAGCACAGAGGAGGTAAGTGGTAACATCAATAAGACCTTCCCCATGGCAACTTTGGGTGAGCAATCATTCAAAGGTCCCAGGTGCCAAGAACCCACGGGGGTGGAGAGTGTTTCTGTTAGGCAGAAGGATCCCACTACAAAAAGATCCAATGATCCTTCAAAAGAGGGTAACACTTCTGGAGAAGGTGAGGACAGATATAACTATTTTGAATTGATGGAAACCATGGGAAACATCAACATGGATGTGATCAAACAGGGCAAAGATATAGAAGAGCTGAAAATGATAGTTCTGTCACAACAAGAACAGATTGTCAACCTGAAGCAAATGGTGAAGAAATTGATTCTGCAAAAGAAGAAGAAACAATTTGTACTAAGAAGGAGGAAACCAGTGCCTGATGCTCCCAAAAAGGGGGAGTCAGAAGCAGATGTCAATATGGAAGATGCCAAAGCTAAGGGGGAGCAAGAGAAAGTTGAGTTTGAGGGGGAGCAAATAACTGCAGAAAATGTTGTACAAGAAGCAGTAACAGAATCAATAGCAGCAGAAACAGTTAATGTTGCTCAAGCAAATAAAGAAGCAGAAACTGTTAATGCTGCTGAACTGAAAGAAGCAGCAGAAATGGTGAAAGAAGTGTTAAGTGATCTTCAGAGCAGAAATTTGGAAGAACTTGAGACAGCTGAAGCATTAATCAAAGCCAAGCATGATACTCCCAAGGTCACTTCAAAGGCCAAAGGAGTTGTCATCAAAGAAAATGTTAAAGTTGTCAAGAATGTCAGTGTTGATAAAGCAAAAAGCAAGGACAAAGGCAAAGCTAAGATGGTGGAATCTGATCAACCAATCAAAAAGCAAAGGTTGGTTGAGTCAGATGAAGCTTTGGCCAGAAAGATACAAGCAAATATTGAGCAAGAATAAAGAGTCCAAGTTGAGAAAGACAGGGAAATGGCTAAGGCTTTAGCTGCAGAATTGAATAAAGCTTATCAACAAATCCTGGAAACTGAAATAGCTCAGAAGAAAGCTGCAACCCTTAAGAAGTCTGTGGTGGTCAAGAAAGCTGCAAAGAAGAGACAACCCTCAAAGACTTTCCTTGGTACTCAAGAGAGAAACAAGATGATAACTTTTCTCAAGGGTGTTGTAGGAGTCAGAAAGGAGAGGTTCTTCAAGATGACATTTGAGCAGATCAAAGAGCTATACAATTCTGAAATGGCCAAGCTTCAAGGGAATGAAACTGCTAGGGTGGAGATGGAAAAGAGAATGAAAGAAAGCAATGATTTCATGCTAGAAACCTTTTCCAGATGAGCAAGAAACTCCAAAGAAAGAATCCACTATTGGTGAAAGTCTAAGGACTTTAAAAAGAACAAAGATGATGGCAAGGAGAAAAATAATCAAGAAGCCTAGAATAACTGAAGGAGAGGCTGAGAAGGTTGCTGAAGAAGAAGGGGCACCTGAGCCATCTGAACAGAAAGAGCCTTCAAGCACTGATGATGTAAAGATGTACATGGTAGTGATGGACAAAGTGCCTGAACCAATTTCAGCTGAACCTGTTGGTGTTAAGCCTCCTGAAGTTATTCACTGGGATACATTGATAGTGGATGGAAAGGAATACATCAGGCTCAAGTGGAAGGATGAAAAGTATGAGGTATTCAACACTTGGGCAAAGATTGTCAGAACATGCTCCAGGTCTGATATAGAAGAAATGTTTCAAATAGGGATGAAGTTGTATGCAGATCAGTTAAAAGCTCCAGGGATTTCAATTACAAAACTGGTGATGGAGTATCTGTGTATGATGTTCAAACCTGAAGAAGTGGAGCATGTGATAAGGAATGTGTTTCAAACAGTCTACAATTGGACTCTATATGAAACTAGTGGAGTATATGCAGTGACTTTGGATAGAAATCACATAGAATACTTCCTAGTGGATAGAGTATACAACCATAGCAGACTGAAGCTTCATGCAATGTTGAAGAAGAAGCTTGGATGTGTTGAAAACTCAGAAATGGCCAAGTATCTGATTCAGAGAATGATCAATCAAAGTTTGGGGCTAAATGTTGATACAGGGATCTGAAGAATGGTATTTTGGGAGCATCTGAAGAACTTGACTTCTCTTCCTAAAAGTCAAGTTAGGGGGAGATTGTTGGGAACTGAAGAATTGCTAAGTACAGTTAATGCTGCTAGCAGAACCTGGTTACTACTTCTGATGTTAATGCTGCTGAGCATGGTTAGTACTGCTGAACTTAATACTGCTCAGAGTATTAATACTGCTGAAGGTTAATGCTGCTTATAAGATTAAGATCCGTATGGCAAGGATGACAGCTGGATTGAAGATATTCATGAAAGCTTGGAGATAATGATGGAAGATTATACTGAAGATCTTTTATTATTTTGTAATTATCTTTTATCTTCAGTATATGTATAGAATAAGTTTGTTTCTTTAGAAGGAACGATAATTCTGAGTTTTAGCTTTCATAGAGAGAATCAACATCAAGGTTAGAACCCTAATTCTAGAGAAGTAGAATTCGTATTGGTGAGCCTGTTCATCAGTATTGAGGTTGTGTGTAAAAGCTTGTGATTGCTAATCTTGTAACTTCAATTTGTCAATACAAGTTTACAAGTCGTGATTTTGATTCACTGTTTCATTGTTTTTCTGAATATTAAAGTGCTATTCCGCAGCTTCTTTAATATTGTTTTATGAGTGTTTATTCTTGTTAAGAATTTAAGATCCTGACAAATAGCGAGAGCACCTTACCGTTTAGCACCGGCCAAGATGAAGGAAATGATGACGCAACAACAAGAGGTACTCGACAAGGGCTTCATACATCCTAGCTCCTCACCGTGGGGAGCGCCAGTGCTTTTCGTCAAGAAGAAGGATGGATCTATGCATATGTGCATAGATTACCGAGAGCTCAACAAGTTAACAATCAAGAACAAATACCCGCTTACGAGGATTGACGATATCTTCGATCAGCTGCAAGGAGCGAGTTTCTTCTCAAAGATTGATTTGAGGTCCGATTATCATCAACTGAAGGTGAGGGAGGAAGATGTGTGCAAGAAGGCTTTTCGCACGAGGTACGAGCATTATGAGTTTTTAGTCATGCCTTTTGGTCTGACTAATGCCCTAACTGTATTTATGAACCTGATTAATCGAGTGTGTAGTTCAATCTTGGATAAGTGTGTGATCGTTTTCATCGATGACATCTTGATCTATTCTCGATCTTCGAGTGAACATGAGGAGCATCTTTGATCAGTGCTGGAATTGCTAAAATGTGAGAAGTTGTATGCCAAATTCTCGAAGTGCGAGTTCTGGTTGAAGGAAGTTCAGTTTTTAGGGCATGTCATGTCGAAGGATGGTATCAAGGTGGACCCAGCTAAGATTGAGGCCATTAAGGGTTGGGAGATGCCGAAATCACCATCGGAAGTAAGGAGCTTCCTCGGTTTAGCGGGCTATTACTGGAAGTTCATTCAGGACTTCTCTCGGATAGCTACGTCATTAACTGCCTTAACTAAAAAAATGTTAAGTTCGAGTGGACTAAAGACTAAGAGAGTGCGTTTTGTAAATTAAAAGGAAAACCTAAGTAGTGTACCAATCTTATCCTTACCCAACAGATCCGAAGGATTCGTGATCTATTGTGATTCTTCTAAATTGGGTTTAGGGTGTGTGCTTATGCAAGAGGGGAAGATGATCACTTATGCGTATCGTCAGTTGAAGGATCATGAAAAGAATTATCCTACGCATGATTTGGAGATAGCAACAGTGGTTTTTGCCCTAAAGATTTGGAGGCACTATTTATACGGAGTTGAGTGTCAGATTTTCACCGACCACAAGAGCCTCCAACATCTGTTCAACCAAAAGGAATTGAATATGAGACAAAGGAGATGGATGAAGTTGTTAAGCGACTATGACTGCGAAATTATTTACCATCCGGGTAAAGCTAATGTTGTAGCCGATGTGTTGAGCTGGAAAGAACGGGGAGATTCGATGACGGTGGTAGATTTTAGAGTCGAAGAAACTTTTAACCTTCTAGAGGAGATTAAGAAGTTCCAAGAAGAAGCGCTGTTGGAAGAGAACTTGAAAAGTGAGAGAGTTGTCGGGTTAGTAGCTTTGTTAAGAGTCGACAGTCGAGGAGTAAATGCTTAGGGAATCGGGTATGGGTTCCTAAGTTAGGAGATATTTGGAAGAGGGTGTTAGAGGAAGCTCATAAGTCTCGTTACTCGATACACTCGGGAACCAATAAGATGTACCGTGACTTGACGTGCCTAAAGGTTAAAGAAGGATATCGCTCACTTCGTGGAGTGGTGCCTGACGTGCCTAAAGGTTAAAGTAGAACCTCAACGACCATATGGAGACTTCAATCATTAGAAATACTTGTGTGGAAGTGGGATGACATCGCGATGAATTTTGTATCGGGGCTACCGCGATCACCAAAAAGGCATGGCGCCATTTGGGTGATAGTGGACCGACTCACTAAATCAGCTCACTTCCTACCGACTAAGGAGACCTATCCAATGGAGAAGTTGGCAAAGTTATATATAGATCAAATTGTATCTAGACATGGTGTATCGTCGTCTATAGTATCGGACCGTGATGGTCGTTTCACTTCGTCTTTTTGGAGGGGTCTTCAAAGGGAGTTGGGCTCGCAACTCAAATTAAGTACTGCTGATCATCCCCAAACGGAAGGTCAGTGTGAAAGGACTATTCAAACGTTAGAGGATATGCTTCGGGCTTGCGATTGACTTCAAGGGCTCGTGGGAAGTTCATCTACCTCTAATAGAGTTATCTTACAACAACAGTTATCCTGTCAGCATTCAGGAAGCGCCGTTCGCAGTGTTGTACAGACACAAGTGTAGAACACCGTTGTGTTGGAACGAGGTGGGAGAAAGACAACTGGAGGGTCCGGAAATTATGCAAGTGACTGCCGACAAGGTAAATAAGATACGGGAGAGGTTGAGAGTAGCTCAAGACCGTCAGAAAATATATGCAAACAAGAGGAGGAAACCAATCGAGTTTCAAGAAGGAGACAAGGTAATGTTAAAAGTCTCGCCTTGGAAAGGTGTGGTCCATTTTGGGAAGAAAGGGAAATTTCCACCTAGGTATGTCGGACCCTTCACTATCATATATTAAGCTGGAGAAGTGGCTTACAAACTAGATCTACCTGAGAATCTACGAGGCAATCACCCTACGTTTCACGTATCGAACCTGAGAAAGTGTTTAGCCGAAGCCGAAACGGTCGTACCATTGAATGACGTTCACGTAGATGAGAAATTTGGGTTACATAGAGGAACCGGTGGCCATCTTAGGCCACAAAGTGAAGAAGTTAAGGACTAAGGAGATCCGCATTGTGAAAGTACAATGTCGATATCATAAAGGACAAGAGGCAACGTGGGAGGTGGAAGCGGACATGAGATCCCAATATCCGAGTTTATTCGATGATGGAATTCTGGGACAGAATTCTTTTGAGGGTCAGATATTGTATTAACCGAGTTTCAATGTTATAGAAAGGAGAATAAGGAAGTTTTGCATAAAACCCAAAGTTCGAGGACTGACTTGCAAATACCAATAAAAGGGGTTAAAACCCTAAAGGTTATTCTCCTCTAATCATTGATTGGGTGGAGGCTAGAGTTTATAGTGTGTATTTTTGGTACATACGTTGTGGAGAAGAAGATCAAGAGTTTGAAGGGAGATCCTACATCAAATCTCTCATAAAGGTAACCATTAATCTCATATGTCACATTTGTTTTCTTGGATGGATTCCTTGATTGGATTCCTTGATTGGAGTAGATAGCAATAGTTTTGGGTGATTTGAATCTCTTATCTTTTTTAGAGACCTTGAGAAGCCTTGGTAGGAATGGGATTAGAAAGACTCTAATCATTGAGCCTTTAAATTAGGAGGCTTCATTTGATTTCTGACTAGGGAGGTAAACCCGGGAGAGGAACCTCGGGAGACGGGGTCCCGGATCGAGAGAACCCGGGGAGGCCGGTGTAGGGAGTGAACTCGAGAGAGGAGACCCGAGAAGCGAGGTCCCAGGTGGGAAGAACCCGGGGAGGCCGGGGGTGATCCCGGGAAAGGAGCCCCGGGAGGGATGTAACTGGGGAGACCGGGAGGTGAAGACCCGAGAAGGAGCCCGGGAGACGGGTCTCGGGGAGGGAAACCGGGGAGTCCGGATGGTAGGAGGAGCCTGGGAAGCGGTGACCGGGTGTAACCCTAGGAGGCGGGGGACCCGGTAGGTGCCGGGAGTCGGGGATCCGGGTGTGTCCCTGGAGTGGGAAAAATCTTGAGAAGGGAGACCGTTTTTAGGAGACTTTATCCAGTAAGTTATGGGTCCTTCTACCCCAAAATATTGTCATTACTGTGTGTTAATGCTAAAAATCGTCCAAAGAAAGATGTAAGGTCGGTGTGGAGCTTTAACAACTAAAGTAAGCAATCGATCAACAAATCGTATGATAGAAGCAAAACGTAAATTGGACACAGAGAATTTGGTGACGCGAAAAACCCCGTCGAGGGTAAAACCCGCAGACGATAGCAGAAATCGTCAAGTGCACTATGGACGTCAATCGGGGATGTCGTCCTTTAGAAGGAATGATTACAAGTACAATTGACAATATTATAGTAGAAAAATAATGTAATCGTGTGATTAAGCTAGATGTCGTGTAATAGAACACTTGTATCGAGAGATTCTGCTTGAGAGAATTCGTGAGAGTTATATCGTTGTAATTGCTTTCAAATCAGATGTCAATGTCCCTTGTGTTGCTCTTCAGGGTTGTATATATAGCTTTGGTCGCCATAAATGAGCATTGATTGTCCAACGATCTTGATATTGATTGATCTTGATGGCGGTCGTCCGTTATATCCGTTGGTCATTATGTGCATTAAACCTGTAATGAAAGATTCATAGAGGAAAATGGTTTTATGCTATAAATGGTCAATGATCGTTAGTAACGTTACATAGATCGTAAGATAAGAGCTGTCGAGAGACTTCTTTTAGTCATGGACGTGAGAAACTCTCGACGGTCGTCGTCGGGGATGACGATGTCCTCTGTTATATGCTGTCGTCAGGACCTTATCTTAATACAAGAATGGTCTTTAGACTGGAGACATTTGGTTTTCTTCCGTCGGTCGTGATTTTTGAAATTTTACCCAAACAGTTTGCCCCCAAAATTCGAAAATTAGGCGGCAGGTTGTTTTTTCGAATTTTGCAACCAGGTTGGACACGTGTCGATTTCTTGTAACTGAATCATTTACTCAAGAACCGAAGTGATTCTGTGGGGGAAGCGTGCAACCGTTTAACTGTCGTGACGTCATGGCGACGTGGGGCACGTGGTGTCAGGTGTAGGGACATATGTCGTTCATCTGTATAGGAGGGCGAAGAGTTGATAACAGGTGTCGGCTATCTGTTGGTTCGTGCCACCACCGCTTTTGCATATAAATAGAGATTTTCGTCTGTCTTTTTCCTTTCTACGCTTTTAGGAAAGGATTTCAGTTGCCTTCTTTTTTCCTTTAAGAGCTCTCAGTTTGTGAACTCTCGTTTCTACATAAAAAAAACTTTTTCAATGGAAGTCGGCCCTTTTTGCACCGTCAAAGGAGAGGCTGAGATGAAAGAATTTAGAAGTCTAGCCAAAAGTCCAATCGACGTTCGACTAAGTGCTCCTGTCCAGTGGAAGTCGGAGCAGTGTCCGAAGGGGTATTTCATCATGTACGAGTATCCCTTCAAGATAGGCTTTACATGGCTTTTCTCTCCTTTGTCGAGGGATTTTTTGTTGACCTTTGGATTGTCACCGGAGCAGATGATGCCCCAATTCTGGCGATTCGTTCAAGTCGTGGAACGGTTGACGGCCAAGTGGTCGTCACCTTTTATTGTGAATGGTCTGTTATTGGCCTATTCGATCAAAGTAGAACTGAACTACAGGTATAGTCTCCTTTCTAGATTTAGAGGAGACCGTTTTCTGGTTCAAGCGACGGCAGTGAACGATCGCAAGTGGAAAACGCTATTCGTTTTTGGTCGCGTGACACCGAGCGACGAGAATGCTCGATGGATCACCACTGGGTGGAACACAACAAGTAAGTTTCTTAGATTGCTTCTTTTTCTTTGTTGTTTTTTGTCTTACGTTTGACAATGTGTTTTTGTAGAGATCGACTTCTCTGGAGTCGTTCCTTATTCCGACTCGGCTAAGAAGGTCGAGAGTTTTCTCCATTTTAGCATCAAGGAGTGTTCATTCTTCCCTATGGCGTCAAGGGAAGAGGATGAAGATGTTGAGGAGGACGTGGTCATCACCGAGACATCTACTCATAAAGACACAGATGTTGAAGAAGAAGAAGAGGAAGAAGACAACGAAGAAGAGGAGGAGGATGGCGACACAGGGGAAGCCACTCCAGGTAAATCTTCTTTTTTAATTTATAGATCGTAAGATCTTTGGGGTCTAGTTAAGCAGACGTCACCCAATAAGGTTCTAATGGATCTAGTCGTTCGACGTCACCATTTGGTGCTTTTGTGGGGTCTAGTCGAGCGGACGCCACCTAATTGGGTTCTAATGGGTCTAGTCGTTCGACGTCACCATTTGGTGCTTTTGTGGGGTATAGTTGAGCGGACGTCACCCACTGGTTGACGAGTCCGTTTAGGACTATTAGTCATGAGACGTCATCCATTGGTCGTTAGTAAGGTCTAGTTTTTGGTGAGAACGTCACTTACTGACATGTTTTTGTTTGACTTTTTAGGAAACTTAGTTCCATTAGTACAAACGGCGAGTCCCTCGAGGAGGGAGTCTGTAGCCCAATTGACTCGACAAGGTCGAGTGCTGAAGAGAAGGGCCCTTTCGACTGCTGGGTCGGAGGGTAAAAAGGCAAAGACGATCGCAAGGGAACCGTCTCCGACGAACGACGACCCTGAGGTAGTTAGTTCTAAGAAGACGATGCCGCCACCGGTTGTGGAAGACACACCGTTTTCCTCGGTCCCACCACTGGTGGTGGAATCCTCTTCGTCGAAAGACAAGGGGAAGGGTCCTCAAGCAGGTGAGGATCCTAAGACCATGTCGGTGAACATCAGGTTGTCGTTTGACTTCATGTCGTCCGGTGGTCTAGATAGGAAGGAAGTGTTCCCTTATGCGAACAATTTCTTCCCACTGACTGTTCGCGAGCGCTACAAAGATCTAGCGATTGAATACGTGGATGCCAACGTCGCAGAATTTTCCTTCATGGTAAGAACTGTCAAGTTCTATTATTATTTTGTCATTTGTTTTACTAACTTGTTGTATGATTTTTCAGGCGTTCCAGGCTTCGTTGGCACTTCATTCACGTCTTAGTGAAGTAAAATCCTTAGTCTCCCGATCTCTCAAGGAGACAAAGGCTACTGCCAGGGCTGAAGCAGCGGAGGAGGAGAGATAACAGATCTTTCTTCGCCTTCAGGAGGCTCTCGGCAAGTTGGAAGATGCCAATCGTGAAAACGAGATGCTACAAGGTCGCATGAAGGAGGTGCTTGACGAGGCCTCCATCGATCGATCAGAGCTGGACGCGACCAAGATGATCTCGGCTGCGACTGTAAAAGAAGCTGAGCTCTTGAGGTTTGAGCAAGACCTGGCCCGTCGGCAAGTCGAGGAACTTGAGGAGAGAGTGACATCTGTCGAGGCTATAACATCCTAAAATTTAGAGTAATTAAAATTTTGAAAATTCGGCAATATGACGCTTGTATTTGGAATAAACCACCCAACAAGGGTAAATGTATAAAGCGTTTACAAAACCTGCGAACGGAAATGGAAATCAACAACAAACTAATCTAAACAAGTACTATCTAGATTACATCGGTTGTCAACCCAAATTCACCAAAATAAAGAGATTGATTTAGACGCCCAAAACACCAAATATCTATTCATCTCAAAAATGCATCAAGCCCCACGCTCGTCACTCAAACCTTTGGCAACTCACCGCTAAAGGAACATGTTATACACATCATTTGAGAAAAAGTGTTAGGCTTAAAGCCTAGTGAGAACATACAATTTATAAATTAGATGAAATATAGAATATTTGTAACAAAAGAATGTATTTTCAAGAGAGATGAGTTTGCAATTGAAATATTAGTCACATAAGGACCTTTCGGTCCAAAATTTCATCTTGCGATGACGGGGGAGACCCTATTTACCAAGGATTGTAGCGGAACACAAAAGTAAGCCACAATCCGAGTTATGAGCTAAATACTTGGAACCATGGCCATGAACAACGCCGGTCCGTACTCAGATGTGGGGGAGGGCACCCGAGGAACCAAGTCATACTTTTCACTAGGATTACATTTACGATCCATAGCTAGTAACCGGTCCCACATAACCGTACCAAATTTCCTCCGAGGACCCAATGTCTCAACTAGCTATAAAGGGGAAAAACATCCCAAACATAAGCCGACTCAATACCTATGGATCCACTAGTAATAATCTAGACTTGTCACAATTTCATTTGTGACCAATAGTAGGCAAATATAGCCTTTAATACCATTTACTTCCAAAAATGCATTTATATGTTTAATTGTTGATAAGAATTTGCAAAGTCCAAACATAAGAGTGAGAATCATAAAATCAGAATACATACATTCTTTCAAATAACCCACCTATAATTGCAAGTATAATCATTTTTCCATCATATTTGTTGAAAAGGTGAAAACCCTAAAATTTCCCAAAATATAAGTTAGGTCAAAATCTTATAAATGTGAATCAAAATCAAAGGAGATGAGTAGGAGTTTAAAATATCAAGTTTTGACATGTATAAGGTTTAAGGAAAAGAAATATGAACTCACCAAGTGGGTTTTTGAAGAAAACCCAAAACCCTAGTTGATTCTTGGAGAAGATGACAATGGAGATGGTGATTTAATGTTCTTAGCTTGAATCCTTGGTTGATGCACCCAACTTCTAGCAATAAATGAGGTAGGTTTGGTTTGGTGAAACCTTAATATCGTATGGTTGAACAAAGAGAGTTAAGAGAGTGTAGTAAAGAAGGTAGATGAGAAATAAATGAGGATAAAGGGGAAAACCCGTCTAAGATCAACAGGGCATTCTCGCGGCCACCGCGTAGCCTGTACGTGCCTTCGAGATTGAAAACATTCAGTGGGTTACGTGGCTTAGGCCGCGGCTTCTAAGTCGCGGGGTAACCCGCGCAAGTCACTGAGTTTCACAACCAAGCTAAATTCTTAATACTCAAGCTTAGCTCAAACGCGTGGTGCTAACGACTAACGGTAAACACAAGATACATACGATTCAAAAACAAGGAAGATTAGAAGTCTCAATCAATGAAATTATACAATAAAACTCGAGGTGTTACAGAGGCGTTCACTCGTCTGAAGACTCGGGCAACTCTTATCAGGCGTCGCCGACGAGGAGAGGATCATTTGGCGTCGAGAGAAGGAGATCTAACCTTCTTTCTGGAGTCAGTGAGAAATGAGGAAGACCTCGATTTGGAAGACGAACATGATAGTGATATGTTAGACGAAGCTCCTCGGGGCGACGCTGCTGAGGTCGTGGCTCCAGAAGGGCAGGAGCAGCAGGCTCCTTAGTTTAGACAACTTTTTATATTTTAATCGGGAGACCGTTGGTGGCCGTGCCATGCAGTGTAATATCTTTTTTAAGATATTAATGAAAAATACTTTTGAACAGATTGAACTGTCGAAATTTTTGCACTGTCGAAACAATTACTTGAACAATTGTATAAGAAACTTACGATAGACGTAAGAAAAGCAATCGAAAGATAACAAGGATTAATGAAAATCTAAGGAAGTCACGTCAAATGTAAGAAAGCGATCGTAAGATAACAAAGATTAAATGTAAATCTAAGTAACTCATAAAAAGCACGGATGACAAGAAGTACTTCAAACATTTTCGACGAAAACATGGTCGATTGTTAGTTGAACATGCTGTTGAGCAAGGAACTTGCGTTTCAACGCAATTTGTAAATGTATTGATTGATAACCTGTTAATAGAGACAATTTCACAAGGAACTTCGCGATTGTCATAAAGTTTTGATCTTAGATCCCTTAGGTCGTACGACATGGTCATGAGGTAACCGTAAGGCATAAAATATAGTCGAATGTTCGATTGATCCTGCAATGAAATAACCTTAGAGGGGGTCGTTGGCTGGACCAACGACTCTCCGATGCTTAAGTCAGTAAAGTTTGTTAGAAAGATAAGGAAAGAGGAAATTGGTTTTAGAAGAAATACCTCTTTAGATGTACCTCATTCCAACTTCGAGGAATGTTACCACCGTCGAGGGTTTGCAGTCGGTAAGATCCCTTCCCGACAACCTCGGTTATTCGATACGGTCCTTCCCACTTGGTGGATAATTTACCTGAGCCAGGTTCTTGTGTGTTTTGAAACACTCATCATAAGACATAATCATCCGTTTAAAAGATTTTTTCCTTGACATTCTTGTTGAAGTGTCGTTCGACCAATTGTTTCTTGTGAAGCCATCCTGATCAATGCCGACTCTCACAATTCTTCTAGTGCATCGAGGTCATAACTTAAATCGACCAAGTTGTGATCGACCGTCGAGTATCATGAGGTTGGAATTTGAGTCTCGATAGGCAAGACCACTTCATAACCATAGACAAGAGAGAAAGGAGTTTGCCCTGTAGATGTACGAGGTGTCGTACGATTGTCCCAAAGAACTGTCGGGAGTTCTTCGACCCATTTGCCTTTTGCTGCCTTGAGTCTTTTTTCGATCGAGCTGATGATCGTTTTGTTGCTTGATTCAGCGAGTCCATTAGACCGGGGATATCAGGGTATTGAAGTCGTAAGTTTGATGTTACGATCTTCACAGAACTGCAGGGTTCTATCGCTTTTGAATTGTGACCCGTTATCACATACAATTTCGGATGGAATCCCAAACCTGCAAATAATGTTAGTCTGGATAAAGGAAATGACTTCCTTACCCCGAACTTGGGAGAAAGCAGCCGCATTTATCCATTTTGAGAAATAATCCGTAAGGACTAGAAGATATACCTTTTGCCTGGGTGTCGGAGGTAACTTTCCAACAATATCCATTCCCCATCGCATGAAGTGCCATGGAGTTGAAGTCGAGTGCAAGGGTTCAAAAGGTTTGTGGGACATAGTTGAATGTCGCTGACATGCGTCGCAACTTTAGACGTACCTTGTTGCGTCTTGTCACAAGGTTGGCCAATAGTACCCTTGTCAGGAGATGCGATTTACCAAACTACGACCTCCTGAGTGATTGCCACACTCTCTGTCGTGCATTTCTTGCAAAATGTTTTGGACTTGATTCTTATTGGTAACACATCGTAAGTTCAGTCCTGTCGATGATCGTCTGTAGAGTTGACCTCTGATCATGGTATATATGGATGCTTTAAATCGAATTTTTCTGGCTTCCATTTTGTCTTTGGGAAGTTGGTCGTTTACTAGAAATTTTATGATATCGCTCGACCAGTTGTCTTCCTTTTCGATCATTTGTATGTTGTTTTCATTATCAATGGATGATGTCGCCAGATGAATTATTGGAATAACATCGAATGGATAATATCCAAGTGTTGACCCAAGATTAGCTAGTGCATCAGCCTGGGTATTTTGATCTCTTGGGATCTGTGAGATAAAAAATTCTTCGAATTCTTCGGATTTTTCTTTGGATATCTTAAGATAGGCTATCATTCTGGAATCTTTAGTGGCAAAGTCTCCACTCATTTTATTCACAACTAAGAGCGGGTCATTTTTGACATGAAGTTTTGTTACCCCCAGGCCGTAGGCCATGTTCATTCCTGCGATCAAAGCTTCGTACTCAGCCTCATTGTTGGTGGCTTTGAAGTCACATTGTATGGAGTTCATCATCTTGCTCCCTTGTGGCGACTTGAGGAAGACGCCAAGTCCTGCCCCCCGGGCGTTGGATGATCCATCGACATGTAGAGTCCATATTGGGTCGTCGAGAGTTTCACAGGTTCCGTCGGTACTGCTAACTCTGGACTGAAATCTGCGACGAAGTCGGCTAATGCTTGCAATTTGATCACAGCCTGTGGTTTGTATTCTATGTCGAAACTACTAAGGTAGATACTCTATTTTGCCAGCCGACCTGTCAACTCTGGTTTTCTTAAGACAGACTTAAGAGGACAGCTAGTCACGACAGTAATAGGATGTGATTCGAAATAGTGACGTAACTTTTTTGCCGCAGTGATCAAGGCTAATAAAATTTTTTCCATGGAGGAATACCTGGTTTCTGCGTCGAAAAGTGATTTACTTACATAATATATCGGTCGTTGTTGTTTGTCATCTTCTCGGGTAAGGACGACACTTACAACGCTTGAGTTGACTGCCAAATATAATTGGAGAACCTCGTGGTCCTCAGGCTTCGACAATAGAGGTGGGGACGCCATGTATCTTTTGAGTTCTTGGAGCACGTTTTCGTGGTCGTCCGTCCACTCGAAACCCCTGTTTTTTCTCAAGACATTGTAAAATAAGCAACATTTATCCAAGGATCGAGAGATGAACCTGTTTAGCGTCGCAACTCGGCCAGTAAGTCGTTGGACTCTTTTAATGTTGCGAGGGGATTTGATATTCAAGATAGCTTTTATCTGGTCAAGATTTTCCTCGATCCCTCGACGGGTTACCATATATCCTAAGAATTTTCTGGCACTTACTTCAAAGGAGCACTTTGTCGGATTAATCTTCATGTGATATTGTCTGAGGATATCGAACGATTGCCTCAAGTGATCGATATGATCGATCGCCTATTTTGATTTGACCAACATTGTAACACCCCGAATTTCGAAAAGCACCATTTCAAGTTAATACAGAAATCAGTAGCCTTAAAGGGGAAAAATAAGATTTTTGATTTTAGACTTGAATCCTAGATTTTATAGTCTTAATGTATAAAGGATTCAATTACGAGTCCAACGGTTCTTTCCGGAGCAAAAACGGAGCTATAACGAAGAAGTTACGGCCAAAACAGTGAACGAGAAGAAAACCAGGGGAAGCGGGCAACTTATGCCGCGACTTAGGGTCGCGAGATAAGTCACGAAACCCCCTGGTCGAGCTAAAAACCGATTTTCAGCCACCAAACTTCATTTCTTCATATCTTCTTCATCCCAACTCCGTTTTCAGTGATTCAAGTTGCTATGGTTTCGTTTTTGAGAGCTTGTCAAGGTTAGATGGTTAGTTTTGGGAAATTATAATGGTGTATTGGAAGCTAATACCAAGAGCTCATCATCATCACCTCCATCTTCAAGAATTTTGGGGTTTTCTAGGTTTTTATCAAAACCTAAATGGTAAGTTCATCCCTTCCACTTCCAAACTTCTTTATGGGTTATAAATGCTCGATGGATGTCAACCTAGTGTTTGATTCCTCTAATTTCGTTTTGAAAGATTTTGGGAGTCTTGGGTCAAAATTAGGGTTTTGCCCAAAATAGAGATTTGGATGATTAAGTGTTTGGGGAATGTTTCTATGTGGCTGGTTATATGTTTTAATGGTTGGAAACTTATGGATCTAGGTTTTGGAAGTTTTTTCTTGGAGATTCAAGTTTCTTCAAAGGAGCTCAAAGCGGGGTAAAATCTAGATTTAGCCTAAATCTAGCAAGGTGAGTTCAAGTTGATTTGTGAAAACGTTGTACATGCCAAAATGTTTATTTTAAAGCATTTATATGTTTAAAATGAAATTATCAACTGTTGAGTTATTTGGTAACTTTTGGTTATTTGAAGTATTTGGCTTATTAAACCTTGTATAAACCACATTTGGGATTTTTGGGCATTTTGATAAATAAGTCATAAACGATAGTGTTTTAATGATTTATTGTGAATGGATTTTTGGTCATAAATGCATTTTAGTGCTTGTTGGATTTTTTATGCATCATTCATACAAATGGGCAGTTTGAAAATAAGAGTACGTGAGTCCTTGGGATGAGTTATTCCCGACCTTGGGAACATTTTGGAAATAATAACCTTTTTGGGTTTTGGGCCGAAAGCCATTGATGATTTGAGAAACAAAGATTTTGGGGAAAGATATAATTTGGCTTATATAACCATATTGGCTCTCGTGGTTTAGCCAATCGCCTGTTAAGCCGTTTGGGGTTGATTTGTACTCTATTGAGTCTTTGGGACATTTGTTCCGTTTTGGTAGCTCGTTAAGGAGCCTTGGACGTATGGTGTACTTAGTTGCATCTTATTTGAGAGTTACATGTTTTAAATGCGTTAGTCCATTCTTTTGAGTCATGTAACGTTTTAGACTGTAATGCATTGGATCCATAGGCATATAAGTCAGTTGGTTAGTGGGGACCTTATCCCCGTGTTGGGACTGGATATTGTTTATGGCTAGCGGGAGCTCGAGGTACAGATCGTGGGTGGTTGATCTCGATAACCGCGTAACCTTTATTGAAGGGCTCGAGGTATATATCGTGGGTGGTTGAACTCGGTGCCCGGTTGTAATCCAGTCTGGTTACTCATCGTGGAATTTAGTATCCGTGTTTGAAGTCTAGTGAGTGGTCCCCAAGTCATGTTTTTTTATGTAAGCTTGCGGTGGTGCTCTGCAGAGTCGTATACGGAGCTAAGTCTTGCGGTGGTGCCCATGGTGAGCCGGATACGGGGACTTGTGGCTTTGGTTGTGACACTCATTAGAGGTCGAGTAGACACTAGGATCAGGGTGTCTTGCGATGGTAGCTCAGAGGAGCCGGATACGGGGAACCATGGTCTTATGTGAAGCTCGAGAACATTGATACGTGGCTTAACTTTGTGTGCCCGCCACATTCGATGGAATTCGGGTATCCCCCATCACCGAAAGGTGTTGTTTTGGGGTATTGAGCTTTATTATCCAAGTTTCGGTGACATTTTGTATAAATGGATCTTATCTATGATTTATGGGTTGAGTATTATGCCCCACCCGTGTTTCGGGTGTTTCGGGATATAAAGTTTTAACCGTATCTTTACTAATGTTGAGTTCGATTTTCTATTCACGTTTTGAGTGAGTTTCTGGTTGAGATTAATTTACGAAAGAACGTTTTATTTTGGGATCTTGTCCTTGGGGTAATTTGGATTGGAAAACGTTTATATCGGTGTTTCTTTGCCTAAAATGCATATTATTGGAAAATGAGTCGTTTTCATATTTGAGATATCATTTTGAAAGATTATGATTTAAATTGCATTACTCCTTCCCAACAATACCTTTATTCATGTTGAAAACTCTTGAACTCACTAGACGTTAGCCTAACCTTTTTATTTGTCGGCATGTGCAACAGGTTCTCGGTTGAGAATATCTCTAGTGACACAGTGTTGAGAGGAGCGCTAGTGCTATGCTCGAGAAGTGGTTATCTTAGTGAAGTCTTCCGCACTTGTTTCGGGAAGAGCAACTTGTATTTGAGGATTAAGTAGCACCCGACTTGGTTTAGTCTTTGTGTATTATTGGAGTTTGAATTTATTTGAGGTTAAATAGAAAGTTTTATTTTGGAGGTTTAACTTTTACTTGATGTATTATCGAAATTTTTAATTAGTTGCTCTTACCAAATTTTGAGGGTGTTACAAACATGTCGTCGATTTATACTTCCATGGTGTCTCTGAGACGCTCTTTGAACATCCTGTTGACTAGTCGTTGGTATGTTGATTCTGCATTCTTGAGACCAAAAGGCATAACCTTGTAGCAGTAGATCTCTTTATCCATCATGAATGTTGTTTTCTCTTGATCGTCTCGATGCATCAGGATTTTATTATATCCTTAGTACGCATCCATGAATGTGAGTAACTCATGACCGGCAGTCGCGTCGACCATGGCGTCGATGTGTCGTAATGGGAATGGGTCTTTTGGATAGGCCTTGTTGATATCTGTGAAGTCGATGCATACTCACCACTTCCCATGTTTCTTTTGTACGACCACGACGTTGGTCAGCTGATCAGGATATTTGACTTCCTTGATTTTTCCTGTCTTAAGCAAATTATCAACTTCGTCGTTGTTTACTTTGTTGCATTCTGGAGCGAACTTGCGACGCTTCAGTTTAATAGGTTTAGACAAAGGATCAACATTGAGTCAATGAGTGAGGTCCTCAGGGTCGATGCCGACCATGTCTTCATGCATCCAGGCAAAACAATCGGCATATTCCTTGTCAGGTTTCTCCTGATCCAGGACGACTTCTTCTAATTGATAGTCGTCGACAGTTTCAGGATTAGCCTGGTTCTGTAATTGCTAGATGCTCTGCTTTCTAGGCTTCATGGATATTTTTTAGCATTCGCTAGCAATTTTCTGTTCACTCTTGATCTCTTGGACGCCCCAAGTTGTCGAAAACTTGATCGTCTGATGGTATGTCGAGGGTACAACTTTCATATCGTGTATCTAGAGTCGTCCCAGGATAACGTTGTATGCTGACGAACAGTCGTTGACGTTAAATTTGGTTTGCTTATTAATTCCTTTGGAGAAGACTGGGAGAATAGTTTCCCCAATGGTATTATCCATGTTGCCATTGAAGCCCATAAGGACCGTCGAGCGTCGTACGATCTCAGATTTGTCGATCCCCATAGCTTTGATCGTGTCGAGGAATATAATATTAGCAGAACTTCCTCCGTCGACCAGGATTCTCTTCGTCGAGCAATTACCGATTGTGAGTTGTATTATCAGACCGTCGTGATGTTTCTGCCATTGATCTATGAGATCCTCCTGATCGAAAGTGATAGGCATGGCTTCTAGTTCCAGCATATGTTTGGGTCGTGACGTCCGTGGAACAGGGAATTCCTCGGACCCTTGACTAGCATGACGCTTCGCTGCCGAGTAGGTTAATCCGCAGACGTCAGATCCCCCGGTCACATAGTTTACGACCTTTGTATGTTCAGGCGAAGCCGGTCATGCGTTCGTGCCCAATAAATCTTGCAAATGACCTTTAGGAACGAGCCAAGCCAATTCTCGTCTTAGAGCAATACAATCGTCCGTCAGGTGACCGTGATCGTTATGGAAGTCGCACCATTTGGATTTATCTTTCTTAGCTTCGTCTTTCTCGCTCTTTGGAGGCCAATTGACGTTAGTCTGAACATTCTTGAGAGCTTCGACTACGTCCTTGGATGTTCCCTTAAACCCGTAAGAAGAGATCTTGGGATGCTGGGGGAACTTGCTTGTTGGAGCAGTTTTCTTCTTATCAAATCTCACGTTTGAGACTTTTTTAGATGTTTCGACACGAGCGGTCGATCTTTCCTTGAAGTCCGGCTTCTTGACGCTCAATGTTTTTTTGTCACTGGAGTGCTTACGACGAAAAGCCACGTCATCCTCGACCCGTATATAGGCTAGCGTTCGAGCTCGTACGTCTTCAAAGTTTTCTAGTGGATATTTCGTCAAGTCCATGTAGAGATCAGAACTATCGTCGAAACCCCGCTTGTAAGCCTCTATTGCAGCTCGAACATCGCAGTTCCGCACACTGATCATCTCAGAATTGAAGCGATTGAAATAGCTCTGAACTGATTCGCCTGTCTTCTGAGTAATGTAATAGAGATCACTGGTTTGCTTTTCCATCTTGCGACTGCTGGCAAACTGCTGTCAGAATTGATTGACTAACTCTGCAAAATCGCCGATGGACTTGGGTCGCAAATTGATCAACCATTGTAGAGCAGCTCTAGTGAGGGTTGCACCAAAGCTCTTACACATACAGACTTCTTGATACTGATGAGGTATTGATACAGTCCATATCAGTTGCTTGTATTGTACAATGTACTTCGTTGGATCGCTGATTCCCGAATATTTCGGGGTGAATATCGGGATGTTGTATTTCTTTTGTACGTCGACCAGAGCGATTTTGTCAACAAAAGGTGACGCTTGGAACCCGGTCCTTGGCTCGATGTCTACTGGTACAGCAGCTCCCAGGTAGCTTTGCAAGTAGCGACAACATCTTTTAATTCTGCTCTTGTAATTGTTTCAGACGTCGTGCGACAGGATCATCCAGATTGAAACCATTGCTGCTTGGGAGCGATGTTGGTATGAATCCAGAATCTTGAGATGTAGGACCTGCATTAGGAAAGAATCTGTTGTGTTGCGATGTGCCTCCGGTATCTCCATTCGTTGGTGCATGCATGTAAGGCATAGTCACTGATGGAAAAGTTGTCGTCGGAAGTGGCATCATTGGAATCGTCGGGATAGAAAAAGTAGCGACTCCAGTGGTTGCTCCCATACCTTGCGTGGGCCTGGGATATGGAGGAGGTGGAGGTGGCACACCAGCAAAAGGCATATGAAAAGGTGGTCTTGGACCATATGGAGGTTCAAATTGGTTATCCATATTTGGGTTCCCCATTGTTGGATTTCTCATGGCTGAGAGTTCTTCGTTAGCTCTGCGATTCTGCTCGTTCAAAGTATGAATTCGGTTGTGAGCAGCATCGAGCTCCATGCGCATTTGAGCAATGATGTGAGCTTGAGTTCCCTGAGCTGCCATGATCATGTCAAACAAAAAACTGCACTGAAACCATTAGTAGGTCGTACTTTCTGTCGAGGATGTTACTCTAGCTGGGGCCCCACGATGGGTGCCAAACTGTTAATGCCAAAAATCATTCAAAGAAATATCTAAGGTCGGTGTGGAGCTTTAACAACTAAAGTAAGCAATTTATCGACAAATCGTACGACAGAAGCAAAAAGTAAATTGGACACAGAGAATTTGGTGACGCGAAAAACCTCGTCGAGGGTAAAAACCACGGACGATAGCAGGGATCGTCAAGTGCACTATGGACGTCAATCGGGGACGTCGTCCTTTAGAAGGAATGATTACAAGTACAATTGACAATATTATAGTAGAAAAGTAAAGTAATCGTGCGATTGAGCTATATGTCGTGTAATAAACACTTGTGTCGAGAGATTCTGCTTGAGAGAATTCGTGAGAGTTGTATCTTCGTAATTGCTTTCTAATCAGATGTCGATGTCCATTGTGTTGCTCTTCAGGGTTGTATATATAGCTTTGGTCGCCATAAATGAGCATTGGTTGTCCAACGGTCTTGATATTGATTGATCTTGATGGCGGTCGTCCGTTATATCCATTGGTCATTATGTGCATTAAACCTGTAATGAAAGATTCATAGAGGAAAAACAGTTGTATGCAATTAATGGTCAATGATCATTAGTAACGTTACATAGATCGTAAGATAAGAGCTATCGAGAGACTTCTTTTAGTCATGGACGTGAGAAACTCTCGACGGCCGTCGTCGGGGACGACGATGTCTTCTGTTATATGCTGTCGTCAGGACCTTATCTTAATACAATAATGGTCTTTAGACTGGAGACGTTTGGTTTTCTTCCGTCGGTCGTGACTTGTAAAATTTTACCCAAACACTATGTTGTTCTCGTGAGAAGTTATTTTAAACGCATGTTTTATTTTATTGCGGCAAGTCTGTTAAATGTATATATACATTGTTAATGGCAAGTATAGCCTAAGTCGGAGGTGTGTCCCGCCTGTGCTCATACCGGGGGATATGTCCCTTTTTATGCCATTGGGGGTGTGTCCCAAGTAAAGGCAGTGTGAGCCAGACACGTTGTCACGTGTGCGCGACTTCAGTGTGTGTTTGTTATGTATTAACCGTGAAATTGAATCTGTTTATAAATCCTTTATATATATATATATATATATATATTGTTGTGAACTCACTAGACCTCACTAGTGAACTCACTAGACCTCACTATATTGTGGTTAACTTTTTTAGAGTGAACTCACTAGACCTCTCGGTCTAACCCCGTTTTTCATAAAAACCTTTTCAGGAGGGCGTGAAGTAGGAGGATCAGGTAAGGGGAAAGAGAAGCTTTGAGCCAGAAGTCGTGATCTAGAAGAATGCTACCTCAGCTTTCTTGCTTTAGTTGTTTTTCATTTAATCATTCTCAGTTGTGTAATAGGTTGTCATCCGCAAACCTTGGATATTTTGACTCTTGTCGTGGGCCGTTTTGGCAAAATTTTATATTATGTCGTTTGCACATTATTTCTGTGTTTGAGTTGTTATATTGTCTAGTCTCTATTAATATGTACATTAGACAATTATACCATCACGTAAACTCTTCATATACATATATTTTCAATATATACTCCATATATATGTAACTCCTTTGTATACATGTTCAATAATTGTGAACACACACACACACACACACATATATATATATATATATATATATGTATGTATACTATATTATAAAACACGGATAAAAAACTCTTAAATACAAATTATTGGGCACAAGATACCATCATTTTATGCAAGATTTTAAAAATCTCTTAATTTACAAGTATCAAAGCACAAGATACATATTACTACTGCATGCTTCTAACACCAACCAATTTGGTATGTGTAGGGTCTTCCTTTTATGCAGACCTTTCCATGTATCACTATTAATTAATATATTATATTACTATAAATTTGTTTTAATTATATTATTAAATATGTAATTGTTTATTTTTTCTAGATGTCATTAAAATATATAAGATAATCATTGAATTCTAACAAAATGCTTAATTTTTTTTATATAAAAAACATTATATTATTAAGCCTAAATTAAACAAATTTATAAAAAAAACATTATCACTTTTCTCAAAACCATCCAAAATCGTACTGTAAATCAACAAAAAAAATGAAACATTAAAATCGTGATGTATCTCGTTGCATTGCGCGAGTACGATTCTAGTATATATATATATATATATATATATATATATATATATGCAAATTGAGAATTAATTATATGTGATATACTTAAGATTTTAAAAGTACGGATAAGTTGTACCAAATGGTCGATGATGAAAAAGAAAATTATGAGTAGATTAGAGAAAACAAGTTATGACAATATTTTGATGTATCAAATTAAGTATCAACCCCACCAACCCGTACGGTTTGGGTTAGGTTGGGTTGCACTTTGATTTGGGTTGAGATTTTTCAAAACGTAAACATTGCGTTGGGTTGTTGAAATGTTTTCTCATACACACCTAGATATAAAATAACTAAATATGTTAAATTATTTTTGATTTTTTTTATTATTATAACTTTTACTATATTAATAATTTATATTTAGTTATTTAAAGATATACTCTTGAAATCTAAGGGTCCGTTTGATTTGATGAAATGTTTTTAAAGGATTTGAATTTTGTGGAAGGTTTTGAAATTTTTTGGTTTGTAGGGTCTGAATTTGTTTGATTTGGTGAAAAAGGTGAGGTAGAGATGTAATGAAATTTGGGTTGAGATGGCAATCATCTCCAAGGGATCTTCAAATTCATTGATTGTGGGATATCAATGATTTTAAATCCAAACTTTCTTTCAAACCAAATATAAGATTGAAATGCATTTCAATTCCAAATTCTTTTAAATGTTGTCAAACTTCTGTAAACTAAATAGGAACTTAAAAGTTTTTATGAATATAAAAATACAAATTAATGGTTAAAATGATTGGTAGTATGGTGGAGTGAGTGTTTCTAGAAGGAAGGGAAGGGGAGAAAGTTGGTTAAAAGATGTAAAGGGGGAAATAGATAAAGAAAGAAAAAGTGGAGTGTGGTTGTGGGCTTTGGTTTACCTTCCACTTTTTCTTCCCCAACCTTGTGGTGCAAGTTAATTTAGGCACAACACACTACTACTCTACATACTAGGATTTATAAAAAAATAATTATAATAATTCAAGAGGTTGGTTCACCATTTCCACTTCACCTTTTGCCCACCACCCCACCCCACATGACTCTCTCTCTCTCTCTCTCTCTCTCTCTATATATATATATATATATATATATATATATATATATATTATTAAATTATAATTGTTGTATTTATATAAAAATAACATTAAACAAGAACATTTAATATAGGTATCATTTGAGATTAAACAAGTATTATATTACAAACCATATCAAAAATATTATATAGATAGAGAAAGTCAGGTTCATACAAGAACAATTATAAAAAAGAGAATCAGAAAACGGTTGAATCACATGTGATTTACACAACTTTGAGCACAACCTGACGTTGCAAGAGAACTCGCTCGCACACCCTTTGAACCCTCTCTCTCTCTATATATCTATCTATCTATCTATATATATATATGTGTGTGTGTGTGTGTGTGTGCAATTATGTAGACGGGAAAAAAATCTTCAGTTCTCCGTCGGGGATGGAGACGGGGATCCAATCATATTCCCTAACGAGGATGGGGATTGGGTACATTGCTATATATCTATATTTGAAGCTAAAGGATTAGGTTACGATTCTTGGTGCCAAATTTATTAGTTTCAAGCATGAAGTACATATACTAATACAAAAATTGAATAAATGTATAGAAACTAAAATTACAGGTAAAGTTCAAGCTACCATGTCTAATATGTTAAGTAACATGTTAACAAAAACTAAATATTTATAACCTGAAACACTAGGGTTCTAAATTATGTGTTCGTCTATGTCATCATCTCTTTATCTTGTAAGCCTTTTTGAAAGAAAAGATTGAAAAAAATAGATTAAGACTTATGATCAGTAAAGTATATTAATTATCAGTTAAAAAATGAGTCAGATATCATCGAACTAAATACTTGACGACCCCTCCCTTTCTTATTGTTTATGATCCTTTCATATCTCATGTACATGTGGTTGCATCATGTGTTTCGATCGCTCCCAATGCTTTAATGTGTTGGTATTGGTGTGATCACACATACATGATAGTACATGTTTATTGACGGATGCATGAAATACATATGTTAATACGAAAATACATACAAATACTAAGTATCAGTGAATAGGATAAGCAGTCCCCTTTTTCTATATACATGTTAGTATGGTTTTTTTTTGTAACCGTGAGTTTCCGGGTCAGCTTATGTGCACCGACTAATCCCCGGGAGACCACGAATGGCCTGGAGTCATTGCAGGTGAACCTGCATGGCCACAAGAGCTTTGGCAGCACCTGGATTTGAACCCTGGGTAGATAAGATCTTCCACTACATCCCTCAAAAGCTTTATCAGTGTGCCAGAACCAAAGTGGTTTTTGATTCTCTCTAGATGTGTTTTTTTATTCATATTGACAACAACTTGTACCAATGTATCATGAGGCTTGGCCCTTGTTCATCAACTTGATGATAGAGAGAGATGGATGACCATTGGCCACTTGTGAATTCATGTTTTTATGTTGCCTATATATCTTATCAACTTTGATTTGGTGGTTGTACATAACATGCTCCAAAAATGGTCTCCATTCTTCAATTCCACCTAAATACATTAAAACTCATTCTACTTTTATAAAATTTTAATTATCTATTAATTAAAATAAAAATACTTATTAAATATTTACAATTTACTTGCATCTTGATCATTATATATATAACATGCAAGACGAAAAAGAAAACATAAGAAAAAAAGAGTAATTTTAGGCAGTTTTTTTAAGTATCTATACTATATTATAAAGCACGGATAAAAAACTCTTAAATACAAATTATTAGGCACAACGTACCATTATTTTATGCAATATTTTAAAAATCTCTTAATTTACAAGTATCAAAGCACAAGATACATATTACTACTGCAGACTTCTAACACCCACCAATTTGGTATGTACAGGGTCTTCCTTTTATGCAGATCTTTCCATATATCACTATTAATTAATATATTATATTACTATAATTTTTTTTAATAATATTATTAAATATGTAATTGGTTATTTTTTTTAGATGTCATTAAAATATATAAGATAATTATTGAATTCTAACAAAATACTTAATTTTTTTTATATATAAAATGTTATATTATTAAGCCTAAATTAAACAATTTTATAAAAAAAACATTATCATTTTCTTAAAACAATCCAAAATCGTACTGTAAATCGACAAAAAAACAAAAAATAAAATGAAACATTAAAATCGTGATGTATCTCGCTGCATTGCGCGAGTACGTTTCTAGTTATTTTATAATATAGTTATAAATAGACATGATGGAATCGTTTAATTTGTTGTATTTTTGTAGAAATAAATTTTGTTGAGCTAATTTGAAAGCCATATAGAATATACAAAAATAATTTTAGTGAGATTACAAATCAATTTCAATTTTTAAGGTAGTTAAAAGTATTCATATTTACATAGTTGTTGGATAATCATTAAGAGTATGTTAATAAATGAGTGAACGGTTTTCTATACCTGAAACAAATAATTTTACCTACCATTAGGCGTCATAATAAATTTTAAGAAGACTTTTAAGTTTATAGGGCGAACAACTATTCTATATATATATATATATAATAATGTTACAATAAGTACCTAGGACGAAGTTATAAGACCTAACAAGTTTTATAGATAAAATTGGACAACCTAATATAACATAAAAAGTAAATCGTCTTATTAAACTTTTTATAAAATAACTTTTAAAAAGTATCTTATAAAGTAAGTTCTATAAAAAGGCTAATAGGAAGTATCATATAAAAGACTAAGGGATTGTTTATCAAATTTTTGATTAAGTTCTGTATGGATAAATCTGTCTTTGAGTTCTTGTTGGTTGTTCAACTTCGTTGATAAAACTTGATATGCCATCTAACTACTTCGTTACAACAACTTTTTTATAACGACACTGTATATGATGCACACAATTGTTGAGAGTTATTTGGTTGGTTTTCCATTAAGTTTGTATGGATAAAGGTGTCTGTGTAGATTAATCTGTCTGTATAGATTGAGAATTTTTTGTTTGGAAGCTAGGGTTTTTTCATAGGTGGAATTAGCGTGTTTTTTAAATGGGAGGGGCAAGTTTAAAAAAAAACTTACTGAATAAGTCACTTTCTATATCCATTAAGCCACTACCAAACACTCATATATAGATGACGGAATAAGTTGTGATTCTCATTAAGCTGCTAACAAATATGCTCTTAGTCATATAAACTTTAAAAGTCTTATTAAATACTCTATTACATCCTAAAAATGTTTATTTTTTTTGTAGTAAATATAATAAAAAACAGTATTTTGCAGGAAATCACGAGTTGGAGCAGAAATGGCAAATATGTACCATGGTTTTCTTGCATTTATATTTGCATAGTTATTATTTTTGAAACCGCTCTTTCATTTCTTACAAAACCTAATGTGTTTTTTTTCCCATTTTCATATATGGTTCAAAAATGTAACTAACCCAACTTAACAATTCGAAAATAAACAATAAAATATTAAATAAGATAACTCCTCAACGGCCCCAAAATAAAATTTCCGACATTTCGATTACAAATCCAGGTTTTTACGGAATAACCTATTACAGAGCTGAGAGTAAAATAAACTAAGTCTGGTATGCTAAATGTGACCACATCCTTCTAATCCAAAGCTCCAAGCTTACACCTTCTCCTTGCCCTTACCAGAGTCTTCTACCATTCTCCTTCCTGAAAAGGGTTTAATTTTTAAAAAAACGAGGGTTAGACCGTGAGGTCTAGTGAGTTCCTTCTATAACAAATATTCGTGCTACAACAACATATAAAATGGTTTATAAGCATTTACATACAATTCTCGGTTTCAAAGTATGACGTTATCGCACGAACAACACATGTTAATGGCACACACTACGGGCACGCGGACACTGTGTCGACGTACCTGGCTCACACTGCCTTTAACTGGGACACACACCCCCATTGGCATAAACGGGACACGCCCCCCGGTATGAGCACTTGCGGGACACCCCCCCGACTTGAGCCATATAACATGTTCATTCTCAAATATATTTATATTTAACCATAACAAAGCACCCTTTCATTACAAGTAAAATGTGCAATTTAATAAACATTTCATGCGATATAAGTTTGTGCGTCAATAACGAGTTTCGGTTAGAAAGACTCACCTGCTGTCCTTGCTTAACTCTTTCTCACTTATGCTTTCGACCCTTAAACTGAATACCTACGATTTAAATTCAAAAGCGATAAGTCACTCGATCATCACTCGCCAACGACTCTCATTCTCCTTTAACGAATAAGCCCTCGTCCAGGTTCCCAAATTCGCCCGGATTGGGCCTTACCCGGGATTCCCATCCGGTCCCCTGTCTCCCGGGGTCCCTCCCCCCCCCCCCCCCCCCGGGTTCCTCGACTCCCGGGGTTCCCACCTGGGCTCTGCCCTTACCCGGGAATCACCCTCATCCAGGTTTAGGCGATTCCCTGGTGCGCAGGGTTTATGAGTGCATTGCCCAAAACCCCAAATTAAACGATTTACCCCCTTTCAAACTCCGATTATCGGCTTTCAGATCAGAGGGTTATGAGTCTAAATCCTTCTTAACAACATTCCATCATTAACAAACGGACTTTCATTGAAATCAGCATATTATTTACCCTTTGATTTTCTCTAAAAATCCAACTAATGAAATCCAACCAAAAATCAAAGATAGGAGATAGTATTAGAAGTTACCCTGATAAGGATTGATGCAGAATCTTCTTCCAGTCTAGCAACCCTTCTTGATTTCTCCTCCAAGACTCACTCTCTAAAACACACGCTGATTATCTAGCCTCCATAGTTGATAAATGATAGGAGATAAGGTTATTAGGGTTTTAATCCTTTCTCACTAATTACACTTTAGTCCTTGGACTTTAGACTTCCACCCAAATTCCACTAAACATCCAATTTCTTTATATAAAAAAAAGATCTCGGTTATTACAAAAAATTCGATATCTTGTTCTTAAACAAACAATTACATTCTTACTGTTTAATTTACTCGTTTCCGAAGAGATTTCAAGGTATTAATTAAAAAGAAAAAGAAAAGAAGTTGTGAGATTAGGTTTAGAAGATGAAGATAGCTACCATGTCTAACTTCATGCATTGATTGGTTGTTGAATCAACACTTTTTCCATTTTCAATCCATGGGAACTTATAATTGCAAAGTTTGGTAGCTTTAAAGAGCAAGTGGTTGGTATTACAGTAAATGAACCCACAAAACCCTATTCAAGAAATCAACAAAAATTCTATAGAAAAAAGAAAGAAAGTTCATGTACTAGTTGGTAGTGTAGGTTATGCCTAATTGTCTTCAATGAGAAGACTACTCTTGATTATTTTAATTTCAATCACGTTCTATTCGAAAATTTATATGATCTATAAAAACTAGAACTGATATGTAACTTTTTTTATCTTCGAGCCGTTTGGATTATTTGATTTGTTTGGCGAGTTCAAGATCTTGTTCCATGTTCTACAAAAAGGTTAACGACCGTATACATATACTTTTATAATCATATCAATAACATCTTATTTCAGTTTAATCAAATTAACTAATATAAATTATTAATTCAGTAAAAGAGGATAAATGGAAGAACGATGGAAAGAACATTAACATCTTAAATATTATCGATGATTATGCTTAATAATTTGATTAATTAACGTTAATCTCTAGTTTTGAATCATGTTTAGGGTAAGATGTGTCCTGAACTTGTATTAAAATTGTTTAATCTTACTTTATTATAAGATCTAATTGCTTTCAAGTCACATGCACCCTTAATCAAGAGATCCCCAACACCCAAAATGTGCAAACTGATTTTTGTCTAACAAGTACGATCATGCTATACCCGCTTAATTATTTGTGTTAATCTCTCTAGAATCATCAAAAGTAGTGGTTTGGTCAATGTGCAAAACCTAATGGGTAAGATAAGACGATAATTATTGTATATTCATCGATCTCTCTATAGTTGTCAGTGTTGTGGCTCAATCAAGACCTCGATTTTAGAATTGAGAGAGATCAAGAACTCTTATCATTTCTTAGATTTTTGGACCCGATTCAATTGAGTGGGACACTTTATTCACATTTTCTTTCACCAAAAATGTTTTATGAAACTTTTCAAACCCTTGAATTATGCTACAGACTCACAAATTCTGATGAGTACAATATTTGAGTAGTTATTATCCAAACAACCAATTAACGTGTGATTAAAATTCAAGACCTACTTATCAACGTCCACGAATGATAAATCATAGAACGAACAATCAAATTGGAAAAACTGTTTTAAATAAACATTGACTACTAAAATAATCCTTAATGCCTTCTATTGTATTGGTTGGTGCCATATTTTTGTTGAAGGTAGGAACTCATTTAGCATTGTAAAAATTAGTAGATCAATTGTAACTTGTATAGATCTACAATATCTAACTAGTATGAGAGGACAAGCTTATTTATTTGCTATCCAACTCTTTTTGGTAGTATCACATGTAATATAAGTGTTCTCGTAATTTCGTAAAATATCTCTTGTTTAAACACATTCATATATATATATATATATATATATAGAGAGAGAGAGAGAGAGAGAGAGAGTCGGGTTCAAACGAGAACAATACATATTTAAAAGAACACGAGAACTAACAAAATCATTAGTGATTTTACATTAACACACGAAAAAAGGACTTTGGCCGCGGCTTCAGGTTTGCATGACTTTTTTGCACGTTAATGTAAAATCACTAATGATTTTGTTAGTTCTCATGTTCTTTTAAATATTATTGTTCTTGTTTGATCATCCCTCTCTTTATATATATATATATATATATATATATATATATATATGTATGTGTGCATTTATTGGTTGTATCATACTAGAAAATGGAAGGTGGGTATTTGCAATAATCAAAAGACAACTTTGGTGAGGGGCAAGAAAGTAGGTTGTGTGATATTTAGGTATTGAAACAAGAGTTGTAGGGGGCTTCTTCCTCTTTTTGCTTCTCTTTCTTCCATGTGAAAATCTTTAATCAAGAATTCCATCTCCATTGATGTTTATTGGATCTTGACAATTTATCTTTTATTCTTTCACCTCTCAAAATTAAATTAATGGTAGATGTTGGATTTGTTTATACAATTAACATATATTGATATAAATATTGTTTTTATTTTCTAATTAAAAGATTTTTATTCACATAACTTTAGTTTTATAATTATATTATTTTATTTACATAACTGATATGAATTATTATTTTAGGATAAACAGAGGAAGGAAATAACATTTCTGATGAAGAAAATGATTATTTACGTTACATAATTTAGATAAAATTTGACGAAAATGATCTAATACAAGAATATATGTATTTAATTGAAAAAATATATAGATTATAACATTTTTTTAAAATTAATACTATTGAGACCATTAAATTCTATAATTATCTTATAAAGTTGTTAATTAACCAATAAACTAATATTTATTAATTTAAAAAATCGTGGAATTCATTCTTAAAACAATGTTGAGGATGATGAAGCACATTTGAATGCAATAAAGCATTTGTTGCGTCTAAAACTCTTCAAAAAAAAAAACAATTTAAAAGTATAACAATAGAACTTTTGGATGCAGTAAGAAAGTCAGAAATGAACTCTAAACAGAATTAGATTTATATATATAAAAATAAACAACATTATAATAATAACATTACACTAAATTTTGTAAGTTTTATAAGATTAAAAATTTACTATATTAAAAAAATCATAAATTTATATAGGAGTCTTTAATGAATATATATTATTTTACTGAAACCGGCAAAAAGAAAAAAGAAAAATCGACTTCAGAATTTTAGAAAAAATATTTTCTAATATAGAATTTATTAATTTATCAAGTATTAATTTAAATAAGTTCTACTATAATAAAAGAAAATGTGTGAGAAAATGACAATTTAATTTCTATTTTTCTTGATAACCTATAAATTAATCATGAGCTTAGATCCCATTATTTATATGTGAAATGTGCGAAAATCAACATGGTACAAAATTTTCTTCCATTTGGATGTCGTTTTTAAAGTATTTACTATACAACACATTTTCCGGTAGAATTCGACGTTTTTAAGGAAATAAATAAATCAGGGTCTTGGATAATCCGTCACTCATTAGAGCTTCCCACCAACTTCTATGACGGTTTTGTGACGAATCATCAACTTAGAAGCGGATTTCCTAAGGAAAACCCGAAGGTAAAAGTCTTTCATTTTAATAGTAATTTTTTTTATGAAGATTACACATTTATTTTCTTAAAGGCGTAAAATATATATTACCTTCATCCTAAAATAAACTTCTATAATGAAAAGTCAGAGTTTTAGGAATGTGATTACATTTTTTTGACAAAATGACACATTTTACCTATAATCGAGATAATTTTTCTCCATCTCATAATTAAAGGTAAAAAAAATACATATTTACTTTTGAAAGTTGACATTTATTTTAAGATGGAGAATTTCATTTTTAATATTCCATTTACTATTGTCGTGCTAAAATTCCTTGGGCTATCATTTATTAGCAATATAACTTGTGTCCACATTTTTTTCTTATAGAAAATGTAATATATAATTGATAAATAGTCAAAAAAACATCTTTTTAAATATAATAGACCATCTCAAATATTGTAGCTTTTTATAAAAACAAATGAATAGCCTTTTTTTTTAATAGTTTTATGAGTAAATTTGGAAATTTGTTTGCGATATATGATTTATGTATATATCATTTCAGTATGAAATTTATGTGAAAACCATGCCAATATGCCATTGTCATAAATATATATTTATAACTAAATGAATATTTGCAGGATTTTGTTTTTAATTACCGGCAATCCGAACAGGTCTCACGCCTGCCTCCAAGGACACCAATGTAAGAGGACATTTTTTTGACTCACTCACGAAACCTGCCTCCGAACTTTGTCTCTATCAACCTTCATTAAAAAAATTTGTGTTAACATATTCGTTTTCTTTAATAATATGTCTCTTTTTAAAAGATATTTGACTGATGATTATGAACATTTACTAAATTTGTATTGGTTGGAAAAGTAGCAGTTTGTACTTTGTACGGTCGATACTCAAGGCCCAAATTAATGTATTTAGCCATTTTCTTTGTTCATCGATGATTTTGTGAGTTTCGTTTATGCAAACTTGAATTCATATATGCATATGTATGTATATGCGTTTGTATATTAAATGTCACTAAAAAAACAAATAAAGTTCGCTACGAGTCCTCATTTCTAGATTTTATTTCTTTGACATAGACACGCATGTAAGGTGAGTTATGTCTTTTTCCTCTTCCTATTCCCCCTCCACTAGACGTCTTTTTCAAGCTTTCCTGTTTCTTTTACTATATATTATATGTGTGGCACCTCCGTTTTCTTTCTATTTTGATGCAAAATCTGTCTCAGACAAGTAATCGGTACTTTTGCCCATTGGGGTAGATCACCCAAAAGTTAAGAATCGCGTCGCATGGATTAAAAAGGAATTAAGTATTATTGAATGAGAGAATTAAGTTTGATTCTTTTTCTATAATGAGTTTTTGATGTCACATGTAACAAGAAAGCAACCACTTACAAGTCCTAGAAACGCGATGAATTTTGCACCTTGGTGAAGAAAGAAGAAATTTTTTTTTAATAAGGAAAAGAGACCGACACAGTATGAGAATGTAACAAGCATATAATGTACATTTAGGAAAACCCATGTAGACATGGTACAATAACAATTGTCTTTTATAACTTTAGCCTAACTGGTAAGGAGATGGACATCTTGCAGAATAAATGTGAGGTATTTGGTTCGACTCCAGTAACTAACTCACTTGCCTATATGACACATGATTTATCTCTCCCATGATGGTTTGACCGGTACGGTAGGGCACTCTAGATGATGGCACGCAAACTGGTATATAACTGTTGGTAAACACCACCGACAATGACTACACAAATTTTATTAATTAACAGAACTCGAATCATGTCAGGTGAAAAATATGTTTTAGAGAATATATTATGTATTATAGCTTTCTCTTCCTTTTTGTCCCTCGTCGTTGCGTTTGTAAACGATCCTCAATCTTATTCATAGAATTTGATGAACATTGTTGAAATTGTGATATGATGATACACTTTAGGTGATTTTTACATCTAGACTGCATATCTTAAAGAACATCATACAGACTTCTTCAAATCTTATGCATCAGATGATATATGTTTTTGTCTTCAAGATTGATACATTAAATGTTTATTACGTACAAAAGTTACATAATATTTTGGAGCTATACTCTTTTTGTTTAAAAAAATACAACGTTTGATTTAACACGTATGATAAAATATGTATTTCCTAATTACTTGAACTTGTCCACCACAACAAGATGTTCAGAAGTCTTATTTTACTTCTTATTGATAAGAGGTGGTATTGAAATCTATACACGTTATCAATATAATTGTTTTTTTTTTGTAAGCTGATAAATGTTTGAATGTAAAAGTAAAATCAAAGTTAACAATGTTAAGAAACTACTACCAACAAATGAACAAACATAAATGCTAACTAAAACATATCAAAATATTTGATTTTTTTAAAATCAGAATAAAAAGTCCATATTTTTTTTAACATAAGTACTAAGTTATGCTATTGCGATTTGAAGATTTTAGATATTCTCAATTCTAAAATATTTCATTGTCATGGTAAGTCATAAAGCTCGAGTTTGTCCACCGCATCCTTCCAATCACCACCAACTTTTGGCTTCATTTCATCAATACATCACTTGGTTTGTGGCGCACTGGTAAATCCTTTGGGGGATGTAGTGGAAAATCTCATCTACCCAGGATTCAAATCCAGGCGCTGTCAAAGCCCTTGTGGCCATGGAGGTTCACCTGCGATGACTCCAGGCCATTCGTAGTCACCCGGGGATTAGTCGGTGCGCGTAAGCTGGCACGGAAACCCACGGTTATCAAAAAAAAAGTAAATGTATTTATTATTTAATATATAAAAATAATAATAAATTGCCAACGAATCAATTTATCCCTATATAAGTTCAAGCTTGATTTTTGGTTTGTTTATCGATGGTTCTTCAGTTGAATTGTTGATGGTAAATCCAAATATTGTCTCTTTCTGGTGAAAGATATGATGAATTATGAGAAACTATTATTGTCATCGATGGGTGGAAGCATAGAGCAGGGTTTTACGTCTTGTTTTTTACAGGTATATATTTTTTGTTTTTGTTTTAGAGAATAAGAGGATGATAAGAGACTAATATAAGACATATACCTCGTCCTATAAGAAGACGATAAGAGGTCTTAATCACTTATTACAAACAAAAAGAAGTCTTGTAAGGCTATCATCTTATCCAATAAAATATAAACGATAAAACAAAAGTTCGTTTAAAAAAATCACTCAATATATATGTAGAGGTAGATTCAAGGAAAACTAAAAAAAATAGAAAACTGAAGAATACTCTGGTAGCATTTGATCTAGACGTTATGTACTTATGCATACAAGTAATTAAGTTATTTTTTTGGTTTTTATGCACGTGTGCATTATGCACTTGTTCATATGCACATATACATGTTACAAATTACTTGTATTCATAAGTGTATATTGTCCAGATCAAAGACTATCAGAATGTTCCTCAGGTTTTGGATATATGTATGATACATTATATTAATATAAAATTTTCCTAAAAAAATAGCAAACAAATTAATTTAAATAACATATTGAAAAATTATAATATTAACAATAATATTAATCTAAATATGTTTTATTCGATTATGAGTTGTGTAACCAAAAAAAAACCTCATCTTTAGCCAATCATTATATATATAGCTATGGTGTAATATTGTATTATAAAATATACGATAAAAACTCTTAATAATAATTTATTAAGTATTAAGTTCTACTTGTTAACGCATAATTTCTTAAAAAATTCAAAGTTTACAATTTATTTATTCGTCGATGATACCCAGTTTTTCGTTGAATTTCATAAAACAAACGGATAAACACGTTTAGAGACAAAATAAGTGTCGACCTCATATTAATACGGCAATACATTACACACATTTCATATTTTCTTTTTTAATGAAAAAATGCGTTAATTTTTCATTATCGGCTTAAAATAAAATTTTACATCCATTAGATTGTGTGTGTGTGTGTATATATATATAAGGATGAGTTCAAACGAGAACATGATGAAAGTAAGAAAACACGAGAATGTTTATGTCACATATGATTTTAAACTAAAAATCACATGTGATTCAAGTTCGGTCAATGCTCTTAGGTCGTCGGGCCAAGCCCCCTTCCCCCTTGTGTTGACCGAACCTGAATCATATGTGCTTTTTAGTCTAAAATCACATGTATAAGCATTCTCTTGTTCTCTACTTTAACCTTATTCTCGTTTGAACCTACACACACACACACCTTTCATTTTATAAAAAACGCAAGAACACTCTTATCACATGTGATAATACACGTAAGCGGACTTAGTGTTGTGAAGACGACTTGCCCAGCGACCTAGGTCGCACCAAAAGTCGTCAACATCTCTGATTTAGTATCACGTGTAAGAGAGTGAGTGGTGGATTCAGAGAAGAGCATGGGTGTAGGCATTTTTTTGATTCAATAGGAAGTCCCACTAATTGATCATAACGATATCGTGGAAATGATGAACGGACCTGACAACAAGCCTTACCGCCGCACGACTAGGTATAAAAGGCACAGGATCCCCATGGCCTGACCTCAACCGGAATAATGTAATGGATTATAGTATCACATCGAGACCACATTATCACATGTAATAATACACGTGAGAGGCCTAGTGGTGTGTCAGCGACCTAGCCAGCAACCTAGGTTGCGCCAAAGGTCATCCTTGTCTCTGATTTAATATCACATATGTATTATATGTGATGGACTATAGTATAACATATGATTAAATATAGTAAAAGGGTGTTATTGTGTTTCATAAAATGAAAATGTTCTCGTTTCAACCATTCCCTATACACACACAAAGGAGAGAGAGACTCTATTTCAGAGGAAAATCACAAAAAAAATGAAAAACTGATAAACACACTAATAACCATGCATCTGTACAGTATGTACATGCATATAAAAGTAATTTGTCTAATATGCACATATGCGTAACATACACAAATGCTTAGCAACCAAAAAACATTTTCAATTACTTTTATGTACATATACATACAATATATATATATAAGCGATTATTACATTTTTCATTTTTTTATAGTTTTTTTCCTAAAGTTGACATATGTATATATTAACAATTATTAGTAATAAATACATATAAGTTAGCATTAATGTTTTTCAAAAAGAAACCCCACATACAAAGTTTGGCAACTTTTTGGTTATGGTGGATGGAGGAATAAATATGAGAAAAGGTTAAAAAGTGGGGTTGAAGGGTACCAAACACACACTGCCAAACTAGGTAAGACCAATTGCATGAGTTGAGGAAGGTTGGGGTTAGGTAGATAGATACATACATACATAGATAATGGATGGATGGATGGAAGTTGGCAGACACCCCCTTCAATTATTTGCACATGCACAAACACACTGCCAAAAACCTAATCATTCCATTTTCCACATCTTCCTCACTTGATACACTCATCAACCACTTGTACTATACACATCAACACTTGTACATTCTTCTAACTCAAACCCACCTGCTAATGCTATACTAAACAAATCAATGCTCCTACCATTATCTAATGGCTGGCCTTTTAAGTAAATGTTACTGAGGATGTGTTTGGTTAGAGATATTAAATAGTGATCAACGAGAACGATAATAATTGAAACTGTTTGGTGTTATATAATATAATGGGTTCATTCCTCTCAATAGCCCAAATTCTCACTCCAGGTTAAATTATAAGGGAATTAAAAATTCATTCCCATTTTCATTTCCATTCGTCCGCCTATCAGCCTAACCAAACAGCACCTCAATTTCAAATCAAAATAAACCAATAAAATTAAAATATTTAATAAACTTAAAATAAAAACAAAGTAGCATGTGATCAGATCTAAAACTTGATTATTTTAATTAATAATCCAACACCATAGAATTTAAGTTTGGTTGAAATATTAGAGTACGATGTGGAGGACTCCATTATTTAGGGTATTAATTAATCAAAACTCAAAAGTCAAATTATCTTGAGTTTCTGAATTATAACAATGGTAATATGCTTATGTGAATCCTTTTAATACATCTAGAAAGTCAGGGAAACAATGCTGCAGTAACTTGTATCCCATGCATTAAAAGTTGTACCTTGTTTTCGATTCGGCGGTTTTTACATCTCTACTCACTTCATCTTTTTGCGGGCTTCATAAACGAAACTGATTATCACCACAGCAGCAGCAACGACAACCCCGACAGCGCTTTGCGCCAATACGACGCTGTCTTTTACTTTCGGCTTTGTGGAACTCGGGGTAAATCCTAATTCAGAGAGTTTCTTGTGTGATGTTGCATAATCATTAAAGAATGCATCTTCATCCTGAATAATTAAGGGTCAATAATTTAGCATAACATGGGAGGGACGTAAAATTAGAGCAAGATATAAATATGATAATGAAAACAATGCCTACCAAATGATAAATTATATCTTACCATTGATGTACCACATTAATCATACCATATAATAACATAAATTTAGAAAAATATGTGTTAACCAATCAACAACTAGAGAGAGGAATAGGTGGGTCTTGATGTCCATATGTAATATCAATTTTCCAACCTCCAACAATGTTGTAGGGATCTTATTATAAACTAACCCAAACTAACCCGTATATCTCACTCAAAAGTCAAAAGTAAGGTCTGGTTTGACCAAACCACCCCAGTATATCTCACTCAAAAGTAAGGTGTGGTTTTACCAAACCAAACTAATAGGATACATCACACTTAGAAGTGGGGTTTGGTGTTGGGATCTTATCATGTGGTTTAGTAATTCTGTCAAAATATAATAAATGAAGAAACAAGTACTACGAAGAAAATCACACGGTAAAATTATTATTAATAATTTCTTGCAAAATTCGGGATTGGTTTTTCGACTTGAATAGGGCTTCATATCCAACAAAATATTTTCTCCCACCAAATAAACCAATGTGATAGGAACCCACAGTTCATGTAAACCAAAAAACAAAAGATTCATATTGAAGACAAATTTGACATTGAAAAGTCAAATTATGTATATTTAAACTTCATGTTTAGAGAAAACTTTGAATTACATGAAGGTGTAATGGTTATAAAATCCAAATCAGAAAAATAAATAATGAGTAAAGAGGGGATATTGGGTAGCTGTTGAAACAAGCAAATGGTCATTACTACCAATTCAGAAAGTGGATTAAAAACTTGTACTGTACACCTACTAGTTTCAGATAGAATCTAAACCATGTTCCATCCAGGAGGATTTTGGTTTCACATGACTATCCTTGTACCTGAATAAGAACACAACCTCTGCAAGGTTGTTGGCAACAGGTGAGACTCACTATTATTTCAAACTTCATAGGTAGGATAGGAGGGGACATTAAAATTAACAATGGGAGCAGGCCAGTGGTCAGATTCCAGAGAGGGTCCCAACTGTCAAAAAACTAATAATCTAGGTGGTCAAACTCAAAACCAATCACACAAATGTCTTTGGCTTTAATGTTTGTTTATATGTTCCCACTTTACTTGTTAAGGATAGGTTCCTACCCCATTAAAGGACATGTTTACCAAGGTAGTGCTCCATAAAGTAATTGGTAATAATGAAGAATGCAACATTTTTTTCTGAAAGTTTCTGGTTGGAATTACATACTTGCCATTGCCATGGCAATTTACTAATACCCTTAACTTTTGGTCCACTAAACTTCCTTATTTGGTGATTATTGAAGGGAGTTCTAGAAATTTTACATTTTTCTTTAAGTGTCAATCTTCTTGATTAAAATTAGTAATTACCCTCAAGCAGCCGTTTCCAGCTGAGCCAGGATCGAACTCCCCATGAGATTCATATTGCGTTGATTATAGCTTCCGTCATAACCATGTCAAACTAAAAACAGATAATAGCAAATACATATAAACTTCTAACAGTTTCTGTCCTTTATCTACCTTACCAATAGTTGAGCATAAAATATAATCCGTTAGTCCTACAGCTACACGAAGCGTCCTCTTTTGCTTTTTTTGGGAAATTCTGAAGGAAAAAATAATTGTCCTTAATAAAACGAGGATGGTGTCTTGCAAGTTATCTAGTTATTCCCATGTAATGTAACAAATATTTAGTTGGGGACTAATCCTCTTAGCAACGGATTGGATGACATGGTTGAGTTCAAAAGCTAAGAGGAGGATCCAATCATATTAGCCTGATTAGTGGCAAGGAGGTGGTTATGAATATCAGTAGTGCATAAGCCACTTAACTAGGCTTGAGTGAATGTATTAAAAGAATTTTTCGGACCTAGAAATGGTTTGGGAATAACAATTAGCTATTACCGATACTTTTATAGAAGTTAATGGTCATATAGGCAGCCAAGTTAAAGGCTTTGAAACTTACTCTGCTAACTAGTAATCTTAAAAGTTTGCAGGGGTGTATGAATTGATGCTTGTTATCTTTATGAAACATGACTCACCTTGTAACCTTCAATAGTAACTGGAACTCTAGCCAAAAATCAGGAGGTACAAAAGGCTATTGGAGAGAAGAAGGGGAATATAAATTCTTGCATGGTTGTAAAGAGTGCAGAGAACATAATTACATATGAACTAGCCAAAAAACAAAGCTAAGAAAGAGTAACAAAAGCTAGAGGTAAATCATATCAAGAACTGTAAAGCCTTAGTCATCACCCTTAGCCTATGTTCCATGACCTGCTTCCGTAATTTCATCATATGACTAAGCTCAACCCCTCGGTAGTTCATATATCGCTTTATGGAACTCCTCCATTCATGTAGCACCCTCTTCGTTAGTACCCTAATGGACCACTTATGATTACCTTCCCCAAGGCTCCCCAAACCATTAAGAACTCGGTAATTAAAGCTTTTCTTCATCTTTGTTAGTTCTTTCTTCACATCTAAACAGTCCTATTCATTGCATAGACTTTCAGTTAGTATCATCAAACAAGTCGCCCCAACATTATTTCCATTGAACAAAGTAATCATAACCTCCTCATTATTTTTCATCCTTGTCATCTTAAGTTATTGGCTTTCCTCCTTGATGCATTTCATGTAAGTTTGATCTTTTAGTTTTCCTTTCTCTAGTATTAGCCAAGTTGTATAACATCATTGCCCTTTCTTAATTCTAGTTTCTTCACACAGAGATACGAGGCAAAGCATTTACATATGGTGCCAAAAATTTAGAAAGCATACGATACAATCTCAATGAAAATGATGTGGCAGGCTCTTGAGATAACCAGAGATCAGTGTGAAGTCATTATTGTTTTGCTGTAGTTATGGATCTCATGATGGACATACAAGATAATTTGCCATGGTTTATGCTTTCCATCAATCATACTGTCTAATTGGTCATACTAGACTACATGTTAACGAAAATTGAAGCTATGAAGAAACTCGTGCTATCTTTATGGTTTTAGACGACACAGATTAAATTACAACTTTAGAGGTGTTGATATTTGATAGGGTAGCAATATGTTGTGGCAGGCATGTCCAGACAGGCAGCAGTTAAGAATCAAATCTTCCATAAGTTGGGATCAAAAAGAAGGATGAGGATGTTAGTCAGAGGATAGAGGGTGGATGATGGCAAGAAGCTTTGGGAGTTCCATGTGACCAGAAAGTTCAACTAAAGCTGAAAGGTACATTCTATAGGATGAAGGCAAGACTTTTATGATATATGACTTAAATTATTGAGCCACCAAAAGACAACATGTAACAAGAGGAATCAGGTGGCTATGTGGCCATATATATACATACATATATATATATGTGTGTGTGTGTATATATTGCGAGTAGAAATGATATAAGGGAGAAGCTTGGGGTGGCACCCTTTTAAAGTCGAGTCAACACCGGTTCAGAAGAAGCCGAGGAAACACCACACTAGATGTTCTTAAGTATATCCAATAAGGATTTTTGGATGCATCAATTAGAGAGAGGGTTTGTATGAAGAGTGAGGTTGTACCAAAAGAAAAGGTCAACCTGGGAGAAGTAGAAAACATAGAATTGAGTGAGAGAACTATACCATAGTAGTTGTCCTCAAATAGGACCACATAGATGATGTTAAGTATCCAGATCCCTAGGGGTTTACCTTCTTTCAGTTTCTATCGGGTTTCATTTCTGGTCTACCTAACCAATGCAGGATAAAACGCTTGTTATTTTTTTAAATGAAAGGTTATTGCTTTCCTACCCTTGCTTACCTTTATTTTGGAAGTGCTATTTTTGGTGGGATCCATATGTCCCTACTAACCAATTAACCATATAGATGATTAACAACTTTTTTGCCTTTGCCTACCTCTTGTTCCCAGCACTACAAAGGGAAAATTGGGAAAAAAAATAAATAAATAAATAAATAAAAATTGGAAAAGAAGAAACAAATGGGGGTGTTTTAATTATAATGTTAAGTCAAAAGGGAACAATTAACTTTGGGTGGAGTGATTATCTAGTAAGGCTTGTCAAAGCTGAATTTTACCCCCACAAATAAAAAAAAGTCACCTCTTCTAATTGGCACCTTCCAGTCCATTAAAAAATGAATACCTTTTTCAATTTTGGGGTGTCCTGCTAAATTGCAATATTTCCTTTTTTGGAAGATTTCAAAGTTATATTATCCATTTACTCATTGTCATCAATACCAAATATTTGACGCTATTGACTTGGTCTGCAAGATTTCTAGGATGTTGTTTTTATTTGAGGGACTTAAATATGTGACTAGAAGTCAAGCAACTTCATAGAACTATGTATCTGGTTGAGCATTGCTTTTCTATGGGGCAGAGGAAGTAATAAAAATTCTACTCCCTCCTCCCAAAATAAGTGTGTACATGTCTATTTTTAGTTTGTCCCAAAATATGTAACACCCTGGATTTTCATTATACGTATATCGTTGTATTCCTGTGTTAAGCTTTTGTCGTAGTTCGAGTTTTTGGTTTTCGGTGAATCTGGAAACTTCCAGTGAGTTTCGCGAGTTACTCGCGACTTATAGTCGCGGCATTAGTCGCGACATTAGTCGCGACATCCACTGTTTGGGTTTTGATTTGAGAACATGGGCGAGTGGCACCGCGAGTTGCAGTCGCGGCATTAGTCGCGAGATTGCCTAGACCGACGTAAGGGTTTTCAAAACAAAATATCTCATTCGGTCTCATCTCTCAATCTCTAATCTCTCTCTTCTCTCTCTCTTAAATCGATTCTCTCTCTCTCTCTCTCTAAGTTTGGTAGTTAATATTTGGTGTTTGATCCGAGGTTTCGGTGTAGAAAGCTTCGTCTTATCAAGAGGGTCGATATCTGGTTTTTCGGATTTTCGTATAAACCTGTTTGGTGAGTTCCTACTATCATTTTAAAAAAACTGTATACATATCAAAAGATACCTTTTGGAACTCCTATATATTTCCATGGTTCCAGATCTAAGTTTTCTGCATTTTGATATAACTTGAGTTTTGGGAGATTTTAGGGTTCCCGATCATTTTTGACTAAAATGATGGATTCTATCTTATTTAAAGTAAAAGGATGTTTTACTTGCTGATTATGTAGCTTATGCATAAGAATGTTTATGAACTCATTTTTATGATTCTCATACTTACCAGAAGTTGAACTTGAAAAGGCATTTTGTTTATAAAATGTTTTGTATACCATATGGTTATATATGGTTGGTCACGATTGATGTTGTGACAAGTCTGGACTATTACTAGTGGATCCCTAGATTTTGAGTCGACTGATATTATTTGGAGGTTACCAAGTAAAGCGAATATAGAACTACATGTGCATTAAATTGTGAGGTTCTAGCCATTTACGAATATAGAACTACATGTGCATTAAATTGTGAGGTTCTGGAAAGAAGGTTTATGACCTTATTTAAATGGGTTTTATTTTTATCAACGGTTAACTTGGAAATGCTTGTTTGAAAGATTTCCGTTTGGATGCAAATGTTTATATCTCTTGAAATTTATAAACTGTATGTTCTCTTTCTCAAATGATATGTATTCAGGTTCTCGTTAGCGGCAGGTTGCCAAGGGTTTTGAGTGCCGGGACTGATCCCGAGGGTTTTTGAGATGTTTAGTATTGGATTGTTGGGCATTGTTAAGTCCCACATTTTTGGATGATTCTGGATCAACAACTTATGTAATCTAGATAGTATATGTTTAGATTAGTTTGTTGTTGGGATCCTTATCCGTATTCAGATTTTTGTAAAGGTTAAGTACAGTTCCCCTTTTTGGGAGGTTTATACCTTTGGATGATGCTTAATTGTACAGTTTCCGCAGTTTTAAATTCACCCTGGTTTTTAGGGTGTTACAAGTTGGTATCAGAGCTCTAGTTTAAGTGATCTAGGCATGAATGTAAGATGTCTAGACTTGGACTGAGTATATTAAGCATTGATTCGTGAGTATTGGGTAGAACTACCAAGATGGGTTGGTCTTAGAGTTGACGGAAATTGTAGTTATCAAACGTTGTGGTGATGGTATTCAGAACCGTTATGTATTGTATGTTCATAATCTCACTTAGCTAATGTTATTATGAGAATATTTATACGTGATTGTGCCTGAATTACTGTTGTTATGACAATTGGTATTGTAATAATACGTTCTTTCGTGTTTTTTCTCTCGACATGTCTCTTACTCTTCTCGTATTTATGTGGCAACCATTTTTAGGATGGTAAATACGGGCAGTCGACCGTTAGTCGATGGAGATTTGCGTGACGATAGTTCGCCCGAGCGAGATCCCGTGGTTAAGGCGGCGACCGTCATTTCTTCGGGCATGCCATCGTTACTTACTGGGGAAGTGGAGCTAGAACCAAGAGTGGTTCTGACGTCCACCAGTCCCGTTGTTCAGTTAGCTAGCCCTCAAGCTGATATGATGGCCAGCGTCATGCAAATGGTGGCCATGGAGAAACAGCAAGAGGTTTTTCTGAAAATGTTGGAAGACCGGGACGCGAGCCTCAGAAGGCATGGGGCAGTGGAAGAGAATATGCTGACTGGCGCTGGGGGCTCTGGGGGCGGAATCAGAGCTGAAGAGCACAGGGTTGTTGGTGCTCCGAAAGGTGGGAAGAGTTGTTCCTACAAATCTTTTCTGGGTTGCGGACCACCAGAATTCTCTGGTTCCGAAGACCCAGTCGCATGTGTTAAATGGATCCGAGCGGTCGAGCAGGGCTTTTGGCTCTTCCGGATGTGGGGATGAGCAGAGGGTGCGGTTTGGTACCCAATTGCTTAGGGATACGACCCTCACTTGGTGGAATATCGTTCAATCCACCCTGTCTCCTACTGTGTTGGCTCAGTTGTCTTGGGTTGAGTTTAAAAAGAAATTGTTGGAAGAGTTCTGCAGTGAAAGGACTATGGACCGAATCGAGAAAGAGTTTCGGTTTCTTGTAAAAGGAAACCTGACGGTGAGGGAGTACACCCGTCAGTTCATGGAAAAGCTGGATTTGGTGGGGCACGTGGCCCCAACGGAAAAAGATAAGATGAAGGCCTATCTTAATGGCCTACCAGCGGACCTGTTATCTTTGGTCCACAATTCTAAAACTTCCAATCTCCGAGAGATGGTTGAAGAAGCTCAGTTTATGGAGGAGTTGTTCTTAAGAAGCAAAACTGAGAAAGCGGTGGTGGTGTCTGACAAGAGAAAGTGGGAGAACAGTTATGTACCTCCCAAGAGATCCCGACCTTTTTCCGGGAACCGAAACTTCAGCAGCCAGCAGGAAGCTAGGTGGTGTCACAAGTGTCGAACCAAGCACCACAGTAACTGTAATGCCGCTCCTCAACCTTGTTACAAGTGTGGTAAGTTTGACCACATCTCCCGTGACTGTCCGTTCAGAGGACTTGTATGTTATGAGTGCAAGGCATCGGGGCACGTAAAGAGAGATTGCCCGAAGCTTGTATCGGGCAGTGCGCCAGTAAAGAAAGAGAACCCACCTAGGGTTCCGGGTCGAGCGTTCCAGATGACGGCCGAAGAGGCCAAGGCATCCGCTGATGTGGTATCGGGTACATTTCTTATAAACTCTGTACCTGCTCGTGTTTTATTCGATACGGGTGCCAGTTTCTCTTTCATATCTGAGTTGTTTCGTCAAAAGATTGCTATGCCCACTACTAGTCTCGAGGATGCATTAGTAGTAGAGATAGCTGATGGTAGTCAAGTTCTGATCCGTGATGTCTTGAAGAAATGTGTTCTCGGAATCGAAGGAAAAAAATTCTCGATTGATTTGCTGCCGATGTTAATCGGAGGTTTCGACGTGGTAGTCGGTATGGATTGGTTGGCGAACAATCATGCCGAGATCATGTGTTCTAAGAAGTTAATTCGACTTCCCAATTCCTGTGGCGAAGTCGTTATGATCTATGGTGAAAAGAGAAAAGGTGATGTGGCAATAATCACAATGGCTAAGGCACACAAGTGCTTAGTAAAAGGATGTTCATCTTTCCTAGCCTACGTGATCGACGCCAAGTTAGAGAAGTCAAAGTTGGTCGATGTAAAGATTGTGCGCGAGTTTCCAGATGTTTTTCCTGACGACTTGCCTGGGTTACCGCTTGATCGTCAAGTAGAGTTTCGGATTGATCTTGTGCCAAGAGCAGCTCCTATTGCTAGAGCTCCTTACCGTTTAGCGCCATCCGAGATGCAAGAGATGATGGCACAACTCCAAGAGCTTTTGGAGAAGGGTTTCGTCAGACCGAGCTCGTCACCTTGGGGAGCTCCGGTCCTATTCGTCAAGAAGAAGGATGGCACAATGAGAATGTGCATTGATTATCGTGAGTTGAACAAAGCGACAGTGAAGAACAAATATCCACTTCCGAGAATAGACGACTTGTTCATCAACTTCAAGGAGCGGGGTGTTTTTCCAAGATTGACTTACGTTCGGGTTACCACCAAGTGAAGGTAAGAGAAGAAGACGTTCCGAAGACAGCTTTCAGAACGCGTTACGGCCATTATGAGTTTCTTGTAATGCCTTTTGGCCTAACGAACGCACCAGCGGTATTTATGGATTTGATGAATAGGGTGTGCCGACCATTCCTCGACAAGTCGGTCATCGTATTCATTGATGACATACTCGTGTACTCTAAGAGCGAGTTGGAGCACGAGCAGCACCTTCGCGAAGTTCTTGATGTGCTGAGAAAAGAAAGATTGTACGCCAAATTTTCCAAGTGTGGCTTTTGGCTTAAAGAGGTACAGTTTTTGGGTCATGTTGTCACCCGTGACGGAGTGAAAGTAGATCCCTCCAAGATTGAAGCTATGATGAATTGGGAGCCTCCCAAGAATCCGTCCGAGATCCGAAGTTTCTTGGGTCTGGCGGGATATTATCGGAGATTTATTCAGGATTTTTCGAAAATCGCTTCTTCCTTGACAGTTCTAACTCGGAAGAATGCGAAGTTTGATTGGACCGAAACGCAAGAGAAGGCATTCTGGATTCTTCAAAAGAAATTATGTGAAGCTCCGATCTTGTCATTACCTGAAGGGTCAGAAGACTTCGTGGTCTATAGCGATGCTTCGAAGATGGGTTTAGGTTGTGTGTTGATGCAGCGGGGCAAGGTAATCGCTTACGCCTCGAGACAGCTTAAGATACACGAGAAGAACTATCCTACCCACGATTTGGAGTTAGCAGCAGTAGTGTTCGCCTTGAAGCTTTGGCGACATTATCTCTCTGGCACAAAGTGTACACTCTACACAGATCATAAGAGCTTAAAGTATGTCTTTGATCAGAAAGAGTTGAATATGAGACAACGGCGGTGGCTCGAATTGCTTAAAGATTACGACTGTGAGTTGCTTTACCATCCCGGGAAGGCAAACGTGGTAGCCGATGCGTTAAGTCGGAAAGACTATAGCGGAAGTATTCGGACTACCTGTTCGAGAATCGAGTTAGTATCCACCCTTGTTGAAAAGATCAAGACATCGCAAATTGAAGCCTTGTTAGAAGAGAATCTCAAGGAGGAAGTCATGACGAAACAGGGTTTACTCTTAACGGAAGATAGCAGTGGGGTAAAACTGTTCAGCGGTCGTGTGTGGGTACCCAAGATTGGGGGTAACCGTGATCTACTGCTTGAAGATGCTCACAAGTCCAAGTATTCCATTCATCCAGGAAGTACGAAGATGTACAGGGACTTGAAGTTGCACTATTGGTGGCCGGTAATGAAACTTGATGTGGCGCGGTATGTGGAGCGTTGTGTTACGTGCTCACAAGTTAAGGCCGAACATCAACGACCATATGGGAGTCTCTAGTCTTTAGAGATTCCCGAGTGGAAGTGGGAGCATATCACCATGGATTTCTTGACTAAGTTGCCTAAAACTCTTCGGGGTTACGATACCATTTGGGTGGTAGTTGATAGATTGACAAAGAGCGCTCACTTCTTGGCTATGCGCGAGACTTTACCGATGGCTAAGTTAGCAAAACTGTACATAGATGAAGTGGTCTCGAGGCACGGTATACCATTGTCGATCGTATCGGATCGCGACAGTCGGTTCACTTCGAACTTTTGGGATGGGTTTCAGAAAGAGCTTGGTACGCGAGTTAAGTTGAGTACGGCTTACCATCCACAAACCGACGGGCAAAGCGAAAGAACGATCCAAACGTTGGAAGACATGTTGAGGTCTTGTGTCATCGATTTCGGGGGTAGTTGGGACTCTCACTTACCTTTGGTGGAGTTTGCTTACAACAATAGCTACCACTCGAGTATTGGAATGGCACCTTTTGAGGCATTGTACGGGCGAAAGTGCCGAACCCCTGTGTGTTGGCTTGAAGCGGGAGAAAAGCAGTTCGTCGGACCTGAAATCGTGCAAGAGACGGCCGATAAGGTCAAGTGTATTCGTGAAAGATTGAAAGCGGCCCAGGATCGGTAGAAGAGTTATGCCGATAAGAAGAGGCGGCCGATGGAATTCCAAGTGGGCGATCGTGTGTTGCTTAAGGTATCGCCGTAGAAGGGCATTATACGGTTCGGAAAGCGTGGGAAGCTGAGTCCCCGTTTCCTTGGACCTTTCAAAGTGTTCAAGCGGGTAGGTTTGCAAGCCTACCAATTGGAACTGCCACCGGAGTTGAGCAGAATCCACAACACGTTCCATATTTGTTACCTTCGGAAGTGTTTGGCGGAAGAGGAAAGCGTCATTCCTCTCTCCGAGTTGACAGTAGACGAAGGTAACCGTTGTATAGAAGAGCCTGACGCGATCTTAGAAAGAAAGTCTAAGAAGTTGCGTCACAAAGAAGTCACATTGGTCAAGGTGCAGTGGAAGCATCACCGAGGAGCAAATGTGACGTGGGAATCTGAAGAGGATATGAAGCGAAAATATCCTCATCTTTTTGTATAGTTGGGATTTCGGGGACGAAATCATTTCCAAGTTGGGGAGGATTGTAACACCCTGGATTTTCATTATACGTATATCGTTGTATTCCTGTGTTAAGCTTTTGTCGTTAACACCGCGTTTAGTATAACGTTCGAGTTTTTGGTTTTCGGTGAATCTGGAAACTTCTAGTGAGTTTCGCGAGTTACTCGCGACTTATAGTCGCGGCATTAGTCGCGACATCCACTGTTTGGGTTTTGATTTGAGAACACGGGCGAGTGGCACCGCGAGTTGCAGTCGCAGCATTAGTCGCGAGATTGCCTGGACCGACTTAAGGGTTTTCAAAACAAAATATCTCATTCGGTCTCATCTCTCAATCTCTAATCTCTCTCTTCTCTCTCTCTTAAATCGATTCTCTCTCTCTCTCTCTAAGTTTGGTAGTTAGTATTTGGTGTTTGATCCGAGGTTTCGGTGTAGAAATCTTCATCTTATCAAGAGGGTCGATATCTGGTTTTTCGGATTTTCGTATAAACCTGTTTGGTGAGTTCCTACTATCATTTTAAAAAAAACTGTATACATATCAAAAGCTACCTTTTGGAACTCCTATATATCTCCATGGTTCCAGATCTAAGTTTTCTGCATTTTGATATAACTTGAGTTTTGGGAGATTTTAGGGTTCCCGATCATTTTTGACTAAAATGATGGATTCTATCTTATTTAAAGTAAAAGGATGTTTTACTTGCTGATTATGTAGCTTATGCAAAAGAATGTTTATGAACTCATTTTTATGATTCTCATACTTACCAGAAGTTGAACTTGAAAAGGCATTTTGTTTATAAAATGTTTTGTATACCATATGGTTATATATGGTTGGTCACGATTGATGTTGTGACAAGTCTGGACTATTACTAGTGGATCCCTAGGTTTTGAGTCGACAGATATTATTTGGAGGTTACCAAGTAAAGCGAATATAGAACTACATGTCATTAAATTGTGAGGTTCTGGCCATTTACGAATATAGAACTACATGGGCATTAAATTGTGAGGTTCTGTAAAGAAATCAAAGCGAAGAACTACATGTGCATTAAATTGTGAGGTTCTGGAAAGAAGGTTTATGACCTTATTTAAATGGGTTTTATTTTTATCAACGGTTAACTTGGAAATGCTTGTTTGAAAGATTTCCGTTTGGATGCAAATGTTTATATCTCTTAAAATTTATAAACTGTATGTTCTCACTAGGCTTTTTAAGCCCAACACTTTTCTCAAATGATATGTATTCAGGTTCTCGTTAGCGGCAGGTTGCCAAGGGTTTTGAGTGTCGGGACTGATCCCGAGGGTTTTTGAGATGTTTAGTATTGGATTGTTGGGCATTGTTAAGTCCCACATTTTTGGATGATTCTGGATCAACAACTTATGTAATCTAGATAGTATATGTTTAGATTAGTTTGTTGTTGGGATTCTTATCCGTATTCAGATTTTTGTAAAGGTTAAGTACAGTTCCCCTTTTTGGGAGGTTTATACCTTTGGATGATGCTTAATTGTACAGTTTCCGCAGTTTTAAATTCACCCTAGTTTTTAGGGTGTTACAAAATAAGTGTCCACTTTCAAAATTTAAGTGCATACTTTCCAATTATTAAGGGTATAGTCGTCATTTAGTTAATTAAAAGATGTAATAATTACACATTTCTGAAAGTATGTGCCTTCTTTATTATGGACATGTATTTTGGGACCGAAGGAGGTACAAATATAGGATCAGGAACGTTTTAGCAGGATAAGTATGAGTTCTAGCTTCCATACTACTTTCTTTTAGCCTAAATGGGCACCTCAGTAATTGAAATAAAATATTAGAAGATTCCCCTATAAAGATCAAATTTTATTCGGCATCACATTTGGTTATATAACGTAGTATACCTTGGCATACAGCTCAACATAATGACGGAATGTTGGATCGTCCAGCAATGCTATATCTGTAGGAAGTTTCAAAAGCCCCTCTGATTCCCCTTTCAGAAGCTCCCTGGTTCAACAATATTAGTGTCAGTTAATTTAAAAAGAAAGAAAAAGCTCATATTATTTTATTAACAAGACAAAAGGAAAATGAAGCTTCAGTAAGTTCTACACAAAATATGAGTTATCGAATTTCAGTGGCTCCCTAGTCCAAGGACCATCAAAGCCTGATCTATCTGCGTGTGCTTTTCCCTGTAGCATAAAAAATTACAGCAAGAAACAAGCAAATTGATTAGCATGAGTAGCAAAGATGCTTACATGTTTCAAGATGATGACATTGAAACACAAGCTTTGGGGTCGATTGTCCCAGCAAGCAAAACAAGTATTTTGAAGGTATTAATCTAATAAGTAACTACCAACTTACCAGAGTGTGTCCTCCAGATAGGGCTACAATATCCTTGTCAGATAAACCCATACGATAAAATACGTCCCTCAAGTGTGGTGCACCTACAATTAGCAGAAGAAGTCAGTAATAGAATATAACAGGTCTTTACATCAGTATAGGGCTAAGTGGATCAAGGGCTTGTTTGTTAGCAGCTTAATGAGCTTAATGGGACTCACAACTTATTTTGGTCAGCTATGCATGACTGTTTGGTAGCGGCTTAATGATATAGAAAGTGGCTTATTCAGGAAGCTTCTAGGAGGGAGCTTTATGCAGAAAGCCAAGTTTTTTCCAAACCTCTCCCTCCGAATTAAAAGCACGCTCCTATCTATGAAAAAACCCTCCCAAACAAAAATTTCCCAATTTATATACACAGATTAATCCACACAGACAACTTTATCCACACAGGACTTAATGGAAAACCAACCAAACAGCCCCTTAGAGTAACATCTGAAGAAAGTACTGAACAAGAACACAAATTGTTCCAAAATCAGAGCTATACTCTGACTTCAAAAATCAAAACAGTCACTTTCAAAGTTAAATTTTGTGGACACTTGACTTTCTGAAAACCTTTGATGCTTTGACAAACCAAATTGAGCTTTGTAACAAGTAATACAAAATGAAAATGATTGGTGGCAAGTGTCTACAAAATTTATATCAGTTCCGGGATATAACAAGGACTAGGTTTGACATCAGAAGGTCCAACCGTTGATTGTTTCTTATCTTTCTAGTTTCTTTGAAAAGGAACTTCTATAAACTAGAAAAAAGGAACAGAGTGATGTAACTATTGTTGAGAAATGAAATGACTATTGTAAAAGAGTCCATACCTCGAAACATTTTTTAAGAGTTCATAGAGTAAAGAATTAGTATATCTAGAATCAAACCAGAGCCTGTAGCATGATGGTCAAACACAAACTTGGGCACTCAGCTGGTACTTCAAGATTTCAGAATCAAAGGAAACTTGTTTTTCTTGGCTGTGTGTTAGTAACAAGTAGTTAACCCAGATCCTCGTATACTCTACTTCAGCCTACTTGCTCATCACACACTAAAACGGAGAATCCTTGAGATGAGAAGCACCCAATTTCAAGTCATTGAATGATATTCGAACAGGGTGAAGTCGAATCTTTTATACGACAAACCATGTCAAACAGCAAGGAATAGTGTGTTCCAGTTAGATCATCTCGTATCACATACAAATTACAGATGATTGTGTCCGTATGTGATAACTTTTATGGATTCTTGACCAAAATTCTCGCAACTCTAAATAGCATGTAGCCCATGCTATGGAAACCTCAAGCAAAGATTGCATATCATTTTAATATATATTAATATTTTGACGCATGATTACTATTCCCTCCATCCCACAAGAATTGCAACATTTAGTCCTACATGTAAATTGATCAGAAAATAGTTTACCATAGCAAACTGTCCAATTTACTCTTGTTGCACAAAGAAGGGCTAATGGATAATGTATCCCATGAGAGGACAATATGAAACTCTTGTGGGACATCCCAGAAGGAAAAATGTTCCATTCATGTGAGGCATGGGATATTTGCCCATCTTACCTCCTAGATGATGATGTGCAAAGGATCCGTGACAAGTTTGCTTTGAGATATTAACTAGCTTATGGAACCATGCATGTAAGTTTATCATAATAACGATTAGGTTTAATGAATAGCTTGTCTATTACTAGAAAAGTAGTGTTTAAATACTATGAGGCTTCGTATCAAGTAATAGAAGAGTATAAAACATACTAAAAATAATCAAGTAAAGAATCAGAAACTAGATTGCAACATATTATAATTGCTTTTAGCTCTATTATAACCCCCCCCCCCCCCCTCTTCAAGTTAGACAAAGGGATAACATAGTCTAACTTGGAAACATTGTCATAGAACAGGGAATTGGGCAATGGCTTGGTGAGAATGTCAGCTAAATGGTTAGCAGAGTGAACATGAAGCACACAAATGAGACTTTGTTGAACTTGATCACGAATAAAGTGAAAATCAATGACGTTATTTTCATGCAGTTTGAAACACTGAACCTGGCACAAGTTTGTAAAACCAATATTACCATAATAAATTGTTGGTTGACAGTGAGAGGCCGATGGAACTGATGAAAGAGATTAGAAACCCAATTTGCTTTGGCAACTACGGTGGCTACATAGATATAGTCGACAGTAGTTTTTGGTTATTTAATGGTAAGGAGCCTGTTCCTGCCATTCTAGTTGTATTTGGTTTTATGTAGTACACTCCAGTGTGACCTTTGGGGCTGTCCCATGAGGTTGAGGGGCCATACATGTTGGTGGGAGTCTCACCTTACGTCGCAATTCTTTTTTTTTTATTAATAAAAATTTCGCCGGACGTACCAGCTCTAGACTCCGCTTCAGTAGAGGACCTGGCCACTGATTTTTGTTTTCTAGAGGACCAACTAATAGGATTAGAGCCAAGATAGAGAACACACCCAGATGCTTAATGTAATCACTAGGGTCTGTAGCTCAATCAACATCAGCATAGACAGAGAGTGTGATTTAAGTAGCCAGAAGCTTATGATGCAAAGTATGCTTTAGATACCAAACGAGTTGTTCCATAGTAGACTAATGATCATGCAAGGGATAATGCGTAAATTCAGACAGTTTATTTATGGTAAAACTGATATCTAGTTGAGCGAAAAACAAGTAATGCAATTTGCCAATGGCTGATTGGCAAACCTTAGCATTGGTGGGTGGTGAACTATCATTCGGTTGTGGTGGTTTTGATTAAACCATAGAAGCAGTGACGCCATTGAAATTATGTATATTAAACTTCTGTGGCATGTCCATAATGTAATTGGATTGGTTATGCACGATCTGAAATATCATTAGCTCATAAATGAAAATTACTTATGGTTCAAGGTTTTGTTTTCTCTTGAAATTTGAATTTTTAAGCCGATTATTTGATTAATTCAGGAGTTGCACTACTAAATAGTTATGAAAGATAATCAACATTTTTAGCTTTAAGGGTATTCACTTGATGAAAAGTTAATGCGGGATTTTCCCTGTTGGAAAATCTCAAAAGATCATTCTTTGAAAAAATATCAGGATGGTTAAGTTTGTTGCAGGAGTTCTCAAGTAAAACGCTAACCTCCCCTTACAAACATCATATATCCGCCACTATATGTGTATGCATCCACATGGGATCATGTAAGCTTCTCAACTTCCAGTAAGGAAAATGAGATTTTCAAAATTGATCCAAGAAACTTGGCATCTACCAAGAAGCTAATGAAAAGAGACATTACTTCTTACATAATATAATGATTAATATACAAAAGTAAGATAAAAAAACCTTTGGTAGCATTTGGGAGTCTTCCTTCCTTGGGAGAAATCTTCGAATCCTAGAAAAAGGAATAGAACATGTCAAGAGAGGTAAATTGGCTGCAGGGAATAATTCCCATTATAAGACATAGGACCACTCCTGCAGGAAAGTAAAAAAGAAAATAGAAAAGAACGAAAAACTTGGAAAAAAAAAACAAATGTGATAAACTCAAGATACCTTTCTACCAGGAACAAAGTCAACAGTAGGCCCACCAGTAACCTCCACAGCGACAACGCCTGCAAGCTACAAACAGAAAGCCTATAGGGGTCAGTAGTCAGTTACACTTCACATGTAAAGAATGTACTGTGTGTGCTTGTGTGTATGTTAGAATACAAGTTAAGCCATCCTTAGGGACTATAGTGCAACAAACAGATTATAACACAGTGCACTCAATGACATAATATCTTAAGAGCAAGGAAAATATGGAGTAGTCTTTTGCAATCCATTTCTCCATATCTCTAGCCTCTCTATACTCCCAATCACCCAGCTACCATTACTTAGGGCGATAGGTGCAAGGCTCTTTAAAGTGAGAAGCATGACTTTTTAAAGTTATTATACATACATACATACATACATACATACATACATACATAGCATACATACATACATACATACATAGCATACATAGCATACATACATACATACATACATACATACATACATACATACATACATACATACATACATACATACATACATACATACATACATACATACATACATACACACACATATACATATATAGGCGCATAATATTAACAAACCCAATAAACTGTACAAACTTAAAAACCAGTTTTTATGTGTTGTTTGACTTGTTTCAAATATGAAACGCGTGTGAAAATGCAGTCTTTTGTTGTGTGTTGCGTTTCTATTTAAAGGTAAGTTTTTTCCTCTCTATAATGTGCTACAAAATTAACTAGTTATATTTCTTAAGGCTGTTGCACCTCGTGTAAAAAGGCCCTCGGCTCATCTCAGGCCTCAGTCACAAGGTTCTCACCGCACTGAACATGTCTGCTCAGCCAAGGCAAGACCCTAAGCATAAGGCCTTGGGCCTAGGCACGGCTCTCAAAACACTATACCCAGCCCCTCATTTGAAACCCACCTGGCACAGGTCAGGGCAGTCAGGGTGAACTCCCTACGTACTCCCTTTTCTCCCCTTCTTCCCTTTTTCCATGCCAATGCCATCTGCCTTGTCCACCCACGCCCTCTGCACCGCCTCTCTTTCACCGATATCGACCTTCCTCCTTTCATCCACCCCTCTACCAGCTACCATCACCTCTCCTTCCTCCGCCAACTACCACAGCCCGCCCCAGAACCCCTTTGGCCTTTCTGTTATAGAAGGAAGTGGTGAGGCTGCTGACACCAAAGAGAATCTACGTAGGAGCTCATGTGTCAATTAAAATCCACGTTATCTGGAGGGTTTTCATGTAACAGATTAACAAATTGAGGGAATAATAGGAGCGAGGAAGGAAGTGAAGAGCAGAACAGAATTGGCATATTTTAATTTTTTTTCATTTGCATTTTTTTTTTTAGACTACAGAGCTTACTTCATACCCTTTTTCAGGATAAAACAATGGAGATCCCAAACTGATAATTGCCATCCACATTGAGTGAGTGCTTGTTCTTTTTTCTTTACTTCTCAGATCATTACGCCTCCCCTTCTCATCACCCTCCTCCACCGACTACCTCCTTCTGGCTTCCCCTCCCACTTTTTGGTTCAGATCTAACCCACCGCGCCTCTGCAGCCCCCCCCCCCCTCCAACCCTCTCAACCTATACCCGTCCCTACTCCCATTTTACCCTTTGGGAGCTTCTGCCCCGCTTGTCATCCTCTTGCGCTTGCTGTTGTGGCTGCATTGGATCCTATGCCAGACGTCAGATCCTCGGCTTTTCTTTGTACACAACCATGTGTACTTTTCTCTTCAACAAAATCATTGTCATGCCTTTATCTAAATAACAAGGTAATCCTACCCGTACTACACTTCATCCAGTCACATATGACATTGTCATTAAAAAAATCCTTAGCTCCTAATGTGTCCACATGTACAAACACTGTCCAGACTGCAAGCATATGAATTTACAAAGCAAATTGTTTGGCGGTATCGGCTACATATCACATTTCACGCATGCACTATTGCTTACTATAAGACAAATATACAACAATAAGATTTTTGAAACCCATGTAGATATAAACATTGCTTTGATTTCATATCCAGGAAGCATCAACTCTTATTTATTATTTATGAGTAAAACATTCAAATTGTTTCAGTGCAGCTAATGCATAATACAAGGAATAGTACTTAACCACTGCTTAAAGTGAGAAATGTTGGCATTTAAAACATTGGCAAGAACAATGGATAAAACTTTATGGTAAGCGCTTCTCTATTTTGGACTTCAATCTGTTTTATGATACGAGTAATTCTCATGGGGAAAGATATGCACAGAGAGGTGTTCAATTGGCCTTGCTTTTGCAGAAACAAGTCATTTACACAGGTCAAGTCAAATTACCACAAACAATAATCTGGAATTTACACATCTTTATTAGCAATCTCAACCCCCAAGAAACCCTTTTTGTCTAAATTTATAGAAATGAACTTAAGTATCATTGAAATCACCTGATATAGATCTGCATACGTAATCCTTGGATGTTTAGACTTTATTTCTTCTGCAGTGAGAAAGAAAACACTTGTTAAAGTAATAAACAAAACAAGTGATCAAGTTAACATCTTCCCTCTCTGGAGAGGCAAAGATCAAGTCTAGTAAGAAGAATGATGTCAAAAATAAAAATAGAACACAGGCCTTTGGTCCAAGACTAATTGAAGTAGGCTGAAAATAAGAACATCGGAAATTATAGAAAAATTAACAATCCTAGGAGGGAATAAAAGAGGCTCATTGCCCCATACACAAATAACAGAAGGGGATAACAGAGGATGTCTCGTTATCACATGTCCAGGAAGCCCACTTTACCAACATAATCTCTGAGCCAAAAGTACAGAAAAGCACTACTTAGAGAAAAGAATGATGCATATTCATACGATGATTCAGGACCCAAAAAAAAACTTGGGACTTATGTCACCCACACAAGATGATTTTGGTTAAGGGTATGCAATTTCAAGATGACTCAGTAATACCCAACGCCAATCCAAGTCGGCTTATACATCAACCTAATGTTCCAGAAACTTTAAGTTCTTCACAATGGACCAATAATAAACGAACTCCCTCTTTGGCCCATAAAGGAAGGGGTACCCGGGGACAATTATTAATTTCTACTGTTGGATCTTCCTCTGGCAATACCTGAATTGGTGCATGTTCGATCGCAGCTCAAGTTTGCAGCATGAGCTTATACAATCTCAAGGAAAACCTTACAGCAGAAATTCAAACACAGCTCTAGTCCAAATCCTAAACCTACTCAAGCCTACTTGCAATACTAAGAATGAGCCTGCAAGCTGGTGATTTCATGACTACAATATCTAGGCACAACAGAAATTTTAATTAATACAAACATGAACTACTAATTTTTAATTAATAACCAAGAACTACTAGGAACAAATAAAGTGGACCAACAACACAAAAGATAAATGGAAGAAATAACTTTGGAATTATGAAACCTAAGATATCATTTTCATTTTTTTATAGCTCATATTAATGTAGGCCTGATCAAAAACTCATGAAGCATTACTTGGCATTTAATCCAAGATGCACTATATATGGGCGAGTTATACTAATTAACATTCAGCAATCATTTTGCCCGATCCTAGCTCACATACATCAATATAAGACTATATCGAGTGATAATCATTAAATTTGTTGGGTATGAAATGTGCTAAGGATGGTTAATACTGCTAGACATGACTATTACTACTGACTGAGGAAGTTAGTACTGCCAGATCAATTACTACTGCTTGAAGGAGTTAATACTGCTGAGACAAAATTAATATTGCTTGCTGAGATTAATATTGCTAGTTCAGAATTAATACTGCTTATGAAGATAGTGCTGCTTATGAGATGAAGACTCCGTATGGGAATAAAGACAGCTGTATAGATTGAAGCTAAAGTAAAGGAGATAATTATGGACTGAAGATCAATTTTATTTTGATAATTATCTTGTAATCAGTCTTGTATATATAGTATAGAAGTATTTGATAGATTAATTGAATATGTTTTTTTGTTAGAGAGAATTAACCTCAAGATAAATAGAATCCTTTCTATAGAGAAGTATAGAACATCTGTTGAGTCTGTTCAACAGATTGAGGTTTTGTGTGTAATCATCAAGTTGAATCAATATAAACTTGTGATTTGAGTTTTATATACTGTTCCATTGATTGTTAGTGTTAAAGTGTTTTTCCGCAACTTCTTTAGCATTGATTCTGAGTGTGTGTGAATTAAATTCTTGTTTGAGTTACGATCCTAACAAGTGGTATCAGAGCTTTGTTAAACTCAGAAAAACAACAATCATCATGGACGGTTCAAGTGATAGCGTTCTGGTCTCAAAGGTTCCAATGCTCAGATCTAATGAGTTTGACATGTGGAAGATTAGGATCAGGCAATACATTCTTCTCACAGATTACTCCATGTGGGACATCATTGAGAATGGCCCATCTAATGAAGGAAAGATTGGTGAAGATGGAAAAAGAATCCCACCAAAGACGGATGCAGAGGAGGAATTCCTCAACAACATGGCAGCAACCATCAGCAAGCACATTCCTCAAGCTTCCAAAACAACAGAAACTCCACTCAAGCTCTTGTTTCTCAAGAAGAAATGGGATTTGATTGGAGTGATCAAGCAGAAGAAGCTGTTCAGAATCAAGCCCTGATGGCAGAGGTCTCAGAATCTTCAAGCACAGATATTCCAACAGAGGTAAAAACTAAATTGTGCACTAAAGAGTGTCTTCAGACTGTACAAAAGTACAGGGATCATAACCAAAGCATGTGTGACGATCTTAAAAGGTTAGAGAGAGATATAAGATAGTATAAAGTGATTGTTGAGAAGTTTGAAGATCAAATCAAGGCTTACAAGGCCAATGAACTTCAGCACTACTATGACACAAATTACTGGAAGTGGGAGAAAAATCAATTAGAGATTCAAATAGAAAAGTCTAAAGAGGAGTGTGAGAAGATAAAGAGTGAGTATGAGAAAGCTAAGCTTGACATTGAGAAGTTTTCTTATGCTTCCAAAGCAATGGACTCTTTGCTTAAAGCTCAAGTTCATGATAAGATCAAGAGTGGTATAGGATACAATGCAACACCTCCACCTTACAACAATAATTACATCCCTCCCTCTTTAGATCTCTTAGAAAACCAAAATAAGGAGGACTTACCTATAAGAGCAACAGAAGTAGATCCTATAGATAGTGTGGTGGTTGAAGAAGAGAATGAGGAAGAGAATTCTGAGAGTAAGAATGCAGAAGAGATTCCTGTAGAAAATCATATTCTTACCAATGAAGGAGGGGGTAAACCATTCATCAAGAGTGAAAAGGTGGATAGCTCAAAGAGAGAAAAGGGAAAGGTACAGGGAGTCCACTATATGCAGACCACAGTTGTGAATCCCTGTACATGTAAACAGCATCAGCCCCAAAAACATGATAAAACAAGGGGTAATCAAAGAAACTGGAATAATCAGTGGGCACAAGAACAAGGGGTTGATCTGAGTAAAATCAATAGACCAAAACCTTGTTTTATTTGTGGAAAGCTTAATCATATTGCCAAATACTGTTATTTCAATCCTATGAACCAAAGGATAAATTTTCAAAATCCTGTTATACAAAATCCTGTTGGTTATAGGAATCAAAGAAGGAATCATATGACTGAAAATGTAAAAAGAGCACCTATAAAATCTCATGCTCAAAACAAATTTGCAAAATCAAAGAAAAATACTCCAAATAAGTCAAGGAGTAACTTAATGAAGAAGAAAGCAAACAACTTTGTCCAGGTATGGGTTTCAAAAATAAAGAAAGTTGTTAGTACTGCTACTTCAAATAGTACTGCTGACAGAAATAATGTTGTTGTAAGCAATAGTACTGCTAACCCAATTAGTACTGCTAATGATGTTAGTACTGCTAACAAAGTTAGTATTGTCAATCAAGTTAGTACTGCATCCAGTAACAGACCCATTATTGTGACAAAGTATTCAAGCCATAAGATTCCCCAGTCTGAAAAGCTCATCAAAATTGATTGTGAATATGTTGATGAGAATGGGAAACCCAAGACCACTTTGGCTTGGGTTCCTATTAAAAACTAACTGTTCTACTTTATGTGCAGGGCAACCAACAGCTAAAAGGGAAAAGCATTTGGCATGTTGATAGTGGTTGCTCTAGGCACATGACAGGCAACAAGTCCTGCCTACAAAACTTCAAAAGAATTGATGGAGGACATGTTGCATTTGGTGATAATCCATCTGGAGGAAAGATTAGTGGAAAAGGTATTGTGTCTAAGGGTAAGATGACATTTGAGGATGTCTACTATGTTGAGCAATTGAGATACAACCTGTTAAGTGTATCACAGGTTTGTGACAAGAAACATAGTATATTGTTTAATGATACTGAATGTATTATCCTTGCTAAAGGGTTCAAGGTAGTTGATGAAAGTATGATACTACTGAGAACACCAAGAAAGGACAATGTTTATTGCTTGGATTTAGAGAATGTATCTAATGATTCATCATTTAATTGTCTATTTTCAAAAGCTTCTGTTGATGAATCATCTCTTTGGCACAGAAGGATGTGTCACATGAACTTTAAAACAATGAATAAACTTGTGAAAAACAACCTTGTAAGAGGTTTGCCACAAAAGGTATTTTCATGTGATGATCACTGTATTGCTTGTCTTAAAGGCAAACAGCACAAATCTTCTCATAAGTCCAAAGAGATAAATACAATCTCTATACCTCTCCAATTATTGCATATGGATCTGTTTGGTCCTACTAATGTGATGAGTATTGGCAATAAATCTTATTGCTTAGTTATTGTTGATAAATTCTCTAGATTTACTTGGGTCTATTTTCTGAGGACAAAAGATGAGACAAATGGACTGATCAAATCCTTTATTCTCAGAGTTGAAAACCAAACAAATCAAATAGTTAAAATCATCAGGTCTGATAATGGAACTGAATTTAAAAACCATGATCTAAACAGCTTCTGTGAGGAAAAAGGTATTGAGAGACAATACAGTGCTCCTAGGACCCCTCAACAGAATGGAGTTGCTGAGAGGAGAAATAGGACACTGATTGAAGCTGCAAGATCCCTGTTGGCAGATTCAAAACTGCCAGTTACATTTTGGGCAGAAGCAGTTAATAATGCTTGTTATGTTCAAAACAGGGTTCTAATAGTTAAATCTCAAGGCAAGACACCATATGAACTTTTTAACAAGAAGAAACCTTTTATTGGATTTTTCAAACCATTTGGGTGTCCTTGCACAATTCTTAATACCAAAACTCACTTAGGCAAGTTTGATAGCAAAGGAGATGATGGATTTCTGGTTGGTTACTCATCCCAAAGTAAGGCTTACAGAGTATTTAATACATCTTCTAGAATAATTGAGGAAAGTGACAATGTCAAATGCAATGAGAGCACACCAAATAAACTTGGTACAGGCCCTGATTGGCTTTTTGACATTGATTCACTAACTAATTCTTTGGGTTTCAGTTATGAGAATAATGCAGGAACAGGGACAGAATCAGTACAAGACAAAAGACAAGAGTTTGTGTTGTTCCCAATCTCTACAGCAGATCCTATTGAACTCTGTGTTCAAGAGAAGAAAGATGCTTCAGATTCAAAGGATACTGAAACTGCTCAGAATGAAGAGGAGAGAGGTGAAAAGGAGGATCAGCTTTTGACTTCAGAACATCTAGAACCTGAGATGCCTGCATTGGCAGAAGATGATACTGATGATGAGAACTCCTCAGTGTTTGGTGGCAGATCTCCTGAAGAATGACTCTAATCTGGATGCAGAGATTAATGAAGAGACTATTCATCAAACAAAAGTGCATAAAGATCATCCTCCTCAGTTGGTGATTGGAGACATCAATTCTCCAATCATCACAAGGAATCAGAGTAAGTTGGGAGGATTAAAAGACATACAACCAGGCTTACTATCTTGCTTTCTATCTCAGGTTGAGCCCAAAAAGGCACATGATGCAATGAAAGATCCAAGCTGGATAGAAGCAATGCAAGAGGAGCTGCTGCATTTTGTACTACAAAATGTATGGGATTTGGTAGAACTGCCTAAAGGACACAGAGCTATAGGGACAAAATGGATTTTCAAAAACAAGAAGGATGAGAGAGGGATAGTGATCAAGAACAAGGCTAGATTGGTAGCACAGGGGTACACTCAAGAAGAAGGAAATGATTATGAAGAGGTTTTTGCTCCAGTGGCTAGGATTGAGGCAATTAGGCTGTTTTTAGCCTATGCTTCTTTCATGAAGTTCAAAGTCTACCAAATGGATGTGAAAAGTGCTTTTCTATATGGCAAAATTGAAGAAGAAGTATATGTTTGTCAGCCTCCAGGGTTTGAAAATCCCAAGTACCCTGACAGAGTATACAAATTGAAGAAAGCACTGTATGGATTACATCAAGCACCAAGAGCTTGGTATGACACATTGTCTACCTATCTCTTGGAAAATGGTTTTGAGAGAGGAATCATTGACAAGACTCTGTTCATTCAAAGGAAGAAGAAGGACATCCTGTTAGTGCAAATCTATGTGGATGACATCATCTTTGGATCCACAAAATATCAACTGTGCAGAGATTTTGAAGGATTAATGCATAAGAGATTCAAGATGAGTTCTATAGGTGAACTTACTTTCTTCCTTGGGCTACAGGTTAAGCAGAAACAAGATGGAATCTTCATAAGCCAATCCAAGTATGTGCAGGATATTCTTAATAAGTTTGGATTCTCAGACTCAAAGCCTGCAAGCACACCCATGGAGACACACAAACAGATCACTGCAGATCTTGAGGGGGAGGATGTGGATGTTCATTATTACAGATCCATGATTGGCTCTCTCATGTATCTCACAGCTTCTAGACCAGATATCATGTTCCCTGTTTGTGTGTGTGCAAGATTTCAAGTTAGACCAAAGCAATCACATTTTCACGCAGTCAAGAGGATATTCAGATATCTCAAAGGTCAACCCAGATTAGGCCTTTGGTATCCTCATGACTCACCATTTGACCTACTTGCATATTCAGATAGTGATTTGGGTGGAGCTAACTTGGACAAAAAGTCTACAACTGGAGGATGTCAGTTTTTGGGTGCAAGACTAGTATCATGGCAGTGTAAGAAGCAAACCACAGTGTCCACTTCAACAACAGAAGCAGAATACATAGTTGCTGCAAGCTGCTGCTCACAAGTGCTATGGATTCAGAATCAAATGATGGACTATGGTATGACATTTCTTCACACTCCTATTTTCATAGACAACAGCAGTGCTATTAGCATTGTTAATAATCCTGTCAAGCATTCAAAAACAAAGCATATAGAAATAAGGTACCATTTTATCAGAGACTGTAATGAGAAGAAGCTAATTCAGGTTCAGAAAGTACACACAAGTAACCAGTTTGCTGATCTATTCACAAAAGCTTTTGATGTGGGTAGATTCACATTCTTGGTCACAAGTGTGGGCATGATGAACAATGAATAAGTATATTCTCATTCTCTTTATGTACCTATATAGATACCTCCTTATTTACTTTCATTAAATTGGTGCTATTAACCCCCGTGTGTTTAAGTGTTTCAGGTTGTTTTGATTGGATACTTGGTACTTCTAGTTCACTATATTACTCATGAAATTTTTTCAAAAATGGTTAAGTATGGTTACGACTGCTAGGTGGTTTATACTGCCAGTGTAAAGTTACTACTGCTTGACTTATTTAATACTGCTAATCAGGGTTACTACTACTGGTCTGTGTTAGTACTGCTAGTCTGTGTTAGTACTGCCAGTATGTGTTACTACTGCTAATATGAGTTAATACTGCGAGTTAGTTAATACTGCTAGTGTACTTACTACTGCTTCAAAGAATTACTACTGCGGGGTCAGTTACTACTGCTAATGTAAATTAGTACTGCTCTTAACTGTTTTATTGGTTGTATAAATACCCCCTAGTCCGCCAAAAATCAAAACGGCTCTTTGAATTTCTTGCACTTATTTATCTTCTTTCTCTCTCGCTCTCACTAACGTTCTTGCTCTTCAAGCTCTTAACCCTAGTTCACAGGTCTTGAACTTATACAAGAATCTCTCTCAAATGGCAGGTCTTGTATTTGTCGATGACCACAATGAGTTGGCAATGCTGAATAAGCCCAACCAAGCCGAAGGATTTCATCAGATTGTGGACTTCCTAAAATCCACACATATCGCCTACGCTTTAACGGTCAATCCCACAATCTATGTGGAGCATCAAAGACAGTTCTAGGCAAATGCCACCATCCATAATGAAGAGGGTACTCAGGTTATCAAGTCAAGGGTTTGTGATAAACCCCTGACCATCTCGGAGGAGACCATTCGCATTCATCTACTTTTAGATGATGCCTCAGGTATAACATCTCTACCCAAGGAAGATCTTTTTGAAAATGTAAGCAGAATGGGATATGGAGGTCCCACTGAGGTATATAAGTTCTTCAAGAACAAATTTTCTCCTCAGTGGAGATTTTTTGTTCATACCCTCCAGCACTGCATTTCAAAGAAAACAACTGGCTGGAGTGAGTTCAGCAGTACCATTGCTTATGCTATGGTCTGCTTAGCAACCTTCAGGAAGTTCAATTTTTCGCAAATGATCTTAAATGACTTACTGTCAAACCTGGATACCAAAACAAAATCTTTTTATATGTATCCCAGGTTTGTGCAAGCTATACTGAATAAGGAATTGACGGATTTACCTCATTTTAATGAGGTATATGTACCAAAGGTCCCAAAAGGGAAGGTGTTTTCTAATATGAGGAGGACTAGTAAGGACTCCTCAGATATTGACAAACCATTGTTCTCTACAATGATGGGTGTGTCTCCTTCCCATGGTGAGGCATCAGTGTCAAAGCCCTCATCTGACAACCAAACTGATGACCTACCAACACCACTCATTTTTATTACCATCCCTCAGTCCCTTCTTAAAAAGCCAACTTCACCCATCACCAAAATATATATAAGGAAAAAGGTAAAGAAGGTTCCTTCCCTTCTTGTACCTTCACCCCCACAGCCTTCAAGCCCTCTAATGGAGCATTCTCCATTAGAGAATATCGATAGGGAAACCACAGGGGTGTCTCCCAACCCCAGGAAGGTGCTCACTAAGGAGCAGGTTGAGCATATGGGCTGTAAGGCTCACACTACTGACTTTGCACAAAGTGCAGGGCAGGATAGTGTGAACATATCTAAGACCTTCCCCATGGCAACTTTGGGTGAGCAATCATCCAGAGGTCCCCGGTGCCAAGAAACCAAGGGGGTAGAAGGTGCCTCTGCTAGGCAGAGGACCTTTACTAAAAGTTCCAGTGATCCTCCAAGGGTGGTAAACACACCTAAAGGTGGTGAGGATAGATATACCTATGATGAATTGATGGAAACGTTGGCAAATATAAATAAGGATGTCCTATCTCAGGGCAAACTCATAGAGGAGATGCAACAGATAATCCTCTCCCAACAGGTACAGATCAGCAACCTCAAGAAATTGGTTCTAAAGCAAGTGCAAAAGAAGAAAAGAACCAAGTTTATACTGAAGAAGAGGAGCATCCCTCATGATGCTTCCAAAAAGGGGGAGAATAAGGGGGAGTCAAGAACTGGAACTGACAAGCAAAGGCCTGATGGAATGAAGTCTACTTTTGAGGGGGAGAAGGGCAAAGAAGCAGAAACTAGTAAAGAAGTAGAAACAGAGCCAGCAGTAGAAACGTTCAAGAAAGCAGCATCAATTGGCTTAGCAGCAGTAACAGAGGCAGCAGCAGTAACAGGGCTTTCTGTTGAAGAAATAGAGATAGCAGAAACCCTTCTAAAGGCCAAAACAGACACTCCCAAAGCCACTCAAAAGGCCAAGGGAGTGGAAATCAAAGAGAGAGGCCCTGAGCTAAAAAGGAAAGAAATCAGTGATGCTGAACTGAAGAGGAAAGGAAAGGCAAAGGTGGATGAATCTGCAAAGCCACCAAAGAAGCTAAAACAGATTGAACTAGATGAGGAACTAGCTAAGAAGCTGCAGGCTGAGCTACAACAAGAAGAAGAAACTCAGAAGGCCAAAGATAGGCAGATTGCTCTAGATCTGTCCACTAAGCTGAATGAGGAATATCAAAAGAGTTTGAAAGCTGCAGCTGAGGCCAAGAAAAGTACAGTGAAAGCATCCAAGCACAGACTGCCAGCAAAGATTCAGAAAAGACAACCTTCTAAGACCTATTTGGCCAATCACGAAAGGAGAAAAATGATAAACTTTTTGAAAGGCTCAACTGGTGTAAAAGAAGAGATGTTTGCTAGCATGTCATACAGTAGAGTTGAAGAGCTATATAAAAGGGAAATGGCAAAGCTTCAAGAGGATTTCACTCAAAGGGTTGAGTTTGAAAGACAAATGAAAGAGAGACATGATCTCAATATCCAACAACCCTTCCCTGAGAGTGAGGAAACCACTCCTTCAAAAGAAAAGGCTGAAGAAAAGAAGGAAGAACATGTAGCTGTGGAAGTCAAATCTGCCAAGAGAGTGAAAACTATAGCTTCCAAGAAACTGTCTAAGAAGCCAAGGGTTGCAGAAGCTGAGAAAGATACAGAACCATCTGTTACAGGTCAAGCTGAGCAATCAAGTCAAAGTGCACAGCAACCAAATCAATCTAATGTGCATTTTGAACTTTACATGACTGTAACAGATAATGATCCAGTGAAGGCAGATCCCATTTCAGTCCAAGCCCCTGAAATCATCCACTGGGATATTCTTGAAGATCAAGGCAAAGAATATTTCAGAATCAAAAGAATGGATGATCATTTTGAAGTATATTCTACTTGGGGGAAGATAGTCAGATGTTGTTCAAGGTCAGACTTGGAAGAAATGTTTAAAGTGGGAATGAATCTGTATGGGGATGTGCCGAAGACTCCAGGGATGAACATCAAGAAACTAGCAATGGAGTATTTATGCATGATGTTCAGTCCAGATCTTGTCAAGCATGTCATCAAAGATGTCTTCAAGTCTGTGGACAACTGGATGCTTATTGAAAGGTGTGGGGTGTATATCTTGACCATAGATAAAAGCTTTCATGAATATTATCTGGTGGATAAGATATATGACCATAGCCTAGCCAAGCTACAGGGGATGCTGAAAGCCAAACTAATCTGTCCTCAAGGCTCAGAAATGGCAAGGATTGTGGTTAGCAAGATCATCAATCAAAGCTTGGGTTTGGATCCTAATCTAGGGGTGTAAACTTAGGTTTTGAAAGCATCATGAAGACCAGTTTTTGAAGAACTTAACTTCTCATTTTGAAAAGTTAAGTTAGGGGGAGATTGTTGGGTCTGAAATGTGCTAAGGATGGTTAATACTGCTAGACATGACTATTACTACTGATTGAGGAAGTTAGTACTGCCAGATCAATTACTACTGCTTGAAGGAGTTAATACTGCTGAGACAAAATTAATACTACTTGCTAAGATTAATATTGCTAGTTCAGAATTAATACTGCTCATGAAGATAGTGCTGCTTATGAGATGAAGACTCCGTATGGGAATAAAGACAGCTGTATAGATTGAAGCTAAAGTAAAGGAGATAATTATGGACTGAAGATCAATTTTATTTTGATAATTATCTTGTAATCAGTCTTGTATATATAGTATAGAAGTATTTGATAGATTAATTGAATATGTTTTTTTGTTAGAGAGAATTAACCTCAAGATAAATAGAATCCTTTCTATAGAGAAGTATAGAACGTCTGTTGAGCCTATTCGACAGATTGAGGTTTTGTGTGTAATTATCAAGTTGAATCAATATAAACTTGTGATTTGAGTTTTATATACTGTTCCATTGATTGTTAGTGTTAAAGTGTTTTTCCGCAACTTCTTTAGCATTGATTCTGAGTGTGTGTGAATTAAATATTGTTTGAGTTACGATCCTAACAAAATTCAACGGTATAAGTTAACATCAAATAAGATCATTCAAAGTTATTAACATCAAACCTCTAGACAGTATAATACCCCAGCACGAAGACAACTTTCATATCCTGCCAATGTGATTGACTAAAAAAGATTTAGTATTCACCACAAAAATCAATGTCAACCTTATTATTAATTCATGGAGTTAAAGAACTAGTCTACTTGACACATGAAAGCCTAAATTTGAATTTCTCCTGGGACGGCTGGAGTAACAAATTTCTCCTATCTTGATTTGATAAAAAGAACGCTTCAATTAGCAAACATATCATGGCTAAAATAGCAAACATATTGCCCAAATCCTGTTCATCAAACTGAGACTATTCGAATAATCAATTATATATGACTAATTCAAAGATACAACTTCAATATGTTACTTGAAACTTGAACTATAAGATAAACAGTTCACCGCAAAAATCAATAGCGATCTTTAATCCGTTATTAGAGCCATGACTATACTCCTCCTCAGTCCTGATCGAACCATTTGGACCTCCAGTCTTCGTGTTCACATCGTATGTTCCAGCATCATGCCACCTACAGCATCATCATCAAACTCAATACAATCATCAATAACTTCTATACACATGTTTTAGATAAAGAGGAATCATAGTATCATACGCTAATCGAAGCATGATTGGTGCACAATTCTTGTTGGAGATAAAAGCGCGAAGGTCTCGACGAGCTTTATCAATCTCTTTCAGGTAATCGGTGTCTACAACAGGCATCGCCATCGATAACTTCCACACAGTGACGGTGAAACTGTGTGTGTTCGTGGACTAGGGGAAGAGCAGACCACTGGTCTGAAGATATAGATAGGCTAAAATTAGGAGCCAAAGAGAAGCAGGGTTCCTATGTGGTCGACTTTGATTGGAAGCTCGTACATACGGCAATGGATTAGCATTTGTACTTTCAAAATCAAAAGGTCAAAGTCAACCTATGTATACTGAGAGTATAGTATCCATCATCTACGGTCTACGTTGTTTCATGTATGTTGATAATTATATGTAGTATTTTTTTTTAATTAAAAAAACATATGAATAATTGGTTGAACTGTATATTAATTAATTGTGAAGATATGATTTAGTAAATAACTAATACAAGATGATTGGATTTCAACCATCTAACACACCTGAATTTGTATCCTAAACGGTTGTTTGGCTCATGGAATTTGAAGAAATTGGAATGGCCAATTTCATTGACCAAATTTCAAACTCATGTTTGGTTTACGGAATAAAAGCGATGGAATCCTTCCAATTTCATTGAATTCCACAATTTAAGGAATTCATCACTTTTTGTTTTAAGTGAAGGAATTGAATTCCTAACAACCAAACGTGTTGTCAAATTTCATTCTAATTTCTTCAAAGTAAAATTTCTTTGATGGATGCCAATTCCATCATATTCCATTATGTGAATCAAACGCTCCCTAAGAAATGTAAAATAATCAAATTGCCTCTTTAACTTAACATAGGATTTCAACATATGTAAGTTGACCAAATTGCCCCTCAACTAACAAATGACTTAATCACAAGGGTTATGGCATACTGGTTAAAGCCCTAGGGATGTGGTGGAATATCCCATATATTCATGATTCGAATCTAGACATACACAACAATTGTGGTCACTGAGACTTAATCAGGGCTATGTCTTACAGTTAGGGCCTGCCCTTGGGATGTTCCAAGTCGTGCCGCTGTACAGGGCCTCCAATCAAATTTTTAAAATTTCTATTATAGTATAATTCGTATATAAAATAAAAAATCCTTCATCTCTAACAAGTTATCTATAGCTTAGTTGGTTGATGCTCTTCTCCTTTTTGCGAGGGCCCCAAGTTCAATCCTTGTAGTATGCCATTGCATTTTATTGTTTTTGTATTCTAATTTTATTAAAACTTCAGGATTATACAAAATTTTCATAAATTATAATTTTTTTTTCTAATTATAATTTTTTGTAATAACCTAATTATAATTTTTTTTGGAACACTTAATTATAAATTCATGAAAATGATAATTATATAAAAATTTCATAAATTTCGTGAAGTTTTAAGATAATCTAATGTAATAAGTTTTAATGATTTCTTTATTTCCAAATTCATCTATTTCTTTTTTTGTGATTTTCTTCTCTAAATTATCTTCTAAAAAGTTATAATTACAATTTCTTTATTCAGTTTTCTTTTGCCACAGTATCATAAAAGTTATTTCACTTTTAAAGTACAAATTAAGTAAATATTACATGTTTTTCTTTCTTTATTTTATTTTTCAATAATTTTCTTCTATTAACCTTCTTTGATTTTTTAACAAAGTTCATAATTTTTCACAATCGTTATTGACTATTTCTATATGTTTAAGTTTGATTTTAGATTGAAATGAGTTCCTTGCAAATATTGATTATGAAAGTATAATAGATGATTTTGCTTCTACAAAATGTTAGAAAATCTACGTTCAACAAATAATAATGTCTAATTATGTCTCTTATTTTTTGTAAAAATATATGTAGTAATGTCAAATTGTCATTGGAGTATTAAACTACATGTATTATATGTTGTACATTTTTTTTTATTATGTAATTATTTTTAATTTGACACTAATTAACCTTTTACTCTTATCACGAGATTAATCATAGGAGATTTATGAGTAACATTACGATATAGTTGTGAAATTGATTTTTATTTGAATCTTATATATAATTATTTTACATTTTCATGTATATTCTAAATTAAAAGGGTTTATTTTTTAATTTAGCAATAAAGGTTTGTTAAATAATATAACTGAAAAAAATAATATAAGGTTACATTTAGGGTTTGCGCAACGCCTCCAAAATGTCGGGACCAATCCTGCTTACAGTCATAATTTACCAAGAGATTAGTCTAGACATGACTTAAGACATATAAGACTAGACATGACTTAAGACATATAAGACGATGAGTGTAATTTACTCTAAAAATATAAACAAAACATCTAAAAACGCAAGTATTGTAACCTTTTCCATTGTCTATTACCTACATAAACAACATAATCCACCACAAACCACCCCAACAAGAATCATCAATGAATCCAAGCAAAGATCAACAAACATTCTACTCATTTCCAATATTTAATGTACACAACGTTTGTATAACGATAATACATGTAATTATTCCGATGCCAGTTTTCAAGAACCGAAACAGGGTGAAACCGTTTTCTTCGATCACGCCTCTATATATGTCTCAACGCAAAAGGATATGGCCTCAAGATGCAGTCCTCCATTGTAGCTCGATCTGGATCTTCCCGTTCTTTGAATCAATAAGATGATACTTCTCGTTGATCCTTCTGTTGTGCACAACATCCGCGAGACTGATGTCGATGTAACCCAACGATTCCTGTTTTTGAACAAGAAACGCAGTCACGATAACCGTTGATTATAACAATATGTGTTGATTTTGGCCCTCGGAGATGTCAACAAATCAATCAGCTCAAAGAGAATGGAAATGACGGATTTGACATTTCCAAGGACATCATCTCTGATAGGAGTAATTGAAGACAGACGACCAAGTTGGAGTACATCTCACCGTCCCCCCAAAAAAAGAACCCTACTTTCGAGTGGGATTTACGGGGTCAGTTTTGTTTGACTTTGACCATAAAAATAGAAGTACCTTAGGATGCAATAGACCGATTCTCGATGAGGCACTAGCAACCTCCACGTGCAATTTATCGTTCATCGGAGGCTCCTCTAGAGTGTACGTGAACTCCTCATCCCATCTTGGATCTCGGTTCTTCTTCACATGCTGCAGCAACAAAGAAGATCAATCACCATTCGGAATAACAAACAAACAGGGCAAAAAAATACCGTTATTATATTAGGTTCACACTGCGAGAATAGAGAATATGTGGAACCCCATTACTCCTAAAAAATGCCCTTCACTAGATGATGTGGGACTCTAACAAGCCCCCCTCCAACGGAGACGGGTGTCAAGAGGGGTGTCAAGAGGGGTGTCAAGAGGGGGCTAGACGGGTATATCGCCCAAAACTATCGAGTTCCTAGAGTGGTAGACCATGGCTTTGATACCAGGTGAGAATATGTGGAACCCCCGTTAGATTACTCTCTTAAAGAGCCCTTAAGGAGAAAAGGGAGGTTGCAACATGTATCGGGCGTAAATGGTCCAAGTCCTTAAGCCGATATGGGATTGTTAACACACTTTGTGAAAATGTAACCGAGAAACCAAAAACTTTTCAAGTGTTGTAAAATGATACCTTTGTTTTTTTCTCCTCTCCTTTAAAAAGGACTCGGACGTATGGATTAGTGTGGTGTTTTCCTTCGACATCTTGAGCTTCATGAACTCTAACAACAAGTACACCGCCCCCAGCGGGTGTTCCTTCAGGCGCCTTCTGAACAGCACCAGCGTCTTCAAACGTCGGCATATCTTCCTCCTTAAACGGTTTATATAACAATTCCACCACGATTTGCCCCCGTGACTTCTCGTTTTGAACATCATTGGGATCCATATTCTTCAAGAGATCAAGTGTCAAGACCTTGGGCTCATTGGGCACGATGTCTTTCAATGGAACAACGTTCATGCCCATCTTGTCATGTTTGCCAACCTTAGAATAGGGCAACAGAAGTTAGCTTGATGGTATTAAATAAACCCTTCAAAGGGTTCATTTTTTTTTTGGTAAAATACCTTCTGGTATTTCTATTGGAGTTAATTTTGTAAACGGAAAATAGGTAAAGATTTTAAGAGCAAAATGCAACGTAGTTCGCCTTGGTTAACAAAGAATTTTTTTTCTTGATAACCTGCTAATCTTGTAACATTGATGATGTGGATATCAAGTTTATCGTCCACTTTGCCATAAACGTTTTGTATACGGTTATCCACGCCACTCAATGTTACACGATCAGCAGGTTACCGGTCAAAATGGGGAAATTTGAAACTTCTTTACATCCATTTGAGAAGAAAAAAAATTATTCGTTACACTAAATAGGAACTAAACCAAACTTTGATGCATTTTGCCCTAAATTTTAATTAAAAAGATAAGATTTGACCTTAAAAGTCAAACTATGAAATTTGCCTAGACTTTACCTGTTCCCAATCATAAACTTGGAACTCAACAGCTTGTGATTCCGGATCTTTAATGACCATATTGAATTCTTCATTCCATTCGGGGTTCAAATTCTTATGCTTCACACTTGTCTTCTTCGAGGGAAGCTTACTTTCCGTGAGCTTTATTTTCACATAAGGATCAGAAGCACCTAAAAGATCCTTCTTTTTCAACTTGGTTGCCCTCACAACCTTCACATGAAGAATTCCTACGGGTTTCTTTAGGGCTCTGTAAATCGTCAAGAGTCAAAGTGGTCAAGAAGTTGACTTACACAAAGACATGCCCAATCGACGTTAATTGCGTCTAAGAAAGAGATATAAAACATACTTGGATGGATCCAATATTTGTACTTCTAGAGTTCTAGGCCAAAGATACATGTTGGCAACTTGATCTTTGATTTGTTCCTGCACATTATAGCTTTCAAGATCATTCATTTTCAAAATAAACGCCGATAAAATGACATGAAGCCAATATGATTAACCACGATGCTTCTTTTGGTGGCGCAACATTACCACCGCCCTATAAAACTTTACCCTTTGTTTCGATTATAAGTCAAACGGCGGATTCATTTGAGAACCAACTATTCATGAATTATTCACGAGGAATATCATGAATACTGAAAATGCAAGATATTCATGAATATTTAGGTATATTCATTATGAATAATTCATAAATAGTTGGTTCTCGGTGCTCAAAATATTTACGGTTCCTAAATAAAATTTCCCCTTGGTTTAAGAACCTCACATATGATATGATTTAAGCATGGATGAGATCATAGCGACAACGTATACAGCAAAAGATTGAAATTTTTTCTAGGATATTTACCTGGACAAACCTATACAATCCGGGAATTGACATAAGGTCGGCCCCAAAAAGCTTGAGCCCAAAATCGACATGCGGCTGCAAAACGAACCCGTAAAGAAAAGAAGTATAATCAATATTAACAACCCATCTTTTCTATTAGAGTAATAGCATAAATATGAATTTGGCTCCTTCCCATTACTTTAAAAAAAATCGAAACACTTTTAACAAATTAAATTAAAATCCTTCCAACGAAAAGGGCATATGAATATCGGTACTTTATTTTGATAGTGTAGAATATTAGAGCTCTCTAGTTTTAACAAGAAAATTTTACCCTGATCTATTACATGAAACCTACTTTGATCAACTATTTACAAATGTTCTACATCAGAAAGGTTGGATTTTTCCGAAAGAACTATTTACTGGAAGTTGTTGGCATTACGTGCTCAAGGCAAATTAACGAGGGGGAAATGTAAGATTCTACCTTAAGGTAAAAAAGAGCATAAGATTCTTCCACAATTTTAGCTCCCAATATCTTATGTTTTTTTGTAGAATTTATTATAAAAATTGAGGCTCATCCTAAATTTTTCCAAATCAACAAATTGGTAGAAATTTGGAGGGTCAAGATTAGTCAACTTGACTCGAACTGAAGGTGCATATTTTTCGTGTTTTGGAAGAGAAGATCTCCGATTTACCTTCTCCATGAGAGACACACAGATTTTAGCGAAACAAGGAAAGCTGGGAACAAGTGGTTTTAGTGTGATACGAGGTGCGGCAAAAACTTGTAAATCCACCACCTGAAATTATTATTTCATTCAGAAACCCCACAAATATTATTAAGAGGCACATTTGCCTTAAAAAGTACGAGAAACAGCCAAACAGGAACCTGAACCGTCGCTTTTAAACCAAATGCTTTAGCAACAACGGCAACATTAGGATTTCCAGCCCATTTTAGGGACGGTTCCATGATCAACTCCTTCTCATCAGTAACATACACCTTCATCCCTGAAAAGATAGGAGAATGTTTTCGTGTTTATCAATATTGCATTCTCACTTGGTGCCATAAAAATCAGGCCACATTTCCTTATATCATTTTCCTCAGTTCTCCAATTTGTGGGTCCCATTTTTGTGTCTTTTAATATGATCACATAAATAAACAGGACCCACAATCACATGTTCATTTCCCTTGCACCATATAAACCAGACCCATGAAATAAAAACATGAGAAAGTAAACATTTTGTGAACATCATCCCCAAAATTTGTATTTGAAAGGTACTAGGTTAGAAATAACCTAACCTTACATAATTAAATGAGCAGATGCAAGTGTTTTAAGATTAGAACAATCATTAATTATATTATTAAAATATTCAATATGTTTTATAAAACATCATTTCTTTCTCCTAAACATTTAATTTCAAGGATTCTCATTGATGGAAATTAAAAAAAAAATCACTTCTCTCTCCTAAGCATATCATTTTTGGGGAGTTCTCTACTTCCTCCATTTTGAAGAGAGTTTTGGAGAATCTGTTAGAGATGTATTAACAACCGGTATAAGATAATCGGTGAGTCCACAAGTTTTGTCAACTTTGTCTTGTTAAGGGGTATTTTCGGTATTTGATTACTAGTCAAAAACTTTTATTGAATTATGTGTGAAGTCAAACTATGCATTTATTTTGGAACGAAATGAGTAACAAAATAAATAATATACAACACATATGACCACAATTGATGGTAAAAGTAAGATATTCAAGAATAGCATCCCTCCATTCAACTTTCCAGTTCACAAACTAACTTGAACCATAGAGTTTTTGCCCTCCAAGAATGTAGGATGCAATATATGTAGAGTGGCTTCAACGAGTCACCAACTGCTCATGAATTTTGTAACTCCTAATGAGTTGCAACATCAGGTGCACTTCATTTCAATTTGTTTCAACCGTTTACTTTATAATCATGTAGGTGAGTAAATCCCATTTATATGGTGTGAGGAGAAGTTAGGATGTGATATTGGGACCCATTTATTCGAGTAAAAAAGGTTGATTACTACCGCCCCACACTGAACCCACCTCTTAGGTTAGCAACCGCATGTGAAGAGGCATTTTAGAGCTGACTCGGCAACTAAGACTAGCAGAGGGGTTCAAGTCCGTCTCTTGCAGGATTCTACTTGAGCCTATATGTATATTTGAGCAAAGTCGTTCCGCCCCTTTGCCAACTGAGCTACACACCCGTGGACAGTGGGACCCGTCTATAAGAAAAGAAGACATGGACTACACGAGGAAGGAAACCGTTGGGGGTCTTCACGGAAACACTCTCTCTACTCTAAACATCCTAACCCCATACCCTACTTGTGTGGGATATATCGGGTTCGTTTGGTTTTGTTTGGTTTTTAGAACAAAGAAAATGGTGTCAACAAATGAAACTAAGCCTCGCATTTGATATACATCATTTTTTTCTCATAAGATTTTGCAATATTAAAACTTTAGAAGCCATCCTCCCAAATATGGAATAAATTTACCGTACTCCCTCTATCCCAAAGAAAGCGTCAACTTTACAATTTTTCTTTGCCACAAGAAAAGCCTTATTTCAAAATTTTAAGCTCGAGATAAGTGTCATATCCTAAATTACCCCTTTCCCATTTAAATATTTATTAGACTCAGTTTCTTATAGGCCATGTGTAAGATTATCCCAAAAAGTCATCTTCAAATTCATTATGGGTTTTAACTAGATTTTTTCATGATGGAGGTTAATAGGTCAAGATTTCTAATTATCATCATAACAAGAAAATCTTTAGAGCAACAAATTGTGGACAATGAGCCAAATGTGAGGCGGCCAAATACATGTTTCCGTGGTCCAACCTTGGTTTCAACAATTGAGTGATTAAAGTTCTTTATATTGGCTTAAATAATCATAATTCACAATCAAGTGATGATTGTCTGAATTTGTTAAACTAATGAGGAATGTGCACCAGGCTACAAACTATTTTCCAAAACATACGAAAAACCAAATGCGTCAAAAACAAGCTCTCGAAAGCCATAAAAAGGGAAGAACATTACCTTGAAATGTAGGAGGCAAAGACCCTAATGTAAGAGTCTCAAACTCGACCGAATCAATTTTATACTTTGGAATTTGTTCGGCAATAATGGGCTTTGCAATATCCTTTGCTGTCTTGCATATTGCCTACGAATACAAAAGGTCACTGAGTTCTATTTTAAAGAAACCATCAATACCAACGTAATTAGCGTTATGGAAATACCTTGTCAAGATAAGGCCACATATATTCGATGAACTTGTTAAGCCAATCAACCTACATTGACTCAAGAAAATATGATACCACGAAAAGTCAAAAGGAAATGCAACATTGGTTCGAATGTAGGATAGTCGCCTTTTTTGGTAACCGCGGGTGTCCGGGCCAGCTTGCACGCACCTCAACTAATCCCATGGGGCCCTAAGATAACAGCCAGAAAAATTCCCGGTGTCCAAGGGGAGGAGCCGCAAAGGTCTTCATAAAACATTATAATCACGAAATACATACCCGGTCAAAATCTGGGCTTTTTACCCACAATGGTATCTCGGGAAGCAAGCTTTGCAAAGTTTCAGAGTCTTGTTCGACCAAAGGACGAATAATAGGATCCTGTCCACATCAATATTCATCCATACCGAGAGAAATTTAGCGTCAAAAGATAAAGGATAAAGATGGATCACATTATAAGAACATGGAGTAAATTTGATTCCATTCATGCTCAATTATTTCACCATTTGAAATCTCATTGCGATAAATTAAAAGAATTCCAAAATATCCTTTCACCTCCAATTGAACAAATAATCATTAAAGTTTCTAAACCGACAGACTGTGAAGAAACACAGAACAATTACTACTTCATAACCCATCTCACATTGAGCAATATCCTTCTGTTTTTTTCGCTTTTTTAACGGAAACAAACAAAACCCACATCAGAAGAAACTATTCTACCTTTGAGTTCTTCATTAATCTCTAAATACAATTCTTTTCAAAAATGAAGAAATTACAACTGCATCTGATGCCATTTAATCAAAATCCCCAAATCATACCCTTTAAGCTGAATTGAAATAGAAACTGCAAGTCAAGTTTGATTCAAAACAGACTGTGCATCTAAGATGTATAAATCTCTTCATCTCCAACACCTATTTCCATTAATCCAATCTTTACTTAACCACTAAGGCATAGAAAAACACGTCCAAAATCATTGAAAATTTTTCAATCGATCAACAAAAGATCAAGAACTACCTCAAATCAACGAAACATAAACAAGATCAATACAATATAAGATGCATAAATCTACATACACCATATACATACATATATATATATATATATAGAGAGAGAGAGAGAGACCTTGACATCTGTGGGTTGAAAGTAGATGAACAGATAATATCCGATTACAAGCCCAGCAGAAACCCCAATTCCAAATCCAGAAAACCCCAAGAAAGTACTGATTAAACCCATCTCAACTCTACAAGATTCTGCTTTTCACTTGTTAACTTCAAAAACCAAATCAAACCCACATCAGAAAAGGGAAAAATAAGAAGTTGTTTCCCCTTTGAGTTCTTCAAGAATCTTCAAATCTCAATAAATCTTACAGGAAAACCCCAACTCACGCACCTCTTGAGTTCCCCCGCCGGCTAAAAGAAATCAAAATATTTCGAATATAATTAAAATTTTTGTAATAATAATTTAAAAAAAAAGAAAGAAAAAAAAACAAGAGCCACCTGTCCGCTGTTTGTTAAAGACCGGGTCGATTGTCTTACGTGCCTACGCAAAGTCCTTTTCAAAATATTTGAGACTTGCCCAAAGCGAAGAAGGATCATTTGTCAAAACTAAAAATTAATGAATTACGAAAATGGTCCCTTGAGTATTTGTTGATATGCAAATTCATCGTTGGACACAAAATCTACATTGATGATGCTATTTGTGGCAATTGTGTCCCATAGGCAATGACCATAGGATGTTGGATTAGGTTTGGTGACGGCGATTTTATGATATTGACTTGTGAACCAATAAATGTTAAATTAGTATATGCTAGTTTTATGGATAGTTTTATGTGTTTTGTATTATTTGTATTTATTAAAACTTCATGTGTATAAGATGTAGTTTTTAGATGTTTTGAAGGATTTAGACAAAATGGACGATAGAAGTTAGCTAATTAGTAACATAAAAAGTATAAATGTATAAATAAATGTTACGCATAATATTGGTTGTGTAGTTGTGCGATGTAGAAAATTATTGCAATCCAATAATCAAATTTTATATAATTTCTTATTAAAAATTAAAATTATGAAATTTATGGCACTCATCAATGTGTGTGTATATATATATATATATATATATCTAGGGTGCGTTTCTTTTGCAAACCAAACAATTTGTACCAACTATGCAAACCAATCTTAGTCGTTCATCAAGTCTAATGAATATATGATTTTATTATGTTTCCTAATTTAAAATCATGATTATAATTAGTAAACTTAACATTTCCTAATTTAAAATCATGATTATAATGAATAAACTTAACATTTTCTATATATATATCACAATCATTATTAATGAATCATAATCATTATCCATAAATATATCTATTGTTTCCTAATATAGTGGTTTGCATAATTTGTACAAATTGTTTGGTTTGCAAAAGAAACGCACCCTATATATCTATATCTATATATATATATAAAGAGAGGGAGAGGGAGAGAAGGGGGGAGGGAGGTTCACGGGAAAAACCCTAAACAAATAAAAAACTAAAAACACTTTATCAGTCGTTTAATTAATTAATCTAATCGATGTGATTAAATGGACGGATACAATAATATTTTTTAAATAAAAAAAAAACTCACCAACCCCTCCAATTTTTTATTCAAAATGTTGATCCAAACTCTCTCAGTGTGTAACACCCTTGAAATTGGAAAGAACAACTAATTTAAAATTTTCAATTAAACAACAAAAAGAATAAAATATATTCTACAAATCAACACTTGAGTCGCCTCAAAAGAATACTAGATTTAACTTCAACAAATAAAATGTCAAGTCTCGAATAAAAACTAATCAAGGTTGGGTGTTACTAAAACCCAAAAGAAACAATTACTCTTCTCAACGACTAAAGCGGAAGACTTCATCAAGTCACTCACCCTTGCACATACTCCTAGCACTCAACACTTCACCAAAACGCTAGAACCTCTTCCCCCAACCGGAACCTGATGCACATGTCGACAAATAAAAGGTTAGGCTAACGCCTAGTGAGTTCAAGAGTTTACATCATGAAATAAATACATTTGCTAAAGGGAGAGAAAGTAGTTTAAATCACAGACCTTCAGAAAGATTTACTTTAAATATTCAAACGACACCATTTTCCAAAAGTGCACCTTTAAAACAAGGAACCCACATGAACCTTCTTTCGTAAACCACTTTAATCCCAAACTCACCAAAAACGTGAATAGTAAGTCAAAACTCCCAATTTATAATAATACGAAATAAATTACTTCTCGAAACACCCCAAACGTGGGCAGGGCATAATACACAACCCATAAATATTGAGTAAACAATTCCCCACAAGCAAAACGTCACCGAAAGCATGGATGATAAAAAATGATACAATTAAATACCCAGTTAACACCTTCCGGTGACGGGGGAGATCCGATTCCATTGTACGTGGCGGAACACAAAGTTAAGCCACATAACCATGTTGTCGAACTACACCTCAGATCGTGACTGTATTGCCTACTCTGCCGAGCTACACCTCCAGTCGTGACTGTATTGCCTGCTCCGCCGAGCTACACCTCCAGTCGGACTTTATTTCAAGTCCCAAACATTGTATCCCTTATTGCCTGCTTTGTCGAGCTACACCTCAAGGATACACGATCTTATTGCCTATTTGGTCTCTAGCGGAGTTTCATCCTCAGGGTACCCACTCGACCCCTAGTACCTACTCCCTAGCATTCAAGATAGGAGCATCAGCTCCTTACTTGATAACTCTCGATGTCTAACCTCGTGCACAAGAATTAAACATCCAAACACAAGACCCATGGTCCCGAAGTACAACCCATAAAGGTTCCTCTTCGCCAAACAACCGGGACGACACCAATGCCAACACGACATTATTTCCCAAAGTGAGAATCCCAAGAGTCCTCACCATTAAACACGACTGACATACATGCCTATGGATCCAATGCATTACAGTCTAAAACACATGACTCCTATTGGATGACACACGCACTCAAAACATGTATTCTCCAAAATAAAGTGCAATAAATGCAACTCATATCCAGGCTCCACTTTAAGTTATTAAAACCGGATAAATGTCCTCAAGACTCAATTTAGTCAAAACCGAGCCAAAGGCCCAACAATTTACGTAAACCCCCAAATGAAAGTCGGTATAAACATTGAAACACGATTGACCAACTATCATGCAAACACAACGACCAAAAGTATGATTAACTCAAATCTCATCATTGGTTGGGGCAGACCATTTTCCAAATGAACTTGTACCCCTACATTTCTAAAATGCCTCATAACACAATAATATGCATTTTCCAAAAAGGTTTATAAGGTTAAATACACAAAATGATACTTACATCAAATGAACTCCAATTATATATGTAAAATTATCGATGAAACATTTCAACATGATTTATTTACCAAAATTCCCAAAAATCCCAAATGGGTGTTTCACCAGGTTTATAAAACTAAACATTTCAAAATAACCAAAACTTATCAGGTGATCAGCAGTTAACAATTTCATGTAAAACACAAAACACTTTAAAATGAACATTTTGGCATGTACACCGTTTTCACAAATCAACTTGAACTCACCTTGCTAAATTTAGGCTAAATCTAGATTTTACCCCAACTTGAGCTCCTTTGAAGAACACTTGAATCTTCAAGGTCAAAACCTCCATAAACCTAGATGTACAAATTTCACCCATAAATAATCACATTTAACCATTTACAATCGATCCCCAAACACATTACATTAAAATCTCCATTTTGGTCAAAGCCCTAATTTTGACCTAATTTCTCCAAAACCATCAAATCCGAAATTTGAGAAACCAAACGCTAGGAAATCATCAAGAAGGCATTTATAACTTATATTAAGGTTTAGAAATGGAGAGGATAAACTTACCACTTAGGTTTTGGTGAAAACCTAGAAAACCCTAAAATGAAGCTTGAGGTTGAAGATGAAGATGGAGATGGAGAGTTCTTGGTCAAGGCTTTCAATCTACCACATGATGATGGTTTACCCCCACAATACCAAAGGATTTGAGCCAAAGATGCTCCAAAATCACCATAGATGAAGGTAGGTGTTCTTGGGAGAGTTTAGAGAGAAAGTTGGGAGTGAAAAGGAGAAATGAAGAATGAGCAAAATCCCGAATTTATCAGCCCTTCAGCCCCCTGGTGCGACATTGACCAGCAACAATGCCCAGGGCATTGTCTCATGGCAATGTCGCTAACCTCCCCATGGTTTCTGACTTTTGCTGCGACAATGACAGGTGTGATTATGACATTGTCATAGTCACCGGACATTGTAGTCGTGCACGTACCAAGCCCCGAAGCTCGACTTTTTCAGCGCCAATACCCCCGATACTCTAAGAGACTTTAAATAATGATTTTCTACCAAGAATCCCTCCATCTATAAATTATAAAAACGTCCGGGTGGCCTATACTTACCGAAAATTACGGGTGTTACACAGTGATTTGATGACGACCCTTTGAAATACTTAGTGAAAATTATGTTTAACATCTGTATGTATTAGTGTTTCACCATCAGCGAATAAATACTGAGTATGTTCAGTATCGCTGATGATCTCTCTACTAACAGTTAGACGTAATCCCTGAAGACAAGTTTCATAACAAAGATGTTCACTCTAAATCGATGACAAAGCTCCTGAATAAACGACATGTCTACTCATGATATGATGCGGATATCAGTGAAACCAAGACAAGTCAACAACACGCGAAGAAACCTAAAGAAAAGCTTCAGCGATCACTGAACTTCCTTTTATCTCAATGAAGGAAGAGATATTCAGCGACTGAAGATCACATAGCTTATGCTCCAAGTTTCTTTTGTCTTATCCTTGCACACATAGTACAAATGTCAGAAGGGACATACCTCTGCGACAAATCGTACAACAACTCTGAAGACTACACTGTTCACCATTCGGCCAAAAGCATGTCACCAAAAGTCAGAGGCATGCAACCAACCAAAGGGTGACACGTGTAAAGTACCATGCCATGCATTTAATGCATAGGGTATAAATAGAAATGTTGAGACTCTCTCTGAAGTTGCCTTCTATCCTTCTCTTCGTGAACCATAATATAGAAACCCTTGTTTTCTATATTTCTTCAACCTTTATTCTCTAGTTCTTGTGCAACACTCTGTGTGTTTCTTAAGTTTGTTTAGATTAGGTTTTACTTAATCTTATTCCGCAACAAGCTGTAAATTGTGATTTGATTTATCAATAAACAATTTATTAAACTATTTTTTTGTGTTTGTATTCAACCCCCCATTCTACAAACTTGTTAACCACCTTCGGGACCAACACAAAAAATGATAAATAAAAAAAATAAACAAAATTCGTGCGAAATAAATTACACCAAAAATTCGATTATACTTTTCTCATTAATTTGACATCCATATTGATATATTTGTTTCATCTGTTTTTTTGTAGTTTTTCAGTTTTCTATTTATTTAGCGTTTTTCCCTGATAGAAACAAACAAATGTGAAACCAACCCCCTAAAAATTAACTAAAATCATCCAATGAGTTTGATGTTAAACTATGATTTATACTATTCACATGTTTTGTTCTAGTGTGAGTATGAGTTTGTGCACTACAAAACAGAGGCTTATCACCGACGGACGAATCCGTCGGTGATCCGTCGGTAAAAGCGAAATCCGTCGGTAAATGTCCGTCAGTATAAAGGTGGTCGACGTTCAGATCACCGACGGATCACCGACGACTTACTTTTCCGACGGTCAACGACGACGTGGGTTATTTCCGACGGATCACCGACGGTCTATCTTTAGCGACGGATTACCGACGGCTATTCATCGACGGATTAATTCCCACGGATTTAGCGATGGATTTTTATTAACTAAAAATTAAATTACTAAATAGTTTCCGACGGATAATCCGTCGGTAATTTAAATTTTTTTTTAAAAAATGATTAAAAATTAAAATTTTCCAGTTTTTAACCTGTACAAAACCTACCAATTTTTAAATATATAATAAGTCTTAAACTGTACAAAATATCTATAAATACATAAACGTAGTACAAAAACGTAATCCTACGGAGGGGAAAGGGGTGTTGATTGTTAAACTTGATCATGAACGCGTCAAAATGTGTCATTCGTTCCTACATCTGTCTCTTCTCTGCTTCATCTCAATCCATTCGCTGCTGCATCCGGATCCTCTTTGCTTCCTCTCTCTGTAGTCGCTCCTGCAACTGGATCATCTCTGTTTCCTCTCTCTCTAACCTCTGCCTCAGCTCCTCCAACTGAAATTCAACATTTGACAAACATATATAGAACAATGTCAGACAAAATTTAACAAACATATGATTAACAATGTTAAACAACATTTGACAAGCATACCTCCTCATCGCGACGGTCGCGCGTGCTCCCGCTCGAACTGGCACCTGAATCATCGGTCATAGCATAATAGGGATCATGACTGGTCCCCCATCCAAAAATACGACCCTTACGCCGTCCTCCGACACTACGCTCCCACAACTCGGCATCATTGGGATGTACAGTGCCGGGAGGTAAGTCCGGGTACTCCTCCTCCCTAATCCGATGGTAGGCATCCTACATTTTACCAAATTTGACATTGTCAAGTCAACTAACCTATAGAAAATTCGGCAGCATTTCAACTGTGATTTGAACATAATCCATGACCTGCTTTTATCAAAACAATCCTATCGTCTGCCCAACAATGGCAACCCAAACTAAGTTTGCTATAATTTCTATCTATCTTATAAAACAAACAAATATCTAGCCATGCATAATTGAACTTACTGTCGTATGAGCCGCCTTTGGGTAAACGTAGATCGGAGGATCCGTGGACGGACCATTCGCACCCGGAACAAGCTTCCTGTTGGTGCAGTGTGTAGCCTCCCAAACCTCGTCGTTGGTAGGCTCACGGCCCCATGCATCTCTCTACAATACACAACTTAAATTGTTAGTAAGTAATAAAATCATGTATATAGTACATATATTCATCAATTATATACATTTAGTCTAGTGTATGATAAATTACCATGCGGTCCCGATGCATAGCGGTACTAATAAATCCAGTACAGTGTCTGGATGTCATCCCCTCATACTCGGTGGTCCGATTGGCCGTGTTGGCCGTACATACACGTCGGAATCCGTCGGTGTTCCATACCTGTTAAAAAGAAGACATAAATCAATATAAATCCTAGTACAACCAGATACAAGTATTCAAAACAAAACAAACCTACTCAATTATCTGGATCCAAAACTCACTCCAGATCCACTCTGGAGGGTGTGCAGCAAGAATCGTGTAGTCACGTCCGTCGAACTGGACACCATCAATGTCTAAAGACCTGCCCTGGGCGAATCGACGAGCATCTCTCATCATGTCCGGGTACCTATTATTTAGGATACGCCGGAATGTAGCTACTACGTTGGCGTCCATCTCAGGAGGCCAACTATAATATAACTGCAAACACATTGTTTGGATTAAGTAAAAATAAATCCACTCAATAAGTTAAATAGAGTAAAATACCTGCCTGAAATCGATCCAAAATCAGTGGATAGTGCTCATTAGGGACATCCCTAAAATGAGCCCAAGGACCATTGAACATGGACTTAAAGACGACAATGGCCCTCCGGACTGCCGACTTGTCCTTAAACCTTCACAATTGCAAAATATACAACATAAAAAACATTAGGATCAGTTTATTATGTACTAGAATAAATAATATATCACATCTACTTACCCTCCCGCTTCAGACAACAAAAGTGGCGGTCGCTGACTCGGCTGGGGCGTCTGTGATGCCACATTCGGGCCTCTAACACTCGAGCCCGCTGCTAGTCCATCATCAGACTGGATCTGATCTAGTCCGTCCTCGGTGAACTCATCGGCGTGGGGGTCACCACACCCGATGGAGCTGCTACTGCCCCTACCCCTATTACCCCTACTACCCCTAGAAGAGCGTCCAAACATCTAAAAATAGAGAATGGTTAAAACAAAATGATATAAGTGTACATAAATCATAAGACCCAAAAATGTCTACATAAGAACGGCAAAATAAAGAATGTTTAACAAAAAAAATGTCTACATAAGAACGGCAAAATAGAGAACGTTTAACACGAAAATGTCTACATAAGAAAGACACATTAGTTATCAGACGAGTGATCAGATAACATAAGTTCGTCTTCGTTATCTTCATCATCATCCATATCTTCAAATTCTTCTTCCTCGTCGCTAGCTTCGTGATCTGATGCATCTTCCTCGCTAGCTTCGTCATTTGTGGCGACTACGTTGAGCTCCCTAGTGACAAGAGGGACGAAATCGAGGTCCTCATTTACCCAGTTGTTTGTATTATGAGTTACCCGTTAGTTGGTTAGAAAGAACGGTTCTCCATCCATGTTATCATCATCCAACACATCGATAGACCTTTCTACAACTTCATATATTCCACGGGCTTTGGTCTTCACAACTGCCCACCAGTCCTTTAAATCCTTACTTCCTGAAGGATAGGGTGTGTAATACACTTGTTCCGCTTGTGATGCTAGGACGTAATAGTCCTCACCTCTGAGTCTAGACTTGTATTTGATATCAACCAACCCATGTTTAGGGTCGACTCTAACTCCCTCTGGACTATCAAACCATGTACACTTGAACAAAACTACAACACAATAGCCCACACCGTAATACTCCACCTCTAACACGTCGTCCAACAATCCGTAATAGTCAAACTCGGAGTCGTCATAACAAGATCCTCTCACACATACGCCACTATTATGTGTGACACGCCCAACAACATGTGTTACCATATGAAACTTGTAACCATTGACAAAATATCCCTTATGCGACCATCACGTGTAGGTTTCCTTTCAACAGTCCTTTCATCGGCATAGTAATAGTCCAAAAAACTGTTCATTGCAACAATATAGTCGACGCTAAGAAACCCCCGACTGTCGTTCTTTCTATACATCCATCATTCATCTGTCGATATATTCAACCACTACAACAAAGAAATAAGTAGTTAATCGACATAATCAAGCTAGAGGTGATGTAACACCGTAGGTTTAGATGAGCTTTGGATGACTTTAAAACCCTACGTGTAATGGTTTGACTATTAAAAAGTCAAACCGTAGGTATCAACGAAGTTAGAAGTCTATTGAACACTACATGTAATGGTTTGTCTTCTTGAAAGTCAGACCATAGGTGTAGAGGAGTTTTAGATGACTCTAAAACTCTAAGTGTAATGGTTTGACTATTGGAAAGTCAAAACCGTAGGTTACAATCAAAGAAAGGTGTTTTGGAAAGTTTAAAACCCTACGTGTAATGGTTTGACTATTGAAAAGTCAAACCGTAGGTGTCAACGAAGTTAGAAGTCTATTGAACACTACATGTAATGGTTTGCCTACTTGAAAGTCAAACCGTAGGTTTAGAGGAGCTTTGGATGACTTTAAAACTCTAAGTGTAATGGTTTAACTATTGGAAAGTCAAAACCATAGGTTTAGAGCAAAGAAAGTGTTTTGGAAAGTTTAAAACTACGTGTAATGATTTGACTATTTAAAAGTCAAACCGTAGGTGTCAACGAAGTTAGAAGTCTATTGAACACTACATGTAATGGTTTGTCTACTTGAAAGTCAAATCGTAGGTTTAGAGGAGCTTTGGATGACTTTAAAACTCTAAGTGTAATGGTTTGACTATTCGAAAGTTTAAAACCCTACGTGTAATGGTTTGACTACATGTAATGGTTTGGATTGAAAGAAACAAGTATAATACCAAACATATGTTTTTAAAAATTTCGGCGGCATAACGGCTATAAAATGAATATTTCCGTATATCAACATAATGTTTGCCCAACAATTGGCAACCCAACTAAAATAAATGAATACAATCAAATCCTAAATCATATTAAATCATCAAGCTTTTCAGGTAAATTCTAAATCAAATCATACCAAAATATAAATATAAATTTATCATTTGGCTGTGATTAAACTCATGAAATTTGTATAAATATATCAAAAGAGTAATATTAAGTTAACATCGAGAATATAGAAACTAACCGGTGGTTAAAAGCAAAGTAAAACACAATTACAACTCAATTTAACCATGGTCAAATGTATCATAGATAGAAAGTATTAAAACGAACTATCACATGTATACAAAGCAACATAAACGTCTACGCATTGATGAAACCAAAATAATATTTCTAACTTTTACATCCAATCCATTTTTCTAAACTGGATGCGGCATAGTGGTTTAGAGTCTGAGTTTTCATTTTCAAGTGCCAAAGTCTTCAAACGTTTACCATCACTATCAAGCTGATTAAAATTTCTCTTAAGGACCAAAAATCCACTTCAAAATTACTAATTATAATTGACATATAGCAGAACTAGAAATCCAGCATCAACTCTAAACGTCATGAAATCAACAAATAGAAACCAAATTCAAACAGAAAAGGTTGGTGAGTTTCACGATTTTTGGATCGAAAACTGAGAAAAATGTAAAGTGTTCACAATTTAGACATCAATAGCATATTCACAGCCCTTACACATACAGTGAAAAAAAAGACCTTTATCACAGTCACATACATTAAAAAATGGTAAAAGAATGTATATACCCTTGATGTTTAAACGTGGTGGCTGGAGACGGTGATGGTGGCCGGAGATGGTCGTCGATGGTTGTGGAGCTTCACAAGCTTGTAGCGTTGATCGAGACAGAGGGAGACGAGACAGAGGGAGATGAGACAGATGGAGACGAGACAGAGGGAGATCGAGAGAGGGAGAGGGAGAGCGCCGGTGATCGAGAGAGGGAGAGGGAGAGATCGAGACATATTGGAAGATAGATTGAGAACGATAGGCTGAAATTAGGGCTAAACGCCCGCTTATTTTTTCGGAAATTCACCGACGGATTTTCGACGGATATTCCGTCGGTATTTACCGACGGAAATTATCCGTCGGTATTTACCGACGGAAATTATCCGTCGGTGATTACCGATGGATTTCCGACGGATTTTATTTTTTATTAAATAAATTACTTTTAATTAATAAATTATATTTAATTTATCAAATTTATTAAATAAATTATTAATTAATTTATCAAATTATATTTAAAATTATTAATTAATTTATCAAATTATATTTAAATTAACTAAAATACCCCTGAAGTAACTGGACTTAATGGAAACAATTAACGACCGTTATCTTTTTCCGTTAATTCCAGTTAGATCAGGGACCAAATGTGTTATACACACACACATACATATATATACACCTAAAGTAACTAGACATGCATACATACATATGTATACAATACATCTACAAACATACATACAAGCAATGCATATGTGTACAATACATCTATAGACATGCATGATATAGACGTATATGTGCCTTATACATACATGATCACATACGTACATATACATACATACATATTACATACATGATCACATACGTATATGTACATATATACATACATATTACATACATGATCACATACGTACTATACATGATGTACATACATACATGATCACATATGTACATGTACATACATACATGATCACATACATACTATACATGATCACATACATACTATACATGGTATACATACATACATGATCACATATGTACATGTACATACATACATATTACATACATGATCACATATATACTATACATGATGTACATATATACATTCATGATCACATACGTACATGTGTACATACATACATATTACATACATGATCACATACGTACATGTACATACATACATATTACATACATGAACACATATACATACGTACACACATACATACTTACATATATACATACATGATCACATATGTACATGTACATACATATATATATATATTACATACATGATCACATACGTACTATACATGATGTACATACATACATGATCACATACGTACATGTACATACATACATATTACATATATACATGATCACATACATACATACACACATACATACATACAAACATACATACATATATATATATACATACATGATCACATACATACATACATACAATAATTTAATATATACACACAGAAAAAATTAATATTTATTAAATTATTAAATTTACCGACGGAGTTCTAAATGCCGTCGGTAATCCGTCGGTAATTACCGACGGATCACCGACGGAAGTCAGAAAAAAATTAATATTTATTAAATTATATAATTTACCGACGGATTTAAAAAAAATAAAAATAATTTAATATCCGTCGGTAATCCGTCGGTAAATATATATATTACCGACGAATTACCGACGGATATTCTATCCGTCGCAAAAATTACATTTCCGTCAGTGTTCCGTCGATAATTATCGACAGATAATATCCGTCGGAAATGTTGGTCGGTGATAACCATTTTTCCAGTAGTGGTGTTTCAAGTATATATGTATTTTTGTATTATTATATTTTTCACACACAAATATTTTTTAATGTTTCATTTATGAAACAACATTATATGAAAATTGGATGTTCAAATGTGTTGTTTCATTTATGTGAAACAACATATACAAACTGGTTTTCACAGTTTCTGACTTTTAAACGGTTTTCATATGATTTACCCTTGGCTAAATGTGTTAAATTGTTTTGATTTACTTAGACATAGGTCTTTAGGAAAAAAAATCTAAAAAATATTACAATTACATAGATTAATCTCTCGAACATCCCTCTCCGGATACACTCGTATTCCTATCTATACTATATTATAAAAACGGCATAAAAAACTCTTAATTACAACATTTTAAGCACAAGTTACAACTAATTAAAGCCAATTACTTAATTTACAATTTATTAATGCTTTGGTACAACCTTTCCAAGCACAATATCTCACATAATCATCTATTTGTGGAATGGATACTCATTTATTAATATAACTATTTGTTTTTTTTGGTCGAGGATTTTATAAAATAGATTTTATATTAGCATAATCTATTTTAAATGTAGATTTTACATTTAAATCTATATTAATGAGATGTAATATAAAATCTTTTTTCTTCTGTATTTTTTTATATTACATCTCATAATGATTTTTCCATATTTTATTTTATAAAATCTTTTTCCATATTTTATTTTATAAACTTTTTTTACATAATGAGATGTAATATAAACTCTTTTTTCTTCCGTATTTTTTTTGCTAATATAAAATCTATTTTATTTTATAAAATCTACACGTATTTTATATTAGCATAATATAAAATCTACACGTATTTTTTTGATAATATAAAATCTACACGTATTTTTTTCACGAGCATTAAAAGAAGAAAAAAGAAGGTTGATATGAATTAAAAATAAAAAATAACGAGATACACTAATAAATTATCGTATTCTTTAAAATAAAAATATTCCGCAATACTTTCCAAATTAACCAAGTGTAAAGAAAATAAAATAGAAACGATATAGATATAAAAATATTCTTCCATATTTTTAATATATTTACATTTAAATGTAAAATCGAAAATGAAAATAAAAGATTTTAAAATATTCCCTACATTCACTATAAATATATATAGCTTCTCTATGTATCATCCGAGTACAAGAAGAAGACGAACGGTCGGGTGTCAATGGCGGAACCTGCAACTGAACAAAAAGTATTCCACTATATTTTTGTTTCTTTAAAAAACTACTTTTTTATATTTTATTTTATTTACTGAGGATTTGTTTATATTTTTCAAAACCCACAATCACATTTTTCGAAGTAGGGGAATAAGATATATATATACATATCTTTATTTGTATCAATTAATACTATGAGGTCTTTAAGTCAATAGTCAGATAAATATATTGTGAGACATGTCGTTTGAGTTTTAAATAATATAATACAAAACTATCACCAATATTATTGCACAAACTCATAACAACAAACAATTAAGAATATATGCAAGTTAACCACTTATGAAAATACATTCGTTTTTCACATTGTATTTCATTAACTGTTAACAGAGAAATTACGTTTCATTTTAACTCGGTTCAATATTCCAACAATAAATTTATCTTTCCGTGCAATGCACGGGTCCAACACTAGTATTAAAAAAAAGTTAAATCACATGTTTACACACACCTGATAACATAAAATAAAAGAAAATAATCAAATATTTAAAAGTACGTTTGATTGAAAATACTTTTATTTTTGTGTTTTTTTGTTTTTAATGTTTGGTTGAAGATAGTTTAGAGTTTTTTAGAGCATCCACAATGTGGTTATTTAGAGGTTTTTACGAAGTTTTTCAAAAAGTAAAAACCTCATTTTGAGGTTTTTTTACATAGTGGAGAAGTTTTCACTTGAGGTGTTTTTAGAGGTTTTTCGTTATAGGTCGTAACTACACGGCCTGCTTTTTAAGAGGTTTTTTGTATTTAATTATTTTTAATTTATAGAATTTTATAAAAGTTTCATATTAAATCAATTTTATTTATTAACCAACTTTATTTATTAATTATATTTAAAGTAATCACATTTAAATAAAATTATTAACCAAATAATATAAAATAAATACATAATTAAAGTAAATTTTTATATTTAAATTAATGTCTCAAAATTGATATATTTTTATATAATTTTTACAGATTTCTTAATAGCTCAATTTTTACTTTTTAGCTTACATATTTTTAAATTAACTTTTTTTTAATTTTCAAATTCAACTTTTTTTCAAATTTTATTGTACATACTTTTATACAGTTTTTACAGGTCTCCTTGATAGCCCATATTTTTTAATTGTACGTACTTTTAAATTATTTTTTTTAATTTTTGTTGTAAAATAAATAGATAATTAAATTAATAATATTTTCTCGATATAAATAAATCTGTATTTGTATAAATTTGAATATATTTATTTTTATAAATAGGAATATAAATGATATAAAGTTAAAATAATGGGACCCTGAAAACTTTGAAAAAGCTATGAAAAAACTTGGGTGAAGTTTTTCACATAGTGGAGATATGTAAATGTTTTTAAGTTGTTGATGTGTCAATAATGTGTTAGAAAAAAGTTGTGAAAAAACCCAACATTGTGGATGCTCTTATACGGGGGGGGGGGGGGGGGGGGAAGTTCATAAAACCAAACAAACTATTTCAATATGAATGATTAAGTCCCTGAACTAATTTTTTGAATGAAAAAACTATTAAACTTTCTCATTTTGAATGATTAAGTTCCTGAACTAATTTTTTAAATAAAAAACCATTAAAGTTTCTCATTTTGAATGGAAAAACCATTAAATTTTCTCATTTTGAATGATTAAGTCCCTAAACATTTTTTTTTCAATAAATTAAATCATCGAACTTTTAAAAATTGCTTACTTACATTATTTTAACCCCAAAAATTATCTGTAACCGGTTATCTTTTGATTCTTCCTATTTTGATTGATAAAAAATAGATTAAAAAGAGGGAGATCGATGACAGAGGTCAACATCGTGTTAGGCGATATGGAGAACAGACAAGGTTCGGGCAACGGAGAATGGCGAGACGGAGCGATACGATTGTTTGTGAGGGGTTTTAATGGCGTAGCGTTTGAGAACGGTAAAACTGATTTATATTTGTTTTTTACTTTAAAACCTTCATAATCAATTCCGGATATCTTTAAAAATTGTAATAAATTTTTAGAAGTTCGATAGTTTATTTATTCAAAAAAAATGTTCAGGGACTTAATCATTCAAAATTAGAAAGTTTAATGTTTTTTTTCATTCGAAAAAATAGTTGAGGGACTTAATCATTGAAAATGAGAAAGTTTAATGGTTTTTCATTCAAAAAAATAGTTTAGGGACTTAATTATTCAAAATGAGATAGTTTATTAGTTTTTTTTTAACTTTTCCGTTATAGGCATTAGATTATACAGTTAACTCCACCTTTTTGTGTGTCAACCTATATATCTTCATGTTTTCAATAAAAAAAAAGGCTGTTACATTGGTTACATTCTTTATAATAACTCATCACCCCTTCATCTCTAACCTTGCTCCATTACCATGTTTCACATTAAAAATTGTAATGTACATGTCCAAAAACTGAGGAACAACCTGGTAGCCCTTCATTTGGACAGTATGCATTTGTGCATACAAGTAATTTCTAACATGCACACTGTAATAACCATGCCTTAGTGTTTAATTCTTGAAATGAGAGGGCAAAAGTGAAAAAGGGAAAAGTTAGGGGTTTATTTGGCAATTATTTTGCATTATTCGTTTTGGATCTTCTCCAATGTCGACATCAATGTGAGTTTGACTGTTACGATCCATAAAACCGAAAAAAGTGTTTTGTGGGTAGAAATAGATAAGCATTTTGTTGATTTTCTCTTCTGCCTCTTTTCAATTCCGGTGGGTCAAGTTTTGAACGACAATGTTTCATTAGGTTGTTTAAGGAAGTCTTATCAAAGTGTGCACCTTATGGAAAAGGATTTCATAAAAGATAATATGAGATATTGAAAAATATATGAAAGGGACGAAGATGTAAACCTAAAATGGTTGGAAAAAAATGGGTAATTGGGGAGATGATGCGACAGGAAGAGGGAGAGAGAGAGAGAGAGAGAGAGAGAGAGAGAGTGGTGGTCATGGGTTGAAGGGAAGAAGATGGAAGGGTGGGTGGGGAGAGGGTAATCACGTGGGTTAATTTAAGTTTTAGGGTTTTTTTAGTAAATATTATATTGTATCAATATTTAATAAAAGAATAAGAAAATGATAAATAATTATTACAAGACCAAGTTACCCTTAATTTCATGATTCTTTTTAACAAAGTTAGTTTGAGGGACGAAAATCGAAATGAAATGGAAACCACAAGGACGATAAAAGCAATTTTTAAAGACCAGGGATGAAAATAGTTATAAGCATTAAACCACAAGGACGAAAATCGTAGTTTACTCTTAAATTTAACAATCTCAAATTATTTTCATAATCCTTCAAATCATGGAGTTTCTTTGTCAACATTGAATATGTGCTAAAACTTGGAGAGATTGATTCCAAAAAAATAGTCGTTTGACTAACCTGCCTTTACTTGGCAGATCTAGCACCATCTTCAAAGTATTTATCCTCTTCATCATAACTGAAAAGTAAAACTTACCTGAAGCGAGGGAGAGAGTGAAAATTAACTGTAGAGGTAGAGGGTGAGAGGGCGCCGAAGAAAGTTAATTGGTTACATTCTTTATAATAACTCATCACCCCTTCATCTCTAACCTTGCTCCATTACCATGTTTCACATTAAAAATTGTAATGTACATGTCCAAAAACTGAGGAACAACCTGGTAGCCCTTCAGTTGGACAGTATGCACTTGTGCATACAAGTAATTTCTAACATGCACACTGTAATAACCATGCCTTAGTGTTTAATTCTTGAAATGAGAAGGCAAAAGTGAAAAAGGGAAAAGTTAGGGGTTTATTTGGCAATTAGTAGGAAACTCTCAATTAAGGGTAAAAACCCTAACTGTCTCATTTCTTCCCTATTATTGAAGGCGACGTGGGAGAGAAGGAGAGCAGGAATAGAGAACGTGGAATGAGGTTCTAAACCTTGGGAAAGTGAAGAAGGAAGCAAGACTTTATTTCTTCTCAAGAGGTAACATTACTCTAATCCTTCTCTTTGAGTCAAGATTTAGAGACTTCATGGTTGATTTAGTTGGCTTTTTGTTTATGATCTGGAAATTGGAAAGTGGGGAAGAACCTAACGAATCTAATGTCTAGAATGGGGTGGACCTTCGAATAATGAAAGATGGGTGTGTTTTGTTGGTTTTCGATCCACGGAGGATGAAATCTGTATCGATACCTAGTCCCTTAAATCAAGGGACTGTACCGAAGTTTTTGGATAAAGGCGACGACCGAGGTGGGAACCGGGGAGACCCGAGAGCTTGCTCGACCGGGGGAAACCCGAGAGCTCGCTCACACTAGGGAGGCCCGGAAGCTCACTCACACCGGGGAGGCCCGGGAGCTCACTCACACCAGGGGAGACCCGCGGGTAGCTTACGTGGGGGGGACCCAGGAGCCTCTCAACCCGCCAATGACTGGGACTTAACCGGGAGGCGGCGAGAAACCGTTTAGGTCCAGAGGTTGGGTCGATGCGAAACCTTTAAGAGTTGGGGATGGTTAGACCAAGTTGTTTTGGAGTCTGAGATTGATTAACCGTGTACGTCTATTTAAACTTGTAGGAAATCCGTGTTGTCTTGGGGTGAGACCAAATCGTGTGTTAAATCCAGCGTAATCAGGTGAGTTCCCTTGTCACTTTTTCTGTTCTCATGAAAATGTGTTTAATTATCAAATGCTCGAACTGTGTAGGAGTAGTTAATGATCGGAGCATGATCTATGGTCCACCTGATCTTATAATGAAATGCTAACCGTTTTACCTACGATTATTATATTTACTCATTTCGAATTACCGATTGATTGTGGAGTCGAATATTATCGTTGTGTGGAGAAGTCTCGAGGATCCGATTGGAGTCGTGTGCCTTGAATTCGTTTCTCGCGCACATGAAAATGGCATCTACTGGGGGGCCGAATGAAAATGGGGATCTACTGGGGGCCCCGAGTGTGGACATCACGAGGTGATGGAGTTGGTTCGTTGTGAAATCCTATCGGTGTGAATTTGATTCCGGTATTATCGTTTGTTATATAACTTTATTAATTGCTTTGGTTGCGAATTACGTTTTATACGTCGTTTAATTCATAATTGGGAGGGAATTCACTAGACCTCAAGGTCTAACCCTCGCTTTTCAAAACTAAAACCTTTTCAGGTAAAGGCCTAGTTAGAAGTTCGTTGAAGAGACGTTGGAGAGCGTGCCATGGTAGAGACTTTGAAGGAACCCGGTACCGGTAGTCTTAGACTATCTCAGTTGCTGTCATATATTTTTGTAAGAAATCTTCTAGTATGGGATTTGTTGTAACCTGTTATTTGGGACATTATCGGCTGTAATATTATCTTTATGTTTTGTTGGTTTTTGGGTCGTTACAAATGGTATCAGAGCCATAGTTTAAGGGATTTAGGTGACCGGAGGGGCCTAAACTTAAACTGTGGGGTAGAGGGGACACAACCGAGATGCAGGATGCCTTTAGGAAGATAACTCTAAGTGCACTAAATATAAGGTAGGGAGTGCTGTCATGTAAGGTAAATTTACATTGCACCTGGCCAGTGTAATTGCAAATTTATGAGTACATGTATGAACTCAAATTGACTTATGGTGCGTAGTTGTCAATAGAGTGTTAGGTTGAGCGAATAGCTGGTGTTCGTCATGACCGGGAGGGTGTTATCGATGAGGTATTCAATGGATGGGGGTAACATGGAATAAAGTTCTAGCCTTGCAGCGTTAGCAATGGTTATGGTGTGATGCATGACGTCGATCATGGTGTATTTGATGATACCCTAGAAGGAGTATTGTTCAGGACAATATTAGATCGAACAAAGGTAGAACTTCATGAGTTCGGAGTGAGTGAATGACTGATTAAGGGTAAACTCTTAGTCCTAGTGAGTCCTCATGCTGGAAGTTGTGATGCCGATCATTCCGGACAGGAGATGAGGATTGGGTTAGGATTTTGAAAGTTTTACCTCAAAGACGAGTAGAGGAAGTGAGTCTATGACTCACAAATAAAGATAGAGTGGCAAGGTTATTGGAGAGATGGTATCGGGATGGATTAAATTATTGGAGGGGCAGAATGTGAAGAGAATTTGGTGGCCTATCGATCTCATAGGGGTCGAAGATTGAAATCGTATGATATGTGAATCATTGCTCAAGATGAGAACTTTGTGGGTGATCAAACAGGTAGGTTGTGAAACACCTGTATGGCAAGGGGTTACTAGGACAGGAAAGCGAGCGTTAATCAAAGGTAGGGTGTAGTGATAGCTGTGTGGATGCAGCGATTGCCCTCGACTGAGTGAATAACCTTCAATTGCAAGTGAGTTCATGCATTGTGTCTTTAAAGGTATTACGAGGACTCGTTCATGATTTAACAGTAGATCCATACATAACGAATTTCATGTTTTGGAAATAATTCGACGCGTGCAATAGTGTGTTTAAAGAGGAAAGACAAACCTATTTTCGTTGCATAATAACATTTTCTTTAAGGGCACCACTGATTTGGGTCAAGTCCGAAGGAAGCACATATGATGGCAACCAAAAGAATGTTGAGGTACATTAAGGGCACCACTGATTTGGGGATATTCTATGAAAGAGGATGCAACGATGAACTGTTCGCTTATACGGACAATGATTATGTAAGTAATATTGATGATTGCAAGAGCACATCGAGTTATGTGTTCATGTTAAGTGGTGGAGCTGTTGCTTGGGCATCAAAGAAACAACCAGTAGTGACATTGTCATCAACGGTGGCCGAGTATGTGGCCGTTGCTCTATGTGCAAGTCATTATGTGTGGATGCAACAGGTTCTGAAACAGATCAGAGGTACGATATTCAAAGGTGTAAAAGTTGTGTGTCTCAAATGCAAGTGTTAATCAACACAATTCATAATTCAATCCACAAATCTTACTATTGTATTGATCTTGAATGGATATTATAACTTTCTCTCTCTACAATATTTCTCTCTCTAAAAGCTCTCTCAATATTACAATGCATGCACATACTAATTACAAAGAACAAAACACTATTTATACCTACAAGGTTTACAAACAAGGAAACTAAACAACTATTACAAGCATTGACAAATACCTTGACTTTGACTTTCTTCATTAAGTAAGTTGACTTTGACTTTCACTCTTTGAGGCTTTGACTTTAGGGGTTGACTTCAATATTGATGATCTCCGATACAACAGTATTTTCTCCAACAATCTCCCCCTTTGGATTTGAGATCATACTTCAAATGAAATTTAGCTTTGACAATCTTCCCCTTTGTAATAATCTGCTCTTTTCAGGTAGTTTAGATCATCCTTGAAACAAATTCAGCTTTAACAAACATTTTCCTCCTTAAAGACAATCTCCTTCTTTTGAGTAAGCATCCGAAAATTCATTCTCCCCTTTGGAATCAAAAACTTCTTTGAACATAATCCCTCCTATAACAATCTTCTCCTTTTGTGCAAATATTAGTAAAAACATTCTCCCCTTTCTCTATCAAACATTATCTTTAACATTCTCCCCGAAGTCTTTATCAATCTTTATGATCTTTCAAAAACATTCTCTCCCTTTCTATACAATCTTCAAAGAAATTTTCTGAATCTTTGACATCTTTGTTTTATTTCATCATATTTCTCCCCCGTATCTTTAAAATTGAACTTTCACAATCTGTCATTTCATGATATCTTCTCCCCATTACTTTCTTGATCTTTCTTAGAAACTACTTTTTCATTCGTTATTTTCTCCCCCTTTTTGATGATTGCGAGCATAAGCATCATCAAAACTTTGCATGAAAAAACATCATTTCTTTCAATTTCTGACAAATAGCATCCGATCTTTCCAAATGTAGAAACGAACCATCCGTCAATTCAAAAATAGTTCCGAATCTTTTCAAATTCAGAATTGAGTGGTAAACCTGAATCAACAAATGAATTAGTTATAATGCCTGTGAGTAGTACGAAGCCACTTAGTACAACAAATGTACTATACAAGAAGTTTTATTGATGTTCACTCCCAGGGCTTCCATTCAGTCAACAAAAAACACAAGGTAATTCTATGAACGTTCCAATAGAAAAATAAATTTTTTATGTGTATATGCTTGTGTATGAAAGAATTTAAGCATTATGTACTTTAGCAGGCTCAAAAAGTGTAAACTGTTGAGACATCAACAAGTTTTCACAGACTCAATATGCATGATTGAAGTGCGAAGGTGGGGCAAACTTCCTTCCTTTTCAATATCTAAATCTTCCAAATAAAGACCATGTAGATTATATGCTGCGTCCCCAGAAAAATTGAAACATTTCCTTGTTAAGAAAGAAATGAGTAGTTGGTGGGGTTAAAATCAAGAGTTGGCATGGGCTCACTGCCTTTTTTTCAATGATGTTCACGAAAGAACTGTGAAACAATCAGTAACGTGGCTGTCCGACTCAGAAAGTAGTTGGTGCAGAGTTTTCATATTCTTTTAACTCTGTTCTCATACCCTCTTTCTTTTTATCATTTAGCTTACTTCTAACCAAACTCTCTTTTCCATTTTACCGCTCAGCACAATGTGAAAAACTCAACCATTTGAGTTATCTCCCCCACTCTTTGATGTATGACCTATCACCTCTCAATCACTCAAGGATAACTTCTTGGGTAGGAAACACGGGTTAACGTGAATCCATAGAATTAAGTCGTTTAAGCTCACACATTGATCCCATGAAAATTTTGTCCTAAATAATGTTCAGCAGTTTAACTTGAACATTTAAAGCTCAAGATTATGAATCACAATGTCAGTGAATGCATGCTCATAAAAAATATCATAAATGTTTGAGCATTTTGAACTTTGAAGATTTCTCACAACAAGTATATTGAATGAATGAAATGAATACAAAAGACTTGTTTGAGAATCTGACAATGTATCAGAAAGATCAAATATGAATGATAAACATTAAAAGCATAGGTCATGAAAGAATGTGTCTATATGAACAAATTGTGTGTCCCACAATCAGTGTAAAACAATATGACAACAATTAATTTTCAATCAAAACACATTTATTTCAATCTCAGATTCGAATACAGAGAACTCTCAAACAAATATTTCTCTCTCTATAATACACGCACAATACAATTGATAAACCTTGCCATATACCTATTTAGAAACACTTATATACCAAGAACTCTCACACCACTAAACACTCACAACATTGACTTTAACTTTTACTTTATTACAAAGACTTTGACTTTCTGTTTGAAGGGCTTTGACTTGAGCTTTTAACTTTGACTTTCAGTCTTCAGTCTTCATGATCTTGTATCCAACATATTTGTGCACAAACAATCTCCCCCTTTGGATCAAGATCATCTTCAAAAAGATATGCATTGAAACTCCCCCTTTGATTGACCTTTAACAAATTTAATCTCCCCTTTTGTTAAGACAACTTATCATCTTCAGAGAAATAAGCATTGAAGCACAATCTCTCCTTTTTGCTCAAAAACAATCTTCAATATTTCTGTAATCTCCCCAAAGTCTTTGATAATGATCTTCAAAAATCTTGAACAATCTCCCCCAAGATAATAAAATCTTTTTCAGACTTCAGAAAGAAATTATCTTCAGAATTAGCTCGCTTTTCTTCAGCAAATCAACCTTCAAAGAAAATTTTAGTAATTTCCCATAAATATTCTGAAACACTTGAACTTTCTCTTTCACATCTGAACAATCTTCCCATAACTTGCATTCTTTGACATATTCTTTCAGTAAACTTTATTCAAATCGTCTTTCTTGAAATGATTTCTCCTTTAAATTTCAACATTTCTTTAACTTCTCCCCCATAACTATTACAAACTCTTATTCAACAAACATTTCTTGAACAAATCTTCTCCCCCTTTTTGATGATAGTAGCATAGAAATCATCAAAACTGTTCCAAGAAATGTCATTAAACTCATCTCTGACCATTGATATTTCATCACACGAGCCTCTGACCATCCGTCAATTCATAAGATATGCATCCAAATCTTTTCAAATTCAGACAAATTATGAGTGTAACACCTGAATCAACAAATGAATCAGTTAATAATGCCTGTCAGTAACACGAAGTCACTGTGTGTAACGAATACACATTGGAAATGAGCTTTTTGATGTTCACTCCCCCAGGTCTTCTATTCAATCATTGAATAACACAAGTTTATTCTATGAACGTTTAGACGGAAAAACGAATTTCCTGTGTGTTTGTGCTTGTGTATGAAAGAATTAAGCACATGATGATTGCTTTTAATAGGCTCAAAATGTGTAAACAATTGAGACAACAATAGTAATACACAGACTCAATTATGCATGATTGAAGTGCGAAGGTGGGGGCAGACTTCCTTCTTTTTCAATATCCAAATTTTCCAAATGAAAATAAGATAGATTATATGTTGCATCCCCATGAAAAATTGAAACATCTTTTTTTTAAGAAAAAAATGAGTAGCTGGTGGGGTTTAAAACAAGAATTGGCATGGGCTAGTTGCCTATTTCAATGATGTTCACGAAGAATTGTGAAACAACAGTAATATGGCTGCCCGACTCAAAAAGTAGTTGGTGCAGAGTTTGATATACTTTTACTCTGATCGCTCACCCTCTTTCTTTTTTATCATTTAAGCTCACTTCTAACCAAACTCTCTTTTCATTTTATCTCATCACACACCCACACTTAGATATTTTGACTCCTCGCCGCTCGATCACTCAAGGATAACTTCTTGGGTAGGAAACAATGGTTAACGTGAATCCATAGAGGTTCTATTAAGCTCTCACACAATGAACCCATGTTGTCCTATAAGCAAATCATTACTCAAATGGTTTAACTTTTTCAGTTAAAGCACATGATGAAATACATGTCAGATATATGTATGCTCATGAATGTATCATGAAGATATGAGCATTTTAATCATGAAGGATTTTTCAAAACAAGTATATTGAATGAATGAAAAGAATACAAGAAACTTGTTTGAAAATCTGACATTGTATGATAAGATCAAATATGAATGATTTATCAAGCAAGACTTAGGTCATGAAAAATAGTATATTGTCTATACAAATAAAATATAGACATTCTTGAAAGAAACGTTTTGAATCAATCAACGTTCAAATAGTAATGAAGTTCAAATGGGGTGTCTTACCATCGAAATTTGGTTTCAAATATGAGACATGGTAAGAACTTAGTCAATAAAGATACTAAACCGGTGTGTGTGAATACTTTAAAGTATATGGAAAAGATAATACACAAGTATTTATCTTTGGAAACACACGACTAGTTAATCATGAAAGCACATGAAAAAAAAATGAAAACATTTAAAATCACACTTCCAAATTCATGAAATCTTTTTAAGAATAGAGAAGTGGTTTGAACATTTAGAAACATGTTTTCATATCTGAAAGTCGTCCTTCTTTCAGACATGTATGAGATTAAGTTTAGAATGAACCTTACACTCATCTTAAATCTCATGAAGTCATCTCCAAGTCATAAAAGATATGATCGTTTAAGCTCCCCCTTAAAATCTGCATTCAGTCACAAAGTCGTCAAAGTACCAAGTCTTATTCACAAAATTTATTGAAAAGTAAATGACATAAAAGCAATAAAACTTGTTAAGAACGAGTTCTGATCAGATGTAATCAGAAATCAATGTCCTTACTCCCCCTGAAAATTTGCATCATAATATATATTAGTGTAAGATAAATGCAAAATTCTCTAAATTTCCCTAAAAATGTAGATCATCTTGACATTGTCTCACACTCCCCCTGAAATCATTAACAAACATTTCAGTGCAGATATCTGTCAGATTAAAAAAATAAAGGAATGAAGAAAAATAACAAAACAAAACTGTACTAGGTAACAACAGATTAAGTCTTGAGATTTAACATGCCAAGTTTTGAAATGAAAAAATTAAATCTCTTTTCATCAAGTGGCTTGGTAAATAAATCCGCAAGTTGATAATCTGTGTTTACAAAGTAAAGTTCGATTGTACCTTTTTCAACATTGTCTTTAATAAAATGATATCTCACGTCGATGTGCTTGGTCTTCGTATGTTGCACAGGGTTAGCAGATATTGCAATGGCGCTCTTCGAATCACAATAGATCGGGATTTTGTCGTACTTGAAACCATAATATCGGAGTTGCGTTCGCATCCACAACACTTGAGAACAACAGTGTAACACCCTAAAATCCAGAGTGAATTTAAAACGCGGAAACTGGACAAATAAGCATCAACACTTGGTATAAACCTCCCAAAAAGGGGGAAATGTACTTAACCTTTACAAACCTGAATACTGATATGGAATTCAACAACAAACTAATCTAAACATAAACTATCTAGATTACATCAGTTGTTAATCCAATATCACCAAAAGAATGGGACTTAAACAATTGCCCAACATCAATACTAGTCATCTCAAAAATCCCCGAGACCAAGCTCGTCACTCAAGCCCTTAACAACCCACCGCTAACGGGAACATGTTATACACATCATTTGAGAAAAAGTGTTAGGCTTAAAGCCTAGTGAGAACATACAATTTATAAATTTCAAGAGATATAAACAATTGTATCATAAGGAAATCTTTTCAATAAGGTTTAATTTTCAAATGGAACCTTTGCCACAACCGGGCCTTTTAAATGTAAACTCATCATACGATGACAAAGATAACCAGTTTTACCAAGGATTGTAGCGTAACACAAAGTAGGTCACAATCTGAATTATGAGTTGAAACACTTGGAATCCATGGCCACGAACTACAAAAGTCTGTACTACGATGTGAGGGAGGGCCCCCGAGGAAACCAATTCAAAACTCGTTCACTAGGACTACACTATGACCCATGGCTAGTAACCGGTCTCACATAACCGTACCAAATGGCCCCCGAGGATCACATGCATCCATAGCTACAATTTAGGGAAAATATAATCCATGACTAGTAACCGGTCTCACATAACCGTACCAAATGGACCCCGAGGATCATATATATCCATTTACAAAGAGGGGAAAAGACATCCCAAATATAAGTTGACTCAATACCTAGGGATCCAATAGTAATGATACAGACTCGTCACAACAACATATGTGACCAACCATAGATAGTCATATGGTATAAAATAACATTTATAAACAAAAATGCATTTTCAAGTTTGACTTTTGGTAAGAATGAAAATCATCAAAATGAACTTTAAACATTCTTTCAAGTAACCCACATAAATGTGCAAGTAAAACATCCTTTTACTTCAAATAAGATGGAACCCATCATTTTAATCGAAAATGATCAGGAACCCTAAAATCTCCCAAAACTCAAGTTATATCAAAATGTAGTAAACTTAGATCTGAAACCATGGAGATATATAGAAGTTCAAAATGTAAGTTTTGACATGTATAAAGTTTAGAAAAAGGTAGTAGGAACTCACCCAATAGGTTTTAGACAAAAACCCAAAAAATCATATATCGACCACGACGAAGAGGTGAAGTTTTTAACCCGAACCCTTGCTAGTAACACAAAATCTAGCAACCAAACGACAACCGAAGAAACCAAACACGGAAACCAAGAGAGAGAGACTTGAAGAGAGAGAGATTTGAAGAGAGAGAGAGAGAGATAAACACTGAAATAGATATTTTGGGGTGAGAACCCTTTTTATGTCGGCCAGGGTCTTACGCGGGTTATGCCGCGACTTCAACTCGCGGCATAACTTGCCCGTGTCCAAAACCCCAATATCATCCAGTGGGTTACGCGGGTTGTGCCGCGACCTCAAGTCGCGGTGCAACTCGCGTAGCTCCATAAACCCAAACAAACATAGGGTTATGCGGGATGTGCCGCGACTTCAAGTCGCGGTGCAACTCGCGTGGTTCACTGTGGTTAATCCAAAACCACCAAAATCCAAACTCGAACATCAAACCAAACGCGGTGCTAACGACAACGCTTAAACACAAGAATAACAAGATTACAGAATGAAAATCCGGGGTGTTACAAGCAGCTAGTCGCAGCTACGTACTCTGCCTCAGCTGTTGAAGTAGATACACATGGTTGTTTCTTTGAAGCCCAACTCAGGAGTTTATCGCCTAAGAATTGAATGTGTCCCGAAGTACTCTTCCTATCAAGCATACAACCTGCATGATCTACATCTAAATATTCCGTGAGCTCAAAACTAGTATCCTTAGGATACCACAGACCAAGATCTGCAGTGCCCTTCAGATATCTAAAAATTCGCTTAACTGCAGACATATGGGATTCTTTAGGTGAAGCCTGATATCTTGCACACAAGCATGTAGAAAACATTATATCCGGCCGACTAGATGTCAAGTACATTAAGGAACCAATCATACCTCTGTAGGTTCTAAAATCGACAACTTTTCCAGAAGGATCGACTCCGATCTTAGTTCCAGGTGCCATCGGGGTACCAATTGGAGTACAATTTTCCATTTTAAATTTTCTGAGAATATCGAAAATGTATTTCGCTTGATTAATGAAAATCCCCATAGAAAATTGTTTGATTTGTAATCCAAGAAAGAAATTCATCTCTCCCATCATACTCATCTGAAATCGTGACACCATAAGGTTAGAAAAATTCTTACAGTACTTAGGATTTGTTGAGCCAAATATGATGTCATCCACATATATCTGGATTAATATGATATCAGCTTTCTCCTTTTTAATGAAAAGAGTATTATTGATTTTACCTTTAGAAAAGCCCAACTTGACTAAGAATTTAGATAGAACTTCGTACCAGGCGCGAGGGGCTTGTTTCAGATCGTAAAGAGCTTTGTCCAAAATATATACATGATCTGGTTTATTTGGATTGACAAAACCTTCAGGATGAGAGACGTAGACTTCCTCCTTTAAGATGCCTTTCAGAAAGGCAATCTTCACATCCATTTGATAGACGGTGAAGTTCTTGTGTGTGGCGTAGGCTAGGAACATTCTAATTGCCTCGATGTGGGCAACTGGAGCATAAGTCTCATCATAATCTATGCCTTCCTCTTGCCTATATCCTTTAGCCACAAGTCTTTCTTTGTTCCTTATGATGATACCATCTTCATCTTTCTTATTCTTGAAAACCCATTTCGTGCCGATAATTGTCTTTCCTTCAGGTTTAGGCACAAGTCTCCAGACTTTAAGTGCTTCGAACTGATTAAGCTCTTCTTGCATCGCTGTTACCCAATCTGAATCAGCTAGAGCTTCAGATACTCGTGTTGGCTCTATCTTACTCAGAAAGGATCATGCATGCACTGATTCATTGTTTTTTTTGAAAGGGTATCTTGGGCCTATGGCCCAAACTAATCCATGGCAAAGCAACCGACTGCGAAAGCATGCAGCCCTGAGATTAAACCCAGTGGCCACAAGACACTAATTCATTGTTGCAGACCTAGTTTGCACCGGCTTGGACGGATCTCCAATGATTTGATGTATTGGGTGCTCTTTGGTCCACTTGTGTTCATGAGGGAGTGGATTAGATGTAGATTGATCATGTTCATCATCTAAGAATCCACTTTCTTCTTGTTCTTGTAGGGGTTCAGTTAAAGTAGTTGGTGCAGAAGTTTCAGTTGGTTGGACACTCGATGTCTGTTGAGTAGGCATTGTAGTACATCCAACTGAGTGAGTTACTTCTGGCTCTTCATTAACATTCACAGCTTCAACTGATGGAGTAGGTGTTTGAATTTGAATTTCTTTCTGAATTGGGGAAACATATTCAGTTGAGACATCTGAAGTGATTGGATGATGATTGCTTGAATCTTTGAATCTGTCAATCACAACAAGTTTAGGCAAATTAGTACCAAGAAACTCATCATAGAAAAATTCAAACAATAAATCTAAATCTGTTAAATGTGATGTCGACGTTGACGCTTTATCAGATTTAGTATCGTTAACCATAGGTTCTGGACTGATCTTCCCAGAAGCTAATACTCCGGTAAGAACGGATTCTGAACTGTTTTGATCAGAAGCCATCTCTTCATCGAATGTAACATTTACGCTCTCTACTATAATCTTCGCCTTCTTCAGATAAACTCTATATGTTGCAGATGTTTGAGAATATCTAATGAAAATGCCTTCTTCAGCTTTCAGACTGAACTTGTTCAAGTTCTCTTTGTTGTTCAACACAAAACACCTACATCAAAAAATATGTAAATGTTTAATGCTAGGTATTCGATTATTAATTAAAGCATACGGTGTTTTACCGAACCAACGATGGATAATGGAGAGATTTTGTGTATAGCATGCAGTAGACACAACTTCAGCCCACATAAATAGAGGTAGATCTGACTGACTCAGCATCGTGCGAGCAACCTCCACTAGAGTTCTGTTACGTCTCTCTACAACTCCATTCTATTCTGGAATTCTGGCAGCAGAAAATTGATGTGTTATCCCAACCGATTCGAGATAATCTTCAACAATCTTATTTTTGAATTCTGTGCCATTGTCAGTTCTGAGCAGCTTGACCGTCTTCTGCTGATTCACTTGAAAAATGTGATGATGACATCGGGCGTCTCATCTTTCGATCTCAAAAATTTAACCCAAGTGTATCTGGAGTAATCGTCCACAATCACCAAAACATACTTCTTGCCGTTGATGCTTTGAGTACGCATAGGACCACAGAGATCCATATGCAGTAATTCCAATGTAGAACTTGTACTCAGCTCAGGATTAGGCTTATGAGCAACCTTTTTCATCTTGCCTTTCTCACACGAGCACATAGATGTTCTTTGACATATTTAAGCTCTGGAAGTCCTTTCACCAAATTTCCCGTGACCATCTTTTTGATATACCGAAAATTCAAGTGAGAGAGCCATCTATGCCATAACCAACTTTGCTGCATAGAGGCTTTTGAAAGTAGACACACCTCATGATCAGTCTTGACTTTTGACAAATTAATCGTGTAGAGGTTTGACTTTTTCGTCCCGACCAAGAGTTCTTTGCCATCTTCAGTTCTCACACAACATCTCTTGGCATTGAAATTTACCTCTAAGTCTTTGTTGCAAAACTGACCAATGCTGAATAGGTTATGTTCTAGTCCTTATACATAGCTCACCTTCTTGATCATTACGTTTTCTTGTACAACATCATCATATCCGAGAATTGGTGAAAACTGGTCATTGCCGAATCTAACGTTTTCGCAAAACTTTTCTGTATAATTAGACAAAATATTTTTCTGCTCGGTCATATTCTTGGAGCAACTAGAATCCAAGTACCACATATGACGGGTCTGCACAAGACAAATCAAGAAACAATTGATTTAGGTACCCATTTATATCTGGGTCCTTTCAGGTTAGTGCAATATTTTGGCACCCATTTGAATTTGGGTCCTCTTTTGTTTTGAAAAACATGAGAATGATGTATATGATAAGTTCCAAACCAACATTCAGAATATTGTCGAGTCACAAAATAATTTCGACAATGTGTAGACAACTGAGTAGTAAACGGAGATAATTGGAACAATTGCTTTATTGAATATTTCTTGTAAGAAGTTACAAGATTTGTTTTTGTAGAAGCAATATTACCAACTAAATCAGTATTACTAACAGAAATCCTATTACATTTAGAATCCGAAAATGACTTTGTAGGCTCTCCAACTTTCTTCTTTGGTCGCCATTCAGTTCTCACTTCAGACCTTTTCTTGCTCAGTTCTGAAACAAAAAATTTAAAATGACTGTGTTGGTCCGTTTCTGTGAGCGCCTTTTCTTTTGCTTTTTACCTTTTTCATAATAATCGGTACTCATAGGAACTGATTCACCAACCTTAGTTGATGATTCACCTATTTCAAACACACTAGGTAAACCATCAGAATTGATAATAAAATCAGAATGATCTGAAAGTTTCGCATTGAAATCAAACATATCAATACTTTCATCAACACAACCATCACCAGAATTTAAAATATCATTTGCACCCGTAAATAAGTCATCAATGTCATCATCAGAAACATGAGGTGCCTTGGAAGAATTTGAACACACCTTTTGATCAGATTTAAAAACAGTGTTCTTCATAACTGTATAAAACACAATTTTCTCAAGTTCAACCAAAGTTCTTTCATCATCTAAAACATTTTGAAGCTCAACAATTTTGCTTTCTAAAACGAGTGGAGGTGCATAAATTTTGGCTTTAACAGGTTTTGCCTCCAACTCCTTAGTAGAATAGCTTTCAAAATAATCATTTGACAAAATCTTTGGTTGTTCCAAAAGATAACTATCATTCAGCTTTTTATAGTAGAATGGTAGTTGCATTTTAATTGTGTTCTTTCAATTCTCGTCTTCCTTGGCCTCAACCTCATCAGAAGATTTGGTAACAAATTTGGGTTTCAAATGAGGATGTTTACCAGCCACTTGTAGAAAATCAAAGTTATATAAAGTTGGCTGTTTTCTGATTGCTTTCTTTAAATAGTGTGGGTTATCGTATTCGAGACCCCACTTTTCTTTAAAATCATTATCCTCATTTGGTGTGTTTAGAAAGATGGTTTGATCTGTTTGACCTCGAGTGTACAATTTTGCTTCCAAACCATTGATCTTTTTCTCCAAACTCTTATTTTCAACCTGCAATTTATGAACTTTTAGTACAAACTCTTGTTTCTCAAGATCAGATTTTGTAAGTTTAGAAACAACTTCAGAAATCTTATTTTCAAAACAATCTTTTTGTTGTTTAAAAATAGTAGCAGATTGGTTCAAAGAATTAATCAAGTTTTTGTTCCCAACAAGTTCCTTGTTGAGATCAAAAATTGTTTGACGCTTCTTAGCAACCTTGCTTTTCTCCTTTTTGAGTTTCGTTTGAAGGTCTTGAAGTTCAATCACCATAGCTTCCATTTTCTTTAAGAAATCCGATTCTGAAATATTTTGTACCTCATCGGAAGTTTCTTCATCAGATTCATCGTATTTCACTTCCTTTCCCATAAGGCACACATGAGCGGTTTCTTCTTTTTCTTCATCATCCGAATGGTCTAGCCAATATTCATCCTCTGCCATCAACACCTTTCCAGCTTCTTTCTGTTTTTCTAGAAGAATCTTATTCTTGTAGTATTCTGAATTTCTCACCGTAGGCTTCCGGCAATCTTTGGCATAGTGACCCACTTTTCTGCAGTTATAACACTTTATCAGCTCATCAGACTTTTTCTCACCACCATAATCATTCACAAACTTTCTTTTCTCCTCTGTATTTCTTTCCACAAACTTCTTCTCCTCATATTTTCTTCCTTCAATCTTTTCTTTTTGATCATAATTTCTCGATCCTTATGAGTATCTCTGACTATTTGATCCTGGCTTCTTGTAAATTTTTTTCTGGAATGCACGGGTCAGAAGTAGCATGGCTTGCTTTAAGTTCTCTCCATCATCAGAATCGGAATCACTATTCTCGGACTCAGCAGATTCATATACCACCACTTTCTTCTTCTTCTTCCTCTTCCTCTTCCTCTTCCTCTTCCTCTTCCTCTTCCTCTTCTTCTTCTTCTTGTTCTCTTTTTCTTTCTTAGCAGCTACCAAGGCAATAGAATCCGTAACTTTCTCAGACTTTTTATTTTCTTCTCTTTTCTCTTCAACTTCCTCCTCGTTTTGCCTCAGTGTTTCGTATACTTCATTCAGGGGAATGTCACTGAGATCCTTCATCTGTTTCATCCTGCATGTATGTTTCTTCTACTCAGGCTGAAGGATGCTAAGGAATTTGACATTGTTTTCTATCTACTTCTTCTTTACTTTGTTCTTTGCAAGTTCATTCAGCAGTAGAACAAATCTCTCATAAGTATCCTCCAAGCTCTCATTCTCCTTAGCTTTAAACTCCTCATAGCTATTAATGCAATTGGCCACCTTTATCTGGTTACCAACCTTGGATCCCATAATCATCTTTTGTAGCTAATCCCACATCTTTTTAGCAGTTGCTTTGTAGCTATCTATTTTGATGTAGATCTCGTTAGGTATGCTTTGCAAGAGTAGAGATCTAGCTTGCTTGTCAGCTTTATATCTGTTCTTTTGCTCTTCTATGTACTGAGAGATATCCTTCGGTACTATTTTTGTTTTCTGCTCTCTGTCCATATTCCCATCTTCACTATCCGAGGATTCGTCATCTGGGATTTCCATGGTTATAGGAACCATTGGACCTTCTTTGATGGATAACATAATGTTTTCTCCGTTGGCATGTCTATCAACGAAATCCAGGAACCGGTTTTTCCACTGTTCATACTCACCTTTGACGAGAACCGGTGGTTTGACATATGTACCAATGGCAATTGCATCTTTGGAAGTCATCTTGAGCTTTACACTGTCTAAATGATCTTCAAAAATTCATAAACAAAAGAACCTTCAAAAGTCAAACTTGGTCAAATCTGGAAAAACTCAAAAAATATTCTAAGTATGAAACTCGAAAACAACAAAGAATCAACTTCGCGTAAACTATGATGTGCGCGTTTGAGGTTCGCGCACGACGAAGGATACAAGAACGAGGTTCGCGCACGGAGAGTCATGCGAGTTTCAGCTTCACGCAGAGACCTACTTGCGAGTTCTTTGGAAAGTCACTTCGCGCAATGCCGTTGCACGTTTGACACTTAGAAATTTTTTTTGATTTTTCACTTCGCGCAAGCATTCCACTTCACGCACACAGAACAACTTCTCGCAGATGACCTACTTCGAGCAAGACAAAGAGTAGGAACAATAGAAACTCGTACAAAGGAGCTTGCGTGTTTCTACTTCTCGCACGTCACTCTTTGCGAGTTCTTCACCTTAGCGAGTTCTTTATCATGCGTATTCTTCATTTGCGTGTTTTAGAGATCTTGCATGTTCTTCACTTTTCGAACAAAAAAACTTGTTATTTTCACTCGAATTCGATCCAATCCTTCACCAAATGATTTGAAACTTCGTAGGAACCTTCTAATACATCTTTCGAACAGATTACAATTAATGAATTTCAAGCTAAAACAACAAGATTTACAAATTCTATCTAATTACAGTGCGTTTCAAAACTCGAACTGAAATTTAAGAAAATCCAAAATTCACACTAAACTAATGTGAATTAGGCCAAACATTACAAATCAAATGTGTTTTAGATGTCAAATCGATTCTAAAACAAACAAATACGAATCCAAAACAACATTGAATCGTGAAATTGAATCTGAACAGTGACTTTACGAGTTTTTGAATAAGTCGACCAAGAAATCCTTGAATTAAACCATGTTTCTGAAAATCTGTAAGCTCTGATACCAATTGTGTATCCCACAATCAGTGTAAAACAAGATGACAACAATTAATTTTCAATCAAAACACATTTATTTCAATCTCAGATTCGAATACAAAGAACTCTCAAACAAATATTTCTCTCTCTATAATACGCGCACAATACAATTGATAAACCTTGCCATATACCTATTTAGAAACACTTATAGACCTAGAACTCTCACACCACTAAACACTCACAACATTGACTTTGACTTTTACTTTATTATAAAGACTTTGACTTTCTGCTTGAAGGGCTTTGACTTGAGCTTTTGACTTTGACTTTCAGTCTTCATGATCTTGTATCCAACATATTTGTGCACTAACACAAATATAGACATCCATGAAAAAATCGCTTATGTTTGAATGAATATGACACTCAACAAACATTGAAATTCAAAGGGGGGTGTATTACCATTGAAAATTGTTCCAATTTGAGACATGGTAATAACAAAATCAATAAGAAATACTGAACCGGTGTATATGAATACTTGACAGTTTATGGAAAAGATAATACACAAGTATTTATCTTTGGAAAAATACGTTTAGTTAATCAATAACGCTCATATATGAAAACATTTAAATCACACTTCTAAATTCATGAAATCGTTTTAAGAATCGAGAAGTGGTTTGAATGTTTAAGAAAATAGTTTTCATACTTAAAAGTTGTCCTTCTTTTAAGTAATCCGAGTTTGAGATTAGAAAATATTTACATTCAGCTTAAATCTCATAACTCCCCCTCAACTTATGATTAAGTGAATAAAATCTTGCAAGCTCCCCCTCAAAATCTACATAAAGTCAAAAAGTCGTCAAAATATCAAAGTCTTAGTCAAAATAAAGCATTGAACAACGAGTTTTGATATGAATTAATCAGAAGTCAGTAGTTCACTAAATATTGAGTTCTAAACTGATGTGTTTAGAAGTCATTTACTCCCCCTAAAAATGTGCATAAAAATTTGTCAATACAAAACATATGCTATTACTCTAACTCCCCCTTGAAATGTGATCATCTAAATTTGTTAGTTACTCCCCTTAAAATCATGAACAAACCTTTAGTGCAAATATCTTTCAGAATGAAAAATAAAGACATGAATAAAAATTGTAAACCAAACTATACTACGCAAATACGAATTATGTAAAGATCATTTTTTAAGATTCAACATGCCTAATTTTGAAATCAGAAAATTAATCTCTTTTCATCTAATGGCTTAGTGAAAAGGTCAACAAACTGATAATCCTTATTTACAAAGTACAATTCGATCGTACCTTTTTGAACATGGTGTTTTATAAAATGATATCTCACATCTATGTGCTTTGTCTTGGTATGCTGAATAGGATTCGAAGATATTGCAATTGCGCTCTTCGAGACACAGTTTGTATTGGAAGCCATTGTCTTGTAACTGTGTCCTCATCCACAACACTTGAGAACAACAACTGACAACAACTACATATTCTTCTTCCGCTGTTGATGTGGATACACAAAGTTGTTTCTTCGATGTGCAACTTATGAGCTTGTCTCCCAATAATTGAAAATGACCCGACATACTTTTCCTGTCTAACATACAACCAGCATGATCTGCATCTGAATACGTTGTCAGTTCAAATCCTGTATCCTTAGGATACCACAAACCAAGATCTGCAGTGCCCTTCAGATATCTAAAAATTCTTTTAACAACCGAAAGATGGGACTCTTTGGGCTTGGACTGATATCTCACACACAAACATGTGGAAAACATAATATCAGGTCGGCTCGCCGTTAAGTACATAAAAGAACTTATCATGCCACTATAGGTCTTTAGATCAACCACTTTTCCATTAAGGCCAACCCCGATCTTAGTCCCTGGTGCCATCGGGGTGCTAATAGGTGTACAATTTTCCATTTTAAATTTCTTTAAAATGTCACAAATGTACTTAGCTTAATTTATAAAAATCCCGGTGGAAAATTATCGGACTTGTAATCCAAGAAAGAATTTCATCTCTCCCATCATACTCGTCTGAAAACGTCACACCATTAAGGTTGAAAATTTCTTACAGTACCTAGGGTTTGTAGACCCAAAAATTATGTCATCTACATAGATTTGTATAAGAATAATATCGCCTTTTACTTTCTTAATAAAGAGAGTAGTGTCGATCTTACCTTTTAAGAAGCCTGACTTGACTAGGAATTGGAAAAGGACATCATACTAGGCGTGAGGTGCTTGCTTTAATCCACAAAGGGTTTTGTCTAAGATACAAACATGGTCTGGCTTATCAGCACTGGCAAACCCTTCTGGTTGAGATACATACACTTCCTCTTTCAGTATACCATTTTGAAAGGCCGTTTTCACGTCCATTTGAAAGACAGTGAAATTCTTGTATGCCACATACGCTAGAAACATTCGAATCACTTCTATGTGTGCAACTGGAGCATATATCTCATCATACTCAATACCTTCCTCTTGCCGGTATCCTTTAGTCACAAATCGAGCTTTGTTTTTGACAACTACATCGTCTTCATCTTTCTTATTCTTGAAAACCCATTTAGTGCCAATAATAGTTTTACCTTCAGGTATGGGCACGAGTCGCCATACTTTAAGTGCTTCGAACTGATTAAGATCTTATTGCATTACAACTATCCAATCTGGATCTTCAAGAGTTTCTAATACGTGAGTCGGTTCCATCTTACTCAAGAAAGAATCATATAAGCACTGGTTTGTTGTAGCAGACCTAGTTTGCACCGGTTTTGAAGGATCTCTGATAATCTGGTGTACCAGGTGCTCTTTGGTCTACTTGTTAATGTGAGGGAGCGGAACATAGGTAGATTGATCATTTTGATCGTCTATGTATCCCTCATATAGGAGTTCAGTTGAAGTTACAGGTGCAGAAGTGTCAACTGGTTGAACACTTTTTGTTTGTTGAGTAGGCAATTCCATATTAGCAACCGGTTGTACAACTTTTGTCTGATCAACATTTTGTGTATCTTTAACTGACTGAGTCTTTGATTGAGTTTCTGACTGAACTGGGTGAGTTTCTATCTGAACTGGGGGAACAGGTTTAGTTGATATATATGAAGTGATTGGTTGATGTTTTCTTGATGCTTCAGAACTATCAATCACAACAGGTTTAGACACTTTAGAACCAAGAAACTCATCATAAAAATGTTCAAATAATAAATATATTTATGTTAAATGTGAAGTAGACGTCGAAACTTTATCAGAATTAGAAGCACAAGAACCAGGTTCTGGACTGAATTGTCCAGAGGCTAACACTCTTGTAATCATGGGTTTTGAACTGCTTTGTTCAGAATCCAATTCCATAGCTTCATCAAATGTAACATTGATGCTCTCCACAACTATCTTCGAATTCTTTAAGTAAACTCTGTACGATGCTGATGTTTGAGAGTATCCGATGAAAATCCCTTCTTCTGCTTTCAGACTGAACTTGTTCAAACTCTCCTTGTCATTTAGCACATAACACCTGCATCAAAAAATATGAAAATGTTTAATGCTTGGTGTTTTATTATTTATAAGAGCATATGACGTTTTACCGAAGCGACGATGAATGATTGAGCGATTCTGTGTATATCAGGCAGTAGAAACAACCTCGACCCATAGGAATAGCGGTAACTCTGATTGGCTTAGCATCGTTCTTGCAGCCTCAACAAGAGTTCTGTTGCATCTCTCGACTACCCCATTCTGTTCGGGCATTCTGGCAGCAGAGTATTGATGTGTTATCCCTACTGATTCGAGATAATCTTCAACAGATGACTTTGTATCGTTGTCTGTTCTAATCAACTTCACTATTCTTTGTAGATTCAATTGGATACTTTTGAGGAACGAGATGATAATATCAGGAGTCTCGTCCTTTGACCGTAAGAATTTTACCCAAGTATATCTCGAAAAATCATCCACTATCACTAAGACATATCACTTGCCATTTATGCTTTGTGTACGCATCAGACCACATAAATCCATGTGCAATAACTCCAAGGGATTAGATGTATTTTGTTCAGCTTTCGGATTATGAGAAGCTCTTTTCATCTAACCCTTCTCACATGCATCACACGGATGTTCTTTTTCGTATTTCAGCTCAGGTAATCCTTTAACCAAATTTCCTTTCACCAACTTGCTAATGTATCTGAAGTTGAGGTGAGAAAGCCGTCTATGCCATAACCAGCTTTGCTGCATAAATGTTTTTGACAGTAGACACACTGTGTTTTCAGGCTTCACATTGGACAGGTTGATTGTGTAGAGGTTAGAATTTCTGGTTCCGACCAAGAGTTCTTTGCCGTCTTCTATTCGTACACAACACCTCTTGGCTTTAAAACTTCCCTCTAAATTCTTGTTACAGAATTGTCCAATGCTAAAAATATTGTGTCCTATACCTTCAACATAACTCACCTTCTTTATCGTTACGTTATCTTGAACAACATCTCCATATCCTAGTATTGGCGAAAAATGGTCATTTCCAAACCGTACGTTGCCACAGAATTTCTCTGTATAATTAGACAAAATTTATTTCCTCCTGGTCATATTCTTTGAAAAGCCGGAATCCAAGTACCACATATGACGGGTCTGCACAAGAGAAATCAAGCAACAACTGGTTTAGGTACCCACTTGTAAATGGGTCATGTCTGGTTAGTACATGATTTTAGCACCCATTTAAATTTGGGTCCTCTTTTCCTTCTAAAACAATTTGAACTACCATAATGACATACATAATATGAACCAAACCAATTATCAGAATATTTACGATCAACAAAATCATTTCGGCCACAAGTAGAACAACAAATAGTAGCATGAGATAATTGAATCAATTGCTTTATTGTATAAATCTTGCAAGGAATTACAAGTTTTTGTTTATTTGAAGCAAATTGATCAATTACATCAGAACAATTATCAGTTGTCCTATTACATTCAGAAGCTAAAAATGATTTTACCAAGTCCGCATCTTTCTTTGTTCTCCACTCAAGTTTCACTTCAGATCTTTTATTTGTCATATCTGAAACATAAGATTTATACTTGTTAGAACTATGAGATTTCTGAGTTTGTTTCTTCTTAGACTTACGAGTGTTTTTCCGTTTCTGAGGGTGCTTATTTTTCTTACCATCAACATAGTAAGCACTAATAGGAACTGGTACATCAACCTTAGTTGATAATTCACTGATTTCAAACACATTTGGTAACTCTTCAGAATTAACAACAAAGTTAGCATGATCTGGAAGTTTTGCATTAAAATCAAACTTATCTATACAGTCATCAGAACATTCCTCGGAATTCAAGAAATCAACTTCATCAAATAGATCATCATCATCCAAAGATTAAGATGCACTAGAAGATTTTGGAAACATAAAATCATTGAATTCTTTTGAACATTGTTTTTGATATGGCGTTTGTTCAAAATTTGATGGTTTAACAATGTCAAGATCGAAAAAGTCTAATGAAGAATTTAATTAACACATTCAGAAACAATGTTAAAGAAGTTGCGGAAAAACACTTTAACACTCAATCAATGAAACAGTACTTTAATGCAAATCACAAGTTATATTGATTAACTTAATGATTACAAAGTCAACCTCAATCTGTTGAACAGACTCAACAGAGGTTCAATACTTCTCTATTGAAAGGACTTCTAAGAACCTTGAGGTTAATTCTCTAAACAAACGTATATGAAAAACTTGTAAAACTTGTATTTCTTATGCTAAACATCTAGACTATATATACAGAGTTGATTACAAGATAATTATCAAAATAAGATTGTTCTTCAGCATCAATACCATAATTATCTTCATCATTATCTCCAACTCCTAGTCTTTCTCTTCAAGACATTATCTTCATAAGCAGCATTAACTTCATCCTTATCCAACAGCATTAGCATCCTCAGCAGTATTAATCATGCTTGCAGTATTAACTTTTCACTTGCAGTAGTAATCTTCAAGCAGTACTAACTCTCCAAGCAATACTAACTATTCAAGTAGAAGCACTAACTCTTCAAGCAGTATTAATTCTACTAGCAGTAGTAATACCTTTCAAGTAGCAACAATATTCATTCTTAGCACATTCAGACCCAACAATCTCCCCCTAACTTAACTTTTCAAAAATGAAAAGTTAAGTTCTTCAGCATAGGGTCTTCATGATGCTTTCAACACTTCAGCTTAATTTCCCAGATTTGGATCCAATCCCAGACTTTGATTAATTGTCCTTCTAATCACAGTTCTGGCCATTTCTAATCCTTTAGCACATACCAGCTTGGCTTTCAGCATCGCTTCCAACTTAGCTTTGCTATGGTCATAGATCTTGTCAACCAAGTAGTACTCATGGTAGCTTTTGTCAATTGTGATCATGTAGACACCACAGTTTTCAAATAACATCCAATGATCAATCTTTTTGAATCCATACTCATGATGTAAGTCTTTGATCCTGTACTTCACTCTTTCAGGCTCAAACATCATGCATAAATACTCCATAGCAATCTTGATTAAGCTCATTTCAGTCCCTTCCAGCACATCTTTATATAGAATCAGTCCAACTTTGTATAATTCTTCCAGATCAGACCTTGTACAGCTTCTTACTATGTTTCCCCAGGTTGCATACACCTCATACTGATCACCCATTCTTTTGAATATGAAATAGTCTTTTCTGTTGTCCTTCAGAATATCCCAGTGAATGATCTCTGGTGCCTGCATTGATATAGGGTCAGCTTGCACTGGTTCTTCATCTGTCAAAGTCATGTACAAATGGAATTGCTCATTGGATTGTTGATTGGACTGCTCTTGCACTTTCAATCTTCTTTTCAACTTCTTCAATTCTTGGCCTTTTTGCCTTAGGCTTGGTAGCAATAGATTTCTTTCTTTTTATAGCTCCAATCTGTTGAGCCAAAGTCTCTTCTTGCTTAGCTTCTGTCTTTTCTTTGATAGGAGTGCCTTCCTCACTGTCAGGGAAAAGCTGTTGTATGTTGAGATCATGTCTTTCTTTTAACTTTCTTTCAACCTCAACCCTTTGAATGAAATCCCCTTTCAGCTTGGCCATCTCCTTCTGGTATAGCTCCTCTATCCTTCCAAATGTCATGTTGGTAAACATTCCTTCAGAAACTCCAATAGCTCCTTTCAGAAAGTTTATCATTTTCCTTCTTTCTTGATTTGCCAGGAAGGTCTTTGAAGGCTTTCTTTGGCTTTGTTTAGTTGCTCTCAAGGTTACTTTCTTAGCAATAACTACTGTCTTCAAACTCCTTTGAAATTCTTCATTGAGCTTTGTAGACAGTTCTAAAGCAATCTCTCTGTCTTTTGCTGTTTGAGACTCTTCCTCTTGTGTTAATTCAGCTTGCAACTTCTTGGCTAGCTCCTCATCTAGAGCTATTTGTTTTTGTTTCTTCATTGGTTTCTCAGACTCAACCATTTTCTCTTTTCCTTTCTTTTTGATCTCTGCCTCACTGATCTTCTTCTTTTTCTGTTCAGAACCACCTTATTTTATTATTACTCCCTTAGCCTTTTGAGTAGCCTTGGGAGTGTCAGTATTTGCCTTCACAAGTGTCTCTGCAATTTCTATTTCTTCTGCAGACAAACCTGTTTCAGCTGCAACTTTCTCTGTTTCTACTGCTGTGGTTACTACTTCTGGTGTAGTTACTGCTGTTGGCTCAGTTACTACTTCTTTCACACTTGTTTCTGCTGCTTGATCTGTTTCTGCTTCTTTCACACTTGTAGCACCAATCTCCCTTTCTTTTTTAACACTGGTCTCCCCCTCAAAATGAGATTCCAGGCCAACAGGGTTTTGCTTTTCACCTTCAGCTTGACTCTCCCCCTTGTTGAAAGCATCATTTACATCTCCCCGTTTCTTCAATACATACTGCTTTCTCTTCTTTTTCTGCACCAACCTCAGAACCATCTTCTTTAATTTGCTTATCTGCACTTGTTGTGAAAGAATCACCAGTTTCATCTCCTCTATTTCTGCACCCTGTTTGAGTACATCCAAATTGATATTTCCCAATGTTTCCATCAAATCCTCATAGTTATATTTGTCCTCACCTCCTTTGGGTGTGTTGACCACCCTTGAAGGATCCTTGGATCTTTTAATAGAGGTCTTCTGCCTAGCATAAGCACCTGGGACCTTTGGATGATTGCTCACCCAAAGTTGCCGTGGGGAAGGTCTTAAGGATGTTCACACTGTCCTGTCTTGCACTTTATGCAGAATCAGTAGTGTGAGCCTTGCTGCCCACATGCTCTGCCTTCTCCTTAGAGAGAACCTTCATAGGGTTGGGAGACACCCCAGGGGATTCCCTTTCGATATTCTCTGATGGAGAATGCTCCATCAGAGGGCTTTTAGGCTGTGGGGGTGAAGATACTAGAAGGGAAGGAACCTTCTGTACCTTTTTCCTTGTGTATGTATGAGTAATGGGTGATGTTGGCTTCTTTAGAAGGGTCTGAGGGATATGCTTTGTAGTGGAAGGTGTGGGTAGGTCATCAGTGGGTTGGTCTAATATGGGCTTTGACCCTGATGCCTCACCTTGAGGGTGGGACACAACCATCATTGTAGAGAACAATGGTGTGTCTATACCAGAGAAGTCCTTACTGGACCTCTTCATATTTGAGAACACTTTCCCTTTTGGGAGTTTTGGTACATATACCTCTTTGAAGGTAGGTAAATCCGTCAATTCCTTATCAAGTACTTCTTGTACAAACCTTGGATACATAAAAAAGCTTTTTGATTTGGTATCCAGGTTTGACATTAAATCGTTTAAGATCATTTGAGAGAAATTAAACTTTCTAGAGGTCGCTAAGCAGACCAAAGCATAGGCTATGGTGCTGCTGAACTCACTCCAGCCAGTTGTTTTTCTTGAAATGCAGTGTTGTAGGGTATGAACAAAGAATCGCCACTGAGGTGAAAATCTGTTCTTGAAGAACTTGAATACCTCTGTGGGACCTTCATACCCCATTCGATTTAGAACTTGGAAGAGATCTTCCTTAGGAAGAGAGGTAATACCTGAGGCATCATCTAAGTGTAGATGGATGCGAATACACTCTTCTGAGATGGTCAGGGGTTTATCACACACCCTTATTTTGATGACCTGAGTGCCCTCTTCAGTGTGGATGGTAGCATTTGCCCAAAATTGTCGTAGATGTTCCACACAGATTGTGGGATTGACAGTGAGGGCATAGGCAATGTGTGACGATTTGAGGAAATCCACAATCTGATGGAAACCTTCAGCCTGTTTGGGTTTTTGCAGCATAGCAACCTCATTGTGTTCATCAAAGAATTCTAGTCCTGCCATCGTTCTGATTGATTCTAGGGTTTACACTGGTAAGCAAGAAATCGAGAGATAGAGAAAGAGTAGCAATGGAAGTTCAAAGAGCCGTTTGTATTTTGGCGGTCACAAAGGGTATTTATAGGTGGAGGGTTTCAGTTAGAAGCAGTACTAAGTACTCTAGCAGTATTAACCAACTCGCAGTATTAACTCATATTAGCAGTAGTAACACATACTGGCAGTACTAAAATAGACTAGCAGTATTAACACAGACTAGCAGTATTAACACCTACCAGCAGTAGTAACACTGATTAGCAGTATAAATAAAGCAAGCAGTAGTAACTTTGTACTGGTAGTATAAACTACCTAGCAGTAGTAACTATACTTAACCCTTTTTGAACTGTTATCATGAGTAATATAAAGAGCAGTATTAACTGAACTAGAAGTACCAAGTATTCAATTTAAGCAATCTGAAACACTTAAACACACAAGGTTAGCAGCACCATGTACAATACAATATGAGAAAGTAGACATGAAGGAATCTATACAGAAATGGTACATAAAGCAGATCAAAGGAGGCTTATTCAGTGTTTATCATGCCCACACTTGTGACCAAGAATGTGAATCTACCCACATCAAAAGCTTTGGTGAATAGATCAGCAAATTGGTTACTTGTATGGACTTTCACAACCTGAATGAGCTTCTTTTCATTACAGTCTCTGATAAAGTGGTACCTGATTTCTATATGCTTTGTTTTGGAGTGCTTGACTGGATTATTAACAATGCTAATAGCACTGTTATTGTCTATGAAGATTGGAGTGTGAAGAAAAGTCATACCATAGTCCAACATTTGATTCTGAATCCAGAGTACTTGTGAACAGCAGCTTGCAGCAGCTATATACTCTGCTTCTGTTGTAGAGGTGGACACTGTGGTTTGTTTCTTGCACTGCCATGACACTAGTCTTGCACCCAAAAACTGACATCCCCCTGAAGTTGACTTTCTATCCAAATTTGCACCACCCAAGTCACTGTCTGAATAAGCAAGTAGGTCAAATGGTGAGTCATGAGGATACCAAAGACCTAATCTAGGCTGGCCTTTGAGATATCTGAATATCCTCTTGACTGCTTGAAAGTGTGACTGCTTAGGCCTCACTTGAAATCTTGCACACACACAAACAGGAAACATGATATCTGGTCTTGAAGCAGTGAGATACATGAGGGAGCCAATCATGGATCTATAGTGATGAACATCCACATCCTCCCCCTCAAGATCTGCAGTGATCTGTTTGTGTGTCTCCATGGGTGTGCTTGCAGGCTTTGAATCTGGAAATCCAAACTTAGTAAGAATGTCCTGCACATACTTGGATTGGCTTAGAAATATCCCATCTTTCTTCTGCTTAACTTGTAGCCCAAGGAAGAAAGTAAGTTCACCCATAGAACTCATCTTGAATCTCTTGTGCATCAAATCTTCAAAATCTCTGCACATTTGATCTTTTGTGGATCCAAAGATAATATCATCCACATAGATTTGCACTATTAGGATGTCCTTCTTCTTCCTCTGAATGAACAGAGTCTTGTCTATGATTCCTCTTTGAAAACCATTTTCCAAGAGATAGGTAGACAAAGTGTCATACCATGCCCTTGGTGCTTGATGTAGCCCATAGAGTGCCTTCTTCAATTAGTATACTCTGTCAGGATAATTTGGATTCTCAAACCCTGGAGGCTGACAGACATACCCTTCTTCTTCAATTCTCCCATACAGGAAAGCACTATTTACATCCATCTGGTAGACCCTGAACTTCATGAAAGAAGCATAGGCTAAAAATAGCCTGATTACCTCAATCCTGGCCACTGGTGCAAATACCTCTTCATAATCAATTCCCTCTTCTTGAGTATATCCTTGTGCCACTAATCTGGCCTTGTTCTTTATTACTATTCCTCTCTCATCTTTCTTGTTCCTGAAGATGCATTTAGTGCCTATAGCTCTGTGTCCTTTTGGAAGACACATATGGGCAACCTCATTCTTGCACTCTCTGAATCAGTCTGATCGAGCCAGTGGTCATCTTCAACCGTTAGTGCCTTCCCAGCCTCTTTCTGCTTAGCTAGCAGCATCTTGTTCTTGTAGTAATCTGAGTTGCGCACTTTAGGCTTTCTACAATCTTTGGCATAGTGACCAATCTTTCCACAGTTGTAACACTTGACCAGCTCATCAGTTTTCTTTTCCTTATATCTGTTCACATATTTCTTCTCTTCAGACCTCCTTTCATCAAACTTTCTATCCTCATACCTCTTCTTTCTTTCCACTCTCTCTTTGTGCTCATAATTTCTTGACCCAAATGACTACCTTTGAACCCCGACTTCTTGTTGAACTTTTTCTGTAATGCTCGAGTCAATAGAATCATTGCTTGCTTTAGATTCTCACCATCATCTGAATCAGAAACTGCACTACCACTCTCATCAGACTTAGAAACAATCACTTTCTGCTTCTTCTTCTTCTCTTTCTTTTCCACTATTAAAGCAACCAGATCAGGTACTGGTTTCTCAACTTTCTTCTTCTCAGCCCTGATCTCCTCAACTTCTTCCTCATTCTGCCTCAGAGTCTCATAAACCTCATGAAGAGAAATCTCATTCAAATCCTTTAACTAATTCATCTGTCTAGTGAACCCTTTCCACTCAGGCTGCAGAATGCTGAGAAATTTCACATTGTTCTCAATCTGTTTCTTCTTTACTTTGTTTTTTGTCAATAAAGACACAAATCTATCATATGTTGCCTCCAATCTCATTCCTTCCTTTGCTTTAAACTCCTCATAATTGTTAATACATTTAGCAACCTTCATCTGATTTCCAATCTTGGAACCCATCATCATCTTTTCCAACCGATCTCACATCTTTTTTCCTGTTGCTTTATAACTGTCAATTTTAATGTATATGTCGTTCGGGATACTTTGGAGCATGAGAGATCTAGCTTGTTTGTCAGCTTTGTATCTTCTCTTTTATTCAGCTGAATAATTGGAAATATCAAGATCAATCTTCTTTGTCTTTTTCTCTCTAGGCTCATCACCATCTTCACTGTCAGAAGAATCAACATCCGGTACTTCAACTGTCTCAGGCTTCATTAAACCTTAATCCAATGATTGTTTAATATACTCACCATTCTCATGACGATTAATAAAATCCAAAAATCTATCTTTCCATTGCTCGTACTCGCCTTTGATGAGAACTGGTGGTTTCACATCAGTACCAATCGCGAGAGCATCTTTAGAAGTCATACTGAAAAACAATTGCTTTGAACGTTTACAAAAAATCAAAAACTTTGCTCAAAACTGATACTTGTCGCAAACTACAGTAACCACTTGTCGAAGAAATATTTGTCGAAGGCTACTGGAATATACTTGTCGCAAACCTCTAAAATATACTTGACGCAGATCACAGTAGCAAACTTATCGCAAACGCTTGGACACGAGAACTCACTACTCGCAAACCCTTGAACCTGAGAACTAAGTATTCGCAAGAGTTTTACCCGAGAACTTAACTACTCGCAGATGCCTACACCCGAGAAGTCCACTATTCGCAGACCGCGTGACCCGGGAAGCTCGCTATTCGTAAGATGAAGGATGCGAGAAGTAAGCTTGTCGCAAATCGAGGGACCCGAGTTGTTGCTTGTCGTAGAACGCTACACCCGAGAACCACACTTAACGTAGATTACGCGACCCGATAAGTAAAGGAACAGTAACTTGATGCAACCTTCGATTTGCGTCAAGTCCACTTTGTCGTCAAGTTCACTTGACTTAAGTAACTTGATCCGAGTTCCTCACTTGTCGTATCTCAAATCTGCGAGTTCTAGACTTAGAAAAATTTCACCAAATCTTGCAAAACTTTCAAATCTTGCGTCAACTAACTTGAACCTTGCGAGAAGTATGATGAACTTGCGAGTTCTTCAGATCTTGCAAGAAGTCGATCTCATAACACTTTTTCAGCCATAATTCGATCAAAACTCTGAATTAGACGATGGAACTTTGTATATTTGTACTCGATGACTTTCTAAACACAATTTTAGTTGATGTTTTCAACTAAAAACAACCACAGACTAAAATTTGATCCAAACATAGTCTCTGAAACTTTTCAATCAAAATCTCAAAAAAATTCCAAATTCACACAATTTTGTTGTGAATTGGACAATACAACTCAAATGAAACTTGTTCTACTTCAAAATTTGAATACAATGCAATCAAAATTTAAGCAAAAACACTTCAAATTCACAAAATTCGAATCTAGACAGTTGAAACTTGCGACTTTCCACAAGTGGAAATAAATCTTCAAATTTGATCAAAATTTTTGAATCTTGTCTGCTCTAATACCAATTGTGTGTCCCAAATGCAAGTGTTAATCAACACAATTCACTATTCAATCTACAAATCTCACTATTGTATTGATCTTGAATGGATATTACAACTTTCTCTCTCTAAAAGCTCTCTCAATATTACAATGAATGCACACACTAATTATAAAGAACAAAACACTATTTATACCTACAAGGTTTACAAACAAGGAAACTAAACAACTATTACAAGCATTGACAAAGACCTTGCCTTTGACTTTCTTCATTTAGTAAGTTGACTTTGACTTTCACTCTTTGAGGCTTTGACTTGAGGGTTTGACTTCAATATTGATGATCTCGGATACACCAGTATTTGCTCCAACAAAAGTTTTTTGTGATAATACTTCTACCATTAAGTTGACAAAAATCCAGTCTTCGATGGAAGAAGTAAACACATCAATGTGAGGTTTCATTTTCTAAGGGAACTCACTAATGATGGAACTCTGATTATGGAACATTGTGGAAGTCATGATCAACTTGCGGATATCATGACGAAGCCATTGAAACTGGAGCAGTTTGAAAAGCTTAGAAGATTGCTGGGAGTTCGAGTTGCGAATGAGTAAATCAAAACAACAATGGTATTTGATTTAGGGGAGGAATTGTTGGAGAAGAGCACGTATTTTTAGAGTTTGAAAGTTTCTTTTGTTTATTCAATAATAGTCCTAGTCTTTAGGGATATTTTCCTATTAATAAGCTAGACTTAGTCATCAGTGTTAGTTGTTTTATTTCAGCTTATCGGTTTCTTGTATCGGTTATATATGGGCTTTGCTTTTCTTTATCAATAACAGAGTTCAGTTGTGCAATTACAAGCAATAGCTTTCTTTTGTTCAACAAATAACAATAAGGACATCAATAACAAAGCATAGCAAGAGTAGAATATCTAGGGTTTTGGATAGATATGAACCTCGTTCAAGAAACTTACATTGTTCAAGCAACATACCTCGTTTAAGAACATGTACCTCGTTCAAGAAAAACCTAGAGAGATAGGAGATGAAAAATATAGACTTTTGGAGGGCTTGATGAATTCAAATCGGGAGAAGACGATAGACATGGTTGATATCGTCATTTAGCCAGGTTTGCATACATTTATAGTTGCTGAGAGAAGCATCATGTGGATTGTGGGAGACTGGGGGAGTTGGGGACACAACCAGAAACGTGGAGGTTGAAGATGAAGAGTAGAAGTGGGTTGGATCGTGTGACAGGGGAGAATGAGAAGATATCGTGATTTTCAACGTGAAGCGATGGAAAAAGAAGAAGAGGCATGAACTTGGCCGAACAGGGTGGGTTGGAATATAGGATGGGAAAAGAAGAAGAGGAGTGGGCTGGATCTAAATAGTAGCCGTAAGATAATTAGTTTAAACAGATGAGATTTAATCTTGAGTTTGATCCAACGATCGATACACAAAGGGCGATTTTTGACTGAATGTGGTCAGTAGTATATATAATGTAGTTGTGAATGTCATTTATCACAAGATTACACTAGATATATACATTAAATAGTAATATATTTTTATCAAATTTATTATAATAATATTGTATTTCATCTCTTTTTTTTTACAACAGTGTACTTTTTAAATCATTTTTTATTAAGATATTGTATTTTGAAAAATCTATTCATTATAGCAATTTTTTTTGAACAAATATCCATTATATCAATGAGCAACTTGTTACCTTTTAAATCGTTTAACCCCTTATTTTATTTTTTGGCTTACATCGTTTACATAAAGTTATATGAATGACATCATTATGATAACGTGACATAAAAAACCTTTCAAAATTTTAATGGTTTCCATACTTTCACTCCCAACTATTCATATCTCATCCAGAGTAAGTTTTATATTTCTCTTTAAAATAAGAAAAAACCTTTCAAAATCACTCTTATTAAATTGTATGCAAATTTAATATTATAGAGTAACATATTTTTTAAACAAATATGATATATTATTTCAAGATAAATATTTTGTTCTAAAGCTATATGTTGGAATTCATAACTAACTGATAAAATAATCAAAACAAGATAAACATCTCAATTTAAATATAAAGAATTTAAAATATATAAGATAATCAATATATAAGATAATCATTGAACTCTAACAAAATACTTAATTTTTTTAATATAAAAAACATTATATTATTAAGCTTAAATTAAAAAAATTTATAAAAAAAACCATTATCACTCTCTCAAAATCATCCAAATCGTACTGTAAATCGATAAAAAAATAAAATGAAACATTAAAATCGTGATGTATCTCGCTGTATTGCACGAGTACGATTCTAATTTAATAATAATAAAAAAATCTGAAATGATGTTAATACTGAAAAAGTTATATCAATAAAAATATTTAATAATTTAAAATAAAATAAATTAATTTTTTTATTTTTTTTATATTTGTATTATTTTTTGAAAAACATATTATCTTTATCTTAAGTATTAAATATTAATAAAAGAAACAAAAATAACAAATAATAATAAAGTTAATTAAAAAAAATAAAAAATATAATTAACATGATAATAATTACAGTTTCACAATAACAATAAATGCTTGATTGATTGAAAGAAAAGTAATAATAATAAATAATTAAAATACAAATGAGGTTGGATGGTGAACTGGTGATGTAATCATTTAGGAGGTGTTTGGGATTGCTTACTTGAGGTGTTTTTTAGCTTATTGCGATTTGACACTGGAGATAAATACTTTTGAGTGTTTGGATGAGGAAAAATTAAAATGGCTTATAGCGGTGCGAAACTGCTGAAAAGCAATTTTTGATAAGTCATTTGGTTTTAACTTATTAACTTATTTGAAAAGTGCTTATCACTTTTTTGGTTTTTTTATATGTATAAGCAATCCCAAACACCTTTAAATAACAACTTATTAGCTTATTACGTTTTGGTACCACAATAAGCTAATCCAAACATTTTTTTAAAAACTCCGGTTTGACAACCCATAAGTTGATAAGCACTTTTTAAAATAAGCATAAGTTGTTTTAAATAAGCAATCCCAAACACCCCCTTAGTCATGGTAAATAATTGATAGGAAATGACGTATTTAACATATAAGTAGGGGTACAAATAGGGAAATTGGCTCAAATAGCCTAATTACACAACCCATTGCACCTTCTAACCATCTCTCCCATTTTTGCAGTTTTAGCCCTAGGTTCGCAATTGCGGAGGTATAGGTCCGCAATTGTGGAGGTATAGGTCCGCAATCTATACATAAAAAGACAAAAAAACACGGATTGCGGCAGGTCCGCAATGGGTCGGGTTGACCCAGGTCCGCAATCCGCACTATGAGCCACATGTCGCATGTAGATCGAAACCCTAACCCTGATTTGGCAAGTCCGGAATGCATGGGGCAGGTCCGCAATTGCAGACCTATATATTTTCTCTAATTTATTGCACACCGGTTCCCAACTCCCCACCTACCCTTTATACGAATTCTTTATAAATCTTGGTCCCCCCCATCTTCTCAAACCCCACATAGAAAATTTTCAATCTTATTCACGCGTTTTTCTGTCGGGTATTTGTCACGTGCTTCCCCAAATCAACAAGTGTCCACAATGGTTGAAGAGGTAAGTGTTTCAACCTTTTTGTCGCGTGTTCGTCACCGCCACCGCAAGTGCAGACCTGTGGCACACACGCGACACATACACACTACACACAGATCGACGGTTGCACCACCGCAATTGCGGAGGTGGGTTCGAGATTTCGTTTTTTCACCGTTTTTCTCCGTATTTTATTGTGCTATATTTTGGACATTTTAGTTCACTATGCTTTAGATTTTGACACTTTAGGTCCTTATACTTTAAATTGTGACACTTTAGGTTCCGTAAGTTTTAATTTTGATAATTTAGGTCCCTATACTTTTAATTTTGACAATTTAGGTCCCTATACTTTAGATTTTATCAATTTAGGTCCCTATACTTTAATTTGAATACTTTAGGTCCCTTAATTTCAATTATTACACTTTAGGTCCCTTAACTTGCAATTTTGACACTTTAGGTCCCTTAACTTTCATTTTTGACTGTTGGATCATAAATTGTATTCAAGATTAAAGTTAAAGTTAAGGGTTTAAACTGCAATTGTGCTAAAGTTAATTAGAGGGTTTATTATGGAATAAGTTAATAATTATTAAGATATTGGGCCCAAGCCCATTAGAAAGCCTGTTAAGGTTAAAGCCCATATGGCTTAGGTATTTAAAGTTTTGTTTAATTAGTTTTAGGTAAGAACTCTGATAATTTTCTAAATAGTTAGCCGTATTTTCTCTGTATTCAAAGGGTATCAAGAACACTCAAGGGTTTCATTGTTTATTCAAGGGATTGGTACGTTTTGTTAATCTTATTATCTCTTGATTATTATTGTGTTGCTTGATTACTTGATTGATTATTTACCAACTAGATTAAAATCTGGGATAACAATTGGTATCAGAGCCTAAGAATCAATTTTTTATGATATTACTATTCATCGAAAAATACTGTTCATCGAAAATCACTGTTCATCGAGTTACTATTCATGCGAAGTACTGTTCATCATATTTCATGAATCTGTTATCGAATCCGGTCGATTAGTATTTGATTATTTGTGTTTTTGTGTTACATTCGATCGAAGGATTGTTTATTTGTTGGTTTAATTGTGTTCATCGGTCGATTAAAATTTCTGGGTTTAGTTTCGGACGAATCCCAGATATTCATCGTGTTCTTCGGTCTATTCATCGTGATTATCGGTCTTATGAGTTAATCGATCATATCTGTTACTGTGGTTATCAATATTATTGCTTTGACCGATAGTTATTCGACCTGAGTCTTCGACCGAGAGTTTGTAAACATCGGTCCTTACTTCGACCGGGTAGTTGTGATCTCCGGTCATTCCCTTCGACCGAACCTTAGCATTCCCCGGTCTTTGCTTCGACCGGGTAGGTGCATCGACCGGACCTTAGTGGTTTCCGGTCTAGTATTCGACCAATACTTTGTTACTTCGGTCTTCGCCTTTCGACCGGATACCTTGTTACTCCGGTCTTGCCATTCGACCGGATACTCGTATTCCCGGTCTTGCCATTCGACCGGATACTTGTTACTCCGGTCTTGCCATTCGACCGGATACTTGTTACTCCGGTCTTTCCTTCGACCGGTACAGTTCATTCTTCGAAGCACATCCCCGGTCGATTTTTGCAAACTGCCCCCATACCCCCGCAAGGGCGTTGCCCCTTGACCCCACCCGCTAACCGGGTAGCGGGACCCCCGTGCTAAGTCTGCGAAGGGGGACAAAAGTTTTGTGCTTGATCAAAATCTTCCTAATTTCATTCTTCAGTATTATTGTTTGTGGTTTATACTGATTAAAAGGTCTGTATTTAATTATTTTTGGAAATTTATTTTTCTGAAAATTTTTGAGTGTGATTTTTATTTTGATTCTAATGATCTCATATAGTTGGTTGTTTTGGTACAGATTAGCTTGATTTCTAACCTTAAAGATAGGATGTCGTATCAGCTAAATATGTCTGCAGGTTACAGCCTTGATTTTAACAACATGACTCTATCTGAAGTAAGAGAAAAGGCTAAACAACTTGCTGGACGGTTATCAACATCATCTCGCATGATTGATGAGTATGACAAAGAAGAAAAAATGCTCAAAGCTGAAAACAAGGATTTACAGATTCAGAACTCATCTCTTCTTATTCAGATCAATGCTTTAAAAGAAAATTTAATAGATTCTGATTCCTTAATTGACTTTGCAGGAATAATTGAGTCTAAAGAAAAAGAGATCTTTGACCTTCAAGCAAAGCTGAAAAGATCTGAATCTAGCTCAACATGGTCAAAGAAGGAACTAATGCAAAAAGAGCTAGATCAATTGAGAAAAAGAGCAAACATTGCGAGTGAGATATCTGAAGAGCTTAGAAAGACAAATTCTCAAGTCTTTGCGGAAAGAGATAAACTGAAAGATCAAGTTCTCAGTCTTGAGGGTGAAATTAATATGCTAAAAGAAAAGGCAACCCAAGACAGAGACAATTCAAAAGCTCAATATGAAATGTTAAAGATTGAGAAAGAGAGAAAAGAATTTGCTAAGAAATTCTCTGACTTCTCCAGAAAATCCTTCGAAGAAAAGAAATCCTTAGAACTTCGATGTGTTAAACTTTCTCAACAAGTTTCAGACTTTGAGAAGGTTATCATTCTAGAGAAAGAAAAGGCTGAGAATGAAAAGAAGAAAGCTGAGCTGAAGGATATAAATACAGACTTTTCTGAAGAAAAGAAAGTATTCGAGTCCGAGATAGCTAAGCTGACATGAAAGCTATCTGAATTGTCAACAAACTTCATGAAGGAGAAGAATGCAAAATCTGAGTTGCATAAGAAGTTTGATCTGATTGAAAAGGAAAGAAACAGTTTGTCTTCAAAGATAAAGGAACTTGAAGAGATCGTGTTCAAGGTGAAGCTGACTGAGCACAAGACGCCAGAGTCAATAGCTCAATCACCAAGAGATGATCTAGCTGATTCAAATAGTTCATCAAAAACAGCTTCAAGTTCACATGTTTCAAATGTTTTCTATAATCCTTTCTGTGATTCAGATGATAGTCTTACTTCTAAATCTACTGATCAGATTCATCCTTCTAACCTTTTCTATGACAAAAATGTTGATGGTTCAGGTAACTTAAAGAAGACTAAGTCTCGAAAGAAAAGCTTCTGGAGAAGGGATGATGAGAAAGAAAGAGGAAACTGGATTTGGAGAGTTAAAGGATCCTCGGAGGAGAAGAAGAAAGAAGAATCATTTGTGCATACATCAAATGCTAAAAGGAACTATGCTACAAAAGGTAAAACTTTTGGCAAACCTGATCCGGTTTACACTATCAATCAATTGATCAGGTTAGCACAAAAGAAAATTAGTTGTTCCTACTGTGGCTCAAATGATTTTGTAAGAAAAGATTACGTTAATAACTGGTATGGTTCTTACTTCATATCTCCCACTAGAACTGCAACTAACCCATTAGGACCCAAATACCAGTGGGTACCAAAAGCTAAATCTGTGTTGCAGGCACCCAATGTTTAAGGGGGAGAAAGAACAATGGCTTTTGAACAACACAGTTCAAAACCCGGACTTCATTGTTAAAAAGATGGCTTCTAAGTAAATCAGCTTAGAACCCGTACTTCAACGGAGTATGGCTTCTAATCACATCGGATTAGAACCCGCACTTCAGTGCTCTATCTATTTTTTATATGCTTTATTTCCTTATTAATTTATAAAAAAAAAAACCTATACTGATTCAAGGGGGAGAATATCTGTGATATTAACAGATTTTTGGATACTTAAATGCTTATCTGACTGTGTGTTCTTAAAGATAAATACTTGCGTTTTATCTTGTCAATATACTTTGTCAAGTATTCATACACATAACGGTTCAGAACATTCTATTTTGACTTTGTTATTACCATGTATCAAAAGTAAAATCTTTCTATGGTAATACTCACGTTATTTGTATTCACCGTTGATTGAATCAAAAGTCATTTCATGTGCTTTCATTGAAAATATGTTTATATATTGTTCATATAAACAACATTCGTTTTTGATTCTTCAACATATTGTTCTTCATGACAAAACTCCTATGAGCTTAATTGTCAAACTGTTTTACTTTGAGGGGGAGAATTGCATCGTCAAACATCTTTTGTTTTGACATCTCCGAATATTATATTCTTCATGTAACAAGTGGTATTTGTTCTTACATGTACAATAACCTGTTGAACAACATGTTCTTTTAGGAAAATACATGGGATTCAGTGTGTGAGCTTAATAGAACTTCCATGGATTCACGATAACCAGTGTTTCCTACCCAGGAAGTATTCCCTGAGTGGTTGAGGGGAGAAGGGTCAAAAGAATTGAGTGATGGTGTGTGAAGAGGTACAATGGAAAAGAGAGATTGGTTAGACGTGAGCATTAAAAGAAAGAGGGTGAGAGAACAGAGTAAAAGAATATTAAACTCTGCACCAAACTACTTTCTGAGTCGGGCAGCCACATAATCTGATTGGATCACATTCTTTGGTGACCATCATTGAAATAGGCAACTAGCCCATGCCATCTCTTGCATACAACCCCACCAGCTACTCATTGTTTTCTCAAAAAGAGAATGTTTCACATTTTCTGGGGACGCAACACATACGCTATTGGTTCTTCATTTGGAAGATACTAATATTGAAAAAGAAGGAAAGTTGCCCCACCTTCGAACCATTTCTCATGCACATTGAGTCTTTGTATAATTTGTTGCTGTCTCAACAAGTTTACATACTTTGAGCCTAAATTGAAAAGCAATCATCTATGCTTAATTTCTTTCATACACATGCACGAACACACAGAAATTTGTTTTCTGTCAGAACGTTCATAGATAACCATGTGTTATTCGATGATTGAATGGAAGACCTGGGGAGTCTACATCAAACCAGCTCCTTATATAGTAACTTTGTGTTACTCAGTAACTTTGTGTTACTGACAGGCATTCTAACTGAGTCATTTGTTGATTCAGGGTTACAACTATTAAACTGTTTGAATTTGAAAAGATTCGAATAGTTACTACTTTTATGTTATTTGAATCTGAAAAGATTGAAATAATCACTCTTTCCATCTGGGAAGACTGCTCTTATTTCCATACAGGGCTCGTTACATGATGAAGACTGTGCTTACGTGATCATACACAACGGGGGAGATTGTCTTGAAAAGGGGGAGATTGTTTTGCCAAGTTTTGATGATGTTGATTCTCACCACTCATCAAAAAGGGGGAGAAGATATAAAAAGGGGGAGAAGATACAAAAAGGGAGAATACAATCTGAAGATCTGAAGATATTCAAATTTTTTAAAGATTTTAAAGATTTGAAGATTGTTTAATGATATCAAGTTTTGAAGTTTTGAAGCTATCAACGTCATATCTGAAGATTCTCAAGAGAAAAGTGAAGACAAGAGAAGACCCGAAGACAATTGCAAATTTTTTTTAATCTTGAATCCAAAGGGGGAGATTGTTGGATCATAAATTGTATTCAAGATTAAAGTTAAAGTTAAGGGTTTAAACTGCAATTGTGCTAAAGTTAATTAGAGGGTTTATTATGGAATAAGTTAATAGTTATTAAGATATTGGGCCCAAGCCCATTAGAAAGCCTGTTAAGGTTAAAGCCCATATGGCTTAGGTATTTAAAGTTTTGTTTAATTAGTTTTAGGTAAGAACTCTGATAATTTTCTAAATAGTTAGCCGTATTTTCTCTGTATTCAAAGGGTATCAAGAACACTCAAGGGTTTCATTGTTTATTCAAGGGATTGATACGTTTTGTTAATCTTATTATCTCTTGATTATTATTGTGTTGCTTGATTACTTGATTGATTATTTACCAACTAGATTAAAATCTGGGATAACATTGACACTTTACGAGCCTTAACTTGCAGTTTTGATACTTTAGGTCCCTAAACTTTTTTTTTGACACTTTAGGTCCCTTAAATTTCATTTTTCGTACTTTACGACCCTTAACTTGCAATTTTGACACTTCAGATCCCTATACTTTCATTTTTGACAATTTAGGTCCCTATACTTTAGATTTTGACAATTTAGGTCCCTAAACTTTAAATTGTGACATTGTAGGTCCGTAAAGTTTTAATTATGACAATTTAGGTCCCTATACTTTAAATTGTGACCATTTAGGTCCCTTAACTTGCAATTGTGACACTCTAGGTCTCTTAACTTTCTTTTTTGACACTTTATGGCCCTTAACTTGCAATTTTGACACTTTAGGTCCCTATACTTTCATTTTTGACACTTTAGGTTCCTATATTTTCATTTTTGACAGTTTATGTCCCATAACTTGCAATTATGACATTTTAGGTCCCTTAACTTGTAATTTTCACACTTTAGGTCTATATACTTTCATTTTTGACACTTTAGGTAACTTAACTTGCAATTTTGACACTTTAGGGAATTTCTATGATGTTGAAGTCTAAGTTAACGGTGATGAGAGAGATTAAGGAGAAGTTGAATCGTACGAGGCTGGACATCTTCTGTTCCACCGATTTTGGTCCGTGGTTGGAGTTGGTGGACTAATCGGCAGATCCATTACTGCTTTGTTAGTGCACATATTTGTTGAATACAAGATCATGAAATCTGAAGGTGAAAGTGAAGCCAAGTCAAAGCTCAAAGTCAACTCTCAAAGGGAAAGTCAAAGTCTCATTTGTAATCAAAGTCAAAGCTAGTTGTATGAGAGTTTAGTGTTGTGAGTATTCTTCTTATTGTGCGTGTATTGTAGTGTGAGTGTTTTGTCCCGTGTATAAATAGGGATATGAGTTGTGGTGTGCATGTAGCTTCATTGTAAATTGGTAAGTGTCATACGAATTTATGTGTTAGAGAGAGAACGTTGAGAGAGCTCATTGTATGCATTCTGTGATTGATAATAAAAAGGGAATTGATTGGAATTGCATTTGTCATCTAGTTTTACATTGTTATCTAGGATAACATGCTTCATACCCTCTTACAGATGTAGATCTTCCGGGATGATGTTGGGGAGGAGGAGATGTACTTTCAGTTTGGAGAGCATGTATTGAGGTATGGGTGTGAGGAGTTTTGTCTCGTGATATGACTCCACTTTGGAGTTGAGCCGACCATCTGACGGGTTAAGGCGCGTCGTAGTTTTATCCGTAGGATTTTTGGTAATGATAGGTTGCTGATCTCCCATGTAGTTATTGTAGTTACTTCATTGGGAGACGGTGTAGATCATCTTACGGACGATGCTGCTGTATGCGTTTGCTTGATGATGATGGTTGAGGTCTTCTTTCTTGGCCGACAACCTCATTTGCCTGTTTTTGGTACCATGCATAGTGCTGTGAAGGATTTCGGGTTTGGAACCGATTTCCTTGGCGGGAGTAGCGGACCATTGACAACATGTCCGCGGGTAACCCTTCAAGTAGGCCTTTACTTTCTATTTCTCAGTCAGGACCATATGCCCCACCAAGTTTAGCTTTTCCATGAATAGTCAGTTATACTCTTTATGTAACATCCGCAATTTTCGGTATGTGATCTCGATATTGTGTGACCTTTAAATTCTCTGTATAACTCTTCTTTTGGTATTGTTAGAGTCGATTTAAATACCTCAGATGTTGAATCGATTTCGTACAAAATTAGGACCGAATTTCAGACGCGTGTAGGTGGGGGCGACTGTGCCCGACGATTGTGACAGTGTCACTCTCGCCGTGGCACTATCGTGGGGAGCCAAGGGCTCGCGGTACAAATTTGGCAACTATGCCCGACGATTGTGACATTATCACTCTCGCCGTGGCAATGTCGCCGAACTCCATATAGTCACGGTACGTCGCGGGCGAGAGTGCCCAACGACTATGACCTGGGCACAATCGCCGGTCATAGTCGCCGACGGGACGATGGGCAGATTTAAATGCCTTTGCTCTTTTTAGAATTCATTTATCACAAATCAGATTTAGGCATCGACTCTCTCTCTCTCTCTCTCTCTCTCTCTCTCTCTCTCATTTAAGGCGATTTCACCAACCAAAACCCTAACCCTCATTACTCTCAACCTCAAATCACTCAAGATCTTCTCTAGCCTCTCTTCTAGGGCTTGCTAACATCTAGAGGTCAAGGATTCAAGTTTTGATCAAGCTTGGTGTCTTCCTTCTACACTTACTTTGGTGATTTCTAGGGTTTTAACCAAAACCCTAGTATTGTGAGTCAATCTATAACTTTCTTCCATTTGATACATGTATTAATTGTTAGTAAATGTTTAAAATGAATCTTTTTCTCATAAACACATTGAAAAGACTTTTTGGGAAATTTAGGGCAATATCTAGGGTTTTGCTCAAACCTTGTGTTTTGATTCAAAGGGTTTTGGAGAAGTGTTTTGTACAAGTAAATGATGAATACTCGGTGATTTTGAGGACTTTGGACTGAACAACATTAACTTGGCCATTTTGTTATGAACTGCTGATAAGAATGGATTTTTCCTTATGTCGGAAAGATATGCCCGGTGATGGTACATGGTAAATATTGCACGAAATATTTGGTATACTTGTTGAGTAAAATAGTGTAATGGATCAATAGGCACTAGTGGTAGTCCGTATTTTTTTGGTAATTACCTTTGAGCTAGATGGGTACCTTGGGAACTCGTGCTATAGACCATGGGGGGTTGAATACGATAACCTTGTGTCTCGTGTCATGTATGATCTAGCAAGTGAGTCCTTCTTAGACCGTTTGGGAACTCGAACTAAAGATCATGGGTGGTTAAACTCGATAACCTTTGGTGCTATAATAAAAGTTCCACAACATTGGTGTGTGACCTACTTTAGTGTTCCGTCACCACAATGGTAAACACCGGTCTCCCCCGGTAAATTGTAAGACTTACCCTTTCCCAAGGAAGAGGTAAGCAATGCATGAAAGTAACTCTTATGAACCATCTTTTAATACTGTTGTTTCTTATTCAATTATATGTATATGATTTGTCTCACTAGGCGTAAGCCTAACACTTGTTTCTTGGATGTACCACTTCTACAGGTTCCATTAGCGGTGGGGCTCGTAAAGACCGAGTCTCGGGGGTTGAGCGAATAGCGAAGACTTTTTGGAAGAAAATGCTAGGGGAATTGGCGTACAAAAGTGAAAGTATAGAATATTTTGGGAGATTTGTGACATGGTCTAAACTAGATAACTATGTCTTAGATTAGCTAGTTGTCATGGTTAATTTCCAATTCTTTGGTGTAAATGCCTCAACTATTATTCCCCATCTTTTGGGTGATCTTCGTCTATATAACTTTGTCGTCTTTTTGGGATGAAATGTTTTATCGCAGGTTTTGGTTCTTCGATTTATAGCCGTTATATTGCAAAAAATTTTATTAAATTTTCAGTCAAATTTTAGGGTGTTACAAGTTGGTATCAAAGCATTAGTTTAAACGAACTAGGCATGATTCTAAGATGTCTAGACTTAAGCTGTAATCATTAGGCTATGATTAGCGAGGATTGGGTAGAACTTTTGGTATAAGACGTCTTAGGATTGACGGAATTGCATGTAAGAGTTATGATAATGGTAATGAGAGTCCTTGTGTATAGTGTGTTCATAATTGCATGTAGCTAATACTATTATGAACATATTGTTACGTGAGAATGCTTGAATTGCTAAATGTCATGACAATTGATGAATGTATTATTACGTTTCTTTCTACCTCGATCAATCTCTTATTTTCTTTCGTGCTTGTGTGGCAGTCGTGTGCTATCATGGTGAATACTCGGAGCTGACCGTTGATGGAAGGAGAAGCTCAAGAAGATAGCACCTCTAACCCAAATCCAGTGGTTAGAGCAGCAAATGTTGTCCCTCCCAATATGCCGCCAATATTCATTGGGGTGGTAGAGCACATACCCAGGGTGGAGTTGGCATCCTCGAACCCAGTCGTCCGTGAGTCAAACCCTCAGGCCGACATGATGGCTAACGTCATGCAGATGGTGACGTCGGATATGGAGAAATAACAGGAAGTCTTTCTAAAGATGTTGGAAGACCGGGATACCAGTCTGTGTAGACATGAGATCGTTGCTGAGAATATAGTGGCAGGGTCTGGCGATACTGGTCAGGGGGTGAGGACTGAAGAGAATGTAGTGGCCGATGCCAGGCTAGGAGGTAAGACTTGCACCTATAAATCCTTTCTCTGCAGCAAACCGCCCGAGTTTTCCGGATCTGAGGACCCAGTTACGTGTATGAATTGGATTCGGGAGACGGAGAAAGCTTTCGGCTCTAGTGAGTGTGGAGAAGGTTAGAAGGTTAAGTTTGCTTCTCAGATGCTTCGGGTCCCTGCTCTCCAATGGTGGAACATCACCACGTCCAACTTAGACGCCACCACCTTAGCTCAAATGTCATGGACCGTATTCAAGAAGAAGGTCATGGAGGAATACTGTAGTGAGCGGGCTATTGATCTGTTAGAAGAGGAATTTCGAGCCCTCAAGAAGGGTAACAAAACAGTGAAGGAGTATACTCGTCTATTCATTGAGAAGCTTGATCTTGTGGGGCGTGTGGTCCCAAGTGAGAAGGAGAAAGTCAAGGCCTACCTTAAAGGCCTACCGACCGACATGATGGCTATGGTACGAAAATCAAAGGCTACTACAATGCGGGAAACCATTGAGGAGGCTAAACTCATGGAAGACGTGTATGCCCGTAAGAGAGAGAGAGAGAGAGAGAGAGGAGGAAGTTGTATCCGTGGAAAAGAGAAAGTGAGGCGGAGGTGCCGGAGCTTTCAAGTGACCAAGACCGTTCGCAACAACAATAGAGGTAACGATCTTAAGAGAGAGGCTAAGTGGTTCCCGAATTGGAAGAATTAGCATTTGGGCCTGTGCCACTCAAAGCCCGACTCTTGTTACTAGTGTAGCAAGCTTGGCCACGTGCAAAAAGATTGCCCGGTCAAGGGGCCGGTTTGTTTTGAATGTCGAGAACCGGGCCATTTTCGGAACGAGTGCCCGAAACTCAAGTCGGGAGGAAATTCTGGGGCGAGAGCTAATGCACCAAAAGCGACGGGGAGAGCCTTCCAGATGACAGCCGAGGAGGCTAAGGTGTCGACTGATGTAGTGTCGGGTACGTTTCTTGTTAACTCCGTACCTACGCATATTCTTTTCGATTCTGGTGCAAGTTATTCCTTCGTATCTATGTCCTTCCTAGCAAGATTGCATGTGACTGTTAGTGCATCAGAGGATGCTCTCGTAGTGGAAATAGCCAATGGTAGCCGAGTCCTAGTTAACCAAGTCTATGACAATTGTGCATTGGATATTGAAGGGAAGAAATTTCTGATAAAACTCTTTCCAATGTTTATTGGTGGTTTCGACTTGATTGTTGGAATAGATTGGTTGGGAGAGAACCATGCGGAAATCCTTTGCTATAAAACGTTGATTCGTATCCCATTAGAAGATGGTGAATAGGTGCTAGTGTATGGAGAAAGAAGCAAGGGAGGAGTTGCAGTCATATCTATGGCCAAAGCACGCAAGTGTTTGGTAAAGGGGTGTGCATCCTACTTAGCGTACGTTGTGGATGCCAAGCTAGAGAAGAAGAAACTCGAGGACGTCAGGGTCGTCCGCGAATTTCCGGACGTGTTTCCCGACGAATTACCAGGTTTGCCACCCGATCGTCAAGTCGAGTTCCGGATAGATTTGGTTCCGGGGGCCGCACCGATCGCTAGAGTGCCTTACTGCTTATCGCCTTCGGAGATGCAAGAAATTATGTCCCAATTGCAAGAACTCTTAGAGAAGGGTTTTATAAGGCCGAGCTCTTCGCCTTGAGGAGCTCCGGTCCTATTCGTGAAGAAAAAGGATGTCACGATGCGAATGTGCATAGATTACCGAGAGCTGAACAAGGTGACCGTGAAGAACAAATACCCACTCCCGAGAATTGACGATCTTTTCGACCAACTTCAAGGGGCGGGATGCTTCTCGAAGATTGATCTTGGTTTAGGGTATCATCAAGTGAAGGTGAAGGGTGAAGATGTGGCGAAGACCGCATTTAGAACACGATACGGTCATTACGAGTTTCTTGTGATGCCTTTCGGTTTGACAAATGCACCGACGGTATTCATGGACTTGATGAATCGCGTATGTCGACCGTTTCTCGATTGGTCTGTAATCGTGTTCATCGATAATATACTCATCTACTCCAAGAACGAGACGTATCATGAGCAACATCTCCGGGAAGTGTTGGAAGTTTTGAGGCGGGAGAAGTTGTATGCGAAATTCTCCAAGTGCGATTTTTGGCCAGAGGAAGTCCAATTCTTGGGTCATGTAGTCAACCGTGATGGAGTAAAGGTGGACCCATCTAAAATCGAAGCGATGATGAATTGGGAACCACCCAAGAGTCCGTCTGAGATTCGAAACTTTTTGGGCCTAGCGGGTTACTATCGGAGGTTCATCCAGGACTTCTCAAAGATTGCGTCGTCTCTGACGGTCTTAACCCGCAAGAATGTGAAGTTCGTTTGGGGAGAATCCCAAGAAAAGGCTTTCAGAACACTTCAGAGGAAGTTGTGCGAGGCCCTGATCCTTTCTTTGCCTGAAGGTTCTGAAGATTTCGTGGTTTACAGTGACGCATCCAAAATGGGCTTGGGTTGTGTGTTGATGCAACGAGGCAAGGTGAGCCTACGCGTCAAGGAAACTCAAGGAGCACGAGAAGAATTATCCAACCCAAGATTTGGAATTGGCGGCCGTGGTGTTTGTCTTAAAGCTGTGGCGACACTACTTGTACGGCACCAAGTGCACTTTGTTAACAGACCACAAAAGCTTGAAATACGTGCTCGATCAGAAGCAGTTGAATATGAGCTAGCGACACTGGTTGGAACTGTAAAAGACTGTGATTGCGAGTTACTCTATCATCCGGGAAAGGCGAATATAGTGGTGGACGCTTTGAGTCGAAAGGACTATAGTGGCGGTGTTCAAGCCATGCTTGCAAGAATTGTAGTGTCCAATCTAATTGACCAAATAAAGTCATCTCAGAGAGAATCCTTGCGCGAAGAGAATCTTAAAGAAGAGGTGATAGTCAAGCAACAATCTCTTTTGACCGAAGACGTCCAAGGGTTGAAGTTATACCAAGGTCGTATTTGGGTACCCAAGATTGGAGGCAACCGAGAATTGCTCCTAGAAGATGCTCATAAGTCCAAGTACTCCATTCATCCGGGAAGTACCAAGATGTACCGGGATCTGAAATTGACATATTGGTGGCCCGTGATGAAATTGGACGTGGAAAGCTACGTGGAGAAGTGTGTGACGTGCTTGCAAGTGAAAGCATAACACCAGCGACCCTACGAAAGTCTCCAATCCTTGGAGATTCCAGAGTGGAAATGGGAGCATATCACGATGGATTTCGTGACAAAGTTGCCTAAGACGCTCAGAGGGCACGACACAATTTGGGTGGTAGTGGACCGATTGACGAAAAGTGCCCACTTTTTGGCAATGCGAGAGACGTTGCCCATGGATAAACTGGCAAAGTTTTACATCGATGAAGTCGTATCGAGGCATGGGGTACCGTTGTCAATCATATCTGACCGAGATAGTCGTTTCACTTCCAATTTCTGGGATGGGCTACAGAAGGAATTGGGTACGAGAGTAAAGCTGAGTACGACTTATCACCCCCAAATGGATGGCCAAAGTGAAAGGATGATCCAGACATTAGAAGATATGTTGAGGTCGTGTGTTATTGATTTTGGAGGTAGTTGGGACTCCCACCTACCTTTGGTGGAGTTCGCTTACAATAACAGCCATCACTCCAGTATTAGGATGGCACCTTTTGAGGCATTGTATGGGCGGAAATGTAGAACTCCTGTTTGTTGGCTGGAGGCTGGAGAGAAGCAGTTTTCCGGTCCCGAGAATGTTCAAGAAACCGCCGACAAGGTTAAGGGTATTCGGGAGCGGTTGAAGGCGGCTCTGGACCGACAAAAGAGCTACGCCGACAAGAAGCGGAGACCGATAGAATTCCAAGTGGGGGATCATGTCATGCTAAAGGTGTCTCCTTGGAAAGGCATAATTCGGTTTGGAAAGCGCGGGAAGCTAAGTCCCAGATTTCTAGTGCTGTTTACCATTTTGGAAAGGGTGGGACTCCAAGCCTACAAGTTGGAATTTCCACCCAAAATGGCCGGAATACATCACACCTTTCATGTGTGTTATTTGCGCAAGTGTTTGGCCGAAGAGGAGAGCGTGATACCCCTCTCGAAAATCCGAGTTGATGAGGGAAACCGTTTCATAGAAGAACCGGATGCAATTTTGGATCGAAAGTCAAAGAAGCTTCGCCACAAAGAAATCACAATGGTAAAGGTGCAGTGGAAGCATCATCGCGGAGCTAACGTGACGTGGGAAACGGAGGACGACATGAAAAAGAGATATCCAAACCTTTTTACCTGAATCGAGATTTCGAGGACGAAATCATTTCTAAGTCGGGGAGGATTGTAACATCCGCAGTTTTCGGTATGTGATCTCGATATTGCGTGACCTCTAAATCCTCTGTATAACTCTTCTTTTGGTATTGTTAGAGTCGATTTAAATACCTTAGATGTTGAATTGCTTTCGTACGAAATTAGGACCGAATTTCAGATGCGTGTAGGTGGGGGGCGACTGTGCCCGACGATTGTGACAGTGTCACTCTCGCCGTGGCACTATCGTGGGGAGCCAAGGGCTCGCGGTACAAAGTGGGCGACTATGCCCGACGATTGTGACATTGTCACTCTCGCCGTGGCAATGTCTCCGAACTCCATATAGTCACGGTACATCGTGGGTGAGAGTGCCTAGCGACTATGACCTGGGCACAATCACCGGTCATAGTCACCGACGGGGTGATGGGCAGATTTAAATGCCTTTGCTCTTTTTAGAATTCATTTATCACAAATCAGATTTGGGCATCGACTCTCTCTCTCTCTCTCTCTCTCTCTCTCTCTCCCTCTCTCTCATTTAAGGCGATTTCACCAACCAAAAACCCTAACCCTCATTACTCTCAACCTCAAATCACTCAAGATCTTCTCTAGCCTCTCTTCTAGGGCTTGCTAACATCTAGAGGTCAAGGATTCAAGTTTTGATCAAGCTTGGTGTCTTCCTTCTACACTTACTTTGGTGATTTCTAGGGTTTTAACCAAAACCCTAGTATTGTGAGTCAATCTATAACTTTCTTCCATTTGATACATGTATTAATTGTTAGTAAATGTTTAAAATGAATCATTTTCTCATAAACACATTGAAAAGACTTTTTGGGAAATTTAGGGCAATATCTAGGGTTTTGCTCAAACCTTGTGTTTTGATTCAAAGGGTTTTGGAGAAGTGTTTTGTACAAGTAAAGGATGAATACTCGGTGATTTTGAGGACTTTGGACCGAACAACATTAACTTGGCCATTTTGTTATGAACTGCTGATAAGAATGGATTTTTCCTTATGTCGGAAAGATATGCCCGGTGATGGTACATGGTAAATATTGCACGAAATACTTGGTATACTTGTTGAGTAAAATAGTGTAATGGATCCATAGGCACTAGTGGTAGTCCGTATTTTGTTGGTAATTACCTTTGAGCTAGATGGGTACCTTGGGAACTCGTGCTATAGACTGTGGGGGGTTGAATACGATAACCTTGTGTCTCGTGTCAGGTATGATCTAGCGGGTGAGTCCTTCTTAGACCATTTGGGAATTCGAACTAAAGATCGTGGGTGGTTGAAATCGATAACCATTGGTGCTATAATAGAAGCTCCACAACATTGGTGTATGACCTACTTTTGTGTTCCGTCACCACAATGGTAAACACGGGTCTCCCCCACTATAGAATATTTTGGGAGATTTGTGACATGGTCTAATCTAGATAACTATGTCTTAGATTAGTTAGTTGTCATGGTTAATTTCCAATTCTTTGGTGTAAAGGCCTCAACTATTATTCCCCATCTTTTGGGCGATATTCGTCTATATAACTTTGTCGTCTTTTTCGGATGAAATGTTTTATCGCAGGTTTTGGTTCTTCGATTTATAGCCGTTATATTGCGAAAATTTTTATTAAATTTTCAGTCAAATTTTAGGGTGTTACAAGTTGGTATCAGAGCATTAGTTTAAGCGAACTAGGCATGATTGTAAGATGTCTAGACTTAAGTTGTAATCATTAGGCTATGATTGGCGAGGATTGGGTAGAACTTTTGGTATAGGACGTCTTAGGATTGACGGAATTGCATGAGTACTCCTCCAACAACTTTCTCCAAGGTTACCAAACCTTCGGTGCGGTTCTCCTCTCTGGTACCCCCGGAACCTGCTATGACCACATTTTCTTCAATTGTCTCATGCCGACGGTGATTCACCTCTCGGTCCTCTTGTAGCTTCATGAACAATTCCTGTTGCTTCGCCATGGTCTCGTTCATGGCTCTTATCATGTCCATCTTTTGTGTCTGAGGGTTTACCTCAGTCAAAAGTGGATCAACAGTGACAATGTTTGTCCTCGGGACTTGTTCCACCCTCCCGACAAACATATGTGGAATTAGAGGTTCAACCGTTACAGTTGCATTCGGCCTATCGACCGTGGATTCGGTCACAGCTTGACCCTCTGGTGACGTTTGAAGATGACTCCGAGTATTTACCATTTTCGTCTGTCATACAACCAAGAGAGGTAAGAGATGGACTACACAAGATTACACACAAGAAACGTACTAATATGGTTCATCGATCATCATAATCATAGTAATTCAAGTATGCTCACATAGAAATACATTCATAATAACAGTAGCTAAGAGTGATTATGAACATATTTTATATAAGAATTCTCGCTACCATTTCTTACAATTCTCAACGGTGTAGTTTCCGTTGACTTTAAGACAGTACCATCTTAGAAGTTCTACCCGATTATCACACTTCATTGCCTAAAAAGTCTCAACATAAGTCTAGGCATCAAGATTACATACCTAGTTCGCTTAAACTAGAGCTCTGATACCAACTTGTAACATCCTAAAAATTTAGACAAATAAAAAATCGAAATTTCGGCAACATAACGTCTAAAATACGGAGGTCCAATATACCCTATAAATAGAAACCTCAAAATATAAACAACTCTCAAGAAGGCAACTAAAGACCCATGTTAAATTGGGTTAGTTTGCACCATCAAGTTTTCAAAAGAATGGGACATAAAGATTACAACAACCTACTTAATCTAGAAATAATTCTAACTAGATTAAAATGGGTGTTGCTATTCCATTATAATCTCTCTTCACAAAATTCCCCAAGATCTCCTACATGCTCGGTTGACAAGCCCGACGTCCTAGATTCCACCGCTAGTGGGATCTGTGAGAAAATCAACAACCAAAACAAGTGTTAGGACAAAGCCTAGTGAGGTCTCATAAGTTATACAAATCACAAACAAAGATAACATAATGCAAGACTTGTGTTACCGAACTCCATCGCCTCACAATGTTATTCCCACTTGCAACGATGTTCCCAAACCTGAACATAACACACAAGAGATAGCCCTTGAAAATACGGCGGAGTTCCGTTTCCATCGGGGTGACATATACACGGGAGTGGAGTCACCCATGATATTATTGGATTACATCTCATGTCACGGTCCTAGTTCCCATGCCACCAAGACATCACAACCTCAAACCATAACATTGCCTTAATTGCCTACTCCGTTGAGTTACACCTCAAGGTCTTACGGGACATTATTGTCTATCCATATCTATACGAGTTACACCTCAAGGGTCCATTTCCCTCTATTGCCTACTCGCTAGCAAACCACAATGACCAACAACAATAGGTCCAAATAGACATAAAACTACATCCTCGTGCACAAGGAGTAGAAACCCACATTCTTATCAGGTGATCACATTCTGATTTAATATACTCAACAATATATACATTTCCCAAATCAAATCATTGACACCATAATCATCATACAATGTTACATATTGATAAGACAACATATTTACAATAATGACAAACCATCTTTACATTTCAAATAGTACATCTACAATGCCTTTAATATTCATTGTGATAGAGGGTTGTATTTTTCTTCCACACTTCCATGAAAACCTAGCTAACTAGGTTAACCCATAAATTAAGGGTTCCTTCAAGTATTATCCATATAAACATAAAGATTAAGTCATGAAAGTATTTTTAGATAAGCATATAAGTGCAAGAGTTAGGGTTTATAGAGGAACTCACAAATAGGGTTTGTAAAAGAAAAAACCCTAATTAATTGGGTTTGAGAGAACTTGATCTTCTTGAAGCTTTAACACTCTTGAAGAGTATTTACTTGGCCCCAACAACTCTATTGAGAGCACTAAATGATAGGTTTTGATTGTTGCATTAAATGAGGAAGGGGATGGAGAGAAAAGAAGAAAAATCGCTCAAAAAGAAGAGTAGGTTTGATGTGTAGCTGATAATGAAGAAATGAAATGGATTTGGCCTATAAATCGAAACACAAAACAGGGTCTGCACCCACACGGGCGATAATTCCCATTCGACATTGCCCCCGGGCATTGTCGCCGGGGCAAAGTCGCACCTTAGTCCCCACCTATTGGAATGTTTGAACAAATTTAAGGCTATGAGCAACAATGACCATGCGACCTTGCCCATGGCATTGTCGCTGGGGCAAAGTTGCCGGCTACCTCTGACCTTACAAAAATTTCGATTTCAGCATCCATGGTTCTTATATGAGGGTTCTATATTGGTACAAAGTTCTAGCATGCATGATCTCAAACTCGCTTGGTTCCAATACGTTAATCATAGATGAATATCTACATACATATATACATGAATTTCGCATACACTCAATATAGTCATGCACACACATAAAGTAGTATACATGGTACATATACACAAATGGTGCAAGGTCTAATTTGATGACACATGTTCTACAAGAAGTGGAGGCTCAACAAGACGGTTCATGAACGATAGGTGCTCTACGAAGTTACTTAAAGGAGATGGTTTAACAAAAGGTTGCAGAGTTTTATTAAAGAAATTCAGGGTGTTACAGGTTCGTTCGCTGAACTAGTGAATCAATTCTCCCAACAATTCGCCAGTAGTCGCAAGATGGAGAAGCAGACTAGTGATTTATACTACATCGTGCAAAAGGCTGGAGAATCCATCCGAAGTTACTTCAATCGATTCAATGCAGAAATGATCAGTGTCCGTAATTGCGACATTAAGACCGCAATCGAAGCTTACAAACGTGGTCTAGATTAAGGTTCAGGTCTCTACACTGACTTGACAAAATACCCCCTAGAAAACTTTGAAGACGTACGAGCGAGAACTTTGGCTTATATACGGGTCGAAGACGGCGCTGCTTTTCGTCGTAAACACTCTAGTGACAAAAAAGCGCTAAGTGTGAGGAAGTTAGATTTCAAGGCCAAGACGACAATCAAAACAGAACCGTTGTGAAAAATATCGAACGTTAGGTTTGATAGAAAGAAGACCACGACCACAACCAAGTTCTCTCAATACCCTAAGATCTCCTTTTATGGATTCAAAGGGACTTCCAAGGACTTGGTCGAGGCCTTAAGAAACATACAAGCGACGATCCGTTGGCCGAAGAAAAGTGACAAAGATGATGACAAGAAAGATAAGACTAAATGGTGCGACTTTCACGACGACCATGGTCATACGACAGATGATTGCATTTCCCTAAAAAAGGAACTCGCTTGGCATGTTCCGAAAGGCAACCTCAAAGAACTATTCGACGAACCAACAGCGCTAGACAACAACGTTCGACCACTGTCACCTTTTCATGAGAAAGTCGTGAATTGTGTTACGGGAGGATCCGACATCTGTGGCTTGACTTACTCCGCGGAAAAAAGGCATGCTAGTCAGGGGGCAAACAATCAACCCATTCCTATATCCTCACGACCTACAGGCCCGTTCTTGACATTTTATAGGCCTTGGGCGAGATATAAAAATGAGCCCTCGATATATGTACTTTTTTTTCAGTATATTGTTTTTATCATAAGAAATAACATTGAATTCAAAAAATAATACTATTTCATATAAAAACGTTTTTCCAAGTATTCCTAGACGCAAAATCAATCAAATAATTATTGATAAATTAATATCATCTACCATATCATTTTTATATAGCATTGTAGATTCGTTCAACTATCAAACACATCCTATGATATGTAACACCTGTAATTTTCGGTAAGTAATTATCACCTGAACGTTTCTGCGACTTATTAAAATCGGTATTTTGTTGGTAAATGTTTTGTGTAAAGTCCCTTGGAGTATCGGGAGTATTGACAGTGAAAAAGTCGAGTTTCGGGGCTCCGGAAAGGTCCCGCGACAATGCCCGACGACTATGACAGTGTCATAGTCACACTGTCATAGTCGCAGAGAGTGTACCGTGGCCTGGGAGAGGATGGAGACATTTCCAGGCACATTGCCCAGGGCAATGTCGCTGGTCAATGTCGCATCAGGGTACCAGGCAGCTGTTAAGTGTGGGATTTCAGCCTATTTTCTTATTTCTCTTCTCCAAAACTTCTCCACTTTCTCCCAAACCGTTTTCCCTCTTCTCCCTTCAAACCCTAACCCATATTTGGCTCAAACCCTTGTATTTTATGAAGAAGAAACACCATCATGTAGCAAAGTTGAAAGCTATGGTAAATGATTCACCATCTCCATCATTCAACCCCAAGCTCGTTTTTTTGGGTTTTCTAGGTTTTCATCAAACCTAAGTGGTAAGTGTATCTAAACCTTATTTTAAGATATAAATACTCCATTGATGGTTTCCTAGTGTTTGATTTCTGTAATTTCGGTTTGGAAGATTTTGAGTAAAGTTAGGTCAAAATTAGGGTTTTGGGTATAAGTTGAGGTTTTGATATAAAATTTTTGGAGAATGTTTCTATATGGTTGAATGCGGTTATTTACGGTTGAAAATGCTTGGATCTAGGTTTTGGAGGTTTTGTCTTGGAGGATTCAAGTTTCGTCAAGGAAGCTCAAAGTGGGGTAAAATCTAGATTTAGCCTAAATCTAGCAAGGTGAGTTCAAGTTGATTTGTGAAAACGGTGTACATGCCAAAATGTTCATTTTAAAGTGTTTTGTGTTTTACATGAAATTGTTAACTGCTGATCACTTGATAAGTTTGGTTATTTTGAAATGTTTTGTTTTATAAACATGATAAAACACCCAGTTTGGGATCTTTGAGAATTTTGGTAAATAAACGATGTTGAAATGTTGTTTGATGATTTTACATATATGATTGGAGTTCATTAGACGTAAGTGTCATTTTGTGTATTTGATCTTATAAACCTTTTCGGATAATGCATATTATCGCGTTATGAGGCATTTTGGAAATATAAGGGTATGAGTTCATTTGGAAAATGGTTTACCTCAACCAATGATGAGATTTGAGTTAATCATACTTTTGGTCGTTGTGTTAGAATGATAGTTGGTCAAACGTGTTTCAATGTTTACTACTGGCTTTCATTTGGGGTTTACGTAATTGTTGGGCCTTTGGTTCGGTTTTGACTAAATTGAGTATTGAGGACATATGTCCGGATTAATAATCGTTGTGGGGTTTTGAGTTTGTTGGCACATTTTCGTGGCATTTGAGAGTTACATGTATTGGGAGCTTTGGTCTTTCATTTGGAGTCATGTAACGTTAGATAGTGTTGTAATGGATCCATAGGCACGTAAGTCTGTCTGTTTTGGGAAAGCGGGTAAGGTTGATTATGACCGTTGACTGCTTGGGTTTGCTAGCGAGTAGGCAATAGGTGGCACGAGCCTCCGAGTTGAAACTCGTCTAGATTGGATAGGCACCCGTGTCCGTAAGTCCTTGGGGTGGAACCCGACGGGGTATGGCTAGAGGCAGTAAATGGTCTGAGGTTGTGATGTCTGGTATGACATGGGAACTAAGTCCGGGATATGTGGTGAAATCCAATAACATCAAGGGTCGCCCCATTCACGTGTTCTCGCCACCGAAGATGGAAATGTTTAGATGACATGCGAGGAAGTTGTATGGGCGGCCTACTTGCGTGTTCCTCTATTCTCAATGTATACGAGTCTCTCCGTCATAGATCCATGGTATTTTAAATGTCGACGATAAATGATGGCCTTAATATTGGGTTTTCCCCACGTATATTAAGGTTTGAATGGAATGCGTCATTTCTACGTTTCAGTATTTGATTTCTTTCCATTTTATGGTTGCGTGAGTTTTGGGTCTAATGACCATGTTCACGGCGATATTTAATTATATGGGTTTTTATCTTTGGTTTTATGAGTTGTGGGTCATGTTCCACCCGTGTTGGGTATTTCGAGATATAACATTTTACCCGCATTTTATAGAATTGGGAGTCCTCTTCCTATTCTCATTTTGAGTAAGTTTTGAGTTGAACTTGAATTTACGAAAGAACGTTTTATATTGGGATCTTCGCTTTTAAAACAGTTTGGTTTGGTTATCGATTATTCGGTGTCTCTTTCGTTTAAAATGCATAATTATTGATAAACGAGTCGTTTTCATAAGTGAAGCTTATCATTTGAAAGATCATGATTTTAGTTGCATTCTCCCTTTCTAAATGATTAATTTATATATGTTGAAAACTCTTGAGCTCACTAGGCGTTAAGCCTAACCTTTTTATTTGTCGGCATGTGCATCAGGTTTCAGATGAGGGTTTGGTTCTTGCAGCTATGAAAAGTTGAGACTTAGCTTTGTGCAAGTGTAAGTAGTTGGTGAAGTTTTCCGCAGTTTGGAGATAGCGACTATTATTGGGTTGTAGTAGCACCTGTCCTTATTATAGACTGCATGTATAGAATGAATGTGTGTATTGAGGTTAAATCTTAAATTGTGATTGTAGAGGAATCTTTTATTGGTGTATTTAGAAAATTTTAATTTAGTTGCTATTTCCAGATTTGAGGGTGTTACATGATATACCTTTAATATATGACTATTTGGAGTAATACTCTATGTAAATCAATATAAATCATTTGGTTTCCTTGTCACCTCTTGTTAATGTTTACATCATCATTTTAAACTTTTAGAATTAAGACAAACTTTTTAGAAACCATCAATCTTAGAATCAAATGTTCACGCCGGTTATAGCTTGAAATCTTATTCTTGTTTTAGAGATAAAAAAGTAATTAAATTCATGCACTCAATATCTGGTATTAAGTAATAAAAAGTAAATAATGTATGAAAAAACAAGGGTACTTTGAAATCCTATAATCTAGGAGTTTTCAAAAAGTTAGGAGTTAGGAGTTTTCTTAGCTAATAACGAGAAATCTACTATAATCTAATATAAAAATAAAATTCATGAGAATGGAATAATCAAAAGAGTTGGTGGGAGATGAATGATGGAGAATATATCAAGGTTTTCTAGGCAAAGTCAATCTAGATTTTGGTACTAGATCAAAAAAAGTTAAACAAACAATAAGCAAATTAGCAATACTATAAAATGAACCACCAATTAATTTTTACATATTTTATTCTCCAATGTAATTAATTAATACATGTTTAGGCCCTTGCTAAATTCTTTTTGGGTCTTATTAGAATATTAGACACTAAAAAATTTGTATCTCATTCATTTACTATTTTTTTGAACTACCATATATACTATATAGTATATATTTAAAAAAATTGGAACCCTATTTCTTATGGGCCCGGGGCATACGCCTGACCCGCCCTCTCCTAGGAACAACCCTGACGACTTAAAAAAAAATTGAAGCTAGAATCGATGACAATAACATTCGACCAAGATGACTTGGGCGACTTACATCAAAAACATCACGACGGGTTAATTGTACAACTTAAGATCGGCAATTGTTTGACCCGGAGGGTGTTGGTCGATGGAGAAAGTTCAGCGAACATAATCTTTCTCGACACCGTCAAAGCTATGGGACTCGAAAAGTCAGAGATCATTCGACGTTCGACGACCTTGGTTAGTTTCAATGGAGATGCGACAAGCACCTTTGGAGAGATCACTCTACCGGTCTACGCTAAGGGAATCAACAAGCAAACCAGATTCAGCGTCATCGATTGCCCGTCAGCATACAATATCATTCTCGGTCGACCCTGGATCCACGACATGAAGGCAGTCCCCTCGACGTACCACCAGATGATGAAATTTCCCATACCATGGGGAGTCCAGGAGATCAAGAGTGAACCAAAAGTTGTTCGAGATTGCTACAAGACGACGATGAAACCCAGAAAACAATCCATCTAGCAATTACAGAACCAGGATATTCCAGACATTGTCGATGACTATCGTCTGGAGGAAGTTATCTTGGACCAAAGCAAACCGAATCAAGTCGTCTTCGTAGGTTCGACACTCGATCCTTCCATTAAAAAAGAACTAATATCTTTTTTGCAGGATCATGCTGAATGTTTCGCTTGGACGCACGAAGACATGGTCGATATTAACCCCAAAGTCATTTCTCACATGTTAAATGTGGATCCGTTATTCAAACCAATTAAGCAGAAACGTCGAAAGTTTGCTCCAGAACGAAACAAGGTAATCAATGACGAAGTCGAAAACCTCCTTAAAATCGGGAAGATTCGCGAAGTAAAGTACCCCGATTGGTTAGCCAATGTCGTGGTCGTACAAAAGAAAAACGACAAGTGGAGGGTTTGCATAGACTTTACAGATTTGAACAAGGCGTGTCCGAAGGATCCATTTCCTTTACCACATATCGACGCTCTAGTCGACGCAACTGCTAGACATGAACTCTTTACATTCATGGACGCATATTCAAGCTACAATTAGATACTTATACACATCGATGCTCAAGAAAAGACAACCTTTATGATAGACAGAGGTATTTATTGTTACAAGTTGATGCCTTTTGGTTTGGAAAATGCAGGTTCCATGTACTAGCGACTGGTCAACAAAATGTTCAAAGATCGACTTGGCGATACCATGGATGTATACATCGACGACATGCTCGTCAAGTCGAGGCAAGCTATCGACCACGTCAAACATCTACGATAATCGTTCGACATCCTCAGGAAATACCATATGAAACTTAGCCCCACGAAATGTTCCTTTGGGGTAAGCGCCAGGAAGTTTCTAGGGTACATGGTGACAAGACGAGGGATCGAGGCTAACCCTGACCAAATTAAAGCCATAATCGAGATTAAGTCACTGAGAAATTTCAAAGAAGTTCAACGCCTGACTGGTCGTGTGGCAGCCCTGAATAGGTTTATCTCACGATCGTCAGACAAATGCCACCTATTTTACAACGTTCTTCAAAAAAACAAAGGATTCCAGTGGACAGACGTTCACGAGCATGCATTCTAGAAACTAAAAGAATACATGGCGTCACCTCCACTATTGTCGAAACCTCAAGACAATGAGGTCCTGCAACTTTACTTAGCCGTCAGCACTAACGCAATAAGTGCAGTCCTGGTAAGGGAAGACGACAAACATCAACTACCTATCTATTATGTTAGTAAATCTCTGCTCGATGCTGAAACCAGGTACTCATCGATGGAAAATCTATTACTATCGTTAGTTACAACTGCTAAAAAGCTGCGACATTACTTTTAGTCGCACCCTATAACTGGTGTTACCAACTTTCCACTTAAGCATGTTTTGAGAAAACTAGAATTGACAGGTCGATTGGAAAAATGAAGTATATATCTCAGTAGTTACGACATCAATTTCAAACCAAGGACCACGATCAAATTGCAAGTCCTAGCAGACTTCGTCGCCGACTTTAGTCCTGAACTAGAGAAAGAAGCGCAAGACGAAGCTTTTTCTGTGGCGACTCATGACGACAAACCCTGGACTCTACATGTCGATGGATCGTCCAACGCTAGAGGTACAGGACTGGGCGTCATCTTAAAGTCACCATAGGGGGGCAAGATGGTATACTCCATACGATGCGAATTCAAAACAACCAACAATGAAGAAGAATATAAAGCCTTGATCGTGGGCATGAGCATGGCGCTCTACTTAGGGGAAAAAGGGTTGCACGTCAAAAGAGACTCCCTCCTCGCCGTGAACCAAATTAATGGCGAATACGCGGCGAAGGACTCAAAGATAACGTCATATCTCAAGGTAGCAAAAAAAAAATCAGAAAATTTCAAGCCCTTCTCAATCGAACAAATCCCAAGAGATCAGAATACTCAAGCTGATGCCTTAGCCAATCTTGGTTCAGCACTTAGCAAATCACTATTCGACACGATACTCATGATACATCTCACGACGTCATCTATCGATCACAATGACGTTGTCCATATCGACAGTAAAGAAGAAGATTGGTCGAGCGACAAAATAAATTATTTAACGCACGATCAACTTTCTGAGGACAAAATGGAAGCTCGAAAGATCAGATTCAAGGCATCTAGATATGTCATGATACAAGGCAGACTCTATCGACGATCGTCTACTGGACTTAACCTACGATGTATCACAAGCAGAACACAAGTCTAGAACATCCTACAAGAAATGCACGACGGTTAATGTGGCAACCATTCAGGCGGTCGTAGTCTAGCCAACGAATATCACGAGAAGGCTACTATTGGCCGACACATCGACAAGATGCCATCAGGTATGTGCAAAGCTACGATGCATGTCAACAGCATTCAGGTACGACGCATAAACCCTCTGAACCTTTACACTCGACGTTGATTCCCTAGACATTCATGAGTTGGGGAATGGATATCGTCGGTAAGTTACCACCTGCACCCGGGAAAAAGGTATTTTTACTTGTTCTTACAGATTATTTCTTTAAATGGATAGAGGCAACCGCTTTTTCCCAAATCCAGGACAAAGAGGTGATATATTTTATCCAAACTAACATTATATGCAGGTTCAGGATACCATCCAAGATTGTCTGCGACAATGGATCCCAATTCATAAGCGAAAGAATTCAGCAATTTTGTGAGGATCACAATATAAAAGTCACGACGTCGACACTACGATACCCTCAGTCGAATGGACTTGCAGAATGAAGCAATAAGACCATTATAAACTCGATCAAAAAGAGATTGAGGGCAGCAAAAGAAAAATGGGTCTAAGAACTTCCTTCGGTCCTATGGGAGAATCGTATGACTCCCCGTACGTCTACGGGACAAACTCCCTTTTTACCTGGTCTATGGATGTGAGGTGGTTCTACCCGTCGAAGTCTAACTACCCACATCGAGGCATACCTCAGTCGACCATAACCTAGTCGACCTAAGTTATGATCTCGACGCCCTTAAAAAAAAATAAGAGAATCAACATTGATTCAAATGGCGTCTCAAAACCAATCAGTCGAACGACATTTCAACAAACACGTAAAGACCAAAGTCTTCCAAGAGGGCGACTACGTCTTATGTCGAGTGTTTCAGAACACTCAAGAGTCGAACGTAGGTAATCTTTCCATCAAGTGGGAAGGGCCATGTCGTATATCTAAAGTCGTAGGAAAAGGCGCCTACAGGCTTCAAACTCTCGACGACCAAGAAATCCCACGTAGCTGGAATGCAACACATCTCAACACATCCCAGGTAGCCCGGGTTCGAACCTCACATGCAACATTTGTGCCAAATATTGGCACGGGTGTCATCCTTGTGGCCACAGGATGAATGCCCGCGGGCCAAAGGCCTGTTTTCCGGAGATTAGTCTGGGCCCAATGTGGTATGGGATACTCCTTACTAAAAAAAACACATCTCAAGAGGTATTTTTTCTAAGTCCATCATACTTTTTTCTTATGATTATTTTTCACGACCAGTACTAACTTAGGCATCGGAGGGTCGTTGATTAAGCAACGACCAACCTCTAGCATTGTTTCCTCGCAGGATCGCACGACACAAGAATACAAGTCTTTACACAACTTGGTCTTGTAGAACTCGATTCTAAGTTTTTTAACTTAGAAATTTTTTACTATATATATAAACGCCTTGGTCGCAAGAATCTTTGAACTGTTTGGATTGCCTAAAACGCAAGTCTCTTTGGGTAAAATTGTTTGCCTCAGTCGCAAGTACTCTTAGATTATTTGTGTCGTGTTAAACCGCGAATATTTGTGGATTGAATATCTTACGTCCTGATTGCTTGATCGCACGACTTTTGAGTTTGAAAAGTTCTAAGTACTTTTTGACTTATGTTGTTATCGTTGTTGTTATGTATGTTATTGCATAATATGAAAAATACTCGACAGATAAAGTAAAAAACCATTTCTATTTACCAAAATTAATGGTTACACGAGGTAGGATCGACCACCAACGGTCGACCATAGAAAATACAAAAAGACAAAGATATAAAAACAAAAGACTCAAGACAGAGGAGCGTCTTTTGTTGGCTGCGACGTAGAGACATCACCCGTCTGAGCTTCGTTGACCTTTGCCTCCTCTTCGACCTCGACTACCTCGACGTCCCTCTCATCTTCGGAGTCCAGGTCCTTTTCGTTTCCAATCTCTGCCAAATAGAGTTTGAGGTCCTCCTCAGCATTGGCAAGGGGATTCTTCCTAACCAAGTGAAGTCTCATGATGGCCGCCTTCGTCGTCCAGCGAGTGAAAGCCTCGACGGCCTTCAACTCCTCCTCTATCTCCTCAATCTTAGGCTTCTGATCGACCTCCTTCTCCCTCATGCCCCTGATCTCTTTTTCATTCGTGACCAGGGACACTTGGGCCCGCTCTAACTCCTCCTGGGTCACCTTCAAGATCTCGCACGACACGTGAAGACATGTCTGCAGATCTGCCACCTGATGACCGGAGACTAACAAGACTTTATGAGCTTCTTGGAGTCTCACGGTCATAGATTCCACTTGAGATGTGTCTTCCCTCTCCCTAGCAAGAGTGGCTCGCTCCCTCTCCAACGCCACTTTCTCTTTGTCAAGAGCAAGCGAAATGGCTCGATGGATCCTCTCCATCTCCTCATAGAGACTTAGAGACGCATGTAACGTCTGCAAAAGAAATCACATGACATAAGCATACAATATTAAATACAATAGTTAGAATACAAAGATAAGGAAAGGTAAGTGTCGACCTTTACCAGAAAGGCGAGACCGGAGACGTTGGACCCCATGCCGTCGATCGTCATCGCCTTGAACTTCTCCTTGAAGGCCGGGAACTGGTATTTCCCCAGATGAGGAAATATCCTCGACCTATCGAAGACGTCATCCGCCATAAAATTCGACGGGAACGTGAAGTTTACCGTCTGGACGTCGGCAGGTCCCTTCCCCTTGTCGGACGTGGGGACAGAGCCAGAGGCCTGAGTCGCCTGCTCCGGAGGTGGTTGATCGACGTTCGACACCTTCAGAGGATTCACCATCGGAGGTGCAATGCTAATGGGGACCGCAGGAATTGGGTCGCCCATCTTCGCCTTCTCGGGTGTAGCGACGCTCGATGTGTCCCCACCCTTCGACGATGGTTCCCTCGGGACTGTCATCCTAGTTCTCTTGGGCACACTCGACCCAGTAGTCGAGATTCCCTTTCTCTTCTCCTTGCCCTTCCAGGCCAACTCCAGCTAGGCCTTCCTTCGGTCGGTCGCAGTGGACATCTTCACTGGAGAACCACTTGAAAACAAGGATTAAACGCATGACAAACAAAGAAAAAGAGGAAAGAATAAAGGAAATTAAGGGACGAGTACACTACCTGCCATCTTCTCTCCCTCCTCTTTCTCTTCTTCCTCTTCTTTCTCTTCCTCCTCGGCCTCAACCCCTAAAGGCTCGACGATGGTCACCCCCTCGTCGTCGTCGTCGTCTGCCTGTTGAAGAGGGGTATACGACCGCTCGACTAGGCTATACCCAAGGAAGCGGGTGATCTTGTACACCGAATCACTATTCGGCCGTACTTCGTCGAACTTGATGGCTGAAATTAGAAAACAAAGGAAGAACATTATACATTATCGAATACAAAAAACATACGACGAAAAACGAAACTAAGGAAAACTCACTTGACGTATTCCATAACGTCTCTGGTACGTCACTGTCTGGACCCAGCGACGCCATACGCACGCATGCGTATCTAGCTTTCCACCCACGGTCGTTGACTGCAGTATTAAGTACCAAGGTGCGATCACCTCGATACTTGGAAAACAGGCTATAACGGTGGAAGCCGTCCACCTTCACCTGATACGCCGTGAGGAGGTCGTTCACGTCGAAGGGCGACCCCCACTTTGTTGTTAGTCGCTTAATAACCGAGACGACTCTCCAAAATTGGGGCATTAGCTGCCCCGGCGTAAGGCTGAATGTGTGCACAAACAACCTCGATAGTGGCGAATAAGGCCACTTGAACCCTATCTTAAAGGGATATTCATATATAACTAAATATCCCTCCGGGAACATATCAGGACAAACTTGACCCGAAGAATTTATGGCGACACTAGCAGGGATCTGCGCTAAGCGCCTAAGATCATCAAGATTGTCTTGACTTTGGATTGTGCTCGCTGATTCGCTCGACATAGCTAAACCAATTAAGCTGATTTGTAGATCACTCAAACCTAAGATATCCCAGTCCTTCCTAGGTTTTCTAGCTAAAGTCTTAAATCGCATAAAAGAGTAATAGAGATCGTACCTTATATAGTCGCTCTAAACCTCTAACTAATGGTAAAGATTTTGCAGGTTTTTGGAAATGATTCGTGAAGATGATCAGGGAAATCTCTCTCTAAAAATGTTTGAAAGCGTAAAAGGAAACAATCCTTTGGATACCCCTATTTATACGCTCAAACTTATCAAGTCGAGTCACTTGATGATCGACTTTTTGTGCGTATCGTTGGATTATCGACACCTGTCCTGACAACTATCACGCACGCGGATACACGCAACCATGACGCCACGTGTGTCAGTTAGGACATCATGGGCCTAGTTGGAAACGAACCGAATTGGTTCCAACGCGATGAGGGCCTCTCCCAGAATGACACGTGGCAACCGCCAAATTTTTTGATAAATTTAAAATTCAAAATTGCCGCTTAATTTTAAATTTTTGGGGCAAACTGTTTGGGTCAAAAATCCACGATCACGACGAGTAACATTTAATGCACTTTTTCACATGACTAATCTTGTATTAAGATAAGGTCCTATCAACCAAACATATTTATAACATCCGTCGACACTTCCATGAAAGTCGGTCGAGCGTCGTACGACCATCGTAAGATTACTCTCGACCACGACTATACTAACGTATGACCCAACGTTCTTTTCTTATTTCTTTAATACAGGTTTAATGCTCATAAAAACCAACGGATATAACTGACATCGTCCATCAAGATCATTTAAACAACTTCAACCGTTACACCAAGAATCAATGACACATTTATAAAGATCAAAGACTATAAATACACAAGATATCATTTCATTTGGACACCTGCAACCACACAATTTACAAACCATACAAAGAACATTCAAAAGCTCTCTCACTCTCATTACACGATCGAAGCTTTATACGCACGATCGAAGTATTTTATACATGACTAGCACTTGTTTCTATATTTGTATTTCATACTTGTATTGTGCAACACTGTAATACATAAGGACGTCGCCCATGTTTGGAGATCATAGTGCACGACGACCTCTGAGAGTCCTAGATTCAAGTTCTAATTGATACAAAAACAATCAAGATGAGAATTGTAATCACAAGTCTTTGATTAAATCTCAAACAGTTACAAATCTCACTTTCTCTCTCTAGAAAGATATACTAATAATGCTCTTCTCTCATACGCTCATATTACAATCTGGAATGTTACCACAAAATGACATGCTTGTTACAAACTGATAACAAAGACAAGAAGGTATTTATACCCTCACACAATTACAAAGAATTAAAAACACATTCCATTGACTTTGAATTTTATTACAAATTGACTTTGACTTTCACTGAGAGTTGACTTTCAGCTTTGACTTTCACTGAGAGTTGACTTTCAGCTTTGACTTTGATCTTCAGATATCTTGATCTTGCATCCAACAGATTTATGATCTAACAATCTCCCCTTTGGATTCAAGATCATCACAAAAAGATTTAGCAAAACAATCTCCTCCTTTAGATGCATTGACGAACTTTAAATTTCCCCTTTAAACTCAATCTGAGTACAATCTTCCTCTTTTGGTTGATCTTTAACTTTAATCTCCCCAAAATTTATCTTCAAAAAATACCAATAATATCTCCCAAAGATGGTAGAAACATTCTTTAAAAATCTTCTCAAAATTGTCTGAAACCTCTTTCAGTCTTTAGAAAGAAATTATCTTCAGGTTTAGCTCAGATTGCTTCAGCAAATAATCTTCAAATAATATTTCAGCAAAAACAACACATCTTCAGAAATCTTTAATCTTTCCTTGAACAATCTTTCACCCTTTCAATCTTTGAACTATAACTTCTTCAAACCTTTAACTTTGCAATTTCTGACTTGGACATTTCTTTAAAATCATCTCCCCCTTTTTGATGAAATGAGCATCGATATCATCAAAACTTTTCACCAAGAAATGTCGTTATCCAAACTGACCACTGATCTATCAAAATGAGCCTCTGATTCTTTGCCAATTCGAACAATGTATCCATCTAGATCTTTTCAAATCTAGACAAAATATTCGCGTAACTCTTGAATCAACAAATGAATCAGTTAAAATTCCTGTCAGTAACACGAAGTTACTATGTGTAACGGATACACATAGGAAAGGAGCTTTTTGTTGTTCACTCCCCCAGGGCTTCCATCAAATCATCGAAACACCACAAAGGCAATTTCTATGAACGTTATGACAATACATTGTTCATACATCGAAAAATATGTTTCAAAATTTGAGACATGGTAAGAACATTTTGAACAAAAAAAAATTCAAACCGGTGTGTGTGAATACTTGAAAGTATATAGAAAGTACAATACACAAGTATTTATCTTTGGAAACACACGGTTTGTAATCATGTAAGCACAAATAAATCTTGAAAAACATTTAAACATCACACTTCCAATTCATGAAATCTGTTTAAGAATCGGGAAGTGGTTTGAACATTTAAGAACATGTTTTCTATGATTGAAAGTTGTCCTTCTTTCAACCATATATGAGATTAAGATAAGAAATTTAACCTTTATCGTTCAGTCTTAAATCTCATTAAGTCAGCTGAAGTCATAAAAGTATGATCTTGATAGCTTCTCTCATTCTGCACAAGTCTCAAAGTCTAGTCAAAGCAACTTTTATTCATAAATTTATTAAAAAATAAAAGACATAAAGCAGTAAAACAATGAAAGTACGAGTTCTGATTTGAATTAATCAGAAATCATCACCTTTACTCCCCCTGAAATTATGCATCTAAAATATGTCAGTGAAAAAGCACATGATAGAGATCTACAATTCTTATTTTGAAATGTAGTTCATCATATCTATCGAATGCAAAATATTTCAGAAAAGTATGTACTCCCCCTTGATGGTTGATTTCCTCGTCCGAGTATTGGAGTACAATCTCTTATCATCACAGGAGTAAGGTCTTTTGATCACTGAAGTACGAGTCCTAAATTGTTGTGTTTAGAAGTCAAACTTCGTTGAAGTACGGGTCCTTAGCTGATTTACTTAGAAGCCTTGATTCTATTACCCCCCCTTAACTTGTGGTGCCTGCAACACAGAATCAGTCTTTGGCTTTGGTACCCCACTGGTATTTGGGTCCATGTGTGTTAGTTGCAGTTCTAATGGGAGTAACTGAATAAGAACCATACCAGAAATGATCACTTGTTTTATGAACATGATCATGTGTATGACAATAAGAAAAATAGTATTTCTTACCTGACAACCTGATTAATTGATCTCTCGTGTAAATATGATCAGGTTTATCTTTTCGAGCTTTGTTCTTCTTTGCTTTTGTCTCATGTACACATGATTTCTTCCCTTTCAGCTCATTCTTCTTCTCATCTTTCTTTTCATCTTCTACTGGTTTCTTTTTCCAGACCAGTTTTTCTTCCTTGTATCTCCTTCTTCTTCGATGTGTACCTGAACCATCTATATTTCTATCATAGAAAAGGTTAGTACTACGAATATGATTAGAAGATTTAACTGACCTGCTTGTAGAAGCAGTTTTCTGATGTGAGCTTGATGCTGGCTTGTTAGAACCAACTGAACTATTTCCAGGTGAGTGGATTTTTGACTCTGGAGTCGTTTGCTCAGTCACCACCACCTTTGAAACAATCTTTTCAAGCTCTTTAATCTTTGAAGCAAAGTTGTCTCTTTCTTTGACAAGAAGGTCAATCTTCGTCTCAAACTCAGACTTCATTTTCTTCTCTTTAAGCGCATTTTCAGATAGTTCAGATAGCTTGTCAGTAAGCTTCTTGATTTCTTCCTCAAAGAGATTTCTTTCTTCTTCAAATCCATTCTCAACATTCTTTCTTCCATCTGATATCTCTTTAAAGAATCCAACATTCTTTTGCTCTATTAACTTCTTCTCTTTGGCAAAATTTTCCCTTTCCAGAATGATTACTTTCTCAAAATCAGAAATTTGTTGATAAAGCTTAATGCATTTAAGCTCAGTCTTCTTCTTCTCTTTAGCACATTTTCTGGAAAAATCTGAGAACTTCTTTGAAAATGATTTCTTTTCAATTTCAAACTGATCTTTGTCTTCGACTACCTTTTGTTCCAATTCAGATATTTTCTTTTGAAGTTCAGTATTAGCATCATCCAGATCTTAATCTTCATCTCATAACTGTCAACAGAATCTACTTGCTGGATCTGGATAATCTGATCTTCCAAGTCAAAGATTTTTCTTGTCAGCTCTGTGTTCTCAGCTTTCAAACTCAGTATTACCTTATCTTCACTAAGCCCAGAAGTCTGTTTCAGCAGATCTTCATTTATTTTCTTTAACGCACTGACTTCTTCTCTCAGTATCTTCCTTTCATCATTATATCTCTTTGATCTCTTAGAATAAAAGTCAACTGAAGAAGCAAGATTTTTGTTCTCTAATTCGAACTTGTGAATCTTTTGTTCATCATCATCAGGAAAATGTCCCCATGTTGATATTCCCATCTTGAATTATCTGTTTCAATATAGAACTTGACAAAAATGATCGTTAGAAATTCAGAAATGAACTGGATTAGTAAAAATCAAACTTGGACAAAATTTCAGAATACTCAGAAAAAATTCTATCTATGAAACTCTCAAACCAAAGGATACCAACTTCGCGCTAACACAGTGATTTGCGCGTTTTGAGGTTCACACACAACAAAGAATGCGAGTACTGAGGTTCGTGCTAACAGGGTCATGCGAGTTCGAGGTTCGCGCTAACTGAAGCTTGCGAGTTTCTGAAGTTTACACTAACTGAAGCTTGCGAGTTTCTGACTCTTTGCGCGTTCGAGACTTAGTCAAATTTTGAAATTCCACTTCGCGCTAAATGTAAACGCACAAGAACAGGATCTTGCGAGTTCTGGACTTAGAAAAATCTCAAAAACACTTCGCGCTAAATCAAAACACGCATGACACACTTCTTGCAACCTTTGACTTCGCGCACGCTGAAGAACAGGAACAGAAACAACTCGCTCCTAGGGTTATGCGAGTTCTAGCTTCTTGCACGACACTTTTTGCGAGTTTTACACTTCTATTTCAAAAACTCAGTAGCTTGCGAGTTCTTCGAGGCTTGCGAGTTCTTCCTTTGCGCGAATTGAAGATCTAGCGAGTTCTTCAGTTTGATCGATTTTTCCCTCTGATTCGATTAAACACTCGACCAATTGACTTGATTCTTTGCAGTGCTCCTCGAAAACAATATTCGAACATGTTACAATACTTGATTTTACAAAACAAACACAAATCTAAGCTTTTTGATCCTATAACAGTTCGTTTTTTTTTCAGACTTCGAATACGAATTTAAGAAAAATCCAAAATTCGAACAATTTGTTGTGAATTAAGAAGAACTACTCAAATCAAAAACATTCTAAACAACAAATTGAGTCAAATACAACCAAATTCAGCTTCAAAACAATACAATATTTCAAATTCGAATATGAACAGTGTTCTTCATGTTCTTGAATTGTCGATGAAAACATTCTTCAAAATCAATCCAATTTCTGAATTTCTATCTGCTCTGATACCAATTGAGAGTCCTAGATTCAAGTTCTAATTGATACAAAAACAATCAAGATGAGAATTGTAATCACAAGTCTTTGATTAAATCTCAAACAGTTACAAATCTCACTTTCTCTCTCTAGAAAGATATACTAATAATACTCTTCTCTCATACGCTCATATTACAATCTGAAATGTTACCACAAATGACATGCTTGTTACAAACTAATTACAAAGACAAGAAGGTATTTATACCCTCACACAATTACAAAGAATTAAAAACACATTACATTGACTTTGAATTTTATTACAAATTGACTTTGACTTTCACTGAGAGTTGACTTTTAGCTTTGACTTTTATCTTCAGATATCTTGATCTTGCATCCAACAGATTTATGCTCTAACAATCTCCCTCTTTGGATTCAAGATCATCACAAAAAGATTTAGCAAAACAATCTCCTCCTTTAGATGTATTGATGAACTTTAAATTTCCCCTTTAAACTCAATCTGAGTACAAAAACCATCAACACTGGCACCATCTAAGGATATAGTTCTTTACATTGATCAATCAAATTTTGTTTCTCGGTTACCTGCACTTGAAGTGCTGCGAACTCTTGTACAATCTTGTTGACTTGTACGTTGTCGTAACGAATACGGTCTTCCTTATCTTTTATTTCCCTCTTCAACCTTTTTACCTCCTCCCTGTCCGCGTCCATCCTTCTCAAGTGTCCGTCATTCTTGGTCATGATTTCTTTCCACCTTTCAGTGAGTTCCTCGATCTCCGCTTCAGCTTTTTCTACCGATTGTCTCATCCTTTTCGGCATTGTTTTTGAACAGGGGGGGGGGGGGGGTTTGAAGAGGATGCTACGTTTCCAGCCTTGTGTTTGGTGAAAGACGAGAGTCAAAAGATATAAGTGGATGGAAAATGCTGTATAGATGTTGTGACTTTAAAGTTGGAAATAACGGGAGTATTTATAGCCACACAGAGCTACCTTCACAATCGCGAACCTATATTTGGTCAAGAAAAACCTGCTACTTTTTCAGTTGAATCTGTAAGGCTTTTCAGGAGAATCTTGCAGCCTTTTTTCAGACGAATCTTGCAACATTTTCTCAGACGAATCTTGCAGCCTTTTTGTCCAGACGAATCTTTCAGGCTTTTCAGACTAATCTCTTGGCCCATGTTCGTGAAATGAGAACCCGTGTCAAAAGTGTAATATTTTCCTTTTCATTAATTAACTCATCATATCTTACAATTTTGGCCCATGTTCGTGAAACGAGAACCTGGGTGAAAAATGTAATATTTCACTTTTCACAAACTAACTCATCATATCTTACAAAATAAGTTAAACCATTTTATTCACGAGCAAAGTAGAACATGATACAACAACATAGATAATGGAACAAATACACCACTAAATAACCCAACAAATAGATTAAAAAACCTAAGCAGGAGGGGTTGTCCAATATGAAGCGGGTTCGAAATACACTTCAATGATGGTTTCGCCGTCAAGATAAGTACGCATATCTAGAACATCTTCATCAACCACTAGTTCTTTTAATCCAGTCTCTAAGTCTTCGTCTGTTGTTTTAAAATACATTTTCATTCCACGACGAGCAAGGTCGTCATAACTAATTACTGTGGTTATTTGATGCATGTGTGCGACACAAAGATCGTCACCATTTGGTAGGTCAACAAAAATTTCTATGCCACGGACATATGACCTACCCGGTGGTGGTGTGAAATAACCGTTATGGTATACCTTCATAATGAATAGTAGTGAATAGCCACCTGTTGGATGGAAGAAAAGTTAGAATTAAAGGTAAGACAATATATTTATGAAGTGAAACATAATTACTAACAAATCAAGTCGTCGATCTAGTTCGGAACCGGTTCAGATGGACCTCTAAGCCTCCATATGTGTTCTCTTGTAAATGGCATCTTTAAGTGTAACTGATATCAAGAAAATGCAAGTTTAGTGAGGATATTGAAGAGGAAAAATGTTGTATGGATGATGTGACTTTAAAGTTGGAAATAACGGGACTACTTATAGCCACACGGAGCCACCTTCGCAATCGCGAACTTAGATTTAGTCAAGAAAAAACCTGCTACTTTCAGGCGAATCTTGCAGCCTTTTTCAGACGAATCTTGCAGACCTTTTCAGCCGAAGTTGCTATTGCGGTGGTGGACTGGTTCAGACGAATCTGTGTGGATTTTCAGGCAAATCTTGCATCCTTTTCCTGATGACTCTTGCAGATCTTTTCAGCCGAATCCGCAATTACGGGGTGGGCTGGCTCAGACGAATATGTGCGGCTTTTCAGGCGAATCTTGCAGCCTTTTTCAGACGAATCTTGCAGACCTTTTCAGCCGAATCAGAAATTGTGGGGGTGGACTGGCTCAGACGAATCTGTACGGATTTTTAGGCGAATCTTGTAGCCTTTTTCAGATGAATCTTGTAGACCTTTTCAACCGAATCCGAAATTGTGGGGGTGGACTGGCTCAGACGAATCTGTGCCCTTTTCAGGAGAATCTTGCAGCCTTTTTCAGACGAATCTTGCAGACCTTTTCAGCCAAATCCGCAATTGCGGGGGTGGACTGGCTCAGACGAATCTGTGTGGCTTTTCAGGCGAATCTTGCAGCCTTTTTCAGACGAATCTTGCAGACCTTTTCAGCCAAATCCGCAATTGTGAAGGTGGACTGGCTCAGACAAATCTGTAAGGATTTTTAGGAGAATCTTGCAACGTTTTTTAAACGAATCTATAAGCCTTTTTCAGATGAACCTTGTAAGTATTTCTTGACCAAATCCAGCTTCGCAATTGAGAAGGTGGCTTTTCATGACTATAATTAAGATGTCTAATGAACTCAAAATTCACAACTTGCTATCTATCATTTCTAACGTATACACCGTGTTGAAACATTTCTTGCCTACTTTCAACAACACTATGGCTGAAACTTCCCGCTCTGCTTCGAAACAACCATTAGTGGATGGAAGTTTCAGGAGAAGTTGGAAACCACCCCAAACGGAGGAGGAGTGGAGGAACCTTGGAAAAACTAGAGCTCATTTTCTAATAACAGAGGAGGAGAAAGAGGCCTGGGAAGAGGCATATGATTGGTATATAGACAACTTCAAACCCTACACCTTCTCAAATCATGCCAGTGAGGCTGAAGAAATCTATACGACAAACATAGATAGAGATCGGCGAGCTCAAAGACCTGTGGCGGAAGAACAGGGTCAAGCAGATAGCGATAGAAATGGTTATCGAGGGAAAGAAGCACCATGTGAAGGTTCTGCAGAGAGAGATCAGGGAAGAAGAGAAAAAACTCAAAAATATCAAGGAAAACTATCCCGACCTAGAGGATATGATCAACGAAAAGGATGGTTGGATTCTTAGGTGTATAGCTCTCTACCCGGACGGATACTTTTTGGTTCTATCCTATTGGTTTGAATGTTGTTGTTTTGAAGTTTGTTTAGTTGAACTTGTTCATGTTGTACTGGTTGTTTTCGAACCCTATCCTTTTCCAAGTTTGTTTCATTAAGTAAAAGTCTATCCTTTTGTTTACTATCTTGATACACGAATAACCTAAAAAACAGAAAATAATATTCATTCCAATAGGTTGATTACATAAATGGTTTACTCATTCAGATTAACGTTTAAATCAAAATTATCATGTCTAAAACTTCCATAGTTATCCTCGATAGGCACGGGTTGAGTAGGGCGACTACCAGATGCTCTTTGACTTCCCCGATTCACTGGTGCAGGCGTCTGACATTGAGCCCGATTATGTCTAGTTTGTCTACACCGAGTACATCTTCTCGGTGTAGGATCCTCACCACGAGATGGGATACGATCATGGTTACTCGGTCTACCAATGCGTCTCTTGTAGACCGGTGGTTTAACGGTCATAAGTGGGGTGTTTGGAACAACCCATGTATCAGGATGCCCAGGCGGATGTATGAGTTCTGCGTATGTTGCTCGGAAATTATCCGATGTGAATTAACCAGATGCCAGGTGAGTGACATATGTACATCATTCATGTCTGGCAACGACGATTGCATGACTGCAAGGTAAACCGGAGATCTGCCATTTCCTACAAGAGCAACTATAATTATGGTAATCCACCTTCGCGTCCCTATGAAAATCTTTAACTTCATATAAACCACGACCTATTTCATGGATAGTAAACCTTTCCGACCTCATATGTCTCCTTCTAACTATTATTTCTGCCTTTGGGGTGAGAACATTTACCCATCTCGCTGCAGAAAAACGAATAATTAAAATTTTGAAAATATGTTGTGATTTTTTGTAACAAACGTAAATTTAAGTGGAGACGTGTGACTATGATAACCTGCTTTGGTCCGACGAATTGAATACCATTCCTGTTGAAATGATCGAAAGTATCCATAAGGCCATGATAGGAAGTCTCCGAGCAAAACGAGACAGTGCATTGACCGACTTAGTGTTGTTTGAAGTCAATATGTTGTAACGCATTCCGGAGAAATAGGCCCGTAACCATTTCTCCTTGCAAAACTCGTCCATATGTGGAGCTCCTAGAGGTAGAATGCCTCGTAGAGCTTCCATTTTAACTTCAAAAGCCTCCACCGTGTACGCTTTACACACCTTCCAAAACATAGTCTTCTTATACTTTACCCTATTGTCCCTGGTTTTTACGTTCATCATCAAATGGTGACAATACAAACCATGATGGGAACTTAGGTACACCGTGTTGATAGCTTGGTTTATTGACCCCGCCCGGTCGGATACGAACACCAACCCTTTCGGTTCTCCAATACATTGCTTCAACATCGTCAAAAACCAAGTCCACGCCTCCCCACTCTCAGACCTACCCACTCCGAAAGCGACATGCACAATTTGGTTATTGGCGTCCATAGCAACAACTAAAAATATTGTGCCCAAGTAAGGACCCTTCAAATGAGCGTCGTCTATTAAAATAACATGACACAAGTGTCCCACAAACGACCGAATCCACGCAAATTACGTGGTTTAGACATTAGAAAATTACAGACAAGATCTATTAATGCAAAAAAATATAGTGGAATTGGCTAAACATTTGAAAATACGTACCGAGCAACCAAGGGCAGCAAAGCACATCTCAAAACGTCCTGTATTATCTATCTTTATTTGGGTAACAGTACCAGGGTTATGAAGCTCTAAATTATAGAAAAACACAGGGAGTCGGCTAAACGATTCGTGGGGGGTACCTCGCACCAGGGTTAGCGCATAAGATTTTGCACGCCAAGCTTGCCAATAGGAGAAATCTATGTGCATTTGCTCTTTCAAGTCATTCACAATGTCGGATCCATAGAGTCTCCGACTTTCATCCTGCACTTTAGGCAAAATTATAATGCCCTCTTCTATTGGCGTTACAGTGGTTGGGATGCATCTAGGTCCTTGAACAATTGTGTACATCATCCATAGTTCCTAAGTGGAAGAGAGTCGTAATTTTAACACATGTCGCATAGATATGCGATGACAATTATCATGCACATGTCTTGCCTCGTATCGGGGTTTTTGAAGATCTTTCAACTCTAAACTTGAAACCCTCTTCAAGAAACTTCATCCCGAGAGCGAGTGTCATTTCGTCTTTCATCGGAAATACATCCCCCATATTTACTCTTCTACTACGATTATAAGATATGGACGCTTCGTTAGGTGTGATGACGGGCTCTTCGTCTTCTGTAAGGGAGGGAGGCATACCAAAGAAATCATTTATCCTACCAAATGATTTAACAGGACTGGTTTCAACGTTCCTTCTTTTTCTTCATCCGTATCAATACCAGAAAGACCCAAGTGATAAACATGAGACTCATCGTCGTCTTGATTAAATTCTTCTTCTTCTTCTTCTTCTTCTTCATCTTCTTCTTCTTCTTCTTCTTCTTCTTCTTCGTCTTCCTGTTCTTCTCGTTGTTCTACCGGTTCTTTTGTCTCTAGAACAAAATCGGGGTTATAGTCACTAAGACCATAACTATGTTCAGGAAGAAAATCGGAGGCAACCCCATACACGTGCTTGATTTCAGAATCAAATTGAGACACGTAAGAAGTTTGACTCTGCTCGGGGGCATACACATCCGGCTTGCCTCCGGTGTTCGAACTACCACCAACGTTGCTTCCGCCGCACATCGTCACATCGACGTACACGTAAAGTGTTGGCGGATTTCGTACAAAAGCGACAACATTTTGCAGGAAACACAAAACATCATCAGTGTCTCGTAACTCATAGAATTAGCCATAATGTTTGTACGCCATTCTAGTCATACCAACAGTAGAGTCCATACCACATTTGCTCTGAACATAACTAATGAACCTAGAATGTGTGATGTTTTATGGCACCATGGCGCGAACCATCGGTTGATTAGTAAAATACTCCCACTCTTGATCATTCTGTTGCCAATAACCTCCACCCAAAATACGTAACTTAATTTTCTGAGATACATAACTCATTTTTAAGAAAAAGCAATTTGAACGAAGAAAAACAGACAAAGCAGAATAAAAGTGCTATGGGTGGAACTAAAAGTGCTATGGGTGGAACAGGTTGTAAATTTGCTTGTCTTCCCCTTTCATCGTTGCTATTCTTATAGGATAAATTCACCGAATCAAGTTGTACAAAAGCATTCAATTGATTTGACTACTCAATTTTACGATTAACAATTATCTGAGAAAAAAATAGTGCAAAGTCGCAACAAAAACGTACGCCAAAAACGTGAAAAACACAAAAAAATTGCTGAATATTGCGGACCTGGAGTGTGGGGTACGGACTTGCAGTGGTCTAGGGTTAACAAGAAGCTGACACGTGTGGGGTGTGCCTAGGTCTGCAGCGGACCTGCCAAATCAACGTTAGGGTTTCGATCTACATGCGACACGTGGCTCATAGTGCGGATTGCGGACGTGGGTCAACCTAACCCATTGCGGACCTGCCGCAATCCGTGTTTTTTTTGTCTTTTTGTGTATAGATTGCGGACCTATACCTCCGCAATTGCGGACCTAGGGCTAAAACTGCAAAAATGGGAGAGATTTGGCTAGGAGGTGCAATGGGTCGTGTAATTAGGCTATTTAAGCCAATTTCCCGTACAAATATCACCACTTTTTTATGTTATTTGACTAAAATATTTATGATGAGGTGTCATTTAAGAAATTGGTTAGAAATCATTATAGTTGATGGTAATTTTTAGATACTTTAGGGAATTGTGTTATAAATTGTCTTGTAATGGATGGTTTAAGAACCCCATTTTGTGGGTCCCCATGTATTTTTTTTTCAACATCAAATATTTAATTTAAATACCCCCCAAACACACACAAATAAAATATTATTTCATACAAAGCTTAAGGTAAGAATCATGGTTCTTATACAATAACTCCAAGGATGTGAGTTATTTATAAGAATTCTCTCAATGATGATTATTATAAGAACCTATAGGTAAGAACTCTCTCAAGTGATAATTATTATAAGAACCATGGTTCTTGTAAAAAGCTATCATTGAAGGTGCTCTTACACTATGATTATGTTTTACACATGATTCACGAAAAACATAACCGCTCTTACGGCGAACATGGAGGCATATAAAAGCAATCACAATTTTCAGTTTTTTCAATTTCCACATTTTATTAATTATTTTAATAAAATTTCAAAAACATTTTGGATAGGGGAATGCTATATGCATCCCATTTTATGTTAAAATCAGATCAAATCTGGAGATATAAAAAAATAAGTGTTCATGTTGATGTGTGCGAGCTAGAAATTAATAGGTGATGCACGTTCAACAGTTTTCCACATTTTATCTATTATTTGGTATAAATTGGTTGGTCAGTCACTTACGGGAAAACACTACATCAAAAAGTTCATTGAAGGGTACAAACACATTTTTAGACTTTATCATTTTTTGTGTTTTCTTTTATCAATGTATTTTTAAAAAATTCTAGAGTAAATTACGGATTTGGTCCTTAAGGTATGTCAAAAATTATGGATTTGGTCCCTTAACTTCATTTATTATATAGAAACATCCAGGTATGCAGATTCTTATGGATTTGGTCCTTCACACTAACGGCCGTCCATTTTATCCGTTAAGTATGAGGGTAAATTGTTTTTTTTATTATCATTTCTACGATTTTAACATTTTTAATTGATTCTTCACTTTTCTTGAATGTTCATCATCATCACCATATCAAAAGAACCCTAAATCATAAATCAATAACCTTAAAATCAAAAACCACAAATCAACCCTAGATCTAAAATCTGAATCTCAATCAAAATCCAAAATCCCAAATCTAAATGTAAATCTAAATCAAAGCCTATTGATGATAAATCGAAAACCCTAAAATCAAAAGGCACAAATCAACCATAAATCTAAAATTTGAATCTCAATCACAATAAAAAATCTAAATCAAAACCAATTGATGCAAACCTGAAAAATCAAAACCTGCAAATTCATCGATGCAAACCAGAAACGCCATAATCGTTTAAGATGCAAAGCAGAAACATCAAAATTGTTTAAGATGCAAATCTATCTCCGAAAATTGTTTGAAACCATCGACAATGCTCCTCTGCAAAATGAAAATGTGGAGATCGATGGGGTTACAGAGATCAAACCACAGGGACGAAGGTGGAGGTCGGTGGAGTTTTAGGGATCGGACCACAGGGACGAAATACAGGGACGAAGGTGGAAATCTATGGAGATTGATTGAGTTTCAAGGATCTAACCACAAGGACGAAGCATAAAGACGAACCACATGGATAAAGCATAAGGACGAACCACACGGACGAAAACCGTTGAACCCCTGTCTCCTTCGACTTCCTAGTGTCTCTGACGTTTTCGATTTCAGATGGACGGCGACGAGATCTACTTTTCCTTCGACTCCCCCCCATCGCCAGTATTCTACTGCGTAGTAGAGATAGGGGACGGTGATGGAGGTTGGTGTGTGGTATAAAAACAGGGAGGGAGAGATATGAAGAGCTAAAGATTTGGTCCCTTTGCCTTCGTCGGAGATTTGGTCCTGTGGGTTTTCTAAGATCACGATTTGGGTTTCAAAGTATAAAATAATTTAGACTAAATTACATATCTGGTCCTATGGTCGAAAAAATTGTAAAATAAAGAAAAAATACTAAAAAGACCAATTTGCCCTTATAGTTAACGGGCAATTTGGACAACCATTAGTATGAAGGCCAAATCCATAAGAATATGCATACCTGGAGGTTTCTTATGTAATAAATGAAGTTAAGCAACCAAATCCATAATTTTTCACATACCTTAGGTACCAAATCAGTAATTCTATTAAAAATATGAAATCTAGTAAAATTTCGAATAAAACATGGCAGGGGTGTTGCCAAGCAACTTAAGGTATTGCTCATATGAGATCATCAATAAGCTTCACGTGGATGTGTTTCTCTTGGTATGATTTATGGTTTCTATTGATGTTTTTGCATAACAGTATGGCAAAAGGCTATTTAAATTGGATGAGTTAGATTGTGAATTTGCGTAGTCAAACCCTATCCCACTAATATATGTTTATCATCTTTGTTACTTAAGACCTATGGGTAAGCATGAACTTGTATCTAATAAAGTTAGCATTCACATGGTTACTTCATTAGCCTCCGACATTGGTTGTTGATTATGCTGTAGATCCCTAAAGAGTATTGAAATTTGACCTATGTATCTTTGACTAATTGGTGTTTAGAGGTTGTAGGATTCTTTCTTTTTTGGTTCGCAGGATACAAACTGTTTGTTAGTGATTAGATTATTTGTCAAGTATCAATAATACATGCTTTACTTAATAATATTCATGTCGTGCATACGTTTTTAGGTTTTTCATCAAACAATATACTCTTGTCTTTTCAGAAAATGCAACGGCTAACACATGGTTTAACGAGAGCCTATGATTAATAATCAAATGCTTAAATGCCTCTTAAATTGAGATAACTTCTGGATCAGAAAGATAAGGTGACTTGGATTGGGACCTTGCTAAAAAGACATGGAAATATTGCATTTTTTTGGGACAACTCAAAGTAGACATTGTTGGATTTATCTACTGGTAGAGGTAAGACCTGCGTACATTTCACTCTTTCTAGGCCTTAGGGACTCAAACTTAATTGTTTTTTTCTTTTTTGTTTGGTTCAAAATGAAATGAGTAGGTATTATTGTGTTTTTGAGTTTGTAATCGACTTGGAATGCGTGTATAGGAGCAACACATGGTGATGCTTGGTCATCATGACTGGAGCCTTCAGAAGGAACTAAATTGATACATCCCAACAGCGTCTGCGTTTGGAGGAATGTGCATCGGTGCGTTGACGGTTTTAGCAGATTTCATGGGAACCATTGGTTTTAAGACTGAAATATTGCTTGCAGTTATAATCATATATCAATACTTTGATACTTTTGATAAGGAGAAAGCGAGCGAACTAGGGTTGTTCGGGTTTTAAGTTTTTTTTTAAAGAAGCCAGCAGCAGCAGCAGCAGCAGCAGCAGCAGCAGCAGCAGCAGCAGCAGCAGCAGCAGCAGAAGCAACAACAGGTTTTGGGTTCTTGTTTTAGATATTATACTTCTTTTAGGCAAACAATTTTGTTTATTAGACCTGTAACCTTTAATTTATTTTCTTCATTTGATGCATACAGGATGGATAGTTTTGCTTATTTGTTTTTTCCCTGAGAAACTTAACAGAAGTTATTTGGTGAATGAATGTGAATGTAATAGATCAACAATGTATTTCCAGTTGTTATTCAGTTGACGTGTCATACATGCCCTACTTTTAACCTATTCATCATACACTTTAGCAGGAGCAAAATAGTGATATTACATGCCAAATAAAGAATTACATTCCTCCCATTAATTGTTGTTTAATTTAGGCTTAAGAAATGTTTGGTTTGGATTGATCTGGGCGTTTGTAGTGGTGCGTTTTACAGTGAAGATCGTGTTTGTGTGTGTATATATATATATATATATATATATATATATATATGTACTCGGCCAAGTTCAAACAAGAAGGTAGTCAATTTGCGACCCAAGACCGGTATGTTTTTCTTGAAATTCCTTTCGATTACTTGATTTATAAATCTCAATGAGTTTGTTGAACTTGTTACCCAAAGTTTATTCATTAGATTTGGTTATTGAATTTCTCTTTGATTAGGCTCAATAATCGGGGAACAAATGTTGAGATGCCTCCATGATGTCTAAAATAGTCATGGCGTTCTCGTGAAGGCTATGGCCGAGCCATATAGAGAACGTTAGATGCATCCTTAGAACCGAATACCAATTATGTTGGTTACCGGATAGAACCGAATACCAATTATGTTGGTTACCAGATAGATCCGAATACCATCTACCTTTGGTTATCGGGGAATGAGGCGGTGTAGTTCCCAACACTTCCATTCCATTATGACGCCTGTTTGGACTGATCATCCATCAGGTACATGTTAGGATCTAATTCTTAACAAGAATAATGAACTCAGAAACAATATTAAAGGAGTTGCGGAATAACACTTTAATATTCAACAATCAATGTAACAGTGAATCAGAAATCACAACTTGTAAAGTTTATTGAATGATTAAAGTTACAAGATTTGAAACAAAACCTCAATATTGATGAACAGGCTTACCAATACGAATTCTACTTCTCTAGAACTAGGGTTCTAATCCTTGAGGTTAATTCTCTCTATGAAAACAAAAAAATTCAGAATTGTTGTTTTTTTTCTGTCAAACTATTCTATACTATTTATACAAGACATATTACAAGATAATTATCAAAATACAATTGATCTTCAGTCCATAATTATCTCCTTTACTTTAGCAAGTCTTCTATACAGCTGTCTTCCTTCCATTCTGAGTCTTCATCTCATAAGCAGCATTAACCTTCTTCAGCAGTATTAATGATGTTAACAGTAGTAATCCCTTAGCAGTACTAACTACTAGCAGTACTAACTACTAGCAGTACTAACCCTCCAAGCAGTACTAACTATTGAAATAGCAGCACTAACTTTTCAAGCAGTATTAAATCTACTAGCAGTAGTAATCATGATGTACTAGCAACATTAACCATACTTGAACAAATCTTCAGTTCCCAACAATCTCCCCCTAACTTGACTTTTAGGAAGAGAAGTCAAGTTCTTCAGATGTGGTCTTCAAGATGCTTTCAAAACTTCAGCCTAGTTGCCCAAATTTGGATCCAGCCCCAGACTTTGATTGATTGTCCTTCTTATCACAATTCTGGCCATTTCAGATCCTTTTGCACACACTAGCTTGGCTTTCAGCATTCCTTCTAGCTTCACCTTGCTATGATCATATACTTTGTCCACTAGAAAATACTCATGATAGCAGTTGTCTATTGTAATCATGTATACACCATAGTTTTCAAATAGCATCCACTTATCAATCTTCTTAAACCTATACTCATGATGTAGATCCTTTATCCTGTACACCACTTTTTCTGGTTCAAACATCATACACAAGTATTCTATTGCAATCTTGAGTAGACTTTCTTCAGTTCCTTTCATCACAGGCTCATATAGCTTGATTCCTACCTTGTGCATTTCTTCTAAATCAACCCTTGAACAACTTCTGATCACTTTACCCCAAGTTGAGTAGACTTCAAACACATCACCAACTCTTTTGAGTCTGAAGTGCTCCTTTCTGTTGTCCCTCAGAATATCCCAAAAGATGACTTCTGGTGCCTTCACAGAAATGGGAACAACCTGTACTGGTTCTATTACAGTTATGAACAAATCAACCTGCTCATTTGATTGCAGATTGGATGGTTCTGGATTCTGCTCTGGTTCTACTGAAGGTGGAAAAGAAGATTCTGCCTCTTTTTCTGCTTCTTCAATCCTTGGCTTCTTGGATTGTTTCTTGGAGGCTATGGTCTTTACTCTTTTTGCAGATTTGGCTTCCACAGCAACATTCTCTTCTTTAGTGTCTTCAGCCTTTTCTTTTGTAGGAGTGGCTTCCTCAGGGAAGGGTTGTTGGATGTTGAGATCATGCCTCTCTTTCATCATTCTTTCAACTTCTTCCCTTTGAGAGGAGTCCCCTTGAAGCTTAGCCATTTCCTTCTTATATAGCTCCTCAACCTTGCTGTATGTCATGTTAGTGAACATCTCTCCTTTGACACCAATTGAGCCTTTCAGAAAGTTGATCATTTTTCTCCTTTCTTGATTGGCCAAAAAGGTCTTAGAAGGTTGTCTTTTCTGCTTCTTGACTGACATTCTTTGCTTGTATGCTTTCACTGATATTTTCTTGGCCTCAGCTGCAGTTTTTATGCTCTGTTGATACTCTTCATTTAGCTTTTTAGCCATCTCCAGTGCAAGCTCTCTGTCTTTTTCAGATTGGAGTTGTTCTTCCTTTTCCATCTCAGCTTGAAGCTGTTTTGCCACTTCTTCATCTAACTCCAACTAATTCTTCTTCTTTGAAAGTTGTTCAGGTTCAACCATCTTAGCCTTTCCCTTTGCATCCTTCAAACCTGTTTCACTGATTTCTTTTATTTTCTTTTCAATACCTCTTTCCTTAATGACCACTCCCTTGGCCTTTTTAGTAGCCTTAGGAGTGTCATTCTTAGCTTTTACCAAAGTTTCTGCAATTTCTAACTCCTCAACAGATAGCCCTGTTGCTGCTGCTTCATTTATCTCAGCAGTATTAACTGTTTCTGCTGCTTGAGCAAATTCTGTTTCTGTGTCTACTGCTTTTGATTCTGTTTCTACTACTTTTGATTCTGTTTCTACTGCTGCTTGAACCTTATATGTTTCTGCTGCTTTCTCCCCCTCAAAATCAAATCCCATCTCAGATGTACTTTCCTTCTTTACTTCAGCCTCTTGATTCTCCCCCTTTTTGAAAGCATCTTTCCTTTTCTTCAGAACATATTGCTTTCTCTTCTTTTTCTGCACCAATCTCCTCACCATCTTCTTCAATTTGGTAATATGTACTTGTTGAGACAGAATCACCATTTTCATCTCCTCTATGTCTGCTCCCTGTTTGATAACATCCAGATTAATGTTTCCCATTGTATCCATCAATTCTTGGTAGTTATATCTATCCTCACCTTCTCCAGGAGTGTTACCCCCTTTTGAAGGATCATTGGAACATTTAGTAGTGGAAGTCTTCTGCCTAGCATAAGCACCCTCCACCCCCTTGGTTTCTTGGCACCTGGGACCTTTGAATGATTGCACATTCAAAGTTTCCATGGGGGAGGTCTTATTGATGTTACCACTGTCCTCCTCTGTGCTAGAAGGAGTAGTGGCAACCTGCTCACCCATATGCTCATGCATCTCCTCAGTGAGCACCTCCTTGGGGTTGGGAGACACCCCTGTGGTTTCCCTATAGATATTCTCTAATGGAGAATTCTCCATTAGAGGGCTTAAAGGCTTTGTGGGTGAAGGTACAAGAAGGGAAGGATCCTTCTTTACCTTTTTTCTTATGTAAGTATTGGTGATCAGTGAAGTTGGTTTTTGAAGAAGGTACTGAGGGATTGATGTACTGATAGAAGGTTGGGATTGGCTTTCAGTGGGATGGTCTAGTGAGGGCCTTGACCCTGAAGCCATACCTTCTTGATTGTGGGACACCACCATCATTGTAGAGAACAATGGGGTGTCAACTCCTTCCGAGTCCATGGCAGATCTCTTCATATTTGAAAAGACCTTGCCCTTGGGGGTTTTAGGTACATATACCTCATCAAATTGAGGCATATCCGTCAATTTAGTGGTTATAACTGCCTGGACAAATCTTGGGTACATATAAAAACTCTTTTTGTTTCCCAAGTTTGACACAAGTTCATTGAAAATCATTTTTGAAAAATTATACTTTCTGGCAATGGCCAAGCAGACCAAAGCATAAGCAATGGTATTACTGAACTCACTCCATCCAGTAGTCTTTCTAGAAATACAATGCATAAGGGTATGGACAAAGAAACTCCATTGGGGAGAAAATTTAGCTTTGGAGAACTTGAACACACCCAATGGGCCTCCATACCCCATTCTAGTAAGAGTGGAAAACAAATCATCATTAGAGATAGATGTGATACCTGAGGCATCGTCTAGACGTAGACTGATGCGAATTACCTCTTCAGAAACTGTCAAGGGTTTGTCACACACCCTTGTCTTGATTACCTTAACACCGTTTTCAGTAATAGCAGTGGCATTGGCCCAAAATTGCTTCTGGTGCTCAATGTAGATTGATGGTGACACTGTAAGAGCATGAGCGATATGGCTGGACTTGAGGAAATCGACTATTTGATGAAATCCAGCAGCCTGCTTAGGCTTTTGAAGCATTGCTATCTCGTTGTGTTCATCAATAAACGCCATTGAAGCCATCGAGCTTGAGTAAACTGGACTGAAATTCACTAGGTGCTTGAGAGAAAAAGGTTAGAGAGAAGATGAACAATATTCAAAAAGTCGTTATGAGCTTTTAGGCGGGCAAATAGGGTATTTATATGATTCGGGAAAGAAGCAGTATTAACTCAGAGCAGTATTAACTAGCTAAAAGTAGTAACTTTGCCCTGGCAACATTAAAATTGCACTAGCAGTAGTAACTATACTTACACTTTTTGAAGCTTGTGTTAGTCTGAGCAAGGCAATACACTTCCTGAGAAAGATGATTAGTAGCACCAAAAATAACCAAATAACAGGTATACAAGCACTTTTTAAACATGAGCTCATTCAGAGTTGATCATGCCCACACTTGTGACCAAGAAGGTGAATCTACCCACATCAAAGGCTTTGGTGAATAGATCAGCAAACTGGTTGTCAGTATGAACTTTAGCAACTTGAATTAGCTTCTTTTCATTACAGTCTCTAATAAAGTGATACCTGATCTCAATGTGCTTTGTTTTGGAGTGCTTGACTGGATTGTTAACAATGCTGATAGCACTGCTATTGTCAATGAAGATTGGAGTGTGCAGAAAGGTTACCCCATAGTCCAGCATTTGATTCTGAATCCATAGAACCTGAGAGCAGCAACTTGCAGCAGCAATGTACTCAGCTTCTGTTGTGGATAAGGACATTGTGGTTTGCTTCTTACACTGCCAAGATACTAGTCTTGCACCCAAAAGTTGACATCCCCCTGAAGTAGACTTTATATCCATATTAGCACCTCCCAAGTCACTGTCTGAATATGCAATCAAGTCAAAGTTGGATTCATAGGGATACCAAAGACCTAATCTAGGTTGCCCTTTTAAGTATCTGAAAATCCTTTTAACTGCTTGAAGATGTGACTGCTTTGGCTTGACTTGGAATCTGGCACAAACACACACTGGAAACATGATATCTGGTCTTGAGGCTGTGAGATACATGAGAGATCCAATCATTGATCTATAAAGATGGACATCAACACCCTCCCCCTCAAGATCAGCATTGATCTGTTTGTGTGTTTCCATTGGTGTTCTTGCTGGCTTTGAGTCTGATAAACCATATTTGTCCAGAATGTCTTTCACATACTTTGATTGACTTATGAAGATCCCATCTTTCTGCTGTTTCACTTGAACCCAAGGAAGAAAGTAAGTTCACCCATTGAACTCATTTTAAAGCTCTTGTGCATCAACTCTTCAAAGTCTCTACACATCTGATCTTTTGTGGACCCAAAGATGATGTCATCCACATAGATCTGAACAAGTAGGATGTCCTTCTTTTTTCTTTTGATGAAAAGGGTTTTGTCAATTATTCCTCTTTCAAACCCATTTTCCAAGAGATAGGTAGACAGAGTATCATACCATGCTCTTGGGGCTTGATGTAGACCATAGAGAGCTTTCTTCAGTTTGTATACTCTGTCAGGATATGATGGATTCTCAAATCCAGGGGGCTGACAGACATATACTTCTTCATCAATTGTTCCATAAAGAAAGACACTCTTTACATCCATCTGATATACCTTGAACTGCATAAATGAAGCATAGGCTAGAAACAGCCTAATTGCTTCTACCCTTGCAACTGGAGCAAAGACTTCCTCATAGTCTATGCCTTCTTCCTGAGTGTACCCTTGTGCCACTAACCTTGCTTTGTTTCTGATTACTATTCCTCTCTCATCCTTTTTATTTCTGAAAATCCACTTGGTGCCAATAGCTCTATGACCTTTTGGAAGGTCCACCAAGTCCCAAACATCTTGCAACTTAAACTGTAGCAACTCTTCTTGCATGGATTCTATCCAACTTGAATCTTTCATTGCATCATAGGCCTTCTTAGGCTCAATCTGAGATAGAAAGCAAGAGAGTACTGTATGTTGCTGATCCTGCATCTCTTGAAGTCTGCTTTGATTCCTAGTTACCATAGGAGAAGAGATGTCTCCTATTACCAGCTCTGGAGGATGATTCTTTTGAGTTTTTGTCTGATGACTAGGTTCTTCATTAATTCCAACATCTAGATTGGAATCATTTAAGTCAGCTGAGGGGGTCTCATCAGCTGCTTCTGGCTCTTCATGCTCTGAATTCTCATCATCTCTTATTTCTTCTTCACTCTAAATTGGTTCAGTGACAATTTCCTTTTCACAGATTTCAACAGGGTCCATTGTAGGTAATGGAAAGATCACAGACTGAGGAATACTATTCTGTACTTGTTCTTCCCCTGATCCTCTACTTCCTGAACCTGCATGATCATCACTAATGAAACCAAAAGAGTTAGTGAGTGAATCAATGTCAAACAACCACTGAGGACCAGAACCAATAGGGTTTGGTGTGTTCTCATTGCATTTGACATTGTCACTTTCCTCAATTATTCTAGAAGAAGAATTAAATACTCTGTAGGCCTTACTCTGAGATGAGTAACCAACAAGAAAACCATCATCTGCCTTACTATCAAACTTTCCTAAGTGAGTTTTGGTATTGAGAATGGTACAAGGACACCCAAAAGGTTTGAAAAATCCAATAAATGGTTTTCTTTTATTTAAAAGCTCATATGGTGTCTTGTTTTTAGGCTTGACTACTAGAACTATGTTTTGGACATAACAAGCAGTATTAACTGCTTCAGCCCAGAAAGTAATTGGAAGTTTTGAATCAGCTAACAGAGATCTAGCAGCTTCAATCAGTGTCCTATTCCTTCTCTCAGCAACACCATTTTGTTGTGGAGTCCTAGAAGCACTGTATTGCCTCTCAATTCCTTTATCCTCACAAAAGGTGTTTAGGTCAAGATTTTTAAATTCAGTACCATTGTCTGACCTAATGACTTTTACTTTTTGATTTGTTTGGTTTTCAATTCTTAGAATAAAGGATTTGATCAGTCCACTTGTCTCATCCTTAGTCCTTAGAAAATATACCCAAGTAAATCTAGAGTAATCATCAATAATAACTAAGCAGTATGATTTCTTACCTATACTCATAACATTTGTAGGTCCAAACAGATCCATATGCAACAACTGAAGAGAAGAAGAAATTGTGTTCACTTCTTTGGACTTCTGAGAAGTTTTGTGTTGTTTGCCTTTGAGACAAGCAACACAGTGATCATCACATGAAAAGACTTTTGAAGGAAAACCTCTTACAAGGTTGTTTTTGACAAGTTTATTCATTGTTTTAAAGTTCATGTGACACATCCTTCTGTGCCAAAGTGATGATTCATCCAAAGATGCTTTTGAAACAAGACAGTTTAGGGATGAATCAGTTGACACATTTTCCATATCCAAACAATAGACATTATCCTTTCTGGGAGTTCTTAGTAGTATCATCTTTTCATCAACTACCTTGAATCCAGGGGCAAGGATAATGCATTCTGAATTAGTGAATAATATACCATGCTGTTTGTCACAAACCTGTGATACACTTAACAGGTTGTACCTTAACTGCTCAACATAGAAAACATCCTCAAAGGTCATCTTACCTTTTGTTACATCACCCTTACCACTAACCTTGTTAGAAGTACTAACAGAGTTAGCAGTATTAACATTTGAAGAGGTACTAACAATGTTAGTTTTAGAAGTACTAATATTCTCAGCAGCACTAACATTGGTAGCAGCAATATTGCTTCTAGCAGCACTATCTTTGTCAGCAGCACTATTTGTGGTAGCAGTACTAACAGTTTTAGTGCTTTTAGGAACCCACATCTTGACATTCTTTTTTACAGTCTTTTTCTTCATGTGACTTTTAGATTTAACAGGTTTCTTAGCCACATGGTTCCTTTCATCCTTCCTATAACCAAAGGGTTTTTGCATAGCTCTTTGAAAATTCATACTTTGGTTAATAGGATTAAAGTAACAGTACTTGGCAAGATGATTCAATTTGCCACATATGAAACAAGGTTTTGGTCTGATGATTCTACTCAGATCAACTCCTTGTTTCTGAGCCCACTGATTATTCCAATTCCTTTGATTGCCCCTCCTTTTATCATGTTTTAGAGGCTCAGACTTATTACATGCACACTGATTGCAAGGAACAGGATTCACAACTGTAGTCTGCTTGTAATGGACCTTTTTAGACTTTCCCTCAGTCTTCTCTATATCATTGGATTTGATCCAAGCCCTTCCGCAATCCTCATTGGTGATAATGTTATTCTCTAAGGGAATCTCACCACTCACAGTATTGTCCTTACTCTTACTGGCCTCTTTCTCAGTCTTGTCCTCAACAACTACTTCATCTAAGGGATCTATCTTAGTGGCTCCCTCATTCAAGTCCTTCCTATCCTTGGTCTCTAGTAAGTCTGATGTAGGAGGGATGTAGTTGTTGTTGTATGGTGGTGGTGTGGTATTGTACCCAATTCCTCTTCTCAGTTTGTCATGAAACTGGGTTTGTAGTAAAGAGTCCATTGCTTTAGAAGCATTGGAAAACTTTTCCACATCTAGCTTAACTTTGGCTAGCTCTCCTCTCAACTTTTCATTCTCCTCTTTAGACTTTGTCAGTTGGATTTCTAGATCATTTTTCTCCCACTTCCAGTAATTTGTATCATATGTGTGTTGCAGTTCATTGGCTTGGAAACTTTTAATTTGTTCCTCAAACCTCTCAACAATTTTCACATAGTCTTTTATATCTTTTTCTAATCTCTTAAGGTCATCACTCATATTCTGGTTGTGATCCCTGTACCTTTTAACAGTATCTATGCAAGTTTGAGAACAGAGATTAGAAAGTACCTCAGTTGGAAGATTAGATACCTCTGCCATGAGAGCTTGATTTTGAATAGCCTCTTCTGCTTGATCACTCCAGTCAAACCCCATTCCTTGTTGAGAAACAACAGCTTGAGCAGAGTTTCTGTTCTGGTTGAAGCTTCCAGTCTGATTTTGATGGTGATTGTGAGACACTCCACTTCTGCATTCTCTGGCAAAGTGTCCCTTTAGATGACATTTATAGCACTCCACCTTTGACTTATCAAAGCCTGCACCATCTTCTCTTCTTTGGGAGAAGTTGTTCCTCCCAGTCCTTTTGATGAACTTCTTCACCCTCATAGAAAGCATGGCCATCTGCCATTTAATATCCATCTCTTCAAGATCATCAGGATGAAGATGTTCTAAGTCATCATTGATTAAAGAAGAGTTACCATGACTGGAAAGAAAGGCTTCAAAAACAGATTCATTGCCTTTTTCTTGATTTACTCAATTGGCAGCATTAACTGATTCAGGGTTAGCAGTAGAATCAATTGATGCTGATAGGAGTGCAGCATTATGAACATATCCAATAGGCTTCTTCTTTGCTTCCACCTCAGATTCAAACACTCTCAAATCATTGTACAGATCATCCAGTTCCTTTTCTTCCAATTGTTCATTCTGTCTGAATGAAACAGTATACATGGTCCATTCATCTCCAAGGGACCTTAAGAACTTTCTGTTTACATCATCTTGATCAATCTGTACTCCCATAGTAGCTAGTTCACCAATCAGCTTGTTAAACCTGTCAAAAGTTTGAGTCATGGACTCATTCTTAGTTGACATAAAGTTTTCATACAGTTGCTTCAATATTGCCTTCTGATTTCTCTTGGTACTTTTGGTACCAGAGAATCTCTTCTCTAGAGCATTCCAAAGCATCTATGCATCAGTGCAATTGCAGAATTGGTGTTGATACTCATTGGGAATAGCCAAGAGCAGTGTGCTCAAGGCTTTCATCTCTGTCTGCCTTGTCTTCCTTTCTGCATCCGTCTTTGGTGGGATTCTTTTTCCATCTGCACCAATCTTTCCTTCATCAGATGGTCCATTCTCAATGATGTCCCACATGGAGTAATCTGTGAGAAGAATGTATTGTTTGATCCTAATCTTCCACATGTCAAACTCATTAGATCTGAGCATTGGAACCTTTGAGACAAGAGTACTGTTTGATTCAACTGTGTTTTCCATGATGAATGAAGGTTTCTGAGAATACTTGCTCTGATACCACTTGTCAGGATCTAATTCTTAACAAGAATAATGAACTCAGAAACAATATTAAAGGAGTTGCGGAATAACACTTTAATATTCAACAATCAATGTAACAGTGAATCAGAAATCACAACTTGTAAACTTTATTGAGTGATTAAAGTTACAAGATTTCAAACAAAACCTCAATATTGATGAACAGGCTCACCAATACGAATTCTACTTCTCTAGAACTAGGGTTCTAAACCTTGAGGTTAATTCTCTCTATGAAAACAAAAAAAATTCAGAATTGTTTTTTTTTTCTGTCAAACTATTCTATACTATTTATACAAGACATATTACAAGATAATTATCAAAATACAATTGATCTTCAGTCCATAATTATCTCCTTTACTTTAGCAAGTCTTCTATACAACTGTCTTCCTTCCATTTTGAGTCTTCATCTCATAAGCAGCATTAACCTTCTTCAGAAGTATTAATGATGTTAGCAGTAGTAATCCCTTAGTAGTACTAACTACTAGCAGTACTAACCCTCCAAGCAGTACTAACTATTGAAATAGCAGCACTAACTTTTCAAGCAGTATTAAATCTACTAGCAGTAGTAATCATGATGTACTAGCAGCATTAACCATACTTGAACAAATCTTTAGTTCCCAACAGTACAACGTATCTTAATGATACGGATGTCTATCTTTCCTTGAACTTTACTTATATGAGTTACATTTTTTGAAATTTACACTTAAATCGATTTCAACTCTATATCGTAAGCTTTCCTTTCAGTTGCTTACTTCTTAGTTAGTATTTCTTGTGTTATTATTCATTCACTGGGCAATTTTGCTCAGCCAAGGTTTGTTTTGTTTTACCTCGGAACGTTCAGAATCTAACCCAGGGGCAGAATGACCGGATGAGATGGCTTAGAATGCTTATAGACTAGTTGTTTAATTAAATTTTTTCTTATGTAAATATGTTAATCGCATAACTACTGATGGATGTAATGTAATCTTTTGGGAGTTCTGTTAGAGCTCTGTACTGTGAATTGTATGTTTTGATTCACTTCCAGTTGTGACATGCCCCATCTTAGGACTAGTAAAAAATAGGAAGAAGGGGGTGTTACAAATTATGGTTTCATAGATATAGGTATTAATCATGTAGTACTTTAAGTTTGATCTATGAGGTTAGGTTGAATTTGGCGGGTAAATTTTGGATTATTCGTTTTCAATTTCATATATATGTACTTGTTCATTTATCTCGCCAATCCTTAGTACCGCTTTCCATAATTGTTTGTGTTCATATTCGTTGTTCTGAACGAGCTTCTTTGTTGTATCAGTTCCGATGTTGCCTAGTAACCAACCTAGACGAAGGGGTAGGCCCCGGAGAAATCAAACACAACATGATGAAACCAACCCTCATCCTCCTCCTTCTCCTCCACATAAAGTCGATCCAGACTTAACGAAAGCTGTCGCGAAGGGGTAGGCGTCGGAGAAATCAAACACAACATGATGAAACCAACCCACATCCTCCTCCTTCTCCTCCACATCAAGCCGATCCAGACTTAACGACAGTTGTCGCGAATATGATCCCTTCTATTGTATCTCAGACTATAGAGGCTCTCCGTTAGACAAATGAAGTACCTCCTGTAAATAGTGAAGGTACAGGAACATGAGAACAAGAGCAAGGACTTAATCATAATACTAATCAGTCTGAAATTCATGTTTGGATTGAGCGATTTAATAAACAAAAACCGCGAATCTTTTCTTCTATCACTAACCCTGTAAATGTAGAAAATTGGATCCGACATCTGGAGAAAATTTTCAAGGTTTTAGGTTGTCCAGAGCAATACAAAGTATGGTTGGCTTCGTATAAACTTGAGGACGATGCTCACAATTGGTGGGAGTCTTGGACTCAAAGTAATCCTATAGCTGAAACTCTTACTTGGGATCAATTTAAAGAAATTTTATTCCATCGTTACTTCACAACAGCCGATAAAGATGCATATATTCGGGGGTATTATAATATTCAACAACAGGAAGATGAATCTATTTCTGATTATCAGACTCGATTTCAACAATTAGCTCGATTTGACGGAATCACAACAGGTACTATAAAGCATCAGGTTGATAAGTTCAATTGGAGATGCGGCAAGAAACATTGATCATCAGTTCACTTCAGTCAGTCAGGATGCAGATGCGGCAAGAAACATTGATCGGGATCGACAAGAAAGTTATTCTTTGAAATTAGATTCTAGAAAGAAACGAGGTCGTGATATGCGGTTTGGAAATACATATCTCAGATCTTCGGGTCGCTCAGTCTCGAGGGAAATCTTCTAATTTCAGATCACCAGTATCTTCTCAAGGAGCATCTAGTAAGGATTCTTCTAATACCAATTGTTGGGTCTGAAATGTGCCAAGGATGGTTAATACTACAAGACATGACTATTACTACTGCCTGAGGAAGTTAGTACTGCCAGATCACAATTACTATTGCTTGAAGGAGTTAATGTTGCTGAGACAAAATTAATACTGCTTGATAAGATTAATACTGCTAGTTCAGAATTAATACTACTTATGAAGATAGTGCGGCTTATGAGATGAAGACTCCGTTTCTGAATGAAGACAACTGTATAGATTGAAGCTATAAGTAAAGGAGATAATTATGGAATGAAGATCAATTTTATTTTGATAATTATCTTGTAATCAGTATTGTATATATAGTATAGAAGTCTTTGATAGAATTAATTAATCATTCATAAGTTTTGTTTAGAGAGAATTAACCTCAAGACTAGTTTAGATCCTTTCTATAGAGAAGTATAGAACGTCTGTTGAGCATGTTCAACAGATTGAGGTTTTGTGTGTAATCATCAAGTTTGATCAATATAACTTGTATTTAAGTGCATATACTGTTTCATTGATTGTTAGTGTTAAAGTGTTTTTCCGCAACTTCTTTAGCATTGTTTCTGAGTGTGTGTGAATTAAATTCTTGTTTGAATTTCGATCCTGACAAGTGGTATTAGAGCATTGTAAAACTCAGAAAAACAACAATCGTCATGGACGGTTCAAGTGATAGCGTTCTGGTCTCAAAGGTTCCAATGCTCAGATCTAATGAGTTTGACATGTGGAAGATTAGGATCAGACAATACATTCTTCTCATAGATTACTCTATGTGGGACATCATTGAGAATGGCCCATCTAATGAAGGAAAGATTGGAGCAGATGGAAAAAGAATTCCACCAAAGACGGATGGAGAGAGGAAGATAAGGCAGACAGAGATGAAAGCCTTGAGCACACTACTCTTGGCTATTCCTAATGAGTATCAACACCAATTCTGCAACTGCACTGATGCACAGATGCTTTGGAATGCTCTAGAGAAGAGATTCTCTGGTACCAAAAGTACCAAGAGAAATCAGAAGGCAATACTGAAGCAACTATAAGAAAACTTCATGTCAACTAAGAATGAGTCCATGACTCAAACTTTTGACAGGTTTAACAAGCTGATTGGTGAACTAGCTACTGTTGGAGTGCAGATTGATCAAGATGATGTAAACAGAAAGTTCTTAAGGTCCCTTGGAGATGAATGGACCATGTATACCGTCTCCTTCAGACAGAATGACAAGTTGGAGGACAAAGAACTAGACAATCTTTATAATGACTTAAGGGTGTTTGAGGCTGAAGTGGAAGCCAAGAAAAGACCATTTGGATACACTCATAATGCTGCTCTTTTATCATCTTCTTCTTCTACTGATTCTACTGCTAATACATAATCAATTAGTACTGCTTATGTATCTAAGCAGGATGTATCTAATGACTCTGTATTAGAAGCTTTTCTTGCTAGTTATGCTAATTCTGGTTTAATTAATGATGATCTTGAACAAATTAATGCAGATGACCTTGAGGAGATGGATATAAAGTGGCAGATGGCCATGCTAACTATGAGGGTCAAGAGATTCATAAAGAGGACTGGAAGGAACAACTTCTCTCATAGGAGAGAAGATGGTGCTGGGTTTGACAAGTCAAAGGTGGAGTGCTACAAGTGTCACAAGATGGGACACTTTGCAAAAGAATGCAGAGGAGGAATTCCTCAACAACATGGCAGCAACCACCAGCAAGCACATTCCTCAAGCTTCCAAAACAACAGAAACTCCACTCAAACTCTTGTTTCCCAAGAAGAAATGGGATTTGATTGGAGTGATCAAGCAGAAGAAGTTGTTCATAATCAAGCCTTGATGGCAGAAGTATCAGAATCTTGAAGCACAGATATTCCAACAGAGGTAAGAACTAAACTGTGCACTAAAGAGTGTCTTCAGACTGTACAAAAGTACAGGGATCACAACCAAAGCATGTGTGATGACCTTAAAAGGTTAGAGAGAGATATAAGAGAGTATAAAGTGATTGTGGAGAAGTTTGAAGATCAAATCAAGGCTTACAAGGCTAATGAACTTCAACATTACTATGACCCAAATTACTGGAAGTGGGAGAAAGATCAATTAGAGATTCAAATAGAAAAGTCTAAAGAGGAGTGTGAGAAGATAAAGAGTGAGTATGAGAAAGCTAAGCTTGACATTGAGAAGTTCTCTTATGCTTCCAAAGCAATGGACTATTTGCTTAAAGCTCAAGTTCATGATAAGATCAAGAGTGGTATAGGATACAATGCAACACCTCCACCTTATAACAATAATTACATCCCTCCTTCTTCAGATCTCTTAGAGAACCAAAATAAGGAGGACTTACCTATAGGAGCAACAGAAGTAGATCCTATAGATAGTGTGGCGGTTGAAGAAGAGAATGAGGAAGAGAATTCTGAGAGTAAGAATGCAGAAGAGATTCCTGTGGAAAATCATATCCTTACAAATGAAAGAGGGGGCAAACCATTCATCAAGATTGAAAACGTGGATAGCTCAAAGAGAGAAAAAGGGAAAGGTACAGGGAGTCCACTATATGCAGACCACAGTTGTGAATCCCTGTACATGTAAACAGCATCAGCCCCAAAAACATGATAAAACAAGGGGTAATCAAAGAAACTGGAATAATCAGTGAGCACAAAAACAAGGGGTTGATCTGAGTAAAATCAATAGACCAAAACCTTGTTTTATGTGTGGAAAGCTTAATCATATTGCCAAATACTGTTATTTCAATCCTATGAACCAAAGGATAAATTTTCAAAAACATATACAAAATCCTGTTGGTTATAGGAATCAAAGAAGAAATCATATGGCTGAAAATGTAAAAAGAGCACCTTTAAAAGCTCATGTTCAAAACAAGTTTGCAAAATCAAAGAAAAATACTCCAAATAAGTCAAGGAGTAACTTAATGAAGAACAAAGCAAACAAATTTGTCCAGGTTTGGGTTCCAAAAGTTAAGAAACCTGTTAGTACTGCTACCTCAAATAGTACTGCTAACAGAAATAGTGTTGCTACCAATGTTAGTGTTGCTAACAGAGTTAGTACTGCTAACCTAGTTAGTACTGCTAATTCAGTTAGTACTGCTTCCAGTGTTAGTACTGCAAGACCTATTATCCTGACAAAATACTCAAGCCATGAGATTCCCCAGTCTGAAAAGCTCATCAAAACTGATTATGAATATGTTGATGATAATGGGAAACCAAAGACCACTTTGTCTTGGGTTTCTATTAAAAACTAACTGTTCTACTTTATGTGCAGGGCAACCAACAACAAAAAGGGAAGTGCATTTGGCATGTTGATAGTGGTTGCTCTAGGCACATGACAGGCAACAAGTCCTGCCTACAAAACTTCAAAAGAATTGATGGAGGACATGTTGCATTTGGTGATAATCCATCTGGAGGAAAGATTAGTGGAAAAGGTGATGTGTCAAAGGGTAAGATGACCTTTGAGGATGTCTACTATGTTGAGCAATTGAGATACAACCTGTTAAGTGTATCACAGGTTTGTGACAAGAAACATAGTATATTGTTTACTGATACTGAATGTATTATCCTTGCTAAAGGGTTCAAGGTAGTTGATGAAAGTATGATACTACTGAGAACACCAAGAAAGGACAATGTTTATTGCTTGGATTTAGAGAATGTATCTAATGATTCATCATTTAATTGTCTATTTTCAAAAGCTTCTGTTGATGAATCTGAGAGTCCAAGATCACTGATTCTTTAGAGAGAGAAAGTAGAGAGAGAGAGACAGGAAGCGCAAAGTCAATGTATTCAATATGTGTGCGTGAGATTCTTACACCAAACCAAGACCAAAGGGACTTAAATACCCTTGGTCAGATACAACACAAATAAGCTCTAAACACAGTATTTGACCAAGCCCTATAAATACAATGATTACTATAAAATCAGACCTAACAATCTCCCCCTTAGTAATCATTGGCGCTTTGGTCTTCAAAAATTATCTTCTATAACAGCACGGACCAACAAAGCGACTTTAAGAAGCTTTCTGACTTTTTAAGAAAAATTTCTTCTCAGCATCTTTCTTTCAGATTAAGTTGTCTTTTCTGCTTGAGCTCTAGACGATACACCTCTTTTAAATGATCTTGAATGAACTGTGGTGTTCGGAGCAGAAACAACAAAAGAATTTATTGTAGCTGAGAGAATAGAATCTTTGAGCGAATCTTGATCAGCAGATAAACATTTGAGCTCTTTGTCTCTTTAACATCTCCTTGACTTCTCCCCCTCATGACCTTGATGATCTTGATCAACTTGGTCATGCAAATGTTGGAGACGAGACAGCGTAAGATCTGCAAAAACAAAGAAACAGAGAAAATAGAGGAGGTTTGCGCTTCATGTTGGATGCGCAAACCAAGATTTGCGTTTCATGTTGGACGCGTAAACCAAGGTTTGCGTTTCATGAAGGGAGTGCAAATCAAAGTTTGCGTGTCATGCTGGAAGCGCAAAGCTGACTTGGACAAAGTTTACCTTTTTAAGCTTTTTGACTCCCCTACACAAATGCACTAGATATGACACTTTGAGTTAGCATTCATATAAAGAAAATCAGATACTCCCCCTCAAAAACAGATATAATCTTTGAAAAAAAATCTTTTTGTTCACTCCCCCTTGAATAATGCATAAACCCATTAAAATATATTTATGAGAACACAATGATCAAATATTAATGTAGAAAGAAAAATATACTGAATGTAAATTTTGAAGCAACTAAACATATAAAATTTTAAACACTAAACAAATAAAATTTTGCTCAGTAAAATATCACAAATTTATCAATCAGTTGAAATCAAGCATGTGTTGTTGGATACAAGAACAAGTTTTATTGCATATCAAGTTGAAACATGTTCAGTTTCAAAAACTTCCAGCAATCTATTCAGTGTGCTCACATGCGAATCTTTGATTAGCTTCAAGAAAATGCAATTCTAAAAATATTATAGAGAACTTTGCATGTACTGACACTAATCCATCAAAAATTTAGACTTTCACAAATTTACAGGTTTATCGCAACTCAAACATATAACCAAGTATCATGAGATGTGTGCTCATTGGCATCTTTTTAGCAATGTGCTCATTGGCATCTTAACATGAGTGTGCTCTTTGGCATCTTTTAAGCTTGTGCACTTTGGCATCTTTTAAGCTTGTGAACTTTGGCATCTTTTGATCAAAAAGTTTATTAAGTAAAGAACATGTCGTAAACATAACTTTCTATCTGACCCTATTGCAGGATTTGGGTCAGCCGCTCCCAGACCAGTTGGCCTTAGGGGACTAGGTGTCAAGCACCCCTTGGAACTTACTCTCCCAGATCAGAAAGGCTACATCGACATATCCTAAACCCATTCATACCAGTAGAACATGACTTTCGATCTGATTCTATAGAAGGATTTTTGTTCGATCACTCCCAGACCAAATGATCTTAGGGGACCAGATGACAAACATCCCGAGGAACTTACTTTCCCAAACCAGAAACGTCACAGGTACAAACTTTTAAACTTAGAGATTTCTGTATTTTAAGAATTTAATAATCATCTCAATCACTCAGATCAACGTTTAAATGCTTAGCCCATATTTTCATTCCGATCTATAATTCTGACTTTTTAGAATTTTCCAAGCATTGTAAACTATAAGTATCCCGAATCACACAACTTTAAAGCAGTAATAAAAGTTTCAAACATGTTTCTGACTTTTCGACTTTTGTAAGACTTGAAATTTGATCATATAAAAACTTTAATATAAACAAAAGAACTTGAAAATTTATCATAGACACATATTTTATTCAAAAGAAAGAAAAAATGTAAAACTTTACTTTATAGAATAAAATTTGTAAAGATTTAAACTTTTAAACTCAATATGCCGATGTTAAAAATTTTCCTTAAAGACAAAATGTAAAGAATTCGGCAAATTGATATTTAGTTGGAACAAAATGAAATTAAGTTATTTCATCTTTCACATTATATAAAATTAAGAAAAAGTTGAACAAGCTCAGATTCTTGAAAAATAAAGAGAAAAACTGGAATAACATCATTATCAGAGATAAATGCAGCGGAATTAAAATTGATGTACTCACAGTATCTCATTAAGTCAGAAGCTTAATCATTGAAGAACGAGTTCTAAATTGTTGTGTTTAGAAGTCGAGTCTATGAAGTACGGGTCCTGAGCTGAAGTACTCAGAAGCCAACATTCTATTACTCCCCCTTAACATGTGATGCCTGCAACTTTGAATCAGATAAAGATTTGGGTACCCACTTGAATTTGGGCCCGTGTTTGTTAGTTGCAGTTCTTGTGGGGAAATAATGAGCAGATTTGAAACGAGAAGCATGAGAAATATCATCAGAATAATAAGCACAATTATCAGAAGAGAAAGCATAATCATCTAAACTAGAATCTGAGGAAGAACATGAGACATGTTTTGAAATTCGAATCATTTGCTTTATAGAGTATTTTGAAATTTTATTACATTTAGCAAATGAATCACCGTTATAAAGTTTGTCTACACATTTATCCCCATCAACAATATGTTCATCAGATGTCCGCCTCGCTCTCCAGATCTGCTTCTTTGATCGAGTGCTCAAAGCCCTATCTGTAAGAATTGAATCGGAAGAATTAGAACTGTCAGTAAGAACTGTATCTCGTTTCTTTGACTTCTTTGACCGTCTTCTTTTACGCTTAGGTTTATAATATTGATCATTTAGCGTAAAAGAATCATCAAGAATTTTAGACGAAATATTTAAATCAGAAGAAATAAGTTTATCCAAGCAACCAATCTGATTAACTAATAAATCTGAATTCGCCTCGGAGTCTGAATTATTTTGAGAAAAGATTTTAAAATTTGAAACTTCCTTTTTATTTTCCTCAGAATCAGAAGATAGGCTAGAAATAGAATCTGATTTTTGAAAAAATAAATTTTCTTCAAGACTAGATGTCATGAAAGATAGAATAATATCAGTTTCAATTTTCTTCAAAATATTTTGATCTTCTATCTGATCTTCAAGATCTATGATTTTTCCTTCTAATACTAATGGAGGAGTATATTTCTTCGAATCATAAATGATTGGAGAAATATTTCCTTTATCAAAATCAGGTGCATAAGGAGCAATAAAATCACCAGACATTGAATATTTGATAGGAGATATATCATTTAAAACTCTTCTTCCTCTTCTTGATTTTTCAGGAAAATATTTTGCATTTTCACTTGTATAAACAAAAGGAATTTCATTTTTCTTGTTATTTGTCCTTTTCTCATGTTCGATTTCTAACACTTGTTTCTCATTCATCCAATCAATTTTAAATTGAGGAGCATAATGAGCAAGAGTCAGATAATCGTATTTATATAAAGTTGGGGATTTTTCAATCGCATTGTTTAAACAATGAGGATTTTCAAAACCAAGTCCCCACCTTTGTTTTAAAGTTTCTTCACTCTTTGGCTTGTTCATAAAAATTGTTTGTTCAGATTGGTTTCTTCGATAAAGCTTTTCTTCTAACTTATTTATTTTATCTGAAAATTTATCTTTTAAATTAGTCATAGACGTCAAAGATTCAACATAAGATTTATTTGAATTTTCCAAATCATCCAATTTCTTTTGAAAGATGTCTTTAGTATTTTCTAAAATAGATTTTTCATCTTTCAAAGAAATTTTCAGTTTGTCAATCAAATCTGACTTTTCAGAATTTAAATTCTTTTCAGATAAAATCTTTGAACGTAAATCAGACAAAGCATTAATTATGATATTCATCTGAGAGGTAATGAAGTTAAAATGAAACTCAGAATATACCTCATCCTCATCTGTTTCGGAATCATCTGAATGATCATCACCGATTAAGCACATCTGAGCGATCTCGACGTTTGAAGCTTCATTATCGGAATAATCCAGCCAGAATTCTTCCTCGGCCAGCAGAGCAGTTCCGTTCTCTCTCTTTTCAGCCAGTTCCATTTTCTTTCTATAATAAGCTGAATCCCTGACCACCTTTGCTCTACACTCCTTTGACATGTGACCCGGCTTCCCGCAGTTGTAGCAAGTAGCAGTCTTTGGCTCGGGTACTTTTGCTTTATGACCAGAAGTGAAGCAAGAAGTGTTGGAACTCGACCTTGGTTGGAACTTTTTCTGGAAATGCTGAGAGAGAAGAATCATAGCTTTCTGTAATGCCTCGCCATCATCTTCAGTTGACCCGGTGTAAGCGTTATCAGACAACGCTTGTTCAGCCAGTTGCTTCGTGAGGAGAGCAACCGGATCAACTGTCTTCTTGTTCTTTTTCTCTAGTTTGGCCTTCTTTTCAATCACCAGGATTTCATCAGTCATCAGAATCTTGTATAATTCTTGGATTTGCATAGTGGAGATTCTGACACCGTACCTCAATCTGTGGCATGATTTATTCCATTCAGGTTGGAATGTGTTGAGGAACTTCATATTTAATTAAAGCTCAGTCTTTTCAACCTTTATCTTTCGAAGATCATTGATGACGGCACAGAAACGATCAAATACAGTTTTTAGTGGCTCCCCGTCCTTGGCTTTGAATTCTTCAAAATTATTCATGTAGCGCGTATGCCTGAGTTGAGTAGCTACTGAAGAACCAAGCATAATCTTCTCAAGCTGTTGCCACATCAGATTAGGATGAGTTTTGAAACAGTAAATCCTGTTGTATACAGAGTTTGGCAAGGCCAGCATTAGATTTGCTTTAATATCCCGATCAACTTGATAAGCAGACAACTCTTCATGTGTGTACTCTTTAGTAGGCTTGTATAATCCAGAAGCCAATTTGGGTCTGTCGAACGGTCCTTCAGATAAAATGGTCATCATGTCATTTCCATTCTTTTGTCGTTCAATAAAGTTCAGGAACCGATCTTGCCACTGTGTAAACTCGTTTTCATCGATTAGTACAGGTGGACGATTTTCTATACCCAATGACATCATAATGTCATTTTTGTAGAACTGAGCTTGGAAAGCAAACTTGGCAGAATCCATAGATGACCAAAAAAAAATTCCAGACTCGCAAAATTTCCAGACTCGCAAACTTGTCATTTTTTTTTTAATCTAAGTCAGGGAGACGCGCAAACTATAGGTTTGCGTTTCAAGAGATAACCGCGAACTAAACTTTGCGTTTGCAACTGGAAACGCAAGATAACACTTTGCGTTTGTGTAGAGAAACGAAAACTGAGACTTTGCGGGTGAAGGAGGGTGCGCAAAGTTAGCTTTGCGTTTGTAGAGGGAAGCGCAAAACAGACTTTGCGTTTGTAGAGGGAAGCGCAAACCAAGCTTTTCGGATTGCACTTGATACGCAAGCTTGAGCTTTGCGTATGAGGATCGATGCGAAAACCAATAGCTTTGCGTTTCCAATGAGAACCGAAAACCTGAAAATTCACTAACACTCAAATTAGACCACAAAAACTGTTATTCAAAATATATGAGTGAGGCGCAAAGTTTTATGAATGAGGCGCAAAGTTTATGAATGAGGCGCAAACTAACAAAATCAAGAAATGTTTCGTAAAAATGAATGAGACTATGAAATTTAACCAAGAAAATTACATACACAATGTCGAAAACACCTTTCTAACACACTTCAATCAACAATTTCGATTAAAAAACACTAAAACTCAAAATCTTCAATGAAATAGTACGTGAACTCGTTTTTCCAAAAAAATTCAATTTCACAAAATCGATGATCTAAACCAGTTTTTCTTGAAAAACAACCTGAAACAAATGTGATCGATTATCAAAAACGAAACTAATGAAATCAAAAGCAACACAATTCGATCACAAACAAATCCAAATTTTATGAGAAATCAAGAAAACGAGATTTTCTTGAAAAATTCAAGAAAATCGATCAAATTTTCTATTTCAATCACAAATTCAGATTTAGAAGAATAATCTCTCAATCCTCTCAAGATTCAGTTGGCTCTGATACCAATTGAGAGTCCAAGATCACTTATTCTTTAGAGAGAGAAAGTAGAGAGAGAGACAAGAAGCGCAAAGTCAATGTATTCAATATGTGTGCGTAAGATTCTTACACCAAACCAAGACCAAAGGGACTTAAATACCCTTGGTCAGATACAACACAAATAAGCTCTAAACACAGTATTTGACCAAGCCCTATAAATACAATTAGTACTATAAAATCAGACCTAACAAAATCATCTCTTTGGCACAGAAGGATGTGTCACATGAACTTTAAAACACTGAATAAACTTGTGAAAAACAACCTTGTAAGAGGTTTGCCACAGAAGTTATTTTCATGTGATGATCATTGTGTTGCTTTTCTTAAAGGCAAACAACACAAATCTTCTCATAAGTCCAAAGAGGTAAATACAATCTCTACACCTCTCCAATTATTGCATATGGATCTATTTGGTCCTACTAATGTGATGAGTATTGGCAAGAAATCTTACTGCTTAGTTATTGTTGATGATTTCTCTAGATTCACTTGGGTCTATTTTCTGAGGACAAAGGATGAGACAAATGGACTGATCAAATCCTTTATTCTCAGAGTTGAAAGCCAAACAAATCAAAGAGTTAAAATCATCAGATCTGATAATGGAACTGAATTTAAAAACCATGATCTAAACAGCTTCTGTGAGGAAAAAGGTATTGAGAGACAATACAGTGCTCCTAGGACCCCTCAACAGAATGGAGTTGTTGAGAGGAGAAATAGGACACTGATTGAAGCTGCAAGATCCCTGTTGGCAGATTCAAAACTGCAAGTTACATTTTGGGCAGAAGCAGTTAATACTGCTTGTTATGTTCAAAACAGGGTGGTAATAGTTAAATCTCAAGGCAAGACACCATATGTACTTTTTAACAAGAAGAAACCTTTTATTGGATTTTTCAAACCATTTGGGTGTCCTTGCACAATTCTTAATACCAAAACTCACCTAGGCAAGTTTGATAGCAAAGCAGATGATAGATTTCTAGTTGGTTACTCATCCCAAAGTAAGGCTTACAGAGTTTTTAATACCTCTTCTAGAATAATTGAGGAAAGTGACAATGTCAAATGCAATGAGAGCACACCAAATAAACTTGGTACAGGCCCTGATTGTCTTTTTGACATTGATTCACTATCTAATTCTTTGGGTTTCAGTTATGAGAAAATTGCAGAAACAGGGACAGAATCAATACAAGACAAAAGACAAGAGTTTGTGCTGTTCCCAATCTCCACAGCAGATCCTATTGAACTCTGTGTTCAAGAGAAGAAAGATGCTTCAGATTCAAAGGATACTGAAACTGCTCAGAATGAAGAGGAGAGAACTCCTCAGTGTTTGGTGGTAGCTCTCCTGAAAAGAATGACTCTAATCTGAATGCAGAGATTATTGAAGAGGCTATTCATCAAACAAAAGTGCATAAAGATCATCCTCCTCAGTTGGTGATTGGTGACATCAATTCTCCAATCATCACAAGGAATCAGAGTAAGTTGGGAGGATTAAAAGACATACAATCAGGCTTACTATCTTGATTTCTATCTCAGGTTGAGTCCAAAAAGGCGCATGATGCAATGAAAGATCCAAGCTGGATAGAAGCAATGCAAGAGGAGCTGCTGCAGTTTGTACTGCAAAATGTATGGGATTTGGTAGAACTGCCTAAAGGACACAGAGCTATAGGGACAAAATGTATTTTTAGAAACAAGAAGGATGAGAGAGGCAATTAGGCTAGGATTGAGGCAATTAGGCTGTTTTTAGCCTATGCTTCTTTCATGAAGTTCAAAGTCTACCAAATGGATGTGAAACGTGCTTTTCTATATGGCAAAATTGAAGAAGAAGTATATGTCTGTCAGCCCCCAGGGTTTGAAAATCCCAAGTACCCTGACAGAGTATACAAATTGAAGAAAGCACTGTATGGACTACATCAAGCACCAAGAGCTTGGTATGACACATTGTCTACCTATCTCTTGGAAAATGGTTTTAAGAGAGGAATCATTGACAAGACTCTGTTCATTCAAAGGAAGAAGAAGGACATCCTGTTAGTGCAAATCTATGTGGATGACATCATCTTTGGATCTACAAAAGATCAATTATGCAGAGATTTTGAAGAATTAATGCATAAGAGATTCAAGATGAGTTCTATGGGTGAACTTACTTTCTTCCTTGGGCTACAGGTTAAGCAGAAACAAGATGGAATCTTCATAAGCCAAACCAAGTATGTGCAGGACATTTTAACCAAGATTGGGTTCTCAGATTCCAAGCCTGCAAACACACCCATGGAGACACACAAACAAATAACTACAGATCTTGAGGGGGAGGATGTGGATGTTCATTATTACAGATCCATGATTGGCTCTCTCATGTATCTCACAACTTCTAGACCAGATATCATGTTCCCTGTTTGTGTGTGTGCAAGATTTCAAGTTATACCAAAGCAATCACATTTTCAAGCAGTCAAGAGGATATTCAGATATCTCAAAGGTCAACCCAGATTAGGACTTTGGTATCCTCATGACTCACCATTTGACCTACTTGCATATTCAGATAGTGATTTGGGTGGAGTTAACTTGGACAGAAAGTCTACAACTGGAGGATGTCAGTTTTTGGGTGCAAGACTAGTATCATGGCAGTGTAAGAAGCAAACCACAGTGTCCACTTCAACAACAGAAGCAGAATACATAGCTGCTGCAAGCTGCTGCTCAATAGTGCTATGGATTCAGAATCAAATGATGGACTATGGTATGACATTTCTTCACACTCCTATTTTCATAGACAACAGCAGTGCTATTAGCATTGTTAATAATCCTGTCAAGCATTCAAAAACAAAGCATATAGAAATAAGGTACCATTTTATCAGAGACTGTAATGAGAAGAAGCTAATTCAAGTTCAGAAAGTACACACAAGTAACCAGTTTGCTGATCTATTCACAAAAGCTTTTGATGTGGGTAGATTCACATTCTTGGTCACAAGTGTGGGCATGATGAACAATGAATAAGTATATTCTCATTCTCTTTATGTACCTATAAAGATTCCTCCTTATTCACTTTCATTAAATTGATGCTATTAACCCTTGTGTGCTTAAGTGTTTCAGGAAGAAAGGCCAAACAAAAGTGAAGTATAGTTAATACTTCTAGTATGTATTACTACTGCTAGTCTGTATTACCACTGCTAGTCTGGGTTACTACTGCTGGTTAGTTTTCCTACTGCCAGTCTGTGTTAATGCTGCTAGTCTGTGTTAATACTGCTAGTATGTTTTACTACTGCTAGTCTGTTTCTACTGCTAGTAAGTATTACTACTACTTCAAAGAGTTACTACTGCGGGGTCAGTTACTACTGCTAATGTGAATTAGTATTGCTCTTAACCGTTTCACGGATTGTATAAATACCCCCCTTAGTCCGCCAAAAATCAAAACGGCTCTTTGAATTTCTTGCTCTTATTTATCTTCCTTCTCTCTCGCTCTCGCTAACGTTCTTGATTTTCAAGCTCTTAACCCTAGTTTGCAGTCAAATCTCTCTCAAATGACAGGTCTTGTATTTGTCGATGACCACAATGAGTTGGCAATGCTGAATAAGCCCAACCAAGCCGAAGGATTTCATCAGATTGTGGACTTCCTAAAATCCACACATATTGCCCATGCTTTAACTGTCAATCCCACAATCTATGTGGAGCATCAAAGACAGTTCTGGGCAAATGCCACTATCCATAATGAAGAGGGTACTCAGGTTATCAAGTCAAGGGTTTGTGATAAACCCCTGACCATCTCAGAGGAGACCATTCACATTCATCTACTGTTAGATGATGCCTCAGGTATAACCTATCTACCCAAGGAAGATCTTTTTGAAAATATAAGCAGAATGGGATATGAAGATCCCACTGAGATTTATAAGTTCTTTAAGAACAAATTCTCACCTCAGTGGAGATTCTTTGTTCATACTCTCCAGCATTGCATTTCAAAGAAAACAACTGGCTGGAGTGAGTTTAGCAGTACCATTGCTTATGCTTTGGTCTGCTTAGCAACCTCTAGAAAGTTTAATTTTTCGCAAATGATCTTAAATGATTTTATGTCAAACCTGGATACCAAGTCAAAATCCTTTTATATGTATCCCAGGTTTGTACAAGCTATATTGAATAAGGAATTGACGGAATTACCTCATTTTAATGAGGTATATGTACCTAAGGTCCCAAAAGGGAAGGTGTTTTCTAATATGAGGAGGACCTGTAAGGGCTTCTCAGGTATTGACATACCATTGTTCTCAACAATGATGGTTGTGTCCCACTCTACAGGTGAGGCATCAGGGTCCCAAGCCTCATTGGACCAACCCACTGATGACCTACCCACACCTTCCACCATAAAAACAATTCCTCTGTCCCTTCTGAACAGACCAACCCCTCCCATCACCAAATTATACACTAAAAAGAAGGTGCAGAAGGATCCTTCCCTTCATGTACCAACACCCTCTAAGCCTACAAGCCCTCTAATGGAGCATTCTTCATTAGAGAATATCCAAAGGGAAACCAAAGGGGTGTCTCCCAACCCCAAGAAGGTGCTTACTAAGGAGAAGGTTAAGCATGTGGGCAGAAAGGCTCACACTACTGTTTCTGCACAAAGTGCAGGTCAGGACAGTGTGAACATCTCTAAGACCTTCCCCACGACAACTTTGGATGAGCAATTATCCAAAGGTCCCCGGTGCCAAGAAACCATGGGGGTAGAAGGTGCCTCTGCTAGTCAAAGGACCCCTACTAAAAGTTCCAGTGATCCTCCAAGGGTGGTAAACACACCTAAAGGTGGTGAGGATAAATATACATATGATGAATTGATGGAAACTATTGCCAATATCAATAATGATGTCCTATCTCAGGGCAAACTTATTGAGGAGCTGCAACAAGTGATCTTATCCCAACAAGTCCAGATTTCCAACCTCAAGAAAATGGTCCTCAAGCATGTGCAAAAGAAGAAGAGAACCAAATTCATACTGAAGAAGAGGAGCATCCTTCATGATGCTTCCAAAGAGGGGGAGAATAGAGATGAATCAGAGAAACAGAGTCCTGTTGGAATGGACTCTACTTTTGAGGGGGAGAAGGGCAAAGAAGCAGAAACCAGTATAACACTAGAAACAGAGCCAGAAGTAGAAACGTTCAAGAAAGCAGCATCAATTGGCTTAGCAGCAGTAACAGAGGAAGCAGCAGTAACAGGGCTTTCTGTTGAAAAGATAGAAATAGCAGAAACTCTTCTAAAGGCCAAAACAGACACTCCCAAAGCCACTCAAAAGGCCAAGGGAGTGGAAATCAAAGAGGGAGGCCCTGAGCTAAAAAGGAAAGAAATCAGTAAGGCTGAACTGAAGAGGAAAGGAAAGGCAAAGGTGGATGAATCTGCAAAGCCACCAAAGAAGCTAAAACAGATTGAACTAGATGAGGAACTGGCTAAGAAGCTGCAGGCTGAGCTACTGTCAGGATCGAATTCTCAACAAGAATAAAGTCTCAGAAACAATATCAAAGAAGTTGCGGAATAACACTTTGATATTCAATATAACAGTAAACAAACAGTATATGATTAACAACTTGTAAACTTGTATTGAATGATTAAAATCACAAGATAACACACACAACCTCAATCTTGAAGAACAAGCTCTTTCAAGACGAATTCTACTTCTCTAGAATTAGGAACTATGCCTTGAGGTTGATTTTCTCTCTAGAACTAAAACTTAGAATGAATGATAATATCAAAAGTTATCTCACTATTCTAAACAATACAATATATACTGAAGATAAAAGATAATTACAATTTATACAATATCTCCAGAATATCTTCCATCATTATCTCTAAGCTTCCATGAATATCTTCAGTTTATCCAGCTGTCATCCTTTCCATACAGATCTCCATCTTATAAGCAGTATTAATCATAAGCAGCATTAATACTCTGAGTAGTATTAACTCTAGCAGTACTAACCATGCTCAGCAGCATTAATCTCTTCAAGCAGTACTAACTTTGAACTAGCAGTACTAATCTTGTTGAGCAACATTAATCATCAACTAGCAGCATTAATAACAGAAGTACTAACTAGAAGTATTAACTGTTTTCTTCTAGCAGCATTAACTTTGTTCCAGCAGCATTAACTAGCATTAACTTTGTTCCAACAACATTAACTTTGTTCCAGCAGTATTAACTACAACTGGCAACATTAACCACAGAAGTAGTAACCATGATGAATATTAACTTCAGAAGTAGTAACTATGATGAATATTAACTTCAGAAGTAGTAACCATGTTGAACTAGAAGTAGTAACCATTTTTGGCATATTTCAGACCCAACAATCTCCCCCTAACTTAACTTTTCAAAACTGAGAAGTTAAGTTCTTCAACATAAGGTCTTTATGATAATTTCAAAACTTTCTGCAATTACTAGTTCTTCTTGATTCAGTTTCTGCTGTTATCTTCTTTTCTGTTTCCGATGTAGTTACTGCTTTATTTCAGCTTCTTCACTTATCTCCCCCTCAAAATAAGATTTCATATCAATACAAACTTTAATTTTCTTCTTTTTCAGTACCAACTTCTTGATATGATCTATCTGCTAGTGATAAGAAGTGATCACCTTTTCATCTCTTTTATCTCCATAATTTGATTGTGAACTTTCAGACTAATTGTACCAAGTGTATCCATCAATTCTTTGTAGTTAAACTGTCCTCACCTCCTTTAGGTGTGTTTACCACCTTTGAAGGATCCTTGGATCTTTTAGTAGAGATCTTCTGCCTAGCAGAAGCACCTTCTACTCCCTTGGTTTCTTGGTACCTGGGACCTTTAAATAATTACTCATCTAAAGTTGCCATGGGGAAGGTCTTAGATATGTTCACACTGTCCTGTCCTGCACTTTGTGCAAAGTCAGTAGTGTGAGCCTTACAACCCATATGCTCTTGCATCTCCTTATTGAGCACCTTCTTGAGGTTGGGATACACCTCTATGGTTTCCCTTTGGATATTCTCTGATGAAAAATGCTCCATCAGAGGGCTTGTAGGTTTTGAGGTTGAAGATACAAGAAGGGAAGGAACCTTCTGTATCTTTTCCTTATATAGTATGGTAATGGGGAATGTTGGTTTGACAAAAGGAATCTGAAGATTTATGCTTTGTAGTGGAAGGTGTGGATAGGTCATCAGTGGGTTGGTCTAATGAGGGCTTTGACCCTGATGTCTTACCTTCTTGATTGTGGGACATCACCATCATTGTAGAGAACAATGGTGTGTCAACTCCTTCAGAGTCCTTAGCAGATCTCATCATGATTGAAAAGACCTTGCCTTTAGGGGGTTTAGGTACATATACCTCATCAAAGTGAGGTATGTCCGTCAATTCAGTATTAAGTACTTCTTGTACAAACCTTGGATACAGATAAAAGCTTTTTGATTGATATCCAGGTTTGACATTAAATTATTGAAGATCATTTTAGGTATAGAAAACTTACATTAGCAGTAGTAACACTTATCAGCAGCATTAACACAGATTGGCAGTAGTAACACATACCAGCAGCATTAACACAGTCTGACAGTATTCACTGAACTAGAAGTACTAACTACCTTTCAGTATTAGCAACCTGAAACACTTTTCTTACCTTCTGCTGGATCAGAAGTAACATGTCCTCCATCAAATCTTTTGAAGAATTTGAAGGCAATCCATGTTCCTTGTTATGTGCCAAGAGCAACCATTATCTTCATTCCAAATGCTCTTCCTCTTGAGCTTTTGATTGCCCTGCACACTTGATAAATCAGTTAGTCTTTGATGGAACCCAAGCCAAAGTGGTCTTGGGTTGACCTTTCTCATTAATATAATCTGTCAGTTTGGTCTGAATGAGTTGTTTAGGAATCTCATGACTGGAGTATTTTGTCAAGATTATAGGCTTGGCTGCTTTACTACTAGAAGCAGCACTAGCCTTGTTAGCAGTACTAACTTGGTTAGCAGTACTAATCAAGTTAGCAGCACTATTCTTGTTAGCAGTACTATCTGAGATAGCAGTACTAACAGGTTTCTTTGCAATTGGAACCCAAACTTGAACAAAGTTGTTTGCTTTCTTTGTCTTTAAATTACTCCTTGGCTTATTTGGAGTATGTTTCTTTGGTTTAGCAAACTTATTTTGAACATGAGACTTTTTAGGTGCTCTGTTCTTAGCCATTTGATTCCTTCCTTGCTTCCTATAACCAAAGGAGTTTTGAGTTTGTCTTTGAAAATTAACTCTTTGGTTGATAGGATTGTAATAACAGTATTTGGCAACATGATTAAGCTTTCCACAGATAAAACAAGGTTTTGGTCTATTGATTTTACTCAGATCAACCCCTTGTTTTTGTGCCCACTGATTATTCTAGTTTCTTTGATTTTCCCTCCTTTTATCATGTTTTTGGGGCTCAGATTTATTGCAAGTACACTGTTTGCAAGGGATAGGGTTCACAACAGTGGTCTGCTTATAGTGAACCTTCTTGTTCTTTTCCTCAGTCTTCTCTATCTCATTGGATTTGATCCAATGCTTTCCAGATCCCTCATTGGTGATTATGTGGTTTTCTATAGGAATCTCACCACTCACAGTGTTGTCTTTATCCTTGACACCTTCTTTCTCAGTTTTATCCTTAACAACTACTTCATCTAAGGGATCTATCTCAGTGGCTCCCTTAGGTAGGTCCTTCCTATCCTTTGTTTCTAACAAATCTGAACTAGGAGGGATGTAGTTGTTGTTATATGGTGGTGGTGTGGTGTTATAGCCTATTCCTCTTCTGAGTTTGTCATGGATTTGAGTTTGGAGCAAAGAGTCCATTGCTTTAGAAGCATTGGAAAATTTCTCAATATCCAGCTTGGCTTTCTCAAACTCCCTCTTTATCTTCTCATTCTCCTCTTCTTTCTGTTTAAGCTTAAATTCATACTGGTCTTTCTCCCACTTCCAGTAGTTTGTGTCATAAGAGTGTTGAAGCTCATTGGCTTGGAAACTCTTAATCTGTTCCTCAAAACTCTCAACAATTCTTACATAGTCTTTTATATCTCTCTCTAATCTTTTAAGGTCATCACTCATTGTCTGGTTGTAATCTCTGTACCTTGTAACAGTTTCAATACAGGATTTAAAGCAAAGATTAGATGTTACCTCAGTAGGAATCTCTGAGCTTGAAGACTCTGAACCTTTAGCCATGATGATGTGATTTTGAATGTAGGTTTCTGAGAATACTTGCTCTGATACCACTTGTCAGGATCGAATTCTCAACAAGAATAAAGTCTTAGAAACAATATCAAAGAAGTTGCGAAATAACACTTTGATATTCAATATAACAGTAAACAAACAGTATATGATTAACAACTTGTAAACTTGTATTGAATGATTAAAATCACAAGATTACACACACAACCTCAATCTTGAAGAACAAGCTCTTTCAAGACGAATTCTACTTCTCTAGAATTAGGAACTATGCCTTGAGGTTGATTTTCTCTCTAGAACTAAAACTTAGAATGAATGATAATATCAAAAGTTATCTCACTATTCTAAACAATACAATATATACTGAAGATAAAAGATAATTACAATTTATACAATATCTCCAGAATATCTTCCATCATTATCTCTAAGCTTCCATGAATATCTTCAGTTTATCCAGCTGTCATCCTTTCCATACAGATCTCCATCTTATAAGCAGTATTAATCATAAGCAGCATTAATACTCTGAGCAGTATTAACTCTAGCAGTACTAACCATGCTCAGCAGCATTAATCTCTTCAAGCAGTACTAACTTTGAACTAGCAGTACTAATCTTGTTGAGCAACATTAATCATCAACTAGCAGCATTAATAACAGAAGTACTAACTAGAAGTATTAACTGTTTTCTTCTAGCAGCATTAACTTTGTTCCAGCAGCATTAACTAGCATTAACTTTGTTCCAACAACATTAACTTTGTTCCAGCAGTATTAACTACAACTGGCAACATTAACCACAGAAGTAGTAACCATGATGAATATTAACTTCAGAAGTAGTAACTATGATGAATATTAACTTCAGAAGTAGTAACCATGTTGAACTAGAAGTAGTAACCATTTTTGGCATATTTCAGACCCAACAGCTACAACAAGAAGAAGAGACTCAAAAGGCCAAAGATAGGCAGATTGCTCTATATCTGTCTACTAACCTGAATGAGGAATATCAAAAGAATTTGAAAGCTGCAGCTGAGGCCAAGAAAAGTACAGTGAAAGCATCCAAACAAAGACTGCCAGCAAAGAAGCAGAAAAGACAACCTTCTAAAACTTACCTGGCCAATCAAGAAAGGAGAAAGATGATTAACTTTCTGAAAGGCTCAGTGGGGGTTAAGGAAGAAATGTTTGCGGATATGTCCTACTCAAGAGTTGAAGATCTATACAAGAAGGAAATGGAAAAGCTTTAAGAGGACTTCACTCAAAGGATAGAATTTGAAAGACAAATGAAAGGGAAACATGATCTCAATATTTAACAACCCTTCCCTGAGAGTGAGGAAACCACCCCTTCAAAAGAAAAGGCTGAAGAAAAGAAGGAAGAACATGTTTCTGTGGAAGTCATATCTTCCAAGAGAGTGAAAACCATAGCTTCCAAGAAACTGTCTAAGAATCCAAGGGTTGCAGAAGTTGAGAAAGAAACAGAACCATCTGTTACAGGTCAAGTTGATCAATCAAGTCAAAGTGCACAACAACCAAGTAAATCTGATGTGCATTTTGAACTTGACATGACTGTAACAGATAATGATCCAGTGAAGGCAGATCCCATTTCAGTCCAAGCCCCTGAAATCATCCACTGGGATATTCTTGAAGATCAAGGCAAAGAATACTTCAGAATCAAGAGGATGGGTGATCACTTTGAAGTCTATTCTACTTGGGGGAAGATAGTCATATGTTGTTCAAGGTCAGACTTGGAAGAAATGTTTAAAGTGGGAATGAATCTGTATAGGGATGTGTTGAAGACTCCAGGGATGAACATGAAGAAACTAGCAATGGAGTATTTATGCATGATGTTCAGTCCAGATCTTGTCAAGCATGTCATCAAAGATGTCTTCAAGTCTGTGGACAACTGGATGCTTATAGAAAGGTGTGGGGTGTATATCTTAACCATTGACAAAAGCTTTCATGAATATTACCTGGTGGATAAGATATATGACCATAGCCTAGCCAAGCTACATGGGATGCTGAAAGCTAAACTAATATGTCCTCAAGGCTCAGAAATGGCAAAGATTGTGGTTAGCAGGATCATCAATCAAAGCTTGGGTTTGGATCCTAATCTAGGGGTGTAAACTTAGGTTTTGAAAGCATCATGAAGACCAGTTTTTGAAGAACTGAACTTATCAATTTGAAAAGTTAAGTTAGAGAGAGATTGTTGGGTCTGAAATTTGCCAAGGATGGTTAATACTGCTAGACATGACTATTACTACTGCCTGAGGAAGTTAGTACTGCCAGATCACAATTACTACTGCTTGAAGGAGTTAATGCTGCTGAGACAAAATTAATACTGCTTGATAAGATTAATACTGCTAGTTCAGAATTAATACTACTTATGAAGATAGTGCTGCTTATGAGATGAAGACTCCGTTTTTGAATGAAGACAGCTGTATAGATTGAAGCTAAAGTAAGGGAGATAATTATGGAATGAAGATCAATTTTATTTTGATAATTATCTTGTAATCAGTATTGTATATATAGTATAGAAGTCTTTGATAGAATTAATTAATCATTCATAAGTTTTGTTTAGAGAGAATTAACCTCAAGACTAGTTTAGATCCTTTCTATAGAGAAGTATAGAACGTCTGTTGAGCCTGTTCAACAGATTGAGGTTTTGTGTGTAATCATCAAGTTTGATCAATATAACTTGTGATTTAAGTGCATATATTGTTTCATTGATTGTTAGTGTTAAAGTGTTTTTCCGCAACTTCTTTAGCATTGTTTCTGAGTGTGTGTGAATTAAATTCTTGTTTGAATTTCGATCCTGACACCAATCCTCCCCAAAAATGCAAAGAGTGCAGTATTACACATCGACCAAGGTATGTGTCTACGAATGACCGAAGCGTGCTACAATTGTGGACAGAAAGGACATTTGGCCCGAGACTGTAAACAGGGTCAAAAAGACAAGACAACTGAGAAAGGGAAGTAGTCCACAGCTGGTGGACGAGTATTTGCTTTGCATGCTGATAAATATACTGCTGGTATGGTTTCTGGTACACTTAATCTATGTGGCATACCTGTATATGTTTTATTTGATACGGGTGCAACCCACTCAATTGTGTCCGATACTCTAGAGGAACATTTGAGACCTTTTGAGAAATTAACTAAGACTCCGCTACATATTACTACTCCGATGGGTAGTTCAATTTGTATTTTGTCTGAATTCGTGAACTGTCCACTATTGATTGTTGATTGTGTTCGGGAAGTAAATCTTCTTCATATGTGTATGAAGTATTTTGACCTCATTATCGGCATGGATTAGTTTTCCAAACATCGGGCAACCATTGAATGCGATACAAAGAGGGTTATCTTCGGAGATTTGAGTCAACCTGATAGCATCTATCAGGGAGTTGAACCAAAGCAGGAACCAAAGTCGTATATTCTTTTACGGTTGAATCTTTTGCATGGCAAGGATCTGAAGGTTTCCTTGCAGCACTACAAGACCCTGATGAGGTACCGTTCGAACTTAGATCTATTCCTGTAGTGAATGAATTTTCAGTCGTGTTTCCGGATGAAATTCCTAGACTCCCTCCCAATAGAGAAGTGGAGTTCACTATTGATTTAGTTCCAGGATCTTCTCCAATATCAAAACAGCCATATCGAATGGCTCCAACAGAAATGAAGGAGCTAAAAGAGCAGATACAGGATTTTTTGAATAAGGGATACATATGTCCTAGTTTGTCACCATGGGGAGCACCAGTTCTTATTGTGAAAAAAGAAAGATGGTTCAATGCGGCTATGTATCGATTACCGCGAGCTTAATAAGGTGACGATATGTAATAAGTATCCCCTACCTCGTATTGATGACTTATTTGATCAACTCCATGGGGCAAAATTCTTTTCTAAGATCGACCTCAGATTTGGATATCATCAGTTACGTGTCTGAGAGCAGGATATTCGTAAAACAGCTTTTAGAACCCGATATGGCCATTTTGAATCCGTTGTCATGCTATTTGGGTTAACTAACGCCCCTGCTGTTTTCATGGACTTAACGAACCGAGTCTTTAAAGATTATTTAGATTAGTTCATTATAGTCTTCATCGACGATATTTTGATATATTCTAAGTCTGAAGTTGATCATGTTGAGCATCTTCGTATTACGTTGGGTATTTTTCAAGAGAATCGGTTATATGCTAACCTCTCTAAATGTCAGTTTTGGTTAGATCAGGTATCTTTTCTTAGACATATTATTTTTGCCGATGGCATTAAAGTCGACCCTACCAAAGTCGAGGATGTGGCTAATTGGCCAAGGTCGACCAATATATCTGAGATTCGAAGTTTTCTACGTTTGGCAGGATATTATCGATGCTTTGTTGAAAACTTTTCTAGGATTGCGCTGCCTTTAAATAAACTCCTCCGAAAGGGAGTTAAATTTGAATGAGGGCCTGATCAGCAACAGAGTTTTGAAATTCTAAAACAATGATTGATCACAGCTCCAGTCTTATCTTTACCATCTGGGACAGACGGTTTTCAAATCTATAGTGATGCCTCTCAAATTGGCCTCGGATGTGTACTTATGCAAAATGGAAAGGTTATAGCATATGCATCACGACAACTGAAGCCATACGAGGTAAACTACCCTACTCATGACTTGGATCTGGCTGCAGTTATCTTCGCACTTAAAATTTGGCGCCATTATTTGTATGGATAATCTTGTGACATCTTTACATATCACAAGAGTTTGAAGTACATTTTCTCTCAGAAAGAAATTAATATGCGTCAGAGACGTTGGCTGGAACTTCTGAAAGACTACGATGTCCAGATCCACTATCATCCAGGCAAAGCGAATGTAGTCGCAGATGCGTTAAGTCATAAAAGTATGGGATCTATTTCTTCTTATACTGTTCAGCCGCACTTGATTTCTGATTTTGAAAAGTTAGGTATTGATTTTTATCCAAATTCTAATAGTTTGATTTTGGCTAGCCTTTCGATTGAGCCAAATTTGATTTCAAGAATTAAGAAGGACCAACAAAATGACAGTGGTATTTGGTCTCTTGTATAGAAAATTGAAAGTGATCTCTGAATTTCGAGTCAATGACTAGGGTATAGTTTGGTTTCGAGATCGTTTGTGCGTACCCAATGATCCTGAATTAAAAGAAGTTGTATTAAATGAAGCTCACAATTCTCCCTTCTCAATTCATCCCGGTTCTACCAAAATGTACCATGATTTGAAACAATTTTTCTGGTGGGACGGAATGAAAAGAAATATTGGTGAATATGTTGCAAAGTGTTTGACCTGTCAAAAGGTCAAAATTGAACATCAAAGAGTCAGCGGTCTTTTACAGCCTTTAGAGATACCTTTGTGGAAATGGGAGCACATCTCTATGGACTTTCTTACAGGGCTACCAAAGACTAAAAAATGTCACGATGCAATTTGGGTAGTTGTGGACCGTTTGACTAAGTCTGCACATTTCTTAGCTATTCGGGAAACTTTTTCGATCAGTCAGTTGTCTGAATTATTTCAGAGAGAGATCATCAGACTTCATGGAACTCCTGTCTCAATTACATCTGATAGAGATCCGCGGTTTACCTCACGGTTCTGGAAGAGTCTTCACCAGGCTTGGGGAACACGACTTAATATGAGTTTAGTTTTTCATCCTCAAACGGACAGACAAACTAAACGGACAATACAAACACTTGAAGATATGTTTCGCGCTTGCGTTCTCGATTGGTCTGGCAGTTGGGACGATTATCTTTATCTGGTAGAGTTTTCGTATAATAACAGTTATCAATCTAGTATTGGCATGGCTCCAAACGAAGCTCTTTATGGTCGTAAATGTCGAGCACCTACATGTTGGAACGAAGTAGGCGAACGGGTAATTGAAGGACCCGAATTGGTCCAAATTACAATTGAAAAAGTTGAAGTTGCCCGTCAGAAAATGAAAGAGGCACAATCGCGCCAAAAGAGTAACGCGGATCGACATCGTAGACCATTGGAATTTCAGTTAGGTGACCATGTTTTCCTTAAAGTTTCTCCGTTTCGGGGAACACGCCGTTTTGGGGTTAAAGGAAAACTTAGCCCATGTTATATTGGACCTTTTGAAGTTCTAGAGCGAGTTGGTGAAGTAACGTATCTCTACCAGAAGGATCAGAAGATTTCGTGGTGTATAGTGATGCTTCAAAGATGGGTCTGGGATGTGTTATAATGCAAAAGGACAAGGTGATCACCTACGCGTCAAGGCAACTCAAGGTGCAAGAAATTAAATATCCCACCCATGATTTGGAATTGGCGGTGGTGGTGTTTGCGTTGAAATTGTGGCAACATTACCTCTACAGCACAAAGTGCACACTCTATATGGACCACAAGAGTTTGAAGCACATATTCGATCAGAAGGAATTAAATATGATGCAAAGGAGGTGGTTGGAACTACTAAAGTATTATGACTGCGAGTTGCTCTACCACCCGGGTAAGGCAAACACAATAGCCGATGCTTTGAGTCGAAAGGACTATGAGGGAATTTCTCGAGCCACCTTTTCAAGAATTGAGTTGGTGTCAACACTCGTCGAGTGAATCAAATCGTCGTAAGATGAATCTTTATTAGAGAATAACCTCAAGGAGGAAGTCATGACAAAGAAACATTTACTTTTGACGGAAAATAGCCTAGGAGTAACATTGTTCAACGGGCGAGTTTGGGTGCCCAAAGTCGAGGGCAATCGGGAGCTCCTTCTCGAAGATGCCCATGAGTCAAAGTATTCTATCCATCCGGGAAGCATGAAAATATACAGAGACTTGAAATTGCATTATTGGTGGCTGGTTATGAAACTTGATGTGGCACACTACGTGGAACAATGCGTGACTTGTTTACAAGTGAAGGTCGAGCATCAACGACCTTATGGGAGTCTACAGTCCTTGGATATTCCGGAATGGAAATGGGAGCATATCACCATGGACTTCGTGACAAAATCTAAGACCTTAAGGGGCACGATACGATTTGGGTGATAGTGGATCGCTTGACCAAAAGCGCCCATTTACCAGCCATGCAGGAAACATTGCCTATGAATAAGCTAGCAGAGTTGTATATTGATGAAGTGATATCTCGTCATGGTGTACCATTGTCCTGGATTGCGATAGTCGGTTCACTTCACCTTTTTTGGATGGCTTACAAAAAGAATTGGGCACGCGTGTGAAGTTGAGTACGACCTACCATCCCTAGACCGACGGCCAAAGCGAGAGAACGATTCAGACTCTTTAAGACTTGTTGAGATCTTGTGTGATCGACTTCGGGGGTAGTTGGGACTCGCACCTACCTTTGGTGGAGTTCGCATACAACAATAGCTACCACTCGAGTATTGGAATGGCGTCGTTTGAAGCTTTGTACGGACGGAAGTGCCAAACACTTGTGTGTTGGCTCGAGGCGGGTGAAAAGTTGTTTGTCGGGCCCGAGATCATTCAAGAAACGGTTGACAAGGTTAAAGGCATTCGAGAACGATTGAAGGTGGTGCAAGATCGACAAAAGAGCTACGCCGACAAGAAAAAGTGACCGATAGAATTTCAAGTGGGGGATCGTGTGATGCTAAAAGTGTCCCCATGGAAAGGAATTACACGGTTTGGGAAGCATGGGAAGCTAAGTCCCCGTTTCCATGGACCGTTCATCATGTTTAAACGTGTGGGGCTCCAAGCCTACCAATTGGAACACCCACTGGATATGAGTGGATTTCACAACACGTTCCACGTTTGTTACCTTCATAAGTGTCTAGCAGAAGAAGAGAGTGTCATACCACACCCCAAGATTAGCGTGGATGAGGGGAACGTTGTGTTGAGGAACCCGATGCGATATTGGAAAGGAAGACAAAGAAACTTCGTCACAAAAAAGTCACAATGGTCAAGGTTCAGTGGAAGCACCATGAAGCGGAGGTAACCTCACCTTTTCGTTTAGCTAAGATTTCGAGGAAAAAATATTTTCCAAGTTGGGGAGGATTGTAATGCTCAAAATTTTGAGTACATTTTATCTTACCTTAATTCCTTGATTTTATAGATGATCGTTCATTGGTTCATTAATCTTACTAATAAGAAAACCTTAGAGTGTTGATGTGTTGTTGAAATCCTTAGCCTTACATCGGTAGAAACTCGGAAGGAAAACTCCAAAATTTGAGGGTCGGTACTTCGTCGGTGACTATGCCCGCGATTGTGACACCTTGTCACTCTTGCAGGGCATAACCGCTGAGAGTGTACCGAGAGGGGGGCAGGCTTGGCGACAATGCCAGGCGATTGTGACACAGGTCACTCTCGTTGGGAAAAGTCACGGAAAGTGTACCGTATGTCATGATAGCCTGGCGACAGTGCCAAGCGACTATGACACTGTCATAGTCGCGAGGCACAATCGCGGTCAGACCCCCGGCCATTTATTACTCCCAACTCAACTTTTAGACCATTTTCTCACTTTGGAACTTCTTGAGGTGCAATTTTTGGAGAAACAAAATGTAGGGTTTCTTCTCTCTTCATTCATTGCTACTAGGAGAGATTCTCAGATGTATTAATGGGTTTGGTTTAGGTTGGTGGTCATTGATTAAGAACCGTAGTGGTTGAAGCTTCAAGTCTCCTCTCGTTTCTCCATCAAGTCATCCATTTTTATAGGTTACTTGTGTTATAACCTACCAAGGTGAGTTCATCCATTTTTCTAAACCACATACATGTTAAACCTTGGTATTTTAAACTTCTACACATCTCCTGGCTTAAATATTTTAAATTTTGAGATTTCTTGACCTAAAATTTGTTTTGGGAGATGTTAGGGTTTGTCCTCAATTATGGTGGTTGGAATGGGATGAGAGGGCATTAATAACCTCTACCTATATTATTTCTACACTTGTTTTATAATCTTGAGATATGAATAAACCCAACTAAATTTGGGTTTCATGGTGATTTGGGGGTTTGACCCAAGTTTGTGAATAATGGTTAGCTATGTTGAAATAATAGCCATTCATGGTATTTGGTGATGTCTTAGAATTTTATAAACACCTTTCAAGATTGGAAAATTACTACATCTAAATTATGTGTGGTTTGTGAATGGGCATTGGTATCAAGTGATTATATATTATTAAGAGTTGGTGTATTTCCTTGTGTTTTGGTTTTATTTTAAGTGCAATGGATCCATAGGCACGGTAGACTTAATGTTGTGATTTTGACATTGAGTCCATCATTTTAGCACGGAATAGGCATTGGGTCACCATGGTAAGTAAAGTGTGGGCCTATATGGTCGAGCAGCGTCCCATGGCCAGTAAGATGAAATTCCTTGGTGCATAAGTTCTCGTTTTGGAACTTCTCGAGAATAGATCCAGAGGGGTTGACTTGGTGTTTTCTAGAGCAATAGACTTAAAGGAGTTGAGCTCATAAAGGTATTTGTTATTAGATTAAATGTGGTATGATTTGTTGATGATTTTCTTACAATCTTGATTAAGTTTCCGGTTATCAAAACAATTCACATTCTAAATGGCTTTACAATTGTTGTTAATAAATGTTTGTTCTCACTAGGCGTTAGCCTAACACTTCTTCTTAAATATCATGTATGGCAGGTCATCTTAGTGGCGGAGCTTTTCGGGATTGAGTGGACGGCCAAGTGGTCGAGAGTTAACATTTTGGATAAGTATAGACCGGTGTGAATTTGATTTGTGGATATCATTTTGGAAGGATAGCGACACCTGACTATAATCTGAATTAGTTTTATTTAGATTATTAGGTTTTCGAATTATATCATTTAATTCATTTGGTTCCCCTCTTTAGGGTGATACACTTTATTCAAGAGATGTTCTTTCCGCAAATATTCAGGTTTTAATTTACCCCAATTTTTAGGGTGTTACACCAAAATACATCATAAATGTGTTAACATCAAACAACTCTCATAAATAAAATAAATCATCAAAACAACACCATTTATGATTTATTTATAAAAATGTCCAAAAGTTTCAAATATAAGCATTTCTCGGTACTTTATAAGATCAACTGTGCAAAAATGTACTATCCTCAAGAAATCATTCACATTTGATAAATCTCAAAGAAAACACTTTAAGGGGTTGTTTGTTTTTTTAGAAAACCTCTTAATGGCTCTTAAGTCTGAATCATTCAGAACTTTTTACACACCACCTCTTATTAATCATAACTAAAATAAGACTTCAGACTTTAGACCTCTTAAAAAACAAACGGCACCTAAGACTCCAAAATAGACATTTTTGGCATGTACAAAGTTTTCTCAGAGCAACTTGAAGTTTACCTTGCTAGGTTAGGTTAAACAAAGTTTCCAAACCCATCTTTAGCTTCCAAAAGGTCAAGATCTGAATCCACAAGTAAATCCTCCCAATAACTTCTCAAGATCACATTCCATAGCTACAATTAAACCAAATATAAACAAAATCTTTATATCCACAAAAATCCCCAAAATGAAGCTCAAACACCCAAACACTTACCTCTTCAAGATCTTGAAGCCTCTCATCATAGATCTTCAATTTCCAAGGTTATCCTCTTCATTTGCTCCAAAAACATCCCAAAAACTACCCCAAAGTGCCAAAATCACCAAGAGAGAGGGGGATGATGGTGGAAGAAGTGTGTGAAAAACCCTAAAAATCAGGCTTAAAAGATGTTCCAGAGGCTTCCAGCGACCTTTCCCGCGGCTAGTCGTGCGTGCACAAAAACTCAAAATTTCATAACATAAAGTTGCGCGACCCGGCATGCGGCTTTAAGTGGCACGATAAGTGGCCCAACTTTCTGTTGGCTCCCGGTATATCCCTTTCTCTACCCAAACTCACCCGCACCAATTGTTTTCATGGCACAATACATTCCTCACTAAAAGACCTCCAAAAACTCATAAAAAGAACGTCAATTCCAAAATGTTGTAACCACAAAAATAAATACGGGTGTTACAACTTAGATATTTTTTTTATAAAAGAGTAGGATATTTGAATCCAAACATCTTGATGAATTCACCCCTTATATCGTGAAATTTGATGAGCTTTAATTATATGTAACAATGAACTCGTATTTATAAACTTAGTTGATCAAACAACATAAATTGCCATTTCGTGATTTCTGTTGTATCCTTATATTTACATTATGATTATGTTTTATAAGTAAAAAATGTAGGTTCTTATAAGAACTAAGATTGGAGAGAGTTCTTATATTGAACTTTGTATGAAATGACATTTTAATAGTTTTTATGATACTCACATCCTTGAAAAAAATCATGGGACCCATAAAAGGGGTTCTCATAAGAACCGCCATTGTGGAGTTTTATGTAGATCTTTAATTTGGGGAGTTGGAAATTTTGAGGCAAGAAAAAGTATAAAAGGTGGGTTCTTATAAAAACCTTCCAATACTATAACACCCTAAAATTTTAAGACAATGAAAAAGTGGGCATTCCAAAAAATGGGTAATATAAAATTTCCACAAGTTATGAAATGACAACAATAACCCATAAAGGGGTAGTTTGTACAAATATTCACCCAAGAATAACGAAGCATAAAGCCAACAACCTAGATAATCTAGTTAATTAACGACTAGATTGAGATGGGTGTCGCTATGCCTCCAAAAGTAACGCTCTTCACAAAACCCAAAAGCCCGACTCCAAAAGTTCTCCTAATTGCACCGGTCGGCATCAACTTACATCCTAGGTCCGCCACTAGTGGGACCTGGAAACCAAAATGCACCATAACAAGTGTTAGGTTAGACGCCTAGTGAGATTTTCACGACAACATTTATACGAGAACAACATTTAAGATGCTAAAGGATTGTTACAGGATTCGAGTTGGTAGTACATTACCGTGAGTTCAACATTTACTTAAAACGTTCCAAACCTGAACATATATATGAGAAATAACCCTCATAGTACGGGGGAGACCCGTTTCCAACACAATGAAGAGTACACAAGAGTGGTGTCATCAATGATGTTCCGACTTTAGTGCACATGCCACAAAGGCATCACAACCTCAAGCCCTTCCATACCTTTATTGCCTACTCCAGTAGAGTTACACCTCAAGGATTTCTGGAACCTTATTGCATACCCATTCTAGTCAAGTTCCACCTCAAGGACATCTATATCTTTTATTGGATACCTATTAAGCATAATAGATTTAATCATCCAAACTCCATGAGCTCAATCCACATTATTGAACATAATTAAACACCATAATGCAAGATATTTCATTTACCGTGATATATTAAATAATGAAACCCAAGAACTTTCATGGTAAGATAGCATAATAGTACATCATATCTATTTGCCTTTATTGTGGTACCTCATTAGACTTTATCATGAAGTCAAGTAGTAAATTGATAGACTCAAGTTCAATCCCAAATAATTTCTCTCTAAAGCTTTCCATCAATTTTATAGAGTAAATACTCATCAAAACCTAACTTTCCATTTTTGGTAAAAATACAAGATATTATCACATTGGTTGAGCACATTTAAATCATTCAAGTTATAAAACATAAATATAATACTCACATAGTAGACTTGTAGGGAAATCCTAGTTGTGTAGCAAACCCTAAGGAAACTTAGTGAGGGTTTGGAGCTTTAAATGCTTGAACCTTTAGAATCCCTTGAAGTATTAACTTTAGAAGGTAGGTAGAGGTTGAGAATGGGAATCAATGACCATTAATGATCTTGATCTCAAGAAATAAATGAGGAGTAAGTTAGGGTAGAAATTGCCCTTTTTGGGAGAGAAAAACGTACACAAGAAAGTTGGGAACGAAAGTCTCCTTATCTACAAAAATCAGGTCTGATTTTATACCCCCGTCAACCCGACCGTGACCTTGCCTCCGCGACTGTTCCATGGCACAATCGCACGACACTCTCTCCCGGATTGTACCGTGGATGGTCCATGGCCTGCGATTCTGACATGGGCGACTATGCGCCAGGCATAATCGTCGGGCATTGTCGCGGCTCCTGTACCGTGAGCTGTGACCCACACGCGACAGTGCTCTCCTACGACTATGTCATTGGCAAGGTCGCCAGGCATAGTCGTTGGCCTATCCCGATACTCCAAAATTCTTAAGCAACCCACTTTGATCCAACATGCAAGGTCTAACGATTAACCCATAAATTTCTCGTTATTTATACATAACTAAATCTATAAGAGGGGTTTTGGAGCATAGCCAAGACTAACGGTTTAAAAAAGGAAGTAAATAAATTTAAGGGAAAAACTTACTAAGAATTTGCGGTGTTACAATCCTCCCCTCCTTTGAATTGATTTCGTCCCCGAAATCTCACTCTAGATAAAAATATGAGGATATCGCCTCTTCATGTCCTCCTCCGCTTCCCACGTCACGGTCACACCTCGATGGAGTGTCTTTGACTTCTTTTCCAAAATAGACTCGAGATCTTCCACACATCGGTTGTTGTCTACTCGTATCTCAGATAAAGGAATTATGCTTTCCTCTTCCGCCAAACATTTTCTTAAGTAGCATACATGTAACGTTGGGTGTATCATGTTCATCTTGGGCGGTAGCTCTAACTTGTAGGCTTGGAGTCCAATGCATTCAATAATGGTGAAAGGTCCGAGAAAACGAGGGCTAAGATTCCCACGTTTTCCGAACCTAATAATTCTCTTCCATAAAGACACCTTTAACATTACCCGGTCACCCACTTGGAACTAGACCTGTCTTCTCTTTTTGTTCGCATAACTCTTTTGTCGGTCTTGAGCCGCCTTTAACCGCTCTCTAATGCCTTTCACCTTGCCGGTCGTTTCTTATACGATCTCGGGTCCGGCAAATTGTTTCTCTTCTACCTCTAGCCAACAAACGGGAGTTCTACACTTCCATCCGTACAAAGCCTTGAATGGAGCCATGCCGATGCTTAAATGGTAATTGTTGTTATAGGCGAACTCTACTAATGGAAGATGAGAGTCCCAATTTCCACCAAAATCGATCACGCGTGATCTTAGCATATCTTCCAACGTTTGGATGGTTCTTTCACTCTGGCCATCCGTTTGGGGGTGATATGCGGTACTCAACTTTATTTTTATGCCCAACTCCTTTTGCAACCCGTTCCAGAAGTGTGAGGTGAAGCGACTATCCCGATCAGACACAACAGACAATGATACCCCGTGCCGTGAGATCACCTCATCAATATACAATTTATCTAATTTGTCCATCGGTAGGGTCTCCCGCATTGCCAAGAAATAGGCACTCTTCGTCAACCAATCCACCACGAACCAAATGGTGTTGTGGCCCCTCAAAGTCCTTGGTAGTTTTGTCACGAAATCCATAGTTATGTGTTCCCACTTCCACTCCGGATTTGCCAAAGATTGTAAACTACCATACAGTCGTTGGTGTTCGACTTTTACATGCAAATAAGTCATGCAACTCTCAACATAACCGACCAGGTCGAGCTTCATCACCGGCCACCAATAGTTTAGTTTCAAGTCCTGATACGTCTTTATACTCCCAGGGTGTATGGAGTACTTCGACTTATGGGCATCCTCCATCAACAATTCCTGACATCGCCCAATCTTGGGCACCCATATTCGGCCTTGGAATAGCTTCAAGCCTCTGTTGTCTTCTGTCAAAAGTAGGTGTTGTTTCACCATGGATTCGTCCTTGAGGTTCGCTTCAAGTAATGACTCAACCTGTGAGGTTTTTATCGTCTCAAGCAAACTCGAGGCTATTTCAATCCTTGCAAAGGACACTCGTACGTTCCCACTATATCCTTTCCGACTCAATGCATCAACCACCACATTAGCCTTCCCGGGATGATATAGTAGTTCACAGTCGTAGTCTTTGAGTAGCTCTAGCCATTACCGTTGCTGCATGTTCAACTCTTTTTGGTCAAAGATGTGTTTCAAGCTCTTATGGTTGGTATACAATGTGCACTTCGTACCGTACAGGTAATGTCACCATAATTTCAATGCGAAGACGACCGCCGCTAACTCGAGGTCGTGAGTGGGGTAATTCTGCTCATGCTCCTTCAGTTGCCTTGAGTCATATGCTACTACCTTGCCCCTTTGCATTAAGACACATCCTAATCCCATCTTTGAGGCGTCGCTATACACCATAAAATCCTCTGTCCCCTCGGGTAGGGATAGAACTGGAGATTCACACAACTTCTAATTTAAAGTTCGGAAGGTCTGATCTTGTGCCTCGTTCCAAATAAACTTTACATTCTTCCTTGTCAACGACGTAACGGGAGATGCAATTTTGGAGAAGTCTTGGATAAATCTCCGGTAATAACCGGCAAGTCCCAAGAAGCTCCTGATTTCTGTCGGACTCTTCGGCGGCTCCCAATTCATCATTACCTCGATCTTTGACGGGTCCACTTTCACTCCTTCACTTGTCACCATGTGCCCTAAGAACTGGACCTCTTGTAGCCAGAATTCGCACTTGGAAAATTTGGCGTGCAACTTCTCTCTCCTCAGCACTTCTAATACTTCCCTAAGGTGTTTCTCGTGCTCTTGCTCATCCTTAGAAAAAATTAAGATGTCGTCGATTAATACGATGACAGACTTATCCAGAAATGGCCAACACACCCGATTCATTAAATCCATGAATACGGCCGACGCATTGGTTAATTTGAAGTGCATTACCAGAAACTCGTAGTGCCTATACCGAGTTCTGAACGTTGTTTTTGAGACGTCCTCCTCTTTCACCTTTACTTGATGGTATCCCGAACGAAGGTCGTCTTGGAGAAGCACCCCGCTCCTTGAAGTTGATCAAAGAGATCGTCTATCCGGGGAAGTGGATATTTGTTTTTCACGGTCACCTTGTTCAATTCGCGGTAGTCGATGCACATATGCATCGATTCGTCTTTCTTATTGAAGAATAATATCGGGGCTCCTGATATACGTTAATTATTTAATGCATATCAAGTCTTTTTATTTATAATTTAGGTCTTTTTACATTCTATATCCCGAAGTTTGAGTCATTTTATTCACTTATTTTCTCTTTTATTGTTTTATGGAGCTAAGGTATTGTATTACTTGTTTTACGACTTAGAATGGCTAATTAATATCTATTTTTGGCAGATTTATAAGTGCAGACCTATGCTGCAGCATCTCTGCAGCATCAGACACTGAACAGCCGTTTGAAGAGATGAAAAGGAGATTATGGTGGACAGCTTGCAACAATATTTTGGGCAGATTTGGGAGACTTTCTGGATCTGATTTGTGGCTGGAAAATATATTTTGAATCTCCTTTTCTTTATTTTATTGTTCATGGTGTCATCTTTTGTAGTACAATTATTATTATATTTTTGTGAAATGTCTTTTTTTCCCTCCCCTTCCTAGTATATAAAGGAAGCTTGGGAGGTGTATTCAAAGACATGATCTTCTTACTTACTTGCACTCTTAGAAAAATTGTAGAATATCTTAGAATCTCTTTTGTGATCTTTAAAAATCAAAGTAAGAGAATTGACAATCTCTTGGTTTGATTATTAAAGTCAAGTAATTTAGTAATATATTGAAGTTCTTATTTCTTGCATTTTTCATTTACCGTAATTTATTTATTGCACTTTACATTATTGTCATTTACTTTATCGTATTTTACTTTCTTGTCATTTACTTTATCGTCTTTTACATTCTTGTAATTTAAATTATGTCTTTTATTTTATGTCATTTATTTTATGCATTTACTTTCCGTATGAGTAGCTAATTTTATTAGTATGGGTGTTTGACGGAAAGGTGGGATTTTAAACCAAAGAAAGGTGGACATTGTTTCGCAATAACAATGATCCACCATTTCATTCAAGTTTTATAAATATCAATGATACTTCTTGACGAACTGATCACTTGCTAAAGTGTTAAAGTGTCGTGGACTTAGAGATAAGCCACGAAAAGCACGTCTGTTTTAATGATATAAAAAGTATACTTGAGAGAGTTACTGCTAAGGACAGTTATCGTTTATATCCTTCTAAACTGATTTATTCTCGACAAGTTGATCGCTAATCAATAGTGTTAAAGTGTAGAGGACTTAGAGATAAGCCCCTTCGAACACGTCAACTTGGATGATATGGGAATCGACTCGAGAGAGCGGGTTTTACAAAGAGATTTGTATCTCCACATATTTTGAGGAATCTATTCTAAATTATAACTAGTTGGAGACTACACAGAGATGTGGTTAGTCGAATCTAAACAGTAGTGTGAATATTGAAGTCCGAGAGGAATACCCTCAAAATAGATGGTGTATCTTGCTGTGGCAGAACTTCATGCTGCAGCATGCCTGCAGCATGGTCTACTGGAATTTGTGTTTAAATCCCACCTGAAAGTCTAAACACCCGTACTTGCTTTATTCTCTGTTAGTTAATTCAAACTGATAACTCAACCAAAACAAATTCTTCAAATTCGTCATCTGAAATCATTTCTTTCTTCTACTTTTTATTAAACTTTTACTCCAGTCTCTGTGGGACGATATCCGGTACTTTACCGTTTTATTACTTGAAAGACGATATTAGATCTCATTGTATACTTGCTTTGAGGTTTAATTAGCACACGTCTATAGGTGTATTCCAAGCACTGTCAAGTTTTTGGCGCCGTTGCCGGGGATTGGCAAGCTAAAAGTTGTATAAAGATTTGATTTTTCTACCATCGTTCGAATTTCATTGTGAGTGTAGTGTATGCCAAGAATACCACGAGGGGAATTTTTCGAGTTAGATCCTGACATAGAAAGAACCTTTCGTCATAGAAGGAGGATACAAAGAGCATCAAATACCATGAATCCTCCTAATCTGGATGCACCACCTGGTTTTGAAAATAGACAACAAAGACCACCAGGAGTTGAAATAAGACCACCTCCATTAGAAAATCAAATTAGACCTCCACTTTTGGAAAATCAAAGAATACCACAATTTTTTCAACCACCAATTTTTCAACAAGTTCCAAATTTTCCGCAACAAAATCAGCAACATGATGATGAAAATAATGATGAAGAATCTAATGAGGATAATGAAAGGAATGAACCAATGAACATAATTGATCTTGCAAATTCTAAAGAGGGAAAAATTATGGACTATGTTATCCCAGATTTTGAGCAATTAAATTCTGGAATAGTTAGACCCCATATTAACGCCCTCCATTTTGAGCTTAAACCCATAATGTTCCATATGTTACAGACGAATGGCCAATTTGCCGGAATGCCATCGGAAGATCCCCATTCTCATTTAAAATCTTTTATGGAGATCACCGATGCATTTATGATCCCTGGATTATCTAACGATGCTCTAAGACTTACTTTATTTCCATTTTCTTTACGGGATCGGGCGAAATCATGGTTTAATTCTTTGGCACCTGGTTCTGTACCATCATGGAGCAACATGGCTGAGAAATTTTTGAGAAAATATTTTCCATCTACCCGAAATGCTAAGTCCAGAAATGAAATATGTATGTTTAAACAAATGGACGATGAAGCAATTTCCGATGCTTGGGAAAGGTTTAAGGAATTATTAAGGAAATGCCCACACCATGGCATTCCCTACTGTATTCAACTCGAGACATTTTACAATGGGTTAAACCCCATGGCAAAAACAAATGCTTGATGCGACATCAGGAGGAGCCTTTACTTCCAACACCTATAATGTCGGGTATTAAATTCTTGAAAAGATTTCAACAAATAATGGACATTGGGCTGATCCAAGGTCCCCAACCTCAAAGAAAAACTGTTGGAATACATGATGTAGATGCATATACTGCACTAACAGCCCAGCTTGCTTCCATGACTAACATGCTTAAAAACATCACTTCCGGTCAAGGAGCACAGCCAACTGTCACTACACCTACTCCAGCCGTCCTTTCAGTGTAGTGTGTTTGTTGTAGTGGGGAACACTCTTTTGAACATTGTCCACATAATTCTGAATCTGTAAACTTTGTTCAAAATAGATCTGGTTACCAATCCAACAACTACAATGCCAGTTGGAAGCAACACCCAAATTTTTCATGGAACAGTCCCTGTTTAAATCCATCTTCATCAAAACAGCAAGGGAACTCAAATTTTCAAAATCAAGCGAGTAGTTCCCAAAATCATCATCAAGGGAATCATCATCAAAACAATCATCATCAAAATAATCATCATCAAGGAAACCATAACCAGAACCATCAAAATCAAGGTTTTCAAAATAATCAACCACATTTTCAAAGTAAACCACCTCCACAGACTGATTCATCATCTTCCTTGGAAGCAATGATGAAAGGGTTTATGACCCAAACTCAAGCTTCACTGAGAAATATGGAAACTCAAATCAGTCAGCTCGCCCTTAATAAGAACAACAGGACCACTGGGACTTTGCCTAGCAACACTGAAATCCCAATATCTTTAGGAAATAAGCATATAAAAGTTGTGACACTCAGAAGTGAAAAGGCCTTAGAGGCAGTCGTAGACAAAGAATTTGGACCAATGGCCAAAACTGATTTTGAAAAAAATTCAATGTCTAAACCCAAAGCTACAACATTACCTACTATTGTTGAGGAACCATTTGAACCTTTGAAGGGATTAGAGCCCACCATGACCTCTAAAGAAAAGACAATAGAAAGTGAAGTCATCATTCCCAAGTCCAGTTCTAAATGTCCCATTAAAGAAGGCACAACAAAAGGCATCAAAGAACCATCTTGCTCAACACAAACAAAAAAGGTTGTAATTGAACCAATTCCTCCTTATGTTCCTTTTCCCCAAAGGTTAAAGAATCAAAAGGAAGAATTGCAGTTTAAGAAATTTTTGGATGTGTTCAAAGATTTGCATATCAACATACCCCTTGTTGAAGCAATTGAGCAAATGCCTAGTTATGCCAAGTTTCTCAAATATATCCTAAGCAAGAAAAAGAAGTTGACTGAGTATGAGACTGTTGCCCTTACTGAAGGATGTAGTGCCCTCCTGACAAACAAAATTCCCCCTAAGCTTAAAGATCCAGGGAGTTTTACCATTCCTTGCTCAATAGGAGGGAAAAAGGTTGGAAAAGCCTTGTGTGATTTAGGAGATAGTGTTAACCTTATGCCTTTGTCCATTTTTAATAGTTTAGGCATAGGAAAAGCTAGACCTACCACAGTCACACTCATCCTAGCTGACAAAATAGTTGCATATCTGAAAGGAAAGATTGAAGATGTCTTAGTCCAGGTTGATAAATTCATCTTTCCAGCAGACTTTATCATTTTAGACTTTGAGGCTGACCAAGATATTCCTATCCTTTTAGGAAGACCCTTTTTAGCCACAGGTAGAACTTTGATAGATGTCCAGAAAGGAGAATTGACCATGAGACTCCAAGACGATAAAGTCACATTTAATGTCTTCAATTCTTTAAAATACCCGACAGATATAGAAGATTGTTCTAGCTTAAGTGTGACAGAATCATCATGTTATGAAGAAGGAGTAAAACAGGCCTGTAGGATGGAAGAAAAGGATGAGGAATATGATGATGATGATGATGATGATGATGATAGAATCATAGAAAAGACTCTACCTTTGAATGTTGCTAAATTTGAATTGTTGGAAAATAATGAGTTAAAAAGTTTCACACCATCTGTCATCACACCACCTGACCTGGAGTTGAAACAACTCCCGTCTCATTTGAAATATGCTTTTCTAAGAGATGAAGACAAATTGCCTGTCATCATCTCAGCCACTCTAGAATTGCATCAAGAAAAGAAACTTGTGGACATGTTGAAGTTGCACACAAAGGCTTTAGGATGGACCATTGCTGACCTTAAGGGGATTAGTCCCTCCATTTGTCAACATAAGATCATTCTAGAAGATAAAGATTTCACTTCCATTGAACCACAAAGAAGGCTGAATCCTGTCATGAAAGAGGTAGTGAAAAAGGAAATTTTGAAATGGTTAGATGCAGGAATTATTTACCCAATAGCCAGTAGTTCTTGGGTAAGTCCAATCCAATGTTTTCCAAAAAAGGGAGGGTTCACGGTTGTCCCAAATGACAAAAATGAACTCATCCCAACTAGAGTAGTCTCCGGATAGAGAATTTGCATGGACTACCGTAGACTTAACAAGGCTACACAAAAGGACCATTTTCCTCTACCTTTCATAGATCAAATGTTGGATAGGTTAGCCGGTAAAGAATATTACTGCTTTTTGGATGGATACTCCGGATACAATCAAATAGCCATATCACCTGAGGACCAAGAAAATACTACCTTCACTTGTCCCTATGGAACTTTTGCTTTTAGAAGAATGCCATTTGGACTTTGCAATGCACCTGCAACCTTTCAAAGATGCATGATGTCAATATTTTCTGATATGCTTGAAAAATCCATAGAAATATTTATGGATGATTTTTCAGTGTATGGTTCATCTTTTGACCAATGTTTGGAAAATTTACAAAAGAGTCTTGAGAGGTGTGAAGAAACTGATTTGGTTCTTAACTGGGAAAAATGTCATTTCATGGTTAAAGAAGGGATTGTCCTTGGACAGTAATTTCTAAGAGAGTGGTTGAGGTAGACAAGGCTAAAATTGAAATTGTTGAAAAACTACCTGAACCCACCACTGTTAAAGGAATCAGAAGTTTTCTTGGTCATGCTGGATTTTATAGAAGATTCATTAAAGACTTTTCAAAAATCTCAAAACCTTTATGTCTTCTATTACAGCATGATCACAAATTTGATTTTACTGAGGAATGTAGAAATGCATTCCTCACTTTAAAGAAAGCTTTGATAACTGCACCAGTGATTATTACTCCAGATTGGGAAAAACCTTTTGAAATCATGTGTGATGCCAGTGATTGGGTTGTTGGAGCTGTCTTAGGTCAAAGAAAAGAAAAAGTCTTTCATTCAATTTGCTATGCAAGCAAAACTTTGAATGAAGCACAAATAAACTACACAACAACAGAGAAAGAACTTTTAGCTGTGGTTTTTGCCTTTGAGAAGTTTAGATCATATTTAATGGGAACTAAAGTTATAGTGCATACTGACCATGCTGCCATTAAATATTTGATTTCAAAGAAAGATGTTAAACCTAGGCTAATAAGATGAGTATTGTTGTTGCAAGAGTTTGACCTAGAAATTGTGGACAGAAAGGGAGTGGACAACCAAGTTGCAGACCATTTGTCTAGGTTAGAGAAGCCTAGTGAGGATCTAGGGGACATCATTGAAACCTTCCCTGATGAAAGAATCCTTATGCTGCAACATACCAAAGCACCATGGTTTGCTGACATTGCAAATTACTTGGCCTGTGGAATAAGACCATCTGAATATACTGGCCAAATGTTTAAGAAATTTCTTCATGACACCAAAATGTATCTTTGGGATGATCCTTTCTTGTTTAAAATTGGTACAGATTAGATTTTGAGAAGATGTGTCCCAGAAACTGATGTGGCAGAAATCTTACAGCATTGTCATAATTCAGCTTATGGAGGACATTTTGGAGGCCAAAGAACAGCAGCAAAAGCTTTACAATGTGGATTCTATTGGCCAACTCTCTTCAAGGATGCCCATACATTTGCACAAAGATGCAATGAATGCCAGAGAAGTGGTTCCATTTCCAAAAGAAATGAAATGCCACTAAATGGGATCTTAGAGTAGAGTTGTTTGATGTTTGGGGAATTGATTTTATGGGACCATTTCCCCCATCAAACAAATGTCAATACATTTTAGTTACTGTAGATTATGTTTCAAAGTGGGTAGAGGCAATGGCATGTGTTTCTAATGATGCTAAAACTGTGGTGAAATTCCTTCAGAAGCAAATATTTACAAGATTTGGTGCCCCTCGGGCACTAATCAGTGATGAGGGTACCCATTTTGTAAACAATTTGTTACAGAAAACTCTTGAAAAATACAACATTTACCACAGAATTGCCACTGCCTACCACCCACAAACCAATGGTTTGGCTGAGCTTTCTAACAAAGAAATAAAGGGAATTTTGGAAAAGGTTGTAAAACCAAACAGACAAGATTGGGCCTTTAAACTAGATGATGCTTTATGGGCATAAAGGACTGCTTTCAAAACACCAATTGGTATGTCTCCATATAAGCTAGTCTTTGGCAAAGCCTGTCATCTCCCTTTAGAGCTTGAACACAAATCATATTGGGCCATTAAGGAATTAAACATGTGTCTTGATGATGCTGGAAATAAAAGGAAGCTCCAACTTTGTGAAATGGAAGAACATAGGAACATGTCCTATGAAAATGCCAAGCTTTATAAAGAGAAAACCAAGAAATGGCATGATAAAAGAATTCTTCACAGAGATTTAAAAACTGGCCAACAGGTCCTTTTGTTCAATTCTAGATTAAAACTCTTCCCTGGAAAGTTGAAATCTAGATGGTTCGGACCCTTTGTCATTCATCATGTTTATCCTTATGGAGCCATAGATTTGATTAATCCAGAAGATAACACTGTGTTCAAGGTCAATGGGCAGAGAGTCAAAGCCTACCATGACCCTGTGAATATCCCAGAACCCAGTTCTGTGGATCTGATCAATTTGTGCTAAGCAGCTTCAAGTTTGTTTGTAAATATTCTGTATTTCTTTAGTTGCTTTCTAGACTAATTAGGTTTAATTGTTTGTTAAAATGTGCAGCCCGGATCAGAGAAGAAGAACATAAGTTCATGCTGTAGCATGCCTGCAGCATGAAACCCTAGCCTGGTCACAAAGTGGAGAAATTAATTAAGCGGGAAACCATTAAAAGCAGTATTCAATTTGTCTTATTTTAAAAAGGTAAAACTGACTTTGGTACAATTTTAGAAAAAAGTGGTTGTCTTTTCAAATTTTTTTTGTAAAACAACTCTTGGTACCTTTTTATATAAAAAAAAATAGAGGGAAATTGAGTAAATCTTTTGGTTGTCCTTATTTCTCCCCAAAATCTTCCAAAATCAGAAATCTTCCAAAATCAAATTTCTCCAAGATTTCATTGTACAAAAACACTTCATTAAAGGAGACTTTTCAGTTTCTTAGAAGCAACCCACGCCTTTTGTCCATCTTTGCAAGAAATCGAAACCACCACCACCACCACTTCACCGTCGACTTCACCATCGACTTTACCATCTTCACTTCCTCCGGCGATAACATGGCGAGAACGAAGAGACCTGTAGTGCGAGACCCCGACGATTTCCCTTCTCTCCGTCGAAGTCGACGCAACCAACCACCACCGTCTACACCACCACCGAAATCTCCTACACCACCACCGAAATCCCCTACCCCACCACCGAATCCATCACCACCACCCATACCAAAATCATCTCCTGCCCTACCACTAAAATCACAATCATCGCAAATCGAAGACTCCATTCCAGACACTGTGGGTTCATCAAGCATTATTGACGAACCTGTGATCACTGTGGAAGCCGAACCCCAAGCACAGAAAGAAAGAAAGCTTACCGAGGTATATTCCAAACTCGATTCTTTAGAAGGAAATCTTACCTCATGCTCAAATGAGGATGAGGAGATTGATAGAACACAAGGTGAAATACCTCTCCTCTTATCCCCCGAGAAGGCACAGGCCTGGGCCATTGTGCCCTATTCCCCAAAATCACAGCACACGGAGGGGAGATTGGGTTTTGATATGAATGAAGAGGCTGAAGTAGAAGATGAAACTCATCCTAGTACTGAAGCAGAAAAGCTTAATGAGACAAGTCCCAAGAATTTTATTCCCGACTTGAATGTCTCGTTTGACATGCCCCCTAGTGAAAACCCCTCTTTTGATACAACTAATAAGGACTCACCCACAGTTGGTGAGTCCTCCACATCCAGAAAAAGAAAGTCTAATGCACTTGATGGTGAAAGTGATTTAAGGCAGAAAAAGAAGAGAAAGGAGAAAGGGAAATCTAAGAAAAGCCTAACTAGGGGCCTGAGAGGTCTTGCTGCAGCATTGCTGCAGTATGGGAAGAAAAACAGAAAACCAATCAAAAAGACCAAACAGACTGCCCCTATACAGATAGAAACCATCTCAAGGCTTGCCCTTGCAAATGAGGGATTTAGCAGTCAGGAAGCCCTTGAGATGTTTTATATGGTCAAGGATAAAGTTGGACTAGTAGACAAAGGTTTCCATCCACACAGCATAAACGAGTATGGTTTTATAAAAACTGTGGTGGCAAACCAACACTTAGAAAAAATGTGTTTTGTCCCTCAATCCTACAATCTGACGCTCTTAAGAGAATTTCATGCCGAGGTAGCTGTCACAAAATCTCCTAAGTTGAAGATTAGAGGGATGGATTTTGTCCTTTCTGCTAAAAAGATAAACAAATTTTTTGGTCTCACACCACCCAAATAGACCTATTTCCAATGGATGAAAGACACGGCTAATATTGAGCTGCTTGAGGAGGTGTCGGCTGTTCTAGGAAATCCAGGAGCTAAATGGACGCCACACCAAAACTTGATGTCTATGAAATTCAAAGCGAGTCAGTTAAAGCCTGATTTCAATGTGTGGAACAACTTTCTCAAACATTCAATCCACCCGACAACCCACGACCAATATATGTCATTCTAAAATGTTTGAGAGAAAATTCGGGAAAGGGAAGAGGAAAAATCTACTTTGCACATATGATCACACAGTTGTTAAAAGAAGGAGGTGTACCGAGCTACAAGGAGGATGTGATAGTCAAGGAAACGGGAGGAAAGTGGCAGATCGACTTGAAAGCTGTAGCAAGGTTGCGTGATAGGAAGGACAGAGTTGCTCAAAGAGAGGTGCCAGGAATGTTGCAGGATATGTTGGCACAAAACAATTCACTGATGGACAGTATGCTGCAGCAACGATCTGAGTTCCTGGAAAAACTTGAGTCTATAAGGAGTGAGGTGAAAGCAAAAGCGAAAAAAGAATGGAAGAAGAAGAAGGCAGGACTGGTGAAGAAGCATAAGAAAGAGGTGAAAAGATTGAAGAAGGAGAAAGCTAAGTTAGAGGAGGAGGTTTTGTTTTGGAAAAACAAAGTGGCAAGTGTTGTCCCTGATGCTGCAGCAAGCCTGCAGCATGACCAGCAGCAAGAGCAGCAGCCTACTCGTGAGGAGTAGGGCAGGTTCATTCTTAATCCTTTAGCTCCAAGTTTATTTCATTGAGTCTGGGATTGTTTTTTTTTTTAGGATTTACTTTTCATTGTGTCATGAACATATGTGATAGATTTAGGGATGCATATATAGCCTAAATAATTGCTAAACATCATGATCCCACATCGAAGGATGTAGTTGTTGCTAGAACTAGCATTATTTTTCTTGGGAAAATTTTTTGATCCACATCTCACATTATCTAGGAAGTGATCAAGGCCATCATTTGTTACACAAATTATTAGCCACTTGCACCCACCAAATACACTTTCATTTTCTATAACAATGAGGACATTGTTAACTCTTAGTTTGAGGGTGGGAAGTCCACCATGGCTAAAACACAACCATGTGTGTACTTAAAAAGCACAGAAAAGTTCCATAGGAGCTAAGTGCAATTGCTTACAACACACAGAAAAGAAGCACAAAAGTGCCAAAAAAAATATTACATAAGTGTTGAAGCAAAAAAAAGGGAAAAAAAAGGGCAAGTGGGAAGAAAAACAATATGCCAAATGAGTGAGTCGGTTACATTAAAGTCCTTTTTTATCTTAGATGTGAGATGTGTGGAGCATAACAAAGATAAAATGATGCTAGCTTATGGTTCACACTCATGATTAGACGAAGATTGTGTTACTTGGGATTTATGAATGGCTATGTGTTGTATTTTTGCGTCTATCATGATTATGTATGCACTTATTGCTTTCATGATGTAATCTTACCATATTGAGTCAATTTTTTTTGTGTCTTAGTTGCTTAGGGACAAGCAACAGTTCTAGTTTGAGGGTGTGATATGCGTTAATTATTTAATGCATATCAAGTCTTTTTATTTATAATTTAGGTCTTTTTACATTCTATATCCCGAAGTTTGAGTCATTTTATTCACTTATTTTCTCTTTTATTGTTTTATGGAGCTAAGGTATTGAATGACTTGTTTTACGACTTAGAATGGCTAATTAATATCTATTTTTGGCAGATTTATAAGTGCAGACCTATGATGCAGCATCTCTGCAGCATCCGACACTGAACAGTCGTTTGAAGAGATGAAAAGGAGATTATGGTGGACAGCTTGCAACAATATTTTGGGCAGATTTGGGAGACTTTATGGATCTGATTTGTGGCTGGAAAATATATTTTGAATCTCCTTTTCTTTATTTTATTGTTCATGGTGTCATCTTTTGTAGTACAATTATTATTATATTTTTGTGAAATGTCTTTTTTGCCCTCCCCTTCCTAGTATATAAAGGAAGCTTGGGAGGTGTATTCAAAGACATGATCTTCTTACTTACTTGCACTCTTAGAAAAATTGTAGAATATCTTAGAATCTCTTTTGTGATCTTTAAAAATCAAAGTAAGAGAATTGACAATCTCTTGGTTTGATTATTAAAGTCAAGTAATTTAGTAATATATTGAAGTTCTTATTTCTTGCATTTTTCATTTACCGTAATTTATTTATTGCACTTTACATTATTGTCATTTACTTTATCGTATTTTACTTTCTTGTCATTTACTTTATCGTCTTTTACATTCTTGTAATTTAAATTATGTCTTTTATTTTATGTCATTTATTTTATGCATTTACTTTCCGTATGAGTAGCTAATTTTATTAGTATGGGTGTTTGACGGAAAGGTGGGATTTTAAACCAAAGAAAGGTGGACATTGTTTCGCAATAACAATGATCCACCATTTCATTCATGTTTTATAAATATCAATGATACTTCTTGACGAACTGATCACTTGCTAAAGTGTTAAAGTGTCGTGGACTTAGAGATAAGCCACGAAAAGCACGTCTGTTTGAATGATATAAAAAGTATACTTGAGAGAGTTACTGATAAGGACAGTTATCGTTTATATCCTTCTAAACTGATTTATTCTCGACAAGTTGATCGCTAATCAATAGTGTTAAAGTGTAGAGGACTTAGAGATAAGCCCCTTCGAACACGTCAACTTGGATGATATGGGAATCGGCTCGAGAGAGCGGTTTTACAAAGAGATTTGTATCTCCATATATTTTGAGGACTCTATTCTACATTATAACTAGTTGGAGACTACACAGAGATGTGGTTAGTCGAATCTAAACAGTAGTATGAATATTGAAGTCCGAGAGGAATACCCTTAAAATAGATGGTGTATCTTGCTGTGGCAGAACTTCATGCTGCAGCATGCCTGCAGCATGGTCCACTGGACTTTGTGTTTAAATCCCACCTGAAAGTCTAAACACCCGTACTTGCTTTATTCTCTGTTAATTAATTCAAACTGATAACTCAACCAAAACAAATTTTTCAAATTCGTCATCTGAAATCATTTCTTTCTTCTACTTTTATTAAACTTTTACTCCAGTCTCTGTGGGACGATATCCGGTACTTTACCGTTTTATTACTTGAAAGACGATATTAGATCTCATTGTATACTTGCTTTGAGGTTTAATTAGCACACGTCTATAGGTGTATTCCAAGCACTGACAGCTCTCCAAGGTGACAAACTAGGTCGCACAAAACCTTTGTCCAATAGTTCTTGCAATTGGGTCATCATTTCCTGCATTTCCGTTGGCGCGAGATGGTAAGGTGCGCGGGCTATGGGTGTCGCTCCCGGAACTAAGCCAATTCTGAACTATACTTGTCTGTTGGGTGGGAAGTCGGGTAAATCATCAGGGAAGACGTCCGGAAACTCATTGACGATTCTCACCTCTTCCACCTTCCTCTTCTCCGCCTTAGCATTCACTACGTACGCTAGGAATGAAGGGTATTTCTTTAATAGACACTTCCTTGCCTTAACGGATGAAATGATGGCCACTTCGCCCTTCCGCTTCTCCTCGTAAGCAAGAATAAAGTCTCCCTTTGCCAGAGGTATCCTTATGAGTTTCTTTGAGCATAAAATTTCTGTTTGGTGCATCGCTACGCACCAAGTCCATTCCCACTACCACGTCGAAAATCCCAATCGCCATAGGGAGTTTATTCACTTCAAAACACTCGCCTCCAATCTCTAACCGACACTTATCTAAGACCTCTCATATTATTACTTGCTCCCCGTTCGCTACCTCTATGACCAAAGCATCACTAAGGGTGCTAGAAGGTACACCCAAGGATTTACAAAAAACATACAATACAAAAGAGCAAGTGGCACCGAAATAGAAAAGTACTCTGGCGGGGATGGAGTTGAGTAAGAACGTACCCGACACCACATAGGCGGTCTCTTCACTTCTTCTATCGTCATTTGAAAAACCCTCCCTTGTACTCTCGGAGCAGTTTCTTTCCTCGGTTGGTTCCCCACGTTGGCCCCCTTTGAGTTACCCCACAACTTGGGGCATTCGCTCCTTATATAGCCATCTCTTTGCACTCAAAGCATGTCGTCCCTCTGATCGAGAAATCTCGGTTGGTATGCCTCGACTTCCCACACTTGAAACATACAATCGAATTGGGGTTGCAAGGCCCAAAATGTTTTCTTTTGCATTTGGGAAACCACTTTGCTTCCCTTCGGGTGTCTGTCCCCTTTCCACTCGGATTGAACCTTGGCTTCTTGAATGAGTTTTGTGGGATCTCCCACTTCCGCTTCTCTCTGATTTTAGATTTTTCCTCATTGTCTCTAGCATACACGTCCTCCATGACTTTGGCTTCCTCGACCGTCTCCCGCAAGGTTGAGGCCTTCGAATTCTGGACCATGAACATCATGTCCGCCGGCATGCTTTCACCTTTTTCTTCTCCATTGGGGCCACATGCCCAACTAAGTTTAATTTATCCATGAAGAGTGGGTGTATTCTCTCACTGACAAACTCCCCTTATTAAGCGCCTGAAACTCCTCTTTGATGTGGTTTATCTCCTGTTCATTGCAATACTCCTCTAAGATCTTCTTCTTGAAGGAGGCCTAAGACAACCGAGCTAATTCAATCTCTTCAAGGGTAGAGGTGGTGACGTTCCACCATTGAAGAGTCGTACCCCTCAGCATTTGAGAGGCATACCTCACCTTCAGATCTTCCCCACACTCACTTGACCTGAAAGTTTGTTCTATTTCTCTTATCCAATTCATGCAATCAACTGGGTTGTTTGAGCCCGAAAATTATGGGGTCTTGTAAGAGCAAACCCTTCCACCACGTATCGCATTAGTGATGGCTTGGTCTTCCGTTCGGACAACATTTCCGGTACCCCCGAGGCCAAGTTGACTCTCGGCACGTGTTCAGGGCCCCCGCCCAAAAGGGGCAGTGGGAGTGGGCTAACAGTGTCTTCCACTCTTTCCATTTGATTCGGTGTCGACACGCTAGCCTCTTGGTCGTCAACTCTCGTCTGCGGCCTACCACGTGTGTTAACCATTTCAGGATGTCACACACACACACGAGAACGAGGATGAGAAATCAAGTATAACAATATATACAAAATTAGGGAACGTACTATTACATTTATCAATCATCATAATAATATCAAAATCAAGCATGCCCACGTATTGACACATTCATAATAGCATTAGCTAAGTGAGATTATGAACATATATATTATACATAAGAATTCTTGTTATCATTATAACGACTTTCAATTAGTGTAACTTCCGTCGACTCCAGACTCTCTACCCACATAACGGTTTATACCCAATCCTCACAATCGTAACTTAACGTCTTAGCTTAAGTCTAGGTATCCTACTTTCATACCTACTTCACTTAAACTAGGGCAACTTATAACACCCTAAAAATTTAAGACAATGAAAAGGGGAAATTTCAAAAAAATGGGTAATATAAAATTTCCAAAGTTACGGAATGATAACAATAACCCATAAAGGGGTAGTTTGTACAAATATTCACCCAAGAAATAACGAAGCATAAAGCCAACACCCTAGATAATCTAGATAATTAACGACTAGATTAAGATGGGTGTCGTTATGCCTCCAAAAGTAACGCTCTTCACAAAACCCACAAGCCCGACTCCAAAAGTGCTCATAATTGCACCGGTCGGCATCATCCTAAGTCCGCCGCTAGTAGGAACTAAAAACCAAAATGCACCATAACAAGTGTTAGGCTAGACGCTTAGTGAGATTTTCACGAAAACATTTATACGAGAACAACATTTAAGATGCTAAAGGATTGTTACCGGATTCGAGTTGGCAGTACATTACCATGAGTTCAACATTTTCCCAAAATGTTCCACACTTGAACATATATATATATATATATGAGAGAGAGAGAGAGAGATAACCCTCATAGTACGGGGGAGACCCGTTTCCATCACAATGACGAGTAAGTGGTGTCATCAATGATGTTATCGGGTTACACCTCAGGTTTCGGCTTTAGTGCATATGCCACAAAGGCATCACAACCTCAAGCCCTTCCATACCTTTATTGCCTACTCCAGTAGAGCTACACCTCAAGGATTTCTGGAAGCTTATTGCATACCCCTTCTAGCCTAGTTCCACCTCAAAGATATCTATACCCTTTATTGGATACTTATTAGTGACCCACACTTGGCCATACAAACATGAATATTCACTTATTTCACATTCCTCTAAAGCATAATAGATTTAATCATTCAAACTCCATGAGCTCAATCCACATTATTGAACATAATTAAACACCATAATGCAAGATATTTCATTTACCGTGATATATTAAATAATGAAACCCAAGAACTTTCATGGTTAGATAGCATAATAGTACATCATATCTATTTGCCTTTATTTTGGTACCTCGTTAGACTTTATCATGAAGTCAAGTAGTAAATTGATAGACTCAAGTTCAATCCCAATATAATCCAAATAATTTCTCTCTAAATCTTTCCATCAATTTTATAGAGTAAATACTCATCAAACCCTAACTTTCCATTTTTTGTAAAAATACAAGATATTATCACATTGGTTGAGCACATTTAAATCATTCAAGTTATAAAACATAAATATAATACTCACATAGTAGACTTGTAGGGAAATCCTAGTTGTGTAGCAAAACCTAAGGAAACTTAGTGAGGGTTTGGAGCTTTAAATGCTTGAAACTTTAGAATCCCTTGAAGTCTTAACTTTAGAAGGTAGGTAGAGGTGGAGGATGGAAATCAAAGACCATTAATGATCTTGATCTCAAGAAATAAATGAGGAGAAGTAAGTTAGGATAGAAATCGCCTTTTTTGGGAGAGAAAAACGTACACAAGAAAGTTGGGAATGAAAGTCTCCTTATTTAAAAAATCAAGTCTGCTTTTATACCCCCGTCAACCCGACCGCGACCTAGCCTCCGCGAATGTGCCACGACACAATCGCATGGCACTCTCGCCCGGATTGTACCGTGGATGGTCCATGGCTCACGATTCTGACATGGGCGACTATGCCCGGGCGTAATCGTCGGGCATAGTTACGGATCCTGTACCGTGAGTTGTGACCCGCGCGCGACAGTTCCCCCCTGCGACTATGCCATTGTCAAAGTCGTTAGGCACAGTCGTCGAGCTACCCCGACGCTCCAAAATTTCTAAGCAACCCATTTCAATCCAACACGCAAGGTCTAACGATTTAACCCATAAATTTCTCGATATTTCTACATACTAAATCTATAAGATGGGTTTTGGATCATAGCCAAGACTAACGGTTAAAAAAAAGGGAGTAAATAAATTTGAGGGAAAAACTTACTAAGAATTTGGGGTGTTACAAATACCAAATTAAGGAGTTGTTTGGTAAATTCTGAATGATTTGGTAAAAGAAGATTAAGTGGTCTCAGAATGGTTAAGGCTATGTTTGGCAAACTAGCTGATAAGCTAGCTGGTGGCTGATAAATTAACTGGTGGCTGATAAGCTAGCTGGTTGCTGATAAATGTTAGAGTTAAATTGTATTCAAGATTAAAAAGAGGGTCTAAAATGTAATTGTTGTAATGTGTGAGGGTTTGTGTTGTAAATTCAACCTTTGTTGACTTAGTATAAATAGGTTGTGTCTTGTTAGATTTATAAGAGATACGTGCATTCATAAAACACATACAGATTTCGTATACCGGTAAGAGAGAGGTACACACAGAGCGTATTGTAAATTGCAACAAATAGGGATATGACTTGATTTAGGTGTTGTGATTAATAAAGAAAGTGCTTCTTGATATTCTAAGTATTGATTAATATCTAGAAACTGGAACTACATTTGGTATCAGAGCCGACAGAAAAGAAAGAAAAATCGATTTTTTTTTAAAAAGTCATTGTTCATCGACACTATTCTATTGATCAAGAATTTGATTAAGTGATGATTTGATTGTAAATTTCAGTGTACTGTGATCACCAATTGGTACTGAGCATCTTTGGTTTGGATTGATAACTCAAATGAACAACAAATTTGGGTGAATTTGATTGATCTTGATATTTCTGGAAACTCACTATTTTCGGACTGTTCAAGACTCAATTTCTTTAATCATGTTTGTTCTTGGAGAAATCTATACCATAGGGTTGTTCTCGATGCTACAGTGATCGATTCTACCAAGTTACAGAGCCTAATTTCATGATTTGGGTGGATTTAAGTTGAATTTTTAGAAAGTGTTCAAGATCCACAGAATTCGTATAAATCATGAAGAACTCGCATGATGAAGAATTTGCATGATGGTGTTCAAAATGCTCTAAGGACAGAATTCACATAAATGTGTTGAACGAAAAGTGAAGATTTCACACAAAGGAATATACGAAAAGCTCAGATTTCGCACAAAGCTTCATACGAAAAGCTTGAAATTCGCATCTGAGAGTGAAAATTTTTCTAAGTGAAGAATTCGTATCGATACGAATTGTTCGAGCTGTGAAAAATTTTTAAGGGAGGAATTTGCATCTCAGTGTTATCATTTCATACGAAAAGTTCAGAATTCGTACCCTTCTACATGCGAAAAGTGCAAAACTCGCACATAGCTTTATGCGAAAAGCTAGAACTCGCATAATGCTACATGCGAAAGTGAAGTTTTCTAATCTTTTGCTTTTGAGAATTGTGTGCATACGAATTATGTACTTAGCATAATTTTTCAGTGATTTTTCTGTGATTTTAACAGTTGATTTTTCTGATTTTCTGATTAACGATCATTTCTAGCTTATATTTTACAGATATCAAGATGTCGTACACTGACGAAAAGGGAAATATTGTTTTGACTAAAAGAGACTGTGCTATCGCTTATTTGCCAGAGATTCCAGCCCTTGAAACTGAAAATAAGAATCTGAAAATTCAGAATTCAACTCTTCAGGCTCAGATTATTAAACTGAAAGAAAGCTGTAAAGTTTTAGATAAAGATTTTATTTTCTCATATTGTGTTGCTAACTCCAAAATTAATTTTGCAGAGATCATTGAGTCTAAAGAAAAAGAGATTTCTAATCTTCAAGCAAAGCTGAAGAAATCTGAAGAGGAATCCAAATTTTTTAAAAGCAAGTAATGGAAATTTTACATGGTCAAAGAAGGAGTTGATGCAAAAAGAGTTTGATGATCTTAGAAGAAGAGCAAATATTGTTGGAGAGACATGTGACGGGATGAAAAAGATAAATTCACAAATCTTCTCTAAAAGAGACAAGTTAAGAGACAGAGTGTTTAGTCTTGAGGTTGAAATAAACATGCTTAAAAAAAACCCACAAAAGAGATAAACAACTCAAGAGTTCAAGAGGAGATGGAGAAGGTTGAAAGGAAAAGAAATGGAGTAGACAAGGAAAATGCTGAGTTGAAGAAGAAAATTTCTGAATTAGAAACTCATGTTGTTATAGACAAGAAAGAAAGAGAAGGATTTGAAAGAGAAAGAAAAGCTTTCGCACAGAAGTTTTCTGATTTTTCAAGAAAGTCTTTTGAAGAAAAGAAATCCATTAAACTCAAATGTTCCAAACTTTCTCAACAAGTGTCAGACTTTGAGAAAGTTATCATTCTGGAGAGAGACAAATTTGAGAAAGAGAAGAAGAAAATTGAGCAGAAGAATGTTGGAATCTTCAAAGAAATATCCGATAAGAGAATATCTATGGAAAAAGACTTTGATGAAGAAAGAAAAGTGTTTGAGGCTGAGATAAAGAAGCTGACTGGAAAACTATCTGAACTGTCATCAACTGTTCTAAAGGAGAAGAAGACGAAGTCTGAATTGCACAAGAAGTTTGATATACTTTCAAAGGAAATAAACAGTTTGTCAATAAAGATCAAAGAACTTGAAAAGATTATGTTCAAGGTGAAGTTGACTGAGCAAAAGACGCCAGAATCAATTGTTCAATCACCGAGAGATGATCCAACTGCATCAGAATGTTCATTTAAATCAGTTGCAAGTTCAATTTTTACAAATGTTTCTAATAATCCTTTGTTTAATGCAAATGATAATCATACTTCTAAACATAAAGAACAGATTCGTCCTTCTAACCTTTTCTATGACAAATCTATTGATGGTTCAGGTAACATCAAAAAGAACAAGTCTCAGCAGAAAATGGTTTGAAGAAGGAAAGATGAGAAAGAAAAAGAAAAGTGGATCTAGAGAGTAAAAGGATCTACAAATGAGAAGAAGGAACAAAAATCACTTATGCATACATCGAATGCAAAGAAGAACAATGTTTCGAAAGGTAAAACTTTTGGCAAACTTGATCTCATTTATACTGTTAATCAATTGATCAGGTTAGCTCAGAAGAAAATTAATTGTTCTTACTGTGGTACAAGTGATTTTGTTAGCAAATATTATGTGGATAACTGGTATGGTTCTTACTACATATCTCCTAATATAACTGCAACTAACAAACCAGGATCAAATACCAGTGGGTAGCAAAAGCTAAATCTGTATTGCATGCACCTAAAGACTAAGGGGAGAAAGAACAATGACTTCTGATCATGTACAGATCAGGACTCGATCATCAAAGATCAAAGCATGACTTCTAAGTACAACAGCTTAGGACTCAATCTTCGATGTCAAGATGATTGACTTCTAGACAAAGCAGTCTAGGACTCGTACCTCAGAGATCAAAGTAGACTTCTGAATACAACAGTTCAGAACTCGTACTTCAACGAATGTTGGTTTCTGATTATACCAGATCAGAACCCGGTCTTCAATGTTTAAAAACATTGGCTTTTGAACAAAGCAGTTCAAGACCCGATCGTCAATGATAAAGATGGAAAGTTACCATTCTCACCGGAGAATTTGTAACAATGGCTTCTGGATATTTCAGTTCAGAACCCGTTCTCAAATGTTTTTTATTATTCAGGATGCTTAATAGATAACATCTTTCAAAAGGAGTTCTTACTTTGAGGGGGAGTTTATAAGATTTCATTGTTATATTTTTAAGGGGAAGATGAGAAAAGTTAGTTAAATTTTCACTATCATATTTTTTATGGGGGAGATAGTAGAAAAAGAGAAATGATCTTAATTGTTATATTTTTAAGGGGGAGAAGAGAAAAGAAAATTACACTTTCACTGTCATATTTTTCTAATGAGTTGACTTTTTACAAATACCGAGGGGGAGTATCTGAAATTTTGTCAAGGATGCTTAAAAGATAATATTCATTTTAGGGGGAGTTGAGTTTTATATACTACAGGTATATTTTTCTGAATCTCAAACTCTACCATACTTTGAAAGAAGAACAACTTTCAACTGTGAAAAATGATTTCTTAAAAGTTCAAACCACTTCCTATTCTTAAAATGTTTTCATGAATTGAGAAATGTGCTTTTAAATGCTTTTGGATACTTTGATGATTATCTGACCGTGTGTTTCTTAAAGAAAAATACTTGTGTATTTTCCTTTCATATACTTTGTCAAGTATTCATACACACATCGGTTTAGTACATTCTTATTGACTTTGTTATTACCATGTCTCAAACGATAAATCTTTCGATGGTAATACTCCAAGTTGTATTCAATATTGTTTGAGATCAGATGTCATTTCTACTTTAAATGTGATTTCTTTGATAATATGTTTATATCTCGTTCATATAAACAACTTTCGTTCTTTGATACCCCATTTCATGTTTCTTAATGATATTCGATCTGATTAAATCATTGTCAGATTCTCAAAACAATGAAATTGAATGATCATAAATGTTCAAAGTTTTGAGAGATCTTAAATGTTCAATTGCTCAAATTTCATTCTTATCTTTAATGAACATACATTCGCTGATAATGATATCTTGTGCTTAATTGTCAAGATAATTGTTGAGCAACACATGTTTTTAGGCCAAATACATGGGATTCAGTATGAGTGCTTAAAAGACTTTCATGGATTCACGTTAACCTGTGTTTCCTACCCCGGAAGTAATCCTAAGAGTGATTGAGGGGAGAGGGGTCAAAAGAATTGAGAATGGGTGTGTGTTGAGGTAAAATGTAAAAGAGAGGTTGGTTAGAAGCAAGCTCCAATGATTAAAAGAAAGAGGGTGAGAGATCAGAGTATAAGAATATCAAACTCTGCACCAAACTTTTTCTGAGTCAGGTAGCCGCATAATCTGTTGGTTCACACTTCTTCGTGACCTTCATTGAAAAAGGAAACTAGCCCATGCCAACTCTTGCATTAAACCCCACCTGCTACTCATTCTTTTTTCAACAAAAGAATGTTTCATATTTTTAAAGGGAAGAAGCACATTATCTATCTGATCTTCATTTGGATGATTCGGATATTGAAAAAGAAGGAAAGTTTCCCCACCTTCGAACCTTTCTCATGCACATTGAGTCTATGTATAACTGTTGTTGTCTCAATGGTTTACATTATTTTGAGTCGTATTAAAGCAATCATTGTGCTTAATTCTTTCATACACAAGCACATACACACAGAAAATTCATTTTTCTGTCAGAACGTTCATAGATTAACCTTGTGTTATTCGATGATTGAATGGAAGTCCTGGGGAGTGAACATCACACAAGTTCCTTATAAAGTACATTCGTTGTACTAAGTAACTCTGTGTTACTTACAGGCACTATAACTGATTCATCTGTTGATTCAGGGTTACCACTCCTAATTTGTCTGAATTTGAAAAGATTCGGATAAATACATCTTATGAATTGACAGCAGAATATCAGATCAAACAGAGCTTTTTCATAACATTCTTTGGGGGAGATTGTCTATTTTCCTACATGGGGGAGATTGTTCATATTCTCATGAAGACTATGCTTATTTGTTCATAAAGGGGGAGATATTTCAAAGACAGAACTGACCTTGAAATGTTTTGATGATTCTGATTCTCAAAATTCATAAAAAAGGGGGAGATAGTTCAAGATTTCAAAGTCAAATGATTTATTGATTAAAAGGGGGGGAGTACAAGAATGAGAAAGTTGAAAAGTTGAATTATTGCATATTTGTAACCAAAGGAGGAGATTGAAGAAATTTGTCAAAGCAAGTCAAAAGAAAGAGATTGCTAAAAGTTGTTAAGAAATCCAAAAAGGGAAGATTGATTTAAAAGCGCTATCAAAGATCGATCAAAGCTTCAAAGATTTGAAGATGTCAAAGTCGTGAAAGATCATTTACTGAAGATTTTTTCAAGAAAGAGAAGACCTGATGATTAGTGTCAAAACTTTTTTAATCTTGAATCCAAAGGGGGAGATTGTTAGAGTTAAATTGTATTCAAGATTAAAAAGAGGGTCTAAAATGTAATTGTTGTAAAGTGTGAGGGTTTGTGTTGTAAAGTCAACCTTTGTTGACCTAGTATAAATAGGTTGTGTCTTGTTAGATTTGTAAGAGATACGTGCATTCATAGAACACATACAAATTTCGTATACTGGTAAGAGAGAGGTACACACAGAGCGTATTGTAAATTGCAACAAATAGGGATATGACTTGATTTAGGTGTTGTGATTAATAAAGAAAGTGTTTCTTGATATTCTGAGTATTGATTAATAGCTAGAAATTGGAACTACAATGAATCAGTCACGTTCGGCAAAAACTAGTTGATAAGCATGTAAAATGACTAAAAACGACATCTTGAAAAAAACAATTAATTATTACAATATTTCATAATATAATTAAAATAAATTTATAGTAATATAATATGTTAATTAGTACGAACAAGATAATAAAAATAATAAATTATATAATATAGTATAGTATGTTAACTAAAAAATTAAAATTTATTATTATATATATACTATAAATTCTGAATTTTCTAAAACAAATTTTAGAAAATATCTACATTAACTTATGATTTTAATAACCATTACATATAGTATAAATAAAAATAAATAATTGAATAAAAATTAAAAAAATAATAGAGAGTGATAACAAACATATATTGACTAATATTAGAAAAAAAAATAATTGATATGATTAACAATAATTCTAAATAATTAAAAATTAACATCAATGTATAATTAAAATTTTATTTTATAATTTCAATTAATATTAGTACTAATTAATTTTTAATAATTAGTAGTTATTTATAATTAATAGTTATAATGACTAATATTAATGAGGGTATAATTTGAAAAAGTTACAAAAAACTTCTCATAAGCTAATCCAAGTAGCTTATCAATAAGTTAGCTTATATTCATCTAAACATGTACTCAAAAAATAAGCTAGCTTATTTTTCCAAACGATGCCTAAAAGAGTCTCTGTATGATTTAGTGCAAAAAAAAATGATTGTTTGGTAAATATTCTAAATAAAATGTCTGAATGACAAAAAAAAATACCATTTTAACCATTTGCATGATTTGGTGTTGACATGATTCTAAATAACTCGTTATGGCGCGTTATGGTGAAGGTTTGGCTTCGTTGTTCGCCGTCACGTTAACACTTAAGGTTCCACAAGAGTTTGGCTTCCGTTGTAATGCATTATGGCGTTTCATGGCACGCTATGACGCGTTACGACGCGTTATTTTGTAAGGCATGAGTTTGTTTTAATTACTTTTTTAAACATATATCTTGGGGGATAAATTATAAGTATGTATGACATTTAAGACTTAAATAAAAATTAAAAGGGAACACAAAAACTAAAACCCTAAATAGGTAAATCCTTACTCTAATTCCAGTACACGAAGAGTCGAACATGAATTCTTGAAGATTGTTGAAAGTAGTGAGTATATATTCAAGAGATTTAATCCTCATTTTGCACTATTGATATCATTTTCTTATAAGCTCGATATATTTGATATAAATGGTTCTTCTTTCCTTTTTAGTTTTATAACTTTATATGAATTTAAATTGTTCCACGGGATTGTTTAAAAAAACTAACATACGCAAATATATGTATACATATGCCGCTTAGGACACGCCTTGAACAACGCCTTGGCCACCTCATCGCCACACCCCGCCTCACGTCATATAGAACCTTGGGTGTTGAATGAAATCTTATTGTTGGGTAGATATATGGAACTAATAAAGCGGCTTACCAGGGCCAGTCCTGAGGTTTCTGATGCTCAGGGCAAAAAGCCAAAAAGATGCCCCATATATATGTATAGACGAAGGATCGTGTGAGAAGAAAAATTAAGGGGTTCATAATAGGGATGCTAACGGGGTGAAATTAGCCCATCAAGGTAAATTAATATAGATTCATATGCAGATTAATATCATCGAAAGGTTAGTTAAGCGAAGTTAAGAGAGTTTACGTATAATACCAAAGTGCAAAGAAATATTGTGTTGACATTAAGTAAAGAAGAAAGAGGCAAATTGTGATATTAATACCATGAAAAGAGGAAAAACATAAGCCACAAGCAACCAACTTGTAGTAAAAAAACAATTGTACAAGCAAGCATGAGATAGAATAGACTCAAGAACAAAAAAAGACAATTGTACACTCTCATCATAAACATTTTATTACCCATACAAACAAAGGCTAACTAAGAACAAAAAGGTTTCCATGTATAATCAGAACTCAAAAGACAATTGTACACACTTGACCTGCAAGACACTTTCTTTGTAATGTCTATACAGTGTGGAATACTCTCTTTGCCTATAGTAGTATTTTACGATGCTTTGCCAAAATGATAATTGCCTACACTTAACCTCGATGTTTCTAAAAAATGTAATCGCTTAAAAAATGTAATCGCCTAAAAACAGGACACTAGACATCATTTCATAATAAACTATGACCTGGATGTTTCTAAAAGTCGCAACTGCTTACAAATAGGACATTAGACATCATGGTACAATAAATTCTTATAGAAATATGGAGAGTAGATTTGTGAAATTAGTCAAAGGTAAGGATCATAGTATATAGATTATAGCTAACTTGAAAGTCTTATGAGGTTAAAAAGTTCAATTGAAAGTTTTCTTCCATTGAGGCATTTAATCAAACACCTATTTTGCATATATGAATTGACATATACAAATTGCTTCCTCTATTTCTAAATGAACATCGATATACACACAAATAAAATCCCATGAACATTGATCAAAATAAAGATGAAATCCATTGAATAAACAAATTTGTAGAAGAAAACAAAAAAGAAAGAAAGCAACACCCTAAAACATTGATGCAATAGATATAACACAAGACTTTCAAATCTCAATCCATTATTTTTAGAGATGGAAAACACATTTAAGGATTTGGAGAAGCAGCAACAAAATTATGATACTCAAACAAGAAAAAATGGGAAACAAATTACCATTTGAAATTAAAGGTTTACCTAGTACCTGCAAAGACTCAAAGCACTAATTCACAGCTTCAGCTTCAGCTTCTGCTTCTGCAGTTCTGCAACTTTTACCCTAGGACCGGTCAATCAATCCACCGGCCATCGGGAGACCGTCACAACTCACCACACCGACTTGGCCGGAGACAGAGTCAGAGAACGAGACTAAGGTGTCGTTTGTTTTTTAAGAGGTTTAAAGTCTGAAGTCTTAATTTAGTTATGATTAATAAGAGGTGGTGTGTAAAAAGGTCTGAACGATTCAGACTTAAGAGACATTAAGAGATTTTTTTTAAAAAACAAACAATCCCTAAGAGATAGAGAGCAAGAGACCGAAGGCAATTCACGTCAATTAGAGAATAGAGAAGAGCGAGAGGCCGAGAGGCCGAGAGTTCACGTCGGTCTCGTGTCATCTCGTTGTGAAGAGTGAAAAGGGCTAGGAAGTGAGTGTATATGGGTTGCATGTGTAATTTTTTTTACATATATATAATTTTGCAAATACAAATTATAAAAAATATATAAATTATCATATATCAAATTACAAACATGATGTTACTTGATCGAAACATATTTTAGGTAACATATATGGAATCAATAATTCACCTTTGAGCTCATAAATAAATTGAACAATGTAATTACAAAGGCAAAAATATCATAACTAAAAAAAAGAATCAACCAACTCATATAAAAACAATAGCAACCCCAAAATCTACGCATAAGATATCTTTCATTCATCCACTAAATCCAAGAACTTCCTCTTATTCATCTTCAAGCACATAGCTTTATTACCATCAAATATAGCATCCAATAAATCTAGGCAAATATCTGGTTGGGTTTCGATGAGAAGCGTGAGAAGTGGTTATCAAACGTTGGATGAGAAATGAACGCACATTAGAATGAGATGCACCGATATGCACCAGATCAATTCCCTTCTAAGTCGCAATTCATGGGAGGGCTTAAGATTAAAAGAGAATGAACGGTTCAGATCCACTTCTTACACTTCTCACCGTTAACTCAACTTCTCACACGATCCTTCGCCGGCAAACATCAATATCAATTGTGCATTTAACTCCCCACCCTAATCATCTAATGTGAATTCTGATACTGATAGGCCTCTGATACAAAACTTGTAAAATATCGTTCATGATAGTTGCCTTCAAAACCTAAAACAATCTCAAAACAAGAGCCATTACCAACAAATCCATAATAGTCAAATTAAGGTCAAAAGATACAATATGAATTTCATTTCAAAATTCTCTTTCTCCTAATTTCAAAAGTTCATAAACAGAGTAAATAAACTAAATAATAAAAAATTGATTTACAAATGTTCCTACTCCATTATTGAACTTACCAGAAATTAGATGGAGTTCCATTCATTTGAATAGGTCCACTCCATAGAAAAAGAATGGTCCATTATTGAAGCATGTGGTACAACAAGGAATGCATGAAGAGGGTCTAGAGGAAAATGAAAAGGAGAGAGGCAAGGGCAAGGGTGGAATATTATGTCTCTAAAGCATACATGGGAGAGGGATTTTTAGGTATATAACCTTAAATGAGATTTTAATTAAATCCATGACGTTCTCATGAGTATAAAGTCGTTTTTTAATAGGCAAAGAGATCATGAATTTGATCAACGGCTGAAATAAAGGCAGTGACATTCTTGTTAATAATTTGAAATTAGCGATTTATTTTTTGAACAAACAGGGGTGGTTTACTTTGCAAACCAAATCATTTGTACAAACCATCGATTTCATTGTTTGATTTAAGAGTAAAATCCACTTTTGGTCCTTAACGTTTTACCATTTCAACGGTTTTCGTCCCTAAAGTTTATTTTCTCACTTTAGCCCCTCACGTTTCACAACTCGCAACAGATTTCGTCCCTCGACCTAAAGGCCGTTAACTTTTTCCGTTAAATCCAATTTAGTGAAGGGTATTTTAGTCTTTTTACTTGTTTTCTTAATTTTCTTGTTTTTACCTAAAAAATCAAACTTTTGGGACCTATTGTCTAATTTCTTTTAAAACCAAAAGGGGTTATTTATCCAAAATACTCGGAATTTCATCCATCAAATTGAGGTCATTGAAGACCTCTTTGACATTACAGAATTTGTCGATCAAATATTCTTCTCAGTTTGTAGACATTTTTGTTGTTTTATGTTGGATCATAAATTGTATTCAAGATTAAAAGTTAAAGTCTAGGGTTCAAATTGTAATAAGTTAATAGCTTTATTGATATTGGGCCTCAAGCCCATTAGGCATTAGTCGCCTAAGTATTTATAGGTTTTTAGTAATTAGGTTTTAGAAAAATCCTCTCAGAATCCTCTAATAACTCATAATCATAATTATCAAATACTGAGGTAGTCGTATTCTGTATTTTGTACGCATCAAGGTACCAAGAACACACAAGGTTTTCACTGATTAATCAAGGGATTGTGATATGTTATTCTGATCTTTTTATCTCTTGATCTATATTATTGTGTGTGATTGTTTATCAACTAGAATACTGGGTTTAACATTTTAATTTGTTAAACTTTTAATATGACATGACTGTTATATTTTATTTTGTTTATTACTCGTTTAAGATGATTTATAGTTTTAATATGGATGTAACATGACCTCCAAAAAGAAGATTAGGACGACCCTGACTTTTTGATAGTACAATATTGTAATAATAAACGACATGCTAGTAATATGTTACATGTGACATCTGTAACACCCTAAAAATAGGGATAACAAAAAATCTGGAAAACGGACATGAGGTATACTAAAAATTGCCATAGCAAGAGCCTCCCAAAATGGGGAATATACATAACTTGTTTAATTACAGTTGTAATTTAACGGACAATAAATAACAACCAACTAATCTAATTTCTACAACTAGAAAAGAGATTACAAAAGGGTTGTCATCTAAAAACCCAACAGTTCTTTCCAAAAAGTATAATACGTCCATGTGCAAAATCCCAAAGCTCTCACCCAAAGCAACTATGTCTGCTTAGGACCGGCGCCGCTAGAACCTGAGATACACATCGACACCAAACAAGTGTTAGGCCAAAAAGCCTAGTGAGTTGAACAATAATAAGCATGCGTGAACAGTTACAATTCTTATCAGCAGTTAACCAGAGTTCAACAATATGTGGAGTCAATAGGGGATACCCATAGCACCAATCAAGTTCCACCCAAAGAGACAATGTACCTTAGTGCCAACTGCTAAGAGTGACACCCCAAAGGCCCGGCACACCCGAGGACTACAACCATGGCATTACCCCGAATGGCGGAGGTCTAGGCACATACCTACACGGTGGCGCCCAAGACTACATCCTCCTAGTGTCTACTGACTCGGTTCGTCCAACATAAAACATATAGGAGGTTTGTGAGGTATATTTCAACCATATATAATTCAATACCAACCATGGGTATTATATCACCATCCTAATCATGTAAGTCCAATATAAGACCCAAATTTCAACATAATCAATATGTAGGTAAAATACCACCAAGAAGGCATTCCAAGTAGAATCCATCATCTACTAAAACATATATACCCAAATCAAGTCAAAATACTCATAGTAGGTATACATGAAGAAAAACCCCAAATACTTGAACCTTTAAAGCAAATCATAGCATATCACATATAAACACATTTCCAACATATCTTCATAAGGAAATCTCAAGTACTTGAACTTAGAGAAACAAATACTTGGAGCTAATATATAACAATGATAACAAATAGAAGATTATGATGTGTATCTAGTTTTAACAAAGGTTTAGTAAACTCACAATCTAGGTTTTTGAACCAAAACCTAGAAAATATGGAAACCCTAGAAGTTGAAGATGAGACTTAAAGATGATGAGTGTTGTAGACTTGAGAAACCCTAGTGAATGCTTCCTTGATGATAATAAATGCAAGACCAACACCCAACAACCAAAATTGATTGGTAATAATGAGAGTTAGGGTTTGGAGAGGAGTGGGTGTGATTTGGAGCTCCCAAAATCGCCAAAGAAAATAGATGAAATGAGGGAAATGAAATGAAAATCGACCAAGACACTTATTTAAGTCCCAGCACCCGCTCGCGACATTGCCCGGCGACAGTGACATTGTCACTTTCGCGTGTCACAATCGCGTGGAACCCCCAACCTACGGTACATCACTCGCGACAGTGACACCGCGACAGTGACCATGTCACAATCGCGTGTCAAGGTCACGCCAGCCCAACCACCTACGCTACATCTACCGCGACAGTGACATTGTCACTGTCGCGTGGCACTATTGCGCCACACTCCAGACCGCCCGAAGACTTAACCAAAATCGATATCGAGCGTGAGGTTTAAGCATGTATAAAGTTTATACTAACCAAGTAACATCATGGCATTATAACAATGAGCATATGCATATATAAAGACTCATATTTTCAAATAAACAAAGTTAACGTATTTGGAACAAATACTTACCTTATGAATTTCCGGGTGTTACAACATCCCATGTGGATAATGACATGACATGAAAACTTACTTTGTGCATGTCATCTTGGTGCAAATCAAAATTTTATTAATTGCTATAAGGGGTAAATTTTTCAAAGCACAATGTCTTGATAAAAATAATAATTTAAAAGTATATTGTTGTAATAAGGAAAAATGAAATTACATTGTTATAATAAAAAAAAAATTATAAAAGTAGGTTGTTATTTCATCTATTTAGCCCTAAAATATACGATAATTGAATTTTGTCATGTGATTTATTAACATATATTTAACAATGTGTTTTAGAAATAATGTTTTGTACTTAACTATTTGTTAAACAAAGTATGTTCTTTTTCCAACTCAAAAAAAAGTATGTTTATTTATAATTAAACTTAGATATATTTTTTATAATTATTTACATATGATATACATTTGTTAAAAATCCCATTTATTCACACCATTAATATATTTCTCCGTAAATAAAAAATTTGTATAACAGTTTGACCAAATATATAGCATTATATATAACTTTATGAAATTGTTCGATTGTTAATTTTTAGAATCTTGTGGATCAAAGTCGATAGTTTTAGTGACATATCCAGAAAAGGAACAGTTTACCTTTTTATTCCGATTCATAATGGAGTGCAAAAATGAAAGACCTCTAACTATGAAATAAAAATCAATATGAAGAGTAAATTACATGTTTCATTCATGTGGTTGGTGTTTTTAACCGTCCTTGTTTCTTTTTTGAAAATTCAACAGAATGTGTCCTTGTGGTTGCGTTGTTTAACGAGTTACATCCCTACGATTGCTTTTTTTAACGAGTTGGGTCGCTATGGTTGCAGTTTTTAATAAATCCGGTCCTAAATAAATCAACGACCTGGTCTTGTGGTTATATTAAGGACCCAACTCGTTGTAAAAATGTAACCACGAGGACAAGATCCGTTAAGTTTTCGGAAAAATGACAAGAATCATTAAAAATATATAATCATAGGGACGAAACATCTATATATATTTTACTCTAAAATAAAGCACATTCATTGATAAATGGTTCGTTCTAAAAGAAAAAAAAAAAGAATTTTTTTTTCTTGTTACGAATAGAACGAGTCATTCCATTATTTCTTTGATTTTGCCATACCAAACAACCACATAAGAAAATCGCCACACCGTTGGTTAACCGAACCAAATATGTGGATTGGTAAAACCGTAAAAGTCTGTGATACTAAAATTTAGATAAAAAAATAAAAAGAAAACTTAATCAACTCATGATTGTGTTCAATTTTTACAACCATACAATATAATTCCCAAGCTTAATAGAGTTTTCAGTTGATGAGATCGTTAGGTTCAAATAAGAAGATAAAAAAACACAAAAACATTGTACAACTGTTTGATCAATTTCATTAAAAGCTATAATTGAAACTAATATATCTGTAATTAATAACAAAAAAATGAGACGATTTTAAAAACATGTTGTAGTTGGGAGAGCATTCTCCACATTGCATGAAACCCTCCAAAAGTTATTATCTTTTAAGCTAAAATGAAGGAAAAATTGCATTAAAATGGAACCAACTTTCACCCTATTCTTATTTTAGGAAACGAACTTTCAAAATCATCATTTAGGGGTCTAACTCAAAGTTTTTATTTATTTAAGGGTCTGATTAACTTGTTGACCTGCCAACGATGACATGGCTTAAATGTTTTACCAACTAAGATTCCACATCATCACAATGACTATATTTATAAAATGCTAAAATAACAAATAATTTTTTTCTCACATAAAATAAAATTCCACATTATATTTTATAATAAAAATAATTAAAAAATGTTTTCTTTTTTACAGTTCAATCAAAATCCATGGTGATTCGAGAAGCAAACAGTAGGGGTGTAAACGAGTTAAGCTTTTAACGAGTTACTCGAGCTCGAGCTTAATTATTCTCGAACTCGAGCCGACTCGGCTCGTTTACACCCGTAGCAAACAGCAACATCGAGCTCGAGCCTAGATTAAATTTTTGAACCCGACCCGATTAACCTACTACTCGACTCGGCTCGTTTACACCCGTAGCAAACAGCAAAATCGAGCTCGAGCCTAGATTAAATTTTTGAACCCGACCCGATTAACCTACTACTCGACTCGGCTCGTTTACACCCATAGCAAACAACAACATTGTAAATTGAGTGACCAAAATTAATTCAATAAAAAATAATAACGTCAATAAGAACAACATTCAACATCACGTTTTTAATACAACATTCAAACCACAAGAAAATTTCACAACACTTAAATCCTAAAAATTAAAATAAGATTAAACATATGACGCTGTTACAAAAGAAATGATTGAAAATCTTCAATCTTTCCCTGCTTCAATCTTGGTTTCTTCAGGTTATATAGCTTCCGGTATAACCGTTTGTTTGGCTTCTTGATGACCTTCCAATATCAAACACATGGTGTGCATTACTTCAAAATCCCAATAACACCTAATGAAATCATAACTTTTTGAGAACCAATGACATAAACATCCAAAAAGATTCAACCAAAACTTTTTGACAGATTCCCTAGAAATCCTTGTAAAACCCATTTATCAAAAAAACAAGACCATGGAGTTATAACGTGAGGAGGAATGTTAATATCATACCTGATAAACTGCGTCGGTGCCTACCGGAGAAGGTCACCGTCTGCTTGATGAGAACCATTACCGGAAGAGAACGTTGACGTGAGCTGGTAACGGAGAGAAGACAGAGACGGAAGACGTCAGCGGCGGCTAGGGCTTGTGATGGCGACTGAGCTGTTGATCTCTGTATTTGGGTAGGGTTATACTTATTAATCTTTTAAGTTTTTTTTTAATGATAAATGATGATATGGAAATATACACGTAATATGTTTTTAAATTATTAAAATGCCACATCATATTAAATTACCAGTTACCTGTTTAACAGGTTAATCAGACCCTTAAATAAACAAAAAGTTTAAATCAGATCCTTAAATGACGAGTTTGAAAGTTGGTTCCCTAAAATAGGAATTGGGTGAAAGTTGGTTCCATTTTAATGCAATTTTCCCTAAAATGAATTATTCCATTTTTATTAAACCTAAGATATTTAGGATATAATTAAAATCGAAATTAAATAAATTATATCAAAACATAAAGATTTTTGTTTTCTTTAATTTGAGACCAACATTGATATATTTTTGTTTTCATTTGTTCTTTTACTCGGTTTTGGAATTTGAAGAATTGAAGCTCCATATAAGGCTTCACATCTAAATTATGAATAAAACTCCATATAAAGCTTCATATGTGAAGTTAGAGGTGTTTGCGATGCGGTTTAGGGTTAAATTGTGTAAACTGTACTGCATATGTCTCAAACCGCAAAAAATTGCATTATGAAATGTGATGCGATTATACATTTACGAAAAAACCTATTATACATTTACTCAATACCACACCATTCCATCCTACCATGATGGATGTAGCTGCTGACACCAGCAGTACCGTCGCCACCATTGCCAACACCGCCATCACCGTCGTTCGTCACCTTCACCCCCACCACCACCACCGGTTGTCGCTATCGCCACTACTACCATCAAAGCCACCATCACCACCAAAATCGAAATTTATCACCCAACGCAATAAACTTGTCTTTTCGATATAAACACACGTTCACACGCGTCGTCACGTTTTCAAAACGAATACCCCATAAAGGCACACACACGCCAAGATATCTGATATGAATGATATGAAGGACTCCAGCAATTTGCTTGAAACACAATGCATGAGACTCACTGACATTGAAGGCTATTTACTCTAACAAGGTCAATTGTTTGCACTCACTATAATTTTATCACAGGCTCCTTACTTCCGACCAACCAGTCGAGATCCATACCTATGCCACAACCTCCGGCACCAACGCTTCCCAACATCCTTGAATGTCCCGACTATCAATTACCATTGCGACAATTGTTTCGCAAATCATGCGCCCTCGCTCCATTTTATCAGTTAATCGATAACGCCTCTCCACCACCCTTCAAATAATTACAGATTTCAAAGCCTCATTTCTATCCTTCGATTCTTGGGTTAACACTCTCCTGATTCCTACTGATCGACATAACAAACTACCAAACCGGAGACTCCCTTGAAGCGAAAAGCTCATCTCCAGTCGTTATTCTTTTCCTTTTTGGACCCAAGAGGTAGGGATGTACGCGGGTTGGGTTGGGCGAGTTGGGGCGTTTTTACAACCCAACCTAATTATGGCGGTTTGGAAAATCTCAACCCAACCCAACCCATTCAAAAATATAACCCAACCCAACCCTTGTGGGTTATGGCGGGTTGGGTTGGGTTGGTGGGTTAATAATATACATAAATTTACCGATTGAAATACGATAAATAATACTAAAATTATTCTCAACAAAGTTATTAGTTATTACAATTATGGCTTGTTCGTGTTCGTTCGTTTAACTTAACCGAACAAACGAACGAACACGAACGATAAACGAATGAAATTTTTTTAGACCAAAGGGCCTTTGGCCTAGCGATAAAAGAGTCTTTGACTTCCTAGGAGGTCAGAGGTTTGAACCTCACCAAAGGTGAGGAGGGTGGGTGTGTGAGTTTATTTGTTGCATTTTGCCGTATATAAATATTATATACTTAAAGAAAATGAAATTTTTTGTGTTCATGTTCATTCATTAAGAAAATTTGTTTGTTCGTGTTCGTGTTCGTTTATGTTCGTTCGTTAAGATGCTAAACGAACATAAATGGACTTAAACAGACATAAACAAACGAATACAAATATACTTAAACCAACATAAACGAACGAACATAAATAAATTTAAATGAACAAAAAACAACCACCATTACTTATCATTCCGTTCCTAAAAACTAACATAACAAAATGAAAAGCTGTGTAAACTTATGAGCGATAAAAAAAGAATTCTAAAAATTCAATTTACTTAATGATTTTACATATTAATGTCACAATATATAAATATATTTATATAATAAACAAATGTAAACGAACATAAACGAATGCAAACGAACGAACATAAATGAACGAACGTTCACGAGCATAAATGAACGAACGAGACCATTGTTCATGTTCGTAAATTTAACTAAACGAACAAAAAAATGTGTTCATGTTCGTTCATTTAATAAATGAACGAACATAAACGAACTTCCCGCCAAACGGTTCACGAACGGTTTACTAAACGTTCGGTTCGTTTACAGCTCTAATTACAATCATCCAATTATAAATTATAATCCATAAGTCTTAAAGTTAATTTGGGTTGTGAATAAACTGCATATATATATAATATATAATATAATTTTATAAAAAAAAATAGCGGTGGGTTGGCGGTTTGGGTTGGGTTGAGTTTTCCTAACCCAATTTCAACCCTTCTAATTAGCGGTTTCGCGGCTTGCGGTTTCGCGGGTTGGGTTAGTCGGGTTTCGCGGGTTGACGGTTTTATGTACACCCCTACCAAGAGGTTCTCCCTCAAGACGAAATATCTACCTCCCGCACAATACTCATCCTAAACAGTATTAACCTTAAAACCATAAGCAAACTCACACAGAACGCCAGACCAACGCTATCATTTCAATGATAGAACTCACTACCAAAAACTGCATCCATCGATTATCTCAACAATAGTAATTGAGTATGCCCATGCACCTGTAAATTTATAATGGCATTGGTCAGATGCAATTCTGAATTTACCTTACATGAGAGTCCTTACTATCGTTATCACGACTCTCGATGATCAAGGCCTTCCTTAAAGGCTTTCTAAATCTTAGTTGTGTCCCCCTTACTCCACAGTTTAAGTTTAGACCCATCCGGTCACCTAAATCCCTTAAACTATGGTTCTGATACCAACTATAACAACCCAAACTCTCGGGATAAAGCATAATAAATTTTAATATAAATCAACGCCAGAACGGCCCCAAGCCAACAATATAAAATCCAAGGTTTGTGGAAAAACAACCTGATACACAACTGAGATTAGAATGAAAATAAACTAAGTTCGGGACCTAGCGAATAAACTTCTCCTATGTCATGCTCCTCGCCTACACTTTCTCCTTGCCCTTGCTAGGACCCTTTGTCAGGTACTTTCCTGAAAAGGTTTTTAGTTTTAAAGGAGCGAGGGTTAGACCAGAAGGTCTAGTGAGTCTCCTCTAACAACAGTTCAATCTAAAGCCACAAAGAAAAGATTTATAATAAACAAACCAGTTCAGTTTTAAAAGAACATCAAACTTACAACCACGCTTCTAGCATACACTACCCGTCACACGAAGGTGACAGTGTGTCTGGCTCATACTGCCTTATTTGGGACACCCCCCCCCCGGTATGAGCACAGGCGGGACACACCCCCCGGCTTTGGACATACTCACTTACAACAATGTATACATACAATCAACGACAAAGTATAAACCACCTTTATAATAAATCTGGCATGTAAAAAGCTCACATAATAATATAATGCTTTAAAATAAAATTCGACACGCTTTTAACCACTTTAACATCGAAAAGCCTTTAGTTAGAAAACTCACATGTTGTCTTGTGCTAAAAGAACTCCACACTTGGAATTGTCCGGATCACAGATTCCTAAGGCATGAAAATAGGTTCGTTCGGTGAGTCACACAGTTACTCCCGAAACGAAAGAAATCACTAGAGTTGCCAATAAATTCCACGAATCAACCTTCGACGAAAAGGTTCATGGACCACTCGATCGAGTAATATCCGAGTTCCCCCGGCTCGGACACTCCCGGGGTCACCCAAGTCGATCATGATCGGGATCCCCCAGTGACATCTCTCCCGGGATTGCCCGGGTCCCAACTTACCGGGATCGCCCGACTGCTACAAAGCCCCGGGGTCACCCGGTGCCACTACCTCCCCGGGTTCGTCCGGCTGGAACAAGCCCGGGGTCACTCGGTTCCATCCTTCCCGGGGTCACCCGGCTGCACAAGCCCGGGGTCGCCCGATGTGGTTCACGCCCTGCGTCTAAGCCGACAGAAGTCGGCAGCCAAGAGACTTCTCGGCCACGGCGAATTCTCGATTCTCAACGACCAAACGTAGTCGTGGATCGTTTGCTCACTATAACACCATTCCACCCCTTTCTTTGGATCGATAAGTTAAATCTTAGAGTTAGGTTTATGTTTCTTTTTCTCATTCAATCGCTACCCAAAGCCCCAAAATCTCAACCTTTCCTTATTAACAGATTCATGGAAAAAAGTATAACCTTCTCAATTGATCCCAGAATATACCCACTAAACCAAACAATCTAACAATATGAGAATAAGTTGAGTACTTACCTTGATGAAGATCAAAATAGGCTTGAAATCCAAAGGAGTCGATTCCTTCCATGTTCTTCCCCAAAATCGCCCAAAGCTTTTCCCTCCTCCTCTCTCTCTAAAACTCAGCTGCCTACCAGAAATGAAAGAGGTCTCTGGGGTTAACCCCTTTTATTCCAAAGTTACAACTAGACCCTCCAACTTGAGCCTTGGTCAACTAATCACCCAAACTCTACAAATTTGTACTAGAACCCGATTATTACACCCACCACCGCCGTCGTCACTATCGCCACTACTACCATCAACGCCACCACCACTACCACCTCCACCCCACCACAACTATTATATTCCACGTACCAAAGAAACAGATTCAAATTCTTTTGACAAATTCCATTTCAGTTCCTGTCAACCAAACACATGATCAAACATGATTAAATTCAATTTCAATTCTTTCAGATTCCAATTCCTTTAACAAATTCTAATTCTGATAGATTTCATTATCAGAACCAAACGCCACTACTAAAATGCTCGTTAGATCTTATAATTTATTTAAAAAATATATCATAATAATAATAATTAATAATATTTTTCTACGCTAAATTACTTTACATATTAAAATGAAATCCAAAATTTTACGGGTTCAACTGCAACCATCGAGAGCATTCTAGTTTCGTCATTGTAAAAGATCCTTAGATTGCAACAGAATTCCACAAATAACCCATTTTGAATTTAAAATTGTCTATCTATGCTTCTTCTTGCCACACCTCGCTTGGATCGCAAGTCTCTTTACTTTTTCTTGGCCACAATATTCACCACCTGCCTCACCCAAAAACGCTTTATCCAATGGGACTATGCAATTATCCTTCCCCAAGCAAGCCTGTTTCGATTTTCAGTACGACCATCAATTGTATACATATAGTAAAATGCACATATATATAGAGGGAGGGATGTTCAGCCAGAAAAATGAAAAACTGATGAATACCATGGTAACCGTTTATATGGACAATATGCACATGTGCATACAAGTAATTTAAGTTGTTTTTTGGTTTTTATGCACGTGTACATTATGTCATTATGCACGTGTGCATGTTACAAATTATTTGCATACACATATGCATATTGGTTAATTGGTCAAGATGAGTGGTTACCAGGTGTTCCTCAGTTTTTCATTTTTTTGCGATTTTCCCCATAATGCAATATTGTGTTGTTGTATTATAAGGTATAACGCGACAATGCATCTCCAAATAATCTTAGTTTTACCTTTTCGATTATTTGCTTGACATTAGGAGCTTGACATGTTCCGTGCATATATGTACCACACGATCCCCAAGGATTGCCAAAACTCGCAAATTGAATTTCCTTGATGACTTTTCCACGGTCACACGTAAGTCGAGCTCTTGGCGTAGGACTTTCCACAACGGCCTTGAGAACGTCTTTGTCCATTGTCCAAGAGTCGATGCTTGGAGGATAGTCCTCAAACATAAAACTACAAATGATGTCTCGAGTAACAGTATGGATCATAACGCCATTGATGGTTCCACCACTTTCCTCGTACACGACCAAATGGTTATGCTTTGGTTGTAAGAATGACCTTGGTACATGATACCTAATCGAAAACGAGCGATATAAAAGATGTTTCAATGACGTCGTTTTTCTTTGAAACCATTTAAAAACTTACTCCGTTTGAGAAGGCGCTCCTAAAGGTGAACGATAATTTTCCCAATAACGACCAAGGTTGTGACCATTGACCCAAATTACTCCCTTTCCCATTCGTTCCATCCTGATTGCAACCGGATTTTTTCCTTCAGGGGTCGGAAACTGCGTCTGCAACATGAATTTTTGTTCAGAAAGTTCCAACATATATTGAGAAGAAATAATCTAAATCTAGCTGATGTAATACTGCTACAAAAATTACCTTGTACCATGTAATCGGTGTTCCTGGTCCACTGACCGGACCCCATTTAACTTTCTTCGATCCTTCTTCTGTGAACAATTGAAGCATTTCCCCCTCGGTGCCAACCTAAATATACGCAAGTTCAATAAGCTCTACATTGTATCTAGGGTTTGTTTTTTGTTGATGGAAATACCTTGTGCCCCCATTCGTTGAGTGTGATATCGAGAGTACCAGTACTCATCCCTTGTATAACAACGGCTCGAATGCCTGAAAACCTCTTCTCCATATACGCTCCACTGTTCTTCACTCGATGAAAAAGGAAAAACGAAAGAAAAACGTTAGAAAATAGTCATTTTAACAACATATATAGCAAATGATGTTCACTAGGGACACTAACAACATATGTTGTGAATAATAAATGGCCAAGTTCACGTGGGACCAACATGTTTTCGTGAGAACCGTGAGACCACAAAATAATACTGAAATTTCACAGCAAAATATTGTGAAGGTACGAAAAACACGAAACTTTCACAGCAAAACAAGGACCTTCACAGTGTTCTGCTATGAAGGTTCAATGTTATTTATATGGTTTCACAGGTCTCACCAAAACAGTCTGGTATTCTATATAGGGTTGGGTTCACGTGAGACCAGTATTAGTTTTCGTGAGACCCGTGAGACCACGATTTTATACTTGAAACTTCATAGCAAAACACTGTGAAGGGGTCTCACGAAAGCAGGTTGTGAAGGTTTTTATCTTCACAATATTTTGCTGTGAAGTTTCAAGTATAAAAACGTGGTCTCACGGGTGTCACGAGAACAAGTTGGTTTCACATGATCCCAAGTCTCAATGTATGTATATAATGGTCATTATTTACGTCAACATGGTATACCGTAACCGATGGTTAATATTAATGTTGAAAACATAAGTTGCAAAAATTGATCGTTACTTGTGTTAAGATCATTTGTCATGAATAATGACCATTATTCTCGTGAAAAAATGTCATCGAGAATTTTTCATTAATCCTTTTAACAAAGTATTTTTTAGATATGTTGTTATGACTTTACCGGTAGTCCCACGGTCATTGCCAAGATCGATATGTGATTGGAACCGCTCTTGAAATTCACAGGTTTGGAGAACGTAAATTGCTTTTCAATGTTGCTTCCATGTCCAAATCCTGAATAATTTTTATGGCCGTCAGTAATTTTCATCGCTTTCTTTTCATCTAAAGTAATGTTCGTTCAAATGGAAACAACATAAAGGTTGAAAACGTAGAAACATACACTACAATAAAACTGAGTTTATAGAATGCCAAAAATGACCAAGTCTTCTAATAGACTGTTTTATATAACTTAAGTTTATAGGACCAAACAACACGGTGTCATATTTGTAAGACGTTTTCTTAACAAGTTCTTTAAGACATTTTTAAAATATAAAGTGTCGTATTATCTATTTTTAGTACACTTTTAAGTATTGTCCTATAAACACATCTTTTATTATACATTTGTTTTTATCGCTCAATTTTTTCAGAAGTATCATATAAAATAGTTAATACCACATTTTATTTTAAAAATGCATGTTCTAAAAATTTTGTTAGGATGTCCAAAAGAATCTTACAACTTATTGTAACACTTTTAGACATGGCGTTTATTGTTTTTGTTTTATGAACTAAAGTCCTATAAAGCAATCTATTATGGCACTTAGTCAGTTTTTGCGTTTTATAAACCTGATTTTGTTGAAGTGACATCTTACCTATATATTCTCCATTGACAAACGCTAGTAATGCATCTCCGAGACTTTGAATTTGAATAACTGGCAAGATATCTGGCCGCATGGGTAGATCATCGTTATCAAGATGCAAGCTACAAGAAAAATGAATAAACATATGAGGGATTTTATGTATCGATGGAAGGCTTGTTCAATTTACGTTGTCCATTTTACCTTGTGCTATACCACAAATAATCGGTGGTGTCTTTAGTCAAGGTTGTGAGTTCCATCGGTGATTTACTATGAACCGGTAAATCCCTAAATGTTGGAATAGTCTCGCGGTAGCTTTCCCATTTAAATTTGTTGGCTCTCCTTGACGCGATGAAACTCCTCGCATTATGTTGTGCTACGATCTGTTCTTTTTTATTCAGATATCAGTGTTAGTTTCACCATTGGGTGCCCTACGAGCAAATTTCCTTAAAGAGTACGAGGAAAAACAAAGTATTCAGTTAAATGACCTCCTATATAAATGATTTACAAACTAACTTTCTAGTAAAAAAAAAATTAATTATGCGGGGTCAGACTATTTTACACTAAAGGCAAGTCATTTGAAGGTTATTGACCTACAGAAAAAAAAATTAAAAGGTAATGCTCGTAATTAAAAGCTCATTTCAGGTCATTTAACTATATGAACCGAGGAAAAACTCACAAGTTCTGTACTGAAAACAACAGTCTTGCAATCAGGAAGGATGCTGACAGAGCGTCGTGGGAGGAAATAATATTTTCCCCTGAACTCAATTGTTCGATGAATTTTTTTGTGCCTATTGCTCAAGAACGCTGCACAAAGGTTGCTTCCCGGCATCTCATAAGTAGTGATCTACAAAACCCGGTCACACCGTTGCAAAAACTTATCACTGGAAATAAAAACTATCAGCGAATTTTGCAAAACGAACTTTGTTCCAACAACCCATTTCTTTTTGGACAGCTAAAGTTAACGAAAAATCAGTAAATTCAAAAAAAAATGGTCTATTTTCAAACAACATAATACAATGAACGCAAGTCAAAACATAAAGGTAATAATCGTGTTTCCATAATTCACTGGTCCGTTGTAGAGTTGCATTGGATTTGGAGGGATTTGGAATTGAATTCCATTTCAATCTCAGTTTTGTTTGAAGGATCCTGGATTAGGAATCCCGTTATTGCAATCTCACAAACATAAGATTTTGAAATCCCAGAGAGGTGGTTGACATTTCATGGGATTTTGTAGGATTTGCATGTAATATTGTTTTAAAACGTCTTAAAAACATTGTTTTTGGAATAATCAATTAATAAAAAGGTAACTTGATTATTTTTATAATTATTTATACTTTGTTTTTATAAATTATTTATAAAGAATGAAATTCAATTTACATTCCAAATCCTACGAACCAAACACACCAAAGATTTCAAATCCTTTCAAATCCAAATCCCTCCGATTTCAAATCATTTTACGAAATCCGAATCGCTCAAAATCACTTCATCAAACCACCGCCTGATATTTTCTTTAATCATAAAAAAAAATGCTTACTTGGATATTAGTGTCATTACTTTGGACATTACGATTACCCAAAAGAAAAGGTTTCTTTATCAATCTCAAAGTCGAGTGGAGATCTCTAAGGTGACTCCATTTGGGTTCTCTTATCAAACCTAAAATGAAATTATAAAAAAAAACACACAAAAAAGGTTAAAATATTAGGATAATAGAGTCAGGTTCATTCGAGAATTGTAACTAAATAAGATAATAAGAAAACAGTCAAATTACATGTGAATTTATACTGAAATCACGTGTAAAATCACACGTGATTCACGCGATTTTTGTTGCGACCCATGGTCGCATGCCACGTCGCCCTCACACAATAGCATTGATCGTTTTTGTGTTCTCTTATTTTGTTATTGTTCTTGTTTGAACCTCTATCTAGAAAATAATTTATAAATTTCAGCAACTATTATATCCACGTATTTCAAAGCATATAATTAAGTCAATATTATTGAAAATTTGCACGGTAATCTTTATAATTTGTTGTTTCTGTATAAACTTATTGAAAATATTGAAAATGCTCACCGAACTCGTCAAGGGGAGCTTCATCGTAGTAGCGAGTGGTCACAAAGGATGAGCTTGTTCTTCCAAAGTTGGTTCCGCCATGATACTAAAACGATCATGAGACTAAAAAAGTTACGAAGTATTATTCAGATTGTTTAAAACTGTTGTCACTTTAAAAATGTGAGTTCTTACCATATAATAATTAGTCATGCTTCCGTTATTCATGAAGAACCGAGCAACTGAGAATGCGATGTCTTCTGCTGATCTTTGGGACGGCGGATCTCCGAAAACCCGATATCTATAATTGCAATAAAATCTAAATAAACCACACAAAAATGGAAAAAAATGAAAAAAAAAAAAAAAAAAAACTTACTGAGCAGTCCAATTTTCTGTCCATAAAGCAGGCTTATCAGGGCCATTTGGGCCAGAAAACGTATCTGCACAATGCCTCCCATTGCATGTACTTATCTAGGCCCAAATAATAAATTTAAATCCAATTAGAAATTTCGTATTTTAAAATTCAAAACGAAAATTAGAACTTAAACATTTGTGTGAAAATATTTTTTAAATCAATTAATTTTCATTTGGTAATATATAATTGTAAAATAAACCATGTCGAAGTTGTGTCGTTTTAACCGGACTGGTTGAAATGAAAACTTATACCGATTCTTGAATTAGATTGTTGTATTGTTGGTCAAAAGTATGTCTTATTGGGGAAACTATTAATAGTATAGGTCTGTATGACAAACTTGTTGGACTGGGGAGTATCGCTCAAAAGGTTAAATGAAAAAGAATTAAGGGTCTGTTTTTTAGTAGCTTAATGAGTTTGCTAGAACTCATAACTTATTCGATCAGAGATACATGATTAATTAGTAGTGACTTAATTATATAGAAAGTAACTTATTCAGTAAACTTCTATAGGAAGATTTATATAGAAAGCCAAGTTTTTTTTTTACCTAACCTGCCCAATTAAAAAATAAGTTCTTTCCATATATGAAAAAACTCAAACAAAAACTTTTCCAATCTATACAGACATATGAATCGACACAGACAACTTTATACATACATAACTTAATGAAAAACCAACTAAACCACCCCTAAGTTCATCGTTTGAACTAAATGTATCAGTTACCTGTCGGAGATGATGATCTGATCAAAAATTATTAAAACTAATTCAAAATATTATGCTTAATATATAATGAGGCAATCGGAGTTTGACAAGAGTCTCAAAAAGACCATTCAACTATAACAACTTCAAAGTAGACCTGGCAAAAACTGACACGACACGCTAACCTGATACGAACTCGACATGAAATAAACGGGTTTGGGTAATACATTTCAACCCGTTTAAGTAAACAGATTGACACGACACGACACGAAAATTAAACGGGTAAGGTCAGGGTCAAAAATTCAACTCGAAAATGACCTGAATAACTCGTTTATATATATATTATAAGTTTTCTTTTTAACTAGTTATTTGTTAAAACTCAAACATGTGTACATGTATATGAACGTGTGATCAAACAACTAATTTGGACATTTTGATTGATTGTTTGATCAGATAATTGATTTTGACCTTTATTTTCTAATCGGATTTCTATTCAACATCTGATAGCATGTTTCAAGAAAACAATGCTATGAATAAATAATGCAATATGAACGTAGAGGTTAAATGCAATAATGCAATATGAACCTACCACATTAGGAGGGGCGTCCTTTTGCTTGCACATTATCCATGGGATTTCAGGATACAATTCGGTCGCCATATCTGCTGCCCACTTGACATATTGCGTACCTCTTTCTCTATATGATTCTTGAACATGATTGTACTCGTTTTCAATCTACAATACATACAAGAAAATATATTTAAAAAAATATTATCAGTTTTAAAATGAAAAACGACCATTTAGTTAAATATGGACAACATGAAAATACCTGTGCGAGGATGATCGGGCCTCCTTGAGGTGCAAATAACCTCTCGGCCTTCATCATATTTACGATATGTTCAGTGTATTTCTTCATATAAACCTACATAATCGAAAATATTTCAATCATGCAATTATTGATTTACATTGTTGTGCATGCATTCGCAACAAAGGCAGAGATAATTTGTAGACGACCCCATTTTTTTAACAAGTAATTACAGTTCTTGTATTTCAAATGGATACCTGGACAAAAAAAAATAAAGCATCGTATTTTCAAACTGTACTTGAGAAAAAGCTAAAACATAATTAAAAAAGAATCAGAAAAATTCTAGACCATCAGAAATGCGTATATTGACTGTATTCAATGGAACGGGTTTCAAAACAAATACCAACCATGTATGGTTCGTTATACGAACGGAATATGATGTCCGGGATTTCTCTCAACCAGAACGGAAGTCCTCTGCGCAAATCAAAATTCTCGAAAATAAATAATAAAAACGATAAAACATTATTGTAAAATAAAATTTAATTTAAAAAATATGTTACCCAAGATTCCATTCTGCCTGGATGAAGGGTCCAAGTCGTAGGATTGCATACATTTTATTTTCACCAATCAATTTGATGAATTTCACCAAATCATAATTTCCTGTAAAATTAAACTGCCAAAAGAAATAAAAATAAAATAAAACAAAAATTTTAAATATTCAAAATAAAACCGAATCAAACAAAAGGAACCCAATATATTTCATTCGAATGTACAATCTAAGTATACAGACCTGACATCTATCCCAAAAAGTAGATCGGTGGTTGTTTTTGTGAAAACTCCGACTTATAAAATATGTAACATCAAAAATAAAAATAACCAACCTGGCCTTGAACAGGCTCATGAACGTTCCAAAACACATAAGTTTCGATTGTATTTAATCCACCATCTTTCGCCTTCTTTAAGATTTCCGGCCACATCTGATTCAAATATATGAATAAATTTCAAGTGTTAAATTCAAAGAAACGAACAAACACATAAAACTCAAATTGATCGTACATCAGGGGTGCTTCGGGGATAATGAATAGAACCCGAAAATATAAGTATTGGGTTCCCACCAACAACGAGCGACCTAGCATTGTATGTCACCGGTCCCGGAGTGTATTCTTCGTCACCGACATCAGAAGAAACCGATATCCACGAGATGGAAATTAAGATTAAGAGGAGTATGAATCTTGTACGGCTTTTCATGTCCATTTAGTTTTGGATAATCGACCTTCTCGACAAAGGTGTTTGGAAGACCGATTATACCTAAAATATCAGATGATCGGTGATCAAGGTTTTTACGAGAGAGGAAAATAAAATCGAGTCATTTTGCCTTTAGCAGGACGCACAAAAAACGTGCGAGTTGAATAGTTTGTGCTATTTCAAGATTTTGGTCATATGAGAGATAAATGCGGTAACTACAAGGCTTAAGAGGATCTATCGGTCAATAGTTATATTTTGAGTTAGAGGTTGAGGATGTTGCTTCTTTTTTTTAGCATATGTTTGCTATATTTACGCAGATAGATGAATATTTTTCAAATCCAAAATAATGATATTGCAATGATTTTGTACAACTTATGTATCAAATTAGAAATATTCAATAATGTAAAATCTTGCAAGAATTAACGGAAAATCCAGATTTTACGGGAAAGATCATGTTGTCAAAACTTGGTTTTTTGTTTTGATTCAGGTAAGATACTGGGTAAGCGCTTACCGGCAAAAGTCATCACCCTTACTTATCTTATCGAATAACATTCTGAACCATCAAAATGGATTGTTACCGCTAGCGCTACCAGGTAAGATTAGTGATCCCTGTCATGCTCACTCGGTAAGGTAAGTGACACCCGGTAAGTGTTTGGTAAACGACCCCTAAATCAAATTAAACACATCCGTATATCCAACTAAGGGGTCGTTTACCCAAATGCTTACCCGGTAGGAGTCAACACTATAATTTATTTTGTTGGGTAAGATTGCGGTACACCAAAACGGTATCGTATGCAATAATTTACCCGGTAAGTGTTTACCCCGGTAAGAGTCGTCACCCTCACTTACCGAGTAAGACTCTTCATCCTTATCATTGCTCTTACCGGGTAAGATTATTGGCCCTTGCCATGTTAAAATTACCTGTAAGCGTTTAGTAAACGACCCCTAAGTAATGTTTGAGATGAGATATACCGTATACGCATACCATGAGAGTTGAAAGCTCCATTGCATCACCTTCATTTTTGTATGTATTACAGTGTGGAAGATCGTAGAGTAACTTATGGATTTGGCCCATGCGGTATGGTTTTTTACGAAAGAATTTAGAATCTTTAGTGTGTTTGGTTTGTAGGATTTGAAATGAAATTGAATTCTATTCTTTGTAAATAATTTATAAATACTTATGAAGATAATCAAATTGCCTTTTTTTATTAATTGATTGTTACAAAACAAATGTTTTTAGAATATTTTTAAAACATTATTGCATACATCTTACAAAATCCTATGAAATACCAACTACCGCGTGGGATTCCAATGAAATCCTGGGATTTTCAAATCCATAAAATCTTACAAATCAAACATAGAATTTGAATTCAATTCAATCCTGCAAACTAAACGGGTCTTATTTATTTGTTTGATTTTCTTTTTGATAAAGTATTTGTTTGATCTCTCATGTGAGGAAGTTCTTGATTGTTAAGAAATAAAAATGATATTTACTTCGTCTCAGAGTAAATGTTCACAATGAAATGACACATAGCTTTATAAATGTGTAATTATTACATTTTTTTAATTAACTAAAGAACATTTTTAGCTTTAATAATGGAAAGATAAATTTTCTCCATCATATAATCAAGAGTGAATTGTGGATTTGGTCCATGTGGTTTTGTGTTTTCTTTGACCATAGTCATCATTCTATGTTTATTGTGGATATAGTCCTTGTGATATTCAATATATTGTGGTTAAGGTCCCTAAACACTAACACCGTTAACTTTCAAATGTTAAAGACATCATATGCCTTGCACGCTAACACTATGGGTATAATTGTCAATTTACTTTTCCCTTTCAATTTAACTTATACACATTTAAAACAAAGAATACTAAATTGTGGATTTGGTCCATATGCATCACTCATCATCTTTAAAACCCATCTATCATCTCTCTTAACTTTTTTCACCCATTCTTCATTGTCAAAGTACAAGAAAAACTAATTTGTTAAAGTGTAAAAAAAGTTACTTGCATTTAAAAAGAACAATTGTTTGAAACCAACAATACATCCCAAAAAAGATAACACATCAAAATAACAATTGTTTGAAACCAACATTAAATCCCTAAAAAGACAACTCATCAAAATGACAATTGTTTGATATACACGAGGACATGAAACTAACTTGGAAGAGAAAAGCATACAAAGATCACCTATGGAAATCTGCAACAGCATGTACAATACCATTGTTTGACAAAGCCATGGAGGAACTGAAAAAATATGGAACATGGCAGTAAATGGTAGAGATGTGTTACCTGAAGAATGGGTCCATCGTGTATATAGGCTAGATACATGGAAGGACATGTATAGTTTCAAAGTAAGTCCTATAACTAGTAGATTTATGTGGCCAAAGTCTGGTTGTCCCTCTACACTGACTCCACCGAAACATCACACACAAGTAGGAGGAACAAGGAAAAAAAGAAGAAGAAAGACAACAGAAGAGTTGAGTCAAACAATTGGGAAAGGAAGTAAACTATCAAGGCTTGGGAAGACGGTGGGATGTGTGAAATGCAAAAAACAAGATCACAACTCAAGAACTTGTAAGGGACAGACAAGTAGGAGCTAAATTGGTTGTTTTTTTTTAGGATGTTACGTTGATATCAAATAATTGTTATTTTGATGGGTTGTCTTTTTCAGGATGTTATGTTGATATCAAACAATTGTCATTTTGATTGGTTGCCTTTTTTGGGATTTAATGTTGGTTCCAAACAATTGTTATTTTGATAGGTAGTCTTTTTGGGGATGTCTTGTTGGTTTCAAACAATTGTTCTTTTTAAATGCAAGTAACTTTTTTTACACTTGAACAAATTAGTTTTTCTTATAGTTTGATAATGAAAAATGGGTGAAAAAAATTAAGAGGGATGAAAGATGGGTTTTAAAGATGATGAGTGATGCATAGCGACCAAATCCACAATTTAGTATTCTTTGTTTTAAAGGTGTATAAGTTAAATTGACAATTATACCCATAGTGTTAGTGTGCAAGGCACATGATGTCTTTAACCTTTGAAAGTTAACGGTGTTAGTGTTCAAGGACCCTAGCCACAATATATTGAATACCACAGGGACTATTGAAAGTCCAAGATCTCTAAATCTTAGAGAGAGAGAGTTTATGCACCAAAAGTATACGTTCTATTCAAATGTGGTTCAAAAGTTAAAAAACAAAGACACCAAGGGGACTTAAATACCCCAAGGTCTAAACATAACAGATAAGCTCACTAAACACAGTTTAGACCATAGATAATAAATACATTGATTACTATTCAAAATAGACCTAACAATCTCCCCCTTAGTAATCAATGACGCTCTTCTCTTTGACGAAGTCTATTCAGTCCAAGCAACACTTCTAGGCGTCTAAGAGTTGAGCGGAAAATCAACTTCTCACCAATAATATTCAATGTCTTCTTGAGAAGTCGAATTTCATCATTGTCAAACTGAAATGTATTTCTTCTTGTCTCCAAAAACCTTCTTTCAGCAACTTTTAAACGTTGCTCCAACTGCAGCTTGACCACCTTCAAGGTTCCATCAGAGTAATGACTTAACTCTTCAAATCTGAGGAAGCAGTTTTGACTTGAACCATTCCTGTAGATAACTCCAAATGGATCTTGAAGAATGGTAAAAAGAGGATAAGAATCTAAGTTCTGCAAGCTACGATTGGGCCTTAGAAGATTAACTGTAACATCCTAAAATTCAGAGTAATTTTAAAATTTCAACAATAAGGCAATATGACATTAGTATTGCTATAAACTTCTCAAAGAGTGTATCAGTCCTTAAGACTTTACAAAAACCTGTACGGACATAGAATTCATCAACAGACTAATCTAAACATAACTATCTAGATTACATCAATTGACAATCCACAATTCATCAAAAGAATGGGACTTAACAATGCCCAACTATCCACACATAAAGTCATCTCAAAAATGCCTCGAGACCAAACTCGTCTCTCAAAACCCTGAGCATCCCACCGCTAAGGGAAACCTGTTATACATATCATTTGAGAAAAAGTGTCAGACTTAAAGCCTGGTGAGAACATACAGTTTATAAAGCACAAAAGATATAAACATTTGCACCAAAATATAATATTTCCAAAGAGGTTAAATTTTACAATTGAAACCTTTGCCACAACCGGGCTTTTCCATTATAAACGTATTATCAAATGACCAATGATAAAACATTTTACCAAGGATTGTGGCGTAACACTAAGTAAGCCAAAATCCGAGTTATGAGCTAAACAATTGGAATCCGAGGATACGAACACATAAGTCCGTGCTACAACGTGAGATCTAGCCCCAAGCAAAACCAATGTATACTCATTCACTAGGATCACTATGAACCATGGCTAGTATCCGGCCTCACATAACCGTACCAAGTTGCCCCCGAGAATCATATACATCCATAGCTACAAAATGGGGAATATGACATCCCAATAATACAGTCGACTCAAAACCTAGGGATCCGCTAGTAATGGTACAGACTCGTCACAACAACATATGTGACCAACCATAAATAAACATATGGTATAAACACATTTTATAAACAAAATGTCATTTCCAGTTCAACTTCTGGTGAGAATGAAAATCATTAAAAATGAGTTCTTAAACATTCTTTTCACATATCCACATAATGTGCAAGTAAAACATCATTTTACTTCAATAAGATAAGATCCATCATTTTAGTAAACACAAATGATCGGGAACCCTAAAATCTCCCAAAACTCAAGTTATATCAAATATGTAGAAAACTTAGATCTGAAACCATGGAGATATATAGGAGTTCCAAAAGGTATCTTTTGATATGTATACAGTTTAAAATGATAGTAGGAACTCACCAGTAGGTTTCAGAATAAAACCCGGAAAACCAGATAACGATCACGGCGAAGAAGTGAAGCTTAAAACACCGAAACCTCGGATCTAACACCAAATATTAACCACCAAACTCTAGAGAGAGAGAGAACGATTTAGAGAGAGAGAAGAGATTTTGAGAGAGAGAGAGAGAAAGATCCTGAGAAGTGAAGATATTTTGGGTTAAAAACCCTTAAGTCGGCCAGGCAACTATGCGGGTTATGTCGCGACTTCAACTCGCGGCATAACTCGCCCGTGTCCCAATGAACAGTGAGTTACGCAGGTTGTGCCGCGACCTCTTGTCATGGTGCAACTCGCGAAGTTCCACGAATCTCATTTCAAACAGTGGGTTACGTAGGTTGTGTCGCGACTTCTAGTCGCGGTGCAACTCGCGTAGTTCACTGCTTGTCCCCTAAAATTCTCCAAATCCAACTCAACTTCAAACCAAACACGGTGCTAACGACAACAACTTAACACAAGGATACAACGATGAAATATAATGAAAATCCAGGGTGTTACATTAACCACCGGCTGAAAGCTTTCAGCACCCATTTGAAAATCAAACACTCTATAGAATCTAATTTGGCGCCGAATAAACCTTTTGATCACAAACAGTGCTTGAGAGATATCTTGTGTTCTATGATAGAGATCCCTAAAATGATTATACAGAAATTCAATGTCATCAATAGATAGATCATTAAAATCTGCCTCCGAGAAAGTGTATAGCTTGCAATCTCTTCTTTCCACTTTAAAATCTGGATACCAAATATTGACAAACTTATTTATCGTGACGCTGATAACTCGGACAATCAGATGTGGAGAAGAAACGAGATTCTTTCCACGGCGTTCGCACTTGATGAACATTAAATATTCATACTGATAATCAGCAGACTTCTTTTCAACCCCAAGAATTGCATGAATGTTGATCTGTATTCTTCTAGAAACAAAAATATTGCTTTGAGAATCTTCTAGAAAAGCAGATCTTAGCCTTGAAGCCATATGCCGTTGTTGCAAACTTCTTAGTCTCTGCTGTCTAGACAAAGTTGGTCCTTCTTCTAGGATAGTTGATGGAATCACAGGTTCAGAAGGAGGAACATCAGCTTGTGCTCTGGACGACTGACCAACTTCAAATGAGATTGAAGGAGTAGTGGTAGTCGGAGTTGTACCTTCAACGGGAGTAGAAGTAGCAGTAACAGTTTTAGGACCTTGAGTTGCTTCAGGAATCTCATCATGAGAAGGAAGATCTCTGTACAGCAAGTCTGCAATTTCTTCATCTTTAGCATCCATAAAAACAGAATCATCTTCAGTATCAGACAAAACAATGATATCCTCATACTCTTCTTCCTTTACTTTGCAAAGCTTCTCATATCTGATGTCATCGTCATCATCTGAGTTAATTTCTATGAAGTTTGCAAAGAAGGATCTCATATCATTAGCTGCTTCAGAATCATCTAGCTCATGTGCCCTTGATGCAGTATCAGGATCAACATAAACAACAATTTGCATATTGTTCTCAATATTCTGCTCAGAAAAGTTCAAAGTATTAGACATCGCAGATAAATCTACATTATCTAATGTTCACGAGATCTTCAATACAGCAGTCTTGAACATTGTCAGCACTCTTATCTTTGTCAGTTGCCTCTTCTTGCGTTTGATCTTCTCTAACTGACGAATCCTCCACCCTCTATCTCATCTCTTAGTCATCTCCCCCTCATGACCTTGATGATCTAGATTATATCAATAAAATAGAATGAGAACTATGGTCAAAGAAAGCACAAAACCACAGGGACCAAATCCACAATTCACTCTATAATCAATGATAAAATGAGAAAATAGACATTTGTCCTTTTAAAATGGACATTTATTTTGAGACAAATTAAAATATAAATGTGAAGATTTATTTTAGGACAAAAAGATATTAAAAAAACACAATGGCAAACAATCATAAATGACATGAATCAATTCCAAAACAAAATGCAAACAATGAGATTCTTTTGTAATAAATAAAGTTGAAAACCCAATTTCATAACAAATTTTATACCACATAAATCGAATCCATAATTTACTGTTAGATTTATTCTTCAATAGTCACCTCAACAACTTATAATTTATGCATAAACATTAATTGTAGAGTGAATTACATAAATCGTCCCTAAAATATACTGAAACTCTACATTTCTTTATTACTATTCTAATTACATACAAAATCCTCCAACCTTTAAATTTGCTTTCACCACTAGTCCTAATCCAAGTATCCGTTAAACCATTCCGTTAAGTGTATGGGTGGACACAGTTTATTGGATACGGTGGCACAGGACACCATTTCTTTCCTTCGTCGTAGTGTAAAAAATTATAGGGACGTGAAAGATGTCACCGTATATATTTGAAATTACAATGATGACACAAACTTCCCTTTGTAGAGTTAGACATGGATTTAAATCTCATTTGTGTCATTTTCTTAGGGGCCGTTTACAAGCTCTTACCAAATCACTTACCTTACCGGATGAACATTACAAGTACCGAGAATCTTACCCGATAAGAGCGATGGCAAGGGCCAAAAGTCTTACGCAGTAAGTGAGGGCGACAACTCTTACCGAGTAAGCACTTACCAGGTAATATGTTGCATACAATGTCGTTTAAATGAACTAAAATCTTACGTGAGAAGGTAAGTGAAAGTGTTACTTTTTACCGGTAAACGTTTGGGTAAACGATCTCTTAGTTTTAGCTTTTGATTTCAGATTTATTATAATTCTAAAAGAAATCGCAATAAAAGACTCTAACATAGGACCTCGCATATGAAAAGTAAGAAACTAACCAACGGATCAATGATGATTTTGAAAAAAATATCCATATCTTTGTTTATTATATTCAAATAATGTCACTACTTGAGAAATTTTAAAAATTTTATATGTCCACCTCTGGCTAAGTACTCTCACGTGCTAGTCATGTGAGGGGCATTTTGGTAACATAAGTGAGGGTGAGGGTGAGGGATGGTGAGGGTGTCTTGTCCGCTCCGAGACCTTTTGTTGTATGATTTACTTTGTTTTTTTTTATTTCGTTCTACAACTTGTACTAAAGGTATAAAACTTGTACATTCAATTTCATTTTTATAATTGGTGTATATAATGACCAAAATACCCCTCACATGGCTAGTACTCAATGAACAGTTTAACAATTGTTAGGTTAGGAACTAGTGGTGAAAACAAATTCATAAACTAATGGGTTTTGTACGAAATTAAAACAGTAAGGATGAAAGATAGAGTTTCATTATTTTTGAGGGACTAATTATGTAATTCACTCATAATTATATAATAGCGGAGAATCTTTGTAGCCGAAAACTGCATAGCCTTACTATTTTAAATTTTTAATCATTTAGTAGATCATGTTGTCCACCACAAAATTCTCCCCAATTTACAAATAACCCCCTCGACTACATATAAATTAACGAGGCGTTTAGTTCGCAGAATGGAATTTGGTGGAATTGAAATCCATCAAAAGAAATTTGACTTTGAAGGAATTGGAATGAATTTGACCACATACTTTGATTGTGTTTGATTGGATGGAATTGGAATGAAATCTTTAAAAACAAGTGGAATCTCCGTCTTTATTTGGGAGAAGGGCGGTGGCAGGACAGAAGGGGTGGGGGTGGCTAGGATGGGTTGGCAGGACGAGGGGTGGGTGGAGGGGGCAAGGGCAAATATGGAATCTCCATCTTTGTTTGTGGTGAGAGATGGTGGAGGCAGAAGGGGTGGGTGTGGCAAGGATGGGGTAATCAGGGGAGGAAGTAGGTGGGTGGTCAAGGTGGGGAAGGCGGGGTAGGGGCGGGGTCCAAGGGCAAAGCTGGGTGGGGGTGGCGGCAGAAGGGGTGGGGTGAGGGTGGTTAAATTGGATGCAAAAGTTATTTGTCTTTCTAAAACGAAATCATAAAATATGTTACATTTGCTACGAAATGGAATTCAAATCCTTCACATATGCGAAGGAATTAGGTGGAATCCGATAGAATCCTATCAATTCATTCCGTGAACCAAACACGACTAAAGAATTTGGTCAATAGAATTTGATATTTCAATTACATCAAATTCGTTTGAATTCTGCAAACCAAAACTTTCTAGTCTTACTTTTACGTCCATTTTACAAAAAAGGACTTTCTCTCCTTTCCTGGATTCTCTATACCATTACCAGTGGTCCATCTTCTTCGATCATTTTCTTTAATCCCCCTTTCCCGATTTCGCACTTTCCCCCCAGATTACTATCTACACATCAATTGCAAATTGGCTCAGTTTCCAGGGTTTCCGTTAATCGTAAGTTTCTTCTTTCGATTGGTTTGTTACTGTTTATTGATTGATCACGATTGAATTCTGTTTCAAAAACTTAAAGAGTTGTGGGCTTCGAGATATTTTGTTGAAATTTTGGCTTGTTTAGATCACTGCTCGACGATTACTTGCCTTGTTTTGTGGTTATTTTTGTTTAGAGATCACATTTTGCACCAAATTGGTTTCTCTGTTGATTTGATTTTTCGTTATCTGTCTTCCTAGGGTTTAAAGGTGAATCATTACTTTTGGTGGTATGTTGATGTGTTGTTTATAAATCTCTATTTTCTGTATTCAGAGCTCTGCTTGTTAGGTTTGAATTTGCCCCAAATTATGCTTCATTTAGCTCAATTATTAATTTCGAGTTTTCCCCAAATTAGTTCTTCTTCTGTTGATCTACGTCTCTATTTATCTGTTTTTTTTTCTAGGGTTTGAACTTTGAAGCTCAATTATTGGTTTAGATTTTCCCCAAATTAGTATTTTTCATTGTTGGTCTAATTTTATTTATCTGTGTTTCTAGGGTTCAAAGCTCAGTTATTAGTTTTCGCCTTTTGAGTTTTGCCCCATTATCTGTCTCTCCTAGGGTTTAAAACTCCATTCCCCCCAATTTGATTTCTTTTTTCCAGATCTTTATGTATCTGTGTTTTTAGGGTTTGAATCTGATTCAGGAAGAAGGTGAAGTTGGTTAATGGAAAGTGGAAACAAGTTGAAAATAATTCTGCCTTTTGCATTACCCACCTGTTCGCAGGCAAGATCTGCATACGTGATTTACTGGGTTAGTTTGGTTTAGTTTGATTACCAGTTTGCCACTTTGCTTTCGGGTGGCAATGGATGATGGGGAACTTGAATTCTCTAACCACGAGATGTTTGGAACGAACGTTGGTGATATCCTGAGCACCGGTTCCATGAACCGTTTCTTCGATGAAATCTTTAACGACACACATGCTTGTACTCATACCCACACGTGCAACCCATCGGGGCCTGATTCATCGCACACCCACACATGTTACCATGTGCACACCAAGATTCTCCCTGCTATGAGCGATGACGACAAGACCCCCACGGACGACACCGCCGAGTCATCGGAGAAAAAAGGCAAGAAACGTCCTTCGGGAAACCGGGAAGCCGTGAGGAAATACCGTGAAAAGAAGAAAGCCCGTGCCGCTTCGTTGGAAGACGAAGTGGTTCGATTGAGAGCATTGAATCAACAACTAATGAAGAGAATTCAGAGCCAAGTGGGATTAGAAGCAGAAGTAGGGAGACTTAAGTGTTTGCTTGTGGATATTAGAGGGAGAATCGATGGAGAAATCGGATCGTTTCCTTATCAGAAGCAACATCCGGCTAACCCGAGCCTTGTGAATCCGAATTTGGGTGGTGGGTTCGTGTTGAATCCTTGTAATATGCAGCGAGGTGCATCGATGCACCATGATCTGGATCTCAATGACTGCGACTTTGAGGATCTGCCGTGTCTCGGGAACCAAGGTTCGATGCCCGATGAGCTTCCGGGATGTGGAGCTAACGATGGTGTCCGAGGTGTCAATCCTTCGGCCGGAACTAAAAGAAAAAGGTAAACAATAGTTACATGCTCTCTTGCATTGATGATTTGGTTTTTATATTTGATTAGTGTTTTTTGATCCAAGTCGATCTTAGCAAGATGATGCGATTTCGTTAGTTAAATTTACATGCCGAATTGGCTTGTAGTTCAGTTAATCCAATCCCAAAACTTTTTATGGGAAAAAATGCATCAAAATACAACGAAGTTTACCTTAGTTTCCGTTTAGTGTAACGATGAATTTTTGTTCTTAATTAATGTAACAAACATTCAATTTTCTTGATTTCGTACACATTTTACCTGTTAAACGGGTTTTTACTTTTCAGCTTACTTGACGTCTGACATCGGTTGATTCTGATGTGATATTTTTCCACGTAATAAATCATTGTAATAATCTCATAACTTGATCGACGTTATCGATAGTTACAAAATCTACTTGTCAAAATGGACGCAAAATAAGAAGATTTGAATGTTTGTTACACTAACGAGAAAAGAAAAAGAAAATTCATCGTTACATTGAATAGGAATTAAAGCAAATTCCGTTGCATTTGATGCATTTTTGTCATTGTTTATTTGGCAAATCTTGCTAAACAATGTTGGTTCATAGGTTAGGCAGGAGATAAGAAAGATCGATTTTTGGAACCATTATCCTTGATTTTTTCACCAAAACGCTTACCGGGTGAGTATGACAAAGACCGATAATCTTACCTGGTAAGAGGCATAGCAAGGATTAATAATTTTACCTTGTGAGGGAGAATCTTATCCGGTTGGCACTTACCGGTTAAGAGGTGGTTACCAACAATCCACTTTGATGACCGATAATGTTACCCGATAAGGTAAGTGAGCATGGTGAATTTTTTCCGGTAGGCACTTCCCGATAAGCGTTTGGTAAATGACCTAAAAGTCTAGCACGATGAATTTTCGGCTTATTTTGTATCAAATCTTGCTCGATTATTAGTTTACCATGTCTCTAATTTCTGATCGGTTTTTTTCTAGGCGCTCGTGCAGCGACATCTAGATGAATTACGTAGGATCTGATCCTCGGTGGTGTGCAATTTTGTTATCAAACCGATCTGCTGCTGGATCACCATGGTTATGTGCTCCATGTTTTGCATGTTGTTTCTTACTATTTCAGTTGAGTTTTTTTTCATATCTTTATAAAGCTCTTTCTCGTAATCTAATACTAAAGTTGGGCTGCATCGATCGTCACCTCATGTTTGACACGACGTTTAGTTTGGGACAAGGCATGATTGAATGATACAAATGCAGTTGTTTTGCATCACCGAAATAAGTGAAACAAAAATCAAGAAGATAAGACATGATAGGCAAATTAATAAACTACTCATGTCAAATTATGACCTTAAAACCTTCCATAATTCTTTCACCCGCCTCCTGTCTCACTCTCGCCAGTCTCATCCCGTTTGCGTACCAAACGCATTCTAACAGTGCCAATGTTTGACCACTTTCGGCACGTAAGACTGCTTTTATTAAGATCCAGGCCATGGAACTTTTATCTTTCGGGGGTCTTTACAGAAACAACCTCTTTACCCCTTGGGATAGAGGAAAGGCCGCATACATCTTATCTAATCCAAACCCCAGTCGGATGTTTCTACACCTTTTGACGATCGAAGCAAAGGACAAACATCACAGGGCACGTTAGGTTTGATACAAATATGATGATGTTGCCAAAAAGAAGTGAAGTCATGATTTTAAAGCAACACATAAACCAAGAGTAAAAAAGATGAGTTTTCAAATGTCATCATCTTCTTCTTCGCGATAAATGCTTTCGGCCATTTTCCAGACCTGAAGAGCATTGTCTTCGGCAACACTAGATATGAGCCAGGGCTCGTTCTTGTTCCATGAGAAGTCGGATATTTTGGCCTTGTGACCACCATGAGAGAACAGCAGCTCTGGAGGCCCGTCCTCTGCTTCTCCTTCCAATTGTTCATCTCCGACCCTGGAAACACACACCACGTCTTAGACAAGTACCATAACAACTTCACCCAACCACAATTGCTGCCCCAGTCAAGTATACAGATCGGATAGCATTACTCTACGCAATGCAAAGAGGTTGGTGCAAAAAGTTTGTGTTATCAGGGTATGAATACTAGAAATTCAAGTGTATTGGTGCACTTATAGATGGGAAATTGACCAAACTAACCATTGGACTACATTTATCACTTTTTAGCTTACTTTTTTTCAATTCGACCAAATTAGCCAACATTTCGCAAGATGTACCCATTTCGCATCTTGCGAAAGGTACTTATTTTGAATTAAATATGATATGATTTGATGGGGTAGGCTTGTGAAATTGGCTACTTGAATCATATTTTATTCATAAAAAAGTACATGTTGCAACTTGCAAAATGGACACTTGTGGAATCTTAGCTATCTTGGTTTAAACATGAAAAAGTTGGCTAAAACATGAAGATATTCTTTCAAAATAGCTAGTTTGGTCTATTTCCCCTTATGATACAGTGTTTGTATAAATCTAAAACCAGGTTGATAAAAAAATATATATTATCTTTTCATAATTTATATGCCTCCTTTTAAAAATCACAAAGTAGAAAATCTTGTAGACTCGAATCAAATATCATCTTTTCCTTCTAACAGTGACATAACAAATGTGATCCTTGATGCATTGAATATATACTCAAGTTTTCTTTAGTTTCTAAAATTTAGGTTTTTCTTGTGGTTGGGTTTTGGGGAGTGGGGGTGGGTTGGAAGCATAAGTAGCAAATTATATTGCAAAATTTTAACCTTGATTCTTAATTTTCCCTTTTTGGAGAATTTTTATCGTGCACGTTTCAGATAAGGCCAGCGTGACCCAAGTATTCATCGTAATCGAGTTGCAAAAGCTGCACCCATACGCTCCCTCTTACAACCCGAAGACTGCACCCTAAGTCATCGAATATGGGGACTCAGAAGGGATACATGCACCCATAGTACTTCCTGGTCACTGTCCTATGATACTTTTTAAGGCATTCGGTGATATGATTTCCAATGAAATGAACGATAAGACGCAAAACCAGGGTGCTGGGGAGAACAAAAACTTGCAAACTGAAAGGCATGAATGAAGTTGAAGGATCTAAAAATTCAGAAGGTTTGAAGGTAACCTATTTAGATCCCAAACCATCAACCTTCTGTCACCACCAGAAGATGCAAGCACAGTTTCGTGGTTCGGATCCCACTCCACTTGGAACACCTCCTCCCTGCACAATTACACCATTCATCTTATTCATGCATCTTCAATACACTAATTGTAATATTGTCTTAAAAGGCAAAGACACAACTAAACAGAAGCCGAGGACAAGAGACTTACGTATGACCACTTAAAACATGCAACGGTGATGTCAACTTCCGCATGTCAAACAAGCCAACAGTGGTATCTGAAGATGCTGTAGCCAGAACCCACTCATTATATGGGTTGAAAGACAAGTAATTCACCTGGAACGAGAGGAAAAAAAAACGCAGTTAATAACAGAGCAGAGCCTTCATGTAACCCAGCTACCAAAATTTCTTCACGGCCTTTGGGTAAACATTGAAACCTTAGTTCGTCTTGCCATGTCTCTAAATCAATGGCAAAATCATTTGATGCACTTCAGCATATTGCTGCCTAGTCATAAACCAAACCAAACCAAACCCAGTAAGCCTCACATGGAGGTGGGGCCTACGGTTGGACGTACACATACCTGGTCTCTACATTGAAGGATAGTGCAGTTGTTTCCATGGAGACCCCCGGCTTGTGCAAAGTGTGTGAAAAGAAAGGATAAAACTTGCTCAAAATATTTGCAGAAAAAGAACATAAGAACTTGAAAATACGAAAGGCAGTGCTAAAAAATAAATGAGTTAGAACTTAGAAGTAAACACAACAATCAAAACAGGGAGACAAACGACAAAGAAAACATACAGACAAAAGCAAGAACAAGAAAACGTAACCAAGGTAGGAACAATTACACAGCCCTAAGTCCAACCTAGGACATGTAAGATTTAGCTACATCATAGACAAGTACTAGAAATGTATGAACTCAATCTTGCACTCCAAAGACAGAGAACAGGTTATATAAAGCCTATAAATAAAATGTACATATGAAAGTTTTCCAGAAATTGCTTCACCTCTTTCTCATGAACTACAGCAGATTGTTCATGTTTATTTGTGCGCAAGTCCCAAATCATTAGCTTGCAGTCATCTCCAACAGATCCAAATAGACTATCATTTCTCAAATGCCATGATACATCTTCAACCACACTCCCATGATCCTGCACCAACATTTGGTATTACATGTTAGCAATTTGATTGCTTATTAATCAGAACATAAATCCCTTGAATCAAATAGAAGGATCGCAAAATACCAGTATACCTCATAAATATATTTTGCATCAAGAACTTTATTGTCAGGCATTGTGGAGACATCCCACAAGCAAATTTTGCAATCATTGGAACCACTCAAGAGGTACCCCTCTCTAAAAGGACTCCATGACAGCCCATACCCCTCTTTCTCATGACCCCTCAGTCTAACGTCAGGTTCACAAGTACCTCCTTCATGATCTGAAGGTTGGTTTGTTGAGTTAAATACATAGAGTTCAGAAGAACTAGTCTTTGCTGCAATAATTGATGGAATCTGTGGCATACACCGTGCCCGGTTGACCTCTCCATCAACATGTATCTTCTGAGTAATCTCTACCTACAAGTACATAAAATAACATATCAGATACCATCAAATTTCAAGCACTGGTTTTACTTATAATTGGCAGATCTTGGCAATAGATTCCCCTGTTAGGTTCCTCTACTTGATAGTAGTTTCCCTGATTCTCTCTCCATGTATGCAAACCTGACCCCTACCCCTGGTAGTAGAGCGGTTGTTTCTCATGAAGAACCCCGTGTTGCAAAGAAGTATGCCAAAAGAAAGCTAACCCGAAAAAAGGCTGAATAAAAAAAATTAGACGAGAAACAAACTAAGATAGGGAAGCCACTGCAAAAAAGTAGTAAGTTGCACCCAGGAACATAAAAACATAAATAGGAACGAAGGCGAAAAAAAGATAACAAGCCAACTCCCAGTCTACCCTCCCCCCCCCCCCCCAAAAAAAAAAAAAATGCCATAATTCATTATAGCTCAAGAAGCTCCACACTCCTAATTAGGGATAAATATTTTGGTTGAACTGAGGTGCATTTTTTGGTAAAAATTCATTCCTTGCTGTTTGTCCCACATGGTATGCTTATAATTCATGATAGCTCAAGAAGCTCCACACTCTCTTGTTTTATTTTCCTTTCTACCGATCTCATCTACAACCATCTCCGACCGATCTCTACAGATCTCCGAAACAGATCTTTATTAACAGAACCCTTGAAGATGGGTTTCGACGGAGATCGTTTTCACGAAGACGTGGTTTCGACGAAGATGGCTTTCATGAAGATGGGTTTCAAATGGAGATTGGTTTCGACGGAGGTCGGTTTCGATGGAAATGTGTTTCACGAAGATCTGTCCAGGTTTCATGTTTATCGGTTCCGTTCATGTTTTTGGGTTTGTTTCCATGTTTCTGGGTTCGTTTGATTGAATGTGTGGTTTGATTTCATGATTTTGGGTTCGTTTTTCATGAACGTGTATTTTGGTTTCATGTTTTTTTTTGGAAAGGGTATCCTGGACCTATGGCCCAGACTAATCCCTAGCAATTAGGGCCTTTGGCCCAGCTGCTAAAGCGTGCAGCCCTGAGATTATCCTCAGTGGCCACAAGTGCTGCTAGTGGGACTCGAACCCGGGTTGAGCGCTATGAACTCCCCAAGCCTTTACCACCACGCCACAACCCTTGTGGTTTATTTTGGTTTCATGTTTCTGGGTTCGTTTCATGTTTTTGGATTCGTTTTCATGAAGATGTGTTTTGGTTTCATGTTTCTGGGTTCGTTTCATGAAGATGTGTTTTGGTTTCAAGTTTCTGGGTTCATTTCATGAAGATGTGTTTATGTTTCTGGGTTCGATCTGCACGGCAGTTGGTTTCCAGCGGTGGCTCCGTTCATGCGGTGATTTGGTGAAACCACCCATGATTTAAGTTACAAAAAGAAATAATATATTTTAAAAAAATAATAGGTTAAAAACCCCTAAAATACCCTCTACAAATTAAATGTATATAAAAAAGGAAAATAAAAAAAGAAATTATGTGATTGATGGATTTTAGTTTGTAAAGTTTGCATGAATTAACTGGTTTGCAAAAGAAACGGACCCTATATATATATATATATATGTATGTCGAGGGGGGTTATTATGCAACCTTTTACATGATGCAACCCCTTTATCCACCACATATTTTATTTTCAACATTTTTTCTTTTTTTAATTACATAAAATGAGTGGTGGATAGATGGGTCGCAAGGGTTGCATCATGTAAATGGATTGCATTTCCCCCCCCCCCCCCTCTATGTATGTATGTATTTATGTATGTATGTACTCTTATATAAGCTAGTTGCACCATAATATTATCATATACAAGGTGTAATTGTAACATTAGCTCTTGCCAACTAGAGACAAATATTTTGATTGAACAGTTGTGTCAGTAAATAGGGAGGAAGTTTGTATGCCATGCTCCTGTAATGTTTTTCTTCAAAATAAGATGCAAACTTCATTTCAATGATGTTCCAGTTCTACTGGTAGGTACTTCCATTATCTTCAATGAAACCATAACTTCCCCAAGTGACTCATCAACATTATTTTGCATTTCTGGCTACTAGTACAAATTAAAACTACTGTTGCTACTTCTCTTCATGTGTATTTCCTGTTGTGAGTAAGACATTCCAAGATATTTATGTTTATTTGCTTTTCTTTCAAGTAAAATGGTTGATTGTCAACTTGATATTGATTTAAATAACTATCTTGCCTTTCTTCACTTGATTGTCTATATAACATATATGCATAAAGCATACCCTACTTCATGTAGGATTTACGGGGTTCGTTTGGTTTGGTTATGAAAATACATGCCAGGAAATGAAATGAATATTGGTGGGCATAATAATGTCGTAGATGTTTATCAACTTTTAGAAATCCCTAATTCTCATTTTGTTAAGTAATGAGGTTAGTTTCAAAATGAATGCAGGTAAGATTAACCAAGCAAATACACAAAGAGGATCCCATTTGGATTTTGAGGGATGAGAACTTGTAGTAACAACTAAAACGGCAACCCAGATAAACATCCAATTAGCAAATTAGACTATAAAAACGTTAAAACCAATAGGAAAATGATATCATTTTCAACATTTCCCTATCTGCTCTAGCGAAAAGCACACATACACATACAAATCAGTCCAGTAATTTTGTCGAACAGTTGGCACACATTAAAATCACATCAGTTCCTAATTCTCCAAACATTCTTACTCACAAAGTTTTCTCAAAATACTTCTGGATTACATTCAAGTATATGCAGGTAAAATCCATAACTTTTTTCATTCATACACATATGGATACCAAATTCATATTTAAATGCCTGATTGTTGCTAGTCTATGTGACGAATGCGTAAATGAAATAAACAAAAATCAATCGATCGGCTGACCTTAGGGATTTTGGGGCTTTCCAAGTTGGCTTCAAGTGCTGACGAAGGGTTGACCAGCAAGTGAGCTTCAGCGACAAGAAGAAAGTTAGGAACATCATCGGAGGTGTGTGTCCCAAGGATTAACTTGTGAGCGGCGAAGGAACCGTCGGAATGCAGTGACGGCGGTGATGGAAGCCACTGGACGGTGAGAGACGGCCACTCGAGGGCGTGAGAAACAACAAGGTCGTACAAGAACGGAGTGTTCTTCTTCCAGACACTGAATTCCTCCTCCACTTGGTAGGCTTCGCCGCCGGTGTCTTCCTCCGTCGCCATTTCTCTCGATAATTTTCCCGCGAAAATTTGGGGTAAATAGGCTGTAGGGGGACTATATATAACATGGACCCCAAAACCCTCCAAACCATAAACCAAAGAGTAACCACGGTTTAGTAAACATTTCGACCGACAAGAATTTACGATTTTCAAAAAGATAATTAGATAAATAAATACATTAATATAATATTTAAAATATATAATGTATATTATTTTGAGTTTTTAAATGGGTCGGGTGACTAAAGATCAAACCCAACCTGAATCCAAATATCCCGTCAAAAGTCGGGTTTTCGATTTTTGGATTTCGGAGTATTCGGGTTTTGCACAAACATCTTATTTTCATTTTGGGTTCGAGTCGAGATTTCAGACTATTCGGGTTTTGCACACCCCTACAACTTGGATTTTAGATTTGATTTTTGACAGACTTCAGAACTTTATCAATTTAAATAACCGATCAATTGAAAAAATGAAAACTAAAAACATGATGTCTTTGGTGAACTTTTTTTAATTGAGCTATAAAAGTTGAGCTTACAACATGAATACTAATTATGATTAACATGTGTATTTTTGGCGGTCGATTTGGTTCAGACCGCTCAAAGAAAAGATCAAACCACAAATCAAACCGGACCGAGTGGTTGACTATTTTTTAGATTGGACCGGACCGCTAGACCACTCAAACCGCAAAAAACAGCTCGGTTTAATTTGGTTCAACCGGTTTGAGCCGTCCAATGTTTTTTTTTCCTAACACCCCCAGTGATTTATAGTTATAACACGAGTTGGGCCAAGAAGAGCTTGAGTATAAGTTGCTGAGATTGTCTTGAGAAATAATACTAGTATTATACTCGAGCTCGATGCTCTTTTTAACAAATATAGAGTACATATTATGCCTAAAATTTAATTTTAAAAGGTTCATTTATGGGCTCGAGATTTTTTACTCGTTTTTTTGGCTCGAATGTAATGATTTTAAGGGGGCAGCTTGGTTTTTTTCAAGGGAATGAAAGAAATTTGTATGATAATGAAGAATAAAGTTTGGGATGAAAAGTCGGTTCATACAGTTTATCAAGATATGAATGATTACTCATTATTAAGTAATTACCCGGTGGATTATATTTAACCAAATATTATTATTTATTCTCGCCTTAACACCCCCAACCAAGCATTATTAGGAGGCGTTTGGTTCGCATAATGAAATTTGATAAAATTAGAATCCATTGAAAGAATTTGACTTTGAAGGAATTGAAATGGAATTTGATGGAACTTGAACACACGTTTGGTTGGTAGAAATTTGATGGAATTCAATTTTTTCACTTTAGCTAAGGAATGATGAATTCCTTGATTTGTGGAATTTAATGGAATTCAAGGGATTCCGTCATGATCAATATATGAACCAAACAAAGGAATTGGAATTTGGTCAAAGGAATTTTCCATTCCAATTCCTTCTAATTCCTTCAAAATCCATGAACCAAACACGCCATTAGGGTTTTACATAAATGTCGAGGGATTGAAGAGCATAAATAAGACATGTTGGTGACGACCCATGTCGTAGTTGAAGCTCCATGTTTCCCCAATTCTACGAAAGATTTCAGATCCAGTTCCATTTCCATTTCCAGCTCCAATCAACAATCATATTTTTCCGTTCAATATATATCCTTGAATGGTGACTCAATTGAAGAAGCTTAGTAATCAACTTTTACCCAAATTGAAGAATCTTGGTCATATTTTATTCTCTCACGAGTCTGGTGGTCTATCTGTTGTTCTTCTCATAAGCTTTCCGAGAGAGAGAGAGAGGGAGAGGAAAAACATTGATGATTAAAAAAACTAACATCCCATTATATGATATATGATGACACTTAACGAGATCAATATGGATGGAGTTAGTCACAAGGGCGAAAACCAAAACAAAAACATTACCTCAAACACGTTTTTCTAATAATGAAATACAGGGATGAAAAATGAAAAAAAAAAAAAACTTTAAAACACATGGATTACATTGCAATTTACCCTTCAATTTGTAAAACTAGCCATTTTGCAGCTAAAAAAATTCATCAAGTAGTTGTTTTTAAATATTATCAAGAAATTCTAGTAACTTTGTAAATTTTCAAAAAAAAAAAATGAAAAAAAAGTACTATTAGTTGAGATTATAATTTACCTGACTAATAAATTCGTTAAAAATAACAATTTTATAATTTAATTTCTTTGTCTAAAATAGCTAGTTTGGTAAAGATTTTTTTCATATGCGATTTTTTTTATGCTTTCACCTTCGTGTATAGCTAAAGTATTTGATATAATATGTAATTAATAAAAGATATTTAAACATTGGTAAGATATTTAAAAGGGGATTTAATTAAACAACCCAAAACATTCAACCCCACGTTTTCCCATTTACACGGCCCAAAAACACCGGGTTATTGGGTATTTTGGCAAAAACTTCAAAATTTTGAGCATTTTGGGTACTGATTTTTGATGTTTGGGTATTTTAATTAAATTCCCTATTTAAAATGGTTATTAATAAGAAGAAAATAAAGCAAAGTTAAAGCATCTTCTACAGTTATATTAAAATAGAGAAAAAATGGATTTTAACAACTTTTTTGCTCCAACAACTATATTATTTTGTACGTTAAAATAAAAAAAATGAGCAAAAAGATCATAAAAATCTCTAAATTTAAAAAATTCTCTAAAACTTTATAAAAGAAAGAGAAATAATATAATAATATTTTTCCACCAATAATTTTTTTTTAAATTTAATATGTAGGAGAGATAAACAATATATTATTGAATGTATTGATTATTTTATTCATAAACTTAGTGTTAGAATTACTAAAATAGAGTAGTTATTGAAGATGGATATAATTTTTATTAGATATTTAAACTTTTTCTACTTTACTATAGAAAAAAAAAGGAAGGGAAGAAAAAGAAAAGAAAAGGAATGAAAAGAAAGAAATATTTGTATTTGTTTTCTTGAGATTGAAGAAAAAGGAAGGAAATAAAATAAATTTTCATGTTCTCGAGTAGGAGAGAAAGAAAAGGAAATATGTCACTTTTACCAATATACCCTTATTTATTTAACATTGGAATGTAACTAATGGGTATATATGTAATTTTATAAATATTTTTATTTTTTTCTAAATTTCTTTCTTTCCTTTCCTTCCGTTTCCTCCCACATTTGGGAGAAAAGTTTTGGGAGGAAAATAAGCAATATTTTCCTTCATTTTCCTTTCCTTTCCCTCCTTAAAAAAACTCGAGAACACAATATTTTTTCTTTCCCTCCTACTTTCCTCCCCTTTCCCTTCCTTTCCATCGTAAAAAAAACTTGAGAACACAGCGTAACTCTTGGATATGCTCTCTAAGGCTTTGTTTGGCAAACTATCTTATAAGCTAGCTTGTAGCTCATAAGCTAACTTTTCAAAACGCTACTTTAAGTAGCGTTTCAATAAGCTAACTTATGGTCATCCAAACAAGCTAGCTTTTTTTTGCCAAACAGAGTATAATAAGTAACATCTTGTATTATAAGTTTTAAAAAATTAATAAAAAATTAATGTAACTAAAAAATAAAATAGGAAGGGCATTTTAGTAAAACTAGAACAATGGATAAAGGACCAATTACGTGGCATTCAATGGTAAAAGCCATATCCTCATTTCTCCAAATGCAAACGAGAGGTCCAAATTTTCAAAAACTCAATACCAATTACCTACCTCATCACCCCACCATAATAACCTGCACCATCACTCATCTATCCTACACGCACCTTATCCATCAGTCAATACTCAAAAGTCAACACCACATCGCAAATCAAAGTGCGTCCCTCCACTGGATACAGTAGTCCTTCCCATAGCCAATCAACCCAACCAGCAATTTGAAAAAGCTTCAAGAGTGATCAAGCTCACACTCATTTCACCCGCTAAATCACAACAACCAATTCCTTCCTTCTCCATTTTCAAGTTTTCAGAAATGGCGAAACCAGTTTCGATTGAAGTATGGAACCCTAATGGGAAATACAGAGTTGTAAGCACAAAATCCATGCCCGGTACACGCTGGATTAATCTGTTGGTCCAACAAGATTGTCGTGTTGAAGTAAGTAGTTTAACTAATCTTCACAATTTTGATCAATTTCATTTTTGTGGATTTTGTATATTTAGGATTGATTTGTGCGGAACCTTTGACGTTTTGTGTTACAGATATGCACAGAGAAGAAAACGATATTGTCTGTTGAAGACATCATTGCTTTGATTGGAAATAAGTGCGATGGAGTTATCGGTCAGGTAACACATTGAAGATTCATTTTGCTTTTTGTTTGTATTTATATATTAATTGGAGCTATGAATTTCCATTTTCGTTTGGGGCTTTTTGATGTGGCTTTGTCTAACATCCCTTGGCTCGTATATTGTGATTTTGGATTCTTCCGAGTTTTTATGAATTTGAAACTGATTGTTTTCTCGATTTTTTTTTGTGTGTGTATGTATTCATACGGAGAGAAGAAACACTTAGGGGCCATTTATTTGATGTTTACTCGGTAAGCGTACACTGGTAATAATCTAACACTTTCACTTAACTTGCAGGGTAAGATTTTAGTCTATTAAAACAGCATCATATGCAACATTTTTATCCGGTAAACGCTTACCCAGTAAGTGTCGTCACTTTCACTTACCGGGTAAGATTCTCAAGCCTTTATCATGTTCATCCGATAAGGTACTTACCGGGTCAGCGTTTAGTAAACATCCCCTTAAACGGACTAAATCCAAGCCAAACTACCAAGTGCTTCCCTCCCCGGGTTGCTTTATATTATCGGATGAACATGACAAGAATTGAGAATCTTACCCGGTAAGAACGATGACATGGACCCGGTAAGTGAGAGGGACGACTCTTACCCTGGTAAGCGCTTACCGGATAAAATGTTGCATCCGATGTCGTTTTAATGGACTAAAATCTTACACTGTAAGTTAAATGTAAGTGTTGACTCTTATATGTAAGTGCTTACCGAGTTACTTTACCTTATCGGATGAACATGAGTATTGAGAATCTTAACCGGTAAGAACGATGACAAAGACCGAGAGTCTTACCCGGTAAGTGAGAGGGACGACTCTTACCCAGGTAAGCACTTACCGGATAAAAATGTTGCATGCGATGCCGTTTTAATGGACTAAAATCTTACCCGGTAAGTTAAATGTAAGTGTTGACTCTTATATGTAAGCACTTACCGGGTAATCATCGTCATGTGAAGTTTGTAATAGTTACATCAACAATCAAAGTGAAATAAAGTCATAACAGTAGATCCCCGGCTGATTAATTCAACCATTGCACATCTATTTAAGATCGTTGGCATACGTGAAACACTTTGATTCTCTATCTAAAGAAAGCCCTTGAAGAGAGATGCAAGGTTTCTACATATATAGACGTAAGTTGGTCATTGTTTAGCTGATTTCAGACGCCAACACCCCCTTCAACTGAGGCTAGGCTAGATTGTGGGTCGAGTCCATATAGATGCTAGACTTTGGCCGTTAGTATATGTGGAACCCCTTTGATTATGAGAGGGGAGATTCCTACATGTATAGAGGTAGGCTGGTCTATGGTTAGCCGATCTGGGACTCCAACAATGATTTCCTTATAGTGATGCTTACCCCCCCCCCCCCCCCCCCACACACACACACACACCAGTCCTCCTAAAGGACATTTGGTAGGAATCACTACATCATCTAGCTGCAAAACCCTAAACACAACTTGATTTTTGCGAGGATTGGTAGGATTATATCATTACTTCCTTTAAAAAAAAACAATGTTGTCTAATCCTTCTCTGAAAATTGAAAAAAAAACGAAAAAAAAAAGCAAAACCAGACTATATGTGGTTTAAAAGAAAACAGATTTATTGGATAAGAAAGAATTACACAACCTGGTTTAAAACTTGACAAATGTTCATGCATGAATTAATAAACAACTTAATAACTTGATCTATGAACATGCTATGTTTCTGAAGTCCTTTGTATAAAAATTTACACTGTTAGTGTATAGAAAATGGACAGGTAGAACAAAAGCTTTTCTTGAGTACTCAGCTTGACATACAAGCTACTGTAGATCCTCCCTCGTGCTGTTTGTTTCCAGGGCGTAGTAGTGATTGTATGAATGAATTAAGCTACATTTGTGTGTTTTTTCTTCAAGATTTATTAATGTAGTTTGATGCATGTGTTATTAGTTGACTGAAGATTGGGGAGAGACGTTGTTTTCGGCATTGAGCAAGGCAGGAGGGAAGGCTTTCAGCAACATGGCTGTGGGTTACAACAATGTTGATGTTGATGCAGCAACCAAGTATGGTGTTGCAGTTGGAAACACTCCAGTGAGTTTCATTCTTTTGGGTTAAACGAATTTCAGATTAATAATCATATATGTCTTCCTCTCCTTGTAATGTTTTTCACAAGTCTGCTTACATCTTACCCTCCCCACACCCCACCTCGAGGTGGGATATACCAGGTTCATTTGGTTTTGGTTTGGTTTGGTAATTTCAGATTTATAATCTTGTACCAAGTTCTTCGGTGCTAAGTAGGGTCTGAAATATGAAAGGTTAGATTGAAGATGGGTATTCACTCCTGTGCTAAAAACTTGACTTTCTAGAATCAGATGGATCGCTTTCTATATTCAAGGTTGATATGGATATGTGACGTAAATACGTAATGCACTTCTTTCTCCTCCTAATTACACTCTCTACTGGAAAAATGGATAATGTGATAAGTTTAGTGGTAAATTTGATGGTAACCATGTTTTTGTTAAAATAGACCTTCCACACAAAGTTTCCTATGTTCATTATTATATCATTTTAAAGAATTTCTTGGCGTGATTGAACTTACTATTTTCTGAAATGAACAATCATGATTAAAAGTCGAAAAATATGTGCAGGGAGTGCTTACAGAGACCACAGCAGAGTTAGCAGCATCACTTTCTCTTGCTGCTTCAAGAAGAATCGTTGAAGCCGATGGGTTCATGAGGGCTGGCTTATACGATGGATGGCTTCCTCATCTGTAAGATCTCGTGTTTACCTCATCTCCAAAACATTTTCCATAAAGAATGTCTAGGCAATTATTGTATAGTGTATTTCACCTCGTAAAGGTACGGGGAATTATTTAGTGTATCACTTTGTCCACCCAATACGATTGCATGGATTTAATTGACATTTAGAATAGTTACAAATTTATTAGAAACCAGTTATGTGCGATAGGTGTATGGGATGAGGTTCACCACAAATAAACCAAAAAAGTGATCGAGAAAGTCCCAAATAGCACATAATCAAAAATGTGAACCGAATCAATACAACAACGCAGAAATGTTGGTTCTAGCAATATGATAAAAAAATCCATCCACAATAAGCAATCCCCAATAATGTAAAGGCAAGAAATCACAAATACACAATAGTAACAATGCACGACACATGGATTTAACATGGCTCCACTATCGATGTGATTGTGTACGTCCACACAGAGACGACAGATCAAGATTTTATTAATCAAAAGGGAGTTACAATGCACTTACAAGATCAAATGATTCAAAGATCAGCAACAAAGCTTCAGACCTTTAGTTCTTGCTATGGAAGGTTAACACAAGATACAAATTGGCTAATGAGAATTGACATAAATCTTCCCCTTAATGGCCAAAACCCCATCGGCGACCACACGTCATGAACCCAGGTTGCCCAGTTCCTTTTTTAGGAAAGTGTGTGCTGCCCAACAACTTATGTAGATTGCTAGCTTCAAATCTTCATGTCACCAAAATTCTACCGTATCATTTAAACCATCTTCAAGCATATGCGACTTAGCCAAGCAACTTGTGGTCGCAATCTCAGGTCGCGCATCATCTTGGGACTTGTGCCTGCAAGCTTCAGGTCGCAGGTTCTGGTAGCCAGGCTACATGTGACTTGAACTCATGACTTTCTTATTTTGTAGGTTTGTGGGGAATTTGCTTAAAGGGCAAACTGTTGGTGTGATTGGAGCTGGTCGTATTGGATCCGCATATGCTAGAATGATGGTAAATTTTTGTTATTTGATATCCTACAGCTGTCTAGACACTAGATCCAATGGTTTGTAGTACAGTTTCAGTTGAAATGTGGTTAAGCTCGAGAAATATTTGGTTATCAGATTGAAGGGTTCAAGATGAATCTCATCTATTATGATCTCTACCAAGCCACACGTCTAGAGAAGTTCGTTACAGGTATGTCTCCCTCCGTCTTGTACATCATTTTTCGGTCATTATTTGTCAATTCTTTTGCATATGAATGTATGATCATTTAACATATTCATTTGATTGATTAATTTGTGAAACATCTATCTTTGTTGCAAATAAGTATCTTGTGAAAATGCAAAAGCTAAAATACTCAGCGCTTTGCAAGGATGAGCAGTTTTGGGTAATTTTTGTCAATTACAATGGTCTTGTATTTACATTTCCACGTTTTGTTCAAAATCACCAATTCTTGCGAAATGTAGTGTTTCTTCTAACAATTTCAACAGGCCCATATTGAGCTTATTGAAAATACCCCATTTGGATAATCATAAGCTAGCTTTTCGAAACGCTACTCCAGGGGCTTTTTTTTCTTCCTTTTTCAATTATTCCCCATATATGTTTTACAATTAATTTTTCAACATCCTTTTTGGGTCATTTTACATTGTCATCTAGCCTATCGGCTCTTCTTTAACCAAACATGACTAGTTTATCAGCTAGCTTATTAACCAACAACTAGCTTATTAGCCAACGACTAGCTTATCAGCTAGTTTGCCAGACATAGCCTAGAATAATGAGTAGTTTTTTAACGAAAAGCCGCAAGTATGATGGTTCGAAACATAAAACACTCGTTCATTTTGTTGGTACAAGGACAAGTGAAGATCCGAGGAGAAATGAATATGGACCTATTGTAATTGAATATTTGAATATCAACTAATGTTTTAGCAATTTGCAGCTTATGGTCAATTCTTGAAAGCCAGCGGTGAACAACCTGTTACCTGGAAACGAGCATCATCGATGGACGAGGTTCTTCAAGTAGCTGATGTTGTAAGAATTTCTATACTCTCCTTCCCTAACTTTTTCGATTTTATTTCAATTTGTATCTTTCTGAAGTCTCTGTTTTTGGTGATGATCACATAGATAAGTCTGCATCCGATATTGGACAAAACAACTTATCATCTAATCAACAAAGAACGGCTTTCGAAGATGAAGAAGGTATGCTTAAATTTTGAAATGTTTAAACCTACGAATGAAAACCGAAACAAGCAGGTGTCTTAGGTGGAGATAATTAGTCTTTATAGCCGTTTCAAGTATGTGCAGACCTTGAAACCACTTGAAAACCAACGGTATCATTCATTTAATCCATTTTGTGGGCCTCATTTTCGTGATTTTGAATCACAATAGAGATGGTACCCACAAAGAAGACAATCCCATTATCATAATTTATAATGCAAATGGGATTGATTTGAGACCTACAGAACTAAAACCAAAAGAAAACAAGCATGATGGTCCATTTTGTGGGTACCATTTTCATGATTACGAATGCAAATAGACATTAAATCGCAAAATGGAAGCAAAAATGGAGTTGTTAGTTCTTTTTATGAGTCCCATTTTTATGATTCTAGGTGTAATTGGAGATAGATACACAAGATGATAATGGAGATAATGGGCTAAAAGAATGGAAATTCCAAACCTACTAAATGCTTAGAAGCACATTCGACTTTAACTTTTAAGCAATTCAAAGCAAGCCCTTAATCTTTCCAAGTAAATATAGCAATATTGAAGCAAGGCTTGCGAACTTTTTGGTTCACTTAGTCGATTATGTGGGTCCTATTTCTGTTTTTCGAGCTTAAATGGAAGTGGGACCCATAAAATTAAAGACAAATTGACGAAGATGGTGGACTAAACAAGTGGAAATTTCCTAACCAATATGCTTAGACATTTGAGTTTAAGCAACAACCTTATTATTCTTCTAGTAAACATAAAAGGCAATATTGCCAAAATATGGCTAAATTAGTCCAATCTGAATGTATAGGAAGCAATCCTTATAAACTGCAGCAGAGGTCCTGTGGTTGATGAAGAAGCTCTTGTCGAGCATTTGAAGCAAAACCCCATGTTCCGAGTGGGTCTTGATGTTTTCGAGGATGAGCCATACATGAAACCTGGCCTAGCCGACATGAAAAACGCCATAGTTGTGCCTCATATTGCTTCGGCATCAAAGGTACATAATATTTTATTTTATATTGTTTTCTCATTGATGCACCATTTGTTATAATGAATGTAAAAGTTGATTATATTTAGAGTTAAAATTTTATGTTCAAAAGAGCATTTTTCAACTAGCAGGGTCGTTCTACTTATTTGTGGCTCGAAGATCATGTGTTTTAGCCATAGAAACATTTTTTTTCTTTTCAAATTGCAAGGGAAAGATTACATATAAAGACTTCCCAAATTCTAGTAATTTGAGGAGGCTAAGTGCAGTTGGTCTTCCCTTCTTTTATCATGCTCGTTTATGGTTTATGCAGTGGACTCGTGAAGGAATGGCCACACTTGCTGCGCTAAACGTACTGGTATGCAACTTCTTTTTGGCATATTTGTCCTTAATGAGGGTTGGTTATAATATCGTTATTGATAAGAACAAACTGGTAAACCAGCTTTTCAGTGCTTTATCATATTTGTCTCTCTTTCCGTCACACTTCTTAGAAGCCGGGGGTCTTCACGGAAACGGTAGCTCTACTCTTTGGGGTAGAGGTCGGATATGCGTATATTTTATACCCTCACCCTCCCCAGACCCCATCTCCAGGTGGGATATACTAGGTTTTTTGGTTTGGTTTGGTTAAGTTAAACTACTTTCTTTTTTGCGTTTTTTTTTTTCAAATAGGGAAAAATAAAAGGGTATCCAATTTGGTCGAACCCGAACCAAGTAGACCCTTTTTTGGACGAGAACTCGCCACCCCCAGCAGCAAGCCCGAGCATTGTCAATGCGAAAGCGCTAGGTAAGTAGCTTCCTTCTTGAGATGTGACTTCTCTTCGAGTATGCTTGAATCTTGTTCATAAGAGAAAAAGAATATTAGCACTAAACGTAAAGAATTTATGTAACAATGAACATTAAGGGGTTGTTTGTTTTTTAAAAAAAATCTCTTAATGGCTCTTAAGTCTGAATCGTTCAGACATTTTTACACATCACCTCTTATTAATCATAACTAAATTAAGACTTTAGACCTCTTAAAAAACAAACGGGTGTGTTTTAAAACAAAAAAAATGCATGAATAGAACGCCATTTGAGTGATTGCTGACCAAATTTTATGCGATGATTGTTGGCGGACTTCTAATAGTTATTGTTAAACACAGGATTGCCCGTTTCGAAGCTCTAAAAGAGGTCGACGATTCTCCGGGATAACAACGATGTATTCCTTCGGTTGTGTACATTGTATATTGCTTATGCTCACTACTCTATGTATGTTTACAATTAATGTGCAAGTGAAATTACATATAATTTGTGGTTTCGGTTCCATCGCATGTACTTTGATTCGTGGGTTTTCTGGTTAAATGACCTAAACTCTGAGAATGCACTGCCCCACTATTTAACAAAAGAATGTCATTTTCCGTTAAGTTGTTTGACGAACATTGATTCTTGTTATTGGGCTTTAGGGTAAATTCGAAAAATTGACTTCATTATTTTTATTAAGTCCAATTTTCTTATATATTTATCCGATAACAAACTCATTAAGATATTTAAAATAAGATATATCTTGAGCATAAGGGTTGGGTTCCGGTGAGAAGCGTGAGAAATGGTTATCAACCGTTGGATGAGAAATGGACGCCCATTAGGATGCGAGATGAACCAGATCAATTTTCTTCTAAGCCGCAATTCATGGGATGACGGTTAAGATCCACTTCGCCTCGAGTTATAAAATTAAAGGGTTTATATTTTATACCATATAAATTCATTAGTCATGTTATTTTCAAAGGAATTTAAGCAATAACATTTATTCAAATGACTGAAGTTCTCTTTCAGAAATTTTCGATTGTTACTTGTATACATGCTACTATAAGCTTGTAGTTTGGCGAGTCCATGGTTTTTATGAATTCAATTCAAAAACATATGTCAGTGTTCTCAAAATAACATTTACCACAACATTTTTAAATTGCTTTACAAAATAAGGATAATTCTAAAATTGTCATATAACCTCCATCGACTATGCACAGTGATTATGATAACTCGACAATTGTGATCATTTCTCGTCTATAGTTAGTGATAACGTTCATGTTGTACCTTTAAAGCTAAGTGAAGTCGTACATATCTCGCTCTTATGGCAACCCCTCGATGAAACTAATTTGGTATTCTCATCCCTAGTAAGTTGCTTGTTTCCCTAAGTCAATTACTTGCAAGCTTACCGTCACCTAGCTAATGTAACACCCGTATTTTATTTAAGGTAATTCCAGGATTTAACAAGTGGTTTTGATATTTATTTTGGAAAAATAATATCCGGTTGTGAATATTTGGTCTTTGAATGTTTCGGGTTGAAGTGGAATCAATATCAGGTCTCTGGGGTCCGAGCGACTTCTTGGGCGACCTAAACCGCGGGAAAAGTCGACTACTTGCTAGGCGACTTAAGTCGCCCCACAAGTAGTTGTGTGTGTCTGCACAATTTTAATACTCGTTTTTTTAGGGTTTTCTCCAATTTTCTTCCACCATCCGGGGCTTAATTTTGGAACGTTTTGGAGCAAATGAAGAGTGGATCTTAAGATGAAGATATGTGGAGGGACTAGGGAGATTCCAAGTTTTGAAGAGGTAAGCTTATTTTGGGTATTTTGAGTTAGTTAAAGATTTCCAGTGAATGACCACCAAGTCAATGATCGGGAAAACTTGCAGTGATATGTCGTATACGGAGCTAGGATCTTGTGGTGTTACTATTCGTTGGAGTCGTATACAGAGACTGTTGACTTTTATGGGTGAGATTCATCTAAAGGACGAGTAGGAATCATCGTCACCTTATAACTTACCGTGATACACATTAGATGAATCGTATAAATAAAATGACTTAAATATTTTGTTAATTTGTCTAAACTATTATATGATAAAAAAAATTAAATATTATTTGAGGGCAACCTTTATCATGTTCATTGTTTTCCAAAAAATGCACAATGTTAAAATTTTATTTTATTTCTTATTGATTAAATCTTATGTTAAAGTTTGAAAGTATCAAGCCATATCCTTAGGCTTACCCTATATCTTGTATGGTAATTAATTATATATATGGCAAGGATTCCTAGTCCAACTACGATAGGAATTCTACTCTAAAAATATAGCTTTTGTATTATCTTTTAATCTATCAATGAAATACATTATCTAAGGTTTATTATGATAATGAGTATGTTTTATAAACTACTAATAAATATTTGTACGTGTAAGTATAAAACATAAACTATTATCAACAAAAAAAAAACATAAATGCTAATTAAAATTTATCGAAAATAATAATTTAAGTTTTTTAAAGTGAAAATAAAAATTGTTGGTATTTTTTAAAAAGTACTAAGGGTCTGTTTGTTAGCAGTTTAATGAGCTTAATGGGACTTATAGCTTATTCGGTCAGCTATAAATGACTGTTTGGTAGTGGCTTAATGATATAGAAAGTAACTTATTCAGTAAGCTTCTATGGGGGGGGTTTTATGCAGAAAGTCAAGTTTTTTCCAAACTTGACCCTTCCAATTAAAAAACACTCCTTTCATTTATGAAAAAACTCTCCCAAACAAAAACCTTCTCAATCTATACAGACAGATTAATTCACACAGACAACTTTATACATACAGAACTTAATGGAAAACCAACCAAACAGCCGCTAAGTTTTGTGTTGTTAAGACTTGTACATTTCACATGTCCTTAATTCTCAAATGCTCCATTGTCTTTGTACAAGTCATAAAGCTCGAGTTTGTTATCCGCCATGCTACTCCTTATGAGCTTCTCTCCGCTCAACGCTGCCACCCTGTCCACCGGATACTTCCCATCAATGCTGGTTTTTTGGCTTCATTCCATCACAAGACCATCACAAAACAAATTTATTTAATACTTATAAAAAATTTTAAAAAAAATGTCAATGAATTAATTTACCCCTATAAATTCGAGCTCAATTTCCAACTTGTGTGCCAGTGGATTTTCAGTCGAATTATTGCGATAAAGGCTATTATCGGTCTCTTTTGATAAAATATGTGATGAATTTAGAGGAACTATTGCGAGGGTAAGAGATAGCAACGTTTACCTCTTGCTTTTTAGGATTCCAAATTTTTGGTTTTCTTTTAGATCTAACATAAGAAAACCACCGACAAAGTCTTATAATCCAACATTTTATCTGGTAAGACATAAGTGGTGAATAAGAGGGTTTTTTCCAAAAACAAAACTACACTTACGTAAATAACTTGCCTTATCAAATTCAATTTACCAAACATTATATAAACAACATGTCCAATCTTATCATAATCGTAAACATCAAACATATAACTAGTCTCGTCCACTCTAGTTCAAAAAAGAAAAGTCCCGTTTCTTACATACAAACGAACCATAGAAAAACATAATTTAACTTTGCGAACAACAAATAGAACGTGTTAACCACAAGGGTTGTGGTGTGGTGGTAAAGGTTTGGGGAGTGCATAGCGCTCAACCCGGGTTCGAGCCCCACTAGCAGCACTTGTGGCCACTGAGGATAAACTCAGGGCTGCACGCTTTAGCAGCTGGGCCAAAGACTCTAATTACCAGGGATTAGTCCAGGACACCCTTTCCAAAAAAAAAAAACAAATAGAACGTGTTATATCTTTTAAACAAAAAAATCATTATTAAAAAAAATATTGAATTTTCTTGTATCAATTAATTACTTGATTCTTCAAATATGATTGTTTTGCAAACAAAAACAAAACAATTCTAATAAAATTTCGAAGTTGATTATTACGAAACAAAGTTATAATATGTTTTTTCTATACATCCAAAAACTTAACGATATAATTGAACTTTTTATAGCAAAGAATAAATGTCAATTCAATGCATAGATTTTGCTTTTGAAGTTAATTGAATCCACATTAACGGCCCATTTACCTAAAGCTTACCCGATGAGTGTCGTAAAAGATAGCATTTTTACTTAACTTAACGGGTAAATTTTAGTCCATTGAAGCGGCATCGTGTGCAATAATTTATTCGGTAAACACTTACCGGGTAAGATTTTCAATCATTGTCATCTTCATACGATAAGGTAAATTGACCCGGTAATCACTTACCTGACAATCGTTTAGTAAACGGCCCCTAAATTCCCCATCAAGACACACACACACACACATGCATGAACCTCTTTTGAGAACTGTCTAATTCGTGAAATCTATTAGAACCACTATATCATGTACTATTTCATATGATTTTTTTTTCATACATGGCTAGAATTTAATGTAGTAGTTAACATATATTTGTTTCACAATGTGATTCTTTCATATGTATTTTATATTTTTTTATAAAAAAGTTGAGAATGGAAATTAATAGAATTCAAAATAAATAGGAGTTACAAGTGTTGGTTAAACATGTCTTGCTAATTTAAACTCTCGGAAAAACTGCAACATTAATATTTGAATATTGTTCTCTTTCTTTTGTTGATTTGTTCTAGTTTATGATTTGAACAAGTCACACATGACAATAAAAGTGAAGGAATTATCGGCTAAGATTATCCAACCGACCACTATAAAGATCACTAAATTGTTGATGACGAACGGTCACTACCAAATTTGACGATGCATTGTTTCCTATGCAAATCCTTAAATATAATACAAAAAATTATTTCTTTTTAGTATGGTTGATATTTAATAAAAGTGAAGGAATTACCGGCTAAGATTATCCAACTGACCATTATAAAGATTACTAAATTGCCGAAGATGAACTGTCACCGCCAAATTTGGCGGTGCACTTTTCATATGAAAATACTTAAATATAATAAAAATAATTATTTCTTTTTATTATGGTTGATATTTAATAAAAGTGAAAGAACTCTCGGCTAAGATTATCCAACCGATCACTGTAAAGATCACTAAATTGCGGATGATGAACGGATACTGCCAAATTTGGCGGTGCACTGTTTCATATGCAAATCCTTAAATATAATAAAAAGAATTACTTCTTTTTATTATGGTTGATATTAAATACCAGCTAAGATTATCCAACCGACCACTGTAAAGATCACTAAATTGCGGATGATGAACGGACACCGCCAAATTTGGCGGTGCACTGTTTCATATGCAAATCCTTAAATATAATAAAATGAATTATTTCTTTTTATTATGGTTATTCAATAAAAGTGAAAGAATTGCCAGCTAAGATTATCCAACCGACCACCATAAAGATCACTAAATTGCCGATGATGAACGCTCACCGCTAAACTTAGTGGTGCACAGTTTCATATGCAAATTCATAAATATATAATAAATATTCTTTTTATTATGGTTGATATTTAATAAAAACGAAAGAATTACCGACTAAGATTATCTAAGCGACCACTATAAAGATCACTAAATTGCGATGATGAACTGTCACCGCCAAATTTGGCGGTGCACTGTTTCATATGCAAATCCTTAAATGTAATAAAAAGATTTATTTCTTTTTTCTTATTGTTGATAATCAATAAAAGTGAAGGAGTTACCGGCTAAGATTATTCAACCGACCATTATAAAGATCACTAAATTGCTGATGACGAACGGTCACCGCCAAATTTGGCGGTGCACTGTTTCATATACAAATCCTTAAATATAATAAAAAGAATTATTTCCTTTTATTATGGTTGATATTTAATAAAAGCGAAAGAATTACCGGCTAGGATTATCCAACCAACCACTATAAAGATCATTATAAAATAACCATTTGGGTTGTGGTGCACCGGTTAAGTCTTAGGGGATTTAATGGAAAATCTTATCTATTACAAACTCTTGTGGTCATAGAGGTTCACCTGCGACGACTTCAGACAATTTGTGGTCGTCTGGTAGATTAGTTGGCACATATGAGCTGTCTAGAAACCCACAGTTACAAAAAAAATTACTAAATTGCCGATGATGAACGCCAAAGTTGGGGGTGCAAATCCTTAATATAATAAAAATGAATAATTTTTTTTATTATGGTTAATATTTAATATTTTTTGTATTAAGCTTGTAAAATCTTTATTTTGTATTTTTTTAATTGTTAACTTCATGTAAATAATTTATTTTCTTAATAAAAAGTTAACATAAACAAAAATCGTATATTTCTTTATAATTTTAGTCGATGAAACATCTATGGAATAATTAATTTAATTTAATTATTAATTGCATATATTTAATAAATAAAATAATAATTTTTAATATCATAATATGAAATGTACTTTTTGGTTGAAGTTAAAATAAGTTTTTATTAGTTTTTTGTTTTTGTTTTTGTGGAGATTGTCCTCGATAAATAAATAAATATGCAAAGATGTATCAATAAATATTAGTGTTAAATTAAATATTATGAAATTCTTGTTTTTTTAATTATAATTTGTTTATTTAAAAATAATAAATAACGTAATTAAGATTTAATATATTTTTAATTTTAATAATAATTTTTTTTAGAAAAAAATGGCGATGGTGTACTTTCTGAGTAGGACTATTGATTGTAGTTAATTTTATGGAGTTTTTTTTTTCTTTCTAAATTATACATATATAATAATAATTATTTTTTTTTTGAAAAAATATATAATAATTATTTATAAACCTAAAATATAAAAGAATGTGAAAATTAAGAAATACCTAAAAAGTTACTTTTAAAACTCTAACATGAATTTTTTAAAATATATTCTAGATATCCTATCCATAAATAACTCAATGCATATCCAAGGTATTTCACCAAATGCCCACCAATGTTTCTAAATTTACATATACATCCTCCAACATATATATATTTAGCAATTTAAACACCTTGTCTTTATATATTATCTAAAAGATGTGTTAAAATATGTGATTTGTTGACATTAAAGTCTTAAGCACATAAAATTTTATTAGTGCTTGGAACGGATGGTATGACGATACCAAAACAAAATTTGTAGACGTTATTACGTTATTACTTAATTGAATCTAGTCACGTTTTATTTAATTTTATCAAGAAAAATGTACAATTCTTTTTCTATGTAACAAAATTACCGTGCCATGATTGTTTAGATATATAACCACTATGGCTTTAAGAACAAAAAAACATTTGCAGTGGTCGTAGAGTATAACAAGACATTTCTGGATGATAAGAGTTGCGTTAATCAGGGAATGAATGGTTCAATGATAGAAAAAAGTTTAGTAAAAAGCTTGTAATTAAAACATTCAAAATTCATGGTAATTAATCTATGTTGAACTCAACTCGTTGTCTAGTAAAACTCCTGGATTAAGATAGACTTAACGTTAACTAATCAAGATTTATTCTAAAAATTGATGCTTGACTAGAATTATATGCTCTTCTATGGTTTATGTATGCACATTTTTTACTTAAAATTATATTATAACAGATAGCTTTTGTAAGTGGTTGATAATACATTTCCCAGGTTTTGACCTGGTTTTTGCCAACTTTAGCTTAAGCTAAAAAAATCATATTGCTTCCAAAATCAAATAAGCAAAATGAACAACACCATTTAAAAAGTGATCAGATGATTATTCAAAGTCTGTATAATAGTTTAAATAGCCATAACAAAAGGACCAACACACCATCAACTACTGATCATCTTGATAAATAAAATACTTCTCAAGTAATTTAACAAACACCCATCTCAATTTTGTATAAAATTATAGTACATTATCAAATTAACTAATGAAAATTGTGTATTGGGTGATTAAATTAGTTTTAAAAACAAATCAATGTGCAAAGCAAAGTCAAGGGACTAAAGATGTTAAATATTTGAAAGAAGGACTAACTTTGTACAATTTGTAAGAGTTAAAGAGTCCAATACGTGCAAAGCCTAATCTCACGTCTATAAATAAACAACCCAATAAGCAACAGAAAATCATAAGTTCTTCTCTCAAGGAATTTCTATCCTAGGGTTTTCTTTCGGTTCCCAAATTACTTCCCACCGTTCAAAATTCTGGCCATGGCGTCGGCGAAGGTCATCGTTCTGAGGAGTTCTGACGGCGAGACGTTCGAGGTTGATGAGGCGGTGGCGTTGGAATCACAGACGATTAAGCACATGATTGAAGATGGCTGTGCTGATACCAGTATCCCTCTTCCGAACGTCACAAGCAAGATCCTTTCGAAGGTTATTGAATACTGTAAGAAGCATGTGGAGACACCGAAGAATGATGATAAGGTCGCTGAGGATGATCTCAAGTCGTTTGATGCTGATTTTGTGAAAGTGGATCAGGGAACTCTGTTTGATCTTATTCTGGTGCGTGTTTGTCTTTTACGATTCGTTTTTTGCTTTGATTGAAACGATTTATCTTTTATTGATTTGTGGTTATGCTTAAATTTTGCTTATGTAGTTTTATCTATTTGGGGGAAAATTTTAGGGTTTCGGTTCGTGATGTTAACTTTGTGAATCTTATATGATATATGCGTTTTAATTATGCGAAAGATTCTGTAGGTAGCTAGGTTAGTTGTTTAATCCTTTTCTTTGATGAATTAGTTAACGAATGGAATTAATTTGTCTGCTATTTGTTCCGTGTTTTTTTCGTCTGTTCATCTTATTGTATACATTATGATAATTTTTATGAGGTCATTCACAGTATGATTTGTCTTCCCAGGAGCCTAATTCATTGCAATGTTCGATCTATGTAGTTGTTGGTTGATTTAAACCATTCAATTTTCCTTTATTTATGTTGCTTTTTAAAGTTTATGTTTTCCAGAAAGGGTTTTTACAAGGGTTTCTCTGAGGAATGACTCATGAATCACTTTATGGAATAAAGTCAATTGTTTTGGTTTAGTGAATCTCTCATAAAATCTTTCCAGTCCTGATAGAGAAGATCTATTGTACTTTGGAATAATATCTTTCTTTCCACACACCCCCCCAAAAAAAAAAAAACAACAAAAAAAAATAATAATAATAACATTCTCATGGATGGCACTTAACTTTGAAGTGTTCTAAGCATATTAGATAATCTTTACAATTGTTTGGACCAAATTTGTGAATAAATTGATGCAAGTTCTTTTGGATGGCACTCAAACTTTAAAAAATCAATGTATATTAGAGGCTATGGTCTATTATATACACAACATCTTTCTTGAATGTTAATTTCAAAGTGTTTTGCCATAATGTTCTTTAAACCTTGCAATTGGTATTCCATGATATGTTTGGTTGGTTGGGACTTGAGATGATGAATATTTTTTGTTGTTTGTGTTTTCAGGCTGCTAACTATCTGAACATCAAGAGCCTGCTGGATCTGACCTGTCAAACAGTGGCTGATATGATAAAAGGGAAGACTCCTGAAGAGATTCGCAAGACTTTCAATATCAAGAACGATTTCACCCCGGAGGAGGAAGAGGAGGTTCGCAGGGAGAACGCTTGGGCTTTTGAGTAAAAAATCATGTAACTGTCTATCGAGTCCTGAGTCTTAAGTCTAAGAAGAAGCAAGTAGTATATAATGTGGGTGTCTGTTCTGCTTTTCCATATCAAAACTCATGAATGCACTCCTTTTTTTTATGGTATCTTAAACTCTTGTTGCTTTTTTATAATCTCAACTTGCATATTATTGATCGTGTGTCATGCCATTTTTCTTTCCACCCTTTTGGGCCTGGCTTTTTAATGGAACTTTAGCTTTAGCTGGTGGTGATTAGGAAAGCACCTGTGTTTTCCACTTATTGAACATGGTTCTATGGTCGGTTGTGACTGATTGAACATGGTTCTATGGTCGGGTTGTGATCCATAGATGCCACATAATCTTAGATATGCGTATGGTTGGAGATTCTCTTAAGAATAGTCTGAATAGATGAAAGTGGACCGGGACAGGTTGTGCTTAGCTGTGATCTCTATGTTTGTTTTTGTTTCAAATTCATCTCATTCATAAGTAAAGTAGTATGAATGAATGCTTCAGGAAGAGGAAGGAGGAGATGCCAGGCAAAGGATCATGTAGGAAGTTGAGTTAACAGTGAAAAGTTGATCTGAACTGTTGATTTTTTTTTATCTCAAGTCCTCTTATGTAACAACCCAAAATTTAAACCACCAATTAAGTAGATAAATCCATATCCAAAGTTCGACAACGGTCTCAAAACCGAAACGGAACATTCAAACAATTAAATCATCAATCTATTACAACCGAGAATTTTTATCTATAAAGAAATTAGGTAACTATGCCGCTCTAAAGCCAAAGCTTCCGCACTTGAGTCCTTAACACTTCTCTTTCCCTTTTATGGATCCGGAAGCAGCCAACTCACCTGAAAATGGGTTATACAGGAAAAAAAAATGGAAACGAGGATTAGACCGAGAGGTCTAGTGAGTTCCCAACCTCGTCCTTTTATAAGAATGCTCAACAGAGTTAGATAGATAAATGGAAATAGCATTTCATAACGAAGTGCCAAACCGATCTTTCACAAATATAGGACTACTCGTCCTCGGGGGCCCCCATGTCGATCCCCATACGGCCCACTCATGTCGATGCCGTAACCGTGTATAAGAAAACGAATTCCGTATACACAACTTAACCATCCCCGATGGTTGCTTGCGCATATATTAATCAGAGCATAATCAAATAACTCATTACATTAAAACGTGTTTACAATATTAAGTGCAAACCACCAACTCCAATTAACTTCAAAGTTTTACTAAATCAAAGATGAGGTAATCATGATAAACTATGAAATATAATTTATTTCCAATGTTTTGATAAAGTCACAGTTTGAGAAAGAATTTTGGAACTCACCTGCTGAAGAAACTCGACATACACCCTGACTTTTATCTTCGTATAGGTTTACTCCTAAAAATCAAGTTTTAATAATACTACATTAGATTGAAAGTTGATGGATTAACGATTAAGGACTTCCCAAGCTTCTGGACTCATAAAGACTTCAAACACAGGTCGAAAAAACACCGGTCATTAGAACCACGATGACACCGGTCGTAAGACCCCGGTCGATGGACCCCGGTCCCTTTGCATGCCCCGGTCGACCGGACCGGTCGAGACACAGAATCGATACTCCTATTCGAAAATCCTTTTTCCAGCTTAATAATCAAACATCAATCCACCCAAAACGTTTTATCAATTCGCGAAGCTCCAACCCCGATCGAGTTTTAACCCTTTACACTAATTTCCCTTCCCTGGTACAGTCTCTGTTCAACTACCAGTCCAGAACAATTTCTAACCATTAATCATATTAACCCAATAATCAATCATTTTCTTCCTTTTTGTTTAACCATCTACATCGGATTTGCATACATAAATCTGGTCTTTCTTTAATCACCCATATCCCCAACCCATACCAGTGTTGAACCACAAGAAAGAACTCAATCAACCCAAACTTTCTTATATACAAGAGATGGGAGGGAACAAGGGATAGAGTTTTGATGCTTACCTTTCGATGATGAATTCCACGCAGTTTCAGACCTTGATTTCCTCTCTCCACTTCTATCGGACTCTCTCTCGTCTTCCTTCTCGTCGCCGCATACACCCAAAACGCACAAAACAATACACTAAAACTTCACCCGGAACAAAATGCATAAAGTCTAGGGTTTTAGGCCCATTTTTGGGCCCTTTTTGGCCTATTTACACAATGACCCCCTTCCATTTTCTTATTTCATACTTTCATCCCAAAATATAATCCCACCTAACTCTAGGAATTTTAACGGTCGTTACAACACTCCCCTTCTTCAAAGGGGTTCCGTCCCCGGAATCTTCTTGCTGAACAAATTTGGGTATTTGGATCTCATATCCGATTCTAATTCCCACATCGCTTCTCGACCTTTGTGGAATTTCCATTGAACTTTCACTAGACTGATATCCTTTGATCTTAACCGTTTAACCTTACGATCCACTACAGACTTAGGCTCTTCGATAAAATTTAACTTTTCATCCACACGTATATCTTGTAGGGGCACAGACATATCAACATCTGCTAAACACTTCCTCAGATTGGAAACATGGAAAATGTTGTGGATGCCTTTCAATTCCTCAGGTAAACCCAACTTACACGCTACTACGCCGACACATTCAACTTGTGAAGGTGCACAGCGGATTTCCTCACAATTTATCTGGTAGGTCAAGATTGTTCAACACTCCCCCTCTTCTCTTACACTCGTGGACGATCCGATGTAACGCAGGCTCAACTTTCCTTTCTTTCCAATTCGCACCACCCCTTTCCCACGGAATACTTAAGGCAACAAACATCTTCGACCCAAAATCCTACGTCCTCCCGCTGTTTAACAACGTCAATCACTAATTCTTTGATGGTAACCATTCAACCGCACAATGTACCCATCAACCACAACTTCAAACACACTTATTCCTTTGGAAATCCATATACTTATATTTAACCTTACACCATCCTTCGATCTATTGCCAATTTATTCTCTTGTCAAGCTGAGTCAGACCCAAAGGCACAAAACAGCACACCACTGAATCTATCAAATCCCATACATTTATAATTGCTTCAGTGTCCGCTTCTTTAAAGTAAAGCGACACAAACCCACGTAATATCCCAACTTTCTCAATATTAAACACCATACTCCCTAGAAATATACATCACATTAATACCTACTCCCATCCCTATCGTCGATTACTAAAACAGTGCTGATAACCAATTTATCCATACCATGCACCACTTGACCGAAAATATCATTTCCACCTATCCCTTTGCACATTTGCAGACACTTGAGAACATAAGCATTCCACATGTTCACTGCCCGAATAGTCCGCCGAAGAGTTTATGTAACACCCCGAATTTTAGACCTCTTTGTAAAATAGTTACTTTAAGTTTTTGTTTAAGAGTTCTCATTCTTGGTTTTTGAATCTGGGTGAAAATGGGCCGAATCGTCGGATTTCAGAGTTGGTAGGGGTCTCGGCGACTGTGCCCGCGATAGTGACAATGTCACTATCGCATGGGCAATATCGTGAGAGAGTTTGAGACCACGATACATATGACGCGATTGTGACCGGCGATAGTGCCATGGTCACAATCGCGATGTCAAGGTCGCGAGAGTGGGGGAGGTCTCGGTACAGTTGCCGCGACTGTGCCCGCGATTGTGCCAAAGGCACTATCGCGTGGGCACTATCGCGCGCGGTGTCCAGACGACCAAACTCTCATTTAATGCCATTTTTTAGGGTTTAGTTCATTATTTGAAGTTGCAGCTCCTTGAAGACGTTTTCACACACTAAAGGTGCGATTTTCACACACTCTCCTCCCTTTCTCTCTTCATTAATTATTAGATGGATAAGTCATTAATGGTTAATGATTCTTAGGGTTTTGAGTTCATAGGAGCTTACTCTTTCGAATCAAAGGGTGGAAGTCTCAATCCCACTCATTCCTCATTTCTAGGGTTTGTTCATTTAACCTCTAAGTAAGTTTTCTTAACTTGTGTACATTTATACTCACATCATTACTCGTTTATATGAAATATATGAAATGCATGATGTTAACCTAAAATCTAGGGTTTTGCTTGTCTTCGATAAATGAGATTTTGGGGTTGGTGGAAGTGTTTAAACATATTGTAGAGTGTTATTTACAAGTCTTAAAGAAAAAGGGCAAATCATGGTGTAGGTCTATACCTCTACACAAGGAAATGTTAAATGCCTAAATACTTATCAGCAGTTGGGGTCACTACGCTAGTTGGGGATTTATATGTGGCTAAATGAATTGTAGTTCCTTATGATAATTATGTAACAAGCATGATTACACTATTTGGGTCCTTAACATGCTTACATGATAATTGCCATCTATAATTGTTTATAACTCTTGTTGGGAGTCTTTTATCTATTTCCTTGTGCACGAGGATTTAGATGGTATGCATGATTATTGCATGGTTATTGCCGTTGGGCATTTTGAGTAGACAGTAGGGGGCACAAGTCCCTTAGTTGTACACTCGACTAGATTGGATAGGCACCCTTGCCTGTAAGACCTTGAGGTGTAACCCGACGGGGTAAGCGCTAGAGGCAGAGAGGGTTTGAGGATTGTGATGTCCGGCGTGGCATGGAAACTAGAACCGGGCTGGACGGTGAAATCCAATCTAGATCGCGGGTTACCCCGCTTTATATGGAAGATATTTGTGTATTAATTGTACAGGAAATTACAATGTCCCGATTTGGGAGGTTTGGCATTGACCTCAATGCATTGGGAGCCGGTAACATTTAATTATTGTTCTTGTTTACATTATAATTGGTATCGGCATAACAACCAATAGGCTTCATTCTAACACTTGTGTTCATGTTTAAATGGTTCACATGTTCCGTTAGCGGTGCGAGTAGGATGTCTTGATCTGTCGGGATCGCACCTAGGACTCCTCCTTGGACCAGGCATTTTTGGGATTTGAGAAAGAGCGCTTTTGAAGTCATAGTGACACCCATTTTAATCTAGTTGTTAATTGTTCTAGATTGAATAGGTTGTCATGTATATGTCTTATTTATTCCGCTACTTCGTTATAGAACTACCCCGTCTCTTTTGGGTTTTAGTCTGTACGTTTACAAGTTTTGGATTCGCCTTATTTTAGGCGTTATATTGCAGAAATTTTAAGTTTTATTTTACCCGAATTTTTAGCGTGTTACAGTTTAGCTCCCCCATACATATAACCGATTACCACCGATCCCACCCGTACTCATAACTCTCTTAGTCTTATTCCGATTCCACTTGCCCTACAAGAGGAGCAATACTTTCCCACAATCCACGTTTAATTCCCCAATGTCAAACTCAATACTCACTCAGAAAGCTTATCATGCTAACAATTTCTCACATCCTCCGGTCATTCCCTTCGAGCATCTCGAACAATCACTTTACTTGCTTCTATGAAAGCATAGATCACTCACATTCAAAGAAAGGCTTACTCAAGGTAGCAAGATTTAGACCAAACATACGCGGAATAACAATACCCAACCCACAATCGAGAGCTTCCTCATAAGCTCGCGTGCTGTTCATATACTCGCAAAGTTGACTCTCCTAGCCATAGGCGAACTTCTCATTTTCAGATTACTCCCATTATGGCGATATACTAGCCTCATCTTCTCACTAACCATTTCAATCTGACTACCAGGATTTACTTATCCCCAAGATGTTTCACCTCCTCTGTCGAACTTCAATCCACAACAAGGCACTACAACCAACCACATAAAACTTTCTCATTAACGATTTGTCGGAAACAGATGAACTTACCCAGAGTTAACCGCAGTCGAGAAGAATACAAATTCTTCTTCTAGACTGTCGCCATTTGAATCTTCCTTCTAAATTTAACAATCCAGATTCACGCTTATCCTTGCCATACAATATGATCTAGAAATTCATAATCCAATTATCACGACCGTCCAATACCACGCTGCGAACTTACACGTCTAATTAGGCATAACATATTACCCACTTGATCATACCCTCAACTCATCCTTCGCAACCTTCTTATATAACCTAGGCACCCCTTCATGTTCAACATATAACACAGTTACACTTGAATATACTGGGAGGCGAGTTCAAGTCCTCACTGTCATCCGCATACATAACCAAACCTGCCTTCATATACACCTACTCGCGTGTAAGACCCAGACCATCTTCTGGTTCCATCTCTTCTCCAATCCAAATGAATCACGTTTCCCAATTCCCGATAATATCCATTCACTCACTTTGATTGTACTAATTACTTCCTTACTTACGAAACGCTAGAATCTCGCAGGGAAAACACTCCACACAACAATCTTTCATTATCCCAATGCTCCCGCAAGATTATCCAATACTCAACAAGTTTACACCATCCCTGAACGTCTTACTTCATCTATAATCACCAAGATAAACTCGTAAAATCCAACTCCTGTCGACGCTCTTATCTCGACACATTTTAAACATCTTCTACTTCAATCGTAACAATAATAGACATGATAGTATTTCCACTATATCTATGGCACCAAGAATTTATAATACCATCTTCTTTTCCTAAACCTACTGCATTTAGTTTTGCACTTCCCCATTTTATCTGAAGAAAATTCAAGGTCTACTTGATGCAAGACCTGACTTATAGGGCCATCCCAACCATCTTAGGCTCAATCTTCTTTAACGTTTCAAGTATTAATATTCACTAACATCGGCATTTCGACGATTTCGAGTCTTTCACCCCAAATACACCTACAACAACATTCCAAATTTACCAAGCAGAATTTCGAACTCCCATAATACCATCAATGTCACAGTCTATTTTCGACATTTTCCAAATTCTCCACCTCTTCCCTAAAAAGAACTCTGAAGTCATAGTTCATCTAATATCAGCTTGACCGACACATTCCCCACGCTCGAACCGTTCCTTGTCCCTAATCCAATAACCTTCACGACTTCATGAGTTCATAGCCTTCATGCATGATGACTCGATAAATAAATAAATAAAAATCATTTCTCACAATTGAACACTCAAAAGGGCAAAGCATTTGAAAACATTCTGAGCACACAAGACTCAACACTCTGATAACTTCAAAGTCATGCAAAATGATCTCAAAAATCGTTTGGTAAAATATCACTTTGATCAATTAAAACGACGTCACGACAATTGTAATGCAGAGAGAAAATTTCCTTATATGACTAGAAAAGTTCTGAACGAAACCGCTTGCACAAAATAAAACAAACGACTCTCACACTCTTTTATAAGATATCGTCTTAGACTCAATTTGGTTATAAAGGTTTGTTGCCAAATGTGTTCATCAGTTTCGCAACACATTTTATCTAGACATGAAAAGAAGTGATATTCTTTACAAATCACTAAGTTTAAGGAGAATTTTTATTCCTCAACAAAGATAGGTTTGTCTTTCCTCTTTAAACACCCACGTGTACGCCTCGATTTATTTCCAAACATGAAATTAGTTATGTGTGCATCAACCTTTAAATCATGACCGAGCTCTTGAGATACCGTTACAGACACAATGCATGAACTCCCTTGCAGTTGAAGGCTATTCACTCACTCGAGGTCACTTGTTACACTCATCCAATCATCATGGCATCCATCCTTCAGCTACCGTTTACTTTCTCGTAACAACCACTTGCAGTTCAGGTGTTTCACACCCTAGCTAATTGATTATCCCACCAAGCTCTCGCCTTGAGCCCTAATGTATAATTCGTATGATTTCGATTTTTTTTTTACCCCTACAGGCCAAGTAACCCAAACACATTTTCCCTTCGATCGGTTCCTCTAATAATCTACTTCAATCCCGATTAGGAAGTCATGAGAGTCCATCTTTCCCTCAACCTTGAATTTAACCATTTCCGAATCCTAACCCAAACCTTTTTCTCCTACCCGAACAGACAAACACACCAACTAACATCATGAGAACTTACTTGACACTGAAAGTTCCCTCTAATCCATCCTTCACCCGTTCATAGGCTAACCCCTCAATAATAACTTGCCGATCGCGACGAGGACTAATATAACAGCCCAACCATAAATTAAACAAGTGGATCGGATCTAAAATAAAAAATCTCAAATGATCAAGAATAATCCATGCCATAACGGTCCCAACTTACAATAGGAGGTTTAAGGTTTGATGTAATACAACCTATACACAACTGAGATAACTACTAATAATTAAATGACGGTCTTCTATCCGCCCCCGCTAGACTTTCTCCTTGCCTTTAGCTGCAGCGACTATCTCACGACGGCCTGAAAAGATTTTTAGTTTTTGAAAGAGCGAGGGTTAGACCATTGGTCTAGTGAGATCCTTCTAACAGTTAAACAACAAAATACACTTTCCAGAATTTTAAACATCATTTACTAATGACATATAAATAAAACACGTTACGGACCACACGACCGTCATAGACGATGTGTCTAACTCGCGCTGCCTTAATGTTGGAACACACCCCCAAAGACATAAACGGGCCACACTCCCCGGCACGAGTAGGCGGGCCACACTCCCCGACTTAGTAATTTCAGTAAAGTCATGCCATTATAACAAATTCTAAGTTTAAAACAAATAAACTTCATATGCTTTCATCATTAAAGGTTTAGTTTAGAAAAACTCACCTGGTGTCCTTAGCTCGAGACGCGTCTATTCTTACCGATTGGTTCAAGACCTATAAAGGGAAACATCGACCGGTGAACACCCGTTCCTTTCTAATTCGTAAAGTTTGACAACACTTTTATCCCGAAGGCATCTACCCTCTAACCGACTTAATATCACACCTTCTTATAATATAATTAATTAACTTGTAGAAATATCTAAGGTATAACCTTAGATTAAACTAATTAACTAGAAATAAACATTTCCTCTAACTAGGCCCACCATAAACATCTGGAGGAGATGGGCCTCGGCCCAAACTGCACAATTCGGGGCGACTGGGATGGCCGACCGGAATTCATCCCACCGACCGGGACATCTCCAAATAGCTTCGAACGGTATAATAATTCGACCGGGACTCCCCTTGACCGATATAGGTTTCGACCGGAAATGAGTTCGACCGGCAACAGATCAACCTTGACCGATACTCACGTTTTTCAACAAACGACCGGAACTACCTATCACACGACCGGGATGATTGCCGACCGAGGTGTCTGTCATCGACCGGTATTGCATTCGCCTAGAGGCGATTTGGAGTTCTCGAACTCCCAGAATACACAGACTGATAAAAATCTTCCCTCCTCTAAAACGATTACCTCCTTTGCTTAATATATCGATTAATCTCCCAATACAACATAAACACTGACATTTTCCAAGAATCAATCACCCAATTAGAAATTATTAGCTTCTGCTCTCTAACTCCGATTTACTTCAATAGACGCCAACAATAGCAAAAGTACTGTAGCAACTATGAGATTTAGGGGAGTTGGTAAATTTAGAGATGATACCTTAGAAGAAAATTCCGAACAGGCTTCCCTTGTTCTTCTCCGATCGTCGATACTGAAATCCTCTCCCGGTTTCTCTTAGTCGCCACAATGAATTGCACAAAACCCTATGACATCCTTATAGTCAATATTTACACTTATCCCCCCCAACAATAATAGGTTTTGACTACTTACCACCCCAACTTTAAGATTATTAACTTTATTTTCATTCCGGTTATTACAACTAAACTATCCACGCAAACCCAACGTTCTATGGACTTCTACGCATAGCAAAGTAATCCGAGCACATACACGTGTCTGTAAATTCGCAATTACATTGGCCAGATGTAATTCCAAAATTTACCTCACATGTCAGTCCCCACCTCTCAAAACACATGTTCCTATAGCGGTAACCCCTAAGACATCCTATTTCTCGGTTGTGTCATGTTCTACAGTTTAAGTTTAGGCCCCAACCGGTCGCCTAAATCCCTTAAACTATGACTCTGATACCAAATGCAACAACCCAAAATTTAAACCACCAATTAAGTAGATAAATCCATATCCAAAGTTCGACAACGGTCTCAAAACCGAAACGGAACATTCAAACAATTAAATCATCTAGAAGTTTAAATCTATTACAACCGATAATTTCTATCTATAAAGAAATTAGGTAACTACGCCGCTCTAAAGCCAAAGCTCCCGCACTTGAGTCCTTAACACTTCTCTTTCCCTTTTATGGATCAGGAAGCAGCTAACTCACCTGAAAATGGGTTATACAGGAAAAAAAATTGAAATGAGGATTAGACCGAGAGGTCTAGTGAGTTCCCAACCTCGTCCTTTTATAAGAATGCTCAACAGAGTTAGATAGATAAATGGAAATAGCATTTCATAACGAAGTGCCAAACCGATCTTTCACAAATATAGGACAACTCGTCCTCGGGGGCCCCCATGTCGATCCCTATACCCCCCCCCATGTCGATGTCGTAACCGTGTATAAGGAAACGAATTCCGTATACACAACTTAACCATCCCCGATGGTTACTCGCGCATATATTAATCAGAGCATAATCAAATAACTCATTACATTAAAACTCGTTTACAATATTAAGTGCAAACCACCAACTCCAATTAACTTCAAAGTTTTACTAAATCAAAGATGAGATAATCATGATAAACTATGAAATATAATTCATTTCCAATGTTTTGATAAAGTCACAGTTTGAGAAAGAATTTTGAAACTCACCTGCTGAAGAAACTCGGCACACACCCTGACTTCTATCTTCATATAGGTTTACTCCTAAAAATCAAGTTTTAATAATACTACGATTAAGTTTTAATAATACTACATTAGATTGCCATTTATCTTATTTATATAACTCAATTAATTGATATATTTATGAAAACAATAAGGGTTTATTTATATGATTTGAATATTTAGGAAGGTGATTAAAATTCATTAGTTATTATCAATGTTTTACATTAAAAAATAATCAAGATATTTATAAAAAACTACATATTTACTAGATTAAATGGAGTGTTGTAATTGTTGTACAAATGAGATAGGTTGATACAAGTTTTTCCCTTATGAATCAGATAGATTCATATCTGAAAGAGGTTGACAATAAGTTCTTTCAAAATTGACTATTTGTTCCTATGTATAAACCACCTCTATATATGACACGATCAGATATTAAACTAATAAAAACTCAATGTTATAATCGATATGAATCCACTTCATTATCCTTGATGTAGGGAGTACGTTAAAACATTTAGGTAAAGGTTTTAAAAAACAACTTAGACCATCGACTACGGTAATTTCTTATGCGATTTTTTAAGTGGAATGCAACATTTCTTAATTAGAAATTATGGTGGTTACAAGTATGATTTCTTAATAGGAAATTGGTTTAACTGGTAATTGCTAATGTTGCATCAATATATTTTGCCGATGTGCATAGATCCGTAAAGCAGAATAATGATTTTCATCTGAAGTAACCACTCCCCTTTAAGTAACTCAGAAAGTAATAATGAAAATGGCTAACCAAATAGCAGATTCCGCAGCTGCCACCGTTGGAACCAATGAAGCAAGTGAGTAATATTAAAAAATTGTATCATGTAATGTGCACTATCAAGAAACTGTTCTATGTCACATGATGCTTTTTGATGTTTTATGAATAATGTTTATGTTTATAAAAAATGTATGAATAATTTATCAAATAAGATTTTGGTTGTAAAAAGAATGCAAATAGTTTGATCATTAACTAATATTGATATATTTTTTTTATTCAATAAATTATAAATTTAGCATTAATATGTTAATGAATATTAAAAAAGTATAAAATATAATTAATATTACCATACAAATAAAATATATTACATAACTACGCCTCAATTAATATAGTTTTCGTTAATTATTTTTTCTTCAAGCAAAATAACCTTGGTTAATGCCCGCTGCATGATTGCTCCAAACTCGGTGTCTTCCTCTTGCATGCTAGTTGCATTTGTAACCATCTGAGAGTCTGATTTAAAGATAACTTGTTGGTATCACATTCCTTAAATCCATGAGATGGATTCCAACACGACCAGAGTTTCACATTCCTTTACGTAAGGCTATCCATGAGTGTGTATGATTTTGTATGCAACGAAGGCTCCATTTCCATTTTGTAATGCCATCTCCATTCCCCCACGTCCCACGATCATGGAAAATTGTTGCATCGTCGTGACACTTCAAGAACGGTGCTAGCGACAGGTGCCATTTATCGCAAAACGAATGTGCCTCCCTTTGTTTGAAGCTCAATCGTTTTCCTCGCTTTAATCCAATCCTCCGTTGCTTCTAAACCCGCTTGAACTACCATCTTAGGCGGTCTAGACCGATCTGTCCAAACCCTCAAGTTTCTTTTTTTCCAAATGCTCCACAAAATCGCCATGATTTTATTTCCCATTTGCTTAGACCATCTCCAACCTTGACACTAAAAAAACACCTAATCTGGTGAGCCATTACACAAAAGGAAAAGAAATTCAACTCCAAAAAATTCGCTCCTCTTAACCACGGTTCACTAAAAATTTTGATGGTGGTACCATCCCCTATCCTCAACGATACCTACAATTCACAATTGTTCGAGAAGTCCAAATGCTCCTCCATATGAAACTTGGGGTGCTTACAAGTTTTGACAACAAAAAGTTTCCTTCCTTAAAAGTATTTCGCAAGGGCATTTGGGTTTGCAAGGATCTTCCATTCTTGCTTCTCTAACATTGCTAAATTGAAATCGTAGAGGTCACGGAACCCATACCACCATGCTCTTTATGTGCACATAACCTCTCCCAACTTCGCCAAGCAAAACCTGCCCTTCCATTTCCCTTCATGCCCCACCAGGACGAGTTCATCATTTTTTTGAATTTCATCCGTGAGAGTTATTGGCAGTAAGAAAACATTTATACAATAAATTGGGATGACTTGAGACACCGCTTTCACGAGAATTTCACGACATGCTCTCGAGACGGGCCTCCTTTTCCACGATTGTATTTTTTTTTGGCATATGCCATCTTTTAAAGCATTGAAGACCATCTTTTTGTTCCTTCCTACAAGTGATGGCATCCCCAAATATTTCCCATAGTTTAAAGGGGTTGTGCCCGACCCGTTGGAGAACCTGCTTCACCCTCCTCGATTGGGACCGAGGATTTCCCATAAAATCGGGTACCGGGGCCGAGGTCGGGGATCCCTGCTTGTCTAAACCGGGGTCGGGGCTGGGTCGAACAATGAATTCCCCAACCCACCCCGTCCCTGTATATATTTAATTTATATTTTTCTAATATTATTTTTTATAATTTTCATAACCTTAATTCTTTTTAATATTATGTTTTATACATTTTTTTTGTTAATTTATCTACCGTAACTCCGTAAGTGTTGTTTAAAAAAAATGATTTCATCTCTTAATACAATCACGATTAACAAAATTATTTTTGAAAAAACTTGATTTGATTTTTAAAAAATTACTGGGTCGGTGACGAACCAAAGATAGGTACAAAAACAAGCGGGGACGAGATTTGATTTCCCATACCCGACGAGGTCGGGGATTACGTTCCCCGCCCCTTTGCGATCCCTAGGTTAACCATCCCTAATATTGAGGATATGCTTATCTTGTAGGATGGCGTGAGTGTTTCCACTATAAAAAAAACGTGTTTTACCCGCTTTTTGTCTATTATTTTAATAAAATAATATGGAAAAATAAAATTGTTTTTTAAGTTTTTTTAAGCATAAATACTAACATTTATTCATCGAGTCAAAAATTTATAAATTAAAATAAAACATTTTATTTAATTATTTATTTTACTTTATAATAATTATTTCATTAATAAATTATTTGCTATTAAGTAACAATAAATAATATTTAGTGGACAATATTTTATAAGGCTGATATGACATTTTATAAATTGTGTTAAAAATTGTATTGTAGGCGATGATGGTTTTAATAAAGATTAGATAATGCTTAGTAATATATAATCTCTTAAAGTTCAAGTTTATAAGTAATTACTACATGCATACGATTTAAAAAAAAAAAAACTCTCTTAAAACTATGATAAACACGTTCAAATACAGAACAATTTGTTAACAATACTAATATGACAAAATACTCCATTATCTTTACCTATACAAAAAATCATATTCCATTATTATCTTTATCCACACAAAAATATTTCATCATCAAAACTAAAATAAAATACATATTTATTTTCTAATCTAAAATATCTGGATCATATAAATTTTTGAGTAAATTACATTTTTGATTCTTATGGTTTTCATTCATTATCAATTTTGGTCCCTCTTATAAACTAATTACATTATTAGTCACTATGGTTTACATTTTGTTTCAATTTTGGTCCTTTTGACTAACTCTAGTTGAAAGAGTGGTTAATTTTTTTTTTGTCTTTTCTCTTTTTTGTCTTATTAGATTTTAGAGTAAATTACAATTGTAGTCCTTTTGGTTTGTCTCTTTTCATTTTTGTCTTTCCTACAATTTTATTTTTTATTTTATACCCATTATCATATTAATTAATTAATGATATTTTAATTAAAAATATGTATTTTATTTTGTAAGTTATATCTCTAAAAAACTTTTGTCAATATCTGTAAAATAAGTTCAATATTGAATATTTTAAATTTTTATGCATATCTATACTATCTTATAAACCAGATTTCTTAAAAATCTTAAAGTCTTACACAACCTTTAAAGCCTACAATACAACACCTTCAAACACACTTTTTAAACTATCTTAATTTCAAATTCTTACAACCCTCTATGTACCAGGCTTTCACTTGGCCCAATGTGACTTTCCATGCTCCCAAGAATAGATCTGCCTTTTCAAATTTCAAATACCATATCTCGATAAACACCATCACCAACCCCAAAATCTATTTCATCTCTTCCCTCCCCAATCCCACCACCGAAAAGATTGGTTCTTTAACCGGAAAAGATTGGTTATTTAATGTCTCCATGCACCATTGTTGCCAACAACTATAAGCAACACTTTCGACTGGGATTCAAGAACACTTTCATTGCCATCATCACCACCGTCAGAGATCGACCTTCCTACATCTGTTTCTCTCTTTTCTCCTTACTTCTACTAATTTGTTTTCTCTTTAATTTTGTTCAGTTTGCAGAATCTTCTCAAGACATACACATATAGGCTCTCATCTTCCTAAAGGGACGACTCAAAAAATTGACCCAAAGTAACCATTCAAACTCCATTCAATTCCTCAAAATGACTCTGATTATGATTCAAGGCTCTCTCATTGATTCCTCAATCCTCATTGCTCCTCAATCCAGGTAATTTATCTTATGCATATGGTTAGGGTTCACTATCAATTCACTCTCCATTCAAACCTTATCGATTCCTCAGTCCTTCCATCGCTCCTTAATCCAGGTAATTTATTTTTGTTTTCCATTCTCGATTGTTCCATTTATCTCCAACTTCACTTTTGTGTTATTCTTCCATTTGAACCTCCATTTTTCTCTTTCCAACGGAGTTCTAGGTCTGGTTTAAAATATTGTCTCGACCAGGGTATTTTGAAGGTATTGATCTTTTATTTACATGTTGTTTAATTGTTACCTTCATATCTTTATGTAAATGTATGTTCGCTTCTGTAAGCTGCTTTCCTTTCTAAATCTGCTGAATAGGTGTTTGAGGATATGTCTCAAAGAGATTTAGCTATAAAAGCCCATTAAAATCCTTCAAGAGTTGTATTGCATCAAAAAACTTATTTAGATTTAGCTATAAAAAACCCATTAAAAACTCTTATTAGTTTGTTTTTTTTATTTCATGTTCGAAATGATGTTGTTATACTATTTTCTTGCTTTCTCCAATCTCTCTTTATTTGAGTTTCACACATTCCTTGACATAATTTTGAACAGGTAAAAAGCCCAAGGCAGGAGCCGCAACTTCTAGCAACAAATAGATCTATTACCTTTGTGACTTCTACAAATTCAGGTAATTTGTTAAAGTTCTTGCTTCCTTTTTCGACATGGAGTCCTTTGTGTGCCAAAATTTGGAGAGCATTCTTGATTCATGCTGTGATTTGATTACTGGTAATATCTTGATTTTACATAAATCTATCCTACTTAAGTTAATAATTTTCATTGATAGAATCATGGCTTCCAAAGGTTTTATGTCTACTCAAGTATTTGTGATAAATTTGTTGAATTATTTTGAGCTTAAGTTGAGGTTAAACACGAGCCATTGTAGAAGTGCAGGTTAATTTTATTTTTTCTTTGAGTGCTTTGCCAATGCATTTATATAAATTTGTCCTTGCGTGGAAATTAATCTATGTACCTGTATGTGAATCATGCAGAAGCTAGGAGGCAACACGATGCTTGTTGATGTAGAGTTGGAAATTGTTTTTGAATGTTTGTAACCTTTCTTGGATGCTACATGGCTCATATTTCTAAGAATAGGTTTACTGGTGGTGAGAAATTTGATTGTGTAGGATGAGAGGCCTTGCAGTCTCTAAATTTTATTCCCTGTATCAATAATTACAATAACAAAGGTGTTTGCTTTCATATTCATTCCACATAAACAATTTGTTTTTGTTACATATGGTTGCACTAGCCGCTAATACCAACACTTTTTTTTTTTCTGGATGAAACTTAATGTTGATGGGTTAATCATCAACTTTAGTATATTAGCTTTATGTTCTTTTTCTGGTAGATTTAAGCAACCCAAAAACTGAAATGAACTTGAAGTTGGAAGACTTTTTGTTTATTCTCTTAATTCACTTAATGAGCTTTGTAGTTGGGTTATTTGATGCTTTGATGAATAATGATCTTTGTTATTTGATTGTGAAGTTAGGAAAATGGGTTTCTTGGTTTTTTGACTTTTACAGTTGATTACCAAGTCTCATCATCCACACACACCAAACCGAAGAAAATAACATATTATGAACCCGGGGGTGCACGATTTGATGCAACTGGGTTGCAAGGTTTGATGATGGTGTGGGTGGGGATAACGAGGTTCAACGAACCATGCTTGAAATTGTCAATCAACTGGACGAATGCTTGTGGTAACATTTTGTGTGTGCTTGTGGTTGTGTGTTGTTACGTCCTAGAAGATTGGATCGTAAAGTGGAGTTTGGATTTACAGATATGGAGAGTAGGACATAAATATTCAAGATCCATACATGAACAATGAACTGTGAATGAGTCCCCTTTTAACTTCTTACGCCTTTGCCCAAATTGTACGGCTACTTCAACATTATCATCACTTATTCTTCAACTTGATAATTCAGTATTTAGTCGTCTTGATGATAATTTAGTGATTGATTTGTGAAAATGATATGCTGCTGACATAAGAAACATGTACAGGGACTGGAATGTATGACATACGAGCACGGAGGAAGACACTGACCGAGAAAGAATTTCTGGATCAGTGACAAAGTGATAAAGGGTAATCAGAAGTTCACTGCCAAACCCATATACGTGGTCTACAACGAATTTTCATGTTGCTACGGACACCTACTTGTGTGTTTTCATGTTATTTACAAAATCATGATGTTATCAACATTTTCTTGATTTTATTTATATTTGTTTTGCCAAATCTGAATATGCAAATTTATAGCAATTTGAATTCTTGTGCTCAAACTGATGTTTTATGTTTCTTCAAATAACAACTCCTTCCTGTCCAGCTTATCACCCTTTTGCCTCCGTGGTCAACTGGTCTAAACCAAAGTAACAAAATCCAAAACATATGAACTATGGAAATTAGTTACCCATTTTAAGCTAGAGACCGTCTAATGCAGTAACCAATTACATGTTGTTGCTTTTTGACGGTAATTGGTCATAACCGGTCTCCCACTATTTTACAAAAGATTACGTAATAAAGATAAATAAATTCAAGAAAGAAACAACCAACAATTTCTCTTGCTCATTGATAACCCTCATTCCTGAATGTTATTTATCGCTCTTTTCCCTTATTTTATTTCTCATTTATACCCACTTTTGTTCCTTTCTATGTTCTTTTGGTCTATAATTAAAGCAAGTTATGATAATGACATCAAAAGTAATTTTTGTGCAGAAATTGGGAAAACTGTCGGGGAGGGCAGTGAGTGCCCGCGGTGGACACCCGAATATCCATTGGGCCAAGGCTTTATCCGGATTTAATGGGCCCTTTTGGCATGATCAACAATAATTGGAGGCATGAGGTCATCATTGGTGAGTGTGAAGACAAAAGGAATATCCTTTGGAATATCCCAATGGGTATTCTCCTTCTCATTCCTATATAAGAGAGGCTTTGGTTCTTCATTATCAAAAATCCATCAATCCACCAACAACAATTTCATCATCAAGTTATCCATCACTCTCTCTTCATTCTAAGTTCTTCTCTCCAAAAAGAGAGAACTTAGCTTTGAAGATTTGTTTAGTTTAAATTCTTGTCTTTAAATTCTTGTACTTTATTTTCATGTATTAACTTTCTAGCATTTTCATTTATTGCAAGTTTAACTTTAAGTATTTTAATTTCTTGCTCTTTAATTTTAGCATTTTAAATTCCGTAGTTTACTTTCTTACTTTGCTCTTACTTCATTTATATTCATGCAATTGGTTAACTTTTATTTCTCTTATATTATTATGTTTTCTATTATTAGCATGAGCTAAGCACCTCTTGGGTGTGAGTGTGAGCTAACTTGAGACTAGTAAGCAACACTTGGGTGTGGACATTATTACTAACTCTTAAGCTTGGTCACTTGAGTCGGGACTTAAACTCAACGCGGATAAGCCGATCACTTTGATGTGTTAATATTAAATCTTGACCTCGAGAGGGGCGGATTCGAAATACGGCTTAAGTGATGTACAAAGATTTGAGAGAGTCTTTGATAACCACGTAGAGATACGAGTTTTGTATGATTTACTAAGGTTCAAACGTCGGAGGAGATTTATATCACAAAGAGATTTGGGTATAAATCTCCGTACCGGTAGAACTTGATTTTTATCAACTTAGTTAAATCGGCAAGATTAAGAGTTGGTAACGATGGACACTTTACGAGCATTTTGTAGGACCGGTTTTTAAAAATCCACTTGCGAAAGATTGGGCTTTTTATAGACTTTTCGTACTACAAAGCGCCCGACCATTGTGTTACTATGTTTGTCTCAAGGAATGCTTACACCCATACCCATTCTTTATTTATAAAAAGTTCATTTCGCATTTTTAGAATTAATTCACCAATCAAACAAATATTTTTCCAACTCGAAACTTGTGCAAGAAGTTCATGAAAGTCAGCAATTCTCAGTAAGTCCAGTCTCTGTGGGTACGATACTCGGTACTTATACCATTATATTACTTGTAGCGATCCCAGTGTTGATATATACTTGTGTCCACGCTGGGAAACTCAGTGTCCACGCTTTGAGTGCACGTTATTTAGCTACCACTCATGTTTGCCCTCTCACAAGTCGAACGAAAATGTCTGCACTACCCTCAACATCTGTGGCCAAAACTCAGGATCAGGCTACCAATCATCATCATCAAAATATATCATCATCATAAGAATAACATATAATACAAATACTGAGTCGTCGCCCATCGTACCAAAGAGGCAAAGACTGCCCAGATGTTGCATCCCGTCGCATTGCACGGGCACATAACTAGTATATATGTAAACAAATCCATCTACACTAATGCAAGAAAATATTTTATACTTTAACTTGGGTTCAAAAAATGGGTCATTTTTTTTCTTAATAATGTAATATGATGATAGAAATTTATCTATGTCTAAAAAAATGCATCGTTTCAGATATTTCATTTTTTATTACATAAATTTAAGTTGATAATTTTTAAAAAAATTTAAATTTATACTATAAAGTTTTTGTTTGATACACAATTAGAGAAACATTTAATTGAATTAGAATCTGAAAACGATACATTTTTTTATTAATAGACAGATAAAGTTTGTTTTCAAAAAATGATGTCCGAAAACGATTTTTAAGTTGGGTTCAAAAGATGTACATTTTTTCTTATTTATGTAATATATGAAACGATGTTTTTTATTAATAGACATAAATAAATTTCGATTTTCCATATTATATTATTAAGAAAAAAAATGATACATTTTTTGAACCCAACTTCAATTAGAAAATGTTCTTTGGTTTAGTGTAGATGGATCTGCATACATACATACATATATTACATAAAAAAAATATACATCTTTTGAACCCAACTTAAAAATCGTTTCCGGCCATCATTTTTTGAAAACAAAATTTATATGTCTATTAAATATTAATGAAATGTCTGAAACGATGCATTTTTTTTAATTAATAGACATAGATAAATTTCTATCTTCATATTACATTATTAAAAAAAAATGACCCATTTTTTAAACCCAAGTTAAAGTAGAAAATATTTCTTGCATTAGTGTAGATGGATTTGCTTACATATATATATGCATAAAAATTTAAAATATTCATTATTGAACTTATTTTACAGATATCGACAAAAGTTTTTTAGAAATATAACTTACAAAATAAAATACATATTTTTAATTAAAAATATAATTAATTAATTAATATGATAAGGGGTATAAAATAAAAAATAAAATTGTAGGAAAGACAAAAATGAAAAGAGACAAACCAAAGGGACTACAATTGTAATTTACTCTATGATCTAATAAGACAAAAAATAGAAAAGACAAAAAAAAATTATCCACTCTTTTAACTAGAGTTAGTCAAAAGGACCAAAATTGAAACAAAACGCACCATAGTGACTAATAATGTAATTAGTATATAAAAGGGACCAAAATTGATAGTGAATGAAAAACATAAGGACCAAAACTGTAATTTACTCTAATTTTTTTAACTAAACAAAAAAACAATAATTCTTAAAATTTTAATTTGACACTAGTTAATTCAACCATCATTTGTAATTTATTCAAATATAAAGTTTAGATTTTTTAATAAAAACTTGTATTAACTTTTAATTTTTGCAGTTTATAATAAAATATGGGCATTAATAACCTTACCCTCTCCTATAGTCATATATCCTGTCGACACAACAAAATCCAAAATTTTATTTTTAATTGATTTTAATATATACATTTACATTTTATATCTCTATAATTATTTAGTTAGTTTAATTTATACCTTTTAGTTTTCAAAATTTCATTTTACACCATCATCATATTAACATATATAATTGTATATTAACTAAAATACGTTAAAAAAATACGTTTTAATTTTAACAAGTTACACCATTACAATTGTCTTTTCGATACCTTCGAAATGAGCCAAATATTGAATATTTTTGGATTTAATTATTTTATTATATATCATATCTCGAACGAACGAACGATTCATTTCATTTCAAAACGAACGATTCATTTCATTTCAAACTCTCTCCCTCTCTCTCTATATATATATATATCAAAGTTGCATATGACAAACATGAGAGAAGATTTGACACCAACATCAGAATTTGTCACCAATAAGGTACAATATTATGATAACTAACATTTATGTTTATTAATACTTACGTGTACAAGTGAAAGTTATAACAAAATATAATAATTTCAGGTGTTCAATTCTCGAGAAGAAATAACTGAATTGGTGCATAATGTGGGACATTCGGTTGGTGTCGTTGTTATTACCAAAAGGTCAAAGGCTAAGTCAAATGAGGATGTTTATAAAGTCGTGTTTATGTGTGAACATAGTGGGGTTTAAAAAAGTGACAAACTTTCTGATTGTAACACCCGTAATTTTCGGTAAGTAATTGTCAATCGGACGTTTTTGTGACTTGTAAGCAGTGGGGTTTTACTGGGAATTGTGTTGTTTAAAGTCCCTCGGAGTATCGGGAGTATCGGCAGTGAAAAGGTCGGGTTTCGGGGCTCCGGAATGGTCTCGCGACATTGCCCGACGACTATGACAAGTCACAGTCGCACGGGGCACAGTCGCAGAAGTGAAGCAGAAGCTGAGGGGCTTCATGCGACATTGACCAACGACAATGCCCAGGGCATTGTCGCATGGCAATGTCACCCAGTAGGTGCAGGGTGCTGTTAAGTCGGGATTTTCAGCTTTCTTTCTCATTCTCTTCTCCAAAACTCTCCCATTCTCTCTCAAATCGCTTCTTCTTCATTACCCACAAACCCTAACTCATTTTAAAGCCATTTCCATGGATTCCAAGGTGTTTCTTCACCATCAAGCTTGTGATCTCAACCTCTTGTGCTAGTTCATGTGTCCTCCCACCATTTCTTGAAGATTTCTAAGTTTTCTAGGTTTTCACCAAAACCTAAGTGGTAAGTTCATCCCTTCCATTTCTAAACCCTAATATAAGTTGTAAATGCTCCTTTGATGATTTCCTAAGTATTATGTTACTCTAATTTCGGTTTGTAAGATTTTGGAAGATTTGGGTCAAAATTAGGGTTTGGACCAAAATGGAGATTTTGGTGTAATATGTTTGGGGAATGTTTCTATATGGTTGAATATGATAATTTACGGTTGAAAATGTGTGGATCTAGGTTTTGGAATCTTGAGTTGAAGAGTTGGAATGGATATCTTCGGAAAGCTTTGGGTGAGATCTATGCTTTTGGAGGCCAATGGTTGGGGATTGAAACCTAGGTTTAACTTAACCTAGCAAGGTGAGTTCAAGTTGATTTGTGAAAATGGTGTACATGCCAAAATGGTTATTTTAAAGTGTTTTACATCTTACATGAAATTTGTTAACTGCTGATCAGTTTGGTTATTTTGAAAGTGTTTAACCTTATAAACTTACATAACACATATCCTTGTGATTTTTGGGCATTTTGACAAAGGAGTCATAAATGGGCGTGTTTGGTAACTTTTTGTATAAATGAGATTATTTGGTTAAAAGGTATTTTTAGTGTTGTTTGGGTAAAAGGTTTAATTTTATGTTATGGGACATTTTGAAAGGATAAAAAGCATAAATCTATTTGGGAAACCTTTTTGTCCCGACTTAAACTGTGTTGGAGTCCATTCAAGTATTTTGGAGCGTGTGATTGCATGGCATGGGTCGAGTGCGTCTATTATTTGAAAAGCGTTAATCATTGGTCAAAAGAGGTTTTGAGTATTTCGGCTCGATGTCATTTTAAAGGGTTATTGAGGACGCTTGTCCGGTTTTATATGGCTCAATGTAGAGTCTAGTTATGACGTACGCACTAATGCGTTGTGTTGCGTATTGAGGTTGGTTACGGGCTCGAGTGCTTTGGTCATTCATGTGTAGTCCGGTAAGGTTAGACTGTGTTGCATTGAATCCATAGGCACGTAAGTCAGTCTGTTTTAGATGGTCGATTGGATATTACGGGTGACCTTCAGTACCCATGTTTTATGACCGGAAACTTTACAAGTATGCATTGGGAGGGGTTGAGTCTAGTAGCGCTACAGGCAAAGTAGGCACTAGGACCCCCGCCGCTTGAAGTAATGCCTGAGAGGTAGTCTTTAAGTGTGTCGGCCTTTGGGGTGGAGTCCTTCGGGATGTTCATCAAGGTCAACTTTACTTGGGGTGGGCTTGTAAAGAAGTCGTAGGGACACCTGGCTGTGATGCCGGGAGGTGTCATGCGATTAACGTTGCTTGGGTGGCATACTTTTGTGTTCCCTCCACCCTTAACGGATACGGGTTTCCCCCGTTGTCGGCTATCAGTGTTTTTAAATATAAGGATGCTTTACTTTATTGTCATTGGGTCTATATGGTCGACAGTAAATGAGGACCTTAATATTGGACCATCCTCCTCGTATATTAAGGTTTGAATGAAATATGTCAACTCCGTGTTTTGGTAATTAAAGTCTGTTCGTTCATGGTCGTGCGAGTATAGGACCTAGTGTCCATGTTTTCGGACGTACGGTATACATGGTTTTGATGATGGTCCATGTTTCGAGTTAGTTTAAGTTGCATCAATTTATAAAGCAAGTTTTAAATGAGGTGTCCATCTTTAAAAGTGCATGATTTTGGAAAAGAGTCGTTTCCACGTTTTAAAGAACACCAATTGTCTGGTCATGGTTTCAAATGAGGTTCATTCTTCTAAATATATATTTACTCATGTAAAACTCTTGGACTCACTAGGCGTTAGCCTAACCTTTTTATTTGTCGGCATGTGCATCAGGTTCCGGTTGGGGTTTGGTGCTAGCAGCTATGAAGAGTTGAGTCTTAGCTTGTGCAAGTGTAAGTATTTGGTGAAGTCTTCCGCAGTTTGGAGATAGTGACTACTATTGGGTTTTTAGTAGCACCCGTTCTTGTTATAGACTGTATGTATGGAATGAATGTGTGTATTGGGGTTAAATCTTAATTTATGATTGTAGATGAATCATTTATTGGTGTATTTAGAAAATTTTAAATTGGTTGCTATTTTCATATTTGAGGGTGTTACACTAGTCATCATACTGGGACAAGAAAGTTTGGATGTCCATTTGAGTTGATAGCGCTATATTCGGCTAAGCATCATTGGTGGACGTTGAGGGTTGTGTGTGATACACATAATCATGTCGTTGTATAATATATGGAAGGTCATGCATATGCAATGCGACTGAACGAACCTGAATTTCAACTAGTTGAAGATCTATCAGCCCAACATGTCAAGCCACAATACATTTTATCCACGTTAAAGGGTAGATATATGGAAAATGCATCTATGACAGGCAGTGTGACATACTTACCATGGGAATTCTAACTGCTTTAAGGTTCAATGTCATACTACATGTTCTCAATATGACAGGCAGTGTGACATACTTACCATTCAGGACACAACCACTGTCATCATCCCAACACGTGTCAATTGCAATAGTGAATGTTAATGGTAATCATTACATAAAGGTGATATTAAACGGAAAATACCCAATGCCCACACGCATACACCATTGGACACGTTGTGTACTTCCAGTTGCAAGTACATGGATTATACCATACAAACCTAGATTAGATGTGTATGAAGAATATATAGAGCGTATTTGTACTCGTGGATATGTTAATTTAAATGAATAACCAATGTTGGAATTTGTTGGAATAAAAACTTGTTGGAATAAAAAAAATGACCCAATATATTTATTATCTTTATGTTAAAAACTTACGTTGGATGTGATGCATTTTCTCTTTTAAAAAAAATCAATTAATCAAGTACAATATATGACGTATAATAATATAATTAAATAAAAAAATATTCAATATTGAACTCATTTTAAAGGTATCGACGAGACGATTATAATGGTGTAACTTGTTAAAATTAAAAAGTATTTTTTAACGTATTTTAGTTAATATACAATTATATGTGTTAATATAATGAAAGTGTAAAATAAAAATGGTTAAACTAAAAAATATAATGTAAACTATGAAAAAAATATAGGGATCAAAAATGTAATTATAAATTAAAAAAAAATTGAATTGTAAAGGAGAGGGGTATATAATTTTGCAGGGGGTATGGATATAATAACCCTAAAATATTACATTCTACTATCTCATACACGTACGTACCTAACTAATAATATTAAGAGTAAACTCCAATTTTGGTCCTTGACGTTTATTGATTTTTTTGAAAGAGGTCCCTATGGTTTCATAATTCAAGTTTACATCCCCAGGGTATGGATTTTGCTCTAGAAATGGTCCCTGACCCCTAACGACGTCAAAATGGTCCGTTAGTGCCAGGGGTAAAATCGTCCAGCTACATTTTTGTCCCCTTTTTGTAATTTTCTTTTTTTTCTTATTTTTGTAAAGCATACCAAACTTTAGGGACCAAATAGTATTAGCTCTAATATTATATATATATATATATATATATCTGTGTGTTTGTGTAATACAGGGACCAAATCACCAGTTCACAAGGACAATCGTCACCTCCGGCGATGACTACCGGACATCTCATCGGCGTTTTTTTGGATTTCTTTGAGAAAGAATATATACGACGTTTGTGGATCTCTTTGAGAAATAAGGAAGGTGAGTTTTAAACACAGGGTCACAGGAACCATCATTTGCTTCATCGATCGTTACCATCGCTAACAACCCAACACCACCGCCATCTATACAGGACTACCCCGACGAAAACCACCACCAGAATAGAGCTACCAAACTCAGGCCAAACTCCGGCGACTCCTTTAGAACTCCAGCCAAACTCCGGCACCGACCACATATCTCGAACGTCCACCCTCTCCCTCCTTCCCCCATCTCTGATAAACCCCATGGCACCAACGTTTTTTCTCGAACTCCACCATGGTTATTTTGTGTGATTGATTTCTCGTATGTTTGGTCGATATCTTCGATTTCTCCGGTTTATCTTATGGACTTCGATTTATGGACTTTGTTTATGTTGATTTCTCAAGTGGCTCGATTTTTGGACTTTGATTTCTGGTCGATTTTTGGACTTTGATTTCTGGTCGATTTCTCAAATGGCTCGATTTCTGAACTTCGATTGGACTCTGTTTATGGTGGTTATCTTGTAGATATCTGGACTTTGATTTCTCTATAGTCGATTTGGTTATCTTGATTTCTGGACTCTGTTTATGTTGCACAACTTGGTTGCTCGTCGGTTAGAGTACTCCATCGCTCTCAGCTACAAGGTTCCTCCTTATCTCTACCTTACTTTATCTCTGATTTAGATCCTTAAGCCACCTTTTGCCTAGGTTTTTTTGAAGTTGTTTCAAAGGAAAAACGATTTGCCTTTAATTGCCGAATGACTATTTCTTCCTGGTCATGTTTTAGAACGATTAACTTGGTTTATATACGAATTAAGTTATCCACGAGGTAATCGGGTTAAGGAATGAGTTGATTACTGGATTGAGGTTCCAAGGGTTTACCGTGGTAGCTGAAGTTTTCATCGTGTTGAAGTTTAGTTTGTAATGAGTTTTCTTTCATTTCATGTTTAATTGTGATTAGTTTCGAAACCATGAGTTTCAACATGATGTGGGGCTTGTTGCTAAATGAATGAGAAATTGGGGTTCTAAGGGTTTACTTGGTAACCAATCAAAGCTATTTATGCGAGAAATTGCGTTTCTAGGGAAATGCTTGATCTAATTGAGCGTGCATTTTATTTATAGAACACTGCATTATGGCGTCACATACACCCTAATGATTATCATGCTAGCAGAAGATTTCGTTTGTAGCTTGTCTGTAATTTGATTTTTTTACGAGTTTTCTCTAAAAAGGGAAGGAGAAATAGAAAGCCTTTGAATGATATTAAGCAAAATTGTTCTTGTGCTATTAATGCTAATTGATGTGCCGGAAAAATGTTGTCGGAGAAGAGGAACTCGCTGGAGAAGACGAAGTCGTCGGCCATCCCTGTTGTGTGGTATGTTCTGTGTGTATATATATAGTTATATAATTATACATATAGTTAATTACAAGTTGGTCCCTCTTAGTTGATGCCTTTTTACAAAAAAACAAGAGAAACAAAAAAGATTGCAAAAGGGGACAAAAAGATGGTTGGACGAAAATGCCCCTGATCCTAACGGAGCTTTTTAACGGAGTTAGTGACCAGGGACCTCTTTCAAAGCAAAATTCATACCCTGGGGACGTAAACTTGAATTATGAAACCATATGGACCTCTTTCAAAGAAATCACTAAACGTCAGGGACCAAAATTGGAGTTTACTTTAATATTAATATATTTTACCATAATACATAAAAGGAAAAATAACAAGTAAAGTACTTAAAATATAATTTCAAGTGTTTTGGATTTAAACTTCTTTATCACATATATATTTTTTAATTATAAATAAAAAAAGTGAAAAAAAAATCTTTCAAATAAAAAATTATAAATAAAACAATGTCAAATATAAAAGAGTAAACTACGATTTTAGTCCCTGTGGTTTCTTAGTTATAACGATTTTCGTCCCTGGTCTTTAAAAACTACCTTTTTGGTCATTATGGTTTACATTTCATTTCATTTTTAGTCCCTGAAAGTAATGGTGTTAAAAAACCCTGTTAAGTAAGGGGTATTATGGTCCTTTAACCTTTTTCTTTAATTTTTCATTAAATTTAAAAACTAGATATTATATATATATAAATTACTATAACAATATATATATATATATATATATATATATATATATATGTTTATTTATTTATTTAATGTTCACACACTTTACAACCCCATACCCCCACCATCTTCCTCCTCAATACCCATAAACCTGCACATTTTGTTCCCTAAGTTTAAAATCAAAATTAATCCTCACCAATCATCTTCCCCTTCCTCCTCTCATCGCTAATGCAACATTTCTTCCCTTATCTTCTAATGGGCTGCAACATCCATTTTTTGAGGTTGATTCAAAATCATAGAAGGAAACCATAAAAATCACAAAACCCATTTGAGTTGAATACAAACCGGCCCCTGAGGTTAAATTAATATCACATATATGTTTATCCTTCATCATCAAAACCCACTTGAAGTTGAATCAAACCCAAAAATAAAAACCTATTTATGTCTATCTTTCATATTTTAGACCAAAACTCGTTTCTATAAAGCATAAACCCATTTCAAAAACCCAGTTGTTGTCAAATTATTTTTGCCTTAAAGCAGCAACAGTCCTGGCTAAAAACCCTTCAGGAAAAAAACCATAAAAAAACCATCAAGATCGAACTCTTTATCACCTGAACCCGACCCGTTTTCGTCAATGGGTAGCGGGTTGCGGACCACCCACAAAAATCTTTTCTTACTTTTCTCTAACCCAATAGCTAGTTCCTTTAACTGCTCTTTCTTGAACACACCCATACCCCCAAAGCATAAAAACACTACACTTTTACTTGGTTGTGAATTCAATCATTTTAAGCATTCATTTTCTCTAGGATATACCGGATTGCCACCGGCGATCAAAGGTCCGATTAGATAAATCATAAATAGGCGGAGTTGGACCATCCGGATGCATTTACCATCCCAGAGATTGTCAACAGCTCTTTCTTCTAATCCCAAGAAGCTGTTTACGATGATACCAGATGATTTTGTCATGTTACCAGCAGTTTTCATGAAGTTTTTGTACGAGTTGCTTCCTCTTTCAAACAAAACTGTGGGCATATCAGATGCATGGATGGGAGGAACTCCAGGAATATCGAAGTAAATGTCGAGATTTTTAATGTCATCGGAAGTTATGTTGTGAATGGTGGGGAGATATATAAGAAGGCACTATATAAAATATAAATATATTAAAATATTAGGGAGGGATTCATAGGGTATGAGGAGAGAGAAGAATCGTATATAAAATATAAATATAATAAAGTATTTCAAAGAAAATTAAATGAAATGATAAAAAGACGAAAATACCCTCTAGTTAACAGCTGAAATTTAACACCATTAGCTTTAGGGACGAAAAAAGAAACGAAATGTAAACCTTAATGATGAAAAAAGCAATTTTTAAAGATCAGAGACGAAAATAGTTATAAACAACAAACCACAGGGACGAAAATCGTAGTTCACTCAATATAAAAATAAACAGAACAAACAAACAAAAATTGACGGTGACTGATTCGGTTCAGGTTAAAAAGTTTTGAACCGAATTGATTCGTGATGTCGATAAACCGAACCATTTTATTACTCGGGAAACGTAGGTAAACCGCCGATCGAAAGGTGGGCCCGACCCGATGATTCTGATATATGATTGGTCCACATAACAACACATTCTTCATAAATAACCCTCCATTTTCATTTCAATCGATTCACCACTTCTCTTCTCTTCTCTTCTCTTACCAAATAATTTTTCTCAAATTACATCCAACAGATATCCTGTTCAACTTTGAATTTCTTTTTAATCTTTCACTAGATCAGATGCCTGTCATTTGTTCCAAATCTTCTCTCAATTTCAGAGGAAAAATGGCAGAGATTCTGCCATTACTCAACAATCATCAACAAGAAGATGAGGAATTGCAGCAGCTGCAACTGATAATCGGAGAGAAGAAAAGTAGTAGTAGAATCGCTTCACTCGATGTTTTCCGTGGCCTCTCCATCTTCGTGAGTGTTAATCATCTGTTCTTGTTAATTGTTATCTTAGTCTTGTTTAATTTGAGTTTTAAGTTTGTGAATTTTCGCTTGACAGCTTAGTTGGTGGCTGTGATCGAGCTAGAAGTGATTTATTTGTAATCACACGCACACACTTGGAATGATCTTGCCAGATATAGGTTTATTTGTTTGACTATGGGAAAACCAGCCATGTATTTTAGTAAAGTTGACACGTGTCGAAGTTCGTGGTTGGTAATCGCTGAGCTTTAGCGCAACTGACACCACCTGAATCTCTTAACTTTGTGGGTTAACATGGGCATGTATTTCGGGGGTTTCAAAAAAAGAAGTTCATGGTTGGTATTACGTAGTCATCATAAACTTCAATTAAATTGATGTTGTTTTAATTTCTTTATTATTGTTTTACTTGACGCGATTACCATGAATGAGCTGATTTGCTTCTTTTTGTAGTTAAGTTCTTTGAATCGATTTCTTGTATGCTAATGCATTTATACTTTTGTATTCTCATGTATGTAGAAACAAAGACGTTTACTCAAATGAGATGAAACATTAAATAACTCAGATTTACCAAGTGTAATTTGGCTCCAAAGAGAACTTCTGTATTTGAAGTTTAGAAATGAAACTGGAGCTCATACGATCTGAAATGAAAACTGATATTGTTCCGATTGCTATTTATAAGTTATGGAGTTGGTGTTCTCAAACATGCCCTTAACAAGGCCAAAATAGATATTGAATTACTATTATTTTAGTCAAGTATTTATGGTGGGCTCAGGCATATCAAAACATCTTCTTTAAGCAGAAGGTACAACCTTTTCATTTTTACAATGAGATTGACGCTTATATCAAAGTGGCAACCAGACCGTTGAGGTCTTTGCACAAAAAAGCTAGCTAGAACAGGCCCATAATAAGTTGAGGCTTAATACTAATCCATCAGATTTTAACTGGTTGACTAGAAGCAAGCCTGGAATTATATGCTTCAAAAAAGAGTATTGGATCTTGTTTGTTACATCCTCCTATTTTTGTGTCTGGTGTTTAATCATATGCTACCAGGTAATTATGGTTCCTTATATGTTTTCAGCTTATGGTGCTTGTGGATTATGCTGGTTCTAGTTTACCGGTCATTGCTCATTCCCCATGGAATGGTCTACACTTAGCAGACTTTGTCATGCCTTTGTTCCTTTTTGCTGCTGGAGTATCTCTTGCGATTGTATACAAGGTGATTAATAAATATATTCTGCTGCAGTGTAAATTGTATGATAAATATATTTAACACTAAATGATGTTTGACCACAAAGTGGTTCCAACCATTACCAGACTACAGGTAGTCTGTGTAAGGTTGGTCTAAAGACAATCATATCATACGATTCATCATTTGCTCTTTGTCAAAACCAGAAGCCGATGGCTATTACTTAGGCTCAAATTTGAGTTATAAATTAGTTATCGCACAATACCAAACTTAATCAATATATATGTAACATGTGATGTTATAACAGGAGTTACTGAAAACTTGAAACTGAAGTGCCCTTCTTTCTTTCTAAAACAACAGAAAATAGCAAACAAATATGAGGCCACATGGAAAGCAATAGTCAGAGTAGTGGAACTTTTTCTTCTCGGTGTTTTTCTTCAAGGTAATATTGCAGGCCAGCATTCCATCCCATACTACATGAATTTTCTGTTTGTTGGTCTTAGGCATGCTGGTCTTGAGATTCCAGTATGTGCCATGTTTGCTACCATTGCCAGAATTGCTGCATCGATATACCACCACTTACTGCATTCATTTTACTATATTTGTTCACTTAAGAAGAATTCATCAAAAGACTTCAAGATAAAGATAAAAAAAGTTGATATAAAAATGTAGATTGACGAATGATTGAACATGTTCAGTGCATATTGCAGACAGTTTTGTCTTATCCTCTTATCTTTATCCCTAAGTGATATATTCAATATGTATTGCTCTGTGTTTCATTAAGTATTCAAATTCGATATATGTGATGAAGGAAACATGTACCACAATTTGCACAGTAGAGCGGAATAAGAGTAAGATCAAAATTTTAGTTAAACTGAGAACTCAAAAGTGTAAAGAAATAGAGAAGGAGTTGGCAACAATATTTTCACGAAACTAACAATATATCATCCGGGTTGTTTTGTTTTCAACTTCTATGATCCTATTCATTCCGTATCATGACCTTGACCTTCTTCTTCTGTCGAAATTGCACTTATATGTCTTGTGTCTGTATAATTGTTAACACGACATTCTTTTATGAGTACATACCAGTGGTCACAAATATTGCCTAATGTTCTAATCACCCATAATTATCTTCAGGTGGTTACCTGCATGGGATTACTTCGTTAACGTATGGTGTTGATGTTGAGAGAATACGCCTGCTCGGCATCTTGCAGGTGTCATGGACTAGGCCGAATCAATACCTTAGCTTGCTACAATATCTTATCATCATTCATCCTGCTCTCATGCATTTCAACTATAAAATGTCTCTTGTTAAAATAGAAAAATTCAGAACAACTCTTGGATAGTAGTATATCCATAGTAGGAGGTGTTAAATGTTACTTATTGTCATAAGTGGTAGAAGTGCTTTATCAATCACAGATGTTGATTCCTCAACACGAAAAACATCTTGTAATTATAGTATCACTCCAAGTTCATCTACTTAAGATTGCATTGTATTGTTCCAAAAGCCTTTACTTAAGTTGTTTTAGATGCTAGAGTTGTATAGGTTTTGAGAGCAGAGTCAACAACTTTTTCCAGAAAATTATGTTGCTAGTCGTCGAATGTATGCTTTGAAGGATGGAGGCTTATATAAGGGAAGAATGAAGTGACCCCACAACCACAGCTGGTGATCCAAACGACCTAGATGCCTAATAAGTGGGAAGAAGTGGGGGTCCAACCTTGAAAAACTCAGAAAGATGACTCTAATCAGCTCAAAGTTCTGCCATGACATTGTTCAGTGTGATAGAATGAAGCAGAATCTTAGTTGTAGGTTACCATTTGTTTTCACAAAAAGTGAGATGGATAGGAGTGGGCTTCCTAAATTTTACTTTTTAGCTTTTAGTGCCATTTATGCCCTTGTTGCCAAGTATAGGGTTTGGAGTGATGTAGTCACGTTAGAGAAGGAGGCTCCACAGAAGAAGTGTATATGTTCTGTTACAAGGTAACATATCTGCTCATGTGTGGATGAAGTAAAGGCTGAAGCTCCTGATCTGAAATTTGGAAGAGCTTCCCTAGAGTAGTGTAGTTCTCTTTGTCAATAGTGCCGTCGGGCATCCGCTTGATGCGAAAAACCCTTTTACATCCAACGATGTTTGCGTGTGGAGGTGGAGAAACCAGTCCACGTGCCATGACATTGCCTTCACCGTAAACTGTCTTGCTCAGTCCATGGCTTCTCCCACTACCGCTCTAGATGTAACTTACAAATTCAAGCTGCACCAGGCTCTTGACAGAAGAAAACAGGTTGGTTTGCCCAAGGGGAGACCATTAATGTCTGTTTATCTGAGTGGTCAGAGTGGAAGTCTGTTGAAAAGCAGGTGGCAAGTCATAGTCCTATGATGGAAGTATAATGACACATTATCTTACTTTTTGGCGACACTAGTTGCATACTCTCACACCATTGAGTTTGTATGATTACCCTTCCTGCACCACCAATTTGAAGCCTAGGCCAGTTAAAATCTGTACTTTCTATTGTTAATCAATTGCATTGTTGATATCATACTTCTGGAACTTCTGTTTCTTGGTTCTGATTTTTTCAATTTTTGTGATAATTTCCAGAGGATAGCAATTGGGTACATTGCTGCCGCAGTGTGTGAAATATGGCTTTCCCGTCAACCCTGTCGGAAGGCAGCATTCTTCAGGAATTATATTTGGCACTGGTGAGAACATATATAGTACTAAGGCTAATCTCAGGTTCTTTTTTGGATAAAGGAAGGCTAACCTCAGGATCAAGCCTTATAATAGCATGTTTTGAAGAAAAGCTCTTAACTTGACATCCTTTAGTATGATGTTCTAATCATTTTGTGGAAATATTATTTACAATCATTCAATAATAATTTTGTGGAAAAGATAATGTGAATATAGACACTCAGCAGAAAGACTTAGAAATTGTCTGTTTTACGTGGCTATTTTCTTTTTTGAGCTGGAAATTTCACAAATAGCACTCAGTGAACTACCCTGTTGCATTTTTCCATCAGCTGCAAGCTTCCAAAATTATTTCCCAAATATTTTTTTATTGTTCATTTTAAGTGAGATTTGCTGTGGTCATGCTGATAGTCTTTGTAACTTCTAACTATTGGTATGATCTACATGGGAAGAACATGACATTGGCCTCATTTCTTATGCCTCAAATTAGTAACCACCCCACCAATTGGATGCCGGTTAAAAGATTGCTTCCAAAGCTATCAGTTGTTGCTTCATTGAATTTGCTTTACTAATAGGCTCACGATTCGACTTTGATCCTTATGGACTAGCACCAAGATCGAGTCCTAGACAAGCGAACCTTCCCAATGAAGTTGTATAATACTTTATGAACTTGGTGACTTGCATTTTAATATATAGATTCAAGAGGATGGTAAAATTTAAGTTTGGATACAAAGCTCTGCATTGTTCTTGTTTTAGTACCTTTACAGTACAAATATCATATTCCACTTAATATTTGATGCTCAACCTTCACTGTTCTGTAGATTATTCTCAGTAAGTGGCAATGAAGTATTGGCTGTTTTTCTTTTCAGAAAAAGCTGTCTGTAGTTTATTATAAGAAAATTGCTAATCATCATGTAGCATCTTATGAAGTATCAAGAGGCCACGCTGTCTCGAAAACTCAGTGCCTCTATATCCTAACAGTTCAAGTTGATATTATAACAGTTGTTTTACCTTCTAAAAAATAAATATTTTATTAGCAAGTACCCTGTGTTTTTCTTGTGAACTAAAACTGACTCCAGATTTGTCATCAACCACAAGCTATTAACATCAGACTCCTGCACTTGTTAAAGGCCAAATAAACATCGAACTTGTTCAGAGCTTTACACCATCTACTTCACTACCGGAATAATTGCTAACTATGTGTGTGTGTTCAGATAACTATTTGAAACTATGTCATCTTTGTGCTGTAGGTGTGCTGTATTTTTCTTGTCTGCCATCTACATCGGATTGACATATGGCTTGTACGTTGCAGATTGGCAGTTCGAGGACTTGAATTCATTTTCTTCTTTAATTTCAGAAAATGGAAGTACTATTCATACTGTATGAACACTCTCTTGTTCTTTTCATTTCTCTTGTCACTGCCCTGTATCCCTATTCACTTAAATTTCCATATAACTGCTTTTCAATTCAACTATTAAACCAAACCAAACGAGCCCAATATATCCCACCCAGAGGTGGGATCTGTATGCTGATATGGCCTCTACCTCAAATAGTAGAGCAGTTGTTTCCCGTGAAGACCCCCAACTTGTGGAAAAGTTCAGAGAAGATGGATATAAGTAGGCAAAAGCAATACAGACAGAGGCAAGTACACGAACAACGTAAAAATTAACTACCGACTCACTAACCCTAACCCCTACCTTCTACCTACCTTCTTCCTCACATCTCTATCTCCATCCTAGTCTACTACCCTAGTTTCACATCTCCACGGACTCCTGTAAGTGGTCATGTCCTCGGAAATGTCTAAAGCCGCCATGTCCAACCTCACCTCTATTATCAAATTATGTAAATCACACTCTATACCATGCGTCTAATTTGTTAAAGGCTGATGTTAACATTTTGATAAACTACTTTTGGGTATGATCGACAAAATAAATGGAAGGAAAAAAGAGGTAACCTTTTCTTCTTTGGCTAAAAAAGAGGGATGAGTTTAGCTGAAGGGAGCAGCTTTTTAATGTGAGCAAGTTATCTAGGGAAGAAAAGGAAATATTAGTATCTGCAATTGACATCAAAGAGTATGTATGGTTACATATATGTGCATAGTGCACGCACTTACAAGGCCCAAGCCCAGTAAAATGTTTTAGGCATTCTAGAAGAGATTTGAAGGGATAATTCAGTGTTTTCGGGAATTAGTTTGTTAGTAGGGTTAAGAAAGGGAATTGTCTTCTTAAAGCTGTCATGCACTCATGCCATGTAATAAATACGGTCCATCCAATTGTTAGAGAATCAATAGATTCCTTTTCGGGAGCGATGAGGGAAGGGTGAAAAGAACCCCATTGGGGAGTGAAATGGAACATGAAACCGTACAAGTTTTTTTTTTCATTTTTTTTAAATTTCCAGTTCTAAGAGTTATTATTGACGATGTACTAGTGGTAGGGAGAAGATCATCTGGGAAATATTGAGTCTGTTCTTGGGAGAGTCTAGCCTCTCGTAAAGCTAGTTTCCTATCGTTTTCTTGTTAATTGAAGCATCCAACCTCTCTTCCTGCCAATTGGTTTTTATATCAATCTTTCAATCTACTCGGATCATAATAAATTCATTTCTTAGAATGATCAAAGAAAAATAAAGCTCTAATGTTTATCAGTCATACTTCTTGCTGTTTGGTAAGAAGTTTTAGTTTATGATTCTTGTTTTAGGAACAAAACTCATTAAAAGTTGCATATGGGTGTCTTGCGTATAGGTGACATGTTCAGTTAGAGGTGATCTTGGGCCTGCCTGCAATGCTGCCGGAATGATAGACCGATACGTTCTTGGCATTAATCATCTATATCAAAAGCCTGTTTACAGAAACCTGAAGGTATACTACTGCAAAGATACTGTTCTTGATTTGTAGTTTGACACTATGCAGCAATCATTGTCTACGTCCTCTATATGATATTATTATATGTGTATAGGAATGTAATATATCCAAGGGTGGCCAAGTTCCTGAATCTTCACCTTCATGGTGCTATGCCCCTTTTGAACCTGAAGGCATTTTAAGGTAAATATCACAAAAGATTTCATTTCCTCAGGGAAGGTACAACCATTCACATGCTGGTAAAGGGCCATTTCCCTCCCTTTTCTATTGTTGTCCTATTTCAAATTTCAATATCAAACAAACTATTTTCAATTCTAAAATTGATGCGAATATATTTAAGTTTGAAGAAAAAGATCAATTATTACATCGAAAGGTATAGTAACTAATATAAATATTAAATACAGTAGAGTCATTGTTAAAACTGTGCAAAAATATATTATAATTATAGTTCCGCTAAATACAAGTTTGAAATTCACTGTCAAAGAAGGACAAGTAATAGAGAACCAGTGAAAAATAAAGTTTAGACCAAACTTCGGTCTAAACTTTTTTTTTTCAAAAATCAGTTGCTTATTCCTATTGAATCTGTACAGCTAATTACATAGTTGGAATTGTGGATGTGCAGTTCCTTAACAGCTTCTGTGGCCTGCATAATTGGACTTCAATATGGTCATATTTTGACCGAATTACAGGTAATCTCATTTCCTATTAATGATTATTTTCTACCTTGGTGAAATCTTGCATGTCATTTAACACATTTTACAAACCAAAGCAAACCAACCAGTATATCCCACCCGGAGGTGGGGTCTAGGGAGAGTAATTAAGATGTACACAAACCTGGCCTCTATCTCAAAGAGTAGAACAGTTGTTTCCGTAAAGACTCATTTAACACATTTTCTCAAGTATAATTTATCATCCATAGTGCATGATGGTAGGAAACAATGCTTGATTGAGAGTGGTTTTATTCAGTATGTCATTGAGCAACCTTTTGAAACTCTAAAGCTCCCTTTCTCCGTTTTTTAAACCTATAGCATGTTATCTATTCCTTATAACTTGCGGATTAATATGACTAGTGTGGTATAACATCTTGTTGCAGGGCCATAGAGATCGACTTTGCAACTGGTCCCTCATGTCAATTTTGTTACTGATTCTTGGATCCGTACTTGCTCTCATAGGTATGGTTTTCGACTCCAATTTCAGAATGGTGAGACTTGAGAGTGCAAACAATCTATAGTAGCTACTTAAGAAATATGGTATCTGTTTTTCTATGAGTTAATTTACTAAACATAGTTTCCCAAGCATTTCATGCATCTATGGTTGTCCTGCTGCTAAAGCCATTTACTTCAGAAAAATAGTGTACCATGAATTTTCTCATGTTTTCAACTGTAGATCTATTACTAACACATATCCAAAAGGACAAAAATGTACCATCCCTTTATTTATTACTTGTTTGGATTATACAAAAGAAATTTGTAGTTTAAGATTTAGACATGAATATATTTAACTTTTTGAGGGAAAACAAATAACCAAATAGAAAATGCATAAAGAATTGGGCGAAAAGCTATAGAAGAATAAGGGGGCGTTTGGTTCGCAGAATGTTTTTGGATGGAATGGAATCTGTCAAAGGAATTTGACTTTGAAGGAATTTGAATGGAATGTTGTTAGGTTTGACCACCTGTTTGGTTGACAGAATTGGAATGTAATATGTTAAATGAAATGGAATTTTTCTGTTTGGTTCACATATTGTAGTTTTAGAATTGGAATGAAATTTTGGTAAATGACCAAAATACCCTTTTTGTTTATTTTAATTTTTTTCAACAAAAATTACTTTAATGAAATAGTCATTAAATAGTTTAGTTTTTAACTAAAATTGCTTTGATTATTTTAGCACACGAATGATGATGAGAGAGAGAGAGGGAGAGAGAGAGAGAGGAGAGGGGGATAGAGAGAGAGAGAGAAGAGAGAGAGGGAGAGAGAGAGGATAGATTGAGAGAGAGAGAGAGAGAGAGAGGGAGAGAGGAGAGATTGAGAGAGAGAGAGAGGGAGAGAGGAGAGAGAGAGAGGGAGAGGAGAGAGAGGGAGAGAGGAGAGAGAGAGGAGAGAGAGAGAGAGTAGAGAGAGAGGAGAGAGAAGACAGAGAGAGAGGAGAGAGGGCTAGAGGGAGAGAGAGAGTTGGTGTCTGCTAATAATGTTGAATGGTAGTGGTGGCCGGTGGCGGTGGTGGCCGATGGCGGTGGCCGGAGGTGGTGGTGGTGGCCGGTGTTGGTAGCCGAAGGTGGTGATGGCTGGTGGTGGTCAATGGTGGCCGGAGGTGGTGGTGGTGGCCTTCACATTATATGATGTGAAGGTTACAATCTTCATATAATATAATGTAACTTTCGCATGGTACAAGGGTACCTTCACTTGTTCTCACAAAATTGAAAATTTATCACCTAATCCTGACTCTAGATAAATAAATCTATTATATATTGTTGTATATTTCACATCAATATACAAATAAAAAGACAGTTTTTTGTGTGGTATATTTAGGTATATAACCTTAAATGAGATTTTAATTAAATCCATGATCTTCTGTTGAATATGGAGCCATTTTTTCTTTAATAGGCCAGGAGGTTATGGATTTAACTAGAATCTCATTTAAGGTTATATACCTACGACCCGTTTTTGTATGCACTATATTTTAGGATTTACTTATCTCTTTGATTCTAGAACTTCATCAATTATGAAATAATATTTTAGAAACAAACTCTTGAATAAGAAATCATCAATAATTAGCTGTAAACTATACTTATTTGGTTGCTTTTTTTCTTCTTCTCAGGTATCCCTATAAATAAGTCCTTGTACACTATCAGTTACCTCCTTGTAACTTCAGCAGCATCAGGAATCACATTTTGTGCATTATATCTACTGGTAAGTACCATAAATATGTATCCAGAAGATAAAACCCAACAAAACGAGCCCAGTATATCCCACTGGAGGCGGGGTGTACGTAAACCTGTCATCTACCACAAACAATAGAACGGTTATTTTCTTGGAGACGTGGATTCACAAAATGAAAGTTAATCTTTGGTGTAGTTGATCCAGATAGTTATTTTAACAATTTATATCTGCTAAAAACCTTGGATATTCATAACTAGATTTTAATGTTCAATACTCATGATTGAAACATGATCATAATCCATACGCTTACAGGTAGATGTTTACGGATGGAGGCGTGTAGCGTTCGTGTTGGAATGGATGGGAAAACATTCTTTAAGCATTTTTATTCTCGTTACATCAAACTTAATCGTCATTGCAATTCAAGGATTCTACTGGAAATCTCCTGCTAATAACATTGTAAGTCTCTTCTTTTCCTGTTTGCATATTTTGAACACATATCCTCCCTCCGCTCCCATGGAATTGCAACAATTGGTATACATTTCAATCAAAATACGGGTCGAAAATGTCTTCTAACATGAAAAGGTTTTAATAAGCTTTTGAACCTTGTACTTGACTTGTGATTGCCAATAACCCGTTCTTGTGAATATGCAATAAGAACACTATACTCGACAAGAATGAACGATTTTGGACAGCTAGTGTCGATTACTATTAAAAAATGATTTTCGTTCCAACAATTTGTCCATAATTTCTATTATGCAAAATGTATCATTTTTCTTTTTGACATTTTCAGAAGAACTACCCCTTTGCATGCAACAAAAGTCTAAGTACAATCTGAGGTGGATCAAGGAATTTTTTGGAGTGGTATCACAAAATATACCTTGGAGTTTATATTTATAAATTTTTATATAAACCCTTGAAGTTTTAATGTTTATGGTTTCACCCAGAAAAACTTATGATTTTATATTTAAGGACCTAAAAATTACATTTAACCCTCTGAATTTTGTGGTTTCATGGGCAACCATACCCCCTAGAGTCCACCTCATGGGTACAATGGTTTAAAAGATCAATCACTCAGCAAAACATGAAAATGTATTAAACAAGCTCTTGATTTTGCAAAGCAAAGTAATTAACTAAGTAATGTAGACAAATCGGTACTATAAAAGTTATTTTCGTTAATACGTAACATTTCAATCTAAAATTGTTGCAATTTTTATAAAACTGGGACAATATGGATTATCTTTCTTTTCTTATTAAACCCCTAATGCCCAATGTGTTCTTGTAATTAACAGATATACTGGATTGTGTCACACGTTGTGCAAAAATAACATCTCAATCTAACCTGTTCAGCATATCGGTAAGTCTGGTTTTCACGATGACGATCTGAGATAGTTTACACAAGCAACTCTTAAGCTACATCAAGTATCTCATTATGTACCATCTGGTTATACATAGTTTTCTTTAATGATTTTTACAAGATAAGGAAAGGAGGTAGTTGAGTTTTGCCAATTCATATTACTGTTTCATTCATTGAACAACAAAATATAAACAAGAGAACAAGAAATTTTATTGGCGGGTTCTTCGTATAGAAAATATTCATGTTGAGCTTGAATATATTTTTCTTGGGATTTTTCGGAGGCTCGTTTTTTTTGCAATTTATGTAATTTGTTTGAGGGGTGTAAACGCGTCAATGTGATTTGATTGGAGGTTGTAGACCATCATGAAATCATTTAAGATGTAGCTTATAAAATTAAATTCTATTAGACTCAACAAGATGTCACTGAAAGGGATGTGGGTTGGGGCGGTTCACGGGGAAGGGTTAGGTTATGATGGTGGTGGTACTAGGGTGGTGTGCGAAAAGACCATATTGTCTTTTATCAGTTTTATGTGAGGGGTGCATGACTTATTTATCGGTCCTCTAGTTAAAGACCAAACTATGAGGTTGCTCATGCGTTAGCACAAGCTTCTGGTCTCTCTTCTTGTCATGTCTCATATTTTGATACCCCTGAGTTTTTTTACTTACTCTTTAATCAATGTATGCCCCTTAAAAGTGCATTAGTGGAAGCTTTGCTTGTTTTCAAAGGAAAATAAAGGAAAAATCCAAAAAGAATCCAATGGATTTCTCTCCATGGACTTTGAAAAACCGATTAAATAGATCACTTTGATCAATAAACCTGGTTAATGTGGTAAAATCATTGGAAAAGTCCAGAAAGAAAGGATAAAAAACACGGAACTTTTATAAATTTAGCGATTAGGTACCTGATTTTTTTTTGAACGAATAAATAGCTACGTTTTCAAAAACCAATTAGACAAATCATTAAATAAAATAAAAGGACTATACCATTTCCTTTAGTGATTGTAAAACATATAAAAGTTGTGCCCTACCAAAAGTATAAAGATGCATACAAAAGTTGTATACATTTCCTTTACAAAATATACCAAAATCTCGATCCTGGGACCTCGGTTTTGATTTTGAATTTTAAAAATGACTAGAAGCATACTTGCGCGATGCAGCAAGATACATCACGATTTTAATGTTTCATTTTATTTTTTGTTTTTTTGTCGATTTACAGTACGATTTTGGATGGTTTTGAGAAAGTGATAATGTTTTTTTTATAAATTTGTTTAATTTAGGCTTAATAATATAATGTTTTTTATATAAAAAAATAAGTATTTTGTTAGAATTCAATGATTATCTTATATATTTTAATGACATCTAGAAAAAATAACCAATTACATATTTAATAATATAATTAAAACAAATTTATATAAATATAATATATTAATTAATAATGATACATGAAAATGTCTGCATAAAAGGAAGACTTTGCACATACCAAATTGGTGGATGTTAGAAGCTTGCAGTAGTAATATGTATCTTGTGCTTTGATACTTGTAAATTAAGAGATTTTTAAAATTTTGCATAAAATGATGGTACCTTATGTCTAATAATTTGTATTTAAAAGTTTTTTATCCGTGATTTATAATATAAGTATAGATATAGATTGCATTTAAAAAAAATCCTTCTTTCTATGAAATACGGGATCATTTAAGTATAAAGTAGTGTATTTATTTTATTTCTTATTTTGAACTTCTATCAAATAATTTTGTTGGTTGCCTAAATTTTCAGGTTCAATCAAAGTCATAGCCCCAAAACAAATATATTCATAATATTAACCCGTTAATAAATATGGAAATTCAACATATATATCTTATAAACTTGTTGATTAATCAAAATTATAATCCAATAAAATATCATATCATATGTTTCATTTTCGTAAATATTACATTCTATTAAATCTATACTATATTATAAAGATGACATAAAAAACTTTTAATTACAACTCACTAAGCTTTATGTACTATCATTTAAAGTTATCTACTTAAAATCTCTTAAAAATAACTACTAAAGCCTAATGTACTACCCGTAAAGTTTTTAACCCTAATTAATATATTTCATTCTTATCCCCCAAAATCTTTATCTCTAATCCCCAAACTCTAAAATTATGAAATTTGAATTCTGATAAACATAATCAAAACAGGATAAACATCTCAATTTAAATATAAAAAAATTTAAATATATAAGATAATTAATGAATTTTAACAAACTATTTAATTTTTTTTATATAAAAAAATTATATTGTTAAGCCTAAATTAAACAAATTTATATATAAAAAACTATTATCACTCAATTAAAAAACAATTAATGAAGCAATATGTACTACGTTTAAATGCTTTTAACCCTAATTAATAAATTTCATTCTTATCCCCCAAAATCCTTATCTCTAATCCCTAAATCCTAAAATTATGAATTTAAATTCTGATAAACATAATCAAAACAAGATAAACATCTCAATTTAAATATAAAAAATTTAAAATATATAAGATAATTAATGAATTTTAACAAACTACTTAATTTTTTTTATATAAAAAACATTATATTGTTAAGCCTAAATTAAACAAATTTATATATAAAAAAACCATTATCACTCAATAAAAACCATCCAAAATCGTACTGTAAATCAATAAAAAACATCAAATAAAAATAAACATTAAAATCGTGATGTATCTCGCTGCATTGCGCGAGTACGCTTCTAGTAATTTATAAATACACGGTATTAATAAATTGATAAAATACTTATGTAAAGATTAAGAATTGTGAGAGAACTACTCAATATCTCATCTAATTTGTCTTGGATTAACAACTTGTAGAACTACGCATGGGAATAAAACTCGTCCCATTAGGAAACCCGATGTCGGGGTCGGGATTCCCTACAAAACCTGGGACCGGGGATGGAGATGGGGATCCCCAAAAGTTTAAAACCGGGGATGGGGACGGCGCCGGGTAACGTGGTCCCCGCCCCGTCCCCGTATATTATAAATAATTAGATTTAGCATCTTTTAGATTTAGAACGAGTATTTTGACATTTCTTCATATATATACATTTTTCTAATTTGTCTTATTCTTTTAGATATAAAACAAGGAGAGCTGAAAATGTTTGATCAAGCAAATTACGTACGATGTTGTGATTTTGTTAACATATGAATATTTGATACGTTATAAAAGCAAAATTTTGGAAACATGTGAGATTTAAATATGGACCATTTTGGATAGGTGTGGTATTTAACCAAAAAAATTCTCAATTTCCCGTTGGAATCCCCATTCCTTGTTGAAGATAAGAATGAGATGTGATCATATTTCCCAACAAAGACGAAGATAAGGATGGAGATTAGATCCCTGCGCCATTTCCATGCCTATGTGGAAAATGAGTTATAAATGACACTAAAAAAGGTAGTTAATTAGCTTATTAACCTTAAATGAGATTTTAATTAGCTCCATAACCTTTTAAAATTTAGAATTAAATCAATAACCTCATAAATGTGTTATTCCTATAATACCCTTAATGAGTCATCTTCCCTCTTCCCTAGATCGACCCCCTCCCTTCTTCTTCGTCGGACGGTCTCTTCCTTAGATCGACCTCCTCCCTTCTTCGTCGGACGGTGGTGGTGGTTGGAACCAGACGACCTCCTCCCTTCTTCTTCGTCGGACGGTGGTGGTGGTCGGAGCACGTAGCAGAGATGATGGTCGGCCATGAAAGCTAGGGTTTCCGCCATGAAAGTTGCTCCTTTTTCTTCCTCCAAATCTGATTCACTTGTGTTAGGGTAGTATGGTCATTTGTTCTTAAGAGAATAAGATAAGGTCATTTTGCAAAACGATGGTCTCTGGAAGGTCATATACCTAAATAGCCCCTCAAAAAGGGGTTGGCCAGGGCAACTTTGTTTTTTAAAATAATGGCAAAGTTGTAAAATCTTAATTTTAGTTCAAATAATACATACAAATTACAAATGCTAGATTACCAACAAAATTACTTTTTTGTCATATAAAAATTGCAAAATCTTCCATTAGATAATTGTACGTTTCATTTATTTGGATTTCTTTTTCTTTGTTGAATGTTATTCAATCTATCTATTTAATGTAATTAAAAAAACAGATAACTGTATATTTAAATTATCGTTAAATCTTGGACCCGTAGCTATTTAATTTTAAAGAAACCTAATAATTATGAGTTGAGTGAAAAGTTGCTCTCAATTAAATAACTTTCATAAACCACACTTCATTTGATTATACCAAAATATAAACATAATCCTTTTTAAAATATACATCCAAACACTTAATAAGTTCTAAAGGACAACTAATTATTACTCAGTCCCAAAATAAATGCCCATAATAAAAATTGCGTATAATTTTAGAAATATGTAATTATTATATTTTTTAAATAAGTGATAGTTTTACTCTTAAAGTTAGAAAGATAAACTTTCTCCATCTCATAATTAAGGATAAAATGGAAAAGTGAACAAGTTACTTTTAAAATAGATACTTATTTTAAAATAAATTAAAATAGAAAGATAAACACTTAATTTAAGAAAGAAGGAGAATGATGTTATCATATAAGCCAATGCATTCAAACTCTTTAAACTTGTCAAGTATAAGATAGAATACAGAGTAAATTACGGAGTTGGTCCTACACGTTTGTCGATTGTTACGGAATTGGTCCTTTATCTTCATTTATTACATGATAACCCTCCAAGTATGCAGTTTGTTATGGAATTGGTCCCTTAAGCGAAAGGTCGTCTATTTCCTGCCGTTAACCCCACCACGTGAGATGCACACGAAGGTATTTTTGTCAATCCCTAATTATTTCTCTTTTAAAAACACCCCCTCAATTTCCTGCCGTTAACGCCTCATTAGTTGCTGAACTTGCATATCGTCTTCTCCATCAAGCTTGCTCAGACCATGGTGTTATGTTACTATGGTGCATATACGGTTATCCAAACCTTGTGGACAAACGCAAACCCAGGCCAAAGATTCTTCTCCTGTTCCCGCCCTATAAGTTTTTAGGGTTTATGCTAATGGACTTCAATTTTTTTTTTCTTTCTTCTCTTTAATCCGTTGATTTTTACACGGAAGCAATTGTCCCTTTATTGGTTGGGTTGATCCACCAATGTATGCTCGATCCTTGTTGGTTATACCTAGTTTATTGAGGTCAAGGAACGTAATTGAAGAAAAGTCAAGGGCACGAGCAGTGGAAGCTAGAAGAATGAAGACATTACTATTAATCAGTTGGATCCTCTTTGTAATCCATTTCTTTGTGTTTTGAGCAACTATAACCATTTCCTTGTGTTTATGTCAAATGGTGTTTGTATTTTGTCCTGCTTTTTGTTCTCTGTAAGCCTTCGATTGGAATGTATGAAATGGTTTCTATTGTAATCAGTTGGATTCTGTTTTAATTAAATGAAATATTTTTTTGATGTTGTTTGTAACCAATTTCCCTGTTTATTCACTGTTATTTATGTTGGTGTTTGGTACAACCACGAACATTAAATGAACAAAGGTTTCAAAAGTAGTTAAGCCAACAAAGGTTACATAACCACGTATTACCATTAATTGAACAACATAAAGATTACAAAAGGAAGGTCATTAAGCCTTCATCAACCACAAAATAATGTTCATGACTAGATTGTTAAATAAACTAAAGCAAGCATGTTATGGGTTACAAAAGATCAAACATCCAAAACACCAACTAAGACCAACTCAAACTGCCTTGGCTTCCTGTCCTTTACAAGTCCTGGAGTTTTGCCCACTCTTATTGCATTTGATACAAGTGACAGCCTTTCCAGCGTTTAAAAGTTTAGAACCTTTAACAGGTTGGCTTAACTCCTATGTACTTTTCCTTCTCTTCTTCTTGGGTCTCCTAACCTGTGTGTGATGCACAATCACTCTTGGGACAGAATTCCTTCCCACTCAAAGGGCCAACCTTGAACTCATACACCTTCTTCCAAGTTGTCAGTCTGTAATTGTCATGAACCCATTCTTCAGGTAATCCTTTCCATTAACTGCCATACACTAGATTGTGGCAACAACATACCAATAGGGTATTCCTGTCAACTCCCACTTCCTACATGTGCATGACTTCCTTCTTGAATCAACAACACACTGATCTTGCCATGGACCACTCACTTGGTACTTGTCCCCATCATTCCAAAGAACAACATGATGTGCAACTTGTGTCTTGGTTGCCTCCAAAATTCTTGTGGTTGTGGGTGTCAGAAGTCCCTCATTCTTTGCAATGACCATTCCTAAATTTACAATCCTCTTCATGAGGTATTCTCTAATATACTCCAATGCTTTGATGATAGGCTTGTCATGACCATCTATAAGTTGTCTATTGAAGACCTCACACATGTTGTTCAATAGAACATCATAGTGAGGTCTACCTGTACATGTGAAAGAGATATGCATTACTATCCATTCTACTCAACTCATCCATGTACATCATAGTGAGGTATAAACAAGAAAATTTACCTGTAAAGTGGGCTCTTGACCAATGAACAGTTGGAATGTCTTTCAACCATTTAAAATCCTTCCTATCCAAGACTTTCAAGTCATCCATGCATTTTTGAAATTGTGGCAGTGTTGGTGTTGTTGCACATTTCCACAGTGCATCCTTGAATACCTTTCCCTTCCAAGTCTTCTTCATATTTTCATATATGTGCCTAAGACAGAACCTGTGCATGGGAAAACCCTAGCCAATGTAGGTATAATGCCCTAATTGGAACAAAGGTAAACAAAAGTTATTACTGGATAAGTTAAAAATGCAAGGAGTTAGCAAAGATTAAAAATTTACCTTTTGCATATCACTGATGAAAGTAAAGTTGCAATTTAAACTCAAATCCAAGTCATCACCCAAGCACTCCAAGAACCATGTCCAAGAATCTGTTGTCTCAGCTTCTACTATGGCATATGCTAAGGGATAGATACCTTGGTTTGGGTCAACACCAACTGCAGTCAAGATCTGGCCTGGAAAAGGTCCTTTCATAAAAGATCCATCCAGGACCAACAACTCATTTCCACATGCTTTGAAGCCATCCTTAAGTGCACCAATACAAATGTATGTGCGTTTGAACTGTCTTGTTGGGGAGTCTAGGTTGGCCTCATCTTCCACTGCAATTTTCACTGTGGTCCCTAGGTTTGCTCTCTTAAGCTCCAACACATAACCCCTCAAATTTTCATATTGCTCACTGTAATCACCTCACACCTTTTTTGTTGCAATTTCCTTTGCTCTATAAGCCTTCATTTTTGTTACCCTAAGCTCATACTTCTTAGTTAGTCCTTCTGCCAAAGCTTTCATGGGGATATCAGGGTTAGGAACTATGGTTTCTTCAACCTGTTGAGAGAGAAAAGTGGTTGTACGCTGCCTCACTTTTCTGGATTATAAACACTTTTGAGTGTCTTTGTAGGTCTTCACAGTCCAGGTTTTGTTTTTGTTATCAGTAGAAATAAGTAATACCCAAGGACATTGTGGATAAGTCATGATAGGCCCATTGTAACACTCGTAATTTTCGGTAAGTAAAGGTCACCCGAATGTTTTGATGACTGGTAAATGACGGGATTTTGTTGGGAAACCTTTATGAAATGTCCCTAAGAGTGTAGAGGGACTTGGTATTGGAAAAGTCGGTTTTTGGGGCTCGGAACAGGCCCGACGACTATGCCAAGCGACTATGACGGTGTTATTGTCGCCTGTCAATGTCGCAGGAAGAGGGGCACACACGGTATAGTCTATGCGACTATGCCATGCAACTTTGACATGGTCATTGTCGCATGGCAATGTCGCCTGCGGGGACTGAGAGGTTGTTTAAGTCCTAATTTTCACCCATTCTCCTCATTTCTCACTTCTAACCCCTTTCCACTCTCTCCCAAATCGTTTCCTCCCTCCCCCTCTTGAATCCTAGCCGATTTTAAGGCTTTTACATGAAGATCAAAGCGTTTCCCTTCCATATAATGATAATGACTTCACCTCTTGATGCAAGATTATGTTCCCACCTCCAATACTAGAGATTTTTGGGGTTTATTAGGTTTTGTTCAAAACCTAAGTGGTAAGTTTATCCTCTCCATTTCTAAACCTTGTTAGGTGACATATATGCTTCATTGATGATATCCTAGTATTTTTTTACTTCAATTTCGGTTTGGAAGATTTTGGAGAAATTTAGGTCAAAATTAGGGTTTTGACCAAAATGGAGATTTGGATGTAAAGTGTTTGGGTATTGATTCTAAATAGTTAAATGTGTTGTTTATGGGTGGAAATTGTGTATCTAGGTCTATGGAAGTTTTAGACCTTGAAGATCCAAGTTTCTTCAAAGGAGCTCAAAGTGGGATAAAATCTAGATTTAGCCTAAATCTAGCGAGGTGAGTTGAAGTTGATTTGTGAAAACGGTGTACATGCCAAAATGTTCATTTTAAAGTGTTTTGTGTTTTACATGAAATTGTTAACTGTTGATCACCTGATAAGTTTTGGTTATTTGGAAATGTTTAGTTTTATAAACATGGTGAAACACCCATTTTGAGATCTTTAGGAATTTTGGTAAATAAATCATGTTGAAAAGTTTCTTTGATGATTTTACATATATAATTGGAGTTCAATTGACGTAAGTGTCATTTTGTGTATTTGATCTCATAAATCTTTTCGGCAAATGCATATTATTGTGTTTCGAGGCATTTTAGAAATATAAGGGTATGAGTTCATTTGGAAAATGGTTCGCCTCAACCAATGATGAGATTCGAGTTAATCATATTTTTGGTCGTGTGTTTGCATAATAGTTGGTCAAATATGTTTCAATGTTTATATTGGCTTTCATTTGGGGGTTTACGTAAATTGTTGGGCCTTTGGCTCGGTTTTGACTAAATGGATTCTTGAGGACATTTGTCCGGTTTAAAAACAGTTGTGGAGTTTTGAGTATGATGGCGTATATTTCGTGTCATTTGATAGTTACATGTTTTGGGAGCTTTGGTCTTTCATTTGGGATCATGTAATTTTAGACAGTGTTGTATTGGATCCATAGGCACGTAAGTCAATCTGTTTTGGTAAAGCGGGCAAGGTTGTTTATGACCGTTGACCGCTTGGGTTCGCTAGCGAGTAGGCAATAGGTGGCTCGAGCCTTCGAGTTGTAACTCGTCTAGATTGGATAAGCACCCATGTTTGTAAGTCCTTGAGGTGGAACTCGATGGAGTATGGCCTGAGGCATAACGGTATGAGGATTGTGATGTCGGTGGTGGCATGGGAACTAGGTCCGGGATATGTGGTGAAATCCAATAACATCACGGGTGGCTCCATTCACGTGTTCTCGCCACCCAAGATGGAAACGTTGAGATAACATGCGAGTATGTTGTATGGGCGGCCTACTCGTGTGTTTCTCTACTCTCAACGTATACGAGTCTCCCCATCGTCGATCTGTGGTGTTTTAAATGTTAAAGTCGTATATTACCAATTTTGGTTTCTAGTGTGGTCGACGGTAAATGATGGCTTTAATATTGGGTTTTCCCCACGCATATTAAGGTTTGAATGAAATACGTCATTTCCACGTTTCGGTATTTGTTTTCGTCCATTTTATGGTCGTGTGAGTTTTGGGTCTAATGTCCGTGTTCACGGCGATATTTATTTATATAGATTTTCATCTATGTTTTATGAGTTGTGTGTCATGACCCACCCGTGTTTCGGGTATTTCGAGGTATAACATTTTTACCCGCGTTTTATAAAATTGGGAGTCCTCTCTCTATTCTCATTTTGAGCAAGTTTTTGGTTAAATCTAAGTTTACGAAAGAACGTTTTATATTAGGATCTTAGTCTTTAAAACAGTTTGGTTTGGTTAACGATTAACTCGGTGTCTCTTTCGTTTAAAATGCATAATTATTGGTAAACGAGTCGTTTTCATAAGTGAATCATATCATTTTGAAAGATTATGATTTTATTTGCATTCTTCCTTTTTAAACGATTAATTTATATATGTTGAAAACTCTTGAGGTCACTAGGCGTTAAGCCTAACCTTTTTATTTGTCGGCATGTGCATCAGGTTCCTGTTGGGGTTTGGTTCTAGCAGCTATGAAGAGTTGAGCCTTAGCTTTGTGCAAGTGTAAGTAGTTGGTGATGTCTTCCGCAGTTTGGAGATAGCGACTATTATTGGGTTTTAGTAGCACCCGTCCTTGTTATAGAATGTATGTAGAGAATAAATTATATGTGTTGAGGTTAAAACCTTATTTCGTGATTTTAGATGAATCAATTATTGACGTATTTATAAAATTTTAAATTAGTTGCTATTTTCAGAATTGAGGGTGTTACAAGCTGGTATCAGAGTTTAAATTTGAGAGAATTATGTATTGATTTTTGGATGTCTAGACTCAAACTAGCGTTCTTTTAGGTGTTTGAAAATGAAATTGCACATTAGGTACCTTAAGATAAGATATTTTGAGGATTGATCGAGTCGCTAGAAACGGGAAACTTGTTGAGGGTCGCAATGATGATTATGTACTGTACGTTCATAATGGCACCTGGCCAGTGTTATGGTGAACCTACATGCTACATATGTATGCTTGAACTACCTTGGTATGATGACCGTTGGGGTAGTGAAAAAGTTTCTAAGTGAGAGATCTAAGGAAGGGTTGATGTTTATAGCAATGTCACTTTGGAGTGATAGTTAAGTGCAATTAATGCATTAAGTTGACCATCTTGAGTCAGAATTATTGGTTAAATTAGAACTATAAGTTGTTAAACCAATTCTATTTCGAGGAGAAATTGTAAGTTAACCAAATTAGTGGGATTGCTGCTCTAAGATGTTTGATGCACCCGGATGACAAAAGTATGACGAGAAATTGAGAAGCGTAGTCCTAAGATGTTGAGTATGATTTTTTATAGAAAATTGGTTTTTGATAATTGATAATATTACGTCAATACTTTTTGCTGATGTGGCAATGAATAGTATAAGAAATTGTAGGGTATAATTTCTTAAGAAGAATTGTATTATGTTAGATCATGGTTTTTGATGTTTTGTAAAATATTTATATAAAAAAATATATAAATAATTTATTAAGTGAGATTTTAGTTATAAAAAAAAACAATTGTCTGATCATTAATTAGTATTGATATAATTTTTTATATATTAAATTACAAGTCAAACATTATATTCGATTTTTTATAAATTTAACGTTAATATATTTCTTAAGTGATAACTAATCATAAAAAAATATTTTTTTAACATTTATTAAATATTGTGTGTTTAATATAGTTTTTCATTTTTATTAATAAATTAAATATATGATTAAAACTATACGAAACATTAAAAAATATAATTGTTTTTAATGCAGAATTATAAACATTTATTTATTGAATCAAAAACATTTTAAAAATTTTAATAAAACGTTTTATTTAATTAATTAGTTTTATTTTATAATAATTATTTAATTATTTGATATTAAGTTTAGTAAAGAATATTTAATTGTAGTTTGTTGCAATTTGATTAATATATTGTTTGAGGTATCATTTAAGAAATTGGTTAGAAATCATTGTAGTGGATGTAATTTCTAGATAATTTCTAAAGCTAACGTAGCACTTAAGAAATTATGTTAGAAATTGTATTGGATGGTCTAACCGGATTCTTCAAACCAGAGAAAATAGAGATTTTAGGAATTTTAGGTTAATTTTTTGTTTTAATAGATTCTTCAAAACTTTTTCTAAAATAAAAAAAGTATGAAAGAGATGGTAAAGATTTTATTTGGAGAAGTTCGATTGCTTAGGTTTGACCATGCATTTAGTTGACAGAGATTGGTATATAAATTGTCAAATTGGAATTTTTCTATTTAGTTTGTTGAATATAACTTCAAAAATAAAATAATGATAAATAACCGAATGCCTTTTTATGACATTTTCATATTTTATTTCTTAATATAACAATGTTGGTGGTGGCACAAAGACAACAATGATTGTGGTGGTGGTCATAGAGACGACTATGGTGGTGGTTGTAACACCCAGAAAATTCGGTATGTAGAAGCTACCACACTCCTTTTGATTAATCTATCGATTATCGTTAGGGAAGTATTTAACTTTAAGGGTATTTTTCATCTCGAGAAGCAGCTCCTACGCGAAGATCGAAGTTTAAGGCCTGGTATGTTCTGCACAAGAATGCCTGGCGACAGTGCCAAAGGGCATTGTCGTGTGCCAAACTTGCGGGGCTCAAGATCCCTGCGGTACATTTGGGGAGAGAATCCCCGAAGATTGTGACACTGTCACTCTCTCTGAGGCACAATCACTCGGGGCTATGGCCTCTTGATACAATCTCGGCGGTTATGCCCGCGAGAATGACTTGTCGTGTCACTCTCGCCGACGGGCATCTGTGGGTATAAAAGTGGCAGATCTGTTTTTGAGGTCACATGTTTGGTTTGGCAGCTTACTTGGCGATTTTCTCTGCATTTTTAGGTGAGCTCCCTTCCCCTATCATCTCTCCTCATTTATTTCCATCCAAGTGATCCACAAGGTTATTAAATGCTCTTCTAGGGTTAACATTAAGTGAGGAGATCTCAAGGATATTCAAGCTTCAAGAACTCTCATCCTCCTATTTCTAGGTTTATATCATAAACCTAAGTTGTGAGTTCATTCTAACCCTTTTAAACTTTATACATGTCAAAACTATACATTTTGAACTCCTAAACATCTTCTTGTTTACATTTTCTTGTTTGAAAGGTTTTTGACCTAACTTGATATTTTGGAGATTTTAGGGTTGTTACCATTTTGTGAGATGATGAAAAGTATTATGATTGGTGATATAAAATATGATTTTTAGATACATATTTGTGATTAGATACTTGAATGAAACCATTTTGGTTGCATTTAGGGTTTTCACTACTTTGGGAACATACTTAGTTAAAGTGGGTGTTTAGAGAAGGAAACAAATGGATGGTTCTTTTGTATTAGCAATGGTTATTTTTAAAGTGTATAATTCTTGGAAATTTATTTGTGAACACTTTATGTTGGAAATGAAAATGGTCATTGATTGATCTTTATATGGAATTGTTGCATGAAAAGTTATTTATGCAAGGAAATCATTTTATGGAGATGTTATTATGAAAACTATATGTGTGATAATAGTTTCGTCACAAATGTAATTGTGACAAGCCTTAGACTACTACTAATGGATCCATAGATATAAGAGTCGGATTAATTGTTGGGATAATTCCCCTTTGTAACTAGTTGAGACATGGGCCCTCGGAGGCAACTTTAGTACAGTTATGTGAGACCGGATATTAGCCATGGACCATAAATGTAATCCTAGTGAATGAGTATGACTAGGATCATCGGGTGCCCTCCCCACATCTAAATTACGAGCCAAAGAGCTCGTGACTATTGATTCTAGTATGAGCTCAAAAACTTGGAAAATAGCTTACTTTGTGTTCCGCTACAATCTTTGGAAAATCGGGTCTCTCCCGTTAACGCCAGATGAATTTTGGACCATATGGTTCATATGTGGTTTTCTGTGGAAACGAACTTACTTTATGATCTTGGAAAACCCTCATTGTTCGTTTATACTTTATCCTATTATAAATATTTGTTCTCACTATGCGTAAAATCTAACATTTTTTCTTAAATGACATGTATATCAGGTACCATTAGCGGAAGGGCTCCGAGGTCTTGAGCGGAGAGATGGATGCCGTTAGAGGCACTTTTGGGATAGTCAACCTTTGGTTGGATTCGCGTGCATCTTGTTGATAGAATCTTTTGGAAGATGATAATGACACTCATTCATAATCTAAGCTTAATGTAGTTTAGAATAGTAGGTTGTTATATATCATTTTCATTATTTTGAGATGTAAACGCTATTGCTATTCTCCCCTTTTTGGGTGATTCCAATTATATAGATGTCATACTTACATCATTATTTAGGTTTAAATTTACCTCTATTTTTAGGGGTGTTACAGTGGCAATGACGACGATAGGGCGGCAGTGGATGCGACATTGGTAACATTGATGGTGGTGGATGTGGTAGTGGTGAGATAGTGCCATAGTGGTGGCAATGGCAAAGACATTGATGGTGCTAGCGGTGATGATAGTGGCAATTAGGCATGAGAATTTGCCCTGACCCGTTGGGGAACCCGGTTCACCCGACCCGGACGGGGTCGGGGATACCCGGTATGCTCAAACCGGGGTCGGGTAGCCTACCCCTGACCCGCCCGGTACCCGGAATATATATAATATAAGTATTATTTTAAAAAATATATATATATATATATAACATATTAATATATGTTATATAAAGGATGACCTTTATAGACCTTTATAAATATTTCAAGATCTTATGATGAAATAGGAATCATAAAAAATGGGACTTTTGTCATTACATAATTGTCTAAACCGGATCGGGTAAGCGGGTACCGGGGGAGGGGTTGACCGGGGCCGGGTATTCGATCCCCGTACCCACCGGGGACCGAGGCCGGGTCCGGGGCCATGTTTTCAAAACCGGGGCCGGGGCCGGGTAAGGGGATACCCGCCCCAAACCCACCCCGTTACCATCCCTAGTGGCAATAGTGGTGGTGATAACCACAAGGGTTGTGGTGTGGTGGTAAAGGCTTGGAGAGTTCATAGCGCTCAACCCGGGTTCGAGCCCCACTAGCAGCACTTGTGGCCACTGAGGTTAAACTCAGGGTTGCACGCTTTAGCAGCTGGGCCAAAGACCCTAATTGCCAGGGATTAGTCTGGGTCATAGGCCTAGGATACCCTTTCCAAAAAAAAAATAGTGGTGGTGATGATGATGATGACAACGACAATAGTGGTGGTGATAGTGATATTGGTGGGATGTAATGATTTAGAGTAAATCTAAAAATGATGGAATGAAAATTTATTGAAATTTCTTACTAAACCCTAAAGAATTTGAATTAGACCATATGTTTAGCAAAGAGATATAATATTTTATTAATTATATTGAATATTTCAATAATATAATTAATGTTATAATCTCTAGAATGAAGAAATTGTTGGAGTTGAATCCATTTTGTTCTTTTTTAAGATTTTGATTTTTAATTCTCCACTTTGAAGAAATTTTGAAAAATCTGTTAGAAAAATTTGTCATAAAAATCTAAAATTAATTGCAAAAATTAATTTTAATTATTTAAACTCCCGATCCAATAATATAATTATGAGTAAATTACATGTAAAATCCCAAAAAAGGGACTACAAAAAAAATTCCTAAAAGAACGGAAATATGATATATATATATATAAATATCAGAATACGAGCATTCCTAAAAAGAGAACTTAAATACGCATGCTAATTACAGATTGTAATAAATGGGTATGAAATAACAAACTCGTAATCTAATTTCTTAATAAAAATGCGATTACATTTGGGTGTCACCCCAAACCACCAAAAGAATTACTTCATTGTGGCGTCTTAAAATATCCCCCAAGCTCTCTTTCTAAAGGACCAGTAAGGCCTTCTTAACGACCATGCCGCTTGAATATGAGATACACGTCGACATCAAAGCAAGTGTTAGGCTAAAAATTCTAGTGAGCATGAACATAAGACAAGTAATGACAATTCATAGTTAAAAATCCATTTGCGAAGCATTCATAACATTCATTCGGCATCAACGGGAGAGACTCCTATCACTTTAACAAGTTTCACCTCAAGAGACAGTTTACCTTAGTGTCGACCCTTGCAGGTAACACCTTAAGGCCAGACATACTTGAGGACTACCTCCAAAGCATTACCTCAAGCAACAGAGATCTTAGTGCCTACCTCTAAGGTGACATCCCAGACTTAACCCTCCTAGTATCTACTTGGAAAGTTTGTCCACCAATGCAATAGCAAATATGAATATTCATTTAATTCAATAAGAGTGTACATTACACAACTCAAGATAAACTAGTGGTCTAACCACCATGCTCAATATACAACATGAAATTTTCGTATTATACAATGACCCAACTTAGGTCAACCATGGCCCATATCACATTATAAGGTTTATTAAGATTTTGAGTCAAATCTCATGAATTTTCTTTTAAACAAGTTTGATCATATAGAATTTTAACTTCTAACCATAAATGAATGATTTTACTTCTCTTCATATGCATAGAATACAAGTGAATGAGATTATATAACCAAGTGTAACACTCTAAAATTTAAGCAACATAATAGGGAAATTCTGGTAAATGGGTAAAAGGAAACTTCCAACATACGTCAACTAAAACCTATGAAGATTGGGATAGTTTGCACAATTTTCTAGTAAGTAAATATTGAGATATGAATATAATAACCTACTTAATCTAGAGACAATTTAAAACTAGATTAACATGGATGTCACTATATCTCCAAAATTCTCTCTCTCAAAAGTTCCCCAAAAAGCCCGACACTTCAAGAGCTCCTAGTTGCACCATCGGCAAATCAAAGCGTCCTAGATGCTCCACTAGTGGGACCTGAAATCCACAATCACCACAACAAGTGTTAGACTGGAAGCCTAGTGAGACCTTATAAAAATCACAATTCATGAATATCACAATATTATTATAAAACAAGGTTACCGACTCCGTTCGAAATCAAATTTACCAAGTCTCAACTTGGCCAAGAGGTCCGCACCTAAACACAACATATAAGAGATAACTCTTGAAATATGGGGGAGACCCATTTTCATAGGGGTGACGAGAACACGTGAGTGGTGTCACCCACAATCTTATTGGGTTACACCTCATGTCCCAGTTTTAGTTCCCATGCCATCAAGACATCACAACCTCAAACCATCATATGCCTTTATTGCCTATTCCGTTGAATTACACCTCAAGGACTTACGAGACATTATTTCCTACCCAATCTAGACGATTTACACCTCAAGGACCTTAGTCCTTTATTGCCTACTCGCTAGTGACCCAAAATGGCCAACAAGTTATGAACATTCAACCCTCATGGTCCAAGTCCTCGTGCACAAGGACGTGGACAGAAAAACATCATCATGGTCACAAAATGAGTATTTCAAACACCCACAAAGGATTGTATTATGTCGTCCGCTCATTCTACAAGCATTTAAGGTTTCCAACTTCCACATAAAGCAATATATGAGACAGAGTTACATTACTTCTCAATGCCAATGGTTTACCAAGTAAATAATCACAAGTAAATTCTCAAGACATGCATCAGTCAATTATATTCATCTTCTATTTTCCCAATGGAAGTGAAAGTATGCTCTTTAGGCCTCTTTTAGGTTAAAATCATCAAATCAAGTATTTTAGTCTATTCCCATGAGTATGGATGTACATATAAGAATTTTAACAAGATAGTATGTGTGTTGAAATACAAAATGATCATATTTACCAAACCCTGTTTTTTGGTTAAAATCCAAAAAGTCATTACTAGTGAGAAATAAACATGTAGGGAGCATTAAATGAGAATAAGGTGTGGATAACTCACATGTAGAGTTTGTTGGTGAAAACCCTAGTAATTATGGAAACCCTAAAATGTGTAGAGGATCTTGGAGATTGTAGACTTCTTGGAACTTCAACTCTAGTAGATGGGAGATGGTGAGAGTGTAGAGTAAATTCACAAGATCCCTAAGGCTTAAGAGTAAATGAGGAGAGAGGATAGAGGGCAGAAAAATCACTCAAGAGTGAGAGGAGGTCGGACCTAGAACTTGGAAGAAAAGGATTTTTTTTTAAGAAAATGAGTATGGTCGACTTTTAAAGCCATCCAGCCCGATCGCCAACTTGCCACGCGAGAGTGACATTGGCACTCTTGCCTCGGATGTACCGAAGTCGTGGTCTCCCGCGCAACAATGCCAAGTGAGTATGTCCTAGGCATAATCGCCGGTCATACTCGCCGAGAATGTACCGCAAGCATTGGCTTGCATGCGATTATGTCGTGCGATCATGACACCCGAGCATTCTTGCCCGTCATTCTCGCCGGAGGCATTTTCCACACAAACCAGCGATTTACTCGAAATGGTAAGACTCTAACTCGGTAGTCAAACGACAAGGCGCATCAAGAGTCGATTTACGAGTCTCTCATACATTCAAATAATCCACATTCACCAACACGTTTTTAAGAATATGCTAATCGGGTTTTATACGCGAAAGTAGCTTATTTGAAGATTTCGGGGTGTTACACCAAATCATCAAATAATAACCTAATACTTGAAATAAGACCAGAAATAGAAGTAAGGTAGACATTTTGACATGTATCTAGTTTTACAAAACATTAAATACTCATTTTCTAGGTTTACTGAAGAAAACCTAGAAACTTTGTCAAAATCCTAGAAATGGAGAAAGCACTTGGATTCTTGAAGATCCTTCAAGCTCACACTTTGATCTTTGTTCTAAATGCCCAATGACAACCTCAACTACCTCCAAAAAGTGGAGTAAATGCTCTTGATCAAAATTATGATGAGAGGAGGGATGGGGGGAGAAAAGTTGCTCAAAGATGCAGAAAATCGTCAAAGACAAAGTTGATTTCTCCTTTTTGCAACAAAGATGTAACACCCAAAAATTCAAGTAAGTAGCCTTGTTGTGTTTGAGCGGTGAAGCGGTGTTTTATTGTTAGTCATAGAGTAAATCATCCCTAGATAAAAGTTGTTAAGTCTTAGTCGCCCTCGTTTTGGAAATTGGCCATTTTGAGGCTCGGTACATGGCCGACGACTGTGACCGGTGATTATGCCCATATCACAGTCACAGAGTGCACAATCACTGGTGGCTCCCCAGTCTCGGTACATACTCCGCAGGTATGCCCAACAATTGTGCTCGGGTCATACTCACCGGGGCATTGTCGCGCCAGCCTAGAGGCCCGCGGTACGTTTGGGGCGATTATGCATCGCGATAGTGACGTTGTAACTATTGTCTGGGCAATGTCGTCAGCTCTGAATCCGGTATTAAATGCCCAACCCCATTTTTCTAGGTCAAAACCTCATTTCCATCTTGTTGAATGGCTTCTCTTTGATCTAAATGGGTAAGGCTCTTCCTCATCCTTCTCTCTTCATAAATTCTTGGTAAGTTTGACCTAAGATCATTTATGGTGCTATTATAGGGTTCCTATTTGCTTTATGTGAAGGATCTTCAAGTCACCTCTCAAGTTCCATCTATCCTTTTTCATTCTAGGGTTTTTAGGTTTTATCAAACCTACAATGTGAGTTCATCTTATTTTACTAAACCTTATACATGCCAAAACACAATCATTTTGATTTCTTAAACATCCTCTAATAACTTTTGCATATTTAATGGTTTTGACCTAACTTTTACAGTTTGGGGATTTTTAGGGTTTCCACTATTTTTATGAGAAATGTTGGGTTTCATTGTGTGAGTTATAAAAAGAAGTATTGTGTGCATTTAGTTGTTGGAAATTTTGAATATCCCTTCGTGGGCACCTTCATGGTAATTCTTATATTAGATGCCTTCAATGGCAAAAGTGGTGTTTTGGGAAATAAAATGTGTGGATTGTTTTAGTTGGGAACTAATGGTTACTTTACTCTTGGAAAATTTTATAGATGATTGTTCCATGGGAATTATTGCATTCAAATGAAATGACTCTTTGGGATATGCATAATTACTTAGGACTTATGTGATGAGATCTCAATAATAGTGCTTTATCGGAGTATTGTGTTGTGGGAACTATATATGTAATTTTGGTTGATACTATGTGTAAGTGGCAAATCTCAGACTAATGTAGATGGATCTATAGGCATTGAATCTGGTTATATAGGATTGTCAAAATGCTGAAATTCCATATTTTACCAAGAAATAGGCATGGGGTTAAGATGGGTAATAGTTGTGGGCTTTCCAAGTCGGGCAACGACCAACGACCATTAATTGTAATTTCATGTGAATAGTGAAATCTAGAAGCATTGGATCGATCATTGCTTTGTAGTGGGGCTCTTGAACATGATTGTGTAACCTATCTTGTGTTCCATCACCAACATGGAAACCGAGTCTCCCCCGTCATCGCAAGATGTGCATGTAGTTTTCAAGTGTTTAAAATTGAGAAGGTTTGTATATTTTTGAAGGGCATCATCTTCATCTTTTCCGAAAACTATATTTATCGCTTTATTTATAAATGATTGATCTCACTAGGCGTTAGCCTAACACTTTTTCTTAAATGAGGCTTGTATAACAGGTTCTAAGATTTAGCGGGGATGTGATCGTTGAGAGAAGTGCTATTAGTCGTTTTCAAGGCAACTTTTGGAGGCACACCTTTTGGAGTAAATACTTGGAGTTCTTAGTGGATAGAAATCTTTTTGGCCGTCTTAGCGACACCGTCCATAATCTAGGTATTTACTCACTTTCGTCTTTTTGGCCAAAAACTCACTTTCGTCATTTTGACTAACCATGTGTGTGTACCAAGGTGTTCTATCATAACTCAAGTTCCAAACATGCTAATCCTAAGAGAAATCAACTTGTTGTAGATTAAACTAGTATAAAGAAGATGTTTTTAACTTTCAAAATTTCGGGTGTTACATTACATTCTTGGTCCATGTGGTTTACAAGAAATCACATTGTATGTCCCTAAATTGAAATAGTTAAAGAAAACGTCCTTGTGGTTTAAATTTCACACTTCTTGAGTCCACCCTATTCACATTTCGAAATGTCTTGGGTCCCTGCCACTTAACTCTGTTAAATAATTCCATTAACTCAAGGATAGTTTGGTCCTTTTCCTTTTTTTCTCGTCTTTTATTAAAAATATATATTAATTTTCAGCACCCAATTAGATTATGCCACGTGTGTTGGTAATTTGACACCTTCACCCTGTCCGGCCATCTCCTCCAACGACTCACCGGTCCAATAACGAAAAAAGCAATCCGTCATCACTAAGATCTAAACTAGTTCTAAGACCAAATCGATATCAGGATCAACAAATACATCAAAAATCTTGAATTGGAATAAAAAAGATAACAAAATGTAACACCCTAAAATTTAGAAGAAATTCAAATCGAAAATATGATGTAAGATTGAAAACTATAAATAATAATCACCCAAAAAAGGGAACGTATAAAAGCGTTTACAATAATAATGATGAATGATAATTAACAATCTAGTAATCTAAACTACCATGAACTCAGATTACACACGGGTGTAATTATCAATTTCCCAAAAACTTCTATCAATGGTATGTACGCCAAATCTCCAAAAATGATCTATTTCCAAAGGTTTGCCTAGTTGCACCCGCACTTCGCTTAAGGTCTCGAAGCCCCACTGCTAAGTGAAACTGCTACACATAACATTCGAAAAAGTGTTAGGCTTTACTCCTAGTGACAAAATCAATAAAAGACAAGGTTATAAAACGATATGAATGACATAGAGTTTATAATTCCTCAACTTGATCATACATCTTTTACATCCTTTGAGATCATTTTTAATACAATGGCTTGACAGGGGAGACCCATCTTATCATAGTTGTGACAGAACACAAAAGTAGGTCACTAACATATGTGTGAGCACAACCAAGGATGGAATTTGTTGACATCAACCCTATCCAGGTCTTTAGTCATTGGACATCGACTCTATCCAAGTCTTTAGTCCCACACAAATTGAGTTCAACTCTATCCAAGTCTTTCACTCAAAAGATGCCAAGTTCAACCATATCCAAGTCTTTACCTTGGTCCCTCCCATCCATGATATATATATATATATATATATATATATACATATATATATATCCAACCTCGCTTACAATTTAGTACACATTGCCATTTTGTAATTTGGGCTTCACATCCATGATTCATATATAATTAACCCTGTATAACCATAGGTCCATTTCCATTGTGTCCATTTCATTACAACAACATGGCACACCATTTACCATCAATACAATACCATCTTTATCCATGATGTACCCATTAAGGATAAATCATCATCTATCCCAATATTGAAGGATTTACTAGTACACCTCAGAGATCCAGAAACAATTTAAACATATAAGTAATAGTCATTTAAGCAAATAAAACCCATTTTCCATAACCGTTTCCTTACTACACATAGTCATGGTCAAAACTAGCTTTTCCCAAAAATCAATCTAACAAGGAGAAATTGATAAAAGGCATTTAAGAAAATGTGGTAAGCATATAAACATGTATAGAGTTTATAAAAATGTGTAGGAGGTACTCACCTTGTTGATTTTTGGATCATAAACCTAAAACCAAAGAATCCTTAGTATAGATGATGACTTGAGAATACTTGGGACTTGTAGCTTCACTTCACTAGATGCTTAATGAGCTAGAGGAGTGCAATAAATGTTCATATAGATGATCCAATGAAGAAATATATGAGAAATGGTGGGTGGGTACCTTAAATGAGGATAGAATTTGTCCAAATCAAAACCCTAAAGCCAAGTCTGCCTAAAATCCCAATTTGACCCATTTTTATACTCATGGACCTGTCGCGCAATAGTGACATGCGACTATGTCCCCTGCATGGGGAGGCCCATGGTACCCCTCCCGCGATTGTGACACCGCGACTAACCTTGGCACTGTTGTCGGACACAGTCGCCCAACTTGTACCGAATAGGGGGAAGAAGCCCGCGATAGTGACACACGGCTATGCCCTATGGCATAGTCACCAGGCACTGTCGTCCCACCTGTACCGAAAGTCAAAATCCCATTTTCTTGGTCGCTACTATGGTTCTGTTTAGGAATAAAATGTAACCCATGCTTACATAAAATCCTACATTATCCTATTGTGAAAATAGATATGACAACAAAAAACTTACCAAAAATCTCGAGCGTTACATAAAACCCATCATGAACACACACACAACAAACAGAGTTGAACCGTCTCCCTCCTCATGAACAACAACCTTTCTTTCTTTTTCTAAACACATAGTAAACACATACATACGCATAACCCCATTCACCACGTTGACCCATTTCTTTTACTAACCAAACATGAAATCGTATGATGTGTATGGATTGAGTTTTTGGTTCTAGAACTCAAAGGAGGATCAAATTGCTTATGAGGATAAGATATGAAGTTAAAGGAATGGTGTGGTTTGCAAATACAGACCCAGTCTGATGCACAACCTCCATGGCAAGAGAAGTAAATCTAGAAAAAACTCCATTTCAACCTCTATCGGACCCAAAAGTTTGTATGGCGGGGGAGTTGGCTAGAGATGGATTCTTATGTGGTGAAGGGCGAAGTTGAGACGGGAGGGGGTAGTTGAGACGAAGTTGAGAAGGTGATGTGTGTATATTCATACCCACTTTTAGTACATTTTTAGGATGTTATTCTATCTTATTTTTGTCTTCTCAATCACACATTCAGTCCTTTTGTTCTTATTTTATGGTTTAAGATTGATTGAAGCTAGGTTGTAGAAACTGGTTGTATTTTTGCTTATTGTGGATAAAGTGTTGACAAAAATGTTGTTGCAACAAGCATTGTCGTAGCAACAGAGGTTGACTAAATCATGATCATCCTTGAAGATATCTTTGGCTCTCAATGTAACACCATAAAAATAGGGATAACAAAAATTTTCCAAAAAGAATGGAAACGTGGTATATAAATTTGCTAAAGCAAGAGCCTCCCAAAAATGGGGAAATATTCAAGCCTGTTTAATTACAGTTGTAATTTAACGGACAAATAAATAACAACCAACTAATCTAATTTATGTATCTAGAAAAGAAATTACAAAAAGGGTGTCATCTATAAACCCAAATGTCTTCTCCAAAAGTATATGTTCAAGTGCAAATTCCCCAAGCTCTCACCCAAAGCAACTACGCCTGCTTAGAAGCGGCACCACTAGAACTTGAGATACACATCGACACCAACAAGTGTTAGGACAAAAAAGCCTAGTGAGTTTGAACAAGAAATAACATAAAGGAGCAATTACAATTCTTATCAGCAGTTAACCAAATTACTTTAAATGTGGAGTCAATAGGGGAGACCTATAGCACCAATCAAGTTCCACCCAAAGAGTCGATATACCTTGATGCCAACTACTAAGAGTGACATCCGAAAGGAACGGCACATCCGAGGACTACAACCATGGAATTACCCCGAATGGCGGAGGTCTAGGCACATACCATCACGGTGGCACCCAAGACTACATCCTCCTAGTGTCTACTGACTTGGTTCGTCCAACATGCATTATAGGAGGTCTCAAGGCATAATATACCAAAGATATTTCAATACCAACCATGGGCACAATATCACCATCCCAATCAATATAAAGTCCGTTACAAGACTAGTATCACCAAAATCTCATCATATAAACATGATACCACCAAATAGTGTCTCAAATAGAAAATCATTCCCATAACAATTTATGCATTTCATTTAGTCATGGAAAGACATATATAGACATGTAAACATAAGGAAAACCCCCAAATATTTAAACATGTAGAGATGCGCATTTCAAGTAAAGCTACAATAATAACAAGTAGAAGATTATGATGTGTATCTAGTTTTGACAAAAGTTTAGTAAACTCACAATCTAGGTTTTTGATTAAAACCTAGAAAAGTAGGAAACCCTAGATTGAAGAGGTTGAATCTTTGAGATGGAGGTTGAACTTGAGAAGCCCTGATAAATGCTCCCTTGAGAAGAATTTAATGCAATCCCAAAACCCCAACAAGTTGTAGGTTGAAAGTAATGAGGGTTAGGGTTTTAAGAGAGAAAATCGCCCTTGGAGGTCTCTAAAATCGTTCAAAAAAACGTGGAGAGGATAGAAATGAAGCTAAAATCAGACAAAGGTCTCATTTAAACCCTTAGACCCCGACGGCGACAGTGTCCGGCGACAGTGTCACTGTCGCGAGTCACAATCGCGCCAGGTTCAAAGCCCGCGGTACATCCCACGCGATAGTGACAATGTCAGTATCGCGGGGTCACAGTCGCGCCAAAACCCTAGACTCTCGGTACATCCGCCGCGATAGTGACCTGCGATAGTGCCCTTGGCACTATCGCGCCACACTCCCAACAGTCCGAAAACTTGCTTTAAGACGATAACGAGTGCGATGTTAGACATTTCAATAATTATATAACTCATATAGCATTATAACATTATAAAAATGATCATTCACATATAAAGGGCTTCATTTACTCTCATAATCACAATTAATGAAATGAGAGGAACAAATACTTACCTTACAAATTTCCGGGTGTTACAATCCTCCCCACCTAATTGTGATTTCGTCCCCGAAATCTCACCCTAGATTAAACAGATGAGGATAACGCTTCTTCATATCATCTTCAGACTCCCAAGTAATGTTAGCACCCCGATGGTGCTTCCATTGAACTTTAACCATGACTACATCTTCGTGCCACAACTTTTTCACTTTCGGCTCTAGTATCGTCTCGGGTTCTTCCACGCAACGATTCCCATTATCTACTCGAATTTATGACAAGGGAATTACACTTTCCTCCTCGGCTAGGCACTTCCGAAGATAACATACGTGAAAGGTAGGATGTATTCCATTCATCTCCGATGGTAAATCCAACCGGTATGCTTGCAGTCCAATCTTCTCCAAAATGACGAACGGACCAAGAAAACGAGGACTGAGTTTTCCACGTTTTCCAAGTCGGATAATCCCTTTCCATGGAGATACATTCAACATGACACGATCGCCCACTTGAAATTCGACCGGTATCCTCTTCTTGTCCGTGTAACTCTTCTGTCGGTCCTGAGCCGCCTTCAGTCTTTCCCGAATTTCTTTCACTTTATCCACCGTCTCTTGAACTATTTCCGGTCCGGAGAATTTCTTCTCGCCCACTTCGAGCCAACAAATCGGAGTTCTACACTTCCGTCCATACAACGCCTCGAACGGTGCCATTCCGATACTAGAATGGTAACTGTTGTTGTAAGCGAACTCCACCAAAGGTAGGTGCGAGTCCCAACTTCCTCCAAAATCTATGACACACGACCTCAACATATCCTCTAGCGTCTGAATCGTCCTTTCGCTTTGACGATCCGTTTGAGGATGGTATGTCGTGCTCATATTTAATCTGGTGCCCAATTCTTTCTGTAAGCTAGCCCAAAAATTTGATGTGAAACGACTGTCCCGATCTGACACGATAGATTGTGGGACCCTATGCCTTGACACCACCTCATCAATATAAAGCTTGGCCAATTTCTCCATTAGTAAAGTCTCCCTCATCGCAAGTAAGTGCTCGCTCTTGGTTAGCCGGTCTACAATTACCCAAATGGTGTCATGGCCTCGCAAGGTCTTCGGTATTTTCGTCACGAAATCCATTGTGATGTTGTCCCATTTCCAATCGGGGATGGACAACGGTTGCAAACTCCTGTATGGTCTTTGATGTTCTGCTTTGACTTGGAGACACGTGACACATTTCTCCACGTAACTAGCCACGTCTAGTTTCATCACCGGCTACCAATAGTTCAAATTCAAGTCCCTATACATTTTGGTACTTTCGGGATGAATAGAATACTTCGATTTATGTGCCTCTTCAAGGAGTAGATCTCGGTTTCCCCCAAACATTGGCACCCATATCCGTCCTTGAAAGAGTTTAAGTCCACGACTGTCTTCTGTCAACGTTTCTCTTTGCTTTGCCATAACCTAAGATTTGAGATTTTCTTCCTTAAGTGCTTCCACTTGACACGTCTTGATGTTTTCTAACAAACTCGATACCACGTCGATCCTTGTGAGGGACAATTTGATACCACCATCATGGCTCCTTCGGCTCAACGCATCCGCCACCACGTTGGCCTTACCGGGATGGTAGAGCAATTCACAGTCATAGTCCTTTAAAGTTCAAACCACCTTCTTTGTCGCATGTTGAATTCTTTTTGATCGAAGATGTACTTAAGACTCTTGTGATCGGTAAAGAGTGTACACTTCGTCCCGTACAAATAGTGCCGCCATAACTTCAAAGCAAAAACCACCACCGCCAATTCCAAGTCATGAGTCGGATAGTTCTTCTCATGATCCTTTAGTTGCCGTGACGCATACGCGATTACTTTCCTCCATTGCATTAGTACGCACCCAAGCCCCATCTTGGAAGCATCACTATACACTACAAAGTCTTCCGATCCCTCGGGTAGAGACAGGATAGGAGCTTCACACAACTTCTTTTTGAGCGTTTGAAAAGCTTGATCTTGTACATCGGTCCAAATAAACTTGACATTCTTCCTTGTAAGAGAAGTGAGTGGCGAAGCTATCTTAGAGAAGTCTTGAATGAAACGTCTATAATAGCCCGCCAAACCCAATAAACTTCGAATCTCTGTCGGACTCGTTGGCGACTCCCAACTCATCATCGCCTCGATCTTTGCCGGGTCTACCTTCACTCCGTCTTTAGACACCACATGCCCCAAAAATTGCACTTCTTGGAGCCAAAAATTGTACTTCTTAATCTAATCAAGTGACAAACCAAACCAAACCAAATCAAAGTCTTCAAAATCGCCATCTGAAATCTTTTCTTTCTCTAACTTTTTATTAAACTTTTACTCCAATCTCTGTGGGACGATATCCGGTACTTTACCGTTTTATTACATGAAAGACGATATTAGATCTCATTGTATACTTGCTTTGAGGTTTAATTAGAACACGTCTATAGGTGTATTCCAAGCACTATCAAGTTTTTGGCGCCATTGCCGGGGATTGCCAAGCTAAAAGTTTTAAAAAGTTTTAAAAAGATTTGAATTTTCTACCACCGTTTGAATCACATTTGTTTGGTGTATGCCAAGAGTACCACGTGGGGAGTTGTTCGAACTTGACCCGGACATTGAAAGAATATTCCGAATTAGAAGGAGAGCCCAAAGAATTGCATTATTTTTAGAACCTCCAATCATGGAAGTACCACCACCCGGATTTGAAAATAGAGGACCTAGACCACCTCCACTTTTAGAGAATCCAAGACAACCACCAATATTTCATGATGCACCTCTAATTTTTGGAAACCCACCTGAGCACCGTTTTCAACAAAATCCACCAAATCAAGGGAACAATCATAATCATAACCATAACCGTGTTGATGATGATGTGGAATCACAAGGTACCAATGAACAAAGAAATGGAGCTCCGAACATAATTAATCTTGCAAATTCCAAAGAGGGAAAATTATGGACTATGCTATCCCCGATATTGAGCAATTAAATTCAGGGATAGTTAGACCCCATATTAACGCCCTCCATTTTGAGCTAAAACCCATAATGTTCCAAATGTTGCAAACAAATGGACAATTTGCCGGAATGCCATCGGAGGATCCTCATTCTCATTTAAAATCTTTTATGGAGATCACCAATGCTTTCTTGATCCCTGGGGTGTCTAACGATGCTCTGAGACTCACTTTATTTCCATTTTCTTTAAGGGATTGGGCAAAATCTTGGTTTAATTCTTTGGCACCTGGCTCTGTGCCATCATGGAGCAACATGGCCGAAAAATTTTTGCGAAAATATTTTCCACCTACCCGTAATGCTAAGTCAAGAAACAAAATTTGCATGTTTAAACAATTGGACGATGAAGCAATTCCCGATGCATGGGAAAGGTTTAAGGAGTTGTTAAGGAAATGCCCTCACCATGGCATTCCCTACTGTATTCAACTCGAGACGTTTTACAATGGGTTAAACCCCATGGCTAAACAAATGCTCGATGCGACATCAGGAGGGGCCTTTACAGCTATTACCTATAATGACGGGTATGAGATTCTTGAAAAGATTTCAGCAAACCATGGACATTGGGCTGATCCACGTGCCCAAACGCAAAAGAGGACTATTGGAATTCATGATGTAGATGCATATACTGCTTTAACAATTCAGCTCACTTCTATGGCCACTATGCTTAAAAACATAACTTCGGGCCAAGGAGCACAACCAGTTGTTACTACACCTATTCCAGCAGTACTCTCGGTGCAATGTGTTTGTTGTGGTGGGGAACACTCTTATGAACATTGTCCTCATAAATCTGAATCTATAAACTATGTTCATAACAGATCTGGTCCCTACAACAACACTTACAATGCCAGTTGGAAACAACACCCGAACTTTTCTTGGAACGGTCCATGTTTAAATCCACCCACGCAGAAACAAGGAATTTCAAATTTTCAACCACAACAGCAAGCAAGTAGCTCTCAGAATCATCACCAAGGTTTTCAAACTACTCTACCATCTTTTCAAAACAATCCACATTCACAAGTTGATTCATCGTCTTCTTTGGAAGCAATGATGAAAGGGTTTATGACCCAAACACAAGCTTTCTTAACCCAACAACAGTCCCAAAATCAAGCTATGTTTAATCAACACAGTGCAACACTCAGAAATTTGGAAACCCAAATTAGTCAACTCGCACTCAACCAGACCAATAGGGCCATGGGAACTTTGCCTAGTAACACGGAAGTCCCAAGAGCTTTAGGAAAAGATCATGTGAAAGCAGTGACCGTTAGGAGTGGTAAGAAACTGACAGGGGTTGTGCAAAAAGAATCGGAACCTATAACCAAAGCTGAATTTGAAAAAACTATTTTGTCAGAATTTGATGCTACGGCATTGACCCCTGTTGTTGAAATACCACCCAAGCCATTAGGAATCCAAGTGTCTGAGGTAACCAATCCTATCCCTCCAAGATCTGACTACCCTTTATTTTTTCCAGAAGATGTCATTAAGAAAAAATCAGTGGAAAGTAGTGTTGACAACCCAAAGAGTAATGTGGTGATTCCAACCATACCACAAGAGAGTGAGACCAAAGTCATAAAGGACCCATCATTCTCAACACATTCAAACAAAGTTATAATAAAACCAGTTCCTCCTTATGTGCCTTTTCCCCAATGGTTAAGGAATCAGAAGGAAGAATTGCACTTTAAGAAATGTTTAGATGTGTTTAAAGAATTTCTTATCAACATACCCCTTGTTGAAGCAATTGAGCAGATGCCCAGTTATGCCAAATTCCTCAACGACATCCTAAGTAAGAAAAAAAAGTTAAATGAATATGAAAATGTTGCTCTTACTGAGGGATGTAGTGCTCTCTTGACAAATAAAATTCCTCCTAAGCTTAAAGATCTAGGGAGTTTTACTATTCCTTGCTCAATAGGTGGGAAGGAGGTTGGAAAAGCCTTGTGTGATTTAGGAGCTAGCATCAATCTCATGCCTTTATCCGTCTTCAACAACTTAGGAATAGGAGAGGCTAGACCCACCACTGTTACACTCCAGTTGGCTGACAAGACCATTGCCTACCCAAAAGGAAAAATTGAGGATGTCTTAGTTCAGGTTGATAAGTTCATTTTTCCGGCAGATTTCATTATTTTAGATTTTGAGGCTGATAAGGATATTCCTATTCTTTTAGGGAGACCATTCCTAGCTACCGGAAGAACTTTGATAGATGTCCAGAAATGAGAATTGACCATGAGACTCCAAGACCAAAAAGTCACTTTTAATGTTTTCAATTCCTTGAAATATCCTGATGATGTAGAGGATTGTTCAAACTTAAGTGTGATTGAATCATTATGTTATGAGGAAGGAGTTAGAAAAGCCTTTAAGTTGGAGGATGACGATGATGAGGAAATAGCCATAGAAAATGAAAATGATGTTGATGAGCTTGCCTTAAGAGAAGAAGAGATTGTCCCTTTGAATGCTGAAACTTTTGAGCTGTTGGAAAATAGTGAGCAAAAATCCTTCACCCCATCCATTGTTTCACCACATGACATGGAGTTGAAACAACTCCCCTCTCATTTGAAATATGTTTTTCTAAAACAAGAAGGCAAATTTCCTGTCATCATACCATCTACCCTAGATTTTTATCAAGAAAAGAAATTGGTGGATAAGTTGATGTTACACATAAAAGCCTTAGGAGGGACCACCACTAACCAAGGTGTGATGACCATGATTCAAGATTTGTTTGTACAAAACAGCAGGTACATGAATAGGTTGCTTGATCAAAAAGGAGAGCTTAGGGACAAAGTAGAAATAATGAAGACTGAATTGGTGGACAAAGGGCAAAAGAAAGTCAAAACAAATGTGAAGAAAATCAAGGTTGTGTTAGTGGAGAGGTATGAGTTCAAGATCAGGAAAGTGGGGAGGAAGCTGAAAGTTCTGAAGAAAAAGAACATCCAATTGGCAAAAGAAAAAATGGGAGGCCAAAGAAGAATTGAAGGCTCTCAAAGAGCAGATGACTACTTCTGCTACTGCACCACCACCACAGGATCCACGACCTACTCCAATGGAGTAGGACAGGTTCTATTCATTACCCTTTAGCTCCATTTTCATTATTCTTTTTTAATTTTTGAGTCTGAGATGTGTCTTTGCTAATTTCAGGATTTATTTTCTTGCAAAATGGGCATTGGTGATCAGTTTGAGCATGCATACATATCCATAATAAATTCATACAGTCATGGTCTATATCTCACTGTGTAGTTCTTGCTAGAACTAGAATTGTTTTACTTGGGACGCAATTTGATCCACATCTCACATAAGAAATGATTTAGGCCATCTTTTGACACTCAAAATTAGCCACTTGCACCCACTCCATATTATCCATACACTTTCACACTATTACAATGAGGACATTGTAAATCTCAAAGTTTGGGGTTGGGAAAGTCCACCATGGCAAAAGCATAAACATAGAAAAAGAGCATAACTCTTCAAATCTGTCATGTTTGGACTTAGGCACTAAAAAGTCTCATAGGGGCTAAGTGAATTGCATTCACCAAAGAAAAGAGCACAAAAAGTGCCAGATCTGAAAAAAAATTGAAATGATGCAAAAGGTGAAAATAAGAGGCAAAGTGAGTATAAGAAAAAGCCATAAAGAGTGATCCAGTCCATTAAAAGACCTTTTGATCTTAATTATGAGATGTGAGTACCATAACAAAAAGAAAATCTTACTAGCATATGGTTCATACTCATGGTAGATAGAAATCATGGACATTTTTGGATTTATGAAGGGTTATGCCATGTATTCTTGGGTTGATCATCTACATGTGTGCACTTAATGCATCCATCTTGCAAATCTTATCATTTGAGTCATTTTTTATTTTCTTTTAATCTTTTCTTTTGTGTCTTAATTGTTTGGGGACAAGCAATATTTCAAGTTTGGGGTTGTGATGGCACTAATTATTTAGTGCCATTATGCTCTTTTTCTCTTTCTTTTAGGATAGTTTTTACCTTCTAATCCCAACCTTTGAGTCATTTTAGTTAATTATTTTCTCTTTTCTTGTTTCTTGGATCTAAAGATATGAAGAACTTGTTTTATTGCATTTCGATAAGCTAATTGGTGTATTTTTGGGCAGATTTATAAATGTAGCAAGCTGCAGCATGCTGCAGCATCATTACAGCAGCAGTATGGGGAGCTTAATGGATAAGATAGGAGGAGCTTTTTGTGGGAAGACCTTTTTGAGTTATGGATCAAACTTTTGGGAACCTTCTAGACTAATATTTGGCTGATTTGTATTTTGTGGTTAAACACTTTGTCTTTTGGTTGTTAACCTTTGGATAATATGTCTTTTATACTTTTAGTACTTTATTTAGTGGTAATTACCTTTTGTGCCACTCCCCTTGGTTATAAAAGGGGAGCTTGGGGTAGTAATTTAGAATCCATAATCCATTCTCTATTGTCTCATTTTATAATTGGAAGTAATCTTTTGGCTACCTTCTCTTGTTCTTTATTTTATGTTTTATAATTCTTAGCTTTCTTTAATTTGCTCTTTACATTATTTGCACTTTACATTATCGTCATTTTATTTCTTGTAATTTATATTCAGTCATTTAATTTATGTCATTTATATTTATGCATTTACTTTCCATCATTTATCTCTTTATGTCTTTAAATATGAGTAGCTAATTTATTTAGCTCGGGTGTAAGATAAAAGGGTGAGATTTCAAACCAAAGAAAGGTGGACATTGTTTCGCAATAACAATGTTCCATCATTTCATTTCAAGTTTTATAAAGTTCAATGACACTTCTTGACGAACTGATCACTTGCTAAAGTGTTAAAGTGCGGTTGACTTAGAGATAAGCTACCAAAAGCACGTCAGTTTGAATGATATAAGAAGTAGACTTGAGAGAGTTGCTTTTTATTTATAAATTGATTTATTCTCGACAAGTTGATCGCTAGTCATTAGTGTTAAAGTGTAGAGGACTTAGAGATAAGCCCCTTCGAACACGTCAACTTGGATGATATAGGAATCGGCTCGAGAGAGCGGTTTTAGATACAAAGAGATTTGATCGTCCATATATTTTGAGGACTTTATTCTACACTATAAATAGTTGGAGGCTGCACAGAGATGTGTTTAGTCGAATCTAAACAGTAGTGTGAATATTGAAGTCCGAGAGGAATACCTTCAAAATAGATGGTGGATCTAGTTATGGCCAATTCATTTTGCAGCATGTCTGTAGCATAAGTCTGCTGGAATTTGTGTTTAAGTCTCACCTAAATGTCTTACATCCATGCTTGCTTTATTATTCTGTTAATCTAATCAAGTGACAAACCAAAACAAATCAAAGTCTTCAAAATCGCCATCTGAAATCTTTTCTTTCTCTAACTTTTTATTAAAATTTTACTCCAATCTCTGTGGGACGATATCCGGTACTTTACCGTTTTATTACTTGAAAGACGATATTAGATCTCATTGTATACTTGCTTTGAGGTTTAATTAGCACACGTCTATAGTTGTATTCCAAGCACTATCAAGTTTTTAGCCACAAAAACAGTCCCGGATGATCACTTGATCTCCATTCGCTACTTCTACTACTAAAGCATTAGGAAGGACACTACTAGGAGTGCCGAACTGTTTACATAAAATATTCGATACAAAGGAACACGTAGCACCCGAATCAAACAATACACGAGCGGGCAAGGAGTTTACTAGGAACGTACTCGAAACAACATCAGCGGTCTCCTTTGCCTCCTCGGTAGTCATCCGGAAAGCTCGGCTTGGTGCCTTCGGCGGTTGATCGACTCGCGCCGATGATCCAAAGGAATTCCCACGGTTGACACCCACTAGCTTTGGGCAATCCTTCTTCATGTGGCCCGGTTCCCGACACTCGAAACACACTGGTCCCCAGATAGGACATTCTCGATTCGTGTGCTCCTTCTTGCCGCACTTGGCACAACCGACCGGACCCGATTAAGTTCTTGGTTTGCATGATACCGAGTGCTTGGTCTTGCACTTGTGGCACCACCGATATTCCCCCCGATTGCCATCAACTCTTCCACTCACAAACGGCTTAAACTGCCAAACGGGCCCATATGGCCCTTCCCATTTCCGCTTTTCCCCAACCTGCCTTCTCTCTTCTTTCTCCGCAATCATGTCGTCCTCTATGATCAAGGACTCTTCAATGACCTCTTGCAATGTCAATCCTCTAGCGTTTCTCACCGTCGTCCTCATCTCGGCCGGTAACCCTTGCTGGTAAGCTTTAATCTTCGACTTCTCATCAGGGACTAGATGTCCCACCAAATTTAACTTTTCCAGAAAGATCTTGGAGTAGCCGACAATGGACAGAGTCCCCTTCTTCAGATCCCTGAACTCCCGTTCTAGTTTTTCCAACGAGCGCTCACTACAGTACTTGTCCATAATTTTCTCTTTGAACACCGGCCAAGTTAAATTAGCCAAAAGTTCAGGAGTGAGGGAGGATCGAGTGAGGTTCCACCAGATCAAAGCCTCTCCCCTAAGCAGTTGAGAGGACTTGACACGTTGCGAGATGTCACAATCACTAGACTCGAAGGCCATCTCCACCTCCTTAAGCTAGTACATGCAAGCAACCGGGTTGTCGGAACCTGCAAACTCCTTCAGGTTACACCCCAGAAAAGCTTTGTAGGTGCATCCCTTGGTCTTTCTCTTGTCTCCGATCTCCACCTGGTCTTCAGTCAACACAACGGCCGGTCCACCACCCGACCCCAATACGATGTTTTCTGCCATTGTCTCCGGTTGTCGGTGACTAGCATCTCGATCTTCCAGAAGCTTCATAAAGAACTCTTGTTGTTCGGCCATGGTCGAGTTCATGGCCAGCATCATATTGTCTCTGATTCTGGTCTCCATAGTCACCTCCTCCATGATAGCATTGTTAGCCGGAATGTTCGTACGTGGGATATGCTCAAGTCCTCCTCCCAAGATAGTGGGTATAGGAGGTCCCCTGGAGGTTTCGACTACAGGAGGTCAGTCAGCAGTAGATTCCACTTCCATGTGGCCCTCTGGCGTATTCGTTAACCTGCTCCGAGTGTTTACCATTGATATCTACCATACATACACGAGAAAAGGGATTGAGAAAAGACTAAGCGAGTTGAACTCATTGTACGTACTAACACGCATTTCAGTTATCGTAATAACGATATTTGCAAGCATACTTACGTAACAATGTATTCATAATAGCATTAGCTAAGTGAAATTATGAACAGATCATACACAAGGATTCTTGTTACCACAATTACAGCTCTTAATTTGCGTAATTCCCTAATTCCTAACACTCTCCCCACCTAGGACTTCTACCCCAAGTGGGCAGTGAGGCAATAAAATCTAAAGCTTAAGTCTAGATACTCTAAAACAATATCTAGTTCACTTAAACTAAAGCTCTGATACCAACTTGTAACACCCTAAAAACAAGGATAACAAATATTTTCCAAAAAAAATGGAAACGTGGTATATAAATTTGCTAAAGTAAGAGCCTCCCAAAAATGGGGAAATATTCAAGCCTGTTTAATTACAGTTGTAATTTATCGAACAAATAAATAACAACCAACTAATCTAATTTCTGTATCTAGAAAAGAGATTACAAAAACGGTGTCATCTATAAACCCAAACGTCTTCTCCAAAAGTATATGTTCAAGTGCATATTCCCCAAGCTCTCACCCAAAGCAACTACGCCTGCTTAGAAGCGGCACCACTAGAACCTGAGATACACATCGACACCAACAAGTGTTAGGCCAAAAAAGCCTAGTGAGTTTGAACAAGAAATAGCACAAAGGAGCAATTACAATTCTTATCAGCAGTTAACCAAATTACTTTAAATGTGGAGTCAATAGGGGAGACCTATAGCACCAATCAAGTTCCACCCAAAGAGTCGATATACCTTGATGCCAACTACTAAGAGTGACATCTGAAAGGCTCGGCACATCCGAGAACTACAACCATGGCATTACCCCGAATGGCGGAGGTCTAGGCACATACCATCACGGTGGCACCCAAGACAACATCCTCCTAGTGTCTACTGACTTGGTTCGTCCAACATGCATTATAGGAGGTCTCAAGGCATAATATACCAAAGATATTTCAATACCAACCATGGGCACAATATCACCAACCCAATCAATATAAAGTCCGTTACAAGACTAGTATGACCAAAATCTCATCATAAAAACATGATACCACAAAATAATGTTTCAAATAGAAAATCATTCCCATAACAATTTATGCATTTCATTTAGTCATGGCAAGACATATATAGACATGTAAACATAAGGAAAAACCCCAAATATTTAAACATGTAGAGATGAGCATTTCAAGTAAAGCTACAATAATAAAAAATAGAAGATTATGATGTGTATCTAGTTTTGACAAAAGTTTAGTAAACTCACAATCTAGGTTTTTGATTAAAACCTAGAAAAGTAGGAAACCCTAGATTGAAGAGGTTGAATCTTTGAGATGGAGGTTGAACTTGAGAAGCCCTAATAAATGCTCCCTTGAGAAGAATTTAATGCAATCCCAAAACCCCAACAAGTTGTAGGTTGAAAGTAATGAGGGTTAGGGTTTTAAGAGAGAAAATCGCCCTTGGAGGTGTCTAAAATCGCCCAAAAAACGTGAAGAGGAGAGAAATTAAGCTAAAATCAGACAAATGTCTCATTTAAACCCTCAGACCCCGACGGCGACAGTGCCCGACGACAGTGACATTGTCACTATCGCGAGTCACAATCGCGTCAGGCTCAAAGCCTGCGGTACATCCCACGCGATAGTGACCAGCGATAGTGACAATGTCACTATCGCGGGGTCACAGTCATGCCAAAACCCTAGACTCTCGGTACATCTGCCGCGATAGTGACCGGCGATAGTGCCCTTTGCACTATCGCGTGGCACTATCGCGCCACACTCCCAACAGCCCGAAAACTTGCTTTAAGACGATAACGAGCGCGAGGTTAGACATTTCAATGATTATATAAATCATATAGCATTATAACATTAAAAAAATGATCATGCGCATATAAAGGACTTCATTTACTCACATAATCACAATTAATGAAATGAGAGGAACAAATACTTACCTTACAAATTTCCCGGCTGTTACACTCAACCTTTGAATGGAGCATCTTTTGGGAGAAGTTATCAGCACGCTTTTAGGGAAATTGATTCTCTTGCAAGATGCCTTACATAGCTAGTACTAAGAGTTGATTTAAGATGCTTGGTTATTAACCATTGGATAATATTTCTTGTACTTGTAAGCATCTTTTGATTCATTTATCTTAGTATAAATAGGATGAAGATGTAGTAGTTCAAAAAACCCACCCAAGGGGGGATCAAGCTTCTCTAAGCTTTGATCTCTCTAGCTCATTTGTATAATGTTTGCATTTTTAATTTCAAGTTCTTAATCTTTTGGTTAATGTTGCATGTTGTTACAGCAACCTTCTTACTTCCCACTGCAACTTACGATTTCCAGCACATTTACACTTCTGCAAGTTTACATTTTATGCACCATTTACATTTCATGCACTTTACGTTTCTCGTACTTTACGTTTCATGCAACTTTACTTTTCTTGCAAATTTACTTGTAAGTCATTTACATTTATGTCATTTACTTTTAAGCACTTACATTCAGCCATGCTAGGCTAAACACCTTAGTGTGGGTGTAAGTGGACGTTGTGAGATTAAGCCAAATGTTAGTGGATATTTGCTTTGTTAATAACAATTTAATTCACTATTCACAAGTGGTACAAACATTTCATCTAGTAATATTTGACAAATTGACACATGTTATTTTATTTAGATGAGTTGGACTTAAAATTAAGACATCGAATGTTTTTACTAAGTGTGTTATAGAGGCTACAGAGAGCTGCAGCAACCTTACGGATTGCAAAACTATATGGAAAAAAAGGCAAGATTTGTACTAGTTTGGTTCTTGATGCATCACCATATGCACTGCCAACATATGGTCTAATCTGCACTTCCTTGGAAGGCCGTTCAATCCAGTAGTGTTGTAGAAAGCTATTGTTGCAGCACCCTTGTGATGTTGTAGCAATGTTCACTGCACTCTGTTTGCTGAAATCCAACCTGGTCTTGCACCCATGCTATCTTTTATTTATTGTTACATTTCTGTATTTGGTTACCAACTCTCATAAATATTGCTTCCAAATCACCATCTGAAATTTATTTTAAGTTTGCCTTGTTGAAAATCCTTACTTTCCTGACCCTGTGGATCGATATCTGGTATTCTTACCATTATTACTTGTTTTAAGACGATATTGGGAGAACATTTATACTTCCATGGTTTCCCAATTGTTGTAGCCTTTTGGGTTGCATAAATCCCACCAACAAAAGGGAAGGAGGTCATGGTGGTGGTTTCACCAGAGAAGAGAAGGGAAGGAGTCCACTGTGGAGGGAGCATATGGTGACGTGCAAATGAAGTTGTAGTCAACGGGTGGCGAGGAGTTGCTTCATCAAGAAAAAGGGGAAACTTAGGAGGTGAAGGTATATGTGTGTGTATATATACACAATATATAATAGAGTCAGGTTCATACGAGAACAGTAACCAAATAAAAGAACAAGAAAATGGTCAAATCACATGTGATTTAGCACTAAAATTACGTGTAAAATCACATATGATTTATGCGACTTTGTACCCGACTTAAGGTCGGGAGCCACGTCTCCCGCACACCCTTGCGTTGACCGTTAATTTAAAATCACATGTGTTTTGCACAAGATTTGGTCGTTTTCGTATTCTCTTATCTGGTTAATGTTCTCATTTGAACATCATATATTATATTATCACATATTTTTTTAGTTATTAATATAAAATGATACAAAGAGTAAATTGACTAAAATGTTCCTCTAGTTAACCTACTTAAATTTATTGGATGAAGTTAGGGCAAAGGACCAAATGTGTGTGAAAATGCAATCTATATGGACCTTTTCCATAATTATTTTAATTTAGGAATGTAGAATATGATTTTATGTAAACCACATAGACCAACAATGTAATTTACTCTATAATTATATACTTGCAAGTGACAACCAAGTATTCCATTAAGCTATATACTCCTTTTGTATTTAATATAACGTCAAGTCTTAATTTTGATTTTATTAAACAGACAAGTTGTATAAAAAACATATTTTTATTTTTTTATTATTTTAAATACATAAGTTTAAAATGTATATTTAAAATTATGTAATTTAAAAGTATTTATTGATCAGAAAATATCTAATTTAAGAAACATAACATCAAGTTTCATCTACGTTAGCATTATCTCAACATTGGTACCAAAATAGACAATTGTCAAACTATAGCTCAAAAATGTATACTCTTAAAATGAACTTAGAGCATCCACAATCATGAACCTCTCTGAAGGTTTATGATTCTGTCACATCAGTTTTCTCTTTCATGCACATTTCATAAACATTTCACTCCCAATCATGGACCGATCCATAGTTTATATAATAAAAATATATAATAATAAAATTTTACTATTATAATTAAAAGACAATAATTAAAATACACTTATAATAATTAAAAGACAATAATTAAAACTTACGATAATAAGTCATAATAATTAAAAGTTGCAATAACTAAAAAACAATTTTAATAAATTTGCATCAATCTTCCTTAAACCGTTCCCAAATATGTTCGACCAAATCTGCTCGAAGTTGATGATGTACTGAACGGTCACGTATTTCAGCATTCATTTGAAGGTATTGTTGAAATTGTTGAACGGAACCTTGAGATATGGGTGTTGGAGGATCTTCGTGGTCGTCAGACCAACTAGTTGCTGAAATCCCTTCATTTTCTATAATCATATTATGTAATATGATGATGCATGAATAAATGATGTCACTCATTATTTTGAGAAAAGTCATTCGGTGCATTTGGTGTGGGTTGTGATGGAAATGTAGGCATATATGGATTTGGTGTGAACATAGAATATTGAGTGTTTGGCGGAAATAAAAAAACGACTAACATTCGACGTACCGTGAGAAGAATCTTGAGTGTGTGCGTAAAGCGGTGAAAATGGATATGGTAGAAAATTCGGTTGAACTTGTCTATTTGTTGTATTTGGTGAACTTGTATCACTGACGGGTGAGTTCAACAAATTTGTAACGTAGTTTGTATGGTTATGATCCATACTGAAAGAGAGTAAAAAGTTGAAGATAGAAATTTTTAATTTGAAATGATGTACGTAAATTTTTTTATAGGTAAAATCGATAATTAATTTGTGTAGTTGGAAGTTAGTAATTAAATTATGTAGTTAATTTGCGTAGTTGGAAGTTGTAATTAATTTGTATAGGTAAAAAGTTGAAAATTAATTAATTAGTTAATTTTATTAAATTATTTATTAATTGATTATTAAATTATAAAAAAAATGGAACCCACAATATTTAACCATATATAGTGGTTCCTCACAGAGGAACCGCTCCCATGATGTGGCATAAACCTCTATTATCCCCAATGGCATAAACTTTTACAAAGAGGTCCATGGACCCTCCACTTGGCCTTATGAACCAGCGTTACGGATGGTCGTAGGTTCATTCGTTTGTTAAATATTACTCCCTCGGTCCCTAAATAAATGTTCACAATGAAAAAAAATCACAATTTTACAAATGTGTAATTATTACACTTTTAATTAACAAAAAAAAAATTTACCCTTAATTACAAAGAGAGAAATTTTCTTTTAGAAATTGACACTTATTTTAGGACAAACTAAGGGGGTGTTTGGTTCGTTTTAAAGAATGAAAATGTCAATGATAATGAAAATAGGGTAGAATGAAAATTATTAATTTCATTAGATTATGAGTAAATTATAAATTGGGTCCCTATGGTTTATGTGTTTTAACATTTTGGGTCCCTACTTTGAAATATCTAATCATTCTCATGGTTTGCATTTTGTAACGCCTTGGGTCCCTAAATCTAACTCCGTTAGATTTTTTATGTTAAGTAGGTTAATTATAAGGGCATTTTGGTCATTTTAATCATAAGGACCAAATATGAAATAAAATCACAGGGACCAAAAACCGTCTTTGTCTTCTCCTATGATACCTCTAGCAACAATCTCTTATCTCTACATCACACACATGTCTGAGAAACTCAACTCCATTAACTTCAAGAACATCGATCAAAACCCAATCGTCCTTTCCCCTTTCTCTGATGAAGCCCACTCCCAATCATCCCAACAAAATTGAAAGTCGTCTCGATCCAGGAAATCAAAATTAAACAAACCCCTAAATCTAAATTTAAACAAACCCCTAAATCTAAATCAAATTTTGCACTTACAGTAAGCAATGGCAAAGTGCTTGCTGTAAATAAAATCTAGAAAAAAGATGCGACGGAGCTGTCACTGGAGGTACACCAGAGTCAACCGGAGCTTCAAAAAACCCAGATCTCGATCTTTAAAACCAGAGCATGCGACGGAGGGGGATGAGACAGAGGTTGGGAAGATGAAAGCCATCTCGGTGGGATGTGGAAGACAAGACCTACGATAATACATGTATGGTCGAGAGAATACGACGGAGGTTGTAGGCATACGAGGAATCGGTGAAGGAATCGGTGGTCGGGGGATGCGACGGAGGGGTTGGTGAAGGAATCAGTGGTCATAGGAGGTGGCGAAAGGATCTGCTTCACCGGGGACTAGGAGAGGGGGAGGGGTACACCGGAGGGGGAGGGTTTCACCGACTACGGTAGGTGGTGAGACAGGTTGAGATCTGGCCGTTGGAGGAGGAAGACAACGAGTGGGGGAGATGAAAGACGTGGGGAGGTGGTAAGGGGTTTCACCGACGATGGTAAGGGGTGGGGGGACGATGAAAAACGTGGGGAGGTGGGGGAGATGATATGATACCCTAAATTACATTCTTGGTCCTGTTTTTTTATTGAAAATAAAAAAGGAAGAGAATGACCAAGATACCCCTCTACTTAGCCTATTTAACAGAACTTTTTTAACGGAGTTAGATTTAGGGACCCAATGTGTTATAAAATGCAAACCACGAGGATGCAATCCATAGATATTTCAAAGTAGGGACCCAGAGTGTTAAAACACATAAACCACAAGGACCAACTATATAATTTACTCTTAGATTATATTACATTCCATAATACTATTGTTGTGTTTGGAGAGAAAAATTGTTTAAATAACAGAGACTTTTTATTTGGAGATCTATCGACTAGGGTTCAACCGAGATAGAGAAAGAGAAGGACAATCATCACTTTTCTCCACCACAAAAAGCCCATTGGAGATTTGTTAGCACCCGGTGAGAAAGTGTTGCCATGGAAACTAGAAAGAGGGGGAGAGGATGGGGCGGTGAGATGGTGATGTGTGAAAGGGATGAGAGTCGGACCGGGGAAAACTTTTTATTCCCCCAAAAGGGAGGAATGATTTTAAGCAGATCTATCATAATGATTAATTAATTGTCTAAAACCAAACATCATTTTTCATTCATTTATATTTCTTGTTTGAACGAAACATGACCAATGATTATCATTTTCATTCATTACTTTTTAATATACTTATTTTGGGTGTTGTTATTCATAACCCATCACTCACATTTTATATCTCATCCTTACTCACACCATTAATACTTCATCCCACTTCTTCACTCACATAATAGGGGTACGAATAGAAATGACCTACCTACTTACCACATTTTAATTCATAAAATAACACCCAATATTTGGTTGTTTTATATTATGAGAGCATTTCACATCAAAAGTATATTAATCAATTAAATCAAAAGAATCAAATATAACTGTATACATACTGTTACACCCTCTTTTGATTCCCAATATCTATTATTAGAATCAGGAATATCAAAAAAGGATTATTCCTTGTCTCTTTGCTTAAGAATCTGCAGGATAATTTAACATATCTATATCTATATCTATATTTATATCTATCTATTTATATAATAAATAAGTAACTAAAAGAACACGTGTCGTCTTTTGGTGAGTCCATTTTTTTCATTTTCCCGCCTAAACATGTATCTGGATGCATTTTACATTATAAGTTCATTTAGCACATTCATATTAATACCTTACATTTACTACCCTTATAATTAGGTATGTAGTTTATTTTTAATCACTTACTTTTTTATTTTTCATTTTAGACTCTTATCACATAAACATAAATAATATATATGAACTAAAATGCATTAAAAAATGTTTTTATTTTTTACAAATTATAGCATTGTAATCGATTCGTCAATACCTTCGAAATGAGTCCAATATTGAATACTGTCAGGATCGAATTCTCAACAAGAATTATGAATACTCAGAAACAATATTAAAGAAGTTGCGGAAAAACACTTTAATATTCAATAAACAGAAAAACAATGAAACAGTGAATCACAATCAACTTGTAAACTTTATTTAATAATTCAAGTTACAAGTTTTTCACTCACAACCTCAATCTTGAAAAACAGGCTCTTTCAAGACGAATTCTACTTCTCTAGAATTAGGAACGATGCCTTGAGGTTGATTTTTTCTAGAACAAAAACTCAGAATTATTCTCACAAAAGTTTTTTTTTAGCTATTCTAAAAAAATCTATACATATATTGAAGAATAAAAGATATATACTAAACATAAAAAGATCTTCAAAATAAACTTCCATCTTTATCTCCAACTTCCATGAATATCTTCAGTCCATCCAGCTGTCATCCTTCCATGCGAATTCTTTATCACATAAGCAGCATTATTCTTCAGCAGAATTAATACTCTGAGTAGTATTAACTCCAGCAGTACTAACCATGCTCAGCAGTATTAATCTCTTCAAGCAGTACTAATTTTGAACTTAGCAGTACTAAACTTGTTGAGCAGCATTAATCTGCAACTAGCAGCATTAATCTCAGAAGTACTAACTAGAAGTAGTAACTATTTTCTTCTAGCAGCATTAACTTTACTTGTGCTGTACTTGTGCAATTCTTCAGTTCCCAACAATCTCCCCCTAACTTGACTTTTAGGAAGAGAAGTCAAGTTCTTTAGATCTGATCTTCAAGATGCTTTCAACACCTCACATTCAGTTGCCCAAATTTAGATCTAGGCCCAGACTTTGATTGATAGTTCTTCTCACCAAAATTCTGGCCATTTCTGAATCCTTAGTACATACTAGCTTAGCTTTCAGCATTCCTTCAAGTTTCTGCTTGCTATGATCATATATTTTGTCAACTAGGTAGTATTCATGATAACATTTATCAATTGTAATCATGTACACACGACAGTTTTCAAAAAGTATCCAATGATCAATCTTTTTGAACACATACTCATGATGAAGATCTTTAATCCTATGCACTACCTTCTCTGGATCAAACATCATACATAAGTATTCCATTGCTACTTTGAGAAGATTTTCTTCAGTACCTTTCAACACAGGCTCATAGAGTTTCATTCCCACTTTGTACATTTCCTCTATGTCTGCTCTTGAACAACCTCTGATTACTCTCCCCCAGGTTGAATATGCTTCAAATGCACCACCATTTCTTTTGAGTCTAAAGAAATCCTTTCCATTGTCTCTTAGAATATCCCAAAAGATGATCTCTGGAGCCTTCATGGAGATTGGAACAGCCTGTACAGGTTTTACTATAGTCATATACAGCTCCACATGCTCATCTGATTGCTCTTTGGACTGTTCTGGGTTCTGCACCGGTTCTGCTGAAGGTGTGACTGAAGGTTCTGCTTCAGTTTCTGCTCTTTCTTCCACTCTTGGCCTTTTAGACTGCCTTTTGGAAGCAATTGTCTTCACCCTCTTTGCAGATTTAATTTCTATACCAGCATTCTCTTGTTCTTCCTTCATTTCTTCAGCATTGTCCTTTGAAGGTGTGGTCTCCTCAGGGAATGGTTGTTGAATATTTAGGTCATGCCTTTCCTTCATTCTTCTTTCAGCCTCTTCTCTTTGAGATGAGTCCCCTTGAAGCTTGGCCATTTCTTTCTTGTACAAATCCTCAACCTGACTGTATGCCATGTTGGTAAACATTTCCCCTTTGACACCAATTGCACCTCTCAGGAAGTTAATCATTCTTCTTCTTTCCTGATTGGCCAAAAAGGTCTTAGAAGGTTGTCTTTTCTGCTTCATTACTGGCATTCTCTGCTTAGACACTTTCACAGAGCTTTTCTTGGCTTCAGCTGCTGCTTTTAAACTTTCTTGATACTCAGCATTTAGTTTTCTGGCCATTATCTTTGCAAGCTCTCTATCTGTTTCTGTTTGAATCTGTTCCTCCTTTTCCATTTGCTCTTGAAGCTGCTTTGCCATCTCCTCATCCATTTCAATCTGACTCCTCTTCTTTGAAGGCAGTTCAGTTTCAATAAGTTTTTCCTTTCCCTTTCCCTTTGTATCTTTCAAAGTTGCTTTACTTGATTCTTTTCTTTTCTTTGAGCCTCCTCCTTCATTAATGATCACTCCCTTGGCCTTTTGACTAGCCTTAGGAATGTCATTCTTGGCTTTAACCAATGTCTCTGCAATCTCCAGTTCCTCTACAGAGAGCCCTGTTACTGCTTCTTCTGTTTCTGCTGCTTCTTTTGTTTCAGCAGCATTAACTGTTTCTGCTGTTTCAGCAGCATTAACAGTTTATGCTGCTTGAGCAACTTCTGTTTCTGTCTCTATTGCATCCTATGTCTCCCCCTCAACTTCAACTCTCTTTTCAGCTGAACTTTCTTTTTCTGTTTCCCTTTCTTGCTTCTCCCCCTTGTTGGAAGCATCTTGAGCATTGTTCCTCTTCTTTAGAACAAACTGCTTTCTCCTCTTCTTTTGCAATAACCTTATCACCATTTTCTTTAGCTTGGCAATCTGGACTTTTTGGGACAGAACTATAAGTTTAAGTTCTTCTATATCTTTGCACTGTTTAAGTACATCCATGTTGATGTTTCCCATGGTTTCCATCAATTCATAATAGTTATATTTGTCCTCACCTTCTCCAGAAGTGTTACCCTCTTTTGATGGATCATTGGATCTTTTTGTAGTGGAAGTCTTCTGCCTAGCAGAAGCACTATCCACCCCCTTGGTTTCTTGGCACCTGGGACCTTTGGATGATTGCTCACCCAAAGTTGTCATGGGGAAGGTCTTATGTATGTTACCACTGACCTCCTCTGTGCTAGCAGGAGTAGTGGCAGCCTTAGGACCCATATGCTCAACCTCCACCTCAGTGAGCACCTCCTTAGGGTTGGGAGACACCCCTTTGGTTTCCCTATTGATATTCTCTAAGGGAGAATTCTCCCTTAGAGGGCTAGAAGGCTTAGTGGGTGATGGTACAAGAAGGGAATGAGCCTTCTTTACCTGTTTCCTTGTATAAGTTTGGGTAATTGGAGAAGTGGGCTTATGAAGTAGGGACTGTGGGATAGATATAGAGTGGGAAGGTTGGGATTGGCTAGCAGTGGGATGGTCTAATGAGGGCCTTGACCCTGCTGCCATACCTTCTTCAGTGTGGGACACCACCATCATTGTAGAGAACAATGGGGTGTCAACTCCTTCCGAGTCCAGAGGGGATCTTTTCATGTTTGAAAATACCTTACCTTTGGGAATTTTTGGTACATATACCCCATCAAAATGAGGTATATCCGTCAATTCATGGGTTATTACTTCTTGTACAAACCTGGGGTACATATAAAAACTCTTTTTACTTCCCAGGTTTGAGACAAGATCATTAAAAAGCATTTGAGAAAAATTATACTTTCTGGCAGTGGCCAAGCACACCAAAGCATAAGCAATGGTGCTACTGAACTCACTCCATCCAGTAGTCTTTTTAGAGATACAATGCATAAGGGTATGGACAAAGAAACGCCATTGGGGTGAAAATTTAGCTTTTGAGAACTTGAACACACCCAATGGGCCTCCATACCCCATTTTAGTAAGAGTTGAGAATAATTCCTCATTAGGAATAGAGGTTATACCTGCAGCATCGTCTAGACGTAGACAGATGCGTATCACCTCTTCAGTAACTGTTAGGGGTTTTTCACATACCCTTGTCTTGATCATTTGGACACCATCTTCAGTAACAATGGTGGCATTAGCCCAAAATTGCCTTTGATGCTCTATGTAGATAGTTGGTGATACAGTGAGAGCATGGGCAATGTGGATTGACCTGAGAAAGTCCACAATTTGGTGGAATCCATCGGCTTGTTTCGGCTTCTTTAGCATCGCAATCTCGTTGTGCTCGTCAATAAACACCATTGAAGCCATCTGTACGCAAGGATTCTTGACTAGCGAGCACTGGATACTTGAGAGGAAAGAGTGAGAGAGAAGATGAAAAGTAGACAAAGAGTCGTTATGATATTTTAGGCGGGGAAAGGGTATTTATAGCTTGTGGATTATAAGCAGTATTAACCCTAAAAATTTAGTGAAAGCAGTATTAACAGTGAGCATTATTAACTGAAAGCAGTATTAACTGAAAGCAGTATTAACTGAGAGCAGTATTAACTGAGAGCAGTATTAACTGAGAGCAGTATTAACTGAGAGCAGTATTAACTGAGAGCAGTATTAACTGAAAGCAGTATTAACTGAAAGCAGTATTAACTGAGAGCAGTATTAACTGAAAGAAATATTAACTGAGAGCAGTATTAACCACTAGCAGTATTAACTGAGAGAAGTATTAACCACTAGTAGTATTAATTAACTAGCAGTATTAACTGTGCACTGGCAGTATTAAAAATACACTGGCAGTATTAAAAATGCACTGGCAGTATTAAAACTGCACTGGCAGCATTTACTACACTTACACTTTTTGACACCATCCTTTTACTCATACTTTTTACTACTTTGTTCATCCCCTGATCCTTTTCTTCTTGATCCTTCATGATCATTACTCCCTCTGGAGTATTACTAACTTCAACCTGAAACACTTAAACACACAGGTTAGTAGTATCATGCTCAATGAAATCTTCCAAATGCAACTCATCTTTTAACTCATGCCCTGAGCATTTATTATTACTTCCCTATGAATCAAATGCAACATATCCTCCATCAAATCTTTTGAAGAATTTGAAGGCAGTCCATGTTACCTGTTGTGTGCCAAGAGCAACCACTATCTGCATTCCAAATGCTCTTCCTCTTGAGCTTTTGGTTGCCCTGCACACTTGATAAATCAGTTAGTCTTGGAGGGAACCCAAGCCAAAGTGGTTTTGGGTTGTCCTTTCTCATCAATATAATCTGTAAGTTTAGTCTGGATGAGTTGTTTAGGAATCTCATGGCTGGAATACTTTGTCAAGATTATAGGCTTGGCAGCATTACTACTAGAAGCAGCACTAGCCTTGTTAGCAGTACTAACTGAGTTAGCAGCACTATTTCTGTTAGCAGTACTATCTGGGATAGCAGTACTAACAGGTTTCTTTACAATTGGAACCCAAACCTGAACAAAGTTGTTTGCTTTCTTTGTCTTTAAATTACTTCTTGGCTTATTTGGAGTATTTTTCTTTATATTAGCAAACTTGTTCTGAGCATGAAACTTTTTAGGTGCTCTTTTCTCAGCCATTTGATTCCTTCTTTGATTCCTATAACCAGAAGAGTTTTGTGGTTGTCTTTGAAAAGTGACTCTTTGGTTAATGGGATTGAAATAACAGTATTTGGCAAGATGATTCAATTTGCCACAGATAAAACAAGGTTTTGGCCTGTTGATTTTACACAGATCAATCCCTTGTTTTTGTACCCACTGATTATTCCAGTTTCTCTGATTTCCCCTTGGTTTATCATGTTTTTGGGGCTCAGATTTATTGCATGTACACTGCTTGCAAGGGACAGGATTCCCAATTGTGGTCTGTTTGTAATGGACCTTACCAGACTTTCCCTCTGTCTTCTCTATGTCCTTAGATTTGACCCAAGTTTTTCCACATCCCTCATTGATGATAATGTGATTTTCTAGGGGAATCTCACCACTCACAGTGTTCTCCTTACTCTTATCATTAGAGTTTTCTTCTTCAGAGTTTGTTTCAACCACCACTTTGTCTAATGGATCTACCTTAGTGGCTTCATCAGACAATTCCTTCCTATTCTTGGTCTCTAGCAAGTCTGATATAGGAGGGATGTAATTGTTGTTGTATGGTGGTGGTGTGGTATTATAGCCTATTCCTCTTCTAAGTTTGTCATGGATTTGAGTTTGGAGCAAAGAGTCAATTGCTTTTGAAGCATTGGAAAATTTCTCAATATCCAGCTTGGCTTTCTCAAACTCACTCTTTATTTTCTCATTCTCCTCTTCTTTCTGTTTCAGCTTCAACTCATATTGATCTTTCTCCCACTTCCAGTAGTTGGTGTCATATGAGTGTTGGAGTTCATTGGCTTGGAAACTCTTAATCTGTTCCTCAAAACTCTCAACAATTTTTGCATAGTCTTTTATATCTCTCTCTAATCTTTTAAGGTCATTACTCATTGTCAGGTTGTGATCCCTGTATCTTTTAACAGTTTCAATACAGGATTTAGAACAAAGATTAGATGTTACCTCTGTAGGAATTTCTGAGCTTGAAGACTCTGAACCTTTAGCCATGATGATGTGATTTTGAATGTAGGTTTCTGATAATACTGGCTCTGATACCACTTTTCAGGATCGAATTCTCAACAAGAATTATGAATACTCAGAAACAATATTAAAGAAGTTGCGGAAAAACACTTTAATATTCAATAAACAGAAAAACAATGAAACAGTGAATCACAATCAACTTGTAAATTTTATTTAATAATTCAAGTTACAAGCTTTTCACTCACAACCTCAATCTTGAAAAACAGACTCTTTCAAGACGAATTCTACTTCTCTAGAATTAGGAACGATGCCTTGAGGTTGATTTTTTCTAGAACAAAAACTCAGAATTATTCTCACAAAAGTTTTTTTTTAGCTATTCTAAACAAATCTATACATATATTGAAGAATAAAAGATAATTACTAAACATAAAAAGATCTTCAAAATAAACTTCCATCTTTATCTCCAACTTCCATGAATATCTTCAGTCCATTCAGCTGTCATCCTTCCATGCGAATTCTTTATCACATAAGCAACATTATTCTTCAGCATAATTAATACTCTGAGCAGTATTAACTCCAGCAGTACTAACCATGCTCAGCAGTATTAATCTCTTCAAGCAGTACTAACTTTGAACTTAGCAGTACTAAACTTGTTGAGCAGCATTAATCTGCAACTAGCAGCATTAATCTCAGAAGTACTAACTAGAAGTAGTAACTATTTTCTTCTAGCAGCATTAACTTTACTTGTGTTGTACTTGTGCAATTCTTCAGTTCCCAACAAATACTTTTGGATTTAATTATATTATTAAATATCATAAATATATACGAATTAATGTGTCATGATTAGTATGAGATTTGTTAAAATTAGTATGAGATTTGATACAAATAATCACTAAATTGTCGTGATTTTCTTTTTACAATTTCATATCAATTTTAACTATGTACTTTTCCATAATTTCATTTACGTTCTGTTATAAATTTTGTTTTATAAATTCTTAATATTTATTCATATTTTTTATTATTTTTTTGCAAAACATCTTTTGTGAAAACTGCCTAAAACAAAGACATTTTGTAACCAACTGCAAAAAAACAACTCTGAAAAGGATAAAAACTTGGAAAAGTAGCATCGACTTTCGATGATCATTCATATCTGTAAGATAAGTTTTTTGGCATTATTTAATTTTTTAAATTACTCCGTGTAATACACGGGGTCGAACCTAGTATATATATATGATGTTAATCAAATGAGAACCACAAAAACGTTACAAACTCATAAGAACCAATATAAAATTATTTTTTTTAATCAAAACTTATGATTTAAAATATTGTTTCACATATGTTTTGTGTTCACCTAATGAAAAAATTACATATGAAACTTTTTTTTGTTCACTTAATGAAACAAAAAATTCACGTAAAAAATATTCACATGGTGAAACTATCACATTATAAAATAAATATATGTGAAATAATATCTTTAATCCTATCATTTGATGAAAAATATCATGTAAAAAATTATTTTTAAATCGGTTCTCAAGGGTTTGTAATCCTTTAGTGGTTCTCATTTGTTTTAGGGGTTCATTTGTTAACCCGATTTTTTGTACTAACTTTGTGAACCGAATCTTGACCATTGAGATTAAGATAGGGCTAAGATTAAAACACATCTACATTAACTCTTATTTATTAGTCTTATAATAATTAATTATATTGAACATATATGATAGGGGTTTTTGAGAAAATTCACAACCCTTTTTCACATTTAATATTGTAACTCCCTCATTAAATAAATGTTACAATTAACAAAAAAAAAAATCAATAATGACATAATATATTTATTGTACATATATATTAAACCAAGAGTAACATGGTTTCCTATTGGTTGAATTAGGTTAACAAAATTAGTATGAATGGGATGGAAAAAAGTAAAAGAATTTGTAAGAGAACATATATGAGCATGTTATATGTTAACAACCACTCCATTAGTGTTCATTTGAGAAAGTGAACGTATATGAAAATAAATGGACATATATATCACGACCGAACATCTATGTCATTCATTAGAGTTCATTTGACATATTTGTTGAACATATATGAACATATATGGGCATGTATATAACGAAATAACGAATGAACATCTATGATCATTCATTACAGTTCATTTGAATATGTTGAACGTATATGAACAATATTGTTATAATCATCATACTACTAGATATTCATAAAGTTAACTCGTTCATTAGAGTTCAGTCGACCAATGTTGTTATTTTGTAACCTCCCCTTCATTAATGGTCACTTTGTAACTCCCAAGCCAAAAAGTCTAGAAAAAAAAAACATAATGAAGTATCATTTCTACCCTTGAACATTTAATGATTTGTTCAAACCAACCAAGGATTAAAATGAATTCCTATTGGTTGAGAGGAGTTCATAAAGTTAATACAAATTGGAAGGTTAACAAAGTAACCTCCCTCTCTCTCTCTCTCTCTCTCTCTCTCTCTCTATATATATATATATATATATATATATAAATAATATATATAGGGTTGGGTTATAGTACAAATCAAGCTATTTGTACAAACCATTATGAACCATTGATTATCAAATCAATGGTTAAGATTAAAATTTTCTAATTAAGATAACAATGAAATTAATTTTGCTTTAAAAAAAATATTGGAAAAGGGTATATTGGTAATTTGTAATTAGGTTTCAAATAAGGAATGGGGCTTTTCAATTAGGGAAACCAGGAGAAATCCTGATTAATAATCACAATTTCATCCCATAAAACATATTCATTCGGTGAAACCCAGTTTATGGTGAAATCCAATTGGGCTAAAAAATAGTGAAACACAATTGGGTTAAAAGATAATGAAACAGTTGATAGTGAAACTCGGTTTATGATGAAACACATTGGATTAAAAGATAATGAAACACTTGATAGTAAAACTCGATTTATGGTGAAACGCATTGGATTAAAAGATATATGCATTTCAGAAAGAAAATTCTTTTTTATTTCATTGGGTTAAAAGATATAGTGAAACAGTTGATATTGAATAATAATGTTAACAAAAATGTTGATTCATTGCTAATTGTTGATATGCCAAAGGAACAAAAGATATTAATTTTTGCTTTCATTTATAAAAATCTTATTTTTATTAGACGTAATGATTTCATTGAGAATATCAAATCTATTATTTTTTTATTTCATTTATAAAAATCTTATTTTTATTAGACGTATTGATTTCATTGAGAACTAGAAATGTACCCTCGCAAGGTTTCTGAAATCTAGAACTCGAACCCTCGATCATTATTCATACTTTTTGTTATTTTTTTTTATTTTTTTTTACGATTTTGAGAAACCTAGATTTAAAACAAAAATATATTTTAGTTTAGTTTAATTATGGTTTTTTTATAAAAAATAATAATAATAATTTTTGTTACGGGTCAAAAAATGTTTAATTTAAATGATAACTATATTTAAGATATTTTTTATTTAAAATTAAAAAGATAACATACTTCAATAAAAAATAAAAATAAGTTGTTTTATCTCGAATTTTCTTGTATTTATCGGTTAGTTATATCATTATCAATAGTTAAAATTTTTATATATTTTAGAAAATAAAAATAAGTGCTTATCTGCAGTTAGTTACACGAATTCAAAAATTGAGCTTTTATAAGTTGTACTTATGTTTAATCAATTTGTACTTTTAGATTTTAAGTAATATGCATTAATAAGTGATACCTAATGTATAAAAATTAGTTTTTAAGAGTTTAACTTAAATGCTTTATAATATAGTATAGATATATTAGTTAAAATTCAAAATTATAAGTTAATAAACATAATTATAACATATTAAAGTCTCATGTTTTTATTTGTATAACTAACTGCAAATAAACATATTAAATACAGGATAAACACTATGAGATAAACTACCTGTTTTATTTTTTTTAAATATATTTATTAGATCAATACATGTTTTTATAATATAGTATAGATATATTAGTTATGAGATTATAACTAATATAGATATATTAAGAGCAAATCATAAAATAAAAAATAAATATTGATAATAGTAATATTGATCAAATCGTCCAATAAATATAAAATAGTGATAATAGTAGATAATATTGATCAAATCGTCTATTAAATATAAAAATCAAATATTTATATTAATAAATGAGTATTAATTTCACAAATAGATGATGATGTGAGATATTGTGCTTGGATAAGTTGTACCAATGTATTATAAAATTGTAAATTAAGTAATTGACTTTAATTAGTTGTATTTTGTGCTTAAAATTTTGTAATTAAGAGTTTTTTATATCTCTTTTATAATATAGTATAATTTTTTTTTAAATACATTTATTAGATCAATGCATATTTTTATAATATAGTATAGATATATTAGTTATGAGATTATAACTAATATAGATATATTAAGAGCAAATCATAAAATAAAAAATAAATATTGATAATAGTAATATTGATCAAATCGTCCAATAAATATAAAATATTGATAATAGTATATAATATTGATCAAATCGTCCATTAAATATAAAAAACAAATATTTATATTAATAAATGAGTATCCATTCCACAAATAGATGATGATGTGAGATATTGTGCTTGGATAAGCTGTACCAATGTATTATAAAATTGTAAATTAAGTAATTGACTTTAATTAGTTGTATTTTGTGCTTAAAATGTTGTAATTAAAAGTTTTTTATATCTCTTTTATAATATAGTATAGATATCAAATGGAATATATTTTTATTTTAATTTCTAAAACTAAAATTATTAAGATTCAATTTTGAAATCTAAACTTTTATTTTTTATTGGTTTGTATTAAAATAATTAATGATTTGATTCTCCTACCAAATATTACAAATTACTATAATTAATAAATTAAAGGTTAAATTACATTAATGCCCTTTTGATTTAAAAAATGAAAAAAATGTAATTATTTCATTGGTTAATACAAGTTTGTATGGTTTTCACAAATGAAGATGGTTTGCAAAAGATCACCACCCTATATATGAGAAATAAAGAAGTAATCCTAACTTTTCATTCAGTCAAGATCGGCTTTGACAGGTCAAATATTGCGTCTTTGACTGGTCAACAATTACGGCTTTGATTGGTCAAAAGTTGCGGCTATTCCAAAAATAGGACAATTTCGTAATTTTTACAAATACAGGGGGCAGGTTCATATATGAACATGTATGATTCACATATACCTGGCAAACGTGTCGTGTCGGGTCGGGTTCAAAGTTAAACGGGTTGAAAGTGTCTAACCCTAACCCGACCCGTTTACTAAACGGGTCAGAAAATCCCAACCCTAACCCGATACGACCCGCCTAACCCGTTTAACATTTATAAAACTAAAAATCGAAAATTCACCAAAAAAAAACAAATACAAAATTCAAATGAAAGCATTAGAAATCCAAATTTTATAGTTCAAACTTATAAATTCTAAACAAATCTAAAACATTAAAAATCCAAAACATTAAAAAGAAAATTTATAATATATATAGGGTGCATTTATATATATAAACGAGTTATTCGAGTTATTTTCGAGTTAAAATTTTTGACCCTGGCCTTACCCGTTTAATTTTCGTGTCGTGTCGTTTCAACCCGTTTACTTAAACGGGTTGAAATGTATTACCCAAACCCGTTTATTTTGTGTCGAGATCGTGTCAGATTAACATGTCGTATCAGTTTTTGTCAGGTCTAGATTCACATATGAATTATATGTTCATATGTGAACCAGTGTAATTCACATATGAACCAATTAACTGATTCACATATGAACTAATTAACTGTAGGTTTATATGTGAATCAGTTGAACTATTTAACAGATTCATATATAAACCTTTGTGATTCACATATGAACTAATTAACTGATTCATATATGAACATATAGTTTATATATAAATCACAAAGGATCATATATGAATCAGTTAAAAGAGTTCATATGTGAATTACATTGGTTCATATATGGACATATAATTCATATGTGAATCATACAGGTTCATATATGAACTCATCCCGCGTATTTTACAAAACTACCCCTCTATATTCTACAGATCACACAAGAAATTATCCGGTGCTTCACGATCAAAGCCGTAAATGTTGATCAGATAAAGGGCTAGAATCATTTTTTTATTTCTCATATTTTTAGCATTTCTCAAATTAACCTAATCCTATATATATATATATATATATGTGTGTGTGTGTGTGTGTGTGTGTGTGTGTGTGAGAGAGAGAGAGAGAGAGAGAGAGGGATTTATTTTACAAGTCATGTAATTCTTACAAACCAAAGAAACCAATCTTAGTCATCCATTTAGTCTAATAAATATATGATTCCATTTTGTTTCATAATCTAAAAGCATGTTCATAATGAATAAATTTTATCATCTTTCATATATATCTGAATCATAATTAATGAATAACAATAGTTGTCCAGCAAACCTTGATTGTTTCATAATATAAACATTGATTATGGTTTGTAAGTGTTACAAGGTTTGTATTTGAGGCCCCTATAGGGAGTTTAAGATAGAAACTATGTCATTGTTAGTTTGTTATAAATCTTACAAACCAAATCTTGACCCTCAATTTTGAAATTTAGATGTGGTTATCAAATCAATTAAAAATTCGGTTAGAGTAAATTTAAAAATTGATTTAATCCAACCACAGATTATATACATGGATGGATGAAATTAATTTATAGAGTTTGTAACAATAACGTGATTTATATTTAGGGGTCGTTTACTAAATACTTACTTGGTAAGCGTTTATCGGTTCAATTACCTTATCGGGTGAACATAACAAAGACTGAGAATCTTACCAGGTAAGTGGACAGACAATGATTGAGGGGCCATTTACCAAACGTTTACCCGGGTAAGCGCTTACCAAGTCACATTACCTTACCGGATGGATATGGTAAGGACTGAAAATCTTACCCTGTAAAGCAAGGGAAGGACCAAGAATCTTACCCAGTAAGTGATGGCGACGACTCTTACCACGGTTAGCACTTACCGGGTAATTTTTTTTTTGGAAGGCATAGCGACATCGAACCAACGAACGACTACCACGAACATACGCACACACACCTCCCCCGCGGTATCGGGCATCCACGGGCAACCCACTAATCCGTCGCTGTCCCGACCCAACTTACCGGGTAAATTGTTGCATATGATGCCGTTTTTTGGACTAAATTATTACCCAATAAGTAATTGATAGTGTTAAATTTTACCAGTAAGCGCATACCGGGTAAGTGTTTGGTAAACGGCCTCTGAGAGTCTTACCGTGTATTGAGAATGATGACTTTTACTAAGTGAACGCTTACCTCGTTATAAACGTTTACCATCAATCCATTTTGAAAGTCGGCAATGTTACCTCATAAGGTAAATGAGAGTGGTGACTTTTAACGGTAAGTATTTACCTAGTAAACGTTTGGTAAATGGCCCTTAAACTTCATCTGCATACAGGGGCGGACCTACAGCCACAGGAGGGGGGTCCCATGCACCCGCTCACTTGATTGTCGTAAAAGAAAAAAATTATAGGCGTCTTGAAGGTGCACCCACTTGATTTTAACGGTGCACTGAAATATTTTTAATCTGAATTTAGAACACAAATAAACAATTGGTGGGATGGTTTGTGTTGGCCAAGTTAAAGCTCCCTTTATTGGAGGTCTAGAGGGTTCAATCCCAACCCTCAACACATGTTACTTTTTTTTTAGTTACCTTTGAATCTAGTGTAAGGAGAGAGTAATGCACAAATAATGTAAATATAAAAAAAACAAGAAATACATATTAAATGAAACATAAATGTTTTTGGGTTTCAATTTTTTTTTTAAATTAAATGAAACAAAAACTCTCTAAAAATCAACTAAAAAACAAAAAATTCTATCGAAATTAACCGAAAAACTCTCTCGAAATAAAAAAAAAAACACCTTGAAATTGACCAAAAAACTTAAAAAATCGCCCGAATGCCGAAATTCAGCTAAAACATATCGAGCGGATTTACCGGCATTTCATCCAATTTAAAGGTGAACCCACTCGACCAAAATCCTGGATCCGCCACTATCTGCATATATACATATATTCGTGTTTTTAAAAAAAGAATGAATTGTGGATTTGGTCCCTATGGTTTTATGATTTCTTTGATCATGGTCCTCATTCTATGTTTATTGTGGATATAGTCCCTCTGGTATGTAATATATTGTGGCTACGGTCCCTAAACACTAACATCATTAACTTTAAAAGGTTAAAGGCATCATGTGCCTTGCACACTATGAGTATAATAGTCATTTTACTTTTCCCTTTCAATTTATTTTATACACCTTTAAAACAAACAATACTAAATTGTGGATTTGGTCCCTATACATCACTCATCATCTTTAAAACACATTTATCATTTTTCTTAAAAAAAATTTCATCCAATCTTCATTATCAAAGTACAAGAAAAACTAACTTGTTAAAGTGAAAAAAAAAATTATTTGCATTTAAAAATAACAATTGTTTGAACCCAACACTACATCTTAAAAAAGACAACCTATCAAAATAACAATTGTTTGAAACCAATATTACATCCCCAAAAAGACAACCCATCAAAATGACAATTGTTTATATCAACATTTATGTAGTAATTGTTGGCAACGGTTTTGTTTATTTTCTTGACGACATCTAAGTGACTTGAATAGGAAGTACATTAATCTTTTTCATAAAATGCATCGACCATTTGGAAACCATGATGTGGGAAAAGGCTTATATGCATATCAGTTGACATCTGTAAACACAAATATATTATGACATAGGAGATTGAAGGGAAGACAATAGTGTCATAAGAGCATCTCCAATCGGCCGTTAAATCGCCTATCAAAATTTATTTATACCAAAATTAACATTTTAACATTAATAATTTGTTTTTAAAATTAACATATTTATATTAAGTAAATTATATATACATTTAATATATATTTGATGTTTTTTTAGAGTGTGATTGGAGTTGGGGTTTTTTTTTGATGTTGATGGACCCACCAAATTTGGTATTTTTGTTTTAAATTTGGTGTTGTGGTTTGAGATGCTCTAAATAGTCATACTTGAATTACACACAAAGTCACTTGACACTTGTTGGGGATCCATACCCTTTCAATTAACATTTTAATATCTAATGCACTATGTAATGAAGTTTGGATCTCCAAAATGAAGATAATTATATCACATTTCCAAATGGTCTATGTATTTTATGAGAATAATTAATGTACTTCATAATCAAGTCACTTAGATGTCATCAAAATAAATAAAACCGTTGCCAACAACTACTACATAAATGTTGATATAAAACAATTGTCATTTTGATGAGTTGTCTTTTTGGGGATGTAATATTGGTTTCAAACAATTGTTATTTTGAAAGGTTTGTCTTTTTTAGGATGTAGTGTTGGGTTCAAACAATTGTTATTTTTAAATGCAAGTAATTTTTTTTTTGCACTTTAACAAATTATTTTTTCTTGTACTTTGACAATGAAGATTGAATGAAAAAAAATCAAGAGAGACGATAAATGTGTTTTAAAAATGATGAATGATGCATAGGGACCAAATCCACAATTTAGTATTGTTTGTTTTAAATGTGTATAGAATAAATTGAAAGTAAAAAATAAAATGACTATTATACCTATAGTGTGCAAGGCACATGATGCCTTTAACCCTTCAAAGTTAATGATGTTAGTGTTTAGGGACCTTAACCATAATATATTGCATACCACAGGGACCATATCCACAATAAACATAGAATGAGGACCATGGTCAAAGAAATCACAAAACCAGAGAGAACAAATCCACAATTCACTCTAAAAAAAAGTTGATACACATGTGAATTTTGACTCACTCTTATACCAATTAAGTTTTTGAAATGAGTAATGGCCAAAAAAAAAAAAAGTTTTTGAAATGAGTATGAATATAAAACTTTTCCCAAAGTAACAATATTCTTATACTTTTAACCCAAAAAGAAAAAAAAAATGGAGGTGGGGTCGAGGTACGGTGCGGGGTAGCTTTTCAAGTTTCTTTTCCAAAAGCAATAATAATTATGGTTTTTGTCCTTACAATTGTTTTTATTGTAAAAACATCTTCGACGTAACTTCTTTTCTTTATCTTTTATTTTTGTTTTTATCTATATCGTTAATTTCATTGCTCCCGTTAAGTTTCATCATGCATTCTCTCTTCCATGGACGGACCTACAGTGGTGTCAACGGTGGCACGTGCCACCGTATTGTTTCTTCGCCGTAAGGTAAAAAAATGTAGGTTTGTGAAAGTTGTAACCGTATCGTTTTAAAAGTGTAATCGTATTATCTTAGAAGTACAACCGTACCTCGTAATCAACCAAAAAACCATAAAAACTCTAATCAACCCAAAAACCCGAAAAAGTCTATTGAAATCAACCAAAAATACCGAAAAAAAGTCTCTTGAAATCGATAAACAAAAGACTTAAAAATCCCTCGAAATCAAGCAAAAAACTTTAAAAATCCCTCAAAACGGCAGAATTAGGCCAAAAACACATCGGGCGATATTGAACGTTAGTAAAAACAAAATGAAGATACGTCGATAAAAAACGTATGAAAAAAAATGGTGGCACTGTATGAAAAGTAATTGGGTCCGTCCCTGCTCTCTTCCCTCATATTCTTGGATGACCAGGCTACCATAGAATTTGTCTGTTGTAGTATAAAAGTTTTAAGATACTTAACGGTGCTACCATTGTGATTTGTTTTGTGCTACCACTAGACATTGTCGCCAGAAACTTGAGATGCTACAGTAGCATATTAAAATTAAATTTGAGTTTTAAGAGTTAACAATTTGAACACAAAAGCTCTAACTTTAAATCGTTGAAATTTGAACTAACTGCTTTCTGTTTTGTACTTTGTTTGGTGACTATAATTATGTTATATTTTATTTTAAGTTATATTACGATAATTATATTATGTCGTCAGTGAAAAAAATTGGATCCATCTCTCGAGACATGTTCGCCATCATCTAGAATTAGTAAAGGACAAGGCTCCTCATTTTTTAAAATTTTGATTTAGGGGTTGTTTGTTTATTTAAAAAAAACTCTTAATGGCTATTAAGTCTGAATCATTCAGACATTTTTACACACCACCTCTTATTAATTATAATTAAAATAAGACTTCAGACTTTAGATCTCTTAAAAAACAAACGGCACCTTAGTGTTTTTTTGTTTAGGGGTTTTGCTTTAAAATACATGAGTTTTGTATTTTGTACTTTTTGAAGAAATTTAAAATACATGAGGGGGTGTTCCTTAAATGTTTGGGGAAAATCTACAAGCTTGAAAATGAACATGATAGCTTTTTTTTTCTTTCCTTTTCATAAGTGATGTTATATAAAATGACCAAAATACCTTTTATATGAGGTATAAAGGGAGTTTCAAATACAAATCAATCTCAATCCTCTATATAGTCTAATGAATGTCTGGTTTTATAAATATCTCGATTAGTTTTTATTAGAAAAAGTTAATCATAATTAATAAGCTCTAATCATTTTTCATAAATATTCAGATCATAATAAATAAATATTTGTTATTTTTATAAACATCTTAATTGATAAGTTTATACGAATGACATGATTTATATTTAAAACTCTCTCTTAAAATATAGTTTATTTGGCGGTAAATAATTGATAGATTTAACAACGTATACCAGAACCAAAGCAAAACGGTTACCTCCAAAAAATTGTAGGAACAAAAATACATAAGAATGAAATCGGGAATTTACTCTATATGTTTACGAGTGTATTGTTATTATATTATAAGCGTACTCGCGCAATGCAGCGAGATACATCATGATTTTAATGTTTTATTTTATTTTTTGTTTTTTTTGTCGATTTACAGTACGATTTTGGATTGTTTTGAAAAAGTGATAATGTTTTTTTATATAAATTTGTTTAATTTAGGCTTAATAATATAATTTTTTTTATATATAAAAAAATAAGTATTTTGTTAGAATTCAATGATTATCTTATACATTTTAATGACATCTAAAAAAATTATCAATTACATATTTAATAATATAACTAAAACAAATTTATAGTAATATAATATATTAATTAATAGTGATACATGGAAATGTCTGTATAAAAGGAAGACTCTGCACATACCAAATTGGTGGGTGTTAGAAGTCTGCAGTAGTAATATGTATCTTGTGCTTTGATACTTGTAAATTAAGATATTTTTAAAATATTGCATAAAATGATGATATCTTATGCCTAATAATTTGTATTTAAGAGTTTTTTATTCATATTTTATAATATAGTATAGATATTTAAAACCAAAAATAACCCAAATATTGTTTTAAAAGTAAAAATCAAGATTCTAAATGGCGTGAGGCGTGGCGTGACGGCGAGGCCAAGCCTCAAGTCATAGGAGCCACGGCGAAGCCATGGCGTTTTCAAGGCGTGACTTATGGCGTCAAATTTCTAATTCATATATAATATTATATATAAAAAACGTATATTTTGTAGTGTTACTCAATGAGTCAATAGTAATAAGCAAGTTAAATTAGGTTATATATTTAAAACTTGCACATAAGACATTAAAAACGTAAAGAAAAATCAAATATCTCATTACGATAACTGTACATTAGGCCATGGCGTGCCATAAGCTTAACGTGGCGTGACACACAAACCTTGATGCCATGACGACTGTACAACGAGTTTTTAAGAACAGTGGTAAAAATAAAGAAAATGTTTCCAAATATGAGAAAGCCACGTCATATATCCGTTACCTGAAAGCTGAACTTTGTTTCTAGAAAAAGAAAAACCTTTAATAAAATATCCAAAAGGTATCAACTAGCGAATGGGCGAAGTCTCTGGAAAAGTGAATTTTAGAGGAAATCCCAGAGTATATGTTAGGGGTGTTGGTTTGTGCACCCTAGTCATGTAGATTAGGGTGCAATTAAGATTAAAAAATAGCATTGTTTTCCTAACCTTCCTCACAAACATGTTTTTTTATTTTTTAATGATATTTACAATTTTGGTCCATAAACTCATTTTATTAATTTACTTTATACCTTTTGGTTTTATAATTTATATTTTACATTTTACATTTTTATTAAATTAACACATATAAGCGTATATTAACTAATATACGTTGAAAAAGTAATTTTTAATTTTAACAAGTTACACCATTATAATCGTTTTGTCAATACCTTCGAAATGAGTCCAATATTGAATATTTTTTTATTTAATTGTTATAAGAAGAAAAATACAAATTGTACAAAGTCCAAAATTAATTTTTAAAAACCAATCCGCTATATTTACAAAAGTTTTTTGAGTTGGTTTGAGTTGCTTATAGAATTCTAGACGTGACGTATATATGTGTGTGTTTTGATTTTATAAATTTATAAAATTTGTAACTTTTGATTTTATTTGATTTTATAAATTTGTAACTTTTGATTTTCTTATAACTTTGTAAAATGTAATTTTCTTTTTGTAACAATTACATTTTATTATAACTTTTTAAATGTATTTTTCTTTTAGGGACCAATTCTGTAACAAACGCTAAACGTTAGGGACCAAATCTGTAATTTACTCTCCGAACCCTTTCACAACCGTTCATTTTTATTTATTTTTAATTATAGTTACAATTTTGGTCCCTGAATTTATTTTATTTATTTACTTTATACCTTTTTGTTTTATATTTTACATTTTTATTATATTAACACATATTTGGTACTCTTGCTCCCACTCACGGGGAACCCCCTAGGCATAGTTCATCTTTCATGGACTTGAACGAGGAACCCCCTAGGCATAGCTCATCTTTCATGGACTTGAACGAGGAACCAATAAGCCAATGGTCACACCAGATTGACTTAAACGAAATACTGCCGGAGGGACATAGTTTATTGTTGAAGCAAATTCCAGAAATCTTTCATCCATACATCACGAATATACAAGATGTAAGGGGTGATGGGAATTGTGGTTTCCGATCAATAGCTGTTTGTCTCGGGTATAGCGAAGACCAATGTCCCTATGTTCGTCATGAATTATTAGATGAGTTAACGAGTTCATATGCGGCATACTCTGGAGTTTTCTATGGAATCGATGAAATACTTACTTCGTTGTCTTTTTGGGAATCGCCAGCACCAGAGCAACACTGGATGACTATGCCTGAGACAGGTATATTGATAGCCAATAGGTTTGGTGTGATCTTTCACCTTTTAACCATTGAAGGTTGTATGACTTGTTTTCCTCTCTGGAAAGGTCCCGAAGAGTTTCAATACCATCGGGTCTTTACAATTTCACACGTAAACAACAATCTGTTGGGTCATCTGAAGATTTGAAGATGACCTCCCGATCTTCCATTTTATATCATCATACTTAGAATATTTTGAGGTTCTTTTAGCAGCTTGGTTTCTATACAAATGTTCGGTGAAGTCGAAGATCAGCCGAAGAAGGCAAAGAAGGAGAATATCTTTCAAAGCGGATTGAAGATAGACTCCTCAGCCTAAAGCCAAGTATGCCCACTTGATCAACACCATTGGCCAGGATGGTGCCAATCTCAGTCTTCAGGAGTCGAAGACCTCTTCGGCCGAAGACCTCTTCGGAAGCCGAAGACTTCTCAGTCTTAGGAGCCGAAGACTTCTCAGTCTTAGAAGCCGAAGACCTCTCAGTCTTAAGAGCCGAAGACCTCTCAGTCTTCAGGAGCCGAAGATCTCTTCGGCAACCGAAGACTTCTTAATCTTCAAGGCCTGAAGATTTCTCCAACACATTATACTTTTCTGACAAAGTATATTTGTGATATCTTGCATTGACGTGGACCTCTTCCGAAGATCAAAAATTGTATGTTTTGTATTTTACACTCTTTTAAGGAAAGGTCTCCACCATCCTCTGCAGGTCAACACTTCAAGCCAAAACACCTCAAGACAAATAGTACATCCTGTACCTTGCTGAAGACCTGTGTCCATCCCTTGCTCAACAGGTGTCCCATGCATTTAATGCATGAGGCACTATAAATATGGAGGATGGTTCAACATGCAAGATAATAAGCACTCAAGCATTCAAGCTCTCTAAGTGCACTGACATCTCTCTCTACGAAGTTCTTATTGTTTTCTAAGTGTTTTACAATTGTTCTTCATTTCTCTTTGTGTAAGATTGTTTGAATAGATTTCATCTATTCTCTTCCGCAACAATCAAAAGTTTTCTATGTGTAATTCTAGATTTCAAATCAATAAGAATTAAATTAAGTGAAAAACTGTGTGTATTGTATTCAACCCCCCTTCTACAATACTTTTCTTATTTACTTACTGCTATTTGGGACCAACACAATCATTACGTGGTGGTCCAGTTAGAAGGAGAGTACCCAATCCCTCCCATTTCAGCATTATGGACCCGAAACAAAATCTCGTCAGCAGCTGGATGACAAACCATATATATATGTCACGTCTAGAATTCTATAAGCAACTCAAACCAACTCAACAAACTTTTGTCAATATAGAGTATTAGTTTTTAAAAATTAATTTTGGACTTTGTACAATTTGTATTTTTCTTCTTATAACAATTAAATCAAAAAATATTCAATATTGGACTCATTTCGAAGGTATTGAGAAGACGATTATAATGGTGTAACTTGTTGAAATTAAAAATTATTTTTTTAACGTATATTAGTTAATATACGCTTATATGTGTTAATATAATAAAAATGTAAAATGTAAAATATAAAACAAAAAACAAAAAAAGTATAAAATAAATAAATAAATGAGTTCAGGGACCAAAATTGTAACTATCATTTAAAAAAAAATAAAAAAACAAGTGTGAGGAGGAGAGTTAGGAAAACAATGGCAAATCATTGGGTTTATTAGACTAGGGTGTATTTAGTCTAACCATATGTTAAATGTCCTCTAATGATTAGTAGGACGAATAAATAATTTTTTTTTGATATTATGTTTATTTATTTATGAATGATTTATATAAAAAAATTTAAAGCAGCATTTTTATTAAATCGAGACAAGTTTTTGAGAATTTTTATTTTTAGATTATAAGTTATTTTTTAGAGCAAACTATGATTTTCGTCGTTGTAGTTTGTTGTTTATAATGAATTTTATCGTTGATATTTAAAAATTGTTTTCTCGTTACTGTGGTTTCTATTTTGTTTCTTTTTTCGTCCTTGAAGCTAACAACGTTAGAAAAAATCTGTTAAATTAAGGGTAACGTGGTCTTTTTACTTTTCCTTTGTTTTTCTTATTTTCTATTTCATTTGTATATTAGTATTACAAGTTATTAATGCATGAGATACAAATCTTTAAACCATTACTAGAAAAACAAAAAACAAAGCCTATCGTAACCTAAAACAACCGGTGCCTTTCCATGAGAACCACCCCCACCCTTACCTTGTGATTTCATCCCTAACATCAAAATCAATAACCTAAAATCAATACTAAAACCAAAAATAGAATGAAAACCCCGACACGGGGAAAGAAGAGAGGAGTGTTCATTATCTGCATAACTTTCAAACATCTAGATTAAGATTGAGATCAAGGTAGAACATCAAGATCGGAGTGGTATGATGGTACACTACGAAGATGCGCTTGTAGGTACCATAGATTGATGAGAGAAGGGAGGAAGAGGTCGACGTAGAGGGGATCCGTTTTGTGGTGGCAGGTTGACCATGGTGGTCACCGGAGGGGAAACGACCCGACAATGATAACGATGCGGCATGAGTGGCAGCTTGAGGATGTATATATATTCACATACGTATAGATATAGTGCGAGCCTCTTTTGTAAACCTATTTAATCTTGTGAACTATGTAAACCAATCTAGATCATCCATTATCTTGATCGGTAGTTGAGAAATTTCCGGATTTAAATCTATTTAAAAAAAAATAGGGAAATGGTAGTTTGGGAATAGGTTTTAAATAATTTAAACTTTAAATTTTAAATTTAATAATTAATTTGAATTTATCTAATTTTGGTTATATCATCTCCTTAATTTTCTCAATTATCTCCATATCTCCCTCCTTCTCTCTCCCTCTCTCTCATAAAATTATGGCGACCTCGTACCCTTGAATTCCGACGACTTCCTCTCACGATCCATCATTTCCATCCAATTCATGCGTCCTCCTCCCACTGGCTACACCCTCCTCCCACTCCTGTGACTTCCCCCAATTCCGATTAGTTTTATAAACCGTTTTTTTGAAATTTTCAAGTTTTTTAAGTTTCATAAATTGTTTTTTTGGAATTTTCAAATTTCATAAACGGTTTCATAATATGATTGTTGGATTTTTAAATTTCATATGTTTTCTCTCATATAAATAAACAGAAAATTTCAAAATAATCATGTATTTTCGAAGTTTCATTTGTTTTATACCATATGAATAATCAGATTTTTAAGTTTCATATATTTTTCCCAAATGAATAATCAGATTATGAAACGTGAAAATTTCGAAAAACCAGTTTATGAAAGTTACAAAACTTGAAAATCTCGAAAAAAAAAGAACTTATGAAAAAAACAGTTTATGAAATTCACCATAATTGGAGGGAGGTCACCGGAGTGGGAGGACATCGCCGGGAACCGGAGGGTGACAGTGGATCATGATAGAGAAAGATGAAGATAATTGAGAAAATTAAGAAAGTTGGTTGTTCCTAAAATTATGAATTTGGGAAAAAAAAAGACCCAAATACCCTTGGTTTACAAGTTCACATGATAAAAATGGGTGTACAAAATAAGTGGACACTATAGATATAATTTTGAGTAAACTACAATTTTGGTCCCTGTGGTTTACCACTTTCTTTGAAAGTGGTCCCTGTGGTTCAAAAACTGTAATTATCGACCCATGGTTTGCATTTTGCTTTGAAAATCGTCCCTGGTCACTAACTCCGTTAAAACTGTTCGTTAGAGCCAGGGGTATTTTCGTCCAACCATGTTTTTTTCTCTCTTTTTGTAATTTTTCTTTGTTTTTTTTATTTTGGTTTAAACCATAAAACATAAGGGACCAAGTTGTAATTTATTTAATTTTTTAATGATATTATGTATTAAAATATTAATATTAATATATATTATATATATATGTATATAATGTCTCTGTATATATATATACAGATCATCGGATGAAGATTATGTATATATATATATATGTATATAATGTCTCACGACGGCAATCACGACGGATGAAGCAGATAGATCCCATGGCCACCCTCTCCCCCCATCGTCTTCCTACCCCCCGTGAAACTCCAAGGAACCACCGCCGACCAATCTCATCGCCGACAAAACCCCCACCAAGTTAGGAAGAAACTAACGAGAAAGGATATAAACTAACGAACAAAACCTCCGGCGAGTTCGTCTTCTCCGGCGAGCCTCCGACGAGTTATCTCGATCTCTCTCTTCTCTCGATCTCTTTCTATCTTCCAGAGATTGGAACAAGATCAGTATCACAACCGTTGGAACCAAATCAGTATCACATTTACCTGCATATAACACACATACAGTGTCGATGAGATATGTGCCTGAGGTGGTGATGTGCTCGCCGGAGGATGGTGCCGGAGAAGACCGTCGGAGCTGTGACGATTTTCGTCCAGGTGGTGGGTCACGATTTTCCTCTTCGTATGTATATATGTGTATATATATATATATATATCTGAGAGAGAGAGATCGAGAGAAGAGAGAGAGAGATCGAGAGAAGAGAGAGAGAGAGATACAGAGAAAGAGGGAGAAGAGGGAGAGAGAGATACAGAGAAAGAGAGAGAAGAGGGAGAAGACGACCTCGTCGGAGGCTCGTCGGAGAAGACAAGCTCGTCGGAGAAGACGACCTCGCCGGAGGCCGCCGGAGAAGACCACCGGAAAAGACCACTGTGTATATATATATATATATACACACACACACACATTATATATATAATGTTTTATAATATATATATATATACACACACATTACATAACAGGTCCCTGATGTTTTATTCTTTTTACAAAAAATAAGAAAAAACAAAGAAATATTGCAAAAGGAGAGAAAAAAACATGGTTGGACGAAAATACCCCTGACTCTAACGGACAAATTTAACGGAGTTAACGATGAGGGATAATTTTCAAAGCAAAATGCAAACCATGGGCCGATAATTGCAGTTTTTGAACCACAGGGACCACTTTCAAAGAAAGTGGTAAACCACAGGGACGAAAATTGTAGTTTACTCTATAATTTTTTAAAGAGTAAACTACAATTTTCGTCCCTGTGGTTTACCGCTTTCTTTGAAAGTGGTCCCTGTGCTTCAAAAACTGCAATTATCGGCCCATGGTTTGCAAAACGCTTTGAAAGTAGTCCCTGCGTCTAACGCCGTTTATATGGGAGCCGTTAAGTGCCTCATGTGCCATTCACGTGATGGGCTTTTATGTATTTTCACGTTTTCCCTCTGATTTAAACGATTTCTTCTTAGCTTCACTTAGGTTTTGTAACGTCTGTTTTTTCTCTCTTTAACAGCTCCATCTCCATCCTCTTCAATGGTCGTTTGTGACTGTGGTGTTCCAGCCACGATAAAGACTTCGTGGACAAACAAAAATCCTGGTCGAAGGTTTTATGGGTGCCCAAGGAAGTATGCTAAATGTGACTTTTTTGCTTGGTACGATGAACAGCTCTGTAATCGGGCTATGGAGATAATCCCTGGTTTGCTAAGATCAAAGAACAGAGTAGAAGCTTGTCTCAACGAGAAAGAAAAGGAAATCAAGATATTGATGCTTTTGTTGGTTGTCAGTTGGGTTTTCTTTAGTTTTGTATTTTTTTTGTTGACCTAATCCAATGTTGGGTGTCGTGAAGGTTGTAATGGTTGTAATGTTTCCATCTATATCAATGAAAAGTTCTTTCTTCCCTAATGCAAACTATTATAATGATTCTAATGTTGAGTTTCGCATTCTGTAATGAAAACAGAGGGCTTCTGATTTAAGTCAAAAACATATGTTTTCATCCACAGACTAACCAAAAAACATAAATGTGATCAATTGGAAAATAGGAAAATTCCATTAACAGACTAACAAAAAATGTGATCAATTGAAGAAAATGATACATGAACTGAACCATAAATTTGATCAAATAGACAATGGGGGGTTTTCCTTTAACAGAAACCAAAAATGTGATCAATTGAAGACAAGGATACATTAATTACAGATTACCAATACATTACCAAAAAGATACAAGTTGATCAATTAGCAAGCATCCATGTGATCAATTACAGATTACCAATACATTACCAAAAAGATACAAGGCGTTTCCAATACATTACCAAAGGATACATTACCAAAATATACAAATTGTTTCATCCATTACATAAACCTCCAAAATACAAAACAAAGTTCATCCTTTACCAAAATACAAAAGAAAGATCAACAAAGTCATCCTTTGCATGTCCTTGAGTTATGCCCTTGCTTCTTGCACTTTGCACATGTCATAGTCTGTATGTTCCAGATTCTAGTTTCTAAACAAGATTAATCAAAAACAAACAAGATATCTCAATCAATTACCTGTTTTGATTTCACTTTTAATTCCTCAATTACAAACTTTCTCTCTCAAGAACTTTCTGTCTCTCTCTACAAATCTCTCTCTCTCTCAGATACGTATTTTTTCAAAATAAGCTTCCTACTTTTGAAAATAGAAAATACAAGGTATTTATATCAACTCCTAATACAAGGAAACTAAAACTAATACAAATATTGACTTTGACTTTTATTACAAAGACTTTGACTTCGATGAAAGTTGACTTTCTCAATTTTAACTTCTTAAACCTTGACTTTTGTCTTCTTGATCTTGTATCCAACATATTTATGCTCTAACAATCTCCCCCTTTGGATTCAAGATCACTGTTTAAAGATCTAGCAATTCAGTCTTCACTTGTAATCTCTGTCAGTACAATCTCGCCTTTTTCTTTGATGGTATTCTTTCCAAAACTGTCTTCAAACGACTAACAATCTCCCCAAAACTTTCACAAGACACTTTTAGACTTTGGAAAGAAATTATCTTCAGAATAAGCTCGGATTGCTTTAGCAAATAAACTTCAAAGAAAATTTCCTCAAATCTTCAGAAATTCTTTGATCTTCTTCAAATCTTCAAATCTTTACTTTGAACTTTTCTGACTTGGACATTTCTGAAAATCATCTCTCAAAACTTTATCATTTCTTGATACCATCTCCCCCTTTTTGATGACTTGAGCATCTATATCATCAAAAATTTTCTTCCAAGAAATGTCTTTGACCATTCTGATTTGTCAAATTGAGCCTCTGATTCTGTGATCCATAACCAAGTATTCATCTAGATCTTTGCAAATCCAGACAAAATAAGAACATGTAACTCCTGAATCAACAAATGAATCAGTTAATATGCCTGTCAGTAACACGAAGTCACTGTGTGTAACGAATACACAATATAAAGAAGCTTTTTGATGTTCACTCCCCCAGGGCTTCCATCCAATCATCGAAATACCACAAAGGCAATTTCTATGAATGTTATGACAAAGAAACGAATTCCTTGTGTGTTTGTACATGTGTAGAAAGAATTAAGCACGAATGATTGCTTTTTAAAGGCTCAACATTGTGTAAACCACTGAAACAACAGTAGTATAAACACAGACTCAATGTGCATGATTGAAGTGCGAAGGTGGGTCAGACTTCCTTCCTTTTCAATATCCAGATTTTCCAAATGAAAACCAGATAGCATATATTCTGCGTCCCCTTGAAAATGTGAAACATTTTCTTTTTGAGAAGAAAATTGAAAATGTGAAACATTTTCTTTTTGAGAAGAAAATGAGTGGCTGGTGGGGTTTAGTCAAGAGTTGGCATGGGCTAGTTGCCTGTTTCAATAATGTTCACCAAAGAGTTGTGAAACGCTAGTAATGTGGCTACCCGGCTCAGAAAGTATTTGGTGTAGACTTTGATATTCTTTTACTCTGATCGCACACCCTCTTTCTTTTAATCATTAAGCTCACTACTAACCAAACTCTCTTTTCCATTTACCTCATCACACCCACACTCATTTCTTTTCGACTCCTCACACTCAATCACTAAAGGATTAATTTATTGGGTAGAAATCACTGGTTAACGTGATTTCATAGAAGTTTCAATTAAGTCCTAGCACAAAGAACCCATATAATCCTATGAAAGCATAATGTTGCTCAAATGGTTTAACTTTATTAGTTAAAGCTCATATACAAATATCAGATGTATGCTCATAAAATAAAATCATGAAGATTTGAGCATTTGAAACATTGAAGTGTTTTCAAACAAGTATATTGAATGAATGAACATGAATGCAAAAGGCTTGTTTGAAAATCTTACATTGTATGAAAATGATCAGCAATGAATGATATAACAATCAAAGCTTAAGGTCAAAAATAATGGATATTGTCTATATGAAACAAAATATAGACATTCTTGAAATGACGTTTCGAAATGAAATATCGATCAAAATTCTTTAAAGTACAAGCGGAGTGTCTTACCATCGAAAAATTGTTTCAATTTAGAGACATGGTAAGAACAATTTGATCAAAAATTAAACCGATGTGTGTGAATACTTGAAAGTATGTAGAAAATACAATACGCAAGTATTTATCTTTGGAAACACACGGTTTATTAATCATTGAAGCTCAAAATGAAAAATGAAAACATTTAAAATCACACTTGCAATTCATGAAATCTGTTTAAGAATCGGGAAGTGGTTTGAACATTTAAGAACATGTTTTCTATACCTGAAAGTTGTCCTTCTTTCAGATACATTTGAGATTAAGATAAGAATTTTACCTTTTCGCTTAATCTTAATTCTCATGAAGTCAGCTATAGTCATTAAGATATGATCGTGTAAGCTTCTCTCATCCTGCAAAAGTCTCAAAGTCTAGTCAAAGCAACTTTATTCACAAAATTTATTCAAAAGTAAAAAAAAACATAAAGCAATAAAACGATTAAAGTACGAGTTCTGATTTGAAATAATCAGAAATCATAGTCTTACTCCTTTTGATATTATATGCTCCCCCTAAAATCATGCATCACAAAAATTTTGTCAGTGAAATAAAATGCAGAAATTAGATATGCTCCCCCTCAAAAAAATAATGATTCATCTTTAATCTTCTCTTACTCCCCCTGAGATCATGAGCAAACAATTAAAGTGCAGATATCCTTCAGACATAAAGATAAAAAAAATGAAGAAAAATAACAATACGTAACTTTAGTAGGTAACAACCGATTATGTTTTCAGATTTAACATACCAAGCTTAGAGACAAGAAAATTAAATCTCTTTTCATCGAAGGGTTTGGTAAATAAATCTGCAAGTTGATAATCTGTTTTTATAAAATAAAGTTCAATTGTTCCTTTTTCTACATTATCTTTGATAAAATGATACCTGACATCAATGTGTTTGGTTTTCGTATGTTGGACAGGATTAGCAGATATCGTGATTGCACTCTTCGAGTCACAATATATTGGAATTTTATCAAACTTGAATCCATAGTCTCGCAGCTGTGTTCGCATCCACAAGACTTGAGAGCAGCAACTGGCAGCAGCTACGTACTCTGCTTCAGCAGTTGATGTGGAAACGCATAATTGTTTCTTTGATGCCCAACTAACGAGCTTGTCTCCAAGGAATTGAATGTGACCTGAAGTACTCTTTCTGTCCAACATGCAACCTGCATGATCTGCATCTGAATAGGCAGTCAGTTGAAACCCAGTATCCTTAGGATACCACAGACCAAGATCTGCAGTCCCCTTAAGATACCTAAAAATCCTTTTGACAGCAGCCAAATGGGATTCTTTAGGAGCAACCTGATATCTAGAACATAAACATGTTGAAAACATAATATCTGGACTACTTGAAGTAAGATACATTAACGATCCTATCATACCTCTATAAGTTCTAACATCAACACTTTTACCCGAAGGATCAGTGCTAATTTTAGTACCTGGTGCCATCGGGGTTCCAATTGGTTTACAATTTTCCATTTTGTACTTCCGAAGAATATCCAAAATGTACTTAGATTGGTTAATGAAAATCCCCGTTGAAAACTGTTTAACTTGTAATCCAAGAAAGAAATTAATCTCTCCCATCATACTCATTTAAAAACGTGACACCATGAGGTTAGAAAAGTTTTTGCAATATTTAGGATTAGTAGAACCAAATATTATATCATCAACATATATTTGAATAAGGATGATATCGGCTTTTTCCTTTTTGATGAACAAAGTGGTATCAACCTTACCTTTGGAAAAACCGGACTTGACCAAGAATTTAGATAAAATGTCATACCATGCTCGAGGGGCTTGTTTTAAACCATATAGGGCTTTGTCCAAGATATAAACATGATCTGGCTTATCTGGATTGACGAACCCTTCTGGTTGATACACGTATACTTCCTCTTTAAGAATGCCGTTCAGAAAGGCTGTTTTCACATCCATCTGAAAGACTGTGAAATTCTTATGAGCTGTGTAGGCTAGAAACATGCAGATTGCCTCTATACGTGCTACTGGAGCATACGTCTCATCGTAATCTATGCCTTCCTCTTGCCGGTAACCTTTGGAAACAAGTCTAGCTTTGTTCCTTATGACGATACCATCTTCATCCTTCTTGTTTTTGAATACCCATTTAGTGCCAATCACGGATTTACCTTCCGATTTTGGAAATAATCTCCAGAACTTTAGGGCTTCAAACTGATTGATCTCTTCTTGCATGGCAGATACCCAGTTCGAATCAACAAGAGCCTCTGATACTCGCGTGGGCTCTATCTTGCTGAGGAATGAGTCATGCATACATTGATTAAGAGTCGCTGACCTAGTTTGTACAGGCTTGTTAAGATCTCCAATTACTTGATGTAAAGGATGTTCTTTGGTCCAGCGATGCTCATGAGGGAGTGGATTAGATACTGATTGAACATGATCATCATCTTGAAATCCACTATCAGGCTCTTCAGTTTGAATAATAGAAGGGAGGTTTGCAGTTGAAGTTTCATGTGCAGAAGCATCAGTTGGAACGACAGACTATGGCTGTTGAGTAGACATTGTATCACACCCAACTGATATAGATACTTCTGGCTCAGCAATTACTTGTATATCTTCAACTATAGGAGTAGTTGATGAAATGTGAGTTTCTGGCTGAACGGGGGATACAAGTTCAGTTAAAACTTCTGAAGTGACTGGATGATTGCAACTTGTGTCTTCAGACCTGTCAGTCACAACAAATTTAGATACATTAGAACCTAGAAACTCATCATAAAAGAATTAAAATAACAAATCTAAATCAGATAAATGAGAAACTGAAGTAGAAGCGTTATTCGAATTATTCGCTGTAGAAACAGGTTCTGGATTGATCTGCCCAGAAGCTAATACTCCAGTGATAACGGGTTCTGAACTGAGTTGTTCAGAAGCCATGTCTTCATCAAATGTTACATTGACGCTCTTGACAACTGTCTTTGACTTTTTCAGATAAACACGATATGCTGCCAATGTTGAGGAATAACCAATGAAGATACCCTCGTCCGCCTTAGCACTGAATTTATTCAGACTCTCCCTGTCATTAAGCACGAAACACTTACACCCAAATACGTGAAAATACTTGATTGTCGGTGTTCTGTTGTTGATCAGCTCATATGGAGTCTTTTGAAAACGGCGGTGTATCATGGATCGATTTTGAGTATGACATGCAGTCGACACAACTTCTGCCCACAAAAATAGAGGTAGATCGAATTGGCTGAGCATAGTACGAGCGACCTCGACTAGCGTTCGATTTCGCCTTTCGACTACTCCATTTTGTTCAGGCGTACGAGCAGCAGAGTACTGATGTGATATCCCGACCGATTCGAGATAATCTTCAACTATCTTGTTTTTGAACTCTGTGCCGTTGTCAGTATGAAGAAACTTGACTTGTCGTTGCATTTTCACCTAGGTCGTCTTTTAGAAATTAATGAGAACTTCCGGCGTCTCATCTTTTGATCGAAGAAATTTGACCCACGTGTATCTTGAGTAATCGTCCACAATAAACAACACGTATTTCTTTCCACCCAAGCTTTGTGTTCTCATCGGACCACACAAATCCATATGTAACAATTCTAATAGAGAACTAGTGCTTGATTCAGGCTTCGGTTTGTGCGGAGCTCTCTTCATCTTACCCTTCTCACATGCAGCACATAAGTGTTATTTCTCGTATTTCAGCTCAGGAAGTCCTTTTACCAATTTCCCACTGACCAGCTTGTTGATATAACGAAAGTTCAGGTGTGATAAACGTCTGTGCCAGAGCCAACTTTGTTGCATTGAAGCTTTTGTCATTAAGCAAACTTGGTTGTCAATCTGAACCTTGGACAGGTTGATGGTATAGAGGTTTGTCTTACGATTTCCAGCTAAGAGTTCTGTGCCATCTTCAGTACGAACCGAACATCTCTTAGCTTTGAAGTTGACCTCTAACCCTTTATCGCAGAATTGACCAATGCTAAATAAGTTGTGCCCTAAGCCTTCGACATAACTCACCTTACTGATCATTATGTTGTCTTGAATGATGTCACCATATCCTAAGATTGGTGAAAGCTGATCGTTTCCAAATCTGACATTTACACTGAATTTCTCTGTATAATTAGACAATAAAGCTTTTTGCCCAATCATATGCTTGGAACATCCACTGTCCAAGTACCACATATGCCGGGTCTGCAAGAGAAATCAAGAAACAATAGATTTAGGTACCCATTTAAAAACGAGTCCTAACAGATTAGCACATGATTTTGGTATCCATTTGAAAATGGACCCTCTGTCCTTTTGAAAACCTTTAAAAATATTTGATCTCGAAGAATAAACATGATAAGATCCATACCAATCAGAAGAATTATGAGAATAAGCAAAATCATTTCTCCGATAATGATAAGATTTAGTAGAAATAGGAGATAATTGAATCAATTGCTTTATTGAATACCGCTTGTAAGAAGTTACAAGGTTTTGTTTATTTGAAGCAAATTGATCAACTACATCAGTATCACTACTAACTGATCTATTACAAGAGTTATCAGAAACTGATTCAGCTTTCCCATCATCCTTCCTTTTTGGTCGTCATTCAGTTCGAGCTTTCGACCTTTTCTTGCTTATATCTGAAACAAAAGATTTAGATCTATTAGGAAAAGCAGATTTCTGAGACTGAGTTTTCTTTTGTGTACCAGTGTGTTTCTGTTTTTGTAATCGCTGTTTCTTATGTTTCTTACCTTGATAATAATATCAGCAGTTACAGAAACCGATTCACCAACCTTAGTTGATGATTTAGCAATTTTAAGAACACTTGGTAACACCTTTTCATTTTTAAGACAAGTAGAATGATCAGGAAGATGAGCATTGAAATCAAACATATCAATTTCTTCTATGCACCCATCATCAGAATTAAGAAAATCATTTGCAGACTCAAATAAGTCATCAAAATTATCAGACGAAGTTTGAGATGCCTCAGAAACTTTAGAACACTTTGTAGATGTGGATTGAAAAACCGTGTTCTTTAATACAGTAGAAAATACACTTTGTTGAATATCAACCAAAAGTTTTTCATCAGATAAAACATTTTTCAACTCAACTATTTTGCTTTCAAGAATGAGTGGAGGAACATAAACCTTTGCAACTGCAGGTTTTGCCTTCATCTCAGAAACAATATAACTAGCAAAATAGTCATTTGAAAGAACTTTTGGTGTTTCTGCAAGATAACTATCATTTAACTTGGCATAGTTAAATGGTAGTTGCATTTTCTTTACATTCTTTCTAATTTCAGTTTCTTTGACCTCAACTTCTTCTGGTAATTTGGTAACAAATTTGAGTTTTAAATGAGTATGTTTACCATCACAAGCAAGAAAATCAAAATTATATAATGCTGGTTGTTTTCTGATGGCTTTCTTTAAGTAATGGGGATTTTGAAAACCAAGACCCCATTTTTCTTTAACATCAGCCTCTTCATTAGGTGCATTAAGAAAAATAGTTTGATCTGTTTGTCCTCTTGCATAAAGTTTGGCTTCCAGACCATTTACCTTCTTATTCAAAAGCTTGTTCTCAACCTGCAATTTATGAACAGTTAGTGCAGATTCTCTTTTCTCAAACTCATACTTAGAAATTTTAACTTCAAAATCAGAAATCTTCTTTTCAAAACAATCTACTTGAAGTTTAGAATCAGAAGCAGACTTGCGTAAAGAATTAATTAGATCTTTGTTCCCAATAACAGACTTATTAAGCTCAAAGATCTTGTTGTTTCTTTTAACAACTCTGTCTTTTTCTTTCTTCAGTTTTACTTGAAGATCATTAAGCTCAACCATCATTGCTTCCATTTTGGTTATGAAATCTTTTTCAGTTAAGTTTAATACCTCATCAGCTGTCTCGTCATCTGACTCATCATACTTGACCTCTTTTCCCATTAGACAGAGATGAGCAGTTTCTTCCTTCTCTTCCTCTTCACCTTCTGAATGATCCAACCAAAATTCGTCTTCAGCCATTAATGCTATGCCAGCTTTTTGCTGTTTGGCCAATAGCAACTTATTCTGATAGTACTGAGAATTACGAACTTTTGTCTTTCTACAATCTTTTGCAAAATGACCAATCTTGCCACAGTTGTAGCATTTGACTGGATCACTTGCTGGCTTTTCGGCAACAGTGTAGTCATTCACGAACTTCTTCCTTTCAACAGGTTTCTTCTCAACATATCTTTTCTCTTCATATCTCCTTCCTTCCACCCTCTCTCGGTGCTCATGATTCTTTGAACTTGATGAAGAATACCTTTGAGAATTTGATCCCGGCTTCTTGTAGAATTTCTTTTGAAAAGCACGGGTCAGTAACATCATGGCTTGTTTCAGACTTTCTCCATCATCACCATCTGATTCAGATTCTGACTCAGAACTTATTAAGCACTTTCTTCTTTTTCTTCTTATCTGCCTTTTCTTTCTTTTCTTTCTTTTCTTTCTTCTTCTCTCCAACAACCAAAGCAATTGGATCAGGAACCTTTTCAGCCTTCTTCTTTTCAGATCTTTTCTCCTCAACTTCCCCTTCATTTTGCCTCAGAGTCTCATAGACTTCGTGAAGAGGTATTTCACTCAAGTCTTTCATCTGCTTCATCCTACGTGTATGTTTCTTCCATTCAGGTCGTAGGATACTCAGGAATTTGACATTGTTTTCCAGCTGCTTCTTTGTCACTTTATTCTTCGTTAGTTCATTCAGAAGCAAAGTAAACCGTTCATATGTGTCTTCCAAACTCTCATTCTCTTTGTCTTTGAATTCCTCGTAGCTATTGATGCAGTTAGCCACTTTCATCTGATTCCCGACCTTGGATCCCATCATCATCTTTTGTAATTGATCCCACATCTTTTTAGCATCATCCTTGTAGTTATCAATCTTGATGTAAATCTCATTAGGAATGCTTTGAAGTAGAAGAGATCTTGCTTGCTTGTCTGCTTTGTAACGGCCTTTCTGTTCTTCAGAATACTGTGAGACATCCACTTTAACTGGTTTTGTCTTTTGTTCTTTTTCTTTATCACCATGTCCACTATCAAATGAATCATCATCAACAGGTACTTGAACTATGATTGGTTTCATAGGACCATATGTAATTGATTGCAGAATATTTTCCCCATTTGCATGTCGGTCTATGAAATCCAGGAATCTATCCTTCCAAGAACAGGAGGCTTGACATCAGTACTAATTGAAAGTGCATCTTTTGAAGTCATCTTGTTTAAACCTGTTTTGAAAATATATCAATAAGAAACTAGAACTGATCGTTAGTCCAAAATATGAAATCACAAGAAAAATCTTGAAATTTAGAAAAAAATCAGAAATTATGAAAAGTTTGACGAAGTATCAAAACTCGCAAGTCACTATTGAACTCGCAGGCGCTAAAACTCGCAAATCCCTATTCTCTGATAAACACGCAAACCAAATAAACTCGCTGAAACTCACAGATCGACCAAACTCGCTTGATATTGAAACTCGCAAGTGACTATTCCCTCTGAAACTCGCTAACGCCTAAACGCGCAGAATACTATTCACGACGAAACTCGCTAACTGAGGCGTGCGCGTTTCCAAAACTCGCTCGTCAAAGCTTGCGCGTTTTGAATCAAACTCGCTAGCTATACTTGCGCGTTTCCACACTTAGAATTTTTTCCTGAAATTTCAAACTCGCACGTTGAGTGAACTCGCAGATCACTGTTTCTCTTCAAACTCTCACCCTTCGATTAGCGCATTTGAAGAACTCGCTAACCACTACGTGCGTGTTCTGATCCTTAGAAAAATTTACAACTTTTCCAAACTCGCAGACTTCGATCAGCGAGTTTCTAGAACTCGCAGATAACTCCTTGCGCGTTTGAGACCAAAATCAATCCTTCGACTTGCGCGTTCTTGCGGATGAATCTTGCGCGTTTGATCGATGAACTTGCGCGTTCTGGAGATCTAGCGTGTTTTTCAGAATATCGACCAAATATCAACTTTTCTCACTGAAATCGATCCAAACCCTGTCCAATTGTCTTGAAACTTTGTATTGATACTCGATTACAATATTAGAACCGATTACAACTTAAGAATTTCACAAGCAAACATTCACACTACAAAATGAATGATGAAACAGTGTGTTAACTCGTGAAAAAAAATCGACAAAAACCAAAATTACAAGTCAATTACAGTGCAATTCTGAAATTAAAGTACATAGACTCGATCTATTACACTTTTCGAACAAATCCTAATCAAATTCTGCTCCAAAAACACATTAAAAATCAAAAACTTGATTCTCTGGTCAAGAACAGTGACGAGCCAACACTTTCTTTGATTTCATGATCTGATTTCACTTTGGATCTGCTCTGATACCAATTGTATGTTCCAGATTCTAGTTTCTAAACAAGATTAATCAAAAACAAACAAGATATCTCAATCAATTACCTGTTTTGATTTCACTTTTAATTCCTCAATTACAAACTTTCTCTCTCAAGAACTTTCTGTCTCTCTCTACGAATCTCTCTCTCTCTCAGATACGTATTTTTTTTAAAATAAGCTTCCTACTTTTGAAAATAGAAAATACAAGGTATTTATATCAACTCCTAATACAAGGAAACTAAAACTAATACAAATATTGACTTTGACTTTGATGAAAGTTGACTTTCTCAATTTTAACTTCTTAAACTTTGACTTTTGTCTTCTTAATCTTGTATCCAACATATTTATTCTCTAACACAGTCTTCCCACTCCTACTTAACTTGGTTCCTTCCCCACCTGTTCCAGTGCTCTTTTCATCAAGACCCTTCCTTCTTTTCTTCTTAGGCCTCCCAATCTGTTTATGATAGTTTGGTGCAATAAGTTTTGTTGGGCAATCAAACTTACTCCAATAATCTTTGCCATTGATAGGTTCAATCTTGAATCTGTACATTTCTTTCCATGTGTGAAGCCAGAGACTTTCATCAATCCATTTCTCAGGGACATCAACATTTACTCCATTTAAAGCCATGTTCCAGTTTACAGCAACATCATGCTTACAAGGGATGCCAGTCAGTTCCCACCTCCTACATGTACAAATTTGAGTCCTAACATCAACTACCACCTGATCATTCCAAGGACCGCGTACCTCAAACCTGTCTCCACCATTCCAAGACACTTTGTAGTGAGTTGCTTCACTCTTGATCTTTCCAATGCTTTGGTTGCTGTTGGAGTGAGTGGTCCTTCATCTTTATCTATAAATTTCAGCACATGCACTATCCTTTTCATTAGGTAATGTCTAATATATTTCAAACATGCAATTATGGGTTTATCCCTAGCCTCAATAATCTGCCTATTGAAGACTTCACACATGTTGTTGAGAAGTACATCTGAATGACACCTACCTGAATTGACCAAAATCAGTTTGAACTCAGAGATGCATATTGTTGATGTAAATCAAATTAACTTTTTAAGTTAAAGTAACATAAACTAACCTGTGAAATGGGACCTAGCCCAATGTTGAGGTGGGATCTGCTTCAACCAATCATAACAAGGTTGATTGACCATTCTTAAGTCCTCCATTGCTTGTTGAAACTGTGGAATAGTTGTTGCAGTTGCACATTTCCAAAGATGGTCCTTGTATGCTTTCCCCTTCCACTGTTGCTTCATGTTGTCATGAATATGTCTAAGGCAGAATCTATATTCTGCATATGGGAAAAGCTTTGCAATTGCTGGAAGGATTCCCTATCACACACAAGAATTATCATAAAGTAAGGTGCTTTGTATTAGTATATACACATGACTTATCATAAAGTAAGGTGCTTTAAGACTAACCTTTTGCCTATCACTTATGAATGTGAAGTTTGAATTTGCAAACAGATCAAGATCCTCTCCCAGATACTGTAAGAACCAGCTCCATGATGCCATTGACTCAGCTTCTACAATCCCATATGCTAGTGGGTATGTGCCATTGTTTGAGTCAATACCTATAGCTGCCAAAACTTGTCCTGGAAAAGGACCCTTCATGAATGTACCATCCAAACCTAATAAGTCTCTTTTCCCAACCTTAAACCCTTGCTTCAGAGGACCTAAACAAACATAGATCCTTTTGAACTTCCTTGTAGTTGAATTTGGGTTTGGTTCATCCTCAACATCCAACTTCACAGTAGTTCATGTGTTACATCTTTTCAACTCTTGGATGTAATCTCTAAGTAAACTGAATTGTTCTTCAAAGTCTCCCCAAATCTTCTGAGTTGCAATGGATTTTGCCCTCATTGCTTTCATCACTGAGATATTAATCTCATACTTCTGTTGCAATTGTGTTTGAAGAGCTTGTATTGGAATAGTAGGGTTCGAAAGTATGTTCGCTGTAATCTTTTGAGATAAAAAAGTTGCAGTCGCCAGAGAGATGTCCCTGCATTGGAGGCACTTATGTGTGGGAACATAGGTTTTCACTGTCCAGGTCTTTATGCCTTCTTGTGTTGAAATGTGCAAAACCCATGGACATTTTGGCCCACTGGTAAGTCTATGTTTAGGTTTTCTCCCTTTAAGTGTGCCACTTGGCCCACCAGGCCCACTGCCAAAATGATCCTTGAACTGTGGTAAAACTCCCCTACATATGGCCCTTATTCTTCTCAGATCATTTTTCACCAAACATAAATCTTTTCTACTCTCAACAGAATGGTCCTTAATCTTCTGAATCACCTCTGTTTTGCTACCAAATGTTTACCCCACATAAAACATGGTGTCTTTGTCATGTGTCTTCTTAATGTGATGTTCATCTCCACTTGAAAATTCATCAGAGTTAAGGACTTCTGCATAATAATCCAATAGCACCTCATTATCCTCAACTGTTTTCTCAACTCCTCCCATACACTCTATATTGTCATCAACAAAGTCATCCATATCAATATCATCCTCCTCTATCTTATTGAAGTCATCAACATAATCCTCATCATCACTGTCATCCTCTTTAGAACTATCACCTAGTATGCCACTGCTCATATCAGGTGCTATGTCATTGCCCATGTTTATCTCAGGTGCTGTGTCATTGCCCATGTTCATCTCAGGTGCTCTGTCATTGCCCATGTTCATCTCAGGTTGTGAGCAAGCATCCATTACAAACCATGGATCAAGTTCATCAAATATTTCAAATAAGTCATCTTGCTTTCCCTTTCCCTTATCAATTCCTTTTCCTTTGTCAATACCATCTCCCTTGTCAATACCATCTCCCTTGTCATGTTCATCTCCCTCATTAATTCCATTACCTTTATCAATTCCCTTTCCCTTATCAATTCCCTCCCCCTCAGGTTCATTAAACTCTAAATTAAGATCAAATTGGATATCCACATTATTTCCTTGTTCATGCAACATTTCACTCACATCAAGTGGCCTATTTAATTCATCAACACATACTCCATCCGCCTTCTGATTTAAGTCAAAACATATGTTTTCATCCACAACTCTCTCTTTAACCAGATTAGATTCCTCACCTCCCTTGTCATGCCACTCAAGAAACAGTTTTTTCTTGCATCTTCTGTTAACCAGTTTTTTCCTTGATACATATTCATTTCCAGGATCATCCAGTTGCTCTATGACCATTTTCTAGCATGTGGTGGTGATTTGTATGTATCAACTAATGTTTTCCAGTGCTCTATAAAGACATCCACAAATTTCACCTTAGGAACATATTTCATCAGTTGTAGCACATCACTATCATTACCTAAAGCTCGTAACCCAAAATCCAAGTCACTTCCTGGAATCATGAAATGGTAATACATTTTTTCCTCTTGTTGGTACCCTAACTCTAACATAATAGCATCAATCTCATGAACTGAAAACTTTTCAGTGTCAATTAGGTCAACAAATGTACTCTTACCATGGATGTATCTTCTACCAGGGAACTTTGAGAAAACACCTCCATGGTTTATCCTCATTGTTATTAGAGTTGGGTAGTGATCTGTAGAAAAAAAACAAAGGATTAGATTCCTCACCTCCCTTGTCATGCCACTCAAAAAACAGGGAAAACAAATCGATCATAAACCTGTAAAAATAGATTTTTTTTATTTCATTAAAAACAGAGATGACATACCATAAACAAGTTCAGGGTAAAGATCATCATCCAGTTGCTCCTTTCTGATCACCCACGTAGAAGATGACATGAATGTACCAGTCGGATTACCAAGATGAAGTGCAGCTCAAGGGAAATTTCAGTGTTAAAACCTCAAAATGTTGCTTTGGAAGTGTCAATCGTGGTTTGAGTTTACAGGTAATGATGGAGGGTTTCTTGAAAAGAGGAAGAAGAACCAAAAGACGTTTAATTGAGAGGGAAAACGTGAAAAGACATAAAAGCCCATCACGTGAATGGCACATGAGACACTTAACGGCTCCCATATAAACGACATTAGACGCAGGGACTACTTTCAAAGCGTTTTGCAAACCATGGACCGATAATTGCAGTTTTTGAAGCACAGGGACCACTTTCAAAGAAAGTGGTAAACCACATGGACGAAAATTGTAGTTTACTCTTTTTTAAAATAATATAAAGAGTAAACTACAAATTTAGTCCCTGTGGTTTGTAACACTTTTGGTCCCTGTAGTTTCAAAAACGACAATGATAACAATGTGGCGTGGGTGGTAGCTTGAGCATGTATATATATAGAGAGAGGTGAATTCATACAAGAACAACATCTATTTAAGAAAACACGAAAACAGTCGAGTATATACAAAATCATATATGATTCACGTACAAAATCATATATGATTCACGCGAGTATGCGCACGACCTGTGAGTCGTGGTTGACATCGACCGCGTCTGAATTTTTCGGGTTAGTGCAAAATCACATATGATTTTGAACACGATCTGCTGTTTTTTTGTTGTTTTCGTGTTTTCTTAAATAATTAGCGGTATCGTTTGAACCTTCATATCTCTCTCTCTCTCTCTATATATATATATATATATAGGGGAGCGATCAATTGGAAACCAGTATTACATTGGAAACTTTGGAAACCGAAATCAACCAATCAGTGAATTTCTTTTTTTATTTTTATTTTTAATTGAAAAGGTTATTTTTGTCTTTTACATTATTTCATAATATATATGGTAACTGTTATTATTATTATATTAATAATTATTTAATTTTAATTTAGCTTATATATGGTAATAATGATCATTGATTAATTTAAAAATGAGATATTTAATTTAGGTAAATTATTTAATTTTAATTTAGCTTATATATGGTAATAATGAAACAATAATGCTAACACGATGAACCTGATGAATCTATTTTCATATACGGATATGCAACTGAACAGGTAATAAAACAAAAATGGGAAGTTAACAAAAATGGCACAAATTCATCATGTTTCATTATGAAACAATAATTCTAACACGATAAACCTGATAAATCTATTTTCATTATGAAACAATAATGCTAACACGATGAACCTGATGAAATCTATCATCCAATGAAATCTATCATCCAATGAAATATGTAATCCAATGAAACCTGTAATCCACAAATTCATTCTGTTTCATCACAATATTAGATTGCGTGAGAAATTTTATAATAAAATGAAATTAAAAAAAAATATTTTCTTACATTTTAAAAGAAAATTAATTTTTTTGATGAAAAGACAAATGCTCCTCGTTTCCATAGTAAAAAAAGTAACAAAATTTATATTGCGTGGGAAATTTTATTTTTGGTTTCAAGTAATTTAAATAAAATAAACCTTTCTTACCATATTTGAGACACAAAATTAAAAGACATATTTACCCTTTTCATCTATTATTTTTATTTATTATTAATAAATTAATTAATTTACTACCATATATAATTCAAATGAATCTTAAATTCTTAACCATTGATTATAAAGATCAATGGCTGAAATTTGGTTTCCAAAGTTTTCAATTAAACTTGGTTTCCAATTGATACCACCCATATATATATATATATATATATATATATATATATATATAGGGTGCGTTTCATTTGAAAACCAAATAAAGGGATAGATCTCAACCACTTGTTAGATCAAATCAATGGTTAGGATTATTAATGACAATATAAGTAATTAAGTTGTCATCCAACTAAAATTTCCACAAGGGTAAAATTAATTGAGGGTTAAAATTGGGAAAGCATCTTATTTGTTGACCACGTGATAAGGCAATCAAAAATAAGGGAATCAATATCCCTATCAAATAGGAAACTATAATCATTTCCAAAAAAATCTCAAACACAATATCCTTCTCATTGGTGTTTGAATCTATATTATAAAATTGGGAAATCAATATAAAATTATTAAAATAAATCATTTCGAAAAAGATGGGATATAATTATGGGATGAATATTAGACTTCACTATTTTGTACAATTAGTTCATAATACAGTCATATATGATTATGTGATTTACCATGTTTCAACATTTTTTTTTCCAAATTATTCATAATATAATCATTTGTGATTATGTGATGCATATTACCCTTATGAGATGCTACTGTAATTCAACATGTTGCCCAAATTATTCATACTACAATCACAAATGATTTTGGACTTCATAATATACTTAAAGTTTATGTTCAATTTATGTAGCGTATAATCACAAATTATTTTGGACTGCATAATATACTTAAAGTTTCTGTTCAATTTATATAGCGTATAATCACAAATGATTTTAGAATGCGGAATATAAGTTTTTGTTCAATTTTTGTCTACTATAATCATAGATGATTTTTGAATGCAGAATATACTTAAAGTTTATGTCCAGTTTTTGTGCAATATAATCATAGATGATTCTGGCTTGAAGAATACACTTAAACATTCTGTCCAATTTTTGTACAATATAATCATAAATGATTTTGGCATCCAGAACATACATACTTAAACATTATGTACAATATAATCATAGATGGAACATTATCAATGGAGGCACAATTCCTTTATGGTACGTATATCAATGGTGTTACAATCCCATCAACGGTATGCTTATATTCTTTGGCTTCACATAAAATCGATTCGTTTGATGGATCCATTAAAGAGAAGAACACCAATTGAAATGCTACTGTTTGATGGCTCCATTGAAGAAGACGAATTACAGGTTGAAGAAACAAAGATCGATGTAGAAAACAAATTCCAAAAACAAATATGAAGAAAATGAATTCCAGAAAGGAAGATGAAAAAAATGAATTACAGAAACGAAGATGTCGAAAAAGGATTATAGGTACGAAGATGGAGAAAACGAAGATGAATGGTTATACTCTCGGGCTTCTTGTGAAATCGATTTGCTTACTTGTAATTCCTTTGATGCCCTCGTTGAAGAGAAGATCACCAAATAAACTGTTATCAACCATGACTTTATTGAATAAGTGAAAATGAAGAAAACGAATAATAGAGAATCGAATTGTATGATACTCAAACTCAAAAAAATGGGATTACCCCCCTTGAATAAAGGATATTGATACGTATCAAGGTTTTTTATATGAATGTATTGTTGTAATCCCTCAAGTTTAGGAAGTCAAAATCTATCCTAAATTAATCTATAAAACAATAAGACCTTAATACCCTTTTAATCTTATTTTGGAAATTAATATTTTCATAATTATTTTTAAAAAGTGATTGGTTAAGAGTTGTTCCTTTGTTTTTTTAAATAGTTAACATTCTCGTTTGATCCTCCCCCCCCCTCTCTCTCTCTCTCTCTCTCTCTATATATATATATATATATATATATATATATATATATTCACATACATATAGATATAATATTAAAATAATATAAAGAGTAAACTACAAATTTGGTCACTGTATTTTGTTGTTTGTAACACTTTTGGTCCCTGCAGTTTTGAAATTACAGTTTTGCCTAGGGGTGTTCGCGGTGCGATTTGAGGCAAAACCGCAAACCGCACCGCATATGCGGTTTGAGCATTTTCTCAAACCGCAAACGGCACCGCAAATACTTCAAACCGCACTGTGAAATGCGGTGCGGTTTATGCGGTTTGTACCTAACGCACTTTACAACTACAATTCAATAAGTATAAGATAAAATTTTCATTTTAATATCAACGATAACGTGGCCGTAGTCCAAAAAATAAAAATATTCAACACGTTTGATTCCTAAATACATATTACATAAATATTGAAATTATTCTATATATACATATATGTGTGTAATATATAAAATTAAAAATATATACATATATGTAATGTGCAGTGCGGTGCGGTTTGAACCGCGGGTTGATAACTGAAAATCGCAGACCGCACCGCATAGTGTGGTTTGGTAAAAATGCAAACCGCAAACCGCACCGTGGAAGTTCTAAACCACACTTTGCAATGCAGCACGGTGTTGTAACACCTTGAATTTTATCCCAATTGAAGAAGAGTGTTGAACTGGGTTAATCGGTTGTAACACCCTCAAATTTGGTAAGAGCAACTAATTTAAAATTTTGATATTACATCAACTAAGAGATAAATCTTCAAAATAAAACTTTCTAATTAGCTTCAATAGAAATAAACTCCAGTTTTATACAAGGACTAGACGAAAGTCGGTGTTACTTAATCCCCACTATGAGCTGCTCTTCCCGAAACAAGTGCGGAATACTTCACTAAGATATCCACCTCTTGAGCACACGACTAGCACTCCTCTATACACAGTGTCACTAGAGCTATTCCCAACCGGAACCTGTTGCACATGCCGACAAATAAAAAGGTTAGGCTAACGCCTAGTGAGTTCAAGAGTTTTCATCATGATTATAAAAACCATTAAACGGAAATAATGCAACTTAAATCATGATCCTTTAAAATGACTTGCTTTAAATGTGAGGACGACCCGTTTCCAATATTATGCAATTTATAAATGGATTCCTCAACGCCAAACGTTATTTCATGAAGTAATACAATCCAACACTTACTCAAAACGTGAATAGAAATCAAACTCTCCATTTATGAAAATACGGTTAAAACTTTGTATCCCAAAACACCCAAAACACGGGTGAGACATAATACTCAACCCATAAATCATGGATAAAATCCACTTATATAAAACGTCACCGAAAACTTGGATAATAAAACTCAATACCCAAAAACAACACCTTTCGGTGACGGGGGATACCCGAATTCCATCGAATGTAGCGGGCACACAAAGTTAAGCCACGTATCAATGTTCTCGAGCTTCACATAAGACCATGGTTCCCCGTATCCGACTCCTCTGAGCTACCACCGCAAGACACCACTGATCCTAGTGTCTACTCGACCTCTAATGAGTGTCACAACCAAAGCCACAAGTCCCCGTATCCGACTCACCATGGGCACCACCGCAAGACTTAGCTCCGTATACGGCTCTGCAGAGCACCACCGCAAGCTTACATAAAAAAAACATGACTTGGGGACCACTCACTAGACTTCAAACGCGGACACTAAATTCCACGATGAATAACCAGACTGGATTACAACCGGGCACCGAGTTCAACCACCCACGATATATACCTCGTGCCCTTCAATAAAGGTTACGCGGTTATCGAGTTCAACCACCCACGATCTGTACCTCGAGCTCCCGCTAGCCATAAACAATATCCAGTCCCAACACGGGGATAAGGTCCCCACTAACCAAATGACTCATATGCCTATGGATCCAATGCATTACAGTCTAAAACGTTACATGACTCAAAAGAATGGACTAACGCATTCAAAACATGTAACTCTCAAATAAGATGCAACTAAGTACACTATACGTCCAAAGCTCCTTAACGAGCTACCAAAACGGAACAAATGTCCCAAAGACTCAATAGAGTACAAATCAAGCCCCAAACGGCTTAACAGACGATTGGCTAAACCAGGAGAGCCAATGTGGTTATATAAATCAAATTATATCTTTCCCCAAAATCTTTGTTTCTCAAATCATCAATGGCTTTCGGCCCAAAACCCAAAAAGGTTATTATTTCCAAAATGTTCCCAAGGTCGGGAATAACTCATCCCAAGGACTCACGTACTTTTATTTTCAAATTGCCCATTTGTATGAATGATGCATAAAACTCGACAAACACTTAAAATGCATTTTGACCAATATCCTTTTATGAAATAAATCATCAAAACACATTCATCTATGACACATTTAACAAAATGCCCAAAAATCCCAAATATGGTGTTTTACAAAGTTTTATAAGCTAAACACTTCAAATAATCAAAATTTACCAAATAACTCAACATTTGATAATTTCATGTAAAACACATAAATGATTTAAAATAGACATTTTGGCATGTACAACGTTTTCACAAATCAACTTGAACTCACCTCACTAGATTTAGGCTAAATCTAGATTTTACCCTGCTTTGAGCTCCTTTGAAGAAACTTGAATCTCCAAACAAAAACTTCCAAAACCTATATCCATAAGTTTCCAACCATCAAACAATATAACCAACCACATAGAAACATTCCCCAAACACTTAATCATCCAAATCTCTATTTTGGGCAAAACCCTAATTTTGACCCAAGACTCCCAAAATCTTTCAAAACGAAATTAGAGGAATCAAACACTAGGTTGACATCCATCGAGCATTTATAACCCATAAAGATGTTTGGAAGTGGAAGGGATGAACTTACCATTTAGGTTTTGATAAAAACCTAGAAAACCCCAAATTTTTTGAAGATGGAGGTGATGATGATGAGCTCTTGGTCTTAGATTCAAATCCACCATTAAAATTTCCCAAAACTAACCATATAACCTTTACAAGCTCTCAAAAACGAAATCATAGTAACTTGAATCACTGAAAACGGAGTTGGGATGAAGAAGATATGAAGAAATGAAGTTTGGTGGCTGAAAATCGGTTTTTAGCTCGACCAGTGGATTTCGCGAGTTATGCCGCGACTTTAAGTCGCGGAATAAGTCGCCCATTTACCCCTAAGTCGTGGCATACATCCTAAGTCACGGCGTAAGTCGCGAGATGCACTGTTCGCTCGGTTTTCTTCTTGTTCACTGTTTTGGCCATAACTTCTTCGTTATAGCTCCGTTTTTGCTCCGGAAAGGACCGTTGGAGTCGTAATTGAATCCTTCATCTATTAAGACTATAAAATCTAGGATTCAAGTCCAAAATCAAATATCTTATTTTTCCTTGATATATTGGTTTCTGTAATAACTCGAAACGATACATTTTCGAAATCGAGGTGTTACAATCCTCCCAACCTTAAAAGAGATTTTGTCCTCGAAATATGGCACCAACCACGCACCCAACATCGCACTTGGAAATATTGGTTTATTTCCTATCCAAAAAGGAATCCCCTTCACGAAACCTTACTTCATATACTAACCCGATTACATCCCGTTGAGGTTGTCACTACGTTTCTCATAACGAGCCATCGCAAACTCCCCTCAACTTTCCATATAACTCACCCAAGTCGGGATGAACGTTAAGTCCTAGCTTAATCATTTTCTTAACCATTAAATCTCGGTTGTCTCCCAACCTTATGTTGCTCGTAATACCTCAAAAGAAACTTACAACTTTATCTAGTTATTTCCACCAAGAATACCCCAAAGCAGCCTTTTCCCGTAGATACCTCTAATTACGATGCATCAAGGTCTCCTCAAAAATTGATTTGTACTTAAAGTCTACCTCTACATTCTCAACAAAAGTCTCCAATAATCATTACCACCAAAGGGTTATCGTCCTGCGATGAAATTTCCTAACGATTAGTTTGGTCTGCTGCAACGCAACCGTAAATCTGTTCCTTAAAACTGACACAGTGACGATAACTGCAAGGGCTCCCAAACTTCCATAGATCCCAGCATTGGCCTGATGTTTCCCCCAGAAACGTACCAACACACTCCACAGATATTCGCTTATCCCAAACTCCAAGGTTACACAACTCCCGTACTGCTTTTAATCATTGATCGACGAATCAACGAAAGCCTTGACGATTACCGAAACACCAATGATTGATTCTTAATTATCAACATTTAATCTCTTCAAGGTTACCACCTGGCCTGCAGACACACCAGGTCCAACGGAAGTGCACTAAAGCACACCAACAGTCATTGTCCTCAAAATCGAGCGCCAACACCTAACCTCGAGATGGCCATTTTTCCAACGGGGATATGATACCAAATATTTCATTCCTGATTAGCAATGTCGATAAAGTTGACACCTACTCTTGGAAATAATCACCCAAATCAAACATCATTACCAGTCAACCATAACATCATCATTATTCACGAATACACAACAAGATAGTACACCACCGACACAAAACCTGCCGTCATACCAAAGGCCCACAATTCAAAACCAACCATACCCAGACAACCGAACACGGTTTTAACCTGAAGGTTTATCGAAGCATAAAGATCGTCACTTAATTAACTGGGGAAGAGTATAGGTCTAATGCCTCAAATTCTCCTGCGTGAACTAGATCACAAAGTTGAGATTTATAGTTCCAAAACTGACCATAAGTCAGGTCCTCCAACACTTCAAACTCTGAGGACTCCTTCAGTCCTTAAGCACAGCCTCTAACAAGGGGCTTACATCTATAGCTCTAATGAGTTCAAGGTTTTTAGACTACCATGCCAATTTAACTTTTATAAAACCTCTACATGTAAAAGCTTTACAAATATTAATCATTCAATAAAATATGCTACCTTTTACTCGGTAGGTGTACAAAGTGGTCATAACCGCCACACGCGTAAAACTATTTCAGAAAATATTTGATCAATAACCAAGGTGACATTGACACCGACAAAAGGTATTTTAACAATCTTTTTCAAAGGAACCGCTGTGTTCCCAACATGTATAAAGTTGTGTTACGAACGAGAAATAACTTTACGTACTAAAACAATGTATAACAAAACGTTTGTGCAAAACTGCATACGGGGATATTTACTAAACCAAATCCCGAGAGTTCACATTTAACCATGTAATGTCATGAAATAAAATTTCCCCAAATTTAGCAAAGACATATACATGCAATTTGATCAACATAAGAGCAATCTAGTTTGATTCCGAACTTTAGGGCGTACAAATAATATGCTTGCAAAACCCAAGACAACATTTTCATGATATTAAACTCTCAAAGATTCCGCAACAAAACTTGCATGCGGCAGTTATTTCGCAAAACGAGTAAGGTGATATGTGCATGCACTTTGTTTAAAACATAAAATAATTTATGTCGGTTTCAAGTTCAAAGAAAAATAATAACATGCTCTCATTAGGCTAAAGTGTTAGCTAAAACACTATGACGGAAGTTCCAAGTGGACATGTATGCATGTTATATTCAACTCACACAAAGCTCAAGGAAAACGATACTACTTGACACCATTAAAGCCACCCCATTAAATCCACAAAATCGCATGAATTAAAATTCTCAATAAAACTCAAACACCAAGATAATGGGAGATAACTTTTCCTCCAAAGCCTTAACATACGTGGAGGAGATCCAATGTTAAAGTGGTAAACCGCAGTTACTTATCCAAGTCCCCCCAAACAACAACAAAATGTGCATATCGCAAAACCTGAAATAACGTTGGACAACAATATGAATAAAGAAAATCTTCAACAAAGTTTTGAAACCTCATGTCATAAAACAATTTTGTACATACACAACATCATTGTTCAAAACCTTGTGTGTGCTAAAACATTGCTCCAAAATTGTAATGTAATTCACATGACGATTTAGAAACATGAGAAATAAGTCATGTATTTTATTTCAGAAATACATTTCATGCATGAATTTGATCGGCACTCAACACTTTGAACCAACGCTCCTCGATTTCTTAGTTACACTATCGTCATCCAGATGCTCAACATCTTAAAGCGAAGATCATAGAGTTCATAGGTTCACCTCATAATTTCTCCTCGAAATATCATTAGTTCCAAAAGTCTATGGTTCTAATCCAACCAATCAATCCAACTCGGAACTGTCCACTTAATGCAATCACCATGCTTATTGCCGCTTCAAATGGCGAATGCTAATAGCATCAACTTCTTCTAATGGCTACCCATAAAGAAACTACTCTGCTACCCCAACATTATATCATACCAAGGCAGTTCAAGCATACCCAAGTGACTCGTAGGTTCACCATAACACTGGTCAGGTGCTATTATGAACGTACGGTACATGATCATCCATGCCATTTTTGGCGTGATTCCCGTTCCTAGCGACTCCACTCACTTCGAATCATCAAATCTTAAAGTGCCTAATTGTGCAATCTCACATTCAATCACTTAAAATTACGCTAGTTTGAGTCTAGGTATCCAAAAATCAATACCTAATTCTCTCAAACTTAAGCTCTGATACCAACTTGTAACACCCTCAAATTTGGTAAGAGCAACTAATTTAAAATTTTGATATTACATCAACTAAGAGATAAATCTTCAAAATAAAACTTTCCAATTAGCTTCAACAGAAATAAACTCCAGTCTTATACAAGGACTAGACGAAAGTCGGTGTTACTTAATCCCCACTATGAGCTGCTCTTCCCGAAACAAGTGCGGAATACTTCACTAAGATATACACCTCTTGAGCACACGACTAGCACTCCTCTATACACAGTGTCACTAGAGCTATTCCCAACCGGAACCTGTTGCACATGCCGACAAATAAAAAGGTTAGGCTAACGCCTAGTGAGTTCAAAAGTTTTCATCATGATTATAAAAATCATTAAACGGAAATAATGCAACTTAAATCATGATCCTTTAAAATGACTTGCTTTAAATGTGAGGACGACCCGTTTCCAATTTTACGCAATTTATAAATGGACTCATCAATGCCAAACGTTATTTCATGAAGTAATGAAATCCAACACTTACTCAAAACGTGAATAGAAATCAAACTCTACATTTATGAAAACATGGTTAAAACTTTGTATCCCAAAACACCCAAAACACGGGTGGGACATAATACTCAACCCATAAATCATGGATAAAATCCACTTATATAAAACGTCACTGAAAACTTGGATAATAAAACTCAATACCCAAAAACAACACCTTTCGGTGACGGGGGATACCCGAATTCCATCGAATGTGGCGGGCACACAAAGTTAAGCCACGTATCAATGTTTTCGAGCTTCACATAAGACCATGGTTCCCCTTATCCGGATCCTCTGAGCTACCACCGCAAGACACCACTGATCCTAGTGTCTACTCGACCTCTAATGAGTGTCACAACCAAAGCCACAAGTCCCCGTATCCGGCTCACCATGGGCACCACCGCAAGACTTATCTCCGTATACGGCTCTGCAGAGCACCACCGCAAGCTTACATAAAAAAAACATGACTTGGGGACCACTCACTAGACTTCAAACGCGGACACTAAATTCCACGATGAGTAACCAGACTGGATTACAACCGGGCACCGAGTTCAACCACCCACGATATATACCTCGTGCCCTTGAATAAAGGTTACGCGGTTATCGAGTTCAACCACCCACGATCTGTACCTCGAGCTCCCGCTAGCCATAAACAATATCCAGTCCCAACACGGGGATAAGGTCCCCACTAACCAACTGACTCATATGCCTATGGATCCAAGGCATCACAGTCTAAAACGTTACATGACTCAAAAGAATGGACTAACGCATTCAAAACATGTAACTCTCAAATAAGATGCAACTAAGTACACCATACGTCCAAGGCTCCTTAACGAGCTACCAAAACGGAACAAATATCCCAAAGACTCAATAGAGTACAAATCAAGCCCCAAACGGCTTAACAGACGATTGGCTAAACCAGGAGAGCCAATGTGGTTATATAAATCAAATTATATCTTTCCCCAAAATCTTTGTTTCTCAAATCATCAATGGCTTTCGGCCCAAAACCCAAAAAGGTTATTATTTCCAAAATGTTCCCAAGGTCGGGAATAACTCATCCCAATGACTCACGTACTCTTATTTTCAAATTGCCCATTTGTATGAATGATGAATAAAACTCGACAAACACTTAAAATGCATTTTGACCAATATCCTTTTATGAAATAAATCATCAAAACACATTCATCTATGATACATTTAACAAAATGCCCAAAAATCCCAAATATGGTGTTTTACAAAGTTTAATAAGCTAAACACTTCAAATAATCAAAATTTACCAAATAACTCAACATTTGATAATTTCATGTAAAACACATAAATGATTTAAAATAGACATTTTGGCATGTACAACGTTTTCACAAATCAACTTGAACTCACCTCACTAGATTTAGGCTAAATCTAGATTTTACCCTGCTTTGAGCTCCTTTGAAGAAACTTGAATCTCCAAGCAAAAACTTCCAAAACCTAGATTTATAAGTTTCCAACCATCAAAACATATAACCAACCACATAGAAACATTCCCCAAACACTTAATCATCCAAATCTCTATTTTGGGCGAAACCCTAATTTTGACCCAAGACTCCCAAAATCTTTCAAAACGAAATTAGAGGAATCAAACACTAGGTTGACATCCATCGAACATTTATAACCCATAAAGAATTTTGGAAGAGGAAGGGATGAACTTACCATTTAGGTTTTGATAAAAACCTAGAAAACCCCAAAATTTTTGAAGATGGAGGTGATGATGATGAGCTCTTGGTCTTAGATTCCAATCCACCATTAAAATTTCCCAAAAATAACCATCTAACCTTGAAAATCTCTCAAAAACGAAACCATAGCAACTTGAATCACTGAAAACGGAGTTGGGATGAATAAGATATGAAGATATGAAGTTTGGTGGCTGAAAATCGGTTTTTAGCTCGATTAGTGGATTTCACGGGTTGTGCCGCGACTTTAAGTCACGGCATAAGTCGCTCGTTTACCCCTAAGTCGTAGCATACATCCTAAGTCGCGACGTAAGTCGCGAGATGCACTGTTAGCCCGGTTTTCTTCTCGTTCACTGTTTTGGCCATAACTTCTTCGTTATAGCTCCGTTTTTGCTTCGGAAAGGACCGTTGGACTCGTAATTGAATCCTTCATCTATTAAGACTATAAAATCTAGGATTAAAGTTCAAAATCAAATATCTTATTTTTCCTTGATATATCGGTTCCTGTAATAACTCGAAACGATACCTTTTCGAAATCGGGGTGTTACATCGGTAAAGGAAGAACCACATATGGAGTACGGATATAGTGTCATGTGGTTGTGAAATTTGTCACAATAGCACCAACGGTACTGAGAGTATGGTCGTCTCGTCTATAGTGCCATGTAATTGTGACACTTGTCAAAATAGCACCAGGTACTGAGAGTATGGTCGTCTCGGTTATAATGCCATGAGATTGTGACATCTGTCACAATAGCACCAATGATGTTGAAAGTGTGGTAGTCCCAGATATAGTGCCATGCAGTTATGACATATGTCACAATAGCAATGACGATTACCAAGTGGTTGGTCGTCCCAACGAATGGTGCATGTATTTTTGACAATGGTGTAACACCCGTAATTTTTGGGTAAATACTATTTCAAGTAAGTGTAAAATCGATCTTTTGAGGGAAATAGAGGAAATGGGATTTTAGGAGTAAATTATAGATTTTATGGTCTTGATAGATGAAGAATTCAATTACGAGTCCAATGGTTCTTTCCGGAACAAAATTGGAGCTAAAACGAAGAAGTTATGGCCAAAACAGTGTTCGGTATATGCTTGGTTATAGTGACCGCGATTGTGACACTGTTCACTATAGCATGTCACCATCTCCGAAGTCCAAAAACTCTCAGTACAATCTCAGCTATTGTGCCCGCGATTGTGACATTGTCACTATAGCATGGCACAATCTCCTGGAGGTATCAGAGTGCATAAATTCACGATTTTCAGCCTTATTCTACATTTCTTCATAACTCTCTCATTTCAATTCCGTTTTTGACGATTCAAGTTGCTATGGTTTAGTTTTTGAGAGCTTTTAAAGGTTAGATTGTTATTTTTTGGAATATATAAGAGTAGTTAGTGGTGTATTGGAAGCAAAGATCAAGAGCTCATCATCATCACCTCCATCTTCAAATTTTGGGGTTTTCTAGGTTTTTATCAAAACCTAAATGGTAAGTTCATACATTCCACTTCCAAACTTCTTTATGAGTTATAAATTCTCTATTAATGACAACCTAGTATTTTATTTCTCCGATTTCGGTTTGAAAGATTTTGAGAAAAGTTAGGTCAAATTAGAGTTTTTGGCCAAAATGGAGACTTTGATATAAGATGTTTGAGGAATGATTATAAACACTTGGATATGTGTATTTATGGTTGGAAACTTGTGAATCTAGGTTTTTGGAAGTTTTGTCTTGAGGATCCAAGTTTCTTCAAAGGAGCTTAAGTTGGGGAAAAATCTAGATTTAGCCTAAATCTAGCAAGGTGAGTTCAAGTTGATTTGTGAAAACTATGTGCATGCCAAAAATGTCATTTTGAAGTATCTTTGGGTTTTACTTGATAAATATCAAATGTGGGTTTATATGACAAGTTCTTCTATTTTGGGTATGTGATTCTATAGGTCTTGTAAAACCCCATATGTGAGATTTTTGGGTTATTTGATAAATAAATAATGTTGAAAGGTTTCCTTGACGATTATATATATATATATATATATATATATATATATATATATATATATATATATGTTGGTCCCGAGTTAGCAAAACAATGATTGTAGAAGGGGGTTTGAATACAATACACAAAATTTACTTAATTTTTACTTCTTTTATTGATATAAATATCAAGAATTACATAGAGAAAACAAAAGATTGTTGCGGAATAGAATAGCTAAGAACTACTCAAACAATTTAATACAAGAAAGACTTATAGAACACAAAGACTAAATCTTAGAGAGAGAATAGCTAACAACCTGTTTGATATCTTGCAAAGGAGAAATCTTGAGCTGAAAGCGTGAGGAGCAAGGAGCTAGCTCCACCCTTTATATACTATCCAAAGCAATGAGTGCAAAGGACATTGATCATTTAAAGCAAGGGTGGTTGAGATATTGTTAATAAATTATAAGATATTTGAGGTGACTTATCACAATACAAAAGGTAACTTTTGTACTATGAAAGTACAATATCTTAATAAAATATACTTGATTCAAATCTTTTTGAGATCTTTTAAGAAATAAACGTCTCAATCAAAATCAGAACTCAAGTGAATATCTTCTAGGAGAAGGAAGCTTCCATTCCCATTGTCAGAAGTACATTGGGAATGATGAAGTATGTCAAATCGAGAGGGTTTGACATAATGGGATGTTGCCGACACAGAGATGATCGACAAGGACAGATTCTGCCGAAGGAGTGGCAGAAGGATGCCGAACAGAGGAGGGTTCGACAGATGAGAAGTCTGCCGAAAAATGATTTCGACACACAAAGCTTAGTCTTCTTGAAGTTCATCTTAATCCGCAAAGTAAACTTCCTTCAGTTGATTTTGGTATGTCTTCGACTTATCGATATGTTTGAGCATAATTAAGCTATTACAAAGAACCATACTAATTCTAAGATGTACAATCATTTACAGAAGAGTAAACACAAACTAAAGGAAAGGTCATCTTCAAATCTTAAATGACCCAACAATCTCCCCCTATTTGATGATGACATCTTATACTTAGAATTTAAAAAGATAAAACATGAGCAATGTATTTTGACCCTTGTTTATATTCTTTTGGGTTCTTTTTTCACATAGACCAATCTTTTTGTTTCTTTTTGGATTTTTTAGAGTATTCGACATTTACAAGTATAAAATAATGAAATAATGAATTGTACAAGCTATTTACGTTAAACTAGAAAATCTCATTGTATTTATCTTGTAAGAAGATTACAATACAAGATAAAAAAATTTATGTACAATAAGCTAAACAACAAAGAACTATTCAAAAGGTAGATGAGGATCGGCATCCCTTTTTTTGAGTTCATCCGTGACCGCCACATAGAGATCCTTTGTAGAAAGTGGAATTATTGAAATAATCCCATGAAGAAAGACAATATCGGCAAGAGGGATCTGACTAGTTTTGAAGAAACTGATCTGCCCAAATTCATCCTTGAAAAAGATCCCATGAGTAGGCTCATTAATCACAGTGGTAGAAGGGAGAGGAACCAGAGTCGGTAAAGATAGATCGAGATTTGAAACATCTGGAACCTTTCCTTCCCTTGCCATTTGAACAAACACATCTTTCTTTTTAGATCTCTGCTTCGATTTGAGAGGAGGAAGACCAGACTTTAAATTCTTGATGAGTTCCTCTTCAACTGGAGCGTGGACTATATTATAAGTCCTTCGGTAGGATCTGAATTTAGTTTGGAGATCTGCAAGATATTTGTCAACATCAGGTTTAAGAGAATTTTTGCTGTTTACCAAGCAGATACCAATTTCCATCCATTCCGCAACCCCAAACCGAACAAGAGAATCCAGCCTGTCAACTGATCTTGAAGCATCGTCCCTTGTAATCATTAGCTGAATGACGTTGCAGCTGGAAGATGGTTTGATGATTTTAACATCTATGATTTTGGCGGAGGATCGGCATTTGGTGAGTACTTTGTGGTACCAATTGACACATAAAGATTTAATCTCTTCATTCTTCTTAGCCGAATCCTCCAGAGCACTCATCTGAGCTTTGATAGCGTCGGCAGGTGATTTTATGATTTCGGCTTCTTCCTCGGCCAACTTTAAAGCTAGCTCGGTATCTTTATCTCGAGCCATTTGAGCCAATTTAGCAGCTTTCAATTCTTCTTCAGATAAGCCCAAATCAGGAGAGGTAATCTTTGGGGGAGGAAGATGAATTCCACCACCATCGACAGCTTTCTTTATCATGGCATCTTTACGACGCTTTTCTTGTGCAGCTACTTCATCTGGTGTTAGTTTTCCTTTGCCCTTATCTTTCTTGGGCAATTTCTACCCCTCAGATTATTCGACCACTTTTGGGTGGTCGGTTCCTTCCTCTTCGGCAGATGCCTACACTTTGGTGGTTTCGGTTTCGGTAGGAGCGGCAGCAGCAGTAGAAGGTTCTCCCCGACTCATACTGGTAATGATAATTTGAGGGGTAATTTGCTCATCCTCAACTTGTTTCCCCCCCATAGTACGTGTCGGGGAGGAAAGACCAGCCTTAGCCAACACACGGCCAAGTCGTCGGTCTATCCGATCAAGAGTAGTTTTGTCGTCTAGAGTGAAGGCTGACTCCGTGATGTCAATATCCAGTGACCCAGCACAGTACTGAGCCACATCAGCAAGCATCGAGTCAAGGCGTTGATTTATACCCTGCAGAGCACTTAGAATCTGAGAGATGACAGAAGTTTGATTCGTAGCCTGTTGTCGAAGACGAACAAGATCCTGATCTCTTGCATCAGATGCAGCCTTGAGAGATGCCACATAAAGAGTCAAGGAGGTATTGTTATCAATTAGCTTGATAACCTCCTTGAGAATGACATACAGAGCGTCGGATAGATGGGCACGAAGACCATCAACTTCATGATGCAGAACATCCAAGCACCGAAAGATGTCTCTGTTCAGATCTAAGCACTCAGAATTCTGCTCCTTGACTAGCTGCAAGAGCTCAGCTAGGGAAGTGTTGGTGACGTCCAGAGAATTTATTAGCTCAGGCTCACGCAAAGACTTGCGAAGCAACTCATACTAAGTACCGAGCATCCTTACCTGCCTATTGGTATCAACAATTTTGGCAATGAAATCGGCAGGCATGGAGATCGGCACTTGTGGTGCCGAAGAAGAAGAGGTTGAAGACCCAGCCCTGTCGGCACTGGGAGTAGGGGGATAATGGGGCAAGGTGCGATCCTTCGGTGGATATTTCCTCTTCGGTGGACAATCTGGATGAAAGCCATCCGAAGAGGAATCAGAGGAAGAGGGTGAGTGTTTGGGAGAAGGGGAAGGAGTTTTCTTTAGGGAAGGTGTGGGTGAGTATTTAGGAGACGGTGAGTGTTTTGGTGAGGCTATAATTTCGGATGGACGGGGAAAAACGTCCCCTGTATCATAAATAACAGATCAAACATGTCCACGGTATTTCTACCGATATGTGCAATATCTTCGGGTGTGACCCCGGGTGATAGGATGTGTTGTGGAGAAGATGCGCGTTGGTCCGGAGAGGAGGCCAACTCATCTTCATCTCTCAATTTAAATTGAGGAGAAGGTATAATAAGGGTCTCCGTCTGTACAACCAAACCTTGTTGAGAAGATTTGGAGGAGGTAGGATGGGTTTCAGTAGATCCCCGCGGCCCAAATGGGGGAATTTCAATTTCCTCCGATTTTTGAGAATCGGTAGAAGGCGTGTGTGGTTCGGCCATTGGTTTCCTAAGCCTCTTAGAACGATACCTAGGATGGGATTTTGAGCCCTGTCGCTTAGTAGAAGGAGATGAAATGACCGGGGCAGCCACCGAAGGTTATTTCGGTGGCATAGTCATTGAAGCAAGTGTGACGTTACTGGTGGCCTTTTTCTTCTTAATGGCCACCGATTTGGCTCGGGTAGTTTTGGGGGCAGAAGGGACCACCAATTGGGGAGCACTTGGAGAAAGTGAAAGCCTTTCGATACCACTCTCCAATAGAGTACCCCAAATTGGATTGGGAGAAGTAAGGAAAGAGATCATACCTGAGGTGATTTGAGTGTCGGTAGGTTTGATCGGCTTGAAGATGGTCTGCTTGCTTATCTAAGAGATAGGCAAGTCATATACGATGGTCGGTTCGGACAGACTTGCATCGGCACGAAGCTGTGCAGAAAGTTTCTCATTGATGATGAGAGAGATGAACTGTAGAAGGGCCACCTTGTGTGTCCTAGGTGGCGTGATGGCAGTGACCAAGGAATCAAAAATCACCTAGGCAAAGTCGATGCGCCTCATAAAGATGAGGGCATGTGACAATCTGGTGATAGCAGCAGATGACTGATCCCACCCAAATGTTTTGTGGGAAATGTAGTAGATGAGGTGAGAGAAGAAGTAGTTCCAAACAACACCCATGTTCTTGCGAAGGAGAGTGCCAGAACCATTGGTCTTCCCTTCGTGAACATAGTTGAGGGTGGCAACTACCTCCTCATGTTCCCGATTAGTAGAGAAAGGAGCGTAGACATCAAACTCCGGAATGTGTAGGATCGAACGAACATCCTCGACCCCAAAAGAAAGGTCGGGATGTTCTTCAGAAGAGAGGATGGAAGCTGATACCTGGTGAGTTTCTGAGTCATACTTGCATGTAAGCCAGAAACTTCCAAGGAGCATCTTGCTCATCTTGGTAGACAACGTGAATGCATGTTGTAGAGGGGTTTTCTGGAGAAAAAGTGAGACCTGGTTGAACTCCGGGTGGTCCACATCAGCAGAAAGTCGTGCAACCTGGTTGCACGCAGGAAAAGCAAGAGTTTCCGGAGAAAGAATGGTGGTCGTGGAGGCCTTCGAGGATTTTGAAGAAGCCATGGATGAAGAAAGAGAAGTTCGAGAATGGAGTTGCAGGTTTGCTTGAGAGAGAAAAAATCGAGAGGTTGAAAACGTAAGGAATGAAGAAGAGGAAGTTGTATATATAGGTTTAAAAACTTGGAGGGAAAGAGTTAAATTCAAAAAGAATTTAATAATATTAAAAGGTAATGATGGTACGACGAAAATGTGCATCATAGAGAAGTGGAAGGGCCGAAAAACGGCTAACTGTTGGAATCGTGGGAGTGTCAATCGTCCCATCATCTGACACACGAACCCCGTGAAGCCACGTGGCATCATATGATAGGTGGAAAAATAGGTGCCGAATAGATTTTCGGTATGAGAGATGTGGATAAGGATGATACATGAGCTACCAAAACTAAGTGATGTTCAATAAACGAGATTCGGTATGAAAGTGGTGAGAGTTACCAAAAATGGTGTGAGAGTTGCTGTGGTAAGTAATACGTCGGTAAGGGTGAGAGAAACCGAAGAAAAAGATTTCGGTAAGAGAGACTTCGGTATAGATGAAAACCGAAGTAAAGGAAATCGGTACACGTGAGGAATACCGAAATGAAGAACAAGTTTCGGCATATGATGGAATTGCCAAAAAGAAAAGATGTCGAAGGGAAATATTTACCGACAGGAAAGAAGTTTCGGTATTCAAGAGGTTTACCGAAAGAATGTAGGTAAAAGAATGAGATGCCGATTTTTTTTAACTAAATTTAACATACCTAAGGATCCAATGAGAAAGTTGAATCTTGCCTCATCCAGTGGTTTTGTGAAGAGGTCTGCAAGCTGAAGATCTGTAGGGATGAAGTGAAGTTCAATATCACCTTTAGAGATATGATCTCTTATAAAGTGATATCGAATATCAATGTGTTTAGATCGGGAGTGCAGCACTGGATTGTTAGCAATGGCTATGGCACTGGAATTGTCACATAGGATCGGTATGTGAAAGTAAAACTTGTAATAATCTTGTAGTTGATTTTTCATCCACAAGATCTGTGCACAACAACTCCCAGCTGCAACATATTCAGCTTCAGCAGTAGAGGTAGATACCGAATTCTGTTTCTTGCTGGACCAACAGACCAAATTTCCACCTAGTAATTGACAGCTGCCAGTTATACTTTTCCTGTCTACTTTAGACCCTGCAAAATCAGAATCTGAATATCCAATGAGATCAAAACCTAAGTCCTTGGGATACCAAAGACCCAGATTCATAGTACCCTTTAGGTACCGAAAAATGCGTTTCACAACCGCCAAGTGAGATTCCTTGGGATTGGCTTGATAACGCGCACACAGACACGTGGCATACATGATGTCAGGTCTACTAGCAGTAAGATAAAGAAGAGACCCTATCATCCCTCTATAATTCATGATATCAACTGACTTACCAGTTGGATCAACATGAATCTTAAGAGGTGGTTCCATTGGAGTTTTCATGGGAGAGCAATTTTCAAAATCAAACTTCTTCAATAAATCACGAATATATTTACTATGATTTATGAAAATACTTTCAGAAGTTTGTTTAATTTGAAGACTAAGAAAGAATGTAAGTTCACCCATCATACTCATTTCATATTTTCTTTTCATGAGAGAGGCAAACTCCTGACAAAGATATACATCAGTGGCACCAAAGATGATGTCATCGACATAGATTTGGACAAGAATGATATTACCTTTGGTTTTCTTGAGAAATAGAGTATTGTCAATTTTACCTTTGGTATATCGGTTTGAGAGAAGGAAATCTGACAAAGTGTCATACCAGGCACGATGAGCTTGTTTCAAACCATAAAGAGTTTTGTCTAAACTGTACATAAAGTAAGGATGTTCAAAACCAGGAGGTTGTTTCACATAGACTTCTTCAGCAAGTTCTACATTGAGAAATGCACTTTTAACATCCATTTGAAAAACCCGGAAGTTTTTGTGAGCAGCATGAGCAAGAAAGATCCTTATTGCTTCAAGTCTAGCAACAGGAGCAAAGGTTTCGTCATAATCGATACCTTCCTCTTGTCTATATCCTTGAGCAACAAGTCTGGCTTTGTTCCCAATAACAGTGTCGACTTCATCCATCTTATTTCGAAAGACCCACTTAGTGTCGATAATAGTGTTACCGAACGGACGAGGCACAAGTCTCCATACTTTGTTTCTTTCAAATTGAGACAACTCTTCTTACATGGCAGTGATCCATCAAGGATCTGCTAGAGCTTCATCAATTTTCTTGGGTTCTATTATGGAGAGAAAGTTCACATAGAGACAAATATTTCCAACACCTCTTCTAGTTTGGATGCCTGCTTGTTGATCACCAATAATCTGATCAATTGGATGATCTTTGGTCTATTTTAGAGCTGGAGGAAGAGGTGCAAGAAATGAGCTAGGAGAATATGAGGGTGAAGGATCGGTCGGTATAGGATAAGTATGGTGAAGAGGAGAAGCATGCAAGGTTGGTTCGACAGGGGAATAGGTTCGACAGTCGGTAGGGGAACTATCGAACTATAGTTAAAGGAAGTTGAAGCTGCCAAAAATGGAACATAGGGAGGTCCTGCAGACAAAAGATTTGGGGAATCTTCTCCAACACACGAAGTGATCCACTCATGAAGTTCATTATCATCACAAGATAAGGAAGATGTCTTATGATCATCGAACTTCACATGTATTGATTCGTCAATACATTTCCTCCCTTAGATTGTAGACTCTATAGGCTTTAGAAGATAGAGAATAACCGATAAAGATACCCTCATCAGCCTTGGGATCAAATTTCCCAATATGTTCTCGATCATTTAAGATAAAACACAAGCAGCCGAAAACATGAAGAAAACCGATGTTTGGTTTTCGGCCATAGAAGACTTCATAGGAAGTCTTGTTGTGTCTTTTCACAATAATAGATCGGTTTTGAGTAAAGCAGGTTGTATTGACAGCCTGAGCCCAGAAGTAGGTAGGTAGGTTTGATTCACTTAGCATAGACCTTGCAGCTTCACATAGTGTACGATTCTTCCTTTCCACAACACCATTTTGTTGCGGAGTTCTGACTGCTGCAAAGTTTTGAGAGATACCTTTGTCACTGAGAAAGGCATCTAAGGTAACATTTCTGAATTCGGTTCCGTTGTTACTTCTGATAGATCTGACTAGTTGACCGTTGAGAACTTCATATTTCTTGATGAAATTGATGATTTCTTCAGATGTATCACTTTTGTACCTGAGAAAGAATATCTAAGTGTAACGTGTGAATTCATCAATAATGACAAGAATGTACCTTTTACCACCAAGACTAGGTGTGCTGACTGGCCCACAAAGATCCATATGCAGCATCTGAAGAGGAGTAGAGATAGAGAAACACTGCTTTGACTTAAAAGAGGATTTTGTCAGCTTGCCTTTCTCACATGCAGCACATAGCTTCTCTTTAGAGAAAGAGATTTTCGGCAAATCGACAACTACCTCTTTGTTAGAGAGAGCATTCAACATCTTGAAGTTGCGATGAGAGAGACGTTTATGCCAGAGCCAGTTCTTCTTTTCTGAGTCTTCAGAAATGAAACATATGCTTTCGTCTTCAGTTGATTTGACACTCATATTGATGGCATACACATTGTCCTTTCTAAAGCAGGTAGGACAGTGTGAAATTGTTTATCAGAAATAAGACAATCGTGCTCTCTGAAAATCACGTAGTAACCTAAATCACACAGTTGACTAATGATCAGAAGATTATGCATTAGTCCTTCCACATAGGCGACTTTGTTGAAAGTAATGGATCCATTAGAAAGAGTCCCATAACCTTTAGTGGAACCACGAGAGTTGTCACCAAAAGTTACGGTTGGTCCTTTTTCTTTCACAAAGTCTAGAAGAAGAGATTTGTTTCCTGCCATATGTCATGAGCATCCACTATCAAGATACCATGTATGATGATGCCCAAAGACCTGCAGACATAAACAAATTAGTCCTTTGGAACCCGTTTTGAGGTGGGTCCTTTAGGGTTAGAAGAAGAAGAAGAAGGTTTATTTTGACCATATCTTTCAATATGGTCTTTCGGACAGTCCTTGGCTAGATGAAAAGTATCACCACAGTTGTAGCACTTTCTGTAGATGAACCTTTTCTTGGGTTAAAGAGAGGAGGCTTTCACTTTTCCTTGGGTTTTAGACTTTAGAGATTTAGAAGAGTGAGGAAGAATGGGATAACTGTAAGGAATGTGAGGATTTTGAGGTACTAGTCCAAGAATCCCTTTTTCAGAGGAGGAAGGAGGATCTATGGATATTCCTTTTGACTTCTTTATTTTAAAAGCTCTCGGAATAAATTTTGTTGTGTTCATGGGAGATTTACCTTTGGAAGAAGGTGTAATTTTTCTTTTGTTGGGAAGATCAACAACAACAGATTTTCCTTTAAGAATAAGAGCTTTCTTAGGAGAAAGAGAAGAAGAGGAAGAACATTCCTTTAGTTTTAAAGATTTAAGAAGATCATTAACAGGTTTGAAAAACTAATTTGAATCATGATATTCTTTTAGAAAAGGTTTAGTAGGTTTGACAGACACAAAGATACCAAACTTCCTTGAATCTCGAAGATCCATGGAATAAACAGAGTTAGAATCTTCTGAATTGGTATCATTCCAATCAGAAGAGTAGGAGGGAAGTTTAGAAGAAAGAGGAGGATTTTGAGAAGGGGAAGGGACATCTTCAGAAGGAGTATAGTCAACGTACTCTTTCCAGTAACCAAGCCCAAATTTTTCATCACCAATTACTTGGTCTTTGAAAATTTTCTCAAGGTTTTTGGAAGAGGTGTTCCATTTGCTTACTATTTCTTGTTCTTTTTGAAGACGCTTGAGAAGTTTGTTCTTTTCTTTAGCCAACACATAGTTTATAGTTTTCAAGTCTTCCAACTCAGATTTTATTTTGTCAAAAGGTTTTAGTTGAGAGTGAGAATCCTGAAGTTGAGAAGAGAGAGATTTGATTTGAGCATTGGCTCTTTTCTTTGCATCTTTCTCATTGTGAAAGAGTACAGTTAAATAGTCATATGCCTCAATCTTTTCTTCATCAGAGAGAGAGTAGAAGAGATGTACATGAGAAGAGGAGGAAGAGCACTCAGTTGTAAAGTCCATCCTAGAGCAGGAGTCTTTAACTTCTTCATCAAGTTTTGCCATAAGGCATTTACTTGACACTTCTGTTTCACTGTCAATGGTAGGATCATCGGCCTAGTCTAGAGTTTCTGCCATTAACCCTTTTCCTCGTCGTTGAGAGTGGAAGTTTCTTTCCTTTTCTCTTTTGTACTTAGCCTTGTACTTATCGGCTTTGTCGGAGAGCTCTTTGAAGGAAGGAGAAAGAGAAGGTTTTCGAGGCTGCGATCTACCTGTAGAAACAGATCTGAGATTTCTTCTCTTAGAAGAGTTGGATTTAGAGATCCTAGGAGGATTGCTTCTACACTCAGAAGCAAAGTGGCCTTTCTTACCACATGCGTAGCAATCCTCCTTGGATTTGTTCAAGGAATTTTTAGAAGAAGAAGTAGAAAATTTCCGGTTGTCTCGAAAATGGTTGGAGGAAGGATTTTTCCTATATTTAGAAAAGTTTGCAAGCATATTCATCTCCTCCGTCATTTGATCAACAGAGATGTCTTCTCCTTCATCATCGGTTTCACTAAGATAAGCCTCTGAGGAGTGATTTTTGTCATCAAGACTTTCTCTTTCTGAGTCATCAGAAGGGTAAGTGATACGAGGAACACACATAGATTTCTTGGAGCCATCACAGATAAAAGCCATAGAAGGGGCTTTTATCTCTTTGATAATGGTCTTCTTTTGAAGACGAGTTTGTTCGTAATTGTAGAAAGTTCCATAGAGATTAGTAAGAGGTAGGCTTTCCAAGTCCTTGGTTGTCTTTATGCAAGTGTTGAGGTTCTCCCAGAAATCTGGAAGACCATCCATAAACTTACATAAGATTTCCTCGTTGTCATAAAGTTTGCCCAGAAGGTTTAGATCGTTTAAAAGACTATTGAAAAGATTATTGTAATTAGAAAGAGATTCTCCCTTTTCATGAGAGAAAAGTTCGTATCTACGAACGAGAGAGATTTTTCGAGACTTCTTAACTTCATTTGTACCTTCGTACATAACACATAGGGTTCACCACATCTCTTTAGCAGTGGAGAAGTTTACAAGAGAGTGGACACTTCATCTGGAAGAGATTGAGCAATTATTGCTCGCACTTTGGAATCAAGTCCAATGATGTGTTTATCTTCATCAATGTATTCTTTTTCAAGCTTCAGAATATATCTACCAGTAGCATAACTTCGTTCCTCATCAGAAGAGTCATCGGAAACATGGAAGAGAGGATCTTTTTCTTTGTCTTTCTTTTTAGAAGTTTTGATAAATTTGTCCCATACTTTAGGGACAAGAGGACCTCCACGAAGAATGGTCAGATAACGACTATCAGCTCCTTCTAAGAATAGCATCATTCGACTTTTCCAGAGAGAAAAGTTGTTAGCATTGAACTTAGGAGATTTGACTTTAGAGCCATTATCAGTTTGAGAAGAAATAGAAGAAGGATCAACTTTGGACGAAGATGCCATTACGGATCTGATTTATCAAATTAAATCAACCGCTCTGATACCAGTTGTTGGTCCCAAGTTAGCAAAACAAGTATTGTAGAAGAGGGGTTGAATACAATACACAAATTTTACTTAATTTTTAATTATTTTATTGATATAAATATCAAGAATTACTCAAAGGAAACAAAAGATTGTTACTGAATAGAATAGCTAAGAACTACTAAAACCATCCAAATTGTATCGTATTAATGTTAGTACTGTAATACTGATCTACTAGTTCGTATATTCAAAATTAAAAAACTAAAATAACTTGTGCTTTAGAATTGTATTTTAAATTAATGTTTAATCGAAATCTAGTTTCAAATGTCACCATATAAGTTGGTTGTGAGTTTTAATCAATGTTTCAATGTTTATTGCTTTACTCAAAAAAACTCGAATGTGTAGTTACTTAACGAGTTAATAAACAATTTTATTTCTTACCATTTACGAAAAGACAAAGTTTACAAATGATATATCCTTCAATAATGCTATGAGAGTTTTTGTTGGTTATCTCATTATATACTAGAAGCGTACATTTAATGTTTTGTCGATTTTAATGTTTTATTTTATTTTTTTGTCGATTTACAGTACGATTTTGGATGGTTTTGAGAAAGTGATAAAGTTTTTTTTATAAATTTTTTTAATTTAGGTTTAATATTATAATGTTTTCTATATAAAAAAATTAAATATTTTGTTAGAATTCAATGACTCTTTTATCTATACTATATTATAAAAGAGATATAAAAAAACTCTTAATTACAACTAATTAAGCACAAAATACAACTAATTAAGCACAAAATACAACTAATTAAAACCAATTACTTAATTTACAATTTCATAATGATTTGGTACAAGTACAACTTATATTTTATTATAAAGATGCAATTTATTTTACTTTTAGTTATGATATGTTTATAAAGATAATGATAAATTATTTTGTTATGTTATTATATTTAAAATTATTGATAATATATTTTAATAAAAAATAAAACAGGTAGTTTATCTCATAGTGTTTATCATGTATTTAATATGTTTACTTGCAGTTAGTTATACAAATAAAAACATGAGACTTTAATAAGTTATAATTATGTTTCATTAACTTGTAATTTTGAATTTTAACTAATATATCTATACTATATTATAAAACATTTAAGCTAAACTCTTAAAAACTAATTTTTATGCATTATAACTTAAAATCCAAAAGTACAAATTGATTAAACATAAGTACAACTTATAAAAGTTCAATGTTTGAATTTGTGTAACTAACCGCAGATAAACACTTATTTTTATTTTCTAAAATATCTAAAATTTTTAACTATTGATATAACTAACCGATAAATATAAGAAAATTCGAGATAAAACATCTTATTTTTATTTTTTTATTGAAATATGTTATCTTTTTAATTTTAAATATAAAAAACTTAAATATAGTTATCATTTAAATAAAAATAAAATAATGGTTTTTTAATTTTAATTTCAGAAATCCGTTGCATTGTGAGGGTACATTTCTAGTATATTTTAATAACATCTAGAAAAAATAACCAATTACATATTTAATAATATAATTAAAACAAAATTATAGTAATATAATATATTAATTAATAGTGATACATGGAAATGTTTGCATAAAAGGAGGTTCTGCACATACCAAATTGGTGGTTTTTGGAAGTCTGCAGTAGTAATGTGTATCTTGTGCTTTGATACTTGTAAATTAAGAGATTTTTAAAATTTTGCATAAAATGATGGTACCTTGTGCCAAATAATTTGTATTTAGGAGTTTTTTTATCCGTGCTTTATAATACTAGGCATATACCCGCGCACGATGTGGCGCAAAAAATCATGAAATCGAAGAACAATTGACAAAGATATGTATCCGCTCGTGAAACATCTTGAAATCAAAATGACAACAACGTTTCATTTTAAGTTTGTATTTCTTCGTCTTTATTGATATTTTAGTCTATGATTCACATATAAGTGCACCAAACGAAGAACGAAATGAAAACTAATGTATTTAGTCTATGATTCATAGACTAAAGTATCGATAAGAACGAAGAATACAAACTTAAAATGAAAACGTTGTAGTCATTTTGATTTCGAGATGTTTTGCGAGCGGATACATACCTTTGTCAATTGTTCCTTCGATTGTACGATTTTTCACGTCGCATCGTGTGCGGGTATACATACCTTTGTCAATTGTTCCTTACAATGATACATTTACCACCTTACACTTACTTATTTAATTTACTTTATATCCCTTATTTTTTCATTTTTCATTTTACACCATTATCATATTAACACAAATAATCGTATATGAACAAAAATGCAATGAAAAAAAAATACGTTCATTTTTCTACAAATTATACCATAATAATCGTCTCGTCAATAACTTCAAAACGAGCCCAATATTGAATGTTTTTTAATTTAATTGTACTATTAAATATCATGAATATCTACGAATTAATTTGTTTTCTATCCATATGTTTTATTTTTTTCCACCGTTAGCATATTAAAAATACATAATCGTAAAATACCTTTCATTCTTATTATAAATTATATCATTATAATTTTTTTCGTCATTAATTGTAATATAAACTAATTATTGAATATCTTTATGGACTTAGGGTTTAGTGTTTCATAAGTTGTGATTCTTATGTCATGGTTTATTGTTGATGACATGTCTATAAGGAAGTAACATTAATTGTTCGTTATTTACTCACATTCCGCTGCATCACGCGGGTATATGCCTAGTATATATATAATGTTACATATTTATGCTACCAATAAAAATATTCAATAATTAGTTTATATTAATATTATTGGCCAAAAAATTATAATATTAGAATTTATAATACTAATGAAACATACTTTTAATATATTTTAGTTGATCTACAATTATGTATTTTTAATACATTAATGGTGAAAAAAAATAAAACGTATGGATAGAAAACAAACTACTTCACAGATATTCATAGTTTTTAATAGTACGGTTAAATTAAAAAATATTCAATATTAGGCTCGTTTTGAAGGTATTGACGACGAGACGATTATAATGGTATAATTTGTAAAAAAAAACGTATTTTTTCATTGCATTTTTTTCTATATACGATTATTTGTGTTAAAATGATAAGAGTGTAAAATAAAAAATGAAAAACAAGGGATATAAAGTAAATTAAATAATTAATTATAAGGGTGGTAAATGTAACATTTAATTTTAATAAATTTCCAATTTCTTCTCACATCACATCACATCTTATTTTATTTTTAATTCATAGTTACAGTTTTTGTCCCTGCACTTTTTTGATAGATTTACTTTATACCTTTTAGTTTTACATTTTACATTTTATATTTTCATTACATTAACACATATAAGCATATATTAACTAAAATACGTTAAAAAATAAATTTTAATTTTAACAAGTTACATCATTATAATCGTCTCGTCGATACCTTCGAAATGAGCCCAATATTGAATATTTTTTTATTTAATTATATTATTATATGTCATATATTATATCTTGGTTAATCGATTTAAAAAAAAAATGCATTACATCGAACGTAAGTTTTAACATCAAGATAATAAACATAATAAATATATTGCGTATTTTTTTATTCCAACAGATTCCAACTTTGATAATTTATTTAAATCAACATATTCACGAGTATGAGTACGCTTTATATATTCTTCATTCACATCTAATCTACGTTTGTATGGGATAATCCACGACATTACATCTGGAAGTGCATGACGTGTCCAATGGTGTATGAGTGTGGGCATTGGGTAATTTTCTTTTAATACCCGGTTAGTTCACTCATTAACTCTGTACGGATAGTGTCCAATGCATCTTCATGACCACCGAAACAAGTAGATATGACTTGAAATTCACAAATTTCATCGCCTAATACATTTTGTACTTGTGCGATGTATGGATGAAATAAACTCGGGATTTGATCAAGATATGGAGCTGGGGGGGTGTCGTTGGAAGTAGGAGCTATGTCTCGCTGATTCTTTATGACCAAACTCTTTGGAGTTGATAAATGTTGGCGTGTTAGAATAACTGCGTCTACGAAGGTCTTCAATAATATTTTTATTTATTTCAAATCAGTTACTTTACTTTATTTCAAATAATATATTATATATATGTCGAATGATTCTGTTTTCATTGATCGACATGTAATATCCCAAAATAATCGAAATTTGTGATATCCACAATTAATCACATGTGATATCCACAAAATACAACGTAATTATATATGTTAATGTGATATGTTAAAACGTGTTTTTTAACATATTTTTAACATATAATAAAATAATTAAATCAAAAAATATTCAATATTGGACTCATTTTGAAGGTATCGAAGAGACAACTATAATGGTGTAACTTGTTCAAATTAAATATTATTTTTTTAACGTATTTTAGTTAATATATGTTTATATGTATTAATATAATGAAAATGTAAAATGTAAAATGTAAAATGTAAAACTAAAAGGTATAAAGTAAATCTATCAAAAGAGTTAAGAGAACAAAACTGTAACTATATATATCAATAACTACTTTTCAAGAACTACTTTCAAGAACGTCTTTTTCAAGAACCGTTTAAGCCCTTTAATATATAGTAGAGATAGTATAGATGTATTTGGAGATTTATGAAGCAAAATACGCTAGAAAATTTCAACTTATTATTGGATTATCAATGCATAATGATTTAATGTTTTCATCATTTTCACATCATTATTTCACACCAGTAAAAACTTAACGATAAATGAAAATAATTGCACACATTATTCTTATGGCATTTGTAATTGTAAAAAGTTTTGAATGAATTTGCTGAAACTTGTTGGTACATTGTAGAGATGTTGGTATCATAATTTTTCATGCTGTATATCTGAACAATGTTTGGATTATGGTGGTGGATGACAACTTAACGAGTATGATGGTGGTCGGCGGTTGATTGAGTTGGTGATATCGTGGTCGTCCGTCGTTGACTACATATGATGGTGGCCGACGATTGAACTAACTATTGAGGGTGGTAGTCTGGTGGTGAACTTTTGGTGATGGTTATCGGCGAATAATACTAAGAATGAAAAAAATATATTATGTATGATAATAATATTAAAGAAAACTAATATGATTACCATATCATCATCAATATGTTAATACTTCTTTCGTCCCAAAATAAATATCCACAATGAAAAAAACATATAATTTTATGATTGTGTAATTATTATATTTTTTTAATTAATAAGAAGTCAGTTTTACCCTTAATTATAAAGCAAGAAATTTTAATCAATTTCATAACTAACTAAAAGCGTAATCGCGCAATACAGCGAGATACATCACGATTTTAATGTTTCATTTTCTTTTTTGTTTTTTTTGTCGATTGACAGTATGATTTTGGATGGTTTTGAAAAAGTGATAATGTTTTTTTTTATATATTTGTTTAATTTAGGCTTAATAATATAACGTTTCTTATATAAAAAAATAAATATTTTGTTAGAATTCAATGATTATCTTATATATTTTAATGACATCTAGAAAAAATAATCAATTACATATTTAATAATATAATTAAAACAAATTTATAGTAATATAATATATTAATTAATAGTGATACATGAAAATGTCTGCATAAAAGGAAATAATATATCAATTACATATTTAATGATATAATTAAAACAAATTTATAGTAATATGATATATTAATTAATACTGATACATGAAAATGTCTGCATAAAATGAAGACTCTGCACATACCAAATTGGTGGGTGTTAGAAGTCTGCAGTAGTAATATGTATCTTGTGCTTTGATACTTGTAAATTAAGAGATTTTTAAAATCTTGCATAAGATGATGGTACTTTATGCCTAATAATTTGTATTTAAGAGTTTTTTTATCCGTGCTTTATAATATAGTATAGATAGTAGAATGAAAAATTAGATATTCACTTCTGAAAGTTGACACTTATTTTAGGACAAATTAGAATAATAACATAGACACTTGTTTTAGGACAAATTAAAATAATAACAGAGACACTTGTTTTAAAACGAAAAAAAAATTAGGGGTCGTTTACCCAATCACTTACCCGGTAAGTGTTTACTATTAAATTCAATACTATCACTTATCTTATCCGTTAAAATTTTAGTTCATAAAACGGCATCATACGCAATGATTTATCCGGTAAGCGCTTACTGGTAAATTCAATAATATCACTTATCGTATACGTTAAGATCTTAGTTCATGGAAAACGGCATCATACGCAATAATTTATCCGGTAAGCGCTAACCGGGTAAGAGTCGTCACCATCACTTACCGGGTAAGACTCTTTGTTCTTGCCATTGCTTTTTCCGGATAAGATTTATGGTCCTTGCCATGTTCATCGATAAGATAATATGACTTGGTAAGCATTTACCGGGTAAGCGTTAGGTAAACCACCCCTTAATTTGATTTACAATTGTATTACAATTTATCTACGGTCACATCAGTATTTATTAGGGGTTTTTTTTTTTTTAAAAGACCTCTTAATGGCTCTTAAGTCTGAATCGTTCAAACCTTTTGACATTCAGACTGTTTGTTTGTTTTTTTCCAGTTTTCATAACCTCTTAATGACTCTTAAATACATCTGAAATAAGAAGTGGTGACATAAACTTCTTATAATCTTTTATCGCTTCTCATATCTTATGTTTTCCTTTCTCTCAAGACGCATCCAGACGTTATAAAAAACAAACAGTCTTATTGATTCAGATTTCAGGCTTCAGCACCACCTCTTATTAATCATAAGTGAAATAAGACTTCAAACTTCAGACCTCTTAAAAAACAAACGTCACCTTAGATTTACAAGTAATTAGATCCTTTTTTTATGTGTTGTTTGTTTTTTAAGAAATCTGAAGTCTTATTTAATTCTGATTAATAAGAGGTGGTGTTGAAGTCTTAAATCTGAATCAACAAGACTGTATGTTTCTGTAACGTCTGGAGACGTCTTGAGATAAAGAAGAGCATATGAACTGAGTTGGCGATAAGAGGTTTTAAGAAGTTAGGTCACCACTTCTTATTTCAGACGTATTTAAGAGTTAAGAGGTTCTGAAAATTCGGAAAAAAAAAACAAATCATCTAAATCTTAAAAGGTCTGAACGATTCAGACTAGCATTAAGAGTTTTTTTTTAAAAACAAACAACTCCTTAGTAATAAAATTTATTATAGACCCTTAATTTTCCAAAACAAAAATATGTAAAAGTACGTTCCCTTGTAAATTTTTTATTAGTTTAAAAATATTTATATAAAAAAATAGGTTTTTACTTAGCTATAAATATATATTCTCATCAGCGTCTCAAGACGCATGATAAGCTCCGTTCGTGGGAGGCCTACCCGAATCTCTCGTATGGGTTCTGTCAGAATGGGCCTGATTCTCATAATCACCTCTTCTTCGAGTGTTCTTTTCCTAAGCAGGTTTGGCTTGGCCTCAAGCCAAAGCTAAACCTCCCTCATGTCCCGGACAACTGGACGGACATTATCAGACTTCTCCAGCCGGTCACCAAAGGCAAGATCATTTGGTCTATTATCCGCAGATTAGTTTTGGCTGGGACTGTCTACCACCTCTGGAATGAAAGGAATAATCGTATCTTCAAGAATAAGAGAAGATCGCATTATACGGTGGTTAAGACTATTTCTGATGATGTTCGGTCTAGGCTTCTCGGCTTGAATCTGAAGCCGTCCCCGAATGTTGTGCATGCTAGACATGCCTGGAACCTCCCCTAGTGGTTGGTTTTCTCTTTTCTCCCCATTTTGTCTGTTTCTTCTCCCTTGTTTTCTGAGCTTTGCTCTTTTTCCGGTGGTTGCTTCGTTTTAGCTTTCACCCGAGTGCTGCCTTGGTTTTATGTTTATGTCAAAAAATTAAAATTTCAAAAAAATTGTCTTTTTTTTTTCTTGATCGGAGGGGCCGCCCCCCTCTGTATCAAAAAATATATATATATTCTACCAAAGAAATATTTTACAAACTATAGATGATTAAATAACTTTTTTTAACAAAAACATTTACATATATGTTTTAATATCGATAATAAAGATACATATTTTCGAACACAATTTTTTTTTTCGTTAAAAACAACAAAAGTAAATGCTTTTCGAAAATGGGAGTATGAGCCACAAATTCACATGCCAGGTGACTCACCTGTGACCCCAATGACCAAAAAAGTAAAGGGTAAAAGTTGTAATAAAACAAAAGTTGAAGGACGTGTTCAAAACATAACAAAAACAACAAAAAACCAACGAGACAAGGTTTAGGGGCTGTTTACCAAATTTTCCATTAAGTCCTGTATGGATAAATGTGTCTGTCTGGATAAATTTGTCTGTCTGGATAAACTGATGTTGTTGTTTACTTTTTTATCTGAATTAACAATCTGAATAACAGAAATAACCAATTTACCCCTGAATATGAACTTTAAGTTGTTTTATAAATTGCGGTTTATTTTTTAAGCCATATATTCATAAATTAATTGATATAATCCAAAAATCAAGCAAAAATTCATTAAGTACTTAAACTTCCAAGTTCAAACACAATGTAGCAAAGTACAAACAAAAAGTAGCAAGTATGAAACAAGTATGAAATCGATATTGTAGAAATCATGGTTACAAAAATCTACATTGTAGAAATGCCGAGCAACTATGGAGAAGAAACAAGTATGGAACAAAAATCGACTGAAAAAACAAGTAAGAAACAACAATCGACTGAAGAAAACAAGTATGGAACAACAATCGACTTAAGAAACAAGTATGGAACAACAATCGACTGAAGAAACAAGTATGGAACAACAATCGAGTATGGAGAAGAAACAAGTATCGAACAATCAGTAAAATCATTACCTTTGGAGAAATCGACCAAAGGAAATTATTGTCTAGGGTTGAAATCGAACCAGCAGTGAATTGAAATAGTGTAATAGAACCAGCAATGAACTCGAAGCAGTAAAATCGAACGAGCGGTGAAGGTGAAATCGAAATCGAACAAGCAGTGAAGATGAAATCGAGCATCTAGGTTTTTATTGCGTGATTATTGAGTAGAAGGGTATGCATGTCTTTATTTTTAAAGGGTAGAAATGTCAAAGATGTGTCTTAATAGGGACAACACATCTTTCCCTTACTTAGTGAATAAGCCGAAAATGTCTGCGCGAATAAGCCGGATTTGTCATTAAGCCCCAAGTAAACACTCCAAACGTCTGCACGAATAAACCGATTTTATCATTAAGCTCATTAAGCCCCAAGTAAACACCCCCTTAGCTGTTTAACATTCCAAACAACGGATAAATACAAGAAAAGGAGATAAGTGGGGCCCAAGCCTTGCATTTAACCGTTGTACATAAAGTGCGGTGTATGATAGGCTGTCAAAGAAGTGCCCACAGGAGATTAGGGCCCCTACTACACCAAAAGAAACACTGATTACCCCCCTCACATGGGGTTTGCTGTACTCCTGGGTCCCTACCTTTCCACTACCTTCTCAACCTTTTTATATTTTGTTAATATTTGCCAAAATAGGCATGTATTTTCATGAAAGTTCTAATTTACCCCCTTCAACTATAGTTTGTGTTTAAACGAACACCATAAATTTCGAGCTTCAATGCTTCTCGGCGCTTTCGAGTTTGATAGATTGAAGACGACCATTAAATAATAGTTCCTTTTTTCGGGTAACTGTGAATTTTCAAATTAGTTTAAACAAACCAACTAATTTTATACGGCCTTGAAGATAACAGTTTAAAAAAATTATCAGTGACCAATGATCATAAGTAGACTCGAACTTGCGACCTATGAAAAAAACACGTACATTTAATCCTTATTTGTCAGTTGAGTTGTCTACTAAGGGGGTGTTTGGGATTGCTTATTTAAACTCCTTATTGACTTGTAACTTTTCCTCAACCCTAATAATCTATTTTTAGTGTTTAGGTTGGGGAATAAAAAAATTGTTTATAGCTTTTTCACACCGCTAATAAAGAGTTTTTGATAAGTTACATTATTCTAACTTATCAACTTATTTGAAAAAACTTATAACTTTTCTGGTTATCTTATATGTATAAGCATTCTCAAACACCCCTAAATAACAACTTATTAGTTTATTATATTTTATAACTATACATTAAAAATCAATTAAAACTAGGTTTTTGGAAGGTTGTTGTCGAGATTGTGAGGAAGATAGGGGGTTAGGAGGGGGTATGGGTTTTATACCCCCTAATAACCTCGAGTCATGGGTAATAGGGTTCTAGATGCCATTTTGAATTTGCTTTGCTAAAATTTAAAAAAAAAGGGGGGAAGGGGGGGTGAGATTTTTTAAAATAAAGTTACAATTATAATAGTTAAAATTGTTCATATAATGGATTTAATATAGTTATTCTTTCATTAAATATAATGGATTTAATAATTTAAAATTTAAAAAAAAAGGAGGGGGGGGGGAGGGGGGGCTGATTTGGACAATATGAGATTTTTTAAAATAAAGTTACAATTATAATAATTAAAATTGTTCATATAATGGATTTAATATAGTTATTCTTTCATTAAATATAATGGATTTAATAATTAAAAAAAAACTATTGATCCGATGCAAAATATAATAGATTGTTATTAAGGACTTATGTGACTAATAAGACTTTTACAGGGGTGTATCTGAAAATAACTAAAATCTAGGGTATTTTTTGAACAATTCCAATATACAAGGAGTTTTATGCAAATACCCTGCAAAATTTGAAACTTCCGGAAACACCCTCTCTGCTTATCCAAAACCCAATCATTTCCTCTTATAAAGACAAACACCCACCACCTTCGCAAGACCACCAAAACCTCCATAACCAGAAGCTCAACTCAATTCACTGAGTTCTAGAGAGAGAGAGAAATGTCGAAAGAAGTGAGTGAGGTCGGAGAAACGGCGAGGAGGGATTATGTTGACCCACCGCCGGCACCCCTTATTGACATGGCGGAGCTGAAGCTCTGGTCGTTTTACAGAGCCTTAATCGCCGAGTTCGTCGCCACACTCCTCTTCCTCTACATCACCGTCGCCACCGTCATCGGTTACAAGAACCAAACCGACCCATGCGGCGGCGTTGGCCTCCTCGGCATCGCTTGGGCCTTCGGTGGCATGATCTTCATCCTTGTGTACTGCACCGCCGGTATTTCCGGTAAGCTCGATCCCATCAACTTAATTCACACCAAACGACACCGTACCCTTTCGTCCCGAACGCATGTACACTTGTAGTTCTTAATGAGTTTGTACCGAAATTAGTGTACAAACCAGTAAGAACTACAACCTTTTCTTGTAGTTCTTAATGGGTTCGTGGGTTCGTACAGAATGCAGTGTATAACCCCATTAAGAACTGCAACCTTTTAGTAAAGATTATTGTGGTTCTTAATGGATTCGTAGTGTACAACCCATTAAGAACCGCAACCTTTTAGGGGGTGTTTGGGATTGCTTATTTAAAACAACTTACGCTTATTTTAAAAAGTGTATCAACTTATGCATAGTCAAACCGGAGTTTTTTAAAAAGTGTTTTGATTAACTTATTGTGGTACCAAAACGTAATAAGTTGTTACTTAGAGGTGTTTGGGGTTGTTTATACATATAAAATAACCAAAAAACCAAAAAAAATGATAAAACACTTTTCGTAGTAAAACCAAATGACTTATCAAAAAGTGTTTTTCAACGGTTTGGCACCGCTATAAGCTATTTTAATTTTTCCTCTTCCAAAACACTCAAAAGTGTTTATTTCCGGTGTCAAATCGCAATAAGCTAAAAATCACCTCAAATAAGCAATCCCAAACACCCCCTTAGTTGAGATTCTTGTAATTCTTAACGGATTCGTGCCGAAGAACAACCCATTAAGAACTGCAATCTTTTAGTTGAGATTCTTTCTTAATGGGTTCGTACCGAACTCAGTGTACAACCCATTTAAGAACTGCAACTTTAAGTTAAAGGATGCAATTCTTGTAGTTCTTAATGGGTTCGTACCTGTTGTAGTTCCTAATGGGTTCGTACCCAGTTTACATTTGTACAAAACGAACCCATTAAGAACTACAACCTTTTAGTTGAGATTTTAACCGTACAACCCTATAATGCATATTTTTTATTGTTAGAACCACTTTTTCCTGAGAAGTCTTCTTTCGAAGAGTGATAGTTATACATATGGTATCAGAGCAAATTGTTTAAAATGTGCAGGTGGTCATATTAACCCTGCGGTTACATTCGGGCTATTCTTGGCAAGAAAAGTGTCCTTAATAAGGGCAGTGGCCTACATGGTTGCACAGTGTTTGGGAGCGATCTGTGGTGTGGGTTTGGTGAAGGCCTTCATGAAATCCCCCTACAACTCATTGGGTGGTGGTGCCAACTCCATTGCACCAGGGTACAACAAGGGTACTGCACTTGGTGCTGAGATTATTGGCACCTTTGTCCTTGTTTACACTGTCTTCTCTGCTACTGACCCTAAGAGGAGTGCACGTGACTCTCACGTTCCTGTATGTATAACTTGTACCATTTGCTGCTTTTACTTGTTTGTATCTTTATATATGGTTGTACATTGTGCATTGAAAGTTGTACTTTTGTGGGAAATTGGATTTGTAGGTTTTGGCTCCATTGCCAATTGGGTTTGCGGTGTTCATGGTGCATTTGGCCACCATACCCATTACTGGAACTGGTATCAACCCTGCTAGAAGCTTTGGGGCTGCTGTTATTTACAACAATGAAAAAGTCTGGGATGACCAAGTAAGTTTTTGAATACTAACCACAATGGGTTGTGGCGTACTGGTTAATACGCTGGCGATGTGTTGGAATATCCCATCTGCCAGGTGTTTCAATTGCTTGTGGTTAAAACACAACAATTGTGGCCACTGAGGTTTAATCAGGGCTGATGTCCTTGTGGCGTACTCGCGTACTCGGCCCTTGTGGCGTACTGGTTAAGGCCTTGGGGAGATGGTGGAATACCCCTTCTCCCCAGGATTCGAATCCAGGCGTACACAACAATTGTGACCACTGAGGTTTTGATGTGTTACGGTTATAATTTGTAAGAGCATCTCCAACAGCTATGCTATAATTTTTCTAAAATAGAATACAAAAAGTTAAAATCTCTAAAAAAATTTACATTCAACTCGAACAACTACTCTGTTTTAGCATATCTATCATCAATTTTATTATTAAAATATTCAATATATTTAATAAAATATTATTTATCTCTCATAAACACACAATTTCAATGTCTCCTATTGGTGAAAAAGAATTTAATATCATTTCTCTCTTAAATAGGAGTTTTAGAGATTTCTCCAAATTTGGAGATTTTTACCTTATGTTCTCTTCTTTTCTCTATTTTAGCATATGGTATAGCATAACCGTTGGAGCAAAAAAATTGCTAAAATCTCATTTTTTTTCTATTTTAGCATAGTTGTTGGAGATGCACTAAAGGGATTAGTCTAGGCATATATGCCTAGGACACCCTTAAAAAAATAAAAAGTTTTTGAATACAAGTTTTAATGCATACTGTACAAGTTCTTAATGCGTACTGTACTGATGGTTGGGTTGGGGTTTTGTAAATGCAGTGGATCTTTTGGGTGGGACCATTTGTGGGTGCGTTGGCAGCTGCAGCATACCACCAGTATATATTGAGGGCTGCAGCCATCAAGGCATTGGGTTCGTTTAGAAGCAATGCTACAAATTAATGGAATGGAATGGAATGTGTAAAATTATTTCTTGATTTTTGAACTTGGTTTGATGATGTTTGTGTAAGAATGAGATTGTGTTTTCAATATTTTTAGATTTGGTTGTGTATTTATTGGTCTTTGATTAGTGAAGAATTTAATGGATTGGAGGTGTTGTTTCTTTGATTATGTGAATTTTGAGGTTTTTATTCGATTATATCCTATGTATGTACATGGATATATATTTGATCAAGCCTATTACTTTTTTCTTAATTAATTGTGAATGTCCGAGCCAGCTTGTGTGCAACTCGACCAATCCTAGGAGTCTTGGAGAACATTATGAAAATCTCCGGTAATCTAGGACTCAAACCGGTGATCTCTCAGAATAATTAAGAGGTTTTTATGATATAGTGTAAAATGAAATATGGATGTTTGCTTATTGTTCATAATGAATTTAGGGAGGTTAATGGTTAAGGGAGGGTCAGGATACAAAATCATTCAGAGGATTTTGGAACCATTAAGAGACAAACATTTTTTTTTGCCAAACAAGATTCATCTCTTAATGATTCAAAGGTTGCCTCTTAATGAAACCATTAAGAGGTAAACAAACAGGTTGGAAGTTTACGATTATATATATGCTTTAAAGGTACTACAAGATTAAATAAAATGCTTGTAATATTTTGGTGAAGAAACTTAATACAATTCTATGTTGAGAACTGATCAATTACAGGTTAACAAATTTATAAATTGATTTACAACAAACCCTAACTTAAGAAACAAAATTTTCTAATTAGCAAACTCTAACAATTTATAGTAAAAAAAAAACAATAAACAAAAAGAGAAGGAAAAGACCGAGCTAGGTAGAATTTAGACAATAGTGGAGAGTTTACGGTAAAAAATCTAAGGCAAATTCTAGAGGATAGGAGGATTAGTAGTGTGTCGGATGGAGAGGAGACAATGTGGATTAAGGCGGTACCAAAGAAAGTTGTGATTCTCAATTGGAGAGTGAAATTAGGTAGGATTCCAAGGTGCGGGGATGGGGTAGAAACGGTTGATCATGCATTAGTTAGTTGTGAAGAGGTGAAAAGTTTGTGGCAAGAAGTTGGGAAGTGGTGGAACTTAAGGGTGGACACGATTGGATCCGTGGGCGACTTGGTTAGGGTAGCGGCACAATTGGAGAACAATTCGAAAGGAGCAAAAAGATGGGAAGCGGTATGTTGGTGCTTGGTATACTTCATTCGGGGTAATCGAAATAGAGTGGTGTTTGAAAAAAAAGGGGAAAGATATCAGAACGTTTTTTTGATTTCCAGTTAAAATCGTTTTGATTGGATTACAAAGAGGGACAATCATTTAGCTTGTGATTGGGTTTCGTGGATGTCGAATCCTAGAGAATGTTAGAAAACTCAGCGCGAGAGTGTAGAAAAGCGAAAGGAAGGACAGGTGCAGTTGTAAATACGGGCTGTTGGATGGAAGGTACTGCAGATCGCTGGAGTACAGGGTCGGTTTCGAGGGTACGTACATTACATCGGCTTGGGATGCTTGCGATCAGGTACTGTAAGAGCAAGAAGGGATTGATATTAATACAAAGGGACGGGTCGGTAAGTTGTACGCTGCCAAAGATAGCTCTTGAAATGTCCCTCGATCGGTGAAGTTTGTAAGTGGACTTAGTTTGATGAAGTTAAGACCCTCCTGCTTGATGTTGTGGTTGTGTTATGTTTGCTTTTGTTACTTCTTGCGTTGGTCTCATTTTGTAATTGAACTGTTGTATATCTGGTTTTGATCTGTTGGGTAATAAAGTATCATTTGTCGTTCAAAAAAATATTTAATAACACTCATGTTTAAGAAATGTCCAAAGAATAAACAAAAGCCCTAGAAATAAAGTATAGCTATGATGCATTTCTTAAGGGGTGAAAGGTTAGGAGCAATATGAAAATTTAAGGTTATACTTGGGGCCTGTTTACCAAATCTTCCATTAAGTCATGCATGGATAAATGTGTCTGTCTGGATAAATTGATGTTGTTGTTTACTTTTTTATCTGAATGAACAGTCTGAATAACAGAAATGACCAATTTACCCCTGAATATGAATTTTAAGTTGTTTTATAAATTGTTGTTTATTTTTTAAGTCATATAATCATAAATTCATTGATATAATCCAAAAATCAAAACATAAATTCATAAAGTACTTAAAATTCCAAGTTCAAACACAAACTAGAAAAGTTCAAACACAAAGTACCCAAAGTTCAAAGACAAAGTAGAATCACTGGTATGGCTATCGAAATCGTGAGCATCAGCATCTCCCGATTGGGTTTCAACTATTGGTAAAGCGGTCAAAGTTCAAACACAAATGCTTAAAATTTAAACATTATTAACCAAACTATTTGCAATTCCATCATGCAAAGAAGCCATATATTGAGTGTTATTGGCACCCCATTGGGATATATCGAATTCTTCTTCTCTACTTTCTTCGACTTCTTCTTCGTTCAACAATGCGGTGTCCTCGTTGCACTCCGTAAACAATTGGTCTTGAATATTATATTTTCGAATAAAATTATGTATTGCAAAGCAAGCAATTACCACATTTCTGTGTGTTGTGAATGGAAAAGGAGTCATCTACTTTAGGATTGGGAAACTCGCTTTCAAGACACCGTAAGCACGTTCAATAACATTCCTGAGCTTGGCATGTGCATGATTAAACTTTTCTTCTTTAGTCAAAGCACGTCGACGTCGAAAATCCGCCAACCAATATCTTGCGTTATGATATGGAGCCAAAAATCCCCGAGCATTGGCATATGCAGCGTCACAAAGATAGTATTTATCTGAAAAACCACCCACATCAAATATATAATATACAAAAAAAGGAATATATCGATTGAGAAAGTTGTATACCTTGTGGCGGAAAAGGAAAACCAGATCTTGGGTTAAAAGCAACTTCCCTAAGTATTCTCGAATCATGCGCTATACCTTCCCATCCAGCCCAAACAAAGGTGAATATCATGTTGAAATCACAGATTCCTAAAACGTTTTGATAACATCGACCGCCTCCTCTTCCCCTGTAAGCAGTTTGATGACTGGTTGACACAATAGCATGTATAAGGGTACCATCCAGTGTACCTATTGCACCCTTCAATAATAGAAAAATATTATATATATATATATATATATATATATATATATATATATATATATATATATATTTATAAATATATAAAATGTTTTAAAATGTCAAGAATAAATCTTATCGGAAATTTTTCTCTCAAGTGTCTTTGATTACTCGACATATTTGAAGTTGTATCAGAAGTTGTCGGCACCACCATTTATTTTGCGAATTCCATCATTCCTAGTAAAACTTCATGGAAACAAATATGAACGGTTCTTGTAGAGCGTTGAAATCTACGTTTAATCACTCTATAACGTTCATTATGACCGATTATCGTCAAAAGTCAACATCTATTAAAATAAAAATGCATATCATAAATCCAAAATAATAAAAATGCATATCATAAATCCAAAACAATAAAAATGCATATCATAAATCCAAACAAAAACCACATAGCATATCATTAATACAACTAGTCAAACAGCCAAAACGTGCCATCAAGTTCAAAAGTTAGCACCAAAAAACACCAAAAACGTGGCACCACAAGTTCAAAAGTTAACACCACAAGTTCAAAAGTTAATACCAAAAGTTCTAAAGCAACTCCTTAGCAATATCCTTGTTTCTTCCCAACTATTTTCACCCAATCTTTGGCAATTTCTTCCGGTATTGTCATCCAAGTTTCTCTATTACGAGTGTCCGTAAGAAGAGAAAAAGCAATCGAGTGCAAAGGATCATCTTTTTCCCACCCAAGTTCGATAACTTTTTTAGGCATGTGTCATATGTAAAAAGGTCGGGGTTCCCATATCTTGAGGACATACTATCTAAAAACTTTATAAGCTTTTCATCAAGCTCCGAAGTGGCTTTCGTACTCTTTTTACCCTTTACGTTCTCAACCGGAACACGGGATGTACAAGGTGTTGATGACATGGGAGCTTGATCATTTGATGACGGACCATTGCCTTCAACACCGGTGGTCTCTTCATCAACGACCAAGAAAGGCTCAAAGGTTGGCAAAGGGTCCTGTGATGACGGACCATGGCCTCCAAGACCCGTAGACGTACCACCCTCAAACAGTCGTGCACACAAGTCAGGATATGGAAGACTTGTAGTCCTCAAAAATTCAACATACCTATTGGTCTGTGTTAAAAAGAACATCTATAAATATACAAATAAAGTAAACAAGAATTAAAATAAAACAATATCTAAAGTTAGAAAATGACCTCTATCTCCAACTCCCATTCTTCTTGCGTCAAGTTAAAAGTGTTAGTGATAGGATCATAGACATTCCCGGTTTTGTTTTTTAACTTCAACCAAGCAGTATATTTTCCTTTCAGATAATCAAAATGGTTGCGCATTTGCTTTCGATCGACCACAAAATTGTGTGTGGTTTTTAAAGTCTCGACAACTTTCTTCCAAGAAAGTGCCTTCAAACTAGTACCCTCGTTTTTATTTAACCCCACCTCTAAAATACAAGTCTCTAGGAAAGTTTTCACGACATTGAGATCTTTCCAACTTATCCTAATTCTCTTTTGTTGTTGTGATTCAGTGGTTTGTTCCATACCTAAAACAAAATCGGTAACAAACCACAACACATCAAAATACACATAAAATTGTTGCCTATAGATATATAGATACACACCAAAACTGTGAACACAAATACATAGATAATAATTAACCAATAAACAAACGACAAGATTATGAAACACATACCAAATTGATTTGAAACAAACCCATAAAAGAAAGAAAATTAAGATTGAATCTATAATCAATCTAACAACATAAACAAATGATAAGATTATGAAAAACATACCTAATAAAGTTGAATTGATAAGAAACAACTACCATTTGAATCTTTAAACAAACTCCCATTTCAAGGACAATGAACAACAAATAATCAAGAAATATTCTGATTAATCAAAGAAACCAACGAAGGACAATGAACAACAATTTCCATAAATGAACAACAAATAATCTGATTTTCGATTAATTTCAAGAACAAATAATCTGATTTAAAGGTTTGAAGTAGTGAGAAATTAGATTTGAAGATTAATTTCGATCTGGATTTCTTGAAATGAACAACAAATAATTCGATCTGAACAACAAATAATTTCGATCTGAACATCAAATAATTTCGATCTGAAGATTAGTTTCGATTTGAAATGAACAACAAATAATCATACCTGGAAGCGTGGTTGATCTAAAGATTAATTTCGATGGAGGCGCTGGCCGGAAGTGTGGTCGCCGGTGATGGAGGCGCTGGTGGTCGCCGATGATGGAACAATGAAAGGAGTAGGCTGTAGGTGTGATGTTGATGGAGGCGTGAAAGAGTTTGGAAGAAACGATTAGGTTTAGATAGAGTGGTCTGATAGTTTTTTGTTTTGTTTTTTGTGAAGGGTAAAAATGTCAAGTTTTTGGCTTATTGGGGACAACTACTCTTTTTACAACTGAGCGATTAAGTCAATATGGTTGCGCGATTAAGCCCTTAAGCCCCAAGTAAACACTCCATGTGTCTGCGCGAATAAACCACTCACCCCATTAAGCCCAATAAGCCCCAAGTAAACACCCCCTTAGTTTTCTTTATCCACAATATTTGTTAAGACTTTGGTAACTTCTTTAACGGGGTAAAGTGCCCTCTGCCCCTAAAAGGTAGCTCTTGAATCTGTCACTAATATATAATTTTGATAAACTTTTATTTATAAAATTTTATACTTATTTAGTCTGAGTTTTATTCTCATTTATCATCGTTTATGGAGAATCACTTTCTCCATTTTTTTTGCTACAACAGAACTAGATTAAGATATGCATATGAATGTGTAAAACTAAACAGTATATAATTATATAAATATGTGTATAAATCTTTTGGTTGGGTGAACGCAGCAAGCATGAGTGTTGATATGTAAATATATATTTTTTTACAAGCACATTTTATTAGTTTGTTGTATGTGCTTTCGTATCAATAATTTAATATTACCTATTTATTATATGTATAGAATTAAATCGTGCGATAGGACAATACTTTTTAAGTCACCAAATCAAGGAACAATAGCCACTGCGATTTAAGAGGTCAATCTATTATATTAACATTATAATTCTCATAAATTACCCAGCTTAGTTGGTTAGCACTACAAACTATTTATTTTATTTTATATTAGCAAATTAAACAAAAATATTATTATATTACGCATATACCCACCTCGCCTCCTTTCTTCTCTAATTGTAAACCTCGTTGGCCACCATGGGTTTGTCGGTTCCATCAATTGCTCATCCCCTTCCTTGGCCTCCTCCCTAGATCTGGGTTTTTAATAGTCAAAAAACATTTTCGACACCTATTTCATTTTTGTACACATACCATTTTCGGTGCCCATTTCCCTTGTACGCACACCATTTCTGACGCCCCTTCCCATTTTACACACCATAACTCTTGTGACTTTCATTGACCCGACTCCGAGATAACTTCTTACCTTACCCCTTCGGCGACCTACAACGGCAAAACTATCATCTTTTGTATGTGTATGTGTATGTGTATGTGTATGTGTATGTCTGTGAACACCTCCAACACTTCATCTTCTCTATACATACTCATCAGTCATCTCCAATATCTATATGTGTCATAAATATCGTGGTTGTGTGTATATACAAGATATGGTGCATGTATAACCACTATCGCATATCTCGTTTTGTTATATTAACGTGAAAAACGAAGATAATAGTAAAACACAAAGAACATGAGTTTTTTTCTTATTCAATTTAATTGTTGTATTTTTGAAGTTCTTTGAGATTTGTTTTGATGGTGCGTGTGCAACTTGAAAGAAAGTCACCAATTCGTTTTGGTATTATTTTGTTGACAGACTTAAAAACACTTAGAACTGGTGTGCGTATTTGTGTGAAAGGGGAAGGGGCACTAAAAATGGTGTGTGTGCAAGGAGAAAGGGGCACCGAAAATATTGTTTGAATATTAAAAAACCCAGATCTAGGGAGAAGGCCGGAATTGGAGAAGGGTCGGAGAATGAATGAGCAAGTGAAGAAACCGACGAACCCATGGTGACCGACAAGGTCTACGATTGGAGAAAAAAAGGTGTGGGGTGGGTATACGTATTGTAATAATATTTTTGTTTAACTTTCTAATATAAAATTAAATAAATTAAAAAAATAGCAAAATGCCTTGGAGTTAACGGACCTTGTTAACACCGTTAGCCACAAGGACCAAAAGCGAAATAAAGTGTCAACCATATGATTAGTGTAATTAGTTTAAAGTAGATACTAGACTTGATAGTTAGTGACAACTACAAGAACCAAAAGCGTAATATTTATATATATGGTTTTTTGAATGTTAAAACAAATCTTTCTTTTGTTTTAGTCACTCTTATATGTTATTTTTTTTACATTTTTATAAAAAAATTTGGGTTATAATTTAGATCAGTCGATTTTTGTTTCTATTTCTATATTTGATATTAAGTCATGATAAACATCCATAGGAATCACTAAATTTATATTCCATTGGTCCCAACGTAAATGTTTACATTTCTATTTCTATATGTATTAAAATAGTAAGTGTCTAGTTTCAAAAATAGATAAGTAAATTATCAAATCTACCCTAATTAATGCATAAAAATTTAAGAGTTGTAAAGATAGAGAAATTAGTTAAGGGTAAATTTATCTTTTAGTTAACTAAAAAATATAGTTATTATGTATGTCTAGCGTCATTTCTATTGTGAACACTTATTTTCGGCTAGTGGGAGTATTATTATTTTTTGTGTTCCTGAATTTTTATAACATCATTTTCAGGCCCCGAGACTATAATGTTTGTGTTCCACCCCTGCACCAAATATTGAAGACACAAACTTATTAATCCGCTAACCCAACCTGCAAAGATTGGCTTGGGATGAGATTTTTTCAAACTGCAGAACCCAACCTGTATACACCACTACTTACTACTTATTGTTACCCCAACCAATGTTATTCTAAGTCAATTGCATCCAGATAGTCGGGCATGCACAAGCAACAACTATATATTTGGCTTCAACATTAAAGAGACTAACCACAAGCTGCCTCTTCAAACTCCAATAATAACTCTAAGGGGGCGTTTGGTTCGCAGATTCTGATGGAATATGAAGGAATTGGAATGTCCAATTCCTTTGACCAAATTCAATTCCCTTGTTTGGTTCATTCTTTTCTATGGAAGGAATGTGTGAATTCCACAGATGAATGATTTGAACATTCCATCCTAAAACCCAAGGATTTCAATGGAATGGAATCTTATATTTTGATAATTCCAAATTTACCCTTTACTCCAAACTAAACCCTACTAATATTGATTATCAGCAAACACCAACTATCTCTTTCATCTCTATCTCCCTCTCTCTCCTCTCGCTATCTCTTTCTCCCCTCTCTCTCTTCCCTCTCTCTCCTCTCTTTATCTCTCCTCTCTCTCTTCCCTCTCTTTTTATCTCTCCTCTCTCTCTTTCTCTTCCCTCTCTCTTTATCTCTCCTCTCTCTCCTCCACTATATACTCTCTCTCCTATCGCTCTCCTCTCTCTCTTCCTTTTCTCCTCTCTCTCTCCTCTCTATTTCTCTCCTCTCTTTATCTCTCCTCTATCTCTCCTCTATCTCTCATCTCTCTCACCTCCACTCTCTCCTCTCTCTCCTCTCTCTCTCTTTATCTCTCCTCTTTCTTTCTATTTCCTCTCTTCCCTCTCTCTTTATCTCTCCTCTCTCTTTCTCTTTCCTCTCTTCCCTCTCTCTTTCTCCCCCTCTCCTCCACTCTCTCCTCTCTCTCTCTCTTCCCTTTCTCTCCTCTATCTCTCCTCTCTCTCCTCTCTCTCTCTCTTCCCTTTCTCTCCTCTCTCTATCTCTCTCCTCTCTCTCTCCTCCACTCTCTCCTTTCTCTCCTCTCTCTCTCCCTTTATCCTCTATCTCTCCTCCACTCTCTCCCTCTATCCTCTCTCTCCTCCACTCTCTCCTCTCTCTCCCTCTCTCGTCCACTCTCTCTCTCTCTCCTCTCTCTCCTCTCTCTCTCTCCCTCCCCCTCTCTCTCCTCACTCTCTCGGCATCATTCATGTGCTAAAATAATAAAAAAAAAATTGTTAAAAATTAAACTATTTAATGACTATTTTATTAAAGTAATTTTTGTTTAAAAAATTAAAATAATCAAAAGGGGTATTTTGGTCATTTACCAAAATTCCATTCCAATTCCGAAGCTATAATCTGTGAACCAAACAGAAAAATTCCAATTCATTTAACAGATTCCATTCCAATTATGTCAGCCAAACAGATGGTCAAACCTGACAACATTCCATTCCAATTCCATCAAAGTCAAATTCCTTTGACAGATTCTATTCCATCCAAAAACATTCTACGAACCAAACGCCCCCTAAAGGACTGTTTGGTTCACGGAATTCGAAAGAATTTGATGGAATGGGAATGAAAAATTCCTTTCACCAAATTCCAATTCCTTTGTTTGATTCAATTCTTGAAATGGATGGAAACCTTTTAATTCCATTGAATTCCACAAATCAACGAATTCATCATTCCTTGACCTAATGGAAGGAAATGAACTCCATCATTTTGCATTCATTTTAACTGTAACACCCTAAAATTTAGAGTAAATTTAAAAATAGAAAATTCGGCAATATGACGTCTATAAATGGAGCAAACCACCCAAATGGGTAAATGTGCAAAAGCGTTTACAAACCTGTGGAATAATATTAAAATTGACAATAAACTAATCTAAAGAAATTACATCTAGATTATATAGGTTGTCAACCCAAATTCCCAAAAGCTATGATCTTTTGTACGCTAGGACTCCCAAAAGTATCTATCGTCCAAAAATTGCCTCAATGACCCACGTTCATCCCTCAAACCTTGGGCGACCCACCGTTAAGGGAACCTATTACACACGTCATTTGAGAAAAGGCGTTAGGCTTAACGCCTAGTGAGAACAAACAGTTTATATCAATAATTTGGAAAAGAATTTAAATATAAATAACAATTGTTCATTTAGTTTGCATTCATAAAGAGTAATGACAATCACACAAGGACCTTGTGGTCCAAAACATCTTGCGATGACGGGGGAGACCCGATTTCCAAGGATCGTGACAGAACACAAAAGTAAGGCACTCTCCGAGTTGTGAGCTCAATACTTGGATCTATGGCACGAACAACGTCGGCTCGTACTCAGATGTGGGGGAGGACACCCGAGGATCCAAGTCATACTCATTCACTAGGATTACATTTACAGCCCATGGCTAGTATCCAGTCCCACATAACCGTACCAAGTTGCCTCCGATGACCCAATGTCTCAACTAGTTACAAGGGGGAAAACATCCCAAAATAAGTCGACTCAATACCTGATGGATCCACTAGTAATAGTCTAGTACTTGTCACATTTATATTAGTGATAAACTTTTTTTTTAACGGCAAGTTAACACCGCACACGTTCCCGGGGTATCCGGGCTCCCACTTAAGGGTGTCACCCGACTAATCCCCGTCGATCACAACCCAGCCCAATTAAGGGTACCACTATGTGGCAGGCCCATGATCATGGATGTCACAGGATGCTCACCACGGGGTTCGAACCTGGGTAGTCAGGGATACCATCCACTGACCCCCCTAGGATGTTACCTTACCACTGGGCTACAACATGAAGGACATTAGTGACAAACTTTAATCACACATATAGGTTCTCATATTCATTTCCATGAAAGCAAACATTTATATAGAATACTACCATATGGAACCAAGTCCATAAGAAGGCCAACATGGACCATTACCATTTTCAAATGTAAATCATTTACCAAATGTATAAATTTCCCATGTCATAAAAATTCTACATTGCTCATTGTCAATACAAACATAAAACCCAAGTATCTCACCTTCCAAAAACCCATTTTTAACAAGTAAATCCCCAAAATGGTGTGAAATCCACATATAGCCAAGAGGGTTTCATTTCAAGTATTTTAGCCATCAACACACAAGGTTTAACACATTTTATATCACAACATATGAAGCTCTTTAACATATCTCAAAATGGTAAAAACCGTAAAATCTCCAAAAATATCCAAGTTAGGTCAAATGCTTCAAATCAAGAAAATATAGTAAATGGGAGATCAAGAGTTCCAAAATATAAGTTTTGACATGCATAAAGTTTAGAAAAAGTAGATTGAACTCACAATATCGGTTTTTGATCAAAACCCTAGAAACATCAAACTTGGAATGAAGATGGAGATGATGAGATGGTGACTTTTTGGACTCTAGACTTCATAACACTAGTTGATGATGATGATGAAATCCTTGAAAAATGGAAGGAATGAAGCAATCAATGCCCAAAAATCGAATTTAATGAATAGGGGATGGGAGAGAGTAAACCTAGAAATGTTGGTGGAATGATGAATGAGATTGAAGTGGAATTGCATTTAATAAACAACCCCCTGCCCCCCGATTGCGACAGTGACACGCGACAGTGACACTGGTCATAGTCGCTGGTCATTGTCGTGCGGTGGTCGCGACTATGACACGTGACAGTGACACTGGTCATAGTCGTTGGTCATTGTCGCGCGGTCACCATGCATCTCTGTACCATGGTCGCAACTATGACACGCGACAATGACACTGGTCATCGTCGTTGGCCATTGTCGCGGGGATGGTACCGCAAGGCCTCCTCCACCCGCGGTTGTGCCCCGCGACCTTGACACTCTGTCATAGTCGTGAGCACAGTCGCATGACTAACTCGAGGCTCGTTCGATTTCCAATGATGATTTAACCACTAAAATTACCTTCGGTTATGGCATAGAGGGTAAGGATTCTCTCGGAACCCAGACATAGATCTAATTCGAGTCCTAATGCACAAGTCTGAAACAGAAAGTCTAGCGCAAACTGAGTTTTGCGCGAACAGTGACTGGCGCAAATTGAGTTTTGCGTGAACAAAGGATGGCGCAAACTTGCTTTTGCGTGAGACGATGATGGCGCAAATTTAATTTTGCGCGAACAGTTACTGAACCAAACTTGGTTTTCGCAAGACGTATATGGCACAAAGTAGACCTTGTGTGAGAAGTATGTGGCGCAGAAGTAACTTGCGCTAGTAAGGAGAGGCGCAAAACTGATTTGCATGAAGCGATGGTGGCGCAAATATGTTTTGCGCGAGAAGACTGAAGTGCAAACTTTACTTTGCGCGAAGAACTGATAAACCCTGAACTTGGAGAAATAAACTGGTGCAAAGCTTGAAGAATTGGCGCAAATTACGTATGAACTGGCACAAAGTTCTATGAACTCGCGCAAACTTTGAATCTTGCGCAAAATGATGAAAAATCACGAGAACCTTCTAATTTCGATTACAAATTCGAAAAAGATGAATTTTGCTCACATAGAAGTGATCGAAAATTGATTTCTAAACACTTTCAAACAACTAATTCGATCAAAAACCGTAAAAACGTGAAATCTTGAACAGAACAGTACGCAAAACAGTTTTTCCAGAAATTCAAAAAATTTCAAAATTGAAGATCAAAAACTGATTTTCTTGCAAAATGATGTGAATCAAAATTGTTCTCCTAGTAAAACCGGATCCAACGAACCAAAATTCAAGAAAATTCGATCAGAAATCAGTCCGAATTTGATTAAAAATCAAAAAATGAAATTTTCTTGAAAAAATCAAGAAAATCGATCAAATTTTCTGATTAAACCCCAAATTCAGAATCGAAAAACGTTTCTCTCAATCCTCTCAGATTCAGATTAGGCTCTGATACCAATTGATAATGCAAGATCGTTCTAAATCTAGTGAGAGAAAGTAGAGAGAGATGTAAGCGCAAAATGTAATTGTATTCAAAGTATACGTGAGAGTCTTACAAGACACAAAGCCACAAGGGACTTAAATACCCTGACCAATACTACACAGTATACGCAACTAAGAACACAGTATTAGACCAAGCCTATAAATACAATGATTACTATAAAATCTGGCTTAACAAAAGGAAAGTAAGATTCCGATAATTACTTACCGAAATTTCCGAGCGTTATATTAACCAACACCGACCACCCCCTGCCCCACTACGACCATGCAACTATTCTTACTATCACGCCCTCATCCCCACCCTGCCCTGCTGCCACCCCTAACCTGTCTTACTGCCCACCATTACCCACCTTCCACCCCTGCCTACCCCACCCAGTCCTTCCCCTACTCCTACCCTACCAGCATATCGTGTCCCTGCCTTCCCACCCCTGCCATCCCCCCCAAACAAAGATGGAGATTCCAATTATTTCTAGAGATTTCGTTCCAATTCCATCCAACCAAACACAATCAAAGTGCATGGTCTAATTCCATTCAGATTCCTTCAAAGTCAAATTTCTCTGATGGATTCCAATTCCACTAAATTGCATTCTACGAACCAAACACCCCCTAAGGGACTGTTTGGTTCATGGATTTTGAAGGAATTGAAATGGATAATTCCTTTAACCAAATTACAAATCATATGTTTGGTTCACATAATGAAAGTGATGGAATCCTTTGAATTCCATTATATTCCACAATTTAAGGAATTCATCATTCTTTGACTTAAGTGAAGGAATTGAATTCCTACCAACCAAATGAATTCTTACCAACCAAATGCGTAGTCAAATTCCACCAAATTTCATTACAATTCCTTTAAAGTCAAATTTCTTCAATGGATTCCAATTCCATCAAATTCGATTATGTGAACCAAACACCCCCTAAGGGGTTGTTTGGTTGATGGATTTTGAAGAAATTGGAATGGATAATTCTTTGACCAAATTCTAAATCCTATGTTTGGTTCACATAATTAAAACTATGGAATCATTTGAATTCCACAATTTAAAGAATTCATCATCCTTGGTTTAAGTGAAGGAATTGAATTCCTACCAACTAAACATGGTCAAATTTCATTCTAATTCCTTCAAAGTCAAATTCTTTTGATGGATTCTAATTCCATTATGTGAACCAAACACCCCATTAACTTAGCATAAACGCATATCCCTAGGTATTTTCCCCATCAACACCAGCATAGTCACTATTCAAAAACGCATAATGGGGTATTTGCACCTTTTTTGTAACAAACCGTAGTTTGTAATGTCTTTCGCATAATTGAATACTCTCTTGACAGTTAACATATTGGTAAGGGATTATTTGGTTGTTTTACCATTGAGTCTTGTATTGATAAAACTATATGTATGAATTAATTTGTTTCATTAAACCACAACCGAACAATTCTCTATGACATATCAAATAAGCCATACAACTCATTAAGCCTTTAGGGTGTGTTTGGTACGCAGAACAGGGTGGAACAGGACAGAACAGAACAGACTTGTCCCATGTTTGGCATGACCATATGTGGGACACGCTAGAACTAAGTGGAACAAGCATGGGACACACTTGATAATCAATTGCACTATGTATTAGTAATGTAAATTAGTTTTATGTGATGTAATCTATGATTTTTCATCAGGGGTAAATTCGTCATTTAATCAGTATAGTCATGTTCTGTCCAGTTCTGTCATGTCTTGCCAAACGCTGGACAGCTGTCCTGTTCTGTTCTGTCCCGTCCTGTTCTATCTTGTCCTGTCCTGTTTGTGTACCAAACGCACCCTTAGGGTGCGTTTGGTTTGCAGACTGGGTGGGACAGGACGGGACAAAAATTCACTGTCCCATGTTTGGCGTGACATGGGACAGGACAAAAATTAACTGTCACATGTTTGGCGCGACATGGGACAGGGACAAAGACTGGACAGGGTGGGAAAAGATGAGACAAAAAGGGGTATTTTCTTGTTCCACCAAAATAGGTGGAACAACATGGGACATAAATGAGACAGAAACTAAAAATCACTGTTTTACCGCCATTTGATATATAATCCTAATATGGTATTAGTCTTAAGGGTCACCACTACCCATCGTCGTTACTACCACCATCGACGGCCACTAGTAGCCACCGCCAACCACCGTCGGCCACCTCTACCTATTTCTCCACCATAACAACCTCCTCTACCACCTCCACAACCATCGGTCATCGCCAGCACCACTACCATCTTCGACCACCTCCACTAACACCGATCACCACCACATATTGTCGCCACCACCATCGACGGCCACCGGTAGCTACCACCAACCATCGTCGACCACTTCCACATCTTCCTTCACTACTACAATAACTTCCTCCACCACCTCCACAACCATCGCCCATCGCCACCTCCACCAATCACCACCACCCATTGCCACCGCCGTCACCGACGCTCACCGCCAACCATCGTTGGTAACCTCCGTCTCTTCCTCCACTACAATAACCTCTATTACCATTGTGCACCGCCACCACCACTACCTCTATTACTATTTTTCACCTTCTTCACAACTATCGTCTTTCACCGGCCACCCATCGCTTTTTATCTTTACTCGTCGCTGCATCCACCAATTCATTAAGATCTTCCAAATTGAATCAACTATTATGTTTTTTATATGAATCGGATTTTTTCAAACTACCATCAATTATTTCAGATTCTTCATTCAAATTTTCTACTATTGTTTTTGTATGTATTTATATGTATGAAAACTGTGTAAAAAAATTAATAATGTTTTTTAATTAAATTATTTAAATATATACTTTATTTGTGTTATTTATAATTATTATATGACATATAAAATTATCAAACAACTTTTAGGGAAACTTGTCCAGTCCTGTCCTATCCAGTCCTAGTCGTACCAAACACAAGACAACCATTTGTCTTGTCCAGTCCTGTCCTAGCCTCTTGTCCAGTCCTGTCCAGTTCTGTCCTGTCCAGTCCCGTCCAATCTTGTCTGCGTACCAAACGCTACCTTATTGAACAACCCTTAAGCCTTTCTATACATGTGCTAGACTTGCCACAAATATTAAATCAAGGTGTGCCGCTATTAAGTACATTAGAGCATCTCCAATAATTCTACTATACTTTTTCTACAATAGAGTGTGAAAAGGCAAAATCTCTATAAAAATTACATCCAACTCCAACAGCTACTCTATCATGACAATTCTAACATTAACTATTAATGAAATATTAAACACATTTAACAAAATTTTATTTCTCTCTTCTACACATTTAATTTCAATGACTATTCTTGGTGAGACTGGAGTAAATTATTATTTTTCTCTCTTCTATAAAATATTATAGAGTACCAAATTTGAAGATTGTCCATCTTATCTCTCTTACTTTCTCTATTTTAACATGTCATTTAGTATAATTGTTGAAACAAAAAATTCATAAATCTTTTACAATTTTCTATTTTAACATAGAGATGTTATTAAACTCTCAATTGATTGATTGTATTTTGTGGTGTCCACTCTTTTTCTTTTTCATCTTTTACTTTTTGATCCATTACTATCGGCCCATAAAAAATGTAATAACCCAACTACCAAAGTACCCAACCAACATACTAAATGGCCCAATAGCAAAATATAATTCAAACTAATGGGCTCAACAAAAAGATGTTAATTCTCTGACCCAACAATTTTCAAGGCCCGAATGTTACTAATCTCTACGGCCCAACAAGTAAATGGTGTGAGCATAACATTTTAAAGTTGTATATTTAAATTCATATAATTGACAAACATAATAAAATAATAAATATCTTATTTTAAATATAAAAAATTTATAAGTATAATTAGAATAGTCATTGAGTTCTAATATAATATTTAATTATTATCTTTATAAAAGAACATTACATTATTAAAACTAAAATAACTTATATCAGTCGTTATACCTAAATTAAATTAAAATTTTGAATTAAACAACTTATAAAAAAGCAAGGACTTTTAAAATGCTAATTTGATAATGTATCGAATACTTTTTTTAAAATTTTTATGGGTTGTTCAAATTAATATTTTATTCAAACATAAAAACATTATGGCTTTCTTAAAATCATACAAAACCGTATTATAAAATCAATAAAAACAAATAATAAAAGAAAACATTAAAATCAAGATGTATCACGCTGTATTGTACGGGTGCACTTCTAGTATATTAAAAATGACAGTTTTATAATTGTGTAATTATTATATTTTTGGTTCAACTAAATGATAATTGTACCATAAAGGGAGTAGTGAAAAGTAGACACTTACTTTCGAAAGTAGACAATTATTTTGAGACTAACTAAAATAGAAATGTGATTATTTATTTTGGAACAGAGGAAACAACAAGCAACCTTAGCAATATCAATATATATCGGCTTATTTGTGCCAAATCACGTCTAAGATGGATTAAGCCCATTGTCGAACTATCGTTACCTGTATAGACAATCTCCACTCAATCGACACTTGCTTGGTAGTGTTGCACTATGGGAACGCTACCAATCACTTTGTTTTACTTTTCTAGACAGTAATAGACGACTAGACCAAAGTTTGAATGTGACAAAAACAATCGTATTTGTCGATTGCAAATCGGATGAACTTGAAACCATCAAAGACTCGAACAATGTAGGTGTTTTACTGATATTGTTTTTGTTTCTGGTTTAATATTTTGTTTGGTTGGAGTTCTTGATGTTTGATGTGACTGTGTTGCCATAATGTTAAACTAAGGTTATAAGTCATATGGTTGATGAAGAGATTTTATTAGAAAAAAAATACCAAAATTTGGAATTCAAATCAACAATTGTTGATAGATAGTGAAAATGAAATATGATCAGAGTTTATAAACGATAAATTGTATTATAATGGAACATACTGTATGCTTATATCTATTTTATAATACTAACTTTAACCTCGATTTTTAAGAAGGGGCCACATGATCAAATATAGGAAGAAAAATAAAGTTCGTTTCATTTCCTAAACTGAAGTTTTCTGAAGTTTTTTGAAAATGAATGTTTCAAAAGTTTATTCCCTGTTATAAAAGTTTTGAAAACTAGTTCCTCAAAAGAACGAATAAAAATTAAATTGCTTTTGTTTTGATATAATTTACCCTTTTATAAAACATATATTTTTAAAATAAAAGCAATATAAACATTATCGCAATTTTCTGGTGACGATGTATTAAGGGTTTGCTTCATGCATAAAATGTAGTCATGCAGGAATGAATATTACTTAATTAGGGGTGTATATGAGTTGTAGTATTTGAAGAATATAACTAATTATGATGGTTTAAAAAAATCTCAATCCAACCTAACCCTCCAAAAAGTATAATCCAACACAATTTTTGCATGTTGGGTTGGCGGATTAAAACTTGATAGTTAATACATAAATTTTTCAAAAGAAAAGTGCTCACAAGCATTTGAGGTTCTATCTCCCACTTTTTTAGATGTGTTTGGTACATTGTGAGGCCAATCCCAGGGTTTTTGATGTCTTGTGCGAAAATGCTAAAACATGCCCTATACTTATTCTTTTTAAGCAAATGAAGCGACAAAACATGCGATTTTTAAAGGTTTGGACCTTAGTCAAGCTGGGTAGCTCATCCTCACGTTGATTTTTATTAATTGTAATTAAAAAACAAAAATACAAAGAGGGGCATGAAAATCAAAACCCTGAATTACAAAATAAAGGATGATAAAAGGATGAAACTTAAATTAAGATTGTGTTTCCTTCTTTTTCGATTTTCCTTTTTCGAAATTGAAATTAGCACAAAAGAACATTTACTTCAATATATGGAAATTAAAACAAAAAGATAAGGAAAACTATAATTAGTTTTAACTAAAATAGTAAATTACATCGAAGTTAATGTAATAGTAAGTAAAAAACAACACTCATAAAGTTACAGGTCTAAAAACTAAAGTCTAAATCTCATATGGTAATGTTAAACCTCAAAATAAACAAAAGTTAAAAGAACAATGATAAATTATAAAATTCATAATCCATGCCACTGTGCATTGCAAAGAACAAGTGCCCAATAAGGCAATATCAGAATATGTTGTCATTATTGTGCAGTGTGCTGCAACTATGCTGATACAGTTATGCGCTCATGTGCACTACAAATTTCAATATGCAACGCGACCCGAACAAACACGAATGAAGACTTGTTCGTGTTCGTTCCTTTAACTTAATCGAACAAACAAACGAACATGAATGGTAAATGAGCGAAAATTTTTGTGTTCTTGTTAGTTCATTTAACTTAACTGAACAAACGAACGAACACGAACGGTAAACAAGTGGATTTTTTTTGTATTCTTGTTCATTCGTAAGGAAAATGTGTTCATTAATTTTTGTTCATTAAGATGCTAAACGAATGAATGTAAACGAACAAAAATTTTTGTGATCATATTCTTTCATTAAGAAAATTTGTTTGTTTGTGTTTATTCGTTAAGATGCTAAATATAAATCGACTTGATTTGTTGAAATGTTGGGCATTCACCGATTCACGATGCGCGTTCACTATCCATCACTAGTAGGCTTGGTCTGTTTTTATAGTTAAAGCCCATTTATTCAATTCCTAAATTATTAAACCCAATACTTGTAATAGATGACAACTTGATGCCCCATTAGGCTTTGATGCCTTATGCGGTCACACGGGCTGCACATGGCAAGGGCGGGCCCTGTACATTGTCTCCACATTTGGATGACTTAGGAGCATTGTTAAATCACCTGGATTCACTTTATTATATATATGATATGATATATATATATATAGAGAGAGAGAGAGAGAGAGATCTAATCAAATACGAAGCCTAAAAAGTGTTATAAACCCGTGAAAATCAACCCAAACCATTCAATGAAGGCTTAGTATAGACATCAAATATCAACTTATTCAATATTTTGATAGGTAAGCTCTAGAGATATTAGACCTTTTTTAGGTTGAGTTGTATGGTTGGACAATAGCTTAAATTCAAACCAATAATGACCTTAGTTTCACAAGAGATGCATGTACTGAACAAGAAGTTGAACATTCAACAAATGTTGTAGGCATAAGGCAGCCCCCAAAGAATATAATTCTAATTTAGTTTAAGATTTCAACATTTAAACATACCTGATACACATTCTGGAGGGGGTTGGGAGTTATATGTATTAATTGGCGATTTAGAGGGTTATTATAAGGTTGGCCTGATTGGTTCGATGAATTAATTGGGTTTTTGGACAACCCTACGCTTAACTATTTAAATTGATTTTACAAACAACCAATTAGAACTTGAAACATATCTGGTAGACTTTATAAGAATATCTTCAACAGATTCTCCAAAATGGAATATCAAAATCTCTAAAAAGAAGTAACCTTTAACTCCGACAACTTTTTTATTTTGGAGATTACAACACTGATTATGTTTGATAAGATATTAATTAATCTCTTATAAATATTTAATTTCAAAGTTCTTATTGGTGGAAACATAATATTTTTTTTTATCTCTTATGGTAAATTGGTAATCATTTTTGTGGAATTCTCTAAATTTAGGAGATGTTTGGTTGGGGGTATTGAGGGGTAAGGAGTGAGAATGATAAATGAAAAATGTTGTTTGGTTTGATATAATATACTGGATTTATTACCCTAAACCCATTAGTTTCCATTCTCCACCAATTTGGGGGAATAGAAAATTCATTCCCGATCGTTCTCTTTTCTTACACGTCCCTCCACCTCTCTGTGTACTATCTGGATATGTGATTAGAACGATTTATTCAAATCGATTCTTCATATCAAAGGTGATTAGAACGATTTCTTCAAATCTATTCTTAGATCCAAGTTGATTAGAACGATTTTTTTCATATCGAAGGAGATTAGAACGGTTTCTTCAAATCAATTTCTTCAGATTGAAGGTGATTAGAATGATTTCTTCAAATCGATTCTTCATATTGAAACAACACACATATACACAGTTATACAAAACCATCAGCTTCCATCGTTCACCATCATCATCGTTTTCCCCGACCTGCGACACCTCTCCCCTCATTCTCCGAAGACAATACCTTCCTTCCGCCCCCTTGATCACCCCTTGTTCTGTGACAGTGGTAATAACTATGGTCCTAAAATTGGTGATAGGTTATGGGGATAGGTGATGGTGATGACTCATCTTCACTGAAATGTTCCAAACAAGCATCTAGACTTTTAACAGTTGTGATTTATAGGTATTAACCAAACAATATCAATGCAATCTTCATTCCCATGCCCATTCTCATTTTCATTCACATTCCTTAAAATGAACCGAACACCCCCTTAGAGAAGAGTTTTGAAAAAAAAACTTGACCAAAATATATATTTTCCACATTTTGAAGAATCTAAAGATGCTCAAAGGGCCCGCCAAGTCTTCCGTCAAATTAATTTATTTGACATAATTGACTTTCATTACTTAATACTAGGTTGAGTTCATGTGAGATCAACATATTTTCCTGAGACCTGTAAGACCACAAAATAAGACTAAAAACTTCACAACAAAACATTGTGAAATTATAAAAAGACATCAAACCTTCACAACAAAAAAATGTGAAGGTTTACCTTCACAGTCTTTGCTGTGAAGGTTTATTGTTATTTACCTGATCTCACGGGTCTTATGAAACAACATGGTCTCACATGCTTGTACAATTGTTATATTTACAAACCGGTTAAACGACCTTAATGAATGATTATTTGTTGGGGCATGATGTAGAGCAAATTTTGAAAATTAGTAGACCGAATCTATCTCTTTTAATACTATAGGGGCTGAAAGTGTAAATAACGACACTTCAAAGAATGTAACCAGACTTAACTTGGGGCAAAAGCTGCCCTAATTTACCTGCAGATTGCTCCAAAAGCTTTAAAATCGAGCGATTGCTATAGATCTTCATTCAGGTAATTTTAGGGTTAAATTCGAGTTCGTGAAGTTTGCTATTTGTTGCTCGGTTTGATCTTGTATAAATTGATTGCAATTTTACAGAAAAGAATGACTCAGGATGTTGAGATGAAAGAGCAGCAGGTCCCGGCAGCTCCTTCGAATTCCGTTTCGTCCCCCACTCCTATTTTACAGAGTAAGGGTCGATGAAATCTTGTGTATTTTTGGGTATATCATTTAATTTATCTTCATGTAATACTGTTTTCGGATGAACTTAGTTTCGAATCCGTGTTTACAAGCATTGGATGTTAAAGAATGTTGATATTAACAGTATGAATTAGTGCTGGTACTTGTTTTATTTACTGTTAAGATGAAAGTAAAGCATGAGTTATTGAGAAGTTTGGATTTTTGTGCGGAAACTATGTCAAATTGACATTCAGATTTGAAGGACATTGCGGCACTGATTGAGACGGGCGCTTATGCTCGTGAAGTTCGTCGGATTTTGAGGGCTGTTAGATTGACAATTGCATTGAGGAGGAAGTTAAAGGCTTCCGTGGTTTCTTCGTTCCTCAATTTTGCTCTTGCACCAGGATCTGAAACACACACTCGGCTATCTTCATATCTGCCAAAGGTTAGCTTTTATTTTATGTTAATTTTCGTACTATTTGGCCATTCATTGTACTGCTCATGAGGTAGAAAACATGGAATGAAAAACTGTTTTCTATTTGTAAATACCCAAGATGAACTGATTTGACATCCCTTTTGAGAGTATTCTTGATTTTATGCAATGCCAGGTGCAAGTTTAATGTATTTTGATTGTAAAGCCATAGCTGGTAGGCATCCACTACAACTTTTAGTACATGGCATTACCTCATGAGATTACACAAAGAACCATAGTGACTTTTTGTTACTAAATATATGGAATGGGTAGCCTTAGAAGGATTTTGTACTTTTACTTGGATTTTGTGCACATGCACTGCTGGTTGGCATAGGTTCAGAAGTGCTGCACTATCTTTTAGAAGACCTCACTGAGATGCATGATATTAATGTGCAGTTGACTGCATAGTGTACTTGCTTGCAAATCAGAAAAACTTGGGTCTACCAAAGACTTTGCATTTTAATGATGTGTGAATTGTGATGAAGGAAAATGCTTATAAAGTGGAGAATGATAATGAAGACATAACGTGAACAGTAAAAAACTGGTAATGTTTTCTAGAAAAGCTTATGATGTATAATTTTGGGACCAAATGTCCAAGATGTAACACATGAACAATTGCCTGAATTGGGACCCGGGAGCTCTAGCGGATAGCCTAGTTGAAAAGTATCTCTTCCCTTGAAATCTTAGTATCTTACATGAGTGGTTGTATCTCATTTTCCCACATGTAAGACAGTCAGAGGTTATAGAAATAAAACTTGGAGTGAATGATCTGTGATAGAAAAGAAAGCATATGTCTCTTTAATATTATAGATTATTTTTAGTTTATGAATTTCATGTTAATAATTCCATTAAATTGACATGCATATGGCTTCATGCTTATAAGTTGTAACATAACATTTTGGACTTGAAAACAACCTAAAGAACTCAGATGTGATCTACCATATGTTGTTACCTATAACTTTAGGTGTAGTGGATTGGATATAAATCTTTTAGACAACTTACAAAAATGGAACTACAAAGTTTTAGTGTGTACTTTTGAACTTCTTATGAGATAACATTAACCTTGTAATAACACTAACAATGATGGCAAACTTGGTAATCACTCCTGAGAACTGAGTAGGAACAAATATGAATTTGGGTGTGAGAATACAACATGATTATGTGGTTCAATCTATGTTGCATACACTAAGTATGACGTTCTGTAGTTGATTCTTCTCAAGCCTCTTAGGGTGTTCCTGATGATCCAAACACATGTGAAAAAAGAAAGGTTAAATAACCGGATGAAATCAATGTGGCTTATTCAAACCTGAACGTATGAAATACAACATGTCTAGATGATAATACATACAAAATCAGAGTTTTTCGGAGAGCATCCTTGGCGAAATGTCATGAAAGGATGCCTATGTTGCTTCATAAATGCTTCAAGGTAAAATATTATGACTATAACTATATGAGAGAAGTTTGGAATGATGCCTTTTTGAGGAGAAATTGATGCATCACCTGTTAAAATGGTTTAGTCATCTCCAAGGTAGACCTTTGAAGCACCAATTAGTAGAAGAGATTTGTACCAACAAGAGTACGTTTTGAGAGGTAGAGGTTGAGTAAGATTGAGTATTTTACACCTAAGGGAGGTGCCTGCCCTTACGTAAGAGTGCATAGAAGGATGTTATATGCTAGGCTTTCAACTCTCTAGATTTTATAGAGATTTAGGTTTTAGAGTATCTCAACTGGTTCTTGATAAGGCTTGTTGTTTTAGTTTTTAAAGAAATAGACAAATAGTGTGATGGATAGTGACAATTGAAATTTTCAAAGAGAATTAAAGCTATAATGACATCATCAGGGATATGCTTGAGGAATACTACTATAACTATAGTAAAAGAAGACACGTGACCTCCATCGTTGCTTTTAAGCTGCGAATAAACTTATATCTATCTCAAGGTGCTTGAGTGAGCTTGATACAGGGCTTGGTCAAGTTCAGATCTTCCGGTATTGACTCAAGCTTGATACTTCTAAGGCTCTCAAACATTGTTAATCATTAATGGTGTAAAGTAAGTATTACTATCATTTGTTCTGTTTTTGGCTTCGTGTTCTATAATTTGAACAATTAATCTATAGGTTAGGGAACAAGAATGTATATTGAGGGAGTTTTTTTTAAATCTTGATTCGGAGTAGCTAAAGCTTGAAAATTTTGGATCATGTCATTTGACATGCTCAGGAGGATTGTTAACTTGTTATGAAACTGGACAAACTTGAGCAATGAGCATTATTTATAAACAGCCAATCTAAGCAAGATTTGTGACCCTTGTCACCTTTTTTGTTTTGAGGCTTGCTTATTCACATCTGCATCCCTTAAAAGCTTTTCTCTTTGCTTCACCGTGATGAATTTATCAAACATACATAAGATCATGATCTTGTTACTTGAATAAAGTTTGTTAATAATGAATTTTAAGGAGATGTAGTAAATGTATTTGTGATAGGAGATGATATATTTGGAGGAGGGATGCAATTGTTTTAGCTTTTTCGATTCTATATGAAACATGGCTTTATACGAAAAAGTAGATCTCTACTATTTCTGATTTTATTTCATTAATTCAATCTGGTGTTGATATTGAGAGGATAAGGGGGCATTTGGTTCGCATAATGTTTTTGGATGGAATGGAATCTGTCAAAGGATTTTGACTTTGAAGGAATTGGAATGAAATGTTATCAGGTTTGACCACTTGTTTGGTTGACAGACATTGGAATGGAATTTGTTAAAGGAATTGGAATCTGTCAGTTTGGTTCACATAATGTAGCTTTGGAATTGGAATGAAATATTAGTAAATGACCAAAATACACTATTTGAAACTTTTGAAATCGAAATCCAACTATTGTGGTTCAAATCGGTGGCGTTTGGCGGTGGTTCAAATCGGTGGTGGTCAACGGCGGTTCAGATTAGTGGTGGTCAGCGGCTATGCTGTTAATATCGGATATTGGTGCTATATCGGTCAGGGAGCGATATTCGATATATCGGAAATATCGGTGATATATCGGTCCAAAAATATCGGTTCATATAATATTTCTTAGAATTATATATAATAATTTAACTCTAACTCTAATTCTAATTTAATAGAATGCAAAAAACAAATTATAACTCTAACTCTAATTTCATAGAATGCATCTAAGCAAAAGACAGATTATAACTCTAATCAGTACCTACTGTGTTGGAACTTGGAACACGAATGGAGAAGAAACAGCAGAAGAAGTCGAATGGAGAAGAAACAGCAGAAGAAGTCGACCACCTCACTAAACAGTAGAAGAAGAGAAGAAGTTGATGTAGAACTGAAGAAGAAGTCGATGAAGAAAGAAGAAGTCGTCGATGTTTATTGGAAAAACCTAACTTGTTTTCTCACTAATTAAGAAGAAGAAGTCGATGAAAATATCGGTATTATCGGCCGATATTTTGGTCAAAATATCGCCGATACATCGGTCAATATCGCCGATTTATTGGTACCCGATATAAATAGCGATATTTGAACAACGATATTTTGGATAGGAGCGATATATGATATATCGGCGATATTAACCGCACAGATCAACGGTGGTGGTCGGGCGGTTCAGATCGGTGAGGGTCGACGGCGGTTCAGATCGGTGAGGGTCGGCGGCGGTTCAGAATGGTGGTGGTCGGCTGCAGTTCAGATCGGTGGTGGTCGGCGGCAGTTCAGATCAGTGATGGTTGGTGGTGGTTCAAAACGGCGGTTCAGATTGGTGAGGGTCGGCGGAGGTTTAGAACGGTGGTGATCGACGATGGTTTAGAACGGTGGTGATCGACGGCGGTTCACAACGGTGGTGGTTGGTGGCGGTTCAGACCAGTGGTGGTCGACGGTGGTCAGTGGTCGTTCAGACCGGTGGTGGTCGGCGGTGATCGGTGGTCGTTCAGGTCGGCGGTGGTTCAGATTGACGGTAGTCGGCATAGGTTCATATATGTTGGGTAAATCAAGTAGGGAAGATGAGGGTAGTTTTGTCTTTTTGAGAAAATGGGATGGAATGGAATTGAATTCCTTCTCAATTGTGATGGAATGACCAAATCCATGAATGGTGGAATGTGTGGATTTCAATTCCATTCCATAGGTAACCAAACGCCTGAATGGAATTTGGTCAATGGAATTGATCATTCCAATTCCTTCATATTCCATCGGAATCTAGCGAACCAAACGCCCCCTAAGTTATCTCATCTAGCGCATGAATTATGATAAACACTGTGTTAAGTTCGGTTTCCCCTTACAGACTTGTTGAGCTCAATTGACAAGCATATTTCCTTGACTAATTAGGTCTCACATGAGTTAATATTATTATTACAAGGCTAAGCTCTAACCTTTTTAAGCTGTAAATTGATTTCTAATAGGGGTACCTTGTACATGTTATTTTCATTTTTGATTTCTTGCTTCTTCAACCTTTTCTATTAAGTGGGTTGTTGGGTTATATTTAGTATAAAAAGAACTCTCTGGCCTATCGCCTAACTACTTAATGGGAAACGTAAAAGAAAAAGCTGGACAAGGAATGGTGTAAACTAAAAGTGGCTTAAGAATAACTATTGATAAATCTTAGCTTATCTGTAGTCTTGACGATGTTTTATGTTTCATAAAGGATGATCAAAATGATATGGAAGTTGATACCGCATCATCTGCAACTCAAGCTACTGTGAAGCATTCTCCAGAGCTCGAGATCTATTGCTACTTGCTTGTGCTGATATTCCTGATTGATCAGAAAAAATTCAGTGAGGTCAGCGTGATATGGCTGTTTAGTCTTTTAGGCTTGCGTGTTCTAGGTTGTATTGTCGGTTGAGTAACATGACTTATTCACTTTCACTCATCATGCAGGCTAAGGCTTGTTCCTCAGCGAGCATTGCCCGTTTAAAGAACTTGAACAGGAGAACAGTTGATGTTTTGGCATCCAGACTCTACTTCTATTACTCTCTTAGCTACGAACTTACTGGTGACCTCTCTGAAATTCGGGGGTACGTGCTTTACTTGTTTCTTACTCTTTTTTTGTCAATGCTTCAGTGAAGTAGGGAGGGGGGGGGGGAACAACTTACTATGAGATAGCATGTAATCAATTACTGTTAGTTCATTCTGTACGATTAAGACAATGTCATGTATTTGCAGTAATCTTCTTGCTTTGCACCGGGTTGCTACATTGCGCCATGATGAGCTGGGGCAGGTTTGTTTCTTCATCTTGTTGCTGTTAGTAGTTTTTGGGGGTACCTTTGATCATCAACTTGGGATTCTGATACGCAGGAAACACTCCTCAACCTGCTACTTCGCAATTACCTTCATTACAATTTGTATGATCAAGCGGAAAAGCTGAGGTCAAAGGCACCACGTTTTGAAGCTCATTCAAATCAGCAGGTATTCTTTGAAATTAACAAATCATCATTTACTTCTTTTTATTACCTATTTTGCTTTTGATGTGTGTGTGTGTGGGGGGGGCACTATATTTAAAGTGGGACGTGTTCCATTCCCTTTCTGCTTTTCAATTAGATAAGCAACTACTCGTTTGCGTGACTTTGACTTCTCTTTTCTGGGGCATGTGCGCTCTCATGATATCATAGTTCAAACTCATTCATAATGACTTGTCAGCTGCAAGTTATGGAACCTGTGAGAGTGTGATATTGCATTGATTTAGAAAAAGGAAGATATAAGTTGTGGTACAATATGGTTCTGCTATACCCTAATAATAGTTGTATATGTGATGTGTGAGCAGTACAGGGGCATTCTAGAAGGGTCTAGAACATGTAGGTGGGAATTGTTAGTTTGGGCGGGAGTTTCTGTTTAGCATATGTCAGCAATTAGTATAAATAAAAGAAGGGGTTTTTAGGAGGGTATTGAGTTATGTAAACACAAATTGGGCATTAGCCTTTTGGGAGAGAGTCTGACCTCTCGAAAGTCAGACAGTTTTCATTGTATTTATCCCTATTCTAAGGGAACCAGATTACGCGTAAGTCTGTTGTCATCTGTGTAAATCAGGTTCCATGGGGGTGCGCTTGGTCTGGGAGGAAAATACTTCTTGTCCCACGTTTGGTGCGACATTTAGAGTGGGACAAAAATTCAATTTTTTTGTTCCACCAAAATATGTGGAACAAAATTAAGGAGATGTGACACAAGATTGGTAAATTACAACCCTAAAACCTTGCATAATTCTTTCACCTGCCTACCTCACTCTTACCCATGCAGTCTTGTCCCATCCCGTCTGCATTCCAAACAATCCCTAGCAGACCAACAGTCAAAGTTTCCTACAATACTTGGTAGTCGCCTCTATTGGTAATTTTTTAATCATGAAAAAGTAAAATCACATTAGGATATAGTTGTTGTCCTTGTGGAATTGCTTTCCATATACTATGTATGCTTCATCTGTACTTGTGATTTGTGAATTGTGTGAGCTTGTGAAGTTGCCCATAATGTGAAACACATAGCATTTAATTTGTTCATCAACTACAGAAAGCTCAGTTTTCAGCTTTCAATCTGACCGGGATTGTTGGCTCACAACTTATGGCAGGTAGTTGTTGGTTGTACAATCGTTAGATGTTTTAGTCTTACTGAAAGATGTTGGCATGTTCTTTACAGGATACCTGAACTTTCTGTTCTTACCTTGTGTTTTTGTTCTTTTAATTTGTCATCTCGCATTCTAGGCCATTACAACATGGTCATACTTTGTAGCACTGGCACTCATGTAGAAACTACAGTAGTTTGTGAATCAGTGTATTACTTGGGACTTAGGGCCGTTTGCCAACATAAATTGGCTCAGCGCTAATGTTATACCCTGGATACGGTAGTCAAATAGTCATTAGTGGTTGGTTGTGTCAAAAGGGTTGTTAGGCTGTGGTAGGAATGTACAAGTACTTTGTGCTTTGGTACAAGAGGTCAATGCATGGGTAGTAGGTCGGTGGTATTAGGTATAAATAAGGGGTGTGAGAGTGAGGGGGATTCATTCTGTTTTGTAATCAATTTGGTGAAAAACCTTTGGGAGAGACCTGGCCTCTCGAAAGCCAGAATCCATCGTAGATCATCTTTGTAATCCTCTGATTTCCGTATCAATATGATGAATGTGCAACAGCTAACCGGGTAAGTGCTGACTCGAAATGGTTCTTTACCAGTAGTAAGTGCTTACCGATGAAATACCTTTATCATCTTGTGCTGATCCGTTAACGGTGCTGACCCGACGAAATACCTTTGTCATCAATCAGATCAGTCTTTAGGTAAACTAGCTGATGCTGACCAAGTTAGCAAGAGGTCAATGCAAGCCAATCAATATTAGTGGTCAAGTGTCGCTTACTGTACCGATGATTATTCTTTAACAAGTCATGTAAAATTGAGCTTGGGTGAATGTCTAATTAACTTTTATCTTTTCTTTCCTCTTTCGTTCTTTATTCTCTGTTTCAGTTTTGCCGCTACCTCTTTTACCTTGGCAAGATTAGAACAATTCAGCTGGAGTACACCGACGCAAAGGAATCCCTTCTCCAAGCTGCTCGTAAAGCACCTGTAGCTGCTCTTGGTTTCCGAGTTCAATGCAATAAGTGGGCTGTGATTGTTCGCTTACTTCTAGGAGAGATCCCTGAACGAACAGTCTTTATGCAAAAAGGCATGGAGAAGGCTTTGAGGCCATACTTTGAGCTGACGAATGTGAGTGAGTTTTATCAACATCGAATTATACTAGTGGATATTGCTTTTTGAATTCTAGTAGTCCCTTCATCTTGTCCCAAAACAAATGTCCACAATGAAAAATGCACACATTTTTTAGAAATGTGTAATTATTGTTCCCTTTAATTATCTAAATGACAGTTTTACCCTTGGTAATAGAGGGAGTAATTAATTTCTCCATCTCATAATTAAGGGTAGAATTGGAAAGTGAACACTTACTTTTGAAAGTATACACTTATTTTGGGACAGCGGGAATATCTTTTTACACAATGTGTTATTTCATCTGAAACTTGCTTCAATGGGTCAAGCGTTGGTGCAACTAGTATGGTTACTTCTTGATGGCTAAAAGGTCATCTATTTGAGCCACTAAAAGCCGATCAAGCCTTGGTGCACCAGGCTTGCCCTATAACTTGATTCACATCTATTTGAGCCACTAACTTGTTAGGTGCCCTTCCATCAACCAAAGAACATGATATCAAGCATGCATCGAAATTTGCTTTAATTCAATAAAATAGAATCATTAGCAGTCACTCTATCTATCCTCGTTCTATACACGTATTCTCCGGTCTTTGTCAAGCATAAGTTCTTGGTTTTCAGGCTGTTAGAATCGGAGATCTAGAACTGTTTAAAAACGTAGCAGAGAAATTCTCCACCACTTTCAGTTCAGACCGAACCAACAATTTGATAGTGAGACTCCGCCACAATGTCATAAGGACTGGACTCCGCAACATCAGCATTTCCTACTCCCGTATCTCCCTTGTCGACGTTGCAAAGAAGTTGAGACTCGACTCGCCAAACCCTGTTGCCGATGCCGAGAGCATTGTGTCCAAGGCAATCCGTGATGGTGCCATTGATGCAACAATCGATCATGCAAACGGATGGATGGTGTCTAAAGAAACCGGTGACATTTATTCCACAAACGAGCCACAACTCGCCTTCAATTCCAGGATTGCTTTTTGCCTAAATATGCATAACGAGGCAGTTCGTGCCCTTCGTTTCCCTCCCAATTCCCACAAGGAGAAAGAAAGTGCCGAAAAGAGGAGAGAGAGACAACAACAGGAACAAGAACTTGCCAAGCATATTGCTGAGGAAGACGATGACGATTTTTGATCGGGATCGTTCTGGCAATCATCGAGGTAAGCTTTTGTTTTCGTGTTCTTGTGACTGTTTTCAAGATGTTAAAGTTAAATTCTGGGTTATTGCTCGATTTATTCTCTCTATCAGAAAATCAGATTTTCGAGTTTCGAAGTGGTTAATTTGATTTGAGACTATGATTTTACATTTTATGTTGTGGTTCCTTCTGGAAATGATATGATAGATGTATAATGTATTCTTACTGATTTGTGGCATAACTCTTCCTTTTGAATTTGTTTAAACGACAAACATGCTCTCGTGTGCGTTTTGTAGACCGGATATGACGGTACAAAAACACCGTCAAAAACTTGTATTATTTTTTGGCGTGGACTTAGATTGGGACATGACATGACGCGAGTGCAACAAAAATGTGTTTTTTTTTCCTGTACCAAAGTCCCACACACTACTAGGTCACGTGGGATTACCAGGTCATCTCACGTGTATTATCACATGTGACAACCGACTCACGTGTATTATCACATGTGACAACCGACAAGGGTAACTGTTTTCGTAAAACGGTGTTCTCATTTGAATCTCCACACGCATGCGCGCACACACACAACACATATGAAACATTTGTGTGGATTGTTTGAAATCTAATGAAAGCCATGAAACATATTGGTTCATGAGTTTCAACATTGTTTCATCTATAACAAATTCATAATGTGTAAACGTATTTCATCCATTGGTTCATGAGTTTCAACATTGTTTCATCAACCACATATTTGATGAAACATGTGTTTGATGATGAAACACGTGTTTTGGTTCATGAGTTTCAACATTGTTTCATCAAACACGTGTTTTATCTATCGGGAATCTTATCAGAATTATTACTAGGAATTTCATCAACCGGACGAATAAAATACGATAAAAACGTTTCATCGTTGTCGAGTAGATCTCGAACATGAATTTCGTTAGCCGAAACACCATCAAACATGTTACCCTTCATTGCTCCGTATGGTTAATTTTTTACATTTCAATTAAAAAAACCATACAAATATATAACAAAGAATGAAAAGAATATATTTTAAAAATATTTCAATTCAATGAAAACAAATATTGATTTTAAATATAATTAAATATTTGAATTTTCTATAAAAGTAACTTTTTTCCAAAATTTGATGAAACGGAAATCAAATAAATAAAAAAATAGTTTACCTTAATTATTCTAATTAATATGAAACTGAAATCGAAATCAAGGAAAATAGTTTAAATTAATAGAAATTAAAAAATACATATTTTAAATAAAAAAGAAATTGAAATCGGAATCAAAAAGTGCATACTTTAAATTAATATAACATAAATTATTACTATATAGAAAATGCATTCAAATTAAATAATTAATATAATAATAATAATAATAATAATAATAATAATTACCATATATATTATGAAATTATGTAAAATACTAAAATACTCTTATCAATTAAAAAAAAGTAAAAGAGAAATTCATTGATTGATCAATATTGGTTTCCAAAGTTCCAGTCTAATGTTGGTTTCCAATTGATCCATCTTTCTCTCTCTCTCTCTCTCTATATATATATATGTATATATATTTATAGAGAGAGAAGGAGGATCAAACGAGAACAATAACTATTTAAAAGAACACGAGAACTAACAAAATCATTGGTGATTTTACATTAACGCGCAAAAAAGCCATGCGGACCTGAAGTCGCGGCCAAAGTCATTTTTTCGTTTGTTAATATAAAATCACTAATGATTTTGTTAGTTCTCGTGTTCTTTTAAATAGGTATTGTTCCCGTTTGAACCCGACTTATATATATATATATATATACATATCTATACTATATTATAAAAACGGCATAAAAAACTCTTAATTACAACATTTTAAGCACAAGGTACAACTAATTAAAGTCAATTACTTAATTTACAAATTCTTAATGTTTTGGTACAACCTTTCCAAGCACAGTATCTCACATAATCATCTATTTGTGAAATGAATACTCATTTATTAATATAAATAGATGTTTTTTTGGTGGAGGATTTTATAAAATATATTTTATATTAGCATAATCTATTTTAAATGTAGATTTTACATTTAAATCTATATTAATGAGATGTAATATAAAATCTTTTTTCTTCCGTATTTTTTTATATTACATCTCATAATGATTTTTCTATATTTTATTTTATAAAATCTTTTTCCATATTTTTAATATATAAAAATATTCTTCCATATTTTTAATATATTTACATTTAAATGTAAAATCGAAAATGAAAATAAAAGATTTTAAAATATTATCTACATTCACTATATATATATATATAATTTCTCTATGTATCATCCGAGTACAAGAAGAAGACGAACGGTCGGATGTCAATGGTGGAACCTGCAACTGAACAAAATGTATTCCACTATATTTTTGTTTCTTTGAAAAACTACTTTTTTATATTTTATTTTATTTACTGAGGATTTGTTTATATTTCTCAAAACACACAATCATATTTTTCGAAGTACGGGAATAAGATATATATACATATCTTATTTTTATCGACTAATACTATGAGGTCTTGAAGTCAATAGTCAGATAAATTTTCAAGTGGTACTGAGTGAATTTGAACTATACCAGTTGAGTTGTCGGTTACAAAAGATAGAAATCATTTATTTTCTTTGTCATATTTGATGTGGGTTGAATGTTGTTAATTAATCTACATATTCATACGTTCAAAGCGATTGTCAAGTGTTGTCGAGAAGGTTTCAGAAAAATTGCAAAATCTGTAAAAACGTATGTTCATATTTATAATTATTTTAATAATAGTGATATGTTGTGAGACATGTCGTTTGAGTTTTAAATAATATACTACAAAACTATTACCAATATTATTGCACAAACTCATAACAACAAATGATTAAGAATATATGCAAGTTAACCACTTATGAAAATACATTCATTTTTCACATTGTATTTCATTAACTGTTAACAGATAAATTACGTTTCATTTTAACTCGGTTCAATATTCCAACAAAAAATTTATCCTCCCGTGTAATGCACGGGCCCAACACTAGTATATATAATATTAAAATTAATTATTTAGACATTCTTCAATAGTTCGTCGTTTGTTGAGACTTGGAGTTTGATGAAAGATGGGGCTTGACTATTCATTTTGGAGCTTTTCTTTGACTGGGATTTATTTTTTCAAAAATCTTGATTAAATTTTCCTATGCATTTGGGCTTTATTAATTATGTTATATGTATTGCAACTTTCCACTCTATATTGTATAGACTATGAAACTTTGTACTGCCACTTTTCACAAAACGCATCCAGGTACAAAACACAGGTGTTGCATTTTGTAGTACAGTATTATGCTATTCGAGACATGCGGTTTGGTTTGAGAAAAAAGCTCAAAATCTGCACCGCAAACACCCATAGTTTCAATTAGCTCTGAGTAAAACAATAATGTCATCAAGAAAGGTTACAACAAAGCCAAACTACTGAGGTTTGGATCGAATCCGACTTGACATTTCACTAATTTGTTTGAATTCGAAGCAAATACAAGAGACACTCTTTAAGCTTGAAATAACTATTCGTGCTCTTCGAATCCACAACAAATATGCCATAAAAAGCGAATTCAAGAATTAGCCAAAAGGTTGTGGTTCCATTCGACTTGTAAGGCTTGCAAGCTTAAAATCTTTCCAAATAAAGCTTCAAACTTGTTTTTTCTGGATTTGTAACCTCAACTTCAATTAAGTAAATAGTCTAAAATACATCACTTGGGTTGTAACTCATTGATTAATGTTTATAGGGACATAGTGGAAGTCTTATTTTTCACGGGTTCGAATCCAGATGCTGTCAAAACTTTCGTGACCATGGAGGTTCACTTACGACTACATTAGAGTATATGTGGTCATCTGTGAAATTAGTCGTTACGTGTAAACTGATCCAGAAATCCATGATTACCTTAAAAAAAAAAAAATAGTCTAACATGTATTAATTATTAAAAGTTGTATGAATTTCGTTAAAGTTAAGTTAATAAGTTATCAAAATGTACTATTTATAAAATCCTTTTTATTATCCACTACTTTTCTAAACAAAAATACTGCCTAATTAGGCAAATGGTGAAACAAATCAATGTTCTATTTTTTGATTATTTTTCCGCTTAGTTGTTTGTCAAAATAACACATTTTTATCCACAGTTTAAGGCTATGTTTGGCAAAAAAAAGCAAGCTAGTGTACATGTTTGGATGACCATAAGCTAGCTTATTGAAACGCTACTCAAAGTAGCGTTTTAGCTTAGCTTTTTTTTTTGCCAAACATAGCCTAATTACATCTTACTTTAGGTGGACATAACCAAAAAATTGAATTCAAATTTACGTTTTTATTTTTTTACTAACTTTGCAAATAAGAAAAAGATCTAAAAGAAGAGAGAAAGCAAAATACTTAAATTTTTTTTTTAATTATATTTTAAAGTTTCAATATCTATGATTATATTGTTACATTTAAATGAGAAGTTTTAAAATTTTAAAAATGGAACAAGCAATCTTAATCATTAGTTTAAATTTTTTATTTTCACTAATTAAGATAACTATAAAAAAGATCGTATATCCTAATTTATCTTCTATTTTTTTATATTAATAATTATCGATTTTTATCCAAATTTTCATCTTAAAATATTGTTGAGGTTTACAATCTACAAATTGAATTAAATCTCATTTGTCTAAATCTCATATGTGAACATGAATATCGATGTTTTCCATTGGTTCATATGTGAGTCCTAATATAGATTCACATGTGAATCTTAATCATAATTTGTACATGAATCAATTTAAAATTTATATGCGAGCACGTGAAATTTAACATAGATTGACATGTGAATCATAATATATGTTCACATATGAATCATAATATAAATTCATATATGAATCTTAATTATAACATGTACGTGAGTCAATTTACAATTTATAACCAGGATTCTAAAGCAGTCTAATCATATGTGAATCCTAAAAAAATATGTAAATTATGATGGATCTTAATTATCTTTGATGAATTTTTTTTTTATTGTATAATTTATTTAAATAAAATATTGATTATATTTGAGTAATCTAATGTTTATTTAAAAAAGGAAGTAGGTACTTTTTTTGAAGAATAGGTGGATTGTTGTTTTTATGATTTAAAAGTTACGGCTATTCCAAAAATAGAATGAGAGTTTTGTAATTTTTATAAAATACATTGGACGAGTTCATATATGAACCTGTATGATTCACAAGTTCATATGTAAAACACTGTAATTCACATATGAACTCTTTTAACTGATTCATATATGAACCAATTAACAGATTCATATATGAACCTTTGTGATTCATATATGAACTAATTAACTGATTCACATATGAACGTAAGGAATCATACAGGTTCATATATGAATCATACAGGTTCATATATGAACTCGTCCCGCGTATTTTACGAAACTACCCATCTATCTTCTATAGACCACGCAATAAATTATCTGGTGTTTCACGGTCAAAGCCGCAAATGTTGACCAGATGAATGACTAGGATTACTTCTCTATTTCTCATACATTTACCATTTCTCAAATGAAATTATATATATATAAAACGGGTTATTTATGTCATTTTCGAGTTGAAAACTTTGACCCTAACCTTACCCACTTAATTTTCGTGTCATGTCGTGTCAACCCATTTACTTAAACGGGTTGAAATGTATTATCCAAACCCGTTTATTTCGTGTCGAGTTCGTGTCGTGTCAGTTTTTGCCAGGTATATCTATAATAGAGTAAATTACAAATTTCATCCTTGTGCTTTTCATGTTGATTACGAACAATCTCTAAACTCTAAAATCCATGACTACTAGGGTTCTTATGGGTTTAGTTTCGTATGGATTAGGTCCTTGTCATTTCAATTTTGTGTATAAATTGGGTATCTTGCCCTAATTTTCACTAAAAAATAACTCCGTTAAGTTAGAGGCATTTTCGTCTTTTTACGATTTAATTTCACTTTACATTAAAAATTAGGTTTAATATAATATAATATTGTATTATATTATAATGACTAATGAATATATAATATGTATACACTATATATACATAGTACGTGAACCCCTTCCCCCAACGTTTTGTCAGCGACACAATCGCCTCCGTTCTGGTTTTTCTGGCGGCAGAAATATCTCCCCCCCCCCTTATGATTTTTCTGATGGCATACATATCCCTCCCCCTCCCTTCTCGTTTTCCCAGTGACATAATTTCAACCCTCCCTTCTCGAATTTTTGATGACATAGCCCCATACCTTCCCGTTTATCCGACAACAGGACCCACTTTCCCTTTTATTTTTTCAACGAATCTTCTACCTGCACAACATGTCCCTCTTCCTTCTCGATAGACCTCCCTATCACCACCCGTTCCGAGCCAGCCTTGTAACTCTGCTCCACACCTCCACAAAATCGAAAAATAGATCTAGGATTTTGTTGTTAAAAAAAATATATTAAAGAGTTAAAATTAATATAATAATTTATATTTTAATTATATAATATATTGTAACATACCTGAAAAAACAAAATGTCTTTGAACTGTAACATACAATTCAGAAATTTATTTTGAATTTAATTATAAATTGATTTTTTTATAATATTCTAAACTAAATAAAACTATATTTTTGACCTATTTTCTCCATTCATCTATATTATATTATAAAGCACGGATAAAAAACTCTTAAATACAAATTATTACGCACAAGGTACCATTATTTTATGCAAGATTTTAAAAATCTCTTAATTTACAAGTATCAAAACAGAAGATACATATTACTACTGCATGCTTCTAACCAGTGGCGGATCCAGAATTTTTTCCTGGTGGGGTGGTAGCAAATTATCGTGTACTGCACAACGGGGGTACAGTAATACCTAGTGAGAGCACAAATATATACTTTCACTAGAATCGCTACAAGTAATATAATGGTACAAGTACCGAGTATCATTCTCACAGGGACTGAACTACTGAGAGTTGCTGATTTTTATGAACTTCTTGCACAAGTTTCGAGTTTGGGAAAAATATTCGTTTGATGGTGATTTGACAGAAAATTCGGAAAGAACTTTATAATTAAAAGTTGGGTACGGATGTAAGCTTTTCTTGGAAAACGTAGTACGAGATGGTTGGACTCTTTGTAGTACGGAATGTCTATAAAAAGTCCGATCTCTCGAAAGTGATTTTTTATAGACCGGTCCTACAAAGTGTTCATAAAGTTTCCACCTTTACCGACTCTTGATCTTGCCGATTTAACTAAGTTGATAAAAAAATCAAGTTCTACCAATATGGAGATTTATACCCAAATCTCTTTGTGATATAAATCTCGACCGACGTTTGAACCTTAGTAAATCATACAAAACCCGTATCTCTACGTGGTTATCAAAGACTCTCTCAAATCTTTGTGCATCACTTAAGCCGTATTTCGAATCCGCCCCTCTCGAGGTCAAGATCTAATATTAACACATAAAAGTGATCGGCTTATCTGCGTTGAGTTAAAGTCCCGACTCAAGTGACCAAGGTCAAGAGTTGATAACGATGGTCACACCCAAGTGTAACCTACTAGACCCAAGTTGCCTTACATCCGCACCCAAAAAGGTGCTTAGCTCATAACGATAATAAAAGACATAATAAAATAAAATAAAGACTTGTTAACTACTTGCATAATAAAAATGAACTACAATTATAAAAGGAAATTAAAGTACGGAATTTAATTACTTAAAAGTGCGGAAATTAAATACAATAAAGTAAGTACGGAAATTTAAATACAAGAAATAAAAGTGCGAAAAATAAAAGACGTAAAGTAAAGACGAGAATAAAAATACAAGAAATAAAAGTGCGGAAAATAAAAGACGTAAAGTAAAGACGAGAATAAAAATACAAGAATTAAATCCTACACTTCAAGTCTAAATATTTGAAAGTATTTTAGACTTGAATGAGGAGAGAGGATGGATGATGGATGTTGATGAAGGGAAGTGAATGAGATGTTGATGGTGAATGTGTTGGTGTCTTAAATGCTCTCCCAAGGTCTTCTATTTATAGGAAGAGGCTTGAGCATCCAAGGGCCAAGATTGCATCTTCAATGTATGGCCAAGATCACTTCAGAAAAGTTGTGTTTCCAGCTCACACCAGCCCTAAAATCTGTTGGATAATACCCTCGGGTGCCCACAGTGGGCACTTCAGTGCCCACAAACTGACCTGCAGTATTAATTTTCGCAAGAATGAACATATTGGTTAAGTTATCATATTTTGCAAACAATGTGGACCAAATGAAGGGATAGAAGCAAAAGTGGGTAAAAAGAGGAATAAAAACCTATAAAAATAGCAACAAATAACTCTAAAAAATGAGAATTATCATGGGGGCACCTTTAAGATGGATTAAAGGGCCGCAAAGTCGTCTGATATATTTTTAGCTTAATTCCATCATTTCGAAGAATTTTTAAAGTTTTATTGGTTGATTTCATGGATTTCTAAGTTTTTTTGACGATTTTGAGGGACTTTTTGTTTTTTTTTGGTTGATTTTGAGAGTTTTTTTTTTGTTTTTTTGATTGATGGGGTCCCATATGAAAAATCAGTGGGGGGAACTATGGTAGAAATTAAAAAAAAATTGTTTTTAACCTTAAAAAATTGGTTTTTTGAGTTTTTGACTGGGGTCTTTTCCCCCACCTTTTATACTCTAAGTCCGCCACTGCTTCTAACACCCACAAATTTGGTATGTGCAGGGTCTTCCTTTTATGCAGACCTTTCCATGTATCACTATTAATTAATATATTATATTACTATAAATTTGTTTTTTTATATAAAAAACATTATATTATTAAGCCTAAATTAAACAAATTTATAAAAAAAACATTATCACTTTCTCAAAACCATCCAAAATCGTATTGTAAATCGACTAAAAAAACATTAAAATTGCACGAGTAGACTTCTAGTAAGCACTAAAAAAATAAGCAATAACAATAATTTTAATTTACAAGAGTTTTTATTTTATTTTATATTATTTTATTTTTTAAAATATATTGGAGATATTTAACAAAATTTAAGAAGTTTTTAACTTGGAAGCAAAATACTCACTCCCTTTCTATTCTACGATACGACAATCACTCAAACAACCAACCGATTTTCCTTCCACGTATGGCTACCACTCCTCTCTCCGCCCGTCCTACTCGCGCCTCCCTACTCGGCGTCGCCGGTCAAATTCCCCCTCACCGACCTTCATTTACCACCGCCACCAACCACGCCGTCTCAAAATTATCCAAGCCCGATGGACTAGGGCTCACTTCCTCCTCTTCTCGCCGCACCTCATTATCAAGATTCGTCGTCCTCGCCGCCGGCGGTGGCTCGGCAGCCGACGAATCGTCGTTCGAGATGTCTCTTGAGACGGCTTTGAATTTGTTAGGCGTGTCGGAAGGAGCATCCTTTGATGAAATACTCCGAGCTAAGAATTCGGTTTTAGCTGCTTGTAAAGACGACCAAGAGTCGATTGCGCAGGTTAATTTTGGTTTCCTACGCTTCTGTTGGATTTTATCGAACTTCTACTTGTGAAGTTTTTGAGAATTTTTCTACGGATTATGCTAGTTTGTATTGCAAGTTCGGAAGTTATTCTTATCTTTTAGGATTTCGAATTAAAACTTGCTTATTTTGATGGTATTTTGAATTGGATCACATTTAAAATTAGGGCTATTAGGGGCTATGTGGTTTTTGCCTACTTTGACACGACTGTGGGAACTATTTTTGGAACAAATATGGAGTTAAAGAAGCTTAAAGTTGATGATTTGGGCTTGAACTTCATTAAAGATGCTTATGGCATATGATGATGTTGGTCGTTTTCTTCGTTCATGCACATACTGGAAGGTCAACCTTGAGAAGTTACTGGTATTTGAGCCTAAAGATTTTTTTATCAGTCAGGTTAATGATGGAAAAATGTTGCATTTCTGTGCTGAGTACTTCATCTACTTAATACTTGTGGTTACCAATGCCATAAGGGAGATTGGCTGGGTTCTATGCTTCAGTATTTCGATCGTTACCTTAATTCTATTTTAGAAAGAGTTCTATCATGTTTAGATAAGATATTGCATTATGCTAGATTTTATAGGAATCATGTGCTGATCAGTCTAGCTTCATTGGTATACCATGACTTTCAATGGATGGAAGCTCCATTTTAATAGATCAAGGCCCCATGCACATGTGCAAGTATCAAGTAGCATAACTCCCTGCTTGCAGCATAGACCTTCGCAAAATAGAATTGTCGACGAAGGGTGCCATTGATGGTAGGATTATCGAGGGATTTGCTTATAACAAATAGTCAGTTGTTTTGTTACATACATCTATCCTTCTTGAGCTCTTTTTATGCATTTTGTGAGTTCTGTATCAAAGAGAAGGTTCTTTATTCTTTCTCCAGATTGTGTATAATCTTTAATGATATGAAGTGCATAAGTTGTGTCTAGTTGGTACCTATTATAGGGAACAAGTCATCTAAGCCAAAACTTAGGACAGTGGATTCAAGTAATTATTTGAAAAGGAAATATTTGTCAATTGCATCTTCTTGGAAAAAAACTGATGTTGAGAAAAGAAAAGCGTCCATCTAAGCTGAATGGTATCTAACATGGTTAACTAAACTCGTACTTTTGTGTATGTTCACTGATACATGGATCGCATATCCTCAATATAAATGATGTTCAAGGTGGGAAGGATGTACCAGAAACTAAGAATGGTGGAAATATTCTAGTGTGTGTTAAGGGGATTAAAAATGAGAGTTTGAACGTTTCAAGGGATGGTGAGAAGGTAGTTGTCTCACTAAGGAAACATTCTAATAGGTTTACAATCCCTCATTAACTGTTTTAGGTAGATTGTCCCAAGCACTCGTCAAATTGTTTTAGGTGAGAATTGTCACTTTCTAGTGTTTCTGTCTATGTATTGCGTGTCTGCCAAATATTAGCCTGCTGTGTAATTTAATAAAGTTGCAGGATGTATATGATCCTTAGCAACAACAGAATTTTAATATATTGTTGAGCTCTAAATATATAGAGGCAACATGCATGGAAAACATGTAATTTGCAAGGATTAATGCTATATCTTGTTGACTTGAGAAGAAAAGTAAATGAATTTCTTCTATATTTTTAATCCAATTGTAGAGTGTTTATTATATCTACAACACTTAAAAGGAAATAAATCAAACTTGTAAAGGAAAGTATATCAACCTAAATCCTTGACTAGTTGTGTTCGACTATTACTTATATTCTTAATATCTATTGTTTTTTTTTTATGTTGATTTTGTACACTCCCCTTCTATTTGAATTTTGACGAATACACGTTCCCTATTTCTTGCTTGCTTATATTTTCTTCAAACATATTACCACTCAAACCTTGTTTAATACATCTAACAATTGGTAGTTTGGTACTTTGAGGGAACATATGGAGTACACATTGGTCCATTATCTACTTCATAAAATGTATAACTACTTCCATGTGCATCATCCTGTCATGCTCCACAGGATTGTGAGCTATCCTTTGTTGTCACAATATACTTTTATAGGTGCACTCCATTCAATCTCCATATCTTCCAAAATGATTTTTAGTCATAGTAATTCTCACACTCCAGTTGTCATTACTCAAAAGTCTCCCTATGCACTTGACTGTGCAACATGTTCTGGATCTTGTTTCTCTAGGATGCTAAATTCCCTCCAACAAACGTGCATCATCATGGATAGTTGATCTTTTATTCGTTGGGACCCATTAAAATCATCATCAGTGTACACTGCTTAACAATATCTGATGTCTTCTTAAACATTATTCATTTTCCTGGATAAGCTTTCAAGTAGCTGAGAACCTATAAACGGCTTGAAGATGAATATTCATTGGATCATTGATGAATTGACTAATGACACTCATAATATAGGATATATACTGTCAAGTGTGATTGAGATAGATAAGCTTCCCCACAATGTTGGTAGATTTCTCTGTCCACCTTTTTATCTCTTAGCGTCTCTGCCAATGTGGTTTTGTTCAACAGGGTCGCTACTTAGCAATCACACCGTTACTTTCAGAAGATGTCCACCAAAAAAAATTGTGAAAAAAATTCTAATTGATTGGGCCACTTTTTTATGCTCAAAAAGTACTTCATTCTCTCAAGGTTATGATGATGTCATGTCACTAACACAAACTATTAAGGTTGTGACTGCCTTTGTAGCAGTATGTTTGATAAACATGTTATGATCACCTTGACTGATTTTAAACATCTGCAAGGGTCTTTTTAACAAATCGGCCAAACCAATTTCGTGGAGACTGCTTTAGTCCATACAATGCCTTTCAATTTGCATACCTTTTGTTCATTACTACTCATATAAATCTTCTCTTCTAATTCATTGTGTAGGAAAGCATTTTTTTGACATCATATGACTTTAATTCTCAATCAAAATTGGCAGCCAAAGATACAAAATCTGTATTTGCATTTATCTTTGATACCAGAGAAAATATTTCTTGGTAGTTAATCCATATGCTTGTGTGTACGCTTTACAAGTAATCTTGCCTTATAGTGTTCTAGGGATTTGTTCACTTTAAGCTTCACAACAAACATCACGTTTCTTCCCCTTGGGCAATTCCACCAACTCCCAAGTTTCATTCTTTTTAGGTGCTGGCAAGTCACCACTCTTCCTCGGATAATGTCTTAGACAATGAGTTAAGAATGGAAATTGTGTGTAGGGATGAATGATAACATTTACGGGATTGGTAGAAGTTCTGAAAGGACAACATAATGAGCTCTAAGGGTCTTTTAAGTGGCTGATACTTAAGATCATGGGGTTTAGATTCTTGTAAGGGAGGAGAATTTTGGCTAATAGCGCTTGCCTCATTTCCAAAGCTTGGTTCAGTTCTTTCCTTCTTACTATTGAAATAGTATTTGTCCCACATCACCAGCTTGTCAAGATACATATATTTGTATATGTGGTTTGGATACCCTTCTTTAAGCTAGCTTTTGGGAGGGAGTTCTACCCAAACCCATTTATCGTGGTATCAGACACTTTTGCAGACGACGTGATAATTTTATTAGTTTGATTGGGTCCTGGCTTTCATGCTATTCATGAGGGAGGGTGTTGAAGTAATATTTTTCCTACATCGCTAGGTTGTCAAGATACATGTATATATGTGGTTTGGGCACCCTTCTTTGAGTTAGCTCTTGGGGGTGAGTTTTACCCTAGCCCAATTATCAGTTACAACAATGGATCCCTGACGTGCATACACTTGATCAAACAACAAATTAGCAAAATTTGTCCACACTTCTTTTGTTCCACTACTATCTATATGGATTAAGGACGCAAATAATGAGAGTTGTGAGTAGGAGACTCAGTTGTGACGATGGTGTGCCAGGTGATAGATCAAGCCCTTGTTCTGCAATTGTAGAAAACTCCTCTTGAACGTAAGGAGTAGAGAAAAACGGATTGTTTTCAACAAATGTGACATATTACGAGTGTTTTCAGTATACATTAAAATTACACTTGAGAGCTCTAGGATCTGGTTTCTCTCTGTTATGACCCTGAACATGGAAAAATGATGTCCACCCAAAAATATGAGCGACCCCGAAAGATGATTGGATGCCTTGAAAGCGAGACAGAAGTTTTTATGGGCTTTTGGATTCTAAGACTCTTGAAGGTGTTCTTTTTATGACATAGGCTGATGCGAGAACATCTCCCCAACAATGTTTTGGAACATTGTGTTGGAACAACATGGCTCTAGCGTACTTAAGGAGGCACCAATTCTTTTTTTCCGACACAAGATGACTCGTTAATGATGTCGTCTTTCTGTATACAGGGAGAGAGAGAGAGAGAGAATCATGTTTGAAGTAATCCGAGTATTATCTGAAAGAAAATGCCTTCTTTTCATACCAAACTAATTCCGAATCATGGACATGAATTAGGAACAACATGACTCGCATCCGATATCTATTTATCTTAAATGTGACAAGCCATATAGACCCAAGAATGTTTGGAATAGTTGAAGGACCCCAGATGTCTCTGTCAATTGAAGAGAATGGAGAAACAAATTTTTTATTGTTGATTGGAAAAGATACACTGGTGTGTTTAGCCAGCTCACAAATTTTACAATGAAATGCTTGAACATAAAAATAAAATAAAAAACTATTATCATTATATAAACCCAAGCTAAGTGGAACCCATATGCGAAACTCTTTTTTTCCCTCTCTTACCTAATTGCAAGTTATCATGTTATGTTCCAACCAGCCGAACTTTACCATTGGCTGATATGGATTTCATAATTGAAATGGGAAGCATTCTTTGATTTATCTATCTACTTTTAATAACAAAGAGGGAAAAAAAAGGACAGGATGAAGTCATCAATTTATATGGACCTTGTAATTTGACAGCCAGATATCTAGCAGCAATTTTAGTGTAAAACTCATGTTCATGTTTAACCTGACCCATGAAGACTATAATATCAGATTGTAATGCACATGGGATGCTAAAACTTCTGACTTCTGAACTTAAAGGTTTGATAATCTATTCACGAATATCTGATGACTCATGTGACAAGCTGAATCAGTTAAGAATTATAGAACAATGGCTTCGTATGGTCCATTATTCTATAATCATTCATCAAAGCTTAAGCTTGCAAGAGTTAAAGCTTTCAGATAGAGGGGATAACAATAAGAATGATATTAATGGATTGGTTCCTCATTGAACATGGAAACAATGATGTTTGTGGATTGATTCATCATTAAGTTGGAAACTTTTGTTAGGGTGCGTTTGGTACGCGGGACAGGACATTACAAAAACATGTTGTCCCATGCTTGGCGCGACATTAGACTGGGACAAGACAGGATGTGAGTGGAACAAAAAAAATGTCCCAGAAAAATAGGTGGAACAAAAGTCACGGAGATGGTCAAGATTGGTAAATTACCAAACAACCCATGGCATATTAAAACTGTAAAACCTTCCACAATTCTTGTACCCGTCTACCTCACTCTTGCCGTCTTGTCCCGTCTGCATACCAAACGCGCCATTATTGACCAATAGCCTGCAGTTTGTGATGTTCATGATTTTTGAAAACTGGGTTAGGTAAGAAATCGTGAACATGATGGTTACAAATGTGCTGCTATATTTCATTGTGATTGCTTACAACTTACTAATATAGTCTAAATACTTTCCAGGTGGAGGCCGCATATGACATGCTGCTTATGCAGAGCTTATCACAGAGGAGGGCTGGGAAAGTTGTAAATAGTAGCATTCGTTATGCTGATGTTAAACCAGTAAATGCTCCTCAAATGGGATCAATGCCTCAGTGGGTGCAAGGTGCCTTGAAAAATCCACCCATTTCAGTAGAAGCACCATCTGCTCGTGATTTGGGCATCGAGGCAGGAGTCTATGGAGCTTTAGCTGTGTTAATTTATGTTAATGGTGCCTCTTCTCCAGTCGGTTCCCTTTCAGGTGCTGATGTTCCGGGTCTTATCTTGGCAACTAGTTTTGGGGCTTCGTTATACTTCATGACCAAACGAAATGTCAAGCTAGGTATGTTCACTTCTCGACTTAATTTTCTATGGTATAATCGGAAAGTATGCACTTACTTTTGAAAGTAAACACTTATTTTGGGACAGACTAAAATAGAAATTTGGACACTTATTTTGGGACAGAGGGAGTAATAGTAACACTCCTTGCTTCTTGAAATTGCAACGTTTGACTTGACCTATGCTGTTAATATCGGATATCGGTGGTGTATCGGTCAGGGACCGATACATGATATATCGGAAATATCGATGATATATCGGTTCATATAATATTTCTTAGAATTATATATATAATATATATATATATATATATCAGTATGCATCCATGAACATATCATATGCATTAACTAAAAACATAGTTTCAACATCAAACATCAACTTAAAATAGTTTCAACATCAACTTAAACAAGTTTCACAAAACAAAATATAGGAAAAGTGTTCATAAACGATATATCGGTATTATCGGCCGATATTTTGGTCAATATATCGGCGATATATCGGTCAATATCACCGATATATCGGTACCCGATACAAATAGCGATATTTGACCAGCGATATTTCGTTTAGGAGCGATACACGATATATCGGCGATATAGCCTATGCTGTTAATATCGGATATCGGTGGTGTATCGGTCAGGGACCGATACACGATATATCGGAAATATCGATGATATATCGGTTCATATAATATTTCTTAGAATTATATATAATATATATATATATATATCAGTATGCATCCATGAACATATCATATGCATTAACTAAAAACATAGTTTCAACATCAAACATCAACTTAAACAAGTTTCACAAAACAAAATATAGGAAAAGTGTTAATAAACGATATATCGGTATTATCGGCCGATATTTTGGTCAATATATCGGTGATATATCGGTACCCGATACAAATAGCGATATTTGACCAGCGATATTTCGTTTAGGAGCGATACACGATATATCGCGATATATCGTCGATATATCGCGATATTAACAGCATAGCCTATGCTGTTAATATCGGATATCGGTGGTGTATCGGTCAGGGACCGATACACGATATATCGGAAATATCGATGATATATCAGTTCATATAATATTTCTTAGAATTATATATATAATATATATATATATGTATATATATATACATATATATATATATATCAGTATGCATCCATGAACATATCATATGCATTAACTAAAAACATAGTTTCAACGTCAACTTAAACAAGTTTCACAAAACAAAATATAGGAAAAGTGTTCATAAACGATATATCGGTATTATCGGCTGATATTTTGGTCAATATATCGGCGATATATCGGTCAATATCGCCGATATATCGGTACCCGATACAAATAGCGATATTTGACCAGCGATATTTCGTTTAGGAGCGATACACGATATATCGCGATATTAACAACATAGGACTTGACATAGTTTTAGGAAAATATTTGACTACTTTTCAAATATCTAGAATGCCCTTCAAAAACGATAATAAAGGAATATGGTGGACCCGGATTGAGTCCATCAATTTGTTTGTAGAGATGTACAAATAGGTAATTCTAACTACTTGTCTAAAAATGAAATGTTGCAATTCATATTGTAATTGTCATTCGGTGATGGGAGTACTAAATATTGGGAAAGAGTTCAAGTAGAACCCACTAAGGGGTTGTTTACTACCTGCTTTCCACCTCGTACCAGGTAAGAGGCGCTTTCCCGGTACCAAGCCCCTCTCACTAGTCCATGATGTTGACTGATGGTTAGTTAAGGGAGGGACTCTTACTCGGTAAGTGGTTAGTGTTGACCCATATCACTAGTGGCGGACCCAAGATTTTGGTCGAATGGGTGCACCTTTAAATTGGATCAAATGCCGGCAAAGCTGCTCGATATGTTTTAGCCGAATTTCGGCCTTCGGGCGATTTTTTAAGTTTTTTGGTCTATTTCAAGTTTTTTTTAAGTTTTTTTTTTATTTCGAGAGAGTTTTTCGGTTAATTTCGAGAGAATTTTTCGTTTTTTAGTTGATTTTTAGAGAATTTCTGTTTCATTTAATTTTTAAAAAAATATTGAAACCCAAAAAAAATTATGTTTCATTTAATATGTATTTTTTTTATATATATTCACATTATTTGTGCATTACTCTCTCCTTGCACTAGATTCAAAGATAACTAAAAAACCAAACATGTGTAGAGGGTTGGGATTGAACCCTAGACCTCCACTAAAGGGAGCTTTAACTTGGCCGGTACAAACCATCCCACAAACTGCTTATTTGTGTTCTAAATTCAGATTTAAAATATTTCAGTGCACCGGGTGCACCTTCAAGACGCCTATATTTTTTTCCTTTATGGCAGTCAAGTGAGCGGGTGCACGCCCCCCCTTTCCCGTGGCTGTAGGTCCGCCCCTGCATACCACACTCTTACCTGGATAGTGCTTACCCAATTTGTGTTGGTAAATGGGCCCTAAGCCTTCCTTCGTACGGCAAAGCAATTAGATTGCTCTCGTCATTGTCATTGTCATTGTCATTATCATCTATGTGTAAAGCATAATGTTTCTTTGGAACTCTTGTTGACGAAGGTAGCATTTTCTACATCACAGATCCCGTCAATGATTATTTATCGAATTTATTTTAAATATCGTGTTGATGGATTGTAATCTTAATAACTGACCATCTTCAGGGAAGGCCACCGTGATAACTATAGGGGGTCTCGTGGCTGGTGCTGTTGTGGGGTCTGCAGTTGAGAACTGGTTGCAAGTAGATATCGTACCCTTTTTGGGCATACATTCTCCTGCAACTGTGGTAAGCGAATTTGTTCTCATTTCTCAATTTTTGATTTCCCTGTATTTAAGCTAATTAAGGCTCGAAAATTCAAGATTAAATTATGATGCCTCTAAAAATGTCATATCTAGGATGCATATTCAATATAATGTACAAAATGGATATTGTAGAACTTATATCGGTTAATAACTTTCCTTTCTTTACTGTGGAGTTCTATAGCTTGATCTTGAACTATCTATGGCTGGTTTCAAATGTAATAAAATACAATGAGGTTTGTCTTAGTTCCTGTCTAGTGTAACAATCATTAGTGGAACAGATATTTGGTTTTTCCTATTTCACACACATTTTCACCGGTAAGCGGTATATCTTGTAACTATTGATGATGTGGGTGCCAAGTTGTCAAGTTATATTGTACTACTTGGTTACGTGTCAAAATCAAGTAATGCTAAGTTGGCTAAAACCCGTTTATCAAGTAAAATGGGTACAAATTAGGAAGAATTGAATGTTTGTTATACTAAATAGAAACTAAGACAAAACTCTTTACTTTTTGATGCCTTTTGCCCAATGTAATATTTTGTTTTATGATGCTGGAGAACTTGAAAGAATAGTCAAACATGTGGTACACCAGCTTGGTTAGGTTGAGATTTCATGTTAAGTTGTAACTTGCATTTGAAGGTCTTGTTCCTTTTTGTTAGCCCCTTCACCAGAGACAACTTTGACTAATCTAGAGCATGATACAACTTTTAGTGCATCATGTGCAAATCATTTTGGTGGTATTGCTCTGGATACATAAATTATTTTTATGGAAAATAATTACCTGTTGGTGATTGGTAGCTAAATAACGTGCACTCAAAGCGTGGACACTGAGTTTCCCAGCGTGGACACATATATATATCAACACTGGGATCGCTACAAGTAATAAAATGGTACAAGTACCGAGTATCGTACCCACAGAAACTGGACTTACTGAGAAATACTAACTTTCATGAACTTCTTGCACAAGTTTCGAGTTGGGGAAAATATTTGTTTAATTGTTGAATTAATTCTAAGAAAATGCGAAATGAACTTTTTATAATTAAAGAATGGGTATGGGTGTAAACGTTCCTTGAGACAAACGTAGTAACAAAATGGTCGGACGCTTTGTAGTACGGAAAATCTATAAAAAGCCCGATATCTCGAAAGTGGATTTTTAAAGACCAGTCCTACAAGATGCTCGCAAAGTGTCCATTGTTACCAACTCTTAATCTTGCCGATTTATCTAAGTTTGACTCTAAACGTCAAGTTCCACCGGTATGGAGATTTATACCCAAATCTCTTTGTGATTACTCGACCGGCATCCCGAACCTTAGTAAATCATACAAAACCCGCATCTGTACGTGGTTATCAAAGACTTTCTCAAATCCTTGTTGCATCACTTAAGCCGTATTTCGGATCCGCCCCTCTCGAGGTCTAAGATCTAATATTAACACTTCAAAGTGATCGGCTTATCCGCATTGAGTTATGTCCCGACTCAAGTGACCAAACTTAAGAGTTATAATGGCCACACCCAAGTGTTGCCTACTAGCCCCAAGTTAGCTCACACCCACACCCAAGAGGTGCTTAACTCATAATTAAAGTAAGAGACATAAGAATAAAAGACAAGAAATAATTAAGAACTACTTGCATAAACTTAAATTACGAAAATGGAAATTAAGTACTTGAAATAAATTACAAGGAAAAGTAAAGTACTAGAAATGTAAAGTGCTAGAAAGTAAAGGACTTGAAATTAAAATTACCATCTTCAAGTTAACAAGTAACTTGAAAATGAACTAAAACTAGAGCATTGTTGGTGACTTTCTTGGTGTTGGATGTTGTGGATTAGAATCTTGGATGAATGGGATCTTGAAATGAAGAACCCCCTCTTTATATAGGAAGTAAGAGAGAGAAAATCCCTTGTGAAGCAAGTGACCACTGGATCTTCGGGTGTCCACCGCGGGCACTCACTGCCCTCTCCGACAGTTTTCCCAAATTCTGCACAAAAATTAGTTTTGATGCCATTATCATAACTTGCTTTAATTATAGACCAAAAGAAGATAGAAAGGAACAAAAGTGGGTATAAATAGGAAATAAGACACGGAAAAGAGTGATAAATAACACTCAGGAACGAGGGTTATCAGTGATTTTAGTGAATCATCATGTTGTTTTGGTGATTCACAAGAGAATGAAAGAAGTTGATAGTTAAGCTATAATACGGGTTAGAAGGTGCGGAGTGCACACTTGTATGCTAGCTAGAAGCCGGAGTCGTCAAGCCCCCTTGCGGGGTCCTAGGGGAAGCCTCTACACCAAAAAAGGTATGCACCAAGTGTTACTAAGAAGAAAGGTTCAAAAAACTTCGTGCTTTCTAAAATTTACAGTCCGAGTATGGTTCAAAAAGTTACATATTTTCTGAAAAAGGCTAACTGTAATTCAGAAAGCTATATGCTTTCTGAAATGACCAAGTCTTGCACTTCAGAAAGCAAGTGCCGAAAGCTTGGCTTGGTTCCGAAAGCTATATGCTTTCTAAAATTTATTTCAAGTCTAAAAACTTTATAAGGCAAATTACCTTAACAAGGATAAACGATGAACAAATTGACAATTTATAAGCTTACAGTGGGAACGCTATTTTTTTGAAGTATATAATTTGAAGAATTCATGGGTCGGTAGGCGGGCGAGACAGAATGGGCTGACACTACTAACCAAGCCAAGTGGACGATTATCCGTACCCTCGGTAGCTTATTTAATTTATCAAATTAAATAGATCATAATATTAAATGGATCAAATAAGTGTAGAATATGAGCTGATTAAAGGTGAAAGATGTCCAAAACATTTCATGTATGAGAGAACAAGATGTTGAAAGAAAAATAGGTGGTATCAGATAAAAAAATTGAACAGCAAAAGATCATCGTTGTAGCAAGTTTTACTCTAATAACCGGTTTCAATGAGGGGTGTTGTTCGGAAACTTAACCACTAAAAGACCGTTTATTTTGTTTCTACTACCATTTGTTTGAAATTAGATGATTTAGGGCCGTTTACAAAACCCTTATCCGGGTAATCGTTTACCAGTAAGATGCAACACTATTACCTGGGTAAGATTTTAATCCATCAAAATGGTATCGTATGCAACAATTTTCCCTGGTAAACGTTAACCATGTTAAGAGTCTTCGTCCTCACTTACCGGGTAAGACTCTCAATCTTTGCTTAGGGGCCCTTTACCAAACGCTTACTCGGGTAAGTGCTTACCAAATTATATTACCTTAAGCAATGGATACAACAATCACCAATAATCTTATCCGGTAAAAGCGAAAGCAATGGTCAAAACTCTTACTCGGTAAGTGAGGGGAACAACTCCAAATTTGTATATTTTTTATTTTTTGAATGTGTGTACTTTGAAATTCGATTGGAATTTGCCTATTAGTATCAATTATAATTTAGAATTTTTTTTGTTTCAATGTTTTATATGAATTTAAATTGTTAATAACTTGATCATTATTGTTCAAGATATTGATATAAACACACACACACACAAACACACACACACACACACACACACACATATATATATATATATATATAAATTATATATAGATTTGTCGCCTTAAGTCATGCCTTGGAAAAGACCATGGTCTCGCCATAACTCGTAAGGCTTGAGTCTTGACCTCGCTGCCACGCCATTTAGAACCTTCACTTTACACTAAAATCACATGATTCACACGACTACAGGTTGCAGCCCACATGATTTTGCAAGTGATTTGGCCATTTTCGTGTTCTTTTATTTGGTTATTGTTCTCTTTTAAACCCCCCTCTCTCTATACGTGTGTGTGTGTGCGCGCGCACAATTAGCCTGTCCCACAAATTTGGACATAAATATTTCATTAAGTTTTTTAATTAAATACGGTGGTTTCAACTCGTATTTTATCTCTAACCAATCAAGTCCATTAAATAAAAGAAACTAGATGAAAAAGAAGCGGATCAACAATTGTACAAAATATATTCAAATACTTGCAATCTTTTAAATTATTTTATTTGTATATATTATTTTAGAAAAATAAATTGCAATCATATATTATTCATTAATTATTTATAAGATTAAAAAAATTGGACATAATGTTCACGAAATAACCGTACCCGATCTATTTTTGATGTGTACAAAAAGGTTACATGTTTTTTAATCGTAAGGAGTTAGTTCATCGACAATAAGGCGTGAGGACAACCCCGGTGTACAAAGGCCTCGTTTGCTGATAATAACTAGGTATTCATGACAAGATTATAAGAGTTTAATGTGTCAGTACGTCCAAAGAAAATATCACTATTTATGAACCGAGACACAATAAGGGGCCGTTTACAAAATGCTTACCCGGTAAGTGCTTACCGGGGAATTTACTATAGCGGATGAACATGACAAGAGGATAGGATCTTACCCGGTAAGAGCGAGGATAACGATGAAGAGTCTTACCCGGTAAGAGAGAGTGGCAACTCTTACCCGGGTAAGCGCTTACCGGGTAAATTGTTGTATAAGATACCATCGTGATGATTAAAATCTTACCCGGTAAAGCAAGTTAGGGGTCGTTTACAAAATGCTTACCCGGTAAGTGCTTACCGGGGAATTTACTATAGCGGATGAACATGACAAGAGAATAGGATCTTACCCGGTAAGAGCGAGGATAACGATGAAGAGTCTTACCCGGTAAGAGAGAGTGACAACTCTTACCCGAGTAAGCGCTTACCGGGTAAATTGTTGTATAAGATACCATCGTGATGATAAAAATCTTACCCGGTAAAGCAAGTTAGTGTGTCGAGTTTTATTGGTAAGCGCTTACCGGGTAAGCATTTGGGTAAACGACCCCTAAGTGTGTCGAGTTTTATTGGTAAACATTTACTGGGTAAGCATTTGGGTAAACAACCCCTAAGTTTGTAAAATCTAATATTAAATAAAATAAAAATTATATAACTAATATAGTTATGATAATAAAATGCATGGCCCATAATTTTATTTTAAAATTAATATGTAATTAAAATTTGGCGAAAATTATTATATCACCAAATTGTATCTACTTTGTTATCATTTTCTTGGTCAGGGTATTTAAAAATTCTTTGAAACCCTTTCATGGTCTTGGGGACTATTTATAAAAGTGTTTATTGAGTATATTTTACTTTATCGGGTAAGTATCAAGGATTAAGAATCTTATCCGATGAGTAAGAAAAAAAAAGCTTTTATCCGGTAAGTACTTACCGGTTAAAAGACGTTTACCAACAATTCATTTTGATGCAAAATGTTATCCGATGAGGTACATGAAAGTAGTGAATTTTGCCCGTAAACGTTTGGTAAATGACTCCTTAGATCCAAATCAAATCTATAGAATCATGGGTGTTTATTTAATTTTTTCAAAAAAACTTCCATATTCATCACTTATCTCTTAACTGATAAGAGGTTAGCTTTATAAGATTGTTTTTTTAGGTGATAAGAGCTCAAAACCTCTTACCGTCTTTTTTACTGAACAAATGATAAACTCATGTCTTATTAGTCTTTGTCGCTCTCTTATTTTCCTAAAACAATATAAAAAATTTAGAACCCCGAAAAACAAGAGGTAGAATCTGGTCTCTCTTACTCTCTCATCGTCGACAACAATAGTTCCCCAAAATCCATTGTACCTTTCACTAAGAGATCGATATTGAGCTTTACCGTCGACTATTGAATTGAAGAACCATCAACAAAGAAGCCAAAAACCGAGCTCAAATGTATAGGGGTAAATCATTCATTGGCAATTTTGTTCATTTTTAATATTTTTTAAATGATAAATAAATTTGTTTTGTGGTAGTGTTGTGGTGAAATGAAACCAAAAGGTTGTGGTAAGGTAGAGAGAGTGGTGATGGTGAGCGGAGAAAAGCCTGCAGAATATCAAGGGAGACAAAGAGTGATTAGAACTCGGATAAAGAATGTGAGATCGCTAATTGAGAGCTCGTTTTCTTTAAGTGATATTTTGACCCTATTATGCATGGGTATCACGAAATTCACTCGAGGATAATCTCAATTCACCGGTATCAATTTAGGCAAAAATCGATCATATTTAAACACATAGAGAACCGTAACCGACCCCATATTAACAACGATCAGAATTCCCTCATTGAATGAGATTGATTGCTGGACATTAATAGTGGTGGTTACAAAGTTTTACATCAGTTACAAAACTGACGAAGTCGCACGACCCATGCCAATTTCAAGAAGAAAAACGCACGGGTCGCGCAAAACCTTTTGACGACAATGCACGACGCGTGCCATTTTCAAGAGGAAAAACGCACGGGTCGTGCAAAACCTTCAGTCAACAAACGCATGGCTCGTGCTCCTTTTATGAAAAAAAACGCACGGGTCGTGCCGTTTACAAGTGGAAAAACGCACGGGTCGTGCACAACCTTTTTCCAATTAGTAACTCACCAAACATAACCATCCAACAATCTCGGGTACTAGTTAGCTTACACGAGTGTGCACTCCACACCTCCTAACTCATGTTATAGCTTAGGTACCAACCCCATTATTATCTTGTGAATCCAATTACCTAAAATGAACCGAGATTTTACTAAAGTCACCAACATTCCTCCCCCATTTTAGTGTAATCCTTGATTCACAAACAAAAGTTAATATAGGAAAACAAACTCATGCATAAATGAAAATATCTAGAAGATTGAATTTCAAATACTCGAGAATCCCGGTGTCCTATGGATTGAATCCTTCAACCCATTTAAGTACCAGAAAATAACATTCACATGAATTTAAATAATTCTCTAAAGTTTAAGCTTGATACTATAACAGGCCATGTGTCCTTATCCATTCGTGAGTGCATACAAAGCCAAGTCCAAGCTTCTTGAAGCGACCACACTTCACACTCATATAAGTAGTTCTTTTCATTATGCACCTGCACATGCACTTTTACAAAAGAACTATTAGCTCTTTCACTTGCAGTACCGAGCACATACCTTGGGATGATTATCTTGTGCTCCAATCCCTTAGAGTGAGCTTTCCCATTGAATTCAACTTCTAACGTTGTATTAGAAGGGAATTGGGTATCTTACCGTTAGAGATTTGGATGGACTTTAAACCCATCCCTATCACCGACTTGTGAACCAAGTCCCTAGCTAACCGATTCGTCAAGTGGTCCGCTAGATTTTGTTGTGACCGAACAAATTCAACCAAAATCACCTCATTTGTGATTAGCTCACGAATCATGCTATGTCTAGACTTGCCATTATGTTAAACCCAGATTACTAGTTGATAAAGATACACAACATAATAAAGAACAAGAGATAAGTAAATCAGATCAACATACCACAGATCTCTTGATTAATCAGATGAAAAGCATGTGTGTGTTATTGGTACCTTGTGCGTACAATACAGAGAGAATACGGCTACTCTCTAATCACCAATATTGTTCATTCTCCCTAAACTAATAAAATAAAAACTATTTATACCTAGGTCAACAAGACCTAATTAATATCAACTATTAGCTAAAATACCCCCTAAGGTATTAAACACTACTACATATTAGACCCCTTATTAACTTTAATCTTGAATACAATTTATGATCCAACAATCTCCCCCTTTGGATTCAAGATTAAAATTTTTTTGGCAATTGTCTTCGGGTCTTCTCTTCTCTTGAAAAACTTCAAATACAGTCTTCAGTTCAAAAATTCTTGTATAGTCTTCTTCTTTGTATTCTCCCCCTTTTTGATGAGTGGTGAGAATCATCATCATCAAAACATAGCAAAATAACGAAGGAATGTTCTCCCCCAGATCAACAATTAAGCACAGTCTTCATGTATAGATCCCTGTGTGGAAATAAGAGCAGTCTTCCCAAATGGAAAGAGTGATTATTTCAATCTTTTCAGATTCAAATAAATAAAAAAATGGTAACCCTGAATCAACAAATGACTCAGTTTGGAATGCCTGTCAGTAACACACAGTCACTGAGTAACACAAAGTTACTATGTAAATAGCTGGTTTTGATGTTGGCTCCCCAGGACTTCCATTCAATCATCGAATAACACATGATTATCTATGAACGTTCTGACAGAAAACAAATTTCTGTGTGCTCGTGTATGTGTATGAAATGATTAAGCACCGATGATTGCTTTTCAATGTAGGCTCAAAGTATGTAAACTTGTTGAGACAACAACAAATTATACAAAGACTCAATGTGCATGAGAAAGGGTCGAAGGTGGGGCAACTTTTCTTCTTTTTTCAATATTAGTATCTTCCAAATGAAGAACCAATAGCGTATGTGCTGTTTCCCCAGAAAATGTGAAACATTCTCTTTTTGAGAAAAGAATGAGTAGCTGGTGGGGTGTAATGCAAGAGATGGCATGGGCTAGTTGCCTTTTTCAATGATGGTCACCAAAGAATGTGAACCAATCAGATAATGTGGTTGCCCGACTCAGAAAGAAGTTTGGTTCAGAGTTTGGTATTCTTTTACTCTGTTCTCTCACCCTCTTTCTTTTAATCTTTTAGATCTCACTTCTAACCGATCTCTCTTTTTCATTTTACCTCTTCACACATCAACACTCAAATCTTTTGACCCCTCTCCCCTCAATCACTCAGGGAATACTTCCTGGGAAGGAAACACTGGTTATCGTAAATCCATGGAAGTTATATTAAGCTTTCACACTGAATCCCATGTATTTTCCTAAAATAACATGCTGTTCAACAGCCTTTTGTACATGTAACCACAAAGGAATACAAATAAACATGAAGAATAAAATTTGGAGAAGTCAAAACATAAGTGTGTTTGACAATGCAATTCTCCCCTTCAAACAAAAAGAGTTTGACAGTTAAGCTCTTTGATAGTTAAGCTCCCCCTCAACTTAAGAATTTTTTTTTAATCAAATAGAAAACAAATAGAAAATAAAGCACTGATGTGCGGGTTCTAATCAGATGTGATTAGAAGCCATTGTCACTTGAATTATCCTGTACACAAAAGAAATCATGGTAATCATTTGTGAAAATGATTCCTCCATTGTTAGCAACAGTTGGAGAATAAAACACAAGATTAAGATTCAGAAAACACATCGAACGATCAAAACACAGTATAAAACTCATACCATATATCCATAAACATATATCGATCAATACCCAATCAAAATCAATGCCTAAAAACAACTTTTGATCACTCAATTTGAATGAAGCAGTACTCGACAGTTTCATGAACCCAGTATCTAAAAATCATAAAAAGCCAATCGATTGATGATTTTAAGTGTAATTAAACAATCAGATGATATTCAATAGCATAAAACGCACCTAATCAAATCAATTTATGCATAAAAACACATTAAATCGTGAAATCGATTTTCACACAGTAATACATCGATAAATACTGTTTTAATCCAAAAGACTTGATTCTTTGGCTCTGATACCACTTGTTAAACCCAGATTACTAGTTGATAAAGATACACAACACAATAAAGAACAAGAGATAAGTAAATCAGATCAACATACCACATATCTCTTGATTAATCAGATGAAAAGCATGTGTGTGTTCTTGGTACCTTGTGTGTACAATACAGAGAGAATACGGCTACTCTCTAATCACCAATATTGTTCATTCTCCCTAAACTAATAAAATAAAACTATTTATACCTAGGTCAACAAGACCTAATTAATATCAACTATTAGCTAAAATACCCCCTAAGGTATTAAACACTACTACATATTAGACCCCTTATTAACTTTAATCTTGAATACAATTTATGATCCAACACATTATATACTTGACTATAGGATTTAGCCAAAGTAGCTGCACTATCACAACAGATAGAAATAGGTGATATCGGTTTCGGCCATAACGTAATTTCATGGACTAAATTCCTTAACCACTCCGCCTCTTTACCGGCAGCGACTAATGCCACAAATTTCGACTCCATATTCAAACTCGTGATGCAAGTTTGTTTCTTGGAATCCTATAAGATGGAACCTCCCCCAAGCAAGTACACCCAACCACTCATAGAAGAGTGATCTTCTAAGTTAGTAATCCAACTTGCATCCGAATATCCCTCTAATATCGAAGGAAACCCGACATAATTTATGGCTTTCTTCAAGTATTTAAATAATCGTCTTATCTCCTGCCAATGATGAATACTAGGATTACTAGTAAACATACTCAACTTTCCTATGGCAAAAGTGATATTCAGCCTAGTGCTTGTCATGGCATACATCAAGCATCCAATAACCTTTGAGTACTCGAGTTATAACACCGCTTCGCCCGAGTTGGGCATAAGCTTCACACTCGGATCAAATGGAGTACTCATCGGAGAACAATCAAAGCAATTAAATTTCTTTAATACTTTATCAATGTAATGAGATTGCGTAATTGCAATCCCTTTGTTCTCACGCTTGATCCTTATTCCAAGGATCACCTCCGCCTCTCCCATATCTTTCATGGAAAAACTCGATAACAAAAACTCTTTAGTTTTTTCAACTTGATTTTGGTTGGTGCCAAAGATCAACATGTCGTCAACGTATAAGCAAACGATTACTCCGTTACCGGATGTGTCAAATTTGCTATATACACACTTGTCCGCTTGGTTTAACATAAAACCGTTGGATAAGACAACCTCATCAAATTTTTTATTCCATTGTTTGGGTGCTTGTTTCAGCCCATACAATGATTTTACAAGTTTACACACCTTATGCTCCATCCCGGGCATAACAAAACCTTCTGGTTGTTTCATGTAAACTTCCTCCTCCAAGTCACCATTCAAGAATGTCATTTTGACATCTATTTGGTGAATCACTAAATTGTGAATAACTCCTAAGGCTATCAACAATCTAATCGTGGAGATCCTTGAAATCAGGGCATATGTATCAAAATAATCGATGACTTCCCGTTGCCTAAAGCCTTGGATTACTAGTCGAGCTTTGAACTTCTCGATTGATCCATCAACTTTCATCTTCCTTTTGAAGATTCACTTGCATCCCAAAGGTTTACAATCCGGTGGCAAGTCCGATAATACCCAAGTATTATTACCCACGATGGATTCAATCTCATCATTTATTGCTTCTTTCCAGAAACCAACATCTTGAGACTTCATAGCCTCATCAAATGATTTTGGATCCTCCTCAACACTATAAGAGTAAGAGAATTGTGACCCAATCTCATCTTTTGATCCCTCTACCAAGTATAATTGGAAATCGGGACCAAAGGATTTTTCAATCCTTCCTCTTTTGCTCCTTCGAAACATCGAATATTCGGTTGGAACAATTACTAGTTCTCCAGCCTCGTTGGTTCCACTAGTACTTGGAACTATGTCCTTCGGTCTAGGTATTGAAGAGAATCTAGTCTCATCAAATAATACATCTCTCGATTCTATAACGGTGTGAATTGCTATAATTAGGTTCAATAACATAGAACCTATAGGCTTTGGAATGCTCGGCATATCTAACAAAGATGCAATCAATACCTTTCTCACCCAAGGTTTTCCTTTTGGGTTTGGGTAGTCGAACAACCGCCCGACAACCCCAAACTCGAATATAGCTCAAGTTAGACATTTTCTTGAACCAAAGTTCATATGGGGTAATCTTGTTCCTTTTATTGGGAACTCGATTGAATAAGTAACAAGTCGTTAACATGGCTTCACCCTAAAATCCATTACTCAATCCCAAGTAGGATAACATAGAGTTCACCATTTCTTTAAGAAGTCTATTTTTCCGTTCCGCCACACCATTTTGTTGTAGTGTATAAGGCGCCGTAGTCTCATGAATGATTCATATGGATTGGAAAAACATAGGGTCGTAATACTCCCCACCACAATCAATGCGTAAACATTTTATAAAACAATTCATTTGCAATTCAACCTCCGTTTTATAAATTTGAAATTTGTCTAACGTTTCATCTTTTGTGTGTAACAAAAATACATAGCAAAACCGTGAAGCATCGTCAATAAAAGTAACAACATACTTTTTATTACCCAAAGACGGAGTTGAATGCAAATCACAAAGATCACTATGAATTAACTCAAGCACCGACGAGTCCCTTTTCACGTTAGGAAAAGGTTGCCTCGTGATCATTGTTAACATGCAAGTTTTACATTTTTCGGTTTTAATGTCAAAGGCCGGAATAAGACCGTCTTTTGACATTTCAACCATTCTTTTAAAATTCAGATGACCAAGCCTTACATGCCATAAACTAGAATCAACAAAATTTTCATTTGCGACATAAACAGAATTTGAAACAAAACTCTTTTTATTTAAATTCAACATAAACATTCCATTCATCAAATAGCCGAATCCTACAAAAGAGCCACCTTTTGACAAGACAAACTTGTCGGACTTAAATAGTTGCCTATATCCTAACTTATTCAAGACACTACCGGAAACCAAATTCTTTCGAATTTGTGGTACAAACAAAACGTCTAAAAGTTCAATTATTTTGCTAGAACTAAACTCTAGCCTAACTAAGTCGCGTCCAAGAATGAGAGCACTCGACTCATTCGCTATGTGTAGCACGGATCCATCTTCAATCGGTTCTAAAGAAGTGAACCAACGTCGATCCTTGCACACATGACTCGTGGCACCCGAGTCGATCCACCAAGCAACATCATCATCCTGCACATAAAATGATTCGGATATTAGTGGTACATAATTCAAATTCGAATTAAAACTAAAGTCAAGAAACTGACCTTGCCGTAGGTTTTGATCCTTGGATCCTTGTCCACCACCACTTGTGCTTGCTCCACTCTTGTTCTTGACAACCCGACAATCACGCTTGAGATGTCCGATCATACCACAGGTCCAACAGGTTAATTTAACCTTTTTGTTGGGTCCTTTCTTGGCTTCATTAAACTTGTGTTTTCCCTTGAATTGTTGGATTTACCCTCTTCTACCATGTTCACAGTAGGGGCAGAAACCTCTTTTGTCTTAGGTTTCTCAGCCTCTTGCGCCCGGAGAGACTCCTTTATGTGCAAATGACTATCGAGTTGTACAAGGGACAACTCTTCCTTCTTGTGTTTCAACATGTGCTTGAAATCTTTCCAAGAAGGGGGCGATTTATCAATTATGCTCGATATGGAGATGGATTCAGCCATCTTCATATTATGTTGAGCATATTGGCCTAGAATGCGTAGGAGCTCATTGTATTGCTCCATCACAGGCCTCGAGTCCACCATTTTGTAATTATTAAAATTACTAACGAGGAACTTCTTACTAGAAGCATCCTCCGCTATGTATTTGGACTCAAGAGAATCCCATAGCTCTCTGGTTTACTTGATAAATGTCAAAGAGGGATTCACACATACCGTTTAAGATGTGGTCACGACAGATGTAATCATCGTTCTCCCATTTGCCGCGATGTCGAGTCATCTCCAACGTCTCGTCTTCTATCACCTCCGAGATCGGAATGCTTAGCACGTACACGACCTTCAACGTGGTCAACCGTGCATCTTCTTCTGCCATCTTCGAAAATCAACGCCTTCGAACTTCTCAAATTTGGTGAACTTGGTCGTCATTTTTCTCACAGATTGATCACTCGCCATGTCTCTCACGTAGAAAATATCACTTAAGATTGTTGGAGAGGGTGCAGAATATCGAGAGAGACAAAGAGTGATTAGAACTCGGATAAAGAATGTGAGATCGCGTGAGAGCTCGTTTTCCTTAAGTGATATTTCGACCCTATTCTACCTGGGTATCACGAAATTCACTCGAAGATAATCTCAATTCACCGGTGTCAATTTAGGAAGAAATCGATCATATTTAAACACATAGAGAATCGTAACCGACCACGTATTAACAACGATAATAATCCCCTCATTGAATGAGATTGATTGCTGGACATTAATAGTGTTGGTTACAAAGTTTTACATCAGTTACAAAACTGACGAAGTCGCACGACCCGTGCCAATTTCAAGAAGAAAAACGCACGGGTCGTGCAAAACCTTTTGACGACAACGCACGACCTGTGCCATTTTCAAGAGGAAAAACGTACGGGTCGTGTAAAACCTTTTGTCGACAAACGCACAACCCGTGCTCCTTTTATGAATAAAAACGCACGAGTCGTGCCGTTTACAAGTGGAAAAACGCACGGGTCGTGCACAACCTTTTTCCACTTAGTAACTCACCAAATATAACCATCCAACGATCCCAGGTTCTAGTTAGCTTACAGGAGTGTGCACTCCACACCTCCTAACTCATGTTATAACTTAACTACCAACCCCATTATTATCTTGTGAATCCAATTACCTAAAATAAACCGATGATTTCACTAAAATCACCAACACTTCTAAGAACTACTATGGCGGATACCATGACAACTGAACGCTTGAGAATTAGAGCATAGTACTCTTATAAGAATGCCAACACCTTTTTATTGTGATTTCAAAAAAATATTTTTTTTCCTGGTAAGTTTTAATTAACATCTACATTTTTTATTTGTTGATAATAACTTCTTAATGTCTTTAACTTTGATTTTGTTTTACATTCAGACATTTACCCATTAAAAAAACAAGAGTGAATTACACTGGTGGTCCTTGTGGTATGCTCAAATTTTGGATTTGATCTCTAAACTAAACTATCTACACTGATGTCTGATGGTCCCTGATTTTTTTTATTTCATAACACTCAAGGTCTGTATGCTTAACACCGTTAGTTAGCAACTATTAGGAGTGACAAATCAATCTTTGGAGAAAATACAGGGACCAAAAATGTTATTCACTCTAAAAATAATTGTGGTTCTCATTTTTTTATTTAAATTCTTTACTAAAAATATTTTAAGTACAATTAACAGGAAAAAAAAAATTGATTATTACATCAATTTAATTGTTGAAGCTTATTCACAATTATGAAATAATTAAATTTGATAATGTTTCATAATATTTTAACTTTTAAAGCATAATTGATTTTTTTATAACAAAAAAGTTATTTATTCTAGCGATCAAATTTTAATACATAATCATTTCATATTAACCGTACTTAAAAATTAATAAAGAATTTCTTTTAAAAAAATATGTGAATTAGAATTAATTTAGAGTGAATTACACTTTTGATCCCTATAGTTTCCCCAAAAACTGATTTGTCCTTCTTAATGATTGCTAACTAACAGTATTAAGTACAGACTTGAGTGTTATAAATTGAAAAGTTAGATAGACTATCAGTGAAGATAGTTTGATTAGAGACCAATCCAAAATCTGAGCATACCACACAAGCAACAGTGTAATTCACTCAAAAAACAAACAATTTATTGATAATGCTCTAGGATTTCAACACCATCTATTATCAATAAAAAGTGAAATATGACTTCAACACTTCTTAAAAAATAAAAACAATCAGGATTTGATGGGTAGGAAACCTCACTAATTTTTCTGAAGGAGAGTTTGTTGGGCATAAAGATTCTTGAAGTAGGATTATTAACTTTAGTCAAGGGCGGACGCACATGGAATGATACTTTGGGCATGGACCACTGCTTCATTGTTCTATGGTAAAAAGAAAAAAAATAACGTTTATGAAGGATGTAATCGTATTGTTTTGTTGTGTGTCATCACATAGTTTTTTTAAACTAAAATATTAGCACTAAACTTTAATGGTTAAGATGGTGAATGCTCCTGTCTTTGTACAAAAGGTCGAGGTTTGAGTACCATAGTTGTCAAATTTATTGTCTTTTGGCTTAAACTTTGATGTTATTTTTAATCCTCTTGTAATCTTAAAAATATATAATAAATCAGACTCGAACACGAGTCTCTTCTATGTAAGGACAAAGAACCAACCAATAGACTTATACTAATATTATGAAAAAAAGAATTAAATATTTTTTATAATCAAATTATACCATCACTTGAAAAAAAATTCAGGTCCACCTCTGACTCTAGGGTATAAAACATGACGACTTAAATCTAAATGAAATTGGATACATCATCCATTACAATCATGGTCTTTTCTTTACAAGAGTAAATTGCCTTTTTCGTCCTTGTGGTATGGTTTCAAAATTTCGGTTTTCGTCCCTATGGTTTGCAATTCATTTCTATTTTCGTCCTTGAGATCAAAACCTACTTTTTAGGCATGAATGACTAAAATAAAAATGAATTGTAAACTATAGGGATGAAAAAGGCAATACAATTTAAATCATAAGAGTGAAAAAGGTAATGAATTATTAACCATAGGGATCAAAATCATAATTTCAAAACCATAAGAACGAAAATAGAAATTTTCAACAAACCACAGGGACTAAAAACATAATTGACTCTTTTTATAATTAAAACACATGATATACTTGATCGTGGATAACAGATACACGATAGCTAATCTGATACCGCCATTACTTTAAAATTAAACAATAAACAAGGGGCAGAAAGAAAATTTCCGATGAACCACCAAATAACGGTCCCTAGGTCACCGGAAGCAGGGACGGATTTGGTGTGTAGAATACGGTGGCACGTGCCACCGTATTATTTCTCCGACGAAGGGTAAAAAAATTTAGGTTCGTGAAAGGTGCAACCGTATCGTTTTGGAAGGTGCTACTGTATTATTTTGGAAACTTCAAGAAGGTGCAACCGTACCTAATAATCAACCAAAAAAAACAAATGAACTATAGAAATCAACAAAAAAAAACTGAAAAATCTCTCGAAATCGATAAAAAAAACTTTAAAATCTTTCGGAATCAAGCAAACAACTTTAAAAATCGCTCGATATTACGGAATTAGGCTAAAAACACATTGGACAATATTGAACGTCGGTAAAAAGATGAAGACACATAGATAAAAAAAACCGTGGATTTTGTAATTATTTTTTCTCTGTATTATATGGTGCCACCGTATGAAAAAATTTCTGGATCCGTCCCTGACCGGAAGAACCACCAAACTTCTTTCCAATTTCTAAACCATGTTGGCTTAAAATGGTCCGATAATATGGCCATTGGTTCAAAACCAATGTCCCAAAATTTGGGTTATTGAGATCGACCCCTAATCTACTTCTACTTTTGGCTTCTAAGAGTATCTTTAACAGGTTCTGTAAAATAGAGAAAAAAAAATTAAGATTTTATCGTCCATCTTACTCTAACAGATCCTTTATATTGTTTTCTAAAACGAAATATAAAAAAGGGCAAAACTTCAAGTTTAACGAATTATCTAAAACTTGATGTGAGGAGAGAGATTATTTTTTTATTTACTCCTATCAATGAGATGGAATTAGTATTTATATATAAAGAAATTTAAATATTTATTGGAATGATAAAATTATTGAATATTTTTAATAATATAAAAAATATTATGATCTCTAAAATTGAATGTTGAAATTATAAGTTACAACTTTTTTTTTAAAGATTTTAACTTTTGATTTTCTATTTTTAGTAAAATTATAGACAATCTGTAAAAACATCTCTAACAGATTCTCTAAAATTTCTATAAATAAAAAATAAAAGTTAAAATCTCTAAAAAAAAATATTGTATTCAAATCTAACTGATTCCTTATTTTAGAAAATTCAACATTAATCATACTATTAAAATATTCTACTACTTTATCATCCCAATACATTAAAATAAAAACCCTTTATATAAAATATTAATAATTCTAACTTTTTGGTGAAAAAAAATAATTTATCTATCTCCTCGCATCAAGTTTTTTTCCCTCAAATTATTCTCTTCTCTACTCATATGGGTAAAGTAAAAAGTGGATGGCTCTACTACCATCTCACTAGGGTGTAAACGATTCGAGCCTTTAACGAGTTACACGAGCTCATTTATCTCGAACTTAATAATTATCGAGTTTGAGTCGATTTCAAACACAAAATAAAACTCGTTTAACTTAACAAGTATCGAGCTCGATAAATCAAAAAATATTCGAGCTCGAACCCTACTTTCAAAAAGTTATGCGAGTCTGGTAAAAAAAATTCGAGCCGAGCTCGAATAACCTACTACTCGGCTCGGTTCCTTACATCTTACCGTCCAAAAGTAGCAAAATACAGTAGGTACATTGTTTAGATAGAGTTTAATCTCCCACCAAAAACCAAATCCACATAACATAAGCCAAAACTATTAGTAGCATCCAAGCATATAGTATATCAAAATGGAACACAGCCAAGAAAACAAACACAAACAAACAATGGATACATTTTACCAACTCTTTTGTTGTACCAAATTCCACCTGGATCCTATTTTGGATGATCCAATAACAAAAAGCTGTTTATAAAAAACAAATACCAGCTTCAACAAACATTTTTAAATTCAAAAAACGAGCCGGCAGAGATCAATAAGCAGCAAGATTCAAGATTCATGGTCATTTTATAGAGTTTTATATACATAAAGTCTGTAGGATCCATTGGAAGGTAGTGTTCATTCAGATCAGATCTGCACAAGATTAAACCATACTTCTTGCTGCTGCTATAAGTATTGATGTTGAGAACAAGGGAGTTGAATCACTTGCTCTCATCTACAAACCAACAACAGTCCAGCTACCAAATCATATAAAATTAACCAGTACTTTATCAAATTACAATCTTTTGGTTTTGAGCATGGTCCTAAATAACTCGTTATGGCCTCAAGATTGGGTTAGCTGCCACGTTAACCCCTATGGCTCCATTTTAAGGCTTGCCTTGCATTGTAACGCGTTACAACGTGTTACCGACACATTATCTTGTAAGGTGTAGGATTATCTTTGGTATATAACTTGAAGAATAAATGATAATTAATCATGGAACCTAAGACTTAAATACAAATAAAAAGGAAACTTAAAAATTAAAAGCCTTAGATTGGTAAATACTTACTCTCATTCTCGTACACAAACAGTCGAACATGAGTTCTTTGAGAACTGAAGAAAGCAGTGAGCAGAGATTCAAGAGATTTACTCCCGAATTTGCACTCTTGATATCATTTTCTGTAAGCTCTATATATTTGGTATCAATGGTCTTTTTCATTTATTTATTACTTTACATGAATTTATTTTGTCCTACGGTGTTATTCAATACATTAACACACAAGTGAGTATGTGTGTGTATATATGCCGTCTTATGGCATGCTTTGAAAAACGTTGTGGCCTCGCCGTAACTCGTAAGGGTTGAGGCTTGACCATGCCGCCACGCCACGCCTCACGTCATTTAGAACCTTGGTTTTGAGAGAGGATAGGATTATTTTTGGGCATTTCTAGCATTAATTTGTTTGAGGTGGCTTAACGGGGACAAGTGAGGGTTCCTGGTTTATTCCATACAGCCATTTTAGCTTATTGATTAAACCGTAAAGAAATCCCTATATGGTTGAGCGAATAAGCTATCAAGTCCATTAAACTCGTTTAAGTTGTAAGTTAGGGTTATTTAATGCACACAAGAATGTGGACCACAAATGATTAACCAACCTCTGACATACTGAGCTATGGTTCGGAATCCTTGTCATGTGAGGTCTCAAATCAATTAATCTTATTCAAAAGTATCACATGACTTGCCAACATCACGTGAAGATCTCCTCCAACCTAATCCTTTACACACAATATCAGTCTAGAACAAAAGTTGGAATCTTTTTGCTGCTGGCAGTTTGGTCTTTACAGCTATAATGCCAGCCTAATCAGATCTAGAAAGTGGTTATCATCTCCAAAATTGAAACCCCAAAAGATAATAAACCAGATCTACAAAGTGGTTATTCATGAGTGAGCAAACCAACATAATTCACTTATGTCATTTCCACCACATAGATTCCTAAAGTAATTCAATCTTTACAGAGGCATAAATTCCCAAGATTCGTCCACTCAATTATTGCTTAGTAAAGTTGGAATAGGGTTAGAAAGGCCCTTTCTGTTATCATAGATTCAAACTCAAAAGATAGAATCTTTCTTTCCTTATGACTAATTCCAAAAGATAATTGATGGAACACCAAGAACTTCTTGATTGCATAACTTTGAAACATCAATGGAAACTTCTGATAAATCTAATGTGGAAAAAACTACTAAAGCTAACAAGACAAATTCAGATTCAGGCTGATTCAGGGAAAGTATAAAATGAAACACCATGAATTTCAAAATCGCATCTTTGAATGAAATTAGGAACTAAATTAATGGCAACTTCTGCAAAATCTAGTTCTTTTCCAACTAAACAGAATCAGTGATTAAATTAAAAGAGAGCAAATCAAACTGTAATGAAACAGATAAATCATACTAATAATTAAAAGTAACCAAAAGAGCTAGAATTTAGAAGGAAGAAAAAAAAACAGAGTACGAAGAAGAAAACAAACGATTGATACTGAGAATAAACCTCAAGGAAGATCATCAAGATTCTTGTGGTTTCTCTGGCTTTTTGCAGAGAATCATATGCATTGGGCTGAAAATTCCGGTTTCTCCTCCTCTGGTGAGATAATCGGCGGTTTTGAAAAGCATCTCGTGAACATCCACAGTTCCTTTTGGCGCAACACCGATCGTTTCAAGCACCATAACTAAAATGTGGTTTCTCCAATACGCAATTCTCCCCATCTTCAACCTCGACCACCATGGATGCGACGGAGGTTTCGCCAAATCCTTCTCCTTCACCACCTCAAACCCTACCTTCTTCGCAACCTCAGCAATGTCGGAATAACTCCTCAATCCAGGCAACGCATCACCTCTCTCGATCCCTTGAATAACCTCCACATGTTCCGGATCTTCTCCTCGGTACAATTCGGTAGTCACCCATTCGTATGAAACGTACATCGATCCAGGCTTCAAAACCCTAAAAATCTCGCCGTACACTTCCTCCAGCTTCGGCGCGTGACAAGTCGCTTCGATCGAGTACGCACCGTCGAAACTCTCGTCTTCAAACGGCATTTCCAAAAAATTACCACAAACAACATCACACAGCTTATCCAATCCGGCTTTCTTATTATGCGCCTTTGCCCGACTCACCTGATACTCATTGATAGTAATTCCAACGACGTTACAACCTGAATGTGCAGCAATTGCACGCATCGGACCTCCGACACCGCATCCGGCATCGAGAATCTTCTGTCCAGGTTTAACACCGATCAGATCTACAGCCATCTCTTCATGGATTCTGGTGGACTCAAGGTTAGATTTCCCAGGGATTGCAGGAGAAAAATGAAACGACTGTCCCCATCCCCATTCGTAGATATCGGTGACGAGATTATAAAACGTATCAACGAAGGCCGGAACTTTCTCCGCCTTCTCGATCTCCTTGGGACGACGGAAGAAAGACCAGTACTGATTGTAATTGTCTTGAACATTTTCACGTTGGATTGATCCACCGGAGAGTTGAACGGCGTGTTTTCCTTTCTGTTCGGCGGATCCAAGGATGCAAACGAACCAGTAGAGGCCGCCGGCGAGGAGGGAGACGGTGCAAACGAGAGTGAGAGAATCCATGGATTCTGGTAGAGAGAAAGGAGATGTGAGTGTGAACTGTGAAGCAGGGTAAGGGGTTGTGAGTGTGGTTCTTATGGTGGGGATGAATCTGCATCCCCTGAAATTTTTTTATTTTTGTTTTTTTAATTACGTGGTCCCCACCACGTTTTGCCACGTCAAATAACAACTGGAAGGAGGGAGCAAAGGAACCGAGTGGGTATTGGATGTTTTGAATTTGAATATATCGTCCAATAAATTGGGGTATGGTCTATACGGATCAGATCAGCTTCAAGAAAAATTTCAAAAAAACCAAAAACTTAAAAATACCCTGACAGTTCTTCATCTGGACGGTAATGCGTTTGTGCATAAAAACCAAAAAAACAACATAATTTACTTGTATATACAAATGCATATTGTCCAAATGAAGGACTACCAAAGTGTTCTTCAGTTTTCCGTTTTTTGAGGTTTTCCCCTAAACTTCCCTCTAGTCTATGCTATATTAAAAAGTATTTGGATAGAACTTTTTTTTTTGAATTCAAAGAAATGAGAACCCTATCGAGCTTTGGCATTGCTATCACCTGGTCGAGTTTCATTCATTTCATTGATAGAACGGTTACTACAATCGTTGTCGATACAAGCATTTAAAAAAAAGGCATGTTATGAAAAATACAAGGACAAGTAAGAGTACAAGAGTGTCTCGCTGTCAAGTGAGTCATCTCGTTAACTTGTCGGCTTATAGAATGGACGGAGAAATGACGTCAATTGTTTCGGCATAAATGACGTCAACTACCACTTTAGCATCCGATTCAAAAATAACCTTGTTATCTTCCCAACTGGAAATCCAAAGGAGAGCCTCGCGGATGGCCAACGCCTCACACTCTCGAATGGAGGGAAGAGAGCTAATCGGCGAGGCCTTAGCAACGATGAAATCTCCATTACAATTACGGAGGACAACCCCGAGACCCGCGGTAGAATCCAATTCAAAAAATGTCGCGTTCATGTTGCATTTTACGAAGCCGCTCCTCGGCAGGAGCCAAGAGACCATATCGGGCCGATTGGCAGTATCGTTCATCACCGGGAAAGATTTTTGGTTGCCTTCCAGTCCGAAAGAACTTGATTAGCACGTCGAATAACCGAAATTGGGTCACGAGGACCTTCATTCCAAAGCACATCGTTTCTTCGATACCAAATACTCCATAAAATCATGAGGAACTTTTCACTTAATAGGTCGGGATTATCATTGAGATAGCTAATTGTGAGTTCCTGGAAGGAATTTACAACATTAGCTTTCACATTTATATCATTCCAAATATCCACCTTGTGCCAAATTGGGCGAACCGTGGGGCAATCCACGAGAGCATGCAAAACATTTTCCACATTTCTATTACAAAGTGGACAGAGAGGAGAAACCCGAATCCCTCTCGAATGAAGAGCACTACGAGTGGGTAAGATGTCCCTTAGCGCTCGCCATGCAAAAAATTTGACTTTATTTTGAATGTTGGTCTTAAAAATAGATTTTGATGCACAAGTTATTATTTTTTAATGTACCTTACTTAAAATTCAACTTTACAAATTCTTTATGCACCATGTACAACTTATCAACGCCTAAAAAAACCAGACAAACACTCTCTCATTCCCAATATGACTCTTCATTCTCTCCCAAATTGATTTCCAAGAAAGAAGATGCATGCTCTCATACTCTTGATGTCGATCAATGCTCCCAAGGTCGCTCTCCAACTGCCCTATACCAGGTTTCATATCTTGCTCTATTCAGAATCGTTGATCGATTATCAACCCCATCCCAAATTAAAATCAATTAAGGAGAGCTCCCTAAATCGCTCCGTAAATCTTCCTATGTTCTCAAAGATTGTACAATGTTTGTGTAGGTTGGGTGATTGTTCACGAGGATTGATTCGGGCGTCTTCTACTCTTTTGAGCTGGGATTTCTCTGTTTATCTTCTCAACTTTGCGTAAATGAGGCATAACTTTCAACGTTTCTCACTGAAAAAAGGAAACATTCCCCTAGTTGTCTCTGAGCATGTTCTTTGGATGAAGGTTAGGGTTTCATTCATCAAACATAGTATGTTGGTTTCATTTTTCACAATACCCATTCAAACCACCATCTTCTATGTTGTTCGTTATTTTCTAAGTTTTTGTTCTAACATTAAATCAATATTTACCTTCCAAATCTACCATGTTTACTTAAATAAACTAAATGTATAAGCCTATTGTCTTTGTTTCAACCAAGTAGATGCTTTGAAGTGCAAATTAAGATACGTTTCAGCATTTCAAATCATCATTGTGAACATTGGCAACCATCATGGAGTGGTAAGTATATAATTTTGACCCTTTTTTCCAGTCAAACAAGTTGTTCCTAAATTCATAGTTCAACATGATTTTGCTTTCATTACTTTAACATAGGACCTTTGTTGTATAATATAGGTTAAGCTTGAATTAAGCTAAACTAACGAGCTTGAAGCATCACTTTGTAGATACATTATGATACTTCTTTGGCATTATTAAAGAGCTTATACAAATCATTTATTCGATTTTTTTTGTCTTAGATTTAGGTTGATTGAACATTAAGCTTCAATTCGAGTTTTCACTGAACTGAACTTCAATCGGGCCATTTTTTCTTACAGTTTTGCTTATATGGTGTTGCATTGATCTTGAGTATTGTCACAATTGTCAAGATGTGAAGATGCAATTCATAAATCAGACAACATCCTAAAACCATTTATAGATGACAGGGAAACCAATAAGGTAACATACATCGTGGTTGCTTGATTAAGTTTCCTTAGTTTTAGTTTTAGTTTATACTCATTGCCTCTTGATTAACTTTCCTTCTCTCTCTCTCTCTCTCTATATATATATATATATATATATATATATATTATAAAAATGTTCAAATGAGAACACCTTCATTTTACAAGAATGCGAGAACACCCTTTTACTATAGTCAATCACATATGATGCTATAGTTCATCACATATGATAAACATGTGAAACTAAATCGGAGACGCCAGATGATGTTTGGGTAAAATTTCATAAGTCCGACCGTTGAAGATATTGTCCTCTACCGAACACATTGTCTTCGATCGAACGACCGAACTCCCTTGACATTGATATCTCTGACCTATGATATTTTTGTGACCAACTAACAGTCAATTTCTGACGACAAACCGTTGGCTCTTTATTATGTATATATTGCAGGTATTGCTTTAATAGAGGGTTATAATCAATCAATGGCTCAAGACATAACTGGCGATTGATACCCGCTTGCCCTTTCTCTGTGTTTGTGTGGAATATGTTCTCTTAGTAAGAGGCTGCGTTCCGGACCTCATTTTGAGCATTATTTACACATCATTTTGTGTGATTTTTTCTTTCATTTTAGTCGTGTTTTCTCTTTATATGTTCGTATTTCGTCTTTATATTATTTTATTTTTCATTTGGAGTTGTTGAGAATGTTTTTGTGGTTACGCATCATTTTTTTGGGTCAAGTGTTGGAATTATGGCCACAAATTGTCCACTATAGGCAAATCTAAGGAAGATTTGGATAAAATTTCTAAGAGCTATATTTGGTTACATGGAGGTTGCCAAGTTGAAAAAAGGTTTGAGGTTTTCACAAGATTAGAAGAAGAAGGGTTATTGTGTCCAAATGATTGTTTGAAGTTTTTCTCCAAGGGATAAAAGGATGAGCATCTTATTTCTTCACCACCTATAAATTGGAGCTTTGTGCTTGCTTTGAAGATATCCCAATTCCAGATCTCAAGTTCTCTCAAAAAGTGGTTTGGAGCCTTGGTTTCTAATTCGTAGTACTTAGTTTCTTGTATCTAACGTCTTGTATTTATTGTTGCCCACTATGGCGACACTGTGGGTACAGTCTGTATTTTATTTTAATGCAAGTACCTTTTAAGTATTTCTTTTCTTCTACCATGTTCTCTATTTTTATTATTAGCTAAGCACCCTTTGGGTGTAGGTGTGAGTCGAACTTAAGACTAGTAGACCAATATAGCTAATTCTTAAGGTTGGTCACTTGAGTCAAAGCTTTAACTAAACACAAATAAGTCAATCACTTTGAAGTATAAATATTAGATCCTAGATCTAGAGATGGGTGGATTCGAAATACGGCTTAAGTGATGCACAAAGTTTTGATAAAGTCTTTGATAATCACGTAGAGGTACGAGTTTTGTATGATTTTTGCTAAGGTTCAAATATTGGTCTAGAATTATAATACAAAGAGATTTGAGTTTAGATCTTCATACTAATAGAACTTTGATTTATTATATCAATTTCGCTAAATCGGCACGTTTAGAATCTACATTAGTGGTGACTTTGAGGGCATTGTCTATAAAGATTCACTTTCGAGGGATCGAGATCTTTATGGATGTTTTTGTGACACGAGTTTCTGACCATCATGACACTACAATTGTCTCAAGTGTAATTTACACCCATACCCAATTTTTAGTTACTTGTTTAGATTTCGTTGTAAAAAGCACAAAACTCGTTCAAAATATTATCTTATTCTCTAATTGAAATCAGTGTATTCTCGACTTAGTACTCAAAACTTTGAAGTCCAATCCATGTGGAGACGATCTCGGTATTTTTACCACTTTATTGTTGTTAATGCCAAAAATTACTCAATGAATAACTTAAGGTCGACGTGGAGCTTTATCCAATTAAAGAAATTAGCCGATAAACAATTATGCATGATAAACAGAAAATAAAGGAGACAAGGGGTTTGGTGACGCGGAAAAACCTCAACCGAGGAAAAAACCGCGGACGACAGGTGAGGGTCGTCGTGCACTATGATCACCAATCAGGGGTGATATCCTTCGTTGTTACAATGTATTACACGATTTATACTAGAAATAGATGTACAATTGTGAAATAAATGTATGTCATGTGTGAAAACACTCTTGTCGTATATAAATTGATGTTGCCGAGTAGAACTGTGGATGCATTTGAAGAGCTTGTTAATTGTATGCTTCAGCTGTATGCATTCTCGATCTCAGGATTTAGATTGTCTGAATGAGGTGTTGATCTTGTGTATTTATAGTCTTGATCATAAATGTGTTCTTTTGTAACTGTCGTGCTCCATAAATGACTTTGATGGTGTTGAACGTTTGTGACCGTTGACACTTATGAGCATTAAATATGCATTAAATGAACAATAGAGAAACGTTGGGTTATACGTTAGTATGGTCGAGGTCGAGTAAGATTCTCGATGATGGTCGTACGATGCTCAACCGACCTTCGAGTTAGACTCGACGGAGGTTAAGGTTATGCTCGGTCGACAGGACCTTATCTCGATACAAAACTTGACGCACGAAATGTGCATTAAATGTTGCTTTGTCGATATCGTGTATTTTTTACCAAAACAATTGCCTGAAAAGCGATCATAATGTCTGGTGTATACTTGCCTCTTTGTGGACGTCATAGAACTCGCAGTAATTTAATCACGGATACGTGCGACTAAGGCATGTAAATCAACCAAAGATACGTGCGACTACAACATGTATTATAATTTAATCGCGTGACTGAGGCGTGCGACTGAGGCACATCGTAATATTCCATCCAAAGATTCTTGCGACTAAGGCGATTCATTCATAATGATAATATTTCTATGTTAAGAAATTAGATAATACGATCTTTGGTATTTTGAGAGGTTAAGTCGTGCGGAAGACTTATAGCCTCATGTCGTGCGATCCTGCGAGAAAATAACGTCAGAGGTTGGTCGTTGGCTAACCAACGACCCTCCGATGCTTAAGTTAGTATTTGGTCGTGATGAATAATCGTAAGGAAATAGTTCAAGGTTTTTAGAAGAAATACCTCTTTAGATGCGCTGCGTTCCAACTACGTGGGATTTCTTGGCCGTCGAGAGTTTGGAGCCTATAAGCACCTTTTCCCACGACCTGAAATATACGGTAAGGGCCTTCCCATTTGATGGAAATCTTACCTGCGTTTGGTTCTTCTGTGTTCTGAAACACTCGTCGTAGAACATAGTCGTCTTCTTGGAAGACTTTAGTCTTTACACTCTTGTTGAAGTGTCGTTCGACCGTTTGTTTCTGGGATGCAATTCGAATCAAAGCCGATTCTCTTAGCTCTTCAAGAGCGTCGAGATCGTAACTCATGTCGACCAAGTTATGATCGACCGACGTATGTCTCGATGTAGGTAGTTGTACCTCGACGGGCAAAACTGCTTCACAACCATAGACTAAAGAAAAAGGGAGTTTCTCCAGTGGACGTACGCGGAGTCGTACGATTTGCCCACAAGACCGAAGGAAGTTCTTCGACCCATCTTCCTTTTACTGCTTTCAAACGTTTCTTAATCGAGTTTATGATTATTTTGTTACTCGACTCAGCAAGACCGTTTGATTGAGGATATCGCGGTGTCGAATGTCGTGAGCTTGATGTTGTAATCCTCACAGAACTGTTGAGTTCTTTCACTGATGAATTGTGACCCGTTGTCACAAACGATTTTAGATGGTATTATGAACCTGCATATAATGTTAGTCTGGATAAATGATATCACTTCTTTGTCCCGAACTTGGGAAAAAGCGGCTGCCTCTACCCATTTTGAGAAATAATCTGTAAGAACAAGTAGAAATACCTTTTGCCCAGAAGCAAGTGGTAACTTACCGACGATGTCCATTCCCCATCGCATGAAGGGCCATGGAACTAATGTCGAGTGTAAAGGTTCAGAAGATTTATGCGTCAAACCTGAATGTCGATGACATGCATCACAATTTTGTACGTACTTGACTACATCTTGTCGTAGTGTCGTCCAGTAATAACCTTGTCGAGACACTCGATTGGCTAGATTGTGACTGCCTGAGTGATTACCACACTCGCCGTCGTGCATCTTTTGAAAGATATTCTGGACTTGCGTTTTGCTCGTGATGCAACGTAGGTTAAGTCCGGTAGATGAACGTCGATATAGTTTATCTAGTATCACGACATATCGTGATGCTTTAAATCTTACCTTTCGAGCCTCTGCTCTATCTTCTGGAAGTTGATCGCGTGTTAGATAGTTCATGACATCGTTCGACCAATATTCTTCGTTGTTGTCAATTTGCCCGACGTCATCGTGGTCAATAGATGATGTCACTAGATGTACCAAGGAATCGCGTCGATCAATGGTTTGATTAGTGTCGATCCAAGGTTAGCTAAAGCATCTGCTTGAATATTCAAATATCTCGGGATTTGCTCGATCAAAAAAGGCTTAAATTTTGTGGATTTTGCCTTTGCCACTTTAAGATATGCTGTCATCTTTGAATCCTTGGCTGCAAATTCGTCATTCATTTGATTTACGACGAGGAGAGAGTCACTTTTGACGTGCAACCCCTTTGCCCCCAAGTCGTGTGCCATGTTCATCCCAACGATCAAGGCTTCGTATTCTGCTTCGTTGTTGGTTGCCTTGAAATCGCATCGTATGGAGTACACCATCTTGCCCCCCTGTGGCGATTTTAAGACAACGCCCAGTCACGTGCCTCTAGCGTTGAATGAACCGTCGACATGTAGAGCCCAGGGTTTGTCGTCGTGAATCGCCACAGAACAAACTTTGCTTTGTGCTTCCTTCTCTAGTTCAGGACTAAAGTCGGCAACGAAGTCTGCTAGGACTTGCGATTTGATCACGGTTGTCGGTCCACAATGTTTATCAAGTTCTTACAAAAACAACACGATATGATTACCAACCTGTTTTGATTAATATTCAAACGATTACAGGATTAATCTATTCAAGCTTTTGATGTGTTCTCTGTTTTACACCTTTTGTGTGTGTGTGAAAATCTGATCTGTTTTCTTAGTGTTGTTTTCTCTAACACACAAACACCTAATATCTAACTAACTAACTAATATCTAGATATTAACTAAATAACTAATATCTAAATAACTTAGATATTAAATAACAAACTAATATCTAACATATTTAGATATTTAAACTAATTTAAACTAAATACTAAAATTACAATAAACAATAATTTACTTCGACATTTATTACAAACGATATTAGACTTTATATCGAGAGTCGACTTTCCGGCATTAGCTTCAGATTGGATCCTCAGATTGGATGATCTTGAATCCAATAGATATGTGATCTAACAATCTCCCCCTTTGGATCAAGATCATTACAAAAAAGATTTTAGCAATTTAGTCTTCTTCTTCAGCTCAGAAGATGCAATTTCTTTCTCTAGCTCAGAATGCTTTAGCAAAGTATCTTCAAAGAAAATTTATCTGAAATTAGCATGTCTTCAGAATACTTTGATCTCGCATTTCTTTGTTAGCTTTTCTCTTCTTTCATCTTGTGATGTAATAGACATTTCTTCTTTCATCTTGTGATGTCGGTCCACAATGTTTATCAAGTTCTTACAAAAACAACACGATATGATTACCAACCTGTTTTGATTAATATTCAAACGATTACAGGATTGATCTATTCAAGGTTTTGATGTGTTCTCTGTTTTACACCTTTTGTGTGTGTGTGAAAATCTGATCTGTTTTCTTAGTGTTGTTTTCTCTAACACACAAACACCTAATATCTAACTAACTAACTAATATCTAGATATTAACTAAATAACTAATATCTAAATAACTTAGATATTAAATAACAAACTAATATCTAACATAATTAGATATTTAAACTAATTTAAACTAAATACTAAAATTACAATAAACAATAATTTACTTCGACATTTATTACAAACGATATTAGACTTTATATCGAGAGTCGACTTTCCGGCATTAGCTTCAGATTGGATCTTCAGATTGGATGATCTTGAATCCAATAGATATGTGATCTAACAATCTCCCCATTTGGATCAAGATCATTACTAAAAAGATTTTAGCAATTCAGTCTTCTTCTTCAGCTCAGAAGATGCAATCTCTTTCTCTAGCTCAGAATGCTTTAGCAAAGTATCTTCAAAGAAAATTTATCTGAAATTAGCATGTCTTCAGAATACTTTGATATCGCATTTCTTTGTTAGCTTTTCTCTTCTTTCATCTTGTGATGTAATGGACATTTCTTCATGCTTTTAGATTATTCCCCTTTTTGATGGAAAGTGCAACGACTTCATCAAAACTTGTAGTAAGAAATGTATTTCACTTGGAGCCTCTGATCCGTCAATTCAAAAGATATTCATCCAGATCTTTTCAAATCCAAACAAAATAGTCGTGTAACACCTGAATCAACTAATGAATCAGTTAACATGCCTGTCAGTAACACTAAGTCACTGTGTGTAACAAATACACATTGGAAAGGAGCTGTTTGATGTTGACTCCCCCAGGGCTTCCATTTAATCATCGAAACACCACAAAGGTAATTTCTATAAACATTATGACAAAGAAACTAATTCCTTGTGTGTTCGTGCTTATGTTGAAAGAATTAAGCACTTGATGATTGCTTATAGGCTCAAAATTTGTGTAAACCACTGAGACAACAGTAAGTTAAACACAAACTCAATGTGCATGATTGAAGTACGAAGGTGGGGAAGACTTCCTTCTTATCAATATCCAGATTTTCCAAATGAAAATCAGATAGTAAATGTGTTGCATCCCCTTTGAAAATGTGAAACACTTTTTTGTTGAGAAGAAAATGAGTAGATAGTGAGGTTTGATCATGAGTTGGCATGGGCTAGTTGCCTGTTTCAATAATGTTCACCAAAGAATTGTGAAACACTAATAATGTGGCTGCCCGACTCAGGAAAAGTTGGTGCAGAGTTGTGATATTCTTTTAACTCTGTTCTCACACGCTCTTTCTTTTAAACATTTTGCTCACTCGACTTCTCATACTCAATCACTTTGGATTAACTTCTTGGGTAGAAATCACTGGTTAAGGTGATTTCATAGAAGTTGTGTTAATTCCTAGCACAAAGAAATCCTTGTTTTCCTATTATGCATATGATGCTCAGATTGGTTTAACTATTTCAGTTAAAGCACAAATATGATCTTTGAAAACATTTAAAGTCACACTTCCAAATCATGAATTCGGTTTAAGAATCGGGAAGTGGTTTGAACATTTGATAACAATGTTTTCTATGATTGAAAGTTGTCCACTTATCAACCATATATGAGATTAAGATAAAGGATTATACCTTAACGTGCGATCTTACATCTCATGAAGCTAAGCTTAAAGTCATAAACATATGATCTTGTAAGCATCTCTCAAAACTTCTGCAAAAGTCTTAAGTCAAGTCAAAGCAAATTTATTCACTTAAATTGAAAAGATAAAAAGCAGTAAAACTGTTAAAGTATGAGTTCTGATCAGAAATAATCAGAAGTCATATTCAAACTCCTTTGACTTGAAGATCTCCCCCTAAAATCTTGCATTACAAAAATTTGACATAAAAGGTAAATGCAGAAATCTTATGAGCTCCCCCTCAAAATAAGATTGACCACTTGTCAATTTATTCTCATACTCCCCCTTGGATCATGAACAAAATATAGAAGTGCAGATATCAAGCAGAATTAAGAATGAAGAAATGATGAAAAAGTATACAATTAGAAAACTTTGATAGGTAACTACTGATTAAATCTTTAGATTTAGCATACCAAGCTTAGAGACAAGAAAGTTAAACCTCTTTTCGTCTAAAGGTTTGGTACACAAATCGGCAAGCTGATAATCAGTTTTTACAAAGAAAAGTTTAATTGTTCCTTTTTCGACATGATCTTTAATAAAATGATACCTGACATCTATGTGTTTAGTCTTTGTGTGTTGAACATGATTCGCTGTTATTGCGATGGCGCTCTTAGAGTCACAGTATATCGGGATTTTGTTGAAGTGAAAACCGTAGTCGCGCAATTGAGTTCTCATCCATAAGACCTGAGAACAGCAGCTAGCAGCAACTACATATTCTGCTTCGGCCGTGGAAGTTGAAACACAAAGTTGCTTCTTCGATGCCCAACTTACGAGCTTATCACCGAGGAACTGTACATGTCCTAACGTGCTCTTCCTGTCTAACATACAACCTGCATGATCTGCACCTGTATACGTTGTTAGTTCAAAACTTGTATCTTTAGGATACCACAGACCAAGATCTGCAGTCCCCTTCAGATACCTAAATATGCGCTTAACTGCAGACATATGGATTTCTTTAGGATTGGCCTGATATCGTGCACATAAGCATGTTGAGAACATTATATCTGGCCTACTAGAAGTAAGATACATTAAAGAACCTATCATCCCTCTGTAAGTCCTAACATTAACAGCCTTTCCCGAAGGATCGGTGCCAATTTTAGTACCTGGTGCCATTGGGGTACCAATCGGTTTTGAATTTTCCATTTTGAACTTCCGAATAATATCCATAATGTATTTTCATTGATTGATAAAAATCCCCGTTGAAAACTGTTTGACTTGTAATCCGAGAAAGAAATTCATCTCTCCCATCATATTCATCTGAAATCTGGACACCATAAGGTTTGAAAAATTCTTACAGTACTTAGGATTTGTAGAGCCAAAAATAATATCATCTACATAGATTTGAATTAGAATGATATCGGATTTTTCCTTTTTGATAAACAAAGTGGTATCCACCGTACCTTTTGAAAAACCAGACTTGACTAGAAATTGTGAAAGGACATCATACCAGGCACGAGGAGCTTGTTTCAGACCGTAGAGTGCTTTGTCGAGAATATAGACGTGATTCGGTTTCTCTTGATTGACAAAACCCTCTGGCTGAGAGACGCAGACTTCCTCCTTCAGAATGCCATTCAGAAAGGCAGTCTTCACATCCATTCGAAAGACCGTGAAGTTCTTGTGGTCGACGTAGGCTAGAAACATTCTAATTGCCTCTAATCGCGCCACATGAGCATATGTCTCGTCCTAGTCGATTCCTTCCTCTTGTCTGTATTCTTTGGCTACAAGTCTCGCCTTGTTTCGGATAACGGTACCATCTTCGTCCTTTTTGATCTTGAAAACCCACTTCGTACCTATAATGGTTTTACCTTGAGGTTTTGGTACGAGTCTCCAGACTTGAAGTGCGTCGAACTGATTCAACTCTTCTTGCATTGAGATCACCCATTCTGGATCAGCAAGTGCCTCTGATACTCAAGTTGGCTCGAACTTGCTCAGAAATGAGTCATGCAAACACATGTTCATTGACGTTGACCTAGTTTACACCGGTTTCGTTGGATCGCCAATGATCTGGCTTATCGGGTGCTCTTTGGTCCATTATGTTCATGAGGTAGTGGATTATATGAATGTATGTCTATTGTATCATCTATAAATCCACTTGTACCTTCTTCAGTTTGTTCAGGAGGAATGATGGTTGCAGTTGAAGTGATAGGTTCAGAAGGCTCAGCAGGTACAGCTTGGTCCGGCTGTAGATGGATCTGTACAGAACATCCTACTGTTTCAGCTACTTCTGTCTCTTCATTACATGTCTCTTCTTCAACTGTTGGAGTCGGCATTTGAATTGGAACTTCTTGTTGAATCGGGGTGTTGGATTCAACAGGAATATCTGAACTGGTTGGATGAGTAGTCGTTAAGTCTTCCATCCTGTCAACCACAACAAATTTCTTTACATTAGATCCAAGAAATTCATCATAAAACATTTCGAGAGGGTCGCGCGAACTGAGGTTTGCGCTATGCGAGGGTGGCGCGAAGGTGACTTTGAGGATCGTTGGCACAAGATGAGACTTGTGCTTTTCGTGAAGAGTTGATCGCGAGAGTTGAGATTTTCGTGAGCTTTTGGTGGCGCAAAGTGGGCTTTGCGTGATCAGTTGGTGGCGCAAAGTGGGCTTTGCGTGAAGAGTTGGTGGCGCAAAGTGGGCTTTGCGTGAAGAGTTGGTGGAGCAAAGTGGGTCACGCAAAGTTCAACTTGCGTGAGTTCGTCCTTGTGTTTGCGCGAGTTCGTCCCTGCAACTTCAAATTTCAACTAAAAACCTTTCTAAACTTTGAATTAGCAATCCCAACTTTGACAAATCGACCACTAACAGTTCTAGAACAGATTACAAACACTCGATCGCAATAAACATCAATTTTTGAAAAATTGATACGATGGAACAGTGCTCTTTTTGAAACGATTTAAGCTCTATACTGAAATCAAACTACAATAACTCGATCTAGCACACCTATCGATCACAACCTGATCGATTTCTAACCCAAAAACACTCTTAAATCACAAAAATGATTTTCAACTTAAGAACACAGAGTCGAGTTTTTAAAACTTGATTTGAATATAAAATCAGGCTCTGATACCAATTGTCGGTCCACAATGTTTATCAAGTTCTTACAAAAACAACACGATATGATTACCAACCTGTTTTGATTAATATTCAAACGATTACAGGATTGATCTATTCAAGCTTTTGATGTGTTCTCTGTTTTACACCTTTTGTGTGTGTGTGTGTGTGTGAAAATCTGATCTGTTTTCTTAGTGTTGTTTTCTCTAACACACAAACACCTAATATCTAACTAACTAACTAATATCTAGATATTATCTAGATATTAACTAAATAACTTATATCTAAATAACTTAGATATTAAATAACAAACTAATATCTAACATAATTAGATATTTAAACTAATTTAAACTAAATACTAAAATTACAATAAACAATAATTTACTTCGACATTTATTACAAACGATATTAGACTTTATATCGAGAGTCGACTTTCCGGCATTAGCTTCAGATTGGATGATCTTGAATCCAATAGATATGACATGTGATAAGGGTACTCTCGATGTGATACATATTTGACATTAAATCAGTGATGCACACAATCTTTGGTGCAACTTTAGGTCATGGACAAAGTCGTCAGCAAACATCGAATGCCTGACGTGTATTATCACATGTGATAAGAGTGTTCTCGCTTTTTCGTAAAATGCAGGTGTTCTCGCTTGAACCTCCACCTACATATATATATATAGATGGAGAGAGAGAGAGTCATGTTTAAACGAGAACGATATATATTTAAGAGAATAAGAAAACAGTCGAATTACATATGATTTTACAATAACATTACATACAAAATCACATGTGATTTATGAGACTTTGCCCAAGATGCGGCCAAAGTCGCCCTCACACATTTTTTTGACCATTTAATGTAAAATCACATGTGATTCAACCGTTTTTAAAATCACATCATTTTCTCTATATATCCATGAGAATATATATATATATATATATATAATATGTTTGTTAAATGAGGAATGTGAGACCATGTACATAGAGAGAGACGTTCAAATGCAACTAATTTATATAATGCAACTTATGCAATTAACCTTCTATCCATAACTCATTTTATTTTCACTTTTGAAAATAAAATGAGTGATAGATAGAGGGGTTATATGAATTGTACCATGTAAATGGATTGCCTAATATCCTATTTCTATAAATATTATATATATAATGTTTGTTAAATGAGGATTGTGAGACCAAAAGGAAAACAAATAGAAAATGAATGAGTTAAAAGGATGAAAAAAAATAACTAACAGACAAGTGTTGCCTTCAAGAACCGAATCACCGCCACCGGAACGTGGCGTTGAACTTGTGGACGGAGCTTTTGAGGTTTAAAGTTCAAGTTTCTTCTGTATAAAACACACTCTCATCGAACTTATCCAATCGATTTCAGAAAACTATTGACTGGTTCAGTGAACACGACGATCGAAACGACGAGTCGCCATCGACTTCTTTAAAGCTGCAGCTGCATAGGGGGTAATAATCTTTACTTAAACTCCGAATTCGTTTTTATGTTGCTAAATTCATGGTAGTGTTTAATTTCAGTTATAGTAGAATTTCTAAGCTTAAATGTTGACGTGTTGTAAATGGTGGAAAATAGGAAAAAACCTAGATTAAGAATGTTGAATTAGAGTTCAAATCTTAATGGTTTTGAAAGGATCAAATATTTTTGTCGTGCGGTTGTACCTTTAAAGGTAGATCAAAAGTCCATAAAGTCGGCCAATGTCTTTAACCAATTTCGGATATTTAAAGTTTTTTTTGAATTTGGGGGATTTTTAAGGTTTTTGGTCGATTTCAAGAGACTTTTTCCGGGTGTGGGGGGTTGAGATTTTTCCGGTTTTGGTTGATTTTGATGTACTTTTTCGTTTCTTTTGATGTATCTTATTTTTTTTTCTAATACCACGTAGCACCCGTCAAATGTTAGCGGATGACCTTTCATACCTAAAAAAATCTTACTTGCAAAAATAAGTTGAACGGGTGTATGAGAGCCCGCTTGGACATACATAGGTCGCTCCTGGTTTTTAGTGTCTTAATGTTATAAATAATGTTACCCAATGCTATTGTATAAAAATCCCCATCGGAAAAGCTCGAAAATTGACCAGAATTGATCAAAAAGTCGTGTTCCGGTGTTTTTTGGCTCATGTGACGGGTCAAGAAGAAGAACAGGTCCGATCTGGGCCTGGGCAAACCCGTGGCGGACCGAGGTCCTTGTGTTTCGGTCCATGTAAGATCAGGTCGGATCTATGGGATGGGTGAAACCAGGTCCATGAGGTTACTGGACTTGGGCTATTCGGCCGAGATCGGAGATTTCTCAATGCAACAACATTAGGTTTACTAGACATCTAAAATGTTCAAGTGTTAGGATACTTTATAGGATTTTAATTTATAGGACCAAACATAAATTTTTGTATTTAAAAGTGTTATAATAAGTTTATATGATTCTTTTGAGTGTCTTAACAAGAAAATTAGTATGATTTTAAAATAAAGTGTCATATTAGTTCTTTTAATATGACATATTTGAAAAAGTGTCATATAAAAGATGAGTTTATATGACACTTCTCATAAGTGTCCTATAAATTAGTTAATACAACACTCTATTTTAAAAACATCTTAAAAAACTTGTTGAGAAACCAAAAACCGTTCTATAAACATATGGTAACACTTTTAGATAGGACGTTTTATAATTTGATCTTATAAACTTAAGTCCTAAAGTATCTTATTAGGATGCTTAGATATTTTAGGCGTCATATAAAACCAAATTTTGTTGTAATGTCTTGGGAACGATAAAACTGATTTTAGTTTTTTTTTTACTTTAAGGCATTATTTGGCAAAAATAAGTTAGCTTATAAGCTAGTTATTTTCAGGGTACATGTTTGGATGGACATAAACTAGCTTTTTGATAAGTTATTTGGAGTAGCTTATAAGGAGCTTTTTGTGATTATTCCAATTATACCCTCATTAATATTCATTATTATATATTAACTATTAATTATAAATAAAATATTAAATATTAAAATTTATTATTATTAATTAATATTATCTGAAAATTATAACAAAATTTTTAATTATACATTGATATTAATTTTTAATTATTTAAAATTATTGATAATTATATTAAAATTTTTAATATTGATCAATATATTTTAGTTATCAATTATTATTATTTTTGTAATTATTATTCGGTTATTTTTTCTATATTATATGTAACGGTTATTTAAAATCATAAGTTAATGTAGATTTTTTTTAATTTGGTTTAAAGTTCAAAATTTATAATATATATAATAATAAATTTCAAATTTTTTTAATTAATATATTATATTATTTACTACCTTATTTGTATTAATTAATATATTATATTACTATAAGTTTGTTTTAATTATATTATTAAATAGTGTAATTGATTAATTTTTTTTCTATATGTCATTTTTGGTAATTTTACATGGTTATAAACTAGTTTTTATCAAACGTGACTTTTTCATCAACTAACTTATCAACTAGTTTGTCAAACATAGCCTAAAACTTTCCTCACTGGTTATATACTTACATGTAGTTTTTTTTTTTGTTAAAATAATGTAAGTAACCAATTTCTAAAAGTTTGATAGTTTATTTATTAAAAAATTAAGAACTTAATGATTCAACTTGAAAAAGTTCAATGTTTTATTCATTTAAAAAAATATTCAAAGACTTAAACATTTAAAATGATAAAGTTTGTTAAGGTTTTTCTAATTTTTCGATTAATTAGAACTAAATCAATTACTATTTTGAGTTTATTGATTTTGAAATTTATGATCAACCCCATCTAATGAAATCCAGTATAGTTAATACTTTAAATGACAATATATATATATATATATATAGAGAGAGAGAGAGAGAGAGGGGAATGTTCAAACAAGAAAGCTAATTATTTAAGAAAATGCGAAAACAACAAAAAACAACATATCGTGTACAAAATCATATGTGATTTTGCACTAACCCGAAAAATTCGGACTCGAGCGATGTCAACCGCGACTTACAGGTCGCGCACATAGTCGCGTGAATCATATATGATTTTGTATGTATGTACTCGGTTGTTTTCGTGTTTTTGTTAAATAGATGTTGTTCTCGTATGAACCCACATCTCTCTCTATATATATATATATAGAGAGAGAGAGAGTAAATTACATTTTTTGTCCCTGTAGTTTGTTAAAAGTTTCTATTTTCGTTCTTATGGTTTTGAGATTACGGTTTTCATCCCTATGATTTATAATTCATACCTATTTTTGTCTTTAAGATTTATATTTTATTACTTTTTTCATCCCTATGGTTTACAAATTTATTTCTATTTTAGTCCTTTATGCTTAAAAGTAGTGTTTTGGCCTTAGGGACGAAATTTGAAATGAATTGCAAACCATATATATGGATGAAAACCGAAATTTGAAACAACATAGACGAAACCTGCAATTTTTAACAAACCATAGGGACTAAAAACGTAATTTACTCATATATATATATATATATGGTTGGGTTCCGGTGAGAAGGTGAGTTAACGGTGAGTAACGTGAGAAGTGGTTATCAACTGTTAGATGAGAAATGGACACACATTAGGAAGAGATGCACCAGATTAATTCATTTCTAAGCCGCAATTCATGGGAGGGCTTGAGATTAAAAGAGATCAACAGTTCATAACCACTTCTCACGCTTTTTACCGTTAACTCAACTTCTCACACAATCCTTCGCCTATATATATATATATATATATATATATATATAGGTTATTATGCAACCCCTTTACATGGTACAATTCATGCAACTCCTTTATCCATCACTCGTTTTATTTTCAGTTTTTTTCTTTCTTAATTGCAAAGGTGAAAATAAAATGAGTGGTAGATAGATGGGTTGTATAAGTTGCATCATGTAAAGAAGTTGCATTTGAACGTCCATATATATGAGTTTCATTGTGCACGTGGGGACCAATCTTAGTCATTGATCAAAACTTAAAAAATTAATCAATGGTTAAAACATAATAACATTAATTTAGAAGTGATTATGGACAAAACTGGAAATTTGAATCAACGATTACCTTATTTGATTTTTTATTTACTTGTTTAATTAAAAAACTTTCACCTACTTAAAGTTTAAAATAAATTATCTTAAAATTTACTAATATTTTAATCAAACAAATTACATAAGAAAACGAGAATTTCGTGTTCTTCAATATGACATCCATCTCGATATGGTTTTTTTTTATTCTAACATTTTTTTACGTGAAATGCTAAATATGTGTTATATTCATTATGAATATGTATGCACGTCCCCTGGTGTCCACATTCAGTATGAATAACAAAGGTGAACGTTTATTCACTATTCATGATGAATAATACAATATTCAAGATTAATAATACACGAATTCATGATTCATGTATTATTCATCATGAATCGTGTATTATTCACCCTGAATGTTGTATTATTCATCCTGAATGATACATTATTCATGATGAATAAAAAATATGAATGACCCGTGAAGGTGTGGACACATGGCGCACTCTCTTTTGTTTCCCGGTTCACAACCGGAATTTCGTTTAATTCATTATGAATATGTATGTGCATCCCCGGGTGTCCCACATTCAGTATGAATAACAAATGTGAACGTTCATTCGTTATTCATGATGAATAATACACGAATTAATGAATTGTGTATTATTCACCCTGAATGTTGTATTATTTATTATGAATGATACATTATTCATGATGAATAATACATGAATGACCCGTGAAGGTGTGGAGACGTGACACACTCTCTTTTGTTCCCCAGTTCACAACTGAAACTCGATAGGTTCTCGATTCACCTCGATGGGTGTTGGATTACGGTGATGAAGAACGCGATGCCTTACGAAGTTGAAGAAATTGTTAAAGAAGGTGATGTCGAGTTACGGACTTACGGTGCCGAGGTGTTGTACACACTTGAATATAACACATATATATAACATTTCACGTAAAAAACGGTTATTAAAAAAAATGGTTAAAACAAAAAAAAACTATATCGAGATGAATCTCATATCGAAGAGCACGAAATTCTCGTTTTTTGATTTAATTTGTTTGATTAAAATATTAGTAATTTTTAAGATATTTATTTTAAACTTTAAGTGGGTAAAAGTTTTTAATTATAAAAGAAAATAAAAAGTCAAATATGATAGACGTAAGTTTAAATTATCTTCTATTTTTACCTATAATCATCTTAATTAATAATTTTAATTCAAAACTCTTTTTAATACGAGTTGTTGGATCAATAGAAATGGAGGGGCCGAGATTTTTCCTCACGTGCACAATGAAAATTGAGTTTTCATTTTAACTTTCCCTATATATATATATATATATATGGTTGGGTTCCGGTAAAAAAATGAGTTAACGGTGAGAAGCGTGATGTAACACCTCGATTTTCGGGTAAGCAAATAATTTCTTAAATTTGTATATCGTTCATAATATAATTTTTGTTATTGGTGTTACCTTGAGTTATGTCTTAATTGGAGGTTGAGCGAGGTAGCAGGTAAAAAAAAACAAGTGTTGACAGTGCTCTGCACGGCTCTCCGCGCGGCTTGAGTCGCGCCACCATCCGCGCGGGGATCTGCTCTTGCGCAACTCCAGTGCTTCGCGTGGTTCCTCGTGCAAGTCCATCTGCGCGAGCATCCGCACAGGACCCTGTGCGTTTTAAATAAAGAAAATTGGCCTCAAACCTCATAACACCCCAATCTCTTCTCAAGAAACTCTCTCTTCTTCTCCTCTTCATTAAATTCGACCTAAGGGTCATTTATTGCTCCATTTCTCCACCTCTTCAAGATTTTTGCTCCATTTTCAAGGTGTTGGAAGCCTAGGGTTCAAGAAGCTACCATTTCACCATCTTCATCTTCAACCTCAAGCTCCAACAAGGGTTCCTAGGTTTTCTAACAAAACCTAATATGTTAGTTCAATCTAACTTTTCTAAACCTTATACATGTCAAAACTTATATATTTTGAACTCATGATCTCCCCTTTACTACATATTCTTGATTTGAACCATTTTGACCTAACTTGGGTATTTTTGGAGATTTTAGAGTTTTTACCATTTTGAGATATATCAAAGATTTTTATACTTTGTGATACATTACGAAGTAAAACTCATGTATTAATGGTCAAAAACTCTTGAAATGATGCCATCTTGGTTATATGTGGATTTCACAATATTTTGGGGATTTACTTATTAAAAGTGGATTTGAAAGGTTATATACTTAGGTTTCACCTTATGGTGGTACTAGTAATGAGCATTGTGGAGTATAGATAACTTTGGAAAGATTATTCATTTGGGAAAACGACTCATATTTGGAAATGTATTATGAGAACTATATGTGTGATTATAGTTTTGTCACTAATATAATAGTGACAAGCCTTAGACTATTACTAGTGGATCCATAGGTATAGAGTCGGCTTAATGTTGGGTTGATTCCCGTTTGTAGCTAGTTGAGACATTGGACCATAGGAAGCCAACTTGGTACGGTTATGTGGGACCGGATACTAGTCGTGGGTCGTAAATGTAATCCTAGCGAATGAGCATGATTAGAATCATTGGGTGTCCTCCCCCACATCTGAGTACGAGTCGGCGAGTTCGTGGCAGTAATCCTATGGTGAGCTCAATAACTTGGAGAGTGGCCTACTTTTGTGTTCCGCCACAATCCTTGGAAAATCGGTCTCCCCCGTCATCTCAAGATGTTTGGACCCTTTGGGTCGTATGGAATGTTTTGGGAAAAGTAAACTGTTTATTTTAAATATAAACCTTTCCTTATCAAACTATATTTTGGTTGATTGATATAAACTGTTTGTTCTCACTAGGCGTTAAGCCTAACACGTTTTCTCAAAGGACATGTATAACAGGTTCTGTAATCGGTGGGATTCCCAAGAATTGAGGGACGAGTGTTGGCCGTTATGGCATCTTTTGGAGACACATCTTTTGGACCTTGGCGTACAGATAAAGGACAGAGATTTTTGGGACATTTGGATTGACAACCACCATAATCTAGATATAATGATTTAGATTAGTTTGTTGTTAATTAGATGTCCATTCATCACATTTGTATACGCTATTTCAGTTCCCCTTCTTGGGTGACTAATTTCTATTTGAAATGTCATTCGTAGCCTTATCCAGGTTTAAATTTACCCCTATTTTTAGGGTGTTACAACTTGGTATTAGAGCTCTAGTTTAAGTAAACTAGGCATGAATGTAAGATGTCTAGACTTAGACTGAGAATATTAGGTTATGATTGGTGAGTTTTGGGTAGCAATTCTAGGATAGGACGGTCTTAGAAGTCGACGGAAGTACACTAATTGAAAATTATGATAATGGTAATGAGACTTCTTGTATGGAATATTTTCATAATTTCACTTAGCTAATGCTATTATGTATATATTGTTGTGTGAGCGTGCTTGATGTACTATTATTATGATGATTGATGAATGTATTAGTACGTTTCCTAGTACGTAAATTCGTGTAATCTATTTCTTACCTCCATTATCGTTTGTGGTGGAAGATTAAGGATGCTTAGTACGCGTGGTAGACCACGTACATGTGTCGATGGGGGAGAGGCGACCGCTTCAACAACTGATCAACCGGAGAGGGTTGAGGTCGTTGCTCGTCCACCCATACCGCCACTTTTAGGCGGAGGACCCAAAGTTCTGGCTTCATCCAACCCGGTAATTTGTGAGGTAACTCCTCAATCAGAGATGATGGATGACATGATGCTCATGATGAATGAGGCCATGGCCAAGCAACAAGAATTCCTCGTGAAGATGTTAGAAGACAGTGATGTGAGCAACCGGAGGAATGAGATGGTTGTGGAGAACGTGGTGGTGTCCGGATCTGGGGGTATCGGTCAAGGGAATCCAACCGAGGAGCCGATGACGATGGACGTGAGGCAAGGTAGGAGGGCTTGCTCCTACAAGTCCTTCCTGTGTAGCAAGCCACCCGAGATTTTCGGGTCTGGCGATCCAGTTGCGTGCATGAACTGGATACGAGAAATTGAGCAGACCTTCAACTCGTCCGAATGTGAAGAGGGTTAGAAAGTGAAGTTTGGCTCTCAGATGCTTAGGGGCCCGACACTCATCTGGTGGAACATCACTAAGTCCTCCCTCTCCACCACTGTTTTGGCTTCAGTTGACTTGGACCTCTTTCAAGGAAAAATTCATGGAGGAGTATTGCAATGAGCGAGCCATGGATAAAATTGAAGCAGAGTTCCGAGCTCTCGAGAAGGGGAGCATAACAGTGAAAGAGTACACCCGACAATTCATGGAGAAGTTGGGTCTAGTGGGGCATGTGGCCCCGACTGAAAAAGAAAAGATTAAAGCCTATCTCAAGGGCCTACCGGCGGACTTGATGTCTATGGTCTGCAACTCTAAAGCCTATAACCTATGCGAGATAATCGAAGAGGCGCAAATCATGTAAGACGTCTACCCTAGGAGCAAAGAAGAGAGACCGGTTGTGGGAGACAAGAGAAGGTGGGAAAGCAACCCCGAGCATCTCAAGAGGTCGAGACCTTTCAACGGGGGAAGAAGCTTCGATAACCGCCGAGAGGCACAGTGGTGCCCAAGATGCCGAAGCAAGCAGCACGACAACTGTAAATCCAACCCCATCTCTTGTGCCAAATGTGGGAAGTCTGACCATGCTACCAAAGATTTCCCGGTGAAGGTAATCGTTTGTTTTGAATGCAAGATGTCGGGACATTTCCGAGAGGACTGTCCGAAGTGGAAGATGGGGGGTGTCCCGGATAAGAAGGAGAACCCACCTAGGGTTCCGGGTCAAGTTTTTTCAGATGACGGTCGTTGAGGCCAAGGCATCCACCGACGTGGTATCGGGTACGTTTATCCAAAACTCCGTACCTACTCGTGTGCTTTTTGATTCGGTTGCCAGATTCTCTTTTGTATCCGATGTTTTATGTTGTAAACTTGCCATGCCCACTAGTAGTTTAGAAGATGCTTTAGTGGTAGAAATAGCGGATGATGGTCAACTAGTGATTCACGATGTTTTGAGGGGTTGCATACTTGATGTTGAAGGAAAGGAATTCTCAATCGATCTAATGCCCATGTTGATCGGCGGGTTCGATGTAGTGGTTGGAATTGATTGGCTATCAGAGAACCAAGTCGAGATTGTGTGCTCTAAAAAGTTGATTCGCCAACCCATTTCGAGTAGTGAGATGGTGTTGATCTATGGCGACAGAAGGAAGGGTGATGTAGCGATTATCACCATGGCTAAAGCACGAAAATTCTTAGTAAAGGGATGTGCATCCTTTCTAGCATACGTGATAGATGCCAAGCTTGAGAAGAAGAAACTTGGGGATGTGAAGGTGGTACGTGAGTTTCCCAACGTCTTCTCGGATGACTTGCCCGATTTGCCACCCGATCGTCAAGTAGAGTTTCGGATTGATCTTGTTCCGAGAGCGGCTCCGATTGCTCGAACCCCTTACCGGTTGGCGCCATCTAAAATGCAAGAAACGATGGCTCAACTCTAAGAGCTTCTAGAGAAGGGTTTTATAAGACCGAGCTCGTCACCTTGGGGAGCTCCGGTCTTGTTCGTCAAGAAGGACGGACAATACCATGAGAATGTGTATCGACTACCGTGAACTGAATAAGGCGACAGTGAAAAATAAGTATCCGCTCCTGAGGATCGACGATCTGTTCGATCAACTACAAGGAACAAGTTGCTTTTCGAAGATCGATTTACGTTCGGGATACCACCAAGTTCGGGTGAAGGGGGACGATATCCCGAAGACGGATTTTAGGACGCGTTATGGTCGTTACGAGTTCCTAGTAATGTCGTTTGGCCTAACTAACACACCAGCGGTGTTCATGGATTTGATGAATAGAGTGTGCCGACCAATTCTTGACAAGTCGATCATCGTGTTCATGGATGACATACTCGTGTACTCCAAAAGCGAAGCGGAACAAGAGCAACACCTTTATGAAGTCCTAGAAGTGTCGAGGAAGGAGAGGTTGTATGCCAAGTTCTCCAAATGCGACTTTTGGCTGGAGGAGGTTCAATTTTTGGGCCATGTTGTCACTCGAGACGGAGTGAAGGTGGACCCCTCTAAAATTGAAGCGATGATGAATTGGGAACCTTCCAAGAGTTCGTCCGAAATACGAAGCATTTTGGGTTTAGCGGGTTATTACTGGAGATTTATCCAGGACTTCTCCAAAATTGCCTCCGCCTGGACCGCTTTAACCAAGAATAACGTGAAGTTTGTTTGGACCAAGGCGCAAGAGAAGGCGTTCCAGACCTTACAAAAGAAGTTGTGTGAAGCTCCAATTTTAGCTCTATCCAAAGGATCGGAAGACTTCATGGTTTATAGCGACGCGTTAAATATGGGTCTACGGTGTGTCTTGATGCAAAGAGGTAAGGTGATCGCTTACGCAACGAGACAACTCAAAGTTCATGCGAAGAACTATCCTACCCATGATTTGGAGTTGGTGGCGGTAGTGTTCGCCTTGAAGTTATGGAGACACTATCTCCATGGCACGAAATGTACACTCTACACGGATCACAAGAGTTTGAAATATGTCTTTGATCAAAAGTAGTTGAACATGAGGCAAAGACGGTGACTCGAGCTACTCAAAGATCATGATTGCGAGTTGATCTACCACCCCGGTAAGGCGAACGTGGTAGCCGATGCGTTGAGTCGGAAGGGCTATAACGAAAGCATTCGAGATACCCTTTCAAGAAACGAATTGGTGTCAAGCCTCATTGAGAAGATCAAGACATCACAAGAGAAAGCTTTGTTGGAAGAGAACATCAAGGATGAAGTGATGACGAAGCAACGATTTCTCTTAACGGAAGATAGTCGCGGGGTGAAGTTGTTCAACGGACGTGTTTGGGTGCCCAAAGTTGGGGGAAACCGTGAAATTCTTCTTGAGGATGCCTATAAGTTCAAATATTCCATTCACCCGGGGAGTACGAAGATGTACAGAGATTTGAAGCTTCATTACTGGTGGCCAGTAATGAAATTGGATGTAGCACGATACGTGGAGCGTTGTGTGACTTGCTTGCAAGTGAAGATCGAGCATCAACGACCTTACAGAAGCCTTCAATCCCTAGAAATATTCGAGTGGAAGTGGGAACATATTACTATGGATTTCGTGACTAAGTTGCCCAAAACCTTACAAGGTCACGATACCATATGGGTAATAGTTGATCGTCTGACCAAGAGTGCTCACTTCTTAGCCATGCGTGAAACACTACCGATGGATAAGTTGGCGAAGCTTTACATCGATGAGGTGGTTTCGAGGCATGAAGTGCCCTTGTCTATTGTGTCGGACCGCGATAGTCGGTTTACTTCAAACTTCTAGGATAGCCTGCAGAAAGATCTTGATACAAGGGAGAAGTTGAGTACGACATACCATCCCCAAACCGACGGCCAAAGCAAGAGAACAATTCAGACGTTAGAAGACATGCTAAGGTCTTGCGTGATTGATTTCGGTGGTAGTTGGGACTCTCACCTACCTTTGGTGATGTTTGCTTACAATAATAGCTACCACTCGAGTTTTGGAATGACACCGTTTGAAGCTTTGTACGAACGGAAGTGTAGAACTCCCGTGTGCTGGCTTGAAGTGGGCGAGAAGCAATTTGCCGGACCCGAGATTGTGCAAGAAACAACCGACAAGGTGAAAGGTATTCGGGAACAGTTAACGGCGGCTTAAGATCAACAGAAGAGCTATGCCGACAAGAAGAGACGATCGATGGAGTTCCAAGTGGGAGACCGTGTGATGCTTATGGTGTCCCATTGGAAGGGGATAATCTGGATGGAAAACGTGGGAAGTTGAGTCCCCGTTTCCTTGGACCATTCACGGTGCTCAAACGTGTGGGACTTCAAGCGTATCAATTAGAATTGCCACCGGAGATGAATGGAATCCACAACACTTTCCATGTTTGTTATTTCCGAAAGTGCTTAGCAGAAGAGGAGAGCGTTATTCCCCTCTCAGAGATATAGTGGACAAAGGAAATCGTTGTGTGGAAGAACCAGACGTGATCCTAGAGAGGAAGTCCAAGAAACATCCCCACAAGGAAGTCACTATGGTCAAGGTGCAATGGAAACATCATCGTGGGGCCAGCGTGATGTGGGAAGCCGAAGAGGACATGAAGCGGAGGTATCCTCACCTGTTCGGGTAGCTCAGATTTTGAGGGCAAAATCGTGTCCGAGTTGGGGAGGATTGTAACACCCCGATTTTCGGGTAAGCAAATAATTCCTTAAATTTGTATATTGTTCGTAGTATAGTTTTTGCTATTGGTGTTACCTTGAGTTCTGTCTTAATTGGAGGTTGAGCGAGGTAGCCGAAAAAAAAACAAGTGTTGACAGTGCCCCGTGCGGCTCTTCGCGCGACTCGAGCCGTGCCACCATCTGCGCGGGGCTCTGCCCTTGCGCGACTCTAGTGCTTCGCTCGACTCTCCGCATGAGTCCATCCGCGCAAGCATCCATGCGCGACCCCTGTGCGTTTTAAATAAAGAAAATCGGCCCCAAACCACATAACACCCCAATCTCTTCTCAAGAAACTCTCTCTTCTTCTCCCTCTTCATTAAATCCGACCTAAGGGTCATTTATTGCTCCATTTCTCCACTTCTTCAAGATTTTTTCTCCATTATCAAGGTGTTGGAAGCTTAGGGTTCAAGAAGCTACCATTTCACCATCTTCATCTTCAACCTCAAGATCCAACTAGGGTTTCTAGGTTTTCTAACAAAACCTAATATGTGAGTTCAATCTAATTTTTCTAAACCTTATACATGTCAAAACTTATATATTTTGAACTCATGATCTCCCCTTTACTACATGTTCTTGATTTGAACCATTTTGACCTAACTTGGGTATTTTTGGAGATTTTAGAGTTTTTACCATTTTGAGATATATCAAAGATTTTTATACTTTGTGATACATTACGAAATAAAACTCATGTGTTGATGGTCAAAAACTCTTGAAATAATGCCATCTTGGTTATATGTGGATTTCACAATATTTTGGGGATTTACTTATTAAAAGTGGATTTGAAAGGTTATATACTTAGGTTTCACCTTATAGTGGTACTAGTAATGAGCATTGTGGAGTATTGATAACTTTGGAAAAATTATTCATTTGGGAAAACGACTCATATTTGGGAATGTATTATGAGAACTATATGTGTGGTTATAGTTTTGTCACTAATATAATAGTGACAAGCCTTAGACTATTACTAGTGGATTCATAGGTATAGAGTCGGCTTAATGTTGATTTGGTTCCCGTTTGTAGCTAGTTGAGACATTGGACCTTAGGAAGGAAATTTGGTACGATTATGTTGGACCGGATACTAGCCGTGGGTCGTAAATGTAATCCTAGTGAATGAGCATGATTAGGATCATTGGGTGTCCTCCCCCACATCTGAGTACGAGCCGGCGAGTTCATGGCATTGATCATAGTATGGTGAGCTCAATAACTTGGAGAGTGGCATACTTTTGTGTTTTGCCAGAATCCTTGGAAAATCGGTTCTCCGCCGTCATCACAAGATGTTTGGACCCCTTGGGTCGTATGGAGTGTTTTGGGAAAAGTAAACTGTTTATTTTAAATATAAACCTTTCCTTATCAAATTGTATTTTGGTTGATTGATATAAACTGTTTGTTCTCACTAGGTGTTAAGCATAACACTTTTTTCTCAAATGACATGTATAATAGGTTCTGTAAGCGGTGGGGTTCCCAAGAATTGAGGGACGAGTGTTGGCCGTTATGGCATCTTTTGGAGACACATCTTTTGGACCTTGGCGTACAGATAAAGGATAAAGATTTTTGGGAGATTTGGATTGACAACCACCATAATATAGATTTAATGATTTGGATTAGTTTGTTGTTAATTAGATGTCCATTCATAGCATTTGTATACGCTATTTCAATTCCCCTTCTTGGGTGATTAATTTCTATTTGAAATGTCATTTGTAGCCTTATCCAGGTTTAAATTTACCCCTATTTTTAGGGTGTTACATGTGAGGAGTCATAAGTTTAAATGAGAAATGCTTAAGTGTGTGAGAAATAGAGAAGTGATCTTACCCTTCCATCTGGTCAACATTTGTGGCTTTGACTGTGAAGTACTGGATAATTCAGTCATATAGTATGTGCAAGATAGAGAAGTAGTCTCGTAACTTTTACAAATAGGCAGCAAATGGGTTATATGTGAACTCGTGTGATTCACATATGAACTATTTGTGCATATATGAACCCTTATGATGGGAAGGGTTCAAAAGAGAATATCCCTATTTTACGAAAATGAGAGAACACTTCTGGACCTCTAAATTAATTTACACATGATATTCATTTAGAACAAATAAAAGCAAATTAGTATTTATCCACAATTTTCTATTATCTTATATTGTCATTATCCCTTAAATATTGTTAATATCATCAGAGACTTCTTACGTTGATGTCTCCTTTGCCGATAATGATGTGATAATAATATGATAATGATGTGATAGTGACCTGATTTTGCCGTGATATGTAACACCCCGATTTTCGAAAGGTATCAATTCATGTTAATACAGAAACCGATATATTAAGGAAAAATAAGATATTTGATTTTGGGCTTGAATCCTTGATTTTATAGTCTTGATGGATAAATGATTCAATTACGAGTCCAACGGTTCTTTCCGGAGCAAAAACGGAGCTATAACGAAGAAGTTATGACCAAAACGGTTTTCGGGGAAATCATGGGCCGGCTGGAGGGGGCGCACGGGCCGTGCGCGGGGGTCAGAGACTCGGGTTAAAACCTGATTTTCGCCTCATTTCACCCAAAACTTCATTTCTTCATATCTTCTTCATCACAACTCCGATTTGGGTGATTCAAGTTGCTATGGTTTCGTTTTTGAGAGATTTTCAAGTATATGGCAAGAGATTGGAAGTCTATTGAAGTATAATAGAGTATTTTGTGGTGGTAAGCTTCTCATATCTCCCTATTCATCTTCTTCCCCAAAATATTCTAGGGTTTCATCCATCCCTTGTTCTCTCTTTCATAGATTGAAGGTTTGTGATCATTTTGGTGAACTAGAAGTGTTTTGGTTGGTGAATTCAATCTTGGGTTAAGGTAATCTTCTATTCTCTTCGGTTATGGAAGTTAGGGTTTCGGTATTAGTTGAGGTATCCATGTATATGGTTTGGGAAATGATTTGTGGTTGAATATGTATGGATTTAGGTTTTGGAAGTTTTGTCTTGAGAATCCAAGTGTTCTTCAAAAGATCTCGTTGGGTGAAATCTAGATTTAGCGTAAATCTAGCAAGGTGAGTTTACTAAACTTTTGTTAAAACTGGATACACATCATATTTGCTTATTTGTTGTTATTATCACATATTTGCTCAAAATGGTCATCTTTACGGGTTTAAGTATTTGATGGTATTTCCATGAGATTATGTGAGATATATGTATATGAAGTATCATCCCATGATTTACTCTATGTTGTGTAATTATTTGGGGATTTCCACTATGTGTGCCACAATGGGTATTTTACATGAAAAAGGAATATATGTTTGGTATATTATGATGATTTCATTTGGAATATACTCTTGGTGATATTGTATCTACAACGTGGCTATGTGAATATTTAAGTCTTATGTTGGACTCATGCTATGAGTAGGGTGATATTGTACCCACGGTTGGTATTGAATTATATTTGGTTGAAATACACCTAAAGGACCTCCTATATGCATTATGTTGGATGAACCAAGTCACTTCACAAGGAGGATGTAGTCTTGGGCGCCACTGTGATGGTATATGCCTAGACCTCCGCCATTCGGGGAATTTTCCTTTGGAGTAGTCTCCGGGTGTGCCGGGCCTTGGGATGTTCCTTGTTAAGGGCATACAGGTATATCGACTCTTGGGGTGGGCTTGATTGGTGCTTTGGGTCTCCCCTAATGACTCCACATATATTGGACACTGGTTAACTGCTGATAAGAATTGTAACTGTTCATGCATGCTTATTATTGTTCAACTCACTAGGCTTTTTGGCCTAACACTTGTTTGGTGTCGATGTGTATCTCAGGTTTTAGCGGCACCGGTTCTAAGCTGGCATAGTGCTTGGGTGAAAAATTTGGGAATGTTGCATTTGGCCTTACTTTCGGTAGGAGAACCTTTGGGTTTATAAATGACACCCTTATTTGTAATCTCTTTTCTGGTTATGGAAATTAGATTAGTTGGTTGTTATTTATCGTCCGTTTAATTACAACTGTATTTAAACAGGTTTGTGTATTTTCCCCATTTAAGGAGGCTCTTGCTTTGGCAATTTTTAGTATACCTCATGTCCGTTTTTCGGATTTTTGTTATCCCTATTTTTAAGGTGTTACATGATTATAACATGATAATGATTGGATAAATTGAAGATTTTTTAAGATGCGATTTTGCTATGATAATGATATTATAATTATGTGATTTTGTTGTGATAACCGAAGACCAATGATCATCACCTCTACAATCATCTCTCTTTGTTCATTATGTGATTTTGCTATGATAATAACGTGATAATACATTGTGATCGGTGCATATATTATTAGTACGTGAATTTAGAGATAAAGAAGTCACCAATATTACACAAAAATACAAAATCACATGATTATCCTTAATTAATTACTTTATTTTCTATTAATTTTAATTATGAGTTAAATAATTTAAAGGCCTATAAATGTTCTCGTATTTTCGTAAAATAGGGGCGTTCTCTTTTGAATCTCCACCCCCTTATGATTCACATATGAACTACTTAACTGATTCACATATAAACCCTTATGATTCACATATGAACTATTTAACCGATTCACATATGAACCCGGGTGATTAGTTATGATTCATATATGAACCCGTGTGATTCACATATGAACTAATTAATGGATTCACATATGAACTATTTAACTAATCACATGGGTTGTAACACCCGTAATTTTCGGTCGGTAAAGGTTACCGGACGTTTTTGAAACTTGTGAATGGTGGGATTGTGTCTGTGATGTTGAATGCCGACCAAAATTCATGCACGAAATTTATTTCTAAATTAAGTTTGCGTCAATTGTTTCTCATGTTCTCAAAGCATAAGGCGATTTATATTATGGAGTCTTGGTAAAGCATTTAGTACTCATCAGATTTTAAACCGTGAGTTTAAACATGCATGAAATTGTTTTGTTGCACGTAGTTGCAATTTTTATTGAAAATCTCTTCATTCCCGTTTCTTCTCTAACGTTATTTTCGGATATTGTAATATCTGTGTTTTAATGTTATTTGGAGTATTAGGAAAGTCACTGTGGAATTTTGACCTTAACATCGGATCTCCTCCACGTATGTTAAGGTTTTAAAAAAAATTATTCCCATGTTCTGGCGTCTAAGTTTTTGTAACACCCGTAATTTTCAGTAAAAAAATGTCACCTGGACGCTTCTGTGACTTGTAAACAGTGGGGTTTTGTTGGGAATTGTATTGTTTAAAGCCCCTTGGAGTATCGAGAGCTTTCGAACGCGAAAAGGAAGGAATTCGGAGCTCTGCACACACATATGTCACTATCGCGTGGCACAATCGCGGACATGGTACTGCGAGTGCTAGGTCGCGGGCGACAATGCCACGCTACTATGCCCAGGGCATAGTCTCCGGTCATTGTTGCGGTCGGGGGCAGGGACCTTTAAAACTCGAATTTTGCTTATCTCATCCCATTTGTTGCAACCTCCTTCAACCCTACCCTCTCCTTTCTCTCTAAACCGAACCTCATGACAACCATTGTTGATCTTGAGCTTTTGATACTCAATATCTTGGGTTTTCAAGTGATAGTTCACCATCCATTGAAGGTTATGGAAGCTTAAGCTCAATCTATCCACTTTATCATCTTCAACTTCAACTTTCTAGGGTTTTATCAAACCCTCCTTATGACCCTTTCCATTCTCTTAAAGGTTGTGGTGGTGGCTCTCATGGATGACCAAGAGAAGTATAGTTGATAGATTCAATCTATGGTAAAGGTAATATCTCATTCTCTTCGTATATGGAAATTAGGGTTTGGGTTAAGTTGGAGTCTTCATGCTTAAATGTTTGGGGAATGATTCTATATGGTTGAATAGGTTTGTTTATGGTTGAAAACTTATGGATCTAGGTTTTTTCGAAGAATTGGCTTGAGGATCATATTTCTTCAAGGAAGCTCAAGATGGGGTAAAATCTAGATTTAGCCTGAATCTAGCAAGGTGAGTTCAAGTTGATTTGTGAAAACGGTGTACATGCCAAAATGTTTATTTTAAAGTGTTCTGTGTCTTTCATGAAATTGTTAACTGCTGATAAGTTGGGTTATTTTGAAAATGTTTAACTTTATAAACTTATATAGCACACATCCTTGGGATTTTTGGGCATTTTGTTAAATGTGTCATAAATGATTGGGTTTTGATGAATTATTGCATAAATAGGAATTTGGTCATAAATGCACTTTTAAGTGTTTTGTCGGGTTTTATGCATCATTCATGAAATGACATGTTTTGAAAAGTACTAATGTATGAGTCCTTTGGTTTTGGGTCATTCCCGGTTTTGGGGAACATTTTAAAAATGGAAAACCTTTTGGTTTGGGCCGAAGGCCAATTGTGATATGAGAAACAAAGTTGTGGGGAAAATTTTAATTTAGGTTATGTAACCATGTTGGCTCTCGTGTTTTAGCCAAACGTCTATTCAGCCTTTTGGGGCTTGATTTGTACTCGGTTGAGTCTTTGGAACATTTTTTCGGTTTTGGTAGCTCGTTGAGGAGCCTTGGACGTATGGTGTACTTAGTTGCATCTTATTTGAGAGTTACATGTTTTGAATGCATTAGTTCATTCTTTTGAGTCATGTAACGTTTTAGACTGTAATGGATTGGATCCATAGGCATATGAGTCAGTCAGTTGGTTTAATGGGGACTTTATCCCCGTGTTGGGACTGGATATTGTTTATGGCTAACGGGAGCTCGAGGTATAGATCGTGGGTGGTTGAACTCGATAACCGCGTAACCTCTATTGAATGGCTCGAGGTAGAGATCGTGGGTGGTTGAACTCGATGCCCGTTTATAATCCAGTCTGGTTACTCATCGTGGAATTTAGTGTCCGCGTTTGAAGTCTAGTGAGTGGTCCCCAAGTCATGTTTTTATGTAAGCTTGTGGTGGTGCTCTGCAAAGCTGTATACGGAGCTAAGTCTTGCGGTGGTGCCCATTGTGAGCCGGATACGGGGACTTGTGGCTTTTGTGGTGACACTCATTAGAGGTCGAGTAGACACTAGGGTCATTTGGGTATCTTGCGGTGGTATCTCGGTTGGGAGCTGGATACGGGGATCCATGGCCTATGTGAAGCTTGAGAACATTGATAGGTGGCTTAACTTTGTGTGTCCGTCACGTCCGATGGAATTCGGGTATCCCCCGTCACCGAAAGGTGCTGTTTTTGGGTATTGAGTTTTATTATCCAATTTTCAGTGGCGTTTTGTATAATTTAGTTTTATCCTTGATTTATGGGTTGAGTATTATGCCCCACCCGTGTTTTTGGTGTTTCGGGATGTAAAGTTTTAACCGTATTTTCATAAATGGAGATTTCAATTTTTATTCACGTTTTGAGTGAGTTTTGGGTTAAATCAAATTTATGAATGAGCGGCTTATATTGGTATCATCATCCTTGAAGTAGTTTGGATTGGAAAACGTTTAAATTGGTGTTCTTTGCCTAAAATGCATATTATTGGAAATGAGTCGTTTTCATATGTAAGACATATTAAATTGAAGGATTATGACTTTACTGCATTCTTTCTTTTTAAACGATTAATTTATTTATGTTGAAAACTCTTGAGCTCACTAGGCGTTAAGTCTAACCTTTTTATTTATCGGCATGTGCATCAGGTTCCAGATGGGGGTTTGGTTCTAGCAGTACTATGAAGAGATGTGCTTAGTTTTCACAAGTGTAAGTATTTGGCGAAGTCTTCCGCAATTTGGAGATAGTAACTATTATTGAGTTTAAATAGCACCTGTCCTTATTATCCACTGTATGTATAGAATGAATGTGTGTACTGAGGTTAAATCTTAAATTGTGATTTGTAGATGAATCATTTATTGGTGTATTTAGAAAAAATTAAATTAGTTGTTATTTCCAGATTTGGGGGTGTTACAGTTTTCTTGGGAATTTTAGTCTGTACAAGTTGTGTTGAGTTTTATAGGGTATTATTTTACGACGTTTTCGACGCGTGAGTGAACTTTGAAATGCGTGAGATTTAATTACGTTACGTGTAAATTAGGGGTTTATTAAGTGTCATGTTTTGGTGCAAGTTTTGTTGAAAAGTGGCAATTTATTTTACATTGCGATAAAAGGGAAACTCTTGGAATTATGACATTTTAGTCATAACTTCTTCTTATGCCTTGGCATGGGTAACGAAGATTTTGGCACCGCCTGATTTTCTTTTGTATCATCGGATTTTATGAAAATTTAGTTGAGTCTTGTGAAGTTTTGTTTTACGACATTCTGCGTCGCATAAGAAGAACCTTGAAATACGTATGCTTGCTTTATTGTGTGCGTCAACCCATGAGTCTTTGTTTAATATTTTGTTTCATACGAGTTTGCACATGTCATTTCACAACCGTAAGAGATGTTTTGAGAGTTCTATTGATGAATGTTGTCTCACATGTTATTTTAGAAGTTTCAATGTCGTGTGGTTTCTCTTTTGAGTTTTACACTAGATTATTTTGTTGCATGTTATTTAACATTTGAATTGATTTACACTTTTGTGCGAGTAAGCATGTGAAAGATTTTAAAGGTTCGAGTTGAACTTCTGCTTTATGCCTTCTTCAGTTGTTGATTCTATTGTTATCGTCTCACGCAATGCATTATATTGATTTACTGGTATACATGATTTCATAGCCACCATTTTTGGACAAGTGCATTCTATTCGTGTGGTCCAAGGTTTAAAAACCGAATGAAAATTTATTTACGTTCGATCAAATCGCATGCATTTTTACTAAGTTGAGAAATTTTTGGAACTTGATTGCGTAAGTTCCTCCTTCTGGAGTTTATACAAACATTTGTTGCACACCGCCTTAGTGCGGGAAAGTATTTTACATACACGACATAAATTAATACATATTAAGACCATAGTGGTCCATTTGAAAAGTTGTTGCACGCCTTTTGTTACTGTCATTATTAACTTGAGTAATATTCAAATGATTTTCGAAGTGGTTTTATATGTGTGGCGTTTGTGACCAATTTTGCACAACTACCGAGTAAGTGGTAGTGAAAATTTTACACGTATGATTAATTATTATAAATAGTTTGGGTTTGAAAGTGTTATAAAATTTCGAATTGGCATAATAGTTTGAAAAACCTTGAACTCATTAGGGTTATAGATTTAAACCCCTATCGTGAAAGAAGTTGTAATGAGGGACTAGAGAAGTCCTTGGGATTCGAAGCGTCGGATGAACCGACTTATGGCCAGTTATGAATTATGAAGTCAGCCTTATGAGTAAGTTCACGTAGGAATAATTGAGGTATTAGATTTATATGTTACCCCCTATATATAAGTGACGATCTTTCCTTTTTGGTAAATCTTTGGGTTGAGCCTTGTGCAATTGCTTAAGTGTGGTCGATTATGAACTGATGGGTTGATGTTGACAACATGTTATGTGTTAGTGGTGCTCTATCTCTGTGGATATTCGGGAATGTTGAGGATGCTATGAGTTGTTCGTAAAGTTGTATGTTGGGAGTTTTCAATTCCATATTAGGTGTCAACTTTAAATCTTTTGGGGATCGGCTCAGTACAAGCCGACGTGCCCTTTGAGGTCAGTGATCTCTGGGATGTTTGGAAGTATCCCCGTTGGATTAATAGAAATGCTAGCCTCACGGTAGTGGAACTTAAAGGAAGTTAGATGTTGGTAATTAAGTGTTGACCTGTACAATTTTCTCGATGTAGTAAATTTTGGGAATCCTTTGGGTTGATGTTGGTAAGTGGAATACAGATTTAGAATTGTGTTGAGCTGGAACGAATGGGTCAATGAAAAGTTGAGGTCACAAGCTGCCATGGAGTGGTACGTGTCACCCAAGGTTGGGAGACAACCGTAGTCTTGTGGTTAGAAGCTACTTTAATAAGTTAAGCGTTCCCTCGGATATAAGAGTAATGTTCTCAAGGGACATTAGTATTGAGTATTGGCAGGAGGTTATCGTGGTTGTTCTAGCAAGTGGATTAGAGAAAACCTATTATGCGGGCAACGGTAAATAAAGAACTAGATTTCGAGGACGAAATCTCTTTTAAGGTTGGGAGGATTGTAACACCCGTAATTTTCGGTCGGTAAAGGTCACTGGACGTTTTTGAAAGTTGTGAATGGTGGTATTGTGTTGGGAAAGCATTATTTAAGTCCTTTGGAGTATCGAGAGCTTTTGAGCACGAAAAAGGAATATTTCGGGGTCCGAAACTGATTGGCGACAGTGCCGCTATTGTGACATGTGTCACTATCGCGAGGCAAGATCGCGGAGGGCATACCTCTCTCGGTACAAGCGGGGCGACAATGCCCGCGCTTGTGACACCGGGCAATGTATGGATTTTGTGTAAAACCTAAATATCTCCATCTTCATTTACTTGTCTTGTGTGGATTTTGTGTAAAACCTAACTTTTGGAGATTTTAGGGTTTTATGATAAAAGTATGGTTAGGGGGTAAATGAACCTATATGTTGAATTAATGGTATATATATGTACATGGAAAACTTGTTTACTTAAATTTTTGGGTTAAATACTTGGGATCCAAAATTAGGGTTTTGAATATTGATGGTGAAATAAATGAATAAGAACTTGGAATATTGGAATTAAAGTATGGAAATGTTATTCATGTGACAACTAGGAATCTCTTGGTAAATTATGTGAGATACCGTATGGAATATTACACTTGTTACTATCTTGGGTAGTATGTAAGTGTTGGATTGTCCGGTTGGCCTTATTGGCTTTATGTGGCATATTTGATTTTGGTTGGGAGTCATGACCCCATATTTGTTGTAGCATTTTGTCCGACGTTGGGACGTTAGTTTTCCACGTCGAGGCACATTTAGGCATTGGATTGGGTTATAAGTCCTACGTGCTAGTATTACGATATTAGATGAGGAATTCAACGTAAGGACCCTATGTGGTTGAAGTTGACTTTCCGTGGGTGTATGTTTAAAGCAATGAGCCTAACATCCCTTGCGTATACTTCCTATGTGTATTGGTTTTACTAACTTGTCAAGTGGTTTACTCTTGTGTTCTGTCACTTGTGTTAGTAAGTGGGTCTCCCCCGTTAACCCAAGAGGTATTTGTTTATGTTAAAGAGTTACATCATTATTATCATAAATTTCCTTTCCTACTTACGCTTATTATTGATTATCTCTAAATGCAAATGTTTGATCTCACTAGGCTTTAGCCTAACACTTTTTCTTAAAATGACATGTATAACAGATCAATCTAGTGGTGGGATTCGTTGGGAATCAGTGGATGGCCTTGGGGTCGAGAGTGGTCCTTTGGGAGATATATTGACCGATACAGAGATGATAGTGGATATACATTTCGGAAGGATAGTGACACCCGACCTTAATCTTCTTGTCTAAGTTAGATTATTAGGTTATTGAATCTTATTCTTCATTTGGGTTGGTTTGTAAATGTCATAACCTTATTCCCAGTTTCGGGATGATACTTTGGGATTGTTTTGACATGTCCTTACTTAATCAGGTTTACTCATTTTATAGTTGTCATATTGCCGAATTTTCGAATTTTTAATTTCCTCTAAAATTTAGGGTGTTACAAGTTGGTATCAGAGCAGTGGTTTAAGTGAACTAGGTATGAATATAGGATACCTAGACTTAAGCTGTGATTATGAATTGTGATGATGGGTAGAACTCTAAAGATAGGATGGTCTTAGAGTCGGTGGAAATTACGCTAATTAAGAGTTATGGTAATGCTGATGAAAATTCTTACGTATCACATGTTCATAATTTCACTTAGCTAACGTTATTATGAAGATGTTTTACGTGATTATGCTTGTTTTCCATTGTTATGATGATTAATGAATGTAGTAGTACGTTTCCTTGTCTATAATCCTTATAATCTATATCTCATCTCTATTCTCGCATATGTGTGGCAGACAATGGTAAATACTCGAAATCGACCAGAGGGCCAAGAGGCATCGGCATCTACGGCCGACCACCCTAGAGTTAAAACGATGGACTTGCCCTCACGGCCGCAAAATGTTTTGGGTGGAGGGCTCGAGCATGTACCCTGTCGCAACTTGGTTGCATCCAATTCGATAATGGAAGAGGTGACTCCGTAATCAAGAATGATGGACCGGATGATGCAAGCAATGAACGCGACGATGGCTCAACCATAAGAAATGTTTTTAAAACTACTGGAAGATCGGGATACTAACAACCGTAGGCATGAAGCTGTCGCGGAAAACATTCTGGTGGCGAGACCTAGGGGTACCGGACCTGAAATCCCCACTAATGAGACCGCAACCCCGGAAGCAATGCAAGTGGAGAAAACTTGCACCTTTAAGGCTTTCCTTGGTTGTCAACCACCAGAGTTCAAGGGCTCAGGCGACCCGGTGGCATGCATGAACTGGATCCGAGAAATGGAGCAGGCCTTTCGATCAAGCGAGTGTGGTGAAAACCAGAAAGCTATATTCGGGTCTCAAATGCTTAGAGGGGCGACCCTCACATGGTGGAATGTTTATTCCACTTCCGTTGAGGCCATAGTACTGGCCAAAATGAGCTAGGAAACTTACAAGAAAAATTTAATGGAAGAATTCTGTAATGAACGGGCCATGGATCAGATCATTGATGAATTTCATGGCTTGAAGAAAGGGAACTTGTCGGTGAAGGAGTACAACAAGTTGTTTATGGATAAACTGGGTTTGGTGGGACATCTGGTCCCAACTGAAGGAGAGAAGATCAAAGCCATCAAAGGTTTGCCTACCAAAATGATGAATATGGTGTGAGTGTCAAAGGCCTCTACCCTCTGAGAGGCGATCGAGGAGGCACAGTTAGTGGAAGACTCTTATGGTCCAAGCAAGGTGGAGAGAAGCGGTGCAGTCGAGAAAAGAATATAGGAAGGTGGTTCAATGCCCTCCAAGAGACCGAGACCATTCAACAACAATCAGCGGGGATTCGGACCCAAACGGAATGTTCCATGGTACTCCAAGTGTCAGAGCAAGCACCTTGGCCCTTATAACTCGGGATATGAGCCATGTTTTAAATGTGGCAAGCCTGGCCACAACTTCCGATATTGTCCGATCAAAGGGAAAATTTGTTTTGGATGCAAGGAGTCAGGTCACATTAGGAGCGAGTGCCCGAAGGCGAAGGCGGGATTTAGCGGAGGAATGAAAGCGGACCCTCCAAAAGCAACGGGGAGAGCATTCCAGATGACTATCGAGGAGGCAAAGGCTTCGACGGATGTAGTGTCGGGTATATTTCTCCTAAACTCCGTACCTACACGCATTTTATTTGATTCGGGGGCTAGCTTTTCGTTTGTGTCGAGTTCCTTTTGTCCAAAATTATCCGTACCCACTACTAGTTTAGAGGACGCTTTAGTGGTAAAGTTAGTGGATGGCAATCAAGTAGTGGTTCGAGACATCCTTAAGGGTTACAAACTGGAGATTGAAGGGAAGGAATTCCCGATCGACTTAATACCAATGGCCATCGGAGGTTTTGATGTGGTCATTGGGATGGATTGGTTAGCGGATAACCATGCCGAGATTCTATGTGCAAAGAAGTTGATTAGGATTCCGATTTCGGATGATGAGTCGGTGACCGTGTTAGGCGAAAGGCGAAAGGGAGAAGTAGCAATTATCAGCATGGTGAAAATGCGGAAGTGTTTAGAAAAAGGATGTTTATCCTTTTTGGCGTACAATATAGACGCCAAACTCGAAAAGAAAAGGCTCGAAGATGTGAAAGTGGTGAATGAATTCCCCGATGTATTCCCGGACAACCTGTCTGGATTACCGTCCGATCGTCAAATAGAGTTCAAGATTGATCTAGCATTGGGAGCGACTCTGATAGTCAGAGCTCCATATCGTTTAGCCCCGTCAGAGATGAAAGAGATGATGGGACAGTTACAATACCTTCTTGAGAAGGGGTTTGTGAGACCGAGCTCGTCACCGTGGGGAGCACCGGTCTTATTTGTGAAGAAGAAAGATGGCACCATGCGGGTATGCATTGATTATAGGGAATTGAATAAGGTGACCGTGAAGAATAAATACCCACTCCCTAGGATCTATGACTTGTTTGACCAACTTCAAGGAGTAGGTTGTTTTTCGAAGATTGATCTACATTCGGGTTACCATCAAGTGAAGGTCAAGAAGAATGACATTCCAAAGACCGCATTTAGGACGCGATACGGGCACTACGAGATCTTGGTGATGCCCTTCGGTTTGACGAATGCTCCGGCAATGTTCATGGACCTAATGAATCGCATGTGCCGACCGTTCCTTAACAAGTCGGTCATCGTGTTCATTGACGATATTCTGATTTACTCCAAGGATGAATCCGATTACACACGTCACCTTCGCGATGTGTTGGAGGTTTTGAGAAAGGAGAAATTTTATGTAAAATTTTCCAAGTGTGAGTTTTGGTTGAAGGAAGTGCAGTTTTTAGGACACGTAGTCACAAATGATGGTGTGAAGGTGGATCCCGCAAAGGTAGAAGCCATGATGAATTGGAAACCTCCCAAGAGCCCATCCGAAATCCAAAGCTTTTTGGGATTGGTGGGTTACTACCGAAGATTCATCCAAGATTTCTCCAATATTGCTTCTTCATTGACCGCCTTAACCAAAAAGAATGTGAAGTTCGTATGGACCGAATCTCAAGAGAAAGCTTTCCGGACCTTGCAAAATAAGTTGTGTGAAACCCTAATCCTATCCTTGTCGGAAGGGTCGGAAGATTTCGTGGTTTATAGCGATGCATCTAATATGGGTCTTGGATGCGTGCTCATGGAAAAGAGAAAGGTGATTACCTATGCGTCAAGGCAATTGAAGGTGCATGAGAAAAACTACCCCACTCATGATTTGGAATTGGCGGCGGTAGTGTTCGTGTTGAAGTTGTGGCGACACTATCTCTATGGCATGAAGTGTACCTTGTACACGGACCACAAAAGCTTAAAGTATGTCTTCGATCAAAAGGAGCTTAACATGAGACAAAGAAGATGGTTGGAACTACTCAAGGACTACGACTGTGAGTTGATTTACCATACGGGCAAGGCAAATGTGATAGCCGATGCCTTAAGTCGGAAAGAATATAGTGGAAAGCTCTGATCCAAGCTCGCAAGAATCGAATTAGTGTCGAGCCTCATGAAGAAGATCAAAGCGTCACAAGTCGAAGCCTTGTTGGAAGAGAATCTCAAGGACAAGGTGATGAACAAACAATAACTACTTTTGACCGAAGATAGCCGAGGGATAAAATGCTTCGATGGGCGCATTTGGGTGCCAAAGATTGGAGGAAACCGAGAACTACTCTTGGAAGAGGCATACAAGTCCAAATACTCCATCCACCCGGGGAGCACAAAGATGTATAGAGACTTGAAACTGCATTATTGGTGGCCGGTTATGAAATTAGATGTGGCACACTATGTAGAGCGGTGTGTGACTTGTTCGTAAGTGAAGGCCGAGCACCAACGACCTTATGGAAGTCTTCAATCGTTGGAAATACTCGAGTGGAAGTGGGATAAGATTACCATGGATTTTGTGACCAAATTACCAAAGACTTTGAGGGGCAATGACACGATTTGAGTGATTGTTGATCGTTTGACGAAGAGTGCCCATTTTCTAGCGATGAAGGAAACCTTACCAATGGATAAATTGGAAAAGCTCTACATTGATGAAGTGGTCTCTAGACATGGTATACCCTTGTCTATAGTTTTCGATCATGATAGTCGTTTCACTTCGAGATTTTGGGGAGCGTTGCATCAAGAATTGGGTACGCGGGTGAATTTAAGCACGACTTACCACCCGCAAACAGACGGACAAAGCGAAAGAATGATTCAAACTTTGGAGGACATGATTAGATCTTGTGTGATCGATTTTGGTGGTAATTGGGATACCCATTTACCTTTGGTGGAGTTTACATACAACAACAGTTACCACTCTAGCCTTGGAGCGGCACCATTTGAAGCTTTGTATGGGAGAAAATGTAGAACCCCCGTGTGTTGGTTAGAGGCGGGTGAAAAGCAATTTTCCGGGCCGGAAATTATACAAGAGACGATCGACAAAGTCAAATAAATCCGGGAAAGTTTAAGGCGGCGCAAGATCGACAGAAAAGCTATGCCGATAAGAAGAAGTGGACGATAGAATTTCAAGTGGGTGACCGGGTGATGTAAAAGGTTTCCCCGTGGAAGGTCCTAATACGGTTTGGAAAATGTGGGAAGTTGAGTCCCCGTTTCCTTAGACCGTTTACCGTCATTGAGCGTATTGGGATGCAAGCTTACAAGCTACATTTACCACCAGAGATGGAAGGAATACACCCTACGTTCCATGTGTGCTATCTACGGAAGTGCTTAGCGGAGGAAGAAAGCGTCATACCACTGTCAGAAATCCGTGTGGACGACAACCGTTGTGTAGAAGAACCCGAAGCCATTTTGGAAAGGGTGATCAAGAAACTCCGACACAAAGAAGTGGCAATGGTGAAGGTTCAATGGAAGCACCATCGCGGTGCCAATGTAACATGGGAGGCGGAAGAGGACTTGAAACATATATATCCTCAGTTGTTTACGTAGTATGGATTTTGGGGACGAAATTATTCCCAAGCTGGGGAGGATTGTAACACCCGTATTTTCGGGTAAACTTTCGCTATTTTGAGTTCGTTTGGGCGTTTAATAATCATACGTATATATGTAGTTGTTTTGATTTGATTTGCGGATCTAGTCAAAGGTTCCTCGTTGAAGAATTGTACCGTTTCGGGACGAAGTCGCGCCCAGAAGGCTTGGGGCGACTATGCCACAAGGCATAGTCGCTTGTGTCAAAGTCGCTGATCTCGTGTGCAAAACTCAGGAGCTTTGGTCTGAGGGGCGACATTGCTCTGCGACTATGACCAGGTCATAGTCGTTGACGAGTTGGCTGTATAAAAATGGGGTTGCGAGTTTTTGAACCATTTTATCTGTTTTGAGCAAGGTAGCTGCATTTTTGTCCCTTGGAAGCTGGTAAGTTCCATCCTCTCCCTCCCTTGCCATTAATGCCTCCATCTACCTCAAGTCCTTAATCATTTATGATGTTTTAGGGTTCTTGAGCATTTATTGGCCAAGTCTTGTCTCCCTCAAAGTTCCATCTCATCTCTTCACTAGATACTTGGATTTTAGGGTTTAAGCTATAACCCTACAAGGTGAGTTCATTATCTTTATAAAACTTTATACATATTAAAATGTGGTTTTTTTAAACATCTAAATATCTCCATCTTCATTTACTTGTCTTGTATGGATTTTGTATAAAACCTAACTTTTGGAGATTTTAGGGTTTTATGATAAAAGTATGGTTAGGGGGTAAATGAACCTATATGTTGAATTAATGGTGTATATATGTACATGGAAAACTTGTTTAGTTAAATTTTTGGTCAAAAACTTGGGAATCAAAATTAGGGTTTTGAATATTGACGGTGAAATTAATGAATAAGAACTTGGAATATTGGAATTAAAGTATGGAAATGTTATTCATGTGACAACTAGGAATCTCTTGGTAAATTATGTGAGATACCGTATGGAATCTTACACTTGTTTCTATCTTGGGTAGTATGTAAATGTTGGATTGTCCGGTTGGCCTTTTTGGCTTTATGTGGCATATTTGATTTCGGTTGGGAGTCATGGATTTGTTGTAGCATTTTGTCTGACATTGGGACGTTAGTTTTCCACGTCGAGGCACGTTTAGGCATTAGATTGGGTTATAAGTCCTACGTGCTAGTATTACGATATTAGATGAGGAATTCAACGTAAGGACCCTATGTGGTTGAAGTTGACTTTCCATGGGTGTATGTTTAAAGCCACCGAGCCTAACATCCCTTGCGTGTACTTCCTATGTGTATTGGTTTTACTAACTTGTCAAGTGGTTTACTCTTGTGTTTTGTCACTTGTGTTAGTAAGTGGGTCTCCCCCGTTAACCCAAGAGGTATTTGTTTATGTCAAAGAGTTACATCATTATTATCATAAATTTCCTTTCCTACTTACGCTTATTATTGATTATCTCTAAATGCAAATGTTTGATCTCACTAGGCTTTAGCCTAACACTTTTTCTTAAAATGACATGTATAACAGATCAATCTGGCGGTGGGATTCGTTGGGAATGCGTGGATGGCCTTGGGGTCGAGAGTGGTCCTTTGGGAGATATATTGACCGATACAGATATGATAGTGGATATACATTTTAGAAGGAAATAGCGACACCCGACCTTAATCTTCTTGTCTAAGTTAGATTATTAGGTTGTTGAATCTTATTCTTCATTTGGGTTGGTTTGTAAATGTCATAACCTTATTCCCCATTTCGGGATGATAGTTTGGGATTGTTTTGACAGGTGTTTACTTAATCATGTTTACTTATTTTATAGCCGTCATATTGCCGAATTTTCGAATTTTTAATTTCCTCTAAAATTTAGGGTGATTGGATAAATCACATGTTAAATAAAATATTGGTTTAATAAGTCTTAACTTTTTTTGGTATAAAACTTAGGGGGCGTTTGGTTCGCAGAATGATTTCTGAAAGAATGGAATATGTCTAAGGAATTGGAATCTGGAATGAATTGGAATGGAATGTTATCAGGTTTGACCAAGTGTTTGGTTGGCAGGAATGGAATGTAATCAGTCAGATAAATTGGAATCTGTCTGTTTGGTTTGCAAAGGAATTGGAATGGAATTCTGAAAAATGACAAAAATGCCCTTTCTTTTATTTTTATTTTTTTAAATGCCGAGAGAGAGGAGAGAGGGGGGGAGAGAGGGAGCAGGTAGAGAGAGAGGAGAAAGATAAAGATAAGAGAGAGATAGAGAGGAGGGAGAGGAGAGAGATAGAGAGGGGAGAGAGAGGGAGAGGAGAGAGAGAGGAAGGAGATGAGAGAGAGAAAGGAGAGAGAGAGAGAGGGTTTTTAGAAAAGGTAAGGAGGGTATTTGTGTCATTTTGAGAAAATATGATGGAATGGAATTCAATTCCATCCATTTTAAGATGGAATGACCAAATCCATGTTTAAAGGAATTCATGGAATTCAATTCCATTCCATTGGTAACCAAACAACATGATGGAATTTGGTCAATGGAATTGACCATTCCAATTCCATCAGATTCCGGTGGAATCCAGCGAACCAAACGCCCCCTTAATGAATGTATTTATGAAATTACTATTTTAGCATTTGGTGGTTGGATTAATCACATCTTAAAATACAAATTAATTAGTAATAGTTATGTACCCGTTTGTAATTAATGTGGGGGATGTAAAACTTTTTTTGTAAACCATAAACAAAATATTAATGTAACTACCAATTAAAAAATCAAAATTTATTTTTGAACAAAACAGAATTACAATAATGAATTATGTATTTAAGAACAATTAAATTATTTTCTTCCATGCAATCCAAAATGTGAAAAATAGAACCAACTATTATTAAGTAAAGCATAACAATTAGTCAATTATAAATGAGCTGCTACTACTATAAAAAAAAAACTCAAGTTCCATAATCAATCTATGATGTTGTGCATATTGAGCTGCTACTACTATCCAAAACTCAAATCCCATAATCAAGCTAAGTAGATTGAGATCCACAAACTCCTATTGTGAGTCTGCTATTGTTCATAAAGAAATTGTTGTGCCTTCTTCACTATCTGCAACTTGTATAAATGAGAGCATCTCCAATAGATACAAATTCTCCAAAATGGAGAATTAAAAGTTTCTCCAAAAATCAAAATCTTCTATAAAAAAGTAGGTTCATCTTTAACTAAGGGTGTACGTGGGTTACGTTGGACATTTACGACATTTATACAATCCAACCTAATTATGGAGGTTGGAAAAATTTCAGCCCATTCAAATGTACAACCCAACCCTTGTAGGTTGGAGCGGGGTTGGGTTGGATTGTGTTGGCGGGTTAGTAGTTACATAAACTTGACGAATGAAATACTTTATAAGACTTAAGTTTATAAGACCAAATTATAAAATATCGTATTTAAAAGTGTTACAATAGGTTTACATGACGCTTTTAGGCGTATAAAATATCGTATTTAAAAGTGTTACAATAGGTTTACATGACGCTTTTAGGCGTTCCAACAAGTTTTTTCGAACGTTTTTTTAAATAAAATGTCATATTAATTATTTTTTGTAGAACAATTTTAGAAAGTGTCTTATAAAGTCATTTACTTATAGGACATTTATTCATATGACACTTTTCAAACAGTGTCGTATAAAATAACTAATACCACCCTTTATTTTAAAGGAAAATAATTATTATAGTCATTTTTCATGACCTCCTACCCAAAATAGTCATTTTCTCTCATAAATTACACAAATAGCCATTAACCTAGTGAAACCCCTCTCCTTCACGATCTCATTCATGAAAAAAAATCCATAATTTACACTTTTGGTCTTTGTGCATCGTGAAATCCCTCTCCTTCACGATCCCTTATTTTTTTCATTTTAATTAATAAGTTACACTTAATACCCTTGTAATTAGTTATTAAATTTATTTTTAATCCCTTATTTTTTTCATTTTCATTTTATATCCTTATCACATTGACATAAATAATCGTATATAAACTAAAATATATTAAAAATACATTTCTTTTTTTACAAATTATACCATTGTAATCGTCTCGTCAATACCTTCAAAATGAGTCCAATATTGAATATTTTTGGATTTAATCATATTATTAAATATCATAAGTATACACGAATATTTTGTTTTATATTTCTTATGATTTCCTTTTACACCTTTATCATATTAAAAATACATAATCATGAATTAACTAAAATATTTTTTAAGAATGATTTATCATGATTTTGTGAATGAAAGTGGGAATGCATAATCATGGATTAACTAAAAAATACATAATCATGGATTAACATCAATAATAACCGTAAATATAATTTTTTAAATAAATATAATAGGCAAATATAGATAATGGTGTAAATTTTACAAGTTTAACAAAATCTTAATAAATCATTCTTGAAAAATATTTTAGTTAATCCATGATTATGTATTTTTAATATGATAAATGTGTAAAATGAAAAATGAAAACATAAAGAATATAAAACAAAATTATTCGTATATACGTATGATATCTAATAATATGATTTAATTCAAAAATATTCAATACTGAGCTCATTTCGAAGGTATTGACGAGGCGATTATGATGGTATAATTTGTAAAAAATGTATTTTTAATATATTTTAGTTTATACTCCCTCCGTCCCAAAATAAGTGTCTACATTTCTATTTATGTTTGTCCCAAAATAAGTGTCTACTTTCAAAAAGTAGATAGCTAAATTCTCACATTTACCCTTAATTAATGTACAAATACATAAGAGTTGTGAAGAAAGAGAAACATTAAATAAGGATAAAGATGTCATTTGATATCAAAAAGGGGTAATAATTATGCATGTCTAAAACTGTGCGTCAAGTCAATTGTGGACACTTATTTTGGGACGGAGGGAGTATACGATTATTTATGTTAATATGATAAGGGTATAAAATGAAAAAGTAAGGATTAAAAGTAAATTTAATAACTAATTACAAGGGTATTAATTGTAACTTATTAATTAAAATGAAAAAAAATAAGGGATCGTGAAGGAGAGGGGTTTCACGAGGCACAGAGACCAATAGTGTAAATTCTGGATTTTTTTCCATGAATGAGATCGTGAAAGAGAGGGGTTTCACGAGATTAATGACTCTTTGTGTAATCTATGAGAGAAAAGAACTATTTTGGGTAGAAGGTCATGAAAAATTACTATAATAATTAATTTCCTTTATTTTAAAAGTGTCTATAAAACTTATTAAGACACCCGAAAACATCATATACACTTATTGAAACACTTTTAGATATGACTTTTTTTTTTCTTTCGTCCTATAAACTTAAGTTCTATAAAATATCATATTAGGACGTTTAGACATTTTAGGCATCTTATAGACCTAATATTGTTGTAGTGAATCGCTATAGCTATTAGCATTTTCATTCCACCAAAGTACAATATCAAATGAAGGAGTTTTCGCATTGATAGATTTGTCAATCAAGTATCTATCAACATCATTCATATTATACAACACATTCATTTGTTGTTTGCCATCGTTCTTTGGTGGTGAATTTATGTTAGTAACCTATACATATAGCTAAAAAGAAATACAAACATAAATTCAACAAACATTATAGAAAATCTTACACATTATTAATAGAGTAAATGTAACACCCCGAACTTTGGGTTTTATTCATGTTTTGATCTGGAGTATCGACCTTACTTGATGGTACGCGTAATAGCCGAAATGAGTGATGAGAGCTTGCCTCTAATGCTCGGCGCGACTCACTGCGCGGGTAGAACCGCGAGAGCACTCGCGCGGGGCAGTGCTCTGTGTAGACCCCAGTGCTCGGCGCGACTCACCGCACAGGTGGAATCGCGCAAGAACTCTCGCGCACAACGACTTAATAAATAGAAGAAAATCGGCCCCAACCCTCATTCACCCAAATTTTTTCCCCTTAGAGCTTTGGAGCTGCGTTTTTCTCTCCAAGAAACTAGTAAGTTTCCCCCTCCCTCTCCCCTTGCCATTAATGTCTTCCATCTATCAATCCCTTAACCATTTATGGTTTTCTCTTAGATATCTAAAGCATTAAGTGGAGATTCAAGTCTAGCTTCCATCAATCACCTTCTCCATTCTAGGGTTTAGTTTTCTCTTTGAGAACTACTAAGGTGAGTTCATTCTCTTTTTATAAACTTTATACATGTTAAAATGTAGATTTTAACCTTCCAAACATCTCCATTTTTTATTTACTTGATTGGGTGAGTTATCACCAAAAACCTAACTTTGGAGACTATGGGGGTTTATGTTGAGGAGTATGATTTTAAGGTCAAGAAGCTTATATTTTGGTTTAATTGTGGATTTTGCACATGAGAACCATGTTTTCTATAACCTTGTGATTAAATACCTTGAAATCAAGATTAGGGTTTTGAAATATGGTTACGTATTATTGAATGAGGACTTGGGTAAAATGACTTGGTGTGTGTGGAAGTACCATTTAACGGATTATAACGGAACCTCTTGGAATTTTTGGGAGTAACTATATGGATTCATGATTTTTGTATATATGGTGGCATTTTAACTGTTGCAAGTCATCGATTGGTTTTGTGGACATTGAATGGATTATTTGGCTGCATTTAGGCGTCATGAACCCACATATATTTATAATCTTTGATCCGATGATAGAACGCTAGTTTTCTATGTAACACCTCGATTTCGAGAGGCACCATTTCAAGTTAATACCAAAACCGATATATTAGGGAAAAATAAGATAAAGGATTTTGGACTTGAATCCTATATTTTATATTCTAGATGGATTAAGGATTCAATTACGAGTCCAACGGTTCTTTCCAGAGCAAAATCGGAGTTATAACGAAGAAGTTACGGCCAAAACAGTGAATAATGAAGAAACCGGACAAACAGTGCATGGGGCGAGTTGTGGTGCGACTTAGGTCGCCCTGTAACCCGCCCGGAGCCCTGTTCAATCATAAAACCCATTCGGGCGACTTGTGGCACGACCTAGGCCGCCTGGTAACCCGCGCGGAGCCCTGTTCGAGCTTAAAACCCGATTTTTCAGCCACCAAACTTCATTTCTTCATATCTTTTGCATCACAACTCCAATTTTGGTGATTCAAGTTGCCATGGTTTCGTTTTTGAGAGATATTCAAGGATTTAGCCATTTATTGGAAGTCTATTGGAAGACCCAAGGGTATTTGGTGGTGGTAAGTTCCTCATCTCTCTCAATGTTAAGCTAGGGTTAGATGGTTTCACTCTTTTTCCTTTCATCCTTCAAATTAGGTGTGTTTTTGGTGACTTGTATGTTGAAGGAACCTTGTAGATGTGTTGGATCTATGATCTAGAGAAGTTTCTTGGAGATTCAAGCCTTCATCTTTGGAGATTCAAGTTTTGGGGGTAAAATCTAGATTTAGCCTAAATCTAGCAAGGTGAGTTCAAGTTGGATTGTGAAAACTTTGTACATACCAAAAATGTTCATTTTAAAGTATTTACATGCTTACATGAAGTTTATTAAAAGCTGGGTATTTGAAGAGTTTCACTCATTTGGATTATTTGGTTTTATAAAATTTGTGAACCACCCACATTTGGGATTCTTGAACATTTTGGTGAATAAATCATGTTAATACACTCCCTAGATGATTTTATATAATAATGGAGTTCTTTTGATGTAAATGTCCTTTTGTGCATTCGATTTTATAAACCGTTTGGAAAATGCATATTATTGTGTTATGAGGCATTTGGAAAATATAAGGGTATAAGTTCATTTGGAAAATGGGTTGCCTCAACTAATGTTGAGTTTTGAACTAATCTTACTTTTGGTCGTTGTGTTTGCATATCCGTTGGTCAAACGTGTTTTAAATGTTTACACCGACTTTCATTTGGTGATTTAAGTAAACTGTCGAGCCTTGGCCCGATTTTGACTAAAATGAGTCTTGAGGACATTTGTCCGGTTTAATAGCTCGGGTGGAAGTTTTGAGCATAATGGCGGTTAATGCGCATCATTTAAGAATTACATGTTTTGGGTGCGCTGGTCATTCAATTGGAGTCATGTAATGTTTTAGACTGTAATGCAGTGGATCCATAGGCATATGAGTCGGTCTTTGTTAAGTAAAAAGAAAATGGGCTATTATTTATATATTGGCCAGAATTAGTCTTGGGATCTCGAGGATAATACGGTGAGGGCTCGTGGAGTCCAAGACACGGACCTGCATCCGCGAGTTAATTTTTGTGTCTGTTTTTATGGGATAGTTATTTCCTATTTGTAGCTAGTCGAGATATTGGGTCCTCAGGGGCCTTCGGTACGGTTATGTGGGACCGGTTACTAGCCATGGACCGTAAATGTAATCCTAGCGAATGAGCATGATTAGGAATCCTCGGGGGGCCTCCCCCACATCTTAGTACGAGTCGGCGAGCTCGTGGCCATGGGTTCCTAGTATGGTGAGCTCAATAACTTGGAATGTGTCCTACTTGGTGTTCCGTCACTAGCCTTGGAATTCGGGTTTCCCCCGTCATCGAAAGGTGCTGTTTTGGGTATTTAATTTTATCCTTGTTTTCGATGACGCTTCGATTTTGGGTTATCTCATTTATGCTTTAATTTTTGGAGACTTTAGTTTACTCACATTTTGGTCTTGGTTTATAAAGTTTCATTCAAATTTTATTATTGGAGCATTTATATCTATTCATGTTTTTGAGTAATTGTTAGATTGCATTACTTCATGAAAGAAATGTTTGGCATTGAGGCGTCCATTTATAAATTGCATATTAATGGAAAATGGTTCATTTTCATTTAAAGTATTTCATTTTAAAGGATCATGATTTAAATTGCATTATTTCCATTTAACGATCTTTATAATCATGATGAAAACTTTTGAACTCACTAGGCGTTAGCCTAACCTTTTTTTATTTGTCGGCATGTGCAACAGGTTCCGGTTGGGAGTAGTTCTAGTGACACTGTAAAGCGAAGAGTGCTAGTCGTGTGCTCGTGGAGTGTTTAGCTTGGATAAGCCTTCCGCATTAATGATGGAATTAGCAGCTCGTTCTTGGGTTAAGTAACACCGTCATTAGTTTAGTCCTTGTATAAGATTGAAGCTTATAATTGTGGAGGTTAAATATAGAATACTATTTTGGAGTTTTATCTTTGCGGGATGAAGTTTTGAGATTTTAATTAGCTGCTCTTTCCAAAATTTGAGGGTGTTACATTCTACATCGAGGCACGCTTAGGCATCGGATGAGGTATAAGCCCTACGTGCTAGTACGCGATATTGGGTGAGAATCTCAACGTAAGGACCCTATGTGGTTGAAGTTGACTTTCCGTGGGTGTACGTTTAAAGTTACTGAGCCTAACATCCATTGCGAGTACTTTATTATGTGTTTGGTTTTACTAACACGTCAAGTGGCTTACTTTTGTGTTCTGTCGGTTTTACTAACACTTCAAGTGGCTTACTTTTGTGATCCGCCACTGTGTTAGTAAGCAGGTATCCCCGTCAACCCAAGAAGTATTTGTATTAAAGTGAAGATTTGTCTTTATTTATTTCTCCGGTTTTTCCTTAATTATCCCTTTAGAATTTACTGATTTCTCGATATAAATGATTGATCTCACTAGGCTTTAGCCTAACACTTTTTCTTAAAATGACATGTATAACAGGTCATTCTAGCGGTGGGATTCATCAGGCTTGAGTGTAGATTCATTGAAGGATAGTAGCATTTTTGGAGGCTATAGAGGCGTACATTTGATATAGTTATGGTATACTTTTGGGAGTGAGATGACGACTTCCGTTCGTAATCTAGAATTAGTTTATCTAGATTAAGTAGATTGTTGAGTTCAATTTCACTTGATTTCTATAATGTAAACGCCATACAATTATTCCCCTTTTGGGGTGATCTTGTTATGATAGACTAGTTTATTCCGCACTTATTTCAAGTTTAAAATAACCCCAAATTTTAGGGTGTTACAATAAACTCCAATTTTGGTCCATGAGGTTTGTTGATTTCTTTGAAAGAGGGACATGTGGTTTAATAATTCAAGTTTTGGTCCTCATGATTTGGATTTTACTCTGAAAGAGGGACTTGGACACTAACTCTGTTAAAAATCTCAGTTAGAGCCAGGGGCAAAATCGTCCAACCTTATTTTTGTCCTCTTTTTGCACTTCTTTTTCGTATTCTCTTATTTTTACAAAAACATTAAATTCTAGGGACCTGTTATGCATTTAACTGTAATATATATATATATATATATATATATATATATATATATATATAGAGAGAGAGAGAGAGAGAGAGAGGGGGGGCGTTCAAATGCAACTCATTTACATGGTGCAACCCTTGCAACCCCTCTATCCACCACACATTTTATGTAATTAAAAAAAAGGAAAAAAGCTAAAAGTAAAATGTGTGGTGGATAAAGGGGTTGCAAGGGTTGCATCATGTAAAAGGTTGTATAATAACCCCCATATATATATATATCCCAAACCCTTAACCTGTTTGACACTGGAAAGTGAATGTGAGTTTTAAGTGTTGAAACCCCATCCACCACCATCATCTGCTTCCAAACCCATTACATACATGCAAATTCGATTTAAAGCAATGTGTAATAATCTGAGTATTAATTTATAGATTTTTTTGGTTTATTGAAGGACTGGTTTTCTTTATAGAGCCAAAACCTTTCTGGGTTACCCTTCCCTACCTCTCTTCTCCATTTCCAAACCCTCCACATGATTCAAACTCTGCTTCTTTTTGCAGTTCAGTTGTAACACCCGTAATTTTCGGTCGGTAAAGGTCACCGAACGTTTTTGAAACTTGTGAATGGTGGGATTGTGTTGGGAAAACATTATTTAAGTCATTTGGAGTATCAAGAGCTTTTGAGCACGAAAAAGGAAGATTTCGGGGTCCCGCACTGATTGGGCGACAGTGCCCGCGACTGTGACATGTGTCACTATCGCGAGGCAAGGCCGCGGAGGGGCACACCCCTCTCGGTACAAGCGGGGCGACAGTGCCTGCGATTGTTCCACCGGGCAATGTCGCGGGGCAATGTCGCGATCGGCCCCGGGGTCTTTTAAAAGTTGCGATTTTCCATCCTTTTCCTCATTTTCACTTCACCCTCCCCATTTCTTTCCCTCCCAAACCGGCTCCCATTCTATTTGTTCGAACCCTAGTCATTCCTTTTGCTATTTACTTTGATTTTGAAGTATTCCATCATCATTTAGCAAGGAAATGAAGGCAAGACTAAGAGTTCTCCATCCTACCCTCACCTTCAAGGAATATGAGAGTTTTCTAGGTTTTCACCAAAACCTAAGTGGTAAGTTTATCATCTCCATTTTTAAACCTTATTATGAGGTATAAATGCTCCATTGATGACTCTCTAGTGTTTGGTTTCTCAAATTTTGGGTTTGATGATTTCAGAGAAATTAGGTCAAAATTAGGGTTTTGACCAAAATGGGGATTTTGATGTAAACATTTGGGGATCGATTCTTAATGGTTGACTGAGCATATTCGTGGTTGGAAACTTGTGAATATAGGTTTTGGAAGGTTTTGCTTGTGGATTCAAGTTCTTCAAGGAAGCTCAAGTTGGGGTAAAATCTAGATTTAGCCTAAATCTAGCAAGGTGAGTTCAAGTTGATTTGTGAAAATGTTGTACATGCCAAAATGTTCATTTTAAAGTGTTATTATGTTTTGCATGAAATTATCAATTGTTGGAATATTTGTGAGTTGATTATTTGAAGTGTCTAACTTTATAAACCTTGCAAAACACCCACATTTGGGATTCTTTGGGTATATTGAAAAATAAGTCAATTTAAAGTATTTTGATGGTTTAATGCATAAATGGAAATTGTCTAGTAAAAATACGCTTTTAGTGTTTGTCTGGGTAAAAGGTTTGATTTTGTGTTATGTAACGTTTTGAAAGGATAAAAAGTATAAATCCATTTGGAAAACCATTTGTCCCAATCTAAACTGTATTGGAGTCTACCCATGTATTTTGGAGTGTGTTTACATGACGTGAGTCGATTGCGTTATGTACTTGGGGATTGTTAATCATTGGTCAAAAGGGTTTTGAGCATTTTATCTCGGTGTTGACTTAAAAGGAGTCTTGAGGACACTTGTCTGGTTTTACTGGCTCCATGTAGAGCCCAGTTATGGTTTACATGCTAATGTACCGTGTTGCATATTGATGTTTATTACATGCTCGAGTACGTTGGTCATTCCTATGTAGTCATGTAATGTTAGACTGTGTTGCATTGGATCCATAGGTACGTAAGTCAGTCTGTTTGGATGGTCAATTGGGTATTGCGAGTTGAACTCCGGTACCCATGTTTTACGACCGGAAACTTTACAAGTAGGCACTGGAGGGTTGAGTCTGGAGGTGCTACCTGATAGGTAGGCACTAGGACCTCCGCCGCTTGAAGTAATGCCTGGGAGGTAGTCTTTAAGTGTGTCGGGCCTTCGGGATGGAGTTCTTTGTAATGTTCATCAAGGTCAACCGTCTCTTAAGGTGTAACTTGTTAAGAAGTCGTAGGGACACTTGGGTTTTCATGTCGTGAGGTGTCATGCGATTAATGTTGTAAGAGTGGCATACTTTTGTGTTCCTCCACTCTCAACGGATACGGGTCTCCCCCGTCGTCAGCCAACTGTATCTTATGTGTTGACGTCTTACTTTATTATCATTGGTCTTATGTGGTCGATAGTGAATGATGACCTTAATATTGGACCTTCCTCTACGTATATTAAGGTTTGAATGAAATATGTCATCCCCATGTTTTGATATTAGGTTTCCTTTCGCTTATGGTCGCGTGAGTATTGGGCCCAGTGTCCATGTTTTCGGACGTGTTATATATGTAGATTTTGACAATGATTTATGGCTTGGGTAGTTTTCCCCACCCGCGCTTGGGTGTTTTGGGGTGTAACGCTTTATCTACGTTTCTTAAATGGGAGTCAGTTCATATTAATGATTCGAGCAAGTTTAAGTTGCATCATTTTATAAATAATATTTGTAATGTGGTGTCCATCTTTGAAAATGCATGATATTGGAAAACAGCCGTTTCCACGTTTTAAAGTACATTATTTGAAAGGTCATGATTTTAAGTGAAGTTCATTCTTTTAAAGATATATTTACTCGTGTAAAACTCTTGAACTCACTAGGCGTTAGCCTAACCTTTTTATTTGTCGGCATGTGCAACAGGTTCCGATTGGGAATAGTTCTAGTATCTCAGTGAAGAGAGGAGTGCCATTTGTGTGCCCGAGGAGTGAGTAGCTTGATGAAGTCTTCCGCATTAGGTTAAAGAGAGCAACTTGAATTTGGGTTATGTAACACCCTAAAAATAGGGATAACAAAAACTTTCCCAAAGAGGAGAAGTGGTATATAAATTGCCTTAGCAAGAGCCTCCCAAAAATGGGGAAATAAGTAAACCTGTTTAATCACAAATGTAATTGAACGGACAATAAATAACAACCAACTAATCTAATTTCTATGTCTAGAAAAGAGATTACAAAAAGGGTGTCATCTATAAACCCAAAAGCCTTCTCCAAAAGATATATGTCCAGGTGCATTTTCCCCAAGCTCTCACCGAAGCAACTATGCTTGCTTAGAACCGGCGCCACTAGAACCTAAGATACACATCGACACCAAACAAGTGTTAGGACAAAAAGCCTAGTGGGTTGAACAAGAAATAGCATGTTAAAGCATTTACATTTCTCATCAGCAGTTAACCAAATTTCATTAAATGTGGAGTCAACGGGGGATACCCATAGCACCAATCAAGTTCCACCCAAAGAGCCGATATACCTTGATGCCAACTTCTACGAGTGACATCCGAAAGGCCCAGCACATCCGAGGACTACAACCATGGCATTACCCCGAATGGCGGAGGTCTAGGCACATACCCACACGGTGGCACCCAAGACTACATCCTCCTAGTGTCTACTGACTTGGTTCGTCCAACATAATTATTTAATAGGCCTCAAGGCACAATATGACTAAGAATATTATCCATACCAACCATGGGTACAATATTACAAGCCATTTAATATTAAGTCCATAACAAGACTAATATAACCACAAATTCAACCATGTAGTTTTAATATCATCGAATGATGTTCCAACAAGATATCATCTCCATAACCAGATACATACATACATTACCCAATATGTAGAAGCATGTTACACATAAACATGTGTTCATAAGGAAAATCCCCAAATACTTGCATTTAATATGAACACTTCAAATACGAAGCAAGACAATAACAAGTAGTATAATGTAATGTGTATCTAGTTTTAACAAAAGGATTAGTAAACTCACAATCTAGGTTTTTGAATCAATTTTGGGCCGCATGGGCCAGAGTGCTTGGTTTTGCACTTGTGGCACCACCGCCACTAACGACGATTGTCACCAACTCTCCCGCCCGCGAATGGCTTAGATTGACGAATGGGCCCAGACGACCCTTCCCACTTCCTCTTCTCCCCCACTGAAATTCTCTCATCTTTCTCTGCCTCAAAATCGTCTTCTATCAAAAGTGACTCCTCAATCACATCCTGAAGGGTCAATCCTCTAGCATTCCTCACTGTCGTCTTCATCCTGGCTGGCAACCCATGCTGGTATGCCTTGATTTTAGCTCTCTCATCAGGGACGGGATGTCCCACCAAGTTCAACTTCTCCATGAAAAGCTTGGGTAATCAGTAATGGACAGAGCCCCTTTCTTCAGATTCTTGAACTCTTCCTCCAGCTTGTCTAATGACCGCTCGCTGCAGTACTTATCCATGATCTTTCGTTTGAAAACCGGCCAAGTTAATTTGGCCAAAACTTCGGGAGTAAGGGCGGATCGTGTGAGATTCCACCAAATCAAGGCCTCACCCCTCAAAAGTTGAGAAGCAAACTTCACCCGCTGCGAGACATCGTATTCACTAGATTCGAAAGCCATCTCGACTTCCTTCAGCCAATACATACACACGACTGGATTCGCTGAGCCATAAAACTTCTTTAGGTTGCACCCCAGAAAAGCTTTGTAGGTGCATCCTTTGACCTTCCCCTTATTTCTGTTCTCGGTTTGCTCCTCAATTAACACAACGGCCGGTCCACCACCCGATCCCATAACGATATTCTCGGCCATCGTCTCGGGTTGGCGGTTACTTGCTTCTCGATCTTCCACAAGCTTCATAAAGAACTCTTGCTGTTGAGCCATGGCCGAGTTCATGGCCAACATATGTTGTCTCTGATTCTTGTCTCCATCGTCACCTCCTCCAAGATAACATTGTTAGCTGCAATGTTGGTGTGTGGGATCTGTTCGGGTCCCCCTCCCAAGAGATTGGGCATGGGAGGCACCACGGAGGTATCGATCACATGAGGTTGGTCTGCAGTAGATTCTACCTCCACACGCCTCTCTGGCGTGCTCGGTAACCTGCTCCGAGTGTTTACCATCACTATCTGCCAAACATGATCGAGAAAAGAGATTGAGAAAAGACTAAGTGAGTTGAACTCAATGTACGTACTAATACACATTTCAATCACCATAATAATGGCATTTGCAAGCATGCTTACGTAACAACATATTCATAATAGCAGTAGCTAAGTGAAATTATGAACAAATCATACACAAGGATTCTTGTTACCACAATTACGACTCTTAATTTGCATAATTCTGTAAGTCCTAACGCTCTCCCCACCTAGGATCTCTACCCCAAGTGGACAGTGAAGCAGTAAAGTCTAAAGCTTAAGTCTAGATATGCTAAAACAATACCTAGTTCACTTAAACTAAAACTCTGATACCAACTTGTAACACCCTAAAAATAGGGATAACAAAAACTTTCCCAAAGAGGAGAAGTGGTATATAAATTGTCTTAGCAAAATCCTCCCAAAAATGGGGAAATAAGTAAACCTATTTAATCACAAATGTAATTGAACGGATAATAAATAACAACCAACTAATCTAATTTCTATGTCTAGAAAAGAGATTACAAAAAGAGTGTCATCTATAAACCCAAAAGCCTTATCCAAAATATATATGTCTAAGTGCAATTTCCCCAAGCTCTCACCCAAGCAACTACGCCTGCTTCGAACCGACGCCACTAGAACCTGAGATACACATCGACACCAAAAAAGTGTTAGGCCAAAAATCCTAGTGAGTTGAACAAGAAATAACATGTTAAAGCATTTACATTTCTCATCAGCAGTTAACCAAATTTCATTAAATGTGGAGTCAACGGGGGATACCCATAGCACCAAACAAGTTCCACCCAAAGAGCCGATATACCTTGATGCCAACTTCTACGAGTGACATCCGAAAGGCCCAGCACATCCGAGGACTACAACCATGGCATTACCCCGAATGGCGGAGGTCTAGGCACATACCCACACGGTGGCACCCAAGACTACATCCTCCTAGTGTCTACTGACTTGGTTCGTCCAACATAATTATTTAATAGGCCTCAAGGCACAATATGACTAAGAATATTATCCATACCAACCATGGGTACAATATTACAAGCCATTTAATATTAAGTCCATAACAAGACTAATATAACCACAAATTCAACCATGTAGTTTTAATATCATCGAATGATGTTCCAACAAGATATCATCTCCATAACCAGATACATACATACATTACCCAATATGTAGAAGCATGTTACACATAAACATGTGTTCATAAGGAAAAGCCCCAAATACTTGCATTTAATATGAACACTTCAAATACGAAGCAAGAAAATAACAAGTAGTAGAATGTAATGTGTATCTAGTTTTAACAAAAGGATTAGTAAACTCACAATCTAGGTTTTTGAATCAAAACCTAGAAAATAGGAAACCCTAGGTAAGAAGGTTGGGACTTGAAGATGAAGCTTGAAGACTTGAGAAGCCCTAGAAAATGATCCCTTGAGAAGAGTTAATGCAAGAATCCAAGATCCAACTACCAATGGATGTTGTATTTATGAGGGTTAGGGCTTGGTGAGAAAGGAAACTGGTTTAGGTGCTCTAAAAATCGCCAAGAGGGAGAGAGATACCAAAATTATGAGAGGAAAATCGGATATAAGGGGTTTTGGAGACCAGCAGGTCGCCCCGCGACTTGTGCCGCGACTTGCACCCGCGGCCTAAGTCGCCTGCTTGCTCTAGGGAGAAACTCTCCAGTGGGTTACGCGGCTTGTGCCGCGACTTCCACTCGCGACGTAAGTCGCGTAGCTCCCTGTTTCCAAAGGATGGTTCTATTATTTCCAAACCAAATAACCAATTTAAGCAATATAGCAATTAAGCATATAATTTCTACTTCGATAAATACATAATCCTATGATTAATAAAACCTTATATTTACCTGAAATTCCGGATGTTACAATCCTCCCCACCTAATTTGGATTTCGTCCCCGAAATCCCATTTATACGAACAAATGAGGATATCGCTTCTTCAAATCCTCTTCAGACTCCCACGTGACGTTAGCACCACAATGGTGCTTTCATTGGACCTTGACCATGACTACGTCCTTATGCCGCAACTTCTTCATTTTCGATTCCAAAATCGCCTCCGGTTTTTCCACACAACGGTTTCCATTATCTATTCGAATTTCCGATAAGGGTATCACACTTTCCTCCTCGGCTAAACACTTTCGCAAATAACCAACGTGAAAGGTAGGATGTATCCCATCCATCTCCGGTGGTAAGTCCAACCGATAGGCTTGTAGACCAATCTTTTCCAAAATCACAAAGGGTCCAAGGAAACGAGGACTAAGCTTCTCGCGCTTCCCGAACCGAATAATTCCCTTCCATGGAGATACTTTCAACATCACCCGGTATCCCACTTGGAAATCGACCGGTCTCCTCTTCTTATCCGTATAACTTTTTTGTCGGTCTTGGGACGCCTTTAATCTTTCTCGAATTTCTTTCACTTTGTCTACCGTCTCTTGAACGATTTCCGGTCCGGCGAATTGCTTCTCGCCCACCTCAAGCCAACAAACTGGGGTTCGGCACTTCCGTTCGTATAATGCCTCGAACGGTGCCATTCCGATACTAGAACGATAATTGTTATTTTATGCAAACTCCACCAGAGGTAGGTGTGAGTCCCAACTTCCGCCGAAATCTATGACACACGATCTCAACATATCTTCGAGCGTCTGAATTGTTCTCTCGCTTTGACCATCTGTTTGGGGATGGTATGTCGTGCTCAGATTCAATCTAGTGCCCAATTCTTTCTACAAACTCGCCCAAAAATTTGAGGTGAACCGACTGTCCCGATCCGACACGATAGATTGCGGAACTCCGTGCCTCGACACTACCTCATTGATATAAAGCTTAGCCAACTTCTCCATTGGCAAGGTCTCTCGCATAGCAAGAAAATGCGCACTCTTGGTCAAACGATCCACGACCACCCATATGGTATCATGACCTCGTAAGGTTTTTGGTAGCTTTGTCACAAAATCCATGGTGATGTTGTCCCACTTCCACTCGGGAATGGACAACGGTTGTAAGCTCCCGTACGGTCTTTGGTGTTCCGCCTTGACTTGAAGGCACGTGACACACCTCTCTACATAATTTGCCACGTCCAGCTTCATCACCGACCACCAATAGTTCAACTTTAAATCCCTATACATCTTGGTGCTACCGGGATGTATAGAATATTTCGACTTATGCGCTTCTTCGAGAAGTAACTCCCGATTTCCACCAAACTTTGGCACCCAAATTCGCCCTTGGAAGAGTTTAAGTCATCGACCGTCTTCCGTCAAAAGTCCACTTTGTTTCACCATGACCTCAGATTTGAGATTTTCTTCTTTGAGCGCTTCCATCTGGCTCACCTTGATGTTTTCCAAGAGACTCGATACCACATCGATTCTTATGAGGGATAACTTAACACCGCCCTCATGATTCCTTCGACTCAACGCATCCGCCACCACGTTGGATCTACCGGGATGGTAGAGCAAATCACAATCATAGTTCTTTAGTAACTCAAGCCACCTCCTTTGTCGCATATTGAGTTCTTTTTGATCGAAGATGTACTTAAGGCTCTTGTGATCAGTGAAGAGAGTACATTTGGTTCCGTACAAATAATGTCGCCACAACTTCAAAGCAAAGACCACCGCCGCTAATTCCAAGTCATGAGTCGGGTAGTTCTTCTCGTGGTCCTTTAGTTGCCGTGACGCATAAGCTATCACCTTTCCCCGTTGCATCAACACACACCCGAGACCCATCTTGGAAGCATCACTATATACAACGAAGTCATCTAATCCATCGGGCAAGGATAGAATAGGAGCTTCACATAACCTTTTCTTGAGCGTCTGAAAGGTTTTCTCCTACACGTCAGTCCAAAGAAAATTGACATTCTTTCTTGTGAGGGATGTGAGTGGCGAAGCTATCTTAGAGAAATCTTGAATAAAGCGTCGATAGTAGCCCGCCAAACCTAAGAAACTCCGAATTTCCATCAGACTCGTTGGCGGTTCCCAACTCATCTCGCCTCTATCTTCGCCAGGTCCACCTTCACCCCGTCTTCAGACACTACATGGTCTAAGAATTGAACTTCATTGATCCAAAACTCGCACTTTGAGAACTTCGCATATAACTTCTCTTTCCGGAGAATTGCTAACACTTCACGCAAGTGTTTCTCATGCTCAACCTAGTCTTTTGAGTAAACAATCACGAACTTGTCCAAGAATGGCCGACACACGCGGTTCATTAAATCCATGAATATGGCCAGAGCATTGGTCAATCCAAAGGGCATCACCAAAAACTCGTAATGACCATATCTCGTCCGAAAAGCCGTCTTCGGTATATCTTCCTTCTTCACTCTGACTTGATGATAATCGGATCTAAGATCGATCTTTGAAAAGCATCCCGCGCCTTGCAATTGATCGAAGAGATTGTCGATGCGTGGAAGAGGATACTTGTTCTTTACCGTGACTTTATTCAATTCCCGATAGTCGATGCACATCCGCATGGACCCATCCTTCTTCTTTACAAATAAGACCGGAGCTCCCCAAGGTGATGAGCTCGGTCTAATGAATCCTTTCTCGAGCAGCTCTTGAAGTTCTGTCATCATCTCCTGCATTTCTGTCGGAGCCAAACGGTAGGGTGCCCGAGCTATCGGAGCCGCTCCCGGAGTGAGGTCGATTTGGAATTCCACTTGGCGTTCTGGCGATAACCCGGGTAAATCTTCCGGGAAGACATCCGGGAAGTCTTGCACGATCTTCAAGTCCCCTACAGACTTCTTTTCCTTCTTCGCGTCCACTACGTAAGCCAGTTACGAAAGGCAACCTTTCGCAAGTAACTTACGAGCCTTAAGGGAGAAGATGATAGGATTGCTTCTCTTCCCTTTTTCCTCGTAGATAGTGACCACACCGTCACCCGTCAAAGGCACTTAGATCATCTTTTTGGAGCAAAAGATGTCGGCCTTATGCCTCGTTAACCAGTCCATGCCTATGACTACGCCGTAACCCCCTATAGTCATATGTAACAAATCTACATCGAAGGAACTCCCATCGATCTCTAGAGTGCAATCACAAAAATAATCTCGAATGATCACTTGATCTCCATTAGCTACCTCTACTACTAGTGCATCGGGAAGTACACTACTAAGGATGACAAATTGATTACAGAAATTTACCGATACGAAAGAATACATACCACCCAAATCAAACAACACACGAGCGGGCAAGGAGTTTACTAGAAACGTACCCGAAACAACATCGACGGTCTCTTTCGCCTCCTCGGTAGTCATTCAGAATGCTCGGCTTGGCGCTCTCGACGGTTGCTCGACCCGCGCCGTTAATCCAAAAGAATTTCTTCGGTTTCCGACCACAAGTTTTGGGCAATCCTTCTTCATGTGCCCCGGTTCCCGACACTCAAAACAAACCGGCCCTCGGATAGGGCAATCCCGAATCGCATGGCCCTTCTTGCCGCATTTGGCACACTCAACAGAACCCGAGTGAGGTTTTGGGCCGCATAGGCCTGAGTGCTTGGCTTTGCACTTGTGGCACCACCACCACTAACGACGATTGTCACCAACTCTCCCGCCCGCGAATGGCTTAGATTGACGAATGGGCCCAGACGACCCTTCCCACTTCCTCTTCTCCCCACTGCAATTCTCTCATCTTTCTATGCCTCAAAATCGTCTTCTATCAAAAGTGACTCCTCAATCACATCCTGAAGGGTCAATCCTCTAGCATTCCTCACTGCCATCTTCATCCTGGCTGGCAACCCATGCTGGTATGCCTTGATTTTAGCTCTCTCATCAGGGACGGGATGTCCCACCAAGTTCAACTTCTCCATGAAAATCTTGGGTAATCAGTAATGGACAGAGCCCCTTTCTTCAGATTCTTGAACTCTTCCACCAGCTTGTCTAATGACCGCTTGCTGCAGTACTTATCCATGATCTTTCGTTTGAAAACCGGCCAAGTTAATTTGGCCAAAACTTCGGGAGAAAGGGCGGATCGTGTGAGATTCCACCAAATCAAAGCCTCACCCCTTAAAAGTTGAGAAGCAAACTTCACCCGCTGCGAGACATCGTATTCACTAGATTCGAAATCCATCTCGACTTCCGTCAGCCAATACATACAAACGACTGGATTCGCTGAGCCAGAAAACTCCTTTGGGTTGCACCCCAGAAAAGCTTTGTAGGTGCATCCTTTGACCTTCCCCTTATTTCCGTTCTCGGTTTGCTCCTCAGTTAACACAACGGCCGGTCCACCACCCGATACCATAACGATATTCTCGGCCATCGTCTCGGGTTGGCGGTTATTGGCTTCTCGATCTTCCAGAAGCTTCATAAAGAACTCTTGCTGTTGAGCCATGGCCGAGTTCATGGCCAACATCATGTTGTCTCTGATTCTTGTCTCCATCGTCACCTCCTCCAAGATAACATTGTTAGCTGCAATGTTGGTGTGTGGGATCTGTTCGGGTCCCCCTCCCAAGAGATTGGGCATGGGAGGCACCACGGAGGTATCGACCACATGAGGTTGGTCTGCAGTAGATTCTACCTCCACGCGCCTCTCTGGCGTGCTCGGTAACCTGCTCCGAGTGTTTACCATCACTATCTGCCAAACATGATCGAGAAAAGAGATTGAGAAAAGACTAAGTGAGTTGAACTCAATTTACGTACTAATACACATTTCAATCACCATAATAATGGCATTTGCAAGCATGCTTACGTAACAACATATTCATAATAGCAGTAGCTAAGTGAAATTATGAGCAAATCATACACAAGGATTCTTGTTACCACAATTACGACTCTTAATTTGCATAATTCCGTAAGTCCTAACGCTCTCCCCACCTAGGATCTCTACCCCAAGTGGACAGTGAAGCAGTAAAGTCTAAAGCTTAAGTCTAGATATGCTAAAACAATACCTAGTTCACTTAAACTAAAACTCTGATACCAACTTGTAACACCCTAAAAATAGGGATAACAAAAACTTTCCCAATGAGGAGAAGTGGTATATAAATTGTCTTAGCAAAATCCTCCCAAAAATGGGGAAATAAGTAAACCTATTTAATCACAAATGTAATTGAACGGATAATAAATAACAACCAACTAATCTAATTTCTATGTCTAGAAAAGAGATTACAAAAAGAGTGTCATCTATAAACCCAAAAGCCTTATCCAAAAGATATATGTCCAAGTGCAATTTCCCCAAGCTCTCACCCAAGCAACTATGCCTGCTTAGAACCGGCGCCACTAGAACCTGAGATACACATCGACACCAAACAAGTGTTAGGCCAAAAATCCTAGTGAGTTGAACAAGAAATAGCATGTTAAAGCATTTACATTTCTCATCAGCAGTTCACCAATTTTCATTAAATGTGGAGTCAACGGGTGATACCCATAGCACCAATCAAGTTCCACCCAAAGAGCCGATATACCTTGATGCCAACTTCTACGAGTGACATCCGAAAGGCCCGGCACATCCGAGGACTACAACCATGGCATTACCCCGAATGGCGGAGGTCTAGGCACATACCCACACGGTGGCACCCAAGACTACATCCTCCTAGTGTCTACTGACTTGGTTCGTCCAACATAATTATTTAATAGGCCTCAAGGAATAATATGACTAAGAATATTATCCATACCAACCATGGGTACAATATTACAAGCCATTTAATATTAAGTCCATAACAAGACTAATATAACCACAAATTCAACCATGTAGTTTTAAACTCATCGAATGATGTTCCAACAAGATATCATCTCCATAACCAGATACATACATACATTACCCAATATGTAGAAGCATGTTACACATAAACATGTGTTCATAAGGAAAAGCCCCAAATACTTGCATTTAATATGAACACTTCAAATACGAAGCAAGACAACAACAAGTAGTAGAATGTAATGTGTATCTAGTTTTAACAAAAGGATTAGTAAACTCACAATCTAGGTTTTTGAATCAAAACCTAGAAAATAGGAAACCCTAGGTGAGAAGGTTGGGACTTGAAGATGAAGCTTGAAGACTTGAGAAGCCCTAGAAAATGATCCCTTGAGAAGAGTTAATGCAAGAATCCAAGATCCAACTACCAATGGATGTTGTATTTATGAGGGTTAGGGCTTGGTGAGAAAGGAAACTGGTTTGGGTACTCTAAAAATCACCAAGAGGGAGAGAGATACCAAAATTATGAGAGGAAAATCGGATAAAAGGGGTTTTGGAGACCAGCAGGTCGCCCCGCGACTTGTGTCGCGACTTGCACCCGCGGCCTAAGTCGCCCGCTTGCTCCAGGGAGAAACTCTCCAGTGGGTTACGCGGCTTGTGCCGCGACTTCCACTCGCGACGTAAGTCGCGTAGCTCCCTGTTTCCAAAGGATGGTTCTATTATTTCCAAACCAAACCAAACCAAATAACCAATTTAAGCAATATAGCAATTAAGCATATAATTTCTACTTTGATAAATACATAATCCTAAGATTAATAAAACCTTATATATTACCTGAAATTCCGGATGTTACAGGTTAAGTGACACCCGACTTCAATTTAGTTTGTATATATTTTTGGAGTTTATAATTGTCAAGGTTAATTATAGAATTCGTAGTTGAGGCATACAGAGTTTTAGATCGTAAGAGGAAGTTTCATCCCTTACTTGATGTTATGTTTAAAAGTTTTAATTGGTTGCTCTTACCAAGTTTGAGGGTGTTACATCAGTCACCATTACGATACCTTCTCCTTTTCCTCTCTCTATCTCTGCAACCCTAAAACCTTAATGCCAATCGCCTTCACATACTCTTTCACTCATATCATCATTATCAACCGCCATTGATTTTTGTAAGATGAGATCAACCTTCCTCCTTCACAATGTCCTTCTTTTCCTCTCCTTTTACAATTCAATTTTGACACAATCAATTCGAACCAGTCCTTCAATAAACCAAAAATATCTATTATTTAATACACGGATTTGAACCAAGATCGTACGCCTTCTTCGTCACGACTTTCTGGTTTCATTGATGGTGACGACGACCGCGACGCTGGTGACAATAGGGGACGAGAATGAGAAGGAGGAAGAAGGGATTTTGACACCAACCGGAAACCTAATTACCAAAATCATGATGAGTATAGGTCGAGAAACAGAGCACCATCTGAAGTAAACAAAGTTGATCATCGAAAATCTTAAAGTAGTAGGTCTTATGTCCCATTTGATGATGATGAACAGAAACCTTATGATTTCTCATATGTTTTTCATTTCGGTGGTTTTGGTCCCTGTAATTTCAAGTTCATAAGTCAGGTTTTATCATATGTTTTTCTATTGTTCGATTTCGTTTATGTGGTTTCGTCCCTGTGATTTGTTCTTTGGTCGGTGAATTGGGCTTGGTGGTCGGAGAGGGGTTAGATTCAGATATGTTTTGGGCTTGGTGCTGAAACTGTAAGAAGAAGGGAAGGTATAGAAGGGGTGCAAAAGATCAAGATCGGAGATTGGGGAGAGTAGGTTGTTGGGGGTTCACCGGCAAAGATGTTTTGGCCGGCGAGAAGATGTTTTGGCCGGTTTGTGTGTAACTATGTATATGCTTGAGTTAATTACAAGTTAGGACCAAAATTTTTATGGTTTTTACTGAAACAAGAAAAAATGAAGAAAAAGTGTAAAAATGGGACAAAAATATGGTTAGACAATTTTGCCCCTGGCTCTAACTGAGATTTTTAACGGAGTTAGTGTCTAGGTCCCTCTTTCAGAGTAAAATCCAAACCATGAGGACCAAAACTTGAACTATGAAACCACAAGTCCCTCTTTCAAAGAAATCAACAAACCTCAGGGACCAAAATTGGAGTTTACTCTTATTAATATATATATATATATATATATATATATATATATATATATAGCCTTAGGTTCATTTGAGAAATGGTAAATACATGAGAAATAGAGAAGTAATCCTAGTCATTAATACGGTAAAGATCGGATTTGACTGGTCAAATATTTCGGCTTTGACTGGTCAAAGGTTGCGGCTTTGACTGGTCAAAGGTTGCGGCTTTGGAGTTTACTCTTATTAATATATATATATATATATATATATATATAGCCTTAGGTTCATTTGAGAAATGGTAAATACATGAGAAATAGAGAAGTAATCCTAGTCATTAATACGGTAAAGATCGGATTTGACTGGTCAAATATTTCGGCTTTGACTGGTCAAAGGTTTCGGCTTTGACTGGTCAAAGGTTGCGGCTTTGACTGGTCAAAGGTTGCGGCTTTGACTGGTCAAAAGTTACGGCTATTCCAAAAATAGAAGGACACTTTCGTAATTTTTACAAAATACACGGGTTGTGTTCATATATGAACCTGTATAATTCACATATGAACTATATGTTCATATGTGAATCAGTGTAATTCACATCTGAACTCTTTTAACTGATTCATATATGAACCTTTGTGATTCATATATGAACTAATTAACTGATTTACATATAAACTAATTAACTGTAAGTTCATATATGAATCAGTTGAACTAATTAACAGATTCATATATGAACTTTTGTGATTCATATATGAACTTTTGTGATTCATATATGAACTAATTAACCAATTCACACATATAAACGTATAGTTCATATGTGAATCATATAGGTTCATATATGAACTCATTCAGTGTATTTTACGAAACTACCCCTCTACCTTCTATAGACCATGTAAGGAATTATTCGATGCTTCGCGGTCAAAGCCGCAAATGTTGACCAGATTAATGGCTAAGATTACTTTTTTATTTCTCATACATTTACCATTTCTCAAATGAACCTCTCCCTATACATATATATATATATAGGGGAGCGATCATGTGAAAACCACTCTTAAAATGCAAACTTTGTACACCATATCAACCAATCAAAAAATTTCTTTTTATTTTCTATTTTTTTAATTTACAAGGGTGTAATAGTCATTTGCTTAAAACTGTTATATATATGGTAGTTATCTTTTTGAATTATTTTAAGAGATATTTATATTATTATTGTTTAATTATGGTAATTAAAAAAATTAATAAACCAAATATAAAATATTCCTTTGTAAGAAAGATACGGCACCACCATTTTCAAAATCAAATCACCATTTTCAGGCGGCATCACCCATTCTCGTCGGCGTTTAAGTCAAGCAAAACCACATCGTAAGTAGTTTATCATTCATACCAGCACACCGTAAGTAGTTTATCATTCTCGCCAATATCTCATATCTCATCACGTCGTCGTTCATCTTCGTGTCATCTCGGTTTCATATCCGTTTTCCACTCCTTTCATCGTCGTTCATCTCCGTTCATCTTCGTTCATCGTCTTTCATATTGGTTTTATATCCATTTTCATCTCTATTCATCGTCGTTCATCTTTGTTTCATCTCTGTCATCTCCGTTTCATTTCCGTGTTCGCCACCGTTCATCGTCGTTTCATCTCTGTTCATCTTCGTCTTCATCGGTGAAGCGTTATTTTTCTAATCGATAGAACACAAGGGAATCGGTGAAATTGTTGAATGTTACCTCCTTGCAACCGAATCATTGTGGATGAAATAATTCAACTTTTTATTTATTTTTTATTGTTCTTCGACTTTTTGGTAACTACGATTAAAGATTTGAAATAGGAGAAGATTTGAAATTGGAGATAATAACTTCCATAAAATTAGCAATTTCTTCTTATTTCCATATATGAAATTAAATGTTAAAAGGACTACTATACCCTTTCCGTCCACTTTTTATTTATTTTTTATATTACATTAATTACTACATTAACATAAATAGCACAAAATGATCTTAACCATTGATTTATTTCATCTACGGCTTAAAAAAGGGTTGCATAGTTTTCATTATAAGGGTGGTTTGCAAATGAAACCACCTCTCTCTCTCTCTATATATATATATAAACATTATTAACATATAAATATACATAATAGACTAGTATATTACATATAATTATAAATTAAATTTATCGAAGTTATATATATTAGTGGTGGGTTGGTGGGTTGGGTTGAGTTAGGCTAACCCAATTTAAGCCCTTTTAATTGGCGCTTTAGCGGTTTGGCAGGTTGGTAGTTTAGCAGGTTGAGTTTAATTGGGTTGTTAGCGAGTTGGGTTGGGCGGGTTTGAGCGGTTTGACTTTTTTGGCACCCCAATCTCCAACGGCTTCTTTGTTTTGGAGATTACAATATTAATTATATTATTAAAATATTCAATACAATTCATAAAATATTATTTCCTTTTCCTAAACATTTACTTTTAAGTATTCTAATTGGTAGAAAGAATAAAAATCGTTTCTCTTTTATAAAAAATCATTTTTGGAGATTTGTTCAAATATTAAGATTTTCATCATCTCTCTTACTTTCTATTGGAGCAAAAATCTCCATTTTTAAGAATTTGTTGTAAATGCTCTGAGAAACCTCTTGAAGTGCGATCATATGATCCAAATGTCAATCCAATAGTAACAAATCAAAAAGAACAACAAAAGCCTTATTCAATAGCAGCAAAAACAACACTAAAAATAGCATAAATGTTTAAAAAACTCAACAACATCATATAAAAGGAACAACAACAAAAGAAGATCAATATAAGCAGCCAACACTAAATAGTAGCAATAAAAAACTCATTAGCAGCACCAAAAAACTCAATGACAACAATAAACTATAGTGATTTGTTGTTGGTATAATCAAATAACATGCGGGAGGATATGCATCTTTCTTATAAACTATGAATAAAAAATTAATGCAATTTGTTGACTAAAAATCCAAAATTTAAGTTTGAATATAATTAGTCTTTTCTACTTCAATTAAAGAGAACAATGCATTTAAGAACGATCCAAATTGTTAAAAAGGTAAAGTTAGTTTGGATCAATCTTGACATTGTTCTAACTTATTCTGGTTGTATCTGTCATTTCTAGATCTATAGGGTTTGAAGTGACAAAGTGTTGAAAGATGAGGATAGGAGGGACCGGGCCTCACTTCTACTGAAGATAGGAGGGTAGCGGAGCAATTACTAAAGTTTCAAGGACTGAAGTGCAATTTATGAGGAGTTATATAAACGTGTGATAGAGCTTCATTAAGCTCATTCCATTTCATTTTTTCACTCTCAATTTGTAATCTGACTCTATAGTTCTCTTGTTTTAGGGTTTTACATTCATAACTCCTTCAAACCTTTTGAAGGAGATTTAGCTTGTATTAGTTAAATGTTGTAATATGTTCTGATTAAATGTTTGAAGATGGTATCAGAGCATTGATGTGCCCTTTCGCCGACTCTCAAGTGATCATTAACGATAGTATGGTAAAACCCTTCCTCCCCTTCTCTTCAATCACTAGTTTATGATTTGTTAAGGTCGTCTTTCATTTGATATTTTTCCTTTCTTCTTTCCTTACTTCTGTGTTTGTTTTGGAAAGTTTTTTGGTTTTTCGACCTTTCATCTCTTGGATCTGATCTCTTTAGATCTTGTCTAGAGTCTCGTTTATCCTGTTTTTCTTCTCTTGTTTGTTGACGCGTATGAGCTCATATCTGACCCCTTTTTGGTCACATATACTTGTACTAAGTGTCAACTGCTTCCCTCGAACGCCTCGGATTAGATCCGAGATCTGGTATTCATCGACCATATCTTGTACGATTCATTAGAGGACTATTCTATTTGTCTGATTTTCTATACCATTTGTTCTTGTGTCATGTTTTTCAGATCTGGTCCTTTCTTGTGGCATGTGATTAGATATGGTTCTTAGAATCTTTCTTGTGGTTGCTTAGATCTGCTATCGTGTCTAAGTTTTCTTTCCTTTTTTTTCTTTTTATTGTCAAACAATATTCCTGGTGACGTGAGACTCAGATATGGTCCTTAGACCTTATCCTCTGTGAGCTCACGAAAGGATTATCTTCTTTTCTGGTTGACATTGGTCGGAGCTCCCTTGGAGTTTTCCTCTATCTGTCTGTGTGTTCAGGTTTATTCCTTGTCTCTTGGTTACCTGTGCTTTATTCTGGATTCTCTATGAGTTTCCAGATTTGTTGTTCGACATATTTCGTTGCGCTCGTGTCTACGGATCCCTCTGTAAGTCTGTTCTTCTTTTATCCCTTGCTTTCCTCACCTCTGTAAGTCCTTCTCTTTCTTCTCTTGTGTATGTTTTTGTTCTTTGGACATCTGAGTGGTTAACTTGATACCACCCTTTGAGTGACAAGGAATCCTGTCTTTAAGCTACATAGAGTTTATCTGTGTGTGTTGTTTGTCTTCTTCTGGTTATTCACTATGACTGGAGTCGAATCATCCAAAGAGCCAGAACAACAATCTCTGATCGCTAAGCTGGACTTTGGAGATCCTCTATTTCCATCCTAGTGATACCTCAGGAGCCTCTATACTGACCTTGAAACTGATAATTACAAAGTTTGGTCGTGTGCTATGATTTTGGCTTTAGAGACTAAAAATAAACTTAGCTTTATTGATGGTTATGTGCTTCGTTCTGTTGATAATGATGTGCTAGGAAAACAGTGGGACAGGTGTAATTCTGTTGTTTTATCTTGGATCCTCAACTCTATCTCAGAGGATATGTTTGTTAGTCAAGTCTTTTCTAGAGTTGCCTTTGAAATGTGGCTTGAACTAAAAGAAACCTATGATAAAATAGATGGCTCTGTTACTTTCAACTTACATCAAAAAATTAATTCTCTTTCACAAAATGGAACCTCTGTCTCTGACTATTATCACAAGTTAAATGCTTTGTGGAAGCAGTTTGATGCTTTAATCAAACTGCCTTCATGCACTTGCAATGTTGCTCACGATTTTTCTAAACACAATCAGTTGATAAATCTAATGCAGTTCTTGATGGGATTGGATGATACTTATGTTCATATATGTAGCAATATTTTAACAATTGATCCTCTCCCTACGGTCAAAACTGCTTTATCCTTAATATCAAGAGAAGAATCACACCGCGGTGTGACTCGATCTTCTGATACTAAGGGTCAGAATACTGCCTTTTTTGGAAAAGCCAATGATAATAAAAAAGGGAGGAAAATCTCCCCTTCATTGCAAGCATTGTGGAGTAATCGGGCATACTATAGAAAGATGTTACAAGTTAATTGGTTTCCCTAAGGATTTTCAATTTACTAAATCTAAAAATAGTCAATCTTTCAATTCTTCTTCGAAAAATGCATGTTCCACCGATACCTCTGGTTGTAATCAGAACAATTCAACATCTCTTACAGAGGATCAAGTTAACAAGTTACTATCTCTCCTTGATCAAAAATAGTCTGAGAGCATCTCTGTCAATATGGAAGATATGTTCCCAGTCAATATGATAAATATGTCTAACTTATGTCTCCCTAAGTTCTAGGTGTCCTTCAAATATCTCCAATATGACCATTGTTTGCAATGTGCCTCGTCAATTGTGGCATAGTGGGTTGGGTCATCCAACTGATCAAGTTCTTGGGGTTCTAAAGGAAATCCTTGATATTGCAAATGAATTTTTCTCTACCCCTTGTGATATTTGTCATAATGCTAAGCAAACTAGAGACAAATTCAAATTAAGCACTCATTCCTCCACTGTTCTTGGTGATTTAGTTCATTTAGATTTGTGGGGACCTTATCGTGTTCCCAGTAAAGAGGGTTATATATTCTTTTTAACTATTATAGATGATTACACTAGATCTGTTTGGGTTTATTTGTTGAAGAGCAAGGATGAAGTGTTTGATAATATTGTTGTTTTTCACAGTTTAATGATTACTCACTTTGGCAAACATGTTAAAATCTTCAGAAGCGATAACGATACTAAATTCACTAATAGTAAGGTAGGTGCGTTTTTTAAATCTAATGGAATCATTCATCAACCTACTTGTGTTTATTCTCCCCAACAAAATGGGGTAGTTGAACACAAGCATAGACATTTACTGAATGTAGTTAAAGCATTGATGTTTCAAGGAAATGTTCCATTGAACATGTGGAATGAGTGTATTTTAACTGTTGTTTATCTTATTAATCGTACTCCTTATGTGTTGAATGGAAAGTATCTGTATGAACTTGTGTTTGGTTTTGCACCTGTTTTGACTCATCTTAGAAATTTTGGGTGTTTATGCTTTGCTGTAAGACCTAATGTCTCTGATAAGTTTTCTTCACGATCTGAAAAGTGTGTTCATCTTGGTTATGCTAATTCGAAAAAGGGATATAGACTTTATAGTCTAGATTCTAAACAAATCATCATTTCTAGAGATGTTAAGTTTTATGAAACTATCTTTCCTTTCAAAATGAGTGCAAACCTACCAAGTTATGACTCTAGTGACATAAATTCATTGAATTTCTTTGATTCGATTATTTTTCAGTCTAATGATCTGCCGTCTGAATTACCCGATGATGAAATTAGGGTGAATCCTCAAAGTGAACTTTTTTAACTTCTTATGATAATACTAGTAACCGCGACCATCTGAGTAGCCAAAATAGAGTTGATGGGTCTGTGGACCCTGGTAGTACTGGTGCAACAAATGAGGTAAACAGAGCCGCCGGATCAAGTGATCCTGGTGGTACTGAGGATGCCAGTGGAACACGTGTTGCTGATTTTTGCCAACTAACTGTTCAAAATACAAATGATGATCATTTGAGATCCCCTCCTGAGGGTGTTGTTGACAACCAAAATGTTTCTTCTACCGAAAATCTAATCGTTCTTCTGTTTTCCCTCGTCATTTTGATGATTATGTTGTAGAAGGAAAAGTCAATTATGGTTTAGAAAAGGATGTTAATTACTCTCGTCTTAGTTCGAATAATTTTTGTTTCATCTCTACCTTAAATAAGTCTTTTGAACCTGAAAACTTTTTTGAAGCTAGTAAGGACCAAAACTGGGTAAATGCCATGAATGATGAGATGGAAGCATTATATAGAAATGGTACTTGGGTTTTAACTGGTTTACCTCCTGGTTATTTTTCTACTAATAATAAACGTGTTTGTAAACTAGTGAAATCTCTTTATGGCTTGAAACAAGCACCACGTCAGTGGTATGAAAAACTGTCTACATGTTTAATTGAATATGGTTTTTGTCAAAGCACTAGTGATTATTCTTTATTCACCAAGTGTGTTGGTGATGTGTTTCTTGTTCTTCTTGTATATGTAGATGATTTAGTTCTTACTGGAAATTCTGATTCTGAGATTAAACGGGTTAAGGATCATTTACAATCTAATTTTAAAATCAAAGATCTAGGTTTATTAAAAAAATTATTAGGTATCGAAATCTTAGAAAATGGTAAAGGAGTGTGTATGTCGCAAAGAAAGTATTGTCTTGAACTGCTAAACGATTTTGGGTATCTTGGTTGTAAGCCTATTAATACCCTAATGGATATGAATTTGATTATCATAGTTTCTGTTGGATCTGAATCAAAATGTTACACACGGAATTTCGGTAAGAATCTATTCACTTGCGAACACATTATTCTTACTTGTGACTTTTATCGTTAGACGCTAGATGTCGAATGGGTTAGCGTTGGCATTTAAATCTACAGATATCGAGAGCGCAATGGGGTCGAAAAAAGAGTTTTCGGAGCACGTCACACCCGGGGCGACAATGCCTGACGACTGTGACCATGGTCACTGTCGCATGGGGCAAAGTCGCGGAGACAGTGCCGACGACATTGCCAGGGTCACTGTCGCAGGGTCACTGTCGCGGCATGTGTACTGCTGAGGGGTCGACACGGGCGACAATGCCCCACGACTATGCATTGGCATAGTCGTCGTGTCAAAGTCGCAGGCGGGGCCTGGGCTTTTAATCAAGGACAACAACGATTTTGGTCATTATCTTATTTTAACAAAGCTTCTAGGTTACGATTTTCTCTCCATCAGATTGGTAAGTTCAACTTTCAACTTCTCTTTATCATTAATGTCATCCACCAACAATCTCTTTGTGAATCCCAGATTGCTCAAGTAACAACGAATAATTGAAAGATTAATTGTATTGAATGATTGAGAGAGTTACAAACATAGGATTGAAAAGCAAACTCTCTCTCTAAACCTGATAAGAGCACAATATTATCTCTCAACTTCTAACCCTAAAGATTAGAAAACACACATTATATACCCAGGCCTAAAAACCTAAAAGCCAAAGGCCCAACAAACCAAACTAAGGCCCAAATAACAAACAAAGCCCAATATTAAAATAAAAGGTTTATATAACGCGATTAATAATTAATAAATAAACTATATAAATACTTTATATAACTTTCCACGCACTAGGACTTTCAGTCCTAACAATCTCCCCCTAAAGTTGTATAAATGATTTATCTTCTTGAAATCTTCAGTTCATGATCTTCTCTTCCTCTTGAATCTCTAAAACACTTTGGTGTTGCTTGTCTTCATGTCATTCCAAGCTCCCCCTTGAATAAAGCTCTTGGTCTTCATAATTTCAAATTTGTAACCAGATTCAATGAACCATGATCTCGACTGAATGCACAAACTGAGTAGCTTTTAACTGTAGAAACTCGACACATCGAATCAGCATACAAAAAAGATAATGTGCGAGTTACGTGACATTCCACAGTACATCTTCAGTTTAAAAACAAAGAATATGTCTCTGAACCACGAGTTGAATTGAATTTCAACTTAAGAACTTGTAGAACCAATATGCTCGAAGGAGGAATCAACTTGTAGCAAACACCACTTGATAAAGGATAGAAGAACCAATGCAATCTTGAAATACATGGCTTTTCAACCTCAGATTTAAGAAAATAAGATAATGTTGCTCCTCCTCCGCTTTTGCTAACTCCCCCTCAACATGGAAATCTGTCTTTGAAACTTGTGTCGTTGTTATTGCATTCTCCCCCTCATGATGATTAGGAGAATCATGAGCATCATGTATGTTCAAAGACTAAACGGATGAGTATCAAAAGATAAGATAAAACATTTAGTAACCAAGATGGGGTAATCAAGTAACACAGAAACACGATAGTAACTGTTATCACAACAATTAAAATAATTGTGTGGCCTATTTTCAGAGTTGGCATCGATGTATCTCTGATAGTACTTCCAGTTATCACCGAAGTAAAATACTAAAAATTACTTCTCAAACTGTTCCGGCAGTATCACAAAGATATGTGATTGGAATAACCAAGATTCGTGCGTGTGTGAAAGAAATATATATATGTATCTTTTCGGCTCAAAGATTGATTCAACCTGGAACACAGGTTATAAATCAATAGACACAGTGAGATGAAAATGAAGTTCGGAGACCGGAGCTGATGTTTCCTTTTTCAATATCTAAGACCTCCGAGTGAGGAATAGATAGATTATGTGCTAAATCTCCGTGAATATATGAAACAAGTACCTTTTGTGAGATACTTGAGTGGCTAGGTGGGGTGACATGAGTTATCGACATTGGGTCCATGTATATTTCAATATTCATCTCCAAAGAACGAGAATGAATAGATTATGTGGTAACCCGAATAACTGACTCGGTTTGGTAAGGACCAATAATTCTTTTAAGTCCTGTCACATCCGCACCATTTTTTTTCTTTTTTTTTCACTCTGAACTCATCTATCAATCTAGATGCCTCACTAATATCTATGAATGGGATGTGTTTCTTGGGTAGGTCCTTCCGGTTCTGGATTGACCATAGAAACTTTATGAGCCCTAACACTCCTTTAACTCACCAAGATAGAACATTGAAGTAAAATTTCTGATTTGAGAGAATCAGAAGTCAAAAGCATTTAAGAGCGAGTCCTGAACTGAAGTGTTCAGAAGTCGATTTGAAAGTTAGGATAGACCTGGTACTCCCCCTCAAAAGATGGCATAACCCTTGATTGTAGTCATGTGACGTGAATAATCTGAGTTAAAGCCCACATGACATTCCTGCAAAACAGATTAGACAGATTTTGGTTTTGGTATCCATGTTTTTATGGATCCTTGATGGTTAATTGCCTTAGCTTTGAAGCTATGAAAATGAGGGTTGGGGATACTATAAGTACCATACCAGTTATTGACATACCTGGAATCCACAAAGTCAATATTTCCACAATAAGTGTGATACGGATGTTTGCACACCTCTAGACATGTGATAATTGAACCTCAAAGCAAGTATACAATGGGATCCAATAGGTGTTAGAAAAATCAAACCTTTCAAAATACTTTTAAAAACTTTTAGCGAACCAATCCCCGACAACGACGCCAAAAACTTGATACGGATGTTTGCACACCTCTAGACATGTGATAATTGAACCTCAAAGCAAGTATACAATGGGTCCAATATCGTCTTCTCAAGTAATACAATGGTAAAATACCGAATATCGTCCCACAGAGATTGGTGTAAAAGTGTAATAAAAGTGTAGTAAAAGAAGAGATTTCAGATGGCGAATTTGAAGAATTTGTTTGAGTTGGTTAACAATGATATGATTAACAGGATATATAAAGATAGAATGGGTGCAAGACTTAAAGTGAGGAGTAAACACAAATTCTGGAGGCCAATGCTATAGGAATGCTATAGCATTAGTTCATCAACAACAAGTTCCACCATGTACTTTAAAGAGTATCCTTCCGGATATCTATCATTGCACTTTTGTTTAGCCTTCAATCAACATATGCCTATGCAAATGTCCGGACCAGTGTGAGTGTCAAATGGTTTCTTTAAGGTATATGGAAAAACAAATGCCTTTGTTTAAAAATCACTCTTCCGAGTCGATTCCCATATCATTCAAGTTGACGTGTTCTTAGTGGCTCATTCCTGAGTCCACTACACTTTAACACTTTGACTAGTGATCAACCCATCAAGAATCAATCGGTTTGAAAAACAAAGATAGCAAGTTCCCTTGCTAGTAACTCTTCCAAGTATACTACCCGTATCATTCAAACTGACGTACTTTTTCATGGCTTATTCCTAAGTCCATGGCACTTTCACACTTTAAGAAGTGATCAATTCGTCAAGAAGTGTTTTTGGATTTATAAAACTTAAAATGACATAGTGGAACAATTTTATTGAAGAACAAAGTCCACTAGTTTTTGGTTTACAACCTCCCTTTTCGTCTCGCACCCAAACTATAAAATTAGCTACTCATTACGTAATATAAATTGCAATAAAAGTAAATGACATAAATTAAAGACATAATGTAAATGACGGTATATAAATGACAGAAATTAAATGACGGAAATGTAAATCGCATAAAGTAAATACAATAAGTAACGTAATATAAAGACAAGCAATGCTGCAGTGATGCTGCAACAACTAATAATGAAGAACACAAATTATAAAACTATGAAGACTTAATATTAAACTTTGTAGAGAGAATTTCAAGTTTTCAATTTCTCCCTACTGCTGGATTACAAAAGATATATATCTCACAAGAGAACACAACTCCTTTTTATACCAAACCATGATGGCAAAATGGTAAAATTAGGAGACTTAAAAATAATATAAAAGGACTACCAACTAAAGTTATACCCACACTTTTGTCCAACCAATTGCTTCTGCTCCAGCCAAAAACGATTTCCTAAAATAATACAAAGATTTGGAAAGAACAAAAGTCAAAGATTTCCTTTGCTTCCAAAAAGTGCTCTTTAATCTTCATATTCCAAACAGCCCAATGCTCCAGCATTCAACCTGACATTACAATAAACAAAGGACTTTAGGCCGTTTTACGCAAAATAGCAACAATTAGTTAAATATTATACTTAGTTCCATGCATGAGAGAAATATAAAATAAGATAAGAAAATGACTCAATTGTTTGGGATAAAGAAAATTTAAATCCTAAAAGAAAAGAAAACTACACAATATGTATTGAAAACTCAATACATATCAAAGTGCAACAAATATTTGATCGGTTGAGACTAATCAACTTAGTTGTGGAATAGATATGATTCGGTGACTTTGGATCAACTACAGGGGATTTGTATGACGTGTTTCCATCAATGTCTTCTGTAGTTGATTTCTTTTTCCAAACCATTTTCACTTTTCGAAACACTTGATTATCTGTATTATCAACAAGAGAATTATAGAAAAGATTTGAAGGGCGAATCCGATCTTTTGAAAACTCATTTGATTTGACACAACTCTTCGAAGAAATAGTTGTAGAAGTTGAACTTGAAGAATAAGGAGACTGAACAACAGTATCGGGACTGACTTGTTCAGATAAATCGGCTTTCAAATTTAGTTCTTCAAGTTTCTTGACTTTTACGGCTAAATCATTTCTTTCTTCGAGAATTGAATCAAATTGTTTTTGTAAATCGGATTTTACCTTCTGTTCTTTCAAAATCTCTGTCGTTAATCCATACAATTTCTGTGAAAGCTTACGAATTTCTGTTTCGAAAAATTTCCTCTCACTTTCAAAGTATTTTTCAATGCTATTGCGTTTATCAGATATTTCTTTGAAAACCGCAACATTTTTCTTTTCAAACACTTTCTTTGCCGTTTCAAAACATTTTCGCTCTTTTGCAAAATTATCTCTCTCAATTATCAGAACCTTTTCAAAATCAGAAATCTGTTTTGAAAGTTTTGCATTTTGAAGCTCAAAAACCTTTCTTTCATCGAAAACTTTCCTTGAAAGCTCGAGAATTTTTCTCTCAAAAATTTTCTTTTCCTTTGAAAATACTATTTTTTCTTGTTCAAAAATAGAAAGCCTATTCTTGAGATGAAGATTTTCACTCTCCACAACTTTCAATTTCTCTTCAAGTTCCAGAGTCTTCTCTTCTTGGGCTTCAAAATTCTCTGATTTTTCAAACTTTTTCGAGAGTTCTGAAAATTGCTTCTTGAAAACATCCTTTTCTTCAGCAAGTTTTTCTTTTTCTCTTTTTAAGCTTTGTGCCCAACTCAGATTATCAGCATTTTCACCATTAACTTGCACATGCATGTTGTAATTGTTTTCCAATTTGGCTTCAAGAACTACAAACTTGGATTTGAGATCAGAAATTTCTTGTTGATAAGCAGAATAAGACATTGTTACTTGAACAAAATGATCGTAAGACGATCGCGATTTAATTCAAGAAAGGTGTAGAGGAACGAATAACACTCTAAGACGACACTTTAAGATAAGTACAAATAACCTCTATTAAAGAAAAAAAGGATTTAAAAATAAAACAGAAAATAGTCTGGGTGGGAGCCAGGTGTGAGTGGGGAGGGCTTCGGTAGAAGAGGGTTTGGCAAGGGAACCGGGTTTGGGAAAGAAAGTAGGTGTAAGGAGCGACTTTGGTTTGGATGGGGGGGCTTGGGTTTGGGATTAAAAGCGGGTATGAGGAGCGACTTGGGTTTGGGATAAAAAAAAGAAGGGTTCGAGAGAGTGAGAGAGGAGAGGGGTTCGGTTGATTGGGAGGAGAAGAGGGGTTCGAGTGATTGAGAGAGGAGAGGGTTTCAGGATAAAAAAAAAGAGAGGGGTTCAAGATAAATATTTTTTTTTTTTTTTTGTTTTTATAAAAAAATAAAAAAATAATTATGCAAAAAAAATAAAAAAATAAAAATAACACAAAATTATTTTATTTTTCGAGAAGAGGGCTTCGCGGGTGGAAGAGGGCTTCCGATGGAGATGGCTTGGGAGGAGAGGGTTTCGCGAGGAGAAGACTTGGGAGGAGATGGCTTCGCGAGGAGAGGGCTTGGGAGGAGAGGGGTTCGCGAGACCCTGGTAGGGTTTACCTGGGTTTCGCGGCGCACTTAAGATGTCGACACCAAAATAAAAAAAATAAAAAATTTAATCCAAAACCAATAAACTTTAGCAATGATTATGGATTAAATTCAGAAATCTAACACTCTTTTTCTATGATTTTCAACCAAAAACAATGATTTTCAATAAAACTCAAGAACACTGTCTAAAAATTTTAGATCTTTAAAATCCAAAATTCTACTTCAATCTTACGAATTGGAAGATGAAACTTTACCAAACCTTTAATCTAACACAACTAAGTAGATTGGGAACAACTAGACTCAATGATTTAGCAAAAATCAATAAACCCATAAATCAATTTAGAAGTCGATCGAACACAGAGAAGAGAAAAGAAAAAAAATCTACCTTTTTCGAATCAAATCTTCGTCTCTTTGCTCTGATACCAATTGTGAATCACAGATTGCTCAAGTAACAACGAATAATTGAAAGATTAATTGTATTGAATGATTGAGAGAGTTACAAACATAGGATTGAAAAGCAAACTCTCTCTCTCTCTCTCTAAACCTGATAAGCGCACAATATTATCTCTCAACTTCTAACCCTAAAGATTAGAAAACACACATTATATACTCAGGCCTAAAAACCTAAAGGCCGAAGGCCCAACAAACCAAACTAAGGCCCAAATAACAAACAAAGCCCAATATTAAAACAAAAGGCTTTTACAACGCGATTAATAATTAATAAATAAACTATATAAATACTTTATATAACTTTCCACGCACTAGGACTTTCAGTCCTAACACTCTTGATCATTTATGACATTCTAGGTGTCCTTAAGCATTGATTATGCTAGTTCAAGTTTTCTCAAGGATCACATTCTCATCTCTTTAAGTTCTTGAATTCTAGGGTTTTAAGCTACAATCCTACAAGGTGAGTCATTCTCTTTTATGAACTTTATACATGTTAAAATATGAATTTTAACCTTCTAAACATCTCCACTCTTGATTTCTTGACTTGGGTGAACGTTTACCCAAAAACCTAATTTTGGAGATTTTAGGGTTTATGTGAATGGGTATGATTTTGAGGTTAAGGAACTTACATTTGGAAATACTTGTGGATTTTCACATGGGAAACTTGTTTACCTTTAATTCTATGTCTAGATGCTTTTGAAAACAAAACTAGGGTTTGAGATGTTGATGTGTAGTTGTTGAATGAGGACTTGGGTGATTGGATTCAAAATTATGGAAATACTATCCAAAGCATTATTTTGTAACCCTTGAAAATTATGTGAGTAAATTTTATGGATTCTTGGTCCTTGCACAATTGTTGGCATAATAACTATTGGAACTATTTGTTGGTCGTGATGGCATTGGTTGGCATAATTGTTGGGCATCATGAACCCACAATTATTTATATCATTTTATCCGATGATGGAACGCTAGTTTTCCACATCGAGGCACAGTTAGGCATCAGATAAGGTATAAGTCCTACGTGCTAGTACACGATATTGGATGAGGATCTCAACGTAAGGACCCTATATGGTTGAAGTTGACTTTCCGTGGATGTACGTTTAAAGCTACCGAGCCTAGCATCCATTGCGTGTATTTTATTATGTGTGATGGTTTTACTAATTCGTCAAGTGGCTTACTTTTGTGTTCCGTCACTTGTGTTAGTAAGCGGGTCTCCCCCGTTAACTCAAGAGGTATTTACGTTAAAGTAAAGATTTGTGTATCATTATTTCTCCAGTTTTACTTCTATTATTTCCGCTTAAAAATCATTGTTTTCTGACATAAATGTTTGGTCTCACTAGGCTTTATCCTAACATTTTTTCTTAAAATGACATGAATAACAGGTCATCTTAGCGGTGGTACTCCTCGGGCTTGAGTGGAGAGGTGTTAAAGGATAGTAACATCTTTTTGGAGATTATAGAGGCGTACACTCGACATAGTTGTGGTATACTTTTGGGAGTAAAGTGTCAACACCCGTTCTTAATCTAGATTTAGTTAGTCTAGATTAGTAGGTTGTTGAGTTAAACTTTATTCGATTCTTTGGGTTGTAAACGTTATACTTTGTTCCCCCGTTTTTGGGACGGCATACTTTGGTTTGGAAATGTTTCTATCGTATTATTCAGGTTTTCTCCATTTATAGTCGTCATATTGCCAAATTTCGAATTTTAATTTCTCTCTAATTTTTAGGGTGTTACACAAAAGATGCTATTGTTAAGGATTTTACTGGATATCAAAAATTAATTGGTAGACTCATTTATTTGTTAGCTACTAGACCTGACATTGCTTTTGCAGTACACTATTTAAACCAATTTATGCATTCTCCACGTCAGTCTCATTTCAAACTGGCTCTTCGAGTCCTAAGGTATTTGAAGGCTTCTCCTGGTAAGGGTGTTTGTTTTTCCACATGCTCTCATATTGATTTTAAAATGTCTGCCTTTGTTGATGTTGATTGGGGTAAGTGTCTATCAACAAAGCGTTCAGTTACTGGTTATTGTCTTTTCTTAGGAAATTGTATGGTGTCATGGAGAAGCAAGAAACAACCTACTGTTTCGCGCTCCTCTGTTGAGTCTGAGTATAGGGCTATGACATCGGCTCTTTGTGAAATCATATGGGTTCTTAATATTTTAGCAGATTTAAAATTAGATAACTTGCTTCAAGTAAGTTTAAACTGTGATAATAAATCAACTATTCAAATTGCTAACAATCTTGTGTTTCACGAATGGACTAAACACATAGAGATAGATATACATCAAGTGAGAAATAAGATTGCAACTGGAATGTTGAAAACATTGAAAGTCTTATCTTCAGAAAATCCAATTGATATTTTTACAAAATCACTTGGTGTAAATCAACATAACTATCTCATTAATAAATTAAATATGTTGGATCTCTTTCGTTATCAAGATTGAGGGAGGGTGTTAAAAGATAAAGTTAGTTTGGACCAATCTTGACATTCTTCTAACTTATTTTTGTTGTATTTGTCATTTCTAGGTCTATAGGGACTGAAGTGACAAAGTGTTGAAAGATGAGGATAGGAAGGACCGCGCCTCACTTCTACTGAAGATATGAGGGTAGCGGAGCAATTACTAAAAGTTTCGAGGACTGAAGTGCAATTTATGAGGAGTTATATAAACGTGTGATAGAGATTCATTAAGCTCATTCCATTTCATTTTTTCACTCTCAATTTATAATCTAACTCTATAGTTTTCTCGTTTTAGGGTTTTACATTCATAACTTCTTCAAACCTTTTGAAGGAGATTTAGCTTGTATTAGTTAAATGTTGTAATATGTTTTGATTAAATGTTTGAAGACAAATATTGCTAACAATCGTTTTATATTTATTAATTGTTCTCAAATTATTATTGTACTTTAGCAAATTTTAATCCAAATTAAATACATATCTAATTCCAAATCACAACTATATTTTAAATTGAGGAGTTTTGAAATGTTCTTCATAATAAGCTTATGGCCTTGGTTTATTCAAGGGTCAAATGGAGATTAATGGAGAGTTAAGCACTCCAAAATTTAAAATGCAGGTTATCCTTAAGAAGAAACAAGTGAATAATTGTACATGTTCTTTTTTCCAATAGAGGAATGATTGTTTCTGGGTACACTTTAAGAAAGTTTTGTAAACCTATAACGAAGTTGTAATGAAGTTGTTACAAAGTTGTGAGAACCATTGCAGATCCCTCAATCAGATAAGTGAGGGTATAGTCGTCGTCATTCCAGACCATAAGATTAAAGAATAGAAATAACCATTCCATCCACATCATTAATTAACTATTTGACACTACTTTTGTTCATTTAAGTCTAACAAGTTGATTGAATTATGTATAATAATGTTGCTTGTATATGCTAGAATGACATATGCTTAGTTCTTTTAGGTTGTTTTTCTCAATTCAAGTTGTCCCCGGGGTTTGGCATCATTTATCAAGAATGACAGAAAATTTGTCCAAAACAATTGCTTCTGCTATATGGGGATGCCTGAGCAATAAATCAATGTTTGAAAACATTTCATATTTTTGGTTAATGATATAGAGGCATTCCACATACATTGAGTAACTTCACACATGGAACTATTCGAAACGAAAGCAACGTTGTGTTTCACAACAAAGAGACCATATAATAACTCAAAAAAATCATCATCAAGACTAATTAAACATACAAACCAACCATTTCAGTGTGTGCTGAAAAAGAAAGCACAAAAAACAACACCCAAAAGCAGAAGACACACTAAACACGATCAATTTTTCCTAACACATAAAGAAAACTCACTCAGTTAATGCATAGTTGAGCTCAAGAATTGAATGCGAGCATTGGACAATAGAGTTCACAAGCAAGAAATAACGAAACCGTTGCAATCATAAGCTAGAAATAATTTGAACATTCATATCAATTGTACACATATAAAGAAACAATCAAAATGGTGATTGACTGATACCACAAATGATATGCCTTTGCTAATAATGACATGTTTACAACACCTCTCCATAACTGATGATGATATACTTCCGATAAATGATCGATGGAGATACAAAGATTGAACACGTATATGAAAAATACGAAGGCATCCATATAATGAACCACATATAAGGATTTGCGAGTATTATGCTCTATGATCAAACTAAAACACATATATATTGACTACTTTTCTAGTGTTTGCTTGACGCAGCGTAGGTTTGCGAAAGGATCGAAAAGCGTTTAAACCCTTTTGATAACAAGATTATGAAACGTAAAACTTGAGAACTCAAGAGAATACTCTCTAAAAGATTAAATTTATTGAATAATTGAACTTCAAAAAACAATTAAACCTAGTAGTCCTATTTATAATCTAAAACTAAAGATAACTATAGAAAGTTAAATTCAAATCTAATCCTAAACTAGAAAAGATAATGATGGAAAATAGGACTAATCCTAATTTTATTAAAGAAAGGAAAAGATAATTTTGGAAATAAAAATTGTTAAGTCTGATTTTATAGTAATCATTGTATTTATAGGCTTGGTCTTATACTGTGTTTAGAGTCTTATACTGTGTTGTATTGACCAGGGTATTTAAGTCCCTTTGGTCCTTGTTCCTTGTAAGGACTTTCATGCTCATCTAATACAATTCATACTTTACGCTTTGAACTCTCTCTCTACTTTCTCTCTCTAGGATTTAGAGATCTTGGATTCACAATTGGTTTTCATCCAGGTTTCTGATCACGCAAAGCTAACTTTGCGTCTCCCGTGCATCAAGAGAAGTATACTTTGCGTCTCTAGTGTATCACGCATAGTGCAAGTTCTCTTCACAAGTCCATCACGCAAAGCTACTTTGCGTCTCCTTCTGATTGCGAGAACTACAGTTTGCGTTTCTAGCCTCTCAAGCAAAGTCAGATTCTCGTTAGACCTTAATCACGCAAACCTAGTTTGCGCCATTGCCTTATCACGCAAAGTACAGTTTGCGTCTTGCTCTTCTCACGCAAAGTCTCGTTTGCGTCTCATACTGCTCGCGAGAATCTCAGTTCGCGCTACCTTCCTCTCACACAAATCTCAAGTTTGTGCCAGTTCTCAGTCCAGACTTAGAATTTTTCTGAGTTTCTGAAATATGGATTCTGCGAAGTTTGCTTTCCAAGCTCAGTTTTACAAGAGTGATCTGATGATGCAATTAGGCACAAAAACTCGTCCTCCAGTTCTAGTTGACGAAAATGAATTCACTCAATGGCAAGATAGGTTCTTGAACTTTATCGAGCGTCAAGCTAATGGAGATAACATGGTAAAGTCTCTATCTGAAGGACCTTTCATAAAGCCTAATAAAGAGACTCTTGCAACAACTGAAGAGGCTTTGCGAATGAAAGCTGATAAAGAATTAAAAGCTAATCTGATGCTAGCTTTACCAAACTCTGTCTACAACCGGGTTGATCATTGCAAGGATTATCCAAATCTGTTGTGGGCACAATTGGAAAAGATTATGCTTGGTTCATCGGTCGCAACTCAACTCCGCCATACACGTTATATGAACAATTTTGAGGAGTTTAAAGCCAAAGAATCTGAGTCTCTAAAGAGTGTTTTCGACAAATTCTGTACAATGCTGAATGATCTACAAAAGATAAATGTGAACAAGACAGAGCTTGAGACGAATCTGCTCTTCAGCCTGAATGGAATAAATCTTATCACGGACTGAGGAACGATGTTCGGATCTCTACTATGCAAATTCAGGAATTATATGAGATTCTGATGACTGATGAGAGCTTGGTGTTAGAGAAGAAAGCAAAGCTTGAAAAGAAGAACAAGAAATCAGTGGACCCGATTGCTCTCATCACGAAACAACTAGAAGAACAAGCATTGTCTGAAAATGCTTACAACAGGTCAACTGATGATGATGGCGAGACACTGCAGAAAGCAATGATCCTTCTCTCACAGCATTATCAGAAAAAGTTCCAACCACGTTCGAGTTCCAACACTTCTCACTTCACTTATGGTTCAAAAGTCAAAATTCCTAAGCCAAAGACAACTGTTGCTTGCTACAATTGTGGAAAGCCAGGACATATAGCTAAGGAGTGTCGAGCAAAGAAGGTTAAGGATTCGGCTTACTATCGGAAGAAACTGGAACTTGCCGAGAAAAGAGAGAATGGAACAACTTTACTAGAAGAATAAGAGTTTTGGCTTGATCATTCCGACGATGAAGTTGCAAATGTCGAGATCGCTCAGATGTGCTTTGTTTGAGATGATCAGTCAAATGATGATTCTGAAACATATGAAGACGAGGTAATTTCTGATTTTGATTACACTTTCATTTCTTCACATATGGATATTATAATTACTGCTTTACATGATCTTCGTTTAAAGTTATTATCTGAAAAGAACTTAAATGTTGAAAAGTCAGATTTAATTGACAAATTGAAGATTTTTTGAAAGATGAAAAATCTATTCTGGAAAATACAAAAGACATCTTTCAAAACAAATTGGATGATTTGGAAAATTCAAATAAGACTTATCTTGAATCTTTGACTGAAATGACCAATTTAAAAGACAGTCTTTCGGATAAAATAAATAAATTAGAAGAAAAGTTATATCGAAGGAACCAATCTGAGCAAACAATTTTTATGAATAAACCAATGAGTGAGGAAGCTTTAAAAGAAAAATGGGGACTTGGTTTTAAAAATCCACATTGTTTAAACAATGCGATTGAAAAATCCCCTACTTTATATAAATATGATTATCTAACACTTGCTCAATATGCTCCTCAATTTAAAATTGATTGGATGAACGAAAAGCAAGTGTTAGAAATCGAAAATGAGAAAATGACAAATAACAAGAAAAATGAAATTCCTTTTGTTTACACGTTTGAAAATGCAAAATATTTTCCTGACAAATCGAGAAGAGGTAGAAAAGGTTTAAATGATATATCTCCTGTCAAATCTTCAGTGTCTGATGATTTTGTTGATATTTTTGCCAATAAATCTGATAAGGAAAATATTTCTCCAATCATCTATGATTCGAAGAAATATACTCCCCCTTTAATATTAGAAAGCAAAATCATTGATCTTGAAGATAAGATGGAAGATCAAAATATTTTAAAAGAAATTGAATCTGATATTATTCTTTCTTTCATGACATCTAGTCTTGAAGAAAATTTTTTTTCTCAAAAACAAGATTCTATTTCTAGTCTTTCTTCTGTTTGTCAGGTAAATGAAAAAGAATTTCCAAAATTTGAAAACCTTTCTCAAAATAATTCTGACTCCGAGGTAAGTTCAGATTTATTGTCTGATCAGATTAGTTGTTTAGGTAAAATTATTTCTTCTGATTTAAATATTAATTTGGAAATTCTTGATGAATCTTTTACGCTAAATGATCAGTATTATAAACCTAAACGTAAAAGAAGACGGTCAAAGAAGTCGAAGAAACAAGATAAAGTTCTTTCTGACAGTTCTAATTCTTCTGATTCTAATCTTTCAGATAGGACTTTGAGCAAGTCATCGAAGCAGATTTGGAGAGCGAAGCGGATATCTGATGAATCTCAGATTGATGGAGTTAGATATGTAGACAGATATTATAAAAGTGATTCATTTGCTGTTTGTAAGAAAATTTCAAAATATTCAATAAAATAAATGATTCAAATTTCCAAAAATGTCTCATATTCTTCTTCTGATTCTAGTTCAGATGATTATGCTTTGTATTCATCTGATGATTGTGTTTATTATTCTGATGATCTTTCTCGTGTTTCTCGTGTTAAATCTAATCAATATTTCCCCATAAGAACTGCAACTAACTTTCATGGGCCCAAATTCAAGTGGGTACCCAAATCTCAAATTGCTTCTAAGTTGCAGGCATCTCATGTCAAGGGGGAGTAAGAAAGATTATGGCTCTAGAATAACACAGTTCAAGACCCGCATCTCAATGTCAAGATTTTGGCTTCTGAGTAATTCAGCTCAGAACCCGTGCTTCAAAGACTATGACTTCTAGACATGTCAGTCTAGGACTCGTTCTTCACTGTTTTAAGCTTCTGACTAATGAGAAATTGTGAGTACATCTACTTAATTTCCGCTGCATTTTATCTCTGATAATGATGTTGTTCCAGTTTTCTCAAATTGTTTTTAAAGAATCTGAGCAATTTCAATTCAACTTCCGAATTTGTTCAACCCAAATTTTTTTCAAATGAGACACAATTTTCATTTTACATTATGTGGAAGATGATATTATTGAATTATATTTTGTTTCAACTGAATATAAACTTGCCGATCAAATATTTCTATTTTTAAATCTCGGCATGTTGTTTTAAAAGTTTAAACCTTTACAAATTTTATTCTATAAAGTAAAATTTTTACAAATTTTCTTTCTTTTGGATAAAATGTGTGTCTAGGATAAATTTTCAAGTTGCTTTGTTTATACTAAAGTTTTTATATGTTCAAATTTCAGCTCTAACAAAAGTCGAAAAGTCAGCAACATGTTTGTAGTTTTTGATATTGCTTTAAAGTTGTGTGATTCGGAATATTTATAGTTTACAATGCTTAGAAGACCTAAAAAGTCGACATTTTGGATTGTAATGAAAAATATGGGCTAGGCACTTAGACGTAAAACCTTGTGTTTGTGATGATTATTAAATTCTAATAAATCAGAAATCTCTAAGTTTAAAAGTTTGTACCTGTGACCTTTCTGGTTTGGGAAAGTAATTTCTTTGGGATGCTTATCATCTGATCCCCTAAGGTCAATTGATCTGGGAGTGATCGAACCCAAATCCTTCAATAGAATCAGATCGAAAGTCATGTTCTACTGGTATGAATGGGTTTAGGATGTGTCAATGTAGCCTTTCTGATCTGGGAGAGTAAGTTCCAAGGGGTGCTTGACACCTAGTCCCCTAAGGCCATCTGGTCTGGGAGCGGCTGACCCAAATCCTACAATAAGGTCAGATAGAAAGTTACATTAACGGCATGTTCTTTACTTAATAAACTTTTTGATTAAAAGATGCCAAAAGTGCACAAGCTTAAAAGATGCCAAAGAGCACACTCATGTAAAGATGCCATAGAGCACAATGCTAAAAGATGCCAATGAGCACACATCTCATGATACTTGGTGATATTTCTAAGTTGCAATAAACCTGTAAATTTGTGAAAATCTGAATTCTTGATGGATTAGTGTGATTACATGCAAAGTTCTCTATTATATTTTTAGAATTACATTTTCTTGAAGCTAATCGAAGTTCACATGCGAGCACACTGAATAGATTAATGAAAGTTTTTGAAATTGAACATGTCTTAACTTGATATGCAATAAAACTTGTTTTTGTATCCAAAAGCATACATTTGATTTCATTTGTTGGATTTTATTGTGATATTTTACTAAGTAGAATTTTATTTGTTTCTGTTTACATTTTTATATATTTAGTCGTTTCAAAATACATATTCAGTATATTTTTCTTTCTACATTGATGTTCATTTCTTGTGTTCTCATGTTTTCTTTATAAATGGGTTTGTGCATTATTCAAGGGGGAGTGAAAAAGGAGATTTTTTTCTTAATGATCATATCTGTTTTCGAGGGGGAGTATCTCATTTTCTATATGAATGCTAACTTGAATTATCAAATCTAGTACATTTGTGTAGGGGGAGTCAAAGAGCTTAAAAAGGTAAAATTTTCTGAGTTCAAGTCAGATTTGCGCCAACAGTTGGTCGCGCAAACCTCACTTTACGCCACCTTCGGCTAGCGCAAACCTCCCTTTGCGCCACCAGTGTGTAGCGCAAACCTCTCCTTTTTCTTCCTTACTTTGATTTTGCAGATCTTAAGTTGTCTCGTCTCCAACATTTGCATGACCAAGTTGATCCCGATCATCAAGGTCATGAGGGGGAGAAGTTAAGGAGATGATAAAGAGGCAAAGAGCTCCAAAGTTTATCTGCTGATCAAGATTCTATTTTCTCAGTTATTCTACATCTTTTGTTGTTAAAGCTCCGATCACCAAAGTTCATTCAAGTCTATTTGAAATAGGTGAATCGTCTAGAGTACAAGCTGTTGAATCAATTGTTCCTTCAAGTTTATTCAAACTGGTCCAGCCTTGTCAAGACAGCAAAGATATCTCAAACTGAAAGATGTTGAGAAGAAATTTTTTTAAAGTTAGAATGCTGCTTCACAAAGTCGCTTAGATGGTCCATGCTGATTTAGAAGATGGTTTTTGAAGACCACAGCGCCAATGATTACTAAGGGGGAGATTGTTAAGTCTGATTTTATAGTAATCATTGTATTTATAGGCTTGGTCTTATACTGTGTTTAGAGTCTCATACTGTGTTGTATTGACCAGGGTATTTAAGTCCCTTTGGTCCTTGTTCCTTGTAAGGACTTTCATGCTCATCTAATACAATTCATACTTTGTGCTTTGAACTCTCTCTCTACTTTCTCTCTCTATGATTTAGAGATCTTGGATTCACAAAAATAATCCTAATTTAACTAGAAAAACTAATTCAAAAAAGGGAAAAAATATATTGAAGATGGTAATCAATATGGGATGGAATCGTGGGTCGGTAGGAAGCATAAGGAATCTTGGAAAGATGGAAATTCTTGTAAGCCTTTGGAAATCCAACAGTGTCGTACGCGGTTGGGGGGCGACCTTGGTCGCATGCAAGCCGCACAAAAAAAGTGTTGTGTGGGTAAAGTCGTATGCACCCCGCTTTTGATTCTGTTTGCGATTTTCGATTTGTTTCTTTTTCGATGCCAATTTTTGGGCCTCTTTCGAACTCGTTTTTCTCTTCGAATCTGTTTTCCTCTTTTCTAATTATTTTTTAAAATCCTTATTAACTCTTCAATTCTCCCTGTATCATCACCCTCACTTGAAAAGAACTCATCCTCGAGTTCACTTGAAAAACATCTTCTTCCGGCCTGTAGAACATTCGTTTCTTCAAAACATTTGGATTCATAACTTGGCCGCCAAAATTCAAAAGATTTGACCAGTCTTCAAATCCCAACAGAGGTTGTCATGATCGTATCCATATGAGTCATATTTTATCAAAGTCGAAAGGGTAAGATATTAGAGTAACTTTACCGAGAATTGTTTCGATTTGATCCTGAGCTTTGGGTGCGGTAATAATGGAAGTGTCACTTTCGGAATCACCGTTCTTGACTTCTTGTGACAACAGTTTCGTTGGCTCGAGAATGTCTTCCATTATGTTGCTTTCGGTTTCTTTGACGGTTAACCCGAAATCCGTTGTCGACTTTTTAGGATCGGTTTCTTGTTGTGATTATATTTCAATGGTAAGGACTTCATCTTCAACCTTGTCTGGAAAGACTTTGTCCTTTTCAGATGGTTTCTCCAGAATGGGTGGTTGTTTGACCAGGGAAGAAACCGAACCCAAAATAAGGTTATTGTTGTTGCTCTTCTTGTCGATGCTTTCATCGAAGCTATTAACCGGTGTCATGACGATCTTTCGGTCACCCTAATGGAATAGTATGAGGTTGTCTCGACGCTTGTAAGTGACATTATCGAATTGCCACGTTCGGCCCAATAAAATGTGGCAAACATTCATATCAAGGACATCACATAGTATCTCTTCTCGATAGTGTTGGCCAACTGAGATGGGTACCCGACAAGTTTGTGTGACTCTAACTTGAAAACCGTTCTTGACCCACCCAAGAGAATAAGGAGCTTCATGGGGTTGGGAGGGTAGATTAAAGTAATCGACTAATTTTTGGGACACGAGATTCTCACAACTTCTGTTATCGATAACTAGGTTACATACCTTTTTGTGCACCAACAATGCAATCGAAAAAGATCTTCGCGATGGATTTCTTCCTTTGACGAAAGGAGTATTCGTTGAAGTACGATATTGATCTTTTCTTGGGAGTCTTTTTCCTCCTCCTCTTCAGATTTGGAACTCGAGGGAATGACCCGGTTACGGTTGCCATTACACGATGCCATAACCGGTCCTTCAAACCTGTCTCTTCTCCGATCGACGGTTGTCGTTGACGATGTTGGGTTAAGCCTGTTAACAACCGCCGTCAAATCAGAGAGTAGCGCGGTAAAGGCCACGTCCAACTCGTCTAAATCTGCTTTCATAGTGGGTAGTTGATTTGCCATGATAGTGAAAAGACAGGTGTAACACCCCGAAATCTATAGCCGAGAAGAAGACAAAAAGGGCGGCAGTGTTCTGCGCGAGTGTCCGCACGGGTCGAACCGCGCCATGATCCACGTGGGGATCTGTCCAGAGGGCGGCGCTCCTCTCCGCGCGAGTTGGGTCGCTCCACCACTCGCACGCACTATGCGCACATAAAAGGGGGAAACCGACCTCCACCTCATTTTCTTACTAAACCCTCAAATCTCTTCCCTTTTCTCTCCCAAAACGACCCCTCACCCTCTTAATCGAACCCTAACATATTTTGGGGGTTTTTTCTCCTAAAACCATGTGATCCTCCTCCATCTAGCAAGTTGGGATCTAGAACCATCATCCTTTCATCTTCATCTTCTTCACTAAGCTTTCTAGGGTTTCATCCAACCCTTTTCATCATTTTGAAGATTGGGAGTTTGTGCTTTATTTGGGAATCTAGAAGAGTATGGTTGATGGATTCAAACTATGACAAAGGTAATCTTCTCTTCTCTTCAACTATGGAAAGTATGGTTCTGGGATAAGGTGAGATCTGCATGTAAAATGTTTCAGGAACGATTCTATATGTTTGAATATGGATATTTATGGTTGGAAATTGATGGATCTAGGTTTTTTTGGAAGTTTTGGCTTGAGGATCCAAGTTTCTTCAAAGGAGCTCAAGTTGGGGAAAATCTAGATTTAGCCTAAATCTAGCAAGGTGAGTTCAAGTTGATTTGTGAAAACGTTGTACATGCCAAAATGTCCATTTTAAAGTGTTTATGTATTTTACATGAAACTATCAAGGTTTGAGTCATTTAATGGGTTTTGATCATTTGAAGTGTTTAGATTTATAAACCTTGTAAAACACCCATGTTTGGGATTTTTGGGCATTTTGATAAATAATTATAAGTATAAGTATTTTAATGATTTATCTTATTAATGAAGATCCTTTAGTATAAACGCGCTTTTAGTGTGTGTTTGGAGAAATGTTAGTTCTCGTGTTATGGGATGTTTTGAAAGAATAAATTGTGTAAATTCATTTGGAAAATGATTTGTCTCAATCAAAGATGAGTTTTGTGTTAATCATACTTTTGGTCGTTGTATTTGCGTAAACGTTGGTTAATTGTGTTTTATGATTTACATTGACTTTTATAGTACGAGAAAGTAAATCGTCGAGCTTTTGGCTCGGTTTGGCTAAAATGAGTCTTGGGGACATTTGTTTGGTTTTAATAGCCCATTTTGTGGAATTTTGAGTATGATTGTGTTTATTGCGTATCATTTGATAGTTGCATGTTTTTAGTGCTTCGGTCATTCAATTGGAGGTATGTAATGTTATAGGCTGTAATGCAGTGGATCCATAAGCATATGAGCCGATCTTTGTTTGTTAAAAGAAAAGGGGCGGTTATTTTCATGATGGGACCAGGATTAGTCATGGGGCATCGAAGGCCTTATGGTGCGGGCTCGTGGAGTCAAATATCTTCCATTGGTCCCGTGATGTAATTTCTGAGTCTGTTTTTATGGGACAATTATTCCCATTTGTAGCTAGTCGAGACATTGGGTCCTCGGGGGCAACTTGGTACGGTTATGTGGAGCCCGGATACTAGCCATGGGCCGTAAATGTAATCCTAGTGAATGAGCATGATTAGAATCCTCGGGTTCCCTCATCCACATCTTAGTACGAGTTGACGAGCTCATGACCATGGGTCATAGTATGGTGAGTTCAGTAACTTGGGAAATGGCCTACTTTTGTGTTCCGCCATTAACCATGGAAATCGGGTCTCCCCCGTCACCGAAAGGTGTTGTTTTGGGTATTTAGTTTTATCCTTGTTTTTCGGTGACATTTGAGTTTGGGGTATTCTCCATATGTTACAATTTTGGGGGTTTGAGTTTACTCAAATTTCGGTCATTTGATTTATAAAGTTTTATCTAAATTTCAATATTTGAACATTTACCATTATTCACGTTTTGACTGAGTTTTGGGTTGCACCACTTCATGAAAGAATGTTTTGCATCGAGACATCCATCTTTAAAAATGTGTGTTATTGGAAAATGGGTCGTTTTCATATTTAAATTAAATCATTTTGAAAGATCATGATTTAAGTTGCATTATTTCCATTTAACGATTTTTATAATCATGATGAAAACTCTTTAACTCACTAGACATTTGTCTAACCTTTTTATTTGTCGGCATGTGTATCAGGTTCCGGCTGGGAATAGTTCTAGTGACACTGTGAAGAAAAGAGTGCTAGTTGTGTACTCGAGGAATGTGTAGTTTGGTGAAGCTTTCCGCATATATTATGGGATTTGCAGCTTGTTTTTGGGTTAAGTAACACTCGTCTCTAGTTTAGTCCTTGTATGAGGCTGGAATTTATAATTGTTGAAGTTAAATATAAAATTCTATTTGGAGATATATATTTTATTTGATGAAAATTTTGAAGTTTTAAATTAGTCGTTTTTTCCAAATTTGAGGGTGTTACAATAGGCGAATCCTGCTCTGATACCAACTGACGCAACGTAGGTTTGCGGAAGGATCGACAAGTGTCTAAACCCTTTTAATAACGAGATTACGAAACGTAAAACTCGAGAACCCAAGAGAATACTCTCTAAAAGATTAACTTTATTGAATAATTGAACTTAAAAAACAATTAAACCTAATAGTCCTATTTATAATCTAAAAGTAAAGATAACTATAGAAAGTTAAATTCAAATCTAATCCTAAACTAGAAAAGATAATGATGGAAAGTAAGACTAATCCTAATTTTATTAGGAAAAGGAAAAGATAATTGTGGAAATATATCTAATCCTAATTTAACTAGAAAAGTTAATTAAAAAAGGAAAAAATATATTAAAGATGTAATCAATATGGGATGGAATCGTGGGTCGGTAGGAAGCATAAGAAATCTTGGAAAGATGGAAATTCTTCTAAGCCTTTGGAAATCCAACAGTGTCGTACGCGGTTGGGATGCGACCTTGGTCGCATGCAAGTCGCACAAAAAGAGTGTTGTGCAGGTAAAGGTGTATGCAACTCACTTTTGATTCTATTTGCGATTTTCGATTTGTTTCTTTTTCGATGCCAATTTCTGAGCCTCTTTCGAGCTCGTTTTTCTCTTCGATCCCGTTTCCTCTTTTCCAATTATTTTTGAAAATCCTTATTAACTCTTAAATTCTTCCTGTATCATTGCTAATATCAATTATTGAAAGCATTTTTTTTCTTCATATCATGATTAAAAAAAACAGATTGAAGAAAATATGTAAAAGTTAAATGTTTTCCGAGAGCATGTTACTCAATAGCATGATCAAATTTTCAAATCATTTATGGTTAATCTAATGATATAAATATCAAATCATTATAATAAATAAGCAACATCATTGAATTATAAACAAATTTGGTTATTTGGAAGTTTTAATGAATATGGATTTTTCCTGATGCAATAGACGAATAACATATTTTTAATAATCACCTAACCATATATGTGGTTCTCGTCTTCTTAAAAGTTACCCACGATACTAAGAAGTCCTAGGCCTAGGTCATATCCTATCTTTTTTCACCTTGTGTTTGTCCCGTTGATGTATGAAGTCTCTACCACACTATCACCTGCCCAACCATGAACATCCGATGAATGTTGCCTCAAGCCTTTGTCTCCATCAATCTCAGGGAAGACGAAGAACTACGTCATCACCACAATCATTGACCTAAAATCCTAATCAACTTATCGATTTCAGTATATCAAAGTTACAAGCAATATCTAAACAGGAGTACGGTAATTGTACATAACAAAACATAAGCATTAAATAAACCTGGTTCTATAATCCCTCTTGGATATGTAAGAATTAGGTTTGAACACTTCCTCATTGAGAATCTTGAGAATGTTGTGGCTAAAGGGACAATTGCTTGTTCATCTCTACCAGAGGTTCAAACGTGGATACAAAGAAACAGAGGATCATCCTTTATATCACTCTCACATTTCATCGTAGGAGGGTTTTGGGGATGTGGGTTGGGGTTGAATCAGGGAGTGGTTTTTGGGACGTGGGATAAAGAGAGTAGGGTTCCAAGAGCAAGAGGAAGGAATAAGAGATGTCGATAGATTTCCGGAAGTGGGAGTTGGTGATGCTTTCAAGCTTGTATATTAAGCATCAAAACTTATACCTCTTTAAAATTCAAGAAGAACTGAAAGTGCCTCTTTATAATATAGTATAAATATCTAATTATCAAGATGTTCATAATGTTTTACGGTTAGGTTACGAGTAAATCTAAATTCAGAGATTTCTCCAAATTCCAAGATTTTTATCTTCTCACTCTTTTTTACTCTATTTTTGCATACAAATGGCTATTGGAGCAAAAAAATTGCTAAAATTCTTTTATTTCCCCTTCTATTTTAACATAGTTGTTGGAAATGCCCTAACACTGTTTTCTCGAAACTGTTTTTACGAAGGAAAAAAAAGGAAAGGGAGGGAAATGAGAGGAAAGTAATAAAAAACTCGTTTTCTCGAAACTTTTTTAGAAGAGAAAGGAAAGGAAATGGAAAGAACATAATGATAAGTTTTCTCCCAAAACTTTCCTCCCAAATGTGGGGGGAAAGGGAAGGAAGAAAAATGAAAGAAATTAAACCATTTAAAAAAAATACTGAAATTATTAAAATTACAAAACTACTAAATCTTTCATTATAAAGAACATATTTTTATAAGGGTATATTTGTAAAAATGACATATTTCATTTCCTTTCTCTCTTGTTCAAGAACATGAAAAACTATAATCTTTCTTTTCCTTCTCTTTTGAGAACACAAATTAAAAAATAATTTCATTTCCTTTCTTTTACAAAGGGAAAAGTTCAAAAAAAAACCAATGGACTTTAGTGTTTGTAGTGATCAAGTTTCTGAACAAAATTTTCGAACAAATAAGTCCTTGGACATTTCAAAACCTATGAAATAAATCCTTGGACTTTTGGTAACCTGTTGAATACATCCTTATTACTTAAAAATGTAACTTGCAACCTACATAGCAGGTAAAACTACAAATTAGGGGAAAAAAAGTCACCTACTTTATCCGCCTACATATTAAAAATGGGGAAATTAACTAAAATAATCAACCTCATCAACCAAATTCATTTTTTAACCACTTTTCAAAACTTTTTCCTAAAATAGCCAAAGTTTGCACATAATGTTTTTTTCTACGCAAGAATTGTTTTTTTCCAAAAAAAAATTAAAAACATCCTTACGTAGAAAATTTTATGTGTAAAGATTCATTTTATTCTTATAGTTTTAGAAAAAATTTACACTTTGCATCCTTATAAAGTTATAATTAGTATTTAATTTATTTTATATCCATTACTTTTTCATTTTACATTTTTATTAACACACATAATAGTATATTAACTAAAATATATCAAAAAAAATTAGTTTTTTTACAAATTACACCATTATCATCGTTTTGTCAATACGTTCAAAATGAACTCAATATTGTTTTTGAATTTAATATTATATTATTCAATATCATAAATACGTACGAATTATTTTTAATACTTATATTTTATACCTTTATAGTTACAAATTAATCTTATCTTATATTAATAAATAATTAACCCTAAAGGATAGAAAGTGTAAATATTAAATATAATTCGTACGTGTTTATGATATTTAATAATATGAGATTAAGTCCAAAAAATTCAATATTAGGTTCATTTTAAATGTATTGACGAGACCATTATAATAATGTAATTTGTTAAAAAACGTATTTTTTGATATATTTTAGTTAATATACGATTATATGTGTTAATATAATAAAGAGTTAAAATGAAAATAAAAAAGTAGAATATATAAAGTAAATTAAATAACAAATTATATAGATGATTTCTATTTTTTTTTACCAAAAACAATTTTAAGGCAAAAAAAATTGCGTAAACTTTGACTATTTTAAAAGGAGACTTTGAAAAGTGTTTTGAAAATGAATTTGGTTGATGAGATTAGGGGTTGTTTGGCAGTTGCTGAATGGTTTAGTGCAGAATGATTAAGTGGTCTGAATGATTAAGAAGTTTTTATGATATAGTGTAAAATTAAATATGGTTGTTTGCTAATTGTTCCTAATGAAATCAGGGCTCTTAATGGTTAAGGGAGGGTCAGGATACAAAACAATTAAGAGGATTTTGGAACCATTAAGAGGCAACACTTTTTTTTGCCAAACAAGATTTACCTCTTAACGATTCAGATGTTGCCTCTTAATGGAACCATTAAGAGGTAAACAAACAGCCCCTAACTATGTTAGTTAATTTCTCCATTTTTATTTATTTGTAGGGGGATAAAGTAGGTGACATTTTTTTTAATTAATTTGTAGTTTTACTTGTTATGTAGGTTGCAAGTTACATTTTTAAGTAATAAGGATGTATTTATCAGGTTTCTAAAAGTCCAAGGATTTATTTAATGTGTTTTGAAATGTCTAAGAACTTATTTGTTTTAAAAAATTGTCTAATGACTTAATCACTCAAAACACTAAGGGGCTGTTTGGCAATTACTGGATGATTAAGTGCAGCATGATTAAGTGGCCAGAATGGTTAAGAGAGTTTGTATGATTTAGTGTCAGATAAAAAATGATTGTTTGGAAACTGATTCGAATGAACAGCCTGAATGGCATAAAATTACCAGTTTACCCCCAGTTTTGTGTTTAATGAAAAATAACGTTTAACAAAAGTTCTTACTGCAATTTCTAAATGAAAACTAGAAAATAATTAATGGTCCAAGTCAATACATGATTCTTATCAATCTAAACAAACACAAAATTTTGCGTACAACATCTAATTTGAATCATTTGACACCAAAACAAGCAATTGCAATTTTTCTTATAAAGTTATGGATCGCAAAACAAGCAATTGCATGTTTCTTTGTATTCGAAAAAAATAAGGGGCATTTGCTTCAAAATCGGGAATCTTGCTTTAATTCAATACACCAAAAGCACGCTCGATAACATTTATGAGTTGTGCGTGAGCATGATTTAAATTTATAAACCGAAACTTCACGGATGGAAGTTAAAACCAACATAATCACAATTCCATCATCATGCCCACAAATGTACTTTTGTGAATGATTAACAAATAAATCAAACAAAGAAGTTAATGTAAAATTAAACTAAAGAATAAGGAACAATCATGACTTGATTAAAAAACAGTAACTTAAACATTAGCTCTCAAAATCCTTCACTGTATTCCAAAAACAAATAATCACAATAAACAAGAAATAACCATCCTCAAAGGTATTAACTCTGGGGATAATTACACAAATCTCATGCTCTGCTATTGACAAACCTTTAATTGGGTACCCTTCAACAACCATACCCTTTTTCTTCTTTGTCTCCATTGCTACCCAGATTCAGATTCTGGAAACCAAATGTAGTAATGCAAACCTTCAAAGCTTGTTTTTGTAACACAGTTTTGCTCTTTTAATCATCTTGGTAACTATATCATTACAACACCCGTAATAGACACAAGTCATGCTTAATAGTCCCCTCACACATGTACAAACACACCATATATGACCAAGCCAAAGAAATAACCAATATGGCAACATCAATTTCTCTTAAGCATTTCATCGAACACTTAGTAGACGAACCTTGAAATAAATTCAAAGCATGTAAACTCATCTTTTAAAAAAAACCACTCTTAACCAATCAAAATAGCACACAAATAAAAAAGAGAACAAAAACAAAACAGATTGCACTCAAACTGTAACACCCTCAAATCTGGAAATAACAACTTATTTAAAATTTTCTAAATACATCAATAAAGGAATTATTTACAACCACAAATTAAGATTTAACCTTAATACAAACATTCATTCTATACAAAAGTCTGTGATAATAACGGATGCTACTAAAACCCCATAATAGTCACTATCTCCAAAATTGCGGAAGACTTCACCAACTACTTACATTTGCACAAAGCTAAGGCTCAACTTTTCATGGCTGCTAGAACCAAAACCCAACTGGAACCTGATGCACATGCCGACAAATAAAAAGGTTAGTCTTAACGCCTAGTGAGCTCAAGAGTTTTCAACATAAATAAAGATGTCTGTGAAAATAGATAATGCAGTTTAATTCATAATCTTTCAAAAGGTATGCTTTGAATATGCAAACGACCCGTTTTCCAATAATATGCATTTTAGATGGAGAACACCAATTTGGACATTTTCCAAATCAAACTTCTACAAAATGATGATACCAATGTAAACCGCCCCTTCATAAACTAGCTTTAACCCAAAACTCACTCAAAGCGTAAATATAAATTGGACTCTTTATTTAAGAAGGTACGGTTAAACCTTATATTTCAAAACACCCAAAACACGGGTGGGGGAATAATACTCAACCCATAAATCAAGGGTAAAACCCAAATATACAAAACGTCACCGAAAACTTGGATAATAAAACTCAATACCCAAAAACAACACCTTTCGGTGACGGGGGATTCCCGATTCCATAAAATGTGACGGTCCACAAAGTAAACCCATTTTATGTTGTTATGACTAGTCATATAAACAAAAGTACACGTAAGGGATGTCAGGCTTAGTGGCTTTAAACATATACCCACGGAAACTCAAGTTCAACCCCGAAGGGTTGCTAGGTCGAGCTCCTCATCCAATATCGTAATACTTGAGCACGAAGGACTTATAACCCAATCCGATGCCAAACGTGCCTCGACGTGGAAAACTAGTCGTCCCACGCCGGAACAATAAATACAAGCACAAGGGATGTCAGGCTCAGTGGCTTTAAACATACACCCACGGAAACTCAAGTTCAACCCCGAAGGGTTGCTAGGTCGAGCTCCTCATCCAATATCGCAACCAAGGCTCTAAGTCGAGCTACCAAAACTGGACAGTTGTCCAAAGACTCCAACTCAAATAAAAATGCCAAGCCACAGGCTTAGCACCCATTGACCCATTTATAAATGAAGTAAAAATACGATAAAACGCATTCGACCCACGGGTATGCAAACACAACGACTAAAAGTGTAATTAATTCAAAACTCCACGTTAGTTGAGGCAATCAATTTTCCAAATGACTTATACCCTTATATTCCCAAAATGTCTCATAACACAAAAGACATGTCTTTTTTTCCAAACTTAACTGCTGATAAGAATGAAAATCATAAAATGAGACTATAAACGCTCTTTTAAATACCTCACATAAACGTGCAAGTATACTTTATAAAACATTCCATTTCATGAATGATGCATAAGACCCGACAACCATTTAAAAGTGTATTTCTTTGACCAAGGATTTATTTATGCAATGAAACCTCAAAACACATTCATTTGTGACACATTTATCAAAGTGCCCAAAAATCCCAAATGTGGGTATTATACAAAGTTTGTAAAGTTAAATACTTCCAAAAATCAAAGATTAGCAAATAACCCAACATTTGATAATTTCATGTAGAACACATAAACACTTTAAAATAGACATTTTGGCATGTACAACGTTTTCACAAATCAACTTGAACTCACCTTGCTAGATTTAGACTAAATCTAGATCTTTCCCCCAACTAGAGCTCCTTTGAAAAACACTTGAATCCTCAAGCCGAAATCCTCCAAAAACCTAGATCCACACAACTTCAACCGTAAATAACCACATCCAACCATATAGAAACATTCCCCAAACATAATACACCAAAATCTCCAACGAGATCCAAACCCTAGTTTCTCCCAAAACTATCAAGTCCGAGATTTGATAAGCCAAATACTAGGGAAACATCAATGGAACATTAATAACTTATTACAAGGTTTGGAAATGGAAAGAATATACTTACCACTTAGGTTTTGACGAAAACCTAGAAAACCCGAAATGAACTTGAGGTTGAAGGTGAAGATGAAGCTTCTTGACCATAACTTTCAATCTTTGATGGGTGGAAGGAGGAACACTTGGAACATAAAAGATTTGATGTCTTGGATGCATAAAACTGATTTTAGGGTTTTGGGGTTCGGTTTCTAGAGAGAAAAAGGGTGAAAGGGGGTTGAGATAAATGAAGAGGGGCTGCTCAAGGCTGATTAAAAACGACCAGGGCCGTCGGCGATTGTGCCCAGGGCACTCTCGCCAGGGCACTATCGCCCAAACTGTACCGCGGGCATCACCTTGTTGGCGATTGTGCCCAGGGCACTATCGCCCAGAGTGTCCCGAGCCCCGATTTCTTCCATTTTCATCCGGAGCACCCACGATGCGATAAGGCTTAAAAGGTAAGGCGTAAGGGATGAAATTCTATGATCAGAATCAAGGATTTCTCAAGGGATTGGCTTTCACATACAGGAATTTACGGGTGTTACACAAACTTGAACCATCAAACCCAAAACAATGAAGATAAAGAAATATCAAACCTAATCAACATTGAACATATAACGTTTTAAGGAGAAGGGTTCTTACCAAAATTGACAGCGATCAGAAGATCAAGAGCCTGTTACTGTGGTCAATTTCAGAATCGAGACTGCGCCCTAACCAAAATTGAGAGTGAAGAGAGAATCAATTGCTGGTGGAACTTGAGAAAAAACTAGAGAATCAAGAGAATCCATTACTGGAGGAACGCGGGAGAAAATGAGAAAGAAGAGGATCGATTGTTGCTGGAGAATGAAGAAGCGAGAAATGAAGGGCAACGTGGGGAAAAATGGGATCTGAATGGTTTGGGGGATGGATTGTTGGTGGAACGAATCAGACATATTTAATCATTCAGAGCTGTTAAATTTTTTTGCCAAACAAGACCATGTCTAGCCGATTCAGACATTTTCCTCTTAATGACATCATTAAGAGGTAAACAAACACACCCTAAATTCCATTGGGTTCTTTTAGACTTTTCCCTTTTACAAAAGAGAGGCAAGGCGAAAGTACTAAACTGGCCCGATGGTTTGTTTATTCGGGCTAAGCCTTGATGGGCTATATGGTAAAATCACCTCTTGGGCTATCTATATGGCAAATTGCTAAACGGAGCTCCCGTGGGTTTTCGGGTCGAATCAACAGGTTTTGGCTTAACGCCACACTCCTCCATAGAAGACGTATCAAGCTTTTTTCTTTTATAACAAGCCGCCGGCGCTCTGCTCGCAATCACCGCCACCGCTCTCACGCACAACCTCTATGTCGGTTGGGCGCTGAACGCCTCTCCATACGCACAGGTATTATCTTATCCACCAGTCGCCGATGAAATGTGTTCCTTCTCTTAATTCATCTGAGGTTTTACTTTGATCTAGGGTTTTAGGAAATAACTGGTTTTTTAAAGAAGTAATCGTAATTAATGTAATGCATGTATCGTGCGATAGGTTGATGCGTACTGCGACAACAGTAAAATGGAAATACTGTTGTGATGTTTAAATTCATATTTGCCATGATCTTGGAACTGTAGGTTTATCGATGCTTAAATATGCAGTTTGTGGGAAGATTCCGTGTGTTTTTCTTGAGATTTAACGTTGCGTTAAGGTTCTGGAAATAGACTTGCAAAGTCATCTTGTGAACTGTAAATTGTAATGGCAGTTTTCGGGTGTGTATGATACAATTTGTTAGAGAAATGGAAATAGCTACAAATATGTAATAACTCTGTATGTGTCTTAGGACGTTTGTTTATAGCTTTATGATTCACAATTTTCTGTTTGTTTCTTTGTAGTGGTTCTCATATAATAACTATTCATGGTGTTTTAATGGTTAGGAAGGAGCATTGACAGTGAGATCCCAAGATTTTGTAGTAGAAAGCAATGTCGATGGTTACTCGATCTAGACGAATTTTCTCTGTTGTTTTGAAAAGCAACAAGAATCCTCGCTTCAATTCAAGTGTCGCTGCAAATGCTTCCAAAGAACCGATCATCTCTTCGTCTATCCTCGGTGATCAGTCTACATCTTCAATTCCACCTCCACCTCCACCACCTCCGCCTCCGAAAAGTGCACCAGCGGGTGGAGGAGGTGGACAACCATGGAGTTTCCTCAAGTATACTTTAATTGCAGCACTTACTGGAGGTGTTGTCACTGCTGGTGTTGCAACCCTGGGTATGTCCTCCTTCACATGTGAATCTAGAAGCTACCATGTATCTTTTGTGGAAATTGTAAATGATTAGTCATCTTACTTAAAACTTCTTACTATCATCTTGTTGACGCTAAATGGGAAGAAACGAATATAGAAGACCCAGGCATCAATATAGCCGCAAGGCTTTGAACCGACACCTAACACCTGATAACCGATGACGCATCTGAATTCTATGTAGTATTTCGGATTTAGTTCCAGGTCTCTTTATAATAACACTTATCTGGCATAAGTTTACCATCTTTTTGATTTATTGTTTGGAATGAAGATTGATGTGGATGTTGACATAATTAACACACTTGGTACAAAGTAAGATATTGTTCGTCTTTCCCTTCTCCTTGTGTCATCAACACATCCAGATATCTCTCGTTTTGCAGCATACAGTTTAGAAGATGTTGATGAGAAGACAAGGGATTTGCGTGCATCAGCAAAAGTTTCCATAGGCGATGATATGTCTTCTTTTGATGTGAGTACGACTTGGTGTTTTTCCTCACTTTTACATGTTTGATGGCATGACTAAGATTTGTGCAGTAACTGTTTTGTTTAGTGATATGATGATGAAGCTGCTTCCCATTGTATGTGGTAGACGACATCAAGAAATTTAATTCATTGCTCGAGATTCTGTAGACAGTTACCTCATTTTTTCTATCTCCTGTCTTCAATGGGCAATGAGCACATTTAGACTAGAGAATATGAAGAAAATGCTGCAGGGTTGCTGAATTTTTGTGTCAGTAGTTTAGCATCTAGCCTAATTACATAGGAGAAGGTTCAAAATTTAGCCTGCAATCGTATAAATTCATTTCTGTTACTCACCTTATGTTCCTGACAAGAACTTATTTATAGACATAGTTGGTGTTCCCTTAAAAAATAATTTTATAATCAAGTAAAGAAGAATCTTGTATGGTCAGGATGAGAAAATCTGTATGGTTGTACACTTGAAATCATGCCCCTGCTCAAGCATAAATTTGAAACCTAATGTAACAGCTCATCGTTAGGTATCTATTCTACAGTCTTTGTCTACCTCACATAGGATTCTTGTACTGGCCCAAGGATATTGAGTTTGTCCTATGGAATCTTTTTGGAGGTTCCTTCATAGAATCATAGGTCTCTGTAAGTAGTTTGTAATAGTTTGTGTGTTTGTATAAGTTTAAGTTAAGCTGCAGAAAGTTTTTAAAATAAATCTATTGCTCTGTTAGAGACTTGTGTAGTATAATGTCTGTGCTGTGAACCCATCAAAGCTTACTACTGTCTTATCTATATCAGCCCCATATATATCCCCATATATAGGAGTTCTGTGGCCCTGGGAGTGCATTTATGAGGTGATGGTCATGGATTTTTCCAGGCATGCCATATTTATTTGTAGTTTCCTTTCGCCTCCTCAATGCACAAGTAGTTTACATTTTTCTGATTAGCAATCAGATTCAATACAGTTAAACTATGTGGTCTAGACTCTAGATAACATGTGATGGAAGATAACTTTATAGAGCAACTCTAGATGAGTTTGCTCGATACCGCCAAAATGGTATTGGAATGATAGATGGATCAATTTGTTTCTAAAGATTAAGCTTGTTCTGAAAATTCCTTGTTACTTGAGCTTGAGGAGCCTAGCACTATCATAACACCAAGAAAAAATAGTGTTGATGTGGTAGTAGTTTTGCCTCCATCAACGTGTACTAAACCTGTAATTAGGGTCTTTTGTTTCTGAACTTGGTGCTCCTATGCCAATATAGTATCATCTTGCATGGTTGCACCTTGCTAAAATTTTGAGACAATTCAAATGCAGTTTCTCTATTTGCTCTTTGACTTAGTGGTAGACCTAAGAGATAAAATGACAAAAATTCGGTAGAACATATCGAGTTATTATGTGGTTTTATGTATAGTATATTTAGATAGAATGTGATGGTTATGGAGAAGTGGAAATCTGAACCGGAACATGGTAAAATGGAAATGAGAAGACTTAAACAGTGAATATTATGTTCTATAGAGAGATAAAGGATTTCATTCCATGTTGCGCACATGCAGAAGATATTCCACTGAGAATTACTCAAACTGCATGATCAAGTTGTTTTTGCATTTATAGCTTCACTAGATTGAACCGTTTATGAGATATTTGATAAATACAAAGATTTGTCCCTCTTTTCTTTCACATATTTGTTTACTCATAAATCATCTTGTTAGCTATTATGTTATGATCGTGGATGAAACATCAAGTCTAACATATGTACTTACTGTAAATGCAGAAATTTCAAGCTATGCTAAAATCAGCTGCAATGACAGGTTCATTCTGAATTCTTTCTCCTGATGCAATCGTGACATGCACTATTCTTGATCGTGTTGGACCATCTGCACATGAAACACAATATTTTGACCCTTTCTACTTCATGAATTTAAGAATTAAAGCTGGTTCATATGGATAATTTTTTGTAGTCAATGTTATTGTAATTGTTGATTCATCTTGCTAATTTTAGTATGTCAAACCTTTTGCTTTGTGTTCGTATTCAACATATATTTTGATGGACTGCATATACTATAAATGATGTCATCTATGGCCAGTCACATGACATCAAGAAGGAAAGACATTTAGGTAATTAGTGTTGTGCATCTTATACCACTCACTCTACCTTGATTCTCATAACACTTTTCTAACATTCACATACTATGTAAATACAGAGCTCAAGTTTGTAAACTGTAGGGACTAGGGGATACTTATGATTGATTTTCAATAATTCTTCAATAATGCACAAACAAGTAAAGGTAGGGACCTCTAGTCAACTAAAAGCTAAAATGTTATAATTAAATTCGGATTTAATACCTACACATCGGTCTTAGTTGATAGACCAAATTCAAACAAGAACTGGGAGCCTAGGCGAGCCTAGGTCCCATGCCCCAAATGCTCATTCTGAATTTTTTGAAATGTCTGCCTTGTACTAGTTCAGCACTGAAGCTTTGTATAGCACAGCCTAGCACAAATATGTGTCTGTGATAATAATGAGTCTTGGACCATAGTGGCAACATTGAAGAGCTTAGGACTGAGTACTAAATGAGCACCTATTGAGTGAGAGCAGTGATGTGAGAGTGGAGAATGCGATCAAAATAGATAAATTGAAAAAGAGATAAAGAAGCAATGATCAGATCCAAATACACTATTATAACCATGGTGACATTGGAGGGATGGAGGGCATTTTAGTCCTCTTATTTTCTATGGATATCATACAAGGTTGGTAATTTTTTGTTTTTGATGCAAGAGTGTCAAACATGAGTGTCCATGCTCAATCACAAAGAATTAAGTTGACAAACCTGATCAATTTTGTGTTCTTGTGTTCTTCCTTTTTTGTATTTGAACTTCTTTCTTTAAAATTTTAGCTATTTACTCATAGTGCTTGTGGCTTTGCTATTTCGGTGTTTCAGTTCCTGCCAAGTTAGTAGAGCTTTATTTGGATCTGCGTGCATCTACAGAAGAACATGTTCGAGTGCGTATCTGTTCTTTTAAAATTTGTCTATTGTCAAGTTAACCCTTTTCTTCAATCAGATTCAAACAGCGTCACTGTATTTTTTTCTTGGTATTTGCTTAAAATATTGGCTATTTGTAGGGTTTTACTGAACCATCGTCAGAGAAGCTCCTTCCAGATTTGCACCCACAGGAGCAGCATGTGTTCACTTTGGTTTTGGACTTAAACGAAACTCTATTATACTCTGATTGGAAGGTATTCAGCATATTTCATTATTGATTTGCTCTTCAATCTTATCTGCCATACTTGATGATGAATAATGTATTGGGTGGGGTTGTTTGTTGACATTTTCCTTTTCTGTCATGTATGGTGCTAAAAGCGTGATCGAGGTTGGAGAACATTTAAAAGACCAGGAGTTGATGACTTTTTGGAGCACTTGGCCCAATTTTATGAAATCATAGTGTATTCTGATCAGCAGGCCATGGTATATTCTTTATCCCCTTTCTCTCTCTTACTATAATGTTATTTTCTTGACAATCTCAGGATTCTGTCTGCGTGTGCAGTATGTTGATCCTATTGTCGATAGATTGGATGGAAAGCACTGCATAAGGTATAGGCTTTCAAGGGCTGCAACTAGATATCAAGATGGCAAGCATTATAGAGTATGTTGTGAATATAATCTTTTATTTGATATTATCTTCATATCTTGCATGGTGCATGTATTAAGCAGTACGCCCCTTTATGAACTGTACCTTTCTTTTCTGTTTCTAGGGATAACCATCATTATATGTTAATCTGCATGCTTAGCAGGAAAAAGTTGTTGTTGATCGAAATATTCATGGCTCACATATTATCAGATTATGTATGTTAAGTGACATTTAGGGGCTGTTCTTTTGCCATTTAATATCTCTGAATGGTCTAGAACCTCTTAATTTTTAGTTTGTTAAATTTTCTTTACGAATCAGATATAATTTTAACCCTTAACCATTCAAAGCCAATATGGAGTGCTTTTTCTAGAACATAGTTACTTTCTGTCCCATAAAACATTACAATGTTATTTGGTACATAGGTTAATAGAATTGTTTGACTATATGTCAAATACCTTGAGTAGCCTCCAATAAAGAAAAATAGAAGCATTTTGCATCCCAAAATAAAGTCCACCAATTTATTTGTGACTACGATGGGTATAGGTATGTTATCATGAAAAAATTTTCTACAAAAATGGAAATGTTGCAATTTTCAAGGGATGTAGAGAGTATTTAAGTTGTCATGATGTATTCATATAAAATGTTTTGCTATATCACCAGTGAGAGAAGTTTTGATGTCCCAAAAAAGTAGTATTGGGAACCGGTAAGGCATAAAATTGTCGTTCCTTCTTGTAGGACTTGTCAAAGCTCAACAGAGATCCCTCAAGGATTCTGTATGTGAGTGGTAACGCTTTTGAGAGTTGCCTTCAGCCGGAGAACTGCGTACCAGTAAAACCATGGAAATGTGAAGCTGATGACACAGCACTTGTGGATCTTATACCATTTCTTGATTGTAAGCCTAAATTTTACTTTGAGTTTATGTATCTATGATATTGGCTTAGCCGCTGAACATGATGCTAGCTAGAATTTATCGCTACCCTCTTTAATTGCAGACGTTGCACGGCATAGGCCTGCTGATATTCGACCTGTATTATCCTCATATCACGGACATGATATAGCCAAAGAGTTCATCGAACGTTCTAAAGAACATCAGAGGTAAACTAACTGCTTCTTGACTGGCTTACGATTCTTGGATGATTATTGTTGTCTGATCGATTCTTCATGTGGGCCCTGAATAATGTTCACTTCATTGAATACTTTTCGCTCCCTCTTTTCCAAAACAATGCCACAATTTCCTTTTCGGGATGCCCCATGTAAATGCAATATTTCTCTTTTCGCGAAGTTTCAATCCAAAATGACCACTATACTCATTACAAATATTAATAGCTTTGCTAAAAAAGATTTATCTGTTTTGACACAATTGAAGGGTATTTTAGATATTTGACTAATAGTCAAACATTTATAGGGAACTATGTGCAAGTGTCACATTTATCTTGGGACATGAGTATATTCTAGTATTCATGTGATTAGTGTCTTTGTACCATTCTTCTTGAAGGTTATGAAGAGAGTCGAGGGGGAACACCATATGTACATAGAACTGCTGTTCACTGATTTTCTAAGGTTTAATCTCCTACTGAAAGGGGCAAGGACTTTTGTGACTATTAGACATTTTATGTGAAGCGGCTATTGGAGTCTTGTTACCAATATTTATTCAATTTTTGTGAACACACACTCTCCCCTGGACAATAGATGGCCTTTTTCCCAACTGGCTTTTCCTATTTTACCCTTGTATAGGTGGAAAATTTGAAATTATCATAACAAGTACTACATGTTAGTATGTTACTACTTTATCCATTTTACCATTGGTGAAAATTTCGTAGATATACCATTTAACCATAATGATAATCAATAAAAAAATACCCTTTCTAATACTTGTATATTACTTCTAGATTTTGTAAAAGAAACTTCCTGTATTTTATTTATTATCTTCAAGTTGCGTTCATTTGATAGAATTGTACACTTTCATTTAAGATGTGTGAAGTAAAAGTAAAAAATTGTTTTGATAGTGAAAGCAAATCAAGTACTTCACTTTGTATAACTTTTTGGTTCTATTGTTTTTGGATGAATTTTTCCACATTGCATACAAAGGTCAAAAATGTAAGATTCAAAGTCAAAGGCCGTGACGAGTGAGTTTGGAAATTTAACTGAGGAAGGAGTACATAAGGGTAAAGTAAAATCTTAGAGGTTCTTTGGTCGATTACAATCTACGATCCTTTAATAAGGCATAGATGATGATAACACATAACATTCCGTAGATGATGATGCTTTAGGTGAACTCTATTTTTTGAAAATGGGAGGGATAAGCAGCCGTCTTTCAGAAACGATGGGCGAGAGAAAAAAGGGAAGGGAAAGTAATCTATTATGGCCATCGGTTGTTTAGTAATTTAGTGGAATTTACTAGGTTCATATGGTTTGGTTGTTTAGCCATTTATTCAATCATCAGAACTGTAGCTAGTGTTCTCTTTTACTTGGGCGGATAGATATTTGATAAATGTGGTGACAATTGAGTGGATGGATTTCCTCAATAAGATTGAATTGCATTTGCTAATTTTGTGGGTCCCATTTTATATTAAAAGTAACAAAGATGTGACAAGGCTTATATAGCATGGAAGGAAATGCTATGTGTGTGTACCTTATTTATGTTTGAGTCGGGCCACCCAGCTGAACCAATTATACTATACTATTATTGGTATGAACCAAACTGCATCATTTGGGAAAGTTAGATCATGAAAAGTAGTTTGATCTGGTGTTTCAAACACCTCAATTTGGGACTCATTTGTTAAGGTTGTGTTGTGGATTTAGTTTGTTCCAAAAATAAAATGGCTACATTAGAATTCTACCCATAAATAATATTATGAGATGCCTCTATTACCAAGGGCAAAATTGTCATTTAGTGAAATTAACAAGTGTAGTAATTACATAATATATTTGATGTCAACAGGAGAATGCAGGAGCAGAAGCAACATGGGCGTTTGTGGCGACGCTGATACATGAGAAGATGCAGATGCCTAAATGAATCAATCTATTGAAAATGGTTTTAGTATGAGTTTATTTATGATAAATTGTTTTTTGTTTTGTTATATCATTATATAATACAACACCAACACAAAGCATTTAGTTAGTGGGATTGGCTTGGTCAATCTCATATTCATATTTTGCCTGCCTTGCCTGCCATGACATTTTTGGATTCCCCAATTAAGTTCCTAGAGAATAAATTCTCGTACATGGCTGCCTCTTACTTTGCATATTCAAGTAGTTGAAGGTTTTCTTGTGTAGCACAATTTATTAACTTGCTCATTTCGCGAGTGGTTCGGTTTATATGATTTAATGTCGATCGTGATTGGGTGTGAGTCTCATTTTACCTGCTGATGGTATTGAGAAAACTTGATACGTTTCCAGATATAGAATAATGTAACAGTCGTTTCCTTTGAAAATGTCGAGAAAACATGGTTTGTGATGACAGATTTTTGAGAATCATGGGAACATATGGAACTTGTTATTTCTTCACTTGAATCTTTCTTTCAAGTTATTGTAAGGAAATGGTTCGAGTTTAAGGTTTTCTTGAATCCATGGATCTTTAAAGATTTGGACCCTCAACATACACCACAACCTCACCACAGTAGTTGCGAAACTCATGAGGGCCAATGGTTCGTTCGTAGTAACCATCTTGCCTGCCATGTGCAATAACGGTTTCTTAACTAGTTAAAACTGGTTCCGATCAAAAAATGTACCAGCTTACATCATAACTTGTACTTTAGAGGGGGCGTTTGGTTCGCAGATTCTGATGGAATTGGAATGTCCAATTCCTTTGACCAAATTCAATTCCCTTGTTTGGTTCATTCTTTTCTATGGAAGGAATGTGTGAATTCCACCAAATTCCACAAATGAAGGATTTGAACATTCCATCCTAAAACCCAAGGATTTCAATGGAATGGAATCTTATATTTTGATAATTCCAAATTTATCCTTTACTCCAAACTAAACCCTAATAATATTGATTATCAACAAACACCAACTATCTCTCTCATCTCTATCTCCCTCTCTCTCCTCTCTTTGCTCTCGCTATCTCTCTCTCCTCCCTCTCTCTCCTTTCTCTTTATCTCTCCTCTCTCTCTTCCCTCTCTCTCTCTATTTCTCTCCTCCCTTTATCTCTCTCTCCTCCACTCTATCCTCTCTTTCTCTCCTCTCTCTCTCCTCCACTCTCTCCCTCTCTCCTCCACTCTCTCCTCTCTCTCTCTTCCCTCTCTCTCCTCTCTATCTCTCTCCCTCTATCCTCTATCTATCTTCTCTCTCTCCTCCACTCTCTCCTCTCTCTCTCTCCTCTCTCTCTCCTCTCTTTATCTCTCATCTCTCTATCTCTCTCACCTCCACTCTCTCTTCCCTCTCTCTTTATCTCTCCTCTCTCTTTCTCTTCCCTCTCTCTTCTCTCTCTCCTCCACTCTATCCTCTCTCTCTCTCCTCTCTCCTCCACTCTCTCCTCTCTCTCTCTCTCCTCTCTCTATCCTCTATCTCTCCTCACTCTCTCGGCATCATTCATGTGCTAAAATAATAAAAACAATTTTTGTTAAAAATTAAACTATTTAATGACTATTTTATTAAAGTAATTTTGTTTAAAAAATTAAAATAATCAAAAAGGGTATTTTGGTCATTTACCAAAATTTCATTCCAATTCCGAAGCTACAATCTGTGAACCAAACAGAAAATTTCCAATTCATTTAACAGATTCCATTCCAATTCTGTCAACCAAACAGGTGGTCAAACCTGACAACATTCCATTCCAATTCCATCAAAGTCAAATTCCTTTGACATATTCCATTCCATCCAAAAACATTCTGCGAACCAAACGCCCCCAGAGGGTTTTTAGCCCAAGATTTGTAAGTGATAAACTGGTAGAACTGGTCTTCAAGGCCTAGTCCACTTTAACATGTTCGCTGACCAATGAGTGAGCGTCATGTGGCCATAAAAAAATCAGCGTTATAACCTGTTAACGTTAACGGGTCATTTAATAATTAATCTCTTAATCAATCTCTAAAAACTGACAGGGAGAGAATGGTTGCAACCATCCTTAATTGGTCCCTCTTAACCAGTCAAAAAGGTTCAGAACTTAACCGGTTTTTTAGCCTTTCATGTAAGATTCCTTTAAGATTGAAAAATCATATGGAATATATATGGCAAGAGATGCGTGCAAAATGAGATCGAGACTAGACTACCGAAAGTGCATAGACTCGTTTAGGCAATCAAAAATTTGTTATTGTTGAGAATGATATCCGATCTACATCAAGCTAGGAACAAAATTATGTTCATAAAAAGAACTTCAATGTTTTCCCCGAGTTAAAACCCTAATCATTGAATCAATACCTCGACTATCTCCAACGGTGATTAATCCAATAGAATTGACAATAAGACAAAAGAGTTGCTTTAAAAAAAAAGAAAAAGAAAAAAAAATGCAATCCCCACACGATAGTTCGGTGATCCAAAGATTGCAATTGCACCATTTTTATTTTCTTTTCTATTGCCCAAGTGTCAAACTCTGATTGGTTGGTTTTAAAATACAATCTAAGGAAAATAGTTGATATAGCCATTTTTATTAAAGGTATTTAACAAACTAGCTTCTTTAGAAGTTTTTTTCCCCAAAAATATCACTTATTTTAGCCAAAGCAATTTCGTGAACCGTCGGGAGAAAAAAGTGGGTCCCACATGGACACGTGGACCAATCGGAAGACGTTGTATGTGACTCTAATTTGACATTTTATTTTCATTTTTAATTTAAAACTTTTACCCATTTAATTTCTAAACTGTTTTTTTTAATTCTTAATATTTTAACCAAACAAATTAAATAAAAAAAAGAAATTTCATTATCTTTGATATGACATCAATCTCGATATAGTTTTTCTTTTTCATTTTAATAGTGTTTTTAAGTGAAACGCTATATATGTGTTATATTCATATGAATTTTTATGTACGTCCAAGTGTGTGCAACACGGTTAAATTCATATGAATATAACACATATATAGCGTTTCACATAAAAACACGATTAGAACGGAAAAAAAAAAACTATTTCGAGATGGATGTCATATCACATAGAATGAACTTCTCGTTTTTTTGACTTAATTTGTTTGGTTAAAATATGAATAATTTTTAAGAAAATTTAGTTTATAAATTAAATGGGTAAAAGTTTTAAATTAAAAAAGAAAATAAAAGGTCCAATCAGAGTCATATGTGTTATCTTCCAATTGGGCCATGTGTCCACGTGGGACCCACTTTGGCGAAATTAAGTGATATTTTTGGAAATAAAAAACTTATAAATAAGCTAGTTTGTTAAATACCTTCAATAAAAATGACTATTTCAGCCATTTTCCCTATAATTTATCTAATTAAGAGAATGACTTTAATTCCCCTACCAATATACACAAACACACATTCACATACCATATTCATAATTTTTAATTCCATACAAATAAAGGGAAATATTGATATATTTCTATCACATCAATCTTTCTTTTCATTTCAACACTCTCATAAGTTTGGAAATTCCAAAATTTAAAAAAAAAAGGTCAATAATCAGCTATGGATCCAAACTACCCAAGTTTTGTATAGACTCCAATATCCTGACTACTCCCAAAATTATCCAATCATACAATATGAAAACTCCGAGTTTTTCCCTTAATAATTAAGTTCCTATCTCTGAGAATGTTCAACCCTCACAAAAGGGTTAAAGAGGCGATAATTATGAAATAATTGTATGGTAAATTTTTTATAATCATGATTATTGTTTTAAAATATGAAACAACTTGTATCCAATTTTTATATCCTAAAATTAAATTATTATAAAATAATATTTTAAGTTGGAATGGATCACTAATGAACGAAAAAAGTCATGTTGGGTTGGAATCGAAGATTGTAAAGGTGAATAAGAAAGAAAATTATTTTTTAACAAGAGGCTGAATTGGTTTGGTTCACCATTAAACGTAGTCTCAAATAGGGGTATACACGGGTTGGGTTGGACGGTTTTAACCTCATTTTTACAACATAAATTAAGAAGAGAAATGGATTTCCATCTTTTTGGCATTCAATTTAACCAACACGACCCACCCCCTGGCCCAACCCTACCCCACCACAACCATGTCACTACTTTCACTGTCATGCGTCGCAACCGCCACCCATCCCCACCGCTCCCCGTCACCCCATACCCACTCCCCCTTGGCCACCATGCCACCACTGTCATCATCACAACTATCGCCCAACCACCAACCCACCCTTCCCACTCCATCGACCATCATACCACTACTATCATCGTCACAACTACCACCCCAGTAAGTTAGTAACCCCACCCACCTTGGTGGTATTGGTGGTGATTGGCCCACCCCACCCTATCGACCACCATGCCACTACTATTATCGTCATAGCACCCATTCTGCCACCCCTCGCTTGGTGGTGGGTGATGGCCGAGGGGAGGGTGGCGCCCACCCTCACCCCACCGACCACCATGCCACTATTGTCGTCATCAACAACTACCACCCCCACGCCTTGCTCTGTCTACCCACCCCATCTCCGTGCCGCCTCACACCACATCTCTATTGATCACCATGCAACTATTGTTCCACAACGACCACCACAACCCCCACCTATCCACCCCTACCCCACCCCCACTCACCAACCCCACGACACCACCTACCGACCACCTACCCACTACAGTTGTCACCATGACCACCACACCACACCCCACCCCACCCCACCCTACCCTACCCTCGAAAAAAGATTCCAATTCTTCTTAGAGATTCCATTTCAATTCCTACCAACCAACCAATTGCATGTTTAAATTACATTTCAATTACTTTAAAGTCAAATTCTTTTGATAGACTCCAATCTCATCAAATTTCATTCTGCAAACCAAACGCACCCCTTAAATTTTGTGAATGAAATTTCTTATTGGAAGGATTTGGAATATTTGGCACGTATGCTTTGGAATGGAATTGAATTCCTTCTTTATAAATTCTTTTATTAATTGATTATTACAAAACAAATATTGGGGATTTCCAAGTGCAAGGTTTGTGAAATTTCATTGAAATCCATGGATTTCAATTCCAGAATTTCCTTTAAACCAAACACGAGATAGGAATGATATCAGTTTCCTAATCTCACCAAATCCCACAAACGAACCGGGTCCATTGAGTTGGAAAAAAAAAACAATCGAGCCATGAAACAAAATAAAACAAAACAAAACTGACATTGGAGTCCTCGGTTAAGAAGTGGTATTCTCAAATCCTATCAAAAGGCCATGGATTTAAAAAAAAAAAAAACTCTTTTAGGCGAGAAAGAAAAAGGAACAAACAGAGAAAGTGCTTGAAAAAATAAGTGAAGACAACCTAGTTAAAGATGAAAATGAGCGAAGCAAATGTGTATATATATATATATATATTATAGTTTTGAAGATCTGCCACAAAGACCATCATCAAAGAAAGACCTCCTTTTTAACTTATTTCTCTACATTCTATGTACACTTACCAAAAGGTATTTTGGCACGAAAACCAATCGGCTTTTCTTAGTAAAAGCGGTCGTGACCTTCTTCGTCTTCACTATCATCTTCATCTGAGCTGTTGGCATCAAAAGTTAAAATAAATTCTAGCATATTACCTTCTGCATTGGTGTCCTCGGTGCGCCTTCGCTCTGGGCTTGTTTGTTGACTTCGCATTGCAAGCAATTGGAGGGCCATGTCTCTCGGTGACACCATTTGATACATCCAACTATTGGTCTTAGGCCTCAACTGGAAACACACAAGGGTATGTCATTAGTGCATACACAATACAATTCTGTACAAATTCATATGGTTGATGTGATATAAGGGTGCGTTTGGTACACAAACGAGACTAAACAACACGGGACGGGACAGGACACGTTACAGTGAGGTAGATGGGTGAAAGAATTGTGCAAGGTTTTAATTTGACATGGGTAGTTTAGTAATTTACCAATTTGGCCTCATCTCTCTGATTTTGTTCCACCTATTTTGGTTGGAAAAGGAAGGGCATTTTTGTCCCGGTCAGTCTTATCCTTTGCTAGTGATGTCGCACCAAACGTGTGACAACAAGTTTTATTCTATCCAACCTAGTCCTGTCACGCGTACCAAACGCATACTAAAAGACAAAAATCTTGCTTGAGATATTTAGGTATATAATAAATGAGATTTTAATTATATCCATGAACTTCTCATGGGTATAAAGCCATGAATATAATTTCATTTAAGGTCATATCCTTGAATATCCCTCTCTTGCTCATACAGGGTGTGACAAAGAGGGGTATAATTTACAACAAACTTGATTGGTCTAGTTGGAACAACATTTATCTAGACCAAAGGGTCAACGGCCTATCTAGATCTGGGTTACCGGTAGATCCCCGCCTCTTTGAAAGTCAAAGGGTTCAAGCCTCACCGAAGATGGAGTTCTGAGAGTTTTGTCAAGGGTTATCCAGAAGAATAACCTTCTGTTTTTTTTGAAGTGCATCATCTATACTATATTATAAAGTATTTATAAAATTCTCTTAAAAACAATTGCTAAAGCTTAATGTAGCGCTATTTAATGTTAATTACTTAAAATCTCTTAAAAACAATCATTAAAACTTTATGTACTACATCTAATGCTATTTATTAACTTTCAATCCTTATCTCTAACCACTTTAACTCCCCTAAAATCACTCCCCACTTCAACTCCCCTAAAATATTTAAATTGAGATGTTTATCCTTTATCAGTTATAGATATAAAGAATTTATAATATATAAGATAATCATTGAATTCTAACAAAAATACTTAATTTTTTTATATAAAAATCATTATATTATTAAGCCTAAATTAAACAAATTTATAAAAAAATCATTATCACTCTCTCAAAACCATCCAAAATCGTACCGATAAAAAACAAAAAATAAAAGGAAACAATAAAATCGTGATAACCATTATCACTCTCTCAAAACAGTCCAAAATCGTACTGTAAATCGATAAAAAAACAAAAAATAAAAGAAAACAATAAAATCGTGATGTATCTCGCTGCATTGTGCGAGTACGCTTCTAGTTTTTTTAAATGCATGACATTCTGACAAAATTTGAGTCATTCTTCTATTAGGAAGAGGCGTTTTTAAATCGGTCAGAAGGTCGTTGTATTTAAGAAAAATCTGTCGGAATGTTATCATCCTAAATAAGCCGTTTTGCCATACACAAATATTATATACTTCCAAACATTTTCATCTAGATGCTATTTGTTTACACAAATTTCCCTTCAATTTCGGCTCTTAAAATCAAGTGAATAAGACTGAGGTACACAGACACGTCTAAGTTTTTACTAAACACAAGGTAAAACGATAAGAATGGCTAATGTTAAATAACCTATATGAATAGCATCATCACCACCTAACAACTATTTTAATACACCAGGATTTCCACCAATTGAAGAGATGAGCACCTTCATTGTCATAATGAAAACCTATCTATTCCTCATTCACCAAAAATATTATCATGTGAATAACCATATTCACCATTATTATCCTCATCATCACAATGAGGACCCTCATGAATATGCTCATCATCTTTGTATCTGCTATAACTAGTGGAACTATCATCGTAATCGTCTGAGTAAATACTTAAGCATTAGAGTCGATCAAAACTAGCAAATAGAAAGAAAATAAATAGATGGCGCACGGAAATCTACTCCAATCAGAACAAATACATAGCAGCAAAGATTCAGTCCTTATATGGCCTAAAAGTCATCTGGCAAAAACTTCCTTCGTTACAAAATCAAGAACTTTCCACCTTAAGCTTCTAAATTGCCATTTGCCATTGAGCAGTCAAGATTATATGCAAGGTATATAACAAAAACAGCTGAGAACAAGTGGAACAAAAAACAGTAGATCAAAGAGTCAGTGACTATATGTTGAATCTCTTCATTCATAATTCACCCAAAGCCTTTTTGTGTACGATATGGACTTAATAATCTTGCATATAAGTTAAAAACATATCCAGGAACACAAACCCCGGACAACTTTTCAATTATCTTTTATATGGGATAAAGATTTTGTAGCATTACTTTGGACATTCATATATGGGAAAATATGATTTGAGTTATTTCACAATGGACCTCAATATGGCTATGCAAGCAAGAAAAATCATTAGGAGTGTAGAACACAAATTGATTACAAGACCAAAAATAATGGGTGCAAAACACAAACAGAATAGATGGCCAACGGAACATATATTAGGGAAGATCCCCGTTGGGGGTAGAAACAAACAGGTCAAATATTAAATAATTAAAAGCTACATGCACAAACGTATTTAAAAAGTTAGAAAAACATTCAAACTCATATAGACCATCACCTAGTATGCAGATCAAACAGCTCTGTAAATGACAACAGCTATTTTCAGCTTATGATCACTACCAATTATGACATTGAAAAAAGACCACACATGAGATGAGTACATATAAGCAAATATTTTGTGGCAAGGATACTAACCTTTTCGATATTTGTTGGGGGAGGTGCCTTTTCAAGTGCTGTTGGTGTCCAGATCTTTATGTCCCTGTCGATACCACTGCTGGCGAGCATAGTTGTATGTGGATGAGCTTGGATACAGTTAACCACTTGCTTATCTGCCTCCAGAACACGGACAAGCACTCCATCCTTTTTCCTCCAAATGAACATTCGCCCGCAATCTGACCCACTCACAACATACTCACACTTGGGTCCAAAGAAGCTAACGCCCTTGACTGTCATACAGTTCCGGTGCCCCTTGTAGAGTTGAGGGCCCGATTGGGAATCAGTTTCCATATCTGAATCAGAACCAACGGAGAGATGATTATCTAGAATCTCATTCACATTGCTGCCCCATCCCATATCCTTAGAGAAAAGATAGATGAATTCTTCACAGTAGGAAACAAGAAGTTCACTCTGATCTGAGAATGCCAATCCTGTAATCCCCACATTCTCATCACCTAATAAATGCTTGGGACAAAAATGGTCAGCTGGCTTACCAAAAGCAGCTGAAGCATCCCACCTATATCTCCGGATATCATATAATCTAGTAAATTCATCTGAACCAGCAATTACAAACAGATTAGGGTTTCGTGGATCTATAGCAATAGCATTCAGATTCACGACTCGCATGAAGCTTCTACCACGCACAGGTTGGCAACTAAAAAGTTCTGTAGCCTCTCCTGTCCTCAGATCAAACTGAAAGAGAAAGATCATGTTAATAACTTTGACAAAAAAGGAAAAGAAAAACACGAAATATTTAAGCAAGGATTCTCAAATGAAGCTTTCCATGATATCCAAACACAGTGCTTTGCTAATTCAATAAACAACAGAACTAAAAATATAATTTAATGTTAAGTAACTAGATTGATCATGACTGACATGTTGAACCAATCCATCTTCACCACAGGTATAAAAGATGTGTGGGCTCCCAGGTTCATTGGCTAGCTTATGAGCCCTTCCTTGATGTCTTGCAAGCAATTTTGTCTCCACCTTTCCACAATCTAAGATAGTAGCATGCCTCACCTAGAAAGAAATATATATTCTCATCACACATTTCCTCTTTATACATAAAATATAACCAATGTTATAAGTGGAAAATAGCATCATCACAAAGAGAAAAATGATCGAATAGAAAATATTTCAGAGAGGACAATAGACTGGTAGTATATAAATACTATGAACTCTAAATAAGGAGCACTATATCAATCACTTATGAACGCTAATCACACTCGAACTTGTTACTTTAAGTAGGCATATCAACCCACATAATATGATTTCCAAGGTCACCACTATATACCTCCAAAAGGAAGAATTTCAAGTCAATCCCACCAGGCCAATACTAAGCGTACAATTGCAAATGAAATAAGATGAAGCTAAGATTCATGCTGTCGCTCCAAAACCAAAAATACCTGCCCATCAGCAGCACAAGTAACAATGCTTCGCTCATCGGTCTCTGGCATGATTTTTGCTTGGAAGATATTGTTATTATGGCCTGAATTAAAAGAAAGTTTAACACGCCCAGTTTCCCAGTCCCAAAGTATAACTCTCCTGTCATCTGAACCAGACACGAGAATATCCCCATCTGCATTAAAGCTCACAGTATTCACGCATCCTCTGTGCTTTTCCAGCTTCCTCAAAAGATCAAGCCTCAGGACTAGATCCTAACACATGAAAACAATTATGAAAGCGTAATCAGAAATTAGAAGTTGCAATGTGCTTAACAAGAAGACATTAGACAACACAACCTCCTTCATTAGCAATCCAATAAAGTATGACAATAAATACGCAAAAATATTGACCATTTACACGAGCATTTAAAAATATCATAGACTTGCATGGCTTAAAAACCAATTTCTTTCCTTCTTTACCTTTTTATCGTTATTGTTTCTGAAGAGGGCAAATTAATGATGCAGTAAATGCTATTCACCCTCCACTTTAACAATATTTACACTATAAGGCAACCCTTTCAACTAGTAGCATTGTACGTAGACTGGTCACTTAAACGCATCAAAGGATACTTAAAAGAGATTTCACAAACATATGGCCATTGTTATTACTCTCAAAACTGAAAGCAATGTTAACAGGCCTTTAATTGATGTGAACATACCCTGATCAATAATTTCAGAAGGAAAGTTCTTAATGATAGATATACGATAAACAAATACATACAACGAAACCATCTAGGACTTTAAGGTCTACTTTTTTCCCCCTGTAAAATGCCTGTAAAAACAAGTCAAAAGGTTCTGAGTAGCTATTTTTCAAAGAGCTACAGATTTTAGTTCGCAAATGTCTCATATCCATTTCTCAAAGTAGTATAGATTTTAATCCACAAGTGTCTACAAAAGGACAAGACAAAAGAGTGGTATCAAAGAATGGTTGCGAAGCTGTTGCGTTATCACCAGACAAGTGAGGCAACTGTATACCAGTTCGAATCCTATATCATCAAAAAGCTAGCTCCTTCAGTCACCTCCCAGTCATATATGACTCTTTGTTTGCTACGAAGTTTCAGAATACAGCGACTACGAACAGTCCAACATTGCCACCTCCCAGATTCCTTTCATGTGCAGCTTCCTTTCATGTGCTCTAAAAAGTAATTGAATTCTTGAACAGCTATAACTAATCAATGAAACTACTTCCAGTACAAGCTGAAAATGGCAATCCGACCAAGGACATGAAGATTCCAGCTCTCAAGGACGCAGCATTTTCTTAGCAACAATTTAGATGTCTAGACACTTAGGAATATTTAAACAAGTTGACACACACTTCAAACCCCCATCACTGGGATGCTCACCATCTGGAACCATGTGGATTTGGAACTCCTAGTAATTATTAGCACAAATGGGAACTTCAAAGGATTGGGATCATCAGCCAAATCAATATCTATTGTCACTCAAATATAAACACATAGATTAGGAAACCTTGTAAGTATTTTTATACATCGCCAGTAAAGAAAATTGGTACACCAATGGATCACCGGACAATGTGGCTCAACCTTGTCTTCCATTCATGGAAACTTGATAGTTACGCATACAGAACAAGCAGAAAAACTCAGAAAAACGATGTAAAGCGTGATTTTTAGGGAAAGAGTTTACGATTGATTCCACAGGCAATAAGCCTAATAATTGTGCCCTAAAACATAATCCGATCAAAATCAGCAAATACAGCATCTGCTGATCCAACAGCTGGGCCATTTACCTGCTTCTAAATATACAAACAAATACATATATGCATGTCTATAATTTTATTGAAACAGCAATGAGAAGGAAACAACTGAACTAAAACCAAATGTTATACCTCAGAAGCAGCGAGACGGTGGGCGAATTTTCTGGTGGAAAGATGGCCGACTTCACGGCGGCAGATATCAACCACCGCCGTATCGACGCTGGCTCTGTTCCTTTTCTTCATCATCCTGCAACGATGAAAAGCATTAGACACGCAACAATTTGATCTCTCTTGCTGGAATAGAAATAGGAATAGGAATAGGAATAGGAATAGGAATCGGAATCGGAATTAATCGATGAATGAATTGAGGTGGAATTTGAATATGATAATTGTAAATTAATCAATTTAACAACCTGAATGAATTGTTTGATGAAGAGAAAACCTGAATCTGAGTGTAAGTAGATACCTAGAAGTAGAAGGATCCATCGTCGAACTCTGAAGCTGCATATTGAAACGATCTTTATGTGTCGATAGGAGAAGCACACACCTCAATTTATACTCCTCTCTCTCTCTCTCTCACGCACGCACGTGCAGGTTACATACATGTTTCGATCATCAAATTAAAAAAATCAATATTTTAAAAACCGGGTCAACTGGACATTGGAAAATGACAGGTCAATTGCGATCGGGTTTATGACAATTTTTGGTTCGAAGTGAACCGTCTGGTTTGATAAAAAACCGGTTGAACCGGTGGTTGAATGGGTTGATATATTTGGATTGATGAAAAACTTATGTTTATGTCAGTTATGTGTTTTTTTTAATGTATTTGGTTGACTCGAGTGTTGAACCGGTTGAACCGTGACCTGGTCACCACACCATATCAACCAAAAAATGGGATTTTAAAACATTGAAAAAAATCAAAATCTCTTTAAAAAAATTAATTATATTCTTAAAATATTTTATAATAATATTACTGTTGTAGGATAAGTGTGTCATCGTCTAAAGGATATGACGATAGAGATAGAGATAAATATATCAGAGTTAGATTAGAACTGAAATATCTCCTAACTATCTACTTGTAACTCCTCCCTATTTAAAGGGCTTATGATTAATGATAATTATAGATTTCTTCTCTCTGTCTTATTGTTATTATCTCCATATTGTTATTTCATATGTTTTTCCCTTTAACACGTTATCAGCACGTAAGCTCAATCGGTTAGTTCGACAATCAAATTTCGGGTTTCCAACTTCATAAATCTATCCCTCCGTCGATGCTACAATCCAAGTAAGAATTCTTACACACGTATAATATTTATGTGGCGTAATATTCATGTCATAAACCATAAATCTGTCTCGGTTAACTTTCTGTTTTGAAAATTTTATATGCATATTGGCTTGTTTTTAAAAGTGTTCGCTTTTGAGTCTCGAAGTAATTTGTTATGTATGTTGTGTTTTGTTGGTTATATTTTATCATTTATTCCAATTGAATCAAGATATGGATAAGTGGATTTGAAATCGTATTTTATATATTTTAAACAATTATTTACTGACTCAATTTTTGTTATAGTTATTAATTTAGGTATTCTTAAATAAGTTTATAATATTGCATATATTTAGTTAGTTAACTTAATCATGTTATTATTATTTACTTATTTAAATAAATTAATTTGTTACAACTCATTATTATAACGATTAATATGTTAGTAATCTTCGATGTTGTAAATTTCAATTTCAATTTAATCTTATAGTTGAAATTAATATTTGTAGATTTAGCTCTGAACCCTCCTAAAAAAAAGGTTATTATTGGATTTGTTAGAATTATCTCTTATCTAATTTTTTCTTGGACTTATCAACATTTAATTTTGTTATTTGTTTAATTTGCATTTGAACCTAAAATTTGTCATTATCTATCGGATCATTATTATTTTAATTGTTTTATATATGATTCTATTTTATCCTATTGTTATTGATAATGTACATTGAAGTGGACAACTTAATTTGTATTTATTTATCTAAATCAATTGTTTTAATTTGGTATTAAAATGTTTAGTAATTCTTTTATAGATTTTTATGCCTTATCCACATAATATTCAAATGTTTATCTTGTTTATGAGTTCCTACTCATTAATCTCAATCTTATAAATTATATTTGGAATTTACACTTTCAACCCCCATAACTTTTGTTATTTTGCTAAAAGCTCCAAAAATAACATTAAAATGTAAAAAAAAAAATTATCCAAATACTTATCTTGATTATGGGTTTCTACTCATTATTTTTAAACTATATAATTAATCTTTGGAAGTTACACTTCCAACCCCATATATTTTGGTTTTTACCAAAAGCTCCAAAAATACTATTAAGGTATTAAAATATTAAAATTGGCTTATATGCCAAACTCATAGTCATTTTGGCATCTTTCCAAATGCTCTATAATAAATGTTATATTTAAATTAATTAAATCACAATATATCGACTGGATTTTGTCAAACGGGTGTAAACAACCCTAAGGTTTGTAGGGACTTAAGAAATCCATGTGATTCCCCTACTACCTGGAAATCCAATAGATTGAGTGGTTTCTTTTTCGCAAATTGAAATATATTGATGAAGTATTATCAATAAAATTAAAGCATACAAAAATCCAATATTGTTATGATAATGAAATTTCATAACCATAATCCATTTTCTTACAAAACAGAAAATCATATATTATCCTTTATATATGTAAATGGTTGAAACAACTCACCTCAAAGTCAACGGCGTAAACTCAAAAGACTCTGAGTATCATAAATGAGTATATAAACCTCATTTTGAAAAGGTACAAGAAAATACCTAAAGTCCATCAAACTCCCCATTGACTCTAAAACCAACCTCTTGAAAAGGTACAAACGAATACCCTCATATTTTGAGACGACATATAAATCCTAAGTTTCATAGGATACCTTTACTAGAAACCCCCAAAGAAATGTGGGATGTTCCGAAAGGGATATTCGGGAGTACTTATGAATATGTACTTCCCGAACTAATTGTACAGTGGAATGAAACCCACTCACTCGATTACAAAAAGGTAACTGATTTCAACAAAGAAATGTTTTTTTTCCAAAACGCGCCTCAATCTCTGTGGCAAGCAACTCACAGAAGATGACATGATTCTTAATATTATTTCCACCTTTCATATATAAGTAAATATTAATGAACCAATATAAGTTGGAATGTAATCTTTAGACAAACTCATCAACCTACTGCAAGTGGTTGAGAGACATAACAAGGTTCTTTCAAATAACACCACATATGTCGGGATAAAGAAAATTCCCGATATCAATAATGAAAGTGTTAGAGGTGGAAACAACTCCAAAGGATTGTGAGTTAAAAACAATTTCACACATGTGACATTTCTGCACCATGTGGACGAGACCCTAGAAAGGGTCAGGGTCTTGGTAAGAGTCGGGAATGATTTTTCAACATCTGGAGTAAAGATATAACTATTGTCCCAGGTGATAATGGACAGTCAAAATGCACTAAAGAGTGTTTCTTTCGAAAAGGGAACAAATTGAAAATGAAATATATTATATCTAAGATTAGTTGAATATAATTACATTTGAATGTGCTTTAATTATCAAATTAATTGATTCTGCAAAATATACACTCGAGTTTATAACCATTATACATGTAAAGAAATACATAAAAAACAAAACAAAACTCTCAATGTTCTTCGTTTCGTGTAGGAATGTATCGAGGAGAACTTGGTTTTTTTTATGACATCTCATACAAGAAATAGATTATTATTCATTGAATTAATAAATTTCCTCCAACCAAATACTTAGACGATGGACTGTCACTTTCTTGGTGGAACAAGTTTAATAGGAACCTTGTAAAGATATTCGTATCAAAAAATGAGCATATATACATAAATTCCAATGAATATGAAAGCAAACATATATCATGGAAACTAATGTGTCAAACTAGTAGATTATTGGGTCATCGGAACATATTTTGTCACCAATAAAGAATTTTTGGGGGCAATAACACATATATGTTTTGGCATGACCATGCGGGACACCGTGGTTATGACATAGTGATCCGTGTATTGCAAAATACACATAGACACATTCTCTCGAATACCTAAAACTTTTGTATATAACCTACTCCTTAGCCAAGACAGGATTGAGACCATCCTAAAGCTAAGGACATAATACAAAAATATTCCATTGTTACAACGAATACAAGGTGATATTTATGGACATAAACATACAGAATGCGGGCCATTAAAGTACTTTATGGTTCTGGTTTCGACACGATGAACGCATGTCGTATTATTGTCCACATGAAATACTGCACTCCTAGCACTAACTATACGTTTAAGGTCTCACCACCCTGATTATTTCATCAAGTCTACATGACTTTGAATGCTGGAGAATTTACATCATAAGGATTTGATGTTAATTGCATATGTATTAGGATCAATGTAAAGATTCCTATACCCCATGTGTATATATAAAACGGTCTCATAGAAGTTGTTATCAAAAGAATATGATGACATCTAGGGTATTAGTAATACACACCAATTTACCCACATCTACCTGGGGTTATGCAATTATTATATGCAACTTTTTTCGTTTTTAAACCCACTACTTGCTCATGCGTACCAGTTGGTAACTGGATATAAGCCTGATACTTTACATTTACGCATGTTTAATTATATGTGCCAATTGCGCCCCCACAGCGCATCAAAATGGGTCCTTAAAGACGAACTTGATATATGTTGGATATGAATCCCCAACAATTATCCGTTAATTATTATATTTGACTAGTGATCTATTTACCGCTAGATTTGCGGGTTGTCACTTTCATGAGACAGTCTTCCCGTCGTTAGGGGGAGATAGGAAAAAGGATTTTCCATGGGAACGACAGGAAGTGTCATTGAATATTCCCACTCTGTCTCATTTCGATCCCCAAAACTTCACAACGTAATGTTGAAGTCAAACGAATCAGACTCGATACCTGATACGTTTAATATTCCAAAAGTGACAAGATCACATATACGAGCTGCAAATATACTTGCAAGGTTAAAAAGTCCCCAACAGGGGCACAACGCCATTGGAAAGTGCGTTGCAATCACACATAGTGGAGGTGTGGTTGAGGTCGTAGCTCCCAAACGGAAATGGGGGAAGCTACTTGGTTCGATAGATACTCATCTAAAGGAAGAGAAGAGTAAGGCACAACTATTTGTCATCAATACATAAACCTCTCATGAGATTGTCTCTGATTAAACTATGTCTATGAATCATCACTGGAGGACGCTCCGAAGTTAATATTGATTCTAGAGATGAATATTAATCTCAAATGAACTATGAGAGCACATATGAGTCGATGGACAGATCATATATAATTATTGATGATATATTTCGCATATATTATTGTTTATGAGGTGATAGAGCACATTGACATCGAACCATGCTCAGTTGGAAAATATCAACAAAGAGCAAACTGGCCTAAATAAGCAATCCAGGAGAATCATATTATTTGACAAATGAACAGGTATTTGGTTTGGTAGTGCTAACCCACCAAGTGTAAAGCCTGTAAGACATAGATAAATCATTTGTCCTAAAGCGTAATGAGAATAATTAAGTCATAATGTATGAGACTCTCCTTTGGCGCAAGGTTTCTCACAACGCCCTGGATTGACCACGAGGAGACTTACTCTCTCATGATGGATGTTATGACATCCGTATAATTTACTAGCCTAGTAGTTTCCGAAGGACTGGAAATGCAACTCATGAATGTGGTTACCACATATCTCTACGGGGATCTAGATTTAGAGATATATAAAAGTGCTTGATGATATTACATTACCAAAATCAAGCAACTCTAAACCACGAAATGCGTTTGCAATAAATTGAAACGCCCACTTTATAGATTAAAACAATATAAGTGGATGTGGTATACCCGCCTAATGGAATAATTGATTGGGAAAGGATATATAAGAACGATGAAATGTTCTCTTGCTTATTTATTATGGAAAACAAGTTCCAGATTTTCAAAGTAGCCCTATATGTCAATGTTATGAACATAATAGGCACTCTTGATGAAATGAGAGGAACCACAAGCTACTTGAAATCTGATTTTGAGAGGAAAGATCTTGGGAAAACTTGGTTTTGTCTAGATATTTGAGCTAGGACACCGAGTTTGTGAAATATTAATTCACCGATCGCATATGTCCAGAAATTAATCAGGCAATTTAATATGGACAAAGCGCATCCGGTTAGCACTCCCATGATCGGTCGAAGTGTCGGATATAAGGAAAGATCAATTTCGTCTAAAGGATGATGACGAAAGATGCTGGGAGCTGGAATTCCCTATCTAAGTACAATATACGCATTATCGTACTTAACATAATACACTTGACCATATATTGTATTTATCAGTGAACTTGTTAGCTAGATTTAGCTCAGCGCCAACGCAAAATCATTGGAATGATATTAAATTAATCTTTTGGAACCATTGACATGGTTTATACTTTCCCTATAGAAAGAAAAATGGGATTGATAATGGAACGTCAATACCTACTTAGAATGTAAGCAGCAAAAGTACTAGCTAGCTCTTATAGAAAAACACCAAATAATGTCTTGGTATGTGTTTGCTGATATTAGGTATCTGTCTGACCCATACAAATGATGTTCCCAAACTGAATAAAGAATTACCACAAGGAACACGTCGATTGCTTGGAAGTAAACTAAGCGATCCTTTGTAACTACCTCCTTGAATTAATCCAAGAATATTACTCTCCATGAGATAATAAAATAATGTATATGATTAAGGACTATCATTACATATATTATAGGAGTTAGTAATTCTGGGTTCAACCAATATCCTACTTGCATATATGGAAATAATGTATCATGTATCGAATAAATGAACATAAGATACATCAGGGGTAATAACACAAAACATATTCTGCTTAAGTTTCTATACAATCAGCAATAAAAGACTCTCCTTTAGATTCAAGTGAATCAAGTAAGGTGTCAAAAGAATGTGACATATTTTACCAAGTCATTACCTAAAACCATATATTGGGAAACGTGTAGAAAGGAAATGGAAATGTTTTCCAAATTCCCTTGGTTAATGCACGAATCAGGGGGGGTAGTAGACAAAAGGGGGAGTCTACTATATTTGTGATATTGGTATGTTGTGCTCTTTCCTTCAAACAAGGTTTTATTTTTCCCATTGGGTTTTGTTCCTTGGTGTAAGGTTTTAGTGAGGCAACTGTTTATATACCATCATGTTTTCTTAACTCTCAAGATTAAAGTATGAATCTAAGAGAAAATAGACTGAAGGATAAGTCTATGTATTGCAAAGAAGTTGGTGCGTTGTACTCTTTCCTTCGTCATATTTTTATTTTTTCCCACTGGGTTTTATTTTGGCGTAAGGTTTTAACGAGGCAACAACTGTGCACCACCACTCCTTTAACTCGGCACAAGGGGGAGTGTTGTAGGATAAGTGTGCCATCGTCTAAAGGATATGACGATAGAGATAGAGATAAATATATCAGAGTTAGATTAGAACTGAAATATCTCCTAACTATCTACTTGTAACTCCTCCCTATTTAAAGGGCTTATGATTAATGATAATTATAGATTTCTTCTCTCTGTCTTATTGTTATTATCTCCATATTGTTATTTCATATGTTTTTCCCTTTAACAATTACCATATTTTTTTAAATTATATAATAATAATATTTTAATATTTAGTGGATATGAATAAAAAAAATCATGTATCTATCCTCCCATCAAGTTTTAAATGATTCTTTAAATTTAGATGACAGATTTCTTAATCTGATTGAATTAAAATGTTAGAATTCTATTTACCAAATTCCATTCATTCATTTGGTTCGTTCTTTTTCACGAAATGAATCTCTAAATTACATCAAATTCCACAAATGGGGGAATTTAACATTCTTAGCAACTACAAGGTATTTTGATGGAATGCATTTTTTTTCTCTTCATAATACCACATATGCTCTTAACCCAATATAACCTAATCACATAAAACTTATCTGATTAAACCATGTCTCCATCGGTTCCTTCTCCAAACGCCGCCTTTATCGGTTCCTTCTCTATCGTAACACTGGTTCATCTCCATCGCAACACAAGTCCGCTTTCTGTTTTGTTCATCACAACATTGTTCGATTTCTTTCTTTTCGACTTCTATCTGGTCGATTTCTATTTCCGATTTCTGTTTTGTTTCATTTGTGTTGGTCGATTTCTGTTTTGTTCATCACAACATTGTTGGATTTTTGTTTTGTTTGACATCTATCTGGTTGATTTCTGTTTTCAATTCTGTTTTGTTTCATTCGATGTTGGTCGATTTCTGTCAAAAATCGATTTATATTTGGTCGATTTCTGGACTGTTATTATAGCTCCAAAAATCTGTGTTGGTCGATTTATATGTTTATTGACTATTTTATTAAAGCATTTTTTGTTTAAAAAAATTAAAATTATCAAAAATGTATTTTGGTCATTTACTGACATTTCATTCAAATTTCAAAGCTACATTCTATGAACCAAACAGACAGATTCTAATTCATTTAACGGATTTCATTTCAATTCTATCAACCAAACAGGTGATCAAACCTAACAACATTTCATTCCAATTCATTCAAAGTCAAATTTTTTGACATATTTCATTTCATCCAAAAATATTCTGCAAACCAAAAGTCACTTTAGAGTTCTCTTATTTTTTATTTTCAAGAACAATATAGAGAATATGTTGATGCAAAATAAAGTACAAAACATATAATTAAAGAATTTGTTGGAAATGCTCTCAATTTTCTTTTTTCTTAATGTTCAAGTACATTTTTAATTTGATCCCTATGAGAGAAATTGTGAGCTTGGCCTTTATAGCAAAACATCAGATTTTTTATATTAAAAAATATCGAATCTTCACAGCAAAGCTCTCAAGTTTTATAGGACCGAACACTTCACGTCAATAAAACGAACATTCAAATGAAAAAAAAAACACAACAAATTTTTAACAGAAAAACACATCAAACCTTCACGAGAAACACAAAATATACCAAACTTCATCTGAACCTTCGCATGTGTCTATGGTTTCATGAAAAAGTGGTTGGTCTCACGGGTACACAATCATCATCATATATTAGGGAAATTTTATTTGTAAGTTGTATAATTTAAGAGTCCTGAGAACTGATTATTCATGAATATAATGTATTTTCATTCATTAAAATATATCCATGATATCCACATGATATTTATCATGAGGGCATCTCCAATAAGTCACACTATATTTTACAACAAATTTCAAAAGTAGTGTAACTTTTAGTGTTAATAGTAAATCTTCTCCAATGGGTAACACTATTTTTTACACCAATGCTATGTTTGGCAAACTAGCTGATAAACTACCAGAGCTAGCTTTTCAAAACGCTATTATGAGTAGCTTTTCAATAAGCTAAGCTAGTTTATGGTCATCCAAACATGGACAAAAAAAATAGTTTTTTTTTGCCAAACAATGCCTAAATCCTAATATTCTTAGACATGTTTCTTTTTTATATTAGTTTATTAAACTTTCAATAATATCCTTATAATTATTAACTTTACAATATATACCCATATGTTTTTTTATTTAGATCTTAACTTAATATTTTTTTATTAATTATGCATTAAATTAAATTATTTTAATACATAAAACAAAACTTTTTAGTAAACTAATAATTTCATATTGGTGGTATTATGTATTTTTAAATTTCCGTTGATTATGTTTTCATCTTTTAATAATAGCTTATTTTCATTGAATATTTTATCATGTTGTATATTATTTACTTAATAAAAGCCTAACTAAGAAATTGATATAAAAAAGTGTATAATATATATATAACAAATAAAATCTATTAAAATTTAATACTTTAAAAAACAAAAAATAATAAATCTCAAAATTGAAGGACCAAAAATGTAATTGAAAAAAGTGATGTAAAAGTAGTGTGAATAAATAGTGTTACACCAAATATAGTATAATACTATTTATTGTACTAAATTTAGTGTGGAAAATAGAGACCACATTGGAGACGTGAATAATGTCATTTACACCAAATTTAGTGTTTAGTGTAAGATCAGTGACTCTAATAAAAATGGTCTGAATAGGTTACTGGAGTACTCTAATATGACAACAAAATTAACAAGAGAAGCATTAGCAACATAAGAGTATTCACATTAGAGTCATCAACAAAAGCTTCAATTTTTTTCTAAAATATTTAGAGCATCTTCAAGATCTTTTTCTAAAATGAAGAGTTTAATGATTTTTACTTTAACAGATTGTTTAAAACCTTCTTCAAAATGGAGAAAGTAGAAGAGAGATAATGAAATTCTTCAAATTTGGAGAACTCTCCTAAAATGATTGCTTATAAAAAGAAATGATTTTTTATTTTTCCTACCAATGAAAATCTTTGAAATTAAATGTTTAGGATAGAAAAATAATAGTTTAATAATTGTGTTGAATATTTTAATAAACAAGTAATGTTGTAATCTCTAAAGTCTAAACGAAGAAACTGATGAAGATTGATGAACCTTCTTGATAATCTAACCTTTTTGGTTAAAATATTTCAAGAAAATGTAAAATTCAAAAATTTTAGATATCCGTTAAAAATGTGATTAATCTAAGTTTTGTATAACCGAAAATGGAAGCAAATTTCCACCACCGAGGGCGCTGCTCCTAGAACCTCAAAATGGGTGGACCTCTTTGGCCCCTACTTTATGGTTATTTTGGATCCATATTAGTTTATACGATTGTACACTGCGCCTCCTAATTCATATTATAGTTTAACCAATAAACCTCACCGATTGCATCTAAATAGAAACTATACTAAAATGTTTGATAAAACTAAAATCACCAACATAAGCAGGAGTGTCCAAGATACTTGGTATGATCTGAAATCGTAGATGAGAAAGTGTTTTGTTCTAAAGCATTTTCATAGGGATTTTGTACAAAAACTCTTGGTTCTTAAACAAGGTATTAGGACAGTTGATCTACAAAGAGATGGAGATGATCATGACTAGGGCTGATATTGAAGAAGAAGAGGAGATGACAATGATACATCTCTTTCAATAAGGAGAAAGTTAATCGGGTAGATTTGCAACATTATGATGAATTATAAGAGATGATACACTGCGCCTCCTAATTCATATTATAGTTTAACCAATAAACCTCACCGATTGCATCTAAATAGAAACTATACTAAAATGTTTGATAAAACTAAAATCACCAACATAAGCAGGAGTGTCCAAGATACTTGGTATGATCTGAAATCGTAGATGAGAAAGTGTTTTGTTCTAAAGCATTTTCATAGGGATTTTGTACAAAAACTCTTGGTTCTTAAACAAGGTATTAGGACAGTTGATCTACAAAGAGATGGAGATGATCATGACTAGGGCTGATATTGAAGAAGAAGAGGAGATGACAATGATACATCTCTTTCAATAAGGAGAAAGTTAATCGGGTAGATTTGCAACATTATGATGAATTATAAGAGATGATTGATATTGCCGGTTTCAGTGAGGAGCAACAGAAGAATTTACTCCTTGGTTAGTTGTTAACCCCTTTCCATATTTCATTTTCCACGGCGATTCGCTTTCCCCATCGTCCATGGCGATGGCCTTCCTTTCCGACTTTCCCTCTTCCACTACTCACCAACAACCTCCCTTTCTCTCTCTCTAGCCCTGATATCATGGTTCCACCTCCAACCACGAGTCCATCTTTGATCAGTTGGGAAGTTTTGAGAACCCCGATAAAACGAGGTTGTTGATGAGGTTCTGAGGGTCTAATGGAACATAATGGTGTCGATACTATTATGCGGCAGTCAAGGAGGTAAAAAAATGATAAATCATTAACATATAACGGTTTAAATTTTGCTTCAAATAAATTATATAAAGCAGAGAAAAGAGAATTGAGGGGAAAAAATTCTTGTTTTATGCAACTTGTCATTTATATATATACAACTTCAAAATTATGTTCGAAGTAATATCTATTCTTTAAAAAAAACACTATGAACCATTTAAAGGATTATGCTTGAAATACAATATATAATCTTAAAGAACACACAAAAACCCGAGTTAAGATTATGTATGTAGTACAATAGTAACTATTTAAAAAAGGGACAAATCCATAAAAACCCAACAAACTATTTCATTTTGAATGGTTAAGTCCCTAAACTAATTTTTTGAATGAAAAAACCATTAAACTTTCTCATTTTGAATGAAAAAACCATTAAAATTTTCAATTTTGAATGATTAAGCCCTAGAACATTTTTTTTTCAATAAATTAAATCATCGAACTTCTAAAAATTGGTTACTTATATCATTTAAACCCAAAAAAACAATCTATAAACGGTTATCTTTTGATTCTTTCTCTTTTAATAGATAAAAAATAGACCAAAACGAGGGAGATCGATGGCAGAGGCAACTACGTGTTAGGCGATATGGATAAAGAACAACGTTCGGGCAACGGGGAGAGACTAGGTGGAGCGATACGGTTGTTTGTAAGAGGTTTTAATGGTGTAGAGTTTGAGAACGATAAAACTGATTTAGATTTGTTTTACTTTAAAACCTTCATAATCAGTTTCAAGTACGTATAAAAAAGGTAACCAATTTTTAGAAGTTTGATGTTTATTTATTCAAAAAAAAAGTTTAGGGACTTAATCATTCAAAATTTGAAAGTTTAATGGTTTTTTCAATCAAAAAAATAGTTGAAGGACTTAATCATTCAAAATGAGAAAGTTTAATGTTTTTTCATTCAAAAAAATAGTTTTGGACTTAACCATTCATAATAAGATAGTTTATTGGGTTTTTTTAAACTTTTCCCTTTAAAAAACAAAAAACAATATGTTTAAAAATCATACTTGAAGTCTATTGAATGCTTAATTAAAAACACAAAAAGACGGTTAGACCATCAAAAACTGTTATAAACTGGTTTATCGGCCTTTATGTTTATAATCATGAGACTGTAATTAAGGAAAAGCTAACAAAAGGTTTTATGGCTCCAACCAACTTCTATCACCCACCAATTCTTGCTCCCATTAATTGCACTCGAGTCGCTACTACAGAAAGAGGCACATGACACATTATAGAGCAAGGAAGAAAGGTCAATCTATTTCTATAACAACCCATCCAAGACAAAAGATATTAATTAAATCATAATAATATTTCATGTCAAAGTGGCCCCAAGCTTACAAATTTATTCAAGGTTTGCAACGGCAACCTATACACAACTGAGATAATATAAAGGATAAACTAAGGTGACGGTTTTCTATGCACTCCCGCTACACCTTCTCTTTACCCTTATCGGCTCTTCCTAGTTCACGCCTACCTGAAAAGGTTTTTAAAATTTAAAAGAGCGAGGGTTAGACCGAAGGTTTAGTGAGTCCCCTCTAACGAAATAAGCAACAGTACAAACATCAACTTTTAATCAAAACAGATTTATAAGCAACATATGAGTAATCCACACTACTGACCACACTACCGTCAAAGACGGTGTGTCTAACTCGCACTGCCTTAATTTTGGGACACACCCCCAATGGCATAAACGGGCCACACTCCCTGGTACGAGCAGGCGGGCCACACTCCCCGACTTAGGTCACTGCTTCCATAAATAATGTATGCATATATTTAAATATCAACAATTTATAAACACGCTTAAATAAATTCATCATGAACAAGCCAAAGTAATAAAACAAAGTTTTAATAACACTTTCATAAGCTTTCGTTAATAAAAACTTAGTTCAGAAAAAAACTCACCTGAGGTCCTGATCAAAGTTTCCTCTAGAGCTGGTCCGATTTACAGATTCCTAAGGCACAAAGGTAACATGGTAAATCCCACAGATAACCCTGAACTAGGGAATCCTATTAATTAAGGCTACTGGAGAAAGGGTGGGGTTTAAATTGAAACTCCTAGACTCACAACTAAACAGAGAAGCTAAAGCACCCACCCGACCGGAACCGCCCGGACCCGGGGTCGATCGGCGCCTGGTATCGACCGGGTTTCCCCCCGGTGTCGACTGGATCACAAACCCCGACTTCTACCGGGATCCCCACTCCCGGTGTCGACCGGGGTCCTTACTCCCGGGATCGCCCGACACTTCGGTGCCCGGGGTCACCCGGGGTCAACTCTGCGACGATTAATACATCGAAAACCCACAGACTCACCTCTATTCGATCCTTGAAATCCACAACTCTCTCCATAGATCGATTACCACACTAAAGGTAAATTAAATTTTTCAATCCCATCGATCCACATCACCCAAATTAACAAAACCCCAAAACAAACCAATCATCAGATTCTTCAAACAATCCCAAACCCAAAACTAAACTGTTACTATAATATCTAGCAATGAAGACAATGATTAGAAGGAAGATTACCTTAAGGAAGAATTAATGAAAACTTGAAATTTCAGATGAATCGATTTCCTTCTCGATCTCCCAAAAATCACCCACAGTCACCTTTTCCAAAAATCAACCGCTAGACTGCTAAAACAAAAGTGGCTCTAGGGTTAAAACCCCTCTTTTCCAACTTTTACTTTAGACCCCCCCAAATTTTGACCTTTTTACACTTTCACCCAAACTTCTTAAATCTTTGCTTTTAGCCCGGTTATTACAATTTCATTACCCATTATTCTCGTTATCATGTTCCATTTGCATAGCTATGTTGATCAACATTTTTATTACACCTATATAGAAACCCAAATAGATATAAATATGTTCATGAGATGCATTAGTTTCTTACGTGTTTTTTTTTTGGTTAGCTGCATGAAAATGCAACGTACTTTGGTTTGATTCTTATTTTGTATGACGTACTTTTGTTTGATTCTTAAGATATCACGTTTAAAGTACTAAAATGAAAGTTTTGAAAATACAGTGCACAAAATTAAAATCTGACCGAAACACATTGTATTTTCCTATAATGTAGTATTTGTTAGAATATTTGATGTATTCATGATTACTAATGAAAGATTAATTTTTCAGATGCTGAAAGCTTCATATGTTTTAATCATAATCATGGGATTCAGTTTAGTTTGTGCATATATCGACTAATATTATAGGATCCTTAAGATAACATTTAAGAAAATTCCGAATAATCCTAAAGAAACTTGAACTAGCGATCTATGAAAACTGACCCCCCACTCCCGGCCCCCCCCCCCCCCCCCCCCCCCCAAAAAAAAAGGGTTCTTATCTGTCGTGTGAGCTAATGCTTAGAATTGAAAGTTTATTTACAATAATACTTTAACATCCTCACCCACCAAAATAAAATTATATGTTGTAATGTATTTTACATACTAATTTGGTTTAAATTCTCCATAAACAATTAGTATGGATAACGAACCAAATCGAACCATTAATATTTTTTTTTCTTTTCTAAATCGAATTATCAAATTCAAGTCGATTGATGGTATCAAACCATACCCAATCCAATCCAACCCAACCATACCAATTATTCCGTATTCAAACCATTATAAAAAAAATGTCATTTTTCCCTACAACTCCACAATTACAATCTGCATTGCCCTTCAACAAAAAAACCTACTTATTTTTGCACAAACACATCCTGGATTTCCCCATCAATTCGATCGATGTTGGCTTAAGGCTCAGATTCTACGTACATTTCGACTCTTAAGGATCATCATCATAAAACATGTACATGATGCAATTAAAGTTGTATCCTGTTTTCTAATTACTCGATCAGTTAGGATGGAGGTGCGGGTCCCCATGTCGGTGGGACCCTAGTAGGTGTAATGGGCGGAGGCATGGCTTTGATGTTGATATCAAGGGGATAGAGTCGGTAATCGACATCGTGTTCTCTAAAGAGTCGAATCATTTCATCAATGACCGCACCTTTTCTTATGTACCTCTCCCCCATGTCTTGAAAGTTTATTTTATGCCTCCACCAGATTTGCAGCTTAATCTTGTTTAACTCCTCCACATTCAACGATACCACCGTTATATCGCTTGCATAGTAATGATCCTTCTTGCTCTCGATGAAGCTGCATGCAAATAACCCGAATCAACTCACATTCAAAACAAATTTATCAAGTAATCGTATCAACGTGTAACGGAGCTTTTTGGAAATAACTTTATTTAGAAAGCTTATGGATGGGGACGCTCTATCTCGGAGCATTCATAATGGAGCTTTTTGGCCAAATAAGCTTATGAAAAGATGGAACTTTTTGGCCACCAAGTTTGTGAAAAAGCTCTTGACAAAAGACCCTCGTTTTGTTTCAGCTGCTACAAACTCTCAAGAAACTTTTCTTTTATTTGTAATTCCCACTTTTTTTTAGAAAAAATCCAGTTAAAAAGCCCAATCATTAAAGCATCTACAATGGTAATGTTTTTTTTAATTAAAACTTTTCTAAAACATTGGAACCCACAAACTTAGGTGACCGATCAAAACAAATAAAAAATGGACCCGAAGCTTATTAGAGCATTTTCAACGTCTTTTTAAAATGGAGAAATTAGGATTTTGGCCAATTTTTTCTAAACATATTCTTTAAAATGGAGAAACATAAGAGAGACTATAAATTTCTTTAAATTTGAACTCTTCAAAAATTATTATCACAAGAGAGAAATGATTTGTTTATTATATTTTACCAATAAAAAACTTTATAATGAAATATTTTAGAAAAAAAAAAAAATATTTTATTAAATATATGAAATATTATAATAATATAATTAGTAATACAATCTTCAAAATAGAGAATATATTAAAAGTGAATGCATTTTTTTTAGAGATTGCTATTAAGAGCTTGCACGGTTACAAGCATAACGGGTTTTTTTTTTTTTGGAAAGGGTATCTTGGGCCTATGGCCCAGACTAATCCCTGACAATTAGGGCCTTTGGCCCAGCTGTTAAAGCGTGCAACCCTGAGTTTATCCTTAGTGGCCACAAGTGCTGCGAGTGGGGTTCGAACCCGGGTTAAACGCTATGAACTCTCCAAGCCTTTACCAGCACACCACAGCCCTTGTGGTTATAACGGGTTTTTTTGTTGGGTGGTTTTCCCTAATCTTAAAGGTGCAAAAAGGAACTTTGTAAGAACTCAATTGTGAATGCTCTGTAGTAAAAAGAGGAGATATGCTACAAACCTAATTATTACGGTGTGTTTGACCAATCTGATTATGAATTTTTTCATTTATTAAAACAAAATAAGTAAAAAGAGATTATTTTTTCAATTCAAAAGACATAAGCGGTAGAGAAGAAGATTTCGTACTTGATAATTCTTTGTTTAATGATGCCCAACTTGTCGGCCGGAGTTGCAATATGGATGAAGAAATCGATTGAATCCCACATATCAGGACTACGGAAGTGGTTGCTGATGGCTCTCGTGGCAAGTGTACTGTTTGGAAAATAAACTTTCTCGTTGTCCCATTTCAGGAATACAGTAGTCAATATGTTCATCTCTTCTACAATCATCTGAACAAATTAATCAAACCAATTCTATTACAAACAGAACAAAATTAAACAGTATGTTAATTCATGCCATAACTTCAAAAAACAAACTTCTTTCTAAGTAATTATACCTGAACTCCATCGATCTCGCAACGATCGCCCACATCAAAAGGGTGCATGACAAACAAGAAGATGATGGCTTCAAAGATAGTCTTGCAGGTATTCCCAAAGATGAATGCCACCACCACGATCTGGGAGCTTATGAAAACTAGAAACTTGCTGGTTGCGATGTTCAGTATCAAAAGGCAAACAACCACAATGATGATGCCAACCAACACATTCACCATTTGGTGCAATTTGTTCACTGCTGTTTTTGTATCGTTTAGCGTCAAAGCGAGTGCTTTTCGTTCTCTAAACGCGTGAACCTGTAAATTTGGATCATTTCAACATAAAAATGAACGAATTCCCTGTAAGCTATATATAATCAAGTGATTATGAATTCAGAGGGAGGTTCAAAAAAATGAAAATTTGAGGAACATCCTATTAACCGTTCATCTGGATGGTATGCACCAATGCATACAGGTAACTGAAGTTTTTTTTAAGGTTTTTATGCACGTGTGCGTGTTACAAATTAGTTGTATGCACTTGCCAGATAAACGACTACGAGGTGTTTTTCAGTTTCTCATTTTCTTACGGTTTTCGCTTAAACCTGCTCCTATGAATTGAAGGGTTAATTTTTTATTTAGAAAAATATATATAATTACCACCCAAGTCTTCAAAGCTCCCTTGCTAACTTTTTCATCTCCAGGTGTTCCTACCAAAAGAGCCATGGTTTTCACAGCCTGATCTTCTCGCAAGAATCGCATTAGATCATTGAGATAGATGAACCTGTAAACAACAAACTTTCCATCCTAGAATCTCAATCATGCGACATAAAATATGTTTCTGATTTATAAATGTGTTTCAAAATAGACATAAAGAACATACTTTGAGCCAGCCCTGGCCACATTCAAGAAAATCTTGCGAGCTGCGCGTTTGGCTTCGATTTCGCTTCTGATTTGCGTCACTGATTCATCCTCCTCTTGTCTATTCATGTCATGTAACTGCTCATCCAACGTGCTCAACGTGCCCAACCGAACGATCCTCATCAACCTCTTCATGTTCCACGCGGATACATTCTTGGGGTTAAGTCTATGCAAGTGATCAATTGTTATCCCTTGCTCTTTTTCATCAATCTTGAGGGGCTGATCATGACCCTTGATGCTAACAGGAGGGGGTTGTAATCGTCCGCTACCGATCATTCTCCCACTCTTCGATGGAAGCACAGTCTCCCCAAGCTCCGGAGGCACGTTGGCACCCGCGTTCTGAAGCCTCTGTACCTCTGCCAGTGTCTTCTCTTCTTCGATTTGATTGTTTCGAATCTCAACCAAAGGAGGGCCTGAGAGGGTCTCAATCACGTATTGATTGAACAAAGCCTCTTGAATCCGATCGAAGAACTTTTTGACATGAAACGAAGATGCAAGTACTTTAACCATCAGGGTTTTGACAAGCCATAACGATGTAGCTACGAGCATACACACCATCAACTTGTTTACAACCCTGAGGAACCTGTTATGACCTTCAACTTTCTCATCAAACATGTAATGCCATGCAATCAAAACCAAACCTAACCAGAAACAATTCTGAACGGGCTTCCGGATTCCGTATACGAAATACAGAACTCGTTTGCGTAAAAGGAAATTTCGCTCGATGAAGAACACAACAAACCTTATACCCCAACCGGAAACCAATCGGCCGCATATCAAAACAAGCACCAAAACCTCCCATTCCCAAATGTGAAGTCCCCTTACTACTTTTCGCTTCCATTGATCGATCGTAAGCGTGCAGATCAAGGCGGTCAGGATCAACACAAGGCTGATCCATTGGATGATCGTCAATGCGTCCAGTTTCGCCTTTTTAAAATCATCCGGATTATCTTCTTCATACAGAGAATCATCCTCTTCTTCGTTCTCGCCTCTTGTCATTATCCCCGAAGCGCGTGGTATTAAACCTGATTTATATTGTCCTGATCTACCTCCTGGTCCTGATAATGGAACCTGAACCTCTGGTGGATCTATCAATCTGGATTGTTGAGTTTTGGTTCGCATTATAGTAGCTCTCTTTTGAAACGAGGTGCATTTCAAAACCTCGCCGCCGCCTTTTTCGTCGATGCGGCTATTCGAATTGCTCGAATTGCCGGATTTCCGTCTGTGATGTTGTTGTTCTTGTAATGGAATATCGTCAAATTGTTCTTCATCTGAAGATCCTCTATGTTGTGTGGCTTGATCTCCTCGTTCGTTATCCGGCTCAATATCGAGTACCTTAGACGATTCATCAGGCTGTTGAAACGAAACTCTCAATTCTCTGGAATTCGGAGCCCTAGAATTCGGATTGACGCTTTCGTTATTGATCATCGGACTCTCGGCATTCTGATTTACAACAACATTGGTACGATTGGTTCCGTTGCGAAGCTCGTCCATCTCCAAATCCATATCTAACGTCATTTCGCCTCCGGCATCTTTTTGCTTGTTCAAAAAGTCGCTGATGAGCCTTGACGGCGGATCCTCCATGTCACCGGCGGTGGCTCGGTGGCTGTCTTTGAAGAACTCGAAACTGGATCTTCGCTTAAACCTGGTGGCGGTGGTTCCTTCCTCAACCCTATCTCCGCCGTCGATCTTGACGATGACTTCGTGGTCGTGATCAGAAAGGATGGGAAGGTGTTCGTGGTGAGAGTTGTTGTTGTCGACGGCGCCGGCGGAGATCTTCCGCGAGTGCTCCATTACATTTGCAGAAGAATTCTTCACGTCATGCAGCGAATCAAACCCATTTTCAGTATTAACAAAAAATGATTTCACAAACAATTAATTTTTTTTTTTAATCAAAACTCCAAGAAGTTATTTTTTGGAAGCACTACCAAACTTTAAATAATGAGAATTTAATTAAAATACTCTTTTTTAAAAAAATCAGTGTCCAATATGCCTCAAATCTTGTCATTTTTACCAAAATACCCTCTATGTCCGCGTTTTTGATCGCGTTTTTTGAAGGCACTGTTTGGGTCCGCGTATGGGTAGAAACGGGGGTTGGGGCCGCGTTTCCACTGTTGAACACGAACATGGGGCTAAAATACCCCTATATATTTACATTTTATATATTTACTGTTGAATTGTGATATCTAATATATATTTACATTTTATACCCCTATAGTTATTTAGTTAGTTTACTTTATACCTTTCATTTTTCTATTTTTCATTTTTCAGTTTCATCATATTAACACATAAAATCGTATATTAACTAAAATACGTTAAAATAATACGTTTTAATTTTAACAAGTTACACCATTATAATCGTCTCTTCGAAACCTTCGAAATGAGCCCAATATTGAATATATTTTTGGATTTAATTATATATCATATGTACTACATAAAACGTATGAAACGTATGTATATGTTATTTTTCTTTTTACCATAAAAATAAAACGCATTATATATCATATATACTACATATTTTTGAACAAATTATTCATAATTTATTTTATTCTTCTTTTTACCATTTTACTAATAACGATATTTTTAGTCCATAATTTTTCATGATTTTTCATTTTACCATTTTACTAATAATTATTCATGATTTTTAAAAAAAGGGTATTTTAATTAATTAATTTTTTTAATCAAAACTCCAAAAAGTTATTTTTTGGAAGCACTACCAAACTTTAAATAATTATACGTAATGTTATATTTTATTTGAAATTAATCATTGTTTTCTTTTGTAAACATTAAAATTAATCTATATTTATACTTCTATACTATATCATAAAAACGACATAAAAAACTCTTAATTACAATATTAAGCACAAGTTACAACTAATTAAAACCAATTACTTAATTTACAATTTCTTAATGCTTTGATACAACATTTCCAAGCACAGTATCTCACATAATCATCTACTTATGGAATGAATACTCATTTATTAATATATCTATTTGTTTTTTTGGTGAAGGATTTTATAAAATAGATTTTATATTAGCATAATCTATTTTAAATTTAGATTTTACATTTAAATCTATATTAATGAGATGTAATATAAAATCTTTTTTCTTCCGTATTTTTTTATATTACATCTCATAATGATTTTTCCATATTTTATTTTATAAAATATTTTTCCATATTTTATTTTATAAAATCTTTTTACATAATGAGATGTAATATAAACTCTTTTTTCTTCCGTATTTTTTTGCTAATATAAAATCTATTTTATTTTATAAAATCTACACGTATTTTATATTAGCATAATATAAAATCTACACGTATTTTTTTTGTTAATATAAAATCTACACGTATTTTTTTTCACGGGCATTAAAATAAGAAAAAAGAAGGTTGATATGAATTAAAAATAAAAAATAACGAGATACACTAATAAATTATTGTATTCTTTAAAATAAAAATATTCCGCAATACTTTCTAAATTAATCAAGTGTAAATAAAATAAAATAGAAACGATATAGATATAAAAATATTATTCCATATTTTTAATATATTTACATTTAAATGTAAAATCGAAAATGAAAATAAAAGATTTTAAAATATTCTCTACATTCACTATAAATATATATAGTTTCTCTATGTATCATCCGAGTACAAGAAGAAGACGAGCAGTCGGGTGTCAATGGCAGAACTTGCAACTGAACAAAAGGTATTCCACTATATTTTTGTTTCTTTGAAAAACTACTTTTTTTATATTTTATTTTATTTACTGAGGATTTGTTTATATTTTTCAAAACCCACAATCATATTTTTCGAAATAGGGGAATAAGATATATATACATATATTTATCTTTATCGACTAATACTATGAGGTCTTGAAGTCAATAGTCAGATAAATTTTCAAGTGGTACTGAGTAAATATGAACTATATCAGTTGAGTTGTCGGTTACAAAAGATAGAAATCATTTATTTTCTTTGTCATATTTGATGTGGGTTGAATGTTGTTATTTAATCTACAGATTTATACGTTCAAATTGATTGTCAAGTGTTGTCGAGGAGGTTTCAGAAAAATTGCAAAATCTGTAAAAACGTATGTTCATATTTATAATTATTTCAATAATAGTGAAATGTTGTGAGACATGTCGTTTGAGTTTTAAATAATATAATACAAAACTATTACCAATATTATTGCACAAACTCATAACAACAAACGATTAAGAATATATGCAAGTTAACCACTTATGAAAATAAATTCGTTTTTCACATTGTATTTCATTAAATGTTAACAGAGAAATTACGTTTCATTTTAACTCGGTTCAATATTCCAACAAAAAATTTATCCACCCGTGCAATGCACGGGCCCAACACTATATCTATATCTATACTATATTATAAAAACGACATAAAAAACTCTTAATTACAACATTTTAAGCACAAGTTACAACTAATTAAAGCCAATTACTTAATTTACAATTTCTTAATGCTTTGATACAACATTTCCAAGCACAGTATCTCACATAATCATCTATTTGTGGAATGAATACTCATTTATTAATATAACTATTTGTTTTTTTGGTGGAGGATTTTATAAAATAGATTCTATATTAGCATAATCTATTTTAAATGTAGATTTTACATTTAAATCTATATTAATGAGATGTAATATAAATTTTTTTTTCTTCCGTATTTTTTTATATTACATCTCATAATGATTTTTCCATATTTTATTTTATAAAATCTCTTTCCATATTTTATTTTATAAAATCTTTTTACATAATGAGATGTAATATAAACTCTTTTTTCTTCCGTATTTTTTTTGCTAATATAAAATCTATTTTATTTTATAAAATATACACGTATTTTATATTAGCATAATATAAAATCTACACGTATTTTTTTTGATAATATAAAATCTACACGTATTTTTTTTCACTAGCATTAAAATAAGAAAAAAGAAGGTTGATATGAGTTAAAAATAAAAAATAACGAGATACACTAATAAATTATCGTATTCTTTAAAATAAAAATATCCCGCAATACTTTCCAAATTAACCAAGTGTAAATAAAATAAAATAGAAACGATGTAGATATAAAAATATTCTTCCATATTTTTAATATACTTACATTTAAATGTAAAATCGAAAATAAAAATAAAATATTTTAAAATATTCTCTACATTCACTATAAATATATATAGTTTCTCTATGTATCATCCGAGTACAAGAAGAAGACGAACGGTCGGGTGTCAATGTCGGAACCTGCAACTGAACAAAATGTATTCAACTATATTTTTGTTTCTTTGAAAAACTACTTTTTATATTTTATTTTATTTACTGAGGATTTGTTTATATTTTTCAAAACTCACAATCATATTTTTCGAAGTAGGGGAATAAGATATATATACATATCTTTATTTTTATCGACTAATACTATGAGGTCTTGAAGTCAATAGTCAGATAAATATGTTGTGAGACATGTCGTTTGAGTTTTAAATAATATAATACAAAACTATTACCAATATTATTGCACAAAGTCATAACAACAAACGATTAAGAATATATGCAAGTTAACCACTTATGAAATTACATTCGTTTTTCACATTGTATTTCGTTAACTGTTAACAGAGAAATTACGTTTCATTTTAACTCGGTTCAATATTCCAACAAAAAATTTATCCTCCCGTGCAATGCACGGGCCCAACACTAGTTATATTATAAAGTATGGATAAAAAAACTCTTAAATACAATTTATTAGGCACAAGGTATCAACATTTTATGCAAGATTTTAAAAATCTCTTAATTTACAAGTTTCAAAGCACAAGATACATATTATTACTGTAGACTTCTAACACCCACCAATTTGGTATGTGCATGACCTTCTTTTTATGCAGACATTTTCATGTATCACTATAAATTAATATATTATATTATTATAAATTTGTTTTAATTATATTATTAAATATGTAATTGGTTATTTTTTCTTGATGTCATTAAAATATATAACAAAATACTTACTTTTTTATATATAAAAAACATTATATTATTAAGTCTAAATTAAACAAATTTATAAAAAAAAACATTATCACTTTTCTCAAAACCATCGAAAATCGTACTGTAAATCAACAAAAAATAAAATGAAACATTAAAATCATGATATATCTCGCTGCATTGCGCGAGTACGCATCTAGTCATCCTTAATAAATAAATAATTATACACACATATATATATAATGGTTCAAAAGAGAACATATTTATTTTACGAAAACATGAGAACATCTTTTTACTATAATCAATCACATATGATACACATGTAATATTAAATCAAAGTCGTGGACGACATTGGTGCGACCTGGTTTGCGGGTCAAGTCGTCCGTACACCACTAAGCCCTCTCACATGTATTATCACATCACATGTGATGAATGTGTTAATTGTTATCACATCTTCATAAAGTGAAGGTGATCTCGTTTAAAATTTCATATATATATATATATATATATATATAGAGAGAGAGAGAGAGAGAGAGAGAGAGAGAGAAAGGAGGGGCATTCAAATGCAACTCATTTACATGGTGTAACTCATGCAACCCCTCTATCCATTTTTCATTTTATGTAATTAAGAAAAAAAACTGAAAATAGAATAAATGGTGGATAGAGGGGTTGCATGACCAACCCCCCCCCCCCCCCCCCCCCCCCCCTCTCTCTCTCTCTTTCTCTATCTATACTATTTTATAATACATTCATATCAAACTCTTAAAAGACAAGTCATAATGCATGTGGTACAATGATTGTATGCATGAAATTCAAAAAACTATGAATTACAAGTAACAAAGCATAATGTACAACCTCCTACTCCACCTCTATGAATATCACTCAAACTGAAAATTTATCTTTAACTTCTCTTCCTTCCAGCTTTTTTACCTCTCTCGTTTGGCTTTGAATTGCTTAAGCATATTCTCTTTATCAAGATTGCAGGTTCCTTTTTTACTTTTCAGGTTTTGAGATCAGAGATGTTCATGCTTCAAGAAAGGGGATTCAAAAATTCAAAATTTCCATCGACCCGTTTTCTTGATTCGCTCTCTTATTTTCTATTTTTTTTTCAATCTTGCTATCCATCTGTTGTAGGGTTATGTTATAGGTGATGATAAGCCATAGAGAAAAAGGATTTACGGAGGTAAATATTCTGCTTTAGACTTTCTTTTCATGATTTTCTATTCTCCTTTTATTTTGGTTTGATGCAAGCACACATGTTGTTTTTTTATGTAGTTATAGGAAAATTGTTGGGCTCTTAGTAATCAATCAACAATCTACGTGAAAGCAGAGAGTGAAAGAGAGGAGGGAAACAATTCAAATGGGTAAGTTGAATCCAATGCCCGCAGAGAAGAAGAAAACCGAGTCCATTCAGGTTTTCAATCACCACTGTTGTTTCGATATTTAGCACTTTTAAATTGAGATCTCTGTTTAGCCCTCAACATTGGATTCGTGTTTTCGATAAGCTCCCATTTCTTCGCCCAACTTAGTAGAAAAAATATTTGATGTTTTTCATGTTTTCCATGTTTTGCTAACTGCTACATTTGACCACTTCTTTTGCCCCATTAAAACCCTTATTTAAATTATTCTTTCTTGAAGGATGATTCTTTAGTTTGATAATCATTAGTACCATGCAAGTATGTCATATTTATAGGTTTTAATACTTTGTAGAGAGTAAAACTTTGTGTATTAATTACTAACTTGTAGTTCAGGATGGGAAGGAACTTTATTCATTTAGGGGTCGTTTACTAAATGTTTACCAGGTAAGTGCTTACCGCGTGAATTATTGTATAGGATACCGTTTTGATGGACTACAATCTTACTCACTAAAGTAAGTTAGAGTGTTTGACTCTTACCGTAAATGCTTATTGGGTAAAGTTTGGGTAAACGTCTCCTTAGAAGCTTTCTTTTATTTTTATTTCTGACTGTCACAAATGCAGTTCTCTTCTAGGAGATGGATACGAGTGAAAGTTCCGGTGGTGTCCTCTTTGGAATCTGGTGATAGGAGGTCTCGACTGCAAGCAGATTCATGGGAAAGGATCATGGGGTTTTGTAGCAGAAAGAATCATGGGGTTTTGGTTTTCTAATATAATGTGATTTTGTAACACCATTCAGGGAAAAGGTTTTGTTGATTTTGGTGATAAGTTGCTTGAGTCCACCACTTCTGATGCAGTTGACCACATGGATGCTACTGTAAAGGGATTGTGAATTTAGTTGTTGATTGTGAGTTATGGTAATATATTTACAGATTCTCCAGCCGAACAACCGAACCAACCATTGATGCTACTGCAAAGGGATTGTCTTACTACTCTATGTGCATGGACTTAGGGGCCGTTTACGCTAACACTTACCGGATAAATTCAATGTTATCACTTACCTTATCGGGTAAGATTTTAGTTCATTAGAACGGTATTATAGGAAAAAAAAATTACCCGGTAAGCGCTAACCGGGTATGCTTTAAAAGTCTTTATCAAATCATGTTCTATGCTTTAGAAGTCCTTTTGTTAACATTATTTTGATTTTGGTTCTTTGTTAACCTTATTTTGATTTTAATTTTGTGTATATTGATTATTGAGGAATTCATTGTTTTTAAGCACCTTATTTTGATTTTAATTTTGTATATATTGATTTGTTGGTTCAACTTCATGTTGTTTGTTTGTATGGAGGAGGAGTTTCCATTTCTCCTCACATTTGAAGAATCTACTAATATTTATAAACACTTTTGTTGTAAATTTACACATGGCTTATATACCGGATATTGTTGATGTTGTTTAAGAGTGAACTAATTACTTCTTCACATTATTAATTTAATCACTTTATTTATTAGCCACTTAGTTTATCAAGGGCCATTTACGTAATGCATACCTCGTCAATTACCTTTCGACGAACATGATAAAAACAGATAATCTTATTCGGTAAGAGGCATGGCCGAAGATTCTTACCCGGTAAGTGATGGTGATGACTCTTACCCGATTAATGCTTAGCGGGTAAGATTGTTGGTCACTATGTCATTTTGATGGTTGAAAATCTTCCCTGATAAGGTAAGTGACAATAGTGACGGGTCATTTAGAGATATGACCTTAAATAAGTTTTTAGTTAAGATTTGACCGTTATCTATACAACCTTAAATATCAAAACGCTTAAAGACAAGTAATGAAGCATAAAGTACAACCATTTTATGCAAGAAAATTAAATAACTATGAATTACAACTTGTGAATCATGAAGTACAAGTTGTTGTTAGCATTAATAAAAACCCCTCCATCCTTTTAATCACTTTTACTGGGTAAGATTCTTTGCCCTTGACATGTTCATCTGTTAATGTAAATACACACACACACACACACACATATATATATATATATAGGGAAATGTTCATTTGAGAAATGGTAATGTATGAGAAATAGAGAAGTAATCTTAGTCATTCATCTGGTCATCATTTGCGGCTTTGATCGCGAAGCACCGGATAATTCCTTGCATGGTCTATAGAAGGTAGAGGGGTAATTTCGTAAAATACGCGGGATGAGTTCATATATAAACCTACATGATTCACATATGAACTATACGTTCATATGTGAAGCAGTTAATTAGTTCATATATGAATCAGATAATTAGTTCATATATGAATCACAAAAGTTCATATATAATCTGTTAATTAGTTCAACTGATTCATATATGAACTTAAAGTTAATTAGTTCATATATGAGTCACAAAGGTTCATATATGAATCAGTTAAAAGAGTTCAGATGCGAATTACACTAGTTCATATGTGAATTATACATGTTCATATATGAACACAACCCGTGTATTTTGTAAAAATTACGAAAGTGTCATTCTATTTTTGGAATAGCCGCAACTTTTGACCAGTTAAATCCGATCTTAACCGTATGAATGACTAAGATTACTTCTCTATTTCTCATATATTTACTATTTCTCAAATGAACCTAAGGCTATATATATATATATATAGAGAGAGAGAGAGAGAGAGTCAAGTTCAAACGAGAACAGTACCTATTTAAAAGAACACGAGAACTAACAAAATCATTAGTGATTTTACATTAACACACGAAAAAAGAACTTTGGTCGCGGCTTCAGGTCCGCGTGGCTTTTTTGCACGTTAATGTAAAATCACTAATGATTTTGTTAGTTCTCGTGTTCTTTTAAATAGTTATTGTTCTCGTTTGATCCTCCCTCTCTCTCTCTATATATATATACAGACGAAGAATCGTGTGAGAAGTTGTGTTAACGGTGAGTAGCGTTAGAAGTGGTTCTGAACTATTGATCTCTTTTAATCTTAAGCCCTCCCATGAATTGGGGCTTAGAAAAAAAATTATCTGGTGCATATCCGTACATCTTATCTTAGTGCATCTCATCCGAATGTGCGTTTATTTCTTATCCAACGGTCGATAACCACTTCTCATGATTCTCATCATTAACTCAATTTCTCACTAGAACTCAACCGTATATATATATATATATAGGGGTTGTTTTATTTGCAACCCTTAAAAATGTTGCAAACCTTGCAACCCACATCTTAACCGTCGGATTCATGATCGACGGTTACAATAGATATGAGGCCCAATATTTTTAATTAAAAAACAGAAAAATAAAAATAAAATAACTGTCGATCATGAATCCAACGGTTAAGATGTGGGTTGCAAGGGTTGCAATCTTTTTCAAGGTTGCAAAATATCCTTCCACTATATATATATATATATATATATATATAGGGTTTTAAACGAGAACACCCTTGTTTTGCAAAAATGCAAGAACACTTTTAGGCACCCCAACTTACTTAACCCATAATTAAAATAAAGTAATAATTATGGATAATTATGTTGATTTTGTATTTATCTGTAAAATAAAATAAAATAAGTAATTTCCTTATCCCTAAAATCACGTACAAATAATTTAATCAGACCTATTACAATGTATCACATTATTATCACAGTAAAATCACATGATGAACAAAAAGAGCACCGATTATGGATGCGATCATTACTGGTTTTTGATTATTACATCGTTATCTTAGTAAAATCACATCATTACCGTATCATTATCACAACAAAACCACATCATAAGTCTTATATTCATGACATTAGTGCCATCTACCTAAAAAAAACAAGGTTTAATAATGATAAATGTTTAAACAAAAACTGGTGAAAATTTATTCATGTTTCTTTTTATCCATAAAATTGGTATGGAAAAAGAGAAATTTAAAATATAATATAATAAAAAAAACATTTCTAAAAAATAATGAAAAAAAAAGAAAGTAAATAAAGTTATTATATTTAGTTAAAAATAAATAATAGGGATCAGATGGTTAAAGTTTGGAGGTGGCCAATTGTCGTAAGGCTTTAGGCGAACACCCCTTCTCGCAAATTTAAATGCGAGTCATGACCACTCATCAATTCCCGTTAAAACTTGCCTGAAGGATCATGCCATTCGAACTCCCCACCTTATCCCCTTATATAACATCCCCCCTAACCAATCTCTTCGCTTTATCATCGATATGGGACCATTTCATTCATATAATTAATTGCCCCTTTCAATTTTATATTACCAATAGTCGTTTTTTTAATTAGTATCATTATGAAATAAACCATGTTGTTTTTTACACATAAACATTATTAGTCATATTATAGTATCTTCAATTACTTCTCCAAAATGAAGAAAGTATGAGAGAAGTGATGAAAATCTCTAAATTTAGAGATGTCTTTAAATATGATTACATATGAGAGGGAAATTATTATTTTTATTAATCTACCAATGAAATTGCTTTAAATTAAATGTTTAGGAGAAATAAATAATAGTTTATGAGTTGTTTGAATGTTTTAATAATATAATTAATTGTGTAATCTCTAAAATAGAGAATCTGTTGGAGATGAAGGTGATTTTTTTTTTGGAGATTTTCACTTTTTACCTCTTCAAAATGGATAAGTTGTTGGAGATGCTCTTAGGGGCTGATTGTTTACCTCTTGATGGTTCCATTAAGAGACAACATTTGAATCATTAAGAGGTAAATCTTGTTTGACAAAAAAAAAAGGTTGTCTCTTAATGGTTTCAAAACCCTCTGAATGATTTTGTATCATGGCATCCCTTAACCATTCAGAGCCCTAATTTCATTTTGAACAATTAAAAAACAATCGTATTTCATTTTGCACTATATCATAAGAGCCTTTTAATCATTCTGACCACTTAATCATTCTGCACAAAACCATTCAGCAACTGCCAATGTAACACCCGTGATTTTGGTTAACCCTTAATTCACCCTTATCCGGTTAAGCCATGATTATAGATCTTATCCAAATGGTGTTTGTGGGTTTTGAATTTCGGACCGAGAGCACGTCGGGTCGAAAAGTCGGAAATTTGACCTTCGGAGGGACCTGGGCGACTATGCCCGCGATTGTGACAGAATGTCACTCTCGCGGGGCATAATCGCGAGTGATGTATCGTGGCCCTCCCCCTTCGGGCGACTATGCCAAGGGCATAGTCGCGTGGCACTATCGCCGACGGCCCCTGGTCGTTTTTAAGCAGCTTTGAGCAGCCCCTCTTCATTTATCTCAACCCCCTTTCACCCTTTTTCTCTCTAGAAACCGAACCCCAAACCCTAAAATCGGTTTTATGCATCCAAGACACCAAATCTATTATGTTCCAAGTGTTCCTCTTTCCACCTATCAAAGATTGGAAGCTATGGTCAAGAAGTTTCATCTTCACCTTCAACCTCAAGTCCATTTTGGGTTTTCTAGGTTTTCGTCAAAACCTAAGTGGTTTTGGGAGCTCGAGTTGAAGAGTTGGATTGGGTGTCCTCGGAAAGTCTCATCATCAAAAAGGGTTTTGGAAGCTCTCGGCTTAAGGATTCAAGTGGCATTCAAAAGAGCTCGTTGGGTGAAATCTAGATTTTGCCTAAATCTAGCGAGGTGAGTTCAAGTTGATTTGTGAAAACGGTGTACATGCCAAAATGTGTATTTTAAAGTGTTTTACATGGAATGGTTAACTGCTGATAAGTTTTAAGTATTTAGAAGTAAAATATGTTTTACTTAGTTATTTGTCAAAGTGTGAGTATTTTGATAAGTTTTCTTACTTAGTAAACTTGGGCTGTGTTAACCTCTTAAAATGCTTCTATTGGGTTTTGAACGTTTCCAACAACTAAATAACATGAATTACGTATTCTTGGTGATTTTGTACAAGTAATGTCTATTTTATGAGTTATACGTCTTTGACGATTTTGTACAAGTAAAGTCTAATTCACGTTATATGCATTTGGTGTATTTGCATTCATAAACACTTTGGAAATCTTGAGTCCCATCTCGTATGAAGTTTTGGGTAAATCTAGTCTTTGAAGTACGTGTCTTCATAAACGGTATTTAAAGACATTTCACTATTTTGAAGACCGGTAATTATTGGTCAAACGGATTTTGAGCTCTTTAGTTCGGTATTGGCTTAAACGAGTCGTGTGGACATTTGTCCGTATGTTTTAACCGTCGTGGGTTTTGGATATGATGACACTTAATTTGTGTCATTGGTGAGTTACATGTTTTGGGAGCTTTGGTCTTTCAATTGGAGTCATGTAACGTTAGACAATGTGTAATGGATCCATAGGCACGTGAGTCAGTCTGTCTTGGATGGTCAATTGGGTATTGCGTTCGGGGTTGAACTTCGGTACCTATGTTTTATGACCGGAAACTTTACAAGTGATCGCTAGGAGGGTTGAGTCGGCTAGTGCTACCGGAATAGTAGGCGCTGGGACCTCCGCCGCTTGAAGTAATGCCTGGGAGGTAGTCTTTAAGTATGTCGGGCCTTCGGGATGGAGTTCTTCGGAATGATCCATCAAGGTCAACTGACTTGGGGTGACACTTGTAAAGAAGTCGTATGGACACCGGGCTGGGATATCGGGAGGTGTCATGCGATTAACGTTGTTTGGGTGGTATACTTTTGTGTTCCCTCCACCCTCAACGGATACGGGTTTCCCCCGTTGTTGGCTATCAGTATGTTAAATATAAGAACGTCTTATTTTATTATCATTGGTTCCTTTCGGTCGCGTGAGTATTGGACCAAGTGTCCATGTTTTCGGACGTACGATATATGTGGTTTTGATAACGATTCATGGGGCGAGCATTCTGTCCCGCCCGCGTTTTGGGTACTTTGGGTTATAAATGGTTATTCATGTTTTTACCAAATAAGTGTCGAACTATGATCCCGTTTGGGTGAGTCATGCGTGGCGCGTTATATAAGAAATGTGTGTTTTGGGAGCTTTGCCTTTAAAAGTGCATATTATGGGAAAATGTGTCGTTTCCATTTTTAAGCGTAATATTTCGAAGGACCTTGCTTTAAATTAAATTCTTTTCTTTTAAAGATATATACTTATGTTAAAACTCTTGAGCTCACTAGGCGTTAAGCATAACCTTTTTATTTGTCGGCATGTGCATCAGGTTTCAAGGTTGGGAGTTGGTTCTAGCAATCCAGTGAAGAGTAGAGCCTTAGCTAGATCCGAAAGTAAGTATTCGGTGAAGTCTTCCGCATTATGGAGATAGTGACTATGCATGGGTATTAGTAGCACCCGCCCTTTTTAGTCCGTTTATATAAGATGGTATATTGTAGTTGAACCTAAATTGTGGTTGTAGATGATTCAGTTATTGATGTATTTAGAATTTTTTTTAATAAGTTGCTATTTCCAGATTTGAGGGTGTTACAGCCAAACAACCCCTTAGTACCCAAAAATCGTGTATTCAACCCATCACACTCAGAGATCAGAAAAAGGAGTTTACTTTATTCATTTGCGACCATCTTCTCGTGATGCTATATGCATAATAAACTCTCTACAAGTAATGTTTTTTACTTTAGCCTATAAACTAAACCAAACAAATTTAATATATCCCATTTGAGGTAGGGTTCAAATTTCATAAGGGTAAGAAGTATGCAAACCTGACATCTTTCCGTAAGGATAAAACTGTTGTTTCTAAAGTTTTGATATTTAAAAACATGAACTTGTTGAACTTAATAGCTTACTAGTGACATATATTTCAAATGCAGGGACGGTCAGGAGTTGGTAAAGGCAAGGGCAAAAAGTAAGACTACTAGACTTGGTCAATTTGCAATATGTGTTTCATGTTGATACAGTTATGTTTGTTTCTATTTTGATGTATTCAGGTTAAGACTTGTGTTTTAGTAAACTTAATGGTCACCTAAGTTTTGGGTTATTATTCCAATTTCAGTTGTAGATATTTTCGCTATTTACTGGTTAAATTATGTGTAACACCCTTAAAATCTGAAAAATGCAACTAATTTAAAATTTCAATAATACATCAAATAAAAGATAAATCTTCTCCCTATAATCAAGACTTGGTACACCTCCAAAATAAAATTCTATATTTAACCTCATCAATTATACATTTCAGTCTTATACAAGGACTAAACCAAAGCCGGGTGTTACTTAACCCAAATACAAGTTGCTAATCCCATAACAAATACGGGAGACTTCACCAATCTATTCACTTCTCGAGCACACAACTAACACTCATCTCTTCACAGTGTCGCTAGAACTAATCATGAAACGGAACCTGATGCATATGCCGACAAATAAAAAGGTTAGGCTAACGCCTAGTGAGTTCAAGAGTTTTCATCATGATTATAGAAATCGTTAAACGGAAATAATGCAACTTAAATCATGATCTTCCAAATTGATTTACTTTAAATATGAAACGACCCGTTTTCCAATAATATGCATTTTTAAATATGGACGTCTCAATGCAAAACATTCTTTCATGAAGTGGTGCAACCCAAAACTCAGTCTAAATGTGAATAATGGTAAATGCTCAAATATTGAGATTTGAATAAAACTTTATAAACCAAACGACTGAAATAAGAGTAAACCCAAACCCCTAAAATATAACATATGGGGAATACCCCAAACTCAAAACGTCACCGAAAAACAAGGATAAAACTTAAATACCCAAAACAACACCTTTCGGTGACGGGGGAGACCCGAATTCCATGGCTAGTGGCAGAACACAAAAGTAGGCTACTTCCCAAGTTATTGAGCTCACCATACTAGAATCAAGGTCACGAACACGCCGACTCGTACTAAGATGTGGGGGAGGGCACCCAATGATTCATAGTCATACTCATTCACTAGGATTACATTTACGACCCAGAGCTATCTGGTCCCACATAACCGCACCAAGTTGCCATCCTAGGGTACAATGTCTCAACTAGCTACAAATGGAAAATGACTATCCCATAAAAACAGACTCAGAAATTACATCACAGGGTTAATAGCACAATAAGGCCCTCGATGACCCTATAACTAATCCTGGTCCCAACATGAAGTAATAGCCCTTTTTTAAAAATATTAAAGACCGACTCATATGCCTATGGATCCATTACATTATAGTCTATAACAATACATGACTCCAATTGAATGACCAACACACTAAAAACATGTAATTCTCAAACGATGCACAATAACTGCCATCATACTCAAAACTCCACGACTGCCTATTAAAACCAGACGAATGTCCCCAAGACACATTTTAGTTAAAAACCGAGCCAAAGCTCTCCAATTTACTTCATCGCACCATAGAAGTCAGTGTAAACACTAGAACACATTTAACCAACGGTTATGCAAATGCAACGACCAAAATTATGATTAACTCAAACTTTATCATTGGTTGAGACAAACCATTTTCCAAAATGAACTCATATCCTTATACCTCCAAAATGTCTCATAACATATTAATATGCATTTTCCAAACGGTTTATAAGATCAATTACACGAAAAGGATATTTACGTCAGATGACCTCCATATATATATATATATATATATATATATATATATATAGTAGAAGGATATTTTGCAACCCACATCTTAACCGTTGGATTTTGCAACCTTTTTAAGGGTTACAAATAAAACAACCCCTATATATATATATATATATATATATATATATATATATATATATATATATATATATATATATATATAATCATCAAGGAAACCTTTCAACATCATTTATTTATCAAAATAACCCAAAAATCTCACATATGGGGTTTTCACAAGACTTATAGAATCATATAACCCAAAATAGATGAACTCGCCATATAAACCCACATTTGATATTTATCAAGTAAAACCCAAAGATACTTCAAAATGACATTTTGGCATGCACATAGTTTTCACAAATCAACTTGAACTCACCTTGCTAGATTTAGGCTAAATCTAGATTTTACCCCAACTTGAGCTTCCTTGAAGAAACTTGAATCCACAAGCAACACATTCCAAAAACCTAGATCCACAAGTTTTCAACCATAAGTATTCATACCCAACCATTTAGAATCGTTCCCCAAACATTTTTTGCATAAAGATCTCAACTTATATCAAAACCCTAATTTCCATAAATGAAGAAAAGAGAAGATTACCTTAACCTTAACTTCAATCCACCAACCAAAATACTTTTAGATCACCAAGATTAGCCATAACTCCCAATCTTCAAAATGATGAAAAGGGTTGGGTGAAAACCCTAGAAAATCGATGAAGATGAGAGGATTCTAGTTCTAGCTTCCAAAACTTCGCTAGAGGATGAAGAATCACTTGGAATCCCAAGTTTTGGTGTCTCAAATGCTCAAAATCGACGATGGGGGCAAAGAGGTTTGATTATTGGGAGAGGGTAATGAAATGGGTGAAGTTACAAATGAGAAAAAAGCTCAAAAGCTCGATTTTAAACCCTCAGACCCCGAATGCGATTGTGATATGATCACTATCGCGAGGCACTCTCACCGGGCTTGTACCGAGAGCTCCCAGCTCTCCATGATTGTGCCAACCGATAGTGACCAATGTCACAATCGCGAGACACTCTCATCGAAGGTGTACCGAGAGGCTCCCCCTCCCCGCGATAGTGACACATGTCACAGTCGCGGGCACTGTCGCCCAAACCAGGCAGGGCCGAAAAACTTCTTTTCTTTCACGTTCGAATGCTCTCGATACGCATAGGGTCTAAGATAAAACATCCTTTATCTAAACATCACTTTCAAGGATGAGTATACCTTTCCAAATGCACAGTTTCTTACCGTAAATCCCGGGTGTTACATTATGATCTTATTGTTGTATATCGTATAAATTCGTATGATAAAATATGATATACACCTACAAAGAGATTGAGAGTATTACATTACATGTACATTCAAATTGACCTTTGTTAAAAATAAGTCCAAAAACCTCTTCAATACTTAAAATACAGCAAAACTAAACTAAACTGAATTACATTAAAAAGTTAGCCTTTTTAATTTCCTCTTCATATTGGAAAATTGCACCCCAAGAGAAATAACTTTGCGTAATTCTTATTTCGGAAAACTAACTTTTAAAATATTAATTTGAAGATCTAGAACAAACTTTTTATATATCAAGAGTTTGGTTTCCCTAATTACTTACTAATGATGACATGGTTTAAATAAATGTCAAGTAAAATATCACATCATGTTTACAATTTAAAAATAAATCTAAATAATAACTTGATGCCAATAGTTATTAAATGACACAAAATCTTTTGTATTAAAGAACTAAGAGCAACTCTAATACAAGATTCTTATAAGCAAAAATGTAGCTTCTTACATGAATCAACATTTGAGAAAGTTGTTATAAGAGCCTCACTTCCTTGGAGCTCTTGTACAAAAACTTGGGTTCTTACCTTGAGGTGTGAAGTGACAATTTGCTAGTTTTTAGAATATTTTCTTGACTTTATAATTTTAATATTGTATATATAGGGAGGATCAAACGAGAACGCTAACTATTTAAGAAAACACGAGAAAATTGTTATAAGGGCTCTCTCCAATTGATTCAGACTGAATACACTTGCCTCTTGCCAATCAGCTTCGGTCGTCGGTCTACTTCGCGTGTTAACCATTGTCACACACGAAAAAGAAGGTAAGAGATTCTATCAAGAGATACAAAAGAAACGAAACGTACTGCTACATTCATCAATATTGAAATAACAGTAAAGTCAAGTACGCCTACGTAACAGTGTATTCATAATAGCAGTAGCTAAGTGAAAATCATGAACACACCATACATAAGAATTCTCGTTACTACTATCGCATGAAAATACATGAAACAATTTCATTTTTACGTAAAAAACACAAATATATGAAATAATTTCATCAAGAAAATAATTATATAAAACAATTTCATCAAATTAAACAATTTCACGAACCAATTTTATTAACTTAACCAATGAAATCGACGGTTTACACGGTTTGCAAATTAGGGTGGTTCAAATGAGAAATGCTAAATGTGTGAGAAATAGAGAAGTACTTTTAGCCATTCATACTGTTAAAATCAGATTTGATTGGTCAAAACTTGTACTTTGACTGGTCAAAATTTGCGGCTATGCCAAAAGTAGAGGGGTATTGTCGTAACTTTCACATATGCACATATAGTTCATGTGTGAATCACACAGGTTCACATATGTTGTCGTGTATTTGTAAAAGTTACGACACTACCCCTCTATCTTCTACAGACCATGCGAGGAATTATCCGGTGCTTCACAGCCAAAACCGCAAATGTTGACCAGATGAAACACTAGGATTATGGGTTGTTTGGCAGTTGCTGAATGGTTTAGTGCATAATGATTAAATGGTCAGAATGATTAAGAGGCACTTATGATATAGTTCTAAGTGAAATAGGATTGTTTTGTAATTGTTTATAATGAAATCAGGGCGCTTAATGGTTAAGGGAGGTCCAGGATACAAATCATTCAGAGGGTTTTTGAACCATTAAGAGGCATACCTTTTTTTTGCCAAACAAGATTAACCTTTTAACGATTCAGATGTTGTCTCTTAATGGAACCATTAAGAGGTAAACAAACAGCCCCTTACTATTACTTCTCTAAGGTCAGGTTCAGGAAAAAACTCTAAATAAATGGAAAACCGAAAAACCACGAAAAAACAAATGAAAAAGTATATAAATATGGATGTCAAATTAACGAGAAAAATATGATCGTTTATTTGGTGTAATTTATTTCGTTCGAATTTTGTTCATTTTTCTTATTTTTTTCGAATAAAAAATAGGGAACTGAGGTTTTTTTTTAATTTAAAAACTAATGCTGTAACCGCCAGTTTAAACATATCCATCAAATCATCTAATCTAACGGTTGATAAGATGTTTTTTAGTTTTTCATTTATTTGAGGTTTTCCCTTAAAACCTCCGTCTACTTCTCTATTTCTCACACACTATTTCTCATTTGAACCTATGACTATACATATCCCTTCTTACCTGGTTACCTTCTCACCTTAACTCTTTTTCTAACACGATCCTTCGTGTGCATATATATAAGTAAATTTAGTACAATCCACACCACAAAGATCAATAATTATCTAACCTTTTTAATTACAGAGAGATCAACAAGTAACAATTAGAGGCATGCAAGATTTTTTTTGGGTAACCGTGGGTTTTCGAGCCAGCTTACGCGTACCGACTAATCCCTCGAGCGACCACAAATGACTTGGAGTTATCGCAGGTGAGCCTCCATGGCCACAAAGGCTTTGGTAGCTTCTGAATTTGAACCTGGGGTAGATGAGATTTTCCATTACATCCCCCTAAGGCTTAACCAATGCGCCACAACCAGTGTCCTAAGACAAAATTCGTCCCTACTTGTATTGTAGTTATGGATGGTTGTCAAAAAGATTCAACTATCTAGTCCATTTCAAGCACATGAAATCGACTTGACAAGTTTGTATACGTTTTATGATAACCAAAATTTTCGTTGAGGAATATGTGTGGAAGAACATCATCCAATTTTGGCAAACAAAATTGGAATACACCTAAACTGTTTTATTAACTGTTTGTAACCGTTTTTAACCAACATCCCAAATTAAAATAAATAATATATAAATTCGGGTTTAACAAAAATAATATTGGATTTCAAAGAAAGAGCCTAAGACACAAGGCCCTCTCTATGAGATTATGACCATCAAAATTCAAACATACGTTTTATATCAAGCCCACTCTCAGTCACATATAGTTCCACTCCTTGGGCCTTGACCCATTTTGTTGATTACGGGAGAGTAGTGGTGGCTAATGGGCCTGATACGGTCGGTTAACCGGGGCCCGGTCCGGTGCTTGACCGATCCGACCCGGGACTGGCCTTAACCGGTTAAAGGCCCGAAAAGCATAACCGGTTATGGTTTTGGAGCGATTTGGCGGCCCGACACGATCTGACCCGAGACCAGTTGATGGACCGGTTAAGGGCACGGCTAAGATTTTTTTTCAAAAAAAACTAGCCGTTATGTGACCGTTTTTGACCCTTTTTTTTGCAAATTTGACCGTTTTTTTGCCAAATAATACCCTAAAAACACTATAAATATGTTGCGTGGATTATGGGGTTAGACACAAGTTACAAAACGCAAAAAACGCAAACATTTCTCATTTCTCGCTATATTTTGTGATTTCGAATCGTATTCGGATGTTTAATAAGTGTGTTTTTTTATAATTGATGTAATAACATTGAAAGTATAAATAAAATGTACTTTTAAAGTGTATTTGAGTGATCCAATTTTATTTTTTAAAGTTTATTACTATTGATATAATTAATTATATTTTTAAAAAAAATTATTAAAAAAAAACCTTTAACCGGTTTTGTGCCTGACCCATAACCGAACCGGGACTGGTTACTCTTAACCGGTTATGGATTACCTTACCCAATTACCCGAGATTTTTCCCCCAAACCGTAACCGGCCCGGGACCGGTTGGGCCTTAACCAGTTACAACCGCTACTGTTTGGGCCCGAGGACCGATTAGGCCCGACCCAACCCGACCCGTATCCGACATTTGGCCACCACTACTGGAGAGATGAGGTCTATATAAAGTTGAGCATACAAAATTTCCATCTTTTTAACAATGTGGATTAACCCGAGGGTCGGGTCGGGCCTGGCCATGTATAGCCCGTACTAGAGGTGGTATACATTATGAATTTTACAATGGTATACATTATGAATTTTACAATTTATCATTGTTCTTTTGACTTTTGTTTACTTTGAGGTTTCACATTAGATTTAGACTTAGTTTTTAGCTTGTAGCTGTATGAATTTGCTCTTTGCTTATTATGCCATTAATTTCGATGTAATTTACTATTTTAGTTAAAAGTAATTATAGTTTTCCTTATCTTTTAGTTTTAAGTTCCATATATTGAAGTAAATATTCTATTGTATTCATTTTAATTTGGAAAAGGTAAAACAAGAAAAGAATGAAACACGATTTTAATTCAGGTTTTATCCTTTTTTTATTCTACTAGCAGTGTACCCGTGCAATGCATCGGGGTGAGCAATTGTAAATGGAAATAAAAAATTAATACAATAACTTGTCAGAAAAAAAGATATATATGCAGTAAATCATATATTTATGGAGTATTAATAGTGATAAACGCATAACTTGAGTTTTTTCAATCATGAAACATTAAGAAATTATATTAAAGTAATCGTTAAATGTATATTTGAATTTTAAAAACATGTATTAATCAACGATATCTAACGAATGATAATATTTTTTTCAAAATACTGTAATATTTGAATTCACCGGTGATTTCACCGCTGAAAAATCAAAATGAAAAACAAAACAAACCCAAAAAACCAAAATCAAAAACAAAAACAAAACCAAAATTAAAACTAAAAACTAAGAACAAAATTATATCAACAGATGCTGTAAAACTCCCATCATCAAACCCATTTGGAGGAAACAAATCAAAATATTGGTAATCATGGCAAACGATTATCATTGGAGGAAACAAACCCGAAGCAAGTTAAGCAACACCACCCGCATCTTTTTTAATCGATCATCGACCCTGGATGTTCTAGATATAAAAACATGTTAAGAAACCTAAATGGATTCTCGGAAAACAAAAGCAAAATATTAACTATAAAAAGCTGAAATTGATGTTAACCAGATAGAAATTGAAAACATGAAATTGATTACCCTATCCGAATCAAGCAACGTTTTTTGTAAAATAAAGAACCAAAAGACAACATTGGTCACACAAATAAAAATTGTTCAAATGGAGCAGAGAGGGGACGATGAAGGCAGAAGATGACTTAGAATATGAAAACTCTATTGTTGGTTTACAAAACCCTATATCAGTGATTCTACGAGAAGATAATTTCAGTTTGAATTTGAATTTGGGGTGTGGGAGGGATTTCATTATATGCGGGAGATTTTGTTAATTTGAATTTTGAATTTGATAGCATTTTGGGAAGACAAAACTGATCTTGGAAACTTGGACTCAAAAAAAAATTATAAAAGGAAATGAGTGTTAATTTGAACAAGTAAAGAACTTGTCTTCTTTGGGATAAACCCCAAATGGGAGGGAAAAAACTTGAATATGGAAGGAAGTGAAAAAGTAAAGTTTGAATCTTTTCAACTTTGGTGGATTTAACGGTGGTGCATTAAGGAGTTGTATCTTATGCATACCAAGTTGTGATTAAGAGATTTGTGAAATGTATGCATAAAATGGTAGTACCTTATGTTTTATAAGTAGTAATTAAGAGTTTTTTATCCGTGCTTTATAATATAGTATAGATATTTTGTGATTCGGGGTTTTGGTCTTTATGTCCGCCTTTGTGTTTTTCTAATTATCATTTTTACAAATCAACGTAAAGATGAGCCACTTAGCTTGACTAGGTTCCAAACTATTTAAAAAATTGCATGTTTTGTAGTTTCATTTGCTTAAAAAAATAGACATAGGAACATTTTTTTAGTATTTTTCTACAGGACATCAAAAACCCTAGAAACCGGCCCTTACTAACCCCACACCAAAGTTCAAATAATTTAATCTATAATAATAATAATAATAATAATAATAATATTTTTATGTATATTTAAATTTGTATGTATGGATTTTTTTTTCCTTTTAGTTCATTTTTTTTTAGTAGAGATCCAATCTGGGTGGTGGTGTTTAATAAATTCAAGTTCTCCGAAGTCCGAGCCAATGGACCAAAATCCACATTTAGGCGTTTTTTAATTATTAAGAGGTGTTTAATCTTTATTTCACTTCTTATTTAAGTTGGTGCTAAATTCATAATGTAATCTATAAAATTGTTTGTTTTTATAAACTTATAAACGTCTGAATGTAGCCTATTTGTTAGCAGCTTTAATGAGCCTTTAATGGGATTCACAACTTATTTGACCAACTATACATGACTATTTGGTGATGACTTAACGATATTAAAAGTAGCTTATTCAGTAAGCTATTGGGAGGAAGCTTTATATAGAAAGCAAGTTTTTTTTTTTCAAACCTACCTTCCCAATTTTTAAAATATGCTCATTCCATTTATGAAACAAAAAGTCTCAAACAAAAACTTTCTCAATCTATACAGAAAAATTAATCCACATACAACTTTATACATACAAGATTTGTTGGAAAACCAACCATACTGCCCATAACCCTAACGTAATTACATAGAGCTACATATTACAGAATTCAAGGTTCTTCAGGTATTTATGGAGAATTACAAAATTGGAAGAAATCAGTGGATGAGAAAAGGCCTTTGGAGAGAAGATCGACAAGGATTTTGGAAGCCCTATCAGGGTTCTTCAAGGGTGTTGCAGAGCCATCCATAGCACCAAAGGAAGACTCTTGGGTTGGTAATTTTTGCTCGGTCAGAGGCCGGGAGGAAAAAATTCCATTTTAGGGGAGGATGGTAGGGGTGCTCCTGGGTTGGATTGATCGGGTTGAAGACATTTCAACAACCCAACCCAATATTGACGGTTTGAGAATTTTCAACCCAACCAAACTCAAACAAAAGTCCAACCCAACCTGTACCGTTTGGTCGGTATGGTCGGGTTATATTTAAACAAAGTAAAAACAATATTGAAAACATAAAAATAAGGAATTTTTTCTTTGAAATACGATCCATCGTTCAAAAGAATATACGAGTTCATCAAATATTTAAATATTACATATAACTTTCCAATAATGTCCTCTTATGAGTTCCATTGCTCGTTATTGCCGAGTTGTTTTTTGGTAACGTATACGTATTAAAAGAAAATATAAATAATTTTAGAGAAATCGCTAAAACGTTTATCGGGTTATCGGGTTACTTTGAGCCTAACCCAATATCAACCCAATAGATTCGGGTTGTCCTAATTTTGTATCAATTATATGTCGGGTTACCTCAGGTTGATTTTTCCCCAGGTTGGTCAGTTTTTTGAACACCCCAGTATGATAACTTGGTAAGAGAGGGATAGATTAGGTTAAAAGAGGGCAATAAGAGGATAGTTTACTGTCTAATAAGTGGACGGTAAGAGGTTTTAACCTCTTGTCACCCAAAACTAATACAGTTGAAAAACCCTTTTAACATCTTATCTGGTATGACATAAGTAATCACTAAGAGGTTTTTTCAAAATCAAACAGCACCTTTGTTTATTTAAATCAAAACCAGAAACCAAACTACGAATTTAGTTTGGTTTGACCAATCAATATTCGAATTCGATTTGCTTTGGGTTAAAAAAACTCAAACTGAACAAACCAGCAAATCCAAGAAACCGAAAAAATAAACCCCCCGAGGACATACGTATAAAGAAAGGCAATCTAATTCAAGGTTAAATTCCATTGGAATTCAAATTCCATTAAGAATAGCGAACAAACACGTTTGAAATTTGGTCAAACGAAATATAATCTAATTTCCATCAAAGCAAACAACACCTAATATTATGATTTACGAAAGGTCTTCCATTTCTAGAGGAGAGCACAGTGGTTCCGTTTCAACCCCAAACAATAACCCTCGTAGTCATGTTCAAATGGTAAATTTCGTCAAGTGTTGATATCAAGTCTTGAGGATTAAAGACTTGTTACAGTTGTGAAGTTTTAAACTAAGCAAAGCTACAAAAGCAATCACATAGCAAAAAGCAGGCATGCTAAGATTTAGGGTACCATTTAGATATCTAATACAAGTCTATGTGAAGAAACAGTACCTTGAATAACAACTGTGACAGTTTTTATGCATGTTACATATATAGTCTACTGGAGTATCTCCAAACAGAAGATTACAACTTAAACAACACGATATTCAACATTATACTTGGATCCTATTTAAAATCTTCAGGGTCCTTTCTTTTATCTCCATTTCACTGTTTACCATTTTCATTTTATGGGTCCTATTTCCATAATGCTGACAAGTAAATTGAGGCCCAAAAATGAAGACGACTAATAAAGGGAAACAGGCTAAACAAAAGGACCCTTGGATTTGCATATATAGATAATGATATAAACTTAACTAACAAGAGATTTAGGAATCTTACCGAAATCAGGATTCATTTTCTACTCATCATTTTCAGCTTCCACCTCCTCCTCCACATCATCATCATCATCGTCATCATCATCATCGTCATCAATATCATCATCAAGATCATCGCTGGTATCATCGTCATCAGTCATGTTTTCATCTTCTTGAGATATCCATTGCTCGAGTTCATCAACTTCCTCATAATCATGCATGTAAATATCATCCAAATTATCCCACTTATCAGTCCCGAGCTCCTCCCCACGAGTCATCAAGTGCAAGAACGGTCTATTAATTGCCAATAACTCGACTAACTCATGGTTCTGGGATCCAGCCACTCCCAACCACCTCAACCCAGGGAAATAAGGCCTCTTAAGCCACTGGAAGGAGAGTTTGGAAATCCCACCACAGTTGAATATATCCAGCGATCTCAAGCTACTGCCATGCCACCTGTCTCCATCAGCCATGGTCATTGATGCCAATGCCATCACGGACATGTCACCAATAAGAGGACATTGACGCATTCGGAGGTCAACAAGCGGGATCCGGTTCTTTACAAGCAAAAGCACGCCCGCATTGGTGAGGTCAGACAGATTAGACAAGTCCAATTCACGTAATTCTCTGTTAGACCCACCGTTGAAAAGAGAAGAAATGCACTTGCATGTGAGCCTCTTGCACCCTCTGATGGATAATTTAACAAGACTGCTTTTTGCACCCTTTCTCAAGTATGACAAACCCATATCGGTTACATCTGTTCCATCTAATAGCAGAGTTCTCAGTTTAGGAAGTTTGCTGATGGCCTGAAGGGCTTTATCACCAATATTTCTAGAATCTCTGAAGTCAAGCATGATGAGATCCGTATTTAATGCCAATTGCAGGACAGCAGAATCCGTTAAGAGGTTGCAGCATCTTAAGCTTACCAGGGTCAGAGCAAGGGAAGTCGCATACATGTCGAGGAACACGAGATCGGTCATTCGGGTCCCGTTGAAAACCTTTAGCTTGTATAAGTTTGTGCAAGCATGTAGGAGGGTTTTGAAACCGGTATCTGTGACCTGACAAAAACCGCCAAGACATATGGCTTCCATATTTGTACATCTGTCAGCCATGAAGAGGATGCCTTGATCAGTAACTCTTCTGAAGAATGTTGGATTAAACTCCTGGCTACGAATAAGCGAAAGGTGTTTTAATCTCCCATGTTGGTTAATCAGCTGAAGACCTTCGTCAGTAAGGTCAAATGCATGTCCAGGTTCAATGATGGGTTGATCTCGAAGATCCAAATGGGTTAAATGGATGAGACTATTTGATATTATGCTGACCATGGTGTTAGAAATGTAGTCCACGGAGAGGCCAAGTTTCTGGATGTTTGGAAATACGGGAGGGAGAATATGATTTGGTGACTGATGTGGTGCTACAGTTGGGCTCAGCAGCTCCGTAACCATCAATTGAGTTATGTAGCCAAACTGAAGACAAGTGAGTTTTGCAGAAGCCAAATTCCAGACACGAGCAAAATCCGGACGACGGAATATTGAGACATCAAACATCAAGACAAGTTCCTGAGAAGCAAAAGAATGTTTCAAACATCACATTAAACAAATGGGGAGGGAATAAAAAGACCATCAATTAAATGCATCCAGAGAGGAGAGAACATCTAAAAACAGGCTTCAACTCTAAGTAAATCCACTACTTTCGGTGCATCATCCATTCTGAGAAACTCGGTGCTAATAATTTAATAAATTTACGTGAGTAAATCACAATTTTGATACTTGGACTTGGTATCTATCTTAAGGTTTAGTCCATGGTATTTCTTTTTGCACTTACGGTCTAAAACCTAGATAATTCATAATAATCAAGCTAATCATAACTAATCGAGTCCTTTACCCTAACGTCATTAGTTGGATCCATTAAAAATAATATGTGCTTGGCACAGGACAATATGAAAGGGTAAAAATGTCAAATTAGCTCTATCGTTATCATCTTCATTCCATCTTCTTTCTTCACCATCATTTTTGAAATATTGAATCAAAATATAAATACAATAAAAAAAAATCATTTACTACTTTAAACTTCTTTACAGATTCAAATTGAAGAAAAACTAGGAACAGAATGATGAATCAGAAATGAAAAAAAAAACAATGAAAGCCAAATCCAAATCAAAGCCTAGATCCTGACTACGAAACCCAAATGAATATCCTAGTTTTCTTCCCTTCTATCATCACCTATTAATTTATCTTCTTTTCTTCTTCTTTCTAGTCGGCGACCAGATAATGGGTTGGAGAGGTGAGGGATAAGACCATAGAGGGTCATGGTTTTGAAAGCCACGTTACCCATTAGGAACTTCAGACTTTCAATTCAGTAAAACTCAAAATTAGGGCAAATTTTGGTGATGACTTCAATGCGTACTCAAATTCCATATGCAAAAACTGAATAGTTACTAATAATTCATTATTTTTGGTGACGATAAATTGGTGAAAGAACCTATACCAGAGAAGAAACAAACAGGATCACCGATTTTGGACTTGGTGACATTAGCACCGACAGATTCAGCACACTGGAATAATCATGAAAGGCCTCACCCTACACAAGCACCCTGTAGGTACAGGGAGTCGCCCACATGTCATAATAGGGGAGCCTCTTTGTTGAGCTTTATTCATCATGTGGGATACTTAAAGTACTACTACCCCTATATAACAATAATAGTAAAAAGTAAAATATATTTCTTTTCTAATCAATAACTTAATTCAAGAGGGACTACATGGCATTGATAACAAATCATGCACCTTCATATTATAGTTTCCCTCCCAGATAAAAACTGACTACGAACTAGTTTCCTTTTCTAATCTTTTTTTACCTATAGTAGCATTATAAATACGACCGATGCTCTACAGAGATAGCAAAGTAAAAGAGTTGCAACATTTGAGCTAAAGAATATGCTTCCTCTCGATGTATATGCATTATGCATATCATGGTGATAGATATGTTACACAGGGAGCCACATTTTTTAAAAGGAAGCCTTTATGATTTACAAAATAAATCAAACACTTCGATGAAATAAAATGATCTAGAGAATAACATCACTTCCAATAAATAATCACATCAATCTAACATACTAACTAATGGAAGTGCTCCTAATGCAGTAGTTTATCTTTTCAGCCAGAGCTTTAGGGGACAATGCATAATCAACAAGATCCACTAATAAAACCTCTTTTCACCAAGTGAGATACTACAATACTACCAACTTATAATACAAGAATAATAATAGAGAAATAAAATAAGATTATTGCTTTACAACTAAGAGCTTAAGGTATGAGACAACTTCATGGTATATTGGTATTGGTAAATAAGCATATGCCTTCTATTATTATCTCCCTTCCATATGAGAACCAACTAGGGACCAATTTTCTTCCACTGTTTTATTTTTACATATAGCATTATAAATATGATATACCCTCTACAGAGACAGCAAAGGTAAAAGGCTTGCAACATGCCAGCTAAAGAAGAGACTTCCTCAATTTATATTTAGATAACAGAGTAGAGGTTGCATGGTGGTAATATACCATTATTGCAGTCACACTTTTGAAAAGGAAGCCTCTATTATTTCCTTAGCAAACAAACAAACAATTTTATAAAGATGAATTAGATCCCACCCCCCCCCCCCCCCCCCCCAAAAAAAAAAAGAAAAAAGAAAAACACACACCCACCCTTACTTCAAGATCAGAATCATACATGGTAATGTGCCATTACTCCGTCACATTGTTAAACGTTTTTCTCATACATACTATATCTTCTCCATTCTTTGATCGATCATAACTTTTTAGTCATTGATAAGGAAATTTAGATGTACAACTCTTTTCAATGATCTCCTATGGATACAAACATTGTTAAACTGTGCTTTTCTTCATACATATATGGAGCCCCTCTATACATAATGTCAGATGAAAGTCCTATCTCATCCTATATTACTTACACCACCAAAATCCATTATGCTGGTTCTAAGATGCATGCTATGCGAGAGGATTTACCCCACAAAAATTTGACGCTTGAGATGATTAAAATACTATTACTATCTACATTTGTTTAACTTCAATCAAAGAAAGAAAGGCAATTAAGATAAAAGATCTTCAATGAGCTTAATAACCCTGTGTCTATAACATAATAGGATGTTGACAGAAACATCTTTGTTCCCAAGTAAAATACATGAGCATAGCAACCCCACATAGAAAGAAGCACCAAGAATAAAAAAATATGGAACTACGAAATGAAATCTGGGGCTATTTGCATACAAAAGTACATACCAAATAATGCGATGACATTGAACTTTTTAAAGTGGGAAGGATTAGTCTCACAAGTTGAGCAGCTGATTCAGGGGATGTTAGAATAAAGTATTTGGAGGGCTCCGAAAAGAAGCCTCAATCTACCTCAAGAATGATAGCCAGCTTCACAAAAGAAGTGGCATTGAAAATATTTGAAGATAAATTCTAGACATCCCACTGTCCAACAAAGTTGGTAGGTTTTTGTATTTTGGAGACAAAACTTTGTTCTTAAATTTTTCAATGACGAAAGCTAGAAATGATTAATTTAGACTTGTTTGCTGATTTTAACAAATGCAGCATATTACTATATAGTACAAAGCTGCATGGGATGCCCAGCAGTTCTAGTCTAGGACCTGAGGTTATGTAATTGATTGGATTTGTATAGGAAAGATACGAGCAAGTTAGCAACCAGAAGTCTTTCTGAAACACAGATTTCAAAGCGCTGTCTGATACTAGTAACAGTGAACTTTAAACTCCAAACGCAATCCTTAATGAAAAGAAACAAGGAATGTAGACATCCATCCCATGTTATACCAGTACGTCAAAGCAAACAAAAATAGTTATGCATGTTTTTTGTATATCAGAGGGATTGGACCTTGGAGGTGCCTACTTATTTCCCATCATGTGAACACCAAATGCAACCATTCTAACAAGTCTGCTATTTCATCCATTTAAGAACCACTTTGGTAATAAAACCTTACTTCCAATCGAGTGCAACCCCTGAGTAACTCCTCTAGGTCACAAACATCATGTAATTGTCCTCGATTATCAGCCATGGAACTCACATACAGAGACCTGGAGAAAACGTAATTAATGCTGCTAATCAATTGCACATACTGAGAACTTTAATTGTCACACATATTCAGATACTGTAGGATCTAGCATATGATATAAAATGGAAAGCTTACAGATGGCCATAAACCAAAAGCTGAAGAAAGATATTTACGGCAATCTCTACCATGTGGTCAAGTAAAATAAGATCAATTACACTACAAGGTGCAACAAAACATGCAGGCACAAACAACATAGTGGGTTATTACACCTCATCACATAAAAGGGCATTTCCAGTATACATATATTTCCATCAATATGTTTCCCTTCAGTTAAAATTCTCTCTCCTGAAAGATTTAAGGTATTGTATTCCATGTCAATTCAGAGGTAAAAATCACTGTAAGGGTCAAACAAATTAGTTCCGTAGGTACTACGTCTAGCAAGTTTGTTTATAAATGTATTATCTCAAAATCAAACAATTCAAGTCAATTTTGAAAATGAAAACTAGTTTGTTTGACCTCAAAAGTCAAACTCTACCTCTTTCAGTCATGGATTAACCTCTTTGTTTTCGAATGGGAGCTTAATCTGGATACCTTGTCAAATTAAATCGACACATTAATTAATGCATAAGATGAACATCATAAATTTCGAAAATCAACAACCTTATCTCTATCTATTAAGTTACACATTGAGAAATGAATGAGATATGAGAGGAGTAGTAGTGAACCATAGGCCACATAATATACTTACCAAATTCTTCTGAAATTTTTTCTGATCAATATCAATTTCGAAAGCTAAATTGGTCCTCTTTCATGGGGCTGAAGAACGATCTGTATACGATCATTGATAGATCGGACTACACACGAATTACTACAGGTTCTTATAGCAATACCTAGAAATATACAACTTGCGCACGTATAAAACCTAATTTCTATCGAATCAAGTAGAGTTACACATTTAAACATGCAATTACATTGAAAAGAAGTAGGAGACAACCTTAAGTCTTTGCACCGTGCTCCGACCTCAGCAAGAAGCCTCCCGCTAAATCTGTAGCAATTCCGAAGCGACAGTTCAAGCAAGCCAGGCTGAAGAAGACAATCGATCGACGATTCATTCAGTCTCCTGCAATCTAGCTTTAGGCTTCGCAGCGAAGAGCTCGGCAGCAACAATTGACGTAATTGATCAATCGGTGCGGCAATTTCCTGTACAAACACATTTTTTCCAAAAAAAATAAATCAAACAAGGTGAAGATAAAAGCAAAATCATCAAATAAACATGTTTCATGGAATCCAGTAGTATTACAGTATCACCATCAATGCTGCAATTTCCTTTTTCTACCAACGAAATAACAGTAATTTTACGAATTAACAGAATTGAAGATGCATGCACTCATTTAAACACATAAGTTCATTACGAGGAGGTGGAAATTGGGGAGGAATTTGAAGATCTCTTGAGAGCAAACACGAAAGCTTTTGCAAGTGACGGAGATGGCGCAGATCGACGAAACATCAAGTTTCGTCATAATTGTGGCGAGGAGTTCCGACGAGAGTCGATCGAGGCTGATTTCTCGGGCGTTGTGTTCAGCCGGCGCTTTGTCCTTCATTTTCACCCTCCGAACGGAGGATTCGGCCATTTTACGTTCCCTCACACACAGACAGACAGAGAGATTGTATCTTCGGCTAAAAATCAGGCGAGGGGAAGGGATTTAGGACAGAACCTGCTTCGAATCCAAAAACTAATTTCATCAGTGTTTGAGAAAGAAAGCGGATATATTGCGTGATGCCTATATTTTCTGGACATCTTTTTTTTATTTTTACATTTTATTGTAATAAATGTTGTAATATAATTATAATATTTATAATAAATGTATTTATAATTTGATAATATGTATTATAATTATATAATAATATAATATATAATTATAGGGTCAGGTTCAGGGAAAACCTAAAAAAAAACGGAAAACTGAAGAACATTCTGGTAGCCCTTCATCTGGACAGTATGTATTTGTGCATACAAATAATTTGTAAACATGCAAACGTACATATGCACTAATGCATAAAAACCAAAAGAACACATACCGATAAAAGTCTATCAGAGTGTTCTTCAGATTTCCGGGTTTTTTTTAGGTTTTCTCCTTAACCTTCGTCTATAATTATATTGTTTATATATATATATAATATATATATATAATTTGATATATATTTTATATGTTTTTATATAATATTTATAAGTATGAGATACATAAAATCAATATAAATCAATCACTTATGATAATTAATATTATCTCTTAAATAAAATAAAAAAATAAATTAATAATTTGTTTTTTTACAACTCATCAAATATTTAATAATTTGTTTATGTGGTTTGATGGTTACAACTATTTTCGTTTCTGGTTTGAAAAATTGTTTTTTTAGTTATTGTAGTTTTCATTTCGTTTCGTTTTCCGTCCTGAAAGTAATGATGTTTAAAAAAACATGTCAAGGTCTTTAACAATTTTTTTTAATTGTTTATTAAAATTAAAGATTAGATATATATATTCTAATATTATATATATTTAATATACACACACCTTGTATAAATGTATATCCTCGCCCTACACCTAGGGGTAAGCATCGGAAGCGGGTACTCGCCTTTGTAACTAGAACCGCTTCGGAACTGCCGATTCTGGAACCGGAACTGTCGGTTCCGAAATCGGAACCGATGTGATTGGTCCTGGTTCCGATTCTTAAAATATGGAACTGATCGGGACCAGATCCGGTTCTCATTTTTTTGGAACCGTTAACCGTCGGGTACTCGTCAGGACCGGTTCCGGGACTGGGTATCCGATCCCGCTGGGTACCCAGAACCGAAACCGACGGGTACCTGCTATTTTGTTAATAAAACATATTTTATTTATTTATAAAAATTTAATAAACTATATTTAAAAAAAAAAGAAAAGTTTATTGGCGGGGACCCAAGGCCCCGTGGTCCACTTTTGTGGACCCTACAAGCCCTACCTCATAGACTTGCACCGGAAAAGACATCCTGTCTCCCCCCGGATTCGAACCCTGGTAAGGAAACCCCAGGTAGGAGCGTTTACGGAAGGAAGGTGGCCACTAGGCCAAAGACCTAGTGGTTAATAAACTATATTTTAGGGAAGCACGGTTTGTAGTATTTATTAGCATCAACTAATTTTAATGACATGAAGTGTTTTGGAAGCACCGTTTGTAGCATTTTTTTTGTTTTTGAAGCACTGTTTGTAATATTTATTTATTTTGTAAGCATCATTTGTAGTATTTGTTAATTTTTATCGTGTTCGTTTTCACGTTTGTGATATTTATTTCTTTACGTTGGGACTTTGTAATATCAATATTTACTTTTTTATAATATGAATGATAAAAAAACTATTTAAAAATTGGACAGTGGGTACTCGGTACATGTAACACCCTGAATTCCGGAAATAGCAACTTATTTAAAATTTTCTAAATACATCAATAAAGGAACTATCTACAACCACCAATTAAGATTTAATCTCAATACAAACATTCGTTCTATACATACAGTTTATAATAAGGACGGGTGCTACTAAAACTCAATAAAAGTCGCTATCTCCAAACTGCGGAAGTCTTCACTAACTTACACTCGGGAGAACTAAGCACATCTCTTCTTGGGACAGCTAGGACCAAACCCCCATCTGGAACCTGATGCACATGCCGACAAATAAAAAGGTTAGGCTTAACGCCTAGTGAGCTCAAGAGTTTTAACATAGAAGAATATATATTTAAGAGAAAGGAATTTAGTCTAAAGCAAGATCTTTCGAAATAATATACTTTACAATGGAACGACACATTTTCCCATATTATGCACTTTTGAAGTCGATGCCCCTAAACACTTGTTCTTGTAACACGGTACAACGCATAACTCACCCAAACGGGATCATAGTTTGACACTTAGTTTGCTAAAATGTGAATAACACTTCGTATCCCAAAACACCCAAACACGGGCGGGACATAATACTCGGCCCTTGAATAGAGGAAAGCAATTCAAAAGATATGGTACGTCATTGAAAACCTGTACTCAAATTAATACCCACACGACCATAAAATAGAATGAAATCCAATTATTAAAGTATGGACAATTAACTACCCAAAATGCAACGGGCCGACAACGGGGGGTACCCGTATCCGTTGAGAGCGGAGGAACACAAAGTATGCCACTCAACAACGTTGATCGCATGACACTTCACGACCCGCGGCCCAAGTGCCCCTACGACCTCTTGACAAGTTCACCATGAGAGGACATTGACCTTAGTGACCGTTACAAAGAACTCCACCTCAAAAGGCCCCGGGAACTACAACAAAGGCGATTCCCCAATAATGAAAAGACGGGGGGTCACAGTACTCACCGCCCAGGAAGTACTATCCAGACTCAACCCTCCTAGTCCCTCCTTGTCAAGTTTCGGTCATAAAACATGAGTCCCGGAGTCCAACCCCGTACCACCCAATTGACCATCAAATAAGACTGACTTACGTGTCTATGGATCCAATGCAACATAGTCTAAAATACACGACTACTCATGAATGACTACAATACTCGAGCTTGTACTTATAATGAATTTGAAATAAAATGCATTGAGATGTAAACCATATTTTTGGACTCTAAATCGAGTCATTAAGACCGGACAAGTGTCCTCAATACTCATTTACGCCAGTACCGAGCTAAAATGCTTAAAAGCCTTTTTGACCAACAGTTAACGTCCTCCAAATAATGAAATGTCTTTAAACAACGTTTCTGAAGACACATACCCCAAAGATGTGGTTAACCCAAAACTCAACACGTATTGGGACCAAAGATTTTCCAACGGGTTTATGAATGCAAATGTACCCGAAATACGTATAACATGAAATAGACTTCATTTATACAAAATCACCATGTATGTGAAAACCATGCTATTTACTCGTTAGAACATTCAAAACTCAAATATGAGCATTTCATGAGGTTAACACAACCCAAGATTCACCAATTATGAAAACTTATCAAAATACTCACCCTTTGACAAAAAAACCAAGTAAAACATAATTTACTCCAAAATATTCTAAACTTATCAGCAGTTAACCATTTCGTATAAAACACTTTAAAATAACCATTTTGGCATGTACACCGTTTTCATAAATCAACTTGAACTCACCTTGCTAGGTTAAGTTAAACCTAGTTTTCAATCCATAACCATTGGCCTTCCAAGCATAGCTCCCACCCAAAGCTTTCCGAAGACATCCATTCCAACTCTTCAACTCAAGCATCCAAAAACCTAGATCCATACATTTCAAACCATAAATACCCATACTCAACCATCTAGAAGCATCCCCCCCAAACAATATGCCAAAAACCCCAAACGAGATCGAAACCCTAGTTTTCTCCAAAACTTACCAAACCCGAGATTTGAGAAACCAAACACTAAGAAACCATCAATGGAGAATTTATAACCTTAATACAAGAAAACTTACCCTTGAAGACGATGAGACTTCCGAGGACTCCCAATCCAACACTTCAACCCGAACTCCCAACCGTGGAACTTGATGAGGAAGATGAAGATGGAGCTTCTAATCTTTGTTGGGTGGAGGAGAACACTTGGAACATGATAGGTTTGGTGTCTTGGATGCATAGAAACCGATTTTAGGGTTTGGGTTCGGTTTTTAGAGAGAAAAGGGTGTAATGGTTGAAAAAAAATAATGGGGAAGGTTGCTCAAAAATCGATTTAAAACGACCAGGGGTCTTCGGCGATTGTGCCCGACGATTGTGCCCAGGGCACTCTCGCCAGGGCACTATCGCCCAATCTGTACCGCGGGCACCACACCTCTGGCGATTATGCCCGGCGATTGTGCCCAGGGCACTATCGCCAGGGCACTATCGCCCAGGGTGTACCTCACCCCAATTTCCTCCATTTTTCACCCGGAGTGCCCACGATGCAATGAGGCTAGAATATAAGGCATAGGGGATGAAATTATGAGATCGGAACTCGAGGATTCCTCAAAGGATTGGCTTACACAGATAGAAATTTACGGGTGTTACAATCCTCCCAACCTTAGAATGATTTCGTCCTCGAAATCTAGCTTCCCAATAATCCTTACCCGTAAAAGGACTGCCCTTAACCCATCTGCCAACACCACAGGCATGAATCTTGCACTGATACCCATGTCCACCGCCCCACATGGACACATTACGCTAATAACCGAGCGACCACTTAACTCTCCAAAGTAACTCTTACCCACAAAATTACAGTCGTCTCCCAACCTTAGAATGACAATTACCACCTCCAGGTAGTTTATGATCCCAACTTTCCACCGATCGATTTCTTTCGAATCTACACGGTCTCGAACCCAGCATCAAAGATCATAACCAAACTTCCAAAATCCTCAGATTTCAATTGATCCATTCATAATATTTATAAAGACATTCTTCCGAGGCGCACAAAATGTCTTTCACGCAACCGGTTAACACATATTCGACTGTCCCTCAACTCCGATTCAACGCCAATCTCACAACATTCCTAAAGTAACATCCTTATCACCATAGGAATGCTTGGGTACCTTGATACTCAATCCGCAATACCCAAACTCCTTTCAAAATCCATTACCGAAAGGTCATTATTTTCCATAATCCAACCGGGTTGCATACATCCATTCCAAGATCCATTGACCTCAAGAAAACAAGTCGACGCCTAGGACTAAATGGTGACCTCGAAATGTGGACATCTCGCCCAAATTTCTATTCCAGAAAGATTGTCGCACCAAGGTTAACACCTAACAGAGAGCTAAAATTTCAAATCTTACATTTCTAGCAGACAGATCACTAAAATTTCCTTTGATCACGGACTCGCTAAGACGGTACACCAACCACATAAGCCATGGTGCCACACTGACGAGCAAACCACCAAAACGAAACCCAATCTAATCGCCAATAATCACCTAAGACCTTATCCCGTAGGATTACCAAAGTATAACATCACCCCTTAAATAGCTGGGAAGACTTAAATCTACTATTCCCATTAATCGGGCGCACCGATTCAGAATTGCACCCAACATTTCAAGACTGATCGCAAGACAGATCATCCGACGATTCAGAATCTAAGGACTCCCTCAGTCCCTAAATACAACTCCTTTCACGACAGGGGGGGTTCAAATCTATAGACTTAATGAGTTCAAGGTTTTCAATTTCTATGCCAATTTAAACTTTTATGAAAACTTTCAACACATAAGCTTTATAACGATTAAGCGTGCGGCGTAATAATACGCTGCCGTTCATTCGGTAGGTTTCAAAATTGGTCACCAACCATACGCATATAAAACCATTTATAAGACTCGTTTGATCAGTAATTACGTTAATAAAATGGTAACAAGAGATGCGCAACAAAATTTTCAAACGGACTACCATGGTCCTAGTAATGCATCAATTTATACTATGCATATGAAAGATAACTTTCCGCACTATAACATGTGCAATAAAAGTTTGTACAATTCCCAAAAGAGACATTCACAAATTAATTTTAAAGTTATGACTTCCCAACCCAAAAGTCGTTGCGACATAAAATTATTAACCACTCTATATGCAACAGTTTATTCCCCAAAGTTCGATGAAATGATAAGAATGCAAATAATTTTCAAATCGAGTTTAAAACTTTAAGTCGCCTCGATAAGACACATTTGACCAAGATGGTAACTACAACGATATGCAATTCGAAAATTCATTTCATGTATTGTGAAAAATTTATAACAGCAAGGTCAACAAGTGAAACACGCTTAGATTAAAATTTAATTTAAGACAATATAAATATTTCGAAAATTTACTCACGCGAGTGAAAATCGGATTCAACCCAAAAGTATGCACATATATTCGTGCGAAACTCAAGATGAAATCATGCGACATTTCGATTTTTCAAGGTGCCTCTTACGGTTGCAAAAGTGTTGATGCAAGACTCGCATGAAACAAAGTATTGAACACAACTCGTAAATTAACGCACACAATGATGCATATGCACATATTCTCAAAATTATTTTACGCAACGCAAAATGATGTAAGACGAGGCACCCTAAACCCAACTGAATTTTCGCAAAACTCAATAATGCTAAAATCATGCAGTGAAATTTTTTATTTATTTATTATTATTATTATTATTTTTTATTTCTCAACAAGAATGTAAGACGGCAATATGGCTAAAACACTAAGCCTTTAAGAGTTTCTTCTTTTAATGCAATGAAAGGTAAAATGACATCTTTAACAAAATTCACATGGGACACGACGCCAACTAACTCGTAAGCTTAAAAGAAGCAAAATTAAAACTCACGCATGGAAAGGCATTGTATAAAACAATACTCCATGAAATTCCAACAAAACTCACACAAACCAAAATTCTCAAGAAATTCCGACTCAACGCGTGGGAATAACTTTTCCTTTAAAACCATTGACATATGTGGAGGAGATCCAATGCCTAGGTTAAAATCTCATAGCTACTTGCCCAATACTCAAATGACATTAAAACATGGATGTTACAATATCCACAAATAACGTTAAACAAGAGACGTGAATAAAGAGATTTTTGATAACAATTTGCAATTAAGTGCAACAAAACGTTTTCATGAAGGCTTAAGCTCACAGTTTAAAATCTGGTGAATGCTACATGCTTTACCAAAACCTTATAATGCAAAACACCAACACTTTATGTTTTACGAACACAAGAACAATTTATGCAAATTTTATTTCAGAAATAAATTTGGTGCATGAATTTGATCGACACTTGGCATCATAGGACTACACTTCCCAATGACCCGACACACTATTGTCATCTGGAAGCATCAAACATCTTAGAGCCACAAACCCACTAATTTGGTTAACTTACAATTTCTCCTCGAAATAGAATCGGTTTAACAAACTTATAGCTCTAATCCAACCAATAATTCTGACCCAAGATGATCAACTTAATGCATTCATCGCACTTAATTATCACTTCAATGCAACATTGCTATAGACATCAACCTTTCCTTAAATTACTCGCTTAGAAACTTTCTCACTACCCCAACGGTCATCATACCAAGGTAGTTCAAGTATGCACATGTAATACGTAGGTTCACCATAACACTGGCCAGGTGCCATTATGAACGTACCATACATGATCATCCTTGCGACCCTTGACAAATTTCCCGTTTCTAGTGACTCGATCAACTCCAAAATATCTTATCTTAGGGTGCCTAATGTGCAACTTCATTTTCAATCACTTATAAGAACGCTAGTTTGAGTCTAGGCATCCAACAATCAATACCTAAATCTCTCAAATTTAAGCTTTGATACCAACTTGTAACACCCTGAATTCCGGAAATAGCAACTTATTTAAAATTTTCTAAATACATCAATAAAGGAACTATCTACAACCACCAATTAAGATTTAATCTCAATACAAACATTCGTTCTATACATACAGTTTATAATAAGGACAGGTGCTACTAAAACTCAATAAAAGTCGCTATCTCCAAACTGCGGAAGTCTTCACTAACTTACACTCGGGAGAACTAAGCACATCTCTTCTTGGGACAACTAGGACCAAACCCCCATCTGGAACCTGATGCACATGCCGACAAAGAAAAATGTTAGGCTTAACGCATAGTGAGCTCAAGAGTTTTAACATAGAAGAATATATATTTAAGAGAAAGGAATTTAGTCTAAAGCAAGATCTTTCAAAATAATATACTTTACAATGGAACGACACATTTTCCCATATTATGCACTTTTGAAGTCGATGCCCCTAAACACTTGTTCTTGTAACACGGTACAACGCATAACTCATCCAAACGGGATCATAGTTAGACACTCAGTTTGCTAAAATGTGAATAACACTTCGTATCCCAAAACACCAAACACGGGACATAATACTCGGCCCTTGAATAGAGGAAAGCAATTCAAAAGATATGGTACGTCATTGAAAACCTGTACTCGAATTAATACTCACACGACCATAAAATAGAATGAAATCCAATTATTAAAGTATGGACAATTCAAAATCACCATGTATGTGAAAACCATGCTATTTACTCGTTAGAACATTCAAAACCCAAATATGAGCATTTCATGAGGTTAACACAACCCAAGATTCACCAATTATGAAAACTTATCAAAATACTCACCCTTTGACAAAAAAACCAAGTAAAACATAATTTACTCCAAAATATTCCAAACTTATCAGCAGTTAACCATTTCGTATAAAACACTTTAAAATAACCATTTTGGCATGTACACCGTTTTCATAAATCAACTTGAACTCACCTTGCTAGGTTAAGTTAAACCTAGTTTTCAATCCACAACCATTGGCCTTCCAAGCATAGCTCCCACCCAAAGCTTTCCGAAGACATCCATTCCAACTCTTCAACTCAAGCATCCAAAAACCTAGATCCATACATTTCAAACCATAAATACCCATACTCAACCATCTAGAAGCATCCCCCCCAAACAATATGCCAAAAACCCCAAACGAGATCGAAACCCTAGTTTTCTCCAAAACTTACCAAACCCGAGATTTGAGAAACCAAACACTAAGAAACCATCAATGGAGAATTTATAACCTTAATACAAGAAAACTTACCCTTGAAGACGATGAGACTTCCGAGGACTCCCAATCCAACACTTCAACCCGAACTCCCAACCGTGGAACTTGATGAGGAAGATGAAGATGGAGCTTCTAATCTTTGTTGGTTGGAGGAGAACACTTGGAACATGATAGGTTTGGTGTCTTGGATGCATAGAAACCGATTTTAGGGTTTGGGTTCGGTTTTTAGAGAGAAAAAGGTGTAATGGTTGAAAAAAAATAATGGGGAAGGTTGCTAAAAAATCGATTTAAAACGACCAGGGGTCTCCGGCGATTGTGCTCGGCGATTGTGCCCAGGGCACTCTCGCCAGGGCACTATCGCCCAATCTGTACCGCGGGCACCACACCTCTGGCGATTATGCCCGACGATTGTGCCCAGGGCACTATCGCCAGGGCACTATCGTCCAGAGTGTACCTCGCCCCGATTTCCTCCATTTTTCACCCGAAGTGCCCACGATGCAATGAGGCTAGAATATAAGGCGTAGGGGATGAAATTATGAGATCGGAACTCGAGGATTCCTCAAAGGATTGGCTTACACAGATAGAAATTTGCGGGTGTTACAGTACAGGAACCGGCAGTTCCGGGACTGGTTCCCAAATATAAAGAACCGGTGTAACCGGTTCCGGTTCCGGGAATTTTAGGTGGGTACCCGCCTTTGCTCAGCCCTACCAAGTTGTTAAAATCATCCCCTTGAAAACTCCCAGAAAAATCAACTTGTTCCTCCCAAGATTGGTCAAAAGTATTCGAGTAAGTGTTACTCCAATCTTGGTAGGGAAGTATTGATGTTGTGAAAGTGCCATGATCTTGACCATTTAAAAACAAATTAGGATGATCCTCCCATGATTGATTGTAACCATTGAAGTGTGAGGTATCCCAATTACTATCTTCCACGAAATAATGGGATTTGGGGTTCGAAGGACAACTATACGAGAAATGATTTCCGCCACAATAGTCACAGAAAACAATTTCATACGGCCCAAACGAATGTCCCATGGAATCCATATTCATAGAAAGAAAAACTCAAAGATTTGTTATTCGGACATACATGGAGACGTATGAAGAGCAACAAATATGGTAGAAAAATTAGCTTAACAAAACTCAATCTCTAAACAACAATAGATTTACGCCTATCCCCGACAACGGCGCCAAAAACTTGATACGGATGTTTGCACACCTCTAAACATGTGATAATTGAATCTCAAAGCAAGTATACAATGGGATCCAATATCGTCTTTTCAAGTAATAAAATGGTAAGAACCAAGTATCGTATTCCACAGGGATAGGTATCTTATGTTGCAAGATCTCGAGATGAAAAACTAACTTCAGATGGCGAGTTTGAAGACTTTGTTTGAGTTGGTTAACAATGATGTGACTAACAAGATATATAAAGATAGAATGGGTGCAAGACTTAAAGTGAGGAGTAAACACAAATTCTGGAGGCCAATGCTATAGGAATGTTATAGCATTAGTTCAGCAACAACAAGTTCCACCATGTACTTTAAAGAGTATCCTTCCAGATATCTACCATTGCACTTTTGTTTAGCCTTCCATCAACATATGCCTATGCAAATGTCCGGACCAGTGTGAGTGTCAAATGGTTTCTTTAAAGTATATGGAAAAACAAATGCCTTTGTTTAAAAATCACCCTTCCGAGTCGATTCCCATATCATTCAAGTTGACGTGTTCTTAGTGGCTAATTCCTGAGTCCACTACACTTTAACACTTTGACTAGTGATCAACCCGTCAAGAATCAATCGGTTTGAAAAACAAAGATAGCAAGTTCCCTTGCTAGTAACTCTTCCAAGTATACTTCCCGTATCATTCAAACTGACGTGCTTTTTCATGGCTTATTCCTAAGTCCATGGCACTTTCACACTTTAAGAAGTGATCAATTCGTCAAGAAGTGCGTTTGGATTTATAAAACTTAAAATGACATAGTGGAACAATGTTATTGAAGAACAAAGTCCACTAGTTTTTGGTTTACAACCTCCGTTTTTGTCTCACACCCAAACTATAAAATTAGCTACTCATTGCGTAAAATAAATTGCAAGAAATGTAAATGACATAAAGTAAAGACATAATGTAAATGACGGAATGTAAATGACGGAATGTAAATGACGGAATGTAAATGACGAAATGTAAATGACGGAAAATAAATAACGGAAAATAAATGACGGAAATGTAAAATGCAAATAAGTAAAGACAATAAGTAAATAAGGAATTTAAGGACTTAATATTAAAGTTTTCTAGAGAGGATCACGAAATCAGTTCTTCCACATGATGGAATACCAAAAAAGATTATTCAAAACAAGAGAATACTACTCCTATTTATACTAAACCAACAATGGCAAACTAGTAATAAAAAGGAAACTTAAAATAATATAAAGGACACAACAACTAAAGTTATAACCAAAGTTACACTCCAAGTATGTCATCATCTTCCTTCTTCCAGCCAACAACTCTAGTTCCATTTCAACAAAATATTTGGTGTAAAGTAATCTAGTTAGCAATCTTCATCAAAAATCCTCCATGGTTTCTCCAACAAGAAGAATTGGATGCTGTAGCATTGACTGGCAGTAATGAAATCAGCATAAAACCTAAGTTAACTTCCATAAGTAGTAAAAGACAGAAAAATCATAAACTTAGCTCCATGAAATAAAAAGGAGAAAATAAGATAAGAAAAATGGACTCAAAGTTGGGATTAAACAAAATGATCTATCTAAAAAGAAAGAAAATGTGGTCTAATGCATTGAATTCTCAATGCATATCATTACCCCAGTCAAATTCTTTATTTCCACAAGACGCCCTTCCTTTCTTCCAGTTGTTAGAGTCGAGTCGGAAGGTGGCCGGAAAATTCTGGACGGTAAACTATGCTTCAAAATCTCCGGGAGGATATCGGCTTCATTGTCAAGGGTTTGGTGAATTGGAGGACGATTAGTGGCGGCGACGGTGGGCTTATTGGTTCGTTCAACGAGACGACCGACAACGTGCTTGGATTCTTGTAAGAAGTAAGCACCTTCTTTACCTGCCGCTAATCTTCCGACGATGAAACTCATCTGAAAAAACCTGAAACTCGGATCGAAGTTGGTTGATTTTGGGGTTTTGCAGATGATTTTGTATGTGGTGGTTAGGGTGAGAAGAAGAAGAAGATGGGGGATAAAGGAAGAAACACAGTATCTGTTAATGGAAAGTGGAAACAATGGGAGAAAGTGACAAAATGTGTTGTTTTTCTGCCATTGGTTGAAAAATCTTTTGAATTATGAAAATTTCTTTTTTTCTTCCGTTAAATTATTAGTAATAGAAATAATTTTACATATCAATATGAAAAGGTTAAAATGGTCATTTTCTTTTGGTAAGTACTTACCACAAAATACTTGGTAAACATTCTTATCCGGACAGCTCTTACCCGGGACAACGCTCTTACCCAGACATCGCTTACCCAGAAAGAGTTGGTAAACAACCCCTAAATGTAAGATTGCAACATTACCCTCCTTAACCGAAATCAAAAATCATCACCTCTTGTCGTTTACGACTTCCAAGATTGTTCATCACCTCTACAACTTTAATCTCAATTTCTCCAGGTAACGATTTCCATGTTTTCGATTTCGGTTTCTCCAGGTACGATCTCCATCATCTATTTCGACTTCTACGGTCTTCGATTATTAGCTTATTCGATTTCGATTTACATGGTCTCCATCATCTACTGTTTTGGTTCACGATTTCTAAGCTTATTTGATTTTGGTTTACTGTTTTGGGTTCTTGATTTCAGACTTGTTTCATCTTTGCATCTGCTACTGTTTTGGTTCTCGATTTTCTTTACATCTGCTACTGGTGATCTTGATCTTCTATCATTAAGCATGAAGTTAGTACAAGAAGAGATAGCAGACGAAGAAGAAGTAGATAGCTCTTTATCTTTTTCTGTATTCCCTTCTTCTCCAAAGAAGGAAAAACCCTTCCAAGATCCATAGGCACAATCCAGATTCTACAAAGGTGCAAAGAATCCAAGTGATACGTTGTTGGTACTGGCTTATTTTTTAGGGTTTGTAACGATTATTATTAATGTTTTCTACAAGCAATGCTTATTTTTTAGATTTGAATATATTAGTGTTTTGCATCTGCTATTGTTTTTTCACATCTGTTTGTTTTTTTGAGTTAGGATTTTCTTCAAATTTGCTACTGTTTTTTGCTTCTGTTTTGCACTATGAACTTTGTTTCTATTTCATTATTGAATATATAATGCTACTATAAGATTAATCTGGTCATTTTAACAGTAAGACAAATAATTAGTCCAGTCTTGTTCTAGTCCTACCAAACGTAGGACAGACAATTAGTCTCGTTCAGTGCTGTCCTGTTCAGTCCAATCCTGTCCCATCCAGTCTGTGTACCAAATGCTACCTTGAGTTTAAATCAAAATTAATCCCTCATGCCATTATTCTTCCCCTTCCTCCCCTCATCAGTGCTGTAATATTTCTTCCCTTATCTCATAATCGGTGTTGCAACAGCCATTTCTTGAGGTTGATTCAAAATCACAGAAGGAAACGATAAAAATCACAAAATCCATTTGAGTTGAATACAAACGAGTCACTGAGGTTGAATTAATATCACATATATGTTCACCGTTCATCATCAAAACTCGTTGAAGTTTAATCATACCAAAAAATAAAAACCTATTTAGGCTTAATCTTCTTCATATTTTAAACCAAACCCTATTTCCATAAACTAAAAGGCATATACCTATTTCGAAAACCCAGTTGTTATTAGATGATCTTTGCCTTAACGCAACAATAATCATCTTTACTTGTATTCTTGGAATAATATCATCAGTACATTATTTGGAAGTGGATAGGGTACAAAAGTGGCAAGGCAGGCCATGTACGGGATAGACGACGATCATGATGGTGAAGGGAGTGGCAGCAGCGGTGGTAGCAGAATGAATTGTCAAGATTACGACAACCAAAAGAAGAAATATTGTCAGCCATATGAGTTGTTGAACTTACTGCAAAAGCCATGAATTTCAGTGTCAAACCCATATCAAGGAACCTAGGTTTCGACGGCTAAACATCGAGAATGTCAACTATAATTAACTAGCTTTATTAACTCAACAACAACAACAACAACATAATTTTGGTAACCATCAGCTGAGCTTGATGATGAGAAATGAAGGAGCTGTTGGTGGTATGATCAAAATTCGAAGAGATTACAGGAGGATAGCCATCTAATAACCGCATGTGATATTGACTTGGGGAAGGTGTTGCTATCTGCGTAACACCCCGACTTTTGATCAAGGAAGAGTGCGGAGCGGACAATGTCCCACGTGGGTGGTCGCGCGAGTGAAGCCGCGCCAAAAGCCATGTGGAGCTCTGTTCCCTCGAGACTCTAGAGGCCGGCATGCCTCCCCGCGCGGGTTCAACTGCGCCACTACCTGCGTGCGGCCTATGACGATTAAAAAGAGGAGATCGGCCTCTTTCTCATTTATTTCCTCGATCTACTTTCTCTCAAAGCTCTCTCCTCACTAAATACTCTTCAAGGTCAGATTTAAGAGCCTTCAAGCTACCTTCTTCACATTCATTGCAAGAATCAAGCTTCATCAACCAAAGATCTTACCTAAGGATTTCAAGTCTCAAGATCATCTACCTTCTCCATCCTCATTTCTAGGGTTTTGCAAGTTTCTAGGGTTTTCTATAAAAACTAGATTATGACTTTTCTAACCATTTTAAAATGAGATACATGTCTTTATATGCTTTCTATTATCATATCTTGTTCCTTCTCATCATGTTAATCACCTGATAAGTTTGACCAATATTTCTACATTTGGTAATTATTGGAGTTTTGGTCACCATTCATTATATGGGCTTTGTTAAGGTTATTGTTGGCAAGATTTGGGATATGTTTCTGTGATAACATGAGATTGATGGATATTGTTGGTAAACTCGTATGATTTAGGGTTTTTAGACCTAAATTGGGATTGGAATTATATGGGGTCGTATACATGTATCTTTACTTGATGTGGGATAGGTATAGTGATAGATGTTGTATATATTGGATGAACCATATGTATGCACTAGGAGGATGTAGTCTTAGGGTTCCACCATGACGGTATGCACCTAGACCTTTGCCATTTGGAGTAATGCCTGGGAGGTAGTCTTCAAATGTGTCGGGCCTTCGGGATGTTGCTCATGTGAATGAACATAAAGGTACATTGACTTGAGGTGAAACTCATTGGTGTGATGGGCCTCCCCCATTGATTCCTTTATGGCTCTTGTTGCTTGTAATTGTTTAAATGATTATGTCATATTATTATTCAACTCACTAGGCTCGTTTGGCCTAACACTTGATTGGTTTGACATGTATCTCAGGTTCTAGCGGCGCGACCGCCAAGAAGGTTTAGTAGACCTTAAATGTAAGCACAGGAGCATTTTTGGGATGCCAAGTATAGAAGATACACATTTTGGAGATTTGGTTAACAACTTGATATAATCTCTTTCCTAGATAGGATTTAGATTAAAGGGTTGTTACCCCTCATTGTTTACTTATTATAAATTTGTAATTAAAACAGGCGTGTATTGTTCCCTTCTTGGGAAAGCTCGTGCTTTGGCATTAATTGCCATACCACATTTCCTTTTCCGGAAATTTTTGTTAGTCCCAATTTTTGGGGTGTTACATTTTGGTATCAGAGCTTTAGTTTAAGTGAACTATATAATGACTATAGCATATCTAGACTTAAGTTGGTTGTGCCTATAATATCACTGTTCACATGGGTAGAGCATTCCTATTTCCTAGGTGGGAAGAGTAGTAGGATTATGGAAAAGCATTGATTGAGGAATTGTGGTGATGATGAAAAGAATTCTTATGTAATGTATATTCACAATTTCACTTGGCCAGTGCTATTGTGAATTTATGAATATGTGAGCATGCTTGAATTTGTTATTATGATGACTGGTCATTGTAGTAGTACGTATTGAACCACTAATCTTTTAAAGAATTAACTGGTATGATCTTTATCATGTGTGACAATTCACAATGGTAAACACAAGGAATCAAGTGGTGGTGCCCGATGAGGGTAATGAGGAAAGTGTTACGGCTCCGGAGACATCAAGATGGGAAAATCCAACGGGTGTTCCTATTGTTTCTCAAAAGACCACCTTGTTGGAGGGAGTGGTGGATCAAGTTCCCCAAGTGAACCTAGATACCGAGAATTCGGTCGTCCAAGAAGTTGATCCCTAATCAGTCCTGTAACACCTGAAAATCTAAGGTAAGTATCCCCCTTGTTGTTTGGCACCTCGTTAGAATTTGAAATCTCTAGTTGTGTATAATTGTGTGTTTTAATCTGTTAATGTTACGTGTTAATTATAATGATTAGTCTTACGTTAACGACCCCTTTTAAAATCAAGTTTTCGGTGTCCAGGAGGTGTGGCGCGATAGTGCCATGCGACAGTGCCCTGGGCACAGTCGTTGGTCACTATCGCCGAGGTTGTACCATGAGGGTCGGGGTTGGCACGACATTGACCCCGCGATAGTGACATGGGCAATGTCGCCGGTCACTATCGCGTGGGATGTACCGTAAGTGGTTGGAATGACGCTATTGTGCCTCCGCGACAGTGCCATGGGCACAATCGCCGGGCACTGTCGCCGTCGGGGGCTAAGGCTATAAAAACCTGATTTTGACCATTTGGACTTCATTACCTCATTTCAAACATTTTGGAACCGACCAAGAACACATTTGTGCGATTTTCTTCCATCCTAAAACCCTCCAACAATAACTAAAATCCTAGTGTTATTTGGGAACATTTATTGGTGGTTAAGGGAGCTAAAGGAATATTCAAGTGAAGCATTTAAGGCACCATCAAGCCCTCACTCTCTCATCATCTCATCTAAGTTTTCTAGGGTTTTGTGTAAAACCCTAGATAGTGAGTTTCTACTACTATTTTCAAATGAGATACATGTTAGTGAATGCCAAAAAGCTAATCATATGATGATTGTAATTTTGAGTTTTGTTTCATGAAATTAATAAATAAATAAAAGGCATTGCCCAATTTATTATGTATATGTTATATTCTATGTTTTAATTATTCATAATAAATAACCTTAGAATAATGTATTCTAAATGTCTCTAGTTAAATATTATTTTGGGTTTTAAGGTTGAAGTAATATGATAATGACTAGCATATGTAGGGATTCATATAGAGATATTGAATCTGCATATGGGTACAAAATGGAGATTTTGTGTATCGGACGTGACTCGCTATGTGTAACACCCGAAAATTCTCAAGGTAAGTATTTATTTCCTTTAAATGCATTAAATGTACCTATATGAGTATATGAGCCTTTGTATGCGTTTTATGATAGTTGATATGTTGAAATGTCGTATAATCTGGCTTACCATCCTTAATTGTTCAAATCTCGCGTTAGTTGTCGAATCAGGTCAAAATTCAGGACGTTTGGGGTGTGGCGCGACAATGACAGGCGACTATGACATGGTCACTGTCGCCGTGTCAAGGTCGTGGGGAGTGTACCGTAGGGTGTGTGGCGACTATGACATGCGACTATGACACTGTCAATGTCGCGGTGTCAATGTCATGAGGGACGTACCGAGACCTCGGGGATGTTCGCGATTATGACACGCGACAATGCCATGGGCATTGTCGCCCGCGGGGGGGGGGGGGGGGGGGGGGGGGGCAGTCCTCTTTGTTTCAACCCTCATTTATCACATTTTATCATCAAAAACGGGAGAGCATATTCTTTGGGCGATTTTTAGGTCTTCTTCACCTACATCCATAAATTTCTAGGGTTTTGGGTTGTTGGGGTGATTTATTGCTCTCCAAGCCTCAACCAAGTGTATTTATTGAAGATCATCATCAAGCTACTCCTCTCCTTCATCAAGTCCCCTTTGGGCATTATCTAGGGTTTTCATCTTTTCTAGGTTTTGGTCCAAAACCTAGATAGTGAGTTTACTAAACTTTTGTCAAAACTGGATACACATCATATTTGCTTATTTGCTTGTTGGTCGTTAGTATCACATATTTACTCAAAATGTTCATCTCTATGGATTCAAGTATTTGATGGTGTTTTCATGAGATTATGTGAGAAATATGTTTTAACGGGTATTTTGCCATGGTTATTGTTATATGTATCATTATTTGGGATTTGTCTCATAGATACCTAATGTGGGTACCTTGATGTGTTAAATGTATGCATATATGGGCATGGTGATGATTCTAGTTGGAACACTATTTTGGTGACATGTTTATATGCATAATGGGCATGATTTACATTGGGTCTTTTGTCAGGCATCATGAGGATAAGGTGGTAATATTATACCCGTAGTTGGTATTGAATTATGTGGATTGAAATATATCTAAAGGACCCCTTATAAATGTTATGTGGACGAACCAAGTCAGGTAACTAGGAGGATATAGTCTTGGGCGCCACTGTGATAGTATGTGCCTAGACCTCCGCCACTCGGGGAATTTTCTGAGTGATAGTCTTCGGGTGGGCCGGGCCTTTGGGGTGTTCCTTGTTAAGGGCATCAAGGTATATCGACTCTTGGGTGAGACTTGATTGGTGTTATGGGTCTCCCCTATTGACTCCATATTTGTTGAACTATGGTTAACTGCTGATAAGAAATGTGACTGTTCATGCATGCCTATTATTGTTCAACTCACTAGGCTTTTTGGCCTAACACTTGTTTGGTGTCAATGTGTATCTCAGGTTCTAGCGGCGGCGGTCCTAAGCAGGTTTAGTTGCTTTGGGGTGAGAGCTTGGGGAATTGCACATGGACGCGTTATACTTTTGGATATAGACCGTTTGGGTTTATAGATGACAACCCTTTTTGTAATCTCTTTTCGAGATGTAGAAATTAGATTAGTTGGTTGTTGTTTATTGTCCGTTAAATTACAATTGTGATTAAACAGGTTATTTATATTTATATATTCCCCATTTTTGGGAGGCTCTTGCTATGGCAATTTTAGTATACCTCATGTCCGTTTTCCGGATTTTTGTTATCCCTATTTTTAGGGTGTTACAAGTTGGTATCAAAGATTTAGTTTAAGTGAACTAGGTAGGGTTTAGCGTATCTAGACTTAAGATTTAGACTTTATGACTTCACTGTCCGCTTGGGGTAGAAATCCTAGGTGGGGAGAGCATTAGGATTACGGAATTACTGTAATTGAAAGTTGTGATGATGGTGACCAGAATTCTTGTGTATGGTTCGTTCATAATTTCACTTAGCTACTGCTATTATGAATGCATTGTTACGTGAGCATGCTTGGTTTACTGTTATTACGATAATTGATGAAGGTAGTAGTACGTACAATGAGTTCAACTCGCTTAGTCTTTTCTCAATCTATTTCTCGTACGTGCATGACAGATTATTAATGGTAAACACTCGAAGTAGATTACCGGACATGCCAGAAGGGCAGCCAGAAGTGGAATCTGCAGTTGTACGACCCCCGGTGGGAGCAACCTCTGATGACATTCCTATACCCAGATTCTTGGCAGGAGGGCCTGAGCACATTCCGCGCTGGAACCTCAACACAGGTGACGCCATCATGGAGGAAGTTACCATGGAGACCCGACTTCGGGATAGCATGATGTTGGCCATGAATGCGGCTTTGGCTCAACAACAGTTGGCCATGACTTCGGCCATGACCCAACAGCAAGAGTTTTTCATGAAACTTCTAGAGGATTGAGACGTCAGTAACCGTCAACCCGAGACTATGGCAGAAAACGTTATTGTGGGGTCGGGTGGACCGAATGTGGTAACGGTTGAAGAATCATCCGCTGAGGGAATCAGATCAAAGATTAAAGGGTGTACCTACAAGACGTTTCTGGGGTGTCACCCTAAGGAGTTTGCGGGTTCAGACAACCCGGTTGCTTGTATGTATTGGCTCAAGGAGTTAGAGATGGCCTTCGAGTCCAGTGAATGCGATCCTTCTCAACGGGTCAAGTTTGCTTCTCAGCTACTTCGGGGAGAGGCTCTGATTTGGTGGAACATCACACGATCCGCCCTCACCCCGGAAGTTCTGTCTAAGCTAACTTGGACGGTGTTCAAGGAGAAGATCATGGACAAAAACTGCAGCGAGCTGTCGTTGGACAAGTTGGAACGGGAGTTCCGAGATCTGAAGAAGTGGAATATGTCGATTGTTGGCTACTCTAAGCTCTTCTTGGATAAGCTAAACTTGGTGGGACATCTAGTCCCCGACGAAAAGTCGAAGATGAAAGCATATCAACAGGGTTTACCGGCTGGAATGCGAACGGATATAAGAAATGCTAAGTGTTCAACTCTACAAGAGGTTATCGAGGAGTCCTTACTCATTGAGGACGACATCAATTCGGAAAGGGATGAGAAGAGGTACGTTGGTGAGAAACGGAAGTGGGAGGGGCCATCTGGGCCCGTTCGTCAATCTAGACCCTTTGTAAGCGGGAGATCGGGTGAACAACGCCGTGAAGATCGGTGGTGCCACAAGTGCAGGTCGAAGCACTCGGGGCCGTGCGCTACAAGGACTCTCTCCGGTCCAGCCGGGTGTAGCAAATGTGGTAAGAAAAACCACACAACTCGAGAGTGTTCACTCCGTGGGGCGGTATGTTATGAATGCGGAGAGCCGGGGCACATGAAGCGAGAGTGTCCAAGGTTGGTTAGAGGAGGTGGAGGAATTTTTGTGGGTTCGACGGCTAGGGTTGAGCAACCATTCCGGGCACCGACTCGAGCTTTCCAGATGACTACCGAGGAGACAAAGGAGACCGCGGATGTCGTTTCGGATACGTTTCTAGTAAACTTCATGCCTGCTCGTGTCTTGTTTGATTCGGGCGCTACGTGTTCTTTTGTGTCAGATGCTTTCTGTAAACAATTCACCACTCCTATTAGTGTTCTTCCCGATGCGTTAGTAGTAGAAATAGCTAATGGGGACCAAGTGATCATTCGTGATCGTTTTTGTGATTGCACTCTAGAGATCGATGGAAATTCTTTCGGTGTAGATTTACTACCTATGGCTATAGGAGGGTTTGATGTAGTCATAGGCATGGATTGGTTAGCGAGGCATAAAGCGGACATCTTTTGCTCCAAAAAGATAATCCAAGTACCATTGCCGGAAAATGGGGTGGCTACCATCTATGGAGAGAAAGGAAAGAGGAATAATCCTATTATCTTATCTCTTAAGGCTCGCAAGTTTTTAGCGAAGGGCTACCCTTTGTACTTGGCCTACATTGTGGACGCAAAGAAAGAAAAGAAGTCGATGGGAGATGTGGAGGTAGTGCAAGATTATCCGGACGTCTTTCCGGAAGACTTACCCGGACTACCGCCGGAACGGCAAGTGGAGTTTCAGATTGACCTCACACCGGGAGCGGCTCCGATAGCTCGTGCTCCTTATCGTTTGACACCGACAGAAATGAAGGAGATGATGACGCAACTTCAAGAGTTGTTGGATAAGGGCTTCATTCGACCAAGTTTGTCACCTTGGGGAGCACCGGTTTTATTCATGAAAAAGAAAGATGGATCCATGCGGATGTGCATAGATTATCGGGAGTTAAACAAAGTCACGGTGAAGAACAAGTACCCTCTACCTCGCATCGATGACCTTTTTGATCAACTCCAAGGGGAGGGATGTTTCTCGAAGATTGACCTTCGGTCCGGATATCATCAAGTGAGAGTGAAGAAATAGGACATTCCGAAGACGGCTTTCCGAACGCGATACGACCATTACGAGTTTTTGGTGATGCCTTTCGGTCTAACCAACGCTCCAGCCGTATTCATGGATCTGATGAACCGTGTGTGTCGCCCATTCTTGGATAAATCCGTGATCGTCTTCATCGACGATATTTTAATATATTCAAAGGATGAGTCCGAGCATGGAAAACACTTACGGGAAGTATTAGAAGTTTTAAGGAGGGAGAAGTTGTTCGCAAAATTCTCGAAGTGCGAATTCTGGCTTAAAGAGGTGCAATTCTTGGGGCATGTGGTATCAAAGGACGGGGTAAAAGTGGATCCGGCAAAGATCGAGGCAATGATGAGTTGGGAACCTCCAACAAGTCCGACGAAGATCCGAAGCTTCTTGGGTTTAGCGGGTTACTACCGACGTTTCATTCAAGACTTTTCCAAGATAGCTACACCGCTCACTTCTCTTACAAGGAAGAACGTCAAGTTTCTTTGGACCGATACACAAGAGCAAGCCTTTCAGACGCTCAAGAGGAAGTTGTGCGAAGCTCCGATCTTATCCCTACCCGAAGGATCGGAAGATTTTGTTGTGTTTAGTGACGCTTCCAAGATGGGGCTTGGGTGTGTCCTAATGCAAAGGGGGAAAGTAATAGCCTACGCGTCGCGTCAATTAAAGGATCATGAGAAGAACTATCTGACTCATGATTTGGAGTTGGCGGCGGTAGTTTTCGCGTTAAAGTTGTGGCGACACTACTTGTATGGGACCAAGTGTACTCTTTTCACGGATCACAAGAGTCTCAAGTACATCTTCGATCAAAAGGAACTCAACATGCGACAAAGGAGATGGCTAGAGCTTTTGAAAGATTACGATTGCGATTTACTCTATCATCCTGGTAAGGCTAATGTGGTGGCGGATGCGTTGAGCCGAAGGAGTCACGATGGATGTGTCAAAGTGTCCCTTACCAAAATTGATGTGGTGTCGAGTTTGTTGGAGAGTATAAGAACGAGCCAAGAAGAGGCACTTAAGGAAGAGAACCTCAAGGCTGAGGTTATGTCAAAGCAAAAGGAACTCTTAACGGAAGATGGTCGTGGACTCAAACTCTTTCAAGGGCGCATTTGGGTGCCGAAGGTTGGGGGAAACCGTGAATTACTTCTCGAGGAAGCGCATAATTCGAAGTATTCCATACATCCCGGTAGCACAAAGATGTATAGAGATTTAAAGCTAAACTATTGGTGGCCGGTGATGAAGCTAGACGTGGCTAGTTATGTGGAGAAGTGTGTTACGTGCCTTCAAGTGAAAGCGGAGCATCAAAGACCGTATGGAAGTTTGCAACCGTTGTCCATTCCCGAGTGGAAGTGGGACAACATCACTATGGATTTCGTGACAAAGTTACCAAAGGACCTTGCGTGGCCATGACACAATTTGGGTGATCGTGGATCGGCTGACCAAGAGCGCACACTTTCTGGCGATGCGGGAGACTTTGCCAATAGATAAATTGGCTAAACTGTACATCGACGAGGTGGTGTCAAGGCACGGAGTTCCGCAATCTGTAGTATCAGATCGGGATAGCCGATTCACTTCGAACTTTTGGGCTAGCTTGCAAAAGGAGTTGGGTACTAGGCTGAATCTGAGCACGGCATACCATCCTCAAACGGATGGCCAAAGTGAGAGGATAATCCAGACATTAGAAGATATGTTACGGTCGTGTGTTATAGACTTCGGGGGAAGTTGGGATTTGCACCTACCTTTGGTGGAGTTCGCGTACAACAACAGTTACCATTCTAGTATCGGAATGGCACCGTTCGAGGCTTTGTATGGACGGAAGTGTAGGACCCCAGTTTGTTGGCTAGAAGCGGGCGAAAAGCAATTCGCCGGGCCGGAAATAGTGCAAGAGACGGCGGACAAGGTGAGAGAAATTCGTGAAAGACTAAAGGCGGCGCAAGACCGACAAAAGAGCTATGCGGACAAGAAGAGGAGACCGGTTGAGTTTCAAGTGGGTGACCGGGTCATGTTGAAGGTGTCTCCGTGGAAGGGGATCATACGTTTCGGGAAGCGTGGGAAGCTTAGTCCTCGTTTCCTTGGACCATTCGTTATTCTGGAAAAGATTGGTTTGCAAGCTTACCGGTTGGATTTACCGCCGGAAATGGATGGGATACATCCTACATTCCACGTGTGTTATCTTCGAAAGTGTCTAGCCGAAGAAGAAAGCGTAATTCCTTTATCGTAAATTCGAGTGGACAATGGGAATCGTTGTGTGGAAGAACCAGAGTCGATTTTGGAATCGAAAGTGAAGAAGTTGAGGCATAAGGACGTAGTCATGGTTAAAGTCCAATGGAAGCACCATCGGGGTGCTAACATTACTTGGGAGTCCGAAGATGATATGAAGAAGCGTTATCCACACTTGTTTGCCTAGGGTAAGATTTCGGGGACGAAATCCCATTTAGGTCGGGAGGATTGTAACACCCGAAAATTCTCAAGGTAAGTATTTATTTCCTTTAAATGCATTAAATGTACCTATGTGAGTATATGAGCCTTTGTATGCGTTTTATGATAGTTGATATGTTGAAATGTCGTATAATCTGGCTTACCATCCTTAATTGTTCAAATCTCGCGTTAGTTGTCGAATCAGGTCAAAATTCGGGACGTTTGGGGTGTGGCGCGACAATGACAGGCGACTATGACATGGTCACTGTCGCCGTGTCAAGGTCGCGGGGAGTGTACCGTAGGGTGTGTGTGTGTGGTGACTATGACATGCGACTATGACACTGTCAATGTTGTGGTGTCAATGTCGCGAGGGACATAACGAGACCTCGGGGATGTTCGTGATTATGACACGCGACAATGCCATGGGCATTGTCGCCGGGGCATTGTCGCCCGAGGGGGCAGTCCTCTTTGACTTAAAACCCTTTTCAACCCACATTTATCACATTTTATCATCAAAAACGGGAGAGCATATTCTTTGGGCGATTTTTAGGTCTTCTTCACCTACATCCATAAATTTCTAGGGTTTTGGGTTGTTGGGGTGATTTATTTCTCTCCAAGCCTCAACCAAGTGTATTTATTGAAGATCATCATCAAGCTACTCCTCTCCTTCATCAAGTCCCCTTTGGGAATTATCTAGGGTTTTCATCTTTTCTAGGTTTTGGTCCAAAACCTAGATAGTGAGTTTACTAAACTTTTGTCAAAACTGGATACACATCATATTTGCTTATTTGCTTGTTGGTCGTTAGTATCACATATTTACTCAAAATGTTCATCTCTATGGATTCAAGTATTTGATGGTGTTTTCATGAGATTATGTGAGAAATATGTTTTAACGGGTATTTTGCCATGGTTATTGTTATATGTATCATTATTTGGGATTTGTCTCATAGATACCTAATGTGGGTACCTTGATGTGTTAAATGTATGCATATATGGGCATGGTGATGATTCTAGTTGGAACACTATTTTTGTGACATGTTTATATGCATAATGGGCATGATTTACATTGGGTCTTTTGTCAGGCATCATGAGGATAAGGTGGTAATATTATACCCGTTGTTGGTATTGAATTATGTGGATTGAAATATATCTAAAGGACCCCTTATAAATGTTATGTGGACGAACCAAGTCAGGTAACTAGGAGGATATAGTCTTGGGCGCCACTGTGATAGTATGTGCCTAGACCTCCGCCACTCGGGGAATTTTCTGAGTGATAGTCTTCGGGTGGGTCGGGCCTTTGGGGTGTTCCTTGTTAAGGGCATCAAGGTATATCGACTCTTGGGTGGGACTTGATTGGTGTTATGGGTATCCCCTATTGACTCCACATTTGTTGAACTATGGTTAACTGCTGATAAGAAATGTGACTGTTCATGCATGCCTATTATTGTTCAACTCACTAGGCTTTTTGGCCTAACACTTGTTTGGTGTCAATGTGTATCTCAGGTTCTAGCGGCGGCGGTCCTAAGCAGGTTTAGTTGCTTTGGGGTGAGAGCTTGGGGAATTGCACATGGACGCGTTATACTTTTGGATATAGACCGTTTGGGTTTATAGATGACAGCCCTTTTTGTAATCTCTTTTCGAGATGTAGAAATTAGATTAGTTGGTTGTTGTTTATTGTCCGTTAAATTACAATTGTGATTAAACAGGTTATTTATATTTATATATTCCCCATTTTTGGGAGGCTCTTGCTATGGCAATTTTAGTATACCTCATGTCCGTTTTCCGGATTTTTGTTATCCCTATTTTTAGGGTGTTACACTATGAGAACACTTCATTGGATGTCATGTGAGTGTCATAAGTGTTTCTCATGTGGTCAATGTACATGTAATTCTTTGATCTGAGAAATATGGAGTTTGCTATGTGTGAGTAATATATTTTGACATTTGTTCTAATCATTCCGTAACTGGGTGACAGAATTATTGTTCGGTATGATATAAATCACATGGTAGAACTAGCATATATCGAGATAGGATTTGTCTCTCCTTTATGACGGGAGTGATGTCTCTGGGTCCCTTCATAAATATATATACTAAGGAAATGCATGCATGCTCGGATAATTGATATGAGATATCATGATCTGTTTTATTAGTATATTAGAGAATCAAGAAACTAGAGATTGAACATAACGAGAATGACACATTTAATGTCTCGTGTTCAATCTAGACATCAAGGACAAAGGAATTAAATGTGTAAACTAAAATTGACTACAAAACGATAATTTGTTGTATCACCAATTCTCGTCATTTGGGTGACGATGATGTATTGCTAGATACCGCTCATCGTTTATAAATATAAATATGAGATTTATAATTATTACCAACATGTTGAGAACCCATTGAGTCACACGCTTTGAACATATTCGAATAAGGAGTTTTAATAGTTAAAACGTTTAGTTATTATATCTGATCTGTATTGATTTAATCTGATTAAATAAAACCAGATATTATTTATGTTGGACATAAATAAAGTTGACTAGGTATGGTTATGTAAGAAAGTGATGGTGCATGGCCACTCTTACACTCAAGTAAGGTGTGGAGATGATGGTGATTTCTTTAGGCCATACTTCCATCACCATATATAATGTATGACATTGTATGCAATTGTTGTTCTTGCAAATCTCTCTAAAAATCACCTACAACTATATGCTCCCTTTCCTTTCTAAGTTTTGAAACCGTGACTAGCATCACGAGAAGGCAAAGGATTCGGATTGTTCGCGTGGATACCGTGGAGGCATCAAGCTTGCTTTGTTGTTGTGATTCAAAGTCTCGTTAACTGTGAGGTATAATTTCGAAACACCCGATTTATTCCGGTTCGTATGGGTCCTTGGAGGGTTACGGTTTTATTTTTCGCTGTGCTTGAGATCCCGTAACCCAACAATACATATCTTGTGTGCTTACTTGCTTAGTATTTCATATATATATGTAGAAATTTGATCACCTGATAAGTGTGACCTAACTGCTGTTTTTGAGATTGTTGGGAATTTAGTTTTGGCACTTTATGTGAACCTTGATAATGTTGTTATTGATGTAACTTAAACTTGGTTAAGTGTTGTTTTGGTGAGCCATGGGTATTATATTTGGACTTGTACATTTTAGAGTTTTGTACCTAAAATATGCTTGGGATTATGTAAGGTCTTATACATGTATCTTGGGGATATGGATTTATGTATAGAGATGGATATTGTACATACGTAGGATAAACCATGAGTAAGTGCTAGGAGGATGTAGTCCTAGGTGCCACCATGACAGTATGCACCTAGACCTCCGCCATTTGGAGTAATGCCTGGGAGGTAGTCTTCAAGTGTGCCGGGCCTTCGGGATGTTGCTCATGCGAGTGAACATCAAGGTACATTGACTTGAGGTAAAACTCATTGGTGATGGGTCTCCCCCATTGATTTCCCTTATGGCCATTAGTGACTATAATGATATAAATGTTCATACCATGTTTTATAAATGTATGCCATGTTCTTGTACAACTCACTGGGCCCGTTTGGCCTAACACTTGTTGGTTTGATATGTATCTCAGGTTCGAGCGGCGCGACCGCCGAGAAGATTTAGTCGGCCTCTAGATGTGAGTTCGGGAGCATTTTTGGGATGCCATTTTAGAAGACATTAATTTTTGGAAGTAGATGACAACTGATTGTAATCTAATTTCTAATTAGATGTTAGATTAGAAAGTTATCGTTTACCATTGCTTATTATTACAAACTTGTAATTAAACAGGCATTTATTGTTCCCTTTTGGGCGAGCTCATGCTTTGGCATTGAAATGATTACCATATTTCCATTTTCCGGAAATTTTTGTTTGTCCTATTTTTTGGGGTGTTAAAATTTGGTATCAGAGCTTTAGTTTAAGTGAACTAGGTGTCGACTCTAGTATACCTAGACTGGTTGTGCTTATAGGATCACTGTCCACATGGGTAGAACAATCCTAGGTGGGGAGAGTATTAGGATTACGAAATTGCATTGATTAAGACTTATAATGATGACAATGAGGATTCTTATGTAAAATATGTTCACAATCTCACTTGGCCAGTGTTGTTCTGAATTTATGATTACGTGAGCATGCTTGAAATTGTTATTATGAAGGTTAATCGTTGTAGTAGTACGTATTGAACCGTTTATCTTTCAAAAGATTAACCGGTATGATCTTTATCATGTGTGACGGTTCACAATGGTAAACACCCGAAATATGCTCCAACATCCGCGACATGGTCACGTTAAAGACGAGTCTACCGCCGATCAACCTCCTTTAGTAACAGCTACCGAAAGGCCACCCGTCATCGATGTTTTGGGTGGAGGACTAGAACAAGTGCCAAGGGTGAACCTTGAGTCCGGTCAGCCGATTGTGGAAGAGGTGACCATGGAGACAAGAATCTGAGACAACATGATGCAAGCCATGCATTCATCCATGGCACAACAACAAGAATTCTTCCTGAAACTGTTAGAGGACCAAGATGCCAGTCACTGACGAACCGAGGCAATGGCTGAGAATACCGTGAATGGTTCAGGTGGGGGACCGACTGTTATTGGGACTGAGGAGCATGCAGATAGGACCGAAAATAAGAATGAAGGGGGTTGCTCCTTCAAGACCTTCCTATGCAGTCGGGCCCCGGAATTCTCCGGAACGACCGACCCGTTAGCATGCATGAGATGGATCCAAGATGTGGAGATGGCATTCGAGTCAAGCGAATGTGCGGATTCTCAACGGGTCAGATTTGCGTCCCAACTGCTTAGAGGGGATGCGTTGAGCTGGTGGAACGTGACTCGAAGGGCGCTTACATTGGAGGTTTTGGCCAAGCTCACTTGGCCAACCTTCAAGAAGAAAATCATGGAAAAGTATTGTAATGAGAGGGCGCTTGATAAGATAGAGGAGGAGTTCCGAAACCTGAAAAAGGGTAATTTGACCGTTGCTGACTACGCTAAGCAATTTATGGATAAACTTAGCCTAGTCGAGCACTTGGCAACTGATGAGGGGACTAAGATAAAGGCGTTTGTGAAGGGATTACCGGTGGAAATGAAGACGGGAGTGAGGAACGCTCAAAAGACTACCTTGCAAGAAGTGATCGAGGCTTCTCAACTAGTAGAGGACGACATACTACAAGAGAGAGAGAGGAGAAGAAACAACAAGGTGAGAAGCGAAAATGGGAGGGGCCAACCGGGCCCGCACGACCTTCCAAACCCTTTAACGGGGGGAGGAACATTGAGTCACGACGGGACGCCAGATGGTTCCCTAAATGCAAGAGTAAACACTCCGGCCCGTGTAATCCGAAACCGTTTTCTGAAGCGATGGAATGTTTCAAGTGCGGACGAAAAGACCACATGATTCGGGATTGCCCCTCACGGGGAGTTTGTTATGAGTGTCGGGAACCGGGGCACATCAAGAGGGATTGCCCTAAGTTAGCCAAGGGTAATCAAGGGGTGTCGAGCGGGGAAATGCCGAGGAAAGAAGTTCAACCGAAGGCGCCAAGTCGGGCCTTCCAAATGACGGCAGATGAAGCGAGGGAGACGGCGGACGTAGTATCGGGTACGTTTCTAGTGAACTCTCTACCTACCCGTGTTTTATTCGATTCTGGTGTGAACCGATCGTTTGTGTCTACTACGTTTTGCAAGAACTTCACCATTCCTGTTAGTTTATTGGATGATGCTCTAGTGGTAGAGGTAGCCAATGGGGAACATATGATAGTTCGGGAATGTTATGTTGGGTGTATCTTAGAATTAGATGGGGAGTCCTTCGCCATAGATTTGCTACCGGCCAATATCGGGGGATTTGATGTGATCGTGGGGATGGATTGGTTAGCTAGGCATGACACCGGTATATTTTGCTCTACGAAATTAATTCGAGTACCCTTGCCTAAGGGTGGAGAGGTACTAATCTACGGAGAGAAGAATTGGAAGAATAACATGATTATATCGTCACTCAAAGCACGCAAGAGCCTAGTCAAAGGGTGTGTTTCGTATTTAGCCTACGTGATCGACGCGAAGTTAGAAAAGAAGAAATTGGAAGATGTGGACGTAGTGTGCGATTACCTGGACGTCCTCCCGGAAGACCTACCAGGACTGCCGCCGGAACGTCAAGTGGAGTTCCATATCGACCTCACTCTGGGTGCCGCACCAATCGCTCGTGCTCCGTATCGTTTAGCCCTAACAGAAATGCAAGAGATGATGATGCAACTTCAAGAACTTCTCGAGAAAGGATTCATACGACCGAGTTCGTCGCCTTGGGGAGCTTCGGTTTTATTTGTAAAGAAGGATGGGTCTATGCGGATGTGCATCAAATACCGTGAACTCAACAAGGTCACCATGAAGAATAAGTATCTGCTTCCCCGGATAGACGACTGTAACACCCCGATTTCGAGAGCCACCATTTCATGTTAATACCGAAATCGATATATTAGGGAAAAAACAAGATAAAGGATTTTGGACTTGAATCCTAGATTTTATAGTCTATATGAATGAAGGATTCAATTACGAGTCCAACGGTTCTTTCCGGAGCGAAAACGGAGCTATAACGAAGAAGTTACGACCAAAACAGTGAATAATGAAAAAACCGGACAAACAGTGCACGGGGCGAGTTGTGGCGCGACTTAGGTCTCCCCGTAACCCGCCTGGAGCCCTGTTCAAGCATAAAATCCATTCGAGCGACTTGTGGCGCGACCTAGGCCGCCCGGTAACCCGCGCGGATCCCTGTTCGAGCTTAAAACCCGATTTTTCAGCCACCAAACTTCATTTCTTCATATCTTTTGCATCACAAATCCGATTTTGGTGGTTCAAGTTGCCATGGTTTCGTTTTTGAGATCTCTTCAAGGATTTAGCAAGTTATTGGAATTCTATTTGAAGATCCAAGGGTATTTGTTGGTGGTAAGTTCCTCATCTCTCTCAATTTTAAGCTAGGGTTAGATGGTTTCATCCTTTTTTCTTTCATCCTTCAACTTAGGTGTGTTTTTGGTGACTTGTATGTTGAAGGAACCTTGTAGATGTGTTGGATCTATGATCTAGAGAAGTTTCTTTGAGATTCAAGCCTTCATCTTTGGAGATTCAAGTTTTGGGGGTAAAATCTAGATTTAGCCTAAATCTAGCAAGGTGAGTTCAAGTTGTATTGTGAAAACGTTGTACATGCCAAAAATGTTCATTTTAAAGTATTTACATGTTTACATAAAGTTTGTTAAAAGTTGGGTATTTGAAGAGGTTCACTCATTTGGATTATTTGGTTTTATAAAAATTGTGAACCACCTACTTTTGGGATTCTTGAACATTTTGGTGAATAAATCATGTTAATACACTCCCTAGATGATTTTATATATAAATGGAGTTCCTTTGATATAAATGTCCTTTTGTGCATTCGATTTTATAAACCGTTTGGTAAATGCATATTATTGTGTTTTGAGGCATTTGGAAAATATAAGGGTATAAGTTCATTTGGAAAATGGGTTGCCTCAACTAATGTTGAGTTTTGAACTAATCTTACTTTTGGTCGTTGTGTTTGCATATCCGTTGGTCAAACGTGTTTTAATGTTTACACTGACTTTCATTTGGAGATTTAAGTAAACTGATGAGCCTTGGCTCGATTTTAACTAAAACGAGTTTTAATTCAATTGACCGGTTGACTAGCCCGGGGTGGAAGCTTTTAATTCAATTGACCGGTTGACTAGCCCGGGGTGGAAGCTTTTAGTACAATGGCGTTTATTCGTGTAATTTGAGAGTTACATGTTTTGAGTGTGTGGGTCATTCATTTGGAGTCATGTAATGTTTTAGACTGTAATGCAGTGGATCCATAGGCATATGAGTCGGTCTTTATCATTTAAAAAGAAAATGGGCTATTATTTATATGTTGGTGTCAGAATTAGTCTTGGGATTTTGAGGACTTGTCGGTGAGGGCTCTTGGAGTCCAATAACCGGACCTGCATCCGCGAGTTAATTTCTGAGCCTGTTTTTATGGGATAGTCACTTCCTATTTGTAGCTAGTTGAGACATTGGGTCCTCGGGGGCAACTTGGTACAGTTATGTGGGACCGGTTACTAGCCATGAACCGTAAATGTAATCCTAGCGAATGAGCATGATTGGGAATCCTCGAGGACCCACCCCCACATCTTAGTACGAGTCGGAGAGCTCGTGGCCATGGGTTCCTAATATGGTGAGCTCAATAACTTGGAATGTGGCTTACTCTGTGTTCCGCCACTAGCCATGGAATTCGGGTTTCCCCCGTCATCGAAAGGTGTTGTTCTGGGTATTTAACTTTATCCTTGTTTTCGGTGACGCTTTGAGTTTGGGTCTTTCCCCTTATGCTTTAATTCTGGTCGTTTGGTTTATAAAGTTTTATTCAAACATCATCATTGGAGCATTTACAACTATTCACGTTTTGAGTAAGTATTGGATTACATTACTTCATGAAATAATGTTTGGCGTTGAGGCGTTCATTTATAAATTGCTTAATTATTGGAAAACGAGTCGTTTTCATATTTACAGTAATTCATTTTAAAGGATCATGATTTAAGTTGCATTATTTCCATTTAATGGTTTTTATATTATTGATGAAAACTCTTGAACTCACTAGGCGTTAGCCTAACCCTTTTTATTTGTCGGCATGTGCAACAGGTTCCGGTTGGGAATAGTTCTAGTGAGACTGTGAAGAGATGAGTGCTAGTGGTGTGCTTGAAAAGGTGATTAGCTTGTTGAAGTCTTCCGCACTTATATTGGAGATAGCGATTGGTATTGGGTTATAGTAACACCCGACTTTAGTTAGTCTTTATGTAAGACTTTATTTACTCGTTGATGGCTCAATCTATAAATATATTGCATTTACGGATTTGTAGTAAGATATTTTATCCTTCTTTGAGGTGTTATTGAAAGTTTTAATTTAGTCACCCTTTCCAAATTTTGAGGGTGTTACAACAACCTCTTCGATCAACTTCAAGGAGCGGGGTGTTTCTCCAAGATAGATCTGCGATCAGGATACCATCAAGTACGGGTGAAGGACAGCGAAATTCCAAAGACGACGTTTCGGACGAGATACGACCACTATGAATTCCTAGTCATGCCTTTCGGAACTAATGCCCCGGTCGTCTTCATGGATTTGATTAACCGAGTGTGTCGATCCTTATTAGACAAGTCGGTCATAGTCTTTATCGACGATATTCTTATCTACTCTCGGGACGAAGTGGAGCATCGACAACACTTGCGAGAAATCTTGGAGATTCTTCGGAAGGAAAAGTTATTTGCGAAGTTTTCAAAATGTGAGTTTTGGTTCCAAGAAGTCCAATTCTTGGGCCATGTTGTATCCAATGACGGAGTGAAGGTGGATCCAACAAAAATAGAGGCGATGATGAATTGGGAGCCACCGACGAGCCCAACACAGATAAGAAATTTCTTGGGCTTAGCCGGTTACTACCGGCGGTTTTTTCAAGACTTTTCGAAGATCGCGTTTCCACTCACGGCACTGACGAAGAAGAATGTTAAGTTCTTATGGACCGAGACTCAAGAGAGGGCCTTCCGGACTCTCCAAAAAAAGTTATCTGAGGCGCCAATCCTATCCTTACCTGAAGGATCCGAAGATTTTGTAGTTTATAGTGACGCCTCTAAGCTCGGACTCGGGTGCGTTTTGATGCAAAGGGGAAAAGTAATCGTGCACGCATCGCGGCAACTCAAGGACCACGAGAAGAATTACCCTACGCATGACTTGGATCTAGCGGCGGTGGTATTTGCCTTGAAGCTATGGCGGCATTACCTGTACGGGACGAAGTGTACTTTATTCACCAATCATAAAAGTTTGAAGTACATCTTTGACCAAAAAGACCTCAACATGCGGCAACGAAGGTGGTTAGAACTTTTGAAGGATTATGATTGTGAGTTGTTGTACCATCCCGGTAAGGCCAATGTGGTAGCCGACGCGTTGAGCCGAAAGAATTACGAGAGTAAGGGTAAAGTAACTCTTACGAGAATCGAGGTGATGTCCGGGCTAATGGAGGACATCAAGAGGAGTCAAGTCGAAGCGCTTCGGGAGGAGAACCTCAAGGCCAAGATCATGGTGAAGCAAAGAGAATTATTAATGGAATATAGTCGAGGTCTTAAAACGTTCCAAGGACGGATTTGGGTGCCGAAGATTGGAGGAAATCGCGAGTTGCTTTTAGCAGAGGCGTACAAGTCCAAGTACTCTATACATACCGATAGCACCAAGATGTATAGAGATTTAAAATTGCACTATTGGTGGCCGGTGATGAAGCTCGATGTGGCCAACTATGTGGAAAGGTGCGTCACATTCCTTCAAGTTAAAGCGGAGCATCAAAGACCCTACGGGAGCTTGCAACCGTTAACCATTCTGGAGTGGTAGTGGGAACACATCACGATGGACTTCGTCACTAAACTACCAATACCTTGAGAGGACATGACACTATTTGGGTGGTGGTGGATAGGCTTACCAAGAGTGCGCATTTCTTGGCAATATGGGAGACATTACCAATGGAAAACCTTGCTATATCGACGAGGTGGTGTCACGTCACGGTGTTCTGCTATCCATAGTCTCAGATAGAGATAGTCGGTACACTTCCAAGTTTTGGGATGGATTACAAAGAGAGTTGGGCACAAAGGTCAAGTTGAGCACGACTTATCATCCTCAAACAGACGGGCAAAGTGAGAGGACGATCCAAACTCTCTAGGGCATGCTTCGATCATGCGTCATAGACTTTGGAGGGACTTGGGATTCACACTTGCCGTTGGTGGAATTCACGTACAATAACAGTTATCATTCGAGCATCGGAATGGCACCATTTGAAACACTTTACGGACAGAAGTGTAGGACCCCAGTGTGTTGGCTCGAGGCCGAAGAGAAGCAATTTTCGGAACCGGAAATCGTACAAGAAACGACAGACAAGGTGAAAGGTATTCGAGAGCGGTTGAAGGCGGCTCAAGACTGGCAAAAGAGTTATGCGGACAAAAAGAGGAGACCGGTTGAGTTCCAAGTGGGGGAACGAGTTATGTTGAAGGTGTCACCTTGGAAGGGGATCATCCGTTTCGGAAAACGCGGGAAGCTTAGCCCTCGCTTTCTTGGACCCTTCACCATCTTGGAGAAAGTTGGACTCCAAGCTTATAGGTTGGACTTACCACCATAAATGGAAGGGATTCACCCTATGTTTCACGTGTGTTATCTACGCAAGTGCTTGGCCGAGGAGGAAAGTGTCATCCCTTTGTTGGAAATTCGGGTAGACAATGGTAACCGATGTGTCGAGGAACCGAAGGCCATTTTGGAGTCGAAAACAAAGCAACCTCGGCATAAGGAAGTGACAATGTTGAAGGTTCAATGGAAGCACCACCGGGGCGCCAATGTGACGTGGGAATCCGAAGAGGACATGAAGAAGATGTATTCTCATTTGTTTAGAGAGTGATATTTCGGGGACGAAATCTTTATTAGGTGGGGAGGATTGTAACACCCGAAAATCTAAGGTAAGTATCCCCCTTGTTGTTTGGCACCTCGTTAGAATTTGAAATCTCTAGTTGCGTATAATTGTGTATTTTAATCTGTTAATGTTACGTGTTAATTATAATGATTAGTATTACGTTAACGACCCCTTTTAAAATCAAGTTTTCGGTGTCCAGGGGGTGTGGCGCGACAGTGCCCTGGGCACAGTCGCTGGTCACTATCGCCGAGGTTGTACCGTGAGGGTCGGGGTTGGCGCGACATTGACCCCGCGATAGTGACATGGGCAATGTCGTCGGTCACTATCGCGTGGGATGTACCGTAAGTGGTTGGACTGACGCGATTGTGCCCCCGCGACAGTGCCATGGGCACAATCGCCGGGCACTGTCGCCATCGGGGCTAAGGCTATAAAAACTTGATTTTGACCATTTGGACTTCATTACCTCATTTCAAACGTTTTGGAACCGGACAAGAACACATTTGTGCGATTTTCTTCCATCCTAAAACCCTCCAACAATAACTAAAACCCTAGTGTTAGTTGGGAACATTTATTGGTGGTTAAGGGAGCTAAAGGAATATTCAAGTGAAGCATTTAAGGCACCATCAAGCCCTCACTCTCTCATCATCTCATCCAAGTTTTCTAGGGTTTTGTGTAAAACCCTAGATAGTGAGTTTCTACTACTATTTTCAAATGAGATACATATCTTGTGTGCTTACTTGCTTAGTATTTCATATATATATATAGAAATCTGATCACCTGATAAGTTTGACCTAACTGCTATTTTTGAGATTGTTGGGAATTTTGTTTTGGCACTTTATGTGAACCTTGATAATGTTGTTATTGATGTAACTTAAACTTGGTTAAGTGTTGTTTTGGTGAGCCATGGGTATTATATTTGGACTTGTACATTTTAGAGTTTTGTACCTAAAATATGCTTGGGATTATGTGAGGTTTTATATATGTATCTTGGGGATATGGATTTATGTATAGAGATGGATATCGTACGTACGTAGGATGAACCATGAGTAAGTGCTAGGAGGATGTAGTCCTAGGTGCCACCATGACGGTATGCAACTAGACCTCCGCCATTTGGAGTAATGCCTGGGAGGTAGTCTTCAAGTGTGTTGGGCCTTCGGGATGTTGCTCATGCGAGTGAATATCAAGGTACATTGACTTGAGGTAAAACTCATTGGTGATGGGTCTCCCCCATTGATTTCCCTTATGGCCATTAGTGACTATAATGATATAAATGTTCATACCATGTTTTATAAATGTATGCCATGTTCTTGTACAACTCACTGGGCCCGTTTGGCCTAACACTTGTTGGTTTGATATGTATCTCAGGTTCGAACGGCGCGACCGTCGAGAAGATTTAGTCGGCCTCTAGATGTGAGCTCGAGAGCATTTTTGGGATGCCATTTTAGAAGACACTCATTTTTGGAAGTAGATGACAACTGACTGTAATCTCATTTCTAGTTAGATGTTAGATTAGAAAGTTATCGTTTACCATTGCTTATTATTACAAACTTGTAATTAAACAGGCATTTATTGTTCCCTTTTGGGCGAGCTCATGCTTTGGCATTGAAATGATTACCATATTTCCATTTTCCGGAAATTTTTGTTTGTCCTATTTTTTGGGGTGTTAAAATTTGGTATCAGAGCTTTAGTTTAAGTGAACTAGGTGTCGACTCTAATATACCTAGACTGGTTGTGCTTATAGGATCATTGTCCACATGGGTAGAACAATCCTAGGTGGGGAGAGTATTAGGATTACGGAATTGCATTGATTAAGACTTATAATGATGACAATGAGCATTCTTATGTAAAATATGTTCACAATCCCCTCGCTCAAATACAAACCAATTATAACTCGCATTTCTCATCAGCAAAATCTCTCACAAAATACGAAATGGTTTCCTTGTATTCTGGAATCCAGGTCTCACAAAGCAGTTTGCTCCTTTGAAACATCGTACCTATGGTGGTTTCGACACTCACAAAATTTCTCACCAAGAACAACAAATCCAACAACAAGAACCTAGAAAGTAGCATAAATTATGGAAAGAGCAAGAAATTCGAAAGAACAATGATTGATTTTGATATAATACACTAGTTCGATTCTATCCGGTATTGTATGTTCTTTTAAGGGTCGTCGAAATAGGGAGATGCAACAGAGAACTGTAGCATAAGATATAATAGATAATGATCGCCAGAGAAGGGTCGGAGTAGATCGAGAAGGGTCGAGCAAAGATGAAAGAGGGGGAGGAAAGGAAGCAGTAGATCGAGAAGGTGTTGTTGTGTAAAAGAGAAGGTGATGACGTTTAAAAGGGTATGAGAGGTCATTTTGATGGCTTACTAAATACAGAAAAGGTAAATGAGCTTACCGAATAAGGCAGTGTCATTTTGAATAAGCCACAACCAAACACTTATGTATGGCTTACTGAATAAGCTATATAGGTCATTAAGCCAATTAAGCCAATAACGTACTTTAAACAAATAGAAAAAGAGAAAAATCTAATAAAACAAAAAGAGAAAAAAACTAAAATAAGCAAAAAGACCAAAATGCCCTATACTACTTAACATATTTTTTTAACAGAGTTAACAAGATGGACCAAATCCAAAACAAAATGGCAACCAGAGGGACCAAAAGTGAAATGAAATGGCAACTACAGTGATCAAAAGTGTAATTAGTTTAAAAGATGGATGAGAGTTGATAGTGAGTGGCAAGCACATGACTAAAAGTGTAACACCCTCAAATTTGGTAAGAGCAACTAATTAAAAATTTTCAAATATCACATCAAATGAAAGACAAACTTCTTCCTACAATTCAAAACTCAAAATAAATATTCTATAATTAACCTCGACAATAATAATTCAGTATTAAGCAACGACTAAACTGAAGTCGGGTGCTACTTATCCCCAATACAAGTTGCTCCTTTCAAAGCTAATGCGGAAGATTTCACCATGCTACTCTCACTCGTGCATGCAATTAGCACTAATCTCTTCACAAAACGCTAGTACCATTCCCCAACCTGAACTTGATGCACATGCCGACAAATAAAAAAGTTAGGCTAATGCCTAGTTAGTTCAAGAGTTTTCAACATGAACAAATATATTTGTTACAAGGAAAGAATGCGTTTTTAAATCATAATCTTTCAGAATGATTTACTTTAAATATTAAATGACTCATTTTCCAATAACACACACCTTTAAAGACAAGTATCCCAACATAGACATTCCTTTGTAAATAACTTCGACCCAAAACGTGAATAGTAAGTAAACTCCCAATTTATAAAAATGCGGAATAAACTTTATTTCCCGAAACCACCCCAAACATGGGCGGGGCATAATACTCAACCCATAAAACTTGAGTAAACAAATCCATATATGCAAAACGTCACCGAAAACATGGATAATAAAATAATACAATTTAATACCCAAATAACACCTTCCAGTGACGGGGGAGACCCGATTCCGTTGTACGTGGAGGAACACAAAGTTAATCCACATATCCACGTTGTCGAACTACACCTCAGATCGTAACTGTATTGCCTGCTCCACCGAGGTACACCTCCAGTCGGACTGTATTTCAAGTCCTAAAAACACCGTATCTCCCATTGCCTTCTCCGTCGAGCTACACCTCAAGGATACGCGATCTTATTGTCTGTTCCTTCTCTAGTGGAGTTTCATCCTCGGGGTACTCATTCGACCCCTAGTGCCTACTCCCTAACATTCAAGATAAGAGTCTCAGCTCCTTACTTGATAACTCATGAAGTCTAACCCTCGTGCACGAAAATTAGAACATCAAATTACAAAACCTATGGTCCCGAAGTACAACCCATAAAGGTTCCTCTCCGCAAAACGACTGGGACAACAACAATGCCAACACGGCATAATTTCCAAGGTGAGAATATCAATACTCCTCACCCTTAATTATGACTGACTTACATGCCTATGGATCCAATGCAACACAGTCTAAAATTACATGACTACACAAGAATGACCAATGCACTCGAGCATGTAATTATCATTAATATACCACAAATGAATTCAGATGCAAATCATAAATGGGGCTCTATATTGAGCCATTAAAATCGGACAAATGTCTTCAAGACCCTTTTAAGTCATGTAACACCCCGAATTCTGGGAGTTTTTCGTCCTAATCCAATGCTGAGCGAAGTAGCCAAGAGGATGGTAGAGAGCGTGTCAGTGTTCTGCACGGCTCTCCGCGCGAGTGGAACCGCGCGAACCTCTGTTCCATCCCAACTCCAGAACCCGACGCGGCTCTCCGCGCAGGTCAAACCGCGCCACCAACCGTGCGGATCCCCTGTGCGAATAAAAAGAGGGAAACCGGATTTCCACCCCATTTTCTAACCTAAAACCTCAAATACTCTCCTTATTTAAACCGATCCCATCCTCCCCAAATGAACCCCAACTCATTTTGAGAGTGTCCCTTCCAAAATCAATGGTTTTTCATCATCTAGCAAGTTTGGAGGTTAGAATCATAATACTTCATCTTCATCTTCCTCACCAAGTTTCTTGGGGTTTCATCCAACCCTTTCCACCATCTTGAAGATTAGAAGTTTGTGATTTATTTTGGAAGATCTAGAAGAGTATTGTTGATGGGTTCAAGCTTTGGTAAAGGTAATCTTCTCTTCTCTCCAACTTTGGAATTTAGGGTTTTGAGATAAGGTGAAATCTTCAAGTAAAATGTTTGGGGAACGATTCTATACGTTTGAATATGGATATTATGGTTGAAATTTATGGATCTAGGTTTTGGAAGTTTTGGCTTTGAAGATTCAAGTTTCTTCAAGGAAGTTCTAAGTGGGGTAAAATCTAGATTTAGCCTAAATCTAGCAAGGTGAGTTCAAGTTGCTTTGTGAAAACTATGTACATGCCAAAACGTTTATTTTGATGCATTGAAATGTTTTCTTAACATTTATCAAAATGTGATTATTATTTGTTGAGGGTTGCATTTGGTATCTTGGCTTTATCAATCTTGAGAAATGCCCATACTTGGAGTTTTAGACATTTGGATAACTAAATCATATTACAGATTCTTTGGATGATTTATCATATAAATGGGGATTATTTTGGTGGTAATGCATTTTGGTGTATTTGGGTTTTGAAAATGCATATTGTTACGATTGAGACAATTTGGAAATGTAAATGATACAATTTCTATTGGAAAATGGTTTGTCCCAAGTCCCAACCAATGATGGTTTTTGAATTGATCATGTTTTAGAGCATGTGTTTTGTATGAACGTTGGTTAAATATGTTTTATCGCTTATGATGATTTTTATTGAATAGCCTTTGAGTTGATGTCCGTAATGACTAAAGACCTAGATAGGGTTGATGTCCGCAATGACTAAATACTCGGTTTGAGTTGATATCCGTAATGACTAAAGACCTGGATAGGGTTGATGTCCGCAATGACTAAAGACTCGGTTTGAGTTAATGTTCGTAATGACTAAAGACATGATGTCCGCAATGATTAAAGACTCGGTTTGAGTTGATGTCTGTAATGACTAAATACCTGGATAAGGTTGATGTCCGCAATGACTAAAGACTCGGTTTGAGTTGATGTCCGTAATGACTAAAGACCTGGATAGGATTGATGTCCGCAATGACTAAACACTCGGTTTGAGTTGATGTCCGCAATGACTAAAGACTCGGTTTGAGTTGATGTTCGATATGACTAAAGACTCAGTTTGAGTTAATGTCTGATATGATTAAATACTCGAATTGAGTCGATGTTTATAATGACTAAAGGTCTAGATTGGGTTGATGTCATAGGCTTTTCCATCCTCGAGACATGTTCATAACATAGATATGTGACTTGGCTTAGTGTACCACCACGTTCACCCCCCCCCCCCCCCCCCCCCCCCGGTCTCCGAAAGACGTTGTTTTGGGTATTGAGCATTATTATGTTTCAGCGACATTTTGTATATGGATTGTTATCCATGTTATGTGGTTTTAATTGTTAAACCTTATTTAAGTTTTTGGATATTTTGGATAATAGAGTTTGTCCAGGTTTCAGTATTTAAATATAAATCCTTATTTGTGTTCTGGGTGAGTATTGGGTTTCGATGTCCTCTTCGAATGAATGTTTGGTATTAGTATTTTCATCATGAAAATGGTGGACTTTGAGAAAGGCATTGACTTTATACTTTTATACATACCACTTTAGAAATCACGATTTAAATTCAGTTAACGATTTATATGTTTGTGATGGAAACTCTTGAACTCACTAGGCGTTAGCCTAACCTTTTTATTTGTCGGCATGTACATCAGGTTCTGGCTGGGGATTAGTACTAACGACACTATGAAGAAAGAAGTGCTAGATATGTATTCGAGGAGTGAATAGCTTGGTGAATTCTTCTGCTTTTATATTGGGAAGAGCAATTTGTATTTGGGTTAAGTAACACCCGACTCCGGTTTAGTCCTTGTATGTTAATGGAGTTTATAATTGTGAGGTTAATTATAGAAATTTTACCTTGAGGTATTTTGACTTTTGATTTGTAGGAGGAAGTTTTGTTCCTCACTTGTTGTTATATCGAAATTTTAAATTAGTTGCTCTTACCAAATTTGAGGGTGTTACAAGTCAAAACCGAGCTAAAATGCTCAAAAATCCATTTTATCAACAAATAACTGTCCCCAAATAATAAAACGTATTTAAACGGCGTTTACACCGACACACACCTCAAAGAGGTGACTAACCCACCACTCGTCACAAATTAGGACAAACAAATGGGCTCATACCCTTACGTTTCCAAAATGTCACATAACACGAAGACATGTATTTTTCAAATGGTCTATGAAATCAAATACACCAAAATGCATAACTCATAAAATAGACCCCATTAGTACAAAATCATCAAAAATGCATGAATCATAAAATATACTTTATTTGTATAAAATCACCAAAAATGTATAAATCATGCTATTACTTATCAATATATCTAAATCCCAAATATGGGCATTTCATGAGACCAAAACAACCCAAGTTTACCAAATATGAAAACTTATCCAAATACCCAATACATTGACAATTACCAAGTAAAAACATATTTTTACTTCAAAATACACATTTTGGCATGTACATAGTTTTTATAAAGCAACTTGAACTCACCTTGTTAGATTTAGGCTAAATCTAGATTTTCCCCAACTTGAGCTCCTTTGAAGAAACTTGAATCCTCAAGCCAAATCTTCCAAAAACCTAGATCCACAAGTTTCCAACCATAAATATTAATATCCAAGTGTTTAGAATCATTCCTCAAATATCTTATATCAAAATCTCCATTTTTGCCAAAAATCCTAATTTGACCTAACTTTTCTCAAAATCTTCCAAACCAAAATTGGAGAAATAAAACACTAGGTTGGCATCAATAGAGCATTTATAACTCATAAAGAGCCTTGGAAATAGAGATGATGGACTTACCACTTAGGTTTTGGTGAAAACCTAGAAAACCCTAAAATGGAGCTTGAGGTTGAAGATGAAGATGGAGGCTCTTGCTCCTAGCTTCCAATCCTTAACTTGATGATGGTTTACCACCATAATACCAAAATATTTGAGCCAAAGATGACCCAAAATCACCATATACGTTTTAGGTTTGTTCTAGAGAGGGTTTGGGAAGAAATGGGAAGTGAGGAATGAAGAAATGAGTTGAAAATTCGACTTTAACAGCCCCTGCCCCATCTGGGCGACATTGCCAGGACACAATGCCATGGCAATGTCGCAGGGCATTGCCCCAACATTCGGTCCATTTTGTGCTACTTTGCCAGTGTCATAGTCGCCGGACATTATAGTCGGGCCCGTACCAAACCTCGAAGCTTGACTTTTTCGACACCAAGACTCCCGATACTTATAGGGATCATCTAAAATGATTATTTAACACAAAACCCACTGTTTAGAAGATGCAACGAAGTACGGGTTGATTTTCACTTACCGAAAATTTTGGGTGTTACAAAAAGTGTAATTTACTCCCAATTATATAAATTCATCACTTATGGAGTTTTCATGTTCATGCAGATCAACCAGATGCTACTGAGTATGAATGAATTATGGGGAGCAACTTTGCCGAAGAAGTAAAAAAACAGGAAGGATATCGAAGTATTCTTAAAAACAGAAAGACGAACCGGTGGAGCGGTTCAGACAAAGGTACCATTTGGAGAAAATGCTTCAGCGGAAGATGGTCCGTGAAGAATGCAGAGAAGTTCAATCGTGTTTTGTCGACCTGAATAGCGTCGCAAGCATGGATATGGTATGCAAGAACTATCGGAATCGGCATGCAACCATGTTGTGGCCATTTGTTCGTGTGTTTGGTGTATGAGAGGAAGGTTAAGATCTACCTGATTTGTGGTATCATAATATGTATCACAATGGTATATCATCATAGATATCACAGTTAGGGGTGTTCAAAAAAACCGAGAAACCGCGCCGAATTGTTTGATCCGAAACCAAAAAAACCGATAACCGAAAAATCCGAAAATCAAAAAACCAAATACCGAAAAAACCGAGTATTCACAAGTTAGTTTCGGTTTTGAGTTTTAGGTACCCGTTGGTACCCAAACCGAATCGAATATAATGTATATATATTTGTAATATTCAATTTGTATAATTATTTATTTATTTATTAACCTAAAGTTAAATGAGTAAAAGTGTTTTTTACGTTTTGCTGTCAAGCATTATTGTGGATGATTAAAATTGGCGGTATAAAGTCTTTAAGGAGTCGACATTTAACGAAAATTGGATGTTTTAAACAGTTAAACTTATTTTGATTTATAGCACTGATTATTTTTATTTATTTGTGTTGTGATTGTTTTAAATGTTTTATTTCAGTACCATTTTTATATTGTATATGATATTTTTTATATAAAATTCGTGTAAGCGTGAACTGAACCGCGGGTAACCACTTTATTTCGATTTGATGCGGTGTGGTTCGGTTCAATGTACAGTTCGATTTCAGTTCGGGTAACCAAGTATCCTTTCTCATGCGGTTTGGTTCACATTTTTCTTACTAACCAAACTAAACCGAACCGTGAACACCCCTAATCACAAATGGGTATCACAGTGGGTATCAAAGTGAGTTTGTTTCACAATGGTGTATGCCGGAATAAATTTAGCCAGAGTAAGGTTCACCAGAGGGAAGAGGGAGAAAGGATGAAGGAGGAGACATTTTTTACAATGTACCTACAATTCTCACCAAATTTTGATTTCATACACGATTATATATAATCAGGTTCATAAATGAATATTAATCTAATCGTATATGTGATATCCAAAGTCTAATTTGATTTAAACCGCTTATACTTCCCAAAACTTGGGCAAAAAGGGCCCGTACAATGTCATTTTGTAATGGAATTTCAACACACGAGCTTCAAAGCGAATTTGGGAGAGGTAAATGATTGAAACATGCATCAGTATTATCTATTTTAAAGACTTTATATTTGTATGGAATTAAGGGCCATTTACTAAAAGCTTATCAGGTAAGTGCTTATCAATATCATTTACCTTACTGTTTGAGTATGACGAAGACCAAGAAGCTTACCCGGTAAGAGACAAGGGAAGGACCGAGAGCCTTATCGGCAAGTGTGAAAAATGACTCTTACTCGGTAAGCATATACCAGGTTTAAAATGCTTACCAACAATCCATTTTCATGGCCAAGAATGTTACACAATAAGGTAAATGAAGATGAATCTTTTACCGATAAGCGGTTACCCGATAAGAATTTGGTAAACGGTCCCCAAGTCTTTTTATGGTATGATATAAATGAATAAATGTTTGGTTTCTCTTTTTTCAAGAAACTAATAAAAGGCAGTATGGTCATCGACAAATATTAAGAGGGTTAAGAACCCTCTGGTTCAGTGATGTTTGTATAGACATGTTTACCTCCAAATATAGATGGGGAGAATGGTTGAAATGGTTTGTTAATTTAAGGTATCTTTTTAAGTATATAATACTGATATACGATAAATTAACTGACACACCTTCCTCACCATTTGATGAGTTTTGAACCCTTTACCTTCTAGGAGGCCAAAAACCCGAATACACAGTATACTCATACTAGCAGAGTTGACATATACACATTTGAGCATTTCCATTTTCAAATAAGGATGAATACAATCAACAAAGGAAGCTTCTCCTTGACGACAAAGGGAAATATGAAGCTAAGGACGATGCCCACAACAGATGGTGGACGATGACGGCTACAACGATAATCAGAACCTCTGATTGCTCCGATACCATGTAAAAGTTAGAAGAAATATTTCTACATATTTCTCTTCAATCCATAGTAATACATTATTTATACTATACATGAACAAAACCCTAACATATTAGGGCAACTCTAGGAGCAGAGCATATTTACCCTACTTCTTTCACACATTTACATATTACCCCTTATACTTCTACACAAATCCTCCTATTAAACCATGTTTCAAAATCATTGCAACTTGACCTTAAATGTCAAAAGTTCAAACATACAAACAGAGCATCTGTGTAGTAGCACAGGTTTAAAGACCTTACCTTGCTTAGCACAGGTACAAAGGCCTTATAAGGTTATAACCCAATAGCATCATCATCTTATGTAATACTCTCTGCTACAAATAATTGTCCACATTTCAGTTTCAGGGGCTGTTTGGCAGTTGCAAAATGGTTTGATGCAGAATGATTAAGTGGTCAGAATGATTAAGAGGCTCTTATGATATAGTGTGAAATGGAATATGGTTGTTCGATAATTGTTCAGAATGAAATCAGGGCTCTGAATTGTTAAGGCAGAGTCAAGATACAAAATCATTAAGAGGGTTTTGGAATCATTAAGAGGCAGAACTTTTTTTTGCCAAACAAGATTTACCTATTAACGATTCAGAGGTTGCCACTTAATGGAACCATTAAGAGGTAAACAAACGGTCCCAAAATAAGTGTCCACTTTTAAAATAAAGTGCTTGGATTCCAAATTTTAAATTAAAGATGGAGTCATCGAGAAATTCATTACTCCCTCTACTATCAAGGGTAAAATCATCATTTAGACCATCTCCAATAGAGATGCCAAATCTTACACCAAATCACATCAATGCAGACAAGAAATCCTACACCAAATTTGGTGCAACACTGTTCACTTACACCAAATTTTACACCAACTGTAGAATAAAAAAGGAATATACCTAGAATCTTACATTTTGGTGTAAGATTTGGTGTTACCCATTATAGTAGATTTATTGTTTGCACCAAATTTTACACCAATTTTTATGGATTTGATGTAAAATATGGTGTTACCCATTGGATATTTCCTTGGTTAATACAAAGTGTAATAATTACACATTTCTAAAATTGTGTGCCTTTTTCATTGCGAACATTTATTTTGGGGCGGAGGGAGTAACCGTCCTGCAGAGCATGTTCATCCATAACAAAAAAAAATCCATGGCTTTCATTTTTTTTTTGTTTCATTTCCAAAATTATCGAAGCTTATAACATCGTAATATTCTCATATTCAACATGATTTTATGCAAGTTCTGTAACAAAATCTACATGCCATGCTTTACGAGATGCTTGTTACCTCTGCAACGAGACTATTGTTGTTTTGGGATGGTGTTCTTGAGCTTTTCGACTACGCTTAAAAGTGTAGAATTCCCGTCACAGGCTTCCCTCAATACTGAAAGCTTCTTTGTTATTTCAGACCCCTGCAGTGACAGATCTTCTGCTTGATCCAGTTTTTGAGAAGTTTCTGGCTTCTTATATTGTATGAGTTTTACCATCATACCCTATCATCATTTAGCACATAAATGCATAAGAATGGACCTTAAAAATTAAATATAATGGCCATAAAGAGAATTGAACGTTTGCTTTATCATTTGCTCCCTCCATCCCATGATAATTAGAATGTTTGACAGTAAACAAAGTTTAGCAAATATCAAATGTCTGAAATGACCTTCAATAATGACAGAAAAGTAGCCGAACCTTTTGAACCAAAAATAATTTTCACAGAACATCCCATAATGGTAATTATTGTAAGGGGTGTTTGGTTTGGCAGAATGTGTTTGAGGGATTTGGGGTGTTTGGTTTGGCAGAATGTGTTTGAGGGATTTGGATTTCGTGGAAGGATTTGGAATTGGGTGGATTTGGAATCATTGGTGTGTTTGGTTTGTAGGATTTGGAATGGAATTGAATTCCATTCTTTATAGATAATTTATAAAAACAAATTATAAAAAATAATTAAATTACCTTTTATTAATCGATTATTACAAAACGTATGAATTTAACATATTTTAGAAATTACTACAAACAAAACCATGAAATCCTGTGAAATACCAACTCCCCATGGGATTTCTAAATCCAAAGTTTGAGGGATTTCATTGAAATTCCGGGTTTTCAATTCCAGACTTTCCTTTAAACCAAACGCAGGATTGGAATGGAATCCAATTTCAAATCCCGCAAATCAAACCGGCCCTAAGTTTCATGAGACAAAAGTAGCATAGATTTACAATAAATAAGTAAGCTTTAGTAGAATCATCAAGTTCAAAGAATCTTGATATAGAAACCATACCTCATGCTCTGGTTTTCGAGAGTAATCGCGAAGGATAGATTTGGCCAACTTATTTCGTAATGTAATTCTGTCGCCAGCATGATTACCAAAGATGAAATACGATATATGGTGAATGACCAATGTGAATGCAACTGACTTTCTAGTCACTGATCTATCAAGAGCACCAGAAACCCATGATTTTACATATGCTTCCAGAATCGTTTCATCGCCCTGTAGAGAAATAGTAATTGTCACCTCACAAATTTCGTAATAATTTGCATTATAGCTGGATAAGCACATGCTCAGTCTCACATTTTACCAACGAAAGTAAATCTAAATGGAAATTCAAGTTTTTTACTTCTTGAAAATCAACCGAGTAACAAAAACTGTACATTATACTCCCTTCCCCCCCAAAATAAATATCCGGAATGAAAAAGACATTTAAAAATCTGTAATTAACTAAATAACAATTTTGCCCTTGATAATAGAGGAAGTAATGAATTTCTGTATCTCATAATTAAGGATAGAATTGGAATGTAGGCATTTACTTTTGAAAGTGGACACTTATTTTAGACGAACTAAAATAGAAATGTGGACAGGAGTACATTGGAACTTAAATTCAATGGCAGATAATAGAAATCAGGGACAGAATCAGTTCCACTTAGTTTCAAGAAAAAAATTTGTTTCCAAGCTCAAACCTGAAATTCCGAGTTCTTTAACCTACCCTATGAGAGTAAGACCAAAAATTTCTTACCTCCAGAGGTTCTAGGTAACCTTCCTCCTGGGCTAAGCATTGTTCTAAAGATGGCAAAAGCTCAAGAGCTCTAACATTTGATAGAGCATTCCAAGCAGCAAGTCGAATTGGAGCTCCAACACAACGATGAAGGTACATTGCAATTTGCCTACCATACAACAAATCACCATACGACACACCAGCAAAATTCTCCACAAGAGTTTCTACAAATGTGGAGTAACTGTCATGTATCTCCTTGTCAAACTTCAAAAGGTCAACACTATTATTCCGTCCGATTTCTGATAACTTTTTATCAAGAAGCTGTCCATATAACTCCTGCAAATTGATGTAAACATCCCTAGTCTTCTCCTCTTCAAGAAAATCCATCCCAGCAAATAAAGTTACAGATAAAGCATGCAGTTTCCAAATGACTGGCACACTCTGGATGGAGGAGTAGGAATATGAAGAAACGTGACTGGACATTGCTTCAAGACCTAAAAGAAAGAAAATCCCACATCTCGCAACTTCTGGGAAGTTAGGTTCAACAGGAAGATTGACCACTTTGGTGTAGTCAACAGTTGAGACGGGACTGAGAAACCAATGATCAGGAAGTGGCAGCCTCTGATGAGCCCATTCCGTTACCAAAGAAGTTGACTGGATTGTTCTTGATGGATCAATGTCTTCTTGAATGGTGTCAAGAGAAAATTTGCTCTTTTTGGAGGTTCCATGGTTACTATCTCTAGTTTTGAGTTTTGCTTTGGACTTCTTTACATGTAGCCATCTGTTCTTAAAGTGAGAGATTAAATTTTCACTAAACGTCAAGTACTCTTCTTCCGTATACTGCCACCCAAATGTTTTTAAATTGAACCCTTGGTTGAGATCAAGAGAGCGGCGAATACCAAAATCAAAACACTTGAGAATTTGTGGTTGTAGCAAGATATCGAACACCTTGTCCATGATAATTACATCTCTGGGTCCAATGAGTAAACATAAGTTGAAAGCACAGTTTACTCTCTCCATTGTAATGTTTAATTCTTCATTTGTGGGGTTTTCTTTAGCAAACTCGACCAGAAAGATCTCAAGCAACTGCAGGACCAATCTTGCATCCATTTGGGCCACCAAAATGTTAGTAGACCAAAACCCTCCGCCAGAGGCCCCCCATCCAACACCAACACCTGGAGCAGGACCACCTCTTCCAAACATCTCAACAGATTGCACAAGTCGTCCAGAAGAAATCAACTTCATGAAAGATGTCAATAAGGTTGTCATCTCAGATATAGAACACTTGAGTATGCCATCAGTAAGAATTTTATCAGCACTTGCTAAACTCTGGGGGTCAATGGATGGAACGATGACCTCAGTGTTAGCAAGCTGAATCAACTTATTAATCGAAACAACAACCTTTACCAACCCGTTAAGGCAACATGCAGAGGCTAATGATGTTTCTTGATCACTTTGATGTCTATATTGACACAAATACTCAAGGAACGAACCAACACAATCAGTACCACTTCCGTTATTGGGTTTGTTCACTTGGGTAAAGCTCAAAAGTCCATTCTTGATTATGTGTAGTCCAATCTTTGGGACGAATTCGGGTAGCCATGGAAGATTCCCACCCAGAATGCTAGAGTTGTCCTCTGGAATCACATTTTTAAGAACACCAAAAAGCATGTGCATAACTGCCGATATTACCCATAACATGGAAGTCAATTCTTCAAAAGAAATTCCTTTGGATGGTGATATTAAGTTAAATAAATATGGATCACTTTTCAATGATATCCACTTAAGTGCTAAATCAATCATTGGACCAACATGGTTCCAACACCAAGTCTCTGTGTCATTCATGGGCTCCTCTGTTGTTCGATCAATCTTCTGTGAGTGGGAGTAAAAATTTGGAAGCGTTCTTGTTAAAGCCTCAAGGACCAGGTATGCTTCCTTAGTGATGGAGATAAACTCATGAAGGATGTTCTGTCCAATCAGTTTGTCAAATGTGGGAACGTCTAACCAAATGTAAAGAGCAGGGAACAGGTCTGTGAAGTGAGATACACAATAGCCATACTGAATGCAGACCTTCCAAAAACGTAGCTGTTCAACCAGCAAAGCTGATGAAAGCTTGAACTTCTCTGTATCTATGTTCAGCCAGTGATCAAGAGAGAATGCATAACGATACAAATGCGTAGTCAGCTTCAGAAAAATTCCATTGTCTACGAATTCCATACACCTTTTTCTCCCTGATCGAGCCAGTACCTTAATATAACAAGATTTAAAAAACATTGTAGGTTTCATAATTAAAGATTAACCTTCACCAAACTGTTTAAATAAAGATTGCACATATGCTTACATACCTTCACAAGGATGACCGATTTTATCTTTGAAAAATCGACTCCCATTTGGTCTTTTGTACTGAATCTGTGAACAATGACTTGAACTAGCCTCTCACACTTCATAATTGCATCTGCACATGTAGGAGAATGCCGTGCTATTGCAACCAGTATAGAAATTAGGCATTCTTCCAAAGCTGCTGAAGGGTCAGACTGAAACATAGAGATTAATTTGACAGTCATCTAATTTGGTAAAAATATATGGTCCAACGAGCATTATGTGAGTCACTGAAGTATTGATGTTGGATGCATAGACAAAAGTACCCATGAAGTAATAAATACTGCTTTCTGTAGTGCATCAATATATCAAGACGAAACATCCAAGGGTTTATATGATGGAGATACACCCGTAAAATCATATTGAGCCTTCCTAGAAACACAGTTTCCATTCCTAGTCAAACTGAGATTCACAAACTCACGTTAACCATATATTTTCCATGCTCAAATTTCCATATCCATGGTTGAGCTTTGTTTGTTTAGCATCCAAAATTTGAACATACTGTTCCAGCAGATTGTGAAAATGCATGATAAAATACCAATATATGTATGTAAGTCATTACTCAATTGTATTGATCAAGCTCAAGTCAAAAACCATACGAGTTAAATCAAGACAATGGTAAACCTCCAGTCAGATTCACGTATAGAAGGAAAGTGAATTAAGTAGTATGGGTTACTGTTTTGTTGTCTTTAGCTTTTGTTGAATAAAACCTTGAGGGTAGTTTGGTCTTTTACCTTATGTTTGTTAGTGGAGCGTATTATAGAAGGTGGGGGTTGTTTCTTTGGGGTCATTCATTCAGTTGTATTCTGTTTTAGAGTGAGAAAGCTCTTTGGGAGAGTTTCTTGGCCTCTCGAATGCCAGTGAGGTTGTAATTCCATTTTCAATTCTTGTGAGCAATCAATTCAGTTTTCCCTAGTGTATACCAGACAAAACATGCAAAAATCAACACAAGAACTCAGTTAAATCTGAAGACTTCAGGAGAAACATATTGGTTCACCTTTTTTATATTTTCCGTTTAATAAAGATCAATAATATCCTGCTTCAGAATAAAGTTTGCCAATATAAGTAGTGGCTTATACATACCTCAACCATAGTTATCATGTTTTTCTCTATACTTGAACAATACTGAATCAAAGAAATGCATGTGTGACAAAAGAAAAGTCAAATTTCGTAAAGCATTGACTTGGAATGGTTGAAGCAATATGGTGATCCAAGTGTGACATAATTTTCCAACTTAAAAGAGAAGGAAAGGAGCATCACTTCCAAAATATTGATTACCTCTAATAGATAGCGAATTCTTGGAAGGATTCCCATTCTAACCAAGCCTGCTGCAATATCCTGTGTAGCAACCACAACGTCATCCTTTATTGTGTGTTCATCTTCAGCATCATCATCCCTCAAAGTCTTATCGAAAGGAAAGAGATTTGAGGGTTTCGTGTTGTATTTCCAGAAGCCACCATGAAGAAAACCAACATCAATCTTGGGTCTACTTCTAAAAATCGGAGCTGTACAGACATCCTTCTCATAGATTCCTGTTTTCTGGAAGCAGATTGTATCTTGTGAGTAATTAAGAGACAAATAATCATAGTAAAGTTCACTTAAGTAAGCAACTCTACCTCAGAGATATCAAAGAAGAGCTCATTGAAATCGTAGCTCAGGACACACTGAATGACTCTTGCACAAGCGATAACCACAGAATTGTGGTTATCATCAAGACACATCCTACAAGTCCACAACATGGCTTAGAATGCAATAATTTAAACTACTAGCAAGTAATCTAACTTTATCAAGAAAATGAATTTTGCTTTCCAAATAATGGCAATGAACAAGTTGATTAGCCTTAATGAAGATATGCAGGGGTAATATAGGTATCCTACTATAATGCATGGAGTAAGAATAGAGGACTAGTTGTGACTTGTGAGGTTCACAGGAAATTCCGATGATAATATTACACCTCATCTCCAACTTGCATTCATATGTATGGGCATGAAGTGTCCTAGCTCCCAGAATAAACAGCGCAAGTACATAATAATCACCATCTCATTTATCATTCAAAATGCATAGATTTCAACTTAGAAATTCTAAAATTTACCTGAGTGATAAAGCAAGTTCGGGTTCTGGACCTAGCGCAAAAGCCCAAAGAGCCTCCCAGTCAACAATCTTATTCTGATTACCAGTTTTCAAAGTTGACCCTGTCTGATTTCTGCGAATATTATCTTGTGCTTTATAAAGAACAGATGCAAGAAGATGCAGAGCAAGAGCCCGTTGTCCAGGAACCTAGATGCAAATAGCACAAGGGCAAGGAAGAATATCATGAGTTTATATTGTATTGTCAAGGTTGAGAAACAGGTCACTACTTCCTATTTCCCAAAAAGATGTACACTTTGACTATCAAGATCAAACAGGCAGCTTTACAATCACAAACATTGCACGAATATTATTCAAGTATTTCAGGAATATCTGATCACTATATAGAAGTTTATTATGGGCAGCGGATAGGAAACAATTGATGGTAAAATAATAGAAACAGTTGTATCAATTTCTAACTCGGAAAGCAATATGCTAACTGCTTGATGGTACAAGTCAAAAGATAGAAGTGCTTTTGTGTGTGTGTGTGTGTTTTGGGGGAGGGGGTATAATGTTTAGCATAACCAACCACACTTCTAGTGAGAGCCAATGCTTCTTTGATGGTGTAACCAAGAGCACCAGGATCACCCTCAGTTCGAAGAAAGTCCCGTTGTGAAGCATTTTCACCACTGTAAATACCCATAGCAGATGCATTACCTAGAACATAATTTGGAAAACAAAAAAAAATCTGTTAACAACTTATGCATATGTAGACAAAAAATTATTTATCCGAAAAAATATATAGACAAAGGATTCACCAAAAAAAAACAATGCACCAGGTAACATAAAATAAATGAATCAATGGAAAGGGAGGAACACTAGTCATTTGACATCAACAGTCTCCCCCACCCAAAACAAAATTAAATAATAACAATAACAGCGATGAAAGCGCAACTGAATTGACCGTTACGCATATGAAGGATAGCTAAGGACAAATGCAAGCGACAAAAATGGTAACATGGGAATGATTTCAAGTATATATCTCATACGCCCTTAAACTCTCATCAAAACTACCAAAGATCAACTAGAAAAAACAAAGAAAAGGAAAGAAAAAAAAAAGCAAGGTATAATTTCTTTGTAATTTTTAACTCTGTTTCCAGAATCTAGGTGACCAATTGACGAGTCAATGGCTAACCATTTGATCAGCATTGAACATCAAATCTAAGTGGTGGTAACCAAATGGAATCCACATGCTGTTGGGCATATACTGAGGTGGAAAAGAATTACTTGAATCTCTTACATGTTTATCCAACAATGATACCCAATGATACATGACAACAAAAGTTTCCCTACACTATTAGCTGTACCAATAGTTTAGAGATGTTTCTGGTTTGGACCTAAAGTTTAATTTTTAGGAACTACCCATCATTACTGATTGCAATCTTCTGAAAATTCTTGGCTAATGCCTTTCTTTTGGAGTAACTAAAAGTCTAAACTACAATATCTTTAAAAAAAACTAATTAGGTTGAATCAACAATCTCTCCATCGCCTTGCATAACAAAATAGATTATATCTCATGGGATAACACTTGGTTAAAAAGTATAAAACAATGATTGCATACATCAGGGAAAATGTTTATTTTGATAAAAAAAACAACAATCACATAAGAAAAGGCAAGTGAAAATACCATAGTCACCATTACCTGGTACCTGACCGTAATCAGTCATTACATCTCCATCCAAAGAAAACCTTAAGTCCCTTGCAGCCTCAACATTTGTGCTCCAGGCATCCCATAAACTGCTAGCAGATGACTTAACTTCGGGCAGGTCTTTACTCTCTAACTCAGTCTGTGTACGATTTGGGTTTGTTACAATCATGTTCTGAGCATTATCACTCTCTGGGAGCAAAGTGGCACTGATTGATTCTTTATCATCCTTTTCATCATCCGCTTTGCCAATGGAGCCAAGCGCAGAGCTAAACTCACTTTTCTTTCTCATTTTGTCTTGTCCCCTCTTTTGCAATATCTTTATTAATGCCGGATTCATCTTCTTCATTATCTCAGCCTGAGCCTCGGCAATCTCATCAGCGGACATCTTCTCCAACTGAGCACGATTCTCAGCATCAATCTCACTCTCCATACCTGTAGAACCCTGTCCAATACCTGCATCTACAGAAGGAGAATTGGAATGCATATGAGATGCTGGCGTATTCAACTCCCCCATATCCACCATAATCTCCTCTCGAGCTTCTCCAATCACATTTTCCGAAATGTCCTTTGCCTTAAGGGTTGATCGCATACCATTGTCAAAACTACTGTGGACACCATCAATACCAACTTCACCTATCTTTTGCTCATGATGCTTCACTACTTTGGATATTGTGCTGCCCGATACCTTTTTCAGATCACTTGGTTTTGCACTACCATCAAACTTGTGTTCTCTCTTGTTAGAAAAATCGGAAGTATTATTACTGTTCATGAGCTCTTGCCAATGCCTAAAATCCAAACCTTTTTTCTGTTTCCTTTGAATGGGATTAGCATCAGCTGCAGCCAGATCAAAGTTTGTATGATCTTCATCTTCTCCATCATCTTCCTCATCTTTACCGTGGGTTCTCAAACTGCTAGTCCTTGGAGCCCAATGCTTTCAAATAACAAACTTTGTATCAGTTTACCACACTCTAACAGCTTCAGTAACAAGAAAAAAGGGCCCAAAGAACAAAAAAAACTAAAGAAAAATTTGATGTCCAACTTGATTGTGTGTTTTTAGTCAATAAAGCCTATTAAAGAAATGAATATGAGTAAAAGGTCACAAAATGTTGCATGTTGACGCAGGAACTCTGTTTCATATGCTGCAAATAACAACATAATAACACTTAAACTATACACACATGTCATATAATTGTGATTTCTAACATTATTCAGAACATAAATAGTAAATTTTCAAATCAATTCCTGCACAAATCTAAATAGGTGCAATATCATCAAAAGCTGGTTTGGGCAACACAATGTAAAGTGATATCTCTAACTTGACTCATGCTTTCAAATACTAAACAAACATAAACACCATATCAAATAAGACCAGAGCCAGTTGCTAAACATCATGAAAGGTTTCATGACATACACCATTAACAGGGCCGGCCCTGGGCCTAGGCCAATGGGGCGATGGCCCAGGGCATCATAAATCTGTAGGGCATCATAATTTAAGCCCAAGTCTGTTATACATATGTCTATTTGGGTTTGGGCCTTAGTTTTTTTAATTTTTATAAGCCTCTTAAGAAGCCAAGTAGCCAACGGACCACTCCTCTCCTACACACTGACGCTTCAAAAATCAAAATTCGTTCGCTCTCCTCTCGCTCTCTCAATCGAAATTCGAAATTCGAAAGTCTCTCTCTCACATTCTCGCTCTCGCTCAGTCGCTCTCGCTCAGTCGCTCTCGCTCAGTCGCTCTCGCTCAGTCGCTCTCGCTCAGTCGCTCTCTCAATCGAAACTCCCTGTCTCTCTCTCACAGCCTCGCTCTCGCTCTCTCAGCCTCGCTCTCGCTCTCTTTCGTTTCATCTCAGATTCTCAGGGGCAGCAGCATCGAGCCATTGTCCATTGAGGACTTGAGGTATTTGATTTTCTATTTCAGTATTTAGTATTTACTGTTTTGAGTTTTTGAGTTTTGAGTGTTTGTTTTCTTTTACACTTTACTTTACAGATTAGAGTTTAGAGATTAGGGTTATTGTAGTGGGTATTTGGGTTAAATCATGAATGATTTATGATTGAATGGATTATTTGTTTTGTTGTTGACTTGTTGTTATTTTGGTTTGAATGAGATTATGAGAATGAATCTGAATGTTATTATGTTTATTGGTTGCAGAAATTAGAGTTGCTACTATAATTATTCAACTTCTAGGGTTCAACAAGTTTGGCAATTTCACGAGCTACAACTAAATCAGGTGTTATCCTTCTGATCTCTACTAATATTACTTGTTTAGTTGTTTAGGAGATATTAACTATGATAAAGTCATTGATATTTTTGCTTCAAAGAACGCACGGAGGCATCGTTTTAGGTAATATGTTTTAAGTTTTATTATGCAGGGTTTTGGTTTATGTCCCCCGTTGTATCATTTTTGTTTTAGTTAATAAATACCCGCCGTGGGGATGAGCCACCTAGCTTGACTAGGTTCCAAACCCCTTTAAATTGTTTTTTCGTTTGCGTAATAAAGGGGCATTTTTTTTTGCCTTTCGCCATGGGCATCCAAAATCTCAGGACCGGCCCTGACCATTAATCAAAATACATCTATGCTTGTTTTTGCAACTAGGTCAAGTATAACTTCAAAGAACTCAGAACAAACTAAAAACCATGTGAGGATGTGGGTGGTCATTCATCCTGTTCGTAGGCAAAACCCTCTGCCGCATTCACAAAAACACACACACGCATGTGCATACGTCCATGGGAGCAGATTGTTTTCTCAAAGAAAAACAATCATCTGCCATCATATGCCTTGAACAACGATAAAACGTTAGAATTAGCAAGCTTAGCTCAAACTTCCCTGTATATATACCCAACTATTGCATATAGTATTATCCCTAAAAGTGGACTCTAACTAAGAAAGTAGAATACTCATCGGTAGATTCAACTATTCACCCAATGTTGTATGGGAAACTGTCCTTTCCATTACCTAAAACTTCTACCCCAAACATAGAATAATTAAAATAACTTATCGTTACATATAAACATGGACATAAATCCAAAAATGTAACTATTTTTGTGGATTTCCATTTGAAATTCAAATTACCTCATAAAAATTAGGAAAAAAAAACTGAAGGAGACAAAAAACGAGAAAGAGGAATCGTCTTACAGGTCCATGAGAGCGGTGTCGAGCTACCGGAAACGGAAGAACAGTGACCTGAGGTTGTGACACCTGCTTGTTGAAACCTTTTTCGACTATACCACCCAGTACGTTTGAAGAAACGTCGTTTTCACTGATTTGCAAACCAAAATTCTTCTTCTTCCGGCCAGAAGATGAGTCTTCCCCATTTCTCTCAGATTTCTTCATTTTTTTCTCAAATGTGTGCGAGAAAAATTCGTGTATAAAAAAAATTGAGCGTAAATTATAAGTTTTACTTGGTGATCACAAAGCAAAGAAGATCCACTCTCCTGCAGCAGAATGGGGACGACGGCCAGCAGTCCAGTATGAGCCCGGCGACGAGGGTTTTGACTAAAGAAGAACAGAGCTTAAAAAGCGTCTCTTATACCTTTACTTTGAGTACATGACAAATACAGTCCCTATACTTTCTTACATCTTACAAATTTCACCCTCGACTAAAGCATTTTGCATTTTGACTTTTTAGTTCCAAAAAGGCTTTTCATTTTCATCCTTGCAATTTTTAGTAGGGTTGACAATTTTGTACAAAACCAAACCGATCAACATGTTCACTAGTCGTACCAATTAACTTGTCATCAATTTAATTGGTACTAATTGCAGTTGGTTGGTAATAGCGTACCAAGTATGAAAACTTGGTTGACACACAATATTGGAAGTCTCGTACCACGATAGTACATTGAACCAACTTATTTAATTATTTATTAGTTTTTATTTTTGATACATTAAATATTAAACATCGTTTAACTTTTTTTATTTGAGCATGTAAATACTTGCAAGTTTTATTCCTCTCAATTAAATAACCTTAAACACGACATGTGTTACCTACAAACTCAAAATTTTGACAAAATTGCAGTTAAACGTTTGTGTAGCTTGAAGTTGGTACAAAACATGTACCAATTAATTTGATACTAAGTATGGTTGGTTGGTACATAGTATAAAATTTTATGTACCAATTACAATTGGTTGATACATGGTATTAGAGAGAAAAATTTGGTACCATACTAAGCCCACCCCTATATTTAGTTGGTTGGCCGTCAACCAAAATAGAAAAAACATATTTGAGTAGGGGTGTTAACGATTCGAGATTTCAACTAGTTATTTGAGCGCAAGCTCGAGAGTTTGAGTCGATGCTCAACATAAAATAAAAATAGTTTAACTCAAGTTCCATAATACCGATGTTCAACTTGTCTCATTCTAAAGACCGATTAAACTTTTCGAGTCAAGACGAGCCATTCGAGCAGACACTTTTTCGAAACAACTCATGTTCATATGTACATAAATTATACAATCATAATATAAAAATTATTGAACTCAAGCTAATAGACGATTTAATCCATCTCAAGTTCTAGCCAATAAACAAACTTATAACGCTTAAATTTTGGTATAATTTATAACTCAAATTTGTTAAACGAGCTCAAGCTCAAACAAACCCTACTTTAAAAATTCGAGTTTGAGTCGTGTTCTATTTTTCCAAATCGAGCTCAAACAACCTACTACTCAGCTCGATTAGACTCGTTAACGCCCCTAATCAAACTATTATGGTTTTTAAATGCATGTTTCAAAATATTTATATAGATAATTACTAGCTGAATTTATATGACAATTTTTTTTTAATTCGTTTTCAGAATTATTATTCGTTTATAGATTTGATTGAAGATTAAAATAATTTGTTATAATAAAAAATACATTAGGGTAAGAGTTACCACCCTGGCTTACCGTATAGGTAAGTTCAGTTATAAATCGGGGGACAAATGAGAGCGTGACAAGTGTCCTTGTTCATCATGAATAATAAACATAAATTTTTTTACATCATTTATGATGAATGTTTACACCAATTATGATGAAGGGTTGGTTTCCGGTGAGAAGTTGAGATTAACGTGAGAAGCGTTATCAACCGTTGGATGATAAATGGATGCACATTAGAATGAGATGCACCGAGGTGAACTTCTAAGCTACAATTCATGGGAGGATATGAGATTAAAAGTGATCAACGGTCGGATCCACTTCTCAAGCTTTTCACATTAATATCAACTTTTCACATGATCATTCGCCTTATGATGAATATCCCGTGAATGTTTAAGATACATGGTGCGCTTTCGTTTGTCCCTCAGTCACCACGAAAGTTAGGTTCACAACGGAAGTTGTCCATATATATATATATAGAGAGAGAGATTAAACCATAACAAGAGATTGATGATTAATTCAAACTTCATTCAATTGGAATGAACTAAAGTTGCACCTAAAATCACAAAATGAAACGGACACATTTCGAATTTTCATGACCCTAAACACATACAACTGAAAGGAATATAAAAAAAACAACCGAAAAAAAAAAGATTAATTATTTTTAAAAGATCAAACATGAGACTTATTTTTCTTCATAAAATGAAATGTAGATGCTCAAGTTTGTGCCACGAGTAGCACGACAGCAGAGCGTATGTACACTTTAATCTTTCGACTTGTGTCATCGTGCACGAATCAGATTAGATGTTAAGATGGTCCAATCCATCCTGCAAGTTTCATATCACAAACCATAAGTTAGTCCGCTTTAAGAAAAATCCATGTGAGAACACGAGCATTATATAATCGAAAGGAATCAAGAAACAAATGCAACATTGAGGGTGTGTTTGATATGCGGGACAAAATTGGACCTAACAGAAAAAGGAAAAACAAAAAAAATGGTCATCTCACGTTTGGTGCAAGATTAGACTGGGACACGACTGAGCGGGACGAAAATGCATGTTTTCTTGTCCCACCGAAACATGTGGAACAAAAATCAGGGAGATGAGACAAGATAGGTAAATGACTAAATTACCCATGTCAAATTAAAACCCTAAACCCTTACAAAATTCTTTCACCTGCCAACCTCACTCTTGCACGTACATGTCCTGTCCAAGACTTGTACCTGTGACCTCTCAAGACCCATAGGAGCAATTTACATCTTGTATGCACACGAATAAATTTTTTTAACCCCGAATTTGTGCTCCAGTATACAATTGAATAGGACCCCCCCAATCCGACATTCATATTTAGCCTACCCGGATAGTTTCTAATAAGATGCTTGTTAGTTTTCATTTAACATCGTAAGCTCGTTTTAAGCAAGAATCCCCCACAGAATAAGTGTCAAGTATCCGCTCACCAGGACTGCCAGCACCACCAAGATTTTCATCTAAGCGGAAAAAGTCCACCCATCAGGGCTGCTAGCACCACCATGGTTTTCGTCGATACTACCAAAACTAAGCTCCAAATGCAATATATCTATTAATCAAGAACCTAAATGGAAGTTCTTAAGTACAGTATCAGCTAAATAACCACAAGTATGAAACCTAGAATAGTGGCAACTTGGTCCACAAATCAATTAGCAACATGCATCAAGATCCACCATGATAGGAAATTTGCAAGCAACCACCTTAGAGCCAGTTAGTAGACCACATTGCTCGGACCCAAAATGTCAATGGCCTAAGAGCAACAGGAGCCCTAGCAGATGATGGCATGCAAAAAGGATATTGGTTTTGGCCCACAGATTTCTCCATTTAGCCGTGGGTCTTTACAGAAACAAGTCAACAACCACTCTACTCTTGGAGGTAGAGATCAAGTTTGCATACATCTCACCGCTCACCCTACTTTCGATTGGGATTTACTGGGTCAGTTTGGTTTGGTTTAAAGACTTCCCTGTTTACTTGCTTTAAGAGGACACTTGAGATATCTGATAAGTAGTTAAACATTTCTATGCTACATGGTGCTACGAAATGTTACACTGGAAATCAAATGTTATAGAACCAACAGGACCCTAAAGCAAATTATCATAAAGGCTAACATCCGATGTGATTACACAAAATACTCCCACAAGTCATAACCTTTTTAGAAGGGATCCTCTACCAACTACAACCATATAAAATTCACAACAACGGCCTCTTTATGTCTGGAAAATTAGCTGATAAGCAAGCTGTTGGCTAGCTAGTTGTTGACTAATAAGCTAGCCTTACATAATGAACTAGTCATGTTTGGTAAAAGTAGCTGATAAGCTAGATAATAATGTAAAATTCCCTAAAAGGACATGTCCTAAAATTAACTGGAAAAATACAAGAAGTATAATTAGGGGGAAAACCTGAAACTTATTGAAACACTACTTGAAGTAGCTTTACAAAAAGCTAGTTTATGACCAACCTAACTTGGATTTTTCAATAAGCTCAAAAAATAAGGTAGCTTATGGTTACCAAACATGGCCTTAGTCTTGGACAAACCAAGGCTATTCATGAAATTGACAAAATAACTATTGAACTTGAATGGTGTTTGCTTGCCAATCTGACCAAACTTTGATTAATGAAGCATAACAATGGCATAATCTATCTTTAATTCACCTGTGTAGCGTACTAATTATGAATCATATTTGAGTTTTACCCCCTTGATCATTCAAGAATAGCATGGGTTTGATCAAAAGTTACATGTCTTTAGTTGGTCAAAAATGTTCTCGATTGTTGATCGATTTGCCCCATTTTGTCAACAAAATTGAAAGAATTATGGAATTTTATTGGTTTTGTATCGATGGAAATAAAATGCAGAATAACGACGTCTTCAAACCTTGATCATGTTGTTTAGTGTATCTTGGAAATAAAACGCCTATGTATAATCCTAGTCCCAGGCTTCTAAGTCCACTCATAACTCTTCAATATATAAGTTGTACAATGTTAAATAAACATATTATGGCTTGAAACATTGATGCAAAATCACTACATACATCTTAACTCAAAAATCATATGCAAACTCGATTCTTCCACACTAAGTAAATGTTTTGAAACAAACTCAACTTAAAGTTACTACTAGCAACACAAAAACAAGACCACAAAATTTACCAGAAGTACCATCTTTCTTTCCAAAAGAATAATAAAACTAACAGCTGCGAGCCTGCGACACAAAAACAAGACCACACAATTTGCCAGATGACTCTCCTCTTTCCAAAAAAAAAAACTGCAAACGGCTATAATCAACAACATCTAGATGGAAAACTAACAGCTAGCGACACAAAAACAAGACCACACAATTTGTCACAGGTACTCTCCTCTTTCCAAATGAAATACCCTGCAAATGGCTATAATCTACAACATCTAGATAGGTTAAAGCTAAAGGTCAAATCTGAATCAAGATATAAAACCAACAAAATTCAAGAGTAATTCTATCAATTTCGTTGGCAAAATGCGGTAAATCGATGAACACCTAAGGACATTTTTGACCAACTAAAGACATGTAAATCTTGATCAAACTCATGCTATTCTTGAATGATCAAGGGCGTAAGCTGTAAAACTCATATATGATTCATAATAGTACACTACTTAAGTCAATCAAAATTAGATGATGGCATTGTTGTGCTTCATTTATCAAAGATTAATCACATAAGCAAGCAAAAACACCATCCAAGTTCACTAGTTATTTTGTCAATTTCATTGTGATCAACAACCAAAATATATATATACATAAAGATAAGCCTTGAAACTAGATATAATCAAAAGGGAAATCTTACTTCCAAAGCCACCGAATCCGAATGAAGCCAACGAGGAGGAGGCCAAAAGAGCTGAGAATAACCAGAGTCATTAGAAATAGGCCCAATACAACCACTCTCCAAATCAAACACACCCACACCTCTACTCTTCATCAAACCATCATCTTCCCTACTCTGCCCTGTAAAAAACACACAATTCCCTTTACATCCAGGAAAATCTAAAGCCGAAGCCGAAAACCCACAATTATCCCCTAAAAACAGCATTCTATCACCTAAACTTTTCACCTCATCCCACTTCTCTTCTTCTCTATCCAACCTATACACCTCCAGTTTCACAGTCCTTTCACTCATAAAACAATCGAAATCCTCATAAAACTCATAATTCTCATCATCATAATCAAAATCATTCTCAGGTCCAACACTTAAATACTTGTCAACCATGAACAATTCCCCCAAAGATTCCACCAGAAACTTCTTGTCTCCACCAAACACAGAACTCGCAACAACCTTCAACGACGTCGTATCCGAATCCAGAACCACAATAACAGTCCTCCCGGTGCAATCCACCGCATAGAACTCCCCTTTATAGAATATAACATCGTCGTAAGGCGACGGCAGATCGTTGATTATGTTCCATTTCCTCTCACCACACTTCAACAAAGCCAATTTCCCAGACACGTGAATCGTCAACAACACAAACCCATCAATCCCGGAGCTACAAAACGCAACCTTTTCCATATATAGGGTTACAGAATCCCCAATTGAATTGGCATTAGGACGATAACTAATGTACTGCAAGGCATACTCTTGCCCTAATTCCGTAACCCTAAAATTCAACAAATCAATGGATCTAGGGAAATTGGGCAAAAGGGGGATGAATTCGGATCCGGTTAAGGGATTCATCAGATGAGTTTTGTGAGGGTTGTCTCTTTCGACCTTGATTAGCCATGGGGAAGGGGTTTGTTGGGAATCACGATCAGGTAAACCGACACGAAAGATGGTGCGTTTTGAGAGGTAGAATCCCCAGGTTGTGTCGGAGATTCCGGCGTTTGGGAGAATCGGAAAACGGGAAGTGAAAGGTTGAATGGAGGATCGCCAGGAGGTGCAAACAGATCGGAAACGGAGAAGATCGGTTTCGGAGATGAGGTGTTTGGATATGAGATCAAGAAGTTCTCTCGGAAGCTGAGACCAGTCTGCCATTTTTTTTTCCTGGATGCCAAAATGAGAAAGAAAAAAGAAAACGATTATATCATATGGTGTTGCGAAATTACAAATTTTACATTTTTTTTAAATTAAATTTAATTATTATGGATTTTTAATTTTGATTTTTCTAATGCCATTGATTTTTTTTTTCTTTTATTTTAAAATAATACTTTTTTTAGAATCAAATTTTCAATCTTTCAAAAAGAATCTAAAAATATTAAACTCCTCATACCATAATGGGCATCTTCAAATTTTATATTATTTTAAAATTTTAGGAGATTTAGGCATTGTTTGGCAAAAATAAGCTAGCTTATAATCTAGCTTATTTTCTGGGTACATATTTGAATGATCATAAGTTAGTTTTTTGATAAGTTATCTGGAGTTTTTTATGATTATTCCAATTATGCCCCTCATTAATATTCATAGTTATATATTAAGTTTTAATTATAAATAAATAATTAATGTTCTTTTGGTAATTTAAATGATTATAAACTAGTTTTTGTCAAACGTGACTTTTTCATCAGCTACCAGCTAGCTTATCAGCTAGTTTGTCAAACATAGCCTTAGAAAAGTTTGCTCCAAAAAGCTATGTTAAACTATTCTAGAGAAAAATAGAAGAGAGAGAAGAATTTTTTTTTATTTGGAAGAAGGAAGAGAGTATATAGTATTCATGTTGGAGATGTTTGTATGCTATAATCTGAATCTCTCTATGCTTTTAGATTTGGAGATTTTTTTCTCTTTTTTTTAGAAGAAAGTTTAGCATAGTTGTCGGAACAAACTTTTCTCAGGTCTCTAAAATTTCTCAAATAAAGTAGTTGTTGGTGATGCTCTAACACTGGTATGTTATATTTTATATCAAATTTGGAGATTTCTCATTTAGCTCTCCTAATTTTAAAAGAGCTTAGCATAACTGATTGAACAAACTTTTCTTAAATCTCTAAAATTTCTAAAATAACATAGTTGAAAAAAATATAAATATGATAAGAAAGAATAATTAGATTGAAATTAGACAATAATAAGAGAGAATCAATAGATTGAAATTAAAATCTAATAATAATAAAGTATTATTAGATTGAAATTAGACATAGAATAATACATCAACAATAATAGGAAAGCATCATTAGATTGAAATTAAGCAAATAATGGCATGGTTAAAGTTCTTTTAACAAAAAAAAAAAAAAAAAGTTGAACAACTCGAGTCGATGTAGTGAAAGGTGGCGTTTGTTTTTTAAGTGGTGCTGAAGTTTGGAAGTCTGATTTCACTTCTGATTTTTAATTAGATAGAATAATTAGATACACATCGGTTTACTAGACGGCAAGCTTAAACATCCGGTAGCCACAAAAAACTCAATCCTCAAAGGAAGTATAACACCTACAATGCTACTATTAGACTAGAACAATCGCTTGTTTCTGTGGGATGTGATGAAATATTTCATCTGTCCAAGGTTCGAATTCAGGCGTACACAACAATTATGGTCACCGAGTTTATAAGGGTTAATTTCTTGCTGTCATAATTTGTCGGGATTAGTCTAGCAATAGCCTAGGACATCCTTAAAAAAACAATCGCTTGTTTGAGCAAGTATACCACTCAATGTAATCAGTATAATGAAATAATAACTCTTCATTTTAGTTGTTTATTTCAATCAAAATAATTTATCAGTAAACAATGGAATATTATAGATCTAAAATGAACTTTTATTATCAGAAAATAATATAAGAAAAATGACTCAGATATTTTTAATTATCAAACCACGTATCATTAATAGTCTCGTTTGAATTTAAGTGTATTATTCTAATTCTATATAGGACTTACGACCTCTTTATTAGCAACATAATAAGATTAATGAGACTAGGTAAGCTATAAATAACTGTTTGGTAGTGGCTTAATGATATGAAAACTGACTTATTCAGTAAGCTTTTAGGGGAGAGCTTTATACATAAAGCCAAGTTTTTTTTTCCAAACCTGCACCTCCCAAATAAAAAAAACATGCTCATTCAATTTATGAAAAAACCCCTCCAAAACAAAAACTTTCCGAAGCTATAAAGATAGCAGATTAATCCATATAAAGAGCTTTATCGATACATGAAAGGGAAAACCAACTAATTGAAGGGGTCCTAGTATATGTTTTCTTTTACAATAATACAAGACCTCTTTAGTTGCTTATGTTAAAGAAGAGGACTTCACTTGTAGCAAGACAAGGTTGATTATTACTCATCAGGAAAGTTAAACATTAACTTGGAGAACAGGTAAAATAGCGATTCTGGAAATTTGGAAATCGGTGGCTCTTTATTAGATACGGACAAACAGTCGTTGCACTACTAGCAATATTAGATCATTTCCGATGACGGTTTTTATAAGCAAAAGTCATTATCATTATTGAGAACTTTTTATAGGTCACCCATAATTTTTTAAGTTGTTCTTTGAATTTTGTATGAAATGTTATTTTATTAATTGATTTTAAAAATATCTAATAAAAATTAATGGTGAAAAATATAAAAAGAGGTTTTTGTAAGTCATCATCCGTTGTGGGGATTTTGAAAGCTTCTTAATTGGAGACAGGGATGTACAAAAAATCGTCAACCCACGAAACCCGCCCAACCCAAACCGCTAACAACCCAATTAAACCTAACACGTCCAACCGCCAAACCGCTCACCCGCTAAACCGCCAACCCACAAATTAAGAGGGTTGAAATTGGGTTACGCTTTTTTTCAACCCGCCCAACCCGCCGCTAATATATTATTTTTAGAAAATTATATATATATATAATACAACAATAAAAAACAACTAGACTATTTAGACAAATTTATAGCCCAAAATATTATATATATATATATATATATATATATATATATGTATATATATAATACATTTTACTTAACCGAACAAACTAATGGAAGTTTGTTCGTGTTTGCTCATTAAACTTAACCAAACAAATGAATGAACACGAACGATAAAAGAAGAAATTTTTTTGGGTTCATGTTCGTTCGTTAAGAAAATGTGTTTGTTCATGATCATTTACGTTTGTTCATTAAGATGCTAAATGAACGTAAACAGGCGAACATAAATGAACGAACACAAAGAACAAAAAACAACATCATTAACAAGTTATTGACAATTTAAATTCATATAAAACAATAAACAAAAGAATTTCTAAATTATAATCGATACTAATGGGTAAATTCCAATCGAATTTCGAAGTACATAAATTCGAATGATCGAAAATACACAAATTTGTAACGCCATAACGCGCCATGGTGGGCCATGGCGCGCCATAACGAGCTCAACTCCTTATCTCGACACCAAGGGGTAAAATGTAGCGGCAAGACCACGCCTCAACGCCATGGCGGAGCCAAGACGCGTTTTTTAGAACCTTGATTAATATCATATTATATATATATATATATATATATATATATATATATATATAAACAAACGTAAAAAAACATAAATAAACAGACATTAACAAACGTAAATGAACGAACGAGCTCATTGTTCATATTCGTTTATTTAACTAAACGAACAAAAAATGTATTCATGTTCGACCAATTCTTAGATAAACGAATAAAAACGAAATTCTCCCCGAACGGTTCGCTAAACGTTTGTTTATTCTTATTAGTATTTAACGTATTTTATTCTACAATTTTATGTAAATCACTAAACCGCCCAACCCGCCATAAACTGCAAGGGTTGGGTTATACTTTTGAATGGGTTGGGTTGGGTTGAGTTTTTCCAAACCGCCATAATTGGGTTGGATTCTAAAAATGTCCCAAACCACTCAACCCAACCCGCGTACACCCCTAATTGGAGATGCTCTTGGGACCTTTAGCATGTTTGGTAAGTAGACAAGATTGGACGGAAAAGAGCGATGATGTAGATGATGAAAGAATTGTACAAGGTTTCAAGGTTTTAATTTGACAAAAAAAATGTCCCACTTAGGGGCAGTTTGTTTTTCTTAAAATACCTCTTAATGGCTTTTAAGTCTGAATCATTCAGACATTTTGACATTCGGACTGTTTGTTTTTTTCCAGTTTTCAGAACCTCTTAACTCTTTAATACATCTGAAATAAGAAAAGTGGTGATCTGACTTCTTAAAATCTCTCATCGCGGCCTCATTTCATATGTTCTTCATTCTCTCAAGACGCCTCCATGCGTTACAAAAACAATAACTCTTATTGATTCAGATTTCAGCACCACCTCTTATTAATCAGAAGTGAAACAAGACTTCAGACCTCTTAAAAAACAAACGTCACCTTAGTCTTATAATGTCCCAGTCTTAAAACTGTACCAAACGTGGGACAACAGGTTTTTGTCTAGTCCTGCGTACCAAACGCACCCTTAATCAACATTAATGAAATGTTAAAGTCTTCATTAAAACAGCCTCTCTAGCCTTTGGGTAGAGACAAAGTCCGTGTACATTTTATCCTCTATAGACACCACTCCATACCGGATTTACCAGATTCATCTGCTTTGATTTAATCGAGATATGAAAGAACTGCCTATTGGCTAATGGTATTTCTGTTACTAGTACAAATAAGAATTGCCCGAATTGGGACACGAGAGCCATGAAACAATAATTGGCATATCAAATTGATATTCAGCTAGTATCAGAATGTCAAGATTAAACTAATTACGACGTGAGATAGCGATCCCTCACAATAACGTGCTCGTGCTAAAATCAACGTACGACGTTCATCTACTACCTGACTAACAAAAAACACAAATAATGGTGTAAAGATATAAAGGGTCACCTGTCTTCCGGAGCTTCATCAATGGGATAATATGATCGCTAATTTAATGACGCTCTGGAGCATTAGAGGGAACGTTCCCAGCAGCATATGTCCATGGCCGGTCCAGGTCAGCAAGCATCGGGCCATCTAACTTACAGCTCTGTGCAGCCTCCTTAAGACGATTGTCGTCTTTGATGGGGAGAAGATTCTGCATAGGAGATGAACAGAATGTTGGAGTGGCAAACGGAGAGGAGTAAGGTGTGTGTTGGATCGAGAATGGACTAGGGGACATTCGTTTTTGGACAGGACGGCCTCCTAAACCTCCTCGGTTGAAAATCGACAAAGATTCTGATTGTTTGGTGGCATTGTCTACAAAGATGACATCATCAATTCTTGCCATTATGTTAAATGCCAAGCTCTCCATCACCCTTGAGTAGCTTTCAAGAATCGATTGCCCAACATCCTGCAACAACAGTTTCATCAGAGGATGAGAAAAATGACAAAATCAAACCAAACCAAACAAACCCCATAAATCAGTAAATCCCACTCAGGTAGGGTCTAGGGGTAGGATGTAAGCAGACTTTTTCTCTACCCGCTGTTCTCAACATGAATTTCAACGGAGGAAGAGAAATTTGACATGAAACCAATCCAAACAAACCCAGTAATTCTCAAGCAGGTAGGGTCGGGGATAAGATATAGACAAATCTTTCCTCTACCTCACAGGATAAGCGAGGTTGTTTCGAAGAAGACCCCTGGTTTGTAAAACAAAATATGATATACATCTCAACAATAAGCAACTAGCACCTGGCCTAAGATGCCTGCAAATTCTTGATACCTAATTTAGAAAATAGTGTAACAAAATGTTTTTTGCAGATCAACTAGCAAATAAAAGCCAGGACTTGGGCTCCTCCCCATAGGTTGCCGGTTTGAGTCTCCTAAGGGCCACCGGGGATTTTCCTGGTTGTTATTTTCAGGGGCCCATGGAATTAGTTAAGGTGTGCATAATCTGGCGAGCACACCCACGGTTACCAAAATAAAAGTTTTTGCAGCACCAGCTGAAACATTTTCTCAACCTTGAAACCCCACAAGGCTTCCGCATACAATAAGCTGGCCTAGCTTCAGCTTAGTACTCTAATGATTTAAGAATGAAATGTTTGCATGCATCAATCTGACTTACAAAACATTTGCAACAAAAAAGTTAAGGATGGGTTGCATAGAAGTTGTATATAGGATTGTCTTGTAAACATACCCTGTTATATTGAATCTTGCTCATATCCAATGAAGTTTGTGGAAGGCCAGGAAACCGATGTTTCAGGCTACGTAACAGGGTCTCTGCTCTTTGTGCTAAAGAACTTCTCTTATCACAATCAGCAACTAGGCCCTTAACCTTTGCACTCCATGATGAACGCTTACCTTTTGGACGATTTAATTGCTTTTTCCGCTCTTTTAGCTTCCATGCATGGACAGCTGCCTCAACCCGGTTGGCTACTTCCAGAGTATGATGCTCTGATGACAAATCTAGGCAATCAAGAAGACATTCCGGAGAGAACTTGTCTGCGGTTATGTAACGATAGATGATGTCTCCCAAACACTCTTTTCCGTTCTGCACCAATATTGGATGTAGAAAAAGAGAAAACAAGAAATAAAAGTCAATTCTTGCACCACTCACATCTAAAGAACAATATGGGGAAACAATTTGCTTGGTAGTATTTGGCTTATATTGATATCTATGACGAGAAGACAATATGTGTCTTATACAACCTCTTGGCACTTTCAGAAATACATAATGGAGCAATTTGACGATAAGTAACTAGTGATAATCACTCATACACATTCAAGTGAAATAACAACGAATTTGATTAAATGGTAGGAAGGTGGTATTCTAAACCACAATTGGGTTAAACATATCAGTCATCCTGCAGAAACCATTTATACGTATGATCTACTGATTATCATCTTTCTGCTAATCGGATAAAATGGTGCAGAACTGTGATGACAATTGAGATTAACACAATTAGTTATCACCCCTCGATCCAAATAATAGTCCACATTTCCAGTTTACAACGTTAACTAAGTGCTAGGTATCTCTAGAAATAAAATACGGTGTTAATATGTTCTAATTATATTCTTCTGTTTCTTTAAAAAGATTACATAGATTCATTTATATTTGTTTTTGTCAATTTACTTGCATTCACCCTTCCAATTAAGATTAAGATTTGAGATTATTTATAACTGAAGGTTGATTTTACCGTCCATAAATCAAGATTAGCTTTGATTATCCCAATCAAAAGCAAAGGATACGATACATGCGTCTGTGATCATTAGCCTCTTGATAAGCATGTATGCTACTAAATTAAAGGTACTGTCAGGTACATACGTATGCAGTGGCGGATCCAGGATTTTTTCTAGTGGGGGCACCTTTTAAGGTAGATTTAATGCCCGTAAATGTATTTTTAACCTAAAGCACCATTTCGAGGGATATTTTAAGTTTTTTTGGTTGATTTCAAGGGATTTTTAAGGTTTTTTTTTGTCAATTTCGAGGGACTTTTTCAGATTTTTAGTTGATTTCGAGAGTGTTTTTTTGGTTGGTTTCGATGCATTTTTTTAGTTGATGGGGACCCAGACAAAAAATTACTGGGGGAACTTAAGATGTAAAGTTAAAAAAAATATGTTTTTACCTAAGAGATTTCCCCCTTTTTTCTTTTAATGGGGGCCCATCCCCCCCCCCCCCCCCCCCCACCCAGTTGTTAACTACATCCGCCCTTTTTATTGTGACAAAAAGGATGACTGTGGTGCTCCATGGCTCCTCACTTTTGGAAGGATTGGGGAGCAAAGTCTTTGCAGTCAGCATTGCCCTTTCCCTTGCATTTTCTCTAAGAGGTTTCGGCATCGAACCCATTACTTCCCACTCACAAAGGAGTAACTTTACCAGTTTCTCCATCAATTGCACCTCAAACTTATGTAAGACACATGGGGTATAATTTAACTCGCTACAGATGCTAGTGTGACAAGGCACTGAATTTGAGCCATACTTTGCCCTGCACTTCGTATACTCGACAGGATCAAGAATTCCGTTACTACACCTTAGCTAGATTATAGTAGGTCTTTTATGAACTAGGAAAAATTATTATTTTCCAAGCTTTTTATTTGACTACATGTATAAATTTGTAGAAAAGGCTCATCTATCATGCTAAATCTGCAGAACGAACAACAAAACTAGGGTAATATGATGTGACTTAATTATGAAGCCATCAACTACTGTTAACTGGTATGCTCCTTTAAAAAGAGTTGGCTTCCTTTTACTACAAATGTCTATAATTTGCATTGCAGATCTGATTTGAATTTCAACTCTGATTTTCTATCTACTAGACTGGATATAAAACCATATACACGTGTTTCCCATATATCTACTAGACTGGATATAAAACCCTATACATCGTCAAAGCATGCACTCCTTCGTCCATCAATACAAGGACCATTATTTTTGCTTGGCTCCAGATTATATGAAAAAATGAACTTTGGACATTAAAATTTTCATCTGGTAAACACCAACCAGCAACATAAAATCCCAATCTTAAGATAAGAAAAACATGAGTTTCCTAAATTGATATTTTGGTCTAGTTACATGTCTAACTCTTTAAATTTTGTAACTTGTTTTTTTACAAGTTCATAGGAAAAAGAAGATATTATTTCTACACATTATTTCTACAGGTGTTGAAAAGAAAGGATTGGAATCAAATCGAAGACTATTTTCACGTTCATTTTCAAAAATGTTAACCAAATGGTCGTCTACTTGCAAAAAGATTGGTATCAAATCAAATGGTGTCTACTTGCAAAAGGATTGGTATCAAATCGAAGACCATATAAGAAAATCATATTACATAATCATCATTCAGTTGTGACCACCCAGTCACCCACATGATAAAAGAATGAAGTATCCATGATTCTGATAAAACTTAGACATTAGTTACCATTTTACCATGCATATTAGTATATATCATGTTACCTTTACAGTCTTGTTATCCCAGTTTGAAGCAACTAAAATCTATACATTAAAACTTGAGTAGGCAAGAACAATGAGTGTGAAATTTCAGTAAACAAAAACTTTATCCAGAACAAGACAGTGCATCTGGAACCGATGTAATCATGTAATAGAAAATGCTGGCTAGCAACTTGGGGAAAACATTTCAACAAATGCAACGCCCATATATATCCTTCACCAATGATCATCACTATCACTACCTAACCTAACATCAATTTACAGTTAAAAAGCTAACATATTGCTGCATGTGCAAAGAGAAGGGGAAATATCATACTAACATCTTTTAAGAGAAACTAGACCTAATGGATATATCGTACACTTCCCAATCATTGCCGAAATTTCCAAGCAGCACAATACGACATCCAATTCACAAAGATGAAGACAATACATATAAACAAACCATGAAGTACAAATCTTCTATTTGCCATCATGAATTTCATTAGTTAATAGTTGTTCTTATTAGATTAACTTTTGCTGGAACAGCTAACAACATATGCAACACTCGGTCCATATCTTGATCACACATCTAAGTTCATTAATTGCTGATTGACCCTTCTGAGTCAAACCTCAGTACAAGAAAATCTAAAGTTATTAGATTTAGAGTACCATACCATAAAGAACATTACAGCATATTATTATTGACCATATGAAATCTAGATAAATCATCATAATGAAGGTGGAAATGGGAAAGCATGATGAATTTATGAGGCTGAGTGACTATCATGTATAGCAAAAAGTAGCAACATGGGCAGACGAGCAAATAAAATGGAGGTGCATAGAGAAAAAAGGGGGAGGGAACGTTTACCGACTAAAGTGGTGTGGTAATGTTAGATGACTACTTTCTTTTGGAAAATCAAGATACATTAAGTTGTAGCCACACTATTCAATAATTTTTTCTAAAACATGCTAACCAGACAATTTTAAAACCACTCAGCCATATAAAAAATGACATGGGTAAGAATAGCAAAAGTTTGCCAACGCCAAGAATAATAAAAGACGATTCATCTATAATGAGAACATAATTAACGACTTCATATATAGCAAGTACCTAGGTCGACATGTCTAAATTTCATTGAGGCAGAATTTTGGAGAAAGAAAGTTTGACACTTGAAGTCATACCTTAGGCAATGTTTCCAAGTAGGCGCTTGGAATCTCCATTTCAGCAAGCACATTGCTATTTATTGCCAAAGCTGCCTTAAGTATCTGGTTTGTGCAGTCCCTGCACTGCTGCAACTTTTTTTTGGCATCCTCTGATAACCCCTTGGGAGGAACTTTCGGATACGGTAACCACCACTTGTCTTCCTGCCGAACTGAAGGCCTTGCGGCTGAAACACTTGATGGATATGCATCACAACTGTCACCTTGAGCTACAACTATCCCACGATCAACATAACAGAACTCCCTATCGCAAAACCCATCAAGCATACCAATTAACATAGCATCAAGCTTCTTCAAAGCAGGGAGATTCATATGCATATCCGACCGTGGATGTGGGACCATTACTTCATATGTGCCCCCACCAGGAAATTGTTGTATGGAAGGTACAAGCTCTACGATGGAATCACTTACTGATAAAAGCCATTCCATTTCCCTTTGCCACATTACCTTCTTCTGCAGCGCCAATGGCTCCAACCTCCACAACTCCCCAAACACCGAGGCTATCATTTTTCAATCACATACAGATTCCAATGAGAAAACAATAATAGAGAAAATCATAACCCCCATAATGCTTAGCAAAGGTGAATGCACATTTATCTATATACATATAAGTGACGACAGAGGATTAGCACAGTAGAACTGAAAATTCACTAACCAGATAGATTTGTTATAGCATTTGATATTGCTAGGGCAGTACAAACTCCTTTTCCCCCACCAGACATGTCTTCTCCAAGAAGAAGCTTAGCAAACCGTTCCTTCATCATATCAATCTCTGAAAACCCATGAAAAAATGAACATAATTATTACAATATACCCAATGACATGGTAAGGGAGAGCGTTCTTGAACCTGATAGGCTGATATAAGTCGATAAATTAAATTTCAGCACACACTTGTAAATGAAACAAGTAGCTCTAACCATAAACACAAATCTATTTTTTGAGTATGACTGTGCCCTAAATACGGAAAGATAGATATAGGAATTTATCTCAAATGATACAAAACCCCTATCACTGGGTAAACCGATGTATACCTGCAACAAATATACATACCGGGAGAGACGCAAACAAAACTCTCCGTATTATGTGTTCAGTTTGATTGTCCACTAATAAGTTAGAGCATCGACGTATTCTTTTTCGTATCAATTTATATGGAAAAAATCGTATCAGGATGATCAATCAAAGTCGTAATGCACATAGAGAAAGAAAAAAAAATGCAGACTAACCAGATAAACCGGTATCAGGTTGTTTTCTAGGCTGCTTCTTTTCCCAAACCATCACGTCATCCTTCCCGCCAAATAGCGGGAAGGTGATCGGCGTCGGCGGGAAGATGGAATCGGTCACGGAAACTGTTCTGAAAGCGGCATGCGGAGAGGATGTCAACGAACTGGAAGCAGCTCCGTGGTCGTCGCGGCGACCAGAGAAACTGCTCGAACTTTCAGACTCGCTGACGTCAGCGCTGAGACTGTAGCTCTCATCGCAACATCGCTCACTACTACTCCTCGAGTTATTGTTGTCGTTTTCTTCTTTCGATGAAGATACACTCGCAGCCATAAAATAGATTCCAATTTGCTGGATCGTTCAATCGATCAGAAAATTCAACTGAAACGCATTTTTCGGCAAAATTAGAGATCTCAATTAAGATTTGTGAGTTCACCACACTTGAACAGTTTGTGAAATTACAGATCGCCGGTGGTGGTGGTGGTGGTGATAGTGGTGGAGGCAGCAGAGGCGGTGGTGGTGGTGGTGGAGAACGACGATAGGTGAAAGGGGGCAGAAGATGATCTAAAGCTGCGAAAGCAGAATGAATGGTTAGTGATGCAGACAACACACGTTACAGTTACACTCACAAAAGTTACTGCTGCAAAAATGTTCACAAGAAACCCCTGAATTACGTACAAATTACATAATTGACCTCGTTCTTGCAATTGCATGATCATGCCTCGAGGTTTCGGGTATTCATCCGTTGAAATTTGATGTAATTAGGTAGATCCGATTTGATCGTTGAATGTTGGATTATATAATCTAATTCAATCCAATTAATATTGAACTACAGAAGCAATTCAATTCAATTGATGATTGGATCAGATTGGTTCCATTAATTAATATTACTATTGGTTATTTATTTTACCAGATTAAATCAATCCAATACATACTTTGATCTCATTTTCAATCAAGCAATCCACCATTTCGACCAGTTAATCCATTATTGCAATCAGTTATTCTTAGATGATACTAATTTATTAAAATAAACATTACACACAAATATCAACTAAAAATAATATCGTAAAATATTATAAACTATATATATTTATTAACTAGATAGCGGTTGGATGGTAATTGTAGGGGAAATCGGATGGATAATTTGATGGTCACTAGATGATAATTGGATTGGATCGATGGGTTTTATTGGATTATGGATTGTTATCTAAGAACCGACCGATCAAATTTAGATGTTGAAATATTAGACCTGATCTGATTAATTACAATTGAATATCCAATTATAATCGGTCGATTTTAGTTGGATTCATCGGTTCTAATTGGATCGGAGATTTTCTCCATACCCCTACTCGAGATGCAATCATGCAAATGATCTAGACCAAAAAAAAATTGGTCAAAGCAACCTAAAAAAAACCAGGAAGGTTCAGATTTGGTGGGGTAAATTTGAACCAGGGTCGATGCACTGCTTGATACGGACCGATTTTTGTTTGGTCTGAGACTGATCATATATTTGTTTAGGCTTTTGGTCTTTGTTTGTTTTCATTCTTTATTTTTTTAATGAAACTAAAATAATTTTTATTGAAAAAGATCTTCCAATAATAAATAAAATAACACTATATTTCCATTGTTTGAATCATTGAATAGTAAATTCATAATTGGAAATCAGTTCAACTCCATACGCTAAGAATGTAGTTCAAGACATGATTTTTTAATAATATGTAAAAAAATATGTATTTTATATAAATGTTAAACATATTCGTATAATAATTGCTTATAATATTTTTCTAGTCTATTATGTATCATGTTGAATCACTTATAACATGTTACATAAATAATTAGATGTATTGCAAATATGGTATATGTTAAGCACAAACTTTGCAACCGAATGAGTCAAGTCGATAAATAGATCTTTGTAATAAAACTTTTGGTTGACGGTTTTTAGGATTTAAAGAAAGCGAATGTAAAACAACTTATAAATAAACGATAAATACAGTAGTTAAAAATTAAATTGAAAATATAAAAGGAGTAATGGTTACAAGGACATTCTTAGCAATTTCTTAAGCAAAATGGCATTTGTAATGTCTTTTCTTTTTCACTTTTAATACTTAGTTACGTAAATTCAAAGTCAAATTATTTATATGTAACTTAAATCAAAATTCAATCTTCACGTTTAAAATATTTAAAAATTTCGAATTGGGTTATGTCTAATTTAGACCAGTATTAATCTGATTTAAAAAAAAAAAAGGCATTTTGGTCACATGCTTTATTTAATCACGATTGAAGGGCATCCCTTGCCTTCTCCGATACCTCGTTCCCAGCTTTGGTCACATGTTCTAAGCATAGCTTTTTAATTTTGTAGGTCACCAACGACTTACCAAATGGCATCCTTAAATGCTAGTTTTATCGAACTATTTTCTTCCGATTGGAATTGTTTTCGTGGCGAAGACTAGATTGGCTCGTAATAAAACTGTATCTAAATTTCTAGCCGACTAGCGTCAATAAATGGACAACGACTGCCACAAACTATGGCGACTAATAGATTTATGGAGTCGGGTTCAAACGAGAACAATATCGATTTAAAAGAACATGAGAACTAACAAAATCATTAGTGATTTTACATTAACACACGAAAAGGAACTTTGGCCGCGACTTCAGGTCCGCATGACTTTTTTGCACGTTAATGTAAAATCACTAATGATTTTGTTAGTTCACATGTTCTTTTAAATCGTTACTTTTCTCGTTTGATCATCCCTCTAGATTTATGTACCATATTATTTTTCTTAATTATCAAGCCCTGTTTGTTTGAACTAAATTGAAGGACAACAAAACGAAAGAGGCATGATATCAAATGACTCGTTTCATTTCATTTAAAATGTTTGTTTGGTATGAAATATATAAACAGTTCATAATTCAACTAAGACCTGATAAACTAGTTGTTCGCTGATAAGTTAGGTGATGACCGATAAGTTATCTGGTAGTTGATAAGCTAGCTTATGAACAAACTATTAGGGTTGCTTAAATTTTCGACCAACCCGGCTAACCCAACTCGAAAAAACACAAAAAAACTCAAACCGAGGTAACCCGATACATAATCGATACAAATTTTGCCCAAACCGCATCTATTGGGTTGGAAACGGGTTGGACCCAAAGTATCCCGACCAACCTGTCAACCCGACCAAAACTTGTACACTTTTTTTTTTTATGGTTTTAGACTTTTAGCAGCTCTTCTTTCTATTAATTTTCAAGTCTTCCTATCTTAGTCGTAGTTTAGAGTTATCCATGATACCACGTCGATTAAAATCGCACGAATCTAACATCCAAGTCTTCAAAAATCTTCAACATCGATAGAATCAAGAGGCAAGAGATACTCTTCTTCTACTCTTATCTTCTCTTATTACCCTTATTTTTATATTGCCATTTTGATTTTAATTTTTTAAAACATAATCACTTAGTTAGATTGTAAAATGATGTATTAAAGTTTCAACCCGATCAACCCAACCTAACTCGTACGGTTTGGGTTGGGTTGGGTTACACTTTTGATTAAGTTAGGTTGAGTTGAGATTTTTCAAACCGTAAACATTGGGTTGAGTTGCTTAAATGTTTTCAACCAGGCCAACCCAACCCATGATGTAACATCCGTAATTTTCTTCAGTCGGTAAAAGTGGCCCTGGGCCAACGTAGAAGTTTATAAGGACAAACCTTACGAACGGGAGAATTTGCCTTGGATCTCTAAAAGCGTCGGAAACGTTTCGGGCGAGAAAAGTGAACTTTTGGGCTTCGGTTTGGGTTGGGCGATAGTGCCCCGCGATAGTGAAAGGGTCACTATCTCCGTGTCATAATCGCCGAGAGCCAAAGCCTCTCGGTATATCGTCGGCGAGAGTGCCTTGGCACAATCGCGGAGAGCTGGGAGCTCTCGGTATATTGTCGGTGATAGTGCCTCGCGATAGTGACCATGTCACTATCGCTTGGGACAATCGCATTCGGGGTTCATCAGGTTAAAAACGTGAATTTCAACCTCTTTTCATTATCCACTTCAACCATACCCTCTCGTCTTCTCTCTAAACCGAACCCTTTACCCCCATTGTTGATTTTGGGCATTTGAAACACCAAACCTAGAGTGTTTCAAATGATTCTTCCTTATCTAGCAAGATGTGGAAGCTAGAGTTAAGCTATCTTCATCCTCTCCATCTTCTTCATCATCTTCATCAAATTTCTAGGGTTTTCACCTAACCTTTTTTATCATTTGGAAGTTTGGGAGTTTATGGCTCATGTTGGTGACCTAGAAGTATTTTTGTTGGTGGATTGAAGTTATGGATAAGGTTTTTGGAAGATTTGGCTTGAGGATTCAAGTTTCTTCAAAAGGAGCTCAAGTTGGGGAAAATCTAGACTTAGCCTAAATCTAGCAAGGTGAATTCAAGTTGATTTGTGAAAACGTTGTACATGCCAAAATGTCCATTTTAAAGTATTTATGTATTTTACATGAAATTGTCAACTGTTGAGTTGTTTGGTAACTTTTTATTATTTGAAGTGTTTAGCTTATTAAACTTTGTAAAACACCCACATTTGGGATTGGGCATTTTGATAAATGTGTCATAAATAAATGTGTTTTGATGATTTATTGCATAAATAGACATTTGGTCAAAAATGCACTTTTAGTGTTTGTCGGGTTTTATGCATCATTCATGAAATGGGATGTTTTGAAAGTACGAATGTGTGAGTCCGTTGGTTTTGGTCATTCATGACCTTGGGAACATTTTAGAAATAGTAAACCTTTTTGGGTTTTGGGCTGAAGGCCAATTGTGATTTGAGAGACAAAGATTTTGGGAAAAGATGTATTTGGAATATAAAACTATATTGGCTCGTGTATTTTAGCCGAATGTCTATTATGCCTTTTGGGGCTTGATTTATACTCAGATGAGTCTTGGAACATTTGTTCAATTTTGGTAGCTCGATAAGGAGTCTTTGACGTATGGTGTACTTAGTTGCATCTTATTTGAGAGTTACATGTTTTGAATGTGTTAGTTCATTCGTTTGAGTCATGTAACGTTTTAGACTGTAATGCATTGGATCCATATGTAATACCCTCAAATTTGGAAAGAACAACTAATTTAAAAGTTACAATTATACCTCAAAGAATGGACAAAACTTCATGTGACAAGTCCAAACTTAAATTACGATTCTAAAATTCTCTATCAACAAAACAAATAAAATATTACATAGAGACTAACTCAAGGTCGGGTGTTACTAAACCCAAATACAGGTTGCTCTTCTCAACACTAAAGCGGAAGACTTCACCAAGCCACTCACTCTTGCACAGACATCTAGCACTCATTACTTCGCATAAATGCTAGAACCAATTCCCCTACCGGAACCTGATGCACATGCCGACAAATAAAAAAAGTTAGGCTAACGCCTAGTGAGTTCAAGAGTTTTCAACATGAAGCAAATACATTTGTTAAATGAAAGAGTACAGTTAAATCATAACTTTTCAAAAGGATTTACTTTAATTAATAAACGACTCATTTTCCAATAATTCGCACATTTAAAGACTCGTAACCCAACACAGACATTCCTTCGTAAAACAACTCCAATCCCGAACTCACCCAAAACGTGAATAGTAATTAAACTCCCAATTTATAAAATTGCGGATAAGACTTTATTTCTCGAAACACCCAAATACGGGAGGGCATAATACTCGGCCCATAAATCATAAATAAAATCCGTATATACAAAACGCCACCGAAAACATGGATAATAAAATACTACTATTTAATACCCAACTAACACCTTCCGGTGACGGGGGAGACCCGATTCCGTTGTATGTGGCGGAACACAAAGTTAAGCCACCTAACCATGTTATCGAAATACACCTCAGATCATAACTGTAGTGCCTGCTCCGCCGAGCTACACCTCAATGATACACGATCTTATTGCCTGTTCGGTTTCTAATGGAGTTTCATCCTCAGGGTACTCATTCGACCCCTAGTGCCTACTCCCTAGCATTCAAGATAAGAGCCACAACTCCTTACTTGATAACTCATGATGTCTAACCCAAAACCCATGGTCTTGGAGTACAACCCATAGTGGTTCATCTCCGCTGAACAACCGGGACAACAACAATGCCAACCCGGCATATCACCCAAGATGAGAATGCCAAGAGTCCTCACCATTAACTACGACTGACTTACATGCCTATGGATCCTATGCATTACAGTCTAAAATACATGACTCCAAATGAATGACACACGCACTCAAACATGTAATCTCCAAAATAACACGCTATAAATGCGACTCCCACCTAAAGCTTCACTTTAATTTATTAAAGTCGGATAAATGTCCTCGAGACCCGACACCGACGACAACCGAGCTTTAAGCCCAAAATCAAAAGATCATAAGTTAAAGCCCACAAAATGCAATAAAATGCAACGCCCAACATTTATGCAAACACATGCTTCGACTACATAAATAAACTCCAACATACTTTAGATTGAGATAAGTCATTTTCCCAAACAAGTTTATAATTTCTTTTACCCTTTCCAACACGTCCCATGACACACATTTAAATAGAAATTACTCAAAAGATTTACGCTCGTACGATAAATCATTTAAATACCAATATCACCGGTTTACTCAATAAAATATTTGAGTTACATCTTTTCCCAAAACCAAAGGGTCTACAACTTCAGAAACGTTTGCAAGATTGGGATAGGCCAAGCGCCCATCACTCACACGTTGTTATTTTTAAAACATTCCACGATACAAAAATACGCGTGATACCAACAATCATAAAAATGCATTTTCACCAAATATTCCCTATTAAGGTAAATAAGTCATCGAAGCATTTTCATTTTGATGCATTTACCAAAATACCCAAAAATCCCAAAGATGGGTGTTTTATAAGTTTATAAAGTTAAACACTTCCAAATAACCAAAACTTATCAGGTGATCAGCAGTTAACAATTTTATGTAAATCACAAAACACTTTAAAATGAACATTTTGGCATGTACATCGTTTTCACAAATTAGCTTGAACTTACCTTGCTAGATTTAGGCTAAATTTAGATTTTACCCCGCTTTGAGCTTCCTTGAAGAAACTTGAATCCTCCAGCCAAAAATTCCCAAAAACCTAGATTCACAAGTTTCCACCCATTAATAAACATATTCAACCATTTAGAATAGTTCCCCAATTCTTTTACATCAAAATCTCCATTTTGGCCAAAACCCTAATTTTGACCTAAATCTTCCAAAATCTTCCAAACCGAAATTAGAGAAACCAAACAATAGGGAACCATCAAGAAGGCATTTAAAACTTATATTAAGGTTTAGAAATGGAAGGGATACACTTACCACTTAGGTTTTGATGAAAACCTAGAAAACCCTAAAATGGAGCTTGAGGTTGAGGTTGAGGTTGAAGATGAAGATGGAGATGGTGAACTCTTGGTCATAGCTTCCAATCTACCACTTGATGATGGTTTACACCCACAATACCAAGGGATTTGAGCCAAAGATGCTCCAAAAACACCATAGATGAAAGTAGGTGTTCTTGGGAGAGTTTAGAGAGGGTTGGGAGTGAAAAGGAGAAGTGAGAAATGAAGAATGAGCAAAATCCCGTATTTGACAGCCTCCCCCTGCCCTGGGCATTTTCGCTGGTCCTCCCCCCCATTCTGTTTCTTGCTGCTACTTTGCCAAGTGCGACTATGACACTCTCATAGTCGTCGGGCATTGTAGCCATGCCCGTACCAAGCTCCGAAACTCGAATTTTTCAACGCCAATACTCCCGATACTCTAAGAGACTTAAAATAATGGTTTCCCAACCAAATTCCCACCATTTCTTCATTACAAAAGCATCCGGGTGGCCTTTACTTACCGAAAATTACGGGTTTTACACCATAGGCATATGAGTCAGTCAGTTGGTTTAGTTGGGGACTTTATCCCCGTTTTGGGACTGGAAAGTGTTTATGGATAGCGGGATCTCGAGGTATAGATCGTTGGTGGTTGAATTTGATGCCCGTTTGTAGTCCAGTCTGGTTATTCATCGTGGAATTTAGTGTCCGCGTTTGAAGTCTAGTGAGTGGTCCCCAAGTCATGTTTTTATGTAAGCTTGCGGTGGTGCTCTGCAGAGCCGTATATGGAGCTAAGTCTTGTGGTGGTTCCCATGGTGAGTCGGATACGGGGACTTGTGGCTTTTGTGGTGACACTCATCTAGAGGTCGAGTAGACACTAGAGTCATTTAGGTATCTTGTGGTAGTTGCTCGGTAGGGAGCCGCATATGGGGATCCATGACTCTATGTGAAACTCGAGATCATCGAGAAGTGGCTTAACTTTGTGTGCCCGCCACTTTCGATGGAATTCGGGTCTCCCCCGTCACTGAAAGGTGTTGTTTTGGGTATTGAGTTTTATTATCCATGTTTTCGGTGACGTTTTGTTTATATAAGTTTATATCCATGTATTAATCCCTAAATTCAAGTTCTAATTACAATACAATCTAGATGACAATATAAGAACAAGAGAATCAATCAACCTGTTTCAATTTCAATTCAAGATTTGTATACAATTCTTTCTCTGATACTTTCTCTCTCTAGAACAGTATGTGCGAACAATGTCAACTTCCAACTTCTAACTGTTAACACACTTACAAAACAAAAACTAGCCATATCCCTATTTAAGACAAGGACACAACAAGACAAAAACAAAATTACAAGACTTTGACTTTGACTTTATTACAAAGAGACTTTGACTTGTTTTGAGAGTTGACTTGAGGTTTGACTTGCTTGACTTTCAGTCTTCAGACTTCATGATCTTGTATCCAACATACTTATACACTAACATTCTCCCCCTTTGGATCAAGATCATCTCTAAAAAGATTTTGCGATTCATTCTCCCCCTATGTTGCATTGTTGAACTTTAACAATTTATCTCCCCCTTGTAGACTTCTTGTCAACTCAGATCATCTTCAGAAAGAAACATAAGCATTGAAGTACAATCTCCCCTTATCTTCAAAAACAATTCTGTATTCTTCCCAAAGTCTTTGAACAACATCTTTTGCAATCAGCTTTAACATTTTCCCCCAAGGTAATAAGAAACCTCTTTTAGACATCGGAAAAAAATTATCTTCAGATTCAGCTCGGATTGCTTCAGCAAAATTATCTTTAAAGAAAATTTCAGTAAAATCTGCTCGCATTCTGAAATCTATGAATTTGCTCTTTCAACAAACTTTAGCAATCTTGCATTCTTTGACACAAACTTTCAATAATCTTTCTTCAAAATTTGCATTTCTTGAACTTTTCTTCTCCACTTCAAACATTTCTTGATTCTCTCTCCCCCTTTTTGATGATTGTGGTTTGTGGCATTGAAATCATCAAAACTTTCACAAGAAATGTCCTTAACGTTATGATTTGACAACTGATCTTTCACAAGAGCCTCTGACTATTCATTGATCCAAAAGATATTCATCCGAATCTTTGTAAATTCAAACAAATTATGAGTGTAACACCTGAATCAACAAATGAATCAGCTAAAAATGTTTGTCAGTAACACGAAGTCACTATGTGTAACGAATACACATTGGAAATGAGCTTTTTGATGTTCACTCCCCCAGGTTTTCCATTCAGTCATCGAATAAGACAAGTTTATTCTATGAACGTTTAGACAGAAAAACGAATTTCCTGTGTGTGCGTGCTTGTGTATGAAAGAATTAAGCACATGATGATTGCTTTTGATAGGCTAAAAATTGTGTAAACCATTGAGACAACAACAGTATAACACAGACTCAATTGTGCATGATCGAAGTGCGAAGGTGGGGCAGACTTCCTTCTTTTTCAATATCCAGATTTTTCCAAATGAAAACCAGATAGCATATGTACTGCATCCCCAAAAAAATATTGAAACATCTTCTATTTGAGTAAAAGATGAGTAGCTGGTGGGGTTTTTATCAAGAGTTGGCATGGGCTAGTTGTCTGTTTCAATGATGTTCACCAAAGAATTGTGAAATAATCAAAAATGTGGTTGCCCGACTCAGAAAAAGTTGGTGCAGAGTGTGATATTCTTTTACTTTGTTCTCTCAGCCTCTTTCTTTTTATCATTAAGCTCGCTTCTAACCAAAGTCTCATTTTCATTTTACCTCATCACTCATACCCACACTCAGTTATTTTGACTCCTCGCTCTTCGATCACTCAAGGATTAACTTCTTGGGTAGGAAACACTGGTTAACGTGAATCCATAGAAGTTCTGTTAATCTCACACAATGAACCCATGTTTTCCTAAAAGTATAATGTTGCTCAAATGGTTTAACTTTGCAGTTAAATCACAAATATATACAAGTCAGATGTTTGTATGCTCATAGATGTAATCATGAAGATTTAAGCATTTTAAACAATAAAGATTTTTCAAAACAAGTATACTGAATGAATGAAATGAATACAAGAAACTTGTTTGAAAATCTGACATTGTATGAAAAGATCAAATAGAAAGATTTAGCAATTAAGGCTTAGGTCAGTAAAAATTGGATATTGTCTATACGAATCAAAATATAGACACTCTTGAAAGAAACGTTTTAAAATGAAATCATACTCAAACTTTGAATATCAAGCGGGGTGTATCACCATCGAAAAATTTGTTCAATTTGAGACATGGTGATAACATGTTCAAAAAAAAGTTAAACCGGTGTGTGTGAATACTTGAAAGTATATGGAAAAGATAATACACAAGTATTTATCTTTGGAAAAACATGGTTTGTTAAACATTGAAACTCATATAGCATGAAAACATTTAAAATCACACTTCTATATTCATGAAAACTTTTTAAGAATCAGAAGTGGTTTGAACATTTAAGAACATGTTTTCATATCTGAAACTTGTCTTTCTTTCAGATACGTATGAGATTAAGATTAGAAATAAACCTTTTGCTCAGTCTTAAATCTCATCAAGTCAGCTCTAAGTCTTATATGATATGATCATGTAAGCTCTCTCTCAATTCTGCAAAAATCACAAGTCTGTCAAAGTACAAAGCTTTATTCACAACTTTTATTGAAAATAAAATGACATAAAGCAATAAAACTTTGAAAGTACGAGTTCTGATCAGATGTAATTAGAAGTCATATTCCATACTCCTTGACTCTTACTCCCCCTGAAATTATGCATCATAAAATTTATCAGTAATAAACATATGCAAAATTTGTTACCACCCCCTCAAATGTAGATTCACTTATCATCTTCTCACACTCCCCCTGAAATCATGAATACCTTTCAGTGCAGATATCTATCAGAATAAAAATAAAGAAATGAAGAAAAGTGACAAAGATAAACTTTAATACGTAATCATAGATTAAGTCTTGAGATTTAACATACCAAGTTTAGAAATGAGAAAATTAAATCTCTTTTCGTCAAACGATTTGGTTAATAAATCTGCAAGTTGGTAATCTGTGTTTACAAAGTAAAGTTCTATTGTACCTTTTTCGACATTATCTTTTATAAAATGATATCTCACGTCGATGTGTTTGGTCTTGGTATGTTGAACAGGATTCGCAGATATAGCAACTGTGCCCTTTGAATCATAGTAGATCGGGATCTTGTTGAATTTGAAGCCATAATCTCGGAGTTGTGTTCTCATCCACAGCACTTGAGAACAGCAGCTCGCCGCAGCGACATACTCTGCCTCAGCTGTTGATGTAGATACACAGAGTTGTTTCTTTGAAGCACAACTCACGAGTTTACCGCCCAGAAATTGTATGTGACCCGACGTACTTTTCCTGTCAAGCATATTTAGATGCAGAGAGCATATAACCTGCATGGTCTGCATCTAAATATGCTGTCAGTTCAAAACATGTATCCTTAGGATACCACAGACCAAGATCTGCAGTGCCCTTCAGATATCTAAAGATACGTTTAACTGCAGACAAATGGGATTCTTTAGGACTAGCCTGATATCGTGTTGGGTTACGGGATCTCAAGCACAACGAAAAATAAAACCGTAACCCTCCAAGGACCCATACGAGCCGGAATAAATCGGGTGTTTCGAAATTATACCTCACAGTTAACGAGACTTTGAATCACAGCAACAAAGCAAGCTTGATGCCTCCACGGTATCCACGCGAACAATCCGAATCCTTTGCCTTCTCGTGATGCTAGTCACGGTTTCAAAACTTAGAAAGGAAAGGGAGCATATAGTTGTAGGTGATTTTTAGAGAGATTTGCAAGAACAACAATTGCCTACAATGTCATACATTATATATGGTGATGAAAGTATGGCCTAAAGAAATAACCATCATCTCCACACCTTACTTGAGTGTAAAAGTGGCCATGCACCATCACTTTCTTACATAACCATACCTAGTCAACTTTATTTATGTCCAACATAAATAATATCTGGTTTTATTTAATCAGATTAAATCAATACAAATCAGATATAATAACTAAACGTTTTAACTATTAAAACTCCTTATTCGAATATGTTCAAAGCGTGTGACTCAATGGGTTCTCAACATGTTGGTAATAATTATAAATCTCATATTTATATTTATAAACGATGAGCGGTATCTAGCAATACATCATCTTCACCCAAATGACGAGAATTGGTGATACAACAAATTATCATTTTGTAGTCAATTTTAGTTTACACATTTAATTCCTTTGTCCTTGATGTCTAGATTGAACACGAGACATTAAATGTGTCATTCTCGTTATGTTCAATCTCTAGTTTCTTGATTCCCTAATATACTAATAAAATAGATCATGATATCTCATATCAATTATCCGAGCATGCATACATTTCCTTAGTATATATATTTATCAAGGGGCCCAGAGACATCACTCCCGTCATAAAGGAGGGACAAATCCTATCTCGATATATGCTAGTTCTACCATGTGATTTATAACATACCCAACAATAATTCTGTCACCCAGTTACGGAATGATTAGAACAAATGTCAAAATATATTACTCACACATAGCAAACTCCATATTTCTCAAGTCAAAGAATTAAATGTACATTGACCACATGAGAAACACTTATGACACTCACATGACATCCAATGAAGTGTTCTCATAGCGAGTCACGTCCGATACACAAAATCTCCATTTTGTACCCATATGCAGATTCAATATCTCAATATGAATCCCTACATATGCTAGTCATTATCATATTACTTCAACCTTAAAACTCAAAATAATATTTAACTAGGGACATTTAGAATACATTATTCTAAGGTTATTTATTATGAATAATTAAAACACATATATAACATATACATAATAAATTGGGCAATACCTTTTATTTATTTATTAATTTCATGAAACAAAACTCAAAATTACAATCATCGTATGATTAGCTTTTGGGCATTCACTAACATATCAAGCAATATTTCTCTGATTCAGACATATCTCATACCTCTTCGTTGTCTTCTGCCTTAGAATCAGCTTCAGCTTCAGTCTCTTCTTTACCCATAAAGCACATGTGGGTTTTTCCTCTTTCTCTCCTTCCTCATCTGAGTGATCGAGCCAGAATTCGTCTTCAGCCATAAGAGCCTTGTCAGCCTCCTGCTGCTTGGCCAAGATCATCTTATTCTTGTAGTACTCGGAGTTTCGAACCTTAGGCTTACGACAATCCTTAGCAAAGTGTCCGATCTTGCCACAGTTATAGCACTTTGTTGGTTCTGGCTCTTTCTTCTCTTCGGATCTGTATCTCTTCTCCTCAGGACTTTTCTCTTCACTCATTTTCCCTTCAATTCTTTCTTTATGTTCGTAGTTCCTTGAACCCGACGAGTATCTCTAACTGTTCGAACCAGGCTTCTTGTAGAATTTTCTTTGAAAGGCTTTTGTCAGAAACAACATAGCCTGCTTCAGATTCTTACAATCATCAAAATCAGAATTTTCTTAACATTCTACCTCCCCGGACTCAGAAACTATAACCTTCTTCTTTTTCTTTAGGCTCACAGATTTCTTCTTCACCACCAGAGCAACAGGATCAACAACCACTTTCTCGGCCTTTTTCTTTTCATCTTTGATCTCTTCCACCTCTTCCTCGTTTTGCCTTAAAGTCTCGTACACTTCGTGGAGTGGTATCTCATTTAGATCCTTCATTTGCTTCATCTGCCTTGTAAATCTCTTCCACTCAAGCTGTAGGATACTGAGAAATTTGACATTAAGCTCTATCTGTGATTTCCTGACTTTGTTTTTGCTTAGCTCGTTCAGCAGAGTCACAAATCTGTCATATGTAGTTTCCAGAGATTCACCCTCCTTGGCTTTGAATTCCTCATAGTTGTTCAGGCAGTTCGAGACTTTAAGTTGGTTACCGATTTTGGATCCTATCATCATCTTTTCTAGTTGATCCCACATCTTTTTGCCCGTGACATTATAACTGTCAATTTTGACGTAGATCTCATTCGGAATCCCTTGTAAAATAAAAGACCTTGCCAGTCTATCATCTTTAGCCCTTTTCCTTTGTTCATCAGTGTATTCTTCAAGAGGCAGTAGGTATTCCTTCTGATCATCTTCTTCTCCTCCAGTTTCAATCACATGAACCTTCGTAGGAGGTTTCATCACTCCTTCTTTAAGTGATATTCTGATATAATCACCCAAGTCGTGTCTGTCTATAAAGTCCAGGAAACGATCATTCCATTGTTCATACCCTCCTTTAAAAAGCATCGTTGGCTTCACATCCGTACCGATTGTGAGAGCTTCTCTGGAAGTCATCCTGTTTCAAAAATGTACAATAAGAACTTGAAAATGATCGTTAGTCCAAGTGAAGTCAGAAATACAGAAAATCTTAGAAAGAATTTTCAGAAAATAAATTTCCAAAAATCTCCTAAGTATGGAATTCGCACCACACAATGAAACACAAAGAATTCGTACGCACACTAACCTTAGAATTCACACACAAGCAATCTTTCAGAATTCGCATACAAGTACAATTCAGAATTCACACACACTGAATTCGCACGTAGTTATAAGCGAGTTCTAGGAATTCACATACAACATTATGCGAAAACTAGACTTAGAAAATTTTTGAAAAACACTTTTCGCATACAACTTTTCGCACAACAGACTCACACAAATTCTACACTTAGAAAAATATTTGAAAAACCAAGAATTCGTATTGATGCGAAATCAACACTTAGAAAAATTTCAAACTCTTTATGCGAAAACAGAAGAATTCGTATAACACCCCTATGCGAATTCTGAGAAATTCGTATGAAGTTAGATGCGAATTCTGAGGAATTCGTATCCTTCTTTATGCGAGTTCCTTACTTTTCGCATACAAGTATATGTGAATTCTATCCTTGGATGATTTTCAAAAAAAACTTTTCGTATAAAGGGCTTATGCGAATTCTGCCATTTCGCATATGAACCTATATGAATTCTGAGGAATTCTTAACACACACACATGCGAATTCTGCTCATTTCGCATAACACACATGTGCGAAATCTATACTTATGAAATTTTCAAACAAAACAATATGCAAAAACAATAGATCTGCGAGTTCTTGGTGCGAGATCTTGATGCGAGTTCTTGGGGTTTATGCGAGTTCTTGAGATCTCATCTAGAAACTACTTTGATCGACTGAAAAACCCATCAATCCTTCGATTTTCGATCTGTAACTTTGACAATTTGACCACTTACACTATTCGAACCTATTACAATCACTGAATTTCAATAAAAAAACACTCAAACATATAAATCGATTCAAATACAATGCTTTAGACCTCGTGAAATCTAAAATCGTAAAAACTCACAAATTGATCCCAATTACAGTGCAAGATACTAATAAACCAATACAAGATCGTTCTATTGCACTATACGAACTGAACAGACTCAAACACAATCACAATTTTACATAAAAACTCAAAACTTGATCAAGACTCAGAACTCAGTGCGAACATCCATAATTTCGATCGATTTCAACTTGAACTCTGTCTGATACCAATTATTAATCCCTAAATTCAAGTTCTAAATACAATACAATCTAGATGACAATATAAGAACAAGAGAATCAATCAACCTATTTTAATTTCAATTCAAGATTTGTATACAGTTCTTTCTCTGATACTTTCTCTCTCTAGAACAGTATGTGCGTACAATGTCAACTTCCAACTTCTAACTGTTGATACACTTATAAAACAAAAACTAGCCATATCACTATTTAAGACAAGGACACAACAAGACAAAAACAAAATTACAAGACTTTGACTTTATTACAAAGAGACTTTGACTTGCTTTGAGAGTTGACTTGAGCTTTGACTTGTTTGACTTTCAGTCTTCAGACTTCATGATCTTGTATCCAACATATTTATGCACTAACACCATGGTTTATGGGTTGGGTATTATGCCCCACCCGTGTTTTGGGTGTTTCGGGATATAGAGTTTAACCGCGTTTTATAAATTGGGAGTCCACTTTCTATTCTCCTTTGAGTGAGTTTTGGGTTGAAATTAATTTACGAAGGAACGTTTTACATTGGGATCTTAGTCCTTAAAATAGTTTGGTTTGGAAAACGTTTATATTGGTGTTCCTCCGCCTAAAATGCATATTATTGGAAAACGAGTCGTTTTCATATTTGAAGCATATCATTTTGAAAGATTATGATTTCAATTGATTCTTCCTTTTAACGATATATTTATTAATGTTGAAAACTCTTGAACTCACTAGGCATTAGCCTAACCTTTTTATTTGTCGGTATGTGCAACAGGTTTCGTTGGGAATAGTTCTGGTGACACTGTGAAGAGAGGGATGCTAGTTGCATGCTCGGAGAGTGTTTTGTTTGTTGAAGTGTTCCGCATTTGTTTTGGGAAGAGCAACTTGTGTTTGGGGTTAATTAACACCCGGCTACGGTTTAGTACCTGTATATTATTAGAGTTTATATATTTATTGGGGTTAGTTATAGAATTCTGACTTGAGGTATACTGAGTTTTGAATTGTATGAGAAAGTTTTGTTTCTTTTGTTGATATTATACCAAAATTTTAATTAGTTGCTCTTACCAAATTTGAGGGCGTTACACATGAGCACCCCTACAAACTATGTATGGCAAAAATGACCTAAAAGTGCATATGAAAAAAGCAGTCAATTACAAATATTTCATAATATAATTCAAATAAAATTTAATAATATAATATGTTAATTAATTGAAACAAAATAGTAAAGAAAAATTAATAATATAATATGTTAATTGAAAGAATTTAAAATTGATTATTATATATACTATAAATTTTGTATTTGTTAAAACAAATTTTAGAAAAAAATCTATTTATAAATAATAAATAATTATTATTAAATAATAAATAATTATTATTAATATCTATTGTATAATTAAAATTAATTAAAAATGTATAATAATCAATTACTAATTTTTAATTAATTTTAGTTATTATAAATTAATGTTTATTATAATTAATAGTTAATATTTTTTAATAATTATTAATAAATAATAACACTTAATAATTAACATTAATCAGGTTATTATTGGAAAATTTGTCAAAAAGTTCCTTATAAGCTAGTTTATGTACATCCAAACGATTACACAAAAAACAAGCTAGCTTGTAATGTAGCTTATTTTTGCCAAACAATGCATAAATTGAAAATACAAACATATAGTTTTACTTTTCGGTATTATGTAATTTCTATATAGGCATGGTAATGAGACCCGTCTGTAAGACCCGAAAACTTAAAATAATCTTTAATTGGATTTGAAGGTGTTTTGATTTTTGGAACCTTAATCCCTTTTAGATTTAATGTCTTAATCCAATTTTGTCGGATATCATTCTCGAAACCGGAATCTAGTGGGAGAATAGTCTCGGTACTTCACCGGCGACTATGCCCGCAACTATGACACAAAGTCATTATCGTTGGGCACTGTCGCACAGTTTGTATCGTAGGGTGCCAAGAAGGGGCGACAATGCCCGCGACTGTGACATCAGGTCACTATGGCGGGACATTCTCGCAAAGAATGTACCGAGAGGGCAGGGACGCGGGCGACTATCGTCGGGCAATGTTGCAATCTGGCCCAGAGGGGTATTTAATTGTGCAGCTCGATTTACCTCTTCACAATACAGAATTGAGACTTTTGGAATATGATTTTCTCCCCAAGGATCTGGTAAGTGTAACACCCCAAATTTTGAGTCTTGTTGGTGTGGTGATTTGGATTAGCTACCTATCTCACTTGTTAGCCAAGGTAGTAGAAAGGAAAAAGATAAATTCTCGGCAGTGCTTGGCGCGGCTTACCGCGCGGGTGAAGGCGTGCGGCTAACCGCGCAGGTCTCTGTCCATTCGCTACTCCAGTGTCCCGCGCGACTCACGGCGCGAGTGGACGCCCGTGCGGGCGTGCATATCTTAATTAAATGAGGAAAATCGACCAAAACCCTCATTTCACAAATTTTAGCTTTGGAACTCTTGGTGGCTGCGATTTTCTCCTCTAGGGTTTGGTAAGTTCAATCATTTCCCCTCCTTTGCCATTAATACTCTCGTCTACCTCATTCATTGATCATTTATGTCAATCTTGGAGCTCTTAGGTGATTTTGGTGGCAATAGTTCAAGTTTTCTCAAGGATCTCCTCCTCATCTCTTTAAGTCTTGTTGTTTTTGGGTTTTGAAATACAACCCTACAAGGTGAGTTCTTCATTTTCATAAAACTCTATACATGTTAAAATCATATTTTTAACCTACTAGACATCTCCATTTTCATTTATGTTATTTAGGGTGCATCTTCACCCAAAACCCTAACTTTGGAGATCCTAGGGTTCATATATGTGGAAAAGGGTTTTGAGAAAAGAAAGAGGATAACTTGGATATATGTATGAAGAAAGCTTGTCGTATTGTTTTTTTTTATCCTCAAGCTTCAAGGATTTGTAAATGATGGGTTAATGCTATTTTCCATCTAACTGCTGATAAGTTTGTACATTGGGAACTTGTTTTACTATAACTTTGGGTTGAGTATTTGGAACCTCTTGGTAATATTATGCAAGTATTATGCGAAACCCTTCTTTATCAATATTTCGGGCATCATATCTTAATGTTGAACTACCGGTTAGCTTTTTAGCTCTATGTGACATATTTGGTTGCTTTGGGAGTCATGACCCCATCATTGTTGTGCATTTTGTCCGATGTTGGGACATTAGTTTCCCTCATCGAGGCACGTTTAGGCATCGGATTGGGCTATAAGTCGTACGTGCTAAGTATTACGATATTGGATGATGATCTCAACGTAAGGGCCCTTTTGGGTTGAAGTTGACTTTCCGCGGGTGTACGTTTAAAGCCACTGAGCCTAACATCCCCTGCGTGTACTTTTATGTGTTTGGCTTTACTGACTGTTAAGTGGCTTACTTTTGTGTTCTGTCACTTGCGTTAGTAAGCGGGTCTCCCCCGTTAAACCAAGAGGTAACTGTTATGGTAAAAAGCACAATTTTCCTATCATAACCCCATTTTCTTTACTTACACTTAATGTTATTTATTTTAATTACAACTGTTGATCTCACTAGGCGTTAGCCTAACACTTTTTCTTAAAATGACATGTATAGCAGTCAATCTAGTGATGGGAGTCGTCGGGCTTGAGCGGACGACCGAGGGGCCGAGAGTGGTCTTTTTGGGAGATGCATTGACCAACATATTGGTGATAGTGGATACTCATTTTTGGAAGAATATCAACACCCGACCTTAATCTTCTTGTTTTAAGTTAGATTACTAGGTTGTTGTACATTATTCTTCATTTGATTCTTTGTAAAGGGCTACATCTATATTCCCCGTTTTCGGGATGATACTTTGGGATTGTTTTGACAGGTTTTGTATACTCAGGTTCACCCAGTTTTTAGCCGTCATATTGCGAAATTTTCGAATTTTTATTTCTCTAGAATTTAGGGTGTTACAGTAAGTATCATCTCCAACCCTCCCTCACCATTAATTCTTCCATCTACCACAAATCCTTTGATCATTTATGAATACTTAGGGTTCCTTGAGCATTTATTGAGCAAGTCCAAGTCTCCTCAAGATCCTATCTCATCTCATTAGTTACTTGGATTTTAGGGTTTTAAGCTACAACCTTACAAGGTGAGTTCATTCTATTTTTATAAACTTTATACATGTTAAAATGTGGATTTTAACCTTCTAAACATCTCCATTTTGATTTACTTGATTTGTGTGAGTTTCACCAAAGCCTAACTTTGGAGATTTTGGGGTTTATGTGAATGAGTATGGTTAAGAAACTTATGTCTTGAAACTATTTGTGGGCTTGCACATGGGAATCATGTTTTCCTCTAATCTCAAGCTTAAATACTTTGAAATCAAAACTAGGGTTTTGGGATATGTATGTATATTTATGAAATGAGAACTTGAGTAAATTTGATTTAATCTCTGGAAATACTATTCAAAGAATTATTTTGGAACCTCTTGGAATTACGTAAGTAATTATATGGATTCTTGTTTTCTAGTACATTTGTGGGCATCTTATTTGTGTAGAGCTATTGGTTGGTCTTGTTGGCATTGGTTTGACTATTTGATTGCATTGTGTAACACCCTAAAATAGGGATAAATAAAATCCGAAAAAACGAACATGTGGTATACTAAAATTGCCATAGCAAGAGCCTGCCAAAAATGGGGAAATATTTAAACCTGTTTAATTACAGTTGTAATATAACGGAAAATGGATAACAACCAACTAATCTTTTTTTTATGCTAGAAAGAAGATTACAAAAAGGGTGTCATCTATAGACCCAAAGCGTCTTCACAAAAAGATTCTCTAAAGCATCTTCCCCAAGCTCTCACCCAAGCGCAACTATACCTGTTTTGGAACGGCGCCAGTAGAACCTGAGATACACATCGACACCAGCAAGTGTTAGGCCAAAAAGCCTAGTGAGTTTGCACAAGAAATAGCATACAAAATCAAATACAATTCTTATCAGCAGTTAACCAAAGTTCATTAAATGTGGAGTCAATAGGGGAGACCCATAGCACCAATCAAGTTCCACCCAAATAGTCGATATACCTTGATGCCAACCACTAAGAGTGACATCCGAAAGGCCCGACACACCCGAGGACTACAACCATGGCATTACCCTGAATGGCGGAGGTCTAGGCACATACCATTACGGTGGCACCCAAGACTACATCCTCCTAGTGTCTACTTGTAACACCCTAAAAATAGGGATAACAAAAACTTTCTAAAAATGGAGAAGTGGTATAAAGTTTGCCATAACAAGAGCCTCCCAAAAAGGGAATTATACAAATAACCTGTTTAATCACAATTCTGCAATTTAACGGATGAATAAACAACAACCAACTAATCTAATTTCTACATCTAGAAAAGAGATTACAAAAAGGGTTGTCATCTATAAATCCAAATCTTCCAAAAATAGTTCAAGTGCCAAAATCCTCAAGCTCTTGCCCAAAGCATCTAAACTTGTCTAGGAGTCGCGCCGCTAACACCTGAGATACACATCGACCCCAAACAAGTGTTAGGCCAAAAAGCCTAGTGAGTTGAACAATAATAAGCATGCATGAACAATTACAATTGTTGGGAACTGAAGATTTGTCTAAGTGATTACTACTGCCAGGCTTTCAAGATTACTACTGCTAGTAGAATTAATACTGCTTAAAGAGTTAGTGCTGCTACTTGAATAGTTAGTACTGCTAGTAGTTAGTACTTCTGAAGATTAATATTGCTCAAAGGATTAATGCTGCTGGTGATGATTAATACTTCTGAAGATTATTAGTGCTGCTTTAATGATAAAGATGCCTTGGAGATAAAGACAAGCTGAAGATAATTATGGGATTGATATTGAAGATCAAGTTTATTTTAATAATTATCTTGTAATCTATTCTGTAAATATAGTTTAGATGTTATAGCTTAAATAGTACATTCTGATAGAATTATAGATACTAATTCATTCTGAGTTTTTGTTTTCAGAGAGAGAATTAACCTCAAGGTTTACAATCCTAATTCTAGAGAAGTATAATTCGTCTTGGTGAGCCTGTTCATCAAGATTGAGGTTTTGTTTGAAAGCTTGTAACTTTAATCATTCAATAAAGTTTACAAGTTGTGATTTCTATTTTACTGTTACATTGATAGTTTGAATATTAAAGTGTTTTTCCGCAACTTCTTTAATATTGTTTATGAGTTTCATTATTCTTGTTAAGAATCAGATCCTGACAAGTGGTATCAGAGCCTAGTATTCTCAGAAACCTTCATTCATCATGGACAACACAGTTGAATCAAACAGTACTCTTGTTTCAAAGGTTCCCATGCTCAAACCGAATGAGTTTGACATGTGGAAAATTAGGATCAAGCAGTACATCCTCCTTACAGACTTTTCTATGTGGGACATTGTTGAGAATGGTCCCTCTGCTGAAGGAAAAATTGGACAAGATGGAAGAAGACCACCTCCAAAAACTGATGCTGAGAAGAAAGTAAGACAATTGGAGATGAAAGCCTTAAGCACCCTGCTTTTGGCCATTCCTAATGAATATCAACATCAGTTTCACCACTGCACTGATGCTCAGATTCTATGGAATGCTTTAGAGAGGAGATTTGCTGGCACCAAGAGCACTAAGAGGAATCAAAGGGATATTCTCAAGCAGCAATATGAGAATTTTACATCTTCAAAGAATGAGTCTATGACTCAAACTTTTGATAGATTCAATAAATTAATTGGTGAGTTAGCTACTGTTGGAGTTCAGATGGAACAAGATGATGTCAACCGAAAGTTCCTCAGATCTCTTGGAGATGAATGGACCATGTACACTGTCTCATTCAGACAGAATGACATGTTGGAAGAAAAGGGACTGGATGATCTGTACAATGATCTGAGAGTGTTTGAATCTGAAGTGGAAGCAAAGAAGAAGCCTACTGGATATGTTCATAATGCTGCACTCCTATCAGCATCAACTGATTCTACTGCTAACCCTGAATCAGTTAATACTGACAGTGGAGTAAATCAAGAAAAAGGCAATGAATCTGTGTTTGAAGCCTTTCTTTCCAGCCATGGTAACTCTACCTTAATCAATGATGACTTGGAACAGCTTCATCCTGATGATCTGGAAGAGATGGATATTAAATGGCAGATGGCCATGCTTTCCATGAGGGTGAAGAAATTCATCAAGAGGACTGGGAGGAACAACTTCTCCCAAAGAAGAGAAGATGGAGCAGGCTTTGATAAGTCAAAGGTAGAGTGCTACAAGTGTCACTTGAAGGGACACTTTGCCAGGGAATGCAGAAGTGGGGTTTGACTGGAGTGATCAAGCAGAAGAGGCCATTCAAAATCAAACTCTCATGGCAGAGGTATCTGATCTCCCAACTGAGGTACTTTCTAATCTTTGTACTCAAACTTGCATAGACACTGTTAAAAGGTACAGGGATCACAACCAGAGTATGTGTGATGACCTTAAGAGATTAGAAAAGGATAGAAAAGACTATGTGAAAATTGTTGAAAGGTTTGAGGAACAAATTAAAGGTTTCCAAGCCAATGAACTTCAACACACATATGATACAAATTACTGGAAGTGGGAGAAAAATGATCTTGAAATCCAACTGACAAAGTCTAGAGAGGAGAATGAAAAGTTGAGAGGAGAGCTAGCCAAGGTTAAGCTGGATGTGGAAAAGTTTTCATATGCTTCTAAAGCCATGGATTCAATTCTAAAGGTCCAAATCCATGATAAGCTTAAACCAGGAATTGGGTACAATACCACACCACCACCATACAACAACAACTACATCCCTCCTAAATCAGACTTGCTAGGGACCAAGAATAGGAAGGACTTGCATGAGGGAGCCACTAAGATAGATCCTTTAGATGAAGTAGTTGTTAAGGACAAGACTGAGAAAGAAGCTGGTAAGAGTAAGGATAACACTGTGAGTGGTGAGATTCCCTTAAGAAATAACATTCTTACCAATGAGGGTGGTGGAAGGGATTGGGTCAAATCTAATGGTGTAGAGAAGACTGAGGGAAAGTATAAAAAGGTCCATTACAAGCAGACTACAGTTGTGAATCCTGTTCCTTGCAAACAGTGTGCAGGTAATAAATTTGAGCCCCTAAAACATGATAAAAGGAGGGAAAATCAAAGAAATTGGAATAATCAGTGGGCTCAGAAACAAGGAGTTGATCTGAGTAGAATCATCATACCAAAACCTTGTTTCATATGTGGCAAATTGAATCATCTTGCCAAGCACTGTTATTTTAATCCAATTAACCAAAGGATAAATTTTCAAAGATCTATGCAAAAACCCTTTGGTTATAGGAAGAATGAAAGGAACCATGTAGCTAAGAAACATGTTAAATCTAGAAGCCACATGAAGAAAAAGACTATAAAAGAGAGTGTCAAGATGCGGGTTCCCAAAAGCACTAAAACTGTTAGTACTGCTACCACAAATAGTGTTGTTGACAAAGATAGTGCTGCCAGAAGCAATACTACTGCTATCCATGTTAGTGCTGCTGAGAGTTTTAGTACTTCTAAAACTAACATTGTTAGTACTTCTTCAAATGTTAATATTGCTAACTCTGTTAGTGCTTCTAACAAGGTTAGTACTGCTAAACCTGTTAGTGCTGCTAACTCTGTTAGTACTTCTAAAATTAGTACTGCTTCTAGTTTTTGTGCTTCTAGACCAATCATCTTGACAAAGTACTCCAGTAAAGAGTTTTCTGAATTTAAAAATCTCATCAAAAAGGAGTGCAAGTACTTTGATGAGAAAGGGAGGCCTAAGACCACTTTGGCTTGGGTTCCCAGTCAATACTAATTGATTTATCTAATGTGCAGGGCAACCAGCAGCTCAAGGGAAAGAGCATTTGGCATGTTGATAGTGGTTGCTCTAGGCACATGACAGGGAACATGGCTTGCCTCAATAATTTCAAGAAAATTGATGGAGGACATGTTGCTTTTGGTAATACTCTAGATGGAGGTAAGATCAGTGGTAAGGGAGATGTAACAAAAGGTAAGATGACCTTTGAGGATGTATTCTATGTTGAGCAGTTAAGGTACAACCTGTTAAGTGTATCACAGGTTTGTGACAAAAAGAATAGTATATTATTCACTGATTCAGAATGCATTATCCTTGCTCCTGGATTCAAGGTAGTTGATGAAAAGATGATACTACTAAGAACTCCTAGAAAGGATAATGTCTATTGTTTGGATATGGAAAATGTTTCAAATGATTCATCCCTAAATTGTCTTGTTTCAAAAGCCTCTTTGGATGAATCATCACTTTGGCACAGAAGGATGTGTCACATGAACTTTAAAACCATGAATAAACTTGTTAAAAACAACCTTGTAAGAGGTCTGCCTTCAAAAGTCTTTTCATGTGATGATCATTGTGTTGCCTGTCTCAAAGGCAAACAACACAAAACTTCTCATAAGTCCAAAGAGTTGAACACAATTTCTTCTTCTCTTCAGTTGTTTCATATGGATCTGTTTGGTCCTACAAATGTTATGAGTATAGGTAAGAAATCATACTGCTTAGTTATTGTTGATGATTACTCTAGATTTACTTGGGTATATTTTCTAAGGACTAAGGATGAGACAAGTGGACTGATCAAATCCTTTATTCTAAGAATTGAAAACCAACCAAATCAAAAGGTAAAAGTCATTAGGTCAGATAATGGTACTGAATTTAAAAATCTTGATCTAAACACCTTTTGTGAGGAAAAAGGAATTGAAAGGCAATACAGTGCTCCTATGACTCCACAACAAAATGGTGTTGCTGAGAGAAGGAATAGGACACTGATTGAAGCTGCTAGATCTCTGTTAGCTGATTCAAAACTTCCAATTACTTTCTGGGTTGAAGCAGTTAATACTGCTTGCTATGTCCAAAACAGAGTTCTAGTAGTCAAGCCTAAGAACAAGACACCATATGAGCTTTTAAATAAAAGAAAACCATTTATTGGATTTTTCAAACCTTTTGGGTGTCCTTGTACCATTCTCAATACCAAAACTCACTTAGGAAAGTTTGATAGCAAAGCAGATGATGGTTTTCTTGTTGGTTACTCATCTCAGAGTAAGGCCTACAGAGTATTTAATTCTTCTTCTAGAATAATTGAGGAAAGTGACAATGTCAAATGCGATGAGAACACACCAAATCCTATTGGTTCAGGTCCTCAGTGGCTATTTGACATTGATTCACTAACTAACTCTTTGGGTTTCAGTAGTGATGATCATGCAGGATCAGGAAGTAGAGGATCAGGGGATGACCAAGTACAAGAGATTATTCCTCAGTCTGTGATCTTTCCAATACCTACAATGGATCCTGTTGAAATATGTGAAAAGGAGACTGTTACTGAACCAATTCAGAGTGAAGAAGAAAGAAGAGATGAGGAGAATCCAGAGCATGAAGAGTCAGAAGCAGCTGATGAGATTCCCTCAGCTGACTTAAATGATTCCAATTTAGATGTGAAACAACAGAAAGATGGGATTTTCATAAGTCAATCAAAGTATGTGAAAGACATAATGGATAAGTATGGTTTATCAGACTCAAAGTCAGCAAGCACACCAATGGAAACACACAAACAGATCACTGCTGATCTTGAGGGGGAGGATGTTGATGTCCATCTTTATAGATCAATGATTGGATCTCTCATGTATCTCACAGCCTCAAGACCAGATATCATGTTTCCAGTGTGTGTATGTGCCAGATTCCAAGTCAAGCCAAAGCAGTCACATCTTCAAGCTGTTAAGAGGATTTTCAGATACTTATAAGGGCAACCTAGATTAGGTCTTTGGTATCCTTATGAATTTACTTTTGACTTGATTGCATATTAGACAGTGACTTGGGTGGTGCTAATATGGATAGAAAGTCTACTTCAGGAGGATGTCAGCTTTTGGGTGCAAGACTAGTATCTTGGCAGTGTAAGAAGCAAACCACAGTATCCTTATCCACAACAGAAGCTGAGTACATTGCTGCTGCAAGTTGCTGTTCACAGGTTCTATGGATTCAGAATCAAATGTTGGACTATGGGATAACCTTTCTTCATACTCCAATCTTCATTGACAATAGCAGTGCTATTAGCATTGTTAACAATCCAGTCAAGCACTCCAAAACAAAGCATATTGAAATCAGGTATCACTTTATTAGAGACTGCAATGAAAAGAAACTTATTCAAGTTGCTAAAGTTCATACTGATAACTAGTTTGCTGATCTATTCACTAAAGCTTTTGATGTGGGTAGATTCATTTTCTTGGTCACAAGTGTAGGCATGATCAACTCTGAATGAGCTCATGTTTAAAAAGTGTTTGTATACCTGTTATTTGTTTATTTTGTTTGGTGTTACTAATCATCTGTCTCAGGAAGTTTATTGCCTTGCTCAGCCTAACACAAGCTTCAAAAGTGTAAGAATAGTTAATGCTGCCAGTGCAGTTTTAATGCTGCCAGTGCAAAGTTACTACTGCAGGTACATTATTACTACTGCTAGTCTGAGTTACTACTTCAGGTATGTGTTAATACTGCTCTCAGTTAATACTGCTAGTTAGTTAATACTGCTAGTTAGTTAATACTGTTTTCAGTTAATACTGCTAGTTGGTTAATACTGCTAGTTGGTTAATACTGCTCTCAGTTAATACTGCTAGTTAGTTAATACTGCTTTCAGTTAATACTGCTTTCAGTTAATACTGCTAGTCGGTTAATACTGCTAGTTGGTTAATACTGCTCTCAGTTAATACTGCCAGTGGGTTAGTACTGCTTTAACTGAAAATAGGGTTAATACTGCTTCTTTCCCGAATCATATAAATACCCTCTTTGCCCGCCTAAAGCTCACAACGACTCTTTGAATACTATTCATCTTCTCTCTAACTCTTTTCTCTCAAGCAACCAGTGTCTTTCAGTCAAGTATCCTCAAGCTCGATGACATCCATGGCGTTTATTGATGAACACAATGAGATCGCAATGCTTCAAAAGCCTCAGCAGGCTTCTGGATTTCATCAAATCGTTGATTTTCTCAAGTCCAGTCACATCGCCTATGCTCTTACTGTGTCACCACCAATTTTCATCGAGCACCAGAAGCAATTTTGGGCCAATGCCACCATTGTTACTGAAAACGGTGTGCAGTACATCAAGACAAGGGTGTGTGACAAACCCTTGATAGTCACTGAAGAGGTCATTCGCATCAGTCTACATCTAGACGATGCCTCAGGTATTACTTCTATCCCTAATGAGGACTTTTTTTCCAATCTCACCAGAATGGGGTATGAAGGCCAACAGGGTGTTTTTAAATTTTTCAAAGCTCACTTTTCTCCCCAATGGAAGTTCTTTGTTCATACCCTTATGCACTGTATTTCTAGAAAAACTACTGGATAGAGTCAGTTCAGCAGTACCATTGCTTATGCTTTGGTCTGCTTGTCTACTGCCAGAAAATATAATTTCTCCAAAATGATTTTCAATGACCTTGTGTCAAACTTGGGAAATAAAAAGAGTTTCTATATGTACCCAAGATTTGTCCATGCAGTTATAACCTCTGAATTGACGGATATACCTCAGTTTAATGAGGTATATGTACCTAAAATCCCTAAGGTCAAGGTCTTTTCAAATATGAAAAGATCTGCCAAGGACTCGGAAGGAGTTGACACCCCATTGTTCTCTACAATGATGGTGGTGTCCCACAACCAAGAAGGTATGGCATCAGGGTCAAGGCCCTCACTAGACCATCCCATTGAGAGCCAAACCCAACCTTTAACCACTATATCTCTTCCTCAGTCTCTTGTTCATAAGCCAACACCTGTGTTAACCAAAACTTATGCTAAGAGAAAGGTACACAAGGCTCCTTCCCTTGTTGTACCTCCTACAATTCCAGAACCTCAAAGACCTCTAATGGAGCATTCTCCATTAGAGAATATCTATAGGGAAACCACTGGGGTGTCTCCCAACCCCAAGGAGGTGCTCACTGAGGAGATGTATGAGCATGTGGGTGAGAAGGCTGCCACTACTCCTGCTAGCACAGAGGAGGACAGTGGTAACATCACTAAGACCTTCCCCATGGCAACTTTGGGTGAGCAATCATCCAAAGGTCCCAGGTGCCAAGAAACCAAGGGGGTGGATGGTGCTTCTTCTAGGCAGAAGACCTCCACTACTAAATGTTCCAATGATCCATCAAAAGGGGTTAACACTCCTGGAGAAGGTGAGGATAGATATAACTATCATGAATTGATTTCTGCCATGTCCAAAATGGCAACTGAACTGGATTCTCAGAAGCAGGTTGTAAATGAGCTCAAGAAAGTCATCATCAACCAACAAGAAGAGATTAGCAGCTTAAAGAAGTTGGTTCAGAAGGTGGTTCAAAAGAAGAAGAAACAAAGGTTTGTGCTCAGAAGAAAAACCCAGTGGATGATGCTCCCAAAAAGGGGGAGTCAGAAGCTGAGATCAACCTGGAGAGGGAGATACATGGAGTTGAGGGGGAGTTTAATGTACAAACAGAAACAGGGTTTGTGTTTGAAGAAGCAGCAGTAACAGAGAAAGCAGCAGAAACAGTTAATGCTGCTGAAACAAATGAAGCTGCAGAAATTGTTCAAGAGGTATTATCTGACCTCATTAGCAGAAATCTGGAAGAGATTGAGATAGCTGAAGCCCTAATCAAAGCTAAACATGATACTCCCAAGGTCACTTCAAAGGCCAAAGGAATTGTCATCAAAGAGAAGGGTGAGGTGATCAAGAAAGCAAGTGTTGAGAAGATAGCAAGCAAGGATAAAGGCAAAGCCAAGATAGTGGAATCTGACCAACCACTTAAAAAGCAAAAGCTGATTGAGTCAGATGAAGCTTTGGCTAAGAAGATTCAAGCTGAACTTGAGCAAGCAGAAACAATTCAAGTTGAGAAAGATAGAGAGATGGCAAAAGCTCTAGCTGTAGAGCTTAATGAAGTATTTCAACAGAGCTTGGCAACAGAGATAGCACAGAAGAAAGCTGCAACCCTAAAGAAGCCTGTGATGATCAAAATGGCTGCAAAGAAGAGGCAACCTTCAAAGACATACCTTGGCACTCAAGAGAGAAATAAGATGATCACTTTCTTCAAAGGCGTTGTGGGAGTCAAAAAGGAGATGTTCTCAAAGATGTCATTTGAACAGATCAAAGGGTTGTATGATGCAGAGATGACTAAGCTTCAAGGGAATGACAAAGCCAGAGTTGAAATAGAAAAGAGGATGAAAGAGAGTAATGACTTTCTAATAGAAAAACCTTTTCCTAATTATCAAGAAACTCCAAAGAAGGAAGCTACTCTAGGTGAAAGTTTGAAAACTTTGAAAAGAACTAAAATGATGGCAAGAAGAAAACTTGTTACGAAACCTAGAGTGGCTGAGCAAGTAGCTGAACAAAAGGTAGTTGAAGAAGAAGGGGCACCTAAGTCTGAAGAAAAGAGAGCTCAATCTCAAGAAGAACCATCAAGTACTTATGATGTAAATATGTACATGGTGGTGATGGAGAAAGTGCTTGAGCCTATAACTGCTGAACCAGTTGGTGTCAAGCCTCCTGAGATTATTCATTGGGATACAATGGAAGTAGATGGTAAAAAGTACATCAGACTTAAAAGAAAGGATGAAAAGTTTGAAGTGTATCCTACTTGGGCCAAGATAGTAAGAGTATGCTCCAGATCTGACTTAGAGGAAATGTTTGAGGTGGGGATGAAATTATATGCTGACAAGCTGAAAGCTCCAGGGATACCAATTATAAAACTTGTGATGGAATATCTGTATATGTTATTCAAGCCAGAGGAAGTTCAGCATGTTATCAGAAATGTGTTCAAAACCATCAACAACTGGACTCTGTATGAAAGAAGTGGAGTATATGCACTAGCTATGGATACAAGTCACTTTGAATACTTCTTAGTGGATAGAATCTACAACCATAGCAGGTTAAAGCTGCATGCTATGTTGAAGAAGAAGCTTGGTTGTGCACCAGAGTCTGCAATGGCAAGATATTTGATTCAGAGAATTATTAATCAAAGTTTGGGGCTGAATCCTGATATGGGTGTATGAGCAATAGAGTTTTGGGAGCATCTGAAGAACTTGACTTCTCTTCTCTAAAAGTCAAGTTAGGGGGAGATTGTTGGGAACTAAAGATTTGTCTAAGTGATTACTACTGCCAGACTTTCAAGATTACTACTGCTAGTAGAATTAATACTGCTTAAAGAGTTAGTGTTGCTACTTGAATAGTTAGTACTGCTTGGAGAGTTAGTGCTGCTACGTGAATAGTTAGTACTGCTAGTAGTTAGTACTTCTGAAGATTAATACTGCTCAAAGGATTAATGCTGTTGGTGATGATTAATACTTCTGATGATTAATACTTCTGAAGATTATTAGTGCTGCTTTAAAGATAAAGATGCCTTGGAGATAAAGACAAGATGAAGATAATTATGAGATTGATATTGAAGATCAAGTTTATTTTAATCATTATCTTGTAATCTATTCTGTAAATATAGTTTAGATGTTATATCTTAAATAGTACATTCTGATAAAATTATAGATACGAATTCATTCTGAGTTTTTGTTTTCAGAGAGAGAAATAACCTCAAGGTTTACAATCCTAATTCTAGAGAAGTAGAATTCGTCTTGGTGTGCCTGTTCATCAAGATTGAGGTTTTGTTTGAAAGCTTGTAACTTTAATCATTCAATAAAGTTTACAAGTTGTCATTTCTATTTTACTGTTACATTGATAGTTTGAATATTAAAGTGTTTTTCCGCAACTTCTTTAATATTGTTTCTGAGTTTCATTATTCTTGTTAAGAATCAGATCCTGACAACAATTCTTATCAGCAGTTAACCAGTGTTCAATATATGTGGAGTCATTAGGGGAGACCCAAAGCACCAATCAAGTCCCACCCAAGAGTCGATATACCTTGATGCCCTTAACAAGGAACACCCCAAAGGCCCGGCACACCCGAAGACTATCGCTAAGAAAATTCCCCGAGTGGCGGAGGTCTAGGCACATACTATCACAGTGGCGCCCAAGACTACATCCTCCTAGTGTACTGACTTGGTTCGTCCATATAACGCATATAGGAGGTCCTTTAGGTGTATTTCAACCCAACATATTTCAATACCAACTACGGGTACAATATTACCATCCTATCCTCATGCAGTCCAACAAAAGACCCAAATGACACTTATATTCATCATGCATATAAATATGTCATCAAAGTGGTATTTCAACTAAACCATCATAACACACATATATGCATACATTTAACATATCAAGGTACCCATATTATATATCCATGGGAAAAGCCCCAAATAATGGTACACATAACATAAAAACATAACATATCACCAATATCCATATTTCTAACCATTTTCATCAAGAAATCCCAAATACTTGAACCCATAGAGAATGAAATAACAAATAGAAGATTATGATGTGTATCTAGTTTTAACAAAGGTTTAGTAAACTCACAATCTAGGTTTTGAACCAAAACCTAGAAAATACGGAACTCTAAAGATGGAGAAATGCTTTGACTTGATTCTTGAGGATCTTCTCCAATAAATGAACTCCAAGGTAGGTTGAATGCCCAAGGATTGATGCTTAACCACCCAAGGTTGCAATAAATGCTTTGAGGGGAGTAAATGATGGCTTGATGCTCAAACCCTAGAATTCTCCTTTTGAAAACGATTGTGTGTGGGTGTTTATGTTTTGAAATTGGCTGAAAAGGGGTTTTAGAGACATGCAGGTGTTCCCGCGGCTTATGTCGCGGCTTGCAACCCGCAGCGTAAGTCGCCCGCGTGCCCCAAAGGGTCGACTCCAGTAGCTTACGCGGCTTATGCCGCGACCAGTAACCCGTGCAGAAAGTCGCGTAAGTCTCTGTTTGCCATTTAGTTAAACTATAGAACCCCACAACATAACTAACAACAAACCTTAAGCAAGATTAACATTTTAAGCATATAAGTCCCACATCAATTAATATCAACATAGGATTAACAAGGCCTAATACTTACATAGGTACATTTAATGCATTTAAAGGAACAAATACTTACCTTGAGAGTTTCCGGGTGTTACACTACTGACTTGGTTCGTCCAACATAATTTATAGGAGGTCTCAAGGCACATTATAACCAAGAATATCTCAATACCAACCATAGGTACAATATTACCATCCAAATCAATATAGAGTCCGACATAAGACTAGTATGACCATAATTTTCATCATGTAGATATGATACCATCAAATGGTGTTTCAAGTAAGAAAACATCCAAGTAACAAGTTATGTATTCCATCCATTCATTAGCAAGACATATATAGACATGTATACCTAAGGAAGACCCCAAATACTTAAGCATTGAAAATAAACATTTCAAGATGAGATGCAAGATAGTAACAAGTAATAGATTATGATGTGTATCTAGTTTTAACAAAAGTTTAGTAAACTCACAATCTAGGTTTTTTGATTAAAACCTAGAAAATAGAAATCCTTAGCTTGAAGAGATTGGACTTGGAGAGGAAAGTTGAACTTTAAGAAACCCTAGTAAATGCTCCCCTGAGAAGAATAAATGCAAGACCAAGAATCCAACAACCAAATTGATTGATATTAATGAGGGTTAGGGTTTAGAGAGGAAGGAATGTGTTTTGGAGTCTTCAAAATCGCCAAAGAAACAAGAGGAATGTGAAAAATGAAGTTAGAAATCGGTCAAGGATCTCATTTAACCCTCAGACCCCGACGGTGATAGTGTCCGGCGACAGTTCCATGGGCACTGTCGCGAGTCACAATCGCGCCAGGCTCAATGCCTGCGGTACAACTCCCGCGATAGTGACCAGCGATAGTGACAATGTCACTATCGCGCGGTCACAGTCGGCCACCCTAAGGACTCGCGGTACATCCGCCGCGATAATGACCGATGATAGTGCCCTTGGCACTATCGCGCCACACCCCCAACAACCCGAAAACTTGGACAAAATCGATAACGAGCGCGAGGTCAGGCATTCCGATAAATCAATAACTCATATAACATTATAAAAATGAACATGCGCATATAAAGGCCTACATTTTCTCAAATAGCACAATTAATAGAATGCGAGGAGTAAATACTTACCTTAAATTTTTCGGATGTTACACATTGGGCGTCATGACCCCATATTTACTTGTATCATTATGTTTGGTGATGAAACACTAGTTTTCCACCTCGAGGCACGGTTAGGCATCGGATAGGGTATAAGTCCTACGTGCTAGTACACGATATTGGATGAGGATCTCAACGTAAGGACCCTATGTGGTTGAAGTTAACTTTTCGTAGGTGGATGTTTAAAGTTATCTAGCCTAACATCCCTTGCGTGTATTTTATTATGTGTTTGGTTTTACTAACATGTCAAGTGGCTTACTTTTGTGTTCTGTCACTTATGTTAGTAAGCGGGTCTCCCCGTCAACCCAAGAGGTATTTGTATGCAAGCTAAGATTTATTTATATTTATTCCACCGGCTTTTCTTTAATGATTTCATTTAGAATTTACTGATTTCTCAATATAAACGTTTGATCTCACTAGGCTTTAGCTTAGCACTTTTTCTTAAAATGACATGTATAACAACTCATTCTAGTAGTGGGACTCCTCGGGTTTGAGTGGAGGGTCAAGGAGAGATGTAGCATTTTTGGTGGCATATAGAGGCGTACATTTGGTATAGTGATAGTGTATTTTTGGAAGTGAAATGGCAACACCCGACCTTAATCTAGATATAGTTGGTCTAGATTAGTAGGTTGTTGGATTACTTTTCTCTTGTTCTTGTATTGTAAACGCCATATAATTATTCCCCTTTTTGGGTGATTTGTTTATGTCAGTCTTGATTATTCCACATATATTCAGGTTTAAATTGACCCTTATTTTTAGGGTATTACACCGTCCTATTGGGAACCTGGTGTATCCGTCCAGTCAAGGTCGGCGATTCCCGCGAAACCGGGGACCAAGGATGGGGACGAGGATCCCCAAAAGGTTAAAAATCGGGGATAGGGACGAGGCCGGGTAACATGATCCCCGTCTTGCCCTGTTCCCATATATTAAATATATTATATATTTAGGCTACGCTTACTTTGCAACCCAGTAAAAGGTTACAATCTCGTGCAACCCTCATCTAAAACATTCATTTAGCCCATTGCATTTGGATTCTCATTGATTCTCTAAATGAATTTACATGATTTCGTCGAATTTCTGCAGCAGATGTCGATGCACATAACAGTTTATGTGATTTATCGGATGAATGTGGTGCTTTCATGAAACATTATGCATTTCATGTTTTTGTATGTATTTAATGAAATACTATGCATTAGATATAAGATTATTGCATGAAACCAATAATAATTCAGTATCTACATAATGAATGGATTATATGAAAGGTTTAGATGATGGTTGCACGAGGTTGTAACTTTTACTAGATTGAAAAATAAACCACCCCTATATATTTATAATTAAATATATTGCATATTTTTTATTAAATACATTGTTTATAAAAAAATTAAATTTATTATCTTTTAAATTTAGAAATAGTATTTTGACCTTTTTTATATATAAATTTTTTCTTACTTGTCTTGTTTTTTTAGATAAAAACATGAAAAACCGAAAACATTTGATCAAACAATTACGTATGATGTTGTGATTTTATTAACATATAAATATTTGATACTCCATAAAAGCAAAAGTTTGAAAATATGTAATGTTTAAACATGAACCATTTTGGATCAAGTGTGGTGCTTATAACATCTGATTTAAGATATTTCACATAAACGAGAAAAAAAAGTCCCCGACCCCTAGATGGAAATTCTCATTGGGGACATGAACAAGGATGTAATCATATTCTCAGGGGGGGACGCATCTTGCCTCATCCGACCACATTATTGCCTAATTCGATATAACTATTGTTGTTTACTTTTGACTTAATGACTTTATTAGCTTATTCTTACATATATATATATATATATATATATATATATATATATATATAAAGGCGTTTACTTTCGACTTAATCTGGAAACATTTGGCTTATTCGCACAGTAGGGTGGGGGTGTGTTGTCCCCATTCAGTCAAAAACATGACGCCCTTACCCCTTATTGCAAAAGCACACCTCCTTCAAAATTAAAAATTGCACGCCTCCAACCCAAGAAAAAACAGTCGACTTTGCTCAGTTCCATCTCCAGACGCCCTATGACTTTGCACCTTGGCATCTCTCCGGCGATCGTCGACTGTGCACCTTGGCCTCTCTCCAACGATCTTCGCCTTTGCACCGTCGCCTATCTCCGGCAACCATTGGTTTTCATCTACAAAGGTATTCGTTTCTCCTCCTTCCCTCGACGATCTCCCCCTTCCCAGGTGCATCTACGGCGACCATCGATCCATGACTGCAACCCTTTCCAACCATCGTCGCTCCACGACGACGTTTATTCCGGCGACTTTCGCTTGCAGAAAGGGATAAGGTATTTGTTAGTAAATTTCTTCACTATATGTATTTCAATAATACATATAAATATTACAACAAAAGTAATAATCAAAATTTAATCAACAAAATGATTAAATAACGTATATAAGGGAATCGACTAAAAGAATTAAAACGAATAAACCGTATAACGATTCAAACGATGTTGAGGCTCGTGTTGAACACGATTCCCTTAAACAGATTCGCCGTCTGTTCCCAGGGTACAACAGCGTAAGCAGTGTGTACTGTCGGATATATTACTCGCCTGAAAATTCCACCGGAGATAAAGCCTAGTGAGAACATACAGTTCATAAATCTCAAGAGATATTGGCAAATGTAACAAGTAAATCATTTCAAATGTTTGGTTGTGCAAAATACAGTTCTTGATAATAAATGGACAACCGGTCCAAAACACATCTTTCGATGACGGGGATTACCCGATTTACCAAGGATTATAGTGGAACACAAAGTAAGCCACAAAATCCGAGTTATGAGCTAAATACATGGAACCATGGCCACGAACTCTTCAGTCCGTACTACGATGTGAGGGAGGGCCCCCAAGGAACCATGTCATACTCGTTCATTAGACTACATTTGACCCATGGCTAGGATCCGGTCTCACATAACCATACCTAAGTTGCCCCCGAGGATCAAATGTATCTAACTACAACGGAAGGGGCATATCCTTCCCAGCCATAAGCCGACTCGATACCTAGAGATCCACTAGTATAGTCATGACTTGTCACAATATTTCGTGTGACCAACAAAGCTAAATAAATAGCTTCCAACACATTTATATTTCAAAATGCCATTTTCCAGACCAACTGTTGGTAAGAAAGATAATCATAAATCCAGTTTATATACATTCTTTCGAATAAGCCACACACTGGGCAAGTAAAACATTATTTTACTTCAACAAGGTGAAATCCATCATTTTAGTCAAAAACGTTTCAGGAACCCTAAGATATCTCAAAACCCCAAGTTACATCAAAATGAAATAAACGGATAATCCGAAAATGTAGAGATATGTAGGAGTTAAAAACACAATCTTTGACATATATAACAGTTTAGAAAAGTTAGTAGGAACTCACCTCTGTTTCCTTCTTCTTAATGAGCGCTACCTATGACAACACCAAAAGAATCGGTAAGTCGAAACACAGATAACTCTTCCGCTACCTGACTTAGAACTCAAAATAACAGAAGCTAACAACTAACAGAGCCTAATCCGGTCGAAGGCAAATACCGGTCGAAAGACAACACCGGTCGAAAGACTCCGGTCGAAAGGCAAATACCGGTCGAAGGACTACCGGTCGAAAGACTCCGGTCGAAGGACAACCCACCGGTCGAATGCTCTTCCGGTCGAGTGCATTCGCCCGGTCCTTTGCTCATCCGGTCGTCTTGTTCATCAAGAACAGTTCGACGCAGACCCAGATCCAAAAATGAGAAATACACAGATCTCAAAATGGAATGGTTTAAAATCTTCACAGCGAGATTCTACACGGCTAAAAGCATTCAGATCAAAGTATTAAGCTAGATTCGTACCTTGATTTGTCTGAATCGATCAACCACTTTTCACCTGCTTTTCCTCCTGCTCTTCACTTTCTCTCTGGCTTCTCAAACACGAATCAGATCAAAATGAGATATTAGAAAATATCTCAGATTTGATTTCTATTTATATAGCCCCAGTTACAAATTACCCCCTTGAACTTTTGGGTAAAGGTCAACTTTTCACCCAACCCCAAAATTCAGGGTGTTACAATCCTCCCCAACTTGGGAATGATTTCGTCCCCGAAATCCAACTATACAAAGATATGAGGATATCTACGCTTCATATCCTCTTCAGATTCCCAAGTCACATTTGCTCCTCGGTGATGCTTCCACTGCACCTTGACCAAAGTGACTTTTTTGTGACGCAACTTCTTAGACTTTCTCTTTAAGATGGCGTCGGGTTCTTCCACACAACGGTTACCTTCGTCTACCCTTAACTCTGAAAGGGGAATGACGTTGTCTTCTACTGCCAAACATTTCCGGAGGTAGCAAACATGAAACGTCTTGTGTATTCTGTTCAACTCCGGTGGCAGTTCCAACTGGTAGGCTTGCAAACCCACTCGCTTAAGCACTTTGAAAGGTCCGAGGAAACGGGGACTCAACTTCCCACGTTTTCCGAACCGTATAATGCCCTTCCATGGCGATACCTTAAGCATAACGCGGTCGCCTACTTGGAATTCCATCGGTCTCCTCTTCTTATCGGCATAGCTTTTCTGACGATCCTGAGCCGCTTTCATTCTCTCACGAATGCACTTGACCTTATCGGCAGTCTCTTGCACGATTTCAGGTTCGGCGAACTACTTCTCTCCCGCTTCCAGCCAACACACTGGAGTCCGACACTTTCGCCCATACAATGCCTCAAAAGGTGCCATCCCAATACTCGAGTGGTAGCTATTGTTGTAAGCAAACTCCACCAAAGGCAGGTGGGAGTCCCAACTACCCCCGAAATCGATGACACAAGACCTCAACATGTCTTCCAAGGTTTGGATCGTCCGCTCGCTCTGCCCGTCGGTCTGTGGATGGTAAGTCGTACTCAACTTAACTCGTGTACCAAGCTCTTTCTGAAACCCATCCCAGAAGTTCGAAGTGAACCGACTGTCACTATCCAACACGATCGACAATGGTATCCCATGCCTCGAGACCACCTCATTGATATAAAGTTTCGCCAACTTATCCATCGGTAAAGTCTCGCGCATAGGCAAGAAGTGAGCGCTCTTTGTCAATCGATCCACTATCACCCAGATGGTATCGTGACCTCGAAGAGTTTTAGGCAACTTCGTCACGAAGTCCATGGTGATATGCTCCCACTTCCACTCGGGAATGTCTAAAGACTGAAGACTCCTGTACGGTCGCTGATGTTCGGCCTTAACTTGCGAACACGTCACACAACGCTCAACGTAACGCGCTACGTCAAGTTTCATCACCGACCACCAATAGTGCAGCTTCAAGTCCCTGTACATCTTTGTACTTCCCGGGTGAATGGAATACTTGGACTTGTGAGCATCTTCTAGCAACAGCTCACGGTTACCCCCAATCTTGGGCACCCACACATCACCGTTGAACAGTTTCACTCCACGGCTATCATCCGTTAAGAGTAAACGCTGTTTTGTCATGACTTCCTCTTTGAGACTCTCTTCCAACAGTGTTTCTACCTGCGATGTCTTGATCTTCTCAACAAGACTAGACACTAGCTCGATTCTCGAATGGGTAGTCCGAATACTCCCGCTATAGTCCTTCCGACTTAGCGCATCGGCCACCACGTTCGCCTTACCGGGATGGTAAAGCAATTCACAGTCGTAATCTTTAAGCAACTCGAGCCACCGCCTTTGCCTCATATTCAACTCTTTCTGGTCAAAGACATACTTCAGGCTCTTGTGATCCGTGTAAAGAGTGTATTTCGTGCCGTAGAGGTAATGTCGCCAAAGCTTCAAGGCGAACACCACCGCCGCTAACTCCAGATCATGGGTTGGATAATTCTGCTCGTGTATTTTGAGTTGCCTCGAGGCATAAGCGATGACCTTGCCTCGTTGCATCAACACACAACCCAGTCCCATTTTTTAAGTGTCGCTGTAAACCACGAAATCTTCCGACCCTTTAGGTAACGTCAAGATCGGTGCTTCACACAACTTCTTTTGAAGGATCCAGAACGCCTTCTCTTGGGTTTCGGTCCATTCAAACTTCACATTCTTCTGAGTCAGAACTGTCAAGGAAGAAGCGATCTTTGAAAATTCTTGGATAAATCTCCGGTAGTATCCCGCCAGACCCAAGAAACTTCGGATCTCGGACGGACTCTTAGGAGGCTCCCAATTCATCATAGCTTCAATCTTGGAGGGGTCTACTTTCACTCCGACCCGAGTGACTACGTGACCCAGAAATTGTACTTCTTTAAGCCAAAAGTCGCACTTGGAAAACTTGGCGTACAACCTTTATTTTCTCAATACTTCCAGAACTTCACGCAAATGTTGCTCGTGCTCTGACTCACTCTTTGAGTATACGAGTATGTCATCAATGAATACAATGACCGATTTATCGAGGAATGGTTGGCACACTCTATTCATCAAGTCCATAAACACTGCTGGTGCGTTCGTTAGACCAAAAGGCATTACAAGGAACTAGTAATGGCCGTAACACGTTCTGAAAGCTGTCTTCGGAACATCTTCTTCTCTTACCTTCACTTGGTGATAACCTGAACGTAAGTCGATTTTGGAAAAACAACCCGCTCCTTGAAGTTGATCGAACAAGTCGTCTATTCTCGGAAGCGGATATCTGTTCTTTACAGTAGCCTTGTTCAACTCACGATAGTCGATGCACATTCTCATTGTGCCATCTTTCTTCTTGACAAATAAGACCGGAGCTCCCCAAGGTGACGAACTTGGTCTTATAAAGCCTTTCTCCAAAAGCTCTTGGAGTGGTGCCACCATCTCTTGCATCTCCGATGGCGCTAAACGGTAAGGTGCTTTAGCGATCGGTGCTGCTCCAGGCACAAGATCAATCCGAAACTCTACCTGACGATCGGGTGGCAACCCGGGCAAGTCGTCCGGAAAGACATCTGGAAACTCACGCACGATCTTCACATCTTCCAGCTTTGATTTCTTTAACTTGGCATCGATCACATAGGCTAGGAAAGACGAACATCCTTTTACTAAGCACTTGCGTGCCTTTGCCATTGTGATTATTACCACTTCACCTTTTCTCCTTTCACCATAGATGACAACGACTTCGCCAGAGGGGTTGGGAAGTCGAATCAACTTCTTGTAACACACGATCTCGGCCTGATTGTTTGACAACCAATCCATACCGACCACAACATCAAAACCCCCGATTAACATCGGCAGTAGATCGATCGGGAATTCTCTCCCTTCGATACTAAGAGCACACTACTTCAGAACTTCGTGGATCAGAACTTGACTACCATCGGCTATTTCTACCACTAATGCATCCTCAAGACTAGTAGTGGGCATAGAAATTTTCTGACGGAACAATTCAGATACGAAAGAGAAACTAGCACCCGTATCGAATAAAATACGAGCAGGTACAGAGTTTATAAGAAAAGTACCCGATACCACATCAGCGGATGCCCTGGCCTCTTCGCCCGTCATCTGAAAAGCTCGACCCGGAACCCTCGGAGGGTTCTCCTTCTTTGCCGCCGTACTACCCGACTTGAGCTTCGGGAAATCTCTCTTCACATGTCCTGGTGCCTTACACTCGTAGCAAACCATCCCCACGACAGAACAGTCACGGGCGGTGTGGTCATTCTTACCACACTTGAAGCAGAATCTAGAAGTGGAGTTACAGTTACCGTGGTGTTTGGTTCGACACTTCGGGCACCACTTTGCTTCCTGATAACTGCTGAAGTTGCGGTTTCCGACAAAAGGTCGGGCCCGCCTGGGAGGTACTGAACTGCTCTCCCACTTTCTCTTATCAGACACCACTACTGCTTTCTCGGATTTGCTTTTCGCGAACATTTCTTCCATGAATTGAGCTTCCTCGACCATCACTCGGAGGTTAGAAGCTTTGGAATTGTGGACCATAGATTGCATGTCCGCTGGCAAGCCGTTGAGATACGCTTTCATCTTGTCTTTCTCTGTTGGGGCAGCGTGCCCCACCAGACCAAGCTTCTCCATAAACTGACGGGTGTACTCTCTCACCGTCAGGTTTCCCTTCACCAGAGACCGGAATTCTTTCTCAATTCGGTCCATTGTTCTCTCGTTGCAGAACTCTTCTAGCAACTTCCTCTTGAACTCGGCCCAAGACAACTGAGCCAATACTTCAGGAGATAGGGTGGATTGGATGACATTCCACCAAATGAGCGCAGTATCCCTCAGCAGTTGGGTACCGAACCGCACTCTTTGATCATCTCCGCACTCGGAAGAGCCAAAAGCTTGCTCAACCGCTCGGATCCACTTTACACACACGGCCGGGTCATCAGAACCAAAGAACTCTGGCGGTCCGCAGCCCAGAAAGGACTTGTAGGAACAACTTTTCCTATTTCCTGGAGCACCAACAATCCTGCGCTCTTCAGCCCTGACCCCCGTACCATCGCCTCCAGAACCCGCTACAACGTTCTCCACAATCGTCTCACTTCTCCGGTTGTTCACGTCGCGGTCCTCCATAACTTTCAGCAGAAACTCTTGCTGCTTTGCCATCTCTTCCCTCATTGCCAACATCACGCTGGCCAACAACTCGGACTGGGGATTAGCATCTCCGATGACTGGGTGGGACGAAGCCAGGTCTACTCGTGGAATGACCTCTGGCCCCCCACCTAGCCTTGGCTGAACAGGTGGTCGTACAACAACCTCAACTCCTTCCGGCTGACCCGCTATAGAGGCTGTCACTTCTAGACCATCAACACGCGTACGCGGTCTTCCGCGCGTACCTACCATACTGAACTGCTACACCGAGCAGAGAAAAAGATAAGAAAGGGGGTAGGAAAACTCGAAAGGAAAACGTACTACCACATTACCAATTGTCATATTAATAGCAATTCAAGCACTCTTACGTACAATATCCTCATAATAACATTAGCTAAGTGAAATTATGAACATATAACACATAACGGTTCTTGTCACCACCACTACAACGCCTGATAAACGTACTTTTCGTCGACTCTAAGACTAACCCAACTTAGAAGTTCTACCCAAATCTCGCGGATCAATTCTTAGTATAATCAGTCTAAGTCTAGACATCTTACATTCATGCCTAGTTCACTTAAACTAGAGCTCTGATACCAACTTGTAACACCTCAAAAATCAGAGTAAATTAAAACCTGGAAAGACTAGCAACATGACATCAGCATTTCTATAAACTTCTCAAAAGGTGTATCAGTCCTGAAGACCTTACAAAACCTGTACGGATTTAGAATTCATCAACAGACTAATCTAAACAAACTATCTAGATTACATCAGTTGACAATCCAAAATTCATCAAAAGAATGGGACTTAACAATGCCCAACTATCAACACTTTAGTCATCTCAAAATGCCCCGAGACCTAGCTCGTCTCTCAAAACCCAGTGCATCCCACCGCTAAGGGAAACCTGTTATACAAATCATTTGAGAAAAAGTGTTAGGCTTAAAGCCTAGTGAGAACATACAGTTCATAAATCTCAAGAGATATTGGCAAATGTAACAAGTAAATCTTTTCAAAGGTTTGGTTGTGCAAAATACAGTTCTTGATAATAAATGGACAACCGGTCCAAAACACATCTTTCGATGACGGGGATTACCCGATTTACCAAGGATTATAGTGGAACACAAAGTAAGCCACAAAATCCGAGTTATGAGCTAAATACATGGAACCATGGCCACGAACTCTTCAGTCCGTACTACGATGTGAGGGAGGGCCCCTAAGGAACCATGTCATACTCGTTCATTAGACTACATTTGACCCATGGCTAGGATCCGGTCTCACATAACCATACCTAAGTTGCCCCCGAGGATCAAATGTATCTAACTACAACGGAATGGGCATATCCTTCCTAGCCATAAGCCGACTCGATACCTAGGGATCCACTAGTATAGTCATGACTTGTCACAATATTTCGTGTGACCAACAAAGCTAAATAAATAGCTTCCAACACATTTATATTTCAAAATGCCATTTTCCAGACCAACTGTTGGTAAGAAAGATAATCATAAATCCAGTTTATATACATTCTTTCGAATAAGCCACACACTGGGCAAGTAAAACATTATTTTACTTCAACAAGGTGAAATCCATCATTTTAGTCAAAAGCGTTTCAGGAACCCTAAGATATCTCAAAACCCCAAGTTACATCAAAATGAAATAAACGGACAATCCGAAAACGTAGAGATATGTAGGAGTTAAAAACACAATCTTTGACATATATAACAGTTTAGAAAAGTTAGTAGGAACTCACCTCTGTTTCCTTCTTCTTAATGAGCGCTACCTATGACAACACCGAAAGAATCGGTAAGTCGAAACACAGATAACTCTTCCGCTACCTGACTTAGAACTCAAAATAACAGAAGCTAACAACTAACAGAGCCTAATCCGGTCGAAGGCAAATACCGGTCGAAAGACAACACCGGTCGAAAGACTCCGGTCGAAAGGCAAATACCGGTCGAAGGACTACCGGTCGAAAGACTCCGGTCGAAAGGCAAATACCGGTCGAAGGACAACACCGGTCGAAAGACAACACCGGTCGAAAGACTCCGGTCGAAAGGCAAATACCGGTCGAAGGACAACCCACCGGTCGAATGCTCTTCCGGTCGAGTGCATTCGCCCGGTCCTTTGCTCATCCGGTCGTCTTGTTCATCAAGAACAGTTCGACGCAGACCCAGATCCAAAAATGAGAAATACACAGATCTCAAAATGGAATGGTTTAAAATCTTCACAACGAGATTCTACGTGGCTAAAAGCATTCAGATCAAAGTATTAAGCTAGATTCGTACCTTGATTTGTCCGAATTGATCAACCACTTTTCACCTGCTTTTCCTCCTGCTCTTCACTTTCTCTCTGGCTTCTCAAACACGAATCAGATCAAAATGAGATATTAGAAAATATCTCAGATTTGATTTCTATTTATATAGCCCCAGTTACAAATTACCCCCTTGAACTTTTGGGTAAAGGTCAACTTTTCACCCAACCCCAAAATTCAGGGTGTTACATATCCCAAGAATCACATCCGCTAAACCCAAATCTTTTATGTCAAATTTAGATTTCAACATATCCTTTGTGGACTTTAGCATTTTGTCATCGCTGCCAATGATAAATATATCATCAACATATAAACACAAGATGACATATCCATGAGTGGTGTCTTTCATGTAAACACATTTATCACACTCATTTATCTTAAAACCGCTTTCTAACATGGCTTGATCAAACTTTTGATGCCATTGCTTTGGAGCTTGCTTTAAGTCATACAAGGATTTAATCAGTTTACAAACCTTGTTCTCTTGTCCCGGGGCAATGAATCCCTCAGGCTGCTCCATATAGATTTCTTCTTCTAAATCTCCGTTTAGAAAAGCAGTTTTCACATCCATTTGGTGAATTTGCAGATTTCTAATGGTTGCAATTGCTAACACCAATCTAATGGATGTTATTCTTGTCACCGGCGAATAAGTATCAAAGTAATCTAGACCTTCCTTTTGTCTATATCCTTTGATCACTAATCTCGCCTTGTATTTGTCAATACTGCCATCAGCTTTCATCTTTCTTTTAAAGATCCAACGGTAACCTAGTGGCTTACAACCCGGTGGTAGGTCCACTAGTTCCCATGTATGATTTTGTAAGATAGATTCTATCTCACTATTGATGGCTTCTTTCCATTGAGGTCCCTCCGAAGACATGACCGCCTCACGATAGGTTTTAGGTTCACTTTCCACCACGTAGGTGAGAAAATCAGGACCAAACAATTTTTCAACCCGAGCCCGTTTACTTCTTCTAGGTTCCACATCTTCTTCATCAAATAGAATTTGTTCATCCTCTTGAACAATTTCTTTACCTTTAGAAGATGACGCTTGATCTTCCTTGTTCAAACAAGGAAACACGTCTTCAAAGAATGAAGCATTTCTTGACTCCATAATTGTATTCTTGTGTATCTCGGGGTTTTTAGATTCATACACAAGAAACCGATAATCACTACTATTTTGTGCATATCCAATGAATACACAATCCACTGTTTTAGGTCCTAACTTTTGTACCTTAGGAGGAGGTACAACCACTTTAGCTAGGCACCCCCACACTCGTAAGTACTTGTAAGATGGTTTTCTACCCATCCAAAGTTCATACGGGGTCTCGTATTTTTTCTTGCGGGGTATCTTATTTAAAAGATAATTAGCCGACAAAATAGCTTCCCCCCACATGTTTTGACTTAGGCCAGAACTGATCGACATGGCATTCACCATTTCTTTCAAGGTGCGATTCTTTCTTTCAGCAATACCGTTTTGCTGAGGTGAATAGGGTGCTGTGAATTCATGTCGAATTCCATTGTTAGAACAAAATTCAGCAAACGGTGAAACATATTCACCTCCCCTATCGCTTCTCACGACCTTGATTTTCTTGTTAAGTTGATTTTTCAACTTAATTTTTATACAAGACAAACTTGTCTATTGCTTCATCTTTACTCTTAAGTAAATACACGTAGCAATATTTCGTACTATCATCGATAAACGTGATGAAGTATTTGTTCCCACCTCTAGTAGGAATCGATTTCCACAAAACGAGACAAACTCGACTTAGAATCTCTTTCCACAAATTGAAACAAGCTCAATTTAAATCGATACAAAAAACGATTTAGATTCTATTTTCACATAATCGAAACAAAATCGATTTGGATTTTTTTTTTTACAAACTCGATTTTATAAACTGTTTACAAACAGTAATTTAAATCGTCAAATACAATTTATGATATGTTTACACAAAACATAAAAAGAATTAAATTGAACCAACGTCGATAAAAATTCTTTTTCACATAAACGAATTAATCGAAACAAACTCGATTATCAATCCGTTTATACCCTTAAATCGAGACAAAACTCGATTCTTATCTAATCGAATTAAATTCGATATAAAGTCTGTTTACACAAAACAGACAACGAATTGAATCGAGCTAAACTCGATTCAATTTACGTGTACAATTAGTACCACGAAAAATAATCTGTTTACACAAAACAGAATATAATACCACAAGAATTAATCTGTTTATAAAAAACAGAGAACCAAATGTATCAAGATAAACTCGATATTGAATCTGTTTAAGATTGTTAGTAAATTTCTTCACTATATGTATTTCAATAATACATATAAATATCACAACGAAAGTAATAATCAAAATGTAATCAACAAAATGATTAAATAACGGATATAAGGGAATCGACTAAAAGAATTCAAACGAATAAACCATATAACGATTCAAACGATGTTGAGGCTCGTGTTGAACACGATTCCCTTAAACAGATTCGCCGTCTGTTCCCAGGGTACAACAGCGTAAGCAGTGTGTACTGTCGGATATATTACTCGCCTGAAAATTCCACCGGAGATAAAAAACGTATGCAGAGAGAGATGAGAGAGCTATGCGTGCTCGGTATTCGGGAACATTTGGAATGAATCCGGACTCCTCTATTTATACTTGAAAATGAAACCGACAGATTAATATGTTATTAATCAGTAATTAACAAATAATTAACTGATCATTAAGCACATTAATCTTCGTATTCATTGAGTATCAAACGGGAGTTACAGGAAAAACGACACAGTGTGTGTCGCGACTTGCCACGCGGGTAAAGTCGCGGCACAACCCGCGTGGTGCACTGTTTCTCGTCCTGAAGACAGTGAACATCGCGACTTACGACGCGGCTAAACCCGCATTGTGCACTGATCAAAACAAAATTTTCGCAAAAACCAAGTTGTGCGAGCACAAGATTTCGGAGCGGCATTCGTGTCCATGCACAAGTTCGCCGAATTTAGCCTACGAAAGTCTCAATCGGCACCCCCCCTGCGCGCGGGTAGGTGATGGAGTAAAACCAAACAAAGGACTTGAAAGTCCCTCTCACATTTTTGGTTATAAACCACACAGTTTTGGTTCCTCCTTCCTATGTGGGACAAGTTCCCACACCCACTTGGTTTTGCCAATTTTCATCCCAAACACTCAACTTTGAGTATCGATATCTCATTCACACATATTCCGTTTTTGACACACAATATATCGTTTCGAAGCTCTCATATAGGAGAACACAAACCCACGAAGAGTTAGATATATACTATACATATACATGTATTTAATTGTGTCCAAAGTTAGTAAAAACCCATATTTTTACTAAATTTTCCCACAGTATTGAGCCCAAGAAAATGGTAGGTATTTTTTGGTTTTTGTATCAATTCCAAGACACTGTTCTCATGTATTGATTCTGTATTTGTGTGGATTCTTTTGGGTAGGTGTCTTTTGGTTTGAAGAACAGTATGTAGCTTTTTTGTTTTAATTTTGATTCAACTGGTGTAAACAACAACTTTTTTGATGTTTAAATAGTTTGATTATTATGTTTTGATAATTTGATGTTCAAATAGTTTGATGAATGGTAGCTTTTTGGTTTGATGAACAATAGATTTTTTGGTTTGATTTTGATTCTACTGGTATAAACAAAAATTGGTTAAAACATGTTCAAGAAAAGGTAACACAACAACACATTTTTGTTTGAAGCAGGGGCGGAACACAAGTTTTTCAACCACAAGGGCCGAACCTAATGTCTTATATATTTTCAAAAATACAAATAATACAGTAATACACTATTAAAGTTATAACATAGTAAAACTCTAAAACTAGACGTTAAATGTGAAAATAGCAAACATCGCTCATCAAAGTGGAACCTGTCAATCTTTTGCGGCCCTAAAGTCTTCCACAATTGAATTGCAACACCATCTTGGATTGTTGGCTAGAACGATTGATAGCTATGGGTTTTGTTATAACTATTAAGAATTTATCTGTCTTATGAATTGTGTATTTGAATTAATGTTTTGATCATAATTCATATTATATGAAATTTTTATTCTAGAAGACATGAAGTATATATAGAGAGAGAGCCCAAAAAGGAACAAAAGAACATCTATCAGGCTTTAAATCTAAAAAAAATAGATAGTCCAAATTCAAGTATAACTGTCTTTATAATATTTGAGTTAGTATTAGCGAAATGCAATCATCCATATAATTCACAACAGTTGGATTATTGAATCCAACCCTATATATAATCGTTAGCTTATCAACTAATTTATAAAACATGAATTAACAATTAAGACTTGCTTATAATGTACAAAATTTATGAAATCCCATCAACCATATATAGGGACTTAGACGTGGAGATATACACACACAAAAATGAAAAACACAACCACTATTGAACTAGTGAACTATTGAACTGGCAATATATATTTGGTTTAGTAAGGGTGTGCTATTTGTTTACATTCACTAGTTTGGATGGGCTTCAACGTAGACTTTGACAGGGATCAAATGGCTTATCAGGTGCCTTTATCTACGAAGGCTCAATCAGAGGCACATTTACTTATGTTTTCTAATATGAATATTTTGTTTCCGACTAATAGGAGATCTCATTTCCGCACCAACTCAATATATGTTTAGTGGAGTCTATGTTTTATCGAGTGGAGATAGTCGAGATATTTGTGTAAATAGGTATAGTCCATGACTCCATGTATTCGTAGAAACTATCAAAATGAAGATAATAACTATATGTATACAAAAAACATAGTCTTGTTTGAAACTTTTTTAAATAGTTTTGAAAACAAAATATATTTATTAGGTTTTTATTAGAACTTGAAGCAAAAATTATTTTAATTTATATTTTCAAATAAGAAAAAAAACAAGTTCGTATTATGATTTTTTTTAAATGTATCTAATAAATGATTAAAAAACGACTATAAAGAATAGATAAAAATTAATTTCATGAATTAAAAATTAATTTGATAAAAGATCAAAAGTTCCATGAGGGTTTTCTAAACATTTTAATACAACTCTCTACTCAAAAGTTGGATGGACCCACATGAGATAGAAATAATTGTAATTAATGTGACTATCACTCTCCACTCCAAGTTATTGGTGATTCTTCTTAAACACACCCTTTAATGGTATCGGATTGAACTTTGATTAAATCTTTTTTTATCTTCATATCTAAAGCCTATAGAAACTAACCCTTGCATTTTTCAAAAGCTTAGGGGCCATGGCCCCTAAGGGTGCGTTTGGTTTGCAGACTAGATGGGACGGGACAAGACAAAAACTCACTGTCCCACGTTTGGCGTGACATGGGACAGGACAAAAATTCACTGTCCCACGTTTGGCGCGACATGGGACAGGGACAGAGACTGAACAAGGTGGGACAAGATGAGACAAAAAATGGTATTTTCTTGTTCCACCAAAATAGGTGGAACAACATGGGACAAAAGTGAGACAGAAACTAAAAATCATTGATTTACCGCTATTTGATGTATAATCCTAATATGATATTAGTCTTAAGGGTCACCACTACCCATCGCCGCCATTACCACCATCGGCGGCCACCAGTAGCCACCGCCAACCACCATCGGCCACCTCTACCTATTTCTCCACCATAACAACCTCATCCACCACCTCCACAACCATCGGCCAACGCCACCACCACTACCATCGTCGACCACCTCCACTAACACCGATCACCACCACATTTGGTCGCCACCACCATCAACGGCCACCGGTAGCCACCACCAACCATCGTCGACCACTTCCACGTCTTCCTCCACTACTACAACTTCCTCCACCACATCCACAACCACCGCCTATCGCCACCTCCACCGATCACCGCCACCACCGACGCTTACCGCCAACTATCGTCGGTGACCTCCGCCTCCTCCTCCCCTACAATAACCTCTATTACCCCTGTCCACCGCCACCACCACTACCATCGTCGACCACCTATACCTCCACCACATCAACCATAACAACCACCTGCACCACCACCATCCATTATCTTTCACGTTCTTCACAACTACCGTCCTTCACGGGCCACCCATCGCATTTATCTTTACCTGTCGTTGCAACTATGCATCCGCCAATTCATTAAGATATTACAAATTGAATCAAATATTATATTTTCTTTATATGAAAAAGATTTTTTTTCGAACTACCATCAATTATTTCAGACTCTTCATTCAAATTTCCTACCCTTGTTTTTCTATGTATTTATATGTATGAAAATCGTTTAAAAAATAAAAATGTTTTTAATTAAATTATTTAGAGATATACTTTATTTGTGTTATTTATAACTATTATACGATATATAAAATCATCAAAAAAACTTTTAGGAAATTTGTCGAGTCCTGTCCTATCCAGTCCTAGTCATACCAAACACAAGACAGACATTTGTCTTGTCCTGTCCAGTCCCGTCCAGTCCTGTCCTAGCCTCTTGTTCTGTCATGTCCAGTCCTGTCCAATTCTGTCCTGTCCAGTCCCGTCCAATCATGTTTGCGTACCAAACGCTACCTAAAGGCCCTGCAGGTGTTTCGTCTCCGATTTGAGGGATAGATCAGTCACTTCTGTCATTCAGACGAATGATTCAGGTAAAAAAGTAAACAATAACACATTTTTATCCAGACAGACAAATTTATCAAGACAAACAGATTTATATATACAAGACTTAATCAAAAATTTAGTTAACAACCCTTATACTTTTTGTTCTTAAAAGAAAGAATGTTAAACAAAAACTTTTTATGACGGATGGAATGGGCGTGGTGAAAAGGTGAAGTTATGTAAACGGGCGTTAAGTTGTCGTCATGATGAGACCCCTTTTCATCGTCCAAATCTGGGTTAGTGGGATAGTGGGGGTGATGATGCTCCCAGCATTTGGTGACGTGGCACATGTGGCCCCTGACACAATGCAGATACCCCTCAAGGCACATTAATCTTGGGAGGCTAATTGCACTTTTGTTTTTGTTTTTTTTTTGCTAAATACACCAAAATGATTGCAAAAATCATTATGTTTTTTTTTGTTTTTTCGTCTTTTAGTTGTCTTTTTTCTTTTTTTTCTTTTTATTATATATTTTTGTTTTGATTTGAAAATAAATAAATATTTATAGATATAAATATTACTAATTTTTTTAATTATATAATTATAAAAATAAAACATAAATATTGCGATTTAACATATAAATTGAACTGTTGCAGTAGTGATTGGAGGGGACTCACTAGACCATTGGTCTAACCCTCGCTCTTTCAAAATTATAACCCTGTTTCAGGTTATCGAAAGGTAGCAGGTACAGATAAGGGTAAAGAGAAGATGTGAGCTATTTTCAGGAGCTAGAAGACTTCTTGCAATAGTTTATTTTTTGACTCAGTTGTGTAATAGGTGATAGTTATAAACCTTGTACTCTGAAATGTAAGCCTGGGGCAGTTTTTAGACAGAAATGTTATTTTACTGTATGTATAAATGTTCAGGTTGTTACATTTGACATAATGGTTACCATTAACGTACCCGATTGTAAAAACAACATGTTCATACCACACTGGAGGAGTGGACCTAAGCGGCAAGTACGTCCCACTGTCGGTCATACTTATAACATGTAATATCACATTATATTTTGAAGCAATCAAGACACCTATTTCAGGCATTGTCATCCAGTGTTCAAATGGTGCACCTTAATCTGATCGAAAGAAGTTTAAAGTGTTGTAAGTAATATCCCAATGTTCACCTCCAAAAGCGTTGGTGTACTCTGTCTTGTAAGTATCTAACTCTTCCATCAAGTTATACCGAATTGTGGGCCATGCATCTTCATGAAGACCCATCCAGACAGCTATTGCTCGGAATCCGCAATTTCCATCACCTATCACATCATGTACCTGCTTGATGTAAGGGTGAAACAATGCTGGAAATTGATTGATGTATGGATGTGCATTATAATTTTTGAACATGAAAGAACTGTGTCTCGCTGGTTCTTGGTAGCTCATTTTTTCCTTGTCAACAAATCTAGACGCGTTTGAACTGTTACGTCTAAGGGGTCTTTCACTTGTAAAAGACGGGTCAACATGAGTCGGAAATGAGGGATCAACATGAGTTTTTCTGAAAAGCTTATCCTTCAACGAGGGCCGTCCACGAGTAGTCTTGTTAACAACAGGTTCACGAACCAATGTTTTTGATACACTGGCTATCTCTTTTAGCTTCCTCAGTAAACTGAACTTACCAGATCTCGATTGCTTGTTAAATTCCTCAGTAAACATTTGGACTTCAGCTTCACAACCTAACTATCTTTAGTTGTCATTTTTATTTACGTTTCAATTCGGGTAAGAATAATTATATGTTTTTTCAAAAAAAAACTTGAGTCTTACAGAGTAAATTACAGATTTTGTCTCTAACGTTTGGCGTTTGTTACGGAATTGGTCCCTAAAAGAAAAATACATTTTTCAAAGTTATGATAAAATGTAATTGTTACAAAAAGAAAATTACATTTTACAAAGTTATAATAAAATCAAAAGTTACAAATTTATAGAATAAAATAAAATCAAAAGTTACAAATTTTATAAATTTATAAAATCAAAACACACACACACACACACACACACACACACACACACACACACACACACACACATATATATATATAAAGATAAAGATAATAATAATAATAATTTGTACCTTTAATGATTGGATCGAAAAACAAGAAAGCAATATTTGCACATTTTTTGTGCAAATAGCACTCCCCTTAATCTTTTACCATTTGAACGCAAAGAAACAAAAATGTTGTTATAATAATACATGAGATATGTATCCGTGCGTGATGCAACGCGTACCATTTCGAATTTAAAGACGAGAACTTGAAAGAAATATAATCATGTTTTATATTCAGTTTTATTCTCCATCACACAATATCAATTTTATAGTTTTATGTGTTTTTAAATCGCATATAAATTCAAGGTTAATATGGTCAATCGGTCAAAAAAATTGAAAATGATTCTCTCGATATTTTGGTCTTCAAACCCATAAATTGAGCTCATTTTGAAGGTTTTAATAAGACAATTATAATGGTATAATTTGTGAAAAAAATATTTTTAATGTATTTTAGTTTATATACTATTATGTATGCTAATATAATAAAAGTGTAAAATAAAAAAAGAATAGATATATAGTAAATTAAATACTAATTATAAGAGTATAAATTGTAATTTAAAAATAAAAAATAATTATATTTTTAATTAGAGTAAACTACGATTTTCGTCCCTGTGGTTTAATGTTTATAACGATTTTCGTCTCTGGTCTTTCAAAACTGCTTTCTTAGTCCCTATGGTTTCTATTTACTTCCAATTTCATCCCTTCATCCAATTTTATTTAAAATTAAATGTTAATTCTTTTAAAAATTGAATAAGCAATTTACATATTTGGTCCTTATGGTATATAAAGTTTTATATTTTTATCCTACTTTACATTTTTTTACTTTTTATTTATTTATTGTATTTCATCAAAACATTTATTTTTCTATTAATTATATTGTATATTTTCGCAATTATTATAACTTTAATTATAAAAATAATCAAAAAATTTCGTTAAAAATACTGATAAATACATGATATTTTTTGCAAAGCTTTAGGTTTAAATCACTTAAAATTAATATTTTATATATGTTGATTTATTAAAGCTTTTTATTTATTTTAAATTACCATTGGAAAAAAATTAATAAAATCGAGAAAAAAATAGTCTTATTTTATAACAACCGGTTGTTTATTGTTAAATTCATTTTACTCCTACTATTCCATATTTTCATTAAACTTTATTTTTGTTAATTAATCAAATTTGTTTAATATTTAAAATAAACATACACACATAGACAGACACACATGCACACACACACACACACATATATATACATTAATGTTCTAAATAAATGAGCTGTAAGCCTTGTGTTTGACGTCACGTTAATTTTGTGGCATGTCATGGCTTATTGCATGATTTTTGTAACACCATATTGAAATCTTCTTATCCTTTTATTGTCTTATTATTTGTTTTTAATATATAACCTAATTTAAAATGGTGTGTGTGTGTGTGTTTATGTGTGTGTATGTTTTATTTAAATACTAAACAAACTTGATTAATTAATAGAAAATAAAGATTAAATGAAAATTTAGAATAGTGGGAATAAATTGCATTTAACAAAAAACAATCGGTTGTTATAAAATAATACTATTTTTTCTCGAATTTTATTAAACTTTTTTCGATGGTAATTTAAAATAAATAAAAAACTTTATTAAATCAACATATATAAAATATTAATTTTAAGTGATTTAAACCTAGTACTTTGAAAAAAAATATAATGTATTTATCAGTATTTTTAACGAAATTATTTTATTTTTTTTATAATTAAAGTTATAATAATTATAAAAATATACAATATAATTAATAGAAAAATAAATGTCTTGATGAAATATAATAAATAAAGAAAAAGTAAAAAAATGTAATCTAGGATAAAAATGTAAAAATTTATATACCATAAGGACCAAATATGGAATTTACTTATTCCATTTTTAAATGAATTAATATTTAATTTTAATAAAATTGGATGGAGGGACGAAAATGAAAGCAAATAGAAACCACAGGGACTAAAAAAGCAGTTTTAAAAGACTAGGGATGAAAAGCGTTATAAACATCAAACCACAGGGACGAAAATCGTAGTTTACTCTTTTAATTATCATGTTGAACTTGGAGGTCTGCATAAATATTTTTTTTAAAATTTTTTTAATATTTTTTTTAAAATTTTTTTTAAATATTTTTTTTAAAATTTTTTTTTTTAAATTTTTTTTAAATATTTTTTTTAAAATTTTTTTAAATTTTTTTTAACCATATAAATATTTTTTTTAAAGAATTATAGATAGATAAATATAGACAAGAGTGTAAAATTTACAATTTTAAAAAAATCTCGATACATCATTCTTGAAAAATCTCGATACGTATTTATAATATTTTTTACAATATTATTAAATTAAAAGATATTCAATAGTAAACTTATTTTGAAATTATAGATGAGAAGATTATAATAGTATAATTTGTAAAAAAAAGTGCATTTTATAATGTATTTTAGTTGATCTATGATTATTTATTTTTAATATGATAAAGATGTAAAATAAAAAATAAAAACATAAGTAATATAAAACAAATTAATTCATGAGTAAATTACATTTTTGGCCAATGTGGTTGACACTCATTATCAAGTTTTGTCCCTCTTTCAAACTAATTACAATTTTGGTCCCTGTAGTTGCTATTTTATTTCACTTTTGGTCCATCTGACCAACTTTAGTTAAAAAACTTAGTTAAATTAAGGGTATTTGGGACATTTTTCTTTTTTCATTTTATTAGATTATATCATAAATTACTATAATTGTAATTTCTATATATTCTAATAAAACAAAAAATGAAAAAGACAATGAAAATGTGAAAATATCAAATTACTCTTAATTTAACTAAGCTTTTTAACTAAAGTTGGCCAGAGGGGCCAAAAGTGAAATAAACTGACAACCACAATGACCAAAATTGTAATTAATTTGAAAGAGGGACCAAACTTGATAATGGCGTCAGCCACAAAAACCAAAAATGTAATTTACTCTTAATTCATATTTAATAATAATGATTAAATCCAAAATATTCAATTGTGGGGCTAATTTCGAAGGTATTGAAGAAACGATTACAATGCTATAATTTGTAAAAAAAAAATGTATTTTAGTCCATATACAATTATTTATGTTAATATGATAAAGATCTAAAATTAAAAAATGTAAAAGTAAGATATTGTGGGAAGTGTGTGTGTGAATGGGGTTATGCATAACTTAACAAGTTGTACATTTTCCTTTAAAATGTATACCTTTTAAAATTTTCAAGATAACCGTAATAGCTCTTTCATAATATAGTATATATTAGTTTGTCTTAAAATAAATATCTAATTTTAAATGTAAATGCCTATTTTTCTGTTTTTTTCGTCAATTATTCGATCGATAAAATTTCTCTCTATATAATTTATACTATATTATGAAAGAGCTATTACGATTATCTTGAAAATTTTAAGAGGTACACACTTTAAAGAAGAATGTACAACTTATTAAGCCATGCACAACCTTTTCAGTTTTCACACCCACTTTCCCCAATCTCTCCACGTTTCAATTTTTCCATTTTAATTTATAAGAACATCTCCAACAACTTTCCTATATTTTTTTTTAAAATAGGGAACCAAAATTGAAAATCACTAAAATGTATTACATTCAACTCCAACAGATTTGTTATTTTAGAAATTTTAAAACAATTTATATTATTATAATATTATCTAATTTATCATCCTCATACACTTTAAAAATAATTTAATATAAAATATAAAAATTGAATTTTATTGGGGGGATGAAATAAAATAATATTTCTCTCTCTTATTTAGAGAATTATAGAGAGTTCTCTATATTAAGGCTATGTTTGGCAACAAAAAAAACTAGCTTATCAGCTAACTTTTTTTCCTGGTACATGTTTGGATGACCATAAGCTAACTTATAAGTTAACTTATTGAAACACTACTCATAATAGCGTTTTGAAAAGTTAGTTTATCAGCTACCAGCTAGCTTATAAGCTAGTTTGCCAAACAATGCCTTAGAGATTTTTTCATGATTTTCTATTTTAAAAATTGAATCTCATTTAGCTAAAATATATTAAAAAATATGTTTCTTTTTTCACAAATTATATCACTACTAGAAAGCGTATTCGCGCAATGCAGTGAGATACATCACGATTTTAATGTTTCATTTTTTTTGTTTTTTTTTTGTCGATTTACGGTACGATTTTGGATGATTTTGAGAAAGTGATAATGTTTTTTTTTTATAAATTTGTTTAATTTAGGTTTAATAATATAATGTTTTTTATATAAAAAAAATTAAGTATTTTGTTAGAATTCAATGATTATCTTATATATTTTAATGACATCTAGAAAAAATAACCAATTACATATTTAATAATATAATTAAAAAAAATTTATAGTAATATAATATATTAATTAATAGTGATACATGGAAAGGTCTGCATAAAAGAAAGGCCCTGCACATATCAAATTGGTGGGTGTTAGAAGTCTGCAGTAGTAATATGTATCTTGTGCTTTGATACTTGTAAATTAAGAGATTTTTAAAATCTTGCATAAAATGATGGTACCTTGTGCCTAATAATTTGTATTTAAGAGTTTTTTATCCGTGCTTTATAATATAGTATAGATAATTGTCTTATCAAAATCTTTAAAATGAGCTCAAGTTATGGGTTTGAAGACCCCCATTATCGAGCGAATCATTTTCAAATTTTTTGACCGATTGACCATATTGACCTTGAATTTATATGCGATTTAAAAACACATAAAGCCATAAAATTGGCATCGTGTGATGGAGAATAAAACTGAACATGAAACATGATTATATTTCTTTCGAGTTATCGGCTTTAGATTTGAAATGGTATGCACCGCATCGTGCGGGAGTACGTATCTAGTTAATGATAAAATGTTCTTTTTGTTCATTGAAAAGTGTAATTTTTACATATTCTTAAAACAGTGTCCCTTTTTTATTGGAGTATAAAAGTTAAAAAAATAGTATTTTTTATAGTTTGAGTCTTATGTTACAATTTTTTTTTAGTTTTTCTTGTTTTTAATGTCTTTAATAACTGTAAATATCTGGATCAATTTGTATACATGTTGACTAATCTCAGAAACCCTGAATAATGGCTAGGGAAATTCCTAGTGGATAGTGGCCTTGTGGGACTCGAAAAAAGGGTGTTCATCTAAACCGCACAAACCGCTCACACCACACCGCACCGCAAAGTGCGGTTTAGAACTTCTGCGGTGCGGTTTGCGGTTTGTATTTTTATCATACCGCCTATGCGGTACAGTTTGCGGTTATGAGTTATCAAAACCGCGGTTCAAAACCGCACCGCACATTATATATATTTTTTAATTTTATATATTACATGCACATATAAGTATATATAGAATAATTGCAATATTTATGTAATATATATTTACGAATCAAACGTGTTGAATATTTTTATTTTTTGGACTACGATCATGTTATCGTTAACTTTAAAATGAAGTTTTAATCTTATAATTATTGAATTATAGGTATAAATGTATGCTACAAACCGCACCGCAAACACCCCTACTCGAAATGGTGACTTATAAGAAGATGCGTCAAAGGCTCAGGCCTTATTGTTGAACAAACTATGAAACTAACCTTATAAGGTTTTTTTAATGGTGCAAGCCCCTCTCAACTTTACACCATATTATTTATATAAAAGGCTATTGGTCCATCAAACTCTCGGGGTTGTTTGTTTTTTTTATAAAAAAAACTCTTAATGTCTCTTAAGTCTAAATCGTTCAGACCTTTTAAGATTTAGACTGTTTGTTTTTTTTCAAGTTTTCAGATCCTCTTAATTCTTAAATACGCCTGAAATAAGAAGTGGTGACCTTAACTTCTTAGAACCTCTTATCGCCACCTTAATTCATATGCTCTTCTTTCTCTCAAGACGCCTCCGTACGTTACAGTAACATACAATCTTGTTGATTCATATTTCAGACTTCAGCACCACCTCTTATTAATTAAAAGTAAAATAAGACTTTAAATTTCAGACCTCTTAAAAAACAAATGGCACTCTTTTAACTTTTTTTTAGCATGTTGCCCCAAATCATGAGGATGGTAAGCTATTAATTTTGTATTTGGTTTCTTAGGCAAATAATAAAAGTCTAAAAAATATAATTATTTAAATCTTAGTTAACTAATTTAGTTGAATAGTTTGTATTTAAAAGAAATGATGTAAAATGTAATTATAAATAATGTAAAATTATAATTTGCTTGGATTTAATAGCTATTATCTATGGATAAGCATTTATAAAAAAAAATATCTATGTAAAGGATATAGCCAACGTCGAAACTAGGAATGACAATTTTATATCAAACCAAATCAACCAATATGTATATCAACCGTACAAATTACAGTCGGTTGGTAGTACCGTATCAAGTATGCAAACTTTGTTGATATATGGTATTGAAAGTCACGTGGCACAGTAGTATCATGATACCGAATTATTTAATTATTTACTAGTTTATTGTTTTTATTTTGTATTAACTTTTTTTATTTTAACTATTTTGTTTGAAAAATTGAATGTTTGCAAGTTTTATTATTTACATTAAAACCCTTAAAACATCACATGTATTACCTAAAAACTCAAAATGTAATTCAAAATTTTAATAAAATGACAAATTTTCATATATGTAACTTGAAGTTGGTACAAAACCAGTACCAACTGAAAAATGTTGGTATCAGTTAAATTGGTACAAAGTACAATTGGTTGGTATACGGTATATACTTTTGCATACTAATTATTTATGAATGGTTGAATCGGAAGCCTTGGCTTTATAGTCTATAAACACGTTATATATCCATAACAAATATGTTATTCAATTACTTTATTTTGTTAATCGTGTGTGTCTAATGTTAAACTATCGTTTCCCTTTCTTTGTTTTCGGTCCAACCAATATTTTGGTGTTTTTGCTTGAGTTTTACAAGATGAAAGTCTCATATATGGGGCCAATTTGCATATACTTCGACTAATCCTAGGGGTCTTAGAGAACAATCATGAAATCTCCAGTGGTTTTGCAGAACTCGAACCGATGAACTCCGAGAAGATTCCCTAAAAACCCTACACTTGTTTTTAGTTGAGCTAATCCTATAAAGTTATTATTTCATCACCTTCACTAGCATTACCACAAAAGAATTTGTTTTTCATAGAGGTAAAATGATTGGTGCTTGAAATTTACATATATGTTATCTAACGATGTTTTATAACAAATAAATTCTTATTTGTAATACAGTTTTCCTCCATCGCAGGTCATCTATGCTTTTGTGATGTGTCTTGAGAGCTTGCTAAAATCATATCAAGATTTTATTTTATGGCTCATTGCTCGACTTGTATAGAATGTCATCAACTAATGCTGTAAAGATTCCTTACTCGATGTTGCATCGTCGTTACCTTATATAAAATGTAAAGAGTGCCAATTTTGTTGCATTTTGTAAACAATAAAATTGAAAACTTAAATAGTTTCTGAAAACTCGTATTATCTTTCCCGTAAGAACAGAAGAAGTTTAGGAAACACGCCTAAAACAACAATAATTTTTTTGTTTAATTAAAAATGAATTACCCTTATTTTTAAAACTAACTTATCTCAAGTATAATTAATATTTTAATTAGAATTACATAGAAAATCATTTTATTCTTTTTGATTTTATACCTATATCGATATTTTTTTACTTATTTTTTAACCACTTTATATATAAACTGATATGTCATTAACTAATATATATATATATATATATATATATATATATATATATATATATATATATATATATATATATATATATATTAACTAGGTTCGAACTTGTGTATTATACGGGGTAATTTAAAAAAATTAAATCATGTCAGAAAACTTATCTTACAGATATGAATGATCATCGAAAGTACGATGCTACTTTCCAAGCTTTTTTCCCTTCAAAGTTATTTTTTTATTTTTTTTGCAGTTGGTTACAAAATGTTCTTGTTTTAGACAGTTTTCACAAATGATGTTTTGCAAAAAATTAATAAAAAATATGAATAAATATTAAGAATTTATAAAACAAAATTTATAATAGAACGTAAATGAAATTATGGAAAAGTACATAGTTAAAATATTAATAAAATAAGAACCATGTATCATAAATTACCAAATACTTCTTTATATACAATATTCTTTGTCCATTCATCATCTATAATTAATATTTTTAAAGTTTGCCTAATTTTTACTCTAGATAAAGCAACATACAACTGACCATGGGTGAAAACTGATTGTCTTAGAAACAAACCAACCTTCGATAATGACTGTCCCTAGTATTTATGGTCATGGCAAAACATACAACAATTGATAATTGTCTTCTTTGAAACTTGAATGGAATCCTTTTGTCTGTAGGTATCAAAGACATTCTTGGAATAAATGTTCGGCTTCCAATATTGCTTCCAGATATGATCTTTGCTTTTATAACCATATTTCCCAAAGATAACATCGTTACACCCGTAGTCTAGTTCCATTACATAACCCATATTTCTGATCAATATTCCTTAGTAACATAACTGGAACACCGACTTTTAGAACTATCTTATGGTTTGGCAAACCCGATAATTTAAGACCATTTAAGACATCAAGTGAGTACAAAGTTTCATCAAACTGTTCGTGGAGATGCTCTGATTCACACAGACTATCTGAACTTAGGTACTCATTTTCGTCTCCTGGAAACAATGATAACAAACGATCATTTATTTCTTGAACGACTTTATGCTTGGGTGCAAGTATTGTTCTTTCCTGAAAATATGATGAATTTTTGACATTTACAAGAATAGAAAGATAGACAAATTCAATTAATGCAGATATAGGATCCGTTGAATTGGTAATGAGAAGATCATCAGGTATATCGATAATTGTCTCACCATCATTCACACTACCAACCTTGCCTTCTCCTAAATCCAAAAGCCAGTTTGCAAAAATCCTTGTTTGTTCGATATCAGAAGCTCGACTGTCAACAGTTAACCTCATGTTTTTAGTTAACCTTATGACTTTGCATTTTTCCCAAATGTAAGATGAACTTAACGACGCATTAACAATGTCTTGTCTACTTGTGTTAGGAATAACGGGCATAATTTGTCTGAAATCTCCTCCAAAAACAACTACTTTGCCACCAAAAAGCATTTCCGAGTCAATAATGCATTGACTACGAAAAATATCATTCATACTTTTATCCAACGCTTCAAATGCATGTCGATGAACCATTGGTGCTTCATCCCATATAATCAACCTAGTCTTCTTTATTAATTTGATAACATCACTGTCTGGATTTATGTAACAAATAGAATATTTGTTAAGAATTAGAGGAATTTTAAAGCGAAAGTGTGTTGTTCTACCTCCTGTAAGAAGTAAAGAAGCAATACCACTTGAAGCAACGTTTAAAACAATTTCTTCTCTAGATCTTATTGATGCAGACAATGTCTTCAATAGAAATGTTTTACCTGTTCCGTCATAACCATATACAAAAAACACACCTCCTTGGTTATTTTGAACCGTTGTGATGATATCGTCATAAACACCTCGTTGCTCGTTTGTTAAAGCACCTAGAAGTTGACGAAACTTGTTCTGTAGATTAGCTATGTCGTAATCTAGCTCATTCGTAATCAAACGATTGTTTGAATACTCAACAGAATCATCATCAGGGTAAGACATAGTGGTGAATTTTTTTAGGTTGAAATTGTTACAAAGTAAAATCTTTTCAATCTCAAACAATGTCAAGTTTTTGACTTGATCATCATTAAGGGATAAACATGTAACATATATAATATAAATGTTAAACAACCATAACATAAAAATAATAACTGAAAAAATATTTAAGAAAAATAATAATATTTAAAAAATAATAAAACAATAAATTGGTTTGTATTTAAATAATAACTGTATAAATACCTAAATAGATAATCAACATACCTGGAGACTTTAGTGCAATTCGTTGATTGTAAAGAATTCCATCTGCCAAGTATTGTCATGTTTTTTGCCAAACAAATTCAGGTCTAGACAGACTATTTGAAATCAGCATGGTAGCAAATAAATACCGTAGATAAAAACCAGAACCGGTTAAACTTGTTTCTTCAATGGCATCAACATATTCCTTGTCGTCATCTAAAAGCCCAATAACATAACATGCATCATCCATTTACTGTACGAATGTCTTCGAATGATTTAGGACATTTGACTTTATTCAAAAGAATTCTTAAATAATATGCTTCACCAAGAGCAGGAGAAATTGAATGAATTCTTCCAATTGAAAAACCTTTTTTTCCTTTGATCCCAACGTCGTTCTTCCAGTTTCCACACAAACTCTGTAGGGAATTCAACATAAGTAAGTTTTCGTGCTTCTTCGTAAAGTTATTACATTTCATCCAAGCTAAGAACATTGAAGACGCCACATAAGTTTTGTTTATGACATTTTCAATATCATATTCAGCACCAAATTGATACGGTATAATTTGGGATCATTTCGAAGGTATTGACGAAGGGATTACAATGGTATAATTTGTAAAAAATAGAAATGTTTTTTTAATGCATTTGAATTGACGGGAAGCATAACAATCTGACTTTGAAAATATCATTACCTAACCATATGTTGATAACTGATATTATGTAGTTCAATTAAAATTAGAGGAAATAATATAATCAAGATTAAGAAAATATAAATAATTAAATATACTATACTAAAATATTTGCATATTTATATTTTTGAAAAAAGTTCGAACTCATAATCCAAAAGTAAGTTGATAAGTGATATCTTTTTTTTCCAAGTAATTAAATCTCTTATGATAATTCTAAGGGTGTTTCGTTGACAGAATAGAATTTGATAGAATAGTAATTCGTCGAAGGAATTTGACTTTGAAGTAAAAATTGATATGAAATTGCAAAAAGAAAATCATGACAATTTAGTGATTACTTGTATCAAAACCCATACTAATTTCAACAAATCTCATACTAATCACGACACATTAATTCGTATATATTTATGATATTTAATAATATAATTAAATCCAAAATTATTCAATATTTGACTCATTTCGAAGGTATTGATGAAGGGATTACAATGGTATAATTTGTGAAAAATAGAAATGTTTTTAATGCATTTTAGTTCATATATATTATTTATGTTTATATGATAAGAGTCTAAAATGAAAAATAAAAAAAGTAAGAGATTAAAAGTAAACTACATACCTAATTATAATGGTAGTAAATGTAACGTATAAATTAAAAAAAATTGGAATTAAGGAAAGATTTAAGGAGGAGTGAATGTGGGTGTGCTAATTGAACTTATAATGTAAATTGCGTCCAGATACATGTATAGGCGGAAAAATACTGAAGTTGGCTCACCAGAAAATGACACGTAATATGCTAGTTACTTATTTATTATATGTATAGATTATGACTACTCATCATAACTCTCTACATCATTATAATATTTATCACATATATTTTAAAACTAAAGTTTAAAAGTAATTATAACATACTTATAAAACCATAAAATTAAAATCAAGATCGATTTTATCAATTATCACTGTCTCAAAATTAGTGATAGCCAAATGCCGGGCTCGGGCCGGGCCGGGCCGGGCCCAAATAGTAACCTCAAGGACTGGGCCAAGCGGGCTTCGGGCCAGGCCGGGTTTCACCCAATTACCAGTGGCCCGGTTAAGGGAGGGATGGACCGGTTCTTAGACAACCGGGCCGGGCCGGGGCTGAACCGGTCCTTCGGTCGGTCCTTCATTTTTTTTAATTAGTTTCTTTATAATTTATATAATAATTAATTATATAATAAACTTTAAAAAATAGGTTTACTTATCAATTAATAAACTTTAAAAAACGCAATTATATCAATTACTAAATTTTAAAAAATAAAAATTGGATTGGATCACTCAAATACTTGCGAGAAACGAATATAGCGAGACCGAGAAATGAGAATTGTATGCGTTTTTTGCGTTTTGTAAGTTGGTGTCTAACTCCATAATCAACACAAGTATTTATAGGGGTTTGGGGGGTTAGAAAATAAAAAAACGGTCTAAAAATCGAATATAACGGCTATAAAACAGATATTTTTTTTTGAAAAATTCAGATCGGGTCGGGCCGGACCAAAAAACGGTCCCGGGCCGGGCCGCCAAAACTTCCAAATACATGGACCGGTCCTGATTTTCAGGCTATGAACCGGGCCTTCATTGGTCCGGGCTGGGCCGGGCTTTTTAGCGGGCCGGACTACGGTTGATCACCCAGATCGGATCGGGCCGGGCCCATTTGGCCATCACTACTCAAAATTACGCCAAACCCATTAGTTTTGAATTGCTACCCAATCCGTTTATTTTAACACATAATGTTGGGCTTATTGTAGCATCATGCACCATAAGAGGTCGGCCCACGTTATACAACAGAAACAGATAATAGGACCATAGGGTTTAATTGGATTCTATAAATAAATTAGGAGTATTTTATAATTGAAAAATTATAGTCACCGAAAAATCGAAAAACCGAGTTGAATCGTTTACCCGAAAAATCCAAAAATTAAAAAAAAAAATCAAATATTGAAAAATCTGGGTATTCATAGGCCGGTTTCAGTTTTGAATTATAGGTACCCGAAGCATCCAACCAGATCCGACCCAAATATTATATATAATATTAATATTATTATTTACTTATTTATTAAATCAAAGTTAAATGAGAAAAAGTCTTTTACGTTTTGGTGCAAACATTGGTGGATGATTAAATTTGGTGGTATGAAGTCATGAAGAAGTCGACATTAACCGGAATATTAATGTGTTTTAAATAATTAAACTTATTTTAATTTGTGGCGCTTGGATTAATTTTATTTAGTTTTGTGTAATTATTTTAAATGTTATATTTCGGTTTTTATAATGATAATTTTTATAAATTCGGGTAACCGTGAATTGAACCGTGGATCGAACCGGTTCGGGTAACCGTGAATCAAACTGGTTTGGTTCTACCTACGATTCAATATCGGTTTGGGTAGTATCCGCCTTATGCAGTTGGATTCACATTTTCCCTACTAACCAAACTAAACCAAATCGTAAGAACCCCTAATTAAAACATGTGTTTTGAAATTGATTATATGATATTAAATATTCAGATCATACAAATATTTGTAATATATCAGGTTGTATGAGATCATATTTAGATGTACTTGTTTTGTTTGGAGTTGTAATGATCGGTAATTGACTCTTCTGAGTGTTGAAACTAATTCTAATTATTTAAATAACTAATGCTAAAAAAATATTGTGAAATGAGAATAAAAGTCTCTCAAATTATTTGAAAAATAGATACACATATGATTTTACTTTATTATTTGATGATCAATTTTGTTGTAGTTAGTATTTCTTTATTCTTTCTTTTATTGTTCCGTGTCTCGCAAGGAGGGTTAAAAATTCTTGAGAAAAAGAATAGTTTAGCTTGGGTGAAATAGGAAAAGGGCAGGGGGGTCAAGAGAGGTGGGCTAAATATTTGGAGTTTGAAGGATGCAAATTGGGGGTTACTTGGCAAGTGGTGGTGGAGGTTTCATGTCGAGAGCGAGAGTAAAAGTTATTAGGAGTCTCTATGGGAGGGATGGGTTACTAGTAGAGCCTCTACTGTAGAGGAATCCCAAAGTAGGTCGGGTGGGAATTTGGTGTGGAGAAATATCATGAAAGTGGGGAAGGAGTTGGACAAAGAAGGGGTACCTTTCTCGGGATCTTTTGGTAAAGAAATTGGAGATGGGTCGGAGACTAGGTTTTAGGAGGATAGATGGATCTCAAATCGTAGACTTAAGGATGAATTTCATCGGCTTTATCACCTAGAAACTTCCAAAAATGTATTGGCCTTAGAAAGAGGGGAGTGGAGAGGTGAGGAGTGGGTGTGGAAGTGGGGATGGAGGCGGGAACCGAGGGGTAAAGAAGTAGGAGAGTTGGGTATTCTGGGCAATTTATTCCAAAATATCATCCCAAAAAGGGAGATTAAGGATCGGGTGTCGTGAAGATTGGATGTACATGGAAGGTTCACGTTTAAAAAGCAAAGGCGGTTACTAGAAGAAAGAAGAGTTAGGAAAGGACAGTTAGAGAGGAAACTACTTGGAATAAATCTATACCTAAGAAAATTGGCATTTTAGTTTGGAGAGCGAGACTCGTGAGAATTCCAACGTGGTCGGTTTTGGATAGCATGGGTATAGAGTTAGATTCTTTGCTATGTCCGAGGTGTGGGAATGATATAGAAACGTAGACCATGCCCTAATAAACTGTGAATATGTGAAAAATTGTGGCAATCAATAGGTAGATGGTGGAACCTCAATCTAGACTCGATTGGATCCCCTCGTGATTTGTTTGGAGTAGTTGGATAATTGGGAGAAAATCCAAAAGGTGCACGAAGATGGGAAGCGGTCGTTTGGTGCATTATCTCACTTGGGCCCATCGTAACAAAATGATTTTCGAAAAAGAACGAGGCAAGATTTCGGACAAATTTTTTGAGCTCCAACTAAAGATGTTCGATTGGATTATAAGAAGGGACAGCGAGTTGGCTATCGACTTGGTAAACTGGTTGTCAAATCCCGGACTAAGGTAGGAAGATAGCTCATAAGTGGATGCTCGTGTGTAAGCCGGAGGGGTCGGATAGATGTGATTGAGCGACTGTATGGTGGCGTCGCGAAGTGTTTTTGTGACACTTGCTGCTACTGTTTCAGCGGTTAGGCTGTATAGGCGGGGTTGTGTCTCTAGTTTGCCTCTCGCAAATGGAGTCCCACAACTTCCCTTAATTTTGTTTTGAATTGTTGGATGGATGTGTATTGGTTGCTATCTTTCTGGATGTCTTGTTGGGACTTGTTGTATTTGCCTTTGTTTAGTAATATATTTACTTGGTGTTGTTCAATATATATATATATATATATATGAACACGTGAATTCTAACATAAATTCACATGTAGATCCTAATATAGATGCCAGGCCCGGCCATGGCCCATGGCAGTCATGGCTTAGGCCATGGGCAGCAGGGCCCAAGAGGGCATCCAAATTTTAGTGGAACTTTTATTATATTAGGTTCAGTTTTGAGGCCCATAATTTTTTTTACCTTTTGAAGATGTAGTAGGCCGCCTAATCCGATCCACCACCGATTAAAATTTCTCTGCATCTCTCACACAAACATGACCTCCTTGCGATTCACTCACCACGATCGAACACGACGAACAAAACAGTCGGCGAACAGGACACTCAATCTCTCGACTCTGTCTCTCTCGCATCTCAGCTCTCGTTCTGTGACTCAATGACTCCATCTCTCTCAATTTCTCCATTGGTGGATGCCCTAATCGGCTAATCGGCTAATGGATCGGTGGATTGCTGCCCTAAATCGAGCACTGGAAGCCTGGGGTCGTGGTTTGCTGAATTTCTGCCCTAAAACGACTAATAGTTCTTCCCTAAATCGATTAATTAGGTGTTTCTTTCCAAATCGGTGGATGCCCTAACTTGTTGCCCCCCAATCGACCACCTTGAATATTATCTTTTATTCTTGATTTGTTTCATTGTTTGTGTTACATGTTTGCAAAGGTTGTAGTCTAGTTGCTTTGTTGTTCTTTGATTTTATTTACTTTTTCTGTAACATGATTGTCGGCACCTGTTCTACCTATCCAATTTGATGCACAAATAAGACCCATAAAAACTTAATTGGATTTGGATGTGCATAACTTTTGTAGATCACCATAAGTGTACCTTTTGCGTAATGGGAGATAGGAATTTTATGATTTTGACTTATTTGTTATGTGAAATCATAATTCTTAAGTGACCTGGATTAATGGTTGTTTTCTCACAAATCTCAGTAGGCATATGAGTTCAACGAAAGATGGTCTTTTTGATCTTCAAAATATGTAGTTTGGCACAATTATATGTTAATTTAGGTCACTTTAGGCTAATACTTTTGGAGGTTTGAATGACTTCTTCAGTTGGTCACATAAAGAGCTCATTTGTTTGAAAAAATATATCTGCTCATAATTACAAAGAAATAAACATGATATTGCACTAGGTACGATAACACTCACCAAAGCTGGAAGTTCTGTTTGGAAGCATAACCATTGGCTAGACATTAGCATGTTCGACTTAAGGGTATTCAAGATATGGTTCAATAGTCAAATAACATCAATGGGTAGTTTCAATGAGAAGTCAAAAGGCAGGGTATCCCTACATAACTAAACATGATATGGTCCAATAGTCAAATACTCATTATTCAAATAGTTCCTTTTGATTTATATGTAAATACATAAATGTATTAGAGGGCATTTTTTTGGATTTCCGCCATAGGCATCCGAAATCTCAGGACCAGCCCTGATAGATGCACATGTAAATCTTAATCATATCTTGTATGCGAATCAATTTAAAACTTATAACCGGCAGTCTAAATCAGTTTAAGATTCATATAGATTCACATGAGAATCATAATGTACATTCACATGTGAATCTTAATTATAATTTGTACACAAATCATTAACAATCTATAATCGAGATTTTGAATTAGTTTAAGATTAATATGTGAATCGTTATATATATATATATACACACACACTAGGTTCGACCCCGTGTATTACACGGGGTAATTTAAAAAATTAAATCATGTCAGAAAACTTATCTTACAGATATGAATGATCATTGAAAGTACGATGCTACTTTTCCAAGTTTTTTCCCCTTCAGGGTTGTTTTTTTGCAGTTGGTTACAAAATGTCCTTGTTTTAAGCAGTTTTCACAAAGGATGTTTTGCAAAAAAATTAATAAAAAATATGAATAAATATTAAGAATTTATAAAACAAAATTTATAATAGAACGTAAATGAAATTATGAAAAAAATACATAGTTAAAATTGATATACAATTGCAAAAAAAAAATCACGACAATTTAATGATTATTTGTATCAAATCTCATACTAACTTTAACAAATCTCATACTAATCACGACACATTAATTCGTATATATTTATGATATTTAATAATATAATTAAATAAAAAAGTATTCAATATTAGACTCATTTCGAATGTATTGACGAAGCGATTACAATGGTATAATTTGTAAAAAATAAAAATGTTTTTTAATGCATTTTAATTTATATATATTATTTATGTTTATATTATAAGAGTCTAAAATGAAAAATAAAAAAATAAGAAATTAAAAGTAAACTACATACCTAATTATAAGGGTAGTAAATATAAGGTATAAATTAAAAAAAAATTGAATTAAGGAAAGATTTAAGGAGTAATGAATGTGGATGTGCTAAATGAACTTATAATGTAAAATGCGTCCAGATACATGTTTAGGCGGAAAAATGAAAAAATGGACTTACCAGAAGACGACACGTGTCCTGCTAGTTACTTATTTATTATATATATATATGTGTGTGTGTGTGTGTGTGTGTGTGTGTATGTATAATCGATCTTAAATTAAAGATAATGGAATTCTTATTTGTTTGTTATAATTTATTGGGAAAAGTTCAAAAAAACCCAATGGACTTTAGTGTTTGGAGTGATTAAGTCCCTGGACAATTTTTTTGAACAAATAAGTCATTGGACATTTCAAAACCTGTTAAATAAATCCTTGAACTTTTGGTAACCTGTTGAATACATTCTTATTACTTAAAAATGTAACTTGCAACCTGCATAGCAGGTAAAACTACAAATTAAAAAAAATGTCACCTACAAATTTACACTTTGCATCTTTATAAAATTATAATTAGTTATTTAATTTATTTTATATTCATTATTTTTTCATTTTATATTTTATTATATTAACACACATAATCATATATTAACTAAAATATAGAGAATTTAATTAAAATACCCAAAATCAAAAATCAGTACCCAAAATACCCAAAATCTTGAAGTTTTTGCCAAAATACCCAACAACCCCGTGTTTTTGGGCCGTGTAAATGGGAAAACGCGGGGTTCTGTTTTTTTGTATGTGTATCCAACGAAACACGGGGAAAGCACGGGGTGAAACGATTTTGGTCCGCGTATGGGGACAAAACACGGGGTTACCCCGCGTTTTAATTGTGTAACGCGGGTGGGGGGTTCTTACACGTTTTAACTTCCACTAATTATTTTATTTACAAAATAATAAATAAATTGGAAATGCAAATGGTTTGCAACAGAATTCCACCATTTCTGCCCCCCTCTTCCTATTTATTCAATGTATATACACTACATTATAAGATATTTATGTAAAAAAGTTTAACCCTGCGTTTTAATTGTTCCAGCCATGTGTTTGTGAAGAGGCCTAACCCCGCGTTACACAATTAAAACGTGGGGTAACTCCGTGTTTTGTCCCCATACGCGAACCAAAATCGCTTCACCCCATGCTTTCCCCGTGTTTCATTGGATACACGGACAAAAAAACAGAACCCCACGTTTTCTCATTTACACGACCCAAAAACACAGGATTGTTGGGTATTTTAGCAAAAACTTTAAGATTTTGGGCATTTTGGGTACTGATTTTTTATGTTTGGGTATTTTAATTAAATTCCCTAAAATATATCAAAAAAATTAGTTTTTTTTTCTTACAAATTACAATAATCGTTTCGTTAATACATTCAGATTGAACTCAATATTGTTTTTGAATTTAATCTTATACTATTCAATATCCTAAATATATATTAATTATTTTTAATACTTACACTTTATACTATTATAGTTACAGATTAATCTTATATTATTAAATAAATAACCATAAAGGATTGAATGTGTAAGTATTAAATATAATTCGTACATATTTATGATATTTAATAATATGAGATTAAATAAAAAAAAGTTAATAATAGACTCATTTTAAAAGTATTGACAAAAAAATTATAATAGTATAATTTGTAAAAAAAACGTATTTTTTGTATTTTATTTAATATACGATTACGTGTGTTAATATAATAAAAGAGTTAAAATGAAAAAGAAAAATAGAAGATATAAAGTAAATTAAATAACAAATTATAAAGATGTTTTTTTTTTGTCAAAAAAAATTCTTTAAGGCAAAAAAAATTATGCCTAAACTTTGACTATTTTAAAAAGAGACTTTGAAAAATGCTTAAAAAATGTGTTTGGTTGATGAGATTGACTATTTTAGTTAATTTCTCCATTTTTTTATTTGTAGGATGATAAAGTCGGCGATATCTTTTTTGTTTTTTTTTCAATTTGTAGTTTTACCTGTTATTTAGGTTGCAAGTTACATTTTTAAGTAATAATGATGTATTTAACAGGTTTCCAAAAGTCCAAGAATTTATTTAATGCATTTTGAATTGTCTAAGGACTTATTTGTTCCAAAAAATTGTCTAGGGATTTAATCACTTCAAATACTAAAGTCCATTGGGTTTTTCTGAACTTTTCCCTAATTTATTTAAATAAAACTAGTTGTATACCTGCAGAATGCATGGGATGCAAATATTTTATCAAGATACATTTCATTTTTAAACATCAAATTATTGCAAAACTTACAAAATACAAGGGGAATTTCCCCAAGAAAACAAAATGTTCATCGATCCAACATACAAATTTTGAATGCCACCAAATATGAACCAAGTTAACATAATTTGGCAGGACTGCAGTAACCAAAATCAGATCCATCTCCAATTAATCCTCTATTACCACATCTGTGTAGAAGCCCATATTCCAAAAAACCATCCAAACAACAGTTGAGCAATAAGAACATACCCAACAGCCTATTGAAAATCAAACAGACACACAACAACGATCTGTTCCATCATAAGAGATAGAAAAATAGCAAAAGGAGCCATTTATAGTTCAACTAAACATGGTCCTTGATCTTGAATTAATATACCTGCATAGCCTTTTTTTTGCACAATTCTGAAGCAATAACATGGTACGTGATCTTTTTTTTCCGTTCTATTCTCCATCCCTCTCGATAAAAGAAAAGTCATTTAAACGTCACTCTATAACCACCACCATCAACAATGTACTTGGTAACACCCAGAGGAAATTATATGTTAACTTGGCCAATACTTCAACTCTAAACCATCGATTTTTGCCATTAGAATTTATCATTGGCATGAAAAGAAATATAGATTATAATTATGGAAAACAACACATAAGTCTTATTAGCAAAGCATTTAAGCCACACAACAGTAAGTTGGACTAAATCATAATCATTGTAATAAGCTGTTGAACACCTCCCAAATAAGAAACAAAGGATTTTGCATATAGTTGGAAGTACAATTATAGCCAAGTCTAATTTCACAAGAACAAAAGCAATAACTTGTTTAAAAAGTTGGATCACATCTGATAAGGATACAAACTTCAAACACCTGGTAGGCATCCATACACACAAATAGATTGACAGAAAAAATATTAACACAAGATAATAAACCACGAAAACATGCAAGAAAATTGATTGAAACCAAAGCATCCAAAATGAAACATTAAGCCTAGAAGAACATAAAGAAAAAAAAGTTACGTGAATGAACTTGTTAATAAAATTGGCTCGAGACAGGATCTGAATATTTCTCGAAACAGTCCTAAATCACCTAAGAACAACCCCTAAATGGCTCGACAGCAACTGGTTTTATGGTTGAACAATATTCAGCCATCGACTCAGTCCTACAACCCTCTAGATTGCATCAAAATGGTCCAGAAATGACTGCTAGACAGACCCTAAGAGTTGCTACTCGATGGACAACACTAACAAGGTTTGTTGCCATCAATCCTGCACTAAAAAACAACCTCTTGGCTGTTTTCGTTAAGCCTGCACAGATAGCAAACCAAAACTGCTCCTAGCTGCTGTTTGTGTGGACTCTAAAACAGGTCTAAGTTGTCCCCATCCATGGATGATAACAGGTAAGGCCAAGGCTGTACACATACCCAAAACTGTAGCCCTTAATGGCTATATTTCAATCGGTTTATTAGGTTTCCACCACAGATCAATAAAACTACAATCTTTAGTTGCTTCTGTTTAATTTGCTGTAAAAGCTTCTGAAATGGGTTCTTACTCAACTTAGAGAACCCAAGTAACTCACATAGTTAGAGTCTTAGAGATTAAGTGGTTAACTGGTCATTGTTAAATAGGACTATGACAATGCAATTTTATGCTAAAAGATGTGAAATTAGAGTATCGTGTCTATCTTATACAACAATGAAGAATTAATAGCATAATATTTTAGCAGAAGAAGAATAGAAACTGATGGTCAGACCTAAATGAATAACAGAAGCTCCGCCAAGAAGAGCAGCGACCAATATCGCCGGAAGAAGCCACAGGAACAACTTGTGAGTTATGAGGTTCAAGTCGTGGCCAAAATTCCTTCTTGCTTAGGCTTGCCAAACATGGTTGATCAGAAAAACCATTCCAACTTGAATTAAATCCAAGAATATCCCATGTGACCGTGACTGTAACCCATGTAAGATGTACTACCTTGTTGCAACCAACTGCCTCCTTGACCAATTTGTGGATTGGCATACCCCCTCTCTTCTTGAATCCCTTGCTATTAACACTCCCTAAAAAATGTATTGTTAATAATCCCGCAGGTACTGAAACCATTAAAAGAACACCCAATAATTTATTGGGTACTCTACAAAGTATTTGAAATACGGGAAAAAAATACCATTCGGGTAATATTTCCAAAGGAGTTGCAAACGGATCTACCTGTTCACCAATCATTGATGGTTCTAGAACCGATAAGCCTACGTTACATGAACCCCCCATTCCCATATCCAGTATTGTAACCACAGGTTGAATTCCTGTGTGTTTTAGCAAGGGTACCAAAGGAATCGATGTTTGAAACAAACCGATTTCAAGAAAAAAAATTCAAGCAATGTGTATTCGTTCACAAAGCAATCGGTAGAAAATTTTCAAGAAAGATTCAATACAACAAACCAACAGATGTATAACTCATAACCATGGTTTTGGGAACCTATTTCTACCTTTTAGAAGCATAAACTGATTCAGGGTTAGCAGTAGAATCAATTGATGCTGATAGAAGTGCAGCATTATGAATATATCCAGAAGGTTTCTTCTTTGCCTCCACCTCAGCTTCAAATACTCTAAGGTCATTATACAGATCATCAAGTTCTTTTTCTTCCAATTGTTCATTCTATCTGAATGAAATAGTGTACATGGTCCATTCATCTCCAAGGGACCTTAAGAACTTTCTGTTTACATCATCTTGATCAATCTGTACTCCCATAGTAGCTAGTTCACCAATCAGCTTGTTAAACCTGTCAAAAGTTTGAGTCATGGACTCATTCTTAGTTGACATAAAGTTTTCATACTGTTGTTTCAAGATTGCCTTTTGATTTCTCTTGGTACTTTTGGTACCAGAGAATCTCTTTTCTAGAGCATTCCAAAGCATCTGTGCATCAGTGCAATTACAGAATTGGTGTTGATACTCACTGGGAATGGCCAAGAGCAGTGTGATCAAGGCTTTCATCTCTGTCTGCCTTGTCTTTCTTTCTGCATCCGTCTTTGGTAGGGTTCTTTTTCCATCTTCACCAATCTTTCCTGCATCAGATGGGCCATTCTCAATGATGTCCCACATGGAGTAATCTGTGAGGAGAATGTATTGCTTGATTCTAATATTCCACATGTAAAATTCATTAGATCTGAGCATTGGAACCTTTGAGACCAGAGTACTGTTTGATTCAACTGTGTTTTCCATGATAAATAAGATTTCTGAGAATACTAGCTTTGATACCACTTGTCAGGATCTGAATTCTTAACAAGAATAAACACTCAGAAACAATATTAAAGGAGTTTGCGGAATAACACTTTAATATTCAAAGATCAATGAAACAGTGAATCAGAATAACAACTTGTAAACTTTATTGAATGGTTATAAAGCTACAAGATTTCACACACAACCTCAATATTGATGAACAGGCTCACCAATACGAATTCTACTTCTCTAGAACTAGGATTATAAACCTTGAGGTTGATTCTCTCTATGAAAACAAAAAAACTCAGAATTAATTCTCTATAAAATTGATATAAACTATTCTATACATATACTGAAGATAAAAGATAATTACAAATAATACAAGATCTTCAGAATAATCTTCCATATTTATCTACAAGCCTTCCATGATTATCTTCAGTCTTGATCTGCACGAATCTTGATTATCTCTTAAGCAGCATTAAGTCTTCAGCAGCATTAATACTTTGAGCAGTATTAAGTTCAGCAGTACTAACAACTAGCAGTACTAAAATTACTTAGCAGTAGTAACTTCTTCTAGCAGTATTAATCTTGGTTAGCAGCATTAACCTGTATCAGCAGTAGTAACTTCAGAAGTAGTAACCAAGTTGTGCTAGCAGCATTAACTGTACTTAAGCAATTCTTTCAGTTCCCAACAATCTCCCCCTAACTTGACTTTTAGGAAGAGAAGTCAAGTTCTTCAGATGGTCTTTAAGATGCTCCCAAAACTTCATAGCTCATACACCTGTATTTGGATTCAACCCCAAACTCTGATTAATTGTCCTTTGAATCAAATACTTTGCCATTTCTGAATCTGGAACACATCTAAGCTTCTTTTTCAACATTGCATGCAGCTTCAATCTACTGTGGTTGTACACTCTATCCACTAGGAAGTATTCTATGTGATTTGAATCCATAGTCAAAGCATATACTCCACTAGTTTCATATAGAGTCCAGTTGGTGACTTTTTGAAACACATTTCTGATGATGTCCTTCACTTCTTCAGGCTTGAACAACATACAAAGATACTCCATCACAAGTTTTGTGATTGAAATCTCTGAAGCTTTCAATTGATCAGCATACAACTTCATTCCTATTTCAAACATCTCCTCTAGATCAGACCTGGAACATGTTCTGACAATCTTGGCCCAAGTATTATACACTTCATACTTCTCATCTTTTCTTTTGAGCCTGATATACTCTTTGCCATCAACCTTCATTATATCCCAGAGAATGACCTCAGGAGGCTTAACACCGACAGGTTCAGCTGTAATAGGTTCAAGCACTTTGTCCATCACTACCATGTACAGATTCACATCATCAGTACTTGATGGTTCTTTCTGTTCAATTTCCTTAGGCGCCCCTTCTTCTTCAGCAACCTTCTCAGCTTCTTCTTTATCCACTCTAGGCTTCTTGGTTGATTTTCTTCTTTCCATCATCTTAGTTCTTTTTAAAATCCTCAGACTTTCACCTAGTGTGGCTTCTTTCTTTGGTGTTTCTTGCTCATCAGGGAAAGGTTTTTCTATCAGAAAATCATTACTTTCTTTCATTCTTTTTTCCATTTCAACTCTGGCTTTTTCATTCCCTTGAAGCTTTAGCATCTCTGAATCATACAACTCTTTAATCTGAATGTGGACACCCGAAGACGTGTTATATTCATGATGAATATAACACGAATATAGAATTTCACATAAAAAACGGTTAAAACGAAAAAAATATATATATCGAGATGGATGTCATATCGAAGAGCACGAAATTCTCGTTTTTTTGATGTAATTTGTTTGATTAAAATATTAGTAATTTTTAAGATAAATTATTTTAAAGTTTAAGGGGGTAAATTTTTTTTAATTAAAAATAAAAATAAAAAGTCAAATAAGGTAGACGTTGATTCAAAATTACAATTTTGTCCTTAATCACTTCCCAATTAACCTTATTATGTATTAACCATTGATTAGTTTTTAAGTTTTGATCAATGGTTAAGATTTGTCCTCATGTGCAAAATAAAAGATGAGTTTTCATTTGAACCCACCTATATATATATATATATATATATATATATATATATATATATATATATATATATATATATATATATAGGGTTGGTTTCTTTTACAACCCTACTAATTTGTACAAGCTATACAACCTAATCTCTACCATCAATTTTTTTAATCAACGACTCTAATTAGTTAGATGGTAATTTAGGAAACAATGAATTTATTGTGATTTTTTCTTTTAAATTATTAAGCATTGGAGGGTAAAATCGGTATAACAAATAGTGAATCATCTCCCCCAAATTAGAATAGATTTGGCTTGATTCTATCATTCCGTAAATACTTCCGCATAACTCGAGCAAGGATTAAGAGGATCATCAAGAATATAGAAACCAAAATCATGCACCAGATTATCATGAAACCCATAAACATAAACCAAAATCATGAACTTTTTACTGATGAAAATGCTTACTGAATAAGAACTAAAAATAATCCTATGGTCTCCATCAAGACCAACTTATCATTCTTTACAGCAACTTATTTCCTATAGGCCTACCTTCACATCTTCAAATCCTTAACGATGAAGCACCGTTTTGAAAATAAAATCATGAAACCCAGAAAAAGAAACATGAAGATGGAAGAAAAAAATTCGGAAAACAAAAAAAAACCCAAATACATGAAACCCAGATCACCACCGATTCACAGAATCACCGACGATTCATCGCTATTCACCGTATCGCCGCCGATTCAAGAAACCCAGATCACCGCCGATTCACCGTATCATCGTCGATTCATGAAACTCAAATCACCGCCGATTCACCTTCGCCAACCGATTCAGACCACAACTCACAGCCGATTCGGACCTGTAGAGAGTTTACAAAGTTTGTACAAATTAGAAGGGTTGCAAAAGAAACACCCCATATATATATATATATATATATAATATAGGAAAAAGATCCAAAGAACCCTGAAAAATAAAGAACCGGAGAACAAGAAAAAACGGATAAAAATATATATCAAAATGGATGTCAAGTTAAATATAATGAAATAATTTTTTTTTGGTGAAATTTATTTCGCTTCAATTTTTGTTGTTTTGGCTAATTTTCGATTTTAGAAATTAAGAGGAATTATTTTTTGTTTTTGAAAAAATGGTTATAACCACCTTTTTCAACCTCATCCATTGGATCATCTCAATCTATATATATTGAATGGTAATCGGTTTGAATCAGTTTAGTTTTGTTGGGTTGTAGACTGCCATCTAAGAACTGATCGATCCGATTTGACCACTGTTTGGCCATAATTCTTTACCAAACTTGATTCATATAACACATAAACTCTACTAAAATATTTCTCCATCATATATAATCAACATACAATGGTTTAACGATATTTAGGTCCCCAACTGACCACTTTTATTGCTTATTTCATGTAAATACAAAAAATGGGTGTTACATTAGAACTCTATATTTGAATTCTATAAAATTAACTGATTACCAGCAAATAAACACATTCAAATTCATGACATCTTTAATATAAACTACACAAAATCACAAGTGCACAATCAAAAGGACCTTTACCCAAAAAAAATATAGAAAGGGATGAAGAATAACAGGATGCGGGATTGAGAGTTTGAGTTTTTTTTTACTTCAGAATCAAGATATATCGTGTATTAGACACACTTAGTTTTTATATTTTGTATATGTTTTATACTTATTGTAGCTTGTTGTATTTCTCCATTGTTATGGGGTTGTTTTTGTAAATTGATTATTTATTTATAGATATTCTCTCCACTAGTTTTGGTAAGGAGATTTACAATCTCATGGTATCAGAGCACTAAAGCTCCTGACTTTCTCTCTTCCCCTTCTCCAGCCGATTCTATTTCCTCTCCCTCCCTTCTGTTTCGTCTTTTCTCCTCCTTCCATGGATGCCCCATCCTCTTCTTCTCCAGATACAATCCTTCCCATGAATACTATCATCCATCTGATCACCAATCGGTTAACCTCCTCGAATTATCTACTCTGGAAGAATCAATTACTTCCTCTTCTAGCTTCTCAGAACTTGCTTCCCCATATTGATGGTACTTCCGGCGCACTGTCGCCTGAGATTGTCACCGACGAAAAATCAACTCCAAATCCTGCTTATATGGCATGGATTTCGGCTGACCAACGTGCCGTGATTCTCCTTCATACGTCTCTTACTGAAGAAGCCTTCTCTGAAATTGTTGGCCTTTATACTACCCGGCAAATTTGGGTTGCTTTAGAGGTTGCTTACAACAATTCTTCGATGGAACGGATTCAAAGTATGCGTGATCAATTACGACAAATCTCTAAAGGTACATCTACTGTTGCTGATTTTGGATGTAAATTTAAATCCATATGTGATCAATTAGCGGCTATTGGACACCCAGTGGACGAATCTGATAAAGTCCATTGGTTTTTATGTGGACTTGGGGCTTCATTCGAATCGTTCTCCACTGCCATTAGGGCATCTAGAACCCCTCACAACTTTCGGGATCTTCTTGCCCAAGCCGAGGGGCACGAACTGTTTCTTCGATCTCTCCATGGATCCGTAACACCGCCCGTGGCCTTTAGTGCTCGAACAAGTCAAACTAACCCCAACGGGGGTCGTGGTGGTCGGTCTTTTCGTGGTGGTAGGGGGCGTGGGCGTTGTCCCCCTCATCATTTCATGCTCAATGTCATGTTAATACATCGGGGCCTGATTGGTTTGTCGACTCCGGTGCTACGAATCATATGTCTTCTTCTACAGAATTTGTGGCACACTCCGCACCCTATTTGGGAAATTCCAAGGTTACTTTTGGGAATGGTAATGTTCTTCCAATCTCTCATATTGGTCACTCAATTATTAATAACGATATTCGGTTACGGGATGTTTTGGTTATTCCCCAACTCACTAAAAAACTGTTATCCATTAGCAAATTGACATCTGACAATAATATGAATGTTTTGTTTTCCCAACCTTACTTTTACATTCAGGATCGAACAACGAGGCGGGTTCTAGCTCAAGGACGATGTGAACAGGGTCTATATGTTCTTTCTACTAAACCTAAAGCTTTTGTTGCCACCACAAGATCAAAGTTGAAGGCCTCTTATGAACTTTGGCAATCTCGGTTAGGACACATGTTCTTTGATACTATTTTCCATTTAAATAAAATAGGCCATTTGTCGGTTACTTCAATTTTACCAAAACCGATTGTGTGCTCATCTTGTCAATTAGCAAAATCCCACCGTCTACCTTTTGAGCAAAATGACAAACGAGCATTAAATATATTAGACTTGGTTCATTGTGATCTGTGGGGACCGTCACCCGTTTGCTGGGTTGATGATTATCGCTACTATGTCACGTTTGTGGATAATTATTCTTGATTTATGTGGTTTTACCCACTAAAAACCAAATCGAGTTTTTATACAATATTCAATGTATTTATAACGTTTGTTCAGACGCAATTCTCTCGCAAAATAAAGGTGTTTCAAAGTGACGGAGGCACTGAATTTTTAAACCATCATGTTCGTAAATTGCTTGATGATAATGGTACTTTCCACCGCATCTCATGCCCGTACACTCCTCAACAAAATGGTCGGGTGGAACGTAAACATAGGAATATTGTTGAAACTGGACTTGCAATGTTATTCAATGGCCATGTTCCTCCGTCATATTGGGTACATGCATTCAGTTCTGTCGTATTTACAATAAACAGATTACCTACACGGGTGTTACAAAACAAATCCCCGTTTGAACTACTCTTTGATCAGGCTCCAACCTATGATAATTTTCGTCCTTTTGGGTGCCGAGTTTATCCATATTTACGGGATTATGCGGACCACAAACTTTCTCCAAGAAGTCTCATGTGCATCTTTCTCGGTTATTGTTCTCAATACAAAGGTTACCGATGTCTTGAGCCAACCACATCACGCATCTATATTACTCGGCACGCTAAATTTGATGAACATTTTTTTCCATTTACTGGTGATGCATCTTAAACTCCAATAACTATGTTAAATTTAACAAAGTTTTTGGATGATGCTCCTTGTTCTCCTGATCTACATGCTGGCCCATCCCCATCCCTTCATGATCCACCTGGTCCACCCCCTACAAATCTTTGTGGGCTGTGGGATGATACCCAAACGCCACCCATCCCTTCTGAACCAGTCCACTCCATTCCCATCTCCAACTCGATTCCATTCACTCAACCATCACACTCTGTTCTAGACCCGACCCAGGCAACTTCGACCCATGAGCCTGTTACGGCTTCTTCTCATCCAACTGACAATACCGCACCTTCTATTGGTACAGCTTCAACGAATCAATCATCTGGTCACCCGTTGATGACGAGATCCAAGGCTAGAATATTTAAACCTAAATATCGGGCTGATTTAGCACACACTACCACTCATGGGCTTCTCTCTGCATTATTCGCTTCCACCAACGCGAAAGGCTTCAAAACTGCTGCTAAACACCCGATCTGGATGAATGCTATGCAAAAAGAGATGGATGCCCTCCGCCTAAATAATACTTGGACGTTAGTGCCTCGTCCTAATCATCACAACATGGTTGGTTGCAAATGGTTGTTTCGTATCAAATATCATGTCGATAGCTCCATTGAGAGACATAAGGCCCGTCTCGTCGCTCAAGGGTTCAGTCAAATTTCGGGCTTAAACTATTCACAAACTTTCAGCCCGGTCGTTAAGGCCTCAACGGTCCGCATTGTACTATAATTAGCTGTTATTAACAACTGGAAACTTCACCAACTTGACGTTAATAATGCCTTTCTTCATGGCAATTTGGGTGAACTCGTATACATGGAACAACCGCCGGGTTTTCAGGACCCTAATTTTCTTGATCATGTATGTCATCTTAACAAAACCCTCTACGTCCTTAAACAGGCTCCGAGGGCCTGGTTTCATCGGCTCAGTACCTTTCTTATTAATAATGGGTTTGTCTGCATCCGGGCTGACACATCTTTGTTTGTGTTCAAACGAGATTCCTGCATCTTATATCTACTTGTCAATGTTAATGACTTGATTCTAACCGGCAATCAAGAACATGTCATTCAGTCCTTCATCACCAGATACACAAGGAGTTTGCTATTATAGATCTTGGCAAACTCAATTATTTTCTTGGGCTCGAGGTAACCTATACGGATAATAACATATTTCTTAGTCAATCCAAGTATGCTCATGACATTTTAGATCGGGAAAATCTACTAGATTCTAAACCTGTCACCACTCCTCTTGCTTCCAACACTGCTTTTATCACCAACGGTCCTCTATATCATGATCCTACTCACTATCGCTCCCTGGTTGGGGCTCTTCAATACTTGACCATCACACGTCCTGATATCTCATATGCGGCTAATCAGGTTAGTCAGTTTCTCCAGGCCCCGATAATTTCTCATTATCAGTATGTCAAGCGGATCCTTCGGTATATTAAGGACACTATATCCTGTGGTCTCACATTTTCTCGCCCGCCATCCACGACTATTCTTGGTTACTCTGATGTAGACTGGGCTCGGTGTCTTAAGACTCGGCGATCGACATATGTCTACTCGATATTCCTAGGGGGAAATCTTGTCTCTTGGAGTGCCAAGAAACAACTGCAGCAGAAATAATATGGATCATTCATTTACTACGTGAACTTCATGCTTTACCTTCCGCTTGACCAACTCTTCTCTGTAACAATAAGAGTGCACTCTTTCTCACTCAAAATCCAGTCTCCCACAAAAGAGCTAAGCATATTGATCTTGACTATCGTTTTATTCGGTAACTCGTCTCATCCGGTAAACTTCATACCCGGTTTGTTCCGTCCAAGCTTCAAGTAACTGACATTTTCACAAAGAGTCTCCCTCGTCATCAATTTGAGTTCTTTCGGGATATGCTTCGCATTGGTCCGCCACCGTTTCGCTTGAAGGGGGATATTAGACTTGGTTTATTGTGATCTGTGGGGACCGTCACCCGTTTGCTCGGTTGATGATTATCGCTACTATGTCACGTTTGTGGATGATTATTCTCGATTTATGTGGTTTTACCCACAAAAAACCAAATCGAGTTTTTATAAAATATTTAATGTATTAATAATGTGGTATCAGAGCACTAAAGCTCCTGACTTTCTCTCTTCCCCTTCTCCAGTCGATTCTCTTTCCTCTCCCTCCCTTCTGTTTCGTCTTTTCTCCTCCTTCCATGGCTGCCCCATCCTTTTCTTCTCTAGATACAATCCTTCCCATGAATACTATCATGCATCTGATCACCAATCGGTTAACCTCCTCGAATTATCTACTCTGGAAGAATCAATTACTTCCTCTTCTAGCTTCTCAGAACTTGCTTCCCCATATTGATGGCACTTCCGGCGCACCGCCGCCTGAGATTGTCACCGACGAAAAATCAACTCCAAATACTGCTTATATGGCATGGATTTCGGCTGACCAACGCGCCGTGATTCTCCTTCATGCGTCTCTTACTGAAGAAGCCTTCTCTGAAATTGTTGGCTTTTCTACTGCCCGACAAATTTTGCTTGCTTTAGAGGCCGCGTACAACAATTCTTCGGTGGAACGGATTCAAAATCTGTGTGATCAATTACGACAAATCTCTAAAGGTACATCTATTGTTGCTGATTTTGGACGTAAATTTAAATCCATATGTGATCAATTAGCGGCTATTGGACACCCAGTGGACGAATCTGATAAAGTCCATTGATTTTTATGTGGACTCGGGGCTTCATTAGAATCGTTCTCCATTGCATTAGGCCATCTAAAACCCCTCACAACTTTCAGGATCTTTTTGCCTAAGCCGACGGGCACAAACTGTTTCTTCGATCTCTCCATGGATCCGTAACACCGCCCGTGGCCTTTAGTGCTCGAACAAGTCAAATTAACCCCAACCGGGGTCGTGGTGGTCGGTCTTTTCGTGGTGGTAGGGGGCGTGGGCGTCGTCCCCCTCATTGTCAATTATGCCGAAAAGACGATCATTAGGGATGGGCCAACATGTAGAGCAGGAGAACAAGGAACATCATCCAAAAACTTTGTTAAATTTAACATAGTTATTGGAGTTTGAGATGAATCACCAGTAAATGGAAAAAATTGTTCATCAAATTTAGCATGCCGAGTAATATAGATGCGTGATGTGGTTGGCTCAAGACATCGGTAACCTTTGTATTGAGAACAATAACCGAGAAAGATGCACAGGAGACTTCTTGGAGAAAGTTTGTGGTCCGCATAATCCCGTAAATATGGATAAACTCGGCACCCAAAAGGACGAAAATTATCATAGGTTGGAACCCGATCAAAGAGTAGTTCAAACGGGGATTTGTTTTGTAACACCCGTGTAGGTAATCTGTTTATTGTATATACGACAGAACTAATGATTTTGTTAGTTCTCATGTTCTTTTAAATAGTTATTGTTCTCGTTTGATCCTCCCTCTGTGTATGTATATGCATGTATAAATAGTATAATTCAAATTTGAGTTTGGTTGGAGATGAAAACCGTGTTCAAAGTCAAGCTATGTCACAAAAAGTCAAAAACTTAACACACACCCATGGAATCCAACTATAATCACCTCCAGTTTCGAATTATAACCTTTTTCTAGTTATGTTGGTTCAGTTTTCGCTATTTTTTTAGGTTCCAAGACTTGGTTTGCTTGAGTTGTTTCTTTCAAACCAATCACGTATTACATTTATTAGAATCGAATCAACACCGTAACGTTAGTAATTTGGTTTTTAATGAATGAGATTGTATTTAAATTTGGTCAGGTTTTTGTTTTAATTTTAAGTTTACTGAAATATATTATTTTTTTCATCAACCTTATAGATAATTTGTTTTTTTTTTATTGTTTGTTTAAAAACTCCTTTTTCAAAAATTAAATCGATTGTAGAGTTCAGTTTGGATTTAGTAATGTATAGGGATGTATTTAGTCTAAGCCGACCTTTTTAAGATATCCCAAACCTAAAAACCAAAATTAAATTGTTGATTTTAAATTTGTTTTAATTCAGGTTCTGATTTATCTATCTATCTATCTATTATATATATTAAATAGAAACCATAGGCAATGAGTTGGCATCACCTAAGCTTCAGGATCAATGTTTCTTTTTTCTCAATTTAAGTTTTTTTTTGGTAATTTGCATTTAATATTAGCACTTTAATGTCAAACTATTCATCTCCTTTGGATACGTTTTTTTTACTTTTGTCTCATCATCTTCATCTACTATGCCCTATAATCGAATAAAAAGGAGATTCATATTCTCTAATCTCTTCTCATCTTCGCTTGGTTCACCTTCTTCTCTTCCTCTATCTCTCAATCTTTGGTGTCAAGTGTCTCCAACATTGGGTTTGTGACTTCTCAATCTCCATCTGCTCTACAGCCTACAGAACAAATATATATATCAGCCGAAATTGGATAAAGAGAAGGAGATTCCTCATTTGTTATGACAACTATCTTCATACAAGTTGTTAGGATGTATTTTGTCGTTTGAACAATACATGCGATCAACATCAAACTTTAAGAATAAAGGTAATGTCGATTCTTGATTTCATATATTTATTTTTGTATTTCACAAATTAGGTTTTTTTTCTTCGTTTAATGAATTATGAATTGAAGTTTCCATGTGATGAATCATGAATTGTTCTATTTGATGAACATTGAAATGTTTAATAATAATGGTGATGCTCAAATGATGATAGACCTATGCTACATGAAGAATTGAGCAAAAAAATTATCCAATATTTTTTTAGTGCAAATGGAAGATAGTAATAGATGTGCATTTCCAAATGTGTATCTCTTAGATTTTGTTCGTATACTAAATTGTGAATGGGAGTTTCCATGTGATGAATCATGAATTGTTCCATTCGATGAACATTGAAATGTTAAATAAAAATGGGTGATGCTCAAATGATGATAACCCTATGCTATCTGGAAAATTATCCACCTTCATGTACATGTCAAGGTCAGGATATGGCTTAATGTTTTCTTCCTTCTTTCTCCATCACAATAATATGAACAAAAGGAGACACATTTCAGCACACATGTGAGATAGAGATAAACTTCATGTGCATTAGAGCAAAAGGATTTTTTTTGAGTTGTTGCCAATAATTTTACTAATACCGAAACGGTTAAACAGTGCAAAAACAATTTACATCAATAAATGAGAACTTCATAAACAAGAAAAAGTAAAGACGTATTCATTATGCCATGGAATTTTCTATTTGTCTTTTCAGGACCCTACGAGGTTACTCAAGGTGTATGCAACCTGACTAGAAAACCCACTTTTACAAAAAAAAAAAAAAAAAATCAACATACCCAACAAGTAAACATTTTACATAAATACATTAAATAAATAACACATCGTAGGTACGAAAATGGATGTTTTGAAAACGGATTACCTTTTCATGAAATTTGCCCTTAAAAGATCCCTAATACATTCATTGTTTAGTATTGCATTACGATAAATCTCATTTAACGAATTACATTATTAGAACTTAATTACATATCTTCTGAAAAGTTCGTCACCGTGCAACGCACGATGACACACACTAGTTGGGTCCAAATCGAAGTTGGACACCCCTTGCGGAATTTGTTTAAAAAAATAAAAAATAAAATTATAGTTTCATATTAATTGTCATTTATAGAAAATGTTTATTAATTTATTTAACATAGGTCAAAACATATTGAGTTCGGTTGATCCACTATTATTTTTTGTTTTTTAGATTTATAAATAATTAATATACAAAATGATTATAAAAAATATAATGTAAATAATGATATTTTTTTTTTGAACAAAGCAAACTAGGATAAATAAATTTTGGTGACGGTTTTTGACATGCTTAACCCATTGTTGGTCCCTTTTAAGACATATTGCATCAAAATATGACAATATTTTATTTCGGTTACTATTTCGAAATTTCAAAAGCTTGTTGGCATCTACGAGACTATGACAAAACGTTTCAAATGGTAAAGTTTATTAATTTTTTCCAAATAAACTCAGAGGCCTCGAGCTCAAATTAATACTATAAAACAAATAGCCGATAAATTAAAATTAGAATTGACACAACTCACTATAATTATATTAATTTTTGTTCACAAAGTTATTGCATCAAAAATGTATCAAGTTCCAAAAGATGAAGCTTTTTTTTTCACCTAATAGTAACCAAAATAAAGTCTAGCCCAAAGCCAACCAAATGGACTTTTCATTTATTTATTAAATATGTAATACAATACTAATTGTATCTAAAGTTTAATAAAGTATATAAAAATAAGCTGGTGTAATAACCAAGTAAATTATTAAAGCTAGAGTTGGGGGTGAGGAGTGGTCTAAAACCAAAGTCAAGGGGGCTAAGTGTAAATAGGGTACTGAAAGGGGTTTTACCCTACGGATTGTCTCATTCACTTTAGTGGCGGCTTGAAGAGAACGAGAGAAAGAGGAGGAAAGGCTAGGCCGATTGAAGAAGAGAAAGGATCAAAGAGTTGCGAGAGCGTTCGATTTATTTCCAAGGTAAGGTTCAAATTTAATTCTCTTTTTGGTTTTGATCTTTTAAACCTAAGGTTGGATTGGGTCTGTATGTGAGTTTGGGGTTGGGATGTTTAAGAACCTATAGCTCTCCTTAATTCTTATTCTTTGTTGCCTAATAGTATTGATTTTGATTAAGGTAAAGTATTGGTTCTATTATATTGAGATTAGAAGTTGTTGGTGTTGTATTAATGGTTTGAGTTCGATAGAAGGGGGTTGTTCGATAACCCAGGATCGCCCCCGGGCGAAGTGGTGACCTGGGTGTTGTTTCCTATCGGGGACCGGGTTGTGAGGAGGCCCCAGTCGAAGACACCGGTCGGTCATCAAGAACCCCAGTCGGTCTTTGAGATCCCGGTCGGGGAGTAGGGGACCGGGGGGGGGGGGTTCGGTCGGGCGGATTTCGGTATCCCGGGGTCACCCAGTTTATCTGTAGGATGCGGGATGAGTGTTGTAGAATTTTAAAGTCTTGTCAGTATTATCTTATCGGGTTATCGATTTGTCGTAGGTTGTTTTTCGTAGAGCCGGGTTGTGAGCAAGCATCAAAGGTGAGTTTTTCTAAGCTTAAAGTACCTCGTAATTTATAAAGTTATTTATGCATGTGGTTTTTTTAATTAAATGCTTATGGTGCTTTAACTGTTAAAGATTCGAAGAGGTTATTTTAAGATATATCTTTATGTACGCGAGCTTCTCTTATGTGAGTTCTTCTTTTTAACGCAATATATGTTTCATTGTTGTGTATATATATGCATACATTGTTTTGAGCGACCAAAGTCAGGGGGGGTGTGGCCCGCCTGTACTCATACCGGGGGGTGTGTCCCGTTTATGCTATATGGGGGTGTGTCCCATCTAAGGCAGTATGAGACAGACACGCTGTCACTTTTAGTGACAATAGTGTGTGCCGGAAGAGAGTTTATATATATATATATGGTTTATGTTCTTCTGTAAAGCTGAAATGATTGATTTATTTTTGTTAACTGTGCTTGAACTATGTTTTGAGGGATCTCACTAGACCGTTGGTCTAACCCTCGCTCTTTAAAAACTAAAAACCTTTTCAGGTCAACGAGATATAGGAAATTCTTGCAAGGGTAAAGAGAAAGCTTGATCGGGCTCTGGGATAGAAGACCTACTTATAGCGTTGTGTTTTTGTTGATCTCAATTGTAATAGATTGTAATAGGTTGTTTTAATGCAAACCTAGTATCCATTTAAGAATCTAATTGTTATATTCAGGCCGTTTTGGCGAGATTTCTTATGCTATTAGATTGCTTTAATGTTTTAGTTTGGGTTGTTATAGTTGGTGGTTCTTGGATTATGTAACCCGAAAATTACAAATGGAATAACACGCAAGTATACATGTTAAACCACTATCGTTTGAAACAAGTAATAAAGTGGTACAAAGTACCGGATATCGATCCACAGGGACAGGAAAGTAAGGATTTCTAACAAGTCAAAGTTAAAGTAAGATTTCAGATGGTGAATTCGAAGGAATGATTTTTGAGTGTTGTTGACAGTAAATTAAAGTGCTTAAAACAGATTAAAAGAAAGCAAGGGTGCAAGATCCGGCTGGAGTTGTAAGCAACTAAATAATAGGACTGATGTTGCAGCAGATGCTGCAGCACTAGGTTCTCAATTTCACTATCGGTTTACAAAACCCTTTTGCAAGGTTCATATTAGAATAGGTTTACGGCAGCAACTAATTAGGCGACCCAACCGGTTCTGCACAGATATTATTATGATCCCCGTATAGTTTACAATCAATAAAGATTGAGAGGGTTTGTTACAACCCCTATAACACTTCAGTGTGCTAAAGAATATGCTAGCTTGCAAACAAGCCGCTCACCCAAGTGAAACAATGTACGTCACCTCATCAAGAAGCACTTGGTCGAAACTCAGAAACAAGGAGTGAATAGTGAAATTGATAGCTAGTAGTAAAACATTAATCCATAGTTACATAGGCTTTTATCTCCCAACCATCACTTACACCCAAGCTAGGGACTTACCCCATCATCGCTTGACACATGGTGTGCGACATTATTAGAAAGATAAAGAGCAAATGCATGAAAGTAAATGACTGGAATTGGACAGCGTAATTGTAAAGAATAGAAATGTAAAACATAAATTGTAAAGCCGAATTGTAAATGACAAGGAAATGTAAAGGTGCTGTGAACGGTGTTGTGACACTGAACAGTAGCGTATTGGAATTAAAGACTTAATATTAAAAAGGCTAAGATAACTATGTGAGTTTTCTTGCCGGTGGTACCCAATACAATGAGAGACATTTAACAACTGAAGATGAGCCCTCTATTTATACTAGAGGAGCTCCTAAAGCTTAACAACTAAGAAAACATAATAAGAGAATCAAAAGTACAAAAGGACATGGTCCCCACCACTAACAAGGAATCAAATGTCAAACTAAAGTATAACTAGCATCTTTTAAGGACACAAGAATATGTCAAGAGAGCATATATGCTCTGCCATTATTCTTCCTTCACCGAATATTTTCAAGTCCCCTTCAAAGAGCCTAGTTACACTAACCAAAAAGATTATGAAGCTTAGTCCATGACTGCAGTCCTCCTGCTGTGACTCTTGCTGCAACATCATTAATCAGTAATTAACATAAAAGCACATAAGTAAGGTCAATTTCTCAAACTTAGCTCCCAACTCAATAAATAGTGAAAAGTAGAATAAAAGACTCAAATATGGTGATTGGGAAAATAAAATTACTAGAAAATCCTAATAAAAAGTGATGAAAAATGTGATAAATTATCCACTCATCAGCTGGCTAGATCGTAACTTAAATACAAAACACAAGATACATATTACTACTGGAGTCTTCTAACACCCACCAATTTGGTATGTGCAAGACCTTCCTTTTATGCGGACCTTTCAATGTATCACTATTAATTAATATATTATTAAATATGTAATTGGTTATTTTTTATAGATGTCATTAAGATATATAAGATAATCATTGAATCCAAACAAAATACTTAATTTTTTTTATATAAAAACATTATATTATTAAGCCTAAATTAAACAAATTTATAAAAAAAAACATTATCACTTTTTCAAAACCATCCAAAATTGTACTGTAAATCGACAAAAAAAATAAAATGAAATATTAAAATCGTGATATATCTCGCTGCATTGCGCGAGTACGCTTCTAATATAACTAAAAAACTCAAATGTTGTTAATTTCATCCATATTGAATTCAGTTTAGAAATTTTATTATTTTCATTTTACTTAGGAAATAATTTGAATATTTCGTTATTAATTAAAAAATAAATTTATTAAATCATAGAATATCAAATTGGATCAAATATTATATTACCATTTTATTAGTCCGGTGTAGATGGTTTATTTCCAAAACGGGTGCCTATATGAACAAAACAAAAACACGAACCCCATTTTCCTGCCGAAAAACGTTGGCCACCAAAACCCCATTCGATTCAAGAGGGAATAATACCCAGTCTCCTAATTTTCAAACAAAACCCCTTCAAAATCCATTCTTTTTTCTACCCATAATAATAATTTCATTTCATTTCATTTCATCTATGGGTGTCACAATGCATGTGAAATCTGACTCCGATTTGACCAGCGTTGAAGCTCTAACGCCGCCGCGATCACCTCGCCGGCCGCTCTACTACGTCCAGAGCCCATCGAACCACGATGCCAACGACAAGATGTCATTTGGGTCTAGCCCATTTGGGTCACCAGGTCACCCCACACACTACCACTGTTCTCCGATTCACCATTCCCGTGAGTCCTCAACTTCCAGGACCTTTTCCGCTTCCATCAAGAACGCCATCGTTAGGGCCCACCACCACGGCAATGCCGGAACGGCTCTCGCGCCCTGGAAGAGGATCGAGGATGGTGACGTGGCGGAGGAGGATGATGATGATGACGACGGTGATGGTGGTGGTGGGGTTCCTCGCAGGTTTTATGTCATGTGGTTCGTGCTGTCGTTCGTTGTTTTGTTTACCATCTTCTCTTTGATTTTGTGGGCGGCTAGCTTTCCTTACAAACCCAAAGTTTTCGTTAAGGTGCGGAATTTTGATTTCCTTGAAGTACACGTTTGTATAATTTTGTGGAAATGGGGGTTTTGTTATTGTTCTTCTTAGTTGCAAAAATGCACACACAATAAACATTTTTTAAATCATAAGGGTTGTGACGCACTGGATAAGGGGGTTAATTAGAGCTGATGTTTTATAGTCATAATTTGACAAAGATTAGTGTAGTCATAGCGTACACCTTTTCATAAAAAAATTGTTTTAGAGGTTTTTCTTAGACATTTTGAACCTGAATTTATGGTTTTTTTGTTCTTTAATTGTGAGTCAACTCGGTTTTGGAGCATTTATATGAGAATGTTTTAAAGGTAAAAAGTAGTCAAATACCAACTCTTTTATTAGGTATACTGAGTGAGAGATGCTTCATTTTAAAGAGCTCTGTGTTGACTCAGTTTATGGACTGTTATAAATTGGAAAATGGTTCTATTGTGATAGAATTCTGGTTCAAATTTGTCACTTACATGTAAGTGGGGATTTAATGTTGACAAGTTTGAGTTGACTCAGTTGTGAGTCTGTCTTGTATAAGGTTCTTGATTCACAATGGTTTGCTAATGTTTCGTAGAATTATGCAATTGTGTTTATGTATTAGAGTTGGGAGTGTAATAGATTCAAGAATTACATTGAATTGCTCTATGTTCTACTGAAACTCAGATAAAAATCTGAGCCAACTCAGTGTTTTAACTATGTAACTCGTTTAGCATTTGAATTTTTTACTTTCTGTCAATAGTAGCAGCTTTTTCCTCAGAATTTGAATTTAAAACTTGTTCTCTGATGTGGGTGGTGTTCTTTTTGTGCAGAGCATGGTGTTTGACAACTTTAATGTACAATCTGGGATGGATGCAACAGGGGTACCAACGGATATGTTAACTTTGAATTCAACGGTCAAGATCTTTTACCGGAATCCGGCAACATTCTTTGGCGTCCACGTGACATTGACTCCGATCGAAATTCATTATTTCCAACTCAAGCTTGCTTCTGGCTATGTAAGTATAATGGGTTCTTGCTCTTTTGCATTTTATGCTTAAAGAATTGTGGGCATTATAATGTTAAGCACTAAACTTTATCATCACTTTAGATTCAGGTTGATCTAGTTTTAAAAGATGAGTAAATGGAACTTTTCTGCTAAATCTTAAAAGCTCATAAAGGGTCTCAAAGTTGAGAAAAGCAAAAAGAGGTAGGGGAAGTTTAAAGATCATATTTTTAGAAGATTATATTTTGCTCATATAGGTTTCTTGAATGATACTTCACATATTTTTGAGTGGGATATACTGGGTTTATTTGGTTTGGTTTGATACTGATTGTGGTTTGGGATGGAAAACCAACTCCATTTTGGCATGCCATATGGCTCATCCGCTCATATAGTACAATAAACCAATCAAATTTGTCGAATGTGAGCTTCATACCATTTGTTGAAGTATATGCCTAGTCTAAGAACACTAACCACATTGTCGTTTTCAACAAATTTGATTGACTTGTTGTGTATATGTAATATATATATAGGGTCAGGATCAGGGGAAAACCTAAAAAAAACGAAAAACTGATAACACTCTGGTAGCCCTTGATCCGGACGGTATGCACTTGTGCATACAAGTAATTTGTAACATGCACACGTGCATATGCACAAGTGTATAATGCACACGTGCATAAAAACCAAAAAACAACTTAATTTACTTGTATGCACAAGTGCATACCGTCTAGATCAAAGACTACCAAAATATTCCTCAGTTTTTCATTTTTTTGAGGTTTTCCCTTGAACCTCTCTATATATATATATGTGTGTGTGTGTGTGTTGGCAAGATAAATTTATAGTTGTTGTATTTAATATTTTTGCCAATTAAGATAATAAATGCAAAATTTACGTGCACACCACAACTTGCATATTAAACTAGTGAAAGGCACATCGCATACCCATTTGTGGATAAAATTTATTAATATCAAATGACACCCAATCTCACATAAAGAGTCTTGATCATATAGATACTTGTTATTTTTGTGGGTTTTTTTTAATTGTAAACCAAACTTGTGCCTTCTCCCCGACACTAGAATTTATGATCGTGTGCAATGTGCACTTGTTATTTCTGTAACTTTAGTTGTACCTTCTACTACTTGTTCTTGACGATTCCAACTACAACACAAGCTTTTACCCGAAACTCGATTTTTGATTATTGTTCGTGCATTTCTTCTTGTGCATTCCTCCCGAACCTAAATTTCCTTTGGAAACTCCGTTGTATGCACTTATGTTCCCGCCTTTCTTCTTGTATATTATGCTATCGTGTTCCTTTTTTTAAGTATATAATATTTATACACATCAAAACTCACAAATATTACATTTGGTGACACTTGAACCCTTAACCTCCAAGAAGGTTGAGATCTACTGATATTAATCCAGATACTGTTGGGCCAATGACCCTTTGATGTGTCATTGTGTTCATGATAACTTCAAACTTGGACAAAAGCTTTTATATGCAATATTAGTTGTACCTTTTGGTAGCATGTTCTTGATGAACTTAAGCTTTTACCCACAACTTAGAATCTTTATTGCAATCCTTTTGCATTTGTAGTTGGTATTCTTGATGTATTTGGACTTAACTTTAAGCTTTTATCTGCAACTAGTTGAAATAGGATAGAAAGAGAACATAAAAAGCAGAGTTATATTTCAAATTCTTTAATATTAACGTTGCATAAAAAGCACAAAAGGCATTCATTCCAATTATATTCAAATGTAACAGGAACCCTATGGTCAACATTGTTGGATTTAATAAAAATATATGCTTTGAAATCTGTAGTACTACTGATTATGGACTCAAGAAAGTGTCCTCACAATTCGAGGAGATATAGCCTAATAAAGGGTCCGTTAATTAAAACCCGTTAAATCATAACATTGAAAATGTAAAAATTAAATCAGCGGATAAGGGTTCAATAAATTAAGGTCATCCCAACCCCCGTCCCCACCTAAAAGCAGGAGCTGGCCTAGTGTTCTGATGGGTCAACTTATGCTTCTGGGCACAGAAGGAATCACATTTATGTACGTTCTGTGATGAAAGCTAATTTATTGCTTGGGAACTTTTAAGTAGGGGTCTAACATGGTATGTTACCATGTTTTTCTCCTCAATATCGTATACCAACCAATTATAATTGGTACGTAAAAATTTATATCATGTACCAACCAGCTATAATTAGTACCAACATAATTGGTACCAACTTTTTTTGGTTGCTACATGTTGGTACGGTTTTGTTCCAACATCTCACAAGTTTACATAGTTTACAAACATGTTGTCTAAAACCTGTTGTCCGTAAAACTTTTAGTTGTAAAACAATAAAATGTCTAAGTTGAGTTCTTTGAGTTTGATGGACGAGTAAACCTTTAGTCTTTTACTTTAAATTGTAAAACAATAAGATGTTAATTTACTAAATAGTTAAATCTCTTTAAAAAAGCAATTAGGTTATCTCATCATCATATGCATAAATATGCGTAAATAGTACATTAGTAATTAAATATATTTCATTTTATTGGTTTTTTATTTAATAGATAATTAAAAATAATATATATATATATATATATATATATGTAAGTTTGTACGGTACGATATTATCGTGGTAAATGATTTTCAATACCACATACCATCCAAGTTGAGCGGGATATATTTGGAATCGAGAAAGGAAGTGGTCCATTTATCCAAGTTGGTGCAAGTAATGGGTGATATCTGGAGGTGTATAGCAAGTAGATACGGTTTTCAAGACACTTTTTAATTACACTGTACCTCATGGGTCCCAATCATGAAAGCGATATGTGAAAGCCCCTGTTTTTGTTTTCCCTTTGTCACATGATTTCTTGATCACTCTTTTTCCATCACAAATTTTTCAAATGTAAAAAAAGTGGTTTTGGACAGGGAAATTAACTGTTAGCTGATAAACTAGTTATCTTCGGTAAAAACTAGCTTTTAGACGAAAAAGAGTTATTGTCTAATAAAGTAGTCACAGCTAGATGACAATTTAATTTAACCTATAGGGGTATAATTGGAAAAAAAATGTAAAACTCCATATTAAAACGCTACTTAAAAGCAGTTTTTAAGTTAGTTTATGGCTAACACATTTTTTTCCCTTTTGGGTGACTTTTAATTTGAAGGTGTTTCTTTGTTTGATGATTGATTTAAACAGGTGAAGAAATTCTACCAATCAAGAAAGAGCCAGAGAGTGATCGTAGCGCGAGTTTTAGGGTATCAATTGCCGCTATACGGTGGAGTGTCGCCTTTCAATGCCGCCATTGGCCACCTGAAGAGCGTTACGGTTCCGGTTAACGTGACGTTCGAGCTCAGGTCAAGAGCGTACATCTTGGGGAGGCTGGTCAAACCCAAGTTCTACAGACATGTTTCGTGCCAAGTTACATTAAGAGGTAACCGACTTGGCAAGCGTGTCAATTTGACCGATTCTTGCACTTACCGTGATTGATTCGTGGAAATATTTGCGTCTTTTTTGTTTGACATGAGTACATAATTGAAGCGTCAAAGTTATATGAACCAGTCCTAGTGTTTTTGCAAGAAAATTCGAGTTTCATTTGTTTATACCGTTTTCCGTTTTGCGGTTTTCATGTTTATTTCTTGTCGTCATGTAAACGAGACACGCAATCATAAGTTCAAAATTGAACTTCTTTAAGTATGCATTTGACAAAACTGGACTGGACAAAATTAGGAGAGTGAGAGAGGTAGACGGGTGAAAGAATTACTTAGGGTTTTAGTTGACATGGGTACTGGTAGTTTAGTAATTTATAAATCTTATGTTATCCATTTAATGTGACGTGACAAAAAAAAAATATTTTTTTGGGTACGAGACTTTTTCGTCGTCTTCCAATATTTTATTATAAAATATAGTTTTATTGAATATTTAAATATATGTGAAGTAGACTTTGCATCTGGTACATATTTGAAACCTCGTAAACCGTATAAAGTGACATTGGTGTTGGGTGAAGTGGGAATGTGGTACGGGTTAAAAGGGTAAAACGTCAACATAAGATATTCAAAGCATGTTTCAATCATATACAATGTGAACAAAGTAGACGACCGAATGATGGGGTGGACCCCACTTTTTACCCATGCCAACCAAATTTTACATCAAATTTTGATGTAAAACTATGATATGTGGTTGGGTTGGGTTGATTGGAGGTTGAGGGCTAGGGTTGTAAATGATTGTTGGTTAAATTGATCTGGTTGAAGGTATTTCATTACAACTGTTTGAGCCTAAACCTGTTCAAAACAATTTTAGTGTACAACTAAACCTTACTGATTATATAGGGTTGGGTTGATCGGAGGTTGAGGGCTAGGGTTGCACGTGGTTGTCGGTTGGATTGGTCTGGTTAAAGATATTTGAATCATTCAACACAAGTGTTTGAGCCTAAACCTATTCAAAACAGTTATAATGTACAACTCTAACCTTAGTGATTATATAGGGTTGTGTTGGATTTACAGTGGAATGCATTTAAAAAAAAGATGGTTAATCTAAAATCTAAAAAAAAAGAGAATTGTTAAAGGAAAATATATGGAGATAATGAATTTGTAATTCTCATTAATCAAAAGCCCTTCAAATAGAGATGAATTATAAGTAAATAACTATGAGATATTTCAGTTTTAGTCTAACTCTGATATACTTATCTTTATCTCTATCGTCATATCCTTTAGACGGTGATACACTTATCCTACAACACTCCCCCTTGTGTCGAGTTAAAGGAGTGACGGTGCACAATTGTTGTCTCGTTAAAACCTTATGCCAAAATAAAAACCCAGTGGGAAAAAATAAAAGTCTGACGAAGGAAATAGTACAACACACCAATTTCTTTGCAATACATAGACTTATCCTTCAGTCTAGTTTTCTCTTAGATTCGTACATTAATCATGAGTTAGGAAAACATGATGTTATATAAACCGTTGCCTTACTAAAACCTTACACCAAGGAACAAAACCCAATGGAAAAAATAAAACCTTGGTTGAATGAAAGAGCACAACATACCAATATCACAAATATAGTAGACTCCCCCTTTTGTCTACTACTCCCCCTGATTCGTGCATTAATCAAGGGAGTTTGGAAAACATTTGCATTTACTTTCTACATGTTTCCCAATATATGGTTTTAGGTAATGACTTGGTAAAATATGTCACATTCTTTTGACACCTTACTTGATTCACTTGAATCTAAAGGAGAGTTTTTTATTGCTGATTGTATAGAAACTTAAGCAGAATATGCTTTGTGTTATCACCCTTGATGTATCTTATGTTCATTTCTTCGATACATGATGCATTATTTCCATATATGCAAGTAGGATACTGGTTGAACCCAAAATTATTAGCTCCTCTAATATATGTAATGATAGTCCTTAATCATATACATTCTTTAATTATCTCATGGAGAGTAATATTCTTGGAATAGTTCAAGGAGGTAGTTACAAGGGTTTGCTTAGCTTACTTTCAAGCAATCTGGGTGTTCACTGTGGTAATTCCTTATCCAGTTTGAGAACAACCTTTCTATGAGTCAGACATATACCTAATATCAACAAACACATATCAAGACATTGTTTGGTGTTTTTCTATAAGAGCTAGTACTTTTGATGCTTACATTCTAAGTAGGTATTGAAGTTCCATTATCAATCCCATTTTTCTTTCTATAGGGAAAGTATAAGCCCATGTCAATGGTTCCAAAAGATTAATTTGATATCATTCCAATAACTTTGCGTTGGCGTTGAGCTAAATCTAGCTAACAAGTTCACTGAGAAATATAATATATGGTCAAGTGTATTATGCTAAGTACGATAATGCGCATATTGTACTTAGATAGGGAATTCCAGCTCCCAACATTTTTCGTCATCATCCTTTAGACGAAATTGATCTTTCCTTATATCTGACACTTCGACCGATCATGGGAGTGCTAACCGGATGCGCTTTGTCCATATTAAATTGCCTGATTATTTTCTGGACATATGCGATCGGTGAATTAATATTTCACAAACTCGGTGTCCTAGCTCAAATATCTAGACAAAACCAAGTTTTCCCAATATCTTAACTCTCAAAATTAGATTTCAAGTAGCTTGTAGTTCCTCTTATTTCATCAAGAGTGCCTATTATGTTCATAACATTGACATATAGAGTTACTTTGAAAATCTGGAACTCGTTTTCCATAATAAATACGCAAGGGAACAGTTCATCGTTCTTATATATCCTTTCCCAATCAAGTATTCCATTAGGCGGGTATACCACATCCGCTTATATTGTTTTAATCTATAAAGTGGGCGTTTCAATTTTATTGCAAACGCATTTCGTGGTTTAGACTTGATTTTGGTAATGTAATATCATCAAACACTTTTATATATCTCTAAATCTAGATCCCCGTAGAGATATGTGGTAACCACATTCATGAGCTGTGTTAAGACACAGTCTCATTGGATTCAAGATCATCCAATCTGAAGATCGCAATCTGAAGCTAAAGCCGGAACGTCGACTCTCGATATTAAAGTCTATGTCGTTTGTAATAAATGTCAATGTAATTGTTTGTTTATTAAAGTCTATGTCGTTTGTAATAAATGTCAATGTAATTGTTTGTTTTTCGGTCCAACAATGTTTATATCAAGTTCTTAGATTAAACAACAATAACGATTACCAACCTGTATTGATATATAACAAAGGTTACAAGGTTGATCGATTTAAGCTTGGATGTGTTCTCTCTGTATTACACCTTTAAGTGTGTGTTTTGTGTGTGTCTGATAATATCTGATCTGTTAAGAGATACTAGAGATAACACAATAAAGATATCTAACTTAGTGTGTCTAACACACTTCCTATAATAATATCTAGAATTAATATCTAGATATTATTTCTAATAACTAAAATAACTAAGTTAAACTAGATCTAATATCTAATAAAAATAGATATTTAAACTAAGTTAACTAATATAATAAACAAACAATTACATTGACATTTATTACAAACGACATAGACTTTAATATCGAGAGTCAACGTTCTGACTTTAGCTTCAGATTGCGATCTTCAGATTGGATGATCTTGAATCCAATGAGACTGTGTCTTAACAATCTCCCCCTTTGGATCAAGATCATTACGAAAATGATTTTAGCAATTCAGTCTTCTTGTTCAGCTCAGAAGATGCAATCTCTTTCTCTAGCTCTTAAATCAACATGTCTTCAGAATACTTGCTTTTGAAGCTTTCAATCTTGGACGTGATTCTTGAAACATGTGATCTTTGCCATTTCTTGTGTAGTCATTCTCCCCCTTTTTGATGTTAAGTGCAACGACTTCATCAAAACTATTTGTACGAAATGTCTATCTTGCAGTTAGAGCCTCTGATTCGTCAATTCATAAGATATTCATCCAGATCTTTGCAAATCTAGACAAAGTAGTCATGTAACACCTGAATCAACTAATGAATCAGTTAACTTGCCTGTCAGTAATACTAAGTCACTGTGTGTAACAAATACACATTGGAAATGAGCTGTTTGATGTTGACTCCCCCAGGGCTTCCATTTAATCATCGAAACACCACAAAGGTAATTTCTATAAACGTTATGACAAAGAAACTAATTCCTTGTGTGTTCGTGCTTGTGTTAGAAAGAATTGAGCACTTGATGATTGCTTATTTGGCTCAAATTTTGTGTAAACCACTGAGACAACAGTAAGTTAAACACAGACTCAATGTGCATGATTGAAGTGCGAAGGTGGGGCATACTTCCTTCTTTTCAATATCCAGATTTTCCAAATGAAAATCAGATAGCAAATGTGTTGCATCCCCTTTGAAAATGTGAAACACTTTCTTGTTGAGAAGAAAATGAGTAGATAGTGAGGTTTGATCAAGAGTTGGCATGGGCTAGTTGCCTATTTCAATAATGTTCACCAAAGAATTGTGAAACACTAGTAATGTGGCTACCCGGCTCAGAAAAAGTTGGTGCAGAGTTGTGATATTCTTTTAACTCTGTTCTCACACGCTCTTTCTTTTAAACATGTAGCTCACTCTAATCAACCTTTCTTTTTCAGCTTAACACACTCATTTCTTTTGACTTTGCACACTCAATCACTAAGGATTAACTTCGTGGGTAGAAATCACTGGTTAAGGTGATTCCATAGAAGTTGTGTTAATTCCTAGCACAATGATTCTTTGTTTTCCTATGATGCACGTGAAGCTCAGATTGGTTTAACTATTTCAGTTAAAGCACAATGAAGTTTTGAAAACATTTAAAGTCACACTTCCAAAATATAAAATCTGTTGAAAAATCGGGAAGTGGTTTGAACATTAAAAACAATGTTTTCTATGATTGAAAGTTGTCATTCTTTCAACCATATATGAGATGAAGATAAAGGATTATACCTTAACGTGCGATCTTACATCTCATGAAGCTAAGCTTTAAGTCATAAACATATGAACTTGTAAGCATCTCTCAAAAATTCTGCAAAAGTCTTATGTCAAAGTAAAATTTATTCACTTAAATTGAAAAGACAAAAAGCAGTAAAACTTTTAAAGTACGAGTTCTGATCAGTAATAATCAGAAGTCATATCCAAACTCCTTTGACTTGAAGAGCTCCCCCTAAAATCTTGCATTACAAAAATTTGACATAAAAGGTAAATGCAGAAATCTTATGAGCTCCCCCTCAAAATAAGATTGACGACTTGTCAATTTCTTCTCATTCTCCCCCTTGGATCATGAACAGTATATAGAAGTGCAGATATTTTGCGGAAATGAAGAAATGATGAAAAAGTATACAATTAGAAAACTTTGATAGGTAACTACTGATTAAATCTTTAGATTTAGCATACCAAGCTTAGAGACAAGAAAGTTAAACCTCTTTTCGTCTAAAGGTTTGGTAAACAAATCGGCAAGCTGATAATCAGTTTTTACAAAGAAAAGTTCAATTGTTCCTTTTTCAACATGATCTTTAATGAAATGATACCTGACGTCTATGTGCTTAGTCTTGGTGTGTTGAACAGGATTCGCTGATATTGCGATGACGCTCTTGGAGTCACAGTATATCGGGATTTTGTTGAAGTGGAAACCGTAGTCGCGCAATTGAGTTCTCATCCATAAGACATGAGAACAGCAGCTAGCAGCAGCTACATATTCTGCTTCGGCCGTGGAAGTTGAAACACAAAGTTGCTTCTTCGATGCCCAACTTACTAGTTTGTCACCGAGGAACTGTACATGTCCCGACGTGCTCTTCCTGTCTAACATACAACCTGCATGATCTGCATCTGTGTAGGCTGTTAGTTCAAAACTAGTATCTTTAGGATACCACAGACCAAGATCTGCAGTTCCCTTTAGATACCTAAATATGCGCTTCACAGCAGACATATGGATTTCTTTAGGATTGGCCTGATATCGTGCACATAAGCATGTTGAGAACATTATATCTGGCCTACTAGAAGTAAGATAAATTAAAGAACCTATCATCCCTTGATAAGTCCTAACATCAACAGCCTTTCCCGAAGGATCGGTGCCAATCTTAGTACTTGGTGCCATTGGGGTACCAATCGATTTTGAATTTTCCATTTTGAACTTCCGAAGAATATCCATAATGTATTTTGATTGATTGATAAAAATACCCGATGAAAATTGTTTGACTTGTAAACCGAGAAAGAAATTCATCTCTCCCATCAAATTCATCTGAAATCTAGACACCATAAGGTTTGCAAAATTCTTACAGTACTTAGGATTTGTAGAGCCAAAAATAATATCATCTACATAGATTTGAATTAAAATGATATCGACTTTTTCCTTTTTGATAAACAAAGTGGTATCCACCGTTCCTTTTAAAAACCCATACTTGACTAGAAAAGTGGAAAAGACATCATACCAGGCTCGAGGTGCTTGTTTCAGACCGTATAGTGCTTTGTCGAGAATGTAAACGTGATTCGACTTCTCTTGATTGACAAAACCTTCTGGATGAGAGACGTAGACTTCCTCCTTTAAAATTCCATTCAGGAATGCTGTCTTCACGTCCATTTGAAAGACCGTGAAGTTCTTGTGGGCTGCGTAGGCTAGAAACATTCTGATTGCCTCTAATCGCGCCACAGGAGCATATGTCTCATCATAGTCGATTCCTTCCTCTTGTCTGTATCCTTTGGCTACTAGTCTTGCCTTGTTTCGGATAACGGTACCATCTTCGTCTTTCTTTATCTTGAAAACCCATTTCGTACCTATAATTGTTTTACCTTTAGGCTTTGGTACGAGTCTCCAGACTTGAAGTGCATCAAACTGATTCAGCTCTTCTTGCATTGAGATCACCCATTCTGGATCAACAAGTGCCTCTGATACGCGTGTTGGCTCGAACTTTCTCAGAAAGGAGTCATGCATGCACATATTCATTGATGCTGACCTAGTTTGCACCAATTTTGATGGATCGCCAATGATTTGGCTTATCGGGTGCTCTTTGGTCCATTTATGTTCATGAGGCAGTGGATTAGATGATTGTATGTCGGTTGTATCATCTACAAATCCACTTATACCCTCTTCTGTTTGTTCAGGAGGAATTTTGATTTCAGTTGAAGGGGCAGGTTCAGAAGGCTCAGCAGGTACAACTTGATCTGGCTGTAGATTGATCTGAATAGTATCTCCTACTGTTTCAGCTACTTCGGTCTCTTTATCATTTGTCACTTCTTCAACTGTTGGAGTCGACATTTGAATTGGAATCTCTTGTTAAATCGGGGCGTTGGATTCAATAGGAATATCTGAACTGGTTGGATGAGTAGTCGTTAAATCTTCCATCCTGTCAACCACAACAGATTTCTTTACATTAGATCCAAAAAATTCATCATAAAACAATTCAAATAATAAATCTAAATCAGATAAATGGTTAGTAGAAGTTGATGCTTCATCTGATTTATTCTGTTGAGACGTAGGTTCTGGACGGAGTTGCCCAGAAGCTAGTATTCCTGTTATAAAGGGTTCTGAATGTTGTTGTTCGGAAGCCATTTCTTCATCAAATGAGACGTTGATGCTTTCAATCACCGTCTTTGACTTCTTTAGATAAACACGGAATGCAGTTGATGTAGAGGAATAGCCAATGATGATTCCTTCGTCCGCCTTGGTACTGAACTTGTTGAGACTTTCCCTATCGTTTAGCACGAAACACTTACACCCAAATATATGAAAATATTTGATTGTTGGTGTTCGGTTGTTGATTAAAGCATAAGGAGTCTTCTTGAATCTGCGATATATCATGGAGCGATTCTGTGTATAGCACGCGGTCGATACAACTTCAACCCACAAGAATAGAGGTAAGTCTGATTGACTTAGCATAGTACGAGCAGCCTCGACTAGCGTTCGATTTCTTCTTTCGACCACTCCATTTTGTTGAGGCGTACGAGCAGCAGAGTATTGATGTGAAATCCCGACAGATTCGAGATATTCTTCAACTTTATTGTTCTTGAACTCTGTGCCGTTGTCTGTTCGTAGAAACTTGACCGGTTTCTGCAGATTCACCTGGGTCGTCTTTAGGAATGTGATGAGGACATCTGGTGTCTCATCCTTTGAATGTAGAAACTTGACCCATGTGTATCGCGAGTAATTGTCCACGATCACGAGTATGTACTTCTTTCCGCCTAGACTTTGAGTTCGCATTGGACCGCATAAGTCCATATGCAATAACTCTAACGGAGCGCTTGTACTCGGTTCAGGCTTTGGTTTATGTGGAGCCCTCTTCATTTTTCCTTTTTCACATGCTGCACAAAGATGTTCTCTTTCATATTTGAGCTCTGGAAGTCCTTTGACGAGCTTTCCACTGACCAGATTGTTGATGTACCTGAAGTTGAGGTGAGAGAGCCTTCGATGCCATAACCAACTTTGTTGCATCGAGGCTTTCGTTAGTAGACAAACTTGCTTGTCAGTCTGGACATTTGATAAATTGATTGTGTAGAGGTCTGATCCTCGAGTACCGACCAAGAGTTCTTCGCCTTCTTCATTGTGAACTGAACATCTCTTGGCTTTGAAGTTGACCTCTAAGTCTTTGTCACAAAACTGGCCTATGCTGAACAAGTTGTGTCGTAAGCCTTCTACATAGCTCACCTTGTTGATCGTGACATTGTCATGTTGTACATCACCATATCCCATGATTGGAGAAAACTGGTCGTTGCCGAATCTGACTGTTCCGCAATATTTGTCTTTAAAATTGGACAGTATCTCTTTTTGCCCTGTCATGTGCTTGGAACATCCGCTGTCCAAGAACCATGTATGACTAGTCTGCATAAGAGAAATTACAAATTTAGATATTTATACGACAACATTGGAATTATTCACTTTGATTATCGAAGTGCGGGTCTTGAACTGATTTGTTCAAAAGCCTATTTTGAATTTGATGTTCGGGTTTTGAACTGCATTATCCAAAAACCTATTTTGACATTGAAGAACGAGTCCTGATCTGTACATAATCAGAAGTCGAATTCTCTTTAAGCTTTGTGTGCCTGCAACACAGATTTAGCCTTAGGTACCCACTGGAATTTGGGTCCTGCTGTGTTAGAACAAGATTTTGGTACCCATTTCAAATTGGGTCCTCTTTTCTTTTGAAATGCATTGGAAGAAATAGTATGATATGAATGCACATGAAAATTGCCAAACCAATGTCCAGAATCCTGACAAGAGATAGAAACATGTTTATCATAAATAGAAGACTTTCTAGCAGATAAAGATAACTGAAATAATTTCTTCATTGTATATTGTTTACGAGAAACAACAAGTTTTGAGTTCAAAAGAGCAACATCAGCAATTAAGACATCTTTACTAGGCGAAGTCTTACTACAATTAACACTACTAAACGATTTAACAGTCTTGTCAAGCTTCCGTTTGGGTTGCCATTGAGAATTTACTTCTGGCCTTTGCTTGCTCAGATCTGAAACATGTGAAACTGGTGAGTTAGACCTTTGAGCAACAAGCGATTGCTTCTTCTTCGGATTACCGGTAATGTTCGGTTTCTGTGAATGCTGAGATATATTCTTACCTTTAGCAGTTTTAGCTTTCACAGAGACTGAGTTATCAACTTTCGTTGATTTTGCACTATTAACAGGCATACTGGTTTTGTTCAAAGATTTCTTAACAAAAGATGAATGGTTAGGAAGTTTTGCATTAAAATCAAATTGTTCAGAACAATCATCTAAACCATCGTTAGAGTTCAGAAAATCAAGCTCTTTATTAGCTAGACCAGACATGTCCTCAAAGTTTGAAGCTTTAGAAATAACAGAATTTGAAAACACAGTTGAAAAAACTTTTTGCTCAATATTCATCAAAAGTCTTTCATCTGATAAAGAATTCTCGAGTTCAGAAATTTTACTTTCTAAAACGAGAGGAGGGACATATAGTTTACCTAGAATAGGCTTCGCCTCCATTTCCTTTTCAGTATAACTTTGAAAGAAATCACTTGAAAGAGTTTTCTTCTTTTGATATATTGGATTTTCATCATAACTATTATTCAATTTCGCATAATAAAATGGAAGATGAACTTTAGATGATTTCAAACGTTTTTTAGTTTCGTTGGCTTCATCCTTTTCAGATAGTTTAGTCCAGAAAGTTTTAAACTCAGGAATTCTGCGAGCTAATTGCATAGAAAGATGATTATAAAGTCCTGGCACTTCAGATATCCCTTTTTGTAGACACTGAGGATTCTTATAACCGATTCCCCATCTCTCTATTTCCTCTTCGGGTTTATTCAGATGAATAGTCTGTTCAGTTTGTCCCATTTTATATAACTTCTCTTCCAAACCTTTTAATTTTCCAAGTAAAGAAAAGTTTTCTTTGATACATGAAGAATGCAATTCTTTAAGCTCATATTTATCAATCTCACTTTTTAGTAGTTTAGACTTGAGATCAGAATTCTCTTTAAGAATTATTGTCTTTTCCTTTGCGTTGGTGTCATTATCTTTATGTAAAACCTCAACCAATACTTTCTTCTCAGCAATTTCATTGCTAAGTTTCTGTATCAGTTGGTTTTTGTCAGTATTAACACCATTTTCTCGCTCAAGATTAGATTCTAACTCTTTTTGTTTTAAACTCATGGCATGCATTTTATTCATGAAATCTGAATCTGATAAATTACATACCTCCTCGTCTTCATTATCTGAATCAGCGTCAGCATCTGATTCTATCTTTCCCATCAAGCACATGTTGACTGCTTCAACTCTCTCTTCATCCTCTTCTTCATCATCTGAATGATCAAGCCAATATTCATCTTCAGTCATCAGTGCCTTACCAGCCTCCCGTTGCTTTGCAAGAAGCATCTTGTTCTTGTAATAATCAGAGTTTCTGACTTTTGGCCTTCGGCAGTCCTTGGCAAAGTGACCTGTTTTGCCACAGTTGTAGCACGTTGGTGGTTCTGGCTGACTGGATCCTTCAACTTTGAACTTTTTTTCTTCTGGTTTCCTCTCCTCTAATCTCTTTCCTTCAGACTGAAATCTTCTCTCTTCAGGTTTCCTCTCCTCTGTTCTTTTCCCTTCAAATATCTTTCCTTCATATCTACTTCCTTCAACCCTTTCCTTGTGGATGTAGTTGTTTAGACCAAAAGAATATCTCTGACTGTTTGAACTTGGCTTCGTGTAGAACTTTTTCTGAAAAGCATTTGACAGCAGAATCATTGCTTGCTTCAGTTGTTCATTTTCATCCATGTCAGAGTTTGCATAACCGTCATCTTCTTCTGATTCGTACACAATTGTCTTGTTCTTCTTCTTCCTGACAACAAGAGCAACTGTGTCTTCAACTGTCTTTCCTTTCTGCCTCTTTTCATCTAGAATTTCATCCACCTCTTCTTCATTTTGTCTGAGGGTTTCATACACCTCATGAAGTGGAATTTCATTCAAATCTTTGATCTGCTTCATCTGCCTAGCAAATCTTTTCCATTCCGGTTGAAGAATACTCAGGAATTTGACGTTCAGCTCAATTTGAGATTTGTGGACTTTGTTCTTGCTAAGTTCGTTCAGCAAAGTCACAAACCTGTCATAGGTTTCTTCTAAATTCTCTCCCACTCTGCCTCTAAATTCTTCGTAATTATTTAGGCAGTTTGATATTTTTAGCTGATTCCCAACCTTTGAACCCAGCATCATCTTTTCGAGCTGATCCCACATTTCTTTGCCGGAGGCCTTGTAGCTGTCAATCTTTACATATATTTCGTTTGGAATTCCTTGTAAAATTTATGACTTAGCTAATCTATCGCCTTTGGCTCTTCTGAGGTTATCATCTCCTAGCTCATGAAACTTAAGTTCAACTTGAGTCGGCACAGTTCCAACTAAACGAGTCGTCATGACTGGTTTCATAACCCCTTCTTCTATAGATTTCCTGATGAAATCACCCAGCTCATGTCTGTCAACAAAGTTCAGAAACCGATCCTTCCACTGTTCGTATTCTCCTTTAAAGAGAACTGGTGGCTTGGTGTCAGTTCCGATTGCAAGGGCTTCTCTGGATGTCATTTTGAAGAAAATTCTAAGTCTTGATTGGAGCAAAGAGAGGTTTGCGTATCAAATAGGTTGCGCAAACTGAGGTTTGCGTATCAAGCACAGTGCGCAAAGTGAGGTTTGCGTATCAAACGGGATGCGCAAAGTGAGGTTTGCGTATCAAGCGGGATGCGCAAAGTGAGGTTTGCGTATCTAACGGGATGCACAAAGTAGACTTGATATTTTCGTGAAGAGACTATCACTTGAACTGAGGTTTGCGTATTGAGAGGGTTGCGCAAACTGAGTTTTGTGTATTAGGAGGGTTGCGCAAACTGAGTTTTGCGTATCCTTCTTGATGCGAGAAGTGAAGTCGAGGTTTGCGTATGCTTTAGGATCCGAGAAGTATGCTGTTGGATCCGAGAAGTGAGGTTTGCGGATTGCTTGAGATGCGCAAAGTAGGGTTTGCGTATCAGGCGTGATGCGCAAAGTGAAGTTTGCGTATCACGTTAGATGCGCAAAGTTGGACTTTGCGTATGTTCGTCTTCTGGTTTGCGCAAGTTCGTCCTGTACTTCGAAAATCAACTAAAAACTGTATTCTTAGACGATTAGCAGTACCAAACTTTACCAAAAAGTCTAAAAACACTTCTAGAACTGAATGCTAACACTCGATCTCGATAAAACACACTTTTTGAAAAACAATTTGATGGCACAGTAACTTTCTAAACTCGACTGTTAGACCACTAAATCACCAAAATGGAACTCGATAGAAGCTCTATAGTGAAATCAAACAACAACAACTCGATCTAGCATGCTAATCGATCACAACCTGATCGATTTTAACACCTATAACACCTTAAATCTCAAAAATCGATTTTCAAAACAGAACACAGAGACGTTTTTCTTAAAACTTGATTTTTATCTTAAATCAGGCTCTGATACCAATTTTCGGTCCAACAATGTTTATATCAAGTTCTTAGATTAAACAACAATAACGATTACCAACCTGTATTGATATATAACAAAGGTTACAAGGTTGATCGATTTAAGCTTTAGATTGTGTTCAAATTATTCAGTCCTTCGGAAACTACTAGGCTAACAAATTATTCGGATGTCATAACATCCATCATGAAAGGGTAAGTCTCCTCGTGGTCAATTCAGGGCGTTGTGAGAAACCTTGCGCCGAAGGAGCGCCTTACATATTAGGACTTCATTATTCTCAGGTATCGAGTTTGATTCGTTTGACTTCAACATTACATTGTGAAGTTTTGGGGATCAAAATGAGACAGAGTGGGAATATTCAATGACACTTCTTATCGTTCCCATGGAAAATCCTTTTTCCTATCTCCCCCTAACGACGGGAAGACTGTCTCATGAAAGTGACAACCTGCAAATCTGACGGTAAAGGGATCACTAGCCAAATATTCTAATTAGCGGATAATTGTTGGGGATTCATTTCCAACATATACCAAAACGTCTTTAAGGACCCATTTTGATGCGTTGTGAGGGTGCAATTGGCACATATACTACATAGCCAAACATGCGTAAATGTAAAATATTAGGCTTATATCCAGTTACCAACTGGTATGCATGAGGCTGGTTAGCAAATAGTGGATCTAAAAAAAACTGCATATAATAATTGCATAACCCCAGGTAGATGTGGGTAAATTGGTGCGCATTACTAATACCCTAGATGTCATCATATTTTTTTGATAACAACTTCTATGAGACCATTTTATATATACACATGGGGTATAGGAAACTCTACATTGATCCTAATACATATGTAATTAACATCAAATCCTTATGATGTAAATTCTCCAGCATTCCAAGTAATGTAGACTTGATGAAATAATCAGGGTGGTGAGCCCTTAAACGTATAGCTAGTGCTAAGAGTGCAGTATTTCGTGTGGACAATAATACGACATACCTTTTTTTTGTGTCAAAATCAGAACCATAAAGTAATTTAATGGCCCGCATTCTGGTTGTTTATGTCCATAAATATCACCTTGTATTCGTTGTAACAATGGAATATTTTTGTATTATGTCCTTAGCTTTAGGATGATCTCATTCCTGTCTTGGCTAAGGATTAGGGTATATACAAAAGTTTTAGATATTCGAGAGGGCATATTATGATGACAATGTTGTTTCTTATGTTGCAAAAGTCAACAGTTGTAATTTGCCTCATTTTGCCTTTCACTCGAAAGAGAATGTGTCTGTGTATTTGACAATATACGGATCACTATGTCATAACCATGGTGTCCTACATGGTACATGGTCATGCCGAAACATATGTGTCATTTCCCCAAAGTTCTTTATTGGTGACAAAAAATGTTTCGATGACCCAATAATATACTAGTTTGACACATTAGTTTCCATGATATATGTTTCCTTTCATATTCATTGGAATTTATGTATATATGCTCATTTCCATTTTATACGAATATCTTTACAAGGTTCCTATTGATCTTGTACCAACAAGAAAATGACAGTTCATCGTCTAAGTATTTCGGTTGGATGAATTATAAAATAAGTATTTGTCTATCATTTTAGATTGTGTAGAATATGTCTTACAAAAAATCAAGTTCTCCTCGATACATTCCTATGTGGAACGGAGAATATTTAAAGTTTTGTATTTGTTTTGATGTATTTCTTTACATCTATAATGGTTACATATTCGATTTTACTTAAGCAAAAGAAATTAATTAAAATACTATAAAATAAATTTCAAAGAAACCTATGCTTTATCATTCTTAAATTAATATGATATAGTTCATTTTTAATTTGTTTTCTTTTTGATAGAATCACTTTTTAGTGTATTTCTTATTTGACTGCCCATTATCACCTGGGGCAGTAGTTGTATCTCTACTCCAGAAGTTGAAAAATCATTCCCGACTCTTACCAAGACCTTGACCCGTTCTAGGGTTTCGTCCACAGAGTGCATAAATGTCACATGTGTGAAAATGTTTTTAACTCTCTGTTCCTTGGAGTTGTTTCCACCTTTTATGTTTTCATTATTGATCTCGAGAATTTTCTTTGTCTCGACATATGTGGTGTTGTTATTTCGAAAGAACCTTGTTATGTCTCTCAACCACTTGCAGTAGGTTGATGAGTTTGTCTAAATGTTACATTCCAACTTATATTAGTTCATTAATAATTTTGATATATGAAAGGTGAAAATAATGTTAGGAATCATGTCATCTTTTGTGAGTTCCTTGCCATAAAGATTGAGACGCGTTTTGGATATAACATTTCTTTGTTGAAATCAGTTACCTTTTTGTAATCGAGTAAGTGGGTTTCATTCCACTGTACGATTAGTTCGGGAAGTACATATTCATGAGTACTCCCGATTATTCCTTTCGGGAAATCCCACATTTCTTTGAGGGTTTCTAGTAAAGGTATTTCTATGAAACTTAGGATTTATATGTCGTCTCAAAACATGAGGGTATTTGCTTGTACCTTTTCAAGAGGTTGGTTTTAGAGTCAATAGGGAGTTGATGGACTTTAGGTATTTTCTTGTACCTTTTCAAAAGGAGGTTTATATACTCATTTATGATACCCAGATTCTTTAAAACAGGGTTTAAGAGCTCTTAAACCACCTTTAAGAGGTTCCTAGCAGAAGAACGAATGCATGGGCAGGTGAAATGAGCCCTCATTTCTTCAGGTAGTGGCTTACCTAGCACAACAGAGTTTGAATGAAATGATTCCTCTCCCTTGGTTGCCTTCACTGCCCGTGAATCCCTTCTCTTTTTCGGCAGAGGGTCCATAGTACTCGAAGCACTGGAGTGTGATCCAGTAGCCTACTACTTGTGTGATCAATGGTGTGCCATGAGATGCTTCGCCCGGAGGATCATTCATGTTGAAGATCCCAACATGATCTACTCGGTATTTCAACATTCTCAGCTGATGACATTGAATGACTCAAACCGATTCCATTTATGGAGAAAGGGTTTGGGGCAATGAAGTAAGTGAAGTGAAAATGGGATAACTTGAGAAGGAGAGGTCTCCTTTCTATATGAAAGACGAAGATCTGGCTTTTCTCTGTAACTAAATTCCAAAGTTCATCTCTTCATCTTCCCAGCATACCAAAACGTTGACTTTGGGATGAATTGTTTCAACCATTTACATATATAAGGGATAATATATGATTTTTTGTTTGATAAGAAAATGGATTATGGTTATGAAATTTCATTATCATAACAATATTGGATTTTTGTTTGCTTATATTTTATTGATAATACTTCATCAATATTTCAATTTGTGAAAAAGAAATCACTTAATCTATTGGATTTCCAGGTAGTAGGGGAATCACATGGATTTCTTAAGTCCCTAGAAACCTTAGGGCTGTTTACACCCGTTTGATAAAATCCAGTCGATATCTTGTGATTTATTTCATTTAAATATAACATTATTAATTATAGAGCATTTGACATGAGACCAAAATGACTATGAGTTTGGCATATGAAGCCAATTTTAATAGTATTTTTGGAGTTTTTGGTAAATACCAAAATATATGGGGTTAGAAGTGTAACTTTCAAAAAAATTAATTATATAGTTTAAAATTATGAGTAGGAACTCACAATCAAGATAAATGTTTGATTTTTAACATTTTCATGTTATTTTTGGACCTTTTGGCAAAATAACAAAAGTTATGGGGGTTGAAATTGTAAATTGCAAAGATAATTTATAAGATTGAGGTTAATGAGTAGGAACTCATAACCAAGATAATCATTTGAATTATAACAATTATTAATTAGGATAAACATTTGAATATGATATGGATAAAACAATTCAAAAACTATACATGATTAAATTAATAAACATTTACATAAAATAATCAAATACTCAGATAATCTCATTCAAATATGATTACCATCCATAATATTAAATCAATCTACCAAATAAGTTAATATAAAAATATGGTGAAATTTTAAACTTAAACATATAAATGTTACCTAAAATATCGAATTTTTTAGCTTGATTTCATGATCATAGTTGAAAGTATATTTTTCAAAAATTAATAATATGATAAAAAATTATAAATAAAACTTTATTAATATAATAATAATTTGAATATTGGATAAAGTTATCAACTTAAAAGATCAATTAAAACTTTAATTAAATAAATACAACATAACAAATTGAGTGGATAAGCATAAATAGTTATATGGTAATATCATGTTTAAGTTTTATCATACCAATCAATAATTTAAATTATTTACAACATGTTAATATGTAAAGATGGACATTTAATAAATAAATAAATCAATTAAATATCGGTGCTTTGATTTAAAATGGCAACAAATAAATAAGTTAATAAAATTAAAGAGGATAGCCATGTGGTTTAGGATAAATATGACTAAACAATTACAAAACACCTAAATAGAACATTAAAAAAAAAATGAAGAACGATTGTGCAACTTTTTTTTATAACTAAGAAGCATGAAAATAGGTAATTAAGTTGTATGTAATTTGAACACATATATTGTCGTATTAAACACCATTGTATCAATCACATAATTAAACATTACAACAAGAATCTTAATAACATGAATAAAAACTGGACAAAACAAAAAGCAAATTATGCTTACTTGGATCATGGTTGTAGCATCTGATAGTTGGAGCAGAAAATCATTTGGTTCCCGAACTTACGTGCTGATAACGTGTTAAAGGAAAATCCAAACAGAACAATAATATATGGAGAGAATGAATCTGTAATTCTCATTAATCAAAAGCACTTTAAATAGGGATGCGTTACAAGTAAATAACTATGAGATATTTCAATTCTAATCTAACTCTAATATACTTATCTTTATCTCTATCGTCATATCCTTTAGACGATGACACACTTATCCTACAACAAGAATCAAATTTTAGTTGTTGGTATTTAATCAATCAAAATATTATAATCATTAAAATATATGTAATATCCGGATCCAAAATTTCGATAATTTTGATAGTTGGGTGAAAAGTTAAGCGAGACCCAAAGTTCAAGAGGGTTAAATGAAACTTGTGTTATATATATATATATATATGTTTTAACCCTAAGATATTTCTCACTTTTCATTCCCGAGTTTGGTTGAGGGCGACTGAAGGAGACGAGAGCAGGGAGAAGGGGAGACTAGGTCTCGAAGGATCGTTCAGTTATCTTCAAATCAAGGTATGATTCTAGTCTAATACTCCCTTTTGCAGTAAGTTAGTCGGTAAATGATCTCGTTATCAAGCTTTTAGCCGTTGCATTCGAGATTTGAGAGTTTTTATGGTTCTGTTCGAGTTTTGAATCGCCCTGGGCGATTTTGATTGAATATCGACCGGACCAGGGTGTGGCGCCGACCGGTGTCGACCGGTGTGGTGCCGACCGGAGTGGTACGGACCGGTGTCGACCGGTGTGTTGTCGACCGGGGTGGTAGCACAATGTGTTGTCTTTGAAATGTTTAGAGAAGGAAAGAGTGTTATCTGCGAGTTAGCTTACCCCTTTTTATTTTGGTACCGTCGTAGGTGGTGTTAATCGTTAGAAAGCGGGCTTTAAGCATGAAGGATCTGAGGTGAGTCTTTCAAACTAAACCTGTTTACGATTTCAAAAGCTAATTGATACTTGTGGGTTTTCTGAACTGCACACTTGTATTATCAAAAGTTTTGAAGGTTTAAATTAAACGTTGATTTAATTATGTTGACATGTTCATGCTAAGTTTATATAAACTCGCTATATATAATGTTGTTAATTTGATGTATGCATACATTTAATTCGGAAGTTTTGACCTAAGTCGGGGAGTGTGACCCGCCTGATCGTACCGGGGAGTGTGGCCCGTTTATGCCATTGGGGTGGGTCCCCAAAATAAGGCAGTACGAGACAGACATACCATCTTTGACGACAATATTGGTTAGTAGTGTGAGTTACCCTCGCGAGGCATAAAGTGTGGTAAATGTTTGGTCAGTAGAGTGAGTTACGCTCATGAGGCGTAAGGCTTTGTTTAAATGTTTTAAATAATATTTGAACTGTTGCAGTAGCGCTTGGAGGGGACTCACTAGACCATCGGTCTAACCCTCGCTCTTTCAAAACTATAACCCTTTTTCAGGTTATCGCAAGGTAGCAGGTACCGGTAAGGGTAAGGAGAAGATGTGAGCTATTTCCAGGAGCTAGAAGACTCGTTGTAGTAGTTTCCTTATAGACTCAGTTGTGTAATAGGTTGTATTTGCAAACCTTGTTTGAATTGTAGGCTTGGGGCCATCGTTTTTGGTATGGATAATTACATTTTGATGCAATTAAAGTTCGGGTTGTTACTGTTGGTATCAGAGCCATAGTTTAAGGGATTTAGGTGACTGGATGGGCCTAAACTTAAACTGTGAAATAGAGGGACACAACTGAGATGTAGGAAGCCTTTAAGGAGTCATCGGTCATTGAGAATCGGGACGACAATAGTGAGGACTCTCATGTAAGGTAAATTCAGAATTGCATCTGGCCAATGCCATTATGAATCTATAGGTGCATGAGTATACTCGAGTACTATTGTTGGGTTAGTCGGTGGGTGTAGTTTTGGGTAGTGAGTTCTATCATTGAAACGATAGCGTTGGTCTGGTGTGTTGTGCGAGCACGTTCATGGGTTTTAGGTTAATACCTTCTGGGATGAGTATTGTGTGGGATGTAGATGTTTCGTCTGGAGGAAGAACTTCTTAGGTCTGAAAAGGGAAGATTAACGATTGGAGGTGAGCTGGTCACTCCAAGGGAGTCGTCGGTTTGGTAGTTTGTGATGTCGATCAATGGACATCAGGAGAGTTCACCCCAAGAATCGAACAATAGATTTGAGCCTTTTGAATCAGTAGTTAACTGAAAGTTGGCGAGGGTGGCTGAGAGACGGTATCCGTGTTGACTAATAAATGGAATGAAGACAGAATGGAAATGAGTTATTATTGGTAAGCCTAGTTGGACCAAAGTAAGGACGCAAGAATTGCGAATCAATGGTCGCGTTGGTTACTGATAGTGAAACATACCAGAATGTTGGGAATCGTTGGTGCTGAAGATGGATGCAATTGAGAGGGACCTGACTGGTTGGTCGGGAGTAAGGGTCAGTGGTAAATTGGTGTGAGTGTAAGCGGTCGACCTTACGAGAGCGAATAACCTTCAATGAAGTGGGAGTATCATGCATGGTGTTTTCGAATAAGTTGCTTGAGTCTTTCATGTCAGGTTTTTTGGTGTGTGTGCACCTTTGAGTAATTTGTTTTGAAAATGAGTTAGCGTGTGTAAACGTGTGTGGGTTTTAGAAAAAGGGTAAGTTTATTGCACGATGCTCTAAATTTTTGAACTTAGTAATTTGGGAGTTATTGCATTTCTTTTATAAAGGAGTCATCTTTTGTGGAAAATATAACATCTTTTGACTGTGTGATGTTATAAGGAAGACTAGTATGGACTTAGTCATGCCAGCAAGGGCGGAAGTCGACTAACTCACTCAACATATGTAATTTTGTTAGAACTTCTTGAAATCGCTTGAGTAAAGTTTCATTGAAAATATTTTCAAATGTGTCAAATGATTTCAAACTAATATGTTGTCATGCATGAAGGCTATGAACTCGTTAGGTCGTAAGGAAGCATTGAAGTTAAGGATGAGGAAAGGGGTGGAGGATGAGAGTGTGACGTTCGGGCCGTTGTCGGTCGATTCATGATCCTGCTATTCCTTCTAGGGAAATGCGGAGAGTGACAGAAGCCTTAGCCCTTGAGTGTTAGGAATGATTCGTTTTGTGGTAGCATGCACTCCTAACCTAGGATGGTGTAGTCGACGAGTGGTGTTGTTTGGGGTGGAATTCGAAGTCGTTAAGGTACGCCTTTTAGTAGCGTGTTGTTACGTAACGTTGTGGTTTTTGGATGAAAAGTTATTGATATCGAGCCGGAGTTTTGAGTTGATTTGGTAATCAGATTCTATCAAGTAAGTCATGTGCCTTCAACGTGCGAAGTCGGTGGGACACCGAGATAGTTATGATGCGTTGGAGGGAGTAGGTTCCTTTGGGAATCCTTGTTAGTCGAAAACATAGTTGAAGTATCACTATGTCGACTGTGATGTTGAAGTCAGCGACAAATTGTTGAGGCCATTGCCGAGACGCTAAAAATGGGGAAGTGGCTACGGTCATGTTTTTCTGAGTTTCTTAAGGAAGCTAGAGGTCGTTCGGGGACGGTGTGTATCTGGAATGGTATAGGACCACCTCGAGGGGACTTTTCAAAATGGAAGATTGTTAGTTGGTCAGGTAAATTCCCATGAGGTTCTGATGGTTCGTGTGGGAGTAAGGTATAGGGAGCAATCGGGGTGGTTGCACTTCAAGCAAGTTAACCCGTGAGAGATTACGCTTAATCTTACCGACTACCCGACTTTGTATATGGCAGATCGCGATAAGCCGATCAGAAGCGAAATTGTGTTGAGTGGTTTAAATGTTCAAGAGTTTGCGGACGATCCAGATTTGAGCAAGACAAAGTCGTGAAACGACTTTATCTCAAATATTGGTGTTACGATCGGCATTATGAGGAGGGTATCTGTTATGTGTACCAAGTGTTGCGGAGATTTTGGTGTTATGGTGATGATGTGGTAGGGAGATGAATGGTTAGATGAGATGGTGTTATTTTTATGCCAAAGTGGTCGTTCAAGTCATTATGGTGGTAAGGAGCTTCTTTGAGGTTAAGTTTTAGACTTGTGTTAGTGTTATAGGATGAGCATTGGCGAAAACCCTTGCTCAGTGATTCTCAGTGAGCTTTTCGAAAGTGTCAAGTTTGTGGCAGAGATGCATAGATGTTGGTTGGGTTGGTGATTTTGCAAATTTGAAGTTTATGGGTTCGAGGGATAGTTGGCGGCAACTTCATGGAGGAACCTTGGGTTTCTGGGTCGTAGAGAGGTGTTGGGCAAGCTCATTTTTTTTCAGTGACATATTGTTGTGAATGTCGAACGATTTAGTTCATGATGGGTTGTAGGAGACAAGGAAAATCCGTGAGGATGTCGAAGTATTCTTCGAATGTGAAGGAACCCTATAGATGGCGAAGGAGAGTGAGGAGCGTGAAGTGTCTTCGATCAGTGAGTAATATTTAGGAGAGAGTGGTTAATGTCTCGCGTGTGGATTGTCGGTAACCGTTTGGTGAAGTGTAGTAATGTAGTTTGTGTTTTGACGAGTTGGAATTGTTGACCTGAGAGTAAGAAGTTTGGCAAGTGGCACAGGATTTGGGAGTTTATGTTTTCAGAATTTCTGTTAAGTGAGTTTATAAACCCTAGAGAGGGCGTGAAAAGGGGGTTAGAGTGTATGCTATGGTCCGAGAGTGGATAAAGCAAAAATGGGTGGTTGGTCTAAGGATTGGGGCTAGCTAGTGAGCCTATCACTAGAAGCATGTTCATGTTTTCGAGAAGGAAAGGGAAGAAGCGGTTGGAGGTAGTGCTCGGAGTGAGTCAACTTGGTAATTGTGTAGGAAAGGTTCCAAGTGAACCTGTCTTCCAGTGTTAAATTGGAGTGATGGTGGGAGCATGATCACTCTATGTTAGAACGGGTAAAGCTTGAATTTATTTCAATTGTGATCGAACAATTTTTGGATGCGACGAGAATTGAAGTGGGAGTCATTATGATTCGTTCAGTTGGAACTAGTGGGCTATGAGGGTAAGGTAATGAGGAATTTTCTTTTATTATGGAAGTGGAGTGATGACCTTTGGGGCAATGTATGTTACTGCGTATGAGTTGAGTATCACCGTTGAACAATGAACAGTATGGTTTGGGAAAGAGAGTGCTATTACGTGCAACGTATGCCGTACCGAGAGAAGTTACTATGCAATGGCTGGTTACCGGATGAAGAAATTCATAATTATGAGGTTATTGTGATAACAAAGATTGACTATATGCATGTTGACGCAGGAGTTGACCTGGGATGTTACGACCTTGGTTTTGGAACAGAATGCTTGGAGCATTTGAGGGAAGTTAAGTTGGAGTGTGTGAAAGAACGCGAGTCTTGCGAATCTTAAAATTTGAAAGGGCGCAACTTGATGCCATAGAATGGAGTGGTACGTTCGAGAGAAAGCTAGTGTTGGTTTACTTTTTGGAGTCCGTAGAAGCTATGGAAGGAGTTGGAGAGGTAGTGTATAACCGAAAGTGTTCGATGAGAATTGGGATAATTCGTGTCATGTTTCTCGCCTCTCTTGAGAGCACTTGTTGGAGGTGGAGCAGCGATACCTTTGCGAGGTATGCAAGCAAAGGAGAGTTTTCCGTGATCATAAGTTCCGAGGGGGCCTTTGACCGTTGGGTTATAAAGTTAAGGAACGAGGAAATCCGGTTGTGAAAATCCAGTGGAGATTTCACAAAGGACAAGAGTCAACGTGGGAAGTGGAGGAGAACATGAGATCTCAGTATCCCCATCTGTTCAACGATGGAATTCCGGGGACGGAATTCTCTTGAGGGGAGGATATTGTAATATCCGGATCCAAAATTTCGATAATTTTGATAGTTGGGTGAAAAGTTAAGCGAGACCCAAAGTTCAAGAGGGTTAAATGAAACATGGGTTATATATATATATATATATGTTTTAACCCTAAGATATTTCTCACTTTTCATTCCCGAGTTTGGTTGAGGGCGACTGAAGGAGACGAGAGCAGGGAGAAGGGGAGACTAGGTATCGAAGGATCGTTCGGTTATCTTCAAATCAAGGTATGATTCTAGTCTAATACTCCCTTCTTCAGTAAGTTAGTCGGTAAATGATATCGTTGTCAAGCTTTTAGCCGTTGCATTCGAGATTTGAGAGTTTTTATGGTTCTGTTCGAGTTTTGAATCGCCCTGGACGATTTTGATTGAATATCGACCGGACCAGGGTGTGGCGCCGACCGGTGTCGACCGGTGTGGTGCCGACCGGAGTGGTACCGACCGGTGTCGACCGGTATGTTGTCGACCGGGGTGGTCTCGACCAGGGTGGTAGCACAGTGTGTTGTCTTTGAAATGTTTAGAGAAGGAAAGATTGTTATCTGCGAGTTAGCTTACCCCTTTTTATTTCGGTACCGTCGTAGGTGGTGTTAATCGTTAGAAAGCGGGCTTTAAGCATGAAGGATCTGAGGTGAGTCTTTCAAACTAAACCTGTTTACGATTTCGAAAGCTAATTGATACTTGTGGGTTTTCTGAACTGCACGCTTGTATTATCAAAAGTTTTGAAGGTTTAAATTAAACGTTGATTTAATTATGTTGGCATGTTCATGCTAAATTTATATAAACTCGCTATATATAATGTTGTTAATTTGATGTATGCATACATTTAATTCGGAAGTTTTGACCTAAGTCGGGGAGTGTGGCCCGCCTGATCGTACCGGGGAGTGTGGCCCGTTTATGCCATTGGGGTGTGTCCCCAAAATAAGGCAGTACGAGACAGACATACCGTCTTTGACGGTAGTGTTGGTCAGTAGTGTGAGTTACGCTCGCGAGGCGTAAAGTGTTGTAAATGTTTGGTCAGTAGAGTGAGTTACGCTCGTGAGGCGTAAGGCTTTGTTTAAATGTTTTAAATAATATTTGAACTGTTGCAGTAGCGCTTGGTGGGGACTCACTAGACCATGGGTCTAACCCTCGCTCTTTCAAAACTATAACCCTTTTTCAGGTTATCGCAAGGTAGCAGGTACCGGTAAGGGCAAGTAGAAGATGTGAGCTATTTCCAGGAGCTAGAAGACTCCTTGTAGTAGTTTCATTATAGACTCAGTTGTGTAATAGGTTGTATTTGCAAACCTTGTTTGAATTGTAGGCTTGGGGCCATCGTTTTTGGTATGGATAATTACATTTTGATGTAATTAAAGTTCGGGTTGTTACAATATAAGTCCATTATATATATCTATATATATAGAGAGAGAGAGAGAGAGAAAGAGAGAGAGAGAGAGAGAGAGAGATAGAAAGAAGTTTAGGGGAAAACTGTAAAAAAATGAAAAGTTAAGGACCACCCTTATAACCATTCATATGTACGGTATGTACATGTGCATACAAGTAATTTGTCTGGTATGCACATGTGCATAAAATGCACACATGCATAGAAACCATGAAATATCTTCAATTAATTGTATCCACATCAGCATATCAGTACAAATGAACGATTATTAGAGTGTTCGTCAGTTTTTTTTTTGGAGGTTTCCCCTGAACCCAGGGCCGTGCCTGGGGGAGGGTGGGTCGGGCGTACGCCCAGGGCCTACGAGAAATAGGGGCCCAATTTTTTTTGTATATAGTAGTAGTAAGAAAATAGTAAATAAAAGAGGCAATTTTTTTAATATCTAATAGGACCCAAAGAATTTCGTATTATATTAGAGCCCTGTTAGTCCTAATATTCAAGTTCTAATTGCTAACAAACACTCAAGATAAGAATCACAAATCATATTCATTGATTCCAAACTACAAAGATTACAAATTACAACTTTCTCTCTCTAGACTTTCTCACTAGAAACGTATTCTAATTAGCTCTTCTCTAATCTGCTCTCTCTCTAATTCGTGTACATCTAACTTCTGATTACTAACAAGAGAAACGAGGTATTTATACCTCCAACAATATACAAGGAAACAAAACTAATACAAATGTTGACTTTGACTTTTATTACAAAAACTTTGACTTTGATGAGAGTTGACTTTCTTTCAGCTTTGACTTTCTTGAATTTTGACCTTCAGTCTTCTTGATCTTGTATCCAACAGATTTATGCTCTAACAATCTCCCCCTTTGGATTCAAGATCACTGTTGAAAGATCTAGCAATTCAGTCTTCACCTTTAAGCTCTGTCAGTACAATCTCCCCTTTTTCTTTGACGGTATTCTTTCCAAAACTATCTTCAAACGATTAACAATCTCCCCAAAACTTTCACAAGACACTTTCAGATTTTGGAAATAAATTATCTTCAGAATCAACTCGAATTGCTTTAGCAAATAATCTTCAAAGAAAATTTCCTCAAATCTTCAGAAATTCTTTATCTTCTTCAAATCTTCACTTTTAATCTTCTGACTTGGACATTTCTTTAAAAATCATCTCTCAAAACTTTATCATTTCTTGAACTCTTCTCCCCCTTTTTGATGATTTGAGCATCGATATCATCAAAACTTTCTCCAAGAAATGTCTTTGAAGACTTTCTGACCACTAATCTTTCAAACTGAGCCTCTGATTCTGTGATCCATAGCCAAGTATTCATCCAGATCTTTTCAAATCTAGACAAAATAAGAATATGTAACTCCTGAATCAACAAATGAATCAGTTAAAATGCCTGTCAGTAACACGAAGTCACTGTGTGTAACGAATACACAATATAAAGGAGCTTTTTGATGTTCACTCCCCCTGGGCTTCCATCCAATCATCGAAACACCACAAAGGCAATTTCTATGAATGTTATGACAAAGAAACAAATTCCTTGTGTGTTCGTGCACGTGTAGAAAGAATTAAGCACGATGATTGCTTTAAGTAAGGCTCAACATTGTGTAAACCACTGAGACAACAGTAGTATAAACACAGACCCAATGTGCATGATTGAAGTGCGAAGGTGGGGCAGACTTCCTTCTTTTTCAATATCCAGATTTTCCAAATGAAAATCAGATAGATTATGTGTTGCGTCCCCTTGAAAATGTGAAACATTTTCTTTTTGAGAAGAAAATGAGTGGTTGGTGGGGTTTTAACAAGAGTTGGCATGTGCTATTTGCCTGTTTCAATAACATTCACCAAAGAGTTGTGAAACGCTAGTAATGTGGCTGCCCGGCTCAGAAAGTAGTTGGTGCAGAGTTTGATATTCTTTTACTCTGATCTCACACCCTCTTTCTTTTAATCATTAAGCTCACTACTAACCAAACTCTCTTTTCCATTTTACCTCGTCACACCCACACTCATTTCTTTTAGACTCCTCACACTCAATCTCTATAGATTAACTTCTTGGATAGAAATCACTGGTTAACGTGATTTCATAGAAGTTCATGTAATTCCTAGCACAAAGAACCCATATTTCCTATAAAAGCATAATGTTGTTCAAATGATTTAGCTTTATCAGTTAAAGCTCAAATACATATGTCAGATGAATATATGCTCAGAAAATATAATCATGAAGGTATGAGCATTTAAAAACATTGAAGATATTTCAAACAAGTTAATTGAATGAATGAACATGAATGCAAGAGACTTGTTTGAAAATCTGACATTGTATGAAAATGATCAGAAATGAATGATATAATAATCAAGGCTTATGGTCAAGAATAACGGATATTGTCCATACGAAACAAAATATAGACATTCTTGAAATGACGTTTCGAAATGAAATATCGCTCAAAATTCTTTGAAGTACAAGCGGGGTGTCTTACCATCGAAAAAAAAAATTGTTTCAATTTAGAGACATGGTAAGAACAATTTGATCAAAAATTAAACCGATGTGTGTGAATACTTGAAAGTATGTAGAAAGATAATACGCAAGTATTTATCTTTGGAAACACACGGTTTATTTATCAATTAAGCACAAAAATAAAATGAAAACATTTAAAAACACACTTCCAAATTATAAAATCTGTTTAAAATTCGAGAAGTGGTTTGAACATTTACGAACATGTTTTCTATATCTGAAAGTTGTCCTTCTTTCAGATAAATTTGAGATTAAGATAAGAAATTTACCTTTTCGCTCAATCTTAATACTCATAAAGTCAGCTGAAGTAAAAAATGATATGATCGTGTCATCCTCTCTCATCCTGCATAAGTCTCAAAGTCTAGTCAAAATTTATTGACAAAATTTATTCGAAAATAAAAGAACATAAAACAGTAAAACGATTAAAGAACGAGTTCTGATCAGAAATAATCAGAAATCATAGTCTTACTCTTTTTTAACTTGACTTATATGCTCCCCCTAAAATCATGCATCACAAAAATTTGTCAGTTAAGTAAAATGCAGAAATTAGTTATACTCCCCCTCAAATGAATGTAGATCATCTAAAATCTTCTCTTACTCCCCCTGAGATCATGAGCAAACATGTTAAAGTGCAGATATCCTTCAGAAATAAAAATAAAGAAAAATGATGAAAAATAACAATTCGTAACTTTAGTAGGTAACAACCGATTACGTCTTAAGATTTAACATACCAAGTTTAGAGACAAGAAAATTAAATCTCTTTTCATCTAAGGGTTTGGTAAATAAATCTGCAAGTTGATAATCTGTTTTTACAAAATAAAGTTCAATTGTTCATTTTTCTACATTATCTTTTATAAAATGATACCTGACATCAATGTGTTTGGTTTTCGTATGTTGGACAGGATTAGCAGATATGGCAATTGCACTCTTTGAGTCACAATATATTGGAATTTTGTCGAAAACTTGAATCCATAGTCTCTTAGCTATGTTCGCATCCACAAGACTTGAGAGCAGCAACAAGTAGCAGCTACGTACTCTGTTTCAGCAGTCGATGTGGAAACGCATAATTGTTTCTTTGATGCCCAGCTAACGAGCTTGTCTCCAAGAAATTGAACGTGACCAGAAGTACTCTTTCTGTCCAACATGCAACCTGCATGATCTGCATCTGAATAAGCAGTCAGTTGAAAACCAGTATCCTTAGGATACCACAGACCAAGATCTGCAGTCCCCTTAAGATACCTAAAAATCCGTTTAACAGCAGCCAAATGGGATTCTTTAGGAGCAGCCTGATATCTAGAACATAAACATGTTGAAAACATAATATCTGGCCTACTTGATGTAAGATACATTAACGATCCTATCATGCCTCTATAAGTTCTAACATCAACACTTTTACCCGAAGGATCAGTGTTAATCTTAGTACCTGGTGCCATCGGGGTTCCAATAGGTTTACAATTTTCCATTTTGTACTTCCGAAGAATATCCAAAATGTACTTAGATTGGTTAATGAAAATCTCCGTTGAAAACTGTTTAACTTGTAATCCGAGAAAGAAATTCATCTCTCCCATCATACTCATTTGAAAACGTGACACCATGAGGTTAGAAAAGTTTTTGCAATATTTAGGATTAGTAGAGCCAAATATTATATCATCAACATATATTTGAATAAGGATAATATCAGCTTTTTCCTTTTTGATGAATAAAGTGGTATCAACCTTACCTTTAGAAAAACCAGACTTGACCAAGAATTTAGATAAAACGTCATACCATGCTCGAGGGGCTTGTTTTAAACCATACAGGGATTTGTCCAAGATGTAAACATGATCTGGCTTCTCTGGATTGACGAACCCTTCTGGTTGAGACACGTACACTTTCTCTTTAAGAATGCCATTCAGAAAGGCTGTTTTCACATCCATCTGAAAGACTGTGAAATTCTTATGAGCTGCGTAGGCTAGAAACATGCGGATTGCTTCTATACGCGCTACTGGAGCATACGTCTCATCGTAGTCTATGCCTTCCTCTTGCCGGTAACCTTTGGCAACAAGTCTAGCTTTGTTCCTTATGACGATACCATCTTCATCCTTTTTATTCTTGAATACCCATTTAGTTCCTATCACTGTTTTACCTTCTTGTTTTGGAACTAATCTCCAAACCTTTAGGGCTTCAAACTGATTGATCTCTTCTTGCATAGCAGATACCCAGTCCGAATCAGCAAGAGCCTCTGATACTCGCGTTGGCTCAATCTTACTGAGAAATGAGTCATGCATACATTGATTAAGAGTCGCTGACCTCGTTTGTACAGGCTTGTTGAGATCTCCAATTACTTGATGTAAATGATGCTCTTTGGTCCAGCGATGCTCATGAGGGAGTGGAGTAGATACTGATTGAACATGATCATCATCTAGAAATCCACTATCAGAATCTTCAGTTTGAATAACAGGAGGGGGGTTTGCAGTTGAAGTTTCAGGTGCAGAAGCATCAGTTGGAACAACAGAATCTGGCTGTTGAGTAGACAAAGTATGACACCCAACTGAAACAGTTACTTCTAGCTCAGCATTTACTTGTACAACTTTCTCTCTCTAGACTCTCTCACTAGAAACATATTCTAATTAGCTCTTCTCTAATCTGCTCTCTCTCTCTCTAATTCGTGTACATCTAACTTCTGATTACTAACAAGAGAAACGAGGTATTTATACCTCCAACAATATACAAGGAAACAAAACTAATACAAATGTTGACTTTGACTTTTATTACAAAAACTTTGACTTTGATGAGAGTTGACTTTCTTTCAGCTTTGACTTTCTTGAACTTTAACCTTCAGTCTTCTTGATCTTGTATCCAACAGATTTATGCTCTAACAATCCCAAACATGTATCTATACTATATTATAAAGCACGAATAAAAACTCTTAAATACAAATTATTAGGCACAAGGTACCATCATTTTATGCAAGATTTTAAAAATCTCTTAATTTACAAGTATCAAAACACAAGATACATATTACTACTGCAGACTTCTAACACCCACTAATTTGATATGTGTAGGACCTTTCTTTTATGCAGACATTTCCATGTATCACTATTAATTAATATATTATATTACTATAAATTTATTTTAATTATATTATTAAATATGTAATTGGTTATTTTTTCTAGATGTCATTAAAATATATAAGATAATCATTGAATTATAACAAAATGCTTAATTTTTTTTATATAATAAACGTTATATTATTAAGCCTAAATTAAACAAATTTATAAAAAAAACATTATCACTTTTCTCAAAACCATCTAAAATCGTACTGTAAAAAAAATGAAACGTTAAAATCGTGATGTATCTCGCTGCATTGTGCGAGTACGCTTCTAATTAATTAATTAAATGGGAAAAGAAAATCTGTTAAAGGTTAATTGGTCATACATTTTATAGTATTATTTATTGTTTTCTCTAAGTTTTTTATTTAGTACCAAAATCTAAAACTACCGGCCGAAAACTTTGATATATTCTCAATCATTCATCTCTCACTTATCGTGTTGAAAATCCAAAGTCTAACAAAACCCAAAGAATTTTGTATTATATTAAGGGCCCAAACATTTATTAATTAATTACATTATAAAAGAAATGTGTAAAAAGTTAATTAGCCATTCATTTCATAGTATTGCCTATAATTTCTCTTATGTTTTTTTATCTAGTATCAAAGTCTAAAACTACTTAACTGGAAAATATTGATATAATATCCATCATTCATCTCTCACTGATTTTTTTAATTATTCCATCCGCATGAATTCTATATTTGTATTAGAAATTTAGAATATAGTAGATTTCTTGGTATTAACCAAGAGAGAGTGCTCCTACCTTTTGAAAAAAATTATTAACCATATGAGACGGGTTCAACTTATATTTATACCCTTGTTTTTTCAAACATTATTGACTATTTATTACCTAATATTGAATGTATGAATTTTGAGTACTCTCCTATTTCTAAAACAATAATAAAATCTTACGTCATAACCAACATGGGTTTTGATTCTAAGATTGATGGTTCCGAAAAAATTTGTTTCAACCCTACAAGTTTAAAATGGTAATGAAAAAAATTAACTTACGATGAGATGAAAACACAACTGATTTATATTGATTTACATAGAGTATTACTCCGAATAATCAACATTTTGACTCAAAATTATGCCATCTTATATATTAAATGTAAATCATAAGGACGTTTTTTACGGTGGACAAATTAACGATGATATGTAAAATTGATATTGCAAATAATATTAATTTAGAAATAATTATTAATTGATTTTGCATACAGGAATACTTGGAAAAACGATTTTATATGAATTTTTAATATTTCTTGAATTCAATTATTTCATATGATAAAAAACAATGTATCAAATATTTTTTTCCATAATTATCGAGGACCCTTTTTCTACATCTTGCCCAGGACCTATAAAATGTTAAAAACTGCCTGAACCTTACACACAATCTCTCTCTATATATGACACAATCTTTCATAAAAATAGATAGACTTATCTATAATATTTGAAAAAAAGATCAAACAAAATTTAGGTTGGAAAATCACAAGGGTTGTGGAAAAGACTTTGGGGGATGTGGTGGAATATCTCATCTGTCCAAAGTTCGAATCCATACGTACACAACAATTGTGGCCACTAAGTTTATCAAGGCTGATTTCTTACAGTCGTAATTTGCCAGTGTTAGTCTAGGCATAACTTAGGACACCCTTAAAAAAATAGGTTGGAAATGAAATGAAGGCATGAAGAGAGAGATACGTTTCACATTTCGTATTGGATTAGGTTAAATTGATTGGGATTTGATTTATTTCTTGACCCAATTATCTCGACTCATAGGTTTTGACTTGAACATCGATTGGGCTTCATAAAGGTTAAGTTGTTTTACCTACATTTCGGGTTGGGAGATCGGCCCATCTAGTTTATGTATGGAACTAGTGATGGCCAAATGGGCCCGACCCGATCTGGGCGGTTAACCGCGGCCCAACCCGGTAAAGGCCCAATCCGGTGAAGGACCAGTTGATGGCCCGGAATCTAGGACCGGTTCACTATTTTGGAGGATTCACCGACCCGAACCGGGACCGGTTCATGGATCGGTTATGGCCCGGCCCTGCCCGAAATCCAATTTTTTAAAAAATAGTCGTTATGTGATCGTTATAGAGCCGTTAGTTGACCATTTTTTTATTTTTAGCTGTTTTTTTGTCCCAATACCCCCCAAAGCATTATAAATAAGTTGTGTGGATTATGGAGTTAGGTGTCTGGTAGCTAAATAACGTGCACTCAAAGCGTGGACACTGAGTTTCCCAGCATGGACACTGAGTTTCCCAGCATGGACACAAGTATATATCAACACTGGGATCACTACAAGTAATAAAATGGTACAAGTACCGAGTATCGTACCCACAGGGACTGGACTTACTAAGAAATATTGACTTTCATGAACTTCTTGCACGAGTTTTGAGTTGGGGAAAAATATTTGTGTGGTTGGTGAATTAATTCTAAAAATGTGAAAAGAACTTTTTATAATTAAAGAATGGGTATGGGTGTAAGCGTTCCTTGAGACACATGTAGTAACAACCACTTTGTCTAAAGAGTTCTACCTTAGTGGCTCCAACAGGCAATTCCTTCCTATCCTTGGTCTCTAGTAAGTTTGATATAGGAGGAATGTAATTGTTGTTGTATGGTGGTGGTGTGGTGTTATAGCCTATTCCTCTTCTAAGTTTGTCATGGATTTGAGTTTGGAGCAAAGAGTCCATTGCTTTAGAAGCATTGGAAAATTTCTCAATATCCAGCTTGGCTTTCTCAAACTCACTCTTTATCTTCTCATTCTCCTCTTTAGACTTTTTCAGCTGAAGTTCTAGGTCATTCTTCTCCCACTTCCAGTAATTTGTATCATAAGAATGTTGAAGTTCATTGGCTTGGAAAACTTTGATCTGTTCCTCAAAACTCTCAACAATTCTTACATAGTCTTTTATATCTCTCTCTAATCTTTTAAGGTCATCACTCATTGTCTGGTTGTGATCCCTGTACCTTTTAACAGTTTCCATACAAGTTTTAGAGCAAAGATTAGACATTACCTCTGTGGGGATTTCTGTGCTTGAAGAATCTGAAACTTTAGCCATTTATGATTTCTGATTTCAAGGAAGAATGATGATTGCAGGTTTCTGAGAATACTAGCTCTGATACCACTTGTCAGGATCGAATTCTCAACAAGAATTAATTCTCAGAAACAATATCAAAGAAGTTTGCGGAATAACACTTTGATATTCAATGAAAAAGTAAATCAATACAGAAAATATGAATAACAAACTGTAAACTTGTATTGAATGCTTTGAAGTTACAAGATTACACACTCAACCTCAATATTGATGAACAGGCTCACCAATACGAATTCTACTTCTCTAGAATTAGGATCTATGTCTTGAGGTTGATTTTCTCTCTAAAAGAAAAACTTAGAATGAATAAATTAATCTCTATCTAAACTATTCTATCAAATCTATACATATACTGAATAAAAAGATAATTACAATAAATAAAATATCTTCAGTATATCTTCCATCATTATCTTCAAGCTTCCATGTATATCTCTAAGCTTCCATGTATATCTCTAAGCTTCCATGTATATCTTCAGATTATCCAGCTGTTATCCTTTCATGCAGATCTCCATCTTATAAGCAGTATTAATCATAAGCAGCATTAATACTCTGAGCAGTATTAACTCTAGCAGTACTAACCATGCTCAGCAGCATTAATCTCTTCAAGCAGTACTAACTTTGAACTAGCAGTACTAATCTTGTTGAGCAACATTAACCATCAACTAGCAGCATTAATAACAGAAGTACTAACTAGAAGTATTAACTGTTTTCTTCTAGCAGCATTAACTTTGTTCCAGCAGCATTAACTACAACTAGCAACATTAACCACAGAAGTAGTAACCTCAGAAGTATTAACCAAGTTCTTCTAGCAGCATTAACTTCAGAAGTAGTAACCATGTTGAACTAGAAGTAGTAACCATGTTGAACTAGAAGTAGTAACCATCCTTGGCATATTTCAGACCCAACAATCTCCCCCTAACTTAACTTTTCAAAACTGAGAAGTTAAGTTCTTCAACATAAGGTCTTTATGATAATTTCAAAACTTTCTGCAATTACTAGTTCTTCTTGATTCAGTTTCTGCTGTTATCTTCTTTTCTGTTTCTACTGTAGTTGCTGCTTTGTTTCAGCTTCTTCACTTATCTCCCCCTCAAAATAAGATTTCATATCAATACAAACTTTAATTTTCTTCTTTTTCAGTACCAGCTTCTTGAAATGATCTATCTGCTAGTGATAAGAAGTGATTACCTTTTCATCTCTTTTATCTTCATAATTTGATTGTGAACTTTCAGACTAATTGTACCAAGTGTATCCATCAATTCTTTGCAGTTAAACTGTCCTCACCTCCTTTAGGTGTGTTTACCACCCTTGAAGGATCCTTGGATCTTTTAGTAGAGATCTTCTGCCTAGCAAAAGCACCTTCTACTCCCTTGGTTTCTTGGCACCTGGGACCTTTAGATAATTACTCATCTAAAGTTGCCATGGGGAAGGTCTTAGATATGTTCACACTGTCCTGTCATGCACTTTGTGCAAAGTCAGTAGTGTGAGCCTTACAACCCATATGCTCTTGCATCTCCTTATTGAGCACCTTCTTGAGGTTGGGAGACACCTCTATGGTTTCCCTTTGGATATTCTCTAAAGGAGAATCCTCCCTTAGAGGGCTTAAAGGCTTAGTGGGTAATGGTACAAGAAGGGAAGGAGCCTTCTTTACCTGTTTTCTCTTGTAGGTTTGGGTGATGGGAGAGGTTGGTTTTTCAAGAAGGGACTGGGGAATTGATTTTGAGAGGGAAGGTTGGGCTTGGCTAGCAGTGGGAATGTCTAATGAGGGCCTTGACCCTGCTGCCATACCTTCTTCAGTGTGGGACACCACCATCATTGTAGAGAACAATGGGGTGTCAACTCCTTCAGAGTCCCTAGCAGATCTTCTCATGTTTGAGAAAACCTTGCCTTTAGGGGGTTTAGGTACATATACCTCATCAAAGTGAAGTATGTCCGTCAATTCATTATTAAGTACTTCTTGTACAAACTTTGGATACAGATAAAAGCTTTTTGATTGATATCCAGGTTTGACATAAAATCAATGAAGATCATTTTTAGGTATAGAAAACTTACATTAGCAGTAGTAGCACTTATCAGCAGCATTAACACAGACTGGCAGTAGTAACACATACCAGCAGCATTAACACAGTCTGACATTATTCACTGAACTAGAAGTACTAACTACCTTTCAGTATTAGCAACCTGAAACACTTACAGACACAAGGTTAGTAGTATCATATACCATAAAATTTTCAAAAGTTACTTTATCTTTTGAAACTATACCTTTTTCACTTTTCTTACCTTCTGCTGGATCAAAAGTAACATGTCCTCCATCAAATCTTTTAAAGAAATTGAAGGCAATCCATGTTCCTTGTTATGTGCCAAGAGCAATCATTATCTTCATTCCAAATGCTCTTCCTCTTGAGCTTTTGATTGCCCTGCACACTTGATAAATCAGTTAGTCTTTGAGGGAACCCAAGCCAAAGTGGTCTTGGGTTGTCCTTTCTCATTTATATAATCTGTCAGTTTGGTCTGGATGAGTTGTTTAGGAATCTCATGGCTGGAATACTTTGTCAAGATTATAGTCTTTGCAACATTAATACTAGTAGAAGCACTATCCTTGTTAGCAGTAGTATTGGTTGCAGCAGCACTATTTCTGTTAGCAGTACTATCTGGGATAGCAGTACTAACAGGTTTCTTTACAATTGGAACACAAACTTGAATAAAGTTGTTTGCTTTCTTTGTCTTTAAATTACTCCTTGGCTTATCTGGAGCATTTTTCTTTGTATTAGCAAACTTGTTCTGAGCATGAGACTTTAAAGGTGCTCTTTTCTCAGCCAATTGATTCCTTCTTTTATTCCTATAACCAAAAGAGTTTTGTGGTTTTCTTTGAAAAGTGACTCTTTGGTTGATAGGGTTGAAATAACAGTGTTTGGCAAGATGATTCAATTTGCCACAGATAAAACAAGGTTTTGGTCTATTGATTTTACTCAAATCAACCCCTTGTTTTTGTGCCCACTGATTATTCCAGTTTCTCTGATTTCCCCTTGGTTTATCATGTTTTTGGGGCTCAGATTTATTGCAAGAACACTGTTTACAAGGGACAGGATTCACAACTGTGGTTTGCTTATAATGGACCTTCTCAGACTTTCCCTCAGTCTTTTCTATGTCCTTAGACTTGATCCAAGCCTTTCCACATCCCTCATTGGTGATAATGTTATTTTCTAGAGGAATCTCACCACTCACAGTGTTCTCATTACTCTTTTCACTAGAGTTCTCTTCTTCAGAGTCTGTTTCAACCACCACTTTGTCTAAAGGATCTACCTTAGTGGCTCCAACAGGCAATTCCTTCCTATCCTTGGTCTCTAGTAAGTTTGATATAGGAGGAATGTAATTGTTGTTGTATGGTGGTGGTGTGGTGTTATAGCCTATTCCTCTTCTAAGTTTGTCATGGATTTGAGTTTGGAGCAAAGAGTCCATTGCTTTAGAAGCATTGGAAAATTTCTCAATATCCAGCTTGGCTTTCTCAAACTCACTCTTTATCTTCTCATTCTCCTCTTTAGACTTTTTCAGCTGAAGTTCTAGGTCATTCTTCTCCCACTTCCAGTAATTTGTATCATAAGAATGTTGAAGTTCATTGGCTTGGAAAACTTTGATCTGTTCCTCAAAACTCTCAACAATTCTTACATAGTCTTTTATATCTCTCTCTAATCTTTTAAGGTCATCACTCATTGTCTGGTTGTGATCCCTGTACCTTTTAACAGTTTCCATACAAGTTTTAGAGCAAAGATTAGACATTACCTCTGTGGGGATTTCTGTGCTTGAAGAATCTGAAACTTTAGCCATTTATGATTTCTGATTTCAAGGAAGAATGATGATTGCAGGTTTCTGAGAATACTAGCTCTGATACCACTTGTCAGGATCGAATTCTCAACAAGAATTAATTCTCAGAAACAATATCAAAGAAGTTTGCGGAATAACACTTTGATATTCAATGAAAAAGTAAATCAATACAGAAAATATGAATAACAAACTGTAAACTTGTATTGAATGCTTTGAAGTTACAAGATTACACACTCAACCTCAATATTGATGAACAGGCTCACCAATACGAATTCTACTTCTCTAGAATTAGGATCTATGTCTTGAGGTTGATTTTCTCTCTAAAAGAAAAACTTAGAATGAATAAATTAATCTCTATCTAAACTATTCTATCAAATCTATACATATACTGAATAAAAAGATAATTACAATAAATAAAATATCTTCAGTATATCTTCCATCATTATCTTCAAGCTTCCATGTATATCTCTAAGCTTCCATGTATATCTCTAAGCTTCCATGTATATCTTCAGATTATCCAGCTGTTATCCTTTCATGCAGATCTCCATCTTATAAGCAGTATTAATCATAAGCAGCATTAATACTCTGAGCAGTATTAACTCTAGCAGTACTAACCATGCTCAGCAGCATTAATCTCTTCAAGCAGTACTAACTTTGAACTAGCAGTACTAATCTTGTTGAGCAACATTAACCATCAACTAGCAGCATTAATAACAGAAGTACTAACTAGAAGTATTAACTGTTTTCTTCTAGCAGCATTAACTTTGTTCCAGCAGCATTAACTACAACTAGCAACATTAACCACAGAAGTAGTAACCTCAGAAGTATTAACCAAGTTCTTCTAGCAGCATTAACTTCAGAAGTAGTAACCATGTTGAACTAGAAGTAGTAACCATGTTGAACTAGAAGTAGTAACCATCCTTGGCATATTTCAGACCCAACATTATCACATCCTCAAACTTGAACTGTTACTTGTCCTCAAGTAACCAAAAACTAGGAAAGGAAGTTTTACGAAGAAAGAAAACTATAGAGAAAAGAAAAAGAAAAATACCACCTACGGAGGGATCGTTGATCTTTCTCTAGCGGGAGTTGATGTACATTCTTCCATCCTTGACATAGGTTCTGATGAAATTAATCGGTAGGACTTGAGGGTTAGTGTTTGATCATGGGTACAAAATTTTACTAACTTCCTCAAACTTGAGTGATACTACAAAAAGATTTTATGTCTCTCTTTATTTTTCACTTTTGAGTATTTTTTTTATATCGTATTTCCCAAGACTTCTGATTTTATCAATTGTTCTATGTCTTTGGGTTGTGCGTGTCTCCCAATTTTCCGAAGACTTATTTTATCCCCCCACCCCTTTTAATCATTTTTTTAATGATCACGTTATTTTGATGGTGATCATTTTGTACTCCCCCCTCCTCAAAGTTGAGATTATTGATGTCCCCATCGATGGAAAAAATATGGTATGGTGAGGTATCAACGGGTAGGTGTATGGGTTGGAATGAAGGGATGGCCTACGTCCTTTTAATCATATCAAAAACCAAAGTCACGAATGTATGAATGTACCTGAAAAGAGCATGCTAGAGACAAAAAAAATGATTAACAACCATGGATTAACATAAACGCCATAAAATGTTTAAGCAACATACAAAAGTGGCGCAACCAAAGTTAACAGTTCCCAAATACCCAAAAGAGAGAACACAAAAAGTTAATCAGAGCAAGTTTTGATAATAACATCAAAAGTACCCTCATGGTACTTGATGAAGCTATGGATGAACATCGTCGGCGAGAGTTGATGATCCGATACATAAGGAGGTGGACGGTTGCGTCTGTGGTGGCATGGTGGAGTAAGCGTTGACGATGGTGGATGGTATGGTGGTGGACGACAGAAGGCGACGTGATCGGTGAGAAGGAGTTGGGTGAGGGTTGGGAACCAACTTCTTGGAGCGTGCCATGGAGAAAATGAGAGGGTTCATTTTGAAAGTGATAAATCACCCTCCTCTTGTTTAAAATCCCGCCTAAATTCTTCGTGTGCACATTTTTGCAAAAATCACGACCAACTCCTGCAAATACACAATAACAAAAACACAAAACTACTAAAGTTAGACAAGACTATTTACAAGGTTGTTTCCAACCCAACACTTGAACTTTTAGGATGACAAGACGGGGGGGGGGGGGGGGGGTGAGGGCACATCCTTCGACAAAAACCATTTTTTCTTGTGTTTATGATGACTCAACCTCACTCCTTTCATACTTTGATTCACTTTCATTGGTGGTTGCACTTTAACTGGACTCTCCAATTTTCTCTCATCCTCACTTCCTTCTTCAAAATGCTCAACACACTCTTCAATATCTAGACTAAGGTCTTCACTTAGCAGATTAATGGCTGAACAATCTTCCAAATCACCATATAACGTAAGGGACTTAAAAACATTAAAGGTCACTTTTTGGTCATTTACCCTCATGGTATGTTCACCCTTTTGGACGTCAATCAACGTTCTACCGGTTGCTAAAAATGGTCTGCCTAAAATGATGGGGACATCCTTATCTGCTTCGTAGTCCAAAACTAGAAAGTCAGCCGGAAAGATGAATTTATCGACTTTTACCAAAATGTCCTCAATTTTTCCTTTCGGATATGCCAAAGATTTGTCTGCGAGTTGCAAAGTGACTGTGGTGGGTCGAACTTCACCAATTCCTAATTTTTTAAAAACTGACAAAGGCATGAGGTTTATGCTTGCTCCCAAATCACATAGAGCATGTCCTATTTCTTGTCCCCCGATAGAACACAGGATGGTGAAACTTCCCGGGTCCTTTAGTTTCGGCGGGATTTTGCAAGTAAGAAGTGCACTACACTCTTTGGTCAAAGCAACAGTTTCAAATTCTCCCAGCCTTCGTTTCTTGTTGAGAATATCTTTCAAAAATTTAACATAACTTGGCATTTGCTCGAGAGCCTCTACCAAAGGAATGTTAATGTGGAGTTGTTTGAAAATGTCCAAAAACTTTTTGAATTGTTCATCCACATTTTTGTTTTTTAATCTCTCAGGAAAAGGTAGGTCTCTCAAAACCGGAACAGATTTGCTCTTGTCGGGAGTGCATGAGATGAGTGGTTCTGAAGTCGGTGCAGTCTGTGATGGACAACTTGGGATAATTGGGCCCAATGTCTGGGCCACGGATTCTGTTTTTGGTGCTTCACTAGAGGATGGGAACAGGTCTGGAAAGTTCGCGGCATCAAACAAATGTGAGTCCTTTTGTACTACTGGTACGAGAGAGGTTTTCTCGACTTTCCTAGACGCACTTATGTTTTCAATCTCTCTAATACTTATGGCCTTGACGTGTTCCTTGTGAATGCCTTTGGGATTTTCCGTGTCACTAGGCAAAGTCCCTTGTGGTCTATTTTTGAGCTCGACAGCAAACTGTCGAAGTTGGGTTTCAAAACCCCTCAAAGTTGCATTGGTTTGGTTTATAAAACCTTTAAGCAATGATTCGATTGAACCATTACTGTCCGATGCATTTTGTTGTCTAGGTGCATGTGATTGTGAAGACTGACCATGTTGGTAATTCTGGGAGTGTGAAGACTGTCCATGTTGATAATTCTGAGGTGGGCCTTGATGAAATCCCGGGGGATTTGGTGGTCGGTTTTGGACTTGACTTGCCCCAGGGGGTTGAAGTCCTTGATTTCCCGACCATGAGAAGTTTGGATGGTTTCTCCAATTCGGGTTGTATGTTTGGGAAAACGGGCTATTTCTAGCGTGATTCCCGACATAGTTTACCGAAACAGGGTTACCGGGACAATACTCAAAAGGATGATTTTCACCGTAAAAAGTGCACGTTTCAATTAAAGCTTGATTTATTGTCTGCACATGACTTTTTTCTCCATTAATGTTCAAATTGTTTTTAACCAAATTAGTCAAAGCTACAATTTGTGCGTTTAAAGCGGTGATGACATCAACTTCACGAACTCCTGATGCAGTTTTAGGAATTACAGCACGAGGGTTCGACCAATCAGTGTTATTATTGGCAACTTTTTCCAAATTATCATACCCCTCATTGTATGTTTTTGCAGTAAAAGCTCCACCAGCCGTGGCATCGAGGATGATTTTAGCAACATTAGAAAGACCATTATAAAATGTTTCTAATTGGACGAAGTGAGGGATTCCATGATGAGGGCATTTTCGAATTAAATCTTTGAATCTCTCCCATGCATCTGATACTGCTTCATCTTCCTCTTGTCTAAACATTAAAATTTTATTTCTGAATTTCACGTTTCTGGTGGGAGGAAAATATTTTTTCAAAAATTTTTCAGCTAAACTCGTCCAAGTATCAATTGAATGAGGTGGCTGAGAATTTAGCCAGGCTTTGGCTCTGTCCCTCAATGTATAAGAGAAGAGTGTCAGCCGTAAGGCTTCTGCGGAAACTCCGAGAATGAGAAAATGATCCGTCATTTCTAAAAATGATTTTAAGTGAGAGTGCGGATCTTCCGAAGGTAATCCTCCAAATTGACCCATTGCTTGGATCATTTGAAATATTACTGGTTTCGGTTCAAAATTTTGCGCAGTAATGTGGGGCCTAAGAATACCCGACTTGAGTTGATCAAATTCGGGTGTTGCATAGTCCCGTATTTCCCTTTCTTTATCATCAGCAATTTTAATCGTTGTTTCCACAAGCGGAGGTGGAGGATTTGCTTCCGCCATGGTTCGATTTAAAACTGGATTTTGCTGATTTCCTCTACCTCTTCTTCTTCTTCTTAAAGTTTTTTCAATTTCAAGATCGAGAGGTAAAAGTTCACCGTGTTGTAGCCGTGGCATACAACACAATAAATGCTTTGAAGGTGAAACAAGTGACACAAGCTCGAACAAAAATCAGTATCTCAGGATGTAAAATCGTTCCAGTCCCCGGCAACGGCGCCAAAAACTTGGTAGCTAAATAACGTGTACTCAAAGCGTGGACACTGAGTTTCCCAGCGTGGACACAAGTATATATCAACACTGGGATCACTACAAGTAATAAAATGGTACAAGTACCGAGTATCGTACCCACAGGGACTGGACTTACTGAGAAATATTGATTTTCATGAACTTCTTGCACGAGTTTCGAGTTGGGGAAAAATATTTGTTTGGTTGGTGAATTAATTCTAAAAATGTGAAAAGAACTTTTTATAATTAAAGAATGGGTATGGGTGTAAGCGTTCCTTGAGACACATGTAGTAACAAAATGGTCGGGCGCTTTGTAGTACGGAAAGTCTATAAAATGCCCGATCTCTCGAAAGTGGATTTTTAAAGACCGGTCCTACAAAATGCTCGTAAAGTGTCTATCATTACCAACTCTTAATCTTGCCGATTTAACTAAGTTGATAAAAATCAAGTTCTACCGGTACGGAGATTTATACCCAAATCTCTTTGTGATATAAATCTCCTCCGACGTTTGAACATTAGTAAATCGTACAAAACTCGTATCTCTACGTGGTTATCAAAGACTCTCTCAAATCTTTGTGCATCACTTAAGCCGTATTTCGAATCCGCCCCTCTCGAGGTCAAGATTTAATATTAACACATCAAAGTGATCGGCTTATCTGCATTGAGTTTAAGTCCCGACTCAAGTGACCAAGCTTAAGAGTTAGTAATAATGGCTACACCCAAGTGTTGCCTACTAGTCTTAAGTTAGCTCACACCCACACCCAAAAGGTGCTTAGCTCATGTTAATAATAGAAGACATAATAATATAAGAGAAATAAAACTTAACTACTTGCATGAATATAAAATGAAATAAAAACAAAGTAAGAAAATAAATTACGGAATTTAAAATGCTAAAATTAAAGACAAAGAAATTAAAGTACTAGAATTAAAGAGCAAGAAATTAAAATACTTAAAGTTAAACTTGCAATAAATTAAAAGACTAGAAAGTTTAATACATAAAAATAAAGAACAAGAAATTAAAGACAAGAACTAAACTAATCTTCAAAGCTAAGTTCTCTCTTTTTAGAGAGAAGAACTTAGGAAGATGAGAGAGTGATAGAATTGTTGTTGGTGGAATGATGTATGAATGGTTGAACCCAAGGCCTCTTTATATAGGAATGAGAAGGAGAATTCCCAATGGGATATTCCAAAGAATATTCCTTTTGTTCCCATGGATCTTCGGGTGTCCACCGCGGGCACTCACTGCCCTCCCCGACAGTTTTCCATATTTCTGCACAAAAAATTACTTTTGATGCCATTATCATAACTTGCTTTAATTATAGACCAAAAGAAGATAAAAATGAACAAAAGTAGGTATAAATGGGAAATAAGACACGGAAAAGAGTGATAAATAACACTCAGGAATGAGGGTTATCTGTGCCGTTTGTTTTTTAAGAGGTCTAAAGTCTGAAGTCTTATTTTAGTTATGATTAATAAGAAGTTGTGTGTAAAAAGGTCTGAACGATTCAGACTTAAGAGCCATTAAGAGATTTTTTTTAAAAAACAAACAACCCCTTATACACCAATTTACAAAACGCAAAAAACACACACAATTCTCATTTCTCGCTATATTCGTTTCTCGCAAGTTATAATATCTCTAGTTCTCTACTCTCTACTCTCAAAATGGCGAACAAATTTCCCAAGTTGTTGCCGAGCATGGACGAAAAGCACCGATTTAGGCTCATATAATTGAAGTTTTTTAAAGTTTATTAATTGATATAATTAAACCTATTTTTTAAAGTTTATTATATAATTAATTATATTATAAAGAAATTATATTAAAAAAAATAGGAAGGCCCGACCGAAGGACCGGTTCACGGCCCGACCCGACCCGGTTTATGAAGAACCGGTTCACCACCACCCTTAACCGGTCCACCGGCATTTGACTAAAATCCGGCCCTGCCCGGTTTAAGCTTGGCCCGATTCATGAGGTTACTGTTTGGGCCCAAAGCCCGTTTTGGCCCGGCCCGACCCAACCCAAGCCCGGTTTTTGGCCATTACTATATGGAACCATGAAAGATAAACTAAATGTCTAAATTATTTTATATATTTACATAATAAATTATTTTATTAAATAAAATTTAAAATTTATCATATATAATTTGATATCATTGCAAAATTTGATTCAAATAGTTCATCAAAACAACCCGAGGAGGAATGTGTTGAGTCGGTAGGGAACTATTAATTGCTTATATTAAGTTGATATTCTTAAATGTTTATAAATGTCTTACAAGATATTTGTGAAATACTTTGTGTAAAATAATTTATATCTTTATATACAAACCTTAACACATTATATAATCAAAAAATAGTTGAACATTGGATTGAGTTCCGGTGAGAAGTTGAGGTTAACGTGAGAAGCGTAAGAAGTGATTATCAACATTTTATGAAAAATGAATGTACATTAGGATGAGATGTTGGATGAAAAATGAATGTACATTAGGATGAGATGTTCTTGATCAATTCCCTTGTAAGTCGCAATTCATGGAAGAACAATTTTTTTTTGGGAGGGTGTTATCATAGAGATACACCAAAATCATATCTCTTGATCACCAAAATCACATCTCTTGACACCAAAAAAATATCCCTTGATTTATTCTCTATTCACATCTATGTAATTAATTTTGTAATCTCTAGGATACAGTAATTAATTCTATAATCTCTAGGATAGAGTTTCTATTTCTCAAATTGTGTATATATACCCTATTGTGGTTGATGTAAGGAATAAGTCAATTCAGTTACAAATTATAATATTTGTTTATATGTTATTGAAACAACTATCACAAAATTAGATGTGTTAATGTCAAATTGTGTAGCTGACGAAATATTTTATATTTATAGTACAAAAGTGTTGAATTGTAGCTGACATAATATTTTATGCTTATAGCGCAAAAGTGTCTACGTTAGGTTTCGAATGTTTGCCAACATCATGTGATTAGTACCGACGAATCCAATTGTCTCTCATACCATAAATACAAGGACAACATTTCTTGTCGTATGCAAACCACATACATTCAAAAGTGTTTTTTCCCTTTTGAAACAAATTTAAGGACCATTTGTTGAAATAAGGGGCCGAGGTTGTTTTGAGGTCTGTTAGATGATACCGAAACATGATTTATAATAATCCTAGTCATGTCTTAAAAGCGAATATTTATGGTCGGGTTCGTGGTCAAATCCCATCCATCCAAAACATGTGCGTACTTCAATGTCCACATAGGTGGAATTGGAAGTACTAAATAATAACTGCACCCATGTATTTTTTTCGACATTTCTACAGTGAATATTAATGGTCGGGCGCGTGGTCAAATGCCATCGATCCGATTTCAACATGGATAAAGCAAACACCACTTTACCCTCGTCGGCACACTTGCACGTGTCAAAGGCCAATTCCATCTCCCTAATCCACTTCAAGGCCACGACCGAGTCACACACCTCCTTATAAGTAGGAGGTTTGCATGAGGAGAATGCCTTGTAATTGCATTCTTTAGCTACATTAGACTCATTCACCATCAATGGAGTCAATTGGGAATGACCGCTCGCTTCAGTCATAGGTGGGCTGGACATCTTCGTGCCCTCCTACTCCCACTCTTATCTTTGTTTCCCGATGCCGACTTCTCTTGATATGCTAACAAGGCGTGCAAGGTTTCTTGAAGTTTGCCCATTCAGTGGCAAAGGTCTCTTGGGTCACAAAGGCTTGAGCCTGACCCTGACCGCGACCCCTCGCATTCCCACGACCTCTCCTGGTTGTGGAGCTCTCTTGGTGCGATACCTCATGTTAGGGGTGCTCAAATTTCCGACCAACCCGACCAACCCGGCCAACCCAACCCCAAAAAACGCAAAAAAAAAAAAACTCAAACCAAGGTAACCCACATTACATAATCGATACAAATTTTGCCCAACGCATCTATTGGGTTGGAAACGGATTGAGCCCAAAGTAACCCGACCAACCCGTCAACCCGACCAAACTTATACGTTCTTTTTATTATTAATTATTTTAGACTTTTAACGGTTCTTCTTTCTATCAATTCTCAAGTCTTCCTATCTTAGCCTTAGTTTAGACCATTCTATGAGACCATGCCGATTAAAATCGTATGAATCTAACCTTCAAGTCTTCAAAAATCTTTAACATCGATAGAATGAAAATGCCAGAAATACTTTTCTTCTACTATTTTCTTCTCTTATTAGTCTTATTTTTATATTTCCATTTTGATTTTAGTTTTTTTAAACGAATTGACTTAGTTAGATTGTAAAATAATGTATTAAAGTTTCAAACCGCCTAACCCGACCAACCTAACCCAACCATCACGGTTTGGATTGGGTTGGGTTGGGTTGAGATTTTTCAAACCGCAAACATTGGGTTGGGTTGTTCAAGTGCCTTCAACCCAACCAACCCAACCCGTGAGCACCCGAACCTCATGTTCCACCGGTATTTCAACACTTCTCGCCCTACAAGGGACACGAGTCTTAGCCCGACCTCGGACCCCGGTGTTGGTTTCATCAACTTGGGTCGTAGCCCTTTGGGGTGTTCTCCCTCGACCCTTTCATGACCCTTTCCTTTTCCACGGGCAACCACTGGCCTTGGTGGATTGACCGGTCCATCTATAAGGAACTCATTATCCGAAATTTCCTTTTCAACCGACACTGACCTTTTTCTCAATGTTCGCTCTGACATTATGAATTTTGAAATATCACATATAGATAAAACTTAAACCAACAGTTTCAACATAATAAGGCAAAATAAGCACATACATGTAACACCCGTTAAAGTGTGGGCTAATTGTTATTTATAAGAGAATAAAGATCTTGTGGAAAATAAGAAAGTTGAGGGGTGAAATTGTAAATATATTCAAAACGGGGTCTAAAAATCCTAAGCCTTTCTTTATTTTTAGAAAGAAAAGACATCTGTGTGTGTGTGTGAAGGGGTGCGACACAGAGAAAGAGAAAAGAATCGATTGGAGCTTCTCAAGAGTTTATTTTTAGGAAAATTGTGATCGTTGAGTTTCATCTTCAAGAGGTAATCACTCAAATCCCTTTTATTTATTGAAAACTTTTCATTTTGAGGATTTGTTGTGGAGCGATTATCAGTTTCGTTTAGGACTGGGGTTTGTTCTAAAGAATCGATACTGGTTGGGGTCAGGGAGTTTAATGTTATAATTAGAAGCTTAATTCAATAGTTGAACCTAATGTATGCTATTTAATCGAGTAAAGGGTGGTATTTTGGGATATTATCGATGCTCAGTTCAGCTTCGAGGGTTCTACGAAAGGGGTGTGATACCCTAGCTCTTCGACCGGGATGGCCCGATAGCTCTTCGACAGGGGTGGCCCGACATCTCATTGACCGGGGTGGCCCGATACTTCCTTGACCGGGGCTGCCCGGTGTGATGTTGGACCGGGGTCGCCCGGATGGTTTGTGATCGGGGTCACCCGGGAGATTAAAGCCCGGGGTTTCCCCGTGAAATCATCAACCAGGGCTGACCGCCCGGGGGTTTATTTCCAGGGACTGTAGTGCCATATGTAGGATCCTTGTTCTAGCCGAACCTTGATCTAGAATCTCATAGGACTAAGAGCTATAGATTTAATGGCTTTACGAACTTGGAATGTAGGTTTTCGATCGTTGCAAGGCTAGTATCCGTGTGTGTGCCGAATTCTTCAAACACCAGGTGAGTTCCTTTATCTTAAAACCCTTGAAAACTGGAAATGGCTTTTTTGTTGGTTCTATACTGCTTACGTTAAATGCTCACTATGAATTGGTACATGTGGAATAGCTTGCTTAAAAGTAATTTCATGACTATGTTCTTATTGAGATTGGTTTATATATGTAATGATGTATGTTTGGTGAGAAGAATGCGCCATGGCTTAATGAGAACCATCGGGGATGGTGGAACCGTGTGGCCGGAATTCGTTTCTGGTGCACACGATTACGGCATCGACTAGGGGGTCGTACGGGGATCTACTGGGTCCCCCGAGGACGAGTAGTTATGTATCTTGACGAAGGATCTTGATGTGAAATTTGTCATTTCTTGTGACATGAAGCGGTGAAATTATTCTTGTAAATTTTAAATGTACTTTTGTTGTTATAAAATGGACGAGGTTGGGAATTCACTAGACCTTTCGGTCTAATCCTCGTTTCCACTTTTCTTAAAACCCATTTTCAGGTAACAGGGTTGCTCCTGGATCATCCAAAGGAAAGGAGAAGTGTTAGGTGCTAAAGAGTCGGAGAGCGGGACTTAGAAACGGCATAGACTCAGTTTTCTTTAGTTTCTCGGTTGTAATAGACATGTTTTGGACCGAGTAAATCCTTTCTTATCAAAATTTTATGCTGGGACCCGTTTATGAGAATTAGTTCTTATTTAATTGTTATGCTAAGTTTTGGGTTGTTACATTTGGTATCAGAGCCATAGTTTAAGCGATTTAGGTGGCCTTTTTGGACCTAAATTTAAACTGTAAAAGGGACGCAGCCGAGAAATAGGATGTTGTAGGATTTCCGCTATAGGAGCATATGTAATGAGGGATAGGGACTAACATGTAAGGTAGATTTGGGATTACAACTGGCCAATGTAATCGCAAATATACATGTACATGTGTGTGTCTATAAATCTCGTTACATATAGGACTGTTAACCTTAAAGTATATTCTTGTGATGTTTCAGTTGTCGTCATGTCGAATCGAGTTTTGCGGAGTAGGGCAGTGCCGACCGGAGAGGGTATGCCGGTCGAGCCGCGGTACCGAGGGGTCCTCCTGGGAGGCCGACAACTCGGGGAAGGGGCCGTGGTCGAGGGTGTGGTCCGGCGAGGACTACCTGAAGGGCTATGACCCAAGTTGAGGGAAACAATGCTGGAAATCGGGGAGGAGCTAATGCACGAAACATTCGTAGAGCGAGAAGTGTTGAGGCTCTCGTGGATAGGGAAACATCGCACCAAGAGAGCTCAACGACTGTGAGAGAGCGGGTAGATGCAAGGGCTCGTGGTCGGGGTCGAAACCAAGCCTTTGTGACTCACGAGACGTTTGCTGCAGAAATAGGAAAGCTTCAAGAGACTCTGCAAGCGTTGTTGGCCCATCAGGAAAAATCATCTTCGAGGACTAAAGAGAGGAGCGAGAATAGGGAAATGACTGTGTTGTCAAGCCCACCGACAACTGAAGTCGGGGGTAACTCTTCGTCGATGAATGTGACAGCAACCAGGATGGCAGTTAAGGGGTGTAGTTACAAGGAGTTTGCAGAGTGTGACCCAGTCCTGGTGATGAAATGGGTCAAAGAGATGGAACTGGTGTTTTCTACCAGTAAATGCGTTGAGGAAGACAAGGTAACGTACGCTTTATCTATGCTGAGGTCTGAAGCTACTTTGTGGTGGGATGTAGAAACAGCTAGATTGGGGGTGGCTGCAGCAGAAGGTATGTCATGGGAGATGTTTGTGGGAAAATTCAAGGCTCAATTATGCCCTCTAGCGGCAGTAAAGAAGCTACAAGAGAAATTTCTGGGATTGGAACAGAGGGATATGTCGGTAAGGGAGTACACCACTAAGTTCATCGAGAAATATCGTTTTGCTGGATCTTACCTGCCAGACGAAGAAAGTAGAGTGGAACGTTTTATTTTTGGGCTGAGGAGCAGTTTAAGAGACTGGGTCTCTGCACGGGAGCTAGCTATATTCCAGGCTGTTGTGCATGCGGCTGAAATGACTGAAAAAGAAAAGAACCGCCAGATGACAGATAGGGTCGACGACAAGAGAAAGTGGGACGGACCAACAGCAGATCCGAGAAAGGGAAAGAATGCCAGAACATAGTCGAGAGGGGGTCGAGGGTTTGGAGAGAAACCTTGCGGGAAGTGCCATCGGGTACATTGGGGAGATTGTGGTTCGGGAGAGAGATCATGCTTCCAGTGTGGAATGCCAGGACATATGTCTAGGGATTGCCTGAACAAGAAAAGTTGTTATCAGTGCGGATCGCCAGATCATCTTCGGTCAGAATGCCCGCAGGTCAAGCGGGTGGACCAGTTCAGACTGGGAGTGTGGGGGAGGAAAAAGGGAAGAGAAGAAATGGAAGCTGGCTCGTCCGAAAGGGAGGGCCTTTAACATGACAGCAACAGAGGCGGAGGAGATTCCAGATGTAGTCGCATGTACGTTTATGGTAAACTCTACTTGTGCTAGATTATTGTTTGACTCAGGAGCGACTTGCTCTTTTATATCCCCTATGTTTGCTCGGTGTTTGGGATTAAATCTTAAGCGTTTAGGGCGGGTGTTTGATGTAGAAACTGCTGATGCTAACCAGGTGTTGATTAGGGAGGTGTTTGAGGAATGTGTGATAGACATAGAAGGGAGTTTAGTACCAGTGGTACTATACTCTATGTCGATGAGAGAGTTCAACGTGGTTCTTGGGATGGATTGGCTGGCTAGAAATAATGCTAGTATTGTCTGTAACAAGAAGATGATCCGTATGGTTTTACCGGAAAAGGGGGGTGGTAGTGATCTATGGGGATAGACGGGAAAATAATTCTAGTTTGATTTCCATGATCAAAGTGAATAGGAGTTTGAGAAAAGGGTGTAGGGGATTCTTAGCGTATGTAATAGATGCTAAGAAAAGGAAGGGTAGAGTGGAGGAAGTGTGGGTAGTGAGCGAGTACCCGGAAGTATTTCCGGAGGATTTGACGGATCTACCACCTGATCGTTAAGTCAAATTTCGGATCGATCTGGTGCCTGGTGCCGCTCCGGTAGCGCGTGCACCGTATAGATTAGCACCCTCAGAGATGAAAGAAATGATGTCGCAATTGCAAGAATTGCTGGACAAGGGGTTTATAAGGCCTAGTACTTCACCGTGGGGAGTGTCGGTCCTCTTTGTGAAAAAGAAGGATGGATCTATGCGAATGTGCATAGATTACAGAGAGCTCAACAAGTTGACGATCAAGAATAAGTATCAGATTCCAAGGATAGATTACCTATTCGATCAACTTCAGGGAGCAAGTTTCTTCTCCAAAATCGATTTAAGGTCGGGATATCATCAACTAAAGGTGAGGGAAGAGGATATACCGAAAACAGCCTTCCATACAAGGTATGGGCATTACGAATTCCTTGTAATGCCATTCGAGTTAACCAACGCTCCTGCAACTTTTATGGATTTGATGAATAGGGCGTGCCAACCCTACTTAGACAAGTTCGTGATAGTGTTTATCGACGATATTCTAGTGTACTCGAAGACTGAGAAGGAACACGAGGAACATTTGCGAACAATACTGGATTTGCTAAGACGAGAGAGACTTTACGCGAAGTTCTCGAAGTGCGAATTTTGGTTGCGAGAAGTACAGTTCCTTGGGCATGTCGTGTCCCAAGATGGAATCAAAGTGGATCCAACAAAGGTGGAAGCAATTCGTAGTTGGGAGGCGCCAAAGAATCCGTCAGAAGTCCGAAGTTTCTTAGGACTAGCAGGGTATTACCGGAAGTTTATTAGAGATTTCTCTCGAATAGCCACTCCGTTGATGTCGTTGACGAAAAAGAAAGTAAAGTTTGTATGGACAGAAGCTCAGAGGGAGGCCTTTCAGAGACTCAAGGATATGTTGAGTAGTGCTCCGATCTTGGCTCTGCCGGATGGCTCGGAAGATTTCGTAGTATATAGTGATGCGTCTAGACTGGGCTTAGGATGTGTCCTTATGCAGCGGGGGAAAGTAATTGCTTATGCATCTCGTCAACTGAAGGATCATGAGTCGCGATACCCTACCCATGACTTAGATCTGGCCGCCGTGGTTTTTGCGCTAAAGATTTGGAGGCACTACCTTTATGGAACGTAATGTCAAATCTTCACGAAGCACAAAATCCTATGTCATTTGTTTGATCAGAAAGAGCTAAATATGCGCCAGCGAAGATGGATGGAGTTGTTGACAGATTACGACTGTAAGATCGAATACCATCTCGGAAAGGCCAACGTAGTAGCAGACGCTCTGAGTCGGAAGGAAAGAAGTGAAAACCTAATGCTGGTAGCTACGAGAGCCGAGGTAACGCCAACTCTACTACAGGAAATTAAGAGGTTTCAAGTGGAAGCCTTGAGGTCGAAGAACCTTAAAGCGGAGAGAGTGATGGGTCTTACAAGTTCGTTAATTGAGGACAGTCGGGGACTGAAGTGCTATAGTGGAAGGATTTGGGTTCCGAGACTTGGGGATTTGAGAACGGTTATCTTAGCGGAGGCTCATAAGTCAAAGTATTCGATTCACCCAGGGACGAACAAGATGTACGGAGATTTGAGACTAGACTACTGGTGGCCGGGACTAAAGAAAGATATAGCTCATTACGTGGAGAGGTGTTTGACGTGTCTGCAAGTAAAGACGAAACATCAGCAACCGTACGGGAAGCTTCAACCGTTAGAAATTCCCGTCTGGAAGTGGGAACAAATCATGATGGATTTCGTGACTAAGTTGCCCAGAACCCCGAAAGGGTACGACGCGATTTGGGTCATTGTGGATCGGCTGACCAAATCAGCGCATTTCCTACCCATCAAGGAAACCTACACCATGGAAAGACTCGCGAAGTTGTATATCGACGAGATTGTTATCCGTCATGATATGCCCTTGTCGATTGTGTCCGACCGGGACAGTCGATTCTCTTCAGCTTTTTGGAAGAGTTTCCAACGAGAGATGGGGTCGAAAATCAAGATGAGTACGACGTATCACCCGTAGACCGACGGCCAGAGCGAACGAACTATTCAAACCCTAGAGGATATGCTGAGAGTATGCGTTTTGGATTTCCAAGGTTCGTGGGAAAACCATTTGTCGTTGGTTGAGTTCGCTTACAATAATAGCTATCACGCGAGCATCAAAGCTGCCCCGTATAAAATGCTTTATGGTAGAAAGTGTCGAAATCCCTTGTGTTGGAATGAGGTTGGGGAAAGACAACTGGCTGGTCCGGAGTTAGTGTAGCAAACTGCAGATAAAATCGTTCAAGTGCGAGAAAGGCTGAAAGTGGCGTGCGACCGTCAAAAGAGTTACGCTGATAAACGCTGAAAAGATATAGAATTTCAGGTTGACGATAAAGTAATGTTGAAGGTATCACCTTGGAAAGGTGTAATCCGCTTCGGGAAGAAAGGGAAGTTAAGTCCACGATTTATTGGGTTGTTTAAGATTATTGAACGTGTCGGAGCCGTGGCGTATAAGCTGGATCTACCCGAGGAACTGAAGGGTATCCACAACACTTTCCATGTCTCCAACTTGAGAAAGTGTCTAGCAGATGTGGATATGGCTATACCGTTGCAAGATATACGAGTGGATGAGAAGTTGAACTTCGCCGAAGAGCCTGAGTCTATCGTGGATCGTAAGGTTAAGCGACTAAGGACAAAGGATATTAGCCTTGTGAAAGTTCAGTGGAAGTTTCACAAAGGACGAGAAGCGACGTGGGAACTAGAATCGGATATGAGGTCTAAATATCCACACCTTTTTGTCAATGAAATTTCGGGGACGAAATTCTTTTAAGGGAGGGAGAGTTGTAACACCCGTTAAAGTGTGGGCTAATTGTTATTTATAAGAAAATAAAGATCTTGTGGAAAATAAGAAAGTTGAGGGGTCAAATTGTAAATATATTCAAAACGGGGTCTAAAAACCCTAAGCCTTTCTTTATTCTTAGAAAGAAAAGACATCTGTGTGTGTGTGTGTGTGTGAAGGGGTGTGGCGTAGAGAAAGAGAGAAGAATCGATTGGAGCTTCTCAAGAGTTTATTTTTGGGAAAATTGTGATCGTTGAGTTTCATCTTCAAGAGGTAATCACTCAAATCCCTTTTATTTGTTGAAAACTTTTCCATTTTGAGGATTTGTTGTGGAGCGATTATCAGTTTCGTTTAGGACTGGGGTTTGTTCTAAAGAATCGATACTGGTTGGGGTCAGGGAGTTTAATGATATAATTAGAAGCTTAATTCAATAGTTGAACCTAATGTATGCTATTTAATCGAGTAAAGGGTGGTATTGTGGGATATTATTGATGCTCAGTTCAGCTTCGAGGGTTCTACGAAAGGGGTGCGATACCCTAGCTCTTCGACTGGGATGGCCCGGTAGCTCTTCGACCGGGGTGGCCCAACATCTCATTGACCGGGGTGGCCCGGTACTTCCTCGACCGGGGCTGCCCGGTGTGATGTTGGACCGGGGTCGCCCGGATGGTTTGTGACCGGGGTCACCCGGGAGATTAAATCCCGGGGTTTCCCTGTGAAATCATCGACCGGGGCCGACCGCCCGGGGGTTTATTTCCAGGGTTTATTTCCGGGTCTCCCAACCACTTTTCTTACCTGAAAATGGTTTTAAGTTTTGAAAAACGAGGGTTAGACCATGAGGTCTAGTGAATTCTCTCTCAAAAGAATAATTCACAAAGTCCCATAACATAATGTAATCCGCCATAAGGCCCATTATAAACAAGTAGTAATGTCAACACATACACGGGTATTTGCACAATGTTCATAGCTACCCATCACTTCTCTGTGATGTCCACTCTCGAGCCCAGTAGATCCCTATGGTCCTTAGTCGATGTCATGCCTATGTGAACATGAAACAGACTCATGGCACAAGGATATGCATATACATATATGTCTTCCAAGGAATTTTATGTAATCCTTTGGTACCCTAATCCCACTATGTAATCCCCACATAAAAACCAATTCATCATTTCATACTATAGATCACATAGCCTATGTATGCTAAATATCAAATCATTTCATGTAAAAGTATGTTCAAAGCATTTATGAGTGAAATCCATTCTATCATGTTAAGACCATAATCAATGATTAAAAACATGCATCAATCATTCTTCAACCATGAAAAGGTTTAAGGGAACTCATCTGAGCTTCGACAACAAACCACACGTCTTAGAACTCAAATACGATCAAACCGAACACCTGAATTAGACGACAAAAGAATGGTGTTAAACTATCTAATTCATCCCGAAAACCATCTATTTCAATCCTTAAGACAATCCCCTAATCGATGCCACGATCCTAGACCCAAACGAGAAACAGAGAAAAATCACAAGAGTGACCCAACAGTAACTTGGGCGGCTTGGCCCACGACTTCAGGCCGCAACCTAGCCCGCGCAAATCGCTGGGTTCAACTCCCAGGTCTGCACGATTTTGCAACCATCACTCCTCACACCCTCTCTATTCCAAATCTTTCCAAAATGGATTTAAGCCTCAAAATCGATAAAATCAACATTCTAAACCATTTTAACCAATATACTAACATCAAAACCACATTTAATCCACCCAAAATCCACATCTTAATTCCACATTTAAAAAAAACACAAACCATTGGCATCCTTGGGGCTACCATTGAAATGGTGATTAATTTCAATGAAATCAACCGATAGACTAGCAAAACCACATCAAATCAAGCTTCTAGTAAGATTTCCAACCCAACAACTTATAGAAATAAGGAAACCCACACTTTCAATCCAAATATCCATTTATGGAGTCATACGTTAAAGGAGGATGAAGATACCTTAGAGAAGATGATCCCCTTTCTTTGTTTTTCTTCAATAATGCACCAGCCTCTAATCTTCAAGCCTCCATCGTTTCTCCCTGATTTCTCTCCAAGATAGCTTTCACCAAATGAGAATGATTAGAGGGTTTCCCCCTCTTTAACCTCTTATTTGCTAAATAGTCCCTGAAAGCATAGAAATTGCATTTACCCCTAGAACTTTTATAAACTTCAGATTTTTAGGTTTAAGGTTATTACAACGATAGGTTTGGAATGTTTGCTAGCAAGTAGCAACATCATGTGATTAGTTACCGAAAATCCAATTATTCCTCCTACCATTAAATACATTGAAACCGTTTTATGTTCTTACGGAAAAAAAACATTCCCTGTTTTATTTATACAAAGAATTCGACCTGTTTGAATTTGTAACCATAGTAGTCACTTGAAATCGAGTCTTAATAGATAGTAGAACATGGGGGAAGTGATATCCCACAAATTTGATTGTTTTAATGGTTTTGATTCTTTGACGAGGTTTTGAAAATCATATTTGTAATGATGTAGATGTTAATAGGTGCATTCATATCAATTTAAAAATATATACATGTTGTAAAATCCATGATTATACATGAATAACATTGAAATGGTTATCAAGTGTTGAAAATGTTATTTTGTATGATAACTATAGTACACAAATTTTGTTTAAAAATCTATTTACTTGTTGCATATCGAAAAATTGGTTCATACCAAACATTGATAGGATTGGGATCAGACTCAACTGAGTTATCAACATCAGGTAGTTGACCAGTTTACTGAATAATTGATTCTGTTGTAATGTTGTTGTACTTGATCCATTGAGAACTGTCACTGAATTATGTATTTTGTCTTAACAATGCGTGTGATAAATAAAACATATCATTTTTAATTACAATTAAAAATAAAAAATAAAAATAAAAAGTCAAAGAAGGTAGACGTTGATTCAAAATTACAATTTTGTCCTTAATTACTTCCCAATTAACCTTATTATGTATTAACCATTGATTAATTTTCTAAGTTTTGATCAATGGTTAAGATTTGTCCTCTTGTACACAATGAAAGATGGGTTTCATTTGAACCCACCCCTATATACATATACATATATATGTGTGTGTGATTTTTCTTTTTCTAATATGAATGTAAAATTTTTACTATCATTATACTATTAGATGCCCTGCTTTAACCTCAATCCCCAACACCAACCCCAATTGATCTACCATCTCCGTGGACGCTATGTTATCCGAACTCCCAGCATCAATGATCATCTTTTCACTAGAAAACATATATATATATATATATATATATATATATATATATATATATATATATATATAGGGGTGGTTTCAATTGGAAACCAAATTTCATTGGAAACTTTGGAAACCAAATTTCAACCATTGATCTTTTTAAATCAATGGTCAAGATTCATTTGAATTATATATGGTAATAAATTAATTAATTTATTAATAAAAGATAATAATAATATGTCAAAAGGGTAAATGTGTCTGTTTCTTTTGTGTTTCAAATTTGGCAACAAAGATGAAATATATATGCTTAAATATAGAAAAGCGTATATTTCTTAAAAAAAAAAGGGCATATCAAGACTACATTTTTCTTACCTGTTCATCAATATGCAGTATGTAAAAACCCAATTAAGTTTCATTACTGTTATTGTTTCATTACCTTTTGATTATGTTTCACTATATCAAATCTGTTTCATTATGTTTCACTATATTAATATTTTGTTTCATTACCTTTCCATTATGTTTCACTATATCAAACATGTTTAACATTTTATGTTTCATCAGGTTTCATTATATTAATATTTTGTTTCACTATTCAAATCCATTATGTTTCACTATATTAATATTTTGTGTCTGGAGGTAATATTGAACATTTCATATGAATATCAACTTTCATTCATTGGATTAATCAATCACTGATTCATAAGAAAAAAAAAATAATTTGATTTGTAGCTTGCGAATGAATCAATTTGTGTTTATCTAAATTAAATGTTTCATGTTTAAATTAATAAAGGATCAACATTATCATATATATAAAATACATTAAAAATAAATAATTAATATTATAATAATAATAACACTTACCAAATATATTATGAAATTATGTAAAAGACTAAAATAACCTTATCAACTAAAAATAAAAATAAAAAAGGAAATTCAATGATTGGTTAATTTCGGTTTCCAAAGTTTCCAATGTAATATTGGTTTCCAATTGATCACTCTCCTATATATATATATATATATATATATATATATATATAATTAGGGGCAGGTTCAAACGAAAAGGTGATCAATTTGCGAGAAGACGAGAAGAAATATAGGTCACATAATTTATTAATTAAAAAAATATAATAAATAAAAAAATAAAAATTAATTTAAAAATTAGAATAATTACAGTTTTGAATTGGATAAATTTTTAAAAATCTCATTATATCTTTTAAATTTAATTATTTTTTTAATTTTAATAAATTCATAATTTTTTTTATCAAATTTATATAATTTTTTTCTAGATACACTTTTGATAAAAAAAATTCATAATTTTCATCAAATATCTCATGTGATATCCACTATTAATTCATTATCTATTTCACCAATTTTCTCTATTTTTCAGATTTATGTTTTGAATCACATCTGATAATTTCGTTTAACATATGATCTATTATTATGTATCACATATGATCTCACTAGATGAATTTTTGTACATATTACATATGATAATATACGTCTGAATATAAGTGACACATAATCACATGTGATAATATTTACATCACAAAAAGATTTATAAATATACATAATCACATATGATTAAGGTGGCGTTTGTTTTTTAAGTGGTGCTGAAGTCTGAAGTCTGATTCCACTTCTGATTTTTAAGTGGTGGTGCTGAAGTCTGAAATCTGAATACAAAAGACTGTTTGTTTTTTAAGTGGTGGTGCTGAAGTCTGAAATCTGAATAAAAAAGATTCGCAATTTTTTGTATAATTCATGTCTTGGATTTATCAATATCAATTGTGTGTCATCACGTAGCTTTATTTATGTGAGGTTTTTCAAAACAATAAAAAAAAAAAAATAGGCCACGTTTCCAAATAGGGACGATGTCGGAGAGGAGTCGATTTTGAGAGAGATCGATGGAGTCTGGAATGACTTTCTGAGAGGAGATTGATGGAGTCTGGAGTGATTTTTGAGAGGAGATTGATGGAGTCTCGGTGGATTTTGGGTAACAGTAGGGGAGGAGGCATTAGATGAAAATAAGTGGAAACTTTGTCACTTATTTGGTAAGATGAAAATAAGTGATAAGTGGCTCTGAAAAAATGAAAAAAACAAACGGTCTGAAACTAAAAATGTCTGACCGAATAAGTGATAAGTGGCTATTAAGTGCTGAAATTGAAAAAACAAACAAGACCTAACTAAAATATATACAATTATCACATGAGTTAATATGATATGTGATATGTATAAATATTCATATAGTGATATCACATGTGATATTTGGTCAAAATTACGATTTTTTTATTAAAAATATATTTAGAAAATATATTAATAAAAAATTATGAAATAAAGAAAATTAAAAAATAAATAAATCTAAAAAATATAATGAGAACTTTAAGGATTATCCAATTCAAAATGATAATTATCCTACTTTCTAAAATTAATTTTCATTTTTCATTTATGGTATTTTTAATTAATAGATTATGTGGCTCACATTCCTTCCCGTCTTCTCGTAAATTAGTTTGTTTCTCGCATGATCTTCGCTCTATATAATTATATATGATATATAAAATTGTCCTCTTTTGTGACTCTTTGAAAAACGTCGCGTCCTTGTCATGACGTGTAAGGCTTAAGGCTTAAGTTCGCCGTTACGTCACGCCTCACGATATTTAGAACTTTGATAATCAGAAGTTCACGATAGGGTTCATATATAAATTAATCTCACCTATGACACCTATAAGGATGATGAAAATGCTAAGAAAACGATCGAGAGACCCTCAAGATGGTTCCATCAACTATAAACAATAATAAAAACTATTGTTTTCTGTCACTTGTTGGATCAATAATTGTATTCAAGATTAAATTAAATAAGGGGTCTAGTTTGTAATAATGTTTAATACATTTGGGGGTATTTTAGAAAATAGCTAATATTAAGTAGGTCATGTTGACCTAAGTATAAATAGTTTTATTTTCTAGGTATAATGTATGCATCACATAAGGAAAACAGAAGGTAGCCGTATTATCTGTATTCTACACAAGAGGTATTCTGTACACCAAGAACACACACACGCATTCATCTGATTAATCAAGAGATTTGTGGTATGTTGATCTGATTTATTTATCTCTTGTTCTTATTGTGTTGTGTTTGTTTATCAACTATAAATATGGGTTTAACAAGTGGTATCTGAGCCAAAGAATCAAACTTTTTGGATTAAACAGTGTTTTCGAAAATTCTACTGTGTGAAAATCAATTTCAAAGGTTTGTGTGTTTTTGAAGCTGAAAATCATTGGAATAGGTGCGTTTGTTAGTATAGAACATAATTGGATTGCTCTGTTGCACTTAAAAACACAAATCGATTGGCTTTTGATAATTTTTGAAAATTTTGTTCTTGAAACTGTCGAGTACTGTAGCGTCTGATTCTGAGCATTCGAGTTGTTTTTAGGCATTGTTTTTGATTGGGTTTTGATCGTAGCATGTTTGTGGATGATTTGTATGGTTTACACAATAACAATTAATCTGTTAAGTGATTTTCTGGGTTAAAAATCGATCAGAGGGTCGAACTGTGATGAACTAGCGCGTTTTACATTTTTGCGCCAGTTCATAGTGGTATTTTGCGCCAGACCCTCTTCGTGCAAAACTTTCTTTTGCGCCACCTTCGCTTGGCGCAAAGTTGTCTTTTGCGCCACACACTACACCGGTCCACACCGGTCGGAAACCACACCGGTCGCAGGACACCGGTCGAAGAATCCGGTCGCGGGACACCGGTCGAGGACACCGGTCAAGCAACTCACCGGTCGCAGCAAGACACCGGTCGCGATACTTGATTTCTTTTGCGCCATCAGTTCTTCGCGCAAACCTTCTCTTTGCGCCACCTTCTATTCGCCCAAAACACACTTCTCGCGACCCATTACTCGCGCAAAACCTCTTCTTGCGCCACCTCCTTCTCGCGCAAAAATCCAATTCTCGCAAGCTACAGTTCGTGCAAATCTCAAAACGCGAAAGTTTTACTTTGCGCGAAGTCCCTTTTGCGCCAACTCCTTGTAGCGCAAATTAGACTTTTGCACTAGACTCTTTTAGCGCAAATCTTCTTTTGATCCAGATTTGCGAAAGCTTTAGGATTCATAGGTGTTGCTTCCTAATTTCTTTGTGCTTTATACTGTTTACGAATTCTGCATTTGATAATTTTTGGAAATTTATTTTTCTGAAAATTTTTTAGTGTAGTTTTTATCCAATTCTTGATTCTAAAGATCTTACGAGTTGATTTAAGTTGTACAGATATCATCATGCCTTACATAGACGAGAAGGGAAATACAATGCTGACCAAGAGAGACTGTGCTTTAGCATATATGCCAGAGATTCCAGCACTAGAAGCTGAGAATTAAAAACTAAAGATTCAGAACTCATTTCTTCTTGAACAGATTGATAAGTTGCAAGATGATAAATGCCTAAAGAAAGATTTTGTTTGCTCAGAATGCATTAATGATTCAAAAATTAATTTTGCAGGAATTATTGAGTCAAAAGAGAAAGAGATTCTAAATCTTCAAGCTAAATTAAAAGAATCTGAAAGTGTTAATTCAAGATCTACATGGTTAAAGAAGGAGTTAATGCAAAAAGAGCTTGATGAGCTTAGAAGAAGAGCAAACAATGCTAGTGAAACATCTGAAGGGCTTAGAAAGATGAATTCTCAAATTTTTGCTGAAAGAGACTCTTTGAAAGATAAAGTTTTCAGTCTTGAGGTTGAGATTAATATGCTGAAAGAAAAGGCAACCCAAGACAGAAACAACACAAAAACTCAAGATGAGATAATGAAGATTGAGAAAGAAAGAAAAGAATTTGCTAAGAAATTCTCTGATTTCTCAAGAGAAGCCTTTAAAGAGAATAAATCATTAGAGCTTAAATGTGTTAAGCTTTCTCAACAAGTTTCAGATTTTGAGAAAGTTATCATTCTGGAGAGAGACAAGGTTGAGAATGAGAAGAAGAAAGTTGAGCAGAAGGATGTCAATAAAGACTTATCTAAAGAAAAGAAAGATCTAGAGACTGAGATATCTAGGCTGACAAGAAAGCTATCTGAGTTGTCAACAAACATCTTGAAGGAGAAGAATGCAAAATCTGAGTTGCATAAGAAGTTTGATCTGATTGCAAAGGAAAGAAACAGTTTGTCGTCAAAGATAAAGGAACTTGAAGAGATAGTATTCAAAGTGAAGTTGACTGAGCACAAGACGCCAGACTCAATAGCTCAATCACCGAGAGATGATCTAACTACATTCGAATGCTCATTCAATTCAGCAGCAAGTTCAATTTTTACTAATGTTTATAATAATCCTTTGTTTGATGTAATTGATGATCATAATTTTGAACATAAAGATCAAATTCGTCCTTCTAACCTTTTCTTTGACAAAAATGTTGACAGTTCAGGAAATTTCAAAAAGAACAAGTCTCAGAAGAAAAGGTTCTGGAGAAGGAAAGATGAAGAAAAAGATAGAGAAAATTGGATCTGGAGAGTTAAAGGATCTTCAGAGGAAAAGAAGAAAGAAAAATCATTTGTGCATACATCAAATGCTAAATGGAACTATGCCTCAAAAGGAAAAATTTTTGGCAAACCTGATCTGGTTTACACAATCAATCAATTGATCAGGTTAGCACAAAAGAAAATTAGTTGTTCCTACTATGGCTCAAATGATTTTGTAAGAAAAGATTGTGTGAATAACTGGTATGGTTCTTATTTTATATCTCCCACTAGAACTGCAACTAACCCATTAGGACCCAATTACCAGTGGGTACCAAAAGCTAAATCTGTGTTGCAAGCACCCAAGGTTTAAGGGGGAGAAAGAACAATGACTTCTGATTACTACAGATCAGGACTCTTGCCTCATTGTCAAAACAATGACTTCTAGACAATACAGTCTAGGACTCGGACTTCAATGTCAAAAAGTTTGACTTCTGAATTTGCTTTAATCCTAGTAATTCAGAACTCGGTTTCATGATTAAGGATTATGCACATATTAAGGGGGAGCTTATATGATTTATATATTTTTCTAATGAATTGTTGTTTTACAGATATAAAGAGGGAGAACACTTAAATGAAAATATTCATTCCAGGGGAAGTTAAGGATTCTGATTTACAGGTATATCTTTCTAATCCTTACACTCTATCACTTGTTCAAAGATGAACAACTTTCACTTGTGAAAAATGGTTTCTTAAATGTTCAAACCACTTTCTATTCTTCAAAGATTTTCATGAATTGTGAAGTGTGATTTTAAATGATTTTTAGATACTTAATTGTCAACCACCTTTTTGTTTGAAGGGGAGAATAGCATTGTCAAACACACAAATGTTTTTGACTTCTCCAAATTTTTATTCTTCATGTTTATTTGTATTCCTTTGTGCTTTCATGTACAAAAGACTGTTGAACAACACGTTCTTTTAGGAAAATACATGGAATTCAGTGTAAGAGCTTAACAGAACTTCCATGGATTCACGATAACCAGTGTTTCCTACCCAGGAAGTATTCCCTGAGTGATTGAGGGGAGAGAGGTCAAAAGATTTGAGTGATGGTGTGTGAAGAGGTAAAATGGAAAAGAGAGATTGGTTAGAAGTGAGATTTAAAAGATTAAAAGAAATAGGGTGAGAGAACAGAGTAAAAGAATATTAAACTCTGCACCAAATTCTTTTTGAGCCGGACAGCCACATTATCTGTTGTTTCACATTTCTTTGTGAATGACATTGAAAAAGGCAATTAGCTCATGCCATCTCTTGCATACAATCCCACCATCTACTCATTCTTTTCTCAAAAAGAGAATGTTTCACATTTTCTGGGGAAGCAACACATACGCTATTGGTTCTTCATTTGGAAGATACTAATATTGAAAAAGAAGGAAAGTTGCCCCCACCTTCGACCTTTTCTCATGCACATTGAGTCTTTGTATAATTTGTTGTTGTCTCAACAAGTTTACATACTTTGAGCCTAAATTGAAAAGCAATCATCGGTGCTTAATTCTTTCATACACATGCACGAGCACACATAAATTTGTTTTCTGTCAGAACGTTCATAGATAACTATGTGTTATTCGATGATTGAATGGAAGTCCTGGGGAGCCAACATCAAAACCAGCTCCTTACATAGTAACTTTGTGTTACTCAGTAACTGTGTGTTAATAACAGGCATTACAAACTGAGTCATTTGTTGATTCAGGGTTACCATTTTTTTTACTTATTTGAATCTGCAAAGATTTAAATAATCACTCTTTCCATTTGGGGAGACTGCTCTTATTTCCACACAGGGATCTATACAAGAAGACTGTGCTTAATTGTTGATCTGGGGGAGAACATTCCTACGTTATTTTGCTATGTTTTGATGATGTTGATTCTCACCACTCATCAAAAAGGAGAAGAATACACAAAGAAGACTAAGACTGCTGAAGAATTCAAAATTATCAAAGTGTCTGAACTTATTTGATCTATCAAAAGTCTGATTGAAGATGATCGTCAAAAGGACACTTCATTTAAAGAAAGAGGAAGATGAAGACTGTGTAAAGCTACAAGCTTTGAAGCTGTCAACGTCATATCAGATACAGGTTTCAAGAGAAGTGAAGACCCGAAGATAATTGCCAAAAAAATTTTAATCTTGAATCCAAAGGGGGAGATTGTTGGATCAATAATTGTATTCAAGATTAAATTAAATAAGGGTTCTAGTTTGTAATAGTGTTTAATACCTTAGGGGGTATTTTAGCAAATAGTTAATATTAAGTAGGTCATGTTGACCTAAGTATAAATAGTTTTATTTTCTAGGTTTAATGTGTGCATTGCATAAGGAAAACAGAAGGTAGCCGTATTCTCTGTATTCTACACAAGAGGTATTCTGTACACCAAAAACACACAAACGCATTCATCTGATTAATCAAGAGATTTGTGGTATGTTGATCTGATTTATTTATCTCTTGTTCTTATTGTGTTGTGTTTAACATCACTGAATGTAACCCGCCATTATATTTGTATAAGAATTCATTGACACGAAGAAAATCTAGTTTGGATTAAGACTTGGTTATCGCGGTCAAGAAAAAGCACGAACCGGTGCAGTCATAAATCGTTCGCTTGGTATTGGCTTTTAGTCTGGTTCGTTAAAAAAAAGGAGAAAGAGGAGAAAAAAATATATAGTTTTTAAAAATTAGAAAAAATTTAAAAAACGGACCCATCTTTATCCGGTTTGGGTTTTATCTTGTTCGGGAAATAGTTGATTTTATCCGATCTGACTCAAAAAAAATCTGATCAGAAAAAAGATTGTCGGCCTGGACTCGTCCGAACTGTTGATGTCATGTCCCAATTTTAATTCAATCTGGTCCCAATCTTAGAGTCCATCTTTACCAACCAGAACTCTTTAGCATCAACACCTCCTCCTTTGCTGTTAAAACATGTAAGCATGATCATATTGACCCCAATATAATGTTGTTGAATTGAAAAATAGTTGTTACTCGTTACAACTAACAAGGCATTCTCAAGAACAGTATAGTAAAAATAAATTTGCACCACGCGAGGGAAGTAGTCGTGAAACCGGAGAGATGAGCATCTTAAAATTTTGAAGTACTTACTAAGATTTTTACTAAGCAAGGTTTTCGTCACAACAATTATTTAAGTGTTTCTCAAAATCTAATTATTTTAATCCGAGAAGATCGGAAATCAAAGTTAGGGGTTGTTTGTTTATCTCTTAATGGTTCCATTAAGAGGCAACCTCTGAATCGTTAAGAGGTAATTCTTGTTAGGCAAAAAAAAATGTCTGCCTCTTAAAGGTTCCAAAACCATTAATTTTAGGCAAGGTTCTAAAAAACTCGACTTGGCGCCGCCATGGCGTCGAGGCGTGGCCTTGCTGCCACGTTTTACCCCTTGGCGTCGAGATAAGGCGTCGAGCTCGTTATGGCGCGCCATGGCCCGCCATGGCGCGTTATGGCGTTACGCCTTGGCATTGAGATAAGGCGTCAAAGACGGTAAGGATAAATCACGCTACTGACCTCACTACCGTCGAAGACGGTGTGTCTAACTCGCATTGCCTTAATTCTTGGGACACACCCCCAATAGGTCACAATCTCCACAAATAATGTATGCATACATTTATATATCAACAATTTATAACACACTTAAATAATTTCATAATAATCGTGTCATCGTAAATAAATCAAAGTTTAAAAAAATTAAACTTCATATGCTTTCGTTAACAAAAGGTTTAGTTCAGAAAAACTCACCTGGTGTCCTTAGATTAATTCTTCGCGTCTACTAGAGTGATCCAAAACGAAACCTATAGGATAAATATCGGCAGGTAAACTTTCGATACTTTCTAAGAATTATATTGAAAGTTGTCCTTAACACTCTATACCCTCAAGCGATTAGACCTACACAATACCGCTAAACCAGGTCCATAGCGTAAATAAATTTCGAACTTCCCAAATGGTCAACTACGTTTTCTAAGAACCCGACCCAACCAAAGCTACAAAGTTCTTGGCCTTGGAATGCCACTGGGCCTACACTTCACCTACTAAGCCCAACTATCCATTTGAGTAAGTTTAGTTCTTGGACTGTGGCCCACAAACCACCGACCGGACCCAAGGGTCGACCGATGTCCAAGGGTCGACCGGTGCCCTTCCTCGGTATCGACCGGGGTCTAATATCCCAACATTGACCAGTGTCAAAACTCGACCGATGTCACTACTCGACCGAAGCTCGATCGATGTCAATACTCCGGTCCCCCAACTCCCATTCGGTCAATTGATGCACAGACCTCACAACGTGAACAGAGAGTCGATTCCAACAACAAAATCGATTAAGTATCAATTTCAAAACTCAACTCAAACCACAACAGAATACTTATTTCACTGCTAAAACACATTCCGCATTGAAGGGAAAAAATTCAACTTCCATTTGATTTTTATTACACAGGTCGACTAATTCCAAAATAAGGTTCATCAGGTTCATTCACAATCCCACCCCAAAACTAACAACACATCATCTAACACTAAGAATAATGATGAGAGAAAGGTTTACCTTAATGAAGAAATCAGTAAAACTTGAAATCACACAGAGTCGACTCCTTCCCCTCTTCAATCGCACGGTCGCCGTAACCCCTTTTCTTTTTGCTCAGTCGCCGTATGAAATCAAAATAGAGTCATTAGGGTTAAAACCCCTTTTAATTCCAATGTTACATCTTACTCCCTTACACCTTTGAGTCTTGACCAACTCACACCCAATCTTTGAAATATGAAGTTTACACCCGGTTATTACAATCCCCCCCCAATAGAATTTCGTCCCTAGAATTCCTTCGCTGAACAAACTGGGGTATTGAATTCTCATAGCTGACTCTAATATTCAAGTCGCTTCTTGACCCTTGTGGAATTTCCACTGAACATTCACCAGTTGAATTTCCTTGTTCCTCAATTTCTTCACTTTACGATCTAAAATGGCCACCGGTTCTTCCACATAACTCATCTTCTCATCTACTTGGATATCCTCCAATGGCACGACAACATCTACTTGGGTGAATCCCTCGCATGGAATCGGGCAGTTCCAACTTGTAGGCCACTTCTCCAACCCGTTCAATGATAGCAAATGGACCAACAAACTTGGGTCTTAACTTACCTTTCTTTCCGAAACTAAACACTCCCTTCCAAGATGAGACTTTTAACCTCACCAAGTCTCCCACCTGAAACTCTATTGGCTTTCTTCGCTTATATGTGTACATCTTCTGACGATCTTGGGCTACCTTTAATCTTTCTCGGATCTGACATACCTTATCGGCTGTTATTTGCACGATTTCCGATCCTTCTAGCTGTCTTTCACCCACGTCATTCCAACATAATGGTGTTCTACAATTCTGTCTATACAACGCTTCGAACGGAGCTGCTCGAATACTAGCATGGTAACTATTGTTATACGAAAATTCTATCAAAGGTAGATGAGTCTCCCACGAACCTTTGACATCAATGACACACGCTCGAAGCATATTGTTAGAGCATAAATCTGTTGGATACAAGATCAAGAAGACTGAAGGTCAAAGTTCAAGAAAGTCAAAGCTGAGAAAGTCAACACTCATCAAAGTCAAAGTCTATTTGTTAATAAAAGTCAAAGTCAACATTTGTATTTGTTTTTAATTTCTTTGTTTTTTAGATGCAGGTATAAATACCTTGTATTTCTGTTTTTAGTAATAATAACAAGTCTGATAGAGAATCTGAGAGAGAGTTATATTCGAGAGAGAGAGTTTTGTAGAGAGAGAGAGAGAGAGAGAGTTCTATAGAGAGAAAGTTGTATTCTTGGAATTTGAAAGTGAAATCAAATAGGTAATTGATTGATAAATCTTGTTTGTTTGATTAATCTTGTTTAGAAACTAGAATCTGGAAAACACAATTGGTATTAGAGCAGATCCAAATCGAAATCAAATCAAGAAATCAAGAAAAGTTCGTTGTTACTGTTCATCGTCACTGTTCATCGAAGTTCAAATCGATTTTCGAGTTTTAGTGCAAATTAGGTGTTGAAATCGATCAGAGTTTGTTCATATAGTATAATCGATCATGTTTGTATGATTTGATTTGTCAATTGCACTGTAATTTTCTTGTAATTTTGGTTTTTGTTGAAGTTTTTGTTCACGAGTTCTAAACACTGTAATCGAGTCGATTTGTATAGATTTGTGTTTTAGATCGAATTTAGTTGATTGTATTGTGTTCTCGATGAATATGTGAGTAAATTCTCAAAGTTTGGTGAGAAAATTCAATGTTTAGATCGAATTTTGGTGAAAAAGTGAAGAACACGCAAGGATTTCTGAAGAACGCGCTAGATCTGCAAAACGCGCAAGTTCTTCGTTAGAACGCGCAAGCTGAAGAACATCAACATTGGTCAAAACGCGCAAGGCATTGTTAGCGAGTTCTAGAAACTCGCTGATCGAAGTCTGCGAGTTTGGAAAAGTGAGAAAAATTTTCTAAGGACCAGAACGCGCAAATAGTGGTTAGCGAGTTCTTCAAACGTGCTAATCGAAGGGTACGAGTTTGAAGAGGAACAGTGGTTTGCGAGTTCATTCGACGTGCGAGTTTGATTTTTCAAGAAAAAATTCTAAGTGTGGAAAAGCGCAAGTATAGCTAGCGAGTTTGTTCAAAACGCGCACGCCTCTGTTAGCGAGTTTTATCGCGAATAGTGATCAGCGTGTTTAGGTGTTAGCGAGTTTCAGAAGAAATAGTCACTTGCGAGTTTCAGTGTCAAGCGAGTTTCATCGATCTGCGAGTTTGAACTCTGCGAGTTTCAACAATCTGCGAGTTTGAGCTCTGCGAGTTTCATCAATCTGCGAGTTTGGTTGATCCGCAAGTTTATCAGAACACGCAACCCTTTGCGTGCGAGTTTCACAAACGCGCAAGCTTAAGTCTGCGAGTTTCACTCTAAATAGTTGTTTGCGAGTTTCTCAAACGCGCAAGTCTTGATCTGCGTGTTTCTCAGTGTATGCGAGTTTCAGCGATTGCGAGTTATATAGTGACTTGCGAGTTTTGATACTTAGTCAAATTTTTCAGAATTTCTGATTTTTTCTAAATTTCAAGATTTTTCTTGTGATTTCATATTTTGGACTAACGATCAGTTCTAGTTTCTTATTGTATATTTTTCAAACAGGTACATACAAGATGACTTCCAGAGACGCTCTCTCAATTGGAACTGATGTCAAGCCTCCGGTGCTGTTCAAAGAAGAATATGAACAATTGAGAGATAGATTTTTGGACTTTGTTGATAGACAATCAAATGGAGAGAACATTCTGAAATCTATCACAGAAGGTCCAATGAAGAAACCTACTGAGGAGATTCCTGCTGGTGGTAATGATTCAGATGGAGCTCTGAGAACAAGGAGAGTGGATAAAAAGTATGCTCGTTTTTCTGATGAACAGAAGAAAAGGTTTGATGCAGATAAACAAGCCAGATCTTTGCTTTTACAAAGCATGACAAATGAGATATATGTGAAAATGGATAGCTACAATGAAACTGCCAAATCAATGTGAGATCAATTAAGAAAAATGATGTTGGGTTCTAGAGTTGGAAACCAAATGAAGGTAGCTAACTGCATAAACAACTACGAAGAATTTAGAGCAAAAGAAAATGAAAGCTTGGAGGAAACCTATGATAGGTTTGTGCTGCTTCTGAATGAGCTTTCCAAGAACAAGGTCAACAAGCAACAGATTGAGAACAATGTAAAGTTTCTCAGCATATTGCAACCTGAATGGAAAGAGCACACGCGAAGGATGAAACAAATGAAGGATTTGAGCGAAATACCTCTACATGAAGTCTACGAGACTCTGCGACAGAATGAAGAAGAGGTAGAAGAGAAAAGAGCTGAGAAAAAGAAAGTTGAGAAAGTTGTTGATACTATAACATTAGTGGCTGGAGAGAAAGAGAAAGAAAAGAAAGAGAAGAAGAATAAGAAGAAGACAGTGGTATTTAGTTCTGAATCTGAGTCTGAATCTGATGGAGATGATGGAGAAAGTCTCAAGCAGGCTATGCTACTGTTAACCCGTGCTTTCCAAAAGAAGTTCTACAAGAAGTCGGGATCCAATTCTCATAGATATTCTTCATCAAGCTCAAAGAACCACGAGCATAGAGAAAGAGTGGAAGGAAATAGAATGATTGAGAAAAAGCCAGAAGAAAAGAAGAAGTATGTAAATGATTACACAAGTACTGAAAAGAAGACGGCTAATGATCTGATCAAATGCTACAACTGTGGCAAGTTCGGACATTATGCAAAAGAATGTCGGAAGCCAAAGGTTCGTAACTCAGAATATTATCAAAACAAATTGCTCTTGGCCAAACAACAATAAGCTGGCAAGGCATTAATGGCTGAAGATGAATACTGGTTGGATCATTCTGATGAGGAAGAACAAGAAGAGACTGCTCATCTATGCTTGATGGGAAAAGAAGTGAAAGATGATGATTCAGATGATGAGACTGCTGATGAGGTAATGAAATTAACTGGAAATGATTTCATGACCAAAATGGAAGCCATGAGGGTCGAACTTCAAGATCTTCAAAATAAATTGAAAAAGGAAAAAGACAGAGTTGCTAGGAGAAATGAAAAGGTCTTTGAGCTCAACACGTCAGTTATTGAGAACAAAGATTTAATTGATTCTCTACGCAAATCTGATTCTGTTTTTCAAAATGAAAAAGATTGTTTTGAAAGTAAGATTTCTGAATTGCAAAAACAATTGTTTAAATCTGATTCTGAAAAACAAGAATGTGTTCTAAAATCGTTTAAACTGCAGGTTGAGAACAAGACTCTAGAGAAAAAGGTAAATGGTTTGGAAGCAAAATTGTGTCTTAGAGGCCAAACAGATCAAACTATTTTTTTGAATACACCTGATGAAGATGCTGATTTTAAAGAAAAATGGGGATTAGCGTTTGATAATCCTCATTACTTAGAAAAAGCTATCAGAAAACAGTCAGGTCTATATAATGCAAGTTATATGTATGCAGCTGATGAATATACTCATTTGAAACCCAAATTTATCACCAAAGCATCAAAAGAAGTTGAGGAAAAAGAAGATGAGAAAAGAATGAATTTGAAGAAAATGCAACTACCATTCTGTTATGAAAGACTGAATGATAGTTATCTTTCTAAAACACCAAAATTTCTTTCAACTGATTATTTTGCTAGTTATTCTTCGACTGAGATGGAGGCAAAACCTGTTCAAGCCAAAATTTATGTACCTCCACTTGTCTTAGAGAGCAAAATAATTGAGTTAGAAAATATTTTATCTGATCAAAGAATTTTGAGTGATCTAACACAAAACGTATTTTCTACAGTATTAAAGAACACATATTTTATTTGCAAATCTAAAGTGTGTTCTACATCTTCAAAAGTACCTCAAACTTCTAAGACTGATTTTGATGATCTATTTGAGTCTGCAAATGATTTTCTAAATTCTGATGAAGGGTGTATTGAGGAAATTGATATGTTTGACTTTACTCCTCAACTTCCAAATCATTCTACTTTTATCATAAATGGAAAAGTTTTACCAAGTGTACATGAGAAAGGTGAATCATCAAGTAAGGTTGGTGAATCAGTTTCTGGGAATGCTGATTACTATGCTAATGGTAAGAAACATAAGAAACAACATTCACAGAACAAGAATAACACTGGTAAACGCAAGAAAAATCAATCTCAGAAATCTGATTTTCCTAATAAATCTAAATCTTTTGTTTCAGATATAAGGAAGAAAAGGTCGAAAGCGAGAACCGAATGGCGACCAAAAAGTAAGGATGATGAGATAACTGAATCAATTTCTGATAATTCTTGTACTAGATCTGATAGTAGTGATTCTGATGTAGTTGGTTAATATGCTTCTCATAAACAAAACCTTATAACTTCTTACAAGCGTTATTCAATAAAGCAATTGATTCAATTATCTCCAATTACTACTAAATCTTATCATTATCGGAGAAATGATTTTGCTTATTCTCATAATTCTTCTGATTGGTATGGATCTTATAATGTTTTATTTTTCAAGATCAAATATTTTTAAAGGTTTTCAAAAGGACAGAGGGTCCATTTTTAAATGGATACCAAAATCTTGTGTTAATTTGTTAGGACCCGTTTTTAAATGGGTACCTAAATCTATTGTTTCCTGATTTCTCTTGCAGAACCGTCATATGTGGTACTTGGACAGTGGTTGTTCCAAGCATATGACTGGGCAAAAAGCTTTATTGTCTAATTATACAGAGAAATTCAGTGGAAATGTCAGATTTGCAAACGATCAGCTTTCACCAATCTTAGGATATGGTGACATCATTCAAGACAACATAACGATAAGTAAGGTGAGTTATGTCGAAGGGTTGGGGCACAACTTATTTAGCATTGGTCAATTCTGTGATAAAGGGTTAGAGGTCAACTTCAAATCTAAGAGATGTTCGGTTCGTACTGAAGACGACAATGAACTCTTAGTTGGAAATCGAAAGACAAACCTCTATACCATCAATATTTCAAAGGTACAGAATGACAATCAAGTTTGCTTAATGACAAAAGCTTCAATGCAGCAAAGTTGGCTCTGGCACAGACGTTTATCACACCTGAACTTTCGTTATATCAATAAGTTGGTTAATGGGAAATTGGTAAAAGGACTTCCTGAGCTGAAATACGAGAAAGAACACTTATGTGTTGCATGTGAGAAGGGTAAGATGAAGAGAGTCGCACATAAACCGAAGCCTGAACCAAGCACTAGTTCTCCGTTAGAATTGTTACATATGGATTTGTGTGGTCCAATGAGAACTTAGAGTTTGGGTGGAAAGAAATACGTTTTGGTTATTGTGGATGATTATTCAAGATACACATGGGTCAAATTTCTTCGATCAAAAGATGAGACGCCCGAAGTTCTCATTACTTTCTTAAAAACGACCCAGGTGAAAATGCAGCGACAAGTCAAGTTTCTTCGAACGGACAACGGCACAGAGTTCAAAAACAAAACAGTTAAAGAATATCTCAAATCGATCGGGATATCACATCAATACTCTGCTGCACGTACACCTGAACATAATGGAGTAGTCGAAAGGCGAAATCGAACGCTAGTCGAGGCCGCTCGCACTATGCTTAGCTAATCGGACTTACCTCTATTATTGTGGGCAAAAGCTGTGTCAACTGCATGTCATACTCAAAATCGATCCATGATACACCGCCGTTTTCAAAAGACTCCATAGGAGGTGATCAACAACAGAACACCAACAATCAAGTATTTTCACATATTTGGGTGTAAATGTTTCGTGCTTAAAGACAGAGAGAGTCTGAATAAATTCAGTGCTAAGGCGGACGAGGGTATCTTCATTGGTTATTCTTCAACATCGACAACATATCGTGTTTATCTGAAAAAGTCAAAGACAGTTGTCGAGAGCGTTAATGTTACATTTGATGAAGAAATGGCTTCTGAACAACTCAGTTCAGAACCCGTTATCACTGGAGTATTAGCTTCTGGGCAGATCAGTCCAGAACCTGTTTCTACAGCGAATAATTCAAATAACGCTTCTACTTCTATTTCACATTTATCTGATTTAGATTTGTTATTTGAATTCTTTTATGATGAGTTTCTAGGTTCTAATGTATCTAAATCTGCTGTGACTGAGAGGTCTGAAGACACAAGTTGCAATCATCCAGTCACTTCAGAAGTCATAACTGAACAAGAATCCTTCGTTCAGTTAGAAACTCACATTCCAACATCTACTCCTACAGTTGAAGATATACAAGTAACTGCTGAGCCAGAAGTAACTGTTTCAGTTGGGTGTCATACATTGTCTACTCAACAGCCAGATTCTGCTGTTCCAACTGATGCTTCTGCACCTGAAACTTCAACTGCAAACCCCCCCTTCTATTATTCAAACTGAAGATTCTGATAGTGGATTTTTAGATGATGATCATGTTCAATCAGTATCTACTCCACTCCCTCATGAGCATCGCTGGACCAAAGAGCATCCTTTACATCAAGTAATTGGAGATCTCAACAAGTCTTTACAAACTAGGTCAGCGACTCTTAATCAATGTATGGATGACTCATTCCTCAGTAAGATTGAGCCAACGTGAGTATCTGAGGCTCTTGCTGATTCGGACCGGGTATCTGCTATGTAAGAAGATATCAATCAGTTTGAAGCCCTAAAGGTTTGGAGATTAGTTCCAAAACCAGAAGGTAAAACCGTGATAGGCACTAAATGGGTATTCAAGAATAAAAAGGATGAAGATGGTATCGTCATAAGGAACAAAGCTAGACTTGTTGCCAAAGGTTACCGGCAAGAGGAAGGCATAGACTACGATGAGACGTATGCTCCAGTAGCGCGTATAGAAGCAATCCGCATGTTTCTAGCCTACGCAACTCATAAGAATTTCACAGTATTTCAGATGGATGTGAAAACAGCCTTTCTGAATGGCATTCTTAAAGAGGAAGTGTACGTGTCTCAACCAGAAGGGTTCGTCAATCCAGATAAGCCAGATCATGTCTACATCTTGGACAAAGCCCTGTATGGTTTGAAATAAGCCCCTCGAGCATGGTATGACGTTTTATCTAAATTCTTGGTCAAGTCCGGTTTTTCTAAAGGTAAGGTTGATACCACTTTGTTCATCAAAAAGGAAAAAGTTGATATTATTCTTATTCAAATATATGTTGATGATATAATATTTGGTTCTACAAATCCAAAATTTTGCAAAAACTTTTCTAATCTCATGGTGTCACGTTTTCAAATGAGTATGATGGGAGAGATGAATTTCTTTCTCGGATTACAAGTAAAACAGTTTTCAACGGGGATTTTCATTAACCAATCTAAGTACATTTTGGATACTCTTCGGAAGTACAAAATGGAAAATTGTAAACCAATTGGAACCCCGATGGCACCAGGTACTAAAATTAGCACTGATCCTTCGGGTAAAAGTGTTGATGTTAGAACCTATAGAGGTATGATAGGATCGTTAATGTATCTTTCATCTAGTAGATCAGATATTATGTTTTCAACATGTTTATGTTCTAGATATCAGGGTGCTCCCGAAGAATCCCATTTGGCTGCTGTGAAAAGGATTTTTAGGTATCTTAAGGGGACTGCAGACCTTGGTCTGTGGTATCCTAAGGATACTGGGTTTCAACTGACTGCCTATTCAGATGCAGATCATGCAGGTTGCATGCTGGACAGAAAGAGTACTTCAGGTCATGTTTAATTTCTTGGAGACAAGCTCGTTAGCTGGGCATCAAAGAAACAATTATGCGTTTCCACATCGACTGCTGAAGCAGAGTATGTAGCTGCTGCTAGTTGCTGCTCTCAAGTCCTGTGGATGCGAACACAGCTACGAGACTATGGATTCAAAATTGACAAATATCCAATCTATTGTGACTCGAAGAGTGCGATCGCAATATCTGCTAATCCTGTCCAACATACGAAAACCAAACACATTGATGTCAGGTATCATTTTATCAAAGATAATGTAGAAAAAGGAACAATTGAACTTTATTTTGTAAAAACAGATTATCAACTTGCAGATTTAATTACCAAACCCTTAGATGAAAAGAGATTTAATTTTCTTATCTCTAAGTTTGGTATGTTAAATCTTAAGACGTAATCGGTTGTTACCTAATAAAGTTATGTATTGTTGTTTTTCATCATTTTTCTTTATTATTATTTCTGAAGGATATCTGCACTTTAACATGACTGTTCATGATCTCAGGGGGAGAGTGAGATGCATTTGTAAGATGATCTACATTGTTTTGAGGGGGAGCATAACTAATTTCTGCATTTTGTTTAGCTGACAAATTTTTGTGATGCATGATTTTAGGGGGAGCATATAATATCAAAAGGAGTAAGACTATGATTTCTGATTATTTCAAATCAGAACTCGTACTTTAATCGTTTTACTGCTTTATGTCATTTTATCTTCAAATAATTTTGTGAATAAAAGTTGCTTTGACTAGACTTTGAGATTTTTGCAGGATGAGAGAAGCTGACACGATCATATCTTTATGACTTCAGCTGACTTCATGAGATCTAAGATTGCACGAAAAGGTAAATTTCTTATCTTAATCTCAAATATATCTGAAAGAAGGACAACTTTCAGATATAGAAAACATGTTCTGAAATGTTCAAACCACTTCCCGATTCTTAAACAGATTTAATGAATTGGAAGTGTGATTTTAAATGTTTTCATTTTTCATTATTGAGCTTCAATGATTAATAAACCGTGTGTTTCCAAAGATAAATACTTGCGTATTGTCTTTTCTACATACTTTCAAGTATTCACACACATCGGTTTAATTTTTGATCAAATTGTTCTTACCATGTCTCATATTGAAATAATTTTTCGATGGTAAGACACCCCGCTTGTACTTTAAAGAATTTTGAGCGATATTTCATTGCGAAACGTCATTTCAAGAATGTCTATATTTTTGTTTCGTATAGACAATATCCATTATTCTTGACCTTAAGCTTTGATTGTTATATCATTCATTTTTGATCATTTTCATACAATGTCAGATTTTCAAACAAGTTTCTTGCATTCATATTCATTCATTCAATATACTTGTTTGAAAATACTTCAATGTTTCAAATGCTCAAATATTCATGATTACATTTTATGAGCTTACATTCATCTGACATTTGTATATGAGTTTTAACTGATAAAGCTAAATCATCTGAGCAACACATGATTTTTAGGACTACATGGGTTCTTTGTGCTATGAATTACCTGAACTTCTATGGATTCATGTTAACCAGTGTTTCCTACCCAAGAAGTTAATCCTTTAGTGATTGAGTGTGAAGAGTTTAAAAGAAATGAGTGTGGGATGTGTGATGAGGTAAAATGTAAAAGAGAGTTTGGTTAGATGTGCGTTTAATGATTAAAAGAAAGATGATTAAAAGAAAGAGGGTGTGAGATCAGAGTAAAAGAATATCAAACTCTGAACCAACTACTTTCTGAGTCGGGCAGCCACATTACTAGCGTTTGACAACTCTTTGGTGAACGTTATTGAAACAGACAACTAGCCTATGCCAACTCTTGACTAAACCCCACCAGCTACTCATTTTCTTCTCAAAAAGAAGGTGTTTCATATTTCAAGGGGACGCAACATATAATCTATCTGGTTTTCATGTGGAAAATATGGATATTGAAAAAGAAGGAAGTCTGCCCCACCTTCGCACTTCAATCATGCACATTGAGTCTGTGTTTATCTACTGTTGTCTCAGTGGTGTACACAAATTTGAGCCTTTATAAAAGCAATTTTTCTGTGCTTAATTCTTTCTACACATGCACGAACACACAAGGAATTTGTTTTCTTGTCATAACATTCATAGAAATGGCCTTTGTGGTATTTCGATGATTGGATGGAAGCCCTGGGGGAGTGAACATCAAAAAGCTCCTTTATATTGTGTATTCGTTACACACAGTGACTTTGTGTTATTGACAGGCATATTAACTGATTCATTTGTTGATTCAGGAGTTACCTTTCTTAATTTGTTTGGATTTGCAAAGATCTAGATGAATAATTGGTTATGTATCACAGAATCAGAGGCTCAGTTTGACAGATCAGATTGGTCAATGACATTTCTTGGAAGAAAAGTTTTGATGATATAGATGCTCAAATCATCAAAAAGGGGGAGATGATATCAAGAAATGTTAAAGTTTTGTAGTTTGGGGGAGATGGTATTAAGAAATGATAAAGTTTTGAGAGAAGATTTTCCGAAATGTCTTAGTCAGAAGATTCAAAAGTAAAGATTCGAAGAAGATCAAAGAATTTCTGAAGATTTGAGGAAATTTTCTTTAAAGATTACTTGCTAAAGCAAACCGAGCTGATTCTGAAGATAATTTCTTTCCAAAATCTGAAAGTGTTTTGTGAAAGTTTTGGGGAGATTGTTAATCGTTTGAAGAAAGTTTTGGAAAGAATACCGTCAAAGAAAAGAGGAGATTGTACTGACAGAGCTTAAAAAGTGAAGATTGAATTGCTAGATCTTTCAACAGTGATCTTGAATCCAAAGGGGGAGATTGTTAGAGCATAAATCTGTTGGATACAAGATCAAGAAGACTGAAGGTCAAAGTACAAGAAAGTCAAAGCTGAGAAAGTCAACACTCATCAAAGTCAAAGTCTATTTGTTAATAAAAGTCAAAGTCAACATTTGTATTTGTTTTTAATTTCTTTGTTTTTTAGATGTAGGTATAAATACCTTGTATTTCTGTTTTTAGTAATAATAACAAGTCTGATAGAGAATCTGAGAGAGAGTTATATTCGAGAGAGAGTTTTGTAGAGAGAGAGAGAGAGTTCTAGAGAGAGAAAGTTGTATTCTTGGAATTTGAAAGTGAAATCAAATAGGTAATTGATTGATAAATCTTGTTTGTTTGATTAATCTTGTTTAGAAACTAGAATCTGGAAAACACACATGTCTTCCAATGTTTGAATGGTTCTTTCACTCTGGCCCTCCGTCTGCGGATGGTACGCTGTACTCAACTTGAGTTGTGTACCCAACTCCCGTTGAAGACTTCTCCAAAACGACGACGTGAAGCGAGCATCCCGATCTGACACAATAGCTGACGATACTCCATGTCTGGTCACAATTTCTTCAATATGCAATTTAGCCAATCTCTACAATCTTATCAACCTTAGGCATTACCATGCCCCCACCGCTATGAATTTCTTCACACTCAAGGACTACCTTGACAACTCCACATATCTTCTTACCAACTACAAAACGTCATGAACTAAAACATTTTACATTCCTTTCAATATTCTAGCGGTAAGAGATAACCCTTCTATAATATACCGCAAGCCATGACACCTAGTTCCTCTCTTAGGTAGCCACCCACTATCACCCGAACATTATCACTCCAACTGCTTACGGAATGGAAGAAAACTTCCTCCATCCAAGACCTCTGTGGTCCACCAGCTTCAACTGGCGGATTGATGTGACGCATAATTCAATTTCTTATTGCATCCACAATCGTCCGACCATATGTACCATAAAACCAAGTTTAACTTGCTCAACACGGAGTGACTATGCTCACACGAACTATTCCAATTAATTTAGCATTGGACAACCGGCTCACTTGGGAATCTTTTCCCACGCAATCTCAGGTCTGCCATTATGGTCTTTCACTTTGAACACTACGCAACCTTTAGACCATCTGAGCGATTTAGATTGCTCAACACTCAAACTGCGACGTGCGCCAAAATCTCTTTCTCACCCCTTCGCTAGGGATTCATAAACTTACTAACGGCGAAGTCTGAAAACATAATTCCACACTTTTGTATCCAATCATACCATATCCACTTCCTCCTACTAGCGTAGGACATTTCTCGTTCCATTCTCAGATCGACCAATTGCGTTGAAGGCACCTTTCTACTACTGCGTTAACCGACGATTCCTCAAAATTCTCATTCGAATACTCACCCCATGATCTCCCAAAGCAATACCTAATGCTTGAATACACTGCGCATTTCTCGCTTTCCCAAAGGGTTGTTCCATCCGCCAAAAATTCCTTTATCCCTAAAGGTGACTTTGACATCCCCACGGATTAAAATAACTACTATCATTACCTCAAGAACTAATCCGTTCGATCTTTCCAACAATATCTTGATGGGATAAGCTATATTCTCCCATAACCTAACGCAACACAAGAACACCAGGTTTCTCCTTTAGATAGCCGCTAACTGCCATTCGAAACATTATCCTCAACTTACTAATACCCCGATACCAACCAAACGCCCATTCATTCAACGACACACTCACCACCTTTGGACAGTTATCAAGATCCTCCGGCGAATATTTCTACCTACGCTCATTCCAGTTAAACAACTCGAATCCACTACTTATCCTCAAGAAGTCTTTACATACCAAGGAGTTGTACGACTACCTTGGTATATATATCATTGACTCAATCACATATCCCCATCAACAAACTTGTCACTTATAATCATTCCCCAGAAATCTCCAGACAAAGACGTTTATCCTATAACAAAACACTTTCCGACCACCACCCTTAAAGGAGTTCCTTCCCGCCATAATGAATTGCACACCCACTTAAGTCATGAAAATCATCAACTCATCGGTGCAACCACCACCCTACCAACCTATCACAGCACACCCAAAATCTCTGCAACTAACTTGCCACACACATTTACCTCCATTTTCATACAGATGATAACACCAATATCTGAATCCAAGGCACTTCGCAATTTGGTCTTCCTCGAGTCTGAATAAAACGCCAAACTATAATCTTCCAAATTACTCAGCCAGATATTGCTCCTTGCCAGCTCACACACAATTTGCTAAAAACAAATTATGGCAGCCTGAAAGATTAAACGTACTACCCCTAAGATTTGAACACTCAAAGTGTAACCCCTCGAGTTGAGCTAAATAACTTCACTCCTACGCCAACCAACAAAACCTCGTCGAAGATCATTTAGCCGAAAGGTAATCATCCAATTCCGAAGTACTCCCACCAGATGGTCCAACATCACACCATAAAAACCCAACGAAACCATCCATGACTACTTCTTCATTTTCAGCGTCCCGTCATTGACCTCGAAAATGGTCGTTGGCTTCAACATCGACAGTCGACATGGTGGTACTTAAACCACATTTCCGTCCAACCAGGATTTCCAATGGGATCTATCTCTCCCGAAACAAAATATAAAAGTAACAAAATGACTTCGAATCTCACCCCGGACATAAACATCTACCGACATCCTCATCTTATGCCACTGAACAAGCGAGTATGCCATAAAAACATCCTTAACGTTGAAGATCAAGGCTTCCAATAACCACCTCCCGCTATTTAGCACATCTCCTTAACAGGAACGCCAAAGTCAAGAATCGACTACCCCCTGATCGAGCATCACACTTCCACTCTAAAAAACTATCATCATTCTTAATTGCAACCTTTCCCCACGACCTAGAGAGTTCATAGACTTCATGCGTGACACACCAAAAAATTTAAATTCTTGACCCTTTTGACAATTCAGAAGGGACTACGTTATGAAACAAACTTGAGTGTACACTACACAACACCGACTAGCCATGCACCACGATTTCAAGAATCGTTCAACCCCAACTCCACGACAAAATACTCTTCACCATACCCCAGTATCGGTGTTGGCACAATTGAAATTATTTTCGATGAACTTTACCCACAAAATTTATAAAATGCTACAAAATTGCTTGCACTGAGCGTGTCAAACGACTTTCACCCTCATTGATAAGACAACACATGCCTGTACCAAACTCACTTATAAAATAATCCGGTCAATGTTGTTTTGATTTTCATAGCAAGGTTACTCATTTACAAATATATATATATATATATATAATAATTCTCCCACTCCAAAATTGAAATTTTTATCATTCAACGCCATAAACTTGTCTGTTCAATACCAACACACGTTTGCACGCGTCGACGCGTTTTCAAAATAAACACCTAGTAAGGCACACACACGCCAAAAGTATCTTATATGAATGATATGGAAAGGCTTCAACAAATTGTTTGAAACGCAAATCATAGGACTCAGTGACATTGAAGGCTATTTACTCTAACAAGGCCAACTGTTTACACTCACCATAATTTATCCCAAACTCCTTACTTCCAACCAACCAGCCGGGTTCCTCTCCTATGCTACAACTTCCGGCACCAACGCTTCCCAACATTCTTGATTTTCCAAGAACCAGTTACCATCGCAACTAAAATTCCGCATGTCGCGCGTCCTACTTTGACCTCAAACAAACTTACCAACCATAACTCAAATTCATCTGATCCTCACTACATTTTATCAGTCAGCACTGATATCGTCTCTCAGCCGCCCTTCACTTAGCTACAGCTCCAAAAGCCTCATTTCTATCCTTCGATTCTTGGATTAACACTCTCCTGCTTCCCACCGATCTCCATGACAATCTACCAAACCGAAGACTCCCTTGATGCTGAAAGCTCATCTCCTATCATAATATATTCCTTATGGACCCATGAGGTCCTTTCTCAACGAAGTATCTACATCCCGCACGATAATCTTCCCAAACGGTATTAACCTTACAACCACAGGCGAACCCACACAACACACCCGACCCACACTATCAATTCATAGATAGAACTCTCTACACTAAACCCACTCAGCAATAGCAATCGAGTATGCCCATGCACCTGTAAATTCATAATGGCATTGGCCAGATGTAATTCTGAATTTACCTTACATGAGAGTACTCACTATTGTTATCACGCCTCTTGCTGATCAAGGTCTTTCTTACAGGCTTCCTAAATCTTAGTTGTGTTCCCTATTCCATAGTTTAAGTTTAGGCCCATCCGGTCACCTAAATCCCTCAAACTATGGCTCTGATACCAATTATAACAACCCAACTAAAAACAACATGATAAGAACAATTAGAAAAAATTTAAAAAACGGACCCATCTTTATCCGGTTTGGGTTTTATCTTGTTCGGGAAATAGTTGATTTTATCCGATCTAACTCAAAAAAAATCTGATCTGAAAAAAGATTGTCGGCCTGGACTCGTCCGAACTGTGGATGTCATGTCCCAATTTTAATTCAATCTGGTCCCAATCTTAGAGTCCATCTTTACCAACCAGAACTCTTTAGCATCAACACCTCCTCCTTTGCTGTTAAAACATGTAAGCATGATCATATTGACCCCAATATAATGTTTTCGAAACTTGAGACTTTACAGAATTTGAATTGAAAAATAGTTGTTACTCGTAACAACTAACAAGGCATTCTAAGAACAGTATAGTAAAAATAAATTTGCACCACGCGAGGGAAGTAGTCGTGAAACTGGAGAGACGAGCATCTTAAATTTTTGAAGTACTTACAAAGATTTTTACTAAGCAAGGTTTTCGTCACAACAATTATTTAAGTGTTTCTCAAAATCTAATTATTTTAATCCGAGAAGAACGGAAATCAAAGTTAGGGGTTGTTTGTTTACCTCTTAATGGTTCCATTAAGAGGCAACCTCTGAATCGTTAAGAGGTAATTCTTGTTTGGCAAAAAAAATGTCTGCCTCTTAATGGTTCCAAAACCATTAAGTTTAGGCAAGGTTCTTAAAAACTCGACTTGGCGCCGCCATGGCGCGCCATGGCGTCCAGGCGTGGCCTTGCTGCCATGTTTTACCCCTTGGCGCGCCATGGCGTCGAGCTCGTTATGGCGCGCCATGGCCCGCCATGGCGCGTTATGGCGTTACGCCTTGGCATTGAGATAAGGCGTCAAGCTCGTTATGGCGCGCCATGGCCCGCCATGGCGCGTAATGGCGTTACAACTTCGAATTTGTGTACTTCGAAATTCGATTGGAATTTGCCCATTAGTATCGATTATAGCTTAGAAATCTTTTTGTTTATCGTTTTATATGAATTTAAATTGTTAATAAGTTGTTCATTATTGTTCAATACACCGATAAAAACACACACATCACATATATACATATAAATTATATACAAATTTGCCGCCTTAAGCCACGTCTTGGAAAACGCCATGGCCTCGCCATAACTCGTAAGGCTTGAGGCTTGACCTCGCCGCCACGCCACGCCTCACGCCATTTAGAACCTTGAGTTTAGGTTTAGGACCATCCGGTCACCTAAATCCCTCAAACTATGGCTCTGATACCAATTATAACAACCCAACTAAAAACAACATGATAAGAACAATTAAATCTTAATAATAATAATTCATGCCAAAGCGGCCCCAAGCGTACAATTAAATTTCAAGGTTTGCGACTGCAACCTATACACAACTGAGATAAATTAAATGCTAAAACTAAGGTGACGGTCTTCTACACCTTTCCGCTACACCTTCTCTTTACCCTTACCAACTCTGACTGGTTCACGTTTGCCTGAAAAAGATTTTTAAATTTGAAAGAGCGAGGGTTAGACCAGAGATCTAGTGAGTCCCCTCTAACAGATAAGCAACAATATAACTTTCCAGAAAATTTAAATCAACAGATTTATAAACACATAAGGATAAATCACGCTACTGACCTCACTACAGTCGAAGACGGTGTGTCTAACTCGCACTGCCTTAATTCTTGGGACACACCCCCAATAGGTCACAATCTCCACAAATAATGTATGCATACATTTATATATCAACAATTTATAACACACTTAAATAATTTCATAATAATCATGTCATCGTAAATAAATCAAAGTTTAAAAAAATTAAACTTCATATGGTTTCGTTAACAAAAGGTTTAGTTCAGAAAAACTCACCTGGCGTCCTTAGATTAATTCTTCGCGTCTACTAGAGTGGTCCAAAACGAAACCTATAGGATAAATATCGGCAGGTAAACTTTCGATACTTTCCAAGAATTATGTTGAAAGTTGTCCTTAACACTCTATACCCTCAAGCGGTTAGACCTACACAATACCGCTAAACCAGGTTCATAGAGTAAATAAATTTCGAACTTCCCAAATGGTCAACTACGTTTTCTAAGAACCCGACCCAACCAAAGCTACAAAGTTCTTGGCCTTGGAATGCCACTGGGCCTACACTTCACTTACTAAGCCCAACTATCCATTTGAGTAAGTTTGGTTCTTGGCCTGCGACCCACAAACCACCGACCGGACCCAAGGGTCGACGGACCCAAGGATCGACCGGACCCAAGGGTCGACCGGTGTCAAAGGGTCGACCGGTGCCCTTCCTCGGTATCGACCGGGGTCTAATCTCCCAACATTGACCGGTGCCAAAACTCGATCGATGTCAATACTCCGGTCCCCCAACTCCCATTCGGTCGATTGATGCACATACCTCACAACGTGAACAGAGATTCGATTCCAACAACAAAATCGATTAAGTATGAATTTCAAAACTCAACTCAAACCACAACAGAATACTTATTTCACTGCTAAAACACATTCCGCATTGAAGGAAAAAAATTCAATTTCCATTTGATTTTTATAACACATGTCGACTAATTCCAAAATAAGGTTCATCAGGTTCATTCACAATCCCACCCCAAAACTAACAACACATCATCTAACACTAAGAATAATGATGAGAGGAAAGTTTACCTTAATGAAGAAATCAGTAAAACTTGAAATCACACAGAGTCGGCTCCTTCCCCTCTTCAATCGCACGGTCGCCGTAACCCCTTTTCTTTTTGCTCAGCCGCCGTATGAAATCAAAATAGAGTCATTAGGGTTAAAACCCCTTTTAATTCCAATGTTACATCTTACTCCCTTACACCTTTGAGTCTTGACCAACTCACACCCAATCTTTGAAATATGAAATTTACACCCGGTTATTACAATATATCTTTTTGTAAAAATCAAATTTATGGCAATAATTATTTACTTGTTTGTCAAATTATATTTATCTTGATCCTAAAATGCAGGTACAGATTTACGAACATCAATTTATAATAATTAAATTTATAACACATTCAAATTATATATATATATATATATATATGGGTGGGTTCAAATAAAAACTCATTTTTCATTGTACATATGATGACCAATCTTAGCCATTGGAAGGAAGAAAAGCGAGGTTCAACCGTAACGTAATAAGGGAGGGTGCCTCCTTTCAGAGTGTGATTCGTCATTTCCAATGCGGTTAATTGTTATTAGGCTTTTTAGGAAAGGTCCCCTCTTCTTAGCGAACTTCAATTCTTCGCTATAGTATTTACCCACAAATTCTTCGGTTGGCCTAGTTTGTGAATGAGCCTACAAGTGGTAACCGCTCTGTATCCGTCATCTCTTTTGATCAAGACTTAGAAAACTAATTAATGGTTAAAACGTAGTAAGATTAACTGAGAAGTGATTAGAGACAAAATTGGAAATTTGAATCAGCGTCTACCTTGTTTGACTTTTTTTTTTCTTTTTTAATTAATTTTTTTACCTTCTTAAAGTTTAAAATAAACTATCTTAAAAATTACTAATATTTTAATCAAATAAATTAAATCAAAAAAACGAGAATTTCGTGCTCTTCGATATGACATCCATCTCGATATAGTTTTTTTTTTTCTTTTTATTTTAACCGTTTTTTACATGAATTTATATATATATATATATATATATTATATTTATTATGAATATGTATGCACGTCCGGGGTGTCCACATTCATCATGAATAACAAAGGTGAACGTTCATTCACTATTTGTGATGAATAATACAGTATTCAGAATGAATAATACAACACTCATGATGAATAATACACGAATTTATGATTCATGTATTATTCATCATGAATCGTGTATTATTCACCCTGAATGTTGTATTATTCATCCTGAATGATACATTATTCATGATGAATAATATATGAATGACCCGTGAAGGTGCGGACACATGGTGCACTTTCTTTTGTTTTCCGATTCACAACCGAAATTTGGTTTAATTCATTATGAATATGTATGCACATCCTTGGGTGTCCCACATTCAGCATGAATAACAAATGTGAACGTTCATTCGTTTTTCATGATGAATAATACAGTATTTAGGATGAATTATACAATATTCAGGATGAATAATACACGAATTCATGAATCATGTTTTATTCACCCTGAATGATGTATTATTCATCCTTAATGATACATTATTCATGATGAATAATACATGAATGACCTGTGAAGATGTTGTAACACCCTTATATCTGAAGATAGCAACTTGATAAAAAATTTCTAAATACATCAATAAATGAATCATCTACAACCACAAATTTAGATTCAACTACAATACATACATACCGCCTTATATATATAGACTATCTCCATAATGCGGAAGACTTCACCGAATACTTACTTTCGGATCTAGCTAAGGATCTACTCTTCACAGGATTGCTAGAACCAACTCCCAACCTTGAAACCTGATGCACATGCCGACAAATAAAAAGGGTTAGGCTTAACGCCTAGTGAGCTCAAGAGTTTTAACATGAATAAGTATATCTTTAAAGGAAAGAATGCAATTTAAAGCAAGGTCTTTCGAAATATTATACTTCAAAATAGAAACGACACAATTTCCATATCATGCACTTTTAAAGACATGCTCACGGTTCAAAATCTGATCAGTGCTAAATGTTTTACCAAAACTTTGCAACATAACTCACTTTATGTTTTGAAAACATGAGAAACAATTTATTCAAACTTATTTAGAAATAAGTCTTGGACACGGATTTAGTTGGCATGCAACATTTTAGTACTGTGCTTCTCAATTCATACTATTGTCATTCGGATGTATCGAACATCTTAGAGCAACAAACCCACCAATTCGGTTAACCTACAATCTCTTCTCGAATAGAACTTGTTCAAAAACTTATAGTTCTATTCCAACCAATGACCCTGACCCAAGATGGTCAACTTAATGCACTTATCGACTTACTTATCATTCCCAAGTGAGATTGCTATTAACATCAACCTTTCCCTAAATCACTCGCTTAGAAACTTTCTCACTACCCCAACGGTCATCATGCCAAGGTAGTTCAAGCATACATATGTAACACGTAGGTTCACCATAACACTGGCCAGGTGCCATTATGAACGTACAGTATATAGTCATCCTTGCGACCCTCGACAAGTTTCCCATTTCTAGCGACTCGATCAATCCTCAAAATACCTTATCTTAGAGTACCTAATGTGCAACTGCACTTACAATTACTTATAAGAACTCTAGTTTGAGTCTAGGCATCCAAAGATCAATACCTAATTCTCTCAAACTTAAGCTCTGATACCAACTTGTAACACCCTTATATCTGAAGATAGCAACTTGATAAAAAATTTCTAAATACATCAATAAATGAATCATCTACAACCACCTTATATATAGATTCAACTACAATACATACATACCACCTTATATATAGAGACTATAAAGGACGGGTGTTACTAATACCCATGCATAGTCACTATCTCCATAATGCGAAAGACTTCACCGAATACTTACTTTCGGATCTAGCTAAGGCTCTACTCTTCACAGGATTGCTAGAACTAACTCCCAACCTTGAAACCTGATGCACATGCTGACAAATAAAAAGGGTTAGGCTTAACGCCTAGTGAGCTCAAGAGTTTTAACATGAATAAGTATATCTTTAAAGGAAAGAATGCAATTTAAAGCAAGGTCTTTCGAAATATTATACTTCAAAATAGAAACGACACAATTTCCATATCATGCACTTTTAAAGACAATGCTCCCAAAACACACGTTCTCATAAAATGTGCAACGCATAACTCACCCAAACGGGATCATAGTTCAACACTTAATTGGTAAAACATGAATGACAATTCATAACCCAAAGCACCCAAAACGCGGGCGGGACAAAATGCTCGACCCATGAATCGTTATCAAAACCACATATACTGTACGTCCTAAAACATGGATGCTAGGTCCAATACTCACGCGACCGTAAGGAACCCATAACAATAAAATAAGACGTCCTTAATTCAAAATACTGATAGCCGACAACGGGGGAGACCCGTATCCATTGAGAGTGGAGGAAACACAGAAGTATACCACCCATACAACGTTAATCGCATGACACCTCCCGACGTCACAACCTAAGTCAGTTAACCTTGATGGATCATTCCGAAGAACTCCATCCCGAAGGCCCGGCACACTTAAAGACTACTTCCTAGGCATTACTTCAAGCGGCGGAGGTCCTAGCGCCTACTATTCCGGTAGCACTAGCCGATCAACCCTCCTAGCGATCACTTGTAAAGTTTCTGGTCATAAAACATAGGTACCGAAGTTCAACCCCGCAATACCCAAATGACCATCCCAAAACAGACCGACTCACGTGCCTATGGATCCATTGCAACACAGTCTAACCTTCCCGGACTAAACATGAATGACCAAAGCACTCAAATCCGTAACCAACCTCAATACGCATCACAGCGCATTAATACGTACGTCATAACTGGGCTCTACATTGAGCCATATAAAACCGGACAAGTGTCCTCAAAACTCCTTTAAACGACATCCAGCCAAAATGCTTAAAACCTCTTTTTGACCAATGATTACGTTTTTCAAATAATAAATGCACTCGACCCATACCATGAAATCACACGCTCTAAAATGCTTGAATGGACTCCAACACAGTTTAACCCGGGACAAAGAGGTTTTCCAAATAGACTTATACTCTTAATCCTTTCAAAACGTCCCATAACACAAAATTGAACCTTTTACCCCAAACAACACTAAAATGCCTTTTTGACCAAATAATCTCATGTATGCAATAAGTTACCAAACACACCCATTTATGACTCATTTATCCAAATGCCCAAAATCACAAGAATGTGTGCTATATAAGTTTATAAAGTTAAACACTTTCAAAATACCCAAACTGATCAGCAGTTAACAATTTCATGTAAGATGCAAAACACTTTAAAATAACCATTTTGGCATGTACGCCGTTTTCACAAATCAACTTGAACTCACCTTGCTAGATTTAGGCTAAATCTAGATTTTACCCACTTAGAACTTTCCTTGAAGAACTTGATTCTTCAAACCAAATCTTCCAAAACCTAGATCCACAAGGTTCCAACCATAAATATACATATCCCACCATAAATAATCATGATCAACCACAAAGAATCGTTTCCCAACCTTATATATGAATACCCCAACTGATACCGAAATCCTAACTTCCATAAATGAAGAGAATAGAAGATTACCTTAATCCAAGCTTGAATCCACCAATCAAAACATTTCTAGTTCACCAAAATGGTTACAAACCTCCAATCTACGAAAGGGAGAACAAAGGGTGGATGAAACCCTAGAAAACTTTGGTGAAGAAGATGAAGTTGGAGAGATGAGGAGCTTACCACCACAAAATAATCTTGTACACTCCAATATACTTCCAATATCTTGATATATCCTTAAAGAGCTCTCAAAAACGAAACCGTGGCAACTTGAATCACTAAAATCGGAGTTGGGATGAAGAAGTTATGAAGAAATGAAGTTTTTGGGTGAAATGAGGCTGAAATCAGGTTTTAACCCGCTGTTTCTGATGTTGCGCACGGCCTGTGCGCCCTTTGTGAAAGAAAACGCACGACCCATGCGCCCTACAGCCCGCGAGAAATATGCCCAAACACTGTTTTGGTCATAACTTTTTCGTTATAACACCGTTTTTGCCCCGGAAAGAACCGTTGGACTCGTAATTGAATCTTTCATACCTCTAGACTATAAAATCTAGGATTAAAGTACAAAATCCAATATCTTATTTTTCCCTTAAATTACTGATTTCTGTATTAGCTTGAAGTGATAGCTTTTCGAAATCGGGGTGTTACAATCCTCCCAACCATAAAAGAGATTTCGTCCTCGAAATTTGGCACCACCAAGCACCCAACATTGAACTTGGAAAGATCGATTGTTTTTCTATCCAAAAGGATTGCCTTCCTGAAACCTCACCTCCTATACGCACCCAATTACATTCCGGTTGAGGTTGTCGATGTGTTTCTTATAACATGCCATTACAACTCAACCTCAACGTTCGATATATTTCACTAACGTCGGGATGAACATTGAGTCCTTGCTTAATCATTTTCTTAATCATTAAATCTCGGTTGTCTCCCAACCTTATGTTTCTCATATTACCTCAAGAGTAGCCTATGACCTTAATCAGTCATTTCCACCGAGAATACTCCAAAGCAAACAATTCCCTTAGATACCTCTAAATACGACGCATCAAGGTCTCTTCAATAATTGATTTGTACTTAAAGTCTACCTCGACATTCTCACCAAATGTCTCTAATAAACATTACCACCAAAGAGTTATTGTCTTTTGACGAAATTTCCTAACGACTAGTTTGGTCTGCACCATCGCAACCTCTAAATTCGTTCCTCAAAGCTGACCTAGACACAATGTCTGTAAGGGCTCCCACACTTCCATAGACTCAAGCATTGTGTTTCCACCAGAAACATACCATTACGCTCTATAGATAGTCGATTATCCCAAGTCCCATGGTTTCACAACTCCAATACTGTTTTCAATCATTGCTCGATGAATCAACGAAAGCCTTGACGATTACCGAAACACCAATGATTATTTCTTAATTAACAACATCTAATCTCCTTAAGGTTACTGCTTGTCCCGCAGACACACCCGATCTAACGGATGTACACTAAAGCACACCAATAGTTATTGTCCTCAAAATCGAGTGTCGACACCTAACCTCGGAATGGCCATTCTGCCAACATGGGTATACTACCAAATATTTCATTCCCAATTAGCAATGTCGATTCAAAGTTGACACCTACTCTTGGAAATGATTACCCAAATCAAACATCCTTACTACCCAACCTAACATCGTCAATATTCACAGATACCCATTAAGGTGATACACCATAGATACATAGCATGTCGTCGTACCATAAATCCACAAATTCAAAAGCAACCATACCCAATCAACCGTACACGGTTTCAACCCGCAGGTTTAACGAAACATAAAGATCATTACTTAACTAACTAGGAGAAAGCACAAGCCTAACACCTCCATTACTTCTATGCGAGCCAATCCAAGAATCAAAATCCCAAAATCCGGACTGACCACCGGTCGCCTTATCCGACGCTTCAAAACCCCAAGGACGCCTCTAGATCTTATTAACAAGTCCTTTCACAAAGAGTGTTTAAAGTTATGGCTCTAATGAGTTCAAGGGTTTTTCAAGCTACAATGCCAATCTAACATTTTATAAAACCTCCAAGTTCATAAGCTTTATAACAATTAACCATGCGAGTAAAAATCAACTACCGTTTACTCGGTAGGTGCACAAAGGGTCACAACGTCCCACAGATAAGAAAATATTTTGAAATCATTTGATCATTACTCACGCTAATAGCTGCAATAATAAAATATGTGCAACAATTTACACTATTCGTGAAAATAGGTTTCTACACCATCATACGTGCCATAAATGTTTGTACACTCCAAAAGAGATTCGCAAATTTAACCTTAAAATTCTTCCTCTTTAACCAAAAGGCGTTGTGGCAAAAATAATTTTCAGCAACCCCATAAGCAGCCGTTTAATCCCCACAGTTCGGTAAAATGGTGGAAATACAAATAAAATTTCAAATAGAGTTAAAAGCCTCCGATCGTAGAGGTAAACACACTTAACCATAATATAAATTATAGCGACATGAGTACTGCTAATTTTTTAAATGCATAGCGAAAGTTTCTAACAATAAAAGTTAACGATCGAAATATGTCTAGAACAGAAGCTCTGTTTGAATGACGTAAATCCTTTATATGTTTACTCACACCAATGCTATAATTTACTCCAGATGCAAATAATATGCAACGATTGACATTCGTATAAAGCCCAAAGATAGCTCACATAATAATGAAATTTCCCAAAACAACGTGTGGGATGATATCGATTAACAAAATCATAAAATAACGTACCCCATAATGCATATGCACGTGCTCCCAAAACTGTTTACGTGGCGCAAAATGATGTAAGATGAGGCACCACAAACCCACTGAATTTTCGTAAACTCATTAACGCTAAAATCACGTGTTATCAAAATTCATTTCTCAACAAAGAGCATAAAACGACAATATGTCTAAAATGTTAAACTTCTAAGAGTTTCCTCTTTTTACTGCAATGGAAGATAAAGTGACACTTTTCGGCAAAATTTACATTGGACACGACGCCGAATAAACTCGCCAGTTAAGACGAAGCAAAAGTAAAACCCACGCATCAAAAGACATTGCAAAACACTACACCATGAAATTTAGCAAAACTCGTACAAACTAAAATTCTCATGAAATTCCGACTCAAAACATGGGATTAACTTTTCCTTTAAAACCATTGACATACGTGGAGGTGATCCAATGTCTAGGTCAAAATCTCATAGTTACTTGCCCGATACCCAAATAACATTAAAACATGGACATTACAATATCTGGAAATAACGTTAAACACAAAACAGGGACGGAGAGATTCTCAATATAATTTGCAATCATATGCAACAAAACCGTTCCATGCATGCTTAAGCTCACGGTTCAAAATATGATCAGTGCTAAATGTTTTACCAAAACTTTGCAACATAACTCACTTTATGTTTTGAAAACATGAGAAACAATTTATTCAAACTTATTTAGAAATAAGTCTTGGACACGGATTTAGTTGGCATGCAACATTTTAGTACTGTGCTTCTCAATTCATACTATTGTCATTCGGATGTATCGAACATCTTAGAGCAACAAACCCACCAATTCGGTTAACCTACAATCTCTTCTCGAATAGAACTTGTTCAAAAACTTATAGTTCTATTCCAACCAATGACCCTGACCCAAGATGGTCAACTTAATGCACTTATCGCACTTACTTATCATTCCCAAGTGAGATTGCTATTAACATCAACCTTTCCCTAAATCACTCGCTTAGAAACTTGCTCACTACCCCAACGGTCATCATGCCAAGGTAGTTCAAGCATACATATGTAACACGTAGGTTCACCATAACACTGGCCAGGTGCCATTATGAACGTACAGTACATAGTCATCCTTGCGACCCTCGACAAGTTTCCCATTTCTAGCGACTCGATCAATCCTCAAAATACCTTATCTTAGAGTACCTAATGTGCAACTGCACTTACAATTACTTATAAGAACTCTAGTTTGAGTCTAGGAATCCAAAGATCAATACCTAATTCTCTCAAACTTAAGCTCTGATACCAACTTGTAACACCCTTATATCTGAAGATAGCAACTTGATAAAAAATTTCTAAATACATCAATAAATGAATCATCTACAACCACAAATTTAGATTCAACTACAATACATACATACCACCTTATATATAGAGACTATAAAGGACGGGTGTTACTAATACCCATGCATAGTCACTATCTCCATAATGCGAAAGACTTCACCGAATACTTACTTTCGGATCTAGCTAAGGCTCTACTCTTCACAGGATTGCTAGAACTAACTCCCAACCTTGAAACCTGATGCACATGCTGACAAATAAAAAGGGTTAGGCTTAACGCCTAGTGAGCTCAAGAGTTTTAACATGAATAAGTATATCTTTAAAGGAAAGAATGCAATTTAAAGCAAGGTCTTTCGAAATATTATACTTCAAAATAGAAACGACACAATTTCCATATCATGCACTTTTAAAGACAATGCTCCCAAAACACACGTTCTCATAAAATGTGCAACGCATAACTCACCCAAACGGGATCATAGTTCAACACTTAATTGGTAAAACATGAATGACAATTCATAACCCAAAGCACCCAAAACGCGGGCGGGACAAAATGCTCGACCCATGAATCGTTATCAAAACCACATATACTGTACGTCCGAAAACATGGATGCTAGGTCCAATACTCACGCGACCGTAAGGAACCCATAACAATAAAATAAGACGTCCTTAATTCAAAATACTGATAGCCGACAACGGGGGAGACCCGTATCCATTGAGAGTGGAGGAAACACAGAAGTATACCACCCATACAACGTTAATCGCATGACACCTCCCGACGTCACAACCCAAGTCAGTTAACCTTGATGGATCATTCCGAAGAACTCCACCCCGAAGGCCCGGCACACTTAAAGACTACTTCCTAGGCATTACTTCAAGCGGCAGAGGTCCTAGCGCCTACTATTCCGGTAGCACTAGCCGATCAACCCTCCTAGCGATCACTTGTAAAGTTTCTGGTCATAAAACATAGGTACCGAAGTTCAACCCCGCAATACCCAAATGACCATCCCAAAACAGACCGACTCACGTGCCTATGGATCCATTGCAACACAGTCTAACCTTCCCGGACTAAACATGAATGACCAAAGCACTCAAATCCGTAACCAACCTCAATACGCATCACAGTGCATTAATACGTACGTCATAACTGGGCTCTACATTGAGCCATATAAAACCGGACAAGTGTCCTCAAAACTTCTTTAAACGACATCCAGCCAAAATGCTCAAAACCTCTTTTTGACCAATGATTACGTTTTTCAAATAATAAACGCACTCGACCCATACCATGAAATCACACGCTCTAAAATGCTTGAATGGACTCCAACACAGTTTAAGCCGGGACAAAGAGGTTTCCAAATAGACTTATACTCTTAATCCTTTCAAAACGTCCCATAACACAAAATTGAACCTTTAACCCCAAACAACACTAAAATGCCTTTTTAACCAAATAATCTCATGTATGCAATAAGTTACCAAACACACCCATTTATGACTCATTTATCCAAATGCCCAAAATCACAAGAATGTGTGCTATATAAGTTTATAAAGTTAAACACTTTCAAAATACCCAAACTGATCAGCAGTTAACAATTTCATGTAAGATTCAAAACACTTTAAAATAACCATTTTGGCATGTACACCATTTTCACAAACCAACTTGAACTCACCTTGCTAGATTTAGGCTAAATCTAGATTTTACCCACTTAGAGCTTTCCTTGAAGAACTTGATTCTTCAAACCAAATCTTCCAAAACCTAGATCCACAAGGTTCCAACCATTAATATACATATCCCACCATAAATAATCATAATCAACCACAAAGAATCGTTTCCCAACCTTATACATGAATACCCCAACTGATACAGAAATCCTAACTTCCATAAATGTAGAGAATAGAAGATTACCTTAATCCAAGCTTGAATCCACCAATCAAAACACCTCTAGTTCACGAAAATGGTTACAAACCTCCAATCTACGAAAGGGAGAACAAAGGGTGGATGAAACCCTAGAAAACTTTGGTGAAGAAGATGAAGTTGGAGAGATGAGGAGCTTACCACCACAAAATACTCTTGTACACTCCAATAGACTTCCAATCTCTTGCTATATCCTTGAATAGATCTCAAAAACGAAACAGTGGCAACTTGAATCACTGAAATCGGAGTTGGGATGAAGAAGTTATGAAGAAATGAAGTTTTTGGGTGAAATGAGACTGAAATCAGGTTTTAACCCGCTGTTTCTGATGTTGCGCACGACCTGTGCGCCCTTTGTGAAGGAAAACGCACGAGCCGTGCGCCCTACAGCCCGCGAGAAATATGCCCAAACATTGTTTTGGTCATAAGTTCTTCGTTATAACTCCGTTTTTTCTCCGGAAAGAACCGTTGGACTCGTAATTGAATCTTTCATCCCTCTAGACTATAAAATCTAGGATTCAAGTACAAAATCCAATATCTTATTTTTCCCTTAAATTGTTGATTTCTGTATTAGCTTGAAACGATAGCTTTTCGAAATCGGGGTGTTACAGATGTGGAGACGTGATGTGCTATCTTTTGTTCCCCGGTTCACAACCAAAACTCGATAGGTTCTCGATTCGTCTCGATGGGTGTTGGATTACGGTGATGAACAATGCGATGCCTTACGACATTGAATAAAGTGTTGAAGAAGGTGATGTTGAGTTATGGACATACGGTGTCGATGTGTTGTACAGACTTGAACGTATATAAATATTCATAATGAATATAACATATATATATATATATATATATCATTTCACATAAAAATGGTTAAAAAAAACTCTATCGAAATGAATGTCATATCGAAGAGCACAAAATACTCGTATTTTTGATGTAATTTGTTTGATTAAAATATTAGTAATTTTTAAGATAATTTATTTTAAACTTTAAGTGGGTAAAAGTTTTTAATTAAAAAATAAAATAAAAAGTCAAATATGGTAGGTGTGAGTTTAAATTATCTTCCGTTTTTACCCCTAATCATCTTAAAATTGAAAACTTTATTTAATATTAGTTGTTGGATCAATTGAGATGGAGTGATTGAGATTCGTCCTCACGTACACAATGAAAATTGAGTTTTCATTTGAATTTTCATATATATATATAGAGAGAGAGAGAGAGAGAGGAAAGTTCAAATGAAAACTCATTTTTCATTGTGCACGTGAGGACAAATCTCAGTCACTCGATCTATTTTGATCCAACAACTCATATTGAATAGAGTTTTTAATTTTAAAATGATTGGGAATAAAATTGGAAGAAAATTTAAATACACGCTTACCATAATTGACTTTTTATTTTCATTTTTAATTAAAAAAATTTACCCAATTAAAGTTTAAAATAAATTATCTTAAAAATTACTAATATTTTAATCAAACAAATTACATAAAAAAACGATAATTTCATGCTCTTCGATATGACATCCATCTCGATATAGTTTTTTTTTTGTCGTTTTAACCGTTTTTTACGTGAAATGTTATATAAGTGTTATTTTCATTATGAATATTTATGTACGTTCAAGTTTGTACAACGCCTCGACACCGTAAGTATGTAACACGACATCCCCTTCTTCACCACTTTCTTCAACGTCGTAAGGCATTACGTTTCTTCAGCACCGTAACCTAACACCCATTAAGACGAATCGAGAACCTATCGAGTAATTCTGTTGTGAATCGGGAAACAAAAGATAGTGTGTTACGTCTCCACATATTCACAGATCATTCATGTGTTATTCATCATGAATAATGTATCATTCAGGATGAATAATACAACATTCAGGATGAATAATTCACGATTCATGAATTCGTGTATCATTCGTTATGAATGTTGTGTAATTCATCCTGAATTCTATATTATTCATCATGAATAATAGGGGTGTTCAAAAAAACCGTTGGACCGCTCAAACCGATCGAACCAAGTTAAACTGGACCTTTTTGGCGGTTTAGGCAGTTTGGCGGTCTGGTCTGGTCTCAAAAATCGCCAAACCGGGCGGTCCAGTCCGGTCTGCGGTTTGGAGGTTTTTTTGGGCGGTTTGGACCAAACCGACCCTTTATATCATCTATTGTTTAGCCCAAATATCTAATTTAAATATATACAAAAAGACCCAAAGATAATTTTAAATCGCCATGGATTTTATTTGCACTTTGCATATTACTTTTTTTAGTGTTTTGTCTTGAGATATTTTGTTAACTTTTGTGGACTTTGTTAACATTGTTGTAGACTTTCTTTATTTCAAATGAACTCAAGCGAACCAATAAAATTCAAATTTTTATATGTTTTTTATGTTTAAACTTTAAAGTCCACTAAAAGGCCCAAATCGTCTAAACTGGTCGACCAAACCGCCTTAACCGCGGTCCGACTTGACCGGTCTGGGCACTTGATGTCAAACCGCTCGGTTTGAAAAATCAATAGACCGCCATTAGCGGTTTGGTTTGTGGTTTGAGGGGTTAAACCGCCCAAACCGGACCGCGAACACCCCTAATGAATAATGAATGAATGTTCACATTTGTTATTCATACTGAATGTGGGACATCCGGGGATGCGCATACATATTCATAATGAATTAAACCAAATTTCGGTTGTGAATTGGAAAAACAAAAGAGAGTATGTCATGTGTCTACACCTTCACGGGTCATTCATATATTATTCATCATGAATAATGTATCATTAAGAATGAATAATAGAATATTCAGGACGAATAATACACGTTTCATGATAAATAATACATGAATCATGGATTCGTGTATTATTCATCTTGAATATTGTATTATTCATCCTGAATACTGTATTATTCATCATGAATAGTGAATGAACGTTCACCTTTGTTATTCATACTGAATGTGGACACCCGAGGACGTGCATGCATATTCATAATGAATATAACACATATCTAGAATTTCACGTAAAAAATGGTTAAAACGAAAAAATTCTGAATATTGTATTATTCATCCTGCATACAGTATTATTCATCATGAATAGTAAATGAACGTTCACCTTTGTTATTCATACTGAATGTGGACACCCGAAGACGTGCACGCATATTCATAATGAATATAACACGTATATAGAATTTCACGTAAAAAACGGTTAAAACGAAGAAAAAAAACTATATCGAGATGAATGTCATATCGAAGAGCACAAAATTCTCGTTTTTTTGATGTAATTTGTTTGATTAAAATATTAGTAATTTTTAAAATAAATTATTTTAAAGTTTAAGGGGGTAAATTTTTTTTAATTAAAAATAAAAATAAAAAGTCAAAGAAGTTAGGCGTTTATTCAAAATTACAATTTTGTCCTTAATCACTTCCCAATTAACCTTATTATATATTAATCATTGATTAGTTTTCTAAGTTTTGATCAATGGTTAAGATTTGTCCTCTTGTACATAATGAAATATGGGTTTCATTTGAACCCACCCCTATATACATATATATGTGTTTTAATCCCACTATATGTATTTTAATAATACATATAAATACAACGAAACTAAAACAATCAACAAATGATTAGTATAATTCAAATACAAAGGGAATCGACAGAAAACCGTATATACAAACGATGCTGAGGCTCGTGTTGAACACGATTCCCTTAAACAGATTTGTCGTCTGTTCCCAGGGTACAATAGCGAGAGCAGAAGTACTGCCGAATAATTCGTTAGAGGAAGAAAGCCGTATGCAGAATTTTAGAGAGAAATGTATCGATCAATATTCAGGGTCTCGCTTGGAATGAACTCGGACTCCTTTTTATACTCGAGATGTGAAACCGACAACCATAATCATGAAAATAAAGAATTACCCTGAGCACAAGATTTCGGAGCGGCATTCGTATCCGCAGGTCGCGCCCATGCACAAGTTCGCCGTTTTTAGCCTACGAAAGCTGCAATCGGCACCCCCCCTGCGCGCGGGTTGGTGATGGAGTAAAACCAAACAAAGAGCTTGTAAGCTCCTTCCATATCTAAGGTTATAAACCTCATAAAATTTGGTCCTCCTTCCTATGTGGGACAAGTTCCCACACACACTTGGTTTTGCCAACTTTCATCCCAAACACTCAACTTTGAGCATCGATATCTCATTCACACATATTCCGTTTTGAACACATAATATATCGTTTCGAATCTCTCATATAGGAGAACACAAACCCACGAAGAGTTAGATATATACAATACATATACATGTATTTATTTGTGTCCAAAGTTAGTAAAAAATCACATTTTTACTAAAATAATTTGTATGTAGTATTTTAAAATATATATAATTTGTATTTTATTATTTATATTGATGGTAAAAATAAATGATAAATTGCTTGGCTCTTTCCAGGTGAATCCATTATAGAGTCGGTGACATCCATTATAGAGATTGTTTCCTAGTTACGCCAATTGCTTGGCTCTTTCCTACTCCATCCCAACATTTCTTTACTATTTTTAATAATGTTTTGTAAGTTCAAAAAATTCTGTTTTACATAAAACCAAATTTGTTTCTTATTCTGAAAATTAAGATAATTTTTTGTTACATAATATTTTTTTTTTGTTGTAACCGTGGCCCTTGCATATGCACACCGATTAATCTCCAGACAACCATAAATGTTTGAAGTCATCGCAGGTGAATCTCCAAGGCTAAAAGGACTTTGATAACGTCTGTATTCAAACTAACCGAGAGAAAATATGATTTTCACTACAAATTTCTCTGAGTCTTACCAGTACACGATAACCTAAATGGTTTACACAATGTGCTTACTTCATCGTGTAACAAATTTAAAAACAATATATATTCATTTTTGTAATATTTTTGAACAAATATTTAAAGAATATCTTATTAAATCTTTTTATAATCTACTTTCTTTTTTAAAAAAAAGTGAGATATGTGAATTATATTATTCTCTAAAAGGTTTTTATGTAGAAAATAAACTTTCTAACATATATTAAAAGAAATTATGTTTAAATTTAACTGATATAAATATAAGATATTTAAAATTCCATCAATTCTTTTTCCTTTCTAAAAATCAGATGTAATTAAATGACTACACTCCGACAATTGAAAAGAAAATATAAACAATGGAGTATTATCCATTCCCCAAGACAAATACATGTTCACCGACATCGTTAATATTTATTTATAAAATATAAGTAAAGTAAACCGTCATAAAAATATCTTTACAAAACCATGTATATGTATATGTGTATATATATATATATATATATACACACACACATATATCACACCTACAAACACAATGGCAATCTTGATCTACTTTCTCTTTACCCTTTCAATTATAGTTACCTCCACAAATGCTTGTGATAGATGTCTGCATCAAACTAAAGCTGTTCTTTTCTCCAATGCTTCTGCTCTTTCATGTATAACACCATTTTTCTACTCTTATTTTAAAAATTAAAAAAAAAAATCAATTTTGAGATCGACTATCGTAATATTTCTTGATTTACTTTAATGGGTACTGGTTATTTTTTAAAATAAATGTAGCTGGAGCATGTGGGTATGGTTCATCTGCTCCAAATTTCTATAATGGCCATCTTGCTGCTGCTGTTCCTAGCATTTTCAAATTCGGGTCGGGTTGTGGTGCTTGTTTCCAGGTAGAAAGTTACACATTTGATTTGACCTCAGTGTTGGTGTATTGATTTTGCTGTGAATCTGGGGTTATAAATGTCATTTTTGCAGGTTAGATGCATGGATGGTAAGGTGTGTTCAAAGGCTGGAACTCAAGTGATAGTGACTGATTTGAATAAGAACACAGAAACAGATCTGGTGTTGAGTAGCAGAGCTTTCATGGCTATGGCCAATAAGGGTATGGAGCCAAACATGTTGAAACTTGGTGCTGCCAACGTGGAATATAAAAGGTACATACTTTATTCTCACCTTACATTAAAATAAAATAGGTTCTTGAAAGACATTTATATTAAGTTGTTATGATAAAGTTAAACAACCTAACAAGTTCAGCTCTATAGTGAAGTTAAAGGTCATTTTTTTCAGGGTAAGGAGGGGTAGACAAAATGTCTTGATCCAATGCCATCATATGACACAACAAATAAATGATTATGTTTTAACCTTTTTATATAACATGGTCTGAGAAGTTCTATTGATAAAGTTAGAACAATGTAATATAACAAAGTAAATAAATGGGCTTAATTATATGACATTTTTAAAAATTATCACATAAAAATACTAATAAGATGATTTATTTTTTGTGTCCTATTAAATTACTTAATTTAATCAATAAAACTTGTAATTAGAAAGCTTCATTTTATCTTTACTATTTATTATAAAAGGATTATATAGGTCAAGTTGTTCTTAAAAGAACTATGTACCCCAAAAAGCTCATTTTGCTATAATACTATTTTCAGTCAAATTTGGTTTTAATGTTTTATATAGAGTGAAGGGTCAATACCATATACTATAATTAAAACAAATCATTTTCTATTAAAAATAACTATTTTATTTGATTAAAAAAACGTATAAATAAGATTGAGTAAATTACAAAATTCATCACCGGGTTTAGAGGAACTCTAATTTTCAATCACTCGACAATAATTACACCAGTAATATATGGTTTGGATTTCATTACAACTTTCTTAACGTCCATCAATAACGACCTTTAATTATATAAACGACATTTTGGTCATTTTTCATTTCTTTAATAAAAGACCAATTTAGAGTACAAGTCCTTACAAGTCATTAAAGCATTTAAAAAATTTGCCATCAAAAGCAATATTAATTGATTGTTGGTTTATTTTGTGGGTAGAGTTCCTTGTGATTACAAAGGCAAAAATTTGGCATTGAGGGTGGAAGAATCAAGCCAAAAGCTCCATTATCTTGCCATCAAGTTCCTGTATCAAGGTGGCCAAACCGAGATCGTAGCCGTTGATATTGCCAAGGTGATCGAATCTCGGCCGTGCAATAATACAGTATAATTTAATTTAATTGTTCGTGAAAACTTACATGATTGGTTGTTCTTTTTAAGGTTGGTTCGACGAACTGGAGTTTTCTGCGCAGAAAGTCTGGTGCTGTTTGGGACACGGATCGAGTTCCGGCAGGGGCATTGCAGTTGCGGTTGGTGGTGACGGCCGGATACGATCGGAAATCGATTTGGGCCAAGAGCGTGCTCCCGGCCGATTGGAATGTCGGAATCGTGTATGATTCGGGTGTACAAATTGATGACATTGCTGAAGAAGGATGTGGTCGATGTGATTAATTAGTTAGCTTTTGAAAGTAGTTTTTCAAGATTAGGGAATAATTTGTTGTTTACTTACTACTTTCTTTTTTGGTTTCAAGAAAATGAAATGGAAGATGTTTTACTTTGCAAATATTTTAATAAAAATTTAATATTACCAATCGACACTGTACTTTTAGAAATTACATCAAACCCTCCATCCTTTGAATTTGATTATTGTGAATCGTCCCTATCTCAAACATATGTTAAGTGTTTAATTTAAGCGGACGTTTGGTTCGCAGAATGTTTTTGGATGAAATGAAATATGTCAAAGGAATTTGACTTTGAAGGAAATTGGAATGGAAGGTTGTCAGGTTTGACTACTTGTTTGGTTGACAGAATTGGAATGAAATCTGTTAAATGAATTGGAATTTTTCTGTTTGGTTCACAGATTGTAGCTTTAGAATTGGAACGAAATTTTGGTAAATGACCAAAATACCTTTTTTGTTTATTTTAATTTTTTTCAACAAAAAATACTTTAATGAAATAGTCATTAAATAGTTTAATTTTTAACTAAAATTGCTTTGATTATTTTAGCACACGAATGATGATGAGAGAGAGAGAGGGAGAGAGAGAGGAGAGGAGAGAGGAGAGAGAGAGGGGGGAGAGAGGGAGAGGGAGAGAGAGATGAGAGGAGAGAGAGGGGAGAGAGGGAGGAGAGAGAGGGAGAGAGAGAGAGGAGAGAGAGAGAGAGGAGAGAGAGTTGGTGTCTGCTGATAATGTTGAACGGTAGTGGTGGGCGGTGGTGGTGGTTGCCGGTGACGGTGGTGGCCGGTGGCGGTGGCCGGAAGTGGTGGTGGTGACTGGATGTGGTGGTGGTCGGTGTTGGTAGTCGGAGGTGGTGGTGGCTGGTGGTGGTCAATGGTGGCCGGAGGTGGTGGTGGTGGTGGTCGGGGCGGAGGTGGTGGCCGGTGTTGGTAGCCGGAGGTGGTGGCGGTGGCCGGAGGTGGTGGTGCATATTAGGATGAGGGGTAATTTTGTCCAAAAAAAATACGACATTCCATTCCAATGAAATACCACCTCCCCCCAAGGAATGTTGAATTCCTTCATTTGTGGAATTCATTGGAATTCAACATTCCAATTCCTTAAAAAGAATGAACCAAACGATGTAATGGAATCTGGTCAACGGAATTCAACATTCCAATTCCATCAGAATCTACGAACCAAACGCCCCCTAAGTGTATTTTGGTCATTTTGCAATAGTTTTTAAAATAAATTAAAGTATTTAAATATGTAAATCTTGTATCCACCATCGCTCGACCACCATTAAATGCACCTCCATCGTCCGATAACTCGATCTTATATTTTCTTGACTACAACTCAAGAACCAGTTGCCATGGTTGTGTTGCGTGTATCTTTGATAACTGCTTGCATCTCTTTATATGAATCTTTAATCGAAAACGCATCTCATATTTGCTTTCAAGATTCATAGAAAAAAAACACCAAAAGGAGTTCAAACACCAAAAGGCCAAATGGTAATGACCACCTGCCTTTGAACCCACATGCATGTAAATCCATCCAAAGGTTAGCAAACATTTTTATGTATTAGTGGGGGAATGAAATACTGGCAAAAAAAACTAGCTTATTTTTTGATTTATAAGTTAGTTTATTTTTTTAATAATCTTTTGGATGTACATAAGCTAACTTATGAGAAGTTTTTTGACACTTTTGTAGATCCCATAAACAATGCAAACACAATAATAATCAATAAGCAATGAAGATTTAATCACAACTGCTGGTCATATGACTAGATTTATCAGTAAAGGGTTTAAGGTTTACAGAGAGAATTTCAATAGGATTAGGTAAACCTTCTAATGACCATTAACCTAGAAAACTAGGTTAAAAAACAATAAATATTAGGCGTGCAAGCCTTTAGGGCCCAAAAGCCCATTAACAAGATAACTTTAAATAAATTACAGTTCACACCCCGAACTTCTATTTAATAAATAACTCACCCTAACAATCTCCCCCTTTAAATTGAAGTTCGTAATCTCGCGAGTTGGAAACATGTGTCTTCCGAAATCCGAAACTGATCTCGAAATGTCTCATTGACGTCCTGTACTCCAACCGTTCTTTGATCTGACCCAAAGCTTTGAGAACCAAGCATTTGTAGTTCGGATCCAAAGGTTGGATCCCTTTGTCATCTTGATCCATAGCGCGCTTCAGCTTGTCTCGAAGTAACATCAGTGTACCATCGTAAAACCGTGCAATCTGACTAAATAGGAATAATCGAGTATCACCTTTACCATTTACGTAAGTCATGCTGAGTTCTGGAAATTTTACCATCGTATACGCAGGTACATTCTGAATATCTGAAGGAAGACTGAGATCAAGCTTGAGTAGATTTATCTTTGCTTGATTGCTTTCCAACCCAATCTGGAAGTCTTCAATGGATGCAAGTTTCATAACACTCTTCATGTATCTTTTAACAACTTCCAGTGCATCTGTAATTTCTCCTGGTCGAATGGTTCTGGTCTTCAAGTCTCGGAGCAGAAATAGAAGATCTGGTAACTCGAGACTTCCAAAGTCAGCTTCAGAAAACTGCCATTTACTGCCATCTTCTCTGGTCACTTCAAAGTAAGAATATTGTATGCTTATGAAGCGGTAAGAGTAAATCTGATCAACAGATCTGATTCTGAACTTTGTCTTGTCAATGCCTTTTCTGAGACTTTTGTACATAAAAACATGCTCGCGTTGCTTCTTTCTGTTTGTCATTGACTGAAGACCATGCAAGACGACCTTATCATATGGGCGGATCCAATGGGCAAAGAGCTTTTTCTGGCTTTCTGCAAGAAATGGAACATTGATTCTGACTCTTTCCTATTTCAAAGGCGAAACTGGTTGAGTACTTTCTGTTTCAAGAACTGGTGAGGCTGGCGGAGATTGTCTGGGGTGATCTGTCTGAGATAGATTGGGATGAACTGGTGAATAAGTCAGAAGGGGCATACCGACAGAAGATTGTTCGGTTGAATGGTGATCTTGAGCCATATTTTCGAAATTTAACAACTCATCGATTTCAGCTTGGAAGACTACCAAAGCCTTTTCTGTGTTGATTGGTTCCTCTATCGGATCTAGATCTGAATAAGGATCAACAATAATTGCCCAACTATCTGGATTGTAAGATGAACCTCTATCATATTCCTCTGGCTTTTCAACCGTTGGATTGACGTCGTATGGCACTAAATCCATTTCCTGATCCTGGGCCTGACCCTATCCTTCGTTTGGAGTACCTGAACCCATCTCTGTATGTCCCTGTACCGTAACCATTGCCTGTACTGATTTGGTTTCAGATGTGCGTTGGCGCTTCTCCACCTCATGGTGATCAGGATCATCCTGGTCATCATGTTTGCGCTTGAGCCCTTCTGCCTGACTTCGGCAGGTTGCTTCCAAAGATGGCACCCTTTCAGTCAGTGCAAAAATAGTTTGCTGCAAAGACTAAATAGTAGCGGTTTGGTGTTGGAAGGCTTCAGGAGTGATAGTGGGAGGGGTGTAGGTGTAGGGGTTGATGTTTGAGATCGTAGAAGTGAGATTAGATCTGCATCTTGGGATGGTTCAGTTTGGGATTGGTATAAGAGTTTGACCAGGAGCATGGATTTGAGGTCATCTATGGAGAAATCGGTGGGTATATGTGGTGGTGGTGGTGGTGGAGGTAGTGTTTCAGGCTCAGGCATAGGGGCTTTACCTTTGATCATTCGCTTCAGAGCATCTACATCCTCCTTCATTTCTGACCGCATGATAGAATGGACAGCCTTTAGGGCGCCGTCCAGAAACTCCCTTGAGACAAATTCGGGAAAACTAACACCTGGGTCACTCAGACTTCCAGTTGTGGTAGCGATTGTGGAAGTCGTACCACCTACATTCACAGCTGGCGTGATGAAAGTTGTGGTAGGACTTCCACCTAATCCTCGTAATCCACTAAATGGTAGAGTTACTATGGGTGTTCTGGCTGGGTCACGAAGATGTGCAACAGTAGCCGAAGTAGGTACTCATGTCCTAGTCAAAGAAATAATTTCATCAATTGGCTCTAGACGCTGTGTACTGAAAGAAGGCGAGGACTGGGGCAACTGTCCTCTAGTTTCAATACAAGATCTCTCCAAGTGAGAGACAGGTAGAGTATGTGTTGATCCCCCATGAGAAACTGAAACCAACATCTGTTGAGAGACGTCGGAGTTGTTGGGTGGGTGTGCATTTGTGTCGCTAGGTCCACGATGGCTTCTTCAATACCCTGTCTCAACACGTGAGACTGGGTAGCAGATGTGGCTACCTGGCTAATAGTGGATAGGGGAGGTTCAACCTAAGGTGGTTGCCTCATCACTCGTGTACGCTCTTCATTATGTTTACTCTTTCTTTCCTTCCTTATGTCTCCGGGTGAGGGTTGGTCATCGTCACCATCAGAGTCATAAGACTCGTCACTTGGTTCCGTTGACTCGATTTGAGATTCAGATGGGGTGGTGGACTGGTCATCGGCAGCGTCAGAGTCGATGTTGGAAGAGGATTGGATCTGATTGGTTTTTGTCGCGGTATCCTCTTCCGAAATCTGAGAATCTGCCTGTGGTGGGGTAGGTGATTGTCGAGAAGTGTTGTCCTCGCTTGGTCTAACGGCACTGCCCGCTTCAGATCCCCTTACAATATTTTCTCTCAACACACCCGGTCCGTGAGCCTCGACTCTCTGGACTCTTCCTCCTCTCGTACGTGGACCCTCACGCCTCTCAGGTCGTGCTCTCTGGGGAGGTCCTTCTGGTTCTGGATGGACCATAGGAGCAGGTATATCGTGTGTGCGTCTATATTCTATCACACTCAGTGACGTTGGACTAGCGTAGGCCAGTAAACCATCAGGGATACGTCTGGCGACTATGTTGGTGATTTCATTTCTAGTCTGAAGACGATGAGTGGGATGGTGAGGACATACCGGATGAGAAGAGCGTCGAGCTATCGTGGGATGGATTTGCATTTAGTTCCTGATGAAGATCGAAGAAAACGTATAAACGGGATGAAGTTCCGTCGTTTTGTTGCTTTGTCTCGGACCTTTTGGTCTAGATCAAACCATAGAATATCGGCGTAGTCAGCTTGTCGGTGGAATGCAACACTATGAAAGAGATGCAATAAGTTGGCACTAGTCTGATCTATGCCCTTGGTGATGGCAGATAAAATCTGTTGAGGAACGTGAAGAGAGTGTACCATAATGGTCTTAAATGTTCGCCGGTTGAATGTTGAAGGGAAAGGGAGAGGAACCGCATATCCCAGAGAGTGGATATCTGCACACAGCGTGGAGTCTGAGACGATAGGGTCGAAACTGTCTTTGCCCGGAAAGTTGTCAGCGATTGGTAACCGAATAAATTGTCGAAAGAGCTCCCGTGTGAGAAGTATCTGCGTGTTGTCAATTCTGGCCTCCAGATGGAATCCATCTTCTTCTTCAATATGCGTGAGAGATTGCCAGAACTGCTGGAGAAACAACTGAGGAACATCTACAGTTTCCGTGAGAGCATACGAGAGAGGGTGGCCTCTGAGGATCTCAATGATCACTTAGTGTTGGTCTTGGCGCTGAGAGAAGTCCAAGTGGAAGTTGTTTGGAGTGAGTCGGAGGTATTGGGCTGGATGGATCAGGGCGGCGTCGGCGATTGGATCAATTTCCGGATTCGGATTCTGAGCCATGGTACCTGTTAAGATGAAACGTATTATTACTGTGGTACAACTAAAAGCACTGAATCCCGTTATATGAAGCCGATGTCTAGGTTAAAATTAACGTCAAATCGAAACATGTCCCATAACTAGTCCAAAACCAATTGAGAATCTAACCCTTATGTGAAACTAGTATTACAAAACCTAGCATCAAAAGATTTGAACACATATGAGCATATAATAAAAAACTCAGAATTTAACAAAAGTGAATGTGATCCAGGGAGTTCAAGACCCGGGGGTTCAATGCCCCATGAGGAATAGGCCCTGGGCGCACAGGTACCGGGAGACGATACGGCCCCGGGGTTTCGAGGTCCCGGGGCTACTTGGCAGAGACCGGGAGTTTCACGACCCGGGATACAGACCGGAAGTTTAAGTATCGGGGGTCAAACACCGGGCGGTTCCGGGAGATACGAACCCAGTATAAACCGGGGAACACTCATTCGGGAGTATTGACTGCCCGGGTCAAAAGAAAGAAAAAAAAAATAATCCCGGGAGATGCCGGGAGTCCAAGTACCGGGAGTCGATCTGGGAGTGTAGGAACCGGGAGTTTCCAAACCAAACCACACCAACAAAAACCTTAGCAACACAGTAAATGCATCCAATCCATGGAATCGATTAACAAAAACAACGTTAATGGGTTACTCATGCCCAAATGTTAAACACATAATCATCTATCACTCAACTATTAAACTCTAATCGATGACAACAACCGAAACCCCATAATCTATTAATTTTCATCGATTTCAGCATTAATAGCCACAAAATACTCAAACCAAATTAACCATAAATGTGACAAATAAACCCTAATCAGTGTAAACTTGTAGTAACAGGTCGACACTCAGTCGACGAGGGTGTGGCGTCGGTCGACGTGTACAGGGACTAAGGCGTCGGCCATGGGACCACAACTGAAGGTCGCCGGCGGCAGTCGGCGCGTGAAACCCTAAGTCGGATGGGTTTGCCACCGGCTATAACGGCGACGACGGCGGTGAGAAAGATGATCGGGGAGAGAGAGATGAGAGATGAGAGCGCTGGGAGGGATCGATTTCGAGAGAGAGAGAGAGAGAGAGAGAGAGGGAGGATCCGGGACGAGAGTGCGATAGTGATAGAGAGATTGAGAAGTCGAGACAAGGAGGAGAGAGCCCGGGGTGTAAAGTCCTGGGTTTAGGTTTTATTTGGGGGGGACCGCGCCTTTTGGCGGTCGGGTCGATACCGGCAGAGCCAGTTCCCGGGTGTCCCGGTTTGGGGTATCCTGGTTTTGAAGCTCGATTTAAACGAAAAGAAGACTTCCCCCTTGAGATAAAAATAATAATTAAGGAACCCGGAAACGATTAAAAAACTGACTCTCCCCCTTGACTTGCTTTTAAGATTGGGACACAATGAAACATAAGAAACTTACCTGCTTCCCCTCAAATGAAGAATGGTGGAAAACTTATAGAATTTCACGCGATGTTGCTCCCCCTTGACACATGAACAAACTGTTAACTTTACCACAAACGACAGAAGCTTTAACAATAGAACTAACGAACTTAAAGATAAAATGAAATACAACGAAACGAAAAACAAATGAAGCACACAAAAATAGAAACGAACGAAATCTAACTTATTAATACAGAAGTTTGAAACTAGCACAGAACTTCACGAGTAAAATGCGCTCAAGCGATCTACTAAACGAAGTTATTCTTTAGCAAAAGAAGAAGGCAAGGGTGTTGACTTGAGCATCCAGAGACGAATCACTGGATCATTAAGTCACAGTCATTCGTTATTGAATAAGAGTCGTATAGGTTTGTAGAAGGGTCGAACTTTCATATTAAGTATGCCTAGCTTGGACACTAGATATTGAAAGCGTTTTTCGTCCAAGGCTTTGGTAAATAGGTCTGATATCTGATGTTCTGTATTAACAAAGTATAGTTCGATTGTACCTCTTTCCACATGATCTTTGATGAAATGATAGCGCATATCTATGTGTTTTGTCTTAGTGTGTTGGACGGGATTGCTAGATATAGCAATTGCGTTATTCGAGTCGCAGTATATGGGGATCTTCAAGTAGTGGAATCCGTAGTCTTTTAGCTGGGTTCGCATCCAAATCACCTGCGAGCAGCAATTGGCGGCTGCTACATACTCGGCCTCAGCGGTAGAGGTTGAAACGCAATTTTGTTTCTTTGATTCCCAGCTAACTAGTCGATCTCCCAAGAACTGGACATGCCCCGACGTGCTTTTCCGATCCAACATATTTCCGGCATGGTCACCGTCTGAATAAGCCGTTAGCTCAAAACCTGTCCCTTTCGGGTACCACAAGCCAAGATCAGCAATACCTTTTAAGTAACGAAATATACGCTTAACAACTATTAAATGAGATTCTTTTGGTTTTGACTGAAATCTTGCACACAAGAATGTCGAAAATATATTGTTTGACCTGCTAGCCGTCAAGTACATCAGGGAACCAATCATACCTCTATAAGTCTTAGCATTCAAGTCCTTTCCATCAGGATCGGAGTGTAGCTTAGTACTTGTAAACATGAACGTCTTCATGGGTGCAGAATTTTCCATCTGGTATTTCCGAAGAATATCTGAGATGTACTTAGATTGATTTATGAAAATTCCTGTGGCTAATTGTTTAACTTGAAGACCCAGGAAAAAATTCATTTGACCCATCATACTCATTTGAAAATGTTTGCTCATGAGGGCTGAGAAGTTATGACAATACTTGGAGTTTGTTGAGCCAAAAATTATATCGTTGACATAGATTTGTACAAGAATGATATCATGCTTATACTTTTTAATAAACAAGGTGGTATCGATCTTACCTTTGGAAAATCCAGCTTTAATTAAAAATGAGGAGAGTGCATCATACTAGGCTCGTGGTGCTTGCTTGAGACCATACAAGGCCTTGTCAAGAATGTAGACGTGATGCGGTTTGTCAGAACTCACGAAGCCTTCGGGTTGCGATACATAAACTTCTTCCTTGAGAACGCCATTCAGAAAATCGGTCTTCACATCCATTTGAAACACAATGAAGTTCTTGTGTGCGGCGTAGGCAAAGAACATTCTAATCGCTTCAATGCGAGCAACCGGTGTGAACGTCTCATCGTAATCAATTCCTTCCTGCTGGCGATATCCTTTGGCTACCAGACACGCTTTGTTTCATACTACGATTCCATCTTCGTCCTAATCACCGTCTTGTTCTTTGCCCTAGGAACAAGTCGTCACACTTTGAGGCTCTCGAATTGATTGAGCTCCTCTTGCGTAGCTATCACCCAGTCTGGATCATTAAGTGCTTCGAAGACGGTTGAAGGTTCGATGCGGCTAAGGAACGAAGAAAAGAGGCAGTCATTCGTGGTAGCGGATCGAATCTGAAAGGGTGTGTTGGGGTCGCCTATGATCTGATGTAGGGGGTGAGCTCGTGTCCACTTGGTGGTATGTGGGAGAGGTTGATACGTCTGTTGGGAGGTATCGGGATCCACATAACCACCCGGTGGTAGATCTTGAAGTGCTTTGAGTGACGACAACCTGTGAAGTGGAAGCTCTTGTGCTGGAGTCGTGCGAGTAGAGGAGGACGAATTAGCAGGTGATGTATCTGTAACGGTTTCTGGGATTGCCGGAGATGGAGCTTCTTGAATAGCTTCTGCAGGGGTCGGTTCAAGAGATGCTACAGTTATCGGTGCTTCAGTAGTATCTTGAGAGGTCAGAAAGGGATCACACGAGCTTGGTGATTCTGATTCAATGATAGTAGGAGTGGCAGCATCAGACGAGGTTGATTCACTTGATGCGGATGCACCAGTGACAGTTGTCACGTTCTGTGCTTGAGTTGTAATCCTGTTACACGGTATATCATTAGGCTTAGGATTAAAATGTTCATCATAAAAATGCTCAAAAAGTAAATCCAACTCATAAAGATTGGCTTGTGACGTAGACGCTTGATTTGAATTTACTGGAGATTGTGTAGATGTTGAACGAAGTTGTCCAGAAGCTAACACACCAGTCAAAGCGGGTTTTGAACTGAGGTGTTCAGAAGACATATTAACGGTCTCGTCAAAAGTCACATTCACACTTTCTACGACAGTCTTCGGCAATTTGTTGTAGACTATGTAGGCTTGGGCTTGAAATGAGTAGCAGATGAACACTCCTTCGTCCGCCTTTGGGCTGAACTTACCAAGATCGTCCTTGTCGTTCAATACAAAACATGTGCACCCGAATGCATGAAAATACTTGATGTTCGGGATGCGATTGTTGATGACCTCGTATGGAGTCTTGTAGAACCGTGTAACACCCCGATTTTCGAAGGGTATCATTTCAAGCTAATACAGAAATCGGAAGTTTAGGGAAAAATAAGATATAGGATTTTGGACTTTAATCCTAGATTTTATAGTCTTGGTAGATGAAGGATTCAATTACGAGTCCAACGGTTCTTTCCGGAGCAAAATCGGAGCTAAAACGAAGAAGTTATGACCAAAACAGTGTTCGGGCAAGAAAATTAGGCGACCGTGTTCCGCGCGGGTCTCCGCGCAGATGGACTCATGCTGCCACCCGCGCGGAGCCACTGGAAGCACAAAAAAGGGGAAAATCGGCCTAGAACCCCATTTTCTCACCCCAAACCCAAATCTCTTCACCTTTCTCTCCCAAACCCCAAAATCGAACCCTAACTCATTTTTGGGAGTGTTCCTTCTAAAATCAATGATCCTTCTTCACCTAGCAAGTTTTGGAAGCTAGAGCTATAAACCTTTCATCTTCATCTTCTTCACCAATGTTTCTAGGGTTTCATCCAACTCTTTTCACCATCTTGAAGATTAGAAGTTTGAGTTTTATTTTGGAGATCTAGAATAGTATTGTTGATGGGTTCAAGCTTTGGTAAATGTAATCTTCTCTTCTCTTCAACTATGGAAATTAGGGTTTTGGTATAAATTGAGATCTTCATGTATAACGTTTAGGGAATGACCCTATATGGTTGAATATGGTATTTATGGTTGGAAATGTATGGATCTAGGTTTTCGGAAGTCTTTGGCTTGAGAATCCAAGTGTTCTTCAAACGAGCTCAAGTTGGGGTAAAATCTAGATTTAGCCTAAATCTAGCAAGGTGAGTTCAAGTTGATTTGCGAAAACGTTGTACATGCCAAAATATTCATTTTAAAGTGTTTTGTGTTTTATAGGAAATTGTTAACTGCTGATCACTTGATAAGTTTTGGTTATTTGGAAGTGTTTAACTTTATAAACTTATAAAACACCCACATTTGGGACTTTTGGGCATTTTGATAAATAAGTCATAAACTAAAGTGTGTTATTAACTCATTTCATGCATGAAGATTATTTGGTAAAATGCATTTATGTGTTGGTGGGAATTAAGCATAATTTGGGTTGTGAGAGGTTTGAAAACAACAGTGGATGAGTCCTTGGGTTATGGTCATTTTCGACCTTGTGAACATTTTGGAAACTTCAAATCTTTGTTTTGGGGAAAATATGCATTTTAAGTATTTCAAAGAGTAAATTCCGAGCAATTAAGCACGTGTCTATGGTATAATCTTGTTTGGGAAATGATCTATCTTGTTCTAAGTTGGTCGTGTACTTTGGAGCACGTGTTTTCAAAAATTTTGGTCGAGTGTGTTTTATTGCGTTTTATTTCCTTGATAATGAGTCATTTGGTTGTTTGAGCCTGTGGCTCGGTATTCTATTATGATTGGGTTTTAGGACATTTGTCCGGTTTTGATAGCTCGACTTCGAGCTTTGGTTGCGATATTGGATGAGGGACTCAACGTAAGGACCTTTTATGGTTGAAGTTGATATCCCATCGGTGTACGTTTAAAGCTACCGAGCCTGACATCCCTTGCGCTTGGAATCATTACGTTCAATGATGGAACGTTAGTTTTCCACATTGAGGCACGTTTAGGCATCGGATTGGGCTGTAAGTCCTACGTGCTAGTACACGATATTGGATGAGGATCTCAACGTAAGGACCGTTCGCGGTTGAAGTTGACATTCCGTAGGTGTAAGTTTAAAGCCACTTAGCCTGACATCCCCTGTGTGTGCTTGTTTTTATGACTAGTCTTAACAACATAAAATGGGGCTTACTTTGTGTACCATCACATTTTATGGGATCGACTCTCCCCCGTCACTGAAAAGTGTTGTTTTGGGTATTGTGTTTAGTATCGATGTTTTCGGTGACGTTTTACATTTACGAATTATATATATATATGATTTATGGGTTAAGTATTACGCCCCACCCGTGTTTTGGGTGTTTCGGGATATAAAGTTTTATCCGTTTTTCATCTCATGGGAGTTTGATTTCTATTCTCATTTGGAGTGAGTTTTGGGTTGGATTTAATTTACGAAAGAACGTTTCATATTGGGATCTTCGCCCTTAAAATAGTTTGGGTTGGAAAACGTTTATTTTGGTGATTCCTTTGCCTAAAATGCATATTATTGGACAACGAGTCGTTTTCATAGTTGAAGCTTATCATTTTGAAAGAGTATGATTTTAATTGCATCCCTCCCATTTAATGATATATTTATTCATGTTAAAACTCTTGAACTCACTAGGCGTTAGCCAAACCTTTTTATTTGTTGGCATGTGCAACAGGTTCCGGTTGAGAATGGTTATAGTGAGGTCGTGAAGAGATGAGTGCTAGTCGTGTGCTCGAGATGCGAATAGCTTGGTAAAGTCTTCCGCGCTTATTTATGAGAGAGCAACTTGTATTTGGGTTAAGTAACACCCGGCTTTAGTCTAGCCCTTGTATACTAGTGGAGTTTGTATTTGTTGAGGTTATTTATCGAATTTTATATTTAAGGCGGAATGAGTTTTTATTTGTAGGAAGATGTCTTGTCTTTATTTGATGTTGTATCGAAAATTTTTATTAGTTGCTCTTACCAAATTTGAGGGTGTTACAAGTTGGTATCAGAGCTTAAGTTTGAGAGAATTAGGTGTTGATTTTGATACCTAGACTCAAACTAGTGTTGTTTTAAGTGATTGAAAGAGAGAAGTGCACCAATAGGCACTCTAAGATTGGATGCTTTGAAGATAATGGAGTCACTAGGAACGAGAATCACGTCGAGAGTGGCAAGGATGATAATGTATTGTACGTTCATAATAGCACCTGGCCAGTGTTATGGTGAACTTACGAGTTACATGTGTATACTTGGACTACTGGGATGTGACGACCGTTGGGGTAGTGAAGGAGTTTTCAGTGGGTAGCCCTTAGAAGAGGTTGATAATTATAGCATTCGTCACTTGGAGTGACAGTAAGCATGGTGATTGCATTAAGTGGAACATTTTCGGGTCAGAATGATTGGTTGGATTAGAACCATAGACTGTGGGAATAGACAATATTCGAGGGGAAATTGTAAGGCGAACCTATGGAATCCTTGCCTATTATCTTAAGATGTTTGAGCATCCGAGAGACGATAGTGCGGCTGGAAATTGGGGAGCGTAGTTTTGAGACGTTGAGTGTCGATCAAATTCATGCACGAAATTTATTTCTAAAATGAATTGCAATAAATTATTTCTCATGTCTCCAAAAGCATTATACGGATTATATTACAAAGTCTTGGAAAAAAAATGTTTAACACACACAAGATTTTTAAATTGTGATTTTAAACATGCATAAAATTATTTGGTTGCATGAGGTTTCAAACTTTGTTGAGACTTTCTTTACTCTCATTGTTGTCCAACGCTATTTAGTAAATATTGTGATGTACGTATTTTGATGTTATTTAGGGTCTTGGACAAGTAACTGCAGTTTGTGACTTTAACATTGGATCTCCTCCACATATGTTAAAGTTTTGGACGAAGAGTTATCTTCCATTATTTTGGTTTTAGGTTTTATTGAGAATTTTATTCCATGCGATTTTGTGGATTTAGTGTGGTGATTTTAATGGCGTCCAATTGTATTGTTTTCCCTTGAGTTCTTGTGCGGGCGGTTTGGTTGCGTATTGTATGCATCCATATTTTACTTGGAGGTTCCATCATAGTGTATTAGCCGTCATTTTTGAACAATAAAAGCATATTGTTGACTTGGCTTTGAACTTGAAATCAACATAAATTATTTTGTATTTAACCAAGGTGCATGCACATACCACTTTACTGGTTTTGTGAAATACATCGTTTCATGCAAGTTTTGTAGTGGAATCTTATTAGTGTTGTGGCTAAAGAGAGAAAACTTTGGAAGTTTGATATCATGCATGAAAATTCTGTTTTGAGTTTTGCAAACATTTTGTCGTATATTGTTTAGTGCGCGAATTAATTTACACCATGGCTTGAGTAAATGTATGGAGAGTTTATGTTAGTCATACTCAATGTTTGTTTTGTCCGTTTACGGTTGTTAACATCGCTTTTAAGAGTGCACGCAAATACGTTATATTGGCTTTTGGGTATATATGACTATAACCACTATTTTGGGACAAAGAGCATTCTATTCGTGCAACTTAAAGTTTCAAGTCGATCTAAATTATTTTTACGTTTAACCCAAATCACACGCATCTATCTTTTACTAAGTTTTGGGAAATAAACTGATATATGCGAGTAACGTTGAGAAATTTTATTTCATGTCATTATATGGTTAAATGAGATTTTTTTTGGAACTCGATTACGTGAATTTCCCTTCTGGAGTTTTGTACAAACGCCTTGTTACACACTGTCTTAGTACATAAAATTTTTCTTCATACATGGAGTAAGTTGATGCATGTTAGGATCATGGTGGCCCATTCGAAAAGTTTGATTGGGTATCTTTGTCTATTGTCGTTATTAGTTTGAGTAATGACCAAACGATTTTCAAAATGGTTTTATGTGTGGCTTTTGAGACCACTTTGTACACCTACCGAGTAAACAGTAGGGGATTTTTATTTGCGCGTTTCTAAAGCTTTTGCACTTAGAAGTTTATAAATTTTCAAATTGGCATAGTAGTTGAAAAACCTTGAACTCATTAGAGTTGTAGATTTGAACCCTTCCATGAAAGGAGTTGTAATCAGGACTAGAGGAGTCCTTGGAAAATTAAGCGTCGGACTAACCGATCTATAGTCAATTCGAATTTTGGATTTTAGTTTATGAATCAGTGCACGCACGAATAATTGAAGTAGTAGATTTGTGTATTCTCCCAGATATTTAAGTGGCGATCTTTCTGTTTCGATAAATCCTCGGGATAAAACATTTTGTGGTTGCTCTCTTACAGTTGGATATGAATCAATGGGTTGATTGTTCAATATCATGTATGTGTTGGCGGTGTGCCATCCGGGTGAGTTTTCAGGAATAAAGGATATATTGGGGTTCGTTTGTTAGAGATATAAGATTGAAATTTTAGTGTCGTGATAGGTGTCAACTTTAATTCGACAATGGAAATTTAGAAATAAAATATTTGACGGTACACCCACGTTGCAGTATAGTTGTTTTTGAGAATAGGCGTTGACCCTCGATTCGGGGGACAGAGACCGTTGAGGTGCTTCAGTGCACTCTCGTTAAAATTGGGTATGTCTGCAAGATAAGTGGCAACCTTAAGGACATTAGATGCTAGCAACTAGGGATCGATCATTGGTAATTCTGTAATCAACAAGGTTTCACTGATTTGTCAACCGATGCTTGACGACACTCTGGGAGTTGAGTAACTGTGGAGTTAGGGTAATTTGTTGTCTACCGATGATGTGTCGTGTCAGTGAGGAACGGATCGAATGTTGTGATTGGATCGAACCTAACTGGTGTTAGGAAATGTCGTCAAGGAAGGGACGATGAATCTTTTATAGTATGGATTATTGGAGAATTAGGTTAGAATGTCGAGGTAAACCTTAAGTAGAAATCTACTATTGAGGAGACCTTGATGTGTCGGAATTAGAAGTATCTAAGGGATAAGTTCGCTTTAGATACCGGGAGACGATACGGCCCCGGGGTTTCGAGGTCCCGGGGCTACTTGGCAGGGACCGGGAGTTTCACGGCCCGGGATACAGACCGGAAGTTTAAGTACCTGGGGTCAAACATCGGGCGGTTCCGGGAGATACGAACCCGGTATAAACCGAGGAACACTCATTCGGGAGTATTGACTACCCGGGTCAAAAGAAAGAAAAAAAATAATCCCGGGAGATGCTGGGAGTCCAAGTACCGGGAGTCGATATGGGAGTGTAGGAACCGGGAGTTTCCAAACCAAACCACACCAACAAAAACCTAGGCAACACAGTAAATGCATCCAATCCATGGAATCGATTAACAAAAACAACGTTAATGGGTTACTCATGCCCAATTGTTAAACACATAATCAACTATCACTCAACTATTAAACTCTAATCGATGACAACAACCGAAACCCTATAATCTATTAATTTTCATCGATTTCAGCATTGATAACCACAAAATACTCAAACCAAATTAACCATAAAGGTCACAAATAAACCCTAATCAGTGTAAACTTTTAGTAACAGGTCGACACTCAGTCGACGAGGGTGTGGCGTTGGTCGACGTGTACAGGGACTAAGGCGTCGGCCATGGGACCACAACCGAAGGTCGGCGGCGGCGTTCGGCGCGTGAAACCCTAAGTCGGCTGGGTTTGCCGTCGGCTATAACGGCAACAGCGGCGATGAGTCACAGAGACGACGAGGGGGGTACCTATGGAGTTCGTCGATTGAGTGAGAAAGATGAGCAGGGAGAGAGAGATGAGAGCGCTGGGAGGGATCGATTTCAAGAGAGAGAGAGAGAGGATCTGGGACGAGAGTGCGATAGTGATAGAGAGATTGAGAAGTCGATACAAGGAGGAGAGAGCCCGGGGTGTAAAGTCCTGGGTTTAGGTTTTATTTGGGGGGGACCGCGCCTTTTGGCGGTCACGTCGATACCGGAAGAGCCGGTTCCCGAGTGTCCCGGTTTGGGGTATCCTGGTTTTGAAACTCGATTTAAACGAAAAGAAGACTTCCCCCTTGAGATAAAAATAATAATTAAGGAACCCGGAAACGATTAAAAAACTGACTCTCCCCCTTGACTTGCTTTTAAGATTGGGACACAATGAAACATAAGAAACTTACCTGTTCCCCCTCAAATGAAGAATGGTGGAAAACTTATAGAATTTCACGCGATGTTGTTCCCCCTTGACACATGAACAAACTGTTAACTTTACCACAAACGACAGAAGCTTTAACAATAGAACTAACGAACTTAAAGATAAAATGAAATACAACGAAATGAAAAACAAATGAAACACACAAAAATAGAAACGAACGAAATCTAACTTATTAATACAGAAGTTTGAAACTAGCACAAAACTTCACGAGTAAAATGTGCTCAAGCGATCTACTAAACGAAGTTGTTCTTTAGCAAAAGAAAAAGGCAAGGGTGTTGACTTGAGCATCCAGAGACGAATCACTGGATCATTAAGTCACAGTCATTCGTTATTGAATGAGACTCATATAGGTCTGTAGAAGGGTCGAACTTTCATATTAAGTATGCCTAGCTTGGACACTAGATATTGAAAGCGTTTTTCGTCCAAGGCTTTGGTAAACAGGTCTGATATCTGATGTTCTATATTAACAAAGTATAGTTCGATTGTACCTCTTTCCACATGATCATTGATGAAATGATAGCGCACATCTATATGTTTTGTCTTAGTGTGTTGGACGGGATTGCTAGATATAGCAATTGCGCTCTTCGAGTCGCAGTATATGGGGATCTTCTCCGTACTCTTTTAGCTGGGTTCGCATCCAAATCACCTGCGAGCAGCAATTGCAAATCTCTTCCCCTTTCTCTCCCAAACCGACCCCCAAACCCCAAAATCGAACCCTAACTCATTTTTGGGAGTCTTCATTCTAAAATCAATGATCCTTCTTCACCTAGCAAGTTTTGGAAGCTAGAACTATAAACCTTTCATCTTCATCTTCTTCACCAATGTTTCTAGGGTTTTATCCAACTCTTTTCACCATCTTGAAGATTAGAAGTTTGAGGTTTATTTTGGAGATCTAGAAGAGTATTGTTGATGGGTTCAAGCTTTGGTAAAGGTAATATTCTCTTCTCTTCAACTATGGAAATTAGGGTTTTGGTATAAATTGAGATCTTCATGTATAATATGGGTATTTATGGTTGGAAATGTATGGATCTAGGTTTTCGGAAGTTTTTGGCTTGAGGATCCAAGTGTTCTTCAAAGGAGCTCAAGTTGGGGTAAAATCTAGATTTAGCCTAAATCTAGCAAGGTGAGTTCAAACTGATTTGCGAAAACGTTGTACATGCCAAAATGTTCAATTTAAAGTGTTTTGTGTTTTGGAAATGTTTAACTTTATAAGCTTATAAAACACCCACATTTGAGACTTTTGGGTATTTTGATAAATAAGTCATAAACTAAAGTGTGTTATTAACTCATTTCATCCATGAAGATTATTTGGTAAAATGCATTTATGTGTTGGTGGGAATTAGGCATAATTTGGGTTATGAGAGGTTTGAAAACAACAGTGGATGAGTCCTTGGGTTTTGGTCATTTCCGACCTTGTGAACATTTTGGAAACTTCAAATCTTTGTTTTGGGGAAAAGATGCATTTTAAGTATTTCAAAGAGTAAATTCCGAGCAATTGAGCACGTGTCTATGGTATAATCTTGTTTGGGGAATGATCTATCTTATTCTAAGTTGGTCGTGTACTTTGGAGCACGTGTTTTCAAAAAATTTGGTCGAGTGTGTTTTATTGCATTTTATTTCCTTGACAATGAGTCATTTGGTTGTTTGAGCCTGTGGCTCGGTATTCTATTATTATTGGGTTTTAGGACATTTGTCCAGTTTTGATAGCTCGACTTCGAGCTTTGGTTGCAATATTGGATGAGGGATTCAACGTAAGGACCTTTTATGGTTGACGTTGATATCCCGTGGGTGTACGTTTAAAGCTACCGAGCCTGACATCCCTTGCGCTTGGAATCATTACGTCCAATGATGGAACACTAGTTTTCCACATTGAGGCACGTTTAGGCATCGGATTGGGCTGTAAGTCCTACGTGCTAGTACACGATATTGGACGAGGAACTCAACGTAAGGACCGTTTGCGGTTGAAGTTGACATTCTGTGGGTGTAAGTTTAAAGCCACTTAGCCTGACATCCCTTGCATGTGCTTGTTTTTATGACTAGTCTTAACAACATGAAATGAGGCTTACTTTGTGTACCGTCACATTTTATGGAATCGACTCTCCCCCATCACTAAAAAGTGTTGTTTTGGGTATTGTGTTTAGTATCCATGTTTTCGGTGACGTTTTACATTTACGAATTTTTAATATATGATTTATGGGTTAAGTATTACGCCCCACCCGTGTTTTGGGTGTTTCGGGATATAAAGTTTTATCCGTTTTTCATCTCTTGGGAGTTTGATTTCTATTCTCATTTGGAGTGAGTTTTGCGTTAGATTTAATTTACGAAAGAACGTTTCATATTGGGATCTTCGCTCTTAAAATAGTTTGAGTTAGAAAACAGTTATTTTGGTGATTCATTTGCCTAAAATGCATATTATTGGACAACGAGTCGTTTTCATAGTTGAAGCTTATCATTTTGAAAGAGTATGAATTTAATTGCATCCCTCCCATTCAATGATATATTTATTCATGCTGAAACTCTTGAACTCACTAGACGTTAGCCAAACCTTTTTATTTGTCGGCATGTGCAACAGGTTCCGGTTGAGAATAGTTCTAGTGAGGCCGTGAAGAGATGAGTGCTAGTCGTGTGCTCGAGATGCGAATAGCTTGGTAAAGTCTTCCGCGTTTATTTATGAGAGAGCAACTTGTATTTGGGTTAAGTAACACCCGACTTTAGTCTAGCCCTTGTATACTAGTGGAGTTTGTATTTGTTAAGGTTATTTATCGAATTTTATATTTAAGGCGGAATGAGTTTTGATTTGTAGGAAGATGTCTTGTCTTTATTTGTGTAACACCTCGAATTTCGTTTGGCCGTTTTGCGAAGATGTATAGAGGAAAAAAAAGGTTTCTGCGTCTGTCTACAGGGCGCACGACTCCTTCAGAGAAAACGCACGGGTCGTGCGTATGATCCAGCGGTGAGGCAGTGGGCTTGCGCACGGGTCGTGCGCATTTCCTTCTTTGAGGGTGCACGGGTCGTGCGCCATGTCAGACTGCTTTTTGGGATTTGCCTTAAATATCTCATTTGTGAGATATTTCTTAAAATATCTCAAAATCTCAGTCTCTCTCTTCCTTTTCTCTCTTTTCTTCTTTCGATCTTCGAGTCTCGTTTGGTTGCTAGTTTGCGGTGTTTCTAGCAAGGGGTCGGTGTTTTAAGCTTCACCTCTACGTCGTGATCGTTATCTGGTTTTTCGGGTTTTATTCTAAAAACCTACTGGTGAGTTCCTACTACCATTTTACAAACTTTATACATGTCAAAATCTTATTTGCGAAATCCGAAGTATTTCTACGGTATGATTTCATGTTCTCTACATTTTGATATAAATGAAGTTTTTGGTGATTTTCGGGGTTCCCGATCAGTTTTGACTAAAATGACTGTTTCCGCCTTATTGAAGTAAAATGATGTTTTACTTTCACATTATGTGGATATGTGAAAAGAATGTTTAAGAACTCATTTTTAATGATTTTCATTCTTACCAGAAGTTGAACTGGAAATGACATTTTGTTTATAAAATGTGTTTATACCATATGTTTATTTATGGTTGGTCACATATGTTGTTGTGACGAGTCTGTACCATTACTAGCGGATCCCTAGGTTTTGAGTCGACTGTATTGTTGGGATGTCATATTCCCCATTTTGTAGCTATGGATGCATATGATCCTCGGGGGCAACTTGGTACGGTTATGTGAGGCCGGATACTAGCCATGGTTCATAGTGATCCTAGTGAAGGAGTATACATTGGTTTTGCTTGGGGGCTAGATCTCACGTTGTAGCACGGACCTTTGTGTTCATATCCTTGGATTCCAATTGTTTAGCTCATAACTCGGATTGGTGGTCTACTTTGTGTTACACCACAATCCTTGGTAAAATGGTTCTTTTGTCATCGTATGATGAGTTTTGGACCGAAGAGGCCCGGTTGTGGCGAAATGTTATCTTTTATAAATTAAACCTTTATGAAAAGATTTCCTTATGATACTGATGTTTATATTTCGGGAAGTTTATAAAAGAACTACTTGTGCATTAAATTGTGAGGTACTGGAAAGAAGGTTTATGGTCTCATTTTAATGGATTTCATTCTTATCAACAGTTAATTTGGAAATGCTTATTTGAAAGGATTCCCTTTGATAAAAAAGTCTATATCTCTTGAAATTTATAAACTGTATGTTCTCACTAGGCTTTAAGCCTAACACTTTTTCTCAAATGGTATGTATATCAGGTTTCCCTTAGCGGTGGGTTGCCAGGGTTTTGAGAGACGGGTTTGGTCTCGAGGCTTCTTGAGATGACTAGTATTGTAACTGGGCATTTGTTAAGTCCCATTCTTTTGGTGAATTATGGATTGTCATCTGATGTAATCTAGATAGATGTGTCTAGATTAGTTTGTTGATGAATTCTATATCTGTACAGGTTTTGTAAAGTCTTAAGGACTGATCCCCTTTATGGGAAGTTTATATCAATACAAGTGTCATGTTGCCATAATTCCAGGTTTTAATTTACTCTGATTTTTAGAGTGTTACAAGTTGGTATCAGAGCTCTAGTTTAAGCGAACTAGACATGAATGTAAGATGTCTAGACTTAGACTGAGTTTGATAGGCATTGATTGTGAGATTGGGTAGAACTTCTAAGATGGGACAGTCTTAGAGTCGACGGAAGTTATGTTCATCAGGCGTTGTGATGACGATAACAAGAACCCTTATGTGTTATATGTTCATAATCTCACTTAGCTAATGTGATTATGAGGATATTTTACGTGAGCGTAATTGGTTTGCTAATGTTATGACAATTGGTAGACGTAGCGGTACGTTAATTCCGTGCGTGTTTCAGATAAACTCTTCCTTACCCTTTCTCGTGCTTGTGTTTACCTGCTCTACCTTGGTATGTTGACCGTTAGAGTAGTGCGAAAGTTTCTAAGCGAGTAAGCTAAGGAATGATTGTTGTTTATAGCAATGTCTCTTTGGGATGATAGTAAGTGCGTAGAACGCATTAAGTTAATCATCTTGAGTCAGATTCGTTGGTGGAATAAGAACTATATCTTGTTAGATCGATTCTATTTCGAGGAGATTTGTAAGTTATTTAGTGGGATGGTTGCCCTATGATGCCTGAGGCATCCGGTTGATTATAGTACGTCGGGATGTTAGGAAGCATAGTATTAAGATGTGAGTGCCGACCGAATTCATGCATTAAATTTATTTCTAAAATAAGGTTGCATAAATTGCTTTTCATGATCGCCAACCATAAAGTAAATTACCTTATAACGTTTTGGCAAAAACATTTAGCACTCAGCATATTTTAAACTGTGAGCATGAACATGCTTAAAATTGTTTTGTTGCACCAGATTACAATTTGTTATCAAAACTCTCTTTATTCACGCCTTGTGTTTAAATGCTATTTTTGGATGTCGTAATATCTGTGTTTTAGCGCTTTTTGAGTTAATGGGCAAGTAGTTGTGGAATTTCGACCTTGACATTGGATCTCTTCCACGTATGTCAATGGTTTTAAAGGAAAAGCTATTTCCATGCTTTGAGTCGGAGTTTCTTGGAGATTTTAGTTTGTACGAGTTTTGTTGAATTTCATGGAGTTTTGTTTACGGATTCTTTTGTCGCGTGCGTATATTTAGAGATGTGTGAGTTTAATTTCATTGCGTGTAAGTTATGAGTTCTTTGGGTGTCGTATCGTGTCTCATCAAAAAAAAATAATATCTTGTCAAAATGGTCGCCTTACCTTGTGTTGAAAAAATGGAAATTTGGACACCACTTGATTTTAGCGTTAATGAGTTTTATGAAAATCCAGTTGGATTATGGTGCCTCATCTTACGACTTTTGTGTCGCGTAAATAATTTCAGGAACATATGCATATGCATCATTGTGTGCGTTAGTTTCTGGGTTTTGTTAACCAATGTCAACCGTCGTGTACTTTGTGCATTGGATTTAAGTATCACGTGGGGGCGAGTGATTGCATAAACGATTTATGTTATTTTTAAAACAGGACTTACGTTCTGATCGTATTTCCATCATTAACTCTTACTGTTAAAAATTTCCGCAAGGCATTTTACCGAATTAGCGGTATTTTGGTCGTTGTAGTTTCTATTTTGGTCAAATGTATTTATCTTTGCAACGGGAAGCTTTAAACTCGATTTGAAATTTTATTTGCATCCCCGTTATCTTACCGCCCTTTGGGGAATAAACTGTTGCATATGGGGTGAGTTGAAAATTCTTTTGCTGCAACGTCTCTTGGTTATAGAGAGGAATTTTAAAGATAAAATCGTGATTTTCCCTTTATAGTTGTACAAACAATTGTTGCACGTGTTGAAGTGCAAGAACCTATTTTCACGTTTATAGTGTAAATTGTTGCGTATGTTTTACTTGGTATTTCTCAAGGTGTGAGTATTTTGATAAGTTTTCGTATTCGGTAATTTGGATTATTTTAACATCATAAATTGCTCATGTCGAGCTTGAATATTTCAACAAGTAAATAGCGTGATTTACGTATTCTGGGTGATTTTGTACACGTAAAATCTATATTACGATTTATGCATCTTTGATGATTTTGTGCAAGCAAAGTTTATTTCATGACATATGCATCTTAGTATATTTGCATTCATAAACCTTTGGGAAATCTTTGGTCTCAATACGTGTTGAGTTTTGAGAAATCATGTCCTTGTGGTGTGTGTTTTCATAAACATTGTTTAAAGACATTTCATTATTTGGGGAAACGTTAAATGTCGGTTAAATGTGTTTTAAGGTTTGCGAGGCTTTCGTTGGAAATTTACGTGAAGTGTTGGGCCTTTGGCTCGGGTTTTGACTAAATGAGTCGTGTGGACATTTGTCCGGATTTATAACCGCAATGAAAGATTTTAGTATGATGGAGTTTATTCGTGTTTTTGGTGAGTTACATGTTTTTGGGTGCTTTGGTCATTCAATTGGAGTCATGTAATGTTTAGACAGTGTTGTAATGGTTTCATTGGCACGTAAGTCTGTCTGTTTACTAAGGCCTGAGGTTTTGGGTTACACTTAGTGGCCGCTCGGGTTTGCTAGCGAGTAGACAATAGGTGGCACGAGCCACTGAGTTGGAACTCGTCTAGATTGGGTAGACACCCGTGTCCGTAAGCCTTGAGGTGGAACTCAACAGAGTATGGCTAGAGGCAACGACGGTTTGAGGTTGTGATGTCTGGTATGGCATGGGAACTAAGATCGGGATACGTGGTGAAATCCAATAACATCACGGGTGGCCCCATTCATTTGTTCTCGCCACCCAAGATGGAAACGTTTAGAGGTCATGCGAGGAATTTGTATGGGCGGCCTACTTGTGTGTCCTTCTATTCTCTTTGTGTACGGGTCTCTCCGTCGTAGACCCGGGGTATTTTAAACACTAATGTCATATTTTTACCAACTTTGGTTATGTGGAGTCGACGGTAAATGATGGCTTTAGTATTGGGTTCTCCCCACGTATATTAAGGTTTGAATGAAGTATGTTTTCCTGCGTATGGGTATTTAGTTTTCTTTCGTTTTGGTCGCGTGAGTATTGGACCTAATTTCCATGATTTCGGGCGTACGGTATGCCTGGTGTTACTAATGTTTCATACTTCGAGTTAGTACAAGTTGTGTCAATTTATAAAGCATCGTTGAAATGAAGGATCCATCTTTGAAATTGCATAACTTTGAAAAGGAGTTGTTCCATGTTTTAAAATTCATTATTTGAAAGGTTCTATTTTAAAGAGAATTTCATCAATTTAATTGCTTTTACTTATGTAAAACTCTTGAGCTCTCTAGGCGTTAAGCCTAATCCTTTTCATTTATCTTCATGTGCATCATTTTCCTGTTGGGGGTTCGGTTCTAGCAGTGCTTTGAGGAGTCGGGCCTTAGCCTTGAGCTAGAGTAAGTTGTTGGTGAAGTCTTCCACAGGTTGGAGATAGTGACTACGCATGGGTTTTAGTAGCGCCCGTCCTTTATTGTCCGAATGTATAGATTGGTTGTTCGTATTGTGGTTAATCATTTTATTGTAGTTGTAGGCGAAGTAATTTTGATGTATTTAGAAAATTTAAATAATTTTCTATTTCCAGATTTGGGGTCGGATCGGAGTTGAGTGATAGTAGAATCTGTGTGAACTAATTTCCTGAAAGATGCATTGGTGCGCATTGTAAGTTTATCTGTAATCGATTTTAGGAGTGGATCAGTGAAATTTGAGGATTTTGGAAGATTAGCATCAACCGTTGGCTTTGGGTTCGGAACCGTCGAGTTTTGAAATAATTGTTCGGAGGAAATTGAGGTCACTAATTTCCTGGAGGTAGTAATTGTTACCCAAGGTTGGGAGACCACCGTAACCTTAAGTAAAGGTTACTTTGGAGAATTAAGTATTCGTGTGGTTAGGAGTGAAATGTTCCCAAGAAGGGTAGCTATACGGATGTCGGTATTAGAATCACATAAATGATTCTGGTTCTTGAGTTAAGGGCAATCCTCTCTGCGAACAGTGTTCCGTTGAGAAGAATAGATTTCGAGGACGAAATCGTTCTAAGGTTGGGAGATTTGGAACACCCCGAATTTCGTTTGACCGTTTTGCGAAGATGTATAGAGGAAAAAGGAGGTTTCTACATCTGTCTACAATGCGCACGGGTCGGGCGCCCTCCTTCAGAGAAAACGCACGGGTCGTGCGTATGATCCAGCGGCGAGGCAGTGGGCTTGCGCACGGGCCGTGCGCATTTCCTTCTTTGAGGGCGCACGAGGCTGCTTTTTGGGATTTGCCTTAAATATCTCATTTGTGAGATATTTCTTAAAATATCTCAAAATCTCAGTCTCTCTCTTCCTTTTCTCTCTTTTCTTCTTTCGATCTTTGAGTCTCGTTTGGTTGCTAGTTTGCGGTGTTTCTAGCAAGGGGTCGGTGTTTTAAGCTTCACCTCTACGTCATGATCGTTATCTGGTTTTTCGGGTTTTATTCTAAAAACCTACTGGTGAGTTCCTACTACCATTTTACAAACTTTATACATGTCAAAACTCTTATTTGCGAAATCCGAAGTATTTCTACGGTATGATTTCATGTTCTCTACATTTTGATATAAATGAAGTTTTTGGTGATTTTCGGGGTTCCCGATCAGTTTTGACTAAAATGACTGTTTCCGCCTTATTGAAGTAAAATGATGTTTTACTTTCACATTATGTGGATATGTGAAAAGAATGTTTAAGAACTCATTTTTAATGATTTTCATTCTTACCAGAAGTTGAACTGGAAATGACATTTTGTTTATAAAATGTGTTTATACCATATGTTTATTTATGGTTGGTCACATATGTTGTTGTGACGAGTCTGTACCATTACTAGCGGATCCCTAGGTTTTAAGTCGACTGTATTGTTGGGATGTCATATTCCCCATTTTGTAGCTATGGATGCATATGATCCTCGGGGGCAACTTGGTACGGTTATGTGAGGCCGGATACTAGCCATGGTTCATAGTGATCCTAGTGAAGAAGTATACATTGGTTTTGCTTGGGGGCTAGATCTCACGTTGTAGCACGGACCTTTGTGTTTGTATCCTTGGATTCCAATTGTTTAGCTCATAACTCGGATTGGTGGTCTACTTTGTGTTACACCACAATCCTTGGTAAAATGGTTCTTTTGTCATCGTATGATGAGTTTTGGACCGAAGAGGCCCGGTTGTGGCGAAATGTTATCTTTTATAAATTAAACCTTTATGAAAAGATTTCCTTATGATACTGATGTTTATATTTCGGGAAGTTTATAAAAGAACTACTTGTGCATTAAATTGTGAGGTACTGGAAAGAAGGTTTATGGTCTCATTTTAATGGATTTCATTCTTATCAACAGTTAATTTGGAAATGCTTATTTGAAAGGATTCCCTTTGATACAAAAGTCTATATCTCTTGAAATTTATAAACTGTATGTTCTCACTAGGCTTTAAGCCTAACACTTTTTCTCAAATGATATGTATATCAGGTTTCCCTTAGCGGTGGGTTGCCAGGGTTTTGAGAGACGGGTTTGGTCTCGAGGCTTCTTGAGATGACTAGTATTGTAACTGGGCATTTTTTAAGTCCCATTCTTTTGGTGAATTATGGATTGTCATCTGATGTAATCTAGATAGATGTGTCTAGATTAGTTTGTTGATGAATTCTATATCTGTACAGGTTTTGTAAAGTCTTAAGGACTGATCCCCTTTATGGGAAGTTTATATCAATACAAGTGTCATGTTGCCATAATTCCAGGTTTTAATTTACTCTGATTTTTAGAGTGTTACAATTTGATGTTGTATCGAAAATTTTTATTAGTTGCTCTTACCAAATTTGAGGGTGTTACAAACCGCTTGTTGATGATATAACGATTTTGAATGTAGCATGCGGTTGCAACTGCCTCTGCCCATAAGAAAAGCGGATGCTTGGACTGGGATAACATCATACGAGCGGCTTCTACGAGAGTTCGATTTCGGCGCTCTACTACCCTGTTTTGTTGAGGAGTACGAGTAGTTGAACTGAATTTAGGTACCCGTCAAGCACTTGATTCTTGAACTCTGTGCCGTTATTCGTCCTGATGGTCTGAACTGATTGATTGAGATTGACTTGAACGCTCTTCAGATGTGAGATGATCATTTCGGGAGTCTCATCCTTGGATCGAAGGAATTTGACCCACGTGTAACGAGAAAAGTCATCGACCATGACTAGAACGTACTTCTTGTGGTTGATGCTCTGAACGCGCATCGGTCCACACAAATCCATGTAGATGACTTCGAGGGACCGTGAAGTACTTGGAGCGGCTTTAGGCTTGTGAGAAGCCTTCTTCATCTTCCCCCTTTCGCAAGCGACATATAGGTGATCCTTTTCGAACTTGAGATCTGGCATACCTCTCACGTGTTCGTCGAGCACCAACTTGTTGATGTTCTTGAAGTTCTGGTGCGAGAGTCTACGATGCCATAACCAATTTTGTTCGGTTGAAGCTTTGGATATCAAACAAACTTCCTTTTCTGCGTTCAGAGACAAAAGATCAATCGTGTAGAGATTTGTGCGAAGCGTTCCAGCAAGTAATTCTTTTCCATCTTCAGTCCGGACGTTGCACCGTTTGGCTTTGAAGTTGACCTCCAGGTTCTTGTCGCATAATTGACCGATGATGAATAAGTTGTGACCAAGACCTTCGATGTAGGACACCTTCTTGATGGTGAGGTTGTCCTTAATTATGTCTCTGTATCCCAAGATTGGAGAGTAGTGATCATTCCCAAAACGTACATTCCCACAAAATTTCTCGGTGAAGTTCGTGAGAAGCTCCTTTCTTCCGGTCATGTGTTTGGAGCATCCTGAATCTAAATACCACACATGACCGTTCTGCAAAACAAGTTAAGTCTTTTTAGGTACCCATTCGTAAATGGGTCCTTTGGGGTTAGGGGTACACCCGTCTTGGATACCCGTTTGGACTTGGGTTTGTTTCTATGACGAGGTGCATCAGACTTTGAGCGATAATTAAAGGCATGATAAGAACCAAACCATCAGATGCATATCTATGATCAACGAAATCATTCAATCCACAGTTGGAACAACAAACACAATCATGAGATAGTTGAAGTAATTGCTTAATGGAATAAACTTTCAAAGGAAACAATCCATTACGTTCAACCAAAGTTTTAAAATTAAAAGCATCATGACTGTTATTGTTTTTCCCAGAATTCAAAATTGGATTAACTGATTCCATCTTCGCCGTGCTCTCCTTAGGGGGCGTTTGGTTCGCTGGATTCCGCCTGAATCTGATGGAATTGGAATGGTCAATTCCATTGACCAAATTCCATCTTGCTGTTTAGTTACCAATGGAATGAATTGAATTCCATGAAATCCTTTAATCATGGATTTGGTCATTCCTTCTTAAAATGGATGGAATTGAATTCCATTCCATCAGATTTTCTCAAAATGACACAAATACCCTCCTAACCCCTCTCTCTCTCTCTCTCCTCTCCTCTCTCCCCCCTCTCTCTCCCCCCTCTCTCCTCTCTCTCCCTCCTCTCTCTCTCTCTCCTCTCTCTCTCTCTTTCCTCTCTCTCTCCTCTCTCTTTTTCCTCTCTCTCTCCTCTCCCTCCTCTCTATCTCTCTCGGCATTTAAAAAAATATAAATAAAAAATAAAAGAAAGGGTATTTTTGCCTCCTCTCCTTCCTCTCTCTCTCTCTCTCTTCTCTCTCTCCTCTCTATTTCCTCTCTCTCCTCTCTCTCTATTCTCCCTCTCTCTCCCCTCTCTTTCTCCCCTCTCTCTCCCCTCTCTCTCTCCTCTCCCTCCTCTCTATCTCTCTCCTCTCTCTCTCCTTATCTCCCCTCTCTCACAATCTCTCTCTCCTCTCTCCCCCCTCTCTCTCGGCATTTAAAAAAATAAAAATAAAAGAAAGGGTATTTTTGTCATTTTTCAGAATTCCATTCCAATTCATTTGCAAACCAAACAGACATATTCCAATTCATTTGACTGATTACATTCCATTTCTACCAACCAAACACTTGGTCAAACTTGATAACATTCAATTCCAATTCCTTCCAGATTCCAATTCCTTAGACATATTCCATTCCTTCAGAAATCATTCTGCGAACCAAACGCCCCCTTAGACTTTTTAGCTACCCACTCGTATTTGACTTCTTTCCTTCGACCAAAAGTATCTGAAATACCGTTAAACTTATAGTAAGATTTTTTGAACTTTGAGGATTGTCTCTTGTTTGAGCGTCCGGTCTTTTTCTTTTTTCTTCTTCTGTGAACGAATTTTTGATTTAGATTTAGAAGATTTGTTCACAGAAGTGTTTGGAGGGGCTGATTTGGAACTCTCACCCTTGTAAAAATTTATTGGAGGCTCACAAGTTGAATTCAGAAAATCAACATGACTTGGAAGTAAAGGATTGTAATCAAATTGGTCTAACTGACTGTCTGGACACACCTCGGAATTCAGAAATGTTGAAAATTCCATTTCCTCATCAGAGGGAACCTTATCACTTGTGGGATTCAGGAAACTGGAAGAATTTGTGCTTTGAGGCGGATCATTGGAGAAAGCATTTTGAACATCAGAATGGTGATCCTTTTGGAAATTTTGTAACTGAGGCTCTTTTCCTTTATCAGAAGAGTTTGGTGAAGAATCACCCAAAAAGGATTTACAGTAAGAGGTGTCTGAGGGTGGATAGGAATTTTCTGACAGATTAACTTTCTCATCTTGGAGTATGTCAGGCTTAGCTTGAAGATCAACTTTATGAAGTTGTTCTTTCATCAAATTTGCTGCCAAGGCAGACACTTGTGAAGTAAGCTTGTTTATCTCTGTCTGAAGATGTTCCTTTTCCTCCCTAGATCCAGATTCCTTTTGATCAGAATTGAGGCACTCAAGTTTGGATAATAACTCTTGTTTTTCCTTTTGAAAAATGAGTCTTTCCTGTGCAAATGACTCTTCTAGCTGAACAATTTTCTTTTCTAAAACCAGAGGTGGAACATAGATTTTTTGGTCCATTGATTCCTCCTCAACAGGTTTTGAATCAAGTTCAGCCTGATAATAGCTTCGAAAATAGTCATTTGACAGAAAAGTGGGTTTATCGGTGTCATATGACACATTCAATGAGTCATACACAAAAGGAAGTTGCATAGTGACAGTATTTTTCCTTCTCAAAGTTTCCAGTTCCGGATCCTCATCATCAAGTGACCCGGTCCAACTGATTTTGTATTCTGGATAAGTCTTGTCCAAACCCAAAAATTCGAAGGCATATAAAGTGGGCACATTGGACAAAGTCTTTTTCAGATAATGCGGGTTACCGTAACCGAGACCCTTCTCTTGATTAGAGCGTCTGAATTCTTTAGGTGCTTTTAGATGAACTGTGTGTTCAAATTGACCAATTTTATACAGTTTCAGTTCGAGATCCTTTAACTTTTCAGTTAAGTTTTTAATTTTCTTTTCACACGAAACACGTTGACTAACAATCTCAATTTTCTCATTTTCTGACATACGAAGTTTATCAGTAAGTTCATCTACTTTGGTCTTTAATTCCTTGGAATCTTTTGAAAAATCCTCACATTGTTCCTTTAGACTTGAAATTTCTCACAATTGTCCAGCATTTTCTACGAGAAGATCCTCTAGGGTCTTTTTCTGTTTGGACACTCGTGTTTCTAAAGTGGAAATTTGGTGAGATTTTTCTTTTGAGGTTTGCTTGTAAGAGTCTAACTTTTGCATGGTGTTTTCCATCTGATTAATTAAGGTTTTGTGGATAGGAGCACAAACCTGACATGTGGAATCGCGATCATCGTCGTCTGTATCAGACTGTGTCGAGTGCTTACCCATGAAACACATATGAGCTTCTGCATCATCTTCTTCTTCATCAGACAGATTGAGCCAATGGTCATCTTCTGCCATGAGAGCCTTACCAACTTCCTTTTCTTTGGCCAATAACATCTTGTCCTTGTAGTATTCGGAGTTGCGAACGACTGGCTTTCGGCATTCTTTGGCAAAGTGGCCCAGACGACCACAGTTGTAGCATTTGATCGGCTCATCCTTAGTTTTCTCATCATGATTCTTTTCGACCTTCTTTCCTTCATCAAATCGTTTCTTGCCTTCATTCTTCTCCTTAGGATCATGTCGCTTGTGAGGTGTAGTGGAGTACCTTTGATTGTTTGAAGAAGGCTTTTTGAAGAACTTATTTTTCTGAAAGGCTTGAGATAGGAACAACACAGCTTCCTTGATCTGGGTGTATTCTGGATCTGAATCACTGTCAGTGTCTTCTGGTTCAGAATCACTTTTTACTGGTTCCTTTTGGGAGGCTCGACTGTAAGAACGATTTCTTTTGTCTGAGACGAGTGCTAAGGGATCAGCCACTTGCTTTTCGTCTGACCTTTGATTTCCCATCAGTTCGAGAATTTCATCTTCGTCCTGTAGAAACATTTCAAATAGTTCATGCAGGGAAAGATTCTCCAGGGTTTGAGTATAAAGGATATGTGAAACAAACGTCTTCCATTCCGGCTGGAGGTTGTTCATGAACTTGATGTTGTTCTCAGTGTTCGTTTTACTGATTTTATTTTTGTGCAGCTCGTTCAGAAGGTGGTTGAACCGTTCGTATGTTTCAATGAGCGTCTCGCCTTTTCTCTCCTTGAAGCTGTCATATCGAGCAATGCAACTAGTGACTTTCAACTGATCGCTTATTCTACCGCCCATCATCATTTTGTGAATTTGGTCCCCTTCATACAGTTTCTTTTCTGGACCTGTCATTTGAGCGACTGTCTTTGGGACCGTACAAGCAGGTGCACCAGTAATCTCATTTGCAGGTATTTCAGTCATTAGAGTAGGAGGTGGTCCTTCTATCAGGGACTTGTGTATCTCCGGATAAGCGTCCTTTGATTCAATGAAGATCATGAATCTATCGTACTGTAACACCCTAGAAATTCAGATAATTGTAAAAATTGAAAATTCGGCAATAAGACGTTTGCATTTGGATCAAACCACCCAACATGGGTAAGAGTATAAGCGTTTACAAAACCTGAATAAGATGCATGGGAATCAACAACAAACTAATCTAAACCAAATCTATCTAGATTACATAGGTTGTCAACCCAATACCAAAATGAATGAATATTTTAAACGCCAAACCCCAAATAATCTATCGTCCAAAATGCCCTTAAAAGACCAAGCTCTTCACTCAACCCCTTGACGACCCGCCGCTAAGGGGCCCTATTATACACATCATTTGAGAAAAAGTGTTAGGCTTAAAGCCTAGTGAAAACATACAGTTTATATGAAAGTTAGTAAGAAGAATCATTTGCAACGTAAATAAACTGTTTTCATAAATGGTTTGATAAGCACATAGTGACATTCCGGCCCAGACTTCATCTTGCGACGACGGGTGTAAGCCCGAATTCCAAGGATTGTAGCGAAACACAAAGTAAGCCACTTTCCAAGTTTTGAGCTCACCATACTAGGATCAAGGCCGCGAACACGCCGGCTCGAATAAAGATGTGGGGGGATGACACCCAATGATCCTAGTCATACTCATTCACTAGGATTTACATTTACGACCCACGGCTAGTAACCGGTCCCACATAACCGTACCAAGTTGCTCTCTAGGGTCCAATGTCTCAGCTAGCTACATACAGGAGTTACCCCCAAATAATAAGTCAACTCAATACCTATGGATCCAATAGTAATAGTCTAGACTCGTCACAATACACTTGTGACCAACTATAATCAAACATATAGTTCATAGTACCACTTAGTTCCCAAATCACATTTTTGTGGTTAACTGCTGATAAGAAAACACAAAGCTCAAACGTGAAGCATAAAGTTATTTTCTCATTTCCAAATATATCTAAAACATCTTAATGTAACCATGGACTTCCTCAATATAAACCATTTATTTCTTTTTCCCGAAATACCACTTTAAATCAAAATACTCATAGTATGCTTTAAACATAATCATGGCTAAAATTCCATAGGTTGAACATTTATTCATCAAAATATGAAAACATCCATATTTATAGTTTCAGAACATAGAATACTTCTTTACTTTACAAAATGGTAAGAAACCCTAGAAATCCCCAAAATACCAAGTTAGGTCAAAATCTCATCAACAATGGAAATGTAAGCAACGAGATATCTAGAAGTCAAAAATGCGTTTTGATGTGTATAAAGTTTGATAAAAGGGAGTATGAACTCACAAAGTGGGTTTTTGGAAGAACCTAAAACCCTAGATTCAATCCTTTGGGGAAGATGAAAATGGAGGTTGAGACTTTAAGCTCCACACTTGAACCCTTAGAAGGAACAACCAACTTCTTGCAATAAATGAGGTAGAGTTGGGTGAGAAAACCCTAGTTTTCGGATATAGGGAGTTATGAGGGTTTGAGAGAGAGCAAAGAGGGTAGATAGAGAAGTAAATGAGGTGAAATGGGGAAGAAACCCGTATTTGGGTGTTCAGGGAGTCCTGCGGGTTATGTCGCGACCTCAAGTCGCGGCATAAGTCGTCCGTGCCGCTGAGAGGGAACCCAGACAGTGGGTTTCACGGGTTGTGTCGCGGCTTGCAAGTCGCGCGCTACTCGCGAAAGCCCCTGTGATTACCATTTCCTCCAAAACCCAAATACACAAACCTGATACAAAACGCGGTGCTAGCGGAAAATGCTAAACACAAGAACACCAAGATTAAACGATAAACAAGGCTAGAAGTTTTAGCGCTAGAATTACATAACGAAAATTCGAGGTGTTACACGTTCCATTGCTGGTATTCCCCCCGATAAAGTACAGGAGGTTTGTTTTCGGTCCCAATGGCTAGAACGTCTCTGGAATTCATCTTAAATGCACTTTACTGATCGTGAGACAAATTATTTGATCCAAATAAAAATTAGAACTAGTAAGGACCCGGCAGACAAGGAGACGGGAAACCGGGAGGCGTGAACCGGGAGACAAGAACCCGGGAGTGCAAAGTTCGGGGTTGCAAGGTCCCGTGAGTTAAGATCCCGGGATAGTGAAGAGTCCGGGGGCAAGGTCCCGGGAGAGTATCGGGAGAGTACCGGGAGATTGAACTGGTTCGAGTTCTTCTAAAAGTTCGGCGATAAAGCCAGAAATCGACACAGATCAACCTTTTAAAACCAAAATTAACCAGTGATTTTGCTCAATAAACTTAAAATCAGGTTTACTTTCAGAAAAAAAAAAACACTAAAACACACAAATTAACCACTTCGATTTGAAGAACTATGATGTTCACAACGTGAAACACCAACAAGAATCTGGGTTACTTCAATGGTAGTCGATTAATCAAAATCGACACAGATTAAACTTTTAAAGCCAAAATCAAACACAGATTTTTCTTACCAAACACAAACCAACCACAAACACATATTCAATTTAACGGCAAGATAGAACTCAAGAATCCGATTATAAAGAACACGATCAAACGAACTATAAGCGATTAAACCAAAAATCGATAAACAGAAGGGTTTTAGACAAACCTTTTGGATCAAAAATCTTGTCTCTTTGCTCTGATACCAATTGTAGATCCCAGAAACAGTGTCAACACAATAATAAGCAATGAAGATTTAATCACAACTGCTAGTCATATGATTAGATTTATCAGTAAAGGGTTTAAGGTTTACAGAGAGAATTTCAATAGGATTAGGTAAACCTTCTAATGACCATTAACCTAGAAAGCTAGGTTAAGAAACAATAAATATTAGGGGTGCAAGCCTTTAGAGCCCAAAAGCCCATTAACAAGATAGCTTTAAATAAATTACAGTTCACACCCCGAACTTCTATTTAACAAATAATTCACCCTAACAACTTTTTTCAATTATAATTCTGATTAATATTAATTATAAATAAATATTAATTATTCAAAAATATTAATTTATAGTAATTAAAATTAATTGTACATTATTAATTAATTTAATTATACAATAGATATTAATAGTAACTATTAATTATTTATAAATGTTATTAACTATATCAATTATTATTCAATATATATAGACATCAAAAAATAAATATAACCAATTCTAAAAATGTTTATATAAGTTACATAAAAATTAAAGTTATACTTATTTTATTTAATAGATAATTAAAATATGCTAAATAATTTCAATAAAATATTTAATTTAATTATTAATTATAATTTTGAAAAAATACTAATTAATTAAGATATGTGAGTTAACCAATTTTATTAGCATTCATATTATATGTTGTATTAATTAACATATTATATTATTAGAAATTTTTTTAATTTTTCTTTACTATCTTGTTTGTATTAATTAACATATTATATTATTAGAAATTTGTTTTAATTATGTTATTAAAAATTTATTTGAATTATATTATGAAGTATGTGTAATTGACTAATTTTTTGAAGATGCCTTTTTAGTCATTTATATATATGTTTATAAGCTAGTTTTATCAAACATAATTTTTAATCAGTTAACTTATCAACTACCAACTAACTTGTTACTCATCAACTTACTTTTTATCAACTAATTTATAGAACATAGCCAAACTAAAAACAAAATGCCGTAATTTTAATTTTGATCAAGTGATTTGTGGGATTTTCATTATTTTAGAAAATATGAGTTACGATTATTTTCCATATATAAGTTTCTTTAATTGGGATAGTATTTATCTCCTTAAATTTTTTATTTGATTTTGACTTGTCACATTACCTTACCAGATAAATATGGCAAGGACCAAAAATCTTATCCGATAAGAGCTAAGGCAAGGACCAAAAGTATTATCCGGTAAGTGATGCCAAAAACTTTTACCATGATTAGTACTTACCGAAAAAATTGTTGCATACGATACCGTTTTAGTGGACTAAAATATTACCGATAAGTAAGTGATAGTTTTGAATTTAACGGTAAGCACTTACCTGGGTAAACGTTTGGTAAACGACCCCTAAGTCTGATAATGTTTTTGGAATTAAACTTGATATTTATGGGCTTGGTTTCATCTTGAACAGAATGAAGGGCATTAAGAAGATGAACCGAAAAATAACTGATGTGACTAGCACGTGAGGGTACTTGACGAACATTAAAGAGATGGACAATCTATGCAAGCAAATTCGAATTATATATGGGTGGTTTGGTGTAATTTATGAACACGGAGGATTGTTTTAAATGATTATTAAAATTTGATTATTTTGATCACAAACAATCAAAAACTCGTAATTATAACCAGTTTATCTAAACGTTCATGATCATGTAGTAGGGGTGTTCAAAAAAACTAGAAACCCGAGTTAAACCGTTTGATTCGAAACCGAAAATACCGATAACCGAAAAATCTGAATATCAAAAAACCGAAAACTAAAAAAACCGGGTATTAACGGGTCATTTCGGTTTTGAATTTTAGGTACCCAAGGGTACCCGAATCAAACCACATATAATATATATATATATATTATATTTAATTTATATTATTATTTATATTTACCTAAAGTTAAATAAGTAAAAGTCTTTTACGTTTTGCCGTCAAACATTACGGTGGATGATTAAATTTGGCGTCATGAAGTCGTGCAAGAATTGACATTAATTAAAAACTGGATGTTTTTAAACAATAAAACTTATTTAATTTGTAGTGTTTTGATTATTTTTATTTGTTTGTTGTGTAATTGTTTTAAATGTTATATTTTGGTACCATGCTAATATTGTAAATGATATTTCTATAAATTTGGGTAACCGTGAACCGAGCCGTTACGTAACCGCCTTATTTTGGTTTGTTTCGGGCATGGCTCTAAATAACTCATTATGGTCTCGTTATGGCACGTTATGGCTTCAATACTTGGGTTCGTCGTCACGTTAACCCATGTGACTCCACTCTAATGTTGGACTTGCATTGTAACACGTTATGGCACGTTATTTTGTGTGGAGTTATTTTTAATATATAACTTGAGAAATAAATGATAATTTTTTACTGGACCTAAGACTTAAATCTATCTTTATATATATAAAAGGAAAACCCAAGAGTGATGAGGTGGCACCCTGAGAGACCTTCATTTCTATTTATCTAAATTCTCATAATTTTGAATTTTTTTACTTAAAAGGGTTGGTCTTGGTGAAGAGATGAAACATTATGTTGTTAACGTTGTCCCATATTGGTTGAAAGGTAGAAAATTGAAAGATAAAGATGTGTATATAAGGGGTAGATTAATGTTGAAATAATGTGAAATGATGTTCAGCTAAATATAGTTAAACCCAAGTTTAATGATTAAGTTAAGTTCTATTGATTCATGTCATGAATTGGGATTTTTCCTTCACATTTGGTGTGCTTTGAGTTTTTTTTTAAGCTAATGGATGAAGTTGAAAACAGAATATGGTGTTTACCCTTCAAATTGTTGTTGACAAGTTTGGAGAGGATATGACACCATAGTGTGGTGAAAATTTAATTATAAAAATGTGTATATTGCTACTACTTTTTTCTCCTATTCTAACTTTCTGTGTTGATATGATATGAATTGTTGCAGTTTGGAGGTGTATCAATACGCTTAAAGCTTATGACGAAACAGACAATCCTGGTATGAAAATTTACATTTTATTTTGAATGTGGAACTTTTAGTAATTCTTCATAGTTGGCTTAACCTCCAACTTATCCATCTTCTATAGGTATGCCTTATCGAATTCTCTCTCTCTCTCTCTCTCTTAATCCTTACATCTCTATTCCGTTTTTTTTTTCGAGGTGGAATTTGGGTGATTGAGGCGTTACTGAAGACTAATATTTGTACAACCTTTTACTTCCTCTTAATCTCTCAATTTGTAGTTCATAAATATTTTATACTTTGTTTACTAATGATCAGTGACAAGACACTATTGTTTAATTCTCTTAAATCTCAATTAAGGCATTTAGGCGGTTCCCAATTCATCATGGCCTCGATCTTTGACGGATCTACCTTCACTCCTTCACTTGACACCACATGACCCAAAAACTGAACCTCTCTTAGCCAAAATTCGCACTTGGAAAATTTGGCATAAAGCTTCTCATCCCTCAATACCTCTAAAACTTCTCTGAGGTGACACTCGTGATCTTCATCATTCTTCGAGTACACCAAAATATCATCGATGAACACTATGACTGACTTGTCCAAGAAGGGTTGGCAAACTCGGTTCATCAAATCCATAAATACCGCTGGCGCGTTAGTTAGCCCAAAAGGCATAACCAAGAACTCGTAGTGACCATAACGGGTTCTAAAGGCGGTATTGGCAACATCTTCTTCTCTAACCTTCACTTGATGATAACCCGATCGAAGGTCGATCTTGGAGAAACATCCGGCTCCTTGCAGTTGGTCGAAGAGATCATCGATTCGAGGTAGCGGATACTTATTCTTCACAGTTACCTTGTTCAACTCTCGATAGTCGATGCACATCCGCATTGCCCCATCCTTCTTCTTGACGAAAAGTACCGGAGCTCTCCAAGGCGAAGAACTCGGTCTCACAAATCCCTTCTCTAATAATTCTTGAAGTTGTGACATCATTTCTTGTATTTCGGTCGGAGCAAGGCGGTACGGTTCACGGGCAATTGGCGCTACTCCCGGAACTAAGTCGATTCGGAATTCCACCTGGCGGTCGGGCGACAAGCCCGGAAGATCGTCAGGAAAAATGTCTGGATACTCGCTAACGAACCGCACATCTTCAATCTTCTTCTTCTCTGATTTGGCATCTAACACATAGGCAAGATATGATGGACAACTCTTCATAAGACATTTACGTGCCTTGATGGATGAAATGAGAGCTACTTCACCCTTGCGCTTCTCCCCATAAACAAAAACAAAACCTCCGTTTGAAGTCGGTAATTTGATCAACTTCTTTGAACATAAAATCTCCGCTTTGTGTCGTGACAACCAGTCCATTCCGATCACCACGTCGAAGCTCCCAATCGCCATGGGAAGTAGGTCCACTTCTAAGAGCTCTCCACTAATATCTAGATGGCACCTTTCCAACACTTCACGCAAGATCACTTGCTCTCCATTCGCTATTTCTACTACCAAGGCATCGCTAAGAGTACTAGTGGGAACATTAAAGTCTTTGCAAAAATCAAGCGACACAAAAGAGAAATTTGCACCGGAATCAAATAACACCTTAGCAGCAAGGGAGTTGAGTAAGAACGTACCCGACACCACGTCGGCGGTCTCCTTCGTTTCCTCTCTCGATATCTGAAAAGCCCTCTTTTGAGCCTTAGGGACGGTTTCCTTCTTAGGTTGAGTTGGTGGGTTTCCTCCTCTTGCACCTCCCCTTAGCTTGGGGCAATCCCTCTTCATGTGACCCGGCTCCTTGCATTCATAACAGAGGGTCCCCGGCATAGGACAGTTTAGACTTGTGTGACCCGGCTTGCCACACTTGAAACACGAGACTTGGTTAGAGTTGGAGTTGCAAGGACCAAAGTGCTTGCTTTTGCACTTGAAACACCATTTCGCCTCCCGGCGATTATCAAAGCTTCTAACGTTAGGTTGAAACCTCCGTTTCTTGAACGAACTTGGTGGCGCCTCTCCTTTCCTCTTTTCCGCGGTCTTTGTCTTCTCTTCTTGGTCCTTTGCGTAGATCATTTCCATTATCTTGGCTTCCTCTATATACTCCCGTAGATTTGTGGCTTTAGAGTTGCGGACTCTATTCCCCATATCCGTAGGTATGCCCTTCAGGTAGGCCTTTATCTTATCTTTTTCGGTTGGGGCCACGTGCCCCACGAGGTTTAGCTTCTCCATGAAGAGACGAGTATACTCTTTCACCGTCCGTTCCCCTTTTGTTAGAGCTCAGAACTCTTCTTCAATCAAATCCATTTCCTGTTCGTTGCAGTACTCCTCCAAAACCTTCTCTTTAAACGTAGTCCAAGACATCTTTGCCAAAACGGTCTCCCCTATGGTTGCGGTGTGGACATCCCACCAAATCAAAGCCGTACCCCGGAGCATTTGCAAACCAAAATTCACCTTCTGGCTCTCATCACATCTGCAAACCCTGAAGGCCTGCTCAATTTCTCTCAACCATTTCATGCAAGCCACGGGATCATCGGCCCCGGCGAACTCTGGCGGCTTACACCCCATGAACGATTTATACGATGTAGATCCCAGTTTCAGTGCAATCAACAGATATAAGAACAATGATGAACAATATATTGGCCACAGCAACTAGTTATATGATTAATATAAACTTCAAAGGGCTAAGGTTTACAGAGAGAATTTCTGATAATAGTATGTAAACCTAACAACTAGTAAACTGAATAATGAATCTCTCCTTTCTAAACTGTTCAACCCTAATAATGAACTAGAAATGCCTTTATATACTTAGGCTTACAGGCCTAATGGGCTAATGGGCTTCGGCCCGTCTAATTAAAACAACTATTAAGTAATTACAATATGCACCCTTATAAATACTTTATTCCACTTTCAACACATAGGACTTTCAGTCCTAACAATCTCCCCCTAAAGTTGAATAAAGCATTTATCTTCTTGAAATCTTCAAACATTGATCTTCTTTCCCTCTTGAATCTTTGAAGAACTTTGGTGTTGCATGTCTTCATGACTTTTCACGCTCCCCCTTGAATAAAGTTCTTGGTCTTCATAGTTTCAACTTTGTAACCAGATTCAATGTACAATAGCCTCGACTGAACGCACTATCACGCAACTTTTAACTGTAGAAACTCAATCACATCGGATCAGCACACAAGAAAGATAATGTGAGAGTAACGTGACTTTCCACGGTGCATCTTCAGTTTAAAACAAAGAATCTGTTTTTGAACCGCGAGTTGAATAGGCTTTCATCTCAAGAACTTGTTTCAATCAGCGCGTAGGAGGAATGATAAACAAATTTGTAGCAGACACCACATGATATGGGAAAGAAGAAATAAAATCTTTGAAATCTTCATCTTTGAATTTTAAAACAACATCTTCATCTCTTTGATCTTTAGACCGCCTTCAGAGAAGCAAACTTTCTTTCTTCAAAACTTTGAAATTGAACTTTTGTAAAAATTCTCCCCCTTTTTGATGATTGTGAGCATCATGATCATCAAAACTTCTTCAATTTTTGCACTTTCTTTGATCTCCCCTTTATGATAATTTGACATTCTCCCACCTGTGATCTGATTATCCGTCAATTCATGAAATGTATATATCTGAATCTTTTCAAATTCTGATATAATAAGATTTGTAAACCTGAATCAACAAATGATACAGTTAGTATGCCTGTAAGTAGCACGGAGCCACTTTGTACAACGGATGTACATTGGAAAGGAGTGTTTGTGATGTTCACTCCCCCAGGGCTTCCATTCAATCATCGAAAAACCACAAAGGAGTTTTCTATGAATGTTATGACAAGAAAACTCATTCCTTGTGTGCTCGTGAAAGTGTAGAAATGATTGAAGCTACTTAGCTTGATCAGGCTCAAATTGTGTAAACTGTTGAGACAGCAACAGATATTACACGGACTCAATATGTATGAAAGAGGTGCGAAGGTGGGGCAACTTTCCTTCTTTTTCAATATCTAAATCTTCCAAGTGAAGAATAGATAGCAGATATGCTGCGTCCCCAAAGAAAATGAAACATTTCTTTGTTAAGAAAGAAACGAGTGGTTGGTGGGGTTAATGCAAGAGTTGGCATGGGCTAGGTGCCTTTTTCAATGATGGTCACCAAAGAATGTAAACCAATCAGAATATGTGGTTGCCCGGCTCAGAAAGTGGTTGGTACAGAGTTCTGATATTCTTTTAACTCTGTTCTCACACCCTCTTTCTTTTTGTCATTAAAGCTCACTTCTAACCAAACTCTCTTTTCAATTTTTCCGCTCCACACAATGAGAAAAACTCAACCCGATGAGTTATCTCCCCCACTCTTTGATTTATGACCCCTCACCCCTCAAATCACTCTAGGATAGCTTCCGGGGTAGGAAACCCTGGTTTACGTGAATCCATGGAAGTTTTGTTTAAGCTCTCACACGATTCCCATGTGATTCCTAAAAAAACGATTGCTCAACAGTTTAACTTGAACAGTTAAGCACAAAATGTATGATAGCGTTGTCAAAAAAAAAAATATGCTCAGGAGATTTGAGCAATTGAACTTTGAAAATCCGACAATGTATCAATCAGATCAACTAAACTGGTTAGGGTATCAAAGAATTGGATATTTTGTTTATATGAACAAATATAAACAATTTAGCAATGAAAGCACAATATTAAAAATAATGATTTATGCTCAACGATATTGAATATCAAACGGGGGTATTACCATCGAAATATTGTTTCGTTATGAGACATGGTAATAACAAATACAAATGAAGTACTGAACCTGTGTGTGTGAATACGTGACAGTATAAAGACAAGATAATACGCAAGTATTGATCTTTAGAAACACACAGTCAGTTAAACATTATATCTCAAAAATGAAAAACATTTAAAATCACACTTCTAAATTCATAAAACCTTTTGAGAATCAGAAGTGGTTTGAACATTTCAGAAACTGTTTTTCATGCTTGAAAGTTGTTCTTCTTTCAAACAATCAGAGATCTAGGATTAGAAGATATTTACCTTTTAAGCTCCCCTTCAAATCATGATAGAACGATATAGATCTATTAAGCTCCCCCTGGATATTTGCAAAATATCCAGGTCTAAACGTTGAAGAACGGGTCCTGATCTGTCATGTAATCAGAAGCCAAACTTCGTTGAAGTCCGGGTTCTAAGCTGATTTACTTAGAAGCCATTGTACCTTTGACATGTCCCCCGAGCACCAACTTGTTGATGTTCTTGAAGTTCAAGTGCGAGATACGACGATGCCATAGCCAACTTTGTTCAGTAGATGCTTTTGACAACAAACAGACTTCCTTATCGGGTTTCAAGGATGAGAGGTCGATCGTGTAGAGGTTGGTTTGTCGCGTGCCAGCAAGTATTTCTTTACCATCCTCAGTTCGAACGCTACACTTTTTAGCCTTGAAAGTAACCTCGAGATTCTTGTCGCAGAATTGACCGATACTGAAAAGATTGTGACCGAGACCTTCGACATAGGAGACTTTCTTGATTGTGATATTATCTTTGACAATATCGCCGTAACCCCTGATAGGAGAGGAGTGATCATTCCCGAACCGGACATTTCCACAAAACCTCTCGGTGAAGTTTGTGAGAAGCTCCCTTCTTCCGGTCATGTGCTTGGAGCAACCTGAATCTAGATACCACACATGACCGTCCTGCAAAACAGGTTATTTCTTTTTAGGTACCCATTCGTAAATGGGTCCTTTAGGGTTAGGGTTAACACCCGACTTAGAGACCCGTTTATAATTGGGTCTTTGTCTTTCACGGGAAACATGACTATGAGAATTATTAGTAGCAATATGATATGAACCAAACCAATCAGATGCATAACGGCTATCAACAAAATCATTTGATCCACAATGAGAACAACACAAACAATCATGCGACAGTTGAAGTAATTGCGGAATTGAATAAACTTTTAAAGGAAAAGTTCCATTACAATCAACTAGAGGTTTAGAAATAAAAACATCATGATTGTTATTGTTCTTTCTAGACTTTAACACTGGATCAACTAATTCTGATGTTGCCGAGCTTTCTCTTGACTTCTTAGCTACCCAAGCATATTTCACTTCTTTCCGCCGACCATACGTATCTGAAATGCCGTTGAACCCATAGTCAGAGGATTTGAAAATTGACGATTGTGACATTTGAGAGCGACCGGTCCTTTTCTTCTTCTGTGAACGCCTTTTTGATTTTGACATGGAAGGTTCTGAAGGAATGTTCACAGAAGGTTTTTGCGAGGCAGATGTAGAACATTCACCCTTATGAAAATTGACCGGAGGCGCACATGACTCATTTAGAAAATCAACATGGCTAGGTAGAGAAGGATTAAAATCAAATTGGCTCAAATTGTTATCTAAACACACCTCAGAATTCAAGAATGCGGAAAATTCAAGTTCCTCATCAGAAAGGACCTTACCACATGAGGACTTCAGAGCATTTGAAGAGTTTGTTGAGTGCAGATCATATGCGGAAGCATTTTTACAATCAGAACACTGATCTGGTTTAAGACTTTGAGGCTCTTTTCCTTTATTTGAAATGATCGGTGACGAGTCACCCATAAAAGCTTTGTAGGAAGATGTGTCAGAAGAAGGATAAGAGTTTTCAGACAGAGACGATAACTCTCTTTGGAGAATGGAAGGCTGAGCATGAGGGTCAACCTTGTGAAGTTGCACTTTCAGATTATCTGCTGCCATAGCAGCCACTTGTGAGTGCAACTTCTTTATTTCTGTCTGGTAATATTATTTATCTTCTTCCGACATAGTTTCCTTTTTGTTGGAACTGAGACACTCAATTTGAGATAAAAGACTTTGCTTTTCCTTTTGAAAATTTTCCCTTTCTAGTACATACGATTCTTCTAGCTGAACAAGTTTCTTTTCTAAAAGCAGAGTAGGAACATAAACCTTGGGAGCTAGAGGTTCCTCCTCAGTTTTAACGGTTTTAGTATTTAGTTCAGCTTGAGAGTAACTATGGAAAAAATCGGATGACAGGAAACGGGGTTTGTCAGTATTATAAGAAGCATTTAAAGTATCATAAACAAACGGAAATGTCCTTTTAGAAAGAACAGAGTTTTCTCTTCTCAACTTATCTTCAAGGTCTTCCTCCTCAGTGGGTGTGGTCCAATGTATCTTATATTCAGGAAAGATTTTGTCTAATCCAAAAAATTCAGATGCATATAAAGTAGGAACTTTGGATAAAGCCTTGTTTAAATAATCAGGGTTATCGTACCCGATACCCGCATTTCCGTACTTTGGTTCTTTTGGTGCGATTAGCTTTAACGTTTGATCAGATTGACCAAATTTATAAAGTTTCTTTTCAAGCTCTTCTAGCTGATTGGATAACCTTATTTTCTCATTTTTGTAAGCCACGTTTTGATTTAACAAATCAATTTTCTCGGACTCAGACATACGGAGCTTATCGGTCAGGTCATCTACTTTGGTCATTAGACTTTGTGACTCTGTTGAACACCTCACATTTTCTTCTCTTAAATTATAAATAGTGCACATGTAGCTAGAAATTTCTAAGCTTTGATTTTCCATAAAGTCAGACTGCTTAGTGACACGGTTTTCCAGAGAAGAGAGAAGTTGTTCTTTTTCTTTTAACAGAAGCTTGTAAGAGTCAAGTTTGTTCATAGATAGTTGCATCTGATCAAGTAAAGCTTCATGAAAAGGGGTACATACCTGGCAAGGAGCATTGTTATCGTCTTCATCAGTATCAGATGGTGATGAATGGTTGCCCATGAAGCACAGATGAGCTTCAGCATCCTCGGGTTCTTCATCCGACACTTGTAGCCAGTAATCGTCTTCAGCCATTAGAGCTTTACCAGCTTCCTTTTCTTTGGCAAGAAGCAGCTTGGCTCGGTAGTAGTCGGCGTTGCGCACAATTGGCTTGCGACAATCTCTGGCGAAATGACCTAACCGACCACAATTGTAACATTTGATCGGTTCGTCTTTAGGCTTTTCTTCATGTCTCTTGTCAGGCTTCTTACCAGCTTCAAAGCGACTGTTACCTTCAGACTTATCACGATGATCACGATGAGTAGAAACTCTTTGCTTATTGGAAGTCTTGGAGAAAAACTTCCTCTTTTGAAATGCTTGAGTGAGAAACACCATTGCTTCTTTCATCTTGGCAAGTTCTGGATCCGAATCGCTATCGGGATGTTCAGGTTCAGAATCACTCAGCACATGTTCTTTTCCAGATGATCGGCTGACGGATTTGCCTCTTCTCTCAGATACGAGTGCTATTTGATCAGTTGCTGGCTTTTCTTCTGCTTTCCCAATAAGTTCCATCACTTCCTCTTCGTCTTGGAGCAGCATTTCATACAGTTCGTGAAGGTACAGCTTCTCCAAGGTTTGAGTGTGGCGAATATGGGAGACGAACGGTTTCCACTCAGACTGTAAGTTGTTCATAAACTTTATGTTGTTTTCCGTGTTCGTCTTTGTGATCTTATTTTTCTGAAGATCATTTAGAAGCATATTAAACCTTTCGTAGGTTTCCGTCAGCGTTTCACCCTTTCGTGCTTTAAACCCATCATATCTGGTGATACAGTTTGTCACTTTTAGCTGGTTATTGATGTGGCTTCCCATCATCATCTTCTCTATTTGGTCCCACATCTTTTTCGACGAGTCTTTGAAACTATCTATACAAGCATAGATGTCATTCGGTAGACTTTGAAGAAGATATGATTTTGCCAGCTTTTCTGCCTCGTACAATTCCTTTTCTCTGTTAGTAAAATCACCAACAGTTTTCCGGATCTGGCGCTCTGGCCAACCTTCAGTTGGGTTTGCCGGTACCACTTTCATTGGCCAATCTTGTGGACCCTCAGTCAGGCATTTGTATATGTCTTCATAGTTGGATTTTGCTTCTATGAAGTTCATAAATCGGTCATGCCACTGAGGGTACTCTCCCCGAAAGAGCACCGGGGGCTTTTGGTCAGAACCGATGGCTAGAGCATCCCTTGAGTTCATTTTTACTTCTTAGCTTAAGAGCACTGTAATGATCGTTAGGCAAGCAGAATGATCCAAATACAATAAAATAGAAGAAACACAGAAACACTTGATTTAAACAGAAAATCAGGTCACACAAATATCCGGTCGAAGGTATGCCCGGAGGAAGCAGTTATCCGGTCGAAGGACACGTCCGGGGATACACTTATCCGGTCGAATGATACGACCGGGGTCACACGAATCCGGTCGAATGTTAAGACCGGAGGACCCTTATTCGGTCGAAAAGGACAAAAAAAAAAAAAAAAAAAAAAAAACGGATCACCTTTATTCGGTCGAAGGGATAAGACCGGGGACACTCTGTTCGGTCGAAGGGATTTGACCGGAGCACAAGTGTCCGGTCGAAAGAGGAAGTCTTATTTGGTCCGGTCGAAAGACTTAACTAAAGATAAACACAAACAACCCCGAAGAACACGAAGAATCCGAAGAACCCGAAGAATTTCTGGGTTCGATCGAATGCAAACACAGATCCTTCGATCCTTTGATCGAAGGAATTAACAAATAAAGCAACAGCCAAACTCACTAAGACCGAATAATCACTACTCAGAAGCAATGCGATCGAAGGACTTAATGACCAAGACCGAATACAAAATTTCCAGAAATTTACCAGATTCGATCGAAGCCAAACCAACTTCAGAAACAGTTTCGATCGATAAACAACATTAATAATCAACTAAAACACATATACGCGATTAACACATTAATATAGGGTTTTAGACAAACCTTTTTCTGGATCAAACCTTTTGCCTATCTGCTCTGATACCAATTGTAGATCCCAGTTTCAGTGCAATCAACAGATATAAGAACAATGATGAACAATATATTGGCCACAGCAACTAGTTATATGATTAATATAAACTTCAAAGGGCTAAGGTTTACAGAGAGAATTTCTGATAATAGTATGTAAACCTAACAACTAGTAAACTGAATAATGAATCTCTCCTTTCTAAACTGTTCAACCCTAATAATGAACTAGAAATGCCTTTATATACTTAGGCTTACAGGCCTAATGGGCTAATGGGCTTCGGCCCGTCTAATTAAAACAACTATTAAGTAATTACAATATGCACCCTTATAAATACTTTATTCCACTTTCAACACATAGGACTTTCAGTCCTAACATACGAGCAACCCTTTCCTGTTTGTCTTGTCTCTAAAACCACCACTCCATCAGTAGGGTTCTCTCCCCCGGTACCACCCGAGTCGGCTACCGCGTTCTCTGCCACCACCTCCGGCCTCCGAAGACTGGCATCTCTATCTTCCAACATTTTCAGGAATGCTTCTTGTTGTTTTTCCATGGCCGATGTTACCATCTGCATAACACTGGCCATCACATCGGCTTGCGGGTTTGCATCCTGAATGACCGGATTTTTGGATGCCAACTCCACTCTGGGTATGTGTTCCACTGGTCCGGTAAATATTGGCGGCATTCCGGGAGGAACCACAGTTTCCACCCGGACTACGGGGTTCTGGTAGGACGAACTATCCTCATGTATTTCTCCTTCGTTCAGTGGTCTACTCCGAGTATTTACCATTTCGGATCTGCCACACAATTTAGAGGGAAAAGGAGATAAGCGACATAAGAAGTACACAAGAAACATACTCATACGGCTCATTGATTATCATAATCATAGTAATTCAACTACATTCACGTAATCATATATTCATAATAACAGTAGCTAATTGAAATTATGAACATACACTACATAAAATCCTCGTTACCACTTATTTTGGTTTGTTTCGGGCATGGCTCTAAATAACTCATTATGGTCTCGTTATGGCACGTTATGGCTTCAATACTTGGGTTCGTCGTCACGTTAACCCATGTGACTCCACTCTAAGGTTGGACTTGCATTGTAACACGTTATGGCACGTTATTTTGCAAGGTGTGGAGTTATTTTTAATATATAACTTGAGAAATAAATGATAATTTTTTACTGGACCTAAGACTTAAATCTATCTTTATATATATAAAAGGAAAACCCAAGAGTGATGAGGTGGCACCCTGAGAGACCTTCATTTCTATTTATCTAAATTCTCATAATTTTGAATTTTTTTACTTAAAAAGGTTGGTCTTGGTGAAGAGATGAAACATTATGTTGTTAACGTTGTCCCACATTGGTTGAAAGGTAGAAAATTGAAAGATAAAGATGTGTATATAAGGGGTAGATTAATGTTGAAATAATGTGAAATGATGTTCAGCTAAATATAGTTAAACCCAAGTTTAATGATTAAGTTAAGTTCTATTGATTCATGTCATGAATTGGGATTTTTCCTTCACATTTGGTTTGCTTTGAGTTTTTTTTAAGCTAATGGATGAAGTTGAAAACAGAATATGGTGTTTACCCTTCAAACTGTTGTTGACAAGTTTGGAGAGGATATGGCACCATAGTGTGGTGAAAATTTAATTATAAAAATGTGTATATTGCTACTACTTTTTTCTCCTATTCTAACTTTCTGTGTTGATAAGATATGAATTGTTGCAGTTTGGAGGTGTATCAATACGTTTAAAGCTTATGACGAAACAGACAATCCTGGTATGAAAATTTACGTTTTATTTTGAATGTGGAACTTTTAGTAATTCTTCATATTTGGCTTAACCTCCAACTTATCCATCTTCTATAGGTATGCCTTATCGAATTCTCTCTCTCTCTCTCTTTCTTAATCCTTACATCTCTATTCTGTTTTTTTTTTTCGAGGTGGAATTTGGGTGATTGAGGCGTTACTGAAGACTAATATTTGTACAACCTTTTACTTCCTCTTAATCTCTCAATTTGTAGTTCATAAATATTTTATACTTTGTTCACTAATGATCAGTGACAAGACATTATTGTTTGATTCTCTTAAATCTCAATTATGGCATTAATTTTTTTTTAGAATTTTAAAATTATTTATAAATTAAAATATAAATTAAATTAATATTGTTATTACTTTTTTGAGTTGGTGCTTCTTGTATTGTAACTTCTCATTCGATGTTTTAATGTTTTTTCTTCCTCCTAACATAGATCACATTATTGGTTATATGTCTTGCATCATAATTTTTTTAATGTTTAATGGATATTGACATTCGTTACTCTCATTCCATATTCATACCGTTTAGTTTTTTTATATTCAGTGCACATCTTATCGCAATCTTATTGTACGGAATTTTATTTTAAAATTTGTCTATATTTTTTTCTATTCACTTAACTAACTTTCATATGGTGTTGACTATCATTTTCATTGAATGTTTAGAATTGTTTTGATTGATTAGGACGCAAACCAAGTTTTATAATTAATTGTATTACATATTGTCAATTAATAAATTACATTTGATCTCAAGATAGTTGTATATTTCCTAAAAAAATATTTTCGTCATCGCGCAACGCGCAGTGTCGGACACTAGTACATATATAAAAGCAAAATGTGGATTTGCTTAGGTGGTACAATGAGAAACCTTTATTCACATTTTTCTAATTTCTCATGATTTTGAATTTCTTTTAAATTAAACGTTTCTCATTAAATGAGTTTTAACCTTTCATTTTCTTTAGAGTAAACGTCACTTTTGGTCCCTAACGTTTTTCAATTTTAACGGATATCCTCCCTAAACTATCGAAACTCGGATTTGGTCCCTCACGTTTGTCATTTCCCTTTGGTTTTGGTCCCTCCCACTAACGACCGTAAACTTTTTCGGTTGACCAAGTGAACAAATATGTATCCCACCACGGCACAACGCCACCATCGGATTTGCATCGAACTCCTACTCTGTAACACCCTAAAAATTGGGGTAAAATAAAAAACTTAAAATTTCTGCAATATAACGCCTAAAATAAGGCGAATCCAAAACCTGTAAACATGATGACTATAACCCAAAAGAGTTGGGGTAGTTCTATAATGAAGTAGCGGAACAATTAAGACATATACATGACAACCTATTTAATCTAGAACAATTAACTAGATTAAGGCGGGTGTCACTATGACTTCAAAACGGTCTTTCTCGATTTCCCAAAAATGCCCGGTCCAAGGAGGAATCCTAGGTACAATCCCGACGAATCAAGGGGCCCTACTCGCACCACTAGCGGAACCTGTGAATCATTCAAACATGAACACAAGTGTTAGAACGAAGTCTAACGGTTATTACGCCGGTACTAGTTATAACATAAATAAGAACAATAATTAAATGTTACCCGCGCCTATACATTGAGATAAATGCCAAAACCTCCCAATCGGGACATTGAAATTTTCCTATACATTTATAACATAGATATTCTCCAAATAAAACGGGGAAATCCCGTGATGTAGATTGGATATTTTCCTGTACATTTATAACATAGATATTCTCCATTTATGCAATAAAACATCGAAACACATTCATTTGTGACACCTTTATCGAAATGCCCAACAATCTCAACTGTGGGTGTTTTACAAAGTTTATAAAGTTAAATACTTCAAATAATCAAAGATTACCAACTAACCCAACATTTGATAATTTCATGTAAAACACATAAACACTTTAAAATGGACATTTTGGCATGTACAACGTTTTCACAAACCAACTTGAACTCACCTTGCTAGATTTAAGCTAAATTTAGATTTTACCCAACTCGAGCTCCTTTGAAGGGCACTTGAATCCTCAATCCGAAAACTTCCAAAACCTAGATCCATACAAATCCAAACCATAAATACCCATACATAACCATTTAGAAACATTCCCCAATCCTTAGTTACTAAAATCCCCAACAAGGTCAAAACCCTAGTTTCTCCAAAAACCATAAGATCCGAGATTTGAGAAACCAAATACTAGGGAAACATCAATGAAGCATTTATGACATTATTTCAAGAAAACTTATCATTCTAGATGATGAGACTTTCCAAGGACACCCAAACCAACTTTTCAACCGAGCTCCCAAACGATGATCTTGAGGAGGAAGATGAAGATGGAGGTTTTGTGGTTCAAGATCCCACTAGCTAGATGGTAAAGAATCATGTGGTTCAAGGGGGAAAACCTTCAAAATGGGTTAGGGTTCGACTTTGGGGTTTGGGAGAGAAAAGGGGAGAACATAGAAGTGAGAAATGAGGAGAATGGTGAAAATTTCGGACACTTAGAGGACTAGATGTCGCGCGCGACCTTGCCACGCGATAGTGACATTGTCACTATCGCGAGGGCACTCTCGCGGAGATTGTACCGCGGGTGGTACACCTCCGGCGATTGTGCCACGCGATAGTGACACATGTCACTATCGCGAGTCGTTCTCGCGCCACCTGTACCGAAGCCCAAAATGTCCAAAACTCGAGATTTTCGCATGGGTCGATTCAAGGTTCGAAAGCACAATATTTTCCACTCAAAAAGATAGACGGAAGGTGAAGAGGTGGATGAAGATGAACGGAAACTTACTAAGCGAAAATCCGGGTGTTACAGCATACCATATAAATCCTCGTGCACAAGGAAATAGATATAAAACTTCCAACACGAATTATGAACAATTACAGATGATAATCTTCATGTAAGTATATTGATGGCACATTAACATGATTATGCTTGCTACCTATTCACCATGAGAAAAATACAACTCATTTAGCCACATAATAGTTCCTAAATAGAAAATGACTCCAACTGCTGATAAGAATTTATATATTTGACTTTCAATATGTAAAGGTGTAGACCTTCACCATAATTTACCCTTTTTCTAAGAGACATACAAAATAAGAACTTTACAATATGGTTAAACACTTCCACCAACCCCAAAAGTCTCATTTAATGAAGATAAGTAAAACCCTAGCTTTTAGGTTAATAGCATACATTTCATTAATGACATATAAACAAATAATGATACAAGTATGGATGTACATAAGTTGAGAAAACTTACTTAGAGGTTCAAGAACCAAACCCTAGAAAGTTAGAGTTGAGAATGTAGGTGATGAGAACCTTGACCCTCAAGACAATGGAGTTAGTTTACCAAATGAGAGGAACCCTAGTTAGCATTAAATATACCTAACCAAGATTCTAGAGAGGAGTAAATGTGGAAGAGATGAAGATTGAGAGAATGAACTTTACCTGGTTGAGAGTACAAATCGGCTGTCCAAACCCACAAAGTGAAATCAATGAACTCTCCTCAATAAATCAGACTTTTAATGCCCTTTTTCCCCGACCGCGATTGTGACACGCGAGAGTGACAAGGCACTCTCGCCGGTCACTCTCGCCAAGAATGTACCATGGCTCCTAGCCCACGGCTTGAATTTGGTCCCTCGCGATTGTGACTCCGTGAGAGTGACACTGGCACTCTCGCCAGAAATGTACCGAGAGTCCTATCGGCCTGGTGCGAGTATGACACCGCGAGAGTGACCCTGGCACTCTCGTCGGGCACTCTCGTCGAAGCTATTCTCCATCAAAAATTCAACGTTTTCCAAATACGCAAACACGGCCAATCTTTGACGACATTAACTGCGCAAAACTAAATACATTTACAAATACGAATTAACCAATAATCCAAAATTCGGGGTGTAACATACTCCATCACGAGGCCAACACCACCAGATCTACAATCAGACTCCCACCATCACTACCAATTATTTTAGTACCTCCGTCTTGGATTTGTGGTGCTGCCACACATTGGTCTTCGGCTCCCCTTCAACCTCGATCTTTTTCCCTTATCTCTGACGTGAACGAACCAGATATGTGATGTAATCACATCCATGAATAGCTTGAACCCAAATTTGTGTCGAACTATATGTTTAATTTTAAGGATTATTATTTAGGTTATGATCTTACGGTTTGATTTATGTTATATGGTTTGTATACATCTCATGTTCATCTTCATCTCCATCTCCATCTCCATCTCCATTTTCATTTGATTTAGTTTTTGTTTGATTGTTGGTTTTGGTTATTGATTTGGGATCAATTTAGGTTTAGGGTTTTTATGGTATTGATTTAATTTAGATTTTGTATCTCTTTGAAGGAACTATTTTAGGTTTTATTAAGATTTTTGAGTTTGGACATGTGTTTCAATTACGACTTTGAAACCCTATTTTTTATGATTGGATTTGTGATTGTGGTAGATGGTGGTCCACGGCGGTGGACGGTTGTCAATGTTGGTGAATGGTGGTCAATGATGATGGTTAGTGGTGATTTTGGATTTATATTATATAATATATTTTAAACTTTAATAGGAATCTAAAAAATATGGAAAATGTCCATAATATCCCTTATTTATTTGGAGTTAACGGAAATAATTAACAGCCGTTAGTGGGAGGGACCAAAACCAAAGTGAAATGACAAACGTGAGGACCAAATCCAAGTTTCAATAGTTTATGGACGATATCCGTTAAAATTGACAAACGTTAAGGACCAAAAGTGAAGTTTACTCTTTTCTTTATTATTTTATATATTATTTTTATTTGCATAACATAAATACATCAACAATTAGTTTATATTATTTTTTATCGGGTTAGCCATATACTTCACATATTTCTAGCGATTCACATGTCATCATCAAATGATACAAATATTCGAAAGAGGTATATGAAATGAGGGGGTATACTTTGAAGATTAAAAAAAGTTGGTTGGCTAAAAATGTGACACGCTTGCCATTTAGATTAAATGACAATTTTGAAGTCATGTGATAAAAATATTTTATTTAAAAAATAACAACTTTCACTTCTAATTTCATTAAATATAAAATGTTCATTATAATCGAATTGGGTTGGGCCCTTCCCCATAAGGCCCCACCGTCAGTGCATAAGCGCCCTCTTGCTACCCATATGTGAGGCGTCGTCTTAGCCTTCCCTGACCAGGATCGCTCCCACACCTATAACGTTCGTGATCGACCTCCTCAACTGTGAATCGATCGAAAGGCGGGGCGGCACAACCCCCAACCAAGGGAGTGGTTACGTCCAGTATGTCCCCCCCTTATTCCGGACATGCTATGGTTCCCCGGGGTGGGTAGGAGCGGGTCGAGTCCGTATCGCCGCGGAGCAACATCTGAATATAAATATAAATACAATAAATATCAATATGAAAGAAATGTTGGCTATAAAGTATTGACATGATACAATAAGAATTTTGTATGTTCTCAAATAATCAATTGTAGTTGAGTTTTGTTTATCTCGCGTTGATAAATATATGAAAGGAGGAGAGATGTCTTGATATATTAGAAGGATATTGACAAATGTACGATGAGAATTTAGTATTCTCAAGTTTTGGTTGATGTAGCATCATAACATATTTATATCTTATTTGACATGTGTTTTGGTGTGCGCTGTTGATTGTTGAAGACTAGTAAACATAAAAAGGAAATTTAAAAGCTAAAAACCCTATCTAGGTAAATACTTGCTTTTATTCAGAGTTGTGCGAATTCTTTGAAAATTGAAAAAAGTAGTGGGTAGAGAATCAAAAGATTTATTCTCGATTTTACACTTTTGAGATCAATTTCTATAAGTTCTATATATTTTTGATCAATAATCTTATTTTTTTTATTTACTACTTTATATGAATTTAATTAGTTCTATGGTATTATTCAAAACATTAATACACAAGTGTGTATGTATCTGTATGTGTGTGTGTATATATATATATATATATAATAGAGAGAGAGAGAGAGAGCCACTTTCATTTGCAAACCTTCTAAAGGTTACAAACAATACAAACCAGGGCATTTATGTCTTTTTACAAATTTCGTAATTTTAGGAAAAAATTAAATTATTTAATTATCTCTTCCTTAATTATCTCTCCATCTCTCTCTCTCTCTCTCTCTCACACACACTCACGATTCACCATCACCATCCACTTTCGGTGACCTCCTCCCACTCCGGCGACCTCCCTATTTCCGGCAAGTTTCATAATTTTTTCGACTTTCATATATAAACTGTTTTTTCGAAAGTTTCAAGTTTTTTTGGTTTTATAAAATGTTTTTTTTTTGAAATTTTCACGTCTAATCATCTGATCATTCATATTGGATAAATGTATGAAACTTAAAAATCTTATTATTCGTATAGGAGAAAAATATATGAAACTTAAAAAATATATGATTATTTCGAAAAAATCTGAATATTCATATGAGAAAAATATATGAAACTTTAAAATATGATTATTCATATGGAGAAAAATATATGAAACCGTTTATAAAAATATATGAGACTATAAAATTTCAAAAAAACAGTTTATGAAACTCGAACAAACATTATATGAACTTGAAATTTCATAAACTTGTCGGAGATTCGGGGGAGGAGGTCACGATATACGTGGGGTGGCGAAGGAGGCTCCTGGCGGATGGCGGCGGCGCACGACAGTCGTCGGATGGAGTAGTGGAGAACCGCGGTGGTTCTCGGTCGCCGGCGTAGTGATGACAATAGAGATGATGGTGGTGGTGGCTGGATTATTTTTTAGATAGAATGAGAGATAAATATGGAGTAAATTAAGGATATCTTGTAACCATAATTAGATAATTCAAATTAATTAATAAAATTTAAATTTAAAATAACTAAAACTATTCCTAAACTGCCATTTCCCTATTTTCTCCCTATTTTTTAAATTAATTTAAGTCCTAAAATTTCTCAACCGTTGATCAAAAAATTGGATGGCCTAGATGGGTTTGTATAGTTTGTAACATTTAAAAGGTTTCTAAATGATTATTTCTCTCTCTCTCTCTCTCTCTCTCTCTATATATATATATATATATATATATATATACACACGTACAGTGGCGGATCCAGAATTTTTTCTTGGTGAGAACACCTTTAAGATAGATTAAAGCACCGCAAAGTCGTCCGATATATTTTTAGCCTACTTCCGCCTTTTCTAACGATTTTAAAGTATTCTTGGTTGATTTCTAGGGATTTCTAAGTTTTTTGGTGATTTTGAGGGACTTTCTTCGGGTTTTTTGGTTGACTCTTGAGAGCTTTTTTTTTTTGTTGATTTCGATATACTTTTTTTGGTAATGGGTTCTCATACAAAAAATCACTATGGGGAACTATGGTAGAAATTAAAAAAAAAAAAGTGTTTTAACCTTAAAAAAATATTTTTTTTTATTTTCTAATGGGGCCCATCCCCCCCTAATTTATTAGTGAATCCACCCCTGTATATGTATATATATGTCGCCTAAGGGAATGCCTTGAAAAACATTATGGTCTTACCGTAACTCGTAAGACTTGAGGCTTAACCTCGCCGGCTCGCCGCCACGTCACGTATCACGTCATTTAGATACTTAGTTTTGGTTCAACTTAGGTTTGTTTTTGGTTCAAGTAACCAAATATCCGTCTCATACGGTTCGGTTCAGATTTTCTTCATTAATCGAATTGAACCGAACCATGAACCTCCATATCATATAGTATGATTACAAATTTCAATAACCAATAGAACATGCATACAAACACCATATAAATGATGATGAATAGGATTTTTTGAAAAAACTAAAAAACTTTTGCATGAGAATATTAAACTTTAGGGTATATTACATTATCAAAAAGACAAAGAAAACTTTGTGGTGCTGGAATTTTACTCGCAATCTCACATGTTATGAAATATCCATGTCAGCATGAATAGGTTTGTATGTATTTCTTTCTTTCTTTCTTTTTTCCAAAAGAAAAAAAGTCGGGATTTTATGGCAATAATAGAAACCCAATAAAGTAAATTTGCAATGTAAGAATATTTGAGGAGGAACTGGTTTAAATAAAAATGTTAAATATCGTAAGAATACAAGAAAAAAAGGTTTATATGTAAATCATTGAAAAAATAATCTATTTAAAGATGCATATATGGATCAAAGGTTTTTTCAAAAAAAAAAAAAAAAATATATATATATATATATATATATATATAGAGAGAGAGAGAGAGAGAGAGAGAGAGGGGGGGGGTCATTCAAGGGAGAACTGTATATTTTGTGATAACCGTGAAATTCAATCTCATCCACACATCAAAGAATAAATTAGAAAATTAATATGTTTGGTAATTTGACTTTAAATTTTAATTAAAGGGCATTTTAGGTAATATGATTTTCTCTCTCTCTCTCTCTCTCTCTAAAATCTGACCGAGACCTACATACAAACATTCATCATTGTGATACCCAAAGTAAATATAAGACGCACTGTGATACAACTATAATACACAATGTGATACCTAAACACATCGACAATGTTTAAAAAATATACATTCAAACAATCATGAGCGTGATACTCAAAATACATACAAGATGCACTGTGATACTACACGTGATACTCATTGTGATACATTGTAACACCATTGTGATACATTGTAATACCATTATGGAGAAGTGTGTGTTATCATCCGTTTCAAAATGATAAGTAGGGTAAATTGTAATCAATTAGGTAATTATGTATTAAGTAATTAATGATTTTATTTATAGTAAAAAAATAAAAATTGTTAAATTACCAAATTATCTTTGTACTTTATTTTAAAAATAACATTAATTATATGGAATGAGTGGCTCATATTGGATCTCACGGTTACCACAGACTACCTAGTTCTCATTTGATTAGACCCCTATATATATATATATATATATATATATATATATATATATATAGAGAGAGAGAGAGAGAGGGGAAAGTTCAAATGAAAACTCAATTTTCATTGTGCACGTAAGGACAAATCTCAGTCACTCCATCTCTATTGATCCAACAACTCATATTAAATAGAGTTTTTTAATTTTAAGATGATTAGGGATAAAAATGGAAGATGATTTAAACTCAGGTCTTCCCTATTTGACTTTTTATTTTCTTTTTTAATTAAAAACTTTTACCCAATTAAAGTTTAAAATAAAATGTCTTAAAAATTACTAATATTTTAATCAAACAAATTACATCAAAAAAACGATTTCGTGCTCTTCGATATGACATCCATCTCGATATAGTTTTTTTTTGTTTTAACCGTTTTTTACATGAAATGTTATATATGTGTTATATTCATTATGAATATTTATGTACGTTCAAGTCTGTACAACACCTGGACACCGTAAGTATGTAACTCGACATCACCTTCTTCAACACTTTCTTCAACGTCGTAAGGCATCGCGTTTCTTCAGCATCGTAACCCAACACCGATCAAGACGAATCGAGAACCTATCGAGTAATTCTGTTGTGAACCGGGGAACAAATGAGATCGTGTCACGTCTCCACATCTTCACGGTTCATTTATGTATTATTCATCATGAATAATGTATCATTCATGATGAATAATACAACATTCAGGGTGAATAATTCACGATTCATGAATTCGTGTATTATTCATCATGAATGTTGTGTAATTCATTCTGAATACTGTATTATTCATCATGAATAATGAATGAACATTCACATTTGTTATTTATACTGAATGTGGGACATCCGGGGATGCGCATATATATTCATAATGAATTTAACCAAATTTCGGTTGTAAATTGGGAAACAAAATAGAATGTGTTATGTGTCTACACCTTCACGGGTCATTCATATATTATTCATCATGAATAATGTATCATTCAGGATGAATAATACAGCATTCAAGGTGAATAATACACGATTCATGATAAATAATACATGAATCATGAATTTGTGTATTATTCATCTTGAATGTTGTATTATTCATCATGAATGGTGAATGAACGTTCACATTTGTTATTCATTTTGAATGTGGACACCCGAGGACGTGCATGCATATTCATAATGAATATAACACATATATAGAATTTCACGTAAAAAACGGTTAAAACGAAAAGAAAAAAAAACTATATCGAGATGGATGTCATATCGAAGAGCACGAAATTCTCGTTTTTTTTTGTGTGTGTAATTTGTTTGATTAAAATATTATAATTTTTAAGATAATTTATTTTAAAGTTTAAGAGGGTAAAAAAATTTTAATTAAAAAATAAAGTAAAAGGTCAAACAAGGTAGGCATTGATTCAAATTTCTAATTATGTTCTTAATTACTTCTCAATTAACCTTATTATGTATTAACCATTGATTAGTTTTCTAAGTTTTGATCAATGGTTAAGATTTGTCCTCATATACACAATGAAATATGAGTTTTCATTTGAACTCACCCCTATATATATATATATATATGTAGTAGTTTAATTTACAACCCATGAAAATCTTACAACTCATGCAACTCACATCTTAAACCGTTGGATTAATGATCGACGGTTACAATACATGTTGGTCCAATATTTTTAATTAAAAAAATAAAAACAAAATAACCGTTTATCATGAATCTGACGGTTAAGATGATGTGGGTTGTGTTGATTGTAAGATTTACATGGGTTGTAAATTATCATTGGCTTTTATATATATATGTATGAACCTAAATTACATATTACTCATATAGGTTGACCGTTGACATATGCATCTTCAAATGAATTTTTTCAATAATTCACATATGAATCTTATCTTCTTACCTTTTCACGAAACTTAGTCGTCTTATTTGAACCTCTCACTAGAAGATATGTATGTACGTATAATCAATCATATCATCGTAAATTTCGCAAGAACATTCGGAATCGATATTTTCATAAACCAAGATGGACCCACATAAGAATAATAACCCCACTTCATTCCAAGTCGCCTTTCAAATTCCACAAAGACTTCAAGTCAATTGTACCACTTTTTTCCCTTCACATAAACTCTTTATAATATTTATTTAAGAAAGATGAACATCATGTTCGTAAACAAAATTCCTCCATGGATATAGAAGAAGTAGATGAGACTCGGCTCGAGCTCCAATTACCCGGCTTTCGATTTCACCCAACCGAAGAAGAACTGCTCGATTTTTATCTCAAAAAGATGGTTTTGGGGAAGAATACATGTTTTCAAATCATCGGCCTTCTCAACATTTATCTTTACGATCCTTGGGTTTTGCCAGGTATCTCGAAGCTTAATTAATTTTTGCAAGCTTTTATTACGAACCGAATTATTGAAAAAAAGTTTGAATCTTTTTTTGGTATTGTAACTGTAGAATTGTCCAAGGTTGGGGAAAGAGAATGGTATTTCTTTGTCCCTAGGAATAGAAAGCATGGTAATGGTGGGAGGCCGAACCGAACCACCAAAAATGGGTTCTGGAAGGCAACGGGCTCGGATCGTAAAATATATGCTTTATCCGACACAAAAAAGCATCTTGGGTTGAAGAAGACTTTGGTGTTCTACAAGGGTCGAGCACCCGGAGGGAGCAAAACCGATTGGGTCATGAGTGAGTATCGGCTGCCGGATTCTTTCCCGTTACCAAAGGTACCGTTGATCCTTTTTTACATGCAGTTGACCCTAAACCAAACCAATCCAAACAAAAAAGTATGTCTCATACAAATATAAGATACTCAAAATTAGGATAAAATGTAAACATGCCTTACCTCTATTTTAAGAGAGAGATTTTGTTTCCGAAAAGACCCCCACTTGTGAAAATTTTAAGTTGACTCTATAAAGTTGGAATCAAGGTTCTAAATGGCATGAGGTGTGTCGTGACGACGAGGCGAGGCCAAACCTCAAGTCTTAGGAGACACGGCGAAGCCATGGCGTTTTCAAAGCATGACTTATGACGTCATTTTTCTAATTCATATATAATATTATATATAAAAACATATGTTTTGTAGTGTTACTTAATGAGTCATTAGTAATAAGCAAGTTAAATTATGGTATATATTAAAAAACTTGCAAATAAGATATTAAAAACGTAAAGAAAAATCAAATATTGCACTATGAAATTGTCCATTAGGCCATGGCGTGTCACGGGTTTAACATGGCGTGAGACGCAAGCCTTGGTGCCATGGCGCGCCATAACGACTAGGTGGCGAGTTTTTTAGAATAGTGGTTGTATTCATGTGAAAACAAATAAGCTTGCTGAGAACAGTGATAACACTTTTGAGCCTTTCGATCAGTTCCTTTATCTGAAGGCTCACAAAAAACACGCACATTCATTTACCTTCACCTTCGGTCACTTTCACACAAGGGAGGGCCCACATAGCAGAATAATAGCGGAATACAGTGGCACAGGCCACTGCTTAATGGGAAAAAAATTACGTTTCTGAAGGTGTCATCGTATTGTTTCGTTTGACGCTCTTATATTTCTTGAAACTAAACTAATTGTACAACTTATAATACATATAAATAGTATTCTAAATATTGATTGGTGATTGATAGCAGGACATAGTGTTGTGCAAAATATACAGAAAGGCAACTTCCATGAAGGTATTGGAGCAAAGGGCAGCCATGGAAGAAGAAGCACACCCTCCGCCATCTCCAACCTCCGCCACTAGTCAACGTCTTGACTTTTCGACACCACCACCGACGGAACCAACCCATGTGGCATCAACCGACGACGACGACTTCGACTTGGAGGAGGAAAACGCCGATCGGAAACTGATGCTAAAATTACCGGAAGGGACAGATAACTTATCGGAGCTCTGGTTGCCGAGAAGTAACACCGATTGGAACCAAGATTCACAGTTACGTAGCCCATGGCTACACAATCTCATCTTCACCCCTCCTCCCTATGCCAATATACTTAATTTCTTCGATTGATATTTATGTTCTTAACATCTGTTTATGATATTTACACGTATTGTTTTAGAATTACAACGTTTGAAACCGAATAATGGTATAAACTTACGCTAAATTGTTGGATATAAGTTTTTTTTGGAAGGGTGTTCTAGGCATAACTAATACCTTGGCAAAGTATGACCGTAAGACATCACTCTTACAGCCCTGATTAAACCTCAGTGGCCACAATTGTTGTGTATGCCTGGATTCGAACCCTGGGCAGATGGAATATTCCACCACATCCCCCAGGGCCTTAACCAGTACGCCAAATTGCTGGATATAAGTTGATGTTTAGTAAGTTAACTATGATAATGGCTCAAAGACTAGACGAAAAAACAAGATAGGTATTTACACGAACTATGTTAATTGACGGAAAACTAAGCGAAAAATCGCATTCTATTATCTGCTGTATCTATGTTTAAAACTTAACAGGAAGAAAAACAAACTACACCCACTTACAAAATTGAGGCCTTCTGAAGGCTATTTAGCTTTCAATGGAAGGGTGAGTCCCATTTCAAAATGTTGTACACTCACGGACGTCCCTTGGTGCACCCACGGACGTCCCCTGGTGCACCCTCCGGTTGATGTCTTGTGGCTTCTGGAGATCTTGGTTCGATTTATATACCGCTGTGGTAGAAACCTGAATCAAAACATATAAGAGAACGAATAAAACTTGTAGAAAAACGGCATAGACGTAGAAACTCGAGAAATGAAAGCTACCCGATTCGAGATGTAACGCTTGAACGGAAGGAATTCATAAGGATCAATGGGAGAACGGAACCGGGGGCGGTGTGTCATGTCCGATTTACACAAACCGGACACCCGATGCACTCGATCCAACCAGATTGACTTGAGCTCGTTTAGATGGTCTAGTTGACCCTTGCCGAACTTCTGGTTCGGCTCTACGGATTTTACCCGTTTCTATTCACAGTTCTTTACGAAACATTCTCTTGCTCTCGAGAAACCTTATCTTCTTCTATTCGCTGCAAAAGCTCCTCACAAGCTTTCAACGATGCAGCCGTAAATCTTTCCATAGCTTCGAAAACAAGCCGTAGATTGGTTTGAGCGCTAACGCTTTTACTGGTCTCGCTCTGATACACAGCCGAGAGACCGTTATCTTCTCCGGAAGGAAGAACGATCCGTTTATCGAGCACCTGCAACTCTTTATGAATCTTTTGATCCTCTCTCTCCAAATTCTTAACTTTTCTCTCCATGTTCTTATGCATCACCAACCTCCTTCGCATTTCCATCTTATCCCGTTCCCATAACTGAAGAACGATTTTCACAAAATCCCGCATGCATTCCACCACTTCCTTATCGGAGATTCGGTCTATGGCTTGAGCCCACTGGTTACAGATTATGAATACGGTTGGTGCACCGATTCGGCTGGGAGAGAAGGGAACAGGTCCATCGGCGGTCTCTTCGGGGATGTACAAAAGACATTTTAGAAGCCAGTTGTTCAATGATGTCACAAAACCCTTTTGTGCTCCAAACCAACACGAGAATCGGAGAGTCCAGTTAAGAAGTTCGTGTTCGAGTTGTAATGTGGCTTCAAGACTGTCATCATTAAAGTGTTTGTGAGAAGCAATGGCGTCTAAACGTTTAGCGGCTCCAATGGCTCGACGTTGACTATGATGGCACTCGAGCATCGATCTCCACATCCTTGTTAACCTGGAGACAGATTACCCACAAATCAAATCCTAATCTCCAACTTTTTGGCCCATAAAAACACGGTTTTCATTAACCTCTACCCAACCAAAAAAATCAAAAGAAAAAACCGTTGCAAGCTAAAAGGATCGAGAATATCCACTACAACAAAATCAGCTTTATATGACGTCAAATATGTCTAAGTGTCTTAATAGACCGCTTTATATGACTTAAGTTTATAGAATAAAACAATTGTGTGTCCCATGTAAAAGTGTTACAATATGTTGATAGGACAAAAAAAAAAACTTTTTGACACCTTTGGTTAGCATTTTTATAGCACACTTTTGGAAAATGTCCTATGAACACATTTTTATAGGATACTTGTTTATACAAGACATTTTTTCAAATAATGTCATATAAAGGACTAATAGGACGATTTATTTCAAAAGTATCCAAAAAAAAATGTTAGAATGTCCATATAAGCTTCCCATCAACTTATTGTAACACCTTTACATAGAACACACAATTGTTGGGTCCTATAAACTTAAGATCTATTATGCAGTCTATTAGGGATTTAGACATATTTGATGTCCTATAAAGCTGAATTCGTTGTAGTGATCAGAATTTGATCAAAACCATCTCTAGATTCATCTGAATTTAGAGATAAAATCAGCAAGCACACAGTTAAGGAATTTAGCATGAATAAAAAGAGCAAGAAAAAAGTACACATACCCTTGAATGAAGTGATTTAGCTGCGGCCACAACTCTTCGTCTCGTAATTTGTTTATTTGCACGGAGATCTTATCTACCACCTGAATTGCGATTCTAATTTTGGTCGAGAGACTTCTAACTAAAGTCCTTGTTGCATCAACTTTATGTGGTTCGGCACCCTTCTCATCCAAGCGTTTCAGTCTTCTGTTTTTCTCTTCATGGAGTAATCTCATTTTCTCCTCAATCTATGGCATACATGTTACTTCCTATATTATCTTCCATCTTTAAAATAATAACAAGTAAATAAAAAATACAGTTTATATTTCCATGCAACCAAACTAAGGGGGGGTTTGGTTGGGGGCATTGACGGGTAAGGAATGTGAATGTAACACCCGTAATTTTCGGTGAATAAATGTCATCCGGACGTTTATGTGACTTGTAAACAGTGGAGTTTTGTTGGGAAAGGCATTGGTTAAAGTTCCTAAGAGCATCGAGGGCCTTGGAGTTGAAAGAGTCGAGTTTTGGGGCTCGGTACAAGCCCGGCGACTATGCCAAGTGACTATGACAGTGTCACTGTCGCCCGGCAATGTCGCAGGTGGGAGAGCACCTACGGTACAGCCCAAGCGACTATGCCCTGCAACATTGACATGGTCATAGTCGCATGGGCAATGTCGCCCACGGGTACCAAAGCCTTAAATGTACGATCATTCAGCCAATCTTCTCATTTTCCCATTTCTACCCTATTCCATTTCTCTCCCAAAACGTTTCCCTTTCTCCCCACATAAACCCTAATCGATTTTGGAAGCTTTTCCATGAAGTTTAGAGTGTTCCTTCCCAACCTCATGCTAGTGATTTCACCTTTTGTTGGAAGATGAAGTTCTCATATCCAAACCTAGAGATTTTTGGGTTTTCTAGGTTTTCACCAAAACCTAAGTGGTAAGTTTATCCTCTCCATCTCTAAACCATATTAGATGATATAAATGCTCCATTGATAATTTCCTAAGTATTATGTTTCTCCATTTTCGGTTTGGAAGATTTTGGAGGAGTTAGGTCAAATTAGGGTTTTGGGTATAAGTTGAGGTTTTGATGTAAATGTTTGGGGAATGTTTCTATATGGTTGAATATGGTTATTTACGGTTGAAAATGTTTGGATCTAGGTTTTGGCTTGGAGGATTCAAGTTTCGTCAAGGAAGCTCAAAGTGGGGTAAAATCTAGATTTAGCCTAAATCTAGCAAGGTGGGTTCAAGTTGAATTGTGAAAACGATGTACATGCCAAAATGTTTATTTTAAAGTGTTTTGCGTCTTACATGAAATTGTTAACTGCTGATAAGTTTGGTTATTTTGAAAGTGTTTAACTTTATAAACTTATATAGCACGCATCTTTGTGATTTTTGGGTATTTTGATAAATGTGTCATAAATGAATGGGGTTTGATGAATTATTGCATAAATAGGTATTTGGTCAAAAATGCACTTTTAAGTGTTTGTCGGGTTTTATACATCATTCATGAAATGAGAGGTTTTGAAAAGTACGAATGTGTGAGTCCTTTGGTTTTGGGTCATTCCCGACTTTGGGGAGCATTTTAGAAATGGGAAACCTTTTGAGTTTTGGGCCGAAGGCCAATGATAATTTGAGAATCAAAAATTTTGGGAAAATGTGTATTTTGGTTTATGTAACCATATTGGCTCTCGTGTTTTAGCCAAACGTCTATTAAGCCTCTTGGGGCTTGATTTGTACTAGGTGGAGTCTTTGGGACACTTGTTCGGTTTTGGTAGCTCGTTGAGGAGCCTTGGACGTACGGTGTACTTAGTTGCATCTTAAATGAGAGTTACATGTTTTGAATGCGTTAGTTCATTCGTTTGGGTCATGTAACATTTTAGACTGTAATGCATTGGATCCATAGGCATAAGAGTCAGTCAGCTGATTTATTGAGAATTCTTCTTAGACCATTGGGAGCTCGAGGTATAAATCGTTGGTGGTTGAACTCGATAACCTTGGTGTTGTGATAGAAGTTGGTGCTGTGATAGAAGAAGTGAATCCTTCTTAGACCATTGGGAGCTCGAGGTATAGATCGTGGGTGGTTGAACTCGATAACTTTGGTGCTATGATAGAAGCAGTGAGTCCTTCTTAGACCATTAGGAGCTCGAGGTATAGATCGTGGGTGGTTGAACTCGATAAACTTGGTGCTGTGATAGAAGCTCCATAACATGAGATGTGACTTACTTTGTGTTTCGCCACATTATATGGAACCGGGTCTCCCCCGTCACCGAAATATGTTGTTTTAGGCATTGTATTTTAGTATTCGTGTTTTCGGTGACGTTTTATATATATATATATATATATATATATATATATATATATATACGAGGAAGGATCATGCGAGAAGTTAAACATTTTGCGAGAAGACGAGAAGTGTTTAATCATATATGATATCACGGCCTGTGGGTGTGCTTAATCATATATGATTAAACGTCTATGTATTGCCAATATAACATGTGTTTAATCATATGTGATTAAGCTTGTGTATCATATATGATTAAACACTTCTCGCCTTCTCGCAAAATGTTTAGCTTCTCGTTTGAACCTGCCCCATATATATATATATATATATATATATATATATATATATATATATATATATATATATATATATATATATATATATATGGATTTTATCCATGATTTCTGGGTTGAGTATTATACCCCACCCGTGTTTTGGGTGTTTCGGAATATAAAGTTTTATCCACGTTTCATAAATTGGGGGTCCGCTTTTCTATTCTCCTTTTGAGTGAGTTTTGTGTTGAAATTAATTTACGAAGGAACGTTGTTATTTTGGGGTCTTAGTCCTTAAAACAGTTTGGTTTGGAAAACGTTTATTATGGTGCCTCATTCGTCTAAAATGCATATTATTGGAAAACGAGTCGTTTTCACATTTGAAGCATATCATTTCGAAAGATTATGATTTCAATTGTATTCTTCTTCTTTTTAAACGATTAATTTATATATGTTGAAAACTCTTGAGCTCACTAGGCGTTAAGCCTAAACTTTTTATTTGTCGGCATATGCATCAGGTTCTAGATGGGGGTTTGGTTCTAGCAGTACTATGAAGAGATGTGCTTAGTTTTTCACAAGTGTAAGTATTTGGTGAAGTCTTCCGCAGCTTGGAGATAGTGACTATTATTGGGTTTTAGTAGCACCCGTCCTTGTTATAGACTGTATGTAGAGAATAAATTGTGTGTGTTGAGGTTAAACCATGAATTATGTTTGTGTATGAATCATTTATTGGTGTATTTAGAAAATTTTAAATTAGTTGTTATTCCCATATTTGAGGGTGTTACAGTGAATAATAATGAAAATTGTGATTTGGTTTGATATAATATAATGGCCACATTACCCCAGACCCATTAATTTCCATACCTAATCAAATTGGGGGAATGAAAATTTTATTCTTATTCTCATTCCTTAAAATGAACCAAACGCCTTAACTTAGGTTTTGTGCTAACAGCCTAACATTCTGCAAAAAGGCTATGACACCACCATCTGAAAGTCTGGTCCGCAACCAACATGGGAAGGTAAATCCCATGGGCAGGTGGGTGGTGCGCTGAGTAAAACCTGAGACCACCCACTCATTTTGCAAGAATCACTAGGCTAAAAGCCGTTGTGCTAACATTTAATGCATGAGCACAAAAAAAAGGTGCATTTGGTAGGCAGACTGGACTAGACGGGATTGAACGTGTGAGAGTGAGGTAGACAGGTAAAAGAATTGCGGAAGGTTTTAGGGTTTTAACTTTTAAGACATTGGTAAGTAATTATTTTGTAGGGACAAAAAAATGCATTTGTGCCCCCACATAGGTCATGTCCCAGTCTAATGTCATGCTAAACATGGGACGATAAGTTTTTATACTGTCATATCATCATATCATGCCCTGTCCCATCCGGCGCACAAAACGCATCTAAGGGTACATTTGTTACGTGGATAGGACTGGATGGGTGAGAGTGCGGTAGGCGGCTGAAATAATTGTGGAAGGTTTAGGGTTTAATTTGACATGGGTAGATCGGTTTTCTATCACTCAGCCGTCCAGTCTAAGATCATGCCAAACGTGGGACAACAAGATTTGTTCTGTCCCATCCTGTTCTGCATACCAAACGCAATAAAGATCAAGAATCAAGATGCCAGATTGCCGTGAAGCTATAAAAGACATTGTGATTACAGTCACTCCATTTTGAAACGGAGTCGAGAACCATATCCATGAAAGAAGAAAGCTAAAACATACCTTAACTTCCTCAAACAATTTTTTCTCCCAGAGATAGAGTTTATGCAAAGTAGACGAAAGATTGTTAGACCTCGTCCTTAAATCTACATTGGTCTCTAAGGCAGCTGGATCACCCATTTCCGTAGCAGAGCTTTTAGAAGCTGCCACCACTAAGGATGGTGTAAACGCATGCAACATCTTTGAAGGAACTGATTCACAGATATTCACAGCAATAAAAGTCAGCAATATGAACCGATTCATAGATATTCACAGTAAACAAAACAACCAATTTCACAATGTGAATGTGTAAAAATCAAACCTTGATAAGCAGCATGTTTTCGGTTGTGTGGAACCTTTCCAACTTCAAGAATCTTCGCTAGCTCGTTTCCGGATTCTGATGCCCGATCGAATTGGACTTGAATTTCTCTCACAACTTCGGAATCATTCTGAAACTCAGCAAGAGGTTTTTCCCCTCGAGAAGTCTCTTCTTTATCCACCACATGAACATCAAATTCCACTGGTTCATCTTCAGGAACACTTGGTCCACTTCTATAATGCAGCTCAGCCACCGAGCTTTTCTCACTATCCTCATCAACCACCGGCGCCTTCTTCGAACCAACATTACCACCACCACCACCACCACCACCACCACCATCGTCAACGAACTTCTCCTTCGAAGAATGTATTTCTTTAACAACTTCACCCTGAAATGAATCCTCATCTTCCAAATCAGGAATACCCTCTTCCTCCCTCACTTCTCTCGAATCAAGACTTGGTGTATAAGGAGGATAGTACGTCTCAAATGTCTGAAACGGATTCAAGAAATCCCACGTCGAGCTCGCTGGCGGCGGAGGCGGAGGAGGTGAAGGGGGTTTCGAATTAGAAGACGACGCCTCCGTCTGTAACATCGGTGGAGGCGACGAAACACCGCCGTACGGAGGTTGTCGAGAAGACGACCCGAAAAACTCACCGTAGTTAGAGTAATTATTGTTATACGAATATGAATTAACATTTTGATAATTAGAATTGTTGTTATAATACGATGACGATGAAGAAGCTTCACCGTAACGTATAGCCTCCGGACTCATCGGCCGTTGCTGGTACACGACGGACGGCGTCGGTTGCTTTCTCATAAAATTCATCGTGTAACGACCAGGTGGATAACCCGCCGGAGCATAACCCGTCGGAGGATAATCCGCCGGCGGATAACCGGACGGGTTATAACCTGATGGAGGATAACCTAACGGTGGATAACCGGCAGGGGGGTAATCCGGCGGAGGATAACCGGACGGTGGATAATCCGGCGGAGGATAACCGGAAGGGGGAAAATCCGGCGGAGGATAACCGGCGGGGGGATAAGAAGAACCTGCAGTTTCATGTGGATCAGTGTAGGGTAAATTACCGTACGGTCGGTGTTGATGCAATGGTGAAGAACCGCCATTAACAGAGTGTAAATGAATAGAACCGTCACCGGAATCTTCATCGGAATCGGAGTGAAAATGAAGATGAGAAGAGCCGGAATTCGAATGCGAATGATCATGAACAACCGCAGTAGCCGGAGCCTTAGAAGACTCCCCCTTCCGTTGAGGCGGAAGGTTAAGCACCGGAGACGGAGGACTATCTCCGCCGTGGACGGCGGCGGCGGAATGAATATCAAAAAAACGATGAAGCGAAACGCCGACGTTTCTAAGAGAATGAAAATAAGCTAAATGAGCTTCAGCAAGGACATACCGTTGGTGGATCGCTTCATCGAGGAAAGTGCATCGCTGCCGGCACAGCGCCACCGCCGGCGACTCCTCCGCCTTGGAACCCACACAGCCCATAACACAGAGACTCAATTTGGGGATAAAAATCGGATCTTTTTTACCAAATTGAAGTGAAGAAAAGGGTGGATTTCAGATTGGAATTGAAATTTTAGGGATTCGAAGAGAAAGGGGGAAAGGGGGCCGGTGGAGGAATCTTTGACAGCGGGGAATATCTCGTCGGTTTGTAGAAGTAGCGGACAGAGAGAGAGAATGCATCGTCGGTGTGTTTGTGTTTGTGTGTGTGTGAGAGAGAAAGAAAGAAATCAGTGTACTTTTTGAGACTCAAAGTGTGTGTATGGCGACGCTGGTACAATTATATTTGCATTTTTCGTCCCTGTGTTATCATGTATTGGCAATTTCAGTCCCTTGAATTGAATGACTTGTCAAAGTAAAGTTATCTTGATATTTTTTCTTATTGGAAACAAATTATTGTTGTTAATAAGATGTACAAAATCCATTGTTGTTTTTTGGAAATGAACTATTTTTGACAAAAGATAATAATTAGGAAAATAGGGTTTTATGTTTTTTTTTGGCTCAATGACATCATCAAAAGCATCAAAGTGACATTTTGAAACTGACGGTTGTGTATAAAATGGTTTTGGCATGGTCGTACCAAATGTATTGGCAAAAAGAGTTATCAACTGAAATAATAAAATAAAATGGTTATTTGACTGAATGGTGTGTTAATATGATTTATACACGATCGTTAACATGCTGGATTCAAATAGTGTGTAAAACGTGTGCAATTTCATGTGCGAGTGTTTCTTGACCAAGAGACATGAAACTACCTTGAAGAGAACAATTTATGCAAATTGAACACTCGTGTATGAATCGATGTTGAAAGTGTTTGTTATTAATTGTAATCAAGATGGTTTAAACGAAAGTTTGTAATTTTGTGTGGTGACTATAGTGCTCGATAAGCTTTGATTTGATCTTCATTCTTATTTATGTCTTCGATGTGGAGATAAATTGAAACAATTAATCGTTGTATAATTCGTTGCAGAACGGTTACGAAGGTATGTGCAAAAGTGTACACGTTGTTGGGATTGAGCTCTTTAAACTTGGACTCAATCGCCAACATTTTCTCTCTTGAACAGCATTCGATGTTTCTCCTTCTTCAAAAAGAGCATGACATACGATATTATGGACTCTATGTGCATGATTTGGGGTTATCGTATATCAGACCCCTCCACAATCAGATATTGCTTTCTATATTCAAGTTTTTATCATACTGGTGGTTGCGATATCAGGCAAAAGATTTCAATTTGTCTTTGACAGAATGGTGATGTAATCCAGGTGGCTGCCCATGAACAATTCGATCGAAATTTTTGGGGTTTGGGTGGACATAATTGGTTGCATATCTAGGATGGAGTTTTTTTTTTGGGAAAGGGTGTCCTGGGCCTTTGGCCCAGACTAATCCCTTGGCAATGAAACCGACTGCTAAAGCATGCAGCCCTGAGGTTATACCCAGTGGCCACAAAGTTGCGAATGCAGAGAATCGAACCCGGGTTGAGCGCTAAGGAATTCAAGTGCTCTCTTTGTGCTTTGTGGATTTGTTGTTAGGATCTTTGGTCTACATTGTTTTAGTTATTCTCCCTTGCTACATATAGTCTTGTGACTATTTTGGTTTTTGCATCTTGCAAAAGGACGTCTTTTTTTTTTTTTTTTTTTTTGACTTTTTTGGTTTTTGCATCTTGCAAAAAGGGCGTCTCTTGTTTTGTTTTAGTGACTTTTTTTTGTTGTTTGATAAAGTTTGTGGCCTTTCAAAGAAATTGTAATAAGACGATTGACAAATTATCTTTGACGATTAAGATATTATAGAACTTTTAAAAAGACAGAAAAACATAACAATAATATATCAATAAAATCAAAAAACTGGAAAAGAAATTGTATTTTGAAATACTTTCACACATATAATTGTCTTAGATTGACCAAAAAGGCCAAAATATATTTTACTTCGTTGAAAGGTGACCTTCTTTGAAGAGTTTGAGAATTTTCAAATTTCTAGAAGAAATTATTGTAAGTATTGCTTTTCTGAACCGTTTAATTTACTGTTATGTATTAATCGTATTTTTAGCATAAATGTTATTAAAATCATGCAATAGCTTATAGAAAGTGGGAAATTTTAGGTACGATATGTAAAGATAAATGCAAGTTTTTTAATATATTATAATAACTAGAATTCGCATAATGAACGAGCTAAGCACCAATTGACAAAATATCATTTTGTAAATAATTAATGTATTAAATATAATTTTCAATATCATTTCATTAAAATAATAATCTTAGGGGGTGTTTTTTAGCTTATTGCGATTTGGCACCGGAGATAAGCACTTTTGAGTGTTTGGATGGAGCAAAATTAAAGTTACTTATAGCGGTGTCAAACCGCTGAAAAACACTTTTTGATAAGTCATTTGGTTTTAACTTATCAACTTATTTGAAAAGTGTTTATGACTTTTTTGGTTATTTTATATGTATAAGCAATCTCAAACACCTTTAAATAACAACTTATTAACTTATTACGTTTTCGTACCACAATAAGTTAATCCAAACATCTTTTTAAAAACTCCGATTTAACACTGCATAAGTTGATAAGCACATTTTAAAATAAGCATAAATTGTTTTAAATAAGCAATCCCCAACACCCCTTTATTAATGTAAATAGCCATCTCAATACATTTTTGGTTATTTTCGATGTTTGATTTCTTTCCTCTATTTTTTTCTTTCTCTTACTAGGCATATACCTCCGCGATGCAGCGGAATGTAAGTAAGAACGAACAATTAATGTTATTTCCTTATATACATTTCATCAATAATCAACCATGACCTAAGAATCACAACTTATGAAACCTAAACCCATAAAGATATTCAATAATTAGTTTATATTACAATTATTGACGAAAAAAATTATAATGATATTATTTATAATAAGAATGAAACGTATTTTACGATTATGTATTTTTAACGTGGTAACGGTGGAAAAAAAATAAAACGTATGGATAGAAAAACAAATTATTTCGTAGATATTCATGATATTTAATAGTACGGTTAAATTAAAAAATATTCAATATTGGGCTCGTTTTGAAGATATTGAGGAGACGCTTATAATGATATAATTTGTAGAAAAATGAACGTATTTTTTCATTGCATTTTTGTTAATATATGATTATTTGAGTTAATATGATAATAGTGTAAAATGAAAAATGAAAAAATGAGGGATATAAAGTAAATTAAATAAGTAATTGTAAGGGTGGTAAATGTAATTATACAAAAGTTTGTACAATAACCGTTTTAGTTCTTTCATTATATAGTATAGATTCTAATATTTAATAGTACGGTTAAATTAAAAAATATTCAATATTGGGCTCGTTTTGAAGGTATTGACGAGACGATTATAATGGTATAATTTGTAAAAAAGAAACGTATTTTTTCATTGCATTTTTGTTCATATACGATTATTTGTGTTAATATGATAACGGTGTAAAATGAAAAATGAAAAAGTAAGGGATATAAAGTAAATTAAATAAGTAATTATAAGGTGGTAAATGTAACATTGTAAGGTAGTAATGTTATTGTATAAAAGATTAAGGGTGGTAAATGTTATTGTACAAAAGATTGTACAATAACCGTATAACCGTTTGTTTTTTAAGAGGTCTGAAGTCTGAAATCTTATTTCATGTCTGATTAATAAGAGGTGGTGCTGAAGTCTGAAATCTAAATCAACAAGACTGTTTGTTTTTGTAAATTGAAACGTCTGAATCTGAATCTGAATCTGAATCAACAAGACTGTTTGTTTTTGTAAATTGAAACGTCTAAATCTGAATCTGAATCTGAATCAATAAGACTGTTTGTTTTTGTAAATTGACAAACGTCTGAAGTCTGAAATCTGAATCAACAAGACTGATTGTTTTTCTAAACTGATAAACGTTTGGATATGTATAATTGTCTTTTTTATCCCTCAAAATGTTGTACCTTTGAATTTATAAAAAACGTCAATTCATTTTAATTAAATTATACTACCATATATTTCTTACACGTTCAAAAATTCAACTGAAATACGTCTATCCATTCAAACACTATAAAACATGAACAAAGTCTCATAACAACTAAAATCAATGTTAATTTTGCATTAATTGTGTCGCAATTTCTTCTCTTAAACTAGCCATATATGTTTGGTCAGCGGTACTTCCATGCTGTTGAACCTCTTCAGCTTCATCCTCGCCATCGTCCCCTTGCTCAATCATTTGATCATATTCAGAAAATAACTCATCACTTAAACCTTCCTTTCGTATGAAATTGTGAACCGCAAAGCATGCAATAACAACGTCTCTTTGAACCTCAAGTGAAAACGGTGCCATTCTTTTCAATATTGGAAAACGTGCTTTCAGGACACCATAAGAACGTTCAATAACATTTCTAAGTTTTGCATGAGAATGATTAAATTTTTCATACTTGTTCATTGCACGTCGACGACGGAAATCTCCAAGCCAATATCTATAATTACGATACGGTGCCATAAATCCTCTAGTATTCGAATACGCAGCATCGCATAGATAGTATTTGTCTGAAAATAATAAATAAAATAGTTATTAATATGAATATAGTATAGTATATATTACCTCTAAATCGTTAGTATACCTGGAGGAGGAAATGGAAATCCAATAGCATCATCTGTCAAAGTTTCAGACAGAACTCTAGAATCATGTGCAACCCCTTCCCACCCGGCAACAACAAATGTAAAAACCATGTTGAAGTCACAAATTTCCAAAACATTTTGATAACATTCACCCTTTCCTCGTCCTCTATATAAATGTTGTTCTTGAATAGGGACGATAGCATGTATTAAAGTTCCATCAAGGGCGCCAATTGCTCCCTACATTAAATCTAGTAGTCAAAAATAAGTTTAGTAAATAAACTGTATACAACTATTACTATTACTTTCCTTAAATATTCGTCGTAACCTCCTATTATTCCCCGGGATGTCTGGATTTGGATTGAATGATGTAGGAACTATGATCTCCTTAGCAAACTCGATCATTTTATCCAACACTTCATGAAAAAATTTATGAATTGTTTGTGTCGAGTGTTGGAACCTATTTTTCACCAATCTATAACGTTGATTGTGACCTATAATCATCAAAAAGATAGCCATCTTTTCTTCGACCAATATATGTTTGTTATCCGTTAACCAACCTCTTGCTTTAAAATGTTCACATAGTAGAACGAAAGCATCACGGGACATTCGTAACAAATCAATACATTGTCGATCGTTACCTTCAAGTAGCTCATTCGTAAATTGTCGTCCAGTCATTGCAGACGTATTATCTCTTTTCCTTTTTAAACGCTTTGATCGCAAGTAGAACGCATATAAGAATATTACAATGATAAATATAGCTATTTTATCATCATCCATGATGAACCTGTTAAAAGCATAAATAAAATTATAAATAAATAAAAGCTTGTTCAATATCAAACACATAAACCCAAATAACTACTTGTTTAATATCAAACACATTAACCCAAATAACTACTTGTTCAATATCAAACACATAAACCCAAATAACACAAGTAACTACCACATAACTACTTGTTCAACTTCCAAATAACTACTAGTTCAACTTCCAAATAACTACTTGTTCAACTTCTAAAAGCTTAGCCTACATAGTTAAATATCAAGACATAACCAAATAACATGTTCAAATGCATAACAGGTAACCAAATAACAACTTGTTCATAATCCCAACACTACTCCATGAATCCCAATCTTCTTGCAGTCCTCGAAATCCATGGTATTAATATATCAGGGTCTGAAGGGATCGCCAACCATGTCTCTCTTAATAATTTTCTGTGGCCAAAAATGTCAACGGCTGCACTATAAAGAGAACCCTTTGGATCAAGGCCAAGAGTGTTCAACCGTTCAAGACAAGCCTCCACGCTTGAGGTTTGTTTTGCAGCAAGTGTCTGAAGTGCACCCTTCATATCAATAGCTAATTCATCCATGTCGACCTTTGTTTTACTCTTCTTTTTTGGTCTAGATGAATGTGCACTTGGTTTATCGACACTTGGTCCTTCCTCATCATCTTCATCCTCGTCATTCTGAGTAGTGTGAGTATGAGATGAAAATGATGATGATGAAACCACAGTCCTCTCATGGGTTGAACTAGGGGCATAAGCACGAGATCCGGTAGCAGAAGTCCCCGCAAATAAAGCAATGCACAATTCAGGAAATACCAATGGTGATGTTCTTAAAGTTCTTGCTTTTGGATGACCCTGTGTCCAAATTAAAGATAATTGTTTATATAATACCCATACTATTGTATTTACTATCTAAAATTGTAAAAATAGAATAAAAACTAACCTTGTAAAAATCTTCCCATTCTTGATTGGATAAGGTGAACGTATTCATTTCAGGGTCATAAATGTTCCCCGTTCTATTTCTTAAGTGCGCCCATCCCGAGTACTTTCCTTTTAAATAATCATATTGATTTTTCAATTGTTTTTGGGTGAGCTTTACGTGGCACACTTCATCAAGCTTTGTTGCTACCTTTACCCAAGTTTCTTTTCGAAGACTACTTCCAATTCGACCCACTTTACTTATCTCTTCTATACATGTCTCTAAAAAGCATTTGATAATTTCGTTTGTCCATCTTACACGTACATTCTCGTCCATCACTAATTAGCACACACGAAAGAATCACATTCATAAATTCCTATCTCAAGATATTTCATCTAATTAGCACAATACGTAACTAGTACATCTTCGGCTACAATACGTAACTAGTATATATCAAGTAATATGAATGTTGAGGGAAGTTCAAGGGAAAACCTCAAAAAAATGGAAAACTGAAGAACACTCTGATAGCCATTCATCTGGACGGTATACACTTGTGCATACAAGTAATTAATTAATTACTTGTATGCACAAGTGCATACCGTCCAGATGGAAGGATACTAGGGTGTTCCTCAGTTTTCCGTTTTTTTGAGGTTTTCCCCTGAACCTGACCCTATGAATGTTATGCAATTATAGAATGTTGCATTTCCGGTTCAAAACTAGTTGTTAAATGAGCCACACGATCATGGGGGCCGCGGAGAACTCATCGACATCGTCCATGATGATCGAAAGGGATTGAAGGCCGGTTGTTTGGAAGATTGTTTGAGTTATTAGGATTTCGAGTCGGCTTGTTGTGAGTTCGTGATAAACGGGCCAATCGTTCGAATTGAACGAAAGGGTATGGAAGTGGATTCGCCAAGCTTCTCGCCATTTTCGGCAAGTAGCAACAACATTATAAATAGAAGCAAGTATATGAAAAACATAACCAAGGCAGCAGATACTAGACTCTAAGCACAGTCATGGCTGCAATACTGGAAAAGCCAGCAGGGGTGTAAAAAGAAATAAAGTGAGTCATTTGGATATGCAACATTTTCTTGATGGACACAGGTTATATCAGAAACCTGCATACAAGAAGCATACATCAAGTAAATAAGGTAAGGTTTGCAAGAAGCAAACCCACCCAAAACCAAACCACAAATCCACAAACACAGTTTCGAGCAACAAAAAATCAGAGCAAACAGAGGCTAAAAACAGCCACACCGACACCGATCCAAACGAAGAAATACCCAGCTTTAGACTTCTACTGCTGCAAATACTCGTGGCATGAAAAACCAATCATTTCACTGAAAAGAAACCCAACCGAATGGAGAAACATAAACCCAAATCGAGACCAAACAGGAGACCAAAAAGATGATTTATACAACGTTTTTTGTATCATAACATGAGACCAAATAGAAACCCAAATCGAGCAAGAAGATGCAAACATAAATCGAGCAAGAAGATGCAAACAGATGCAAACCCAAATCGAGCAAGAAGATGCAAACCCAAATCGAGCAAGAAGATGCAAACAGAAACCCAAATCGATGCAAAAAGATGATTGGCAAGAAAAAAGTATGAAGTTCGATCGATATACGTGGAGATAACGATCTGGGCAGTAGGAATCGATCTCCTTGAGAGTTTAGATGTGAAATCGGCTTGAGAGTTTAGATACAAAGGATCGATTTTGTAATCGCAGGTGAGATCGAATTTGTAATAGCTTCTCAAGCAGTGATCGAATTTGTAATAACTTCTCAGGTGAGAATCGATCTTCTTGTAAGTAATCGATCAATCTTGTAATTAATGATCTGCTTGCACGGGAATAGGGTTGCAGGAGAGAGAGGCGCCGATTATTATTTCAGACATTTTCAGAGCTATAATTACCTCTTGTTATTTCAGACCTTTTCAAAGCTTTTAAGCTCTTTTTTTAAAAAAAAAAACACTCTTAATGAGAAAGAATCTGACCGAATCAGATTTCAGAAGACTTCAGACCCTTTTTTCAAAAAACAAACAGGGCCTTAGAAGATATTAAGAACACAAAGACTTAAACTTTAGAGAGACAAAAGAAAACTATCAACCTGCTTGAAATCTTGTGAATACCAAAACTTGAGCTAAAAGCGTGAGTAGCAAGGTGCTACTTCCATCCTTTAGATACTATCCAATGTAATGAGTGCAAAGGACAAGTAGGAGTTAAGACAAGGGTGGTTAAGATATTGTCAATAAATTATAAGATATTTGATGTGACATGTCATAACACAAAAGGTAACTTTTGTGCTATGAAAGTACAATATCTATTATAAAATATTCAAGAGAAAATCTTTTTGAGATCAAATAGAAAGTATACGTCTCAATCAAGTTAAGACTAATTGTATATCTTCTTAAGGAAGAAAGAAGCTTTCATTCCCATTGTCAGAAGATCATTGGGAATGAGGAAGTAAGTCAAATCATGAGGATTTAACATAAATGCTCTTACAAGATAAAGAAGCAATCTGTAAGAGGAAGACTATCGAAAGAGGAATTCGGTAACTGAGGTATGTGCCGAAAGAACAGTTCGGCACCAATGAGAAGGAATGTCGAACAATAAATCGGCAAGGATAAGAATTGCCGATTACAAATCGACAAGGGTATGATCTGCCGAAATGAAATCGGCAGACTAGGCTTAGTTCTCTTTTGAAGTCCATCTCAATCCGCATTGTAGACTTCCTTCATGTTGAATTCGGTTTGTCTTCGACTTACTGATCTGTTAAACTAACTAAGCTATTGTAAAGAACCATAAATCAAAATACAAGGTTCAATCATCAATAAAGACTAAGGAGAGGTTATCTTTAAATCTTAGATGACCCAACAATCTCCCCCTATTTGATGATAACATCTCATACAACATAGAAGTTAATGAATAATGCATTTTGACCTATTTTCATACTCTTTTGGGTTCTTTTTCACATAGACCATTCTTTTTGTTTATTTTTGGATTTTTTTAGAGTATCCAACATTTACAGGTATAAAAGAATGAAATAAAGATTTGTACAAACTATTTACGATAAGTAATAAAAACTCAATGTATTAATCTTTTTAAGAAGATTACAATACAGAGGAAAACAAAATAAACAAAAACATAAAACTACACCGAGTTTATTCAAAAGAAAAATGCGGTTCAGCATCCCTCTTCTTTAGTTCGTCGGTAGTAGCCACGTAGAGATCCCTAGCCGATATTGGAATTATTTGAATAATCCCGTGGAGAAAGGTTGTGTCGGCAATAGGGATTTGGCTTGATCTGAAGAAGGAGATTTGCCCAAGCGCGTTGTTGAAGAAGATACCATGAGTCGGCTCAGAAATCACAGTGGTTGAAGGATGAGGAACCGGAATTGGTAATGATAGATCAAGATTTGAAGTATCAGGGACCTTTCCTTCTCTAGCCATTTGGGCAAACACGTCTTCCTTTTTGGATTTCGACTTTGATTTGGGAGGAGGACGACCAGACATTAAATTGTTGATGATCTCTTCTTCGGCAGGAGTATGGATAATGTTGTATCTTTTTCGGTAGGTTCTGAACTTGGTTTGAAGATCTGCAATGTATTTATCAACCTCAACTTTTGCAGAGCTTTGGCTTTTTAACAAGCAGATACCAATTTCTACCCATTCTGATACTCCGAACCGAACAAGAGAGTCCAGTCTGTCCATAGACAATGAAGCATCATCCCTGGTAATCTTTAGCCGAATAACCTTGCAGCTTGCAGACGGTTTGATTATTTTGACATCTGTGATTTTGGCAGAGCACCGGCGTCTATTGAGAGTTTTGCGGTACGAAGCGATACACAAAGACTTTATTTCCTCATTTTTCTTCGCCGAATCCTCTAGAGCCCTCATCTGAGTTTTGATTGTGTCGGTAGGATCTTCTTCGGCAGCAATCTTCAACGCTAGCTCGGCATCTCTGTCACGAGCAATCTGGGCAAGCTTTGCAGCTTTCAGTTCCTCTTCAGATAAGCCTAGATCGGGAGAGGTAGCCTTTGGAGGAGGAAGATGAAGACCAACACCATCCGCCGCTTTCTTTAGTAAAGCATCTTTACGACGCTTTTCTTCAGTAGCAACTTCATCCGGTGACATAATAGCTTTGCCCTTATCCATTTTGGGCATTTTCTCCCCCTCAGGCTCTTCGACCACCTTGGGGTGATCGATTCCCTTCTCTTTGGTAGCAGAAGGTTCGGTAGAAGTAGTAGCAGGTTCGGCAGCAGCAGATGGTTTGGCAGAAGCTGAGGGTTTTTCCTGACTCGTACTGATATGAATCTGAGAATGGAGTTGATCCCCCTCAGATTGTTTCTCCCCCTCAGGCTGTTTCTCCCCCTCAGTACGAGTCGGGGAAGAAACACCAGATGTAGCCGACACACGGCCTACCCGTCGATCAATACGCTCCAAAACCTTGCGATCGTCAGGAGTGAATGCAGACTCAGTGATATCAATGTCGAGAGACTGAGCACAGTATTGAGCCATATCGGTAGGCAGAGAGTCAAGACATTTATTCAAAGTCTGCAAGGCACTGAGAATTGCAGAATTAATAGATTCCTGAGCCGAGGTCTGCTATCGTAGACGGATAAGATCTTGATCCCGAGCATCTGAGGCGGCCTTGAGAGCAGCCACAGACAAGGTCAAGGAGGTATTTTGATCATTAAGCCTGACCACCTCCTTGAGAAGAGATTCCATAGCTGCTGAAAGAGGGGCACGAAGACCATCAATTTGCTTATGCATGACATCCAAACACCGAAAGATGTCGCAATTAAGATGGACAACCTCAGAATTTTGCTCTTTGACGAGCTGCAGAAGTTCGGCCATAGAAATGTTGTTGGCGTTCAGAGAATCGAGGAGCTCCGGCTCACGCAAAGACTTGCGCAGTTGTTCAAACTGGGTACCGAGCATTCGTACCTGCCGATTGGAGTCAACAATGTCGGCAAGGAACTCGGCAGATATTGTGATCGGTACCTGGGTAGAAGTCCCAGCCATTCTGGCAGGGGAAGGTTTCGGTGAGGGAGATTTCATTGGTGAAGGTTTAGGAGAAGGGGATATTTTCGGTGAAGGTTTAGGAGAAGGGGATATTTTCGGTGAAGGTTTAGGAGAAGGGGATTTCTTCGGTGAGGATGAGGGAGTGAAAAGTCGTCGGTACATATCCTGGGATAAAACCCCAGTTTGTGCAACATCATCGGGATTGACCCCGGGTGATAGGCTGTGTTGTGAGGAAGCAGAATGTCGGTCCGGAGAGAAGACCAACTCATCTTCAATCTCCACAGAAGGAGGAGGAGAAGGAATTTTGAGGGACTCCTTTTGTACAACCAAATCTTTTTGAGAAGGTTTGGAGGAGGTGGGAGAGGGTTTAGCAGATCCCCGTGGCCCTGGAGGGGAAAGTTCAACATCTGCCGATTGTTGAGAATCGGTAGATGGAGTGTGAGTTTCGGCCGAAGGTTTCCTAAGTTTCTTAGAACGAGACTTAGGAGGGGATTTTGAGCCCCGTCGCTTAACAGAAACAGAAGGGGTAATGACTGGGGTAGCCACCGACGGATTTGTCAGCGGCAGAGTCGTAAGAGCAAGTGCGACGTTGCCGGTGGCCTTTTTCTTTTTAATAGCCACCGACTTAGCTCGGGATGGTTTTGGGGGAGAAGGGACCACCGATTTGGATGGCTTAGGCGAAGATGAAGGCCTTTCGGATTCACCTTCGGCAAGTGTTCCCCAAATCGGATTGGGAGAAGAAATGAAAGAAAGCATACCTGAAGTGAGCGGAAAGTCGGTAGGCTTCGTTTGTTTGAAAATAGTTTGCTTGCTAATTTGAGAAATTGGCAAGTCAAATTTGATCATTGGCTCGGGGAGAGCAACATCGGCACGCAGTTGTGCAGAAAGCTTGTGGTTGATGATGAGAGAGATGAAGCGGGGAAGAGCCACATTGTGATTCCTGGGAGGGGAGATGGCGGTGATCAAGGAGTCGAAGAATACCTGAGCAAAGTCTATCCGCCTCATAAAAATGAGAGCATGTGCCAAACGAGTAATGGTTGCCGGAGATTGATCCCACCCCGAAGTTTTGTGGGAAAGACAATAAAGGAGGTGAGAAAAGAAGTAGTTCCATAGTGCACCCATATTCTTTCGTAGGAGAGTGCCGGAACCCTTAGACTTTCCTTCGTGCACATACTGGAGAGCGACAACGACCTCATCATGCTCGTGATGAGTAGGAAATGGAGCATACACATTAAACTCTGGGATTTGGAGAACTGAGCGAATATCATCCACCCCAAAAGAGAGATCGGGGTGCTCTTCAGAGGATAGAACGGAAGCAGACACCTGATGAGTAGTAGAGTCATACTTACAGGTTAACCAAAAGTTACCAAGGAGCATTTTGCTCATCTTGGTGGAGGCAGTGAGAGCATGGCAGATCGGAGATCGTTGGAGAAAAATGGATACTTGGTTGAACTCTGGGTGATCAGCATCCTCCGAGAGACGAGCAACTTGGTTGCATGAATGAAAGATGAGAGACTCTCGAGTGAGAGAAGTATCCTTGGAAGCCTTTGTCGATTTGGAGGATGCCATTGAAGAGGAAAAGAGTTGCAGGTTTAGGGATTCTTGATGAAGAAGATGAGAAAAACAGGTAAAGAAAAAAAAAGAAAAGAAAAGAAGTATTTATAGGTTTGAAAAAGAAGAGGGAACGGATGGAATTCAAAACGTTTAAAGGTAATGATGGTGCTACGCATACGTGCGTCATTGAAAAGTGCAAGAGCCGTAAAACGACATAGTGTCAGGTCGTGGACGTCCCATCATCTGACACTGAAGTGACACGTGGCGTTAAAGCATTGGATAACGAAAAGGTGCCGAATTGATTCAGTATGTGTGATGTGGATAAGGATGACACATCATACAAGATACCGAAAGATATAGGTTCCGAAATATGAGAGATATATCGGTAGAAAGGAATACCGAATGTTGAAAATACCAAAGTAAAGATAATTTCGGTGGGAAGAAATACCGAAATATAAAGGTACCGAAGGCGAGAGGTACCGAAGGTGAGAGGTACCGAAGGTATATGCCGAAAGAAACTAAGCTTCGGTAAGAGAGGTACCGTCAATTATTGGATTTTTTTTTAACATAAATTTAACATACCTAAGGATCCCACAAGGAAGTTGAATCGTGCCTCATCCAATGGTTTTGTAAAGAGGTCTGCAAGTTGAAGATCTGTAGGAATGAAGTGAAGTTCAATATCACCTTTAGAGATATGATCTCTTATAAAGTGATACCGAATATCAATGTGTTTAGATCTGGAATGCAGCACTGGATTGTTGGCAATGGCTATGGCACTAGAATTGTCACATAGAATCGGTACATGAGAATAAACTTTGTCATAATCTTGTAGTTGGTTCTTCATCCACAAGATTTGAGCACAACAGCTTCCAGCTGCAACATATTCGGCTTCGGCAGTGGAGGTGGATACCGAATTTTGCTTCTTACTGGACCAGCTGACTAAGTTTCCACCTAGTAATTGACAGCTGCCAGTTGTACTTTTTCTGTCAACCTTAGACCCTGCAAAGTCAGAATCTGAATAGCCAATTAGATCAAAACCTGAGTCCTTGGGATACCAAAGACCCAGATTCATGGTACCTTTGAGGTACCGAAAAATACGTTTCACAGCCGCCAAGTGAGATTCCTTGGGATTGGCTTGATAACGTGCACACAGACACGTAGCATACATGATGTCAAGTCTACTAGCAGTAAGATAAAGAAGAGACCCTATCATTCCTCTATAATTTGTGATATCCACCGACTTGCCGGTAGAATCTGCATGAATCTTTAGAGGTGGTGCCATTGGAGTTTTCATGGAAGAACAATTTTCAAAATCAAACTTTTTCAACAGATCACGAATATATTTATTCTGACAAATGAAAATACCGTCAGAGGATTGTTTAATTTGAAGACCAAGAAAGAAAGTTAGCTCGCCCATCATGCTCATCTCATATTTACTTTTCATGAGGGAGGCAAACTCCTGACAAAGGTTTTCATCAGTGGCACCAAAAATGATATCATCCACATAGATTTGAACAAGAATGATATTACCTTTTGTTTTCTTGAGAAAAAGAGTATTATCAATTTTACCTCTGGTATATCGGTTGGAAAGAAGAAAGTCAGACAAGGTGTCATACCAGGCACGAGGAGCTTGTTTCAGACCATAGAGGGCCTTGTCAAGTCTGAACACATGGTACGGATGAGCGGGATCTTCAAAGCCAGGTGGTTGTTTCACATAGACTTCTTCAGCAAGTTCTCCATTGAGAAATGCACTCTTAACATCCATTTGAAAGACCCGAAAGTTTTTGTGAGCAGCGTGAGCAAGAAAGATTCTTATTGCTTCAAGTCTCGCAACATGAGCAAAAGTTTCATCATAATCAATACCTTCCTCCTGCCTATATCCTTGAGCAACAAGTCTGGCTTTATTTCGGATTACAGTACCGATTTCGTCCATCTTGTTTCGGAAAACCCATTTTGTACCGATAATGGTCTTATCGAAAGGTCTTGGCACGAGTCTCCATACTTTGTTTCTCTCAAATTGAGACAACTCTTCTTGCATGGAAGTGACCCAACAAGAGTTTGTCAGAGCTTCATCAATTTTCTTTGGCTCGATAATAGAGAGAAAATTCACACAGAGACAAATATTTCCAACACCTCTTCTGGTTTGGACACCTGCTTGCTGATCACCGATAATTTGATGTATCGGATGATCTTTGGTCCATTTTAGAGCTGGAGGAAGAGGTTCAGGGAAAGTGTTTGAAGGTGAAGGATCGGTGAGTATAGGATGAGTATGAAGATTAGGTGAGGTATGTAAGGAAGGTTCTGTGTAAAATGTGGATTCGGTAGGAGCAATGGGTTCGGTAGCTGGAGAGGGATTTGCCGAACCATGATGTGGGGAAGAAGAAGATACCGAGAATGGTACATAAGGAGGTCCTGAAGTTAGGGTATTTGGATATTCGTTTCCAACACAGGAAATAATCAATTCATGAAGTTCAGTGTCATCACAAGATAGTGAAGATGTCTTGTGATCATCAAACTTCACATGTATTGACTCATCAATACATTTTCTTCTTAGATTGTATACTCTGTAGGCTTTAGAAGAGAGAGAATAACTCACAAAAATACCTTCATCAGCTTTGGGATCAAATTTCCCAAGATGCTCTCGATCATTCAAGATGAAACACTGACAGCCGAAAACATGGAGAAAACTAATGTTCGGTTTTCGGCCATAGAAGACTTCATAGGAAGTTTTGTTGTGTCTTTTCACAATAATAGATCGATTTTGAGTGAAACAAGTTGTATAGACAGCTTCAACCCAAAAATAGGTTGGCAGATTTGATTCACTCAGCATTGATCTTGCAGCTTCACATAGCGTACGATTCTTCCTTTCCACAACACCATTTTGTTGTGGAGTTCTTACAGCTGCAAAGTTTTGAGAAATACCTTTGTCACAGAGAAAGGTATCCAAGGTAGCATTTCTGAATTCGGTCCCGTTGTTACTTCTGATAGATCTGACTAGTTGACCGTTGAGAACTTCAGTTTTCTTGATGAAATTGATGATTTCTTCGGATGTATCACTTTTGTACCTGAGAAAGAATACCCAAGTATAACGTGTGTATTCATCAATAATTACAAGAATGTACCTTTTTCCACCTAGGCTGGGTGTGCTGACAGGCCCACATAGATCCATATGCAACATCTGTAGAGGGGTAGAAATAGAGAAACACTGTTTTGATTTAAAGGAAGATTTTGTCAGTTTGCCTTTCTCACAAGCTGCACAAAGCTTCTCTTTTGAGAAGGAGATTTTCGGCAAGCCGACAACAAGTTCTTTGTTGGAGAGAGCATTTAACGTCTTGAAGTTTAGATGTGAAAGACGTTTATGCCAGAGCCAGTTCTTCTTTTCAGAGTCTTCAGAAATGAAGCAGATACTTTCATCTTCAGTTAACTTGTCATTCATATTGATGACGTACACATTGTCCTTTCTAAAGCCAGATAGGATAGTGTGAAACCGTTTATCAGTGATGAGACAATCAATTTCTCTGAAAATCACATAGTAACCTAAATCACATAGTTGACTGATGCTTAAAAGATTATGCATCAGTCCCTCCACGTAGGCAACTTTGTTAAAAGTAATGGAACCGTTAGAAAGAGTTTCATAACCTTTAGTGGAACCGCGAGAGTTATCACCAAAAGTTACAGATGGTCCCTTTTCTTTTACAAAGTTCAGAAGAAGAGATTTGTTCCCGGTCATATGTCGTGAGCATCCGCTATCAAGATACCAAGTTTGATGATGCCCATAGACCTGTAGACATAAACAAATTAGTCCTTTGGAAACCGCTTTGAGGTGGGTCCTTTAGGGTTAGAATAAGAAGAAGAAGAAGAAGGATTGGTCTGACGATATCTTTCGATACGGTCCTTTGGACAGTCTTTGGCCAAATGAAATGTGTCACCGCAGTTGTAACACTTTCGGTAAATAAATTTCTTCTTAGGTTCAAGAGAAGTAGCTTTTACCTTTCCTTGAGGTTTATATTTAGGAGGTTTGGAAAGGTGAGAGGGAATGGGATAGTTGTACGGAATGTGAGGGTTATGAGGAGTCGGTCCAAGGATTCCTTTGTAAACTGAAGAAGAAGAATTGTTTGAAATTCCTTTGGACTTCTTTATTTTTAAGGCTCTAGGGATGAAGTCCGTTGTACTCATAGGAGATTTACCTTTTGAAGAAGGTGTAATCTTTCTTTTGTTAGGAAGACTAACAACAACGGATTTTCCTTTAGAGAGGAGAGGAGCCTCTGTAAGAGTATGGGAAGAAGAAGACGAAGAACTGTCGTTTAAATTTAATGACATAAGAAGATCATTTACAGGTTTGACCAACTCATTGGAGTCTTGATCTTCTGTTAGAAGAGGCTTGGAAGATTTAGCAGACACAAAGTAGCCAAACTTTCTTGAATCGCGAAGATCCATTGAATACACAGAATTAGAATCTTCTGACATAGAATCATCCCAGTCAGAAGAATAAGATGGTAGTTTAGAAGGCAGAGGAATATTATGAGTAGAAGAGGAAATGTTTTCAGAGGGAGTACACACAACATTCTCTTTCCAGTACCCTAGACCATAAGTTTCACCAACAACTTGATCTTGAAAAAATTTCTCAAGATTTTTGGAAGAGATGTTCCATTTGTTTAGGGTTTCTTGTTCCTTCTGAAGCTTCTTTAGAAGCTTGTTCTTTTCCTTGGCAAGCACATAGTTTATAGTCTTTAAGTCATCTAACTCAGCTTTTAGTTTGTTAAACTGTTCTAGCTGGGATAGAGAATTATGAAGTTGAGAGGAGAGAGACTTGACTTGAGCATTTGCTCTTTTCTTTGCATCATTTTCATTGTGAAAAAGTACAGTTAGAGAGTCAAAAGCCTCAATCTTTTCTTCATTAGTGAGAGAGAGGAAGGGATGTACCTGAGAAGAAGAGGAAGAGCACTCAGCAGTGAAGTCCATCCTTGAGCAGGAGTCTTTTGGTTCTTCATCGAGTTTGGCCATAAGACATTTACTCGATACTTCTTTCTCACTGTCGGAAGTGGGCTCGTCTGCCCAGTCTAGGGTTTCTGCCATCAAGACTTTGCCTTTTCGTTGAGAGTTGAAATTTCTTTCTTTCTCTCTTATGTATTTGGCTTTGTATTTGTCGGCTTTATCGAAAAGATCTTTGAATGAAGAGGACGGAGAAGGTTTTCTTGGATGCGATCTTCCTGTAGAAATAGATCGAAGATGTCTTCTTTTAGAAGAGTTAGAAGAATTAGATTTAGAAATCCTAGAAGGATTGCTTCTACATTCAGATGCAAAATGGCCTTTCTTACCACATGCATAACAATCCTCCTTGGATTTGTTCAAGGAGTTTTTAGAAGAAGACAAATTTCTGTTTCTTTGAAATTTATTAGTTGAGTTCTTTCGTAACTTAGAGAAATTTGCAAGCATGCCCATCTCCTCAGTTAAAAGATTGACAGAGGAATCTTCTCCTTCATCATCAGCTTCACTTAGATAAGCTTCCGAGGAGTGATTCAGATTTTCATGGCTTTCTCTATCTGAATCATCAGAAGGGTAGGTTATACGAGGAATACACACAGATTTCTTGGAGCCATCACTGATAAGTGCCATAGAGGGGGCTCTTATTTCTTTATAGATGGTTTTCCTTTGAAGTTGGGTTTGTTCGTGATTAAGAAACATACCATAGAGAGAAGTGAGATGAAGGCTTTCCAAGTCCCTGGAAGTCTTAATGCAAGTGGAAAGGGTATTCCAGAAATCTGGAAGACCATCCATAAATTTGCATATGATTTCCTCGTTGTCATAAAGTTTTCCAACAAGTTTTAACTCATTTAAGAGACTGTTAAAACGGTTGTAATAGGAGGGAAGAGATTCTCCTTTTTCATGAGAAAAGAATTCGTATCTACGAACAAGAGAGATTTTCTTAGATTTCTTTACTTCATTTGTACCTTCATACAAAACACATAGGGTTGACCACATTTCTTTTGCAGTTTTAAGACTGACAAGAGATTGGTACACTTCATCAGGAAGTGATTGAGCAATGATGGTTCGCACTTTGGAATCAAGTCCAATAATGCGCCTATCTTCATTATTGTATTCTTTGGTCGTTTTCAAGACATATCGACCAGTGGCAGAAGTTCTTTCCTCCTCTGACGAGTCATCGGAAACTTGAAAAAGATTGTCCTTTTTCTTTTCTTTATCCTTAGGAGTTTTGACAAATCTATCCCAGACTTTTAGGATAAGAGGACCTTCAATAAGAATGGTAAGATACCGACTGTCAGCTCCTTCAAGGAAGAGCATCATCCTACTTTTCCATAAGGAGAAGTTGTTCGAGTTGAACTTAGGAGGTTTAACAGTAGATCCATTGTCATAGTAAAAAGAGTTTTGAGAAGAAGACTCAGGTTTTGTAGAAGGAGAAGCCATCACGGATCTGGTTTATTAGATTAAACCAACCGCTCTGATACCACTCGTTAGTCCCAAAGAAGTAAACAAGTATTGTAGAAGGGGGGGGGGGGGTTGAATACAATAACACAAAATTACTTAATTTTAATTCTTTTATTGATAATGAATATCAAGAATTACACAAAGAGAAATAAAGATTGTTGCGGAATAAGAATAGTTAAGAACTACTCTAAACAAACTAACACTTAGAAGATATTAAGAACACAAAGACTTAAACTTTAGAGAGACAAAAGAAAACTATCAACCTGCTTGAAATCTTGTGAATACCAAAACTTGACTGAAAGCGTGAGTAGCAAGGTGCTACTTCCATCCTTTAAATACTATCCAATGTAATGAGTGCAAAGGACAAGTAGGAGTTAAGACAAGGCTGGTTGAGATATTGTCAATAAATTATAAGATATTTGATGTGACATGTCATAACACAAAAGGTAACTTTTGTGCTATGAAAGTACAATATCTATTATAAAATATTCAAGAGAAAATCTTTTTGAGATCAAATAGAAAGTATACGTCTCAATCAAGTTAAGACTAATTGTATATCTTCTTAAGGAAGAAAGAAGCTTTCATTCCCATTGTCAGAAGATCATTGGGAATGAGGAAGTATGTCAAATCATGAGGATTTAACATAAATGCTCTTACAAGATAAAGAAGCAATCTGTAAGAGGAAGACTACCGAAAGAGGAATTCGGTAACTGAGGTATGTGCCGAAAGAACAGTTCGGCACCAATGAGAAGGAATGTCGAACAATAAATCGGCAAGGATAAGAATTGCCGATTACAAATCGGCAAGGGTATGATCTGCCGAAATGGAATCGGCAGACTAGGCTTAGTTCTCTTTTGAAGTCCATCTCAATCCGCATTGTAGACTTCCTTCATGTTGAATTCGGTTTGTCTTCGACTTACCGATCTGTTAAACTAACTAAGCTATTACAAAGAACCATAAATCAAAATACAAGGTTCAATCATCAATAAAGACTAAGGAGAGGTTATCTTTAAATCTTAGATGACCCAACAATGATATTTAATAGCACGGTTAAATTAAAAAATATTCAATATTGGACTCGTTTTGAAGGTCAGACGAGACGATTATAATGGTATAATTTGTAGAAAAATGAATGTATTTTTCATCACATTTTTGTTCATATACGATTATTTGTGTTAATATGATAATGGTGTAAAATGAAAAATGAAAAAGTAAGGGATATAAAGTAAATTAAATAAGTAATTGTAAGAGTGGTAAATGTAACATTGTAAAGGTGGTAAATATTATTGTACAAAAGATTGTACAATAACCGTTTTAGTAGTATAGATAATTCGTATATATTCTGATATTTAATAGTATGGTTAAATTAAAAAATATTCAATATTGGGCTCGTTTTGAAGGTATTGACGAGACGATTATAATGGTATAATTTGTAAAAAAGGAACATATTTTTTCATTGCATTTTTGTTCATATTCAATTATTTGTGTTAATATGATAACGGTGTAAAATGAAAAATGAAAAAATAAGGGATATAAAATAAATTAAATAAGTAAGTGTAAGGGTGGTAAATGTAACATTATAAGGGTAGTAGATGTTATTGTACAAAAGAGTGATAAATGTTATTGTACAAAAGATTGTATAATAACTGTATAACCGTTTTTGAATTTTCATTATATAGTATAGATTTGAATCACACTAGAGATATAAATAATCAAATCAGTCAATTCCGGTAAATATTGTTGCCAAATCAGTTAATATTGTCGCGTTAAACTGTCAATAGTTTTAAGTTCAAATTCCGTTGGCAACATTTTAAAAGAAAAACATAAAACCTATCACAGTTTTCTATCAAACTGTTGATTTATTTCCAGCACTTAACTTTGTTTTTTTTATAATAAAAATGCATTTTCTTTATCTAAAAACTTTGTTTTTTATTTTATAAATTACACATTTTTATGTTATACTTTAATGATTTGAAATACAAAAAATTTAAAAATTATATATAAAACATGAGCACATAAAAAAAACACAACCACAAGGGTTGTGGCTAGGAGTGAGCAGAATCCGACCGACCCGAATAACCCGACCCGACCCGAATTTAAGCATAAAACCTGATATCCGAAGTATCTGAACCCGAACCCCCCGATCCGATCTAAATTATCGGGTAAAGTAGGATCGGGTTGGATACTAAAATCCCAAACCCGACCCGTCCGAATATCCGAAAAGTTATTTTTATTTTTTAAAAAATTCAGTTTTATAAAATATATATAACCTAATTTCATTCAGTTCATGAGTTCCATTCCCAAACCCAAACACAAATACCTGATTCACTCATCTCCTCAACTCCTCAAGTATAGTCTCGACCGCCTCCAGCCACACAGGCCCATCGCCCACCGCCGTGCTTGGCTGCTCCTCGCCTCCTCCCAGACCTCCAGGTTTTATGATAAGGCACAAGATAGTCGGTGCTTGGCGATCAATTTCACACAACACAGCAGGGGGGGAAATTAAGTTCAGGGTTCTTGCTGATTTAGGACAAAAGAGTTGGTTGGAATCAGGGGTTTAAGAAAAGAAAATCAAAGCTGCAGTAGAACAAGATGTCATCCTTGTGCCTAATTCCTCTTACATCATGTGCATCGGTAATTTCGTTATCGCGTAATTTTTAAGTTTGCTCGTTTGTAAATTGCAATTGCAAGAATTGTTGTTTCTAGTTTGATTTCTACAATCTTTATACAGTCTTGTGTATCTGTTTGGGTTTCGATAGAGTTTTGATAGATGATGAGAGATCTATTTGGGTTTTGAGAGAGTTTTGAGATGATGACAGATCTGTTGGTCTTTTGTGCTGCAAACCCAAAATGACCCTATATCCGACCCGATGGCCCGATACCCGAACAACCCGACCTTCATTCGCTCGGGTTTCGGGTCCTTTCCTTGTTACCCGATATCCGATCGGGTTTGGGGTTTTGGGCCCCGACCCGACCCGACCGATGCTCACCCCTAGTTGTGGCGTACTGGTTAAGGCACTGAGGGATGTGGCGGAGTGGAATATCTCATCTACCCAAGGTTCGAATCCAGACGTACATAACAATTGTGACTACTGAGGTTTAATCAGAGTTGATGTCTTACAATCATAATTTGCCAAGTGATTAGTCTAGGGATAGCTTAGAACACCCTTCCCAAAAATAATGGCTTTCGATTCTTCAACGGGTTAAATTTTTCATTTCGATTCTTACAATTTTAGATTTTGCATTTTTATATTTACAATAAAAGGTCAATTTTATTACAATTTCTTATATGACTTTTAAAAATCAAATTTTGGTCCTAACAAATTTGAAAATTATAATCATTATTTAATTTGTTAAACGCTAATTATAATAATTAAATTTTCTCAAACTTCTATAAACTTTACCATTTGGATAGCCAAAAAATTCTAGAAATGAAAAACATATTTTAAATTTTTGGGGTCAAAAATATTAAATTGTAAGAAGGAAAAAGAAGGCCAAAGTTTGACCAAAATGGTCGATTCATAATTTGACTATTTTTTACCATAATTGGTTGAATTGAATTGACCCGGTCGTTTCTTTTTTCCCATTTTAGAATTTTATAAACAATACTAGGCATATACTCGCGCATGATGCGGTGCGAAAAATCGTGAAATTGAAAGAATAATTGACAAAGATATGTATCCGCTCGCGAAACATCTCGAAATTAATATGACAACAACATTTTCATTTTAAGTTTGTATTATTCGTTCTTATCGATATTTTAGTCTATGAAAAGATGGTGTTTGAGTCGTTTGATGCACTTATATGTGAATCATAGGCTAAAGTATCGATAAGGACGAAGAAATACAAATTTAAAATGAAGCATTGTTGTCATTTTGATTTCGAGATGTTTCGCGAGCGAATACATATCTTTGTCAATTGTTCCTTCGATTTCACGATTTTTCGCGCCACATCGTGTGCGGATATATGCCTAGTTTATAATAATAATGAAATGTATTTTTAATATATTTTAGTTGATCTGCGATTATGTATTTTTAATATGCTAAAGGTGAAAAAAAATAAAACATATGGATAAAAAACAAATTAATTCATAGATATTCATGATATTTAATAGTACGATTAAATTAAAAAATATTCAATATCGGACTCGTTTTGAAGATATTGACGAGACGATTATAATGGTATAATTTATAAAAAAAAAACATATTTTTTCATTGAATTTTGTTCATATACCATTATTTGTGTTAAATGAAAAAATGAAAAATTAAGGGATATAAAGTAAATTAAATAACTAATTGTAAATATGCTAAATGTAACATTGAATTTTGAAAATAACCGTTTTACAATTTTAATATAACTAGAAGCGTACTCGCGCAATGCAGCGAGATACATCACGATTTTAATGTTTCATTTTATTTTTTGTTTTTTTGTCGATTTACAGTACGATTTTGGATGGTTTTGAGAAAGTGATATTGTTTTTTTTTATAAATTTGTTTAATTTAGGCTTAATAATATAATGTTGTTTATATAAAAAAATTAAGTATTTTGTTAGAATTCAATGATTATCTTATATATTTTAATGACATCTAGAAAAAATAACCAATTACATATTTAATAATATAATTAAAATAAATTTATAATAATATAATATATTAATTAATAGTGTTACATGGAAGGGTCTGCATAAAAGGAATATTCTGTACATACCAAATTGGTGGGTGTTAGAAGCTTGCAATAGTAATATGTATCTTGTGCTTTGATACTTGTAAATTAAGAAAATTTTAAAATCTTGCATAAAATGATGGTACCTTGTGCCTAATAATTTGTATTTAAGAGTTTTTTATCCGTGCTTTATAATATAGTATAGATATACATATAGATAGTATATATATAATGTTACACATTTATGTTAGCCATAAAAATATTCAATAATTAGTTTATATTAAAATTATTGACGAAAAAATTATAATATTATAATTTATAATAATAATGAAACATATTTTTAATATATTATAATTGATCTACAATTATGTATTTTTAATATGCTAATGTTGACAAAAAATAAAACGTATGGATAGAAAACAAACTAATTCATAATTTTTAATAGTACGGTTAAATTAAAAAATATTCAATATTGTGCTCGTTTTGAAGGTATTGACGAGACGATTATAATAGTATAATTTGTAAAAAAAAGAAGCGTATTTTTTTATTGCATTTTTGTTCATATTAGATTATTTGTGTTAACATGATAAGTGTGTAAAATGAAAAATGAAAAAACAAGAGATATAAAGTAAATTAAATAATTAATTGTAAGGGTGGTAAATGTAACATTTAATTTTAATATAATTAACATGGGAGAACATGGGGTGGCTTTCCAAAAACCGTTTAACTATATTATAATTTTAATATAATAGTATAGATAATGGTTAAAAATGATTTTAAAATAAAAATTTCTAAACCTTTACCTGATAAACGTTTAACAATAAGAGACAACTTTAACTTATTTTACTGGGCAACAATTTAATCAGTAAGCATTTACTCGGGTCGCCACTCTCATTTACTGGGTAAGATTTTTCATCATTATAATCGTTCTTACCGGGTAATATTTTTGGCCTTTGACATATTCATCCGAAGTAAGCTAAAGAACGACACATGTTTACGAGTAAGCATTTAGTAAACGGCCTCTTAAAAAAAGAATAGAGTGAATTGTGGATTTGGTCCCTGTGGTTTTGTGATTTCTTTGACTATGGTCCTCATACTATGTTTATTGTGGATATAGTCCTTGTGGTATGCAATATATTGTGGCTATGGTCCCTAAACACTAACACCATTAACTTTAAGGGTTAAAGGCATCATGTGTCTTGCACACTATGGGCATAATAGTCAATTTACTTTCAACTTTCAATTTAACCTATACACTTTTAAAACAAAGAATATTAAATTGTGGATTTGGTCCCTATGCATCATTCATCATTTTTAAAATCCATTTATCATCTAGCTCTTAATTTTTTTCATCCAATCTTCATTATCAAAGTACAAGAAAAACTAATTTATTAAAATTCAAAACAAATTACTTGCATTTAAAAATAACAATTGTTTAAAACCAACACTACATCCTAAAAAAAAACAACATATCAAAATAACAAATGTTTGAAACCAACATTACATCCCAAAAAAGACAACCCATCAAAATGATAATTGTTTTATATCAACATTACATCCCGAAAAAGTAAACTCATCAAAATAACAATTGTTTAATATCAACATAAAAACTCGAAAAAGACAACCCATCAAAAAAATTGTCGTTTTCGATGGGTTGTCTTTTTGATGGGTTGCCTATTAAACATATCATACAAGGGATGAACATAACAAAAACAATTAAAAAGGTAGAAATTAATAAATAAAATAACAAAAAGTGGCATAACGGGTATAATAGAGATAAAAACTCTCATTACATATTTAGCATCAACAAAATGCTACACATGCACTAATAAAGATAAAAACTCATTACATGTTAGAATTATCAAAAAGGTTAATCAATCAATAGGAATTCTTTTATGAAATCACATAACTTAAAATTATATTCAATTTAATGCATCTTTAACTAACTCTAAAAAAATGTGAATTTTATGATATTATAGAAACCTGTTGAAATGCTTAGGGAGAATATAATATGAAATTATATGTGCTAATGAAGCAAAGTTGAGGAGAGGTGTGTGGAAATATGGGCAAAAAAGTAGTAGTTACCTGTCTGCTGCCTCATTTCCCTTTGAATGAGAAACTTCTTGCCTAATAATGAAAATAACAATTGTTATATTTTATGGGTTGTCTTTTTTAAGATATTATGTTAATATCAAACAATTGTTATTTTGATAGGTTTACTTTTCCGAGATGTAATGTTGATATAAAACTAAGGGTGAGCAAAACCCGATTGTACCCGAAAAATCCGAAAAAGTGAACCGAAAAAACCCCGAACAACCCGATCGTACCCGATACCTGAAGTCCGAAATTTAGGGCGGGTATATAGGTTCGGGTAGGGTCTTAATCTCCGTCACCCGATCCGACCCGAAACCCAAATTTTTATTAACTAAATATAAATACTATTTTTTAATTACTTTTCCTAAAAATACCTAATCATATTTTTTTTTCATGTTCAATCTTTTTATGTAATCTAATATGTACTACTCTTATATTTATGTATGCTAAATGTGTAAAACTTGAATTGCAAAAACAATACATGAGAATGGAGAGGAGGCGTTGGTGTTTTTTTTGTGAAATGCTAAAGTAAGGTGCAAAACCCAATGTATTAACTTTTATTGAGAGTTATTTTTATGGTGGAAAAAGAAAAAAAAAGAAAAAAATGGATTAATCTGAAATCCGATCTGATCAAACCCGAAACCCGACTAGGCCCGACACCCAAAACCTGATTCACCCGATTACAAAATTCGGGGCTTCCATTTCCTACCCGAAACCCGATCGGGGTTTTTCATTTTCCCCTCCGACCCGACCCATGCTCACCCCTAAATAAAACAATTGTTATTTTAATGGGTTGTTTTTTTAGATGTAATATTGGTTTCAAACAATTTTTATTTTGATAGGTTGTTTTTTTTAGGATGTAGTGTTGGTTTTAAACAATTGTTATTTTTAAATGCAAGTAATTTATTTTAAACTTTAACAAATTAGTTTTTCTTCTAGTTTGACAATGAAGAAAGGATGAAAAAAAAATTAAGAGAGATGATAAATGGATTTTAAAGATGATGAGTGATGCATAGGGACCAAATCCACAATTTAATATTCTTTGTTTTAAAAGTGTATAAGTTAAATTGAAAGTTGAAAGTAAATTGACTATTATGCCCATAGTGTGCAAGACACATGATGCCTTTAACTCTTAAAGTTAATGGTGTTAGTGTTTAGGGACCATAACCACAATATATTGCATACCACAAGGACTATATCCACAATAAACATAGTATGAGGACCATAGTCAAAGAAATCACAAAACCATAGGGACCAAATCCACAATTCACTCAAAAGAATATATGTTTAAGCAACTAAAAAGGGGCATTTTTTACCGTGTTTTTTACTTATTTAGTAAATGGGAAAAAGACTTAGGTGTCATTTGTTTTTTAAGAGGTCTAAACTCTGAAGTCTTAATTTAGTTATGATTAATAAGAGGTGGTGTGTAAAAAAATCTGAACGATTTAGACTTAAGAGAGATTAAGAGATTCTTTTAAAAAAACAAACAACCCCTTAAACATCGATATCATAGAAAATGGAATATAAAAACATACAAGGTGAACAAATAATAAAAGGGAAGTTTGCCTCATCAGATCAATCAATTATTGGTTTACAAAACAAAGAGATAAGCAGAGTCAAGATATACCAATAATCATGTTAATCTCCATGCCAAATGTAACAACCCATCCAAAAACAAATAACAATAATAAAATCTTAATAATAATTCATGCCTAAGCAGCCCCAAGCTTACAATTTATTTCAAGGTTTGCAACGGCAACCTATACACAACTGAGATATTACAAGGAAATAAACTAAGGTGACGGTCTTCTATGCACTCCAGCTACACCTTCTCTTTACCCTTCACGGCTCTTCGTAGTTCACGTCTGTCTGAAAAGGTTTTTAAAATTTTGAAAGAGCGAGGGTTAGACCAAAGGTCTAGTGAGTCCCCTCTTAACAGTTTATAAATCAACAAACATTCCAGGATTTATAATAAAATAACCAATTTCAGCTTTAAAGAAAGATATTTAAACTTTCTGCCACTTCTCAACTCACACTACCGCCACCCTAAGGTGACAGCGTGTTTGTGACTCACACTGCCTTTGTTGGGACACAACCCCCAACGGCATAAACGGAACACACCCCCTGGTATGAGCACAAGCGGGCCACACCCCCGACTTTGAGCCTACACGCTTAGGACCATGTATGCATACATTTCCACTTTGTCCACAATAAGAAAATCATCTTTAACATTTAGATAAAACTCGCAAGTAAGTACTAAAGCAACATCATTTCAAAGCTTGCATATAATTTTCATAATACTCATGCCATCATATATAAATCAAAGTTTAAAATAAAACTTTCACATGCTCTCGTTAGCAGAAGGATTTAGTTCAGAAAAATTCACCTGGCGTCCCTTAGCTCAAAACTCTTCGTCTACTTTTAGGATTCGAACTAAAACCTATAAAGGAAATATTGATTGGTGAACTTTCTCAACTTTCTAATTTATAACAGGGTTGACCTTGACGTCGAAACCCTAACGTCACTTAATCTCTAAGTATTTAACCCACCGAATTCACTTGAGACTAAATACTTTGAATCCTCGAATCTAAAAAAAAAGCAATGGACCGATTTAAAGAAAACAACAAGGCCCAACTAACATAATTATACTAACTTAATTTAATTGCATTTAACTTGGACCTGGGATTCGGCCCTCTTGGAAAACTTAGCTACCTTAATCAGCGATCCATATGCAAAATACATTAACTAACCTGGGTTGCGGCCCACACTCAGAGACCGGGGACCGGACCCCAACTGGCCGACCGGTGTGCTCTTGACCGGGTCCTAGCACCCCCCGGTGACCGGAGTCCAGACCGGGGTCTACCCCTGTGCGACCGAGGTCACTTCTCGACCGAGGTCCCATTCGATACTCGACCGGTGTTCCAAAGTCGAGCAAAACTCTACCGCAGATTCAACACATACATGATACAAATACCATAGTCTAACTTTTAAACCAAAATTTATAGTAATCTCGACCCCATAATCCATTAGTCAGATGAATATCTAAATCAATCTCCAAATATCTCAAACCCATAAATTCCAACTTCCGATTTATAAAAACATTCTCAGACCAACACCATTAAGATTAAACTCTAGTAAATAGAGATTTCAGATAATAAGTTTTACCTTGAAGTGGAATCAATCAACTTGAATTTCTTGAGGAATCTCCTTCTTCTCGATCTCTCTCTAAAATCGCCAAGACCTTTCCCAGAACAATAGCCGCCACACATACAGACCCCTCTACCCCTAGGGTTAAAATCTCATTTCTTTCTAAATTTTCACTCCAGACCCCTCCATTAAAACTTTTCTACTTTCTTACCCAAACTTTTAAATTTCTCTATTTTAGACCGGTTATTACAATATTCCCTCCTCAAAAGAATTTCGTCCCCGGAATTCCTTCTTCGAACCAACTGGGATATTGATCCCTCATAACTGACTCTAATTCCCAAGTAGCTTTCTGCTCTTTATGAAATTTCCTTCCGTGCTGCCTCATATTGAATTTCCTTGTTCCTCAAATTCTTCACTTTACGATCTGAAATAGCTACCGGTTCCTCTACAAAACTTATATTCTCATCTATATGGACATCCTCTAAAGGTATAACGACATCGCTTGCTACTAAATATTTCTTCAAATTAGATACATGGAAGAACGAGATTCACTCCTCGCAGATCCATAGGTAGATCCAGACTATACTCTACCTTCCCACGCGCTTCACGATAGCAACGGCCCAACATATCTAGGTCTTAACTTCCATTTCTTTCTTAATCGAGTCACACCCTTCCAACCCGAGACTAGTAACTTTACATTTGTCACCACTTGGTACTAATGACTCATAATTCTCAATCCAACCAGTTTAGTACCATTCGATTATCCAAGCCATTAAGATCAATACATAGTCGCACGAAACCATCAGATTTACCCCTCGATTACAACAACTTCCTTAACCACTATAATTTTGCCGGAGCCACACCACGACATCATGCATTACTGACTAAGTACTCACCCAACTTTCCAACATAACACATCGTCAACTGTAGACCTCACCAACATCTCACAGTCACGAGTTTCTTCATCATGCAACTTGCCATTGCAAGCAACCCCTCTTAGTACAACATAAGTCCAACGCAGAAGCACCTTCTTTTTCGACCCACCTTGATCTCAACTCCTCGGCATTAACCAAATCTTACACGCTAACATACCTCGCCCCAACGTTATCACTTCAACTTCTCACATATTGGTAGAAACTTCCACAATTCAAAACCCTCGTAAACCACCAGTTCCAACTGGCCAATTAATGCGACGCATACTTCCATTTCTCATTGCATTCACAATCACCCGACCAAATGCGCAATAAAACCCATCTTCACCCGCTCGATACGGAAAGACCAAGCTCATACAAACTTTTCCAAATAGTTTAACACGGGACAACGGACTCACTTGGAATCCCCTTTTCACGCATTGCCAAAACTGACACTATGGTTCTTCGCTCCAAGCACTATATCCCAACACCTCTATCTTCCTCGTTGAGGATTTCAAACCCACTTCTAACGACTGACTCACTGATTAGTAGTGTGAACTTTTAGTCAGCTATGCGACTTTGATTAATCACACTCACACCGCACCGAACGTCATATTCTCTTTCTCATACCCACACTAGGGATTTATAAACTTGCTAACGGTAGAATCTAAAAACATACCCCCACATTTTGTCACTTGCCAAACTTCTTACTCTCAGATTTCCCACCTTTCCGACATGATATCTTCACTTTCTTCTCGTTGCAAGAAACACCGCTGGCCCAACATTGCTTACTCTATTCCTCGATGATTTCCCAAATGTCAAATCTCGTTTACATTACTTTGCTTGATCAACCGACTTTCCACAATTCTTACGCGAGATAATCAACCCAACTCTTCCAAAGCATACCCACTACTCGAAAACGCTGCGCAATTCTCGCTCTCCAAATAGGATTACCCAATCTGCTAGAATCCTTTCACCCTAAAGAATACTTCAACATGCCCAAGGATTTCCTATATACTACACAACCTCCTGAGCTAAACAGTTCGATACTTTGAACAATCATTCTAGGGATATAAGATAATCCCGCCCCAAAACTTGCCGAAAACCAGAACACACAGTTCCTCTCTTTGATAACCGCCAACCATCATTTGAAAAATTGTTCTCAACTTAGCAATACCCTAGTAACCAAACATTTGCACAACCCAACCACATACTTACCACTTCTGAATCATTCCCCATAGATCTTCGGACAAGGACGTTCATCCGATAACAATGTCGCCAGTCTTCTACATATCCTCAAGGAAGCTCTTTACCACTTTAATGATTTGCACTCCCAGATGTGCCATAAAGGCATCACCAACTCATGGTTACAACCATCACTCTACTACCTCATCCCAAAACAACTGCAAATCTCCACGACCACTGGTCACATATCCCAATACCGCCATTTTCTCACTGGTCATAATATTAAAATTGGACTTCAAGGCATTTCACGACCTTGTCTTTTCTGAACCTGAATAGATTGCAAAACTATGATCCTCAAACCCCCAAACAAGATATCGCTCCTTGTCGGCTCAACGCGACCTGTTGGAATCAACTCTAGTAGTCTGAAAGATTAAGCATCCTACCTCGAAGACTTAAATGCTCAAAGCGCAACCCCTCCCAGTTGTGCTATATATATAACTTCACTCCCACATAACCATCAAAACCTCATCGGTCAAGAACCACCTGACCGAACTAAAGATCTTCCATTTTGTAAGATCCACACAATGTTGTCCAACATCGCATTAGGTACACACCTATAACTCTTCGCTTCCTCATGAAGCTCTACAAAACTAACCATAACTACTTCTTCATTTCCAGCGTTCCGTCATTCACCACGAAAATGGTTTCTGACTTCCACGACAACAATCGGCGTTGAGATACTTCCATTATGTCTCCAACCAACAAGGATCCCCAATGAAATCTACCTCTTCCACTGCAACAGTTAACTGCTAAAAATATATCTTTACGACATCAAATTCTACTCCCGACACAACCATTTGCCGACATTCACATCTCAAGTCTCGGAACAAACGGTTAGCCACTATAGTACCATCATCCTTAATGTCATAGGTCAGTGCCTCCATTAACTACATCCGTTATTCACCACCCTTACTTAGATGGATACCAATATCAAGTACCTTCTACCCTCTGATCGAGCGACACACTTCCACTCTCAAAACTTTCATCATCCTTAATTGCAACATTTCCCTACGACCTAGAGAATTCATAGCCTTCATGCATGACACACAAACATTTAAACATTTAAACTTTTGACACGTTTGAAAATTTAGAAGATACTACATTATGAATCAACTTGATTGGACACGACCCAACACCGACTTAGCCATGCGCAACGATTTCAAGAATCGTTCAACCTCAACTTCACGACAATTTCTCTTCACCACACCACAACATCGGTGTTGGCACAATTGAAATCATTTCCGATGAACTTTACCCACCCGGTGTATAAAATACTACAGAATTGCTTATACTGAGTGTGTCACACGACTCTCATCTTTATTGATATGACAACACAAGTCTATACCAAACTCACTTATAAAATCTCGCGATCAAATGTTGTTTTGATTTTCATAACAAAAGTTAACTCATTTACAAAAGACATATAATAATTCACCCGCACAAAAATCGAAATTTATCACCCAACACCATAAACTTGTCTTTTCAATCCAAACACACATTTGTACGCGTCGACACGTTTTCAAAGCAAATACTTCGTAAGACACACACTCGCCAAAACGCCTGATATGAATGATATGAAAAACTCCAACAATTTGCTTGACACTCAATGCATGAGACTCAATGACATTGAAGGCTATTTACTCTAACAAGGTCAACTACTTGCACTCACCACAACTCAACTCATACTTTCTACTTACGACCAACACATCATGATCCTCACATTTGTCACTACTACCAGCACCAACGCTTCCCAACATTCTTGAATGTCCAGGTACTAGTTACCATCGCAACTACAATTTCGCAACACGCGCATCCTCACTTTTACCCTCAAACAAACTTACCAACCATATCTTGATTCTATTGATCCTCACTATATTTTACCCGTCAACACTGGTTTCGTCTCTCAACCAACCTTCGTTTAGCTACAGCTCCAAAAGCCTCATATTTTATCCTTCGATTCTTGGATTAACACTCTCCTGCTTCTCACTAATCGACACACCATTCTACCGAACCGAAGACTCCCTTGGAGCGAAAAGCTCACCTCCTACCATCATTCTCTTCCTTATGGACTCAAGAGGTCCTTTCTCAACGAAATATCTACATCCTGCCCGATAATCATCCTAAACGGTATTAACCTTACTACCAAAAATGAATTTTCACCACACGCTAAACTAACACTATCAATCTATGGATAGAACTCTCTACCCTGAACCGCACTCAACAATAACAATTGAGTATGCCCATGCACCTGTAAATTCATAATGGCATTGGCCAGATGCGATTCTGAATTTACCTTACACGAGAGTACTCACTATTGTTATCACGCCTCACGATGATCAAGGTCGTTCTTAAAGGTTTCCTAAATCTCAGTTGTGTCCATCTACCCCACAGTTTAAGTTTAGGCCCATCCGGTCACCTAAATCCCTTAAACTATGGTTCTGATACCAACTGTAACAACCCATCCAAAAACAAATAACAATAATAAAATCTTAATAATAATTCATGCCCAAGCAGCCCCAAGCTTACAATTTATTTCAAGGTTTGCAACGGCAACCTATACACAACTGAGATATTACAAGGAAATAAACTAAGGTGACGGTCTTCTATGCACTCCAGCTACACCTTCTCTTTACCCTTCACGACTCTTCCTAGTTCATGCCTGCCTGAAAAGGTTTTTTAAATTTGAAAGAGCAAGGGTTAGACCGAAGGTCTAGTGAATCCCCTCTTAACAGTTTATAAATCAACAAACATTCCAGGATTTATAATAAAATAACCAATTTCAGCTTTAAAGAAAGATATTTAAACTTTCAGCCACTTCTCAGCTCACACTACCGCCACCCTAAGGTGACAGCTTGTCTGTGACTCACACTGCCTTTGTTGGGACACACCCCCCAACGACATAAACGGAACACCCCCCGGTATGAGCACAGGCGGGCCACCCCCCCCCCCCGACTTTGAGCCTACACGCTTAGGACCATGTATGCATAAATTTCCACTTTGTCCACAATAAGAAAATCATCTTTAACATTTAGATAAAACTCGCAAGTAAGTACTAAAGCAACATCATTTCAAAGCTTGCATATAATTTTCATAATACTCATGCCATCATATATAAATCAAAGTTTAAAATAAAACTTTCACATGCTCTCGTTAGCAGAAGGATTTAGTTCAGAAAAACTCACCTGACGTCCCTTAGCTCAAAGCTCTTCGTCTACTTTTAGGATTCGAACTGGAACCTATAAAGGAAATATTGATTGGTGAACTTTCTCAACTTTCTAATTTATAACAGGGTTGACATTGACGTCGAAACCCCAACGTCACTTAATCTCTAAGTATTTAACCTACCGAATTCACTCGAGACTAAATACTTTGAATCCTCGAATCTTAAAAAAAAGCAATGGACCGATTTAAAGAAAACAACAAGGCCCAACTAACATAATTATACTAACTTAATTTAATTGCATTTAACTTGGACCTGGGCTTCGGCCCACTTGGAAAACTTAGCTACCTTAATCAGCGACCCATATGCAAAATACATTAACTAACCTGGGTTGCGGCCCACGCTCAGAGACCGGTGACCAGACCCCAACTGGCCGACCGGTGTGCTCTTGACCGGGGCCTAGCACCCCCCGGTGACCGGGGTCTACCCTTGTGCGACCGAGGTCACTTCTCGACCGAGGTCCCATTCGATACTCGACCGGTGTTCCAAAGTCGAGCAAAACTCTACCGCAGATTCAACACAGACATGATACAAATACCATAGTCTAACTTTTAAACCAAAATTTATAGTAATCTCGACCCCATAATCCATTAGTCAGATGAATATCTAAATCAATCTCCAAATATCTCAAACCCATAAATTCCAACTTCCGGTTTATAAAAACATTCTCAGACAAACACCATTAAGATTAAACTCTAGTAAATAGAGATTTCAGATAATAAGTTTTACCTTGAAGTGGAATCAATCAACTTGAATTTCTTGAGGAATCTTCTTCTTCTCGGTCTCTCTCTAAAATCGCCAAGACCTTTCCCAGAACAATAGCCGCCACACATACAGACCCCTCTACCCCTAGGGTTAAAATCCCATTTCTTTCTAAATTTTCACTCCAGACCCTCCATTAAAACTTTTCTACTTTCTTACCCAAACTTTTAAATTTCTCTACTTTAGACCGGTTATTACACCAAACCCCAATTATTTAGCACAAACCACGCAAATTAATCGACAACTAACTCTCCACTTAATCTGATCGATTATTTAGTATTTGTTCCATTTTGTACAATCGAAACAAAATTTAATCTTCAGTATGGATCTTTAATTTCTCTTGTTACTCGGTCCATTTAGGTCTATATTAAACAATAATCATTCAAACTATTCGATTAGTCATGATCAATATACTTATCAATCTCGAATAAAAGATTTATAACTTGTTTTCTAAAATTAAAATGATACTGATCAACAAAGAATAATGTATTTACAAAATTTTAATATCAACAATAAAAACCATATTTATTTATACCCATCACCCACAACTATTTTGACCATCTCACAATATCATAATCTTGAAATCATATTAGAAAACAATGGATAAATAAAGGTCACATTCAACATTTGGAGTCACGTGGATATACATAAAATAAATAAATAAATAAATAAATCTTGAATTCGAATTTAATACTCAATTAATTAATAATTTTAATATATAATGGAGATTCAAATGTCTTTTTTTTGTCTTTAAAGTTTTTATTATTATTAAGGGTTTGAAGTTAATAATATAAAATTGACTTTTGAGAAAATTTGTTCACTTTATGTAAAATGTATACTTTAAATAAAACTATGCAAATTAGAAAAAATTTAATAGATAAAGACTAGTTGTAATCAATGTTTTAAAAACTGGTCGACCCGGCCGGTTAAACCGGGATCCGGGGAAGAGGTCGGGTCAATTGTGACCGGGTTTATGTCAATTTATGGCTCGGATTGAACCGACCATTTTTATCAAAAAACCGGTTGAACCGGTCGTAATAACCGGTAAAAAAAAACAATTGGTTTTTTAGTGTTTTTGAATTGATGTAAAACTTGTTGTTATGTGTGTTTTTAATGTTTTAACTTGTGGACATCAAATTCTTGGTTTTTTATATATATATATATATGGTCCCCTTCATTTGCTAACCGTGACATTGGTGTTAACCGTGCTAACCAAATTTCGACCAATCATAAGCTTCCTAGAGGTTTTGCTATGCCATTAATGCTATTAAATCTGAAAGGATAATATGGGAATTTGCTAAAAATCTCCCCATTTAATCTGTTTCCATATTTAAAAGAGTTTTTTTAATTTGGTAGTTATCTTGATATTAAGTATATCGCCTCATGTAATCTGTTTCCATATTTAAAGGGGCTTTTTAATTTGATAGTTATCCTGATATTAAATATATTAATTTAAAATTTTATTTTGATTTGCATCTTATTAATTTGGTAATAGACAGAACTATGCATATATGCATTTGGAAAATATGTCCATATCCATATCCGATAGTTGTGCACATATACATGTATGATTATGGTGCATGTATGAATTTCCCTAAATGTGCACATATGCATTTTCAATTACAGTGCACATATGCATGTATGAATTTTCCCAAATGTGCACATATGCATTTTCAATTACAGTGCACATATGCATGTAATATTTCAACAAACATATTTTCATATTTAAAACAATTTTTTAATTTGGTAGTTATCCTGATATTAAATATATCGTCTCATTTAATCTATTTCCATATTTAAAGGAGTTTTTTAATTTGGTAGTTATCCTGATATTAAATATATTAATTTAATTTGGTAGGTGTATATTCCCAAATTAAAAGTAATTATATTTTGACCGAAATACCCCTGTGCATACATGCATTGTATTTTTTTCAACCATTTTTAATATTTTATTTTAATAAAAAATCAATTAATTGTGGACCATTGATCTCATTAATCTACGGTTGAGATTGGTTAGCACGGTTAGCACCAATGTTACGGTTAGCACCAATGTTACGGTTAGCAAATGAATAGGTCTCTCTCTCTCTCTCTATATATATATATATATGCAGGAAAATGAAAAATATATAGAAGTTCTTGAAACCGAGTTGACCCGGTGGTTGAACCGGTTGAACTGTGACCCGGTCACCACACCGGGTCAACCAAAAAATCGGTTTTTAAAACATTGGTTGTAATATGGTAGGGTAACCAAAAGTCTTGATAACTAGACCAAAAGGTCTTGTCCCAAAGAAGTTTGCGAGGACGACTTAAACACATAGCCCAACAAACAAAATTATTATCGTACAAATGGGCAAAAAAACCCGAACCCCGGTCTAAATCGGACCCGACTCGACCATAAAGTTAGTAGGTCAGGCCACATTAGACTGTCGGTTCTAAATTAGTTCAAACTTTTTTGAGACGAACCGAACAATGATCGGTCCAGACCGTCGGTCATTAATCGGTCCTTACCCTACCAGAGTCGGTTGGTCCTCGCTTTTTTTTTTGACCGATTTGACCAGATCGTTCACTAGATCAAATGTTTTATTATTGGTATGCACCCATATCTAAAAGGTGTGCCATGGCGTGAGACATGCTTCTAATGCCATGTTCGCTCCCATAGCGGCTGTGTAAGGCGGATGTATGTGCCATGGGCCTATGGCATCTTGAGGCGTGTTGTTGCGCGAGGTGTTTTGAAGGCATTGTTTGATTTTGTTTTGACTTTTCAATTTTTTGATTTTAAAAAAAAAAGAAGTTTGTCTATTATTTATTTTATCATGTTGTGACCTATAACGATAACTTTATAAGTTATATATGTTTGTGTACGTATGATATCAGGGGGTGTTTGGGATTGCTTATTAAAAACAACTTATACTTATTTGTAAAAGTGCTTATTAACATATGTTTATTTGTAAAGTGCTTATTACCTTATAGAAAGAAAGGGTATGTAGTTTGGTTAAATAATTAATAAGGAGTTTCAAATAAGTCAGTTGAGAATGACTTATCAAAAACTGCTTATTAACGGGGTGGAAAAATCACAAGTCTTTTTTTCTTTTTTCCAATCCAAACACTCAAAACAACTTATTTGCTGTTTGAAAACGCAATAAGTTAATAAGCAGTTTTAATAAGCAATCCCAAACACCCCCTCAATATTTGATTTTTTTTATGAATTTAATTTGTTCACTATAAATAGCTAATTTCTTATACATTGGATGTTGGTAGAGACACATTGGCTCCCTTATTCGTATTTTGGCCAATTTCAGAAGGGACCTCCAATCAATTTCTTAGAGAAGATGCTAGTGAATTGCTCCACTGGTCCAAAAAGGTATGGTGGTTGAGAAGTCATCTTTCTTATGGGCAGGTCGTTGTAATTTTGCAGTTGGTGTACCTATATTACTGAATCCAAAGGAAATTAGAGAAGATGATCATAGGTGATTAAATTTTGTCTGATGAACTAGGTATAAGGACCATATTTTATTACCCGAGAAGATGACGGACAAGGGTGTAACCACCGGAGTGAGTTTGGTGTGAGGAAAGGGGGTAGCGGGTTTTGTTAATGTAATTTTAATTTAATTTATTATAAATATGTAATCTTAAAGGGTCCGATTCAGGGGAAAACTTCAAAAAAAACAAAAACTGGGGAACACCCTGGTAGCCCTTCATCTGGACGGTATGCACTTGTGCATACAGGTAATTTGTAACATGCATTTGTACATATGCACAAGTGCATAATGCACTTGTGCATAAAAACCAAAAAACAACATAATTTACCTGTATGCACAAGTAGGGGTGTACATAAAACCGTCAACCCGTGAAACCCGACCAACCCAACCCGCTCCCAACCCGCGAAACCGCGAAACCGCTAATTAGAAGGGTTGAAATTGGGTTAGGAAAACTCAACCCAACCCAAACCGTCAACCCGTCGCTATTTTTTTATAAAATTATATTATATATATATATATATTATATATATATATATATTATATATATATGCAGTTTATTCACAACCCAAATTAACTTTTAAGACTTATGGATTATAATTTATATTTGGATGATTGTAATTAGAGCTGTAAACGAACCGAACATTCAGTGAACCGTTTGGTGGGAAGTTCGTTTATGTTCGTTCATTTAATAAATGAACGAACATGAACACATTTTTTTGTTCGTTTAGTTAAATGAACGAACATGAACAATGGTCTCCTTCGTTCATTTATGTTTGTGAACGTTCGTTCATTTATGTTCGTTAATGTTCGTTCGTTTGCATTCGTTTATGTTTGTTTACGTTTGTTTATTATATAAATATATTTATATATTGTGACATTAATATGTAAAATCATTAAGTAAATTGAATTTTTAGAATTCTTTTTTTATCGCTCATAAGTTTACACAGTTTTTCATTTTGTTATGTTAGTTTTTAGGAACGAAATGATGAGTAATGGTGATTGTTTTTTGTTCATTTATGTTTGTTCATTTATGTTCATTTAAATTTATTTATTTATGTTCGTTTAAGTATATTTGTGTTCGTTTGTTTATGTTTGTTTAAGTCCATTTATGTTCGTTCGTTTATGTTCGTTTAGCATCTTAACGAACGAACATAAACGAACACGAACAAACACATTTTCTTAATGAATGAACATGAACACAAAAAAAAAATCATTTTTAAGTATATAATATTTATATACGGCAAATGCAACAAATAAACTCACACCAAAAAGGGTGTTAGCCTAGTGGTAAGGCATGTGGACTAGCTAGTAGCGGTCTCATGTTCGAACCCTGGGGGACGCATCCTGGAGGTACGGGGGCTTCGACCCCGGGCTGCATGCTTTAGCAGTCGGGCTTCGGCCCATATTGCCAGGGATTAGTCTGGACCCAATGTGGTCTGGAATACCCTCTCCAAAAAAAACAAATAAACTCACACACCCTCCTCACCTTTGGTGAAGTTCGAACCTCCTAGGAAGTCAAAGACTCTTTTATCGCTAGGCCAAATGCCTTTTGGTCTAAAAAAATTTCATTCGTTTACCGTTCGTGTTCGTTCGTTTGTTCGGTTAAGTTAAACGAACGAACACGAACAAGCCCTAATTGTAATAACTAATAACTTCGTTGAGAATACTTTTAGTATTATTTATCGTATTTCAATCGGCAAATTTATGTATATTACTAACCCGCCAACCCAACCCGCTATAACCCGCAAGGGTTGGGTTGGGTTGGGTTATATTTTTGAATGAGTTGGGTTGGGTTGAGATTTTCCAAACCACCATAATTGAGTTGGGTTGTAAAAACGTCCCAACTCGCCCAACCCAACTCGCGTACACCCCTATGCACAAGTGCATACCATCCAGATGAAAGACTACCAAAATGTTCTTCAGTTTTCCGTTTTTTTGAGGTTTTCCCCTGAACCTCCGTCTAATCCTAAAATATGGTATATTATTAATTCTTAATAAAACTAGTTGAAATGTAAGAACACCGAAATCTCCTTGAATTACGACTGAAATTCAATGAAGTTAGTACCAGGGATGAAAAAAACAAATTGCAAACCATAAGGATGAAAACCGTAAATTTAAAAAATCAAGGACTAAAATAGCAACTTTCACCAAACCACGGAGATGGAAAACGTAGTTACTCAAACATTAAGGGGGTGTTGTTCACATAATGAAATTTAATGAAATCTATCGAAGAAATTTGACTTTGAAGGAATTGGAATAAAATTTAATGGAATTTGACCATGGGTTTGGTTAGTAGGAATTCAATTCCTTCAATAAAGCCAAGGAATGATGAATTATTTAAATTGTAGAATTCAATGGAATTAGAAGGATTCCATCTCTTTCATTCTGTGAACCAAACATGTGCTTGAAATTTGGTCAATGGAATTGGCCATTCCAATTCCTTCAAATTCCTTCCAATTCCATAAACCAAACAACCCCTAATTTGATCATAGTCTACTCAGGTAACTGGTGGTGTGGGATTGGTTTAAGGGTGTTTAAAAAAACCGTTGAATCGCTCAACCCGGTCGAACCAAATCAAACCTGACCATTTTTGGTGGTTTGAGCGGTCTGGTGGTCCGGTCCGGTCTGAAAAATAGCCAAACCGCTCGGTCAGGTATGGTCTGCGGTTTGAACATTTTTATGAGCAGTCTGGACCGAACCAACCGCCAAAAATATGAATGTATTAATTATATTTAGTTTTCATGTTGTAGGCTCAATCTTTATGGGCCAATTAAAATAAATCCGTCTAAAACATTATGTTTTTAGTTTTCATTTCTCAATTGATCTAAATTGGCAAAATTCTGAAATCGTTCAAAGATCAAATTCAAAATTTGAAACCGTCTTTCGAGTTGCTCAATATTTGTCCAAAATTCAACTATTTCATGGTAGACTTGTTTAACTGTTTTTCAACTCGCTCAATGTTTTTTTTTTCATTTTAAAGATAGACGTTCTTTCATAATTCATTATATTATTTTTTTAATAATGTTATATCGGTAGAAGTTTTATTTGGATATAGATGTTATGTTTTCTTTAGTTTAAAACCCACAAGAGACTCAAACCACCTAAACCGGTCAAACCAAACCGCCACTTTGTGGTTCGGTTTGACTGGTTTGGTCACTTGTTTTTAAACCGCTTGGTTTGGAAATTTACTAAACCGCCATTTGCGATTTGGTTTTTGGTTTGAGGGGTTAAACTGTCCAAACCAGACCGTGAACACTCCTAGCTTGGTTTGAGAAAATAACATCCGATTTGAGCTCGATGTTCGTTTCGTAATTTTGAGTTACACATTATAACATAAAATTCAAATTATATATTTATGGATCCAGACGAGTCAATCGTTTGTTGATTCGATCTGGACCGTTTAAATTCATCTAACTTTCAATCTCAGTCGTTTAAATTCATTCATTTACGGTTATAATAACTCCTAAGATCCATCCCACTCTCCCAAACTCACACATCCAGCCTACTCCCCATTTGTTTCCCACACGATCCACCCCTTTCCTATCCGCTTCTCACCCCACTTCCCCCACATTTCTCTCCCCCTCTTCTCCTCAAACCTCTAAATACGTAGGCTTCTCAGGAATCATTTGGGCTTTCGCTTTTCAACTGCAAGTCTTCACTGCACGACATCGGCAAGTACGCTGTAACATCCTGAAATTTTCCCAACAGAATTATGTGAGTAATTTCTTTCGTATAGAATTTTCTACTTAGTCGTATGCCCCCCCCCCCCCCCCCCCGGTTATTGAAGGTATGTATAGTGTCCTTGTGACGTCAGAATATATATATATACATATATATAAGTGTGTATGTGTATAATGATAATCGCATATGTACGTACTTATGTATGTAGATATAAATAAGTTGTCATGTTTATGCGAATGTCTTTGTCGATGGGTGTGTATACGTGATCTCATGAGGATGTCGGGTTCAAACTCTCTTGTTGTATGCGTGTTAGTTCGCTTTAAGATCCGTCCTCGAACTCCCAAACTCGTCCTTAAGAGTATCACCGTATAGTGTTTTAGACCGTATGAGGAACTCGAGGGAAAGCCGGGAAGAGGTCGGGCGCCTATGCAGACAGGTATGTCGTTACTTAGCCGTCGGGGGTCCTTGTCAAAGTCATGAAACAGAAGTTGTGAGAGGGAGGGCGACTATGCCCGGAGAGAATGTCGTGGCATAGCCGTCAATGAGCTTTGTCGCTGCATCAAAACAGAAGGGAGGGGGAGTCGGGCGACTATGCCCGGTGACATTGCCTGGGGCATAGTCGCCGGTGGGCAAAGTCGCACAAAGAGGGGACGGGGCTGCCTTCATAAGCCGATGGATAGACCCAAATCCATATTTCTCTTTCTCACTCTAATCTGCAGGTCACTCTTTATTTCTCTCTCTCTAAACGTATTATCTCTATCTTATTCTCTCTCATCTCATTTATTGTTCTAAGGGGCCATATCATTGAAGAGATCATAAGTTAGGTCATTGAGAGGTGGTAAAGTCTACTTGTTCCATTTAAAGCCTCAAGAAAAGAAGATCAAGTCTCCTAGATCTATCTATTTTAGAGTTTTCACTTCACAATAGTTGGTGAGTCTCTACTCCTTAAATGCTCTTCTACCTATTTATTACTTGCAATAACCCTACACTTTACATATGTGATGTCCACTTAGGATTTGTGACATAACTTGTAGGATTTTCATCTTATAAACCCTAAATGGTGGGTATGATTCATAAACCCTAAATAGCTCGTATTATGGTATCTATTTGTCTATGGAACATTGATTTCATGATTGTGTGAATAACATATGAGGAAACTCTTATTTCTATAACTTTGACTTAACTGTTGATAACTTTTCTGATAGTATGGTAAGAGTAACTTAATCATTTATGACTAAATAAATGGGAACATGGAGAATGTACTACTTTGAATAGTAAAGTTGAGTTGTTGCTTTAGAGAAAATATTGAGCTCATGGGCTAGAATCTCATGGGGTAATTATGTTGTTTATATGTAGAAAAGAGGAATGTCATGACTATAAATGCTTATTCAAAATTGAATGCTTGATAAGAATGTGAACACTACTCCTTGTGCACGAGGATGTAGCTATATGGGTGTTTTGGACCTATCGTGTTGGTCGTTGTGTGTAACACTCTAAAAATTTGCGGAATAAAAATTCAAAATTTCTGCAATATGACGGCTATAAATAGATAAAAACCTGGTTATAAAACCTGCTATAATCAATCCCAAAGTATTATCCCGATAGAACGGGGAAAACGAGGTTGTAGACATTACAATCAAACAGATGAAGAATATTCTAACAACCTAATAATCTAACTTAAATAAGAAAGATTAGTATCGGGTGTTGCTATCCTTCCAAAAGGTATGTTCACTATACAATCACGCTGGTCTATACATCTCCCAAAAAGACCGCTCTTGACCCCAAAGCTATCCGCTCAGTCCCGACGAACCCCACCGGAGACCTGACCTGTTATACATGTCATTTTAGGAAAAAGTGTTAGGCTAAAGCCTAGTGAGCTCAAACATTTGCAGTTTAAATAATAAAACATACAATGAGTAACGGAAATCATTTTTATACAGTAGCAATAAAGGTAATAATGATAATAATGTTCTTTGAAATTTAGCAATTACCTCTTGGGTTAACGGGGGAGACCCACTTACTAACCCGAATGACGGAACACAAAAGTAAGCCATTCGATGGGTCAGTAAAACCAATAACACATAAAGTACACGCAAGGGATGTCAGGGTCGGTGGCTTTAAACGTACACCCACGGAAACTCGAGTTCAACCCCGTCGGGTTCCTATGTCGAGCTCCTCATCCAATATCGTAATACTTGAGCACGAAGGACTTATACCTCAATCCGGTACCTAGCGTGCAACACGAAGGACTTATACCTCAATCCGGTACCTAACGTGTCTCGACGTGGAAAACTAGTCGCCCCAACACCGGAACAGTAATAAACCAAACACGGGGTCATGACTCCCAAATGCATCACTTAAATCAAATAATGCCCACATTGTCCAACGAATACTTCAACAAGTGTTTATATGCATAAAGGACATAAATAGCGGTTTTTCCCAAATATAGTTCCCATTCTCTACCAAATGATCATTGGTTGAAAACATAAACATCTATCACAAATACTACTTTTAAAACATTGTAGATTCTCGAATACAAACTTATCAGTAGTTAACCACAAGAGTACCATTATAAAATCCATGAGTGATACATACACAAAGCCATTCTTTAAAATACATTTTCCCAAGCAAGGTAGATTTCTAATAGCATCAACAAGTTCATAAGATCATATTTCATGAAACTTACCATAAACCCTAAAATCTCCAAAAGTTGGTTTTGGTACAAGACCCAAAATTTAAGTATAAGAAAAAGGAGATACTTAGGCATTTAAAACTCACATTTGACATGTATAAGGTTTAGTAAAAGTGGATGAACTCACCTTAGTAGTTTCCTTAGGAAGGAAACCAAACCCTAGAAATGGAGGATGGAGAGTTGAAGACTTGAGATGACAACACAAGCTAGATTCACCAAAAGTTCACCCTAACCAAGCATTTACTCCTCATTAATGATTGTTGGAGATCAATAAATGAAGAGATGAAATTTAGGGTTTGGAACTTACCAAAATCGCTGAGGAAGAGCTCCCAAATCAGTTCCCAAACTCAAATAATCAGAAAATCCCACAATCTGATTTTTATACACAGATAGCCTGCCGGCGACTATGACACGGCGACTATGCCAATGTCATAGTCGCGGGGCAATGTCGCCCGCGTTGGAGTCCTCTCGATACGCCCCTCGTGACAATGACCAAGCGATAGTGACCCTGGCATAGTCGCTGGGCACTATCGCCGAACCTGTACCGCGAGCCCGTTCTCCTCCGCGATTATGCCCTGCGACCTTGACACATGTCATAGTCGCCGGGCACAATCGCCTGGTGTGTGTGAACTGCTCGAAGATTCTTTTTTTCCATTCCAAACTGATCAGATAACGATGCACGAAGCTGACCACTAGCCCCGAACTCAATAACGTACACATGCACTATGTTCCAAAGTTAATTTATATAACGATACGTGAGAGTGATATTCCACACCAAAACTTGGGGTGTTACATTGTGGTTAATAGCGAGTAGGCAATAGGGGGTTGTGAACCCTTGAGGTGTAACTCGTCTAGAATTGGATAGGCAATAATGTCTCGTAAGACCTTGAGGTGTAACTCGACGGAGTAGGCAATAAAGACAATGGATATGGTTTGAGGTTGTGATGTTTCGATGGCATGGGAACTAGGACCAAGACATGAGGTGTAATCCAATAACATCATGGGTGACTCCACTCCCGTGTATATGTCACCCCGATGGAAACGGATCTCCCTCGTATTTTCAAGGGTTATCTATTGTATGTTTATGTTCAGGTTCGAGAACATGATTTGCGGGAAATTGATTATTTGTGAGGCAAAGGAGTTCGGTAACACGATTATTGTTTTATAATATCTTACTTGTGATTTATATAGCTTATGAGTTCTCACTAGGCTTTGTTCTAACACTTGTTGTGGTTGTTGTTTCCTCACAGATCTTACTCGTGGTGGGAATTAGGTTGTCGGGCTTGTCAACCGGGCACATAGGAGTTCTCGAGGTGCCGGTCTTTTGGGGATTTTTGTGAAGAGAGATTATAGCAAATTCGCGACACCCATTTTAATCTAGTTTGGAATTGATTCTAGATTAAGTAGGTTGTTGTAACATTATTGTCCCATTATTTTGCAAACTTGTTATTGCAACCCAACCCATCTTTATGGGGGTCTTTAGTTGTTTATCCATTTGGGTTTATCTTGTTGGAAGTTTATAACTGCAGGGTAGTTGGACCTACGTATTTTAGACGTTATAATGTTGAATTTTTGAGTTTTATTTCACCTAATTTTTAGGGTGTTACATACGCGGTGAAGATGAAACAACGACCACCTATGATACGAGCAGCTAAGCAAGCGAGAGATAGTGAGTTCCAACCCACTTTGCCCAAAAACACATAAATCAACCCCTTCATCTTCATCTATATCTAAACCCCTATGCCCACCTCCATCCCCATTTTCCCCACAAATTCCTCCCCTGTTGCAGCGCTCCTTCCAAAAACATCAAGTTCACGCCATTGCTAACAAACCCTAAGCTCGTCAACATCCCGCCCACTGTTTTTGCACTACGCTTTCATGGAGATTATGATCTCAAAAAAAGTGAATTGAAAGAGAGCAAAGAACAAGCGAAAAGCACTTTCAAGATCTTTTATTGGGTTGGTGGATCGAGATTGAACCGAAATCTAATTATCTAGAGTTGTGGAACCATTTTGGGGAATTTTACTTCAGAATTGTTGTTGATGTAAATCGATTTTATCTATTTTTCCAACTTCATTTGTACTGGTTTTTGTATCTGGAAATCGGATTGTGATCGTTAATTAATGGTGTATGTAGAAGATATTGTAGTTGACAATCTGTTTTACCAATTTCATAGTGTTCCGGAGAGGGTTGTGTTCATAATGTTATTGTTTATGCATAATATATCGTTTGTTTTAATCTGTTACTCTAATTTCACAATACTGGTTTTTGTTCCTGAGATCGGATTGCAATCGTTAGTTACTGGTATTTTTATTGTTGTTTTTCATTGAATTTTGCATTTGGTTTTGTTATTTTGTGGATCATTGTTGTTTCTGGACTATCATTCTAAACCAGTACTGGTTTTTTGTTCCAGAGATCGAATTGCAATAGTTAGTTACTGGTATTTGTGATTGTTGTTTTTAATTGAATTTTGCATTTGGTTTTGTTATTTTATGGATTATTGTTGTTTGTGGACTATCATAATAAATGTGATTTACTGTTATTTAGATTGATTACTGTAGATTTGATGATAGATACAACTTATTATGTTTTTTTGCAGAGAATCATTCAAAGATATTATTCCTAACATGGAGCGGAGAAACCGTGTTCTAAATCAGCAGGTTATTTTTATCTTTTACATTTTCCACTTAGATCCTAAGAGAAGCTTACATCTTATGCTACTTAGATCAATTCTATTCTTAATTCCCAATTTGGATAATCTTACTTCTGTTCCGATACTGTTATAGGTCTCTTCAAAAAGAAAATGTTTTAGAAACCAAGTTAAGAATTTATAGTGGAGAGAAAAGGCAAAGAAGACACTCATGAGAATCAAAGTGTTAACATGTATGTTTTGCGTGCATGTTTTATCTTTAACATGATGGAGCTTCAGATTTTGGAAGGCCTACGATGGAGGGTACGACCACTGACTGCCCTAACCTTAGCGTATTTCCTCCTTCCTCCGGTTAAGTCAGAAGATCAACCTGAATGGCTACTAACCGACCCTGTTTCTCAGACAATTGTTGCAATTCAAAGGTAGTCTGTGCAAATGAAAATTTTGTTTCAAAGGAATATGATTCTCGCTGTACCTCAAAACAGGTTTGGTCCAGTTTATCGTGATATGCTTTTTCTACTGGATTTACATGACATGATTTAGATATAAAGAGACTGTTAGATGTAATTTTTGATTTAAACAGATGTAATGCAATAACTGGATTATTTAGAGGGATCTACATGCACGTTTACTAAGGCTATACTATGCAATTGTGGCTTTTGAATTGGGCTCTTTACATCTCCTCACCTTATTGATGTTCGAGAAACATTTCGTTTGGATTGGTGAGTTTTCGAAGGTCTGTAGTTGTCATCACACACACAGATATAAACAGATGTGTGAACTTTTTTCTTCTAGGTATGTTTATTTCTCGAGATGAAAGGTGATTAACTAGTGGTGTAATAAACTTGAACGAGATTTATCAGGTGTTTTTGAAGTAATCGTTAAACATATCTTAGATCAAATTGGACTACCTTTTCCCTTCACATAAATCATCAACTTGCTAAGATGGGTTATTGTATATTAGATGAGTCCTGGTGAAAGAACAGTTGGACCTAATAGATTTCCCAAGATATACTCATACAAATAGGCAAACTTGATAATGTAAATTTCAAGTAAAAAGTTGTACCAATAAGAAAAAGTTGTACCAATAAGAAAGATAACACACTATTCATTTGGCATTCTTCATGGGTTTGATTCTCCTACTTTGTAGGGATTATGTGTGTTGATTCGATCTGGACCGTTTAAATTCATCCAACTTTTGAAATGATAATATCCAATAATTGAATCTAGATTAAAGTCATGTCGTGTACCCGACCAACGGACGGGTATAACACTAGTTTAATAAGCTCATCTATTATCTCAAACTCGAAATTGATTAGCTTGTCAAAGATTTATAAAATTCAAAATGTTATAAGAACATTTATAGTTTGATTGTATAATTTATGAACATATGAAAATATTTGGTTTATAAAGTGTACGTTTAGAGCATCCACAGTGTACAAGTTTTTCACCGAGCTTTTTCATAGTTTTTTTCTTACACATTATTGCCACATCAACAACTTAAAAACCTTTATATACCTCCACTATGTGAAAAATCTCACCCAAACTTTTTCATTACTTTTTTAAACTATTCAGGGTCCCACTCTTTTAACTTTATATCATTTTTATTCTTATTTATAAAAATAAATACATTAAAATTCATACAAATTAATAAAAATTAGGTTATTAAGAAATATATAAAAGTTGTATAAAAAGTTTGTAAAATAAAAATTAAAAAATGTTAAATTTAAAAGTATGTATAACCGAAAATAAAAAGTGGGTCATTAAGAAATCTGTTAAAATTGTATAAATATGTCAAATTTGAGATATTATTTTAAAAATATAAAATATAATTACTTTCATTATGTATTTATTTATATTATTTATTTAATAATTATATTTAAATAGGATTACTTTAAATATATTAATAAATAAAACTGATTAAATACGAAACTTTTATAAAATTCTATAAAGTTAAAACTGATTAAATACGAAAAAGCTATGAAAAAGCAGGTCGTGCAGTTACGAGCTATGACGAAAAACCTCGCGAAAAACCTCAAGTGAAAAAGCTCTCCACTATGTGAAAAACCTCAAAATGAGGTTTTTGTTTTTTGAAAAACCTCCCAAAAAGCTTTGAAAAAGCACATTGTGGATGCTCTTAGGGACGTTCAAATATTTTGAGAGGCCCTGTTACACTCAAAACTTTTAATTACACTACAAAATGAGATAACAAATATACATATATGTTAAACACATAAACAAGCTAAATAACAATCTTAATTTAAACCTAAACAACTAAAAATCTAAACCTAACAATTTGAACAAAGGTTAGGTTTTTACACAGGTTGATGAAAGCCTAAAACACATATAAAATTGGGCCCCAGAATTTTGGATATCGTGTTCAAAATCTACATTTAAAATGCTAAATAACGGTTTGTTCGTGTGACTTGGCTCAATAAAATTTTATACTTTCATAAGAACCGAATCAAACATATGTGTTATGGATTTCAAGTCGTAAAATTGAACAAGGTTTATTTTATATTCGAGATCAACTCAAACTCGAATAACTCGTTAAGCACTTGAACCATTTACACTCTTAACCAAATCTCCTAAATGATAAATTTTGAAGGACATTTTTATAAACAAAAAATTTGATTCATGATTTCTCGTAAATTTGGTTCCGTTGTAATTGTATTTACTGTTTTGTTTTGTGCTCTTTTTGTTTTTGGCGGTTTGGGAAACCAGTACTGTACCACACCCACTTGCACGTTACCAAACTCCTTTTCTTTGTACAAATCAATATGGCATGTGACTCGATTCTCACTCTTACACACATGCAAATATATATATATATATATATATATATATATATATATAGTGTTTGGTTCATTTGAGAAATGATAAATATATGAGAAATAGAGAAGTAATTCTAGCTATTCATATGGTCAAGATCGGATTTGACTAGTCAAATATTGCGGCTTTGACCGGTCAAAAGTTGCGGCTTTGACTGGTCAAAAGTTACGACTATCCCAAAAATAGAAGGACAATTTCGTAAATTTTACAAAACACACGGGCTGTGTTCATATATGAACATGTATAATTCACATATGAACTATATGTTCATATATGAACCAGTGCAATTCACAACTGAACTCTTTTAACTGATTCATATATGAACCTTTGTGATTCATATATGAATCAGTTGAACTAACTAACAAATTCATATATGAACCTTTGTGATTCATATATGAATCTGTATGAATCACAAAGATTCATATATGAATCAGTTGAACTAATTAACAGATTCATATATGAATCTTTGTGATTCATACAGATTCATATATGAACTCATCCCTTGTATTTTACGAAATTACCCATCTACCTTCTATAGACCACACAAGGAATTATCCGGTGCTTCGCGGTCAAAGCCGCAAATGTTGACCAGATGAATGGCTAAGATTACTTCTCTATTTCTTATATATTTACCATTTCTCAAATGAACCTCTCCCTATATATATATATATATATATATATATATATATATATATATATATATATATATATATATATATATATATATATATATATATATATATATAGCCTTAGGTTCATTTGAGAAATGGTAAATATATGAGAAATAGAGAAATAATCCTAATAATTCATACGGTCAAGATCGGATTTGACTGGTCAAATATTCCGGCTTTGACTGGTCAAAAGTTGCGGCTTTAACTAGTCAAAAGTTACGGCTATTCCAAAAATAGAATAATGACACTTTCGTAATTTTTATAAAATACACGGTCTGTTTTCATATATGAACATGTATAATTCACATATGAACTATATGTTCATATGTGAACCAGTGTAATTCAAATCTGAACTCTTTTAACTGATTCATATATGAACCTTTGTGATTCATATATGAACTAATTAACTGATTCACATATGAACTAATTAACTGTAGGCTCATATATGAATCAGTTGAATTAATTAACAAATTCATATATGAACCTTTGTGATTCATATATGAACTAATTAACCGATTCTCATATGAACTAATTAACTGATTCACATATGAACATATGGTTCATAGTTCATATGTGAATCATACAGGTTCATATATTAACTCATCCCGCGTATTTTACAAAACTACTTCTCTACCTTATATATGAACCTCTCCCTATATATATATATATATATTAGGGGTGAGTTCAAATGAAGACTCATATTTTATTGTGCACATGAGAACAAATCTTAGCCATTGATCAAAACTTAGAAAATTAATTAATGGTTAATACATAATAAGATTAATTGGGAAGTGATTAAGGACAAAATTGTAATTTTGAATTAACGTCTACCTTCTTTGACTTTTTTTAATTTTATTTTTAATTTAAAAAAATTTACCCCCTTAAACTTTAAAATAATTTATCTTAAAAATTAATAATATTTTAATCAAACAAATTACATCAAAAAAACGAGAATTTCGTGCTCTTCGATATGACATCCATCTCGATATAGTTTTTTTTCTTCGTTTTAACCGTTTTTTACGTGAAATTTTATATACGTGTTATATTCATTATGAATATGCATGCACATCTTCGGGTGTCCACATTCAGTATGAATAACAAAGGTGAACGTTCATTCACTATTCGTGATTAATAATACAGTATGCATGATGAATAATACAATATTTAGGATTTTTTTTGTTTTAATCGTTTTTTACGTGAAATTCTATATATGTGTTATATTCATTATGAATATGCATGCACGTCCTCGGGTGTCCACATTCAGTATGAATAACAAAGATGAACGTTCATTCACAATTCATGATGAATAATACAGTATTCAGGATGAATAGTACACGAATCCATGATTCATGTATTATTTATCATGAATCGTGTATTATTCACCCTGAATGTTGTATTATTCATCCTGAATGATACATTATTAATGATGAATAATATATGAATGATCCGTGAAGGTGTAGACACATGTCGCACTCGCTTTTGTTTTCCAATTCACAACCGAAATTTGGTTTAATTCATTATGAATATGTATGTGCATCCCCGGATGTCCCACATTCAGTATGAATAACACATGTGAACATTCATTCATTATTCATGATGAATAATATAGTATTCAGGATGAATTACACAACATTAATGACGAATAATACACGAATTCATAATCGTGAATTATTCACCCTGAATGTTGTATTATTCATCCGGAATGATACATTATTCATGATGAATAACACATGAATGGCCTGTGAAGATGTGGAGACGTGACACACTCTCTTTTATTCCCCGATTCACAACAGAATTACTCGATATGTTTTCGATTCGTCTTGATGGGTGTTGGGTTACGGCGTTGAAGAAACGTGATGCCTTACGACGTTGAAGAAAGTGTTGAAGAAGGTGATATCGAGTTACATACTTACGGTATCGAGGTGTTGTACAAATTGAACGTACATAAATATTCATAATGAATATAACACATATATAGCATTTCACGTAAAAAACAGTTATAACGACAAAAAAACTATATCGAGATGGATGTCATATCGAAGAGCACGAAATTCTCGTTTTTTTGCTATAATTTGTTTGATTAAAATATTAGTAATTTTTAAGATAATTTATTTTAAACTTTAATTGGATAAAAAGTTTTTTATTAAAAAATAAAATAAAAAGTCAAATATGGTAGGCATAACTTTAAATTTTCTTCCATTTTTACCCCTAAACATTTTAAAATTAAAAACTCTATTTAATATGAGTTGTTGGATCAAAATAGATCGAGTGACTGAGATTTGTCCTCACGTGCACAATGAAAAATGAGTTTTTATTTGAACTTTTTTCTTTTTCTCTCTCTCTCTCTCTCTCTCTCTCTATATATATATATATATATATATATATATATATATCTACTATATTTATTAAAATTCTAATAGGGTTTTTCAGTTTTCTTTGAAAGTCATTTTTTTTCACCACGTTCCATTTACAATGTTACATATATCACCCTTACAATTAGTTATTTATCTTAGTTTATATTCCTTGTTTTTTTCTTTTTCATTTTACACCTTTATCATGTTAACACAAATAATCGTATATGAACAAAAATGCAATGAAAAAATACGTTTCTTTTTTTTACAAATTATATCATTATAATCATCTCGTTAATACCTTCAAAACGAGCCCAATATTGAATATTTTTTAATTTTACCGTACTATTAAATATCATGAATATATACGAATTAGATTGTTTTATACCTTACGCTTTATTTTTTTAACCTTTAGCATATTAGCTACGGAAGTCACTAGATAATTGACCCGTTCATATTTGCAGCATTGAACCTATCATGGTTGGAGATAAGAAAATAGGGATCAAGATGTTTCGCGCTACATGGCGCGCGGGTATGTAGCTAGTATATAGATAGATAGATATAAGGACGTTCAAATACAACCCTTTTACATGATACAACCCATGCAACTCCTTTATCCATCACTCATTTTATTTTCACTTTTGTAATTAAGAAAAAGGAAAAAAACTGAAAATAAAATGAGTGGTGGATAGAGGGGTTGCATAATAACCTACCTCTCTCTCTCTCTCTCTCTATATATATATATATATATATATATATAGTGTTTTTATTTGCAAACCACCCTAATTTGAGTAAACCGTGCAAATTCAAGTCAACTAATCATAATTTTTCTTTCTTTTTTTTTAATTTTTTCTTAATTATGAGGATTTATTAGTCAAGAATATATGAGAGTTGATTAGTCAAAAATATATATGAAAAAATTTCATCATAAAGTAAAAATACATGAAAATTTTTCATCAAAATGAAAAACTGCATGAAACAATTTCATCAAAATGAAAAAACACATGAAACAATTTCATTTTTACATAAAAAAGAAAAATATATGAAACAATTTCATCAAGAAAAGAATTATATGAAACAATTTCATCCAATTAAACAATTTCATTAAATTAACCAATGAAATCGACGGTTTGCACAAATTAGGGTGGTTTGTGTTTGATCCCTCCCTATATATATATATATATATATATATATATATATATATATATAGGGGCATGTTCAAACGAGAAGGTAGTCAATTTGCGAGAAGGCGAGAAGGAATATGAGCCACATAATTTATTAATTAAAAAATAACATAAATAATTTTTTTAAAAATTTTTAGGATAATTACAATTTGAATTTGATAAATCCTTAAAAATCTCATAATATCTTTTAAATTTATTTATTTTTTAATTTTAATAAGTTCATAATTTTATTATCAAATTTATATTATTATTTTCTAGATAAAATCATAATTGTCATCAAATATCACATGTGATATCCATAACTAATTCATTATTTATTTCACCATTTTTTTCTCTATTTTTTAGATTTACGTTTTGAATCACATGCGATTAACTTCGTTTAACATGTGATATATTATTATGTATCACATATGATCCCAATATGTGGATTTTTGTAAATATCACATATGATAATATATGTCTGAATATAAATAACGCATAATCACATGTGATAATATTTACATCACAAAAATATCTATAAATATAAATATACATAATCACATATGATTAACTAAAATATATACAATTATCATATGTGTTAATATTTATTTCACAAAAAAATCTATAAATAGAAGTATACATATATCACATATGATTAACTAAAATATATATAATTATCAAATGTGATTATATGATATGAGATATGCATAAATATTCATATAATGATATCACATGTGATATTTGGTTAAAATTGTGAATTTTTTTTATTAAAAGTATATTTAGAAAAAAAATTATTTAGAAAAAAAATTAAAAAATAATTGAAATTAAAAAATAAATAAATCTAAAAGATATAATGAGAATTTTAAGGATTTATCCAATTTAAAATGATAATTATCCTAATTTTTAAAACTATTTTTTATTTTTTATTTATGGATTTTTTTAATTAATAAATTATGTGACCCACATTCCTTCTCGCAAATTAGTTTACTTCTCGCATGATCCTCCCTCTCTCTCTCTCTATATATAGGGGACCATTTAAGGGAGAACTCGGTTATCTGTGGTAACCGTGAGATCCAATCTTAACCACAAATGAGAGAATAAATTTGGAAAATAATAACTTAAGTAATTGTAATTAAAATTTTAATTAAAGGGTATATTAGGTATTTTAAAATTTTCCTCTCTCCTCTCTCTAGAGAACATTATTCCGGTGACCATATAATGCACATTGTGATACCTTTTGTAAACATCAAAAATAAGGAAAATAAATAAGAAATATTGTGATATCCTTTGTAAAACAACGATGACACACATTTTATCACATGTACCACAGTTTATCACCTGTAACACACTGTGATGCCATTGTTTATCATATGTACCATAGTTTAAAACAACGAAGACACACAGTTTATCACATGTACCACAGTTTATCACATGTAACACACTGTGATCCCATTGTTTATCATATGTACCATAGTTTAAAACAACGAAGACACACAGTTTATCATATGTACCACAATTTATCACATGTAACACACTGTGATCCCATTGTTTATCCTATGTACCATAGTTTAAAACAACGAAGACACACAGTTTATCATATGTACCACAATTTATCACATGTAACACACTATGATCACATTGTGATACTAGTTTGTGATATCACTGTGATATCAACCATGACACCACCGAGAGAAGGATAAGAGAGAGGTGCAAATCGTAGCCTCTCATGAGTATCACCGCCTCTGTATACCATTTGGGTTTGCAACTGCTTCAACCATCACTGATCTGTATACCATTTGGGTCTGCAACTATATACCATCTTCTTTTGCAACTGCTTCAAATCTTGTTTTGCAAATGCTTAAACCATATGGTTCTTCGTCTAGAAGCAAAAAAAAGTAGAGGAAACAAAGAAGGGGTGGAACCACAGGCACCAAATCGGCAGGACATCCCATCTCCCTCCCGCCGGCAAGAACCAAACAGTCGGAGAAGATGGACGCCGCAGATCCGGTGGACCAAACCGTCTGCAAGGACGACACAAATCGCTGACAAGGACGCCATAGATCCGATGAACCAATGTGATACTGATTTTTCTTGTACGTCGGTGTTTGTTGGAGTTTGATGGCAATGATGATGGTTGATCGAGAACTCGAAATTGAAGGGGAAAAGCATATAGGATCCGGACTCTTATATAAATCGGTGTTCGTCGGAGTTTGAGGGCGGTGAGAATGGTTGAGAGAGAGAGAGATGTTAAAAGTTGTCACAATTTTTTCTAAATTTTAGTTTAAACTTTAAACAAGCTAGTATTTTTGTTAATTACTATTAGGAAATAAATTAAAAGATTTGTAATTAATGACTTTCCTATTATAATGGATAAATGAGTGGTTAAAAACAAATTACCAAATTACCCCTTTATATTTAATTAAAAGATAAAGTAAATTAAATCAAATGAGTGGTTCATATTGGATCTCACAGTTATCACAAATTACGAAGTTCTCATTTGATTAAGCCCCTATATATATATAGGGGTGGGTTCAAATGAAAACTCATCTTTCATTGTGCACATGAGGACAAATCTTAACCATTGATTAAAACATAGAAAACTAATCAATGGTTAATACATAATAAGATTAATTGGGAAGTGATTAAGGACAAAATTGTAATTTTGAATCAACGCCTACCTTCTTTGACTTTTTATTTTTATTTTTAATTAAAAAAATTTACCCCCTTAAACTTTAAAATAATTTATCTTAAAAATTACTAATATTTTAATCAAACAAATTACATCAAAAAAACGAGAATTTCGTGCTCTTCGATATGACATCTATCTCGATATAGTTTTTTTTTCTCGTTTTAACGGGTTTTTACTTGAAATTCTATATACGTGTTATATTTATTATGAATATGCATGCACGTCTTCGGGTGTCCACATTCAGTATGAATAACAAAGGTGAACGTTCATTCACTATTCATGATGAATAATACAGTATGCAGGATGAATAATACAATATTCAGGATTTTTTCGTTTTAACCTTTTTTACGTGAAATTCTATATATGTGTTATATTCATTATGAATATGCATGCACGTCATCGGGTATCCACATTCAGTATGAATAACAAAGGTGAACGTTCATTCACTATTCATGATGAATAATACAGTATTCAGGATGAATAATACACGAATACACGATTTATGTATTATTTATCATGAATCATGTATTATTCACCTTGAATGTTGTATTATTCATCCTGAATGGTACATTATTCATGATGAATAATATATGAATGGCCCGTGAAGGTGTAGACACATGGCGCACTCTCTTTTGTTTCTCAATTCACAACCGAAATTTGGTTTAATTCATTATGAATATGTATGTGCATCCCCGGATGTCCCACATTCAGTATGAATAACAAATGTGAACGTTCATTCATTATTCATGATGAATAATATAGTATTCAGGATGAATTACACAACATTCATGACGAATAATACACGAATTCATTAATCGCGAATTATTCACCCTGAATGTTGTATTATTCATCCTGAATGATACATTATTCATGATGAATAACACATGAATGACCTGTGGAGATGTGGAGACGTGACACACTCTCTTTTGTTCCCCGATTCACAACAGAATTACTCGATAGGTTCTCGATTCGTCTTGATGGGTGTTGGGTTACGGTGCTGAAGAAACGTGATGCCTTACGACGTTGAAGAAAGTGATGTCGAGTTACATACTTACGGTGTCGAGGTGTTGTACAAACTTGAACGTACATAAATATTCATAATGAATATATGTAACACCCTCAAAAATGAATAGAGCAACTAATTTAAAACTTACAAATTATACAACAAAAGGATATAATCTATTTTACAATCATCACTTGAGACACCTCAAAAGAATATTGGATTTAACTTTAACAACTAAAGGTCAAGTCTCGCATAAAGACTAATCAAAGTCGGGTGTTACTAAAACCCAAAAGAAACAGTTGCTCTTATTAACGACTAACGCGGAAGACTTCATCAAGCTACTCACCCTTGCACAAACTCTTAGCACTCAACACTTCACCAAAAACGCTAGAACCTCTTCCCCCATCCGGAACCTGATGCACATGCCGACAAATAAAAGCTTAGGCTAACGCCTAGTGAGTTCAAGAGTTTACAACATGAAATAAATATATTTGTTAAAGGGAAAGAAAGTAATTTAAATCACAGACCTTCTGAAAGATTTACTTTAAATATCAAACGACGCCATTTTCCAAAAGTACATCTTTAGAATAAGGAACCCAACATGAATCTTCTTTCGTAAAAACCACTTTAAACCCAAACTCAACCAAAACGTGAATAGTAAGCAAAGCTCTCAATTTATAAGAATATGAAATAAAACTTTACTTCTCGAAATCCTTCAAACGTGAACGGGGCATAAACACAACCCATAAATCTTGAGTAAACAATTCCCCATAAGTAAAACGCCACCAAAAACATGGATAATAAAAGGACACAATTAAATACCCAATTAACACCTTTCGGTGACGGGGGATACCCGATTCCATTGTATGTAGCGGAACACAAAGTTAAGCCACATAACTATGTTGTCGAACTATACTTCAGATCATGACCGTATTGCCTGCTCTGCCGAGCTACACCTCCAGTCATGACTATATTTCAAGTCTCCACCACACCGTATCCCTTATTGCCTGCTCTATCGAGCTACACCTCAAGGATACGCGATCTTATTGCCTGTTCGGTCTCTAGGGAGTTTCATCCTCAGGGTGCCCACTTGACCCTTAGTGCCTACTCCCTATCAGGCAAGATAGGAACCTCAACTCCTTACTTGATAACACTCGATGTCTAACCCTCGTGCACAAGAATTAGACATCTAAACACCAGACCCAAGGTCTCGAAGTACAACCCATGACGGTTCCTCTTCGCAAAACAACCGGGACAACACCAATGCCAACACGACATTATTTCCCAAGGTGAGAATCCCAAGAGCTCACCATTAAACACGACTGACTTACATGCCTATGGATCCAATGCAATACGGTCTAAAATACATGACTCCAAATGAATGACTCACGCACCCAAAACATGTATTCTCCAAAATAAAATGCAATAAATGCAACTCACACCCCAAAGCTCCACTTAGGTTATAAAACCGAACAAAAGTCCCCGAGGCCCGACAAAGCCAAAAACCGAACTAAAGACCCAACAATTTTCGTAAATCTCCAATGAAAGCCAGTATAAACATCGAAACACGTTTGACCGACAATTATGTAAACACCACAACCCAAGAGTAATTAATCCAAAACTTCTCATTGGTTGAGACAAAGCGTTTTCCAAATGGACTCGTTCCCTTTATGTTTCCAAAATGACTCTTGACACACTGACATGCATTTTCCAATGGTTTATAAAATTGTATGCACCAAATGGACAATTATACAAAATGACCTTCATTTATATACTATCATCAAAGGAACGTATCAAAATGATTTATTTAACAACATACCCAAAAATCCCAAAGATAGAGGTTACATAAGTTTATAAAGTTAAACATTTCCAAATAACAAAAACTTATCAGCAGTTAACAATTTAGTGTAAAACACAAACACTTTAAAATAAGCATTTTGGCATGTACATCGTTTTCACATGTAACACCCCAAATTTCGTTATGTAACCTTGGTATTCTAGTGTTAATCTTTTGTCGTTAGCACCGCGTTTGGTTCCAAGTTTGAGTTTGGCTTTTGGTGGTTTTGGACAAACCACAGTGAACTACGCGAGTTGCACCGCGACTTGAGGTCGCGGCACAACCTGCGAAACCCTCCGGATGGGTTTGGTTTTATGTAAGCGGGCGAGTTATGCCGCGGGTTGAGGTCGCGGCATAACCCGCGAGATGGCCTGGCCGACTTATACCCTTTTCAGCTTAAATATCTCATTCTCTCTAATCTTTCTCTCTCTCTCTCTCTCTCTCTCTCTCTCTTCAAATCTCTCTCTCTCTAGTTGGTTTTCTTTGGATCTTCGAGCTTCCGTTAATCGCTAGTATTAAGTGCATTGCTCGGGGTTTCGGTGTAGAAAGCTTCGTCTTCGCAAGGGGGTCGATATCTGGTTCTTCGGGTTTTCGTATAAACCTATTGGGTGAGTTCCTACTACTTTTCTAAAACTTTATACATGTCAAAATGGTTACATTTTGAACTCCTATGTATCTCCATGATTTCAGATTTAAGTTTTCTACATATTTGATATAACTTGAGTTTTGGGAGATTTTAGGGTTCCGATCATTTTATGATGGATTCTATCTTATTTGAAGTAAAATATGTTTTACTTGCATACTATGTGGATATGTGAAAATAATGTTTAAAAACTCATTTTTAATGATTTTCATTCTTACCAGAAGTTGAACTGGGAAATGACATTTTGTTTATAAAATGTGTTTATACCATATGTTTATTTATGGTTGGTCACATATGTTGTTGTGACGAGTCTGTACCATTACTAGCGGATCCCTAGGTTTTGAGTCGACTGATATTATTTGGTGGTTACCAAGTAAAGAAAATATAGAGCTACATGTGCATTAAATTGTGAGGCTCTGGCCGTTAACAAATAAGAACTACATGTGCATTAAATTGTGAGGTTCTGACCGTTAACAACTTATTTTTGGGATGTCACATTCCCCATTTGTAGCTATGGATGCATATGATCCTCGGGGGAAACTTGGTACGGTTATGTGAGGCCGGATACTAGCCATGGTTCATAGTGATCCTAGTGAAGGAGTATACATTGGTTTTGCTTGGGGCTAGATCTCACGTTGTAGCACGGACTTATGTGTTCGTATCCTCAGATTCCAATTGTTTAGCTCATAACTCGGATTTGTGGTCTACTTTGTGTTACACCACAATCCTTGGTAAAATGGTTCTTTTGTCATCGTATGATGAGTTTTGGACCGAAAAGGCCCGGTTGTGGCGAAATGTTATCTTTTATAAAATAAACCTTTATGAAAAGATTTCCTTATGATACTGATGTTTATATCTCTGATTTTGAATAAACTGTATGTTCTCACTAGGCTTTAAGCCTAACACTTTTTCTCAAATGATGTGTATAATAGGTTTCCCTTAGCGGTGGGTTGCTCAGGGTCTTTGAGAGTCGAGCGTGGACTCGAGGCATATTTTGAGATGTCTATTATTTTGGTGTTGGGCATTGTTTAAGTCCCATCTTTTAGTGAATTTTGGTTCGTCAAGTGTTGTAGTCTAGACAGTTATGTTTAGATTAGTATTGTTGATAAATTCTATATCCGTATGAGTCTTGTATAGTCTTAGGGACTGATCCCCTTTATGGGAAGTTTATATCATTACGGATGTCTTGTTGTCATATTTTCAGGTTTTAATTTACTCTGAATTTTAGAGTGTTACATCACAAATCAACTTGAACTCACCTCGCTAGATTTAGGCTAAATCTAGATTTTACCCCAATGGAGCTTCCTTGAAGAAATCTGCATCTTCCAAGCCAAAACTTCCAAGACCTAGATCCATAAATTTCCAACCGTAAACATAGATATTCAACCGCATAAAACCATTCCCAAACATACTACATGAAGTTCTCATCAATACCCAAAACCCTAATTTCCAAAGATGAAGAAATAGAAGCTTACCTTAGCCCATAGCTTGAATCCACCATTAATACACCCCTAGAGCACCAAACTAAACCACAAACTCCAAATCTTCAAATTATGGAATGATTGGATGAACCCCATGAACTTGGTGAGGAAGATGAAGTTGGAAGGGTTATGGTTCAAGCTTCCAAATCTTGCTAGATGAAGAATAATCACTTGATTTTAGGAGAAAAACTCCCAAAACTAGTTAGGGTTTGATTGGGGAGGTTGGGGGTCGATTTGGGAGAGAAAGGGGAAGGGATTTGAGGGTTTTGTGAGAAATGAGGGTTTTCAAGGCCGATTCTCCTTTTATCAGCTCACTGCGAGTCCGCGGGGGTGGTGGCGCGACCTGACCCGCGCGAAAAGTCGCGCGGACCGCTGGAGCTGCGAGGAAATAGAGCCTCGCGCGGTTCGTGGCGCGGCTCAACTCGCGTGGAGAGCCGTGCGGGACACTGTGGGTGTCTTCTTTCGCCTTCTCTTCGGCCAACGATTCCGGGGTGTTACAATATAACACGTATATAACATTTCACATAAAAAACGGTTAAAACGACAAAAAAACTATATCGAGATGGATGTCATATCGAAGAGCACGAAATTCTTGTTTTTTTGATGTAATTTGTTTGATTAAAATATTTGTAATTTTTAAAATAATTTATTTTAAACTTTAATTGGGTAAAAAAATTTTAATTAAAAAAGAAAATAAAAAGTCAAATATGGTAGACGTGACTTTAACTTTTCTTCCATTTTTACCCCTAAGCATTTTAAAATTAAAAACTCTCTTTAATATGAGTTATTGGATCAAAATAGATCGAGTGACTAAGATTTGTCCTCACGTGCACAATGAAAAATGAGTTTTCATTTGAACTTTCCTCTCTCTATATATAGTCCACTTATTTTGTAAACCCATTTTATCATGTGAACTTGTAACTTTTAGGTCTTTTTTCTCAAATTCATAAATTTAGGAATAATTCATATTTTTAGAAACAACCAACTTCCTTAATTTTCTCAATTATCTCTCTCTCATGATCCACCGCCACCATCCCACTCCGGGTCAATTCTGGCGAGTTTCATAAATTGTTTGAGTTTCATAAAATGTTTTTTCATAAGCTTTTTGTTTTTCGAAAAATTCAAGTTTTTTAACTTTCATAACTGTTTTTTCGAAATTTTTACGTTTCATAATCTGATTATTCATATTGAAAAAATATATGAAACTTAAAAATCTGATTATTCATATGAGAAAAAAATAAATGAAACTTCGAAAACACATTCTTATTTCGAAATTTTCTAATTATTCATATGGGATAAAATATATGAAACTTAAAAATCCAACAAACATAATATGAAACCGTTTATGAAATTTGAAAATTTCGAAAAAACAGTTTATAAAACTAAAAAACTTGAAAATTCGAAAAAACGGTTTATGAAACTGTTCGAAAAAACAGTTATGAAACTTAAAAAACTTGAAATTTTCCAAACAACGGTTTATGAAACTTAAAAAACTTGAAAATTTCCAAACAATGGTTTATGAAACTTAAAAAACTTTAAAATTTCCAAAACACGGGTTATGAAACTTGCTGGAATTGGGAGAGGTCGCCGCCAGTGGGAGGAAGTCGCCGCCAATAGGAGGAGGTCGTAGCCAGTGGAGGAGGTAGCCGGAGTGGGAGGAGGGCAGCGGAATTGGAGATAATTAAGATAATTAAGGAGATGATATAACCAAAATTAGATAAATTCAAATTAATTATTAAATTTAAAATTTAAATTGTTTAAAACCTATTCCCAAAGTACCCTTTCCATATTTTTTTAAATAAATTTAAATCCGGAAAATTTTCAACCGTCGATCAAGATAATGGATGGCCTAGATTGGTTTACATAGTTTATAAGATAAATTGGGTTTACAAAAGAAGCTCTCTCTCTCTCTCTCTCTATATATATATATATATACATATACATATACTCTAACAACTATACAAACCAATCTTAGTCGTTCATCTACTCTAATAAATATTTGTTTTTATTTTGTTTCCTATTCTAAAGTCATGATCATAATGAATGAACCTTATCATCTTCCATATATATCTTATTCATAATTAATGAATCATGATAATTGTCCATAAATATTTCTAGTGTAACATAATATAACAATTTGTATAGTTTGTTAGAATTAGATGGTTTCTAAATGAAACGGATCACACACACACACACACACACACACACACACACACACACACACATATATATATATATATATATATATATATGTTCCCTTCTTTTGTTAACCAACCCATTAGTGTTAGCCATGTTAACCAATGACAATCGTAGATGAATTAGATCAATGACTAGGATTTTTTAATGTTTTTCATTTTCACAATTAAATTCACCCACACGCTGAATAGGATGTGCATATGTGCAACGGGGTAAACTGGTGAAAACACTAAATGTTTAAGAAATGAAAGAGGTTCTAACCATGGTAACCAGTACCTTACTTCAAACAACACCGATATTTAGGGGGAGTTGGTCCTTCCTAATTTGTAAAAGGGTTGTTTTTGTAAAGTAATTTTAAATGGTAAAAAAATATGCACGCTTTCATCTCGGTGAAAAAAAATAAGTGCATATATGCACCATATGTGTGTAATGAACAATGACATAGATAGACATGACATATTTTTATAGTTCACAATGCACATTTACAAGCACATGTTTACCGGTTTATAAAGCATATATGCACCATATGTGTGTAATGAACAATGTGCATAAATGCATATTGAAACACTCTATAGGATTAATGTGTTCAATGATCCATGTGCATAAGTGCACATAACCACATTATAGGTTTATTGATCAATTTTTACACAAATCATATGTGCACATATTTTTATGCATATGTGCACAGATTATTATGTAAATAAAACATTTAAAACTCAACTTCTCATCAATTCTAGTCAATCTTAAATAATGATCTTGAATATAAACGCATATGAATAAAGGACAACATTATGTTCTTCACGTTCAGTAAACAAATGGAAAGACATGTTTGTTCTTAATCCATTAATATATTATTAATAAATGATAATTACAAAAAAATAGATTTAGATAACTACCAAAAATAAAAAGGAGAAAAATATGGAAATGATATAAGCATTAAATTATGCAATTTAAATACCAACTTTGCCCCTCAAATAAAAACAAGGAGTGTACTTTAACAAAAAGAATTGGTGGATTTTTTTTTTTTGTAACCGTGGGTTTCCGGGCCAGCTTACGTGTACCGACTAATCCCCGGGCGACCACGAATGGTCTGGAGTCATCGCAGGTGAACCTCCATAGCCACAAGAGCTTTGGCAGTGCCTGGATTTAAACCCTGGGTAGATGAGATCTTTCACTACATCCCCCAAAGGTTTTACCAGTGCACCACAACCCAAGTGGTTGAATTGGTGGATTCTGATTGGTTCATATTTGGTTAAGACGGTTAACACTAATGTGGTTAACAAAAGAATGTGACTCTCTCTCTCTCTCTCTCTCTCTATATATATATATATATATATATATATAGAGAGAGAGAGAGAGAGAGAGAGAGAGAGAGGAGGAGGAGGAGGAGGAGGACAATCTTTTACGAACTCTTAAAAGGTTGCAACCCTTACAAACTAATCATAGCCCTTGATCTTATTTTGTTTTATTTTTTTGTTTTTTTTATTTAGGAAGGGTATAGAGGTCTTTTTGGTTTTATTATATTTTTCTAATCGTGTTCCATTATTATAGGTTGGCGGTTATTTGTGGTTTGATTATCATTTAATGTTTTTAAATTTAGTAATAATTGGGTTATGATATTGTTGACATTTTTCTTTGTCATTATCCAATATTCATAACGATTTTGTTTCTGAAAGTTACTGTGAATATTAGTAGTAGAATTTGGTTTTCAATGGAGGACGAAGTCATGATTTCTGGTATGGATAATGACCCTTTTGTATGCGAGATTTTATCTGAATTAATTCCTATTGATGGTGACAACACCGAAATCCTGTTGGATGGTGATTCGTTTGATAAAACTGTTGGATTTGGAGATGATGGAGCCCCTACAAATGATTCAATACATTTTGGTGAAGTTCCTGGTTAGTGTTATAATTATTTATCATTTGTAGTATTGTACCCATATTTCTATGTTGTTCGTTTTTATGAATCTTGAGATTCATGGTCTCTATGTTGTGAAGTATGATGGTATGAAGTTTGTATTTGATTTTTTATATAGGATGTTTTGCATCATAGTATTCATGTTTTTTGGTGTAGGTCGTTTTGTTAGTTTGGTTTATATGATCGGTTTTATATGTCTGGATGATGAGATGTATGAAAGATACGAACTTATTGGGTTTTGAATCAAGTTATTTCCTTTATGTTCAATACGTTGGGTTTTATATTTTTGATCTGTGGTTTCTTCATGTATGAAGCCCAGAAAAAAAAACCATGTTTTTGTTGTTTGTGAAACCCTCATGAAATGTTTGAGATTTGAAAGATGGGTTGTTATTGTTATGAAATTGTGTTTGTTAACATGCATGGGCTTCCTATTATATGCATGGGATGGGTAATTTTTGTTTTATGTAAATATTTATTATGTTGATTTCTTATGTAGATTGCAATGATGAAATGATTGAGACCCCGGGAGGATCGAAATATTAGATTCCTCGGGTTGACGAAGTTCTTAAAATCGAGGTGGGGTCAGTTTATCCGACCATTGAAATTGCAGAAGTTGCATACATGAAATATACAGTAGCTGTTGGGTTTGACGTTAGGCGATCGAATAAGAAGAAGAATAGGTTAGGTGACGTTCATAATATGTATCTTTTATGTAGTAAAGCAGGGGTTCCTTGCAATAAATTTTTTGATTCGTTATGCCTGAATAGTGGTGATCGTAAATTTCGTAATTCAATGTGAAGAGATCTGGTTGCAAGGCGTATGTCAAGTTTCGATTAATGAAAGAGAGTAAGCAGTATGTTGTGTATAAGTTTGAGGAAAAACATAACCATTTTTTGTTTAACTATCAAGATAAGAGTCTTTCTCGTTCTAGGAGGCAATTGCAATATACTGATTATGGGATTGTGTATAATACATCGTCGGCTAGTATGGTGCTTCGAAGTCGCATATGATTCAAGCGGCTATGAAGGGTGGATATGAATATATGGGAGCCACTTCAGTTGACTACCAAAACGCTAGAAGGGACATGGTCACATTTGTTAGGAACAAAGATGCGCAAATACTTGTGAATTTGTTAGCGAAGAGAAGAAGAACAGTTCCGAATTTTTTCTTGAATACATGTGTTGGGACCAAGAGTTGCATGCTGGTTTTTGGTCCAATGAGATTGTGAGGTTGAACTTTAAGAAGTTTGGTGATACTGTTTCTTTTGATACCACCTTTCGTACGAATAGGTATGCCAATGCTTTCTTTAAACTCTTATTGCAATTTTAGTTTCATGTGGGTGAGTTTTTTTGTATCATTGTATTAGACATGTTATGATATTCATCACGTTCATAGCCGTTGACAATCACAAAAAACATTTCAAACCTTACCGGTCCATACCGGTCGTCACTCTAGTGCAAATCTGAACTGTTTCTCGTCGCATCCATGGCTGCCATTCTCAGTCACTCAAATCCCAAGTCCAAAGGTAAATGGACCAACAGCAACCATTCGAAATATGAAGGTAAATGGAGTGTTATAATATGATGATGATTGAAAGAGACGATGAATATGCTGAAGGTTTGAAACTTCGATATATTGATTGAGAGAATAAACTTACAATACGACTGAATGATAATAAGAAAAACTAACCTAGACTATAAGATACAAGGTATTTATACAGAGACTATATGGGCCTGGGCCTTATACGAACATGGGCCTGGGCCCCTCAAACTCAATCGGGAGAAGAATGAGCCAGATGGAGTTTGGAAACTAGATCACGAAACCGTCCTGGTAGATGAGTTTTAGTGAAAATGTCGGCCGGTTGATCAAGAGTTGAAATAGGAAGAAGCTGGATAGTCTTACGAGTCACGTGTTGACGAACAAAGTGACAGTCAATTTCAATATGCTTCGTTCACTCGTGAAAGACATCATTGTGAGCAATCTGAATCGCACTGTTGTTGTCACACCACAATGGAGTTGGAGACTGTTGAGGAGCCCCCATGTCAGAGAGTAGCCAGCGTAGCCACACAAGTTCTTGAGCCGTGTCAGCTAGTGCTCGATACTCAGCTTCAGTACTGGATTGAGATGTGAGAGATTGTTTCTTGCTCCGCCAAGATATAAGAGAGTCTCCAAGAAAGAAACAGTAGCTAGTAGTGGAGCGACAATCAGTCATGTCACTGTCCCAATCAGCATCAGAAAAACCTCGCAAAGTCAATGATGATGTGGATGGAAAATGAAGACCATGAAACATGGTCCCTTTTAAATATCGAAGGATGCGCAGGACAGCAGCATAGTGATCAGAACAGGGTGCAGACATGAACTGACTGACGGTATGAACAGCATAGGCAATGTCAGGTCGAGTCACTGTCAGGTAGACAAGTGACCCCACTAACTGTCGATATAAAGTAGGATCACGCAGAGGAGGTCCAGCATTCGAAGCCAAATGAAGGTTGTGCTCAAGAGGAGTGGATGCAGTTTTGTTGTCAGTAATCCCAGCTTTTGACAAGAGAGTTGAGGTGTATTTGGCTTGACAAAGGTAAATTCCCGATAGATCTGAGAGCACCTCAAGACCAAGAAAATAGTGTAAAGATCCAAGATCCTTCATCTCAAAACAGGAGCTAAGAGATGTCTTGAGATTAGCTATGCCTGTAGAGTCACTACCAGTAATGATCATATCATCCACATACAGGAGAAGTAAGATTGTGCCAGCCTCAGTGGTCCGAGTAAACAGTCCTGAATCATAGTTGCTGGGTGAGAAACCCAGAGAGGTGACTGTGGAACTGAACTTCTCAAACCAAGCTCACGGAGCTTGCTTGAGTCCATAAAGAGCCTTCCGAAGACGACAAACATGACCTTGTGGAAGTCGAACGCCTGGAGGAGGTGTCATGTAGACTTCCTCAGATAAGTCACCGTTCAAGAAGGCATTCTTAACATCCATCTAAAAGAGAGGCCATTGTTTTGTAGCTGCGATGGATAGGAGACTGCGAACAGAAGTGACTCGAGCAACAGGTGCAAATGTCTCCTCATAATCAATGTCGTACTCTTGATTTAATCCCTTTGCCACCAGGTGAGCTTTGTACCCATCAATAGAGCCATCAGATTTTGTCTTGATTTTGAACACCCATTTAGAACCAATGGGTGACTTACCCGGTGGAAGAGGAACAAAGTCCCATGTCTGAGCTTGGTCAAGAGCCTGAAGTTCCTCATCCATAGCTTTCTGCCAATCAAGATTAGAGGAGGCTTCCTTGTAGGAAGTAGGTTCGTGATTGGACAACAGAGTAGCATAAACATGATAATCACGGAGATGAGAAGGAACTTGTCTTACCCTTTCTGATCGTCTAACATTCGGAGATTGAGACGTTCCAGGAGCAAAAGACTCAGCAGGCAGCTCAGATGTTGGCGGTGCGGATGGAGCAGATGATTGATGTTGATCAGGAAAACTCTGAGATGCAGGTGGTGGAGGGGCAGGAGACTCTGAAGGTGAGGCAGAGTCAGAAGATGTTGGAACAATAGATGGAGAGGATATGAAGTCAGATTGGAGTGAGTCCAATGAGACGGAAGCATCAGTAAAGAACGGAACGGTGAAGGTAGGGGACTCATGAAACTTGGATATAGAAGAAAAATGAACATGTTCCCAGAAGGTAACGTGACGAGATATACGAAGACGCTGAGAGATAGGATCCCAGCAGCGATAACCCTTGTGCTCAATACCATATCCAAGGAAGCAACAAAGTCTGGAACGAGGTTCAAGTTTGGTATGTTCATGAGGTTGTAACTGAACAAAACAAGCACTACCCCAAACTTTTAGAAGTTCATAGGAAGGGGTGATCTCATGAAGAGCCTCATAAGGAGACTTATTATTAAGGATGGGAGTAGGATGACGATTGATAGTATAAACTGCAGTGAAAGCAGATTCACCCCAAAAACGTTCTGGACATTTTGCAAAAATGAGAAGAGTGCGAACCGTATCAAGAATATGACGGTGTTTGCGTTCGGCACGACCATTTTGAGGAGATGTGCCGGGACAGGAGTACTGAGAGAGAGTCCCCTGAGATTGAAGAAAGGAGAGAAGAGAAGACTCTTTGTATTCCATAGCATTGTCAGCCCTAAGAATCTTTATAGATTTTGAAAATTGGGTGTGAATCATCCGAGCAAACATAATATAAATTTTAGGTAGCTCCGAACGATGTTTCATGAGATATATCCATGTGAAACGTGTATGATCATCAATAAAAATAACAAAACAACGAGCACCCCCATGGATGGATGTGGTGATGGTCCCCATACATCAGAATGAATAAGATCAAAAGAAGAAGGAGAATTAAACTCATTTGTTTCAAAAGATAAGGCATGATGTTTTCCAAGTTTGCATGATAAACAAGAAATATTGTCAGTTGACACAAAATTTCCTAACACCCCTAAATTAGCTAATGATTTTATTCTGGCTAGAGATAAGTGACCTAGACGGGCATGCCACAAGTCAAAGGAAGAAGTGTTGGAAATTGAGGCAACAAGACTTGAAGAGGGTAAAGGAAGACGAAGGTAGACCACTTCAATCATCCGTCCAACTTTACGGCCGAGTCCAAGGATCTGCTTGGTCTTTGGATCCTGTACAACACAACCAGAAGAATGAAATAAAATGATCAGATTAGATTCTAGAAGCTGCGTAATCGAAACTAAGCTTCGATCCAGTACTGAAGCTGAGTATCGAGCACTAGCTGACACGGCTCAAGAACTTGTGTGGCTACGCTGGCTACTCTCTGACATGGGGGCTCCTCAACAGTCTCCAACTCATTGTGGTGTGACAACAACAGTGTGATTCAGATTGCTCACAATGATTTGCACTAGAGTGATGACCGGTATGGACCGGTAAGGTGTTGCGACCGGTATGGACCGGTAGGGGTGAACGACCGGTATGGACCGGTAGGGGTGAGCGACCGGTAAGGTGTTGCGACCAGTATGGACCGGTAAGGTGTAGTGACCGGTATTGACCGGTATGGAGTGGACCTGGCAAGTGTAACGACCGGTATTAGCGACCGGTATGGTGTAATGACTGGTATGATATTTGCGACTGGAGTTCTTCCGGTCTGCGGCTAGGGTTTCGAAGGCGACTTGATTCGAAGGCGACAAGAGACAGAGAGGGCGGCGATGGCGAAGGTCGACTGCGATGAACAGTACCGATGAATAGTACCGATGAACAGTACCGATGAATAGTAACCGATGAACAGTACCGATGAATAATATCGATGAACAATAACCGATGAATAGTACCGATGAATAGTGAAATCGATGAACAGTGCCGATGAATAGTGAAATCGATGAACAGTAAATCGATGAACAGTGAAATCGATGAATAAACCTACAGCTCTGATACCATGTTATAATATGATGATGATTGAAAGAGACGATGAATATGCTGAAGGTTTGAAACTTCGATATATTGATTGAGAGAATAAACTTACAATACGACTGAATGATAATAAGAAAAACTAACCTAGACTATAAGATACAAGGTATTTATACAGAGACTATATGGGCCTGGGCCTTATACGAACATGGGCCTGGGCCTTGTACACATATATACATTAACAACGTTTATAGCCGTTGACAATCACAAAAAATATTTCATCGTTGGTTCAACCTTGGTTAGTCATGAGACAGTTGACAATTTTAAGTGGGTGTTGGAGGCTTTTGTAAAAGCTCATGGTAAGCAACCGGTTTTCGTTATAACGGATCAATGTGCTTCTATGAAACAAGCCATTCGGGCAGTTTTTACACAGGAAAAACACAAACTTTGTATATGGCATATCATGGGTGAGTCTTGTTGTTTGTTTATTTTGCATATAAGAAATCACTGATAACATTGATTTTATACGAATTTGTTTCATACAGACATAAATGCCTGTATTTTTGCAGATTAGTGTTGACCTTGATGCGAACGCGACTTTTAAGAGAAGGATTAACAAGTTGGTTTGGAATACCCATATAGAGTCGGAAGCATTTGAACAAGAGTGGCATGCGATAATTGATGAATATTAATTGCACAGTAATGATTGGCTGAGAGATATGTTTGATGGCAGTCGTGGTTTCCCGCTTTCTATAAGGACATCCCCATATCGGGTTTAATAAGGATGACGTCGAGGTCTGAAAGTGTGAATGCTTTCTTTAGGATATATGCGTCATAATGTAATGATTTGGTTAAATTTTTGCATGCATTCGACGGGGTAATAGAGAAACAAAGGAATAAGCACCAAATTTTGGAGTATGTAACGCGTAACATTTTCCTGCGTTGTGCTACTCCATTACTTATTAAAAGGCATGCGTCTGAGATTTACACGGGCACTGTCTTTTTTGTGGTGCGAAAGGAGATTAGGAAGACAGTGTGGTATTGTGGGTTGACTTCTCTTCCAAACGTTGGTGATATAAAGCATTATCGTGTGACTCACAAGAACAGAAAGTTTGTTACCAAAGTGTCATACATTGTAAGCCATTTATGTTTTTAATTATTTTGATTTTAACTTGTTTTTTTATGTTCACTATATAATATTTCATATATGGTTTTGTCTTATCTATTTCATGTGTAGGTTGTTGAAAATCCAATTGAGGAAACATTTCAACGTGATTGAAATTTTTATTTGAGGAATGACATTTTATGTCGACACATTTTCAAGGTTTTGTTAAATGATGATATTGATTCGATACCTAGGAAGTTTGTAAAGTGTGGTTAGACTCGTGCATTGATGCCGGTAGAAATTAAGGCAGCTCGTGTCAGGTACGGTGAGGTTGATGCAGAAAAGGAGAGGTTAATTAATGATATTTATATGAAGGTTGACCTATTGGTTAGTCGACTTAGGAATGACAAGCATAAGCGAAAAATGTTGGTTGCAACTCTTGACAAGTTGAAGAGTGATTTTGATGTGGACAATTATGTGAGTTGTCAGACAAAGGACAAAGCAGAGGCCCTTAGAGAGTGTTATGGTGTTGATGCTCCGGAAACTGTAGAAATGTTTCCACCGACGGGTATTCAGAACAAAGGATGTGGGATGGGGAAGAGACTTATTGGTGCCTTGGAGAAAGCGACCATGAAGAGCAAAAGGCCGAAACGGATGTGCAAACGGTGTAATAATTTGGCAAACCATGATTCCTATAACTGTCCGTCGAGACTTAGGGGGCGTTTGGTTCGCAGAATGATTTCTGATGGAATGGAATCTGTCAATGGAATTGGAATCTGGAAGGAATTGGAATGGAATGTTTTCAGGTTTGACCAACTGTTTGGTTGGCAGGAATGGAATGTAATCAATCAAATGAATTGGAATATGTCTGTTTGGTTTACAAAGAAATTGAAATGGAATTCTGAAAAATGACAAAAATACCCTTTCTTTTATTTTTATTTATTTATTTTTTAAATATCGAGAGAGAGAGAGAGGAGAGAGAGAGAGAGGAGAGAGAGAATAGAGAGAGAGAGGTGAGAGAGAGGAGAGGAGAGGAGAGAGAGAGGAGAGAGAGGAGAGAGAGAGGAGAGGAAAGAGAGAGAGGAGAGAGAGAGGAGAGAGAGAGAGAGGAGAGAGAAGAGAGAGAGAGGAGAGGAGAGAGGAGAGAGAGGAGAGGAGAGAGAGAGGAGAGAGAGAGGAGAGAGAGAGAGGAGAGAGAGAGGAGAGAGATAGGAGAGGAGAGAGAGGAGAGAGAGAGGAGAGAGAGGAGAGAGAGGAGAGAGAGAGAGGAGAGAGGAGAGGAGAGAGAGAGAAGAGAGAGAGAGGAGAGAGAGAGGGGAGAGAGAATGAAATTCTTGTTAGAAAAGGTTTGGAGGGTATTTTTGTCTTTTTGAAAAACCATGATGGAATGGAATTCAATTCCATCCATTTTCAAATGGAATGACCAATTCCTTAATCTAAGGATTTCATGGAATTTAATTCCATTCCCTTGGCAACCAAACAGCACGACGAAATTCGGTCAATGGAATTGACCATTCCAATTCCACCAGATTTCGGCGGAATCCAGCGAACCAAACGCCCCCGTGGTTAGAAATGCTTTATTTCATTGTTTAATTTCGATTTCGTAGAACTTGGATGTTTTTTTTGGGTATGTTGCTATATTTGTTAGTACGTATATTTCCATGTTGAAGACACTGTTATGACGCTTTTCTCTTAAACAATATGTGCTAATACTGGTGCTTTTTTTTAATGTGGCATTTCATCTGATTTTTGTGTTATGATTTTTTTAGTATTATGAAATTTGATAGGATTTTTCTTAGATCCAGTGAATATCGTATTATGATATTTTGGTTATATTCAAATGACGGTTTTTTGGGACGCGGATCTAACTATTACTAGATGGGTTCTGTCAATTCCAAGGTAATTACCCCCCTTTCATCTTCCACCCTTTTTATTATAAACTTGCCTTCCATTCCTCCCCCTTTATTATAAACTCGTCTTCCCCGCCCCTTCTAATCCCATTTGCTTTCCATCCTAACCCTAAAATGGTGGACCAATTGTCATCAGCTAATAGTCTGCCCCCACTTCCAGAGGATACCGTTCCGCAGGCGATGTTGAGAGCCATTGTAAACCAAAACCAATGTCTTCTTGAGGAGGATCATGATCTCGTTTCACGTCTGGAGGTGTACGAGAAGAAAATAGGTCAAAAGAAAGCTAAGATTTTGAACGAAAGGAAGATATCTCATATGAGAAAGGCTGATTACGAAGATACCTCGAGGAAGCTGTGGGAGAAAACCATTGCTATGGACAAACTTCTTGCCAAGATCAACAACATCAAGAGTAGGTGCAGATGCTTTGCATTTAGTTGGGTGGAGGGTATCTAAATTTTAGGGGTTTCTCTTTTGTTTTGTGAATATTTACCCCATATTTTTGTTAATACACTTCATGTATTTGGGGTCATGAATCGTTGTTTGGAAATTGGGGCCTTTTGTGGTGGTGTTTTGATTTTAATATGAGTTTATATAATTTAGTTTCGTATTATTCCTTCTTTTTGTATAATTTGGTTTCATTTTGTGTTTATCAGTGTGGGTTTATGTTTCCATTGTTTGGCATTATCATGTGTCATATGAAAACCATATTATGAAATAGTAATTAATGGTTATTTCATATGAATGTTGTTTTTCGTAGTTAGTATGTGCTTTTAGGGTTTTCCATATCAACCTTTATGTGGGACTATTTTATGGAAAAAGGGTTTTTCATTATAAAACCTAACATTTTCTAGTAATAAATTTCACTAAAAGTCATGTGTGTGTTGTTCATGTTTTCTATGGGTATGAATGCTTCAAAGTAGGAACCATCAGAAGACGATTATGCAGCTTCATTTAGTCTCATGTTTTGAAAGTTATGAAAATTTAACATTTTTTTTTCCAGTTATGAAGGTATGCAAGTATCTTATGAATTTTTAATACCTATTGAATATTATTTCATAATATGGCTATTATGAATTTATTTTGATCTATGCAGATTTAAAATTATTTTATTAACACTTAATACCTAGGGAATGTTATAAATCTTATTTTCATACTCAAGAAGTCATACCTTTTTTCACATCTTGAACAAGTGTGTCAACATCCAAACACACTGGATCATCCATTGTTGTAAGAGGTTGAAAACGATGTCTTCAACATTATTCTTTGGCTAGGTTTCCTAACTAGGTTTCCTAACTGTTTCGAATTGTACTTTCTTAGAATCCTTGATCGCTATTATATAGTAGTTATGGAAAAAACTGAAACCCAAGAAACTTTGAAAGTCACACCTCTTCGTAGTTGGGTTTCAGCCATAATTTCAACCCTTCTTTTCTCAGAAGCTGATTTCATTGTTGAAATTGTATGAAACATAATTGCGTAGTTGATTAGAGGATACTATAACGCCCGAATTTTTCCTAGTAAGGTAAGTCACGCTTAATGTATCTGGAGTGATCTAATATTCATAATTTTCAATTTATCGTTTTATACTTGAACCATGAATTGTATCACCCTGATTCTTGGACCAAGAAGAAGAGGTCTATGCCAGTAGTGTTTCGCGCGGCTCTCCGCGCGAGTGGAACTGCGCGAGACTCTGCCCTTTTATGATTCCAGTGGCCGACAGAGCTCTCCGTGCGGGGTGATCCGCGCCACCATTCGCGCGCGACATCTGATGCACTGATAAAAAAATATTCAGCCCCCCCCCCCCCCATTTCATTTACTTCACTTATCTCATCCCAACTACTCTCCCTTCTCCATTATTCCTTAAAAACGATTTTTGGAGCATTCAAGGCACCACCCTCTTCATTTATTACAAGAATCAAGTCTCTCCAACCAAGGATCCTAACCAACATTTCCAAATCTCAAGAGCATCTTCCTCCTCCATCATTTTTCTAGGGTTTTGGTCATTTTCTAGGTTTTGGGGTAAAAACCTAGATAGTGAGTTCCTAAACCTTTGTTAAACTAATATACATATCATTCTATGCTATTATTGTTATTTATTGCTTTCTCTTGAACTATCTACCCTATGTGTCATGAAGCTTAGATGTTATAATGCTATAAGGTTATGAAATATGGAGATGACAACAATGTTAGTGATGGTGTGCAAATCACAGAGTATGTCACGTTATGTAGTTCTATTTATATTAGTTATTTTGAAGAAATAACCTACAAGTTGAGTGTTGACCTAATGTGACAAAATGGCACTATAGGACACATGAGTACTTGAATGTTGTCTTGATATTCATTATGGCAAAATCATGCTTATGAACTAGGCTAATTAGGTTTGTACACACCTAATGGGGAATTTTGCATATTGTGGACTTGGACCATTTGGAAGTCCCCAAATGATCCCATACATGTTATATGAAGTATTAGACCATGTTGGTCACTCATAGTTGGGACTGGTATTATAGGTTGTGGAACTAAAGTGCCTTATGGCTCTTAATGATATTATTGGACAAACCAAGTCAATAGACCTAGGAGGATATAGTCTTGGGTGCCACCGTGATGGTATGTACTTAGATCTCCGTCATTCGAGGTAATTCCATGGTTGTAGTCCTCGGATGTGCCGGGCCTTTTGGATGTCGCTCATGGTAGTTGACATCAATGTGTATCGACTCTTTAGGTGAAACTTGATTGGTGCTATGGGTCTCCCCCATTGACTCCACATATAGGTATTTACTTGAGAAATGTTATTTGCATATTTCATTGATGAATTCACATTATTGTTCAAACTCACTAGGCTTTTTGGCCTAACATTTGTTTGGTGTCGATGTGTATCTCAGGTTCAAGTGGGGTCGGTATTAAGATGGTTTAGCCAGGGTTTAGAGTGAGCTTGGGGAGGAATTCTTTTGGGACGACAACATATAGAAGACTTTAATTCTTTTGATAGTTATTGGGTGACACCCGAGTTGTAATCTCATTTCATATGAAATTAGATTAGTAGGTTGTCATTTCCATTACTTCAAATTTTAACTTGTTTAAACAAGTGATTATTCATTCCCCTTTATAGGAGGCTCGATGCTTTGGCAATTTTTATATACCACATTTCCATTTTTCCGGAAATTTTGTTATTCTCAATTTTTTGGATGTTACAAGTTGGTATCAGAGCTTTAGTTTAAGTGAACTAGGTATTGACCTTAGCATATCTAGACTTAAGTTGTAAGCGTTGATAATAAGTTATCCAACTTGGGGTAAGAGTCATAGGTGGGGAGAGCGTTAGGACTTACGGAATTACGTAAATTGATAGTTGTAAATTCTTGTGTATAATCCTTTCATAATTTCACTTAGCTAATGCTATTATGAATGCATTGTTACGTAAGCGTTCTTGAATTACTATTGTTATGATGTTTGATATGTGTATTAGTACGGACCTTGAGTTTAACTCACTTAGTCTTTCTCTCCACATCATTCTCGTGCGTGTGTGGCAGATAATCATGGTAAACACACGAAGCAGACTACCAACCCCGCGAGAAGGCAACATGGAAGACGATTCTACCGTCGATCAACCCAATGTGGTCACGAACGCCATGGGTCCTCCTATACCCTCCATCTTCGGCGGAGGGGTCAAGCGCATCCCGCATGTTAACATTGTCTCTCCAAACTCGATCATTGAGGAGGTGACCCTTGAAACTCGAATCAGAGACAGTATGATGCAAGCCATGAACTCAGCCATGACTCAACAACAAGAGTTCTTCATGAAGCTACTAGAAGTCCGCGACGCCAGTCACCGACGACCCGAAACAGTGGCGGAAAATGTCGTGATTTGGTCGAGAGGTGGAGTGAATGTCATTGGTACTGAGGAACAGGTTGTAGCCCGAAGCGAGGAAAGAAAGGTGGGATGCACATAAAAGGTTTTTCTGGGTTGAATTCGCTGGTACCACCGATCCCGTCAGTTGCATGTACTGGATCCATGAGATGGAGATGGCCTTCGAGGCTAGCGAGTGTGATGACTCTCAAAGAGTCAAGTTTGCCTCTCACCTACTTAAGGGTGAGGCCCTAACTTGGTGGAATCTCATCCGATCCTTCCTTACTCCGGAAGTGTTGTCCAAACTCTCGTGGCCAACATTTAAGAAGAAGATCCTTGACAAGTTTTACATCGAGAGAGCTTTGGACAAGATTGAGCTTGAGTTCCAGAATCTGAAGAAGGGTAGCATGCCGGTGTCTGACTACTCGAAGCACTTTTTGGAGAAGTTGAGATTGGTGGAGCATCTGGCTCCCGATGAAGATCAAGGCCTACCAGTTGGGATTACTGGCGAGATGAAGACGGCGGTGAGGAATGCCAATGTATCGACACTAGAGGAGGCGATTGAAGATTCATTCTTCGTAGAGGATGACATTGCTCAAAGAAAGGAAGAGATGGGTCAGATCGGAGAGAAAAGAAAGTGGGAAGGGCCATCTGAGCCAGTTCGTCAGTCAAGGCCGTTTGTGGGAGGGAGGTTTGGAGACTCTCGACGTGAAGCAAGGTGGTGCCATAAATGCAAGACCAAACATTATAGCCCATGCAACCCGAGACCTCAATCGGGTCCCATCGAGTGTGCGAAGTGTGGAAAGAAAGGCCATGTGATTCGAGATTGCCCTATCCGGGGGCCGATATGCTTCGAATGCCGAGAACCAGGACACATGAAGAGGGAGTGACCGAAGCTTGTGGGCGGTGGACGCGGAAGTTCCTTCGGATCGGCAACAAGGACATAACAACCTCCAAGGGCGCTGAGCCGAGCATTCCAGATGACCACCGAAGAGGCAAAGGAGACCGTCGATGTTGTATCGGGTACGTTTCTAGTAAACTCCTTGCCCGCTCGTGTGTTATTTGATTCGGGTACGACAAGCACTTTTGTGTCAAGTACCTTTTGTAAGCAATTCGTCACTCCTATTAGCCCCCTTCCCGATGCATTGATTTTTGAAGTAGCTAATGGAGATCAAATGGTAATTCGAGAGTGTTTTAATGATTGCACGCTATAGATCAATGGGAACTCCTTTGGGGTAAATTTGCTACCTATATAGATGGTTTTGATGTAGTTGTAGGAATGGATTGGTTGGTTAGGCATAAGGTCGACATCCTTTGTTCCAAGAAGATTATCCAAGTGCCCTTACCGGAAGGTGGTGTGGTCACTATCTTTGGGGAGAAAAGGAAGAGGTGTAACCCCATCGTCTCATCTCTTAAAGTTCGTAAGCTCCTAGCGAAAGGATACTCCTCATTCCTAGCGTATGTGGTTGATGCAAAGTCGGATAAGAAATCGGTGGAAGACGTAGAGATTGTGTGAGACTACCTAGATGTCTTTTCGGAGGACCTACCTGGATTGCCGCCGGAATGCCAAGTGGAGTTTCATATCGACCTTACTCCAGGAGCGACCCCAATAGCCCATGCTCCTTACCGTTTGGTGCCGACGAAAATGCAAGAGACGATGACGCAACTCCAAGAGTTTCTAGAGAAGGGATTCATTCGACCGAGCTCATCACCTTGGGGAGCTCCAGTTTTGTTCATGAAGAAAAAGGACGGATCGATGCGGATGTGCATAGATTACCGAAAGTTGAATAAAGTTACGGTGAAGAACAAGTATCCACTCCCACGAATCGACGACCTCTTCGACCAACTTCAAGGCGCGAGATGCTTTTCAAAGATCGACCTTCAGTCCGGATACCATCAAGTGAGAGTGAAGAAGGACGACATTCCGAAGACGACCTTTCGAACGAGATACGGCCACTATGAATTCTTGGTGATGCCCTTTGGTTTGACTAACGCTCCGTCCGTATTCATGGACTTGATGAACCGCGTGTGCCGCCCCTTCTTGGACAAATCCGTGATCGTCTTCATTGATGATATCCTAATCTACTCGAAGATGAGGCCGAGCATGGGAAACATTTGCGGGAAGTGTTGGAAGTTCTTCGAAAGGAAAGGTTGTTCGCAAAATTTTCGAAATGCGAATTCTGGCTACAAGAAGTTCAATTCTTGGTCCATGTGGTGTCTAAAGACGGAGTGAAAGTGGACCCGACAAAGATCGAGGCGATGATGAGTTGGGCGCCACCAACTAGTCCGACGAAAATCAGATGCTTTTTTGGGGTTGGCGGGATACTACAGACGATTCATCCAGAATTTCTCCAGGATCGCCTCACCACTCACCTCCTTGATGAAGAAAAATGTTAATTTCCTTTGGACCTAAGCACAAGATCAGGCCTTCCAGGCCCTCAAGAAGAAATTGTGTGAAACACCAATCCTATCTCTAACCGAAGGATCGGACGACTTTATGGTATACAACGACGCTTCCAAGATGGGTCTCGGGTGGGTGCTAATGCAACGGGGCAAGGTGATAGCTTATTCGTCGCGACAACTAAAGGACCATGAAAAGAACTACCTGACTCATGACTTGGAATTGGCGGCGGTGGTGTTTGCATTTAAGTTGTGGTGACACTATTTGTACGGGACGAAGTGTACCTTCTTTACTGATCACAAAATTCTGAAGTACATTTTCGACCAAAAGGAGCTCAATATGCGGCAACGGCGATGGCTCGAGTTGTTGAAGGACTATGATTGCGATTTGCTCTATCATCCCGGTAAGGCCAACGTGGTGGTGGATGCCTTGAGCCGGAAAATCCATGAAGGCGGTGTCAAATTTATCCCTCACTAGGATCGACGTGGTGTCAAGTCTATTGGAGAACATCAAGACATGTCAAGTCGAGGTTCTTAGAGGAGAAAACCTCAAGACCGAAGTGATGGTGAAGCAAAGTGAATTTTTGACAGAAGATGGTCGTGGACTCAAGCTATTCCAGGGTCGAATTTGGGTGTCAAAGCTTGGAGGGAACCGTGAACTACTTCTAGCGGAAGCTCATAAGTCCAAGTATTCTATTCATCCTGGTAGCACAAAAATGTATAGAGATTTGAAATTGAATTATTGATGGCCGGTGATGAAACTTGACGTGGCCAACTACGTGGAGAGGTGCGCCACATGTCTCTAAGTCAAGGCGGAACATCAAAAGTTGCACGGAAGTTTGCAACCTTTGTCCATCCCCGAGTGGAAGTGGGACAATATCACGATGGATTTTGTGACAAAACTACCGAAGACCTTGCGAGGCCATGATACCATTTGGGTGATTGTGGACCGTCTAACCAAGAGTGTGCATTTCCTTGCAATGCGAGACCTTGCCGATGGAAAAGCTAGCCAAACTTTACATCGACGAGGTGGTGTCGAGGCACAGGGTGCCACAATCTATTGTGTCCGATAGAGACAGTCGATTTACGTTGAACTTTTAGGCCAGTCTACAAAAAGTGTTGGGCACGAGAGTCAATCTGAGCACGAATTACCATCCTCAAACGGACGAGCAAAGCGAGAGGACAATCCAAACTCTCGAGGACATGTTGAGGTCGTGTGTTATTGATTTTGGAGGAAGTTGGGACTCACATATACCCTTGGTAGAATTCGCTTACAATAATAGTTACCATTCCAGTATCGGGATGGCGCCATTCGAGGCTTTGTACGGCCGAAAGTGTAGGACCCCAGTTTGTTTGCTCGAAGCGGGCGAGAAATAATTCGTCGGACCGAAAATCGTTCAAGAAACGGCGGACAAGGTAAAGGAAATCCGAGAGAGGTTGAGAGTGGCTCAAGACCGACAAAAGAGCTACGTGGACAAGAGGAGGAGGTCGACCGAATTTCAGGTAGGTGATCGCTTCATGTTGAAAGTATCCCCATGGAAAGGAATTATCCTATTCGGGAAGCGTGGAAAGCTTAACCCCCGTTTCCTTGGACCTTTTATTATTTTAGAAAGGATTGAACTCTAAGCTTATCGGTTAGATCTACCATTGGAAATGGATGGAATACACCCTACCTTTCACGTATGTTACCTCCGCAAATGCTTAGCCGAATTAGAAAGCGTCATTTCTTTGACAAAAATCCGGGTAGACAACGGTAACCGTTGTATTGAAGAACCGGAAACCATTTTGGAGAGCAAGGTGAAAAAGCTTCGGCATAAAGAAGTTACCATGGTCAAGGTCCAATGGAAGCATCACCGTGGTGCTAATGTCACTTGGGAGTCAGAAGAAGACATGAAGAAGAGGTATCCTCATTTGTTTACTTAGAGCTTGATTTCGGGGACGAAATTCTTATTAGGTGGGGAGGATTGTAACGCCCGTATTTTTCCTAGTAAGGTAAGTCACGTTTAATGTATCTGGAGTGATATAATATTCATAATTTTCAGTTTATCGTTTTATACTTGAACCATGAATTGTATCACCCTGATTCTTGGGACCATGAAGAAGTGGTCTATGCCAGCAGTGTTCCGTGCGGCTCTCCGTGCAATTGGAACCGTGCGATGAACCACGCGAGACTCTGCTCTTTTACGAGTCCATTGGCTGACGCGTCTCTCCGCGTGAGGCGACCCGTGCCATCATTCACGCACGACATTTGATGCGCTGATAAAAGAAGATTCACCCCCACCCCCAATTTCATTTACTTCACTTATCTCCTGCCAAACTACTCTCCCTTCTCCATTACTCCTTGAAAACGATTTTTGGAGTATTCAAGGCACCACCCTGTTCTTTTATTACAAGAATCAAGTCTCTCCAACCAAGGATCCTAACCAAGATTTCCAAACCTCAAGAACATCTTCCTCCTCCATCATTTTTCTAGGGTTTTGGTCATTTTCTAGGTTTGGGGGTAAAAACCTAGATAGTGAGTTCCTAAACCTTTATTAGACTAAGATACATATTATTCTATGCTATTATTGTTATTTATTGCTTTCTCTTGAAATATCTACCCTATGTGTCATGAAGCTTAGATGTTACAATGCTATGAGGTTATGAAATATGGAGATGACCATAATGTTAGTGATGGTGTGCAAATCACAGAGTATGTCATGTTATGTGGTTCTATATATTAGTTATTTTGAATAAATAACCTACAAGTTAAGTGTTGACCTATTGTGACAAAATGGCACTATAGGACATATGAGTACTTGAATGTTGTCTTGATATTCATTATGGCAAAATCATGCTTATGAACTAGGCTAATAAGGTTTGTACACACCTAATGAGGAATTTTGCATATTGTGAATTTGGACCATTTGGAAGTCCCCAAATGAGCCCATACTTGTTATATGAAGTATTAGACCATGTTGGTCACCCATAGTTGGGATTGGTATTATGGGTTGTGGAACCAAAGTGCCTTATGGCTCTTAATAATATTGTTGGACGAACCAAGTCAGTAGACACTAGGAGGATATAGTCTTGGGTGCCACCGTGATGGTATGTATCTAGATCTCCGCCATTTGAGGTAATGACATGGTTGTAGTCCTCGGATGTGCCGGGCCTTTTGGATGTCGCTCATGGTAGTTGACATCAAGGTGTATCGACTCTTTGGGTGGAACTTGATTGGTGATATAAGTCTCCCGCATTGACTCCACATATGGGTATTTACTTGAGAAATGTTATTTGCATATTTCATTGATGAATCCACATTATTGTTCAAACTCACTAGGCTTTTCGGCCTAACACTTGTTTGGTGTCGATGTGTATCTCAGCTTCAAGCGGGTCCGACATTAAGAAGGTTTAGCCGGGGTTTAGAGTGAGCTTGGGGATGAATTCTTTTGGGACGCCAACATATAGAAGACTTTAATTCTTTTGAAAGTTATTGGGTGATACCCGAGTTGTAATCTCATTTCATATGAAATTAGATTAGTAGGTTGTTATTTCCATTACTGTGAGTTTTAACTTGTTTAAACAGGTGATTATTCATTCCCCTTTATGGGAGGCTCGATGCTTTGGCAAATTTTATATACCACATTTCCATTTTTCCGAAATTTTTGTTATTCTTAATTTTTGGGATGCTACAAATACTGTCGTGCGTATGTTGCTTCTCCGTCAAATCCGCATACCACTTTCAATTTTGATTTCGTATGATCCCGTTAATTTTGTCCGAAGAATCTCTCAATTAAGAACCTCCCTCTTCCAATTCCCACTATGCCCCCAGTCCCTTTTTATGCTTCATAGCGTGCCCCTAAATTTCCTAAATATTACGGTTATGCCACCGCTAGATTTATAGTCGTTGATCAATTGTATAGACACACATGATTAGTTTGCATAGATTGCATTATTTCATCAGTTTGCAATTGAAGGAGTCTCTCTCTCTCTCTCTATATATATATATATATATATATATATATATATATATATGGGTGAGTTCAGACGAGAACGCTAACTATTTAAGAAAACACGAGAACGGCCATTAATGTACAAAATCATACATGATTCATTTCACGTACAAAAATCATTAATCATATATGTTTCACACGACTTAAGTCGCGGCCCAAGTCGCCTGTGTCCATTTTTTGCCGTTAATGTAAAATTACATGTGATTTTATACATGATTTATTATTTTCTTGTTTTTTTTTAAATAGTTACATTACAAAACAGAGGGCTATTACCGATGGACATATCCATCGGTGAAAGTCCGATCCATCGGAAATGAGCCCTCGGAAATCCTTCGGAAATAGAGGGTTATTACCGACGGAATTCAATATTTAAAAAAAATAAAATAAAATAATTTTTGGTCTGTCCGTGATCCGACTGAAATGTTTAGAGTTACCGACGGATATGTCATTCGTCGCAAATAGCATCATTTCGTCGGAAATTGGTCGGTGATCCGTCGGTGATTACCGACGGATTTCGGCCGTCGGTAATAGGTGGTCGGTATTAAGATTTTTTCTAGTAGTGTTAGCATTATTGTTTAGACCTTCTTCTATATAAACATATATATATATATATATTGTAACACCCTGAAATCTGGAAATAGCAACTAATTTAAAATTTTCTAAATACGTCGATAATTGGTTCATCTACAAACACAAATTAAGGTTTAACCTCAACACACATAAATTTATTCTCTACATACAGTCTATAACAAGAACGGGTGCTACTAAAACCCAATAATAGTCACTATCTCCAAACTGCGAAAGACTTCACCAACCACTTACACTTGCACAAAGCTAAGGCTCAACTTTTCATAGTTGCTAGAACCAAACCCCAACAGGAACCTGATGCACATGCCGGCAAATAAAAATGTTAGGCTAACGCCTAGTGAGTCCAAGAGTTTCACATGAGTAAATATATATTTAAAAGAATGAACCTCAGTTGAAACCATGACCAGTCAATTGATGTCCTTTAAAACGTGGAACGACTCTTTTCCAATATCATGCACTTTCAAAGATGAACACCTCATTTCACACATGCTTTATAAATTGATGCAACTTAAACTAGCTCGAAACATGAATCATCATCAAAACCATGTATACTCACGCGACCGAAAACGAACAGACTTTAATTACCAAAACACGGGTTGACATAATTCATTCAAACCTTAATATACGAGGAGGATGGTCCAATATTAAGGTCATCATTCACTGTCGACCATATAGACCCAATGACAATAAAGTAAAGCATTCTTATATTTAAAAATACTGATAGCTGATAACGGGGGAAACCCGTATCCGTTGAGGGTGGAGGAAACACAAAAGTATGTCACCCAAGCAACGTTAATCGCATGACACCTCCCAACATCACAGCCAGGTGTCCCTACGACTTCTTTACAAGTGTCACCCCAAGTCAGTTGACCTTGATGGCATTTTCCTAAAAACTCCACCCAAAGGCCCGACACACTTAAAGACTACCTCCCAGGCATTACTTCAAGCGGCGGAGGTCCTAGTGCCTACTTCCCCGGTAGCACTAACAGACTCAACCCTCCTAGCGATCACTTGTAAAGTTTCCGGTCATAAAACATGGATACCGGAGTGTAACCCCGCAATACCCAATTGACCATCCCAAAACAGACTGACTTACGTGCCTATGGATCCAATGCAACTTAGTCTAACATTACATGTCTAACCCGAAATGACCGACGCACTCGAACATGTAACCAACACCAAAATACAACAAGGTATATAAGTACGTACGTCATGATGAGGCTACTCGAGCCATTCAAAACCGAACAAGTGTCCTCAAGACTCTTTTAAGACGCCACCGAGCCAAAAAGCTCAAAACTCCCTTTGTGACCAACGATTAACGACTCCCCAAAATAATAACGCGATTGACTCTCTTCATGCAGACACATTCCCGAAATACGTATGCAGACTCCAATGCAGTTTAAATTGGGACAAATTACTTTCCAAATGATTTTAAGCCATTTACTTCTTCAAAACGACTCATAACATGAAATTACGCATTCTCCAAAACAAACACTAAAATGCCTTTTTAAACAAATAATCTCACTTGGGCAATAAATCACCAAACTCACCCATTTATGACTCATTTATCAAAATGCCTAAAAATCACAAAGATGCGTGCTATATAAGTTTATAAAGTTAAACACTTTCAAAATAATCAAACTTATCAGCAGTTAACAATTTCATGTAAGACGCAAAACACTTTAAAATAAACATTTTGGCATGTACACCGTTTTCACAAATCAACTTGAACTTACCTTGCTAGATTTAGGCTACATCTAGATCTTACCCCGCTTAGAGCTCCTTTGAAGCAACTTGAATCTTCAAGGTTAAAACTTCCATAAACCTAGATACCTAAATTTTCCACCATAAATATACATCCAAAACCATAAAGAATCGATCCCTAAACTCTTTACATCAAAACTTTTATATTGGGCAAAACCCTAGTTTTGATCCAATTCTTCCAAGAATCTTACAAACCGACATTAGAGAAATCAAACACTAGGAAACCATCAATGGAGCATTTATAACTTATTTTAAGGTTTAGAAAAGGAAGGAATACACTTACCACTTAGGTTTGACGAAAACCTAGAAAACCCAACAATGATCTTGAGGTTGAAGAAGAAAATGGAGATGGTGAATCATTGTCCAAAGCTTTCCAACATTACTACTTGATGGTGTTTCATCTTCATAAAATGCAAGGATTTGAGCCAAAGGTAAGTTAGGGTTTGAAGGGGAAAGAGGGAAAACGATTTGGGAGATAATAGAAGTTTGGATGAGAGGAAAATGAGAAAAAGGCTGAAAGTTCGACTTAACAGCAGACTGCCACACATGTGCGACATTGACCAGCGACAATGCCCAAGGCATTGTCATATGGCAATGTCGCCAACATTGCCAGCCTTCTGTTTCCTCCTCTACGACTATGATAGTGCGACCATGACACTGTCATAGTCGCCGGGCATTGTCGCGAGACCTTTTCGGAGTCCCGAAACCCGACCTTTTCAATGTCAACACTCCCGATACTCCAAGGGACTTTAAACAATGCATTACCCAACAAAACCCCACTGTTTACAAGTCAAAGAAATGTCTGGGTGACATTCACTTACCGAAAATTACGGGTGTTATATATATATTCTATATTATAAAACATTTATAAAAAAACTCTTAAAAACAATTGCTAAAGCTTAATGTACCGCTATTTAATGTTAATTACTTAAAATCTTTTAAAACCAACCATTAAAGTTTTATGTACTACATTTAATGATATTTATTAACTTTCAATCCTTATCTCTAACCACTTCAACTCCCCTAAAATTACTCTTATTTCAACTCCACTAAAATCACTCTCCGTATAACTAAATACATGATAAAAATCAAATTTTAAATATAGAAAATCTAAAATATAATTAAAAATTCTAACTGAATATTTAATGTTTATTTTATTAAAAAACATTATATTATTAATCCTAAAATAAATTACATTATTATTAAACTATCGAATAAACTCTTAAAAACAAGCTTTTATGCATTAAGTACTGTTTATCGATACACATTACTTAAAATTCATGATTACAAGTCATGATGCATGAGTACAAATTTCTAAAGTTATATGTTTGAATTCATAACTAACTGATAAACATAATCAAAACATGATAAACATCTCAATTTAAATATAGAAAATTTAAAATATATAAGATAATCATTGAATTCTAACAAAATACTTACTTTTTTTATATAAAAATAATTATATTATTAAGCCTAAATTTTAAACAAATTTATAAAAAACCATTATCACTCTCTCAAAACCTTCTAAAATTATACTGTAAATCGATAAGAAAACAAAAAATAAAAGGAAACAATAAAATCGTGATGTATTTCGCTGCATTGCGCGAATAAACTTCTAGCATATGTTTATATAGACATATTAAAAAATCAAATTAGTAAATTAATTTTTGCTTAATGTAAAAGTAGGATATATGGATAGAAATGTCAAATAAATATTGTGAGAAAACATATCCAGTTATCCACTTAAATGCATGATTTTGAATTCATAGTCACAAACTTGTGGTCATTATTTTTTAGAATAACGTGGAGTAATCTAATACCTTTAATATTAAAACCTTTTACATTTATGAATTTATATATACTAGAAGCGTAATCGCACAATGCAGCGAGATACATCACGATCTTAATGTTTTATTTTATTTTTTTGTCGATTTACAATACGATTTTGGATGGTTTTGAGAAAGTGATAATGTTTTTTTTTTATAAATTTGTTTAATTTAGGCTTAATAATATAATGTTTTTTATATAAAAAAATTAAGTATTTTGTTAGAATTCAATGATTATCTTATATATTTTAATGACATCTAGAAAAAAAATCAATTACATATTTAATAATATAATTAAAACAAATTTATAGTAATATAATATATTAATTAATAGTGATACATGAAAAGGTCCGTATAAAAGAAATGTTTTGCACATACCAAATTGGTGGATGTTAGAAGCCTCCAGTAGTAATATGTATCTTGTGCTTTGATACTTGTAAATTAAGAGATTTTTAAAATCTTGCATAAAATGATGGTACCTTGTACCTAATAATTTGTATTTAAGAGTTTTTCATCCATGCTTTATAATATAGTATAGATAGTTCATTGCATTATGTTGCCAAGATTGAATTTCGTATAAAGCATATTATATAAATGATTATTACGTGCCTAACACATAAACTCATCATATCTATTTATCGACATTAAATGGTCCACACGAAAGAGACTTCCATTATGAAAAAAAAAATCAAAGACGCATATGATCATGATTTGAGTTTCAATCAAGTGTCTGGATACGAATATTATTGATCATGTGTAAAATGAATTAGTTTTACTTTCATTTCAGTAATATTTATTTGTAAATTTGTTTTTTATTAATTAACATAGTTATTACAATATTTTTTCTAGAAAATTAATTTCTTTACAACATATATTAATTTGTAAATATTATTAAAATAAAGAATTTTGTTTTTGAATTTATATAATTGAAAAATAAAACCTTGAGGATGTACACATGTAATGATTATGAATCGTGTTTTTTTAGATAAAAAGGCTTATAAAATAGATATATATTTTGACGGGAAAATAACATGGTTTAAGAGCATCTATAATAGGAAATTTTTTCATCCAATTTTTTCGTGCTAAATCACCATCAACTTACCACCTGAAAACATTAATTTACAAATAATCTAACAAAAAAGAAAAAAGAAAAAAGAAAAAAGAAAAAAAAGAAAGAAAATCAAAATATCTTTTAGTTAAAAATGAATTGTGGATTTGGTCCCTATGTTTCGATAATATTTTGACTATGATCCCTATGATATGTTTGTTGTGGATTTAATTCTTGTGGTATTCAATTCGTCTTGGCAATGGTCCTGTGACTAACGCATTAATTAACTCTGTTAGATTAAGGGTCATTTTAGCCTTTTTTTCTATTCTTTTGTTTTTATCTTATAAAATTGTAAAAACAATATTTTTAAACACACACACACACACACACATATATATATATATATATATATATAATGGTATCTAAATAAATAAAATAAGATATCATTTTATGATTTTATTTTTTAAATTAAATTAATTATATTAAATACAATTTAATTTATTGTTTTAGTATTTTTGCTTATTCGGGTATGAAAACGTCGTTAAAATTTGTATAAGAATTTGTTCAATTGTAAGTTACAAAGATGATATGTATGAATCTTTTCTTCTGTTAATTCTGAATAGTTGATTTTAAGTTTTTGAATGAAAATATGAAAAGTGGAAACCCTAATTTTAGAATGATAAAATTGGAGTTCATTTCTTAGTGTTTTTCAATGATTTTGGTATTAAATATCGATAATAAACTTGTTTATTGCAATTATAAAAAAAGAACAATAAAATTAAATCATCTTTAACATAATTAATTTTTTAATTTAAATACATCAAAGCATAAAACCATATTTTATTTTATCCGCTCTAAATAAAATAAGATATGGTTTTATGATTTGATTTGTTTAAATTAAAAGTTTAGTTACATTAAAACAATATAATCATATATTTTCCACCATGATATAAAATAATAAAATTAAATCATATTTAATATAATTAATTTTTAAAAAAAATTAAACAAATCAAATCATACAATAATATCTTTATTTATTTATTTTGATATCGTTATACACACACACACACACACACACACACACATATATATATATATATAGTGCGTTTCATTTGTAAACCAAACAATTTGTACAAACTATACAAACCAATCTTAGCCGTTCATCAAGTCTAATAAATATATAATTTTATTTTGTCTCCTAATATAAAATCATGATCATAGTGAATGAACCTTATCAGTTTCCATATATATCACAATCATTATTAATGAATCATATTAATTATCCATAACTATATCTATTGTTTCCTAACATAGTGGTTTGCAATAGAGAAGTAATTCTAGCCATTCATACGGTCAAAACTGGATTTGCCTGGTCAAAAATTGCAGCTATTCCAAAAATAGAAGGACGGTTTCGTAACTTTTACAAATATACGAGACAGGCTCATTTGTGATTCACATATGAATTATATGTTCACATGTGAACACGTGTAATTCACATATGGACCTTTGTGATTCATCTATGAACTAATTAATTGTAGGTTCATATGTGAATCAGTTGCACTAATTAACAGATTCACAAAGATTAGTGATTCACATATGAACTAATTAAGTGACTCTCATATCAACTAATTAAATGGTTTACATATCACACTGGTCTATTTGTAAAAGTTGCAAACCTACCCCTTTATTTTCTGCAGACCATGTGATGATTATCTTGTGTTTCACAATCAAAGCCGCAAATATTGACTAGATGAAGGGCTAAAATCATTTCTCTATTTCTCACACAGTTAGCATTTCTCATTTGAACATCTCCCTATATATATATATATATATATATATATATATATATATATATATAAAGAGAGAGAGAGAGAGAGAGATCCATTCATTTGTTAACCATGACATCGGTATTAACCGTGTTAACTCATCTCAACCGTAGATTGCTGAGATCAACGGTTCACGATTAATTGATTTTTCATTTAAATAAAATATTCCCAAATGGTTGATAATAAACATTGTATATATGAACTAGGGTATTTTAGTAAAAATACCATCCCATTTATTTAGGGGAACACATGCTTACCAAAACAAAACCCATTTAATTAGGGATTTCTTCCCCCAAGATAGATTTAGCCAAACCAAAACTCACGAACACACCATATTCACGAAATCGCAACCAAGATTACTTCCCCCCACGTCGAAACAGGAGTAAACCGAGGAAAATCTTTGCGATATTCACGTTCATCGTTGAAGTCAGAATCAATATCTCAATCGTGGGTGAAAGGCGTGAAAATGAATGGATTTGATGGCGGGAATCGATTAAGAAGAGTAAAAAAGTTGAAAATCTAGGGTTTATAGAAGGGGATAAGTACATTAAAACGTTGCGCCCTATGAAGTATGAACAAATTGCCGATCTGCTCAATGCTATTTATGAGAGATTTGACTGGGAGAAAATCATGGAAGGTGGCAATATAATTGGACTTAAACGGTATTCTGCATATAATTGTAATTCATTTCAATGGAATGCTTTTTTGGAAGTTAAGTCCCCGTTTGGCAAATATGTTTTTTCCTCCTTTTTTTCACACTTGCATTTTCAACAAAGTGAAAACGAGACAAAATATAGTGTTTGGCAAACATCTATTTTTCAGAGAACCAAAACCTATTTAGAAAATTTTGTAAATGGTAGTCAATAATTGTAAATTTGATTTGGATGTTTTCACGGTTTATAAAAGCACATGCATTGGCGCCAAGTGGAGTTTCGGATTGATCTCGTACCGGGAGCGACTCTTATTGCTAGAACCCCTTACCGGTTAGTGCCAGCGGAGATGCAGGAGATGATGGCACAACTCCAAGAGCTTTTGGAGAAGGGTTTCGTAAGACCGAGCTCGTCGCCTTGGGGAGCTCCGGTCTTGTTTGTTAAAAAGAAGGATGGCACAATGAGAATGTGCATCGATTATCGAGAGCTGAACAAAGCAACAGTGAAGAACAAGTATCCGCTTCCCAGGATAGACGACTTGTTCGATCAACTCCAAGGAGCGGGGTGTTTTTCCAAGATCGACTTACGTTTGGGTTACCACCAAGTGAAGGTGAGAGAAGAAGACGTTCCGAAGACAGCCTTCAGAACGCGTTACGGCCATTATGAGTTTCTTGTAATGCCTTTTGGCCTAACAAACGCACCAGCAGTATTTATGGATTTGATGAATAGGGTGTGCCGACCATTCCTCGACAAGTCGGTCATCGTATTCATTGATGATATACTCGTGTACTCTAAGAGCGAGTTAGAGCACGAGCAACACCTACGCGAAGTTCTCGATGTGTTGAGAAAAGAAAGATTGTACGCCAAGTTTTCCAAGTGCGACTTTTGGCTTGAAGAAGTGCAATTCTTGGGTCACGTTGTCACTCGAGACGGAGTGAAAGTGGACCCCTCCAAGATTGAAGCTATGTTGAATTGGGAGCCTCCCAAGAGTCCGTCCGAGATCCGCAGTTTCTTGGGTCTGGCGGGGTACTACCGGAGATTTATTCAAGACTTTTCGAAGATCGCTTCTTCCTTGACAGTTTTAACTAGGAAGAATGTGAAGTTCGATTGGACCGAAACGCAAGAGAAGGCGTTCCGGATTCTACAAAAGAAGTTGTGCGAAGCTCCAATCTTATCGTTGCCTGAAGGGTCGGAAGACTTCGTGGACATGAGGCAAAGGCGGTGGCTCGAGTTGCTAAAGGATTACGATTGTGAATTGCTTTACCATCCCGGTAAGGCTAACGTTGTAGCCGATGCGTTAAGTTGGAAGGACTATAGCGGAAGTATTTGGGCTACCCATTCGAGAATCGAGTTAGTGTCTAGTCTTGTTGAAAAGATCAAGACATCGCAGGTTGAAGATTTGTTGGAATAAAATCTCAAGGAGGAAGTCATGACGAAGCAACGTTTGCTCTTAACGGAAGATAGCCGTGGGGTAAAACTGTTTAGCGGTCGTGTGTGGGTGCCCAAAGTTGGGGGTAACCGTGATCTGTTGCTTGAGGATGCTCACAAGTCCAAGTATTCTATTCATCCGGGAAGTACAAATATGTACAGGGACTTAAAGTTGCATTATTGGTGGCCAGTAATGAAGCTTGATGTGGCGCGTTATGTGGAGCGTTGTGTGACGTGCTCGCAAGTTAAGGCCGAATATCAACGTCCGTATGGGAGTCTACACTCCTTAGAGATTCCCGAGTGGAAGTGGGAACATATTACCATGGACTTCGTGACGAAGTTGCCTAAAACTCTTCGAGGTCACGATACCATCTGGGTAATAGTCGATAGATTGACGAAAAGCGCTCACTTCCTGGCTATGCGCGAGACTTTACCGATGGACAAGTTAGCAAAGCTTTACATCGATGAAGTGATCTCGAGGCATGGAATACCCTTATCGATCGTGTCGGATCACGACAGTCGGTTTACTTCGAACTTTTGGGATGGGTTTCAGAAAGAGCTTGGTACGCGAGTGAAGTTGAGTACGGCTTACCATCCACAAACCGACGGGCAAAGCGAGAGAACGATCCAAACGCTGGAAGACATGTTGAGGTCTTGTGTCATCGATTTCGGGGCTAGTTGGGACTCTCACCTACCTTTGGTGGAGTTTGCTTACAACAATAGCTACCACTCGAGTATTGGGATGGCACCATTTGAGGCATTGTACGGGCGGAAGTGCCGAACTCCCGTGTGTTGGCTTGAAGCGGGAGAGAAGCAATTTGCCGGACCTGAGATCGTGCAAGAGATGGCTGATAAGGTCAAGTGTATTCGTGAAAGATTAAAAGCGGCTCAGGATCGGCAGAAGAGCTATGCCGATAAGAAGAGGCGACCGATGGAGTTTCAAGTGGGCGACTGTGTGTTGCTTAAGGTGTTGCCATGGAAGGGCATTATCAGGTTCGGAAAACGTGGGAAGTTGAGTCCCCGTTTCCTTGGACCTTTCAAAGTGCTTAAGCGGGTGGGTTTGCAAGCCTACCAATTGGAACTGCCGCCAGAGTTGAGCAGAATCCACAACACGTTCCATATTTGTTACCTTCGGAAGTGTTTGGCAGAGGAAGAAAGCTCCATTCCCCTCTCAGAGTTAAGAGTGGATGAGGGTAACCGTTGTGTAGAAGAGCCTGACGCTATCTTAGAGAGAAAGTCTAAGAAGTTGCGTCACAAAGAGGTCACTATGGTCAAGGTGCATTGGAAGCATCATCGGGGAGCCAACGTGACGTAGGAAGTTGAAGAGGATATGAAGCGAAGATATCCTCACCTTTTTGGATAGTTGGGATTTCGGGGACAAAATCATCTCCAAGTTGGGGAGGATTGTAACACCCCGAGTTTCGTTTGACCAGTTTGGGAGAAGAAGCAAAGGCAGTGGCCGGCACGAGTTGCCGCGCGGCTTAGCCCGCGCCATAACCCACGCGGTGCACTGCTTGTTAGAGGTTTGTCCAGTGAGCGGCGCGAGTCGCGGTGCGAGTGTACCCGCGCCATAACCCGCACGGTGCACTGATTGGTTGCGAGTTCCAGAGGCCGACGCAAGTCACAGCGCGACTTAGCCCGCGCGGTGGCCTGAGCGGTTTAAAGAGATTTTCCTGGGAAAATATCTCACTTTTTCAAAAATATCTCAATCTCAAGTCTCTCTTTTCTCTCTCTCTTTCTTCATTTGTTTGTTTGGTTAACTTCAAGCTACCATTTATTGCTAGTATTAAGTGTATCTAGCAAGGGTTCGGTATAGAAAGCTTCGTCTTCTCTCGGTGGTCGATATCTGGTTTTTCGGGTTTTCATCTAAAACCTATTTGGTGAGTTCCTACTACCTTTTTATAAACTTTATACATATCAAAAGTTACATTTTGAACTCCTATATATCTCCATGGTTTTGGATCTAAGTTTCTACATTTTTTATATAACTTGAGTTTTGGGAGATTTTAGGGTTCCCGATCATTTTCAACTAAAATGATGGGTTCCATCTTATTTGAAGTAAAAGGAGGTTTTACTTGCACATTTATGTGGATTATTTGAAAGAATGTATATAAACTCATTTTATGATTTTCATTCTTACCAGCAGTTAAACTTGAAGGAAATCATTTTGTTTATAAAATATTTTTATACCATATGACTATCTATGGTGGGTCACATATGTTATTGTGGCAAGTCTGTACCATTACTAGTGGATCCCTAGGTATTGAGTCGACTTATATTTGGGATGTCTTTTCCCCTCTTTGTAAAAATGGATGTATATGATCCTCGGGGGCCATTTGGTACGGTTATGCAAGACCGGTTACTAGCCATGGATCATATCTTCCCTTATTTGTAGCTATGGATGCCTATGATCCTCGGGGGCCATTTGGTACGGTTATGTGAGACCGATTACTAGCCATGGGTCATAGAGGAGTCCTAGTGAACGAGTTTTGAATTGGTTTCCTCGGGGGCCTCCCTCACATCGTAGTACGAACCTTTGTAGTTCGTGGCCATGGATTCCAAGTGATTCGACTCATAACTTGGATTTGTAACCTACTTTGTGTTACGCTACAATTCTTGGTAAAATTAGTTATCTTTTGTTATCACATGATGAGTTTACATCGGAAAAGCCCGGTTGGGGCAAAAGCTTCAATTGAAAACTAAACCTTATTGAAAAGATTTCCATATGATACATTTGTTTATATCTCTTGTAATTTATAAACTGTATGTTCTCACTAGGCTTTAAGCCTAACACTTTTTCTCAAATGATATGTATAACAGGTTCCCATTAGCGGTGGGTTGCCAAGGGCTTGAGTGACGAGCTTGGTCTCGAGGGCTTTTGAGATGACTAGTATTTGATGTTGGGCATTTGTTTAAGTCATATTCTTTTGGTGATATTGTATTAACAACCGATGTAATCTAGATAGTTTATGTTTAGATTAGTTTGTTGTTGAATTCCATATCCGTATACAGATTTTGTAAAGGTTAATTACATTCCCCTTTTTGGGAGATTTATACCAAGTGATGATGTCTAATTGTCCAGTTTCCGCATTTTTAAATTCACTCTGGTTTTTAGGGTGATACAGTTTTAATTATTAATTATAATAGTATTCCTTATACTTTAAAATTTAATATTGTTTAAGTATGTTGTGTTTATATGTGTATATAATTATTTGTATATTTTAGTTTCACAATGATTATTATATCTTATGATTATTTACATGTGTTATTATATTTTAGTTATCACAAAGTATTTGTCATATTTAGGTGAAAGAAAACAATAATCCTAAATTGGCAAATCTAGTTCTTGGATTTTGTCTCTCTCATTTATGCACTTCTCCTATAATTTTTTTATTGCATTTAATATTTTGAGCATATTGTTGTTATTTGTTTTCACTGTTCATTTAGTTTTATTTTAATGGATTTGTTAAACGTTGCTAATTTAGGTATAGCTTTAGTATTTTGAATTGTTTTGCTTACATAAATACGTGTATATCCCCTTAATCCATAACTCTTTATAATTAATTATTTTTAGGAGGTACACTCCCTTATATCTAATTTATTTTTGGTCTCATGACAAAATATCTCAAAATACCATTAAGGTATTAAAACATTGAAACTAGCTTCATATGCCAAACTCATATTCATTTTGGCCTCATGTCAAAAGCTCTATAATTAACAATGTTATCTTCAAATTAAATAAATCGTAAAATATCGATTGGATTTTGTCAAACGGGTGTAAATAGCCCCAAGATTTGTAGGGACTTAAGAAATCCATGTGATTCATCTACTACCTGGAAATCTAATAGATTGAGTGATTTATTTTCACTAATTGAAATATTGATGAAGTATTATCAACAAAATGTAAGCATACAAAATCCAATATTGTTATGATAATTAAATTTCATACATAAAATAATAATTATGAACATAATCAATTGTCTTGTCAAACATAAAATCATATCTTATCCCTTATATATGTAAATGGTTGAAACAACTTATCCCGAAATCAATGTCGTAAACTAAAAAGAACCTAAGTACCATAAACGAGTATACAAATCTCCTCTTACAAGGTACAAGAAAATACCTAAAGTCCATCAACTCCCTATTAACCCTAAAACCAACCTATTGAAAAGGTACAAACAAATACCCTCATGTTTTGAGACGACATATAAATTCTAACTTTCATTGGAATACCTTTACTAGAAACCGCAAAGAACTTTGGGATGCCCCGAAAAGGAGAATCAGGAGTATTCATGAATATATACTTCCCAAACTAATAGTACAGTGAAATGAAACCCACTTACTCGATTACAAAAAGGTAACAAATTTCAACAAATAAATGTTATGTCCCATACGCGTCTCAATCTATGTGACAAGGAACCCACATAAGATGACATGATTCCTAACATGATTTCCACCTTTCATATATAAATAAATATTAATGAACCAATATAAGTTGAAATGTAACATTTAAACAAACTCATCAACCTACTGCAAGTGGTTGAGAGACACAACAAGATTCTTTCAAATAACAACACCAAATATGTTGGGACAAAGAAAATTCCCGAGATCAATAATGAAAACGTTAGAGGTGGAAACAACTCTAAAGAATCGTAAGTGAAAGAAAATTTCCTACACGTGTCATTTATATACCACGTGAGCGAAATAGTGGAAAGTGTCAGGGGGATGACAATAGTTAGGAAGGATTTTCCAATCTTTGTAGCAGATACAACTACTACCTAGTTGATAAGGGATAGTCAATGAAGATATACATTAACTATTGTTCATTTTTCTTAAAAAAGGGTGTGGGGGGGGGGGGGGGGGGGAACAAGTAGAAAATAAACTATATCAAATCTAAGATTGACTGAGTATACGTTTATTTGAATGTGTTTTAACTATCAAATTAATTGCTCCCGGAAATATACATTCGGGTTTATAACCACTATATATGTAAAGAAATACATCAAAAACAAATATAAAACTCTCAATGTTCTTCGTTCCATGTAGGAATGTATCGAGGAGAACTTGACTGTTTTTGTGACATCTCATACAATCCTAAGAAATAGATATTATTCATTAAATTAATTATTTTTAATTCCTCCAACCAAACACTTAGACGATGGACTGTCACTTGTTGTTTAATGACACGAAATCAATCACTAAAACACTATATGCATCAAACCTTGTTCAAATACTTGTTTGAAATGGAAAACCATATTACGAACGAAAATGGATATATATATATATATATATATATATATATAATATGGAAGGAAACATATATTAGAGAAGCTAATGTGTCAAACTAGTGGATTATCTAGGTCACTGAATCATATGTTGTCACTAATAATGAACTTTGGGATATGACATAATGACCATGTGTTGAAAAATACACATAGACACATTTTCTCGAGTGAAATAAATGATCCAAAATTGCAATTGTTGACTTCTGCAGCATAAGAAGCAACACCACCATCGCAATATGCACTCTTGAATACCTAGAACTTTTGCAAACCTTACTCCTTAAACCACAATAGGAACAAGGTCATCCTAAGCTAAGGACATAATACAAAATATTCCATTCTTACAATGAATACAAAGTAATATTTGTGGACCTATACATCCAGAATGCGGGCCATTCAAGTACTTTATGGTTCTGGTTGAAGTTTCGACATAATGAACATACGTCGTATTAATGTCCACACAAAACGTTGCACTTCTAGGACCAACTATACAACTAAGGGCTCACCACCCTAATCATCTCATAAAGTCTATATGGCTTGGTAATACTAGAGAATTTACATAATAAGGATTTGATGATCTTTGCATTTGTATTAGGATCAATGTAGAGCATCCTATACCCCCATGTGTATACATAAAAGTGGTCTCACAAAAGATGTCATCAAAAGGACATAGATGGTAACTAAGGCATTGGTTATGCATACCAATTTACCCATATCTACTTGGGGTTATGCAAATTTTCATGCAGTTTTACTTATTTGTTTTTAGACCCACTACTAGTCAACCAATATCATGTATACCAATTGGTAACTGGATATAAGCCTGATCTTTTAAATTTATGCATGTTTGTTTGTATAGTATATGTGTCAATTGTGCCCCCACAACGCACTAAAATGGGTCATTAAAAACTATTAAGTATATATGTTGGATATGAATCTCCAACAATTATCCGCTATTTAGAACCTTTTACGGGTGATCCTTATATTGCATGATTTGTGAATTTCACTTTGATGACAGTCTCCCCGTCGTTAGGGGGAGATAGGAAAAAATATTTTCCAAGGGAACGACATGAACTGTCATGTAATGTTCCAACTCTGTCTCATTTTGATCCCTAACCTTCACAACGTAAAGATAAAGTCAAATGAATCAGACTCGATACCTGATACATTAAAATTATTTTAAAAGTGACAAGATCACTATTAGAGCAGAAATATGTTGGATACAAGATCATGAAGACTAGAGGTCAAAGATACGAGAAGTCAAACCTGGAAAGTCAACTCTCATGTAAAGTCAAAGTCTTGTGTTAATAAAGTCAAAGTCAATTGTATTGTTTTGTTTAGCTTTGTTTTAGTTGATAGGTATAAATAGTCTTTGTTTTTGGTTAATAGATAGATGACTTGTTATTGAGTTTACACTTGAGAGAGAAAATTTGTAGAGAGAGAAAGAGACGTCTAGAGAGAGAAAGTTGTAATGTTTGAAATTGAAATTGAAATCAAACAGGTAATTAATTCATCTTGTTTAATTTGTTTGATTGTGATAAGAATATTGATTTAGGGACACACAATTGGTATCAGAGCAGATCCAGATTGAAATCATTTCAAGAAAAAGTTTGTCGACACTGTTCTATCAACTTTCAAATTCAATTCTGAAATTGTGTTGTTTTTCAATGTTGTAATTGATTGTACTGTGGTCGAATCATGTTTTAGAATGAGTTTGTATAGATAAAATCTTGAATTGCACTGTAATTTTTCATTAATTTGAGAATTTGTTGGTTTTGGTTTTCCACAAGTTTATACAAAGTGTTCAGAATCGATGTCGATGATTAAGTGAATTTTGATGTAATTTGTTGATAGAAATAGATTATAGAAGTGTTGTTGAATGAATTGTCAAAGTTTCAGTTTGTAATTCCATGTCTAGATAAGTTTGTGGTGAATCAGATTGGTTTTTTCTTCGAAAAGTTGAAGAACACGCAAGATCTACAAAACGCGCAAGCATCATCAGAAGAACGCCCAAACTTAAAGATTTTTTATTTTGGCTAGAAACGCGCAAAGTGTTATTTGCGAGTTCTAGAAACACGCAAATCGAAGTTTGCGTGTTTGGTATTCAGTCTGCGAGTTTGGTCATTTTCGAGTTTTGCGAGTTTAGCTTGCAAGTTTGATAAAACACGCAAGTAGGCATCTGCGAGTTATCCAAACGCGCACGACTCATCTTGAGAGTTTCTCAGTGAACAGTGATCTGCGAGTTTATCTGTCTGCGAGTTTCAAGTAGTTTTAGTGATCTGCGAGTTTCTCAGTGAACAGTTATCTGCGAGTTTTGGAGTCTGCGAGTTTCAAGCCTTCTTAGTGATTTACGAGTTTTTGTACTTAGTCAAAATTTTCAAAACTGTAATATGGCTTTTAAATGTGAAGGGGGACAAAGTTTCTGTACTTAGACTTAGCGGGACCCCCGTGCTAAGTCTGCGGAGGGGGACAAAGTTCTTTTTGTGATCAAAATTTCTGAATTTTATTTCAAGATTTTCTATTTTTGTGTGATTTCATTTGGACTAACGGTCAATTTCAAGTTTCTTATTGCATATTTTTTCAAACAGGATGACTTCAAAAGATGCTCTTTCTATCGGTACAGACGTAAAGCCTCCTGTTCTATTCAAGGGGGAATACGAACAATGGAAAGACAGATTTCTGGATTTTGTTGATCGATATGCAAATGTGGAAAACATTTTGCTTTCAATTACAGAAGGTCCCATGATTCCACCTACTGTCCAAATACCTGATGATGAATCCTCAGACAGTGAGGATGGAGACGAGGACATAGTGCAAAGGATGAGAACTGTTCCAATGGATTTTGCACAATATTCTGAGAAGCAGAAAAGCCGTTTTAAAGCAGACAAGATAGCAAGATCTCTTCTACTCCAGAGTATCCCGAATGAGATATACATCAAGATAGATAGCTACAAGGCGAATGCAAAGAAAATGTGGGATCAGTTACAAAAGATGATGATGGGATCCAAGGTCGGGAATCAAATGAAAGTGGCTAACTGCATTAACTGCTATCAGGAATTCAAGGCAAAAGAAAACGAGAGCCTTGAAGACACTTATGAGAGATTTATATTGCTTCTTAATGAACTTTCAAAGAATAAGGTCAAGAAGAAGCAGATTGAAAACAATGTGAAATTTCTCAGCATTGTCCAACCCGAATAGAAGAAACATAGACGGAGAATGAAACAGATGAAAGATCTGAGTGACATCCCACTTCATGAGGTTTATGAAACATTACGACAGAACGAAGAAGAAGTGGAAGAGAAAAGAGCTGAAAAGAAGAAAACTGAGAAAGTTTCTGATCCAATAGCCTTAGTAGATGGAAAGAAGGAGAAAGAAAAGAAAGAGAAGAAAAAGAAGAAGAAAGTTGTGATTCCCAATTCTGATTTTGATTCAGATTCAGATAGTGATGATGGAGAAAATCTCAAACAAGTTATGCTTCTACTGACCCGAGCATTCCAGAAGAAATTCTACAAGAAACCGGGTTCAAACACACAGAGGTATTCTTCATCAAGTTCGAAGAATCATGAACATCGGGAAAGAGTTGAAGGAAAGAGGTATGAAGAGAACCGGTATGTGGAGAGAAAGCCGGAAGAGAAGAAGAAATATCTGAATGACTATGCTGGTGCTGAAAAGAAGACAGATGATCTGATAAAGTGCTACAACTATGGCAAAATTAGTCATTATGCCAAAGATTGTCGGAAGCCGAAGGTTCGGAATTCGGAATATTACAAGAACAAGATACTATTGGCTAAACAACAGGAAGCTGGCAAGGCATTGATGGCGGAAGACGAATATTGGCTAGATCATTCGGATGTTGAGGAAGAGAAAGATGAAGAAGCTCACATGTGTTTGATGGGCAACACTGTGAAGTATGATGATTCTGATGAAGAAACTGCTGATGAGGTAAATAATATTTCCAAATCTGGTTTTATGGTTAAAATCGAAGCTATGATGGTCGAACTTCAAGATATTCAAAAGAAACTGAAAAAGGAAAAGAACAGAGTTGAAAAGAAAAATCAAAAGATATTTGATCTTAACAAGCAAGTTGTTGGGAACAAAGATTTGATTGATTCTCTTCGCAAATCTGTTTCTGATTTTAAACTGGAAAAAGATTGTTTTGAAAATAAGATTTCTAATTTTGAATCTAAATTGTCTAAGTCTGTTTCTGAAAAGCAAGAATATATTCTAAATGCTTATAAATTGAGGTTGAAAACAAGAACTTAGCAAAGAAGGTAAATGGTTTGGAAGCCAAACTTTATACTCGAGGTCAAACAGATCAAACCATTTGTCTTAACACCCCAAATGAGGAAGCTGATGTTAGAGAGAAGTGGGGTCTCGGTTACGAAAACCCACACTATCTAAAGAAAGCTATCAGAAAACAACCAGTTTTGTATAATTTTGATTATCTTTTTGTGGCTGGAAAATATCCTCATTTGAAACCCAAATTTATTACCAAATCATCAGAAGAGGTAGAGGCTAAAGAAGATGAGAATAGAAAGAACTTAAAGAAAATGCAACTACCATTCTGCTATCAAAAGCTGAATGATAGTTATATTTCAGATCAGCCAAAATGTCTTTCAAATGATTATTTTGAAAGTTATTCATCAAAGGAGTTGGAGGCAAAACCTGTTGAAGCTAAAATTTATGTTCCTCCACTCATTTTAGAAAGCAAAATAATCGAGCTTGAACATATTTTATCTGATGAAAGAATATTGGCTGACATTGAAAAAGTTGTATTTTCAACAGTTATAAAGAACACAGTTTTTAAAGTTGAATCTAAAGAGTGTTCTACATCCTCTAAAGCACCTCATGCTTCTGAGTCTGATTTTGATGATTTATTTGAGTATGCAAATGATTTATTAAATTCTGATGAAGGGTGTGTGAATGAGATTGATATGTTTGATTTCAATGCTAATCTTCCAAATCATTCTACTTTTGTTGTTAATGATCAAGTTTTACCTAGTGTGCATGAAAAAGGCGAATCATCAACTAAGGTTGGTGAATCAGTTTCTGTGAATGCTGATTACTATGCCAAGGGTAAGAAACATAAGAAACAGCGTTTATAGAAATGGATTAACACTGGTAAACACAAGAAAAATCAATCTCGAAAATCTGATTTTCCTAATAAATCTAAATTCTTTGTTTCAGATATAAGAAAGAAAATGTCTGAAGAGAAAACTGAATGGCGACCTAAAAAGAAGACTGATGAGAAGACGGAATCAATTCCTGATGTAGTTACTGATAGATCTGATAGTAGTGTTAATGATGTAGTTGGTAAAGTTGCTTTTAATAAACAAAACCTTGTAATTCCTTACAAGCGATACTCAATAAAGCAATTGTTCCAATTATCTCATCCTACTATTCAATCTTATACTTATCAGTGGAATGATTTTGCTTGTCATCATAATTCTAATGATTGGTTTGGATCTTATCATGTTTATTCTTCTAAATCAAATGTTTTCAAAAGTTTTCAAAGAAAAAGAGGATCCATATTCAAATGGATACCAAAATCATGTGCTAATCTGTTAGGACCCGTTTTTAAATGGGTACCTAAATCTGTTGTTTCCTGATTTCTCTTGCAGACCCGACATATGTGGTACTTGGATAGCGGCTGTTCCAAGCATATGACCGAGCAGAAAGATTTATTGTCTAATTATACAGAGAAATTCAGTGGCAATGTTCGTTTTGGCAACGACCAATTCTCACCAATTCTAGGCTATGGTGATGTGGTACATGACAAAGTAACGATAACGAAGGTGAGCTATGTCGAAGGACTAGGGCACAACCTATTCAGTATTAGTCAGTTCTGCGACAAAGGGTTAGAGGTAAATTTCAAGGCTAAGAGTTGCTCAGTGTGTACTGAAGACGACAAAGAACTCTTAGTTGGTACTCGCAAGTCAAACCTCTACACCATCAATCTTTCAAAGGTACAGACTGACAATCAGGTTTGCTTACTGACAAAAGTTTCGATGCAGCAAAGTTGGCTTTGGCATCGACGGCTGTCACACCTGAATTTTCGTTATATCAACAAATTGGTCAAAGGTAGATTAGTGAATGGTCTTCCTGAATTGAGATACAAGAAAGAACACTTGTGTGCAGCATGTGAAAAAGGGAAGATGAAGAGAGCTCCACATAAACCAAAGTTTGAACCTAGTACAAGTTCTCCATTAGAGTTGTTGCATATGGATCTTTGTGGTCCGATGCGAACGCAAAGCTTAGGCGGAAAGAAATATGTTATAGTTATCGTGAACGACTATTCGCGATACACGTGGGTCAAATTTCTACGATCAAAAGATGAGACACCTGAAGTACTCATTACATTTATGAAGACGACCCAGGTGAATTTGCAGAAACCAGTCAAGCTTCTCAGAACTAATAACGGCACAGAGTTTAAGAACAAGATTGTTGAAGAATATCTCGAATTGGTCGGGATATCACATCAATACTCTGCTGCTCGTACGCCTGAACAGAATGGAGTAGTCGAAAGGCGAAATTGAACGCTAGTCGAGGTCGCTCGCACTATGCTCAGCCAATCAGACTTACCTCTAAATCTATGGGCAGAAGCTATTTCGACTGCGTACTACACTCAAAACCGTTCCATGATACACCGTAGATTTCAAAAGACTCTGTATGCTTTGATCAACAACCGAACACCAACCATCAAATATTTTCATATTTTTGGTTGTAAGTGTTTTGTGCTAAACGACAGAGAGAATCTCAACAAGTTCAGTGCTAAGGCAGATGAGGGCATCTTCATTGGATATTCTTCTACATCTGCTGCATATCGAGTATACTTGAAGAAGTCGAAGACTGTTATCGAGAGCGTAAACGTCACATTCGATGAGGAAATGGCTTCTGAACAAGTCAGTTCAGAACCCGTGATAACTGGAGTGTTAGCTTCTGGACAACTCAGTTCAGAACCTATATCTGCAAAGAACAAATTAGATGAAGCATCAACATCTACTAATAATTTATCTGATTTAGATCTTTTATTTGAACTGTTTTATGATTAATATCTTGGATCTAATATGTATAAACCTGTTGTGGTTGACAGGATGGACGATTCAACGGCTAATCATCCAACCACTTCAGAAGTTTCCACTGAATCTAATTCCCCGATTTAGCAAGATATTTTAGTTCAAACGTCTACTCTGATAGTTGAAGTTGTATCTACTAATGATGAGCCAGAAGTTGCTGAATCAGTAGAGTGTGTTGTAAGGACAGATCAACAGACTGAACAAACTGTACCTACTGAAACTTCTGCACCAATTACTTCAACTGAATCCCTCTCTCATGATGTACAAACTAAAGAAGATGATATTGGATTTTTGGATGAAAATCATGATCAATCTTCATCTAATCCACTCCCTCATTAACATCGTTGGACCAAAGAGCACCTTTACACCAAGTCATTGGAGATCTCAACAAACCGGTGCAAACTAGGTCAGCAACTTTAAACCAGTGTCTGCATGACTCATTCCTCAGCAAGATAGAGCCTACTCGAGTTTCAGAAGCTCTAGCTGATTCGGATTGAGTGTCTGCTATGCAAGAAGAGTTAAATCAGTTCGAAGCCCTGAAGGTTTGGAGATTAGTGCCAAAACCAGAAGGAAAGACCGTGATAGGCACCAAATGGGTATTCAAGAACAAAAAGGATGAAGATGGTATTGTCATTCAAAATAAAGCAAGACTTGTTGCCAAAGGTTACCGGCAAGAGGAAGACATAGATTATGACGAGACTTATGCTCCAGTAGCGTGTATAGAGGCAATCCGCATGTTTCTAGCGTACGTTGCTCATAAAAACTTCACTGTCTATCAAATGGATGTGAAGACTGCTTTTATAAATGGCATTCCTAAGGAGGAAGTCTAGAAATTGCCTTTGTGGTGTTTCGATGATTGGATGGAAGCCCTGGGGGAGTGAACATCATAAAATCTCCTTTCCTATGTATATTCGTTACACACAGTAACTTCGTGTTACTGACAGGCATGTTAACTGATTCATTTGTTGATTCAGGTGTTACACGATTATTTTTGTCTAGATTTGAAAAGATCTAGATAAATACATGGTTACGGATCAACGAATCAGAGGATCTTGGACAAATCAGAATGGTTCAAGACATTTCTTGGAGAAAAGTTTTGATGTTATAGATGCTCTATTCATCAAAAAGGGGAAGATGATTTAAAGAAATGTCAGCGTCAGAAATTTTCAAAGTTAAAGATTTGAAGAAGATAAAGTTTAAAGATTGAGAGTTTGGAAGTTTGTACAAAGAAATTCTAAAGATGTGCTGATTTCACTGAAATTTTCTTTGAAGAGTATTTGCTGAAGCAATCCAAGCTAAACCTGAAGATAATTTCTTTCTAAAGACTGAAAGAGGTTTAAGACAATTTTGAGAATATTATTAAATAATGTTTCTACCATCTTTGGGAGAGATTGTTGGTATTTCTTAAAGATATACTTTGGGGAGATTAAAGTTAAAGATCAACCAAAGAGGAAGATTGTACTCAGATTGAGCTTAAAGGGGAGATTTAAAGTTCTTCAATGCAACTAAAAGGGGGAGATTGATTTGCTAAATCTTTCAAAGATGATCTTGAATCTAAAGGGGGAGATTGTTAGAGCAGAAATATATTGGATACAAAATCATGAAGACTAGAGGTCAAAGATACGAGAAGTCAAAGCTGGAAAGTCACTCTCATGTAAAGTCAAAGTCTTGTGTTATTAAAGTCAAAGTCAATTGTATTGTTTTGTTTAGCTTTGTTTTAGTTGATAGGTATAAATAGTCTTTGTTTTTGGTTAATAGATAAATGACTTGTTATTGAGTTTACACTTGGGAGAGAAAATTTGTAGAGAGAGAAAGAGACGTCTAAAGAGAGAAAGTTGTAATCTTTGAAATTGAAATTGAAATCAAACAAGTAGTTAATTCATCTTGTTTAATTTGTTTGATTGTGATAAGAATATTGATTTAGGGACACACAATCACACATACGAGCTGCTAATATACCCGTAAGGTTAAAATTCCCCAACAGGGGCACAACGCTATTGGAAAGTGTGTTGCAGTCACACATAGTGGAGGTGTGGTTGAGGTCGTAGCTATCAACTGAAAGTGGTGGAAGCTACTTGGTTCGATAGATACTATTCTAAAGGAAGAGAATAGTGAGGCACATCTATTTATCATCAATACATAAAACTCTTATGAGATTATCTCTAATTATAATTATGTCCATGAATCATCACTGGAGGACGCTCCGAAGTTAATATGATTCTAGAGATGAAAGAAAATATCAAATGAACTATGAGAGTACATATGAGTCGATGGACAGTTCATATATACTAATTGATGAGTTATTCACATATACTATTGCTCATAAGATGATAGAGCACAACGACATCGAACCACGCGTCATCTCAGGGAGCAGTCGACTGTCATACATATTTCGAAGGACAGTCAAGGACAGCAATGGAATGGCAATCCCCAGGTTTTATTTGTAAAGTCTCTATTCCTTGGTAATCAAAGCCCAAAGAAAATGCTCTTGCAATAAAAGTCAAACACTCATTTTATATAGTGAAGCAATATATACGAATGTTGTATAACCACCTAAGTGGATACTTGATTGGGAAAGTATATAATAACGATGAATTGTGCCCTTGCGTATTTATTTAGGAAAACAAGTTCTAAATTTTCAGTGTAGCTCTATATGTCGATTTTATGAACATAATATGCACTCTTGATGAAATAAGAGAAACAACAAACTACTTAAAATCTGAATTTGAGATGAAAGATCTTTGGAAAACTTGGTTTTGTCTAGCTATTTAAGCTAGAACATCAAGTTTGTGGAATATTAATCCACCGATCCGCATGTGTCCAGAAAATGATCAGGTGACTTAATATGAACAAAGCGCATCTGGTTAGCACTCCCATGATCGGTCGAAGTATTGGATATAAAAAGTTTTATTTTGTCTAAAGGATGATGACGAAGAGGTTTTGGGAGCTGGAATTCTCTGTTTAAGTTCAATAGGCGCATTATTGTTCTTAACACCACACATTTGACCGTATATTGTATTTCTTAGTGAACTTGTTTGCTAAATTTATCTCAGCACCAACGCAACGTCATTAGAATGATATCAAATTAACCTTTTGGAACCATTGACATAGGCTTATACTTTTCCTATAGAAAGAAAAATGGGATTGATAATGAAACCTCAATACCTACTTAGAATATAAGCAGCAAAAGTACTAGCTCTTAAAGAAAAACACCAAACAATGTCTTGGTATGTCTTTGCTAATATTAGGTATGTGTCTGATCCATACAAGGGTTGTTCCCAAACTGGATAATGAATTACCACAGGGAACACTCCGATTGCTTGGAAGTAAGCTAAGCTAACCATTGTAACTACCTCCTTGAACGATTCCAAGAATATTACTCTCCACGAGATTGTTCAAGAGATATATATGATTAAGAACTGTCATTACACATATTAGAGGAGCTAGTGATTTTGAGTTCAACCACTATCCTACTTGCATATATGGAAATAATGCATCATGTATCAAATAAATGAAAGTAAGATACATCAAGGGTGATAACACAAATCATATTTTGCTTAAGTTTATATGCAATCAGCAATAACAAACTATCCTCTAGATTCAAGTGAATCAAGTAAGATGTCAAGAGAAAATGATACATTTACCAAATCATATATTGGGAAGCATGTAGAAAGTAAATGCAAATGTTTTCCAAATTCTTTGATTAATTCACGAATCAGGGGGAGTAGTAGACAAAAGGAGAAGCCTACTATACATGTGATGTTGGTATGTTGTACTCTTTCCTTCAACCAAGGTTTTATTTTTCCCATTGGGTTTTGTTCCTTAGTGTAATGTTTTAGTGAGGCAACAATCTATATACCATCATGTGTTTCCTAACTCTCATGATTGATGTACGAATCTAAGAGAAAACTAGACTAAAGGAAAAGTCTATGTATTGCAAAGAAACTGGTGCGTTGTACTCTTTCCTTCGTCAAACTTTAATTTTTTTCCACTGGATTTTTATTTTGGCGTAAGGTTTTAACAAGGCAACAATTGTGCACCATCACTTCATTCAATTGACTCGGCACAAGGGGGAGTGCTGAAGGATTATGTGCCATCATCAAAAGAAAGTAATTGACAGAATATTTTCCTACTATTATAATTTACCATAATAAAGGTTTCATTTTCTTTGTAAAATTCTCTCTATTTAAATGGCTTATGATTAATGAGAATTAGAGACTTTTTCTCTCTGTCATATTGTATATGCGCATATCAGCTGATCTATTCGATGCATTGGTTGAGATACACACTGCCTTATTGAAATCTGCTGAAAATATGGAAAAAGGTAACTGCCAAATTATAGATAAGTTACAATTTCAAATTTTAAATTATTCAATTAAATAAATAAAGATATCAATAGCAAGTTAGAGACTTCCTTAAAATAAGGAAAGATACTTATTAGGCGTGAAAAGGAGAATTCCAATTTTACCCTTTCCTTTTTGATTAGGCATGTACACTAACATGCAATTTCTAATGAATCTGATTGGTTGAAAATCGGTTAACATGGTTAATACCAATGTCATGGTTAACAAAAGAAGGGGACCCTATATATATATATATATATATATATATATATATATATATATATATATATATATATGTATATGTGTGGTGGGGGGGGTTGGGTTCCGATGAGAGGTTGAGTTAATGGTGAGAAGCGTGAGAAGTGGTTATCAATTATTGGATGAGAAATGGACTCACATTAGAATGAGATGCACCGAGATGCACCAAATCAATTCCCTTCTAAGCCGCAATTGGGAGGGCTTGAGATTAAAAGAGATCAGCGGTTCAGATCCACTTCTCACGATTCTCACCGTTAACTCAACTTTTCACGCGATCTTTCGTCTGTGTGTGTGTATAAAAATGTTGTTTTTATTTTTATTTTTTATAAAAAGGGAGAAAAATAGGCAAAAAGACTAAAATGATCCTTGATTTAAAGAGTTAACGGAAACGTTAGTCAAATAGACCATGACCAAGACAAATTAAATACCACAAGGACCAAATCCACAATAAACATGTCAAAGAAAATATCAAAACACACCGACCAATTCCACAATTAACTCTCAAGTTAATTAACTTTTTTAACTAGAGTTAATCAGAGGGACCTAAAGTAAAACAAATTGACAACTACAATAACCAAAATTGTAATTAATTTTAAAGAAGACCAAACTTAATAATTAGCGACAACCACAAGGATCAAAAATATAATTTAGTTTTCAAATTATTCTTTGTAAAAATCAATGTGTGGGAATTGTATAAATACACATCTATTTATATTGAGAAAAATTACTTTAATCATATATTTATTATTAATTATTTAAATATATTAATACGATGGTTTAGTTATATATTTATATTATGTTGATTGTATATTTATTATATTAAAAAAAACAAGTATATATATATTAATAAAGTTTAAAACAAATATTAGATTAATCAAATAGTACTAATTTTACAAATTTGTGTTTTAATTTCAATATGAAACAAATTAATTTAATTTTTGTAAATTGACCAGTTAAGCCAAAAATAAATTCAAACTCCTTAGCAATTAATTTATATGAAAAGGCAGGTGGCCTATGAGTATGTATGAATATGTTTACCTTTACGATGATAAGGTGGCCGTTTACAAAATGCTTATCCGGTAAGTGTTTACCAGGTAATTTACCATAGCAGATGAACATGACAAACGGATAAGATCTTACCCGGTAAGAGCGAGGATAAGGATGAAGAGTCTTACCCGGTAAGAGAAAGTGACAACTCTTACCCGGGTAAGCGCTTACCGGGTAAATTGTTGTATAAGATACCATCATAACGATTAAAATCTTACCCGGTAAAGCAAGTTAGTGCGTCAAGTTTTATTGGTAAGCGCTTACCGGGTAAGCATTTAGGTAAACGACCCCTAAATCCAACGATGATAACATAATTGAATCGAATGAAGACAAATAAAACATTAAGTGTAACAAAATCATTTATTGTAACTGGATCAAATATAACATTTGATATAACCACAATCGATAACAATTAACTAGATAGAATTTATTGGGATACAGTAGTTTAACAAAATAGATGGACCATGGGCATGGCTCATTGGCTCATCTATTTGGCATAGTCCATGGGACCATAAGGCTCAAAAAGGTTAGCCAAGGGTCCCTTTTTTCTCAAACGATTCATGCCCATGTCTTTGCACAATTGATCATTGTACCATATTTCTAAAACACCAATTGACGACCGATGATGGTATTCCCCGCTTGTTTGCTTCATGTATTCGTCCCATCTCGATATATCTTTCTGCATCTCGTTAATGCTCGGTAGCTTGAACGCACCTTCGAGAAGTGCTGTCACCCATCTAGACCTCATTTCTGAGGTGTAAAGGTTCGAAAAACTCTCGGAAAATCCAATTATCGCTAGTTGTGGTATCCGTGGATGGATGCATTCCCTGACAACAACAACAACAACAACAACAACAATTGATCGGTAATGTAAGATCTAATTTTAAAACCAAAAACCAAACTGTAATAACGTATCCCATTAGCGTTGACCTGTACAAAGGGACTCGTGGTAAACTCGTGATGAGGTGACCAAATGTTGATGACTCGAAGATGTTTTTGAGCTTTTCTACACCTTTGAATCCAGTAGCGTATATGACAATGTCCGCTTCTATCGTGGTGTTGTCCTCATTGGTCAAAATACCGTTGTCGTGGAAGCAAAAACTTGGAGATTTTTTCAACTTGATGCTTCCTTTATTGACTTTATCAACAAAGTCCTCTGGATCTGGCATATAACAAATCAAACACGAGTGGGCGTCTTTCGAGAAACTTTGTTGTGGCACCATGTCGAACTTGGCGAGCGGAAGCTTCTTTTTGATGTAGCTTTCGACAAATTTTGAGGTTACCCAGCGCTGTTACATTTGGTGATCATAAAAGGACGAAAAATAGGCATATGGCTTTTAGTTATGAGCATTAGAGGAATGCACCCCCTTGTCCCCAACCCTATTCAATATAAATACACCCATCTTCTGCCCTGTTTAATACCCGACGGGTTTGGGGGAAAGAATCCAAGCAAGGTATGCAACACCCATTTAGTAAATAATAATAATAAAATTATATATATATATATATATTTTCTTTTTTTTTAGGTTCATACGAGAATAGTAACAAAATAAAATGATAAGAAAACGGGTGAATCACATGTGACTTTACACTAAAATCACATGTGATTCACGCGACCCTGGCTGCGACCCAAGGTCGCGAGCCACGTCGCTCACACACTCTCGCATTGACTGTGAATGTAAATCACATGTGATTTTGACACATGATTTGACTGTTTTCTTATTCTTTTATTTTGTTACTTTTTTTCTCGTATGGGTCCCTCTCTCTTTATATATATATGGGGTCGAGTCACGGGCGGGTAATATTATCTGCGAACGAACCCGCTTCAGGTAAAGAAAATTTGAAATCAACCCCAACCCTGTCAAAACATCTCCAATGGGTAGCTAAGAATAAAAATCAAAATCCAAATAAAAATTACATCCCACTTCAACATCTTAATTTTCAAAATCAAACATTAATTATATTATTAAAATATTTAATACATTTCTTAACAAACTTATAATCACAGGGAACAAAAGGATAAATAATCATATGCCCCAAAATTATATATCACATTACCCTCCCAAGTCCCATGAATGAAACTTTTAAATTTATTTAATTCATGTTGCTATGTGTATTCATACGTGATTATGTTATGTGTATTCATATGTATGTGATTATGTGTAGAAGAGACTTACTAGAGGTGAAAGTAAAGTGGCTATGAGACTAAGCAGAAAACCCTCCCCGGGCTTATGAACCTGAAGCTCCGAGAACCGATTTTGGTAAAGATACGTTAACGGGATTCCCCATGGACACCAGTTTGGGATCTTCCAATGATCACGCCGGTAAACTATCGTACACGGATGTTCTGTGCCTGAGAATCAACATCATATATATATATATATCGTAAAGTTACCAAAACATATATCACCGGCCAGAGAAGCTTTATGGGGCTGTTTATCTAGATGCTTACCTGGTAAACGATTACCGGTAGCAGTCAACACTATAATTTATTTTATTGGGTAAGATTTTGGTACATCAAAACAATATTGTATGCAACAATTTACCTTGTCCGGGTAAAGAGTCATCACCCTCACTTATCGGGTAAGACTCTCCTCCGTACTTAATATTGCTTATCGGATAAGATTGTTGGCCCTTGCCATGTTCATCCGATGAGGAAAATTACCAGGTAAGCGTTTAGTAAACGGCCCTTAAACTGCGACAATGATCATCAAAACTGCAAACTAACCGTTGATCGATGAGCATTCCCTTGCAATGTCGAGTCCACTTTTCCCAAACCCCACCACCACCACCTTCTTCCCTATCACAAATTCTGCAGCTGCGTCATTATCCATGGCAGCGTATTCCATCGAGTGTATCACCTGTCCCCGGAATATTTCAGCCCCTTTTCCGGCCGGGAATTCCGGAACGTTTGGAACATCTTTGAATCTTCCCAAACAAAGAATCACAAAATCCACGCTGTAAACCTGGTTTTCCGACATGATCATCAAACTTCTGTTTTCGTTAAGTGAATCATTTTAATAACAACGAACATCCGTATTATTTAGCATGTTAAATCACTGGGAGCCCACTTTTATGTTGTTGTTTAGTGACTTTAATCAACGAATGTAAAACCATATAGACCACCTTAGTGCATATCTAATTTCTATAAGAAGACAAAAATAATAAGCCGCATCAAAGGCCTCTATAATATATATATATATATTGTTATCTTATTTTGTATTGTAATCAAAAGTTTTAGGTGTAATAGGGTCTCCAAAAAAGATTGAAACGTCCCTGTACCTGAGTTGTGGCGGTTCTAGTGTCCTCCACCGTGAGATTCCATTTGCCTTTGGGTGGAAAGGGTTCGCCGGTGCCGTTCCACAGCGACCATGTCTCCGATGATGGTCCGTCGTAGCTGATTCTTTTCACAAGGGAATTGAATTTGATGTAGGGTATGAGGTGAAAGTGGGTGGCGTAGGATCGGAAGTAGTGTAGGATCTGTTGTTGAGTAGGGAAGTCGTCGGTGACGGAGGATGGCCATGGGAAGTCGGAAAACTGATACACAGATTTGGGAGTCTGGAGCCTGGTGGTTTTGATGGTTTTAGACCATTGACCACCAATGTCGGATTCGGCATCGAAGACTATGGGATGGAAACCGGTGGAGAGACAGTATTTACAGGCCAGAAGGCCGCTGATTCCTGCACCGATGATGGCCACTTGTTTTTTATCCATTATCTCAGGCGATGCAATCTCAGCTTGGATATTTGTGTACTACACTACTTTTTTTTTTCTTTAAATGGAAATCAAATCATCTCTATGTAAAGGCTAACACATGGTGTTAATTATTCGGGTCAACCCATTAACCCAACTGATTTTGATGAACATAGAGTTTGGTTTGAGAAAATGAGATGTATATAGAGTTGTCATTTATTCCAAAAATTAAATGGTTATTTTTGTGAAAATCTCTTCTTCTCTTAACATACACATTTATATATATAGAGAGAGGGGTGTGAATTTTATCCATACCCCCTTATAGAGGGGTATGTGAGTGAGGTAGGAGGGGGTATAGAGGGTTTTTGGGAGTGAGGAGTGGGTAGGGTACGTAGGGATAGCAACACCCATATATATATATATATATATATATATATAAAGGATCGTGTGAAAAGAAGAGTTAAGATGAGAAGGTAAGAATGGATCTAGACCTTTAATCATTTTTAATCTCGAATCTACCCATCCATGGCGCTTGATACGGAAATTGATTTGGTGCATCTCATCCTAATGTACATCCAAGGATGAAGATCCCTTCTTACCCTTTTCCTATAACTTTCATTCTCATCGAAACTCAACACTATATATATATATATAGCCTTACGTTCATTTGAGAAATGGTAAATGTATGAGAAATAGAAAAGTAATCCTAGCTTTTCATATGGTCAAGATCGGATTTGATTGGTCAAATATTGCATCTTTGACTGGTCAACAATTGCGGCTTTGACTGGTCAAAAGTTGCAGCTATTCTAAAAATAGAAAGACAGTTTCAAAAGTTTTACCAATACACGGTACGAGTTCATATATGAACCTGTATGATTCACATATGAACTATATGTTCATATATGAACCAGTGTAATACACATATTGTAACACCCGTGATTTCCTAATGTCGGGCGACGATCGGTGAAGGAAACGATCACCGGACGGTCGAGAGAAACGGTCGGGGGATGGCTCGGCACCAGGCACGGGGAGCATGGTATGCGGCACGCACGGCTTGGCCTGCGGCCTCAAGCCGCGGCTAAGGCCGCGTAAGTCTCTGTAGTGTGCCGACCAGTGGCACGCGCGGCTTGGCCCATGGCCTCAAAGTCGCGGCCAAGGCCGCAGGATTAGTCTGATCGTTTTACCTCCCACACCTTTCATTTCTCTCCATTGGTGCGACTTTTTGAAGCTCACGTCTCATATTTGGAGCACCCATGGTGGATTTATCCTAAGAAAGTATGAAGGTTTGGTATTTGGAAGCTTGGATTGAAGAGACAATGGATTCCTTTGGTTGGTTTTGGGTGGAGAGCCTAAACATCCTAAAGTGGTAAGTTTATTTGAATACTTCAAGTTTTGATATAAGGATCTTTATAGATCTAAAGGTTTTACCTGTTGATGGTTTATGCTAGACATGAAGAAGTGGGTTATTTGGAAACCCTAGCTATTGTTGAAGAGAGCTTGGAAATGGTGAAGTCTACACCATTGGAGACTAAGGATTTGGGTTTGAAATCTATGCTTAACTTAACCTAGCAAGGTGAGTTCAAGTTGATTTGTGAAAACATTGTACATGACAAAATGTCCATTTTAAAGTGTTTATGTGTTTTACATGAAATTATCAACTGTTGAGTTATTTGGTAATCTTTGATTATTTGAAGTATTTAACTTTATAGACTTTGTAAAACACCCACATTAGGGATTTTTGGGCATTTGGTTAAATGAGTCATAGATGAATGTGTTTTGATGATTTATTTCATAAAAGGATATTGGTCAAAATGCATTTTTAGTATTTGTTGGGTTTTATGCATCATTCATGTAATGGGATGTTTTGAAAGTACGAATGTGTGAGTCCGTTGGTTTTAGATGCCTAGACTCGAACTAGCGTTATTTTAAGTGATTGAGTGTGAAGTTGCACTAATAGGCACTTTAAGATTGGATTATTCGAGGTGGTTGGAGTCACTAGGAAAGGGAAACACGCCGAAGGTGGCAAGGATGGACATATACAGTACGTTCATAATAGCACATGGCCAGTGTTATGGTGAGCCTACGAGTTACATTTGTATGCTTGAACTGCCTTGGTATGATGACCGTTGGGGTAGTGAAGAAGTTCCTAAATGGGTAGCCATTAGAATGAGTTGATGAATTTAGTATTCGTCACTTGGAGTGACGGTAAGCATGGTGATTGCATTAAGTGGACCGCTTCGGGTCGGATTGATTGAGTGGATTAAAACCATAGACTTTTGGAACCGATGTTATTTCGAGGAGAAATTGTGAGGTGAACCTATGAAGTCCTTGATCTTTGCCTTAAGATGTTGAGCATCTTGTGACGCCCCGTTTTTTTTTCTTTACATCATAACATTTACATCTGCGGAAGCGTTCGGAAATCATTTCCATAACTATTATAAGAACGATAACTCGTCATGCGATCCCTTCATGTCTTATCCTGATCTTACCTGAGATACATATATGGAATACGTAAGCTTTTAACTTTGTGGGCAGTTATGATTTCATGAAGAAATCATCTTTCATAAAATATATCATTTTAGTGCATGAACGATAATTCCATACACTTCTCATAATTATGCAATATAACATTGATGCATAAACCATTTCAGTAAAAACATCATCTTCCTTTAGTGCGAGATCTCATATGTGTAAGTATGTCAAACATTCTCAATAGGATCCTAGATCCCTGGGGTTCCGCGCAGGATCTTCCCCCTGAGGTACGTTTGCAAGACGTCCTCCATTCTTATAACCCGTCGGGTATTTAACATGGTCATACTTTCAAATGCACAAAATATTTAATATACCACATGTAAAATACATGTCTTTCTCATAAAATGCATTATAAACATAACATTATCTCGTACAAAGCAAACATGCCAAAACATTATTTCAAATATTCATCATGCATAAAAACATTTATATAACATATACGTATCCCAGTAAATCTCATAACGTACTCACCTTAAACCTTGATATTTTTTTAACTCTCAATCTCAACACTTGTGTTTCAAACTTGTGGGATATTTAGAAATAAGGATATGACCATATATTTATATGCATTTAAAGTCGGCTAATCAAGCAAAACTTGAAGGCCAAGACTTTCATTTTTGGATAACCATATCCGTTTTTAATTCTTAATCCATAAGGTTTTGTAACAATAAGGGTGAGTCATAAACTTCGCCGGTAAGCATGTATTTTCAAAGTGAGATTGCCACCACCCTAAATTTAAATGCCATGTATATCATTAAGTTTTTTATTAATAATAAAAATATATATTTATATATATTCTTTCCTTTATTGAATATATTTATATATTTAATCTCCAATCATAGTATAAAGACATATTAAAGATCTATTTACAATATATATTTGTAATTATGCTATCGTTATATCTTTTTTTGAGATGTATAAATTTCCGTAATCATATATCGATCTTTTTGACATTTACGATATCAAAACTTTTCAACGTATATAAATGTGAAATTCGGTATTAACCCGATATTTCTATAATCCATAAATGACACATTTCTATCGTCCTGTTCAAATTATTCTAAAATAAAAACTTTATTCTTTTTCGAATCTAAAAGCGTCAATATGATCTATGTAAATCGCTGAGTCCGAATATATATGCATTGTGTAACTTATAAATCCATTTAAGTACTGAAACTAATAAAAACGATATATTTAATACCGAATCAGTCCTATAAATAAACTTTGTCGGTTTTCAAATCTGAAAGTTTCATTGTGATCGTCATAAATCGCTGGTCACAAAAATATATTAATCGCATTTCATAAAAATCCATACGACTGGCTAATTTGAGTAAAACGGCAAAACCTTTTAAATAGAAATAATATTAAAATATTATTTAATCATATATATATATATATATATATATACGTTTCACATATATATACATATATATCTCTTATATAAATTTATATACAATTCAATATATATTGAATTACATCACATATTTTCATCTCCGTAACTATTAATCAGATATATTTCACTCTTCTTTGTTTTCAACAAAGATATTTTTAAAATCTTCGAATTATAGTCTTTTCAATAACATCAATATTTTGATATTAACATATTAACTTTAGATTTGTATCCGACGTAAACATCTCCTTATCGAAACATAATTTAAATTATCCATTATATATCATCATATTTAACATTTATCCTAAAGATTTAAGATACTTAAATGAACATAATTTTTTTCATTATTATAATAGTGAAAATGGGGTGTTACACATCTGGATGACGATAGTGTAAATAAGAAATCGAGGAGCGTGGTTTCGAGGTGTTGAGTGCCGATCAAATTCATGTACGAAATGTATTTCTAAAATAAATTGCATCGATTATCTCTCATGTTTCCAAATCACTATGTGGATTATATTACGAAATCTTGAAATATTTAGCACACACAAGTTTTTAGACCATGATCTTAAGCATGCATAAAATTATTTTATTGCATGTGGTTGTAAGATTTGTTGAGGTTTTGCTTATTCTCATTGCTGCCTAACGCTATTCGAATATTGTGATGTTTGTATTTTGACGTTGCGTAGAGTCTTGGACAAGTAACTACGGCTTATGACCTTAACATTGGATCTCCTTCACATATGTTAAGGCCTTAGACGAAGAGTTGTCTTCCACTATTTTAGTGTTTGAGTTTTCTTGGGAATTATATTCCGTGTGAGTTTGTTAAGTTTTATGGAATATAGTTTTACGACGTTCGCGACGCATGGGTGAACCTTGAAATGCATAGTCTAAGTTCTTTGCGTGCGTTGTTTTATGGGTTGTTGAGAAATTTATTTCATGAGAGTTTTGTTGGTGGATGTCACCTCATGTGTTATTTTGGGAGTTTCAATGTCGTATGGGTTCACTTTTGAGTTTTATGCAAGCTTATTTCGTTGTATACAACCAAGTGGGTGAGTTGATTTAAACTGTTAGTGTGAGTAAACTTATGAAAAACCTAGGATGGTTCGTGTTTTACTGATGCTTTGGGTATTTTTTGATTCTCGGATTTATCGTTATTGTTTCGGGCAATACATTATACTCATTTGTTAATATGCATGGCTTTGTAGCCACTATCTTTAGCCAAGAACATTTTATTCGCACAACCTAGAGTATGAAATCGATTTAAAATTCATCCATGTTTGATAAATCGCATGTACCTATCACTTCACACAATTCTAAAAATAAAATGACGTATGAGAGCTTTGTTAGAAATTTCATTTCATGTAATTATATGGTTAAATGAGAAATTTTTGGAACTTGATACGTGAATCTTCCCTTTGGGGGTTTTGTACAAACGCCTTGTTATAATCTGTTTTGGTACGTAAAATTATTTCCCCATTTATGGTGTATATTGATGTAAGCTAGGACCATAGTGGTTCATTTGAAAAGGTTGTTGTATATCCTTATTTATTGTCATTATTAGCGTGAGTAATGATTTAAAGCTTTTTGAAATGGTTTTATATGTGTGGTGGTTGTTGCACTTTGCACACCTACCAAGTAAACGGTAGTGGATTTTTATACGTACGATTGTTTACTATAAAATCATTGCATTTGAAAGTTTTATAAAATTTCAAACTGGCATGGTAGTTGAAAAACCTTGAACTCATTAGGGTTATAGATTTAAAACCCTATCGTGAAAGGAGTTGTAATTAAGGATTAGAGGAATCCTTGGGAATTGAAGCGTCGGATGACCCGACTGGTGGTAGGTTCTAATTTTCGGGTCCAACTTATGAACCGATGCGTGTGTGAATGATTCAGGTATTGGATTTAAGTACTCTCCCAGTTATTAAGAGATGATCTTTGGTTTCGGTGATTTCAGTGTGTTAAGCTTTAGGTGGCTGCTTGCTTTTGATTGGTTTTGAAGTTGGAGGTTGATGGTACGACCACATGCTATGTGCCTGTGGTGTACCACCTTAATGGTATTTGTGAATAATGATGATGTTATGTTTGGCGAATAGGGATGTATGATTTGGGTTATTATCTCATAAAGTAGTTGTCAATTGGAGTCAACGTTGCTATTTGGAAATGAATGTTTGGTAGCATATCCACCTTGTCGGTAGTTGTTTTAAGGATAGGAGTCGACATTTGATTTTGAGGATAGTGACAGTGTGAGTGCTTCAGTGCGCTTTCGTTGAAATTGGTGTGTTTGCAAGTAAGTGATAACCTTAAGGATTTTAGATGTTGGAAAATTAGGGATCGATCATTGGTAATCCTGTAATCATTGGGGTTTTCGCTGAAGCAACAATCGATGCTTGTATGCATTTCGGGAGATGTATAACTGTAGGATTTGGGGTAACTCTCTGTCTACAGATGTTAATTATCGTAGATTGGATCAGATCAGCTAGTGAATTTTCCGTCAAGAGAAGGACGATGAACCTTTGGGAGTATTGGTTATTGGAGGACTTAGAGAGAATGTCGGGGCAGACCTTAAGTGAAAATCGATTATTGAGGAGACCTTGATTTGTCACGACTAGAAATATCGTTTTTATAACAGCAACGGGCGATCGACTCAACAATTCAAAAATACGAATTCCTTACCACTCGGGTGAAGTCAACTTGGTTGCGAATACTCGGAAACGAAAGGAGTTTAGTCAACCGTAATTAGTTTGTTGATGTGAAGGTTGTGAGGGTTTCGCAGGCAAGCAAGGGTGTAGCGCGGTTCACTGAGAGTTGATTGGAAGTATTTAAAGGTAAAGTTCGTTTTGGGAACCCTTGGTGGAAATTGTTGGTTAAGGTCGTAAGCTACTCATGAGGTATTATGAACAACCTAAGGTTGGGAGGCAACCGAGGTCTTAATGATAGGAAATGATTTAATAAGGACGCGGTGTTCATTTCGTCCTCGGTAAGGTAAATCGAACATTGAGATCGGGGGCGTGGCGGCTTATTTTGAGGAATACAGTGACAATCTTAAAAGGAACGTAATCAGTTTCGTATATGAGGAAAAGCTTCGTGAAGGTATTCAATTTGGATAAGGAATCAATTGACATCGCTAAGTACGATGTTTCCGTGTTTGGTCGGTGCCAGATTTCGAGGACGAAATCTCTGTAAGGTTGGGAGGATTGTAAATTTCGGGCGACGATCAATCAAGGAAACGATCACCAGACGGTCGAGAGAAACGGTCAGGGGATGGCTCAGCACCAGGCACGGGGAGTGTGGCCTGCAGCACGCGCGGCTTGGCCTGTAGCACGTGCGGCTTGGCCTGCGGCCTCAAGCCGCGGCTAAGGCCACGTAAGTCTCTGTAGTGTGCCGACCAGTGGCACGCGCGACTTGGCCCGCAGCCTCAAATCCGCGGCCAAGGCCGCGGGATTAGTCTGATCGTTTTAAAACCCAAATTTCTAGGGTTTTCTCTCATTTACCTCCCACACCTTTCATTTCTCTCCATTGGTGCGACTTTTGGAAGCTCACGTCTCAGATTTGGAGCACCCATGGTGGATTTATCCAAAGGAAGTATGAAGGTTTGGTATTTGGAAACTTAGATTGAAGAGACAATGGATTTCTTTGGTTGGTTTTGGGTGGAGAGCCTAAACATCCTAAAGTGGTAAGTTTATTTGAATACTTCAAGTTTTGATATAAGGATCTTTATAGATCTAAAGGTTTTACCTGTTGATGGTTTATGCTAGACATGAAGAAATGGGTTATTTGGAAACCCTAGCTATTGTTGAAGAGAGCTTGGAAATGGTGAAGTCTACACCATTGGAGACTAAGGGCGCGTTTTGTTTGTGGGATTGGAATGGAATGGATTGGATTTCAAGGAGGGATTTGGATTTGGGGGGATTTGAAATCCCTTCATGTGTTTGGTTTGTAGGATTTGGAATGGATTTCAAATCCATTACTTTACAAGTATTGTTTGGTTTGTAGGATTTGGATTTGGATTGAGTTTTTTTTTAATTATTTTTTTGATTTATAAAGAATTTATTTTTATTGGTAAACGTCGGATTTGGGTCGATACAATTTGACGTTTGGATCAATGTTTTAAAAATCGGGTCGACCCGGCCGGTTGAACCGGTTAAGAGACCGGGTTTATGTCATTTTATGACCCGGATTGAACCGGTCGGTTCTATTAAAATACCGGTTGAACCGGTCATAACGAACCGGTTGACCCGGTAACAAAAGTTAAAAACGAATAGTCCAATAGGCAATACGTATTAGCGTTAAAAACCAACACTCCAATGTCTCAAGATCCATGATTAGGTTTGATCGTTATATTTCGTTTGGATGTATTTGAATTGATGAAAAACTTATGCTTATGTGTGTTTATTTAATGTTTTTGGATTGATGTAAAACTTGTTGTTATGTGTTTTTTTAATGTTTTAACTTGTGGACATAAATATTTTGGTTATATATATATATATATATATATATATATATATATATGCATGAAAATGAAAATGAAAAATACAAATAAATTCTTGAAACCGGGTTGAACCGTGACCCGGTTACCACACCGGGTCAATCAAAAAACCGGTTTTTAAAACATTGGTCTGGATCACGCTTTAGAATCCATCGGATTTGGATTTCAAATCCAGGCCCAAAGCCAAGGATTTCCAAATCCATCATATGAGGGATTTTAAAATGGTCAACGGATTTGAAATCCGGTCAACGAAATCCTTTCCTGCAAACCAAACGTAGGATTGGAATGGATTTGAAATCCAAATCCCTCCAAATCCATTCCAATCCCGCAAACCAAACACGCCCTAAGGATTTGGGTTTGAAATCTAGGTTTAACTTAACCTAGCAAGGTGAGTTCAAGTTGATTTGTGAAAACGTTGTACATGCCAAAATGTCCATTTTAAAGTGTTTATGTGTTTTACATGAAATTATCAACTGTTGAGTTATTTGGTAATCTTTGATTATTTGAAGTATTTAACTTTATAGACTTTGTAAAACACCCACATTAGGGATTTTTGGGCATTTGGTTAAATGGGTCATAGATGAATGTGTTTTGATGATTTATTTCATAAAAGGATATTGGTCAAAATGCATTTTTAGTGTTTGTTGGGTTTTATGCATCATTCATGTAATGGGATGTTTCAAAAGTACGAATGTGTGAGTCCGCTGGTTTTGGTCATTCCCGACCTTGGGAACATTTCAGAAATAATAATCTTTTTGGTTTTTGGGCCGAAGGCCAATGGTGATTTGAGAAACAAAGGTTTTGGGGAAAGATGTAATTTGATTTATGTAACACCCTCGAATTTGGTAAGAGCAACTAGTTAAAATTTTTAAACATAACATCAAGGGACAAAACTTTCTCTTACGAATCAAAACTCTATATGCCTTAACTGCGAATTCTATAATTAATCTTGACAATTATAAAACTCCAATAATATGCACAACTAAATTGAAGTCGGGTGTCACTTAACCCAATTACAAGATGCTCTCCATAACCTAGTGCGGAAGGCTTCAACAAGCTACTCACTCCTCGGGCGCACAAAAAGGTACTCCTCCCTTTACTGAGATACTAGAACTATTCTCAACCGGGACCTGTTGCACATGCCGACAAATAAAAAGGTTAGGCTAACGCCTAGTGAGCTCAAGAGTTTTACATGAGTAAATATCTTTAAAAATAATGAACGTCGCTTAAGATCATAACCTTTCAATTGATGTACTTTAAACGTAGAGCAACTCTATTCCAATGTCGTGCACTTTCAAAGATAGACACCTCATTTCAAACATGCTTTATAAATTGATGCAACTTAAACAAACTCGAAACATGAATATGAAATGACTCCCATTTAAGAAACGTGGATAAAACGTTATATCCCAAAACACCCAAACACGGGTGGGGCAAAATATTCGACCCATGATTCATCATCAAAACCACATATACCGTACATCCGAAGACATGGACACTAGGTCCAATACTCACGCGACCTTAAATGAGAGGAATCTAACTACCAAAACAAGGGGTTGACATAATTCATTCAAACCTTAATATACGAGGAGGGAGGTCCAATATTAAGGCCCTCATTCATTGTCGACCATAAAGAACCAATGACAATAAAATATGACATCCTTTTATTTGAAATACTGATAGCCGATAACGGGGGAGACCCGCATTCGTTGAGAGTGGAGGAAACACAAAAGTATACCACCCAAGCAACGTTAATCGCATGACACCTCCCGACATTACAACCAGGTATCCCTACGACTCCTTTAACAAGCGTCACCCCAAGTCAGTTGACCTTGATGGATCATTCCGAAGAACTCCATCCTGAAGGCCCGACACACTTAAAGACTACCTCACAGGCATTACTTCAAGCGGCGGAGGTCCTAGCGCCTACTTCCCCGGTAGCACTAGCAGACTCAACCCTCCTAGCGATCGCTTGTAAAGTTTTCGGTCATAAAACATGGGTACCGGAGTTTAACCCCGCAGCACCCAATTGACCATCCCAAAACAGACTTACTTACGTGCCTATGGATCCAATGCAACACAGTCTAACCTTGACGGACTACACATGAATGGCCAAAGCACTCGAGCCCGTAACCAACCTCAATACGCAACACAACGCATTAGTACGTACGTCATAACTGGATTCTACATTGAGCCATATAAAACCGGACAAGTGTCCTCAAGACTCTTTTAGAACGACATCGAGCCAAAATACTCAAAACTTCTTTTTGACCAATGATTAACGTTTTTCAAATAATAAACGTACTCGACCCACACCCCGAAATCACACGCTCCAAAATACTTGAATGGACTCCAACACAGTTTAAGTCGGGACAAAGGTTTTCCAATTAGATTTATACTCTTTATCCTTTCAAAACGTCCCATAACACAAAATTAAACCTTTTACCCAAACAAACACTAAAAATGTCTTTTAACCAAATAATCTCATTTATGCATTAGATTACCAAACACACCAATTTATGACTCATTTATCAAAATGCCTAAAATTCCCCAATACGGGTGTTTTACAAGGTTTATAAAACAAAACTTCTCAAATAACCCAAAACCCATCAAGTAACTCCACAAATGATAATTTCATGTTAAACACATAAATACTTTAAAATAAACATTTTGGCATGTACAACGTTTTCGCAAATCAACTTGAACTCACCTTGCTAGATTTAGGCAAAATTTAGGTTTTACCCCACTTTGAGCTTTCTTGAAGAAACTTGGATCTTCAAGCCAAAATCCTCCAAAAACCTAGATCCATAAATTTCAACCATAAATAAACATATCCAACCATATAGAAACGTTCCCCAAAAATTTTACATCAAAACCTCAAATTATACACAAAACCCTAATTTTGACCTAACTCCTCCAAAATCTTCCAAAACGAAAATGGAGAAACATAATACTTAGGAAATCATCAATGGAACATTTATATCTTATATTAGGGTTTAGAAATGGAAGAGATACACTTACCACTTAGGTTTTGATGAAAACCTAGAAAACTTAGAAACCTTCAAGAAATGGTGGAAGAACACATGAACTAGCACATGAGGTTGAGATCAAAAGCTTGATGGTGAAGAAACACATTGAAATCCATGGAAATGGCCTTAAAATGAGTTAGAGTTTGTAGGTAATGAATAAGAAGCGATTTGAGAGAGAATGGGGAAGTTTTGGAGAAGAGAATGAGAAAGAAAGCTGAGAATTCGCATTTAACAGCAGCCTGGTGCCCAGGTGCGACATTGACCATGCGAAATTGCCTTGGGCAATGTGGCTGGTCATAGTCACTGGTGTGTACCAGCTCACGGTACACTCCATGCGATTGTGACAGTCTCGTCATAGTCGTCGGGAAATGTCGCGGGACCTTTCCGGAGCCTCGAAACTCGACTTTTTCACTGCTAATACTCCCGATACTCCAAGGAACTTTAAACAAAACGTTTCCCAACAAAACCCCACTATTTACAAGTCACAGAAACGTTCGGGTGACAATTACTTACCAAAAATTACGGGTGTTACAGTTTATGTAACCCTATTGGCTCTCGTGTTTTAACCAAACGTCTATTAAGCCTTTTGGGGCTTGATTTGTACTCAGTTGAGTCTTTGGAAATATTTGTTCAGTTTTGGTAGCTCGTTAAGGATCCTTTGACGTATGGTGTACTTAGTTGCACCTTATTTGAGAGTTACATGTTTTGAATGCGTTAGTTCATTCGTTTTAGTCATGTAACGTTTTAGACTGTAATGCATTGGATCCATAGGCATATGAGTCAGTCAGTTGGCTTAGTTGGGGACTTTATCCCCGTTTTGGGACTGGATATTGTTTATGGCTAGCGGGAGCTCAAGGTATAGATCGTGGGTGGTTGAACTCGATAACCGTGTAACCTTTATTGAAGGGCTCGATGTATAGATCGTGGGTGGTTGAACTCGATGCCCGTTTGTAATCCAGTCTGGTTACTCATCGTGGAATTTAGAGTTCGCGTTTGAAGTCTAGTGAGTGGTCTCCAAGTCATGTTTTTATGGAAGCTTGTGGTGGTGCTCTGCAGAGCCATATACGGAGCTAAGTCTTGCGGTGGTACCCATGGTGAGCCGGATACGGGGACTTGTGGCTTTTGTGGTGACGCTCATTTAGAGGCCGAGTAGACACTAGAGGCATTTGGGTATTTTGCGGTGGTTGCTCGGTTGGGAGCCGTATACGGGGATCCATGGCTCTATGTGAAGCTCGAGAACATTGATAAGTGGCCTAACTTTGTGTGCCCGCCACATTCGATGGAATTCGGGTCTCCCTCGTCACCGAAAGGTGTTGTTTTTGGGTATTGAGTTTTATTATCCAAGTTTTCGGTGACGTTTTGTATATATGGATCTTATCCATGATTTCAGGGTTGAGTATTATGCTCCACCCGTGTTTTGGGTGTTTCGGGATGTGATGTTTTATCCGCATTTCATAAATTGGGAATTTAATTTCTATTCACATTTTGAGTGAGTTTTGGGTTGCATTTAATTTACGAAAGAACATTTTATATTGGGATCTTGTCCTTGTAGTAGTTGGGATTTGAAAACGTTTATATTGATGTTTCTTTGCCCAAAATGCATATTATTGGAAAACGAGTCGTTTTCATATTTGAGACATATCAAATTGAAAGAGTATGATTTAAACTGCATTACTTCTTTTCAACGATATCTTTATCCATATTGAAAACTCTTGAACTCACTAGGCGTTAGCCTAACCTTTTTATTTGTCGGTATGTGCAACAGGTTTCGGTTGGGAATAGTCCTAGTGACACTATGAAGCGAAGAGTGCTAGTTGTGTGCTCGAGGAGTGGATATCTTAGTGAAGTCTTCCGTATTTAGAGCAACTTGCGTTTGGGGATTTAGTAGCACCCGACTGTGGTTTAGTCTTTGTGTATTAATGGAGTTTGTATTTGCTGAGGTTATTTACCGAATTTCTTAATTGGAGTGTAATGAGTTTTGATTTGTAGGATGATGTGTTGATGTATTTGATGTTATATCGAAATTTTTCATTAGTTGTTCTTACCAAATTTGAGGGTGTTACACATATGAACTCTTTTAACTGATTTATATATGAACTAATTAACTGTAGGTTCATATGTGAATCGGTTGAATTAATTAACAGATTCACATATGAACTAATTAATTGATTCACATATGAACGTATAGTTCATATATGAATCACATAGGTTCACATATGAACTCGTCCCGCGTATTTTACGAGAACTACCCCTCTATCTTCTACAGACCACACCAGGAATTATCCGGAGCTTCACGGTTAAAACCGCAAATATTGACCAGATAAAGGGCCAGGATCATTTCTCTATTTCTCATACATTTAGCATTTTTCAAATGAACATCTCCCTATATATATATATATATATATATATATATATATATATATATATATATATATATATATATAGGGGGCCATTCATGGGAGAACTGGCTATTTTGTGGTAACCGTGTGATCCAATCTCAACCACAAATCATATGATAAATTTGGAAATTAATAAATTTGGTAATTTGGTAATTTTTGATTTAAAGTTTTAATTAAAGGGTATTTTAGGTATTTAAAAAATCTTCTCTCTCCTCTCTCTCTCTCTCTCTCTCTCTCTGACGTCCGGTGAACGTTATTCCGGCAAAATACAATATGTTACACATTGTGATACAAAATACGTTGTGATGTCCACTGTGATACAAAATACAATATGATAATCACCGTGATACAAAATAAACTGTGATACCCATTGTGATAAAAATATACTATGATATCCATCATGATACAAAATACAATACATAAAGACCCACTGTGATACCCAAAATAAATGCAATAACCATTGTGATATTGTGATACATAATATGATACAGCTTTGTGATACCCAATATGATACTAGTGCGATACAAACTGTGATACCATTGTCATTTAAACTGTGATATCATTGTGATACCAACTGTACCGTGATACCACCGGTGATACCACCGATGATGCCACCGTGATACCATCCCGTGATAATGTGATATCACCGTGATACAACCTATGACACCACCGTGATACAACCTATGATACCACCGAGAGATGGATACAAGAGAGGTTCAAATCGCCGGAGAAAGATGGAAGCCACCAAATCGCCGGAGAAGATGGACCAAATCGACGGCCATGGAAGCCACCAAATCGCTGGAAAAAAAAGAGTAAAAAAACCTTCTGCAGCCATGGACGTCGACGCGGCAGGCGACCACCATCTTCTTCGCAGATCTGTGAACCATCGATTGGACACTGAGATCTGTGAACCATCGGCGACCGTGAACACCCAGATCTTGATTTGACCGTGAACCATCGGCGACCGTGAACCATCGGCGACCGTGAACCATCGGTCGGAGTTGAGGGATAATGAAGGTGTAGCGGCGGCCATTCAAAAGGATTAGAAATTTTTTTAGGGTTATCATGGAGAGGGTGAGATATAGAGAGAGAGAAATTCAACACAATTTACTAATTAGAGAGACGTGTTAAAATGGGTATGTATTTGAGAGAGAGAATTAAATTTGAATATTAAATTAGAAATTCAACACAATTTACTAATTTACCCTTTAACTTTATTTTAAGTAATAACATTAATTATCTAAAATGATTGGCTCACATTGGATCTCACGGTTACCACAAAATAGTCAGTTCTCATACGCCCCTATATATATATATATATATAAGCTTAATCATTTGAAAACTCTAAAATTTGTAAGATTCGTGAGGTCCATCTCCGGTCCCGGTCAGGATGGGTGAACCGGATTCCCCAACGGGTCGGATACAATTATCATGCCTACTCACATGTGATAAATTTAATTGTATTGATATAGTTGGTGTTCACAATATGTTCACAAGTTATACCAAAATATAGATTAATAATTTTAAGAAAGTGTTCGCAGCGTATTCACTAATTATATAGAGGAGAGAAGATATGAGAGTTAAGAGAAAAAATGGAGATATGAGAGAGAAAGATATATATATATATATATATATTATATATTTTCGTAGTCTAAATTGGATCTCACGGATCTCAAAATAAGCCCGCATATATATAAGGGCTAAAAGTGTAAAATATTTCTTATTTTTTGCATGAGCTTGTAAATGTAAAGGTTTTTCATGAAGGTATGGGTATTTCAGTAAGAGTAGAGAGAATATGGCTATGAGATTAAACCATCAACCTAAAATGGCTAAAACAATTACTTTTCCTACATTTTATCGTCTATATATTTTTTTATTATAGTTGTATCTATTGACTTTCTCATTAAATTATTTGATAACTTTTGGTTTATAAAGTATGTTTTAAAATTAATATAATATTGCATTTTAAAATATTTATAAAACACAAAATATTAGTATATATATATATATATATATATATATTATTTAACATGTCTATATTATATTATAAAACATTTGAGAAAAAATTCTTCAAAACAAAATGTCATGCATAAAATATTCTTTATTGATGCACATTACTTATAGATTCAAGGTTACAAGTACATGATGCATGAGTTTAACTTTTAAAGCTACATTTTTGAATTCACAACTAATTGATAAACATAATCAAATATAGGATAAATATCTCATTTTAAATATAATTAGAATTACATTATTAAATCTAACAAAATACTTAATTATTATTTTATAAAAAATATTACATTATTAAATCTAAAATAAATTACATCATTATTACATCTAAATTAAATTAAATTAAACAATTTTATAACAAAAAAACATTATCGTTTTCTCAAAACCACAAAAACCGTATTATAAAATCGACAAACACAAAAGGTAAAACGAAACATTAAAATCAAGTGTATCGCGCGTGCTGTATTATGCGAGTACGCTCATAGTTAATATTAAAAATTGAACATAATAATATTAAAGTTAAAACATAGTTATATCATGATTAATGAAGTGTAGGGTAGGGTTAGGGTTAGGGTTAGGGTGGGGGGGGGGGGGGGGAAGTAAGGGGTGAGGTGGGATGTATTTATGAAAAAAAAAGGTGCATTTAACAAAAAACATGCAAAAAGTTAGCACATTTCTTATATTTTATAGGCCCTAGGCGAGATGTAAAAAGAGGCCCTCGATAATACGATTTTTTAATATACTATTTTTATAATCAGAATTAACATTGAATTCAAGAAAATACTAATAATTCATATAAAACTGTGTTTTCCAAGAAGTCCTAGACGCAAAATGAATCAATAATTATTTCTAAATTAATATTATCTACCACATCATTTTTAAATAGCATTGTAAATTCGTTCCACCATCAAACATATCATATGATATACCTTTATATATAGATTGACATTATTTTAAGTCACAATGTTGACTATTCATAGTAATATGTAAATCAATATAAATTGGTTGGTTTCCAGTCACCTCATGTTAATGTTTTCATCACCATTTTAAACTTTTAGGGTTAACACAAGCTTTTTAGAAACCATCAAGCATATAATCAAAAGTGCATGTTGGTTATAGCTTGAAATCTTATTCTTATTTTAGAGATAGGAGTGTACTACTTAAATTTATGCATCCAATACTAGGTAATAAGGAGTCAATAATGTATGAAAAATGAAGGGTGGTTTTATAATTCTAAATATTGATATAAGGGGGTGTTTAGGATTGCTTATTTGAGGTGTTTATTAACTTATTGCGTTTTCAAACAGCAAATAAGTTGTTTTGAGTGTTTAGATTGAAAACTGCTTATGACTTCTCCACTCCGCTAATAAGCAGTTTTTGATAAGCCATTCTCAACTGACTTATTTGAAACTCCTTATTAACTTATTTAACCAAATTACATATTTGCTCCTTCTTCCTATAAGTTAATAACCATAAGTTAATAAACACTTTTGCAAATAAGCATAAGTTGTTTTAAATAAGCAATCCCAAACACCCCCTAAGTTGGATAATCTCGTATGGTTGGTAATACTTTTTAGAGTAAATTATGTTTTTGGTCCTTGTGATTTGTTGAAAAATTCTATTTTCGTCCCTGTGGTTTTAAAATTACAGTTTTTGTCCCTATGGTTTACTATTTATTGTTGTTTTCGTCCTAAAACTAACTCTGTTAAATCATCCCATTAAAGCAGGGACATTATGGTATTTTCTCCCAATAGTATATTTATTTTATATTTTATATTAGATAATTAACAAGCCCAAGCCACCAAACTTTCACGTCCAACCTTTGACTTCATGATCCCTACAAGCAATCGTCTTTGACGAAATGACGCCCACCCCCTTTCTTCTCCGCCGAACTGTCACCGGCCACCGTCTCCAGCACCACCATTCTCGGAGCCCACCACCACCACCATCAATTCCTCTGCCCCACTCCGTTTCCATTTCCGACAACTCGAAAACAAAACCAAGGATGAACATAACCATTCCAGCATATGCATCTCCAACCCATCTCTAGCAACGTGAAAACAAAACCCATGATGAACAGCCCCCATCTTCGACCGACCTGCATATGCACCGTTTCTGGCAACCTGAAAACGAGACAGAGGATGAACAAAACTGTTTTCTATCGTGGAATAATATGGATTTTTTTGGCTTCCGGGTTTTTACTTTGTTTAGGTTCAAAACCTTCAAGGGGTTTTTTACTTTGTTATGGTTATGGGTTTTATTTTAGGAGATGGAGGTGGCGTTTCTCATCTTAAGAAAGATTCTATTGGACAAAAAGGACATTGCGTAAAGGAAAGTGCGAGATTTTTGAATTCCTTCCTTTGATTTCAAGATTGTTGTCGAGATGCAAATTTCTCCAATCCATGAAAAGCATTTTGACAACATCAAAAGGGTGTTCTTCGACTTCCGCTAGAATCCCATAAGCCACTTGGAACCTGGCAGACCGTCGCCAAAAAGTTGTTATTCGACTTCCGCAAACTTGTCCCGATAGACCGTGCCAACAACCACTTCCACCACCAGACTTCTAGAGGATCATACATAGGAAGATCTAAATCAAGATATTATCTTTTACTTTCCAAAACAAGTTCTAAAAGAGCATGACTGTTGGCTTTAACGTAACCTCAATGACCCAATTTCAATTGGGATTTCTTAGGGCCAAATCCAATATCCTGAATTTGAGACTTAAGATAAACTTAAAGGGATCACATTTACTTCACTTCGTTGGAGAAAATAAGAGGTGATCGTTGTGGTTGGGTACTGTAATGGTGAGGGGAAGGGGTGGGGATGGGGAGTGTTTTGGTTGGATTATGGTGGGGTCCATCAAAAACACTAAAAGACTGAAACACCCTTAACTTAACATATATATTTTAACAGAGTTAGTTATAAGGCTGAAAACAGAAATAAATTGCAAACCATAGGGACAAAAACCGCAATTTCAAAACCATAGGGACGAAATGAGCAATTATTAACAAACCACGGGGACGAAAATCGTAATTTACTCTACTTTTTAAAATGTAGGAACTAAGCAAACTAATCTATATCTATATATATCTATAAAGGAGAATCATTGGGAGATGATGTGGCATCACCAAATCATGAGAATGTCTCCTTCCTTTTTTCTCAATTTTTGCCCCATTTCCTTTTTTTTCCAAAACTATTTTTCTTAATTTATTGATTACCCATTAATAATTGTCTTGATCTATTAATTAAGACAATAATTGTTTTAAGTTATTATTGCCTAATACGTTTATACCATTTTTCATTTTCTTGGGGAAACCAATTGTCTTAATTTATTAATCACCCATTAATTGTCTTAATTTTATTAATTAAGACAAGACAATAAATGTCTTAACTTATTATTACCCTAATACATTTAACACTTTTACCATTGTCTTTACTTACAACAGATGATTTAGTTCTTTTTGTAACTTGATTCCCTGCCCAAGTCTGTCGAAGAAATCACATATAACGGAATCATGTAAGGGTTTATTTCCCCACTTTTCGCTCAAAGGTGTTTCTCATTTCCCTCTGCACATCGTCCCACACTCAAAAACACATGAATCATAATTCTATAATTGTGATTACTAATTTATGTCTTTATTCGATTTGTTGTGAAAATATTTCAGGATTTCTTTTTTTGTTTTTGTCGGCTTAGTTTATACAATATTCGAGGATTGGTGATGGAGGAGAACACGTGTTTGATTATGCCTTACCACCGTTAAGTCAACTTAACCTTTTATCTTGAATTAATTTCTTCATTTTCTAATTTGTTCCCTCTTTACCTCTGTTTTTTTGTATATAAAGATTTTAAGAGTTGTTATGAATTTTACTTAGGTTAGAGAATAATATTTACCACAAACAAACAGATATATCAAAATAGTCTTCTTTGATTATGATTTTGTGTTTTAATTGGGTGTAATAGCACAAACAATAATTAATTGATTTTTTTGGCACATAAGGTACAATAAAACGAAATATACTCAAATATTGCATATAAGACCATCCACATCCCTGCCATTCATTTACACTTTCAATTGTGTCACATCAACTTTTGCAATTAGCACCCACAACCCTGCAATTCATTTACACTTTCAATTGTGCCACATCAGCTTTTATAATTACCTTTTTTAATTCTTTGTTTTAATTTAATGTGAATATAAAATTTAATATTTAAATTTATTTTACTATATTTTATTTAAAAATAACATATATATATATATATATATATATATACATAGATTATCTTTTAAAAAAGAATAATTTAGTTAATTAAAAAATAAATTAGTATTATTAATTTATAAAATTCATTACTTTGTATAATAGTTAGTTTATGTAAATAATTAAAAAAAAAAGGGAATAAGAAATATGGGTTAGTGGCCAGGTGGCTTGCAAAAAGAATTGCAAGTTTTGTAATTCATTTTCCTATGTGGCACTATGATTTCTGACAACTCAGCTTTGCAATTGGAATTGCAATCCCTTAGTGGATGGCCTAACAAACAAAAATTAACCAGTCAACTGATTTTGATTTTGTATTTTTTGTTGGGTTTAATAGCACAAATTATCAGTGTACGTAAAGAAATAAACATTGTTTTTGAAATTTGAGCAAAGTTCTACCATATTGCTTTTCTGCTAGCGAGATTTTTTTTCAACTTTTTGTCGTCTTTTTGGTTCATCTAGGAAAATAGTTGCATGGTTAAAAAGTTTTCTTCAAAGATTAAAATATCTCATGTGCATGTATAATAGCTTTTTTCCCTCTATATGACATGTGGGAGTATTTGTAGCCTACATCTTTTTTTAGACAGACATATTGTCTATATTGTTTTTGGATTTCACAAATTGGGTTTTGTTCGTTTGAAAAGTTATAAAGTGTAGTTTGTTCTTTTGACAAATCATGATCTTGGGTGTGTTTTACTTGATGAAATTTGAAATGTTTTTCTATTGATTTTTGTGTTGTTAGTTGGATCATGTGTATTATGATTTTTGATAATATGATGAGTTAAGTGTGTTTGTTTGTTCGAAATTAGCAACTAAAATATTTGCATAGTAAAGGCTTTAAAGACCTTCAAGAATATACGTTAGGGCTTCAACAACATTCTTCAACAACAAAGATACCGAATATATTTTTATTTCCTATACATATTTTTGATTTCCTGTATATTTTTTGATTTCCTATGTATTTTTTGATTTCACAAATTTGGTTTTGTTCATTTGATAGATTCTAAATTGTAGTTTGTGTTTTTGATGAATCATGGTGTAAGGTTCGTTTCATTTGATGAATGTTGAAATGTTTTTTTCTGTTGATTTTTGTTTTAGTTGCATCATGAACCATGTATTATGATTTTATCATTGATGAGTTGGGTGCTTTTTGTTTGTTTGAAGTTAACAACTAAAACTTTTGTGTATTAAAGGTTTTGTCAACCATAATATTGTCATTGTTTTTAAACTTAAGTTGGCATTTTCGAGGATGTTTTATTTAGCCAAATTGCAAGTTATGATCATGTCCATTTTATCCATCTTCATTATAAATGTTTGAATTAATTTTGTTGAACTTATGTGTATTGACATTATGTAAACAACTAATAATATTAAAACAAACTTTATTTCATTATGTACTTTCACCAAAGTTTTTCTTTGATTATATATCTAACTTAATTACATTCATAAACACTATTTATTACAATTGATATCACCATTTAATTTTTATTTTATTTTTTGAAGAAATATCACCATTTATTATAATTGATGTATCATTATGTGTCTAAGCATATGTTTATTTGTATTCATAAAAATGAGGTGTATTTATAGATAAATAAAGAAGTTTTATTCTTTACACTTTATGTTTTTTGTTAATTGATTATGTAAAGTTGAAATATTCTAAAGACAATTATTGGATGTTAAGATATGTTTATGTTTGTAACATGGATCAATATGCATTCAGAAGTCTAAATCTCAATATTATATATAATTGGTTTATACTGACTTAATATTTTTACTTTTTTAAAGTAACCCTAATGAGTACAATAATAGTGGGGAATATGATGTCCAAATTCAAGCATTTGTTGAAGCAATGCAAAAATATTTAAAGTTATTGCAAGTTTGAAAATTGTGTAACCGTTAATTCAAAGTTTAAAATTTTAATTAAAGATGTTGATTTCAACAACACAACACATTCTTGATTCATTATGTGGATAGGTACCTTTATTATAAAAGGAAACATCTATAATTTTGAATGTATTTTAATTTCATTTTGTATTTGTTTGATAATTTTATTCACTTAGGTGTCGTTTGTTTTTTAAGAGGTCTGAAATTTGAAGTCTTATTTTACTTCCGATTAATAAGTGGTAATACTGAAGTCTGAAATCTAAATCAACAAAACTGTATATTTCTGTAACGGCTGGAGACGTCTTGAGAGAAAGAAGAACATATGAATTGAGGTGACGATTGACCTAACTTTTTAAAACCTCTTATGGTTGACAAAACCTTTAATACACAAAAGTTTTAGTTGTTAACTTCAAACAAACAAAAAGCACCCAACTCATCAATGATAAAATCATAATACATGGTTCATGATGCAACTAAAACAAAAATCAACAGAAAAAAACATTTCAACATTCATCAAATGAAACGAACCTTACACCATGATTCATCAAAAACACAAACTACAATTTAGAATCTATCAAATGAACAAAACCAAATTTGTGAAATCAAAAAATACATAGGAAATCAAAAAATATACAGGAAATCAAAAATATGTATAGGAAATAAAAATATATACGGTATCTTTGTTGTTGAAGTCCTAACGTATATTCTTGAAGGTCTTTAAAGCCTTTACTATGCAAATATTTTAGTTGCTAATTTCGAACAAACAAACACACTCAACTCATCATATTATCAAAAATCATAATACACATGATCCAACTAACAACACAAAAATCAATAGAAAAACATTTCAAATTTCATCAAGTAAAATACACCCAAGATCATGATTTGTCAAAAGAACAAACTACACTGTTATTCCCATATTCTAGTTTCTAAACAAAACAAATCAGCAAAACAAGATTTATCAATCAATTACCTGTTTGATTTCACTTTCAAATTCCACAATTACAACTTTCTCTCTCTATAACTCTTTCTCTCTCTACAGATCTCTCTCAAACAAACTCTCTCTCTGAATATCAACTTGACAACTGAATACAACTTGTTACATCTAACATACAAAGAATACAAGGTATTTATACCTACATCTATTACAAGGAAAAACAAAATACAAATACAACAACTTTGACTTTTATTACAAAGACTTTGACTTTAATGAGAGTTGACTTTCTCAGCTTTGACTTCTTGAACTTTGACCTTCAGTATTCTTGATCTTGTATCCAACAGATTTATGCTCTAACAATCTCCCCCTTTGGATTCAAGATCACTGTTGAAAGATCTAGCAATTCAGTCTTCACTTTTAAGCTCTATCAGTACAATCTCCTCTTTTCTTTGGCGGTATTCTTTCCAAAACTGTCTTCAAAAGATTAACAATCTCTCCAAAACTTTCACAAGATACTTTCAGACTTTGGAAAGAGATTATCTTCAGAATCATCTCGGATTGCTTTAGCAAATAATCTTCAAAGAAAATTTCCTCAAATCTTCAGAAATTCTTTAATCTTCTTCAAATCTTTACTTTGAACTTTTCTGACTTGTACATTTCTGAAAATCATCTCTCAAAACTTTATCATTTCTTGATACCATCTCCCCCTTTTTGATGATTTGAGCATCTATATCATCAAAACTTTTCTTCCAAAAAATGTCTTTGACCATTCTGATTTGTCAAACTGAGCCTCTGATTCTGTGATCCATAACCAAGTATTCAACTAGATCTTTGCAAATCCAGACAAAATAAGAACATGTAACTCCTGAATCAACAAATGAATCAGTTAGAATGTCTGTCAGTAACACGAAGTCACTGTGTGTAACGGATACACAATATAAAGGAGTTTTTTGATGTTTACTCCCCCAGGGCTTCCATCCAATCATCGAAATACCACAAAGGCAATTTCTATGAATGTTATGACAAAGAAACGAATTCCTTGTGTGTTCGTGCATGTGTAGAAAGAATTAAGCATGAATAATTGATTTTTAAGGCTCAACATAGTGTAAATCACTGAGACAACAGTAGATAAACACAGACTCAATGTGCATGATTGAAGTGCGAAGGTGGGGCAGACTTCCTTCTTTTTCAATATCCAGATTTTCCAAATGAAAACCAGATAGATTATATGTTGCGTCCCCAGAACAATATGAAACATTTTCTTTTTGAGAGGAAAATGAGTGGTTGGTGGGGTTTAAGCAAGAGTTGGCATGGGCTATTTGCCTGTTTCAATAACGTTCACCAAAGAATTGTGAAACATTAGTAATGTGGCTGCCCGGCTCAGAAAGTAGTTGATGCAGAGTTTGATATTCTTTTACTCTGTTCTCACACCCTCTTTCTTTTGATCATTAAGCTCACTACTAACCAAACTCTCTTTTCCATTTTACCTCATCACACCCACACTCATTTCTTTTTGACTCCTCACACTCAATCACTAATAGGATTAACTTCTTGGGTAGAAATCACTGGTTAACGTGATTTCATAGAAGTTCATTTAAGTCCTAACACAAAGAACCCATAAAATCCTAATAAGCATGTGTTGCTCAAGATGGTTTAACTTTATCAGTTAAAACTCATATACAAATGTCAGACGAATGTATGCTCATAAAATATAATCATGAAGATTTGAGCATTTTTAGACATTGAAGTATTTTCAAACAAGTATACTAAATGAATGAACATGAATGCAAAAGACTTGTTTGAAAATCTGACATTGTATGAAAATGATCAGAAATGAAATGATATAGCAATTAAGGCTTATGGAAAAAGATAACGGATATTGTCTATACGAAACAAAAATATAGACATTCTCGAAATGACGTTTCGAAATAAAATATCGTTCAAAATTCTTTAAAGTATAAGCGGGGTGTCTTACCATCGAAAAAAAATGTTTTAATTTAGAGACATGGTAAGAACAATTTGATCAAAAATTAAACCGATGTGTGTGAATACTTGAAAGTGTGTAGAAAAGACAATACGCAAGTATTTATCTTTGGAAACACACGGTTTATTTATCAATTAAACACAAAAATAAAATGAAAACATTTAAAAACACTTCCAAATTATAAAATATGTTTAAAAATCAGGAAGTGGTTTGAACATTTCAGAACATGTTTTCTATATCTGAAAGTTGTCCTTCTTTCAGATATATTTGAGATTAAGATAAGAAATTTACCTTTTCGCTTAATCTTAATTCTCAGAAAGTCAGCTGAAAAATCATAAAGATATGATCTTGATAGCTTCCTCTCATCCTGCACAAGTCTCAAAGTCTAGTCAAAACAACTTTATTCACAAAAAAATTTATTCAAATGTAAATGACATAAAGCAATAAAACGATTAAAGTACGAATTTTGATTTGAAATAACCAGAAATCATAGTCTTACTCCTTTTGGTATGACATAAAAGCTCCCCCTAAAATCATGCATTACAAAAAAAATTGTTATTTAAGTAAAATGCATAAATTAGTTATGCTCCCCCTCAAAATAATGTAGATCATATAAAATCTTCTCTTACTCCCCCTGAGATCATGAGCAAACAATTAAAGTGCAGATATCCTTCATACATAAAGATAAAGAAAATGATGAAAAATAACAATACGTAACTTTATTAGGTAACAACCGATTACGTCTTAAGATTTAACATACCAAGCTTAGAAACAAGAAAATTAAATCTCTTTTCATCTAAGGGTTTGGTAAATAAATCTGCAAGTTGATAATCTGTTTTTACAAAATAAAGTTCAATTGTTCCTTTTTCTACATTGTCTTTGATAAAATGATACCTGACGTCAATATGTTTGGTTTTCGTATGCTGGACAGGATTAACAGATATCGCGATTGCACTCTTCGAGTCACAATATATTGGAATTTTATCAAATTTGAATCCATAGTCTCGTAGCTGTGTTCGCATCCACAAGACTTGAGAACAGCAACTGGCAGCAGCTACGTACTCTGCTTCAGCAGTTGATGTGGAAGCGCATAATTGTTTCTTTGATGCCCAGCTAACGAGCTTGTCTCCAAGGAATTGAATGTGACCTGAAGTACTCTTTCTGTCCAACATGCAACCTGCATGATCTGCATCTGAATAGGCAGTCAGTTGAAACCCAGTATCCTTAGGATACCACAGACCAAGATCTGCAGTCCTCTTCAGATACCTAAAAATCCGTTTGACAGCAGCCAAATGGGATTCTTTAGGAGCAACCTGATATCTAGAACATAAACATGTTGAAAACATAATATCTGGTCTACTAGATGTAAGATACATTAACGATCCTATCATACCTCTATAAGTCCTAACATCAACACTTTTACCCGAAGGATCAGTGCTAATCTTAGTACCTGGTGCCATCGGGGTTCCAATTGGTTTACAATTTTCCATTTTATACTTTCGAAGAATGTCCAAAATGTACTTAGATTGGTTAATGAAAATCCCCGTAGAAAATTGTTTAACTTGTAATCCGAGAAAGAAATTCATCTCTCCCATCATACTCATTTGAAAACGTGACACCATGAGGTTAGAGAAGTTTTTGCAAAATTTTGGATTAGTATAACCAAATATTATATCATCAACATAAATCTGAATAAGAATAATATCAGCTTTTTCCTTTTTGATGAATAAAGTGGTATCAACCTTACCTTTAGAAAAACCGGACTTGACCAAGAATTTAGATAAAACGTCATACCATGCTCGAGGGGCTTGTTTTAAACCGTACAAGGCTTTATCCAAGATGTAGACATGATCTGGATTATCTGGATTGACGAACCCTTCTGGTTGAGACACGTACACTTCCTCTTTAAGAATGCCATTCAGAAAGGCTGTTTTCACATCCATCTGAAAGACTGTGAAATTCTTATGAGCTGCATAGGCTAGAAACATGTGGATTGCTTCTATGCGCGCTACTGGAGCATACGTCTCATCGTAGTCTATGTCTTCCTCTTGCCGGTAACCTTTGGCAACAAGTCTAGCTTTGTTTCTTATGACGATACCATCTTCATCCTTTTTATTCTTGAATACCCATTTAGTGCCTATCACGGTTTTACCTTATGGTTTTGGAACTAATCTCCAAACCTTTAGGGCTTCAAACTGATTGATCTCTTCTTGCATGGCAGATACCCAGTCCGAATCAGCAAGAGCCTCTGATACTCGCGTGGGCTCAATCTTACTTAGGAATGAGTCATGCATACATTGATTAAGAGTCGCTGACCTCGTTTGAACTAGCTTGTTGAGATCTCCAATTACTTGATGTAAAGGATGCTCTTTGGTCCAGCGATGCTCATGAGGGAGTGGAGTAGATACTGATTGAACATGATCATCATCTAGAAATCCACTATCAGGCTCTTCAGTTTGAATAATAGGAGGGAGGTTTGCAGTTGAAGTTTCAGGTGCAGAAGCATCAGTTGGTACAACAGACTCTGGCTGTTGAGTAGACAATATATCACACCCAACTGAAACAGTTACTTCTGGCTCATCAGTTACTTGTGTATCTTCAACTGTAGGAGTAGATGTATGAAAAACAATATAGACAATATGTCTGTATGAAAAAAGATGTAGGCTACAAATATTCTCACATGTCATATAGAGGGAAAAAAGCTATTATACATGCACATGAGATATTTTAATCTTTGAAGAAAACTTTTTAACCATGCAACTATTTTCCTAGATGAACCAAAAAGACGACAAAAAGTTGAAAAAAAATCTCGCTAGCAGAAAAGCAATATGGTAGAACTTTGCTCAAATTTCAAAAACAATGTTTATTTCTTTACGTACACTGATAATTTGTGCTATTAAACCCAACAAAAAATACAAAATCAAAATCAGTTGACTGGTTAATTTTTGTTTGTTATATGCAATATTTGAGTATATTTCGTTTTACTGTACCTTATGTGCCAAAAAAATCAATTAATTATTGTTTGTGCTATTACACCCAATTAAAACACAAAATCATAATCAAAGAAGACTATTTTGATATATCTTTTTGTTTGTGGTATATATTATTCTATAGCCTAAGTAAAATTGCTAACAACTCTTAAAATCTTTATATACAGAAAAACAGAGGTAAAGAGGGAACAAATAAGAAAATAAAGAAATTAATTCAAGATAAAAGGTTAAGTTGACTTAACGGTGGTAAGGCATAATCAAACACGTGTTCTCCTCCATCACCAATCCTCGAATATTTTATAAACTAAGCCGACAAAAACAAAAAAAGAAATCCTGAAATATTTTCATAACAAATCGAATAAAGACATAAATTAGTAATCACAATTATAGAATTATGATTCATGTGTTTTTGAGTGTGGGTTTGATGTGCGGAGGGAAATGAGAAACACCTTTGAGCGAAAAGTGGGGAAATAAACCCTTGCATGATTCCGTTATATGTGATTTCTCCGACAGACTTGGGCAGGGAATCAAGTTACAAAAAGAACTAAATCATCTGTTGTAAGTAAAGACAATGGTAAAAGTGTTAAATGTATTAGGGTAATAATAAGTTAAGACATTTATTGTCTTGTCTTAATTAATAAAATTAAGACAATTAATGGGTGATTAATAAATTAAGACAATTGGTTTCCCCAAGAAAATGAAAAATGGTATAAACGTATTAGGCAATAATAACTTAAAACAATTATTGTCTTAATTAATAGATCAAGACAATTATTAATGGGTAATCAATAAATTAAGAAAAATAGTTTTGGAAAAAAAAAGGAAATGGGGCAAAAATTGAGAAAAAAGGAAGGAGGCATTCTCATGATTTGGTGATGCCACATCATCTCCCAATGATTCTCCTTTATATTTATATATATATATATATATATATATATGTAATTAGTTATTTTTTCTAGATTTCATTAAAATATATAAGATAATCATTGAATTCTAACAAAATACTTATTTTTTTATATAAAAATATTATATTATTAAGGCTAAATTAAACAAATTTATAAAAAAAATATTATCACTTTCTCAAAACCATCGAAAATCGTACTGTAAATCGATAAAAAAAACAAAAAAAATGAAACATTAAAATCGTGATGTATATCACTGCATTGCGCGAGTACGTTTCTAGTTTACTAAAAAAATTGGGCTCCTATTTCTTATGAGCCCTGGACGTGCACCCGGTCCGCCCTCCCAAAGACCGCGCTGCAAAAAAATATATAGTTTAGTAGAATTACAATTATATCGCCACTATATATTAATGATTTTATTAACAAAATAGTGGAAAAAATGTTATATAGTATAAATATCATAAACATAATATAATATAAACACTTTAAATATAATTTTTATCACCAAAGTATACGTACTGCAAAATTTTGGATTAGACCGTAAAAATAGTACCACTAAACGTCAAAAATTAGACTATAAAATTCTAAAGTCCAAATATATTTTGTTAGAGCATTTCCAACAGCATCCCCAAAATTTCTTTAAAATGGAGAACTAAAAGTCAAAATCTCCAAAAAAAATTACAACCATTTCCAAGAGTTTCCCCATTTTAGAGATAAATAATTGATTATATTATTAAAATATTATATATATTTAATTAAATATTATTTCTCTTACCTAAACAATTCATTTCAAAAAATTTCATTAGTGGAATGTAATAAAAAATAATTTTTCTCTCTTGGTAATCATTTTTGGGAATATCTCCAAATTTGGAGAAAAATGTATTATTTCTCCTACTTTCTCCATTTTGAAGAAAGTTTTGGGGAGACTGTTGGAGCTCATTTTACACCCAAAATCTCCATTTTCTTCATTTTTTTCAAAATGGAGAAGTTGTTAGAGATGCTTTTACGGAGTAATTTTCATGGAATAAAATTTACCCAAATGTGCCAAGGGCGCGTTTAGTTTGTGGGATTGGAATGGATTTGGAGAGATTACCAAGAGAGAGAAATTACTTGAAATCCAATTCATTCCATTTCAATCCCGCAAACCAAACGCGCCCTAAGAGTGTGTTTGGTTTGCCGGAATGGATTGGAATTGGAGGGATTTAGATTTCAAATCCATTCCAATATCATGTTTGGTTTGCAGGATTGTTCGGATTTGAAATCCTAGGATTTCTTTGAAATCTCTCCAACATATGATTTTGAAATCCCAAGAAAATGGTTAGGATTTCAAGGGATTTCGTAGATTTGTATATAATAGTGTTTAAAAATATGTGAAAACACTTGTTTTCTAATAATCAGTTAAATAAAAGGTAATTTAATTACTTTTTGTTGTAGAAAAATCAATATAGAGATGATCAAAAGTCGTAAATTCTCATTAACAATAAACCCTTTAAATAGGGATGAATTTACAATGAAAAGGAAATATACAATATGGTAACTCCTAACTTTAATAAATTATTTTCTCAATTATTTTCTAAACTATTTCCTCAATCAATTCCTTTTTGATGAAGGCACAATATTTTTCAACACTCCCCCTTTGTGCCGGGTCAAAGGGATGATGGTGCATAGTTCTTGCCTCATTAAAACCTTACGTCGGGAAAACAAAACCCATTGGGAAAAATGAAAACCTTAGACGAAGGAAAGAGTACAAGGCACCACTAAACAAATTCTTTAGTTTAGTATCATCCTTGATTCATACATCAATCAATGAGGTTTAGAAAGTGGATGGTTTAAGACTGTTGCCTCACTAAAACCTTATACCAAGGAACAAAACCCAGTGGGAAAAATAAAACCTTGGGCAAAGGAAAGAGCACAACCCATCAATCGTACATGTGTAATAGACACCTTCTTTAGTCCATTACTCCCCCTGATTCATACATTAATCAAGCGAGTTTGGAAAGTCTCCGCAATCCAATGCTTTCTACATGTTTCTCAAATGTGGCCTTAGGCAGTGATTTGGTGAACAAATCAGACACGTTCTCCTCAGATCTTACTTGATTCACTTGTATCTTAAGGAGAGTCTGTTGTTGTTGATTATAGAAAAACTTTGGCGATATATGCTTTGTATTATCTCCCTTAATATATCCTACTTTCATTTGTTCGATACAAGCTGCATTATCTTCATAAATGCATGTAGGATTTCCAGTGGTAGAATTTAACCACTAACCCCTCTGATATGTGTAATGATAGACCTTAGCCATATACATTCTCTAACCGCCTCATGTAGTGCAATAATCTCAGAATGGTTCGATGAGGTAGCTACAAGGGTTTGCTTGGTTGATTTCCAAGAAATCGTCGTGTTCCCAATTGTAAAAACGTATCCTGTTTGGGAACGGCCTTTGTGTGGGTCAGAGAGATATCCAACATCGGCAAAACCTACTAATATATCATTTAGGGTTTCACTATACGGGATAATGTTTTCTTTGTTAATATTTTGAACATGTATTGTAACCCCAATTTTCTCTCTGTAAGGAAAGAATAAACCCATGTCAATGGTTCCTTTTAGATATCGAAATATATTCTTGATACCATTCCAATGACGTTGCGTTGGCGCCGAGCTAAATCTAGCTAACAAGTTCACTGAGAATGAAATATTTGGTCGAGTATATTGTGCTAAGTACAATAATGCGTCTATTGCACTTAGATAGGGAATTTCAGCTCCCAACATCTCCTCGTCATCATCCTTTGGACGAAATGGATTTTTCCTTGTATCCAAGCATCGACCGATCATGGGAGTGCTAGCCGGGTGTGCTTTATCCATATTAAATCGCCTGAGCACTTTATGGATATAAGAAGATTGGTGGATAAGGATTCCACAAGCTCGATGTTCTAGTTCTGTACCTAGACAAAATCGAGTTTTCCCAAGATCTTTCATCTCAAATTCAGATTTCAAATAGCTTGCAGTATCTCTTATTTCATCAAGAGTACCTATTATGTTCATATCATCAACATACACAGCTATGATTGAAAATTCAGAACTCGTCTTCTTTATAAAAACGCAAGGGCACAGTTCATCGTTCTTATATCCCTTTCCAATCAAATATTTACTCAAACGGGTATACCACATCCGTCCAGATTGTTTTAATCCGTAGAGTGAACGTTTTAGTCTAATTGCAAACGCACTTCGTGGTTTACTTGAATCGGGAAGTGGAAGGCCATTGGGCACTTTCATATATATATATATATATATATATATATATATATATATCTGAATCTAGATCCCCATAGAGATATGCAGTAACCACATCCATAAGTTGCATTTCCAGTCCTTCGAAAACTACTAGACTAATTAGATAGTGGAACGTTATTACGTCCATTACTGGGGAGTACGTCTCCTCATAGTCAATCTCAGGGCGTTGTGAGAAACCTTGCGCCACAAGGCCAGCCTTATATCTTATGACTTCATTATTCTCATTACGCTTTCTGACAAAGACCCATTTTTGTCCTACAGGCTTTACACTTGGTGGGGTTAGCACTACCGGACCAAATACATGTCTCTTTGCCAAAGAATCTAGTTCTACCTGGATTGCTTCTTTCCATTTAGGCAAGTCTGCTCTTTGTTGACATTCTTCAACTGAGCATGGTTCGATGTCATTGTGCTCTATGATCTCATGAGCAACAATATATGCAAATATGTCATCAATGAGTATAGATGATATTTCCATTAACTCGTATGCATTCTCATAATTCATAGAGATTTATTTGTTCTCTGAAATCAATATTGACTTCGAAGCGTCCTCCAGTAATGATTTATGGACATAACTATAATCAGAGACAATCTCATGAGAAGGGTTTTCGGTATTGATGACAAATGGATCAGATTGTGCCTTACTCTCCCTTTTCTTCCTGGGATGAGTATCTATCGAACCAAGTGGCCTCCCCCTTTTCCTTTTGGGAGCCATGACCTCAACCACACTTCCACTATGTGTGGTTGCAACACTCTTTCCAGCGGTGTTGTGCCCCTGTTTGGGGACTTATAACCTTGCGGGTACATTTGCAGCTGGTATATGTGATCTTGTCACTTTTGCAATATCAGTGAACGCATCAGGTATCGAGTCTGCTACGTTTTGAAGATTTAGTATTCGTTTCACTTCATTTTCACATTGTGAAGTGCGGGGATCGAAATGAGACTGACTGAGAACATTCCATGACAATTCATGTCGTTCCCTTGGAAAATCATTTTTCCTATCTCCCCCTAACGACGGGAAGACTGTCTCGTCAAAGTGACAATCCGTAAGTCTTGCGGTAAATAGATCACCTGTCAAGGGTTCTAAATAGCGGATAATTGTTGGAGATTCATATCCAACATATATACTTAATCGTCTTTGAGGACCCATTTTGGTGCACTGTGGGGGCGCAATTGGCACATATACTGCATAACCAAATATGCGTAAATGTGAAATATCAGGTCCATATCCAGTTACCAACTGGTACACAGAAAATGGTTGGCTAGCAGTGGGTGTAAAGCGAATAAGTAAAGTTGCATCTAATATTGCATAACCCCAGGCAGGAATGGGTAAATTGGTGCGCATAACCAATGTCCTAGCTATCATTTGTATCCTTTTGATGGTAGCTTCTGCGAGACCATTTTGTGTATGCACATGGGGTACATGATGCTCTACATCGATCCCAATAAACATGCAATAATCATCAAATGCTTGTGATGTAAATTCTCCAGCATTATCAAGTCGTATAGACTTGATAGGGTAATCAGGGTGGTGATCCCTTAAACGTATAATTTGTGCTAGAAGTTTTGCAAATGCAGTGTTTCGTGTGGATAATAGTGCGACATGCGTTCATCTTGTTGAAGCGTCAACCAGAACCATAAAATACTTAAACGGCCCGCATTCTGGATGTATAGGTCCACAAATATCACCTTGTATATGTTGTAAGAATGGAATGTTTTGCTTTGTGTCTTTAGCATAGGATGGTCTCGATCCTGTTTTAGCTAAGGAACATGCTTTGCAAAAATTTGGGGCTTTCAATGAGGCATATTGTGATGATGACATTGATTCTTTTTCTTTAGAAGTCAATGGTTGAAATTTGGTAGTTTCATGTAATCGCCCCATCTTACCTTTCATTCGAAAGAAAGGGTGTCCGTGTGTATTCTTCAGCACACGTATCATCATGTCACGACCAGGGTGCCCCAGGTGGTCATGCCAAAGCCTATATATGTCATTGTCCCAAATTTCATTATTGGTGACAGAATATGATTCAATAACTCGAATCGTGGTAAGATATAACCAACTAGTTTGACATGTTAATTTCTCTAATATACGTTTCCTTCCGTATTCATTAGAGGTGATATACATATATTCATTTCCATTCTCACAATGTGTTTCAATATGATAGCAGTTGCAGCGTATATCTTTGAAACATAACAAGGTTCGGTTAGCTTTTGGAGCATATAATGCTTCTGTGACCGTTATTTTTGTGCCATTAGGCAACAAAAAAGTGGCAGTTCCTCGTCCAAGTATTAAATTGGATGATCCAATCATTGTGGACATTGAGGATTTATAAGTGGTTATTCCAGTAAATAATAGTCTATTTCTTAATATTGTGTGGGTGGTTCCACAGTCAACTAAGCACTCAAGTTCTCCTCGATACATTCCTACAAGGAACAGAGATTTTTTTTAATAATATAGTTGTTTTGACGTGTTTCTTTACATCATTGTTTTGTGTAGTGTATATATGAAACTCAAAGATTATTTAATAAATTTCAAAATTAAATCTATAATCCACTAAGTCAAACAGTAAATTAATAACCACCAATCCAAATAGTAATCAATAATCCAAACAATAAAGTAAGTTCACCAAACTACCGGGGAAAAAAATAACTAGGATAGCAGATTAATATTGGATACAAACAAAAGAATCACAATCATGCTTTTATAATGCATACTTAAATAGGCATATTACACAGAATTGAGACGACTACTGCACGTGCACACATGGTTTGTTCATATTTTTTTTTTTTGCAATGGACATTATTATCACTACAAGCAATGATGAAGATGATATCTACAATAAATATAAAATAAAACCACAAGTGCTTACTTGATTCGTGATATCTGAAAACAAAAAGTTTCCGCACCAACAAACGGATTCAATTGACTGAGCAACGTGCTGATAACGTGTTATAGAACAATCAATATAGAGATGATCAAAAGTCGTAAATTCTCATTAACAATAAACCCTTTAAATAGGGATGAATTTACAATGAAAAGAAAATATACAATATGGTAACTCCTAACGTTAATAAATTATTTCCTAAACTATTTCCTCAATCAATTTCTTTTTTATGAAGGCACAATATTCTTCAACACTTTTATATTTTTCATAATTTTTTTAATGATTTCTTTTATATAAATAATGGAATTCAAATTCATTCCAATCCTACAAACCAAACACACAAAATGATTTCAAATCCTCTCAAATCCAAATCCCTCCGGATCTAAATCCCTACATGATATCCAATCCATTCAATTCCATTTCATTCCTACAAAACAATAGGACCCTAAAGTATCAAACATTTTTGTAAGAGTAAATTACGTTTTTAGTTCCTATGGTTTGTTGAAAATTTCTAGTTTCGTCCTTATGGTTTTAAAATTACGATTTTCATCTCTATGGTTTATAATTTTTACCTCTTTCGTCCTTATGATTTAAATTTTATTGCTTTTCTCATCTCTATGGTTTACAATTCATTTCCATTTTAGTCCTTCATACTTAAAACTAGTATTTTGGCCTCAGGGACGAAAATAGAAATGAATTACAAACCATAGGGACGAAAACCGTAATTTAAAACCACAGGGACGAAATCCAAATTTTTTTAACAAACCACTGGGACGAAAAACGTAATTTACTCTTTCTGTAATTTACAAGAGAAAAGTTGATACTCTAAAAGCATCTTCAACAACTTTTCCAAAAAAAATTTAAAATGAAGAAACAAAAGTTAAAATTAAAAAAAAAATTTAAATCGCGTGTTTGGTTTGCGGGATTGGAATGGATTTGGAGGGATTTGGATTTCAAATCCATTCCAATCCTGCCTTTGGTTTGCAGGAAAGGATTTCGTTGACCGGATTTCAAATCCGTTGACCATTTTAAAATCCCTCATATGATGGATTTGGAAATCCTTGGCTTTGGGCCTGGATTTGAAATCCAAATCCGACGGATTCTAAAGCGTGATCCAGTCCAATGTATTAAAAACCGGTTTTTTGATTGAACCGGTGTGGTAACCGGGTCACGGTTCAACCGGTTCCAAGAATTTATTTGTATTTTTCATTTTCATGCATATATATATATATATAACCAAAATATTGATGTCCACAAGTTAAAACATTAAAAAAACACATAACAACAAGTTTTACATCAATCCAAAAACATTAAATAAACACACATAAGCATAAGTTTTTCATCAATTCAAATACATCCAAACGAAATATAACGATCAAACCTAATCATGGATCTTGAGACATTGGAGTGTTGGTTTTTAACGCCAATATGTATTGCCTATTGGACTATTCGTTTTTAACTTTTGTTACCGGGTACGGTTCGATACCGGTTCGTTATGACCGGTTCAACCGGTTTTTTAATAGAACCGACCGGTTCAATCCGGGTCATAAAATGGCATAAACCCGGTCTCTTCACCGGTTCGACCCGGTTTTTAAAACATTGATCCATACGTCAAATTGAATCGATCCAAATCTGACGTTTACCAATAAAAATAAACTATTTATAAAACAAAAAAATAATTAAAAAAAAAAAACTCAATCCAAATCCAAATCCTACAAACCAAACAAGACTTGTAAAGGAATGGATTTGAAATCCATTCCAAATCCTACAAACCAAACACATGAAGGGATTTCAAATCCCCCCAAATCCAAATCCCTCCAAATCCAAATCTCTCCTTGAAATCCAATCCATTCCATTCCAATCCTGCAAACCAAACGTGTGATTCCCATTTTGAAGATAAATCATTGATTATGTTATTAAAATATTCTATGTATTTAATAAAATATTATTTCTCTCACATAAACATTTCATTTCAAAGTTTGTCATTGATGAGATATAATAAAAATTAATTTCTTTCTCTTGGTAATCATTTTTTGTGTTATCTCCAAATTTGGAGAAAATTACTCTCTATCCTATTTTTTCTCCATTTTGGAGGAACCGTTGGAGCAAAAAGTTGCTCAAAATCTCCATTTTCTCCATTTGAAATTTTTTTGGAGATGCTCTATTTTGGGGGGTGTTCAAAAAACTGTTGGACCGCTCAAACCAGTTGGACCATTTTTGGCAGTTTGAGCGGCCTGGTGGTCCGGTCTGAAAAATAGACAAACCACTCGGTTCGGTCTGCGGTTTAACCCTTTTTTTAAGTGGTCTGGACCGAACCGACCGTCAAAAATACGCATGTTTTAATCATATTTAGTTTTTATGATGTAGGCTCAACTTTTATGGCTCAATTAAAAAAAATTCGTCAAGAATTATGTTTTTAGTTTTTTGTGTTATCTAAATTGACAAAGTTTTAAGATTCGTTAAAAATTTAAGTCTAATTCCAAATCGTCCTTCGACTTTTTCAATATTTGTCCAAAATTCAGCCATTGTTGATGAATTTGTTTAAATTTTTTTCAACTTGCTCAATGCTTTTTTTTAATTTAATATATAAACGTTCTTTTATAATTTGGTATACTATTTTTTAATAATGTTATATTGGTAGAAAACTTATTTTGGATATATAGTTTATGTTTTTTTAGTTTAAAGCTCATAAGAGGTCTAAACCGGTCAGACCAGACCGCCTTTTTGTGGTTCGGTTTAACTGCTTTGGTCACTTGCTATCAAACCGTTTGGTCTAAAAATTTCCTAAACCGCTGTTTGTGGTTTGGTTTATGGTTTGGGGGGTTAAACCGCCCAAACCGAACCGCAAACACCCCTACAGTCTAAATGAAACCTCGAATTGAAGGAGTTAAATTGGAATTTTAGAAAAATATACATCAGTTAACTACAGTTTTTACCTTGTAGTTTGTTGAAAACTCCATTTTTTGTCCCTTGGGTTTGTTTATTTATTTCCTTATTATTTCGATTTTATTTTGATCATCCTTCTTTTTGACAATCATTATCTTCATATATCCTTTATATGAGGGTAGTTTGGTCATTTTCATATTCATATATTTTTTATTCTACAAATGTGTAAAATACATATACAATCAATAGAAGGTATGTGATATGACATTTCACACACACACACACACACACACACACAAACTATACGCTATATTAGGCCGTTAGTAAAAATCAACACAACCTCCTTCTGATTTTTTTTTATGGTGTTTTTTCATTTGATTTGGGGGTGGCAAAGGCGATCAAATAGGAGAAGATGGTGATAGTTTTAGGTTCTTTCAGGTGTGATAATGTGTTTTGGTCGGCACATGTGAGCTCACCAACTCTCAAGTGGTGGGTGGTTTTAGGGTCTATATCACAAATTATTGGATTGAATTTGTATAACCTTTTGAAATGAATTTGCACAAAATTGCTATATATGTTTATAGTATTTGTTCTTAATGTTGTTGTATGTTAACAATTTTTATTCTCGAAGATGTCACGTTATATTTGTGACACCCCAAAATGAGGTTAATAAATAAATATGAAAAGAAAAAGATAAAGAAAATAAAATAAAACGAGTTTTTATTTTATTATATCAAAAATGCAAAGAATGGAGTTTTCAGGTGTCAATTCTACCATCTCATGAAAATGTTAATCGAATAAAAGGGTTGCTATTCAGTTGGATCGAAAATGTTAAGATTTTATGTCAACAAGGGTTATAGTGTGAATTCCTGAAAATTGAGAGGGGTAAAATAGCAAATCATCGAAACTTTGTAAGGAAAATCAGAAAATCTGATTTGGCAATGGCCTCAGGGTATGGGGCGGCATGGCTTTCATTTGGTAGGATTGCATTATATATTTGTTTTTGTGTAAATAAGTTGCCATATACATTACAATCAACAAGTAGGTGGCGATAAATTATTTAAAAAATATTGAAATTAAATAGGTTGGTGATTCCATATCAGATATTAAATAATAAAAATTAATATTACATTTTATTTTCTTGGTGTTCTTTTAATATATATAAATTAATGGTTAATTCTATATATCAATTCAAACTTTGTAATAGCCTCAAAATGATAAAAAGAAATGTGTGAGACGATTGACGATAATAATGAAGTATATATATATATATATATATATATAGTGTTTGGTTCATTTGAGAAATGGTAAATATATGAGAAATAGAAAAGTAATCCTAGCCATTCATATGATCAAGATCGGATTTGACTAGTCAAAAGTTGCGGCTTTGACCGGTCAAAAGTTACGGCTATCCCAAAAATAGAAGGACAATTTCATAAATTTTACAAAACACACGGGTTGTGTTCATATATGAACATGTATAATTCACATATGAACTATATGTTCATATATGAACCAGTGCAATTCACAATTGAATTCTTTTAACTGATTCATATATGAACCTTTGTGATTCATATATAAATCAGTTGAACTAACTAACAGATTCAGTATGAATCACAAAGATTCATATATGAACCTTTGTGAATCACAAAGATTCATATATGAATCAGTTGAACTAATTAACAGATTCATATATGAATCGTTGTGATTCATATATGAATCTTTGTGATTCATACAGATTCATATATGAACCCATCCCGTGTATTTTACGAAATTACTCCTCTACCTTCTATAGACCACACAAGAAATTATCCGATTCTTCGCAGTCAAAGCCGCAAATGTTGACCAGATGAATGGCTAAGATTACTTCTCTATTTCTCATATATTTACCATTTTTCAAATGAACCTCTCCCTATATATATATATATATATATATATATATATATATATATGTATATATATAGGGTGCGTTTCTTTTGCAAACCAAACAATTTGTACAAACTATGCAAACCAATCTTAGTCGTTCATCAAGTCTAATGAATATATGATTTTATTATGTTTCCTAATTTAAAATCATAATTATAATGAATAAACTTAACATTTCCTAATTTAAAATCATGATTATAATGAATAAACTTAACATTTTTCATATATATCACAATCATTATTAATGAATCATAATCATTATCCATAAATATATCTATTGTTTCCTAATATAGTGGTTTGCATAGTTTGTACAAATTGTTTGGTTTGCAAAAGAAACGCACCCTATATATATATATATATATATATATATATATAGGGGTGGGTTATTATGCTACCTTTGCAACCTCTTTATCCACCACACATTTTACTTTTACCTATTTCCCTTTTTTTAAATTACATAAAATATGTGGTGGATAGAGGGGTTGCAAGGGGTTGCACAATGTAAATGAATTGCATTTGAACGCCCCTCTCCCTCTCTCTCTCTATATATATAATTGTTTTGTCATAATATATCGATTTTATCCCCTACATATACTCACATAAAATATTTACATTAACCACGTGAACGCGGTACCTTTACCTAATTTTGTATAATTGCGGGATAATTTTGTAAGGGGCTTTATTTGAAAATTCATAAAATTGTGTGATAACCTTGAAAAACCGGTGCATCATGTGCTATTTCACATGATTTTTTCCATCTACGGCTTGAATTTAGTTTATTGATCAACATATATTTGTTTCATAATGTGAACATATTTTTATGTGTTTGTGAAATAAAAAATACAACTAAAAAGTTTCACATTGTGACCGAATATATATAAAACAAACACGTTGTGAAACAAATATATGTTAAGCAATATATTAAACCAGTGTTGCTCATCGCGCGTTGTGCGGCGATGATAATTGTTTTTAAGGAAATGCAATGTAAAACAATAAAGTATATTCATAAGTGGTTAATTTATATATTATTGATATTTTTTTTGTTAATAAGAGTTTTAAAATGTTCAAAGAGCCTTTGGCCTAGTGGTATCGGAGCCTTTGGCCTCCTAGAAGGTCAAGAGTTCAAACATCACCAAAGATAAGAAGAGTGTGTGAGTTTATTTGTTGTATTTGCCGTATATAAATATTATATTTAAAAAAAAAAAAGAGTTTTAAAGTGCACTGGTAACAGTTTTGATTTTTATGTTATTAGAAACTAATGATATTACTTTATTGCAATTAGATTTATCGAAAACTACTTATTTTATTCTTATTGTGAATCCAGAATCCAAAAATCATATCACCTTCAAGAGTAATGTTATAGATTAAAATTTGATGCCCTCGGTCTAAACAAATTTTAGGCAAATGTGTGCGGCAACTATTCAATAAGAAATAAACTTTTTAAGATAGATTGACAACAACTCTATACTGTATGCCAATTTATGTCCTTTAACTATGTTTCGTAACGGTCATGCAAATTACTCTACAAATGTTTAACTAATGTTAATTGTTTGTTTAATTAGAAGTCATAATTGTAATTGAAATCTCATTTAAGGTGACAAAGTCACATATTAATTTTGTAACAATCTTAATTAAAGTCTTGTTTGAAGTTATGAAGAAAAAAAATCTATAATATTCAAGTGAAAATTAGAGAGGTGTGTAAATTGTAACCGTAGTAATTAAGACGGTGCATGGAGAGCCACATCACCAAATTAGGATGATGAATATTCCCCTATAAAAAATAAAATAAATATTAGTGGGTCGAGGACCCACATATCAAATATTATACTCATAAAAACAAATATTACATTTGATTTTAACCAATAGACTCAGATATAAGAAACATATGTTTATTTCACTGTTGGCCCATTTTTATTTCATCATCCGATATGGGGATGCAAATAATAAATTGACAAAAAAGTTAGCCCCTTTCTTTTTGTACCCACATATCTTTTGTCTCTTTCATTCTCTCGTCCGATGTGACATGGAAACAATAATATGAGAGAAAAGAAAATATAAAAAATCTTTCAAAACTAAAGTTTATCTTTTATAACAACTTGAAGTTACTAAAACATCCTATAATATTTGAATTGTCAAATATTTGAATTGTAAATTAGAGAGGTACGTTAAACCCTGATAGTAGTGTAACATCAAGACGATGCTAAAAAACTACATCACCAAGTAGTATAATGGACATTCACATATAAAATAAATAAAATACTAAGTAGGTTGATGACTCAAATATTATATATCAAACTAAGAATAACCATATAAAAGAGAGGTTCAAGGGAAAATCTCAAAAAAATGGAAAACTGAGGAACACCTTGATAACCATTGATCTGGATTGTATGCACTTGTTGAAGGGTTTCGACGGGATCACAACGGAAATAAACATACAATAACAACAAAAACAAACCGCGAAACCCCACTAGCCCGAATCCGTAACTAACAAAAATAGGAATAAAAACCAACCATAGAGGTTTAGAAACTACCTCAAGTGATTGTATCGGAATGAAATCAAAGCACGAGAAACCAACGTAGGCCTCCTCTAGAAGTATCCACACGTGAGTACAATACGTCACCCGAACGGTTGCTAGCCCACGAGAACCAAATCGACACACACACAAAAACGATTTTGTGTGTGTGTGAGTAAAAGGTATAAAGTAAACTAACTAAATAATTATAGGGGTATAAAATGTTTATATATATATATATATATATATATATATATATTAAAATCTAGATTTTGGTCCACCCCGCGATTATCTCACTTTATACCTTCGATCGCGGGACATACCCCCGAAATTCAAAAAAATTTACCCACCCCACGATCGCGGTCCTATATCGTGGGGTTATGGGGTATTTCGACAAAACTGAAGAATTTTTGGGCATTTTATTAACTGATTTATGAAATTGGGGCATTTTAATTAAATTCCCTAAATCAAAATATATGGTGGACTAATAAATGACTTAGATTGTGTGACTGCTTATTTAGTAAATAATATAAATAAATATGAGTATATATATATACTATATTATAAAGTACGGATAAAAAACTCTTAAAAACAATTGTTAAAGCTTAATGTACCATTATTTAATGTTAATTACTTAAAATCTCTTAAAAACAACAATTAAAGCTTTATGTACTACATTTAATGTTATTTATTAACTTTCAATCCATATCTCTAAGAGCATCTCCAACAGCATTGCTAAATAGAAAATTTTGGCTTTTTCTTTTGCTATTCCTTTCCAACAACTTTGCTATATGGTTTGCTAAAATAGAGAGAGATCAAAAAATCTTTAAATATAGAGAATTCTCTATAATCTCTAAATTGGAGAGAGAAGATATTATTTTATTCAACCAACCAATAAGATTCAATTTTTAACATTTTATTTTAAGTTTTTTTTTAAAGTGTACTGGATAATAAATTATGAAATATTATAATAATATAAATAATGATTGATTCTCTAAAATAGAAAAACTGTTGGAGTTAGAAGAAAATGTTTTTAGAGATTTTGACTTTCCATTCTCTATTTTAGAAAAAATTTAGCAATGCTGTTGGAGATGCTCTAACCAATTTAACTCCCCTAAAATCATTTCCCATTTCAATCCCTAAAATCACTCTCCTACACAATTAAATACATGATAAAAATCAAATTTTAAATATAAAAAATCTAAAATATAATTAAGAAAGTCTAACAAAATATTTAATGTTTATTTAAAAAAACATTATAGTATTAAATCTAAAATAAATTACATTATTATTAAAATATCGAAGAAAATTTTTTAAAAACAAACTTTTATGCATTAAGTACTGTTTATTGATACATATTACTTAAAATTCAAGATTACAAGTAATGATGCATGAGTACAAATTTCTAAAGCTATATGTTTGAATTCATAATAACTAATAAACATAATCAAAACAGGATAAACATCTCAATTTAAACATAAAGAATTTAAAATATATAAGATAATCATTGAATCAAAATACTTAATTTTTTTATATAAAAAACATTATATTATTAAGCCTAAATTAAACAAATTTATAAAAAAAACATTATCACTCAAAACCATCCAAAATCGTACCTTAAATTGACAAAAAATAAAATGAAACATTAAAATCATGATGTATTTCGCTGCATTGCACGAGTATGTTTCTAGTATATAATAATATATATATTTATAGTGTTAGATAAATAATAATAACAACTGCTAATGATTATTTAATTGTATTAATATATATATATATAGTATTTGGTTCATTTGAGAAATGGTAAATATATGAGAAATAAAGAAGTAATCCTAGCCATTCATATGGTCAAGATCGGATTTGACTAGTCAAATATTGCGGCTTTGACCGGTCAAAAGTTGCGGCTATCCCAAAAATAGAAGGACAATTTTGTAAATTTTACAAAACACACGGGCTGTGTTCATATATGAACATGTATAAATCACATATGAACTATATGTTCATATATGAACCAGTGCAATTCACAACTGAACTCTTTTAACTGATTCATATATGAACCTTTGTGATTCATATATGAATCAGTTGAACTAACTAACAGATTCATATATGAACCTTTGTGATTCCTTTATGAATCTTTATGATTCACAAAGATTCATATATGAATCTGTATTAATCACAAAGATTCATATATGAACCTTTGTGAATCACAAAGATTCATATATGAATCTGTATGAATCACAAAGATTCATATATGAATCAGTTGAACTAATTAACAGATTCATTGTGATTCATACAGATTCATATATGAACTCATCCCGTGTATTTTACGAAATTACCCCTCTACCTTCTATAGACCACACAAGGAATTATCCGGTGATTCGTGGTCAAAGCCGCAAATGTTGACCAGATGAATGACTAAGATTACTTCTCTATTTCTCATATATTTACCATTTCTCAAATGAACCTCTCCCTATACACACACACACATATATATACATATAATGAGTCTTGAGTAAGTAATAATTAGTAACAATGGTTATTCACTTATATAAAAATAATAATAAATATCAAGTAATAATAATTATGATATCAGTCATTTAGTTATCTTATATTTGGTTATCATAAGTATTTGTTTTTTACATGTAAACTTAAATGTATTATATTGAAGTGATTAATCGTCATCTTCATTTTGTTTATTTATATCAAGTATAATTAGTTTATTACAATATATATATATATATATATATATATATATTGACGGTAATCAAATGAGAATCATAAAATGGTTGAGGACCGTAAGGACTAATCTTGATCATTCAAGGGTTTTAATCAAAAGTCATTAACAACAATGGAAAATTTTGTAATATTAGTGAAAATTTTGGAGGCTTGAGGGTAAATTTGTAATTTGAGATCTCAAAAGTCAAAACTGCCTCCTCCCCCATACGATTAACAAGAACCCATTCCATTAAATCTCTAAAAAGTCTCAATTCTTTCCCTTCACTCAAGAACGATCAAGAAAAGTTCAAGAAGTTCTTAGTTAAGAGAACGAGATTCTGCAGCGAAATAGAGAAAGAAAAGGAGCAAAAATGTTGATTTAGGGATTAGAAGGAATATACGACACCAGATAATAGACGGAAATCAGTCGGGTCGGCATCAACAACAGAGGCAATGAAGGATTTATTGCCTTGCTGGAAGGATTTGATGCCTGAGTTCAACTTGTGGATGTTGACGACAGCAACCCCAACGATCATCCAAACATTGTTTATGTAACTAATGTTTGCTGATATCTTCTATCTAAAAATATCTTTAGGATTTTGTTGAAATAGAGGAAGGGCGAAAGTTTTTTTTTTTAAATAGAAGGGGAGGTAATATGGTGGGGGTTTTTTTTGAAATAAAGGAAGCATAAGTTTTCTGATTTCAATCTAGTGTCGGAGGATTGCGGAGTTGATGTTGACCGTGGCTAAGTGTTTTCGCGGCGGCGTATCCGTTTCTGGAGGAGCTGTATCTAAAGAGGATGGTGGTTTCTGATGAGCTTTTGGAGTTTAGCTATGAATTTTGAAGGTTTTAAAGCTTTTTCGTTATTGAGATGTGATAATGAATCTGTGTGCCATTTCAAGAAATTTACATCTATTGTTTGATTTCATTAGGTGAAAAGAGATTATAGATGAAATTATTGTTTGATTTCATGTGTTGAATTAAGATATACATGAACTTATGTTTGGATTTCATCAGGTGAAATAGCATATTTATGAAAATTTGTGATTTACTTCATGTGGTGAAATAAGGAGAATCTGTGTGTTTCATATGGTAAATTTGTGTGTTTCATTTGATGAATGAATCTGTGATTTCATCTAGTGAATCATTTTACCAAAATGACGATTATGCTATTTTTCATGTACTGAAACAACTTTTAATTAAAACCATAGGACCCGTTTTTCAATGATTAAAGAAGGATATTGTGCTAATATCCAGGGGGGCTTAAAAGATATAAATCTTTATATCATGATTTGAGGGGGAGCTGAAAAGGTAAATATCTTCTGTCCTAGATCTCTGACTGTTTGAAAGAAGAACAACTTTCGAACATGAAAAATAGTTTCTTAAGTGTTCAAACCACTTCTTATTCTCAAAAGTTTTTATGAATTTAGAAGTGTGATTTTAAATGTTTTTCATTTTTGAGCTTTATTGTTTAACTAACCGTGTGTTTCCAAAGATCAATACTTGTGTATTATCTTATCCATATACTGTCAAGTATTCATACACACCGGTTCAGTATTTTATTTGAATTTGTTATTACCATGTCTCTAAACGTACCAATTTTTCGATGGTAATACCCCCGTTTGCTATTCACTATTGTTGAGCATCATTCATCTTTTCATATTTGTGCTTTCATTGATAAACTGTTTATATTTGTTCATATAAACAAAATATCCAATTCTTTGATACCCTATCCATTTGATTTGATCTGATTGATACATTGTCAGATTCTCAAAACGATTCTCTTGATTTCATTTCATTCATTCAATATCTTTGTTTTGAGAAATCTTCAACGTTCAAATGCTCAAATTTCATTCATATTTTTAAATGAGCATACATTCTGACACTGTTATCTTTTTGAGCTTAACTGTTTCAGTTAAACTGTTGAGCAACCATGCTTTTTAGGAATAATATGGGATTCGTGTGTGAGCTTAAAATAGAACTTCCATAGATTCACGTAAGCCAGTGTTTCCTACCCAGGAAGTTATCCTTGAGTGATTGAGGGGTGAGGGGTCATAAATCAAAGAGTGGGGGAGATAACTCATCCGGTTGAGTTTTTCTCATAGTGTGGAGCGGTAAAATGGAAATGAGAGTTTGGTTAGAAGTGAGCTAAATGTTAAAAAGAAAGAGGGTGTGAGAACAGAGTTAAAAGAATATCAGAACTCTGCACATACCACTTTCTGAGCCGGGCAACCACATCTACTGATTGGTTCACATTCTTTGGTGACCATCATTGAAAAAGGCAGTGAGCCCATGCCAATTCTTGCATTAACCCCACCAACCACTCATTTCTTTCTTAACAAAGAAATATTTCATTTTCTTTGGGGACGCAACATATATGTTATCTAATCTTCACTCTGAAGATTTAGATATTGAAAAAGAAAGAAAGTTGCCCCTCTTTCGCACCTCTTTCATGCACATTGAGTCCGTGTATTATATGTTGCTGTCTCAACAGTTTACACAATTTGAGCCAAATGAAACACAATCATTGTGCTAAAATTCTTTCATACACAATCACGAGCACACAGAAAATTAGTTTTTCTGTCAGAACATTCATAGATAAAACTTGTGTTTTTCAATGATTGAATGGAAGTCCTGGGGAGTCATCATCAAACCAACTCCTTATATTGTACATTCGTTGTACACAGTGACTTTGTGTTACTGCCAGGCATTCCTAACTGTTTCATTTGTTGATTCAGGATTACCATGTTCATTATGTCTGAATTTGAAAAGATTCGGATATATACATTTCATGAATTGATGGCTCTTAGATCAAAGCGCGTCAATTGTCAAAGGGGAGATTGTTATTTGCATACAAAGGGGGAAATCAAAGTCTGTGCTAAAATTGATGAAATTTTGATGATCATGTTGCTCTTAATCATCAAAAAGGGGGAGAATTTTACAAAGATCATTTTCAAAGCTGAATTGTCAAAGTTCAAAATGCTTCCGCTGATTCAAAGACAAATGTTTCTGAAGAAAGATAATTCAAAGTTAAATCAAGATGATTGGTGAAATATGTTTTCTGAAGACAGTCCAGAGATCAAAGAGACGAAGATACAATTTTCAGAAGTTTCAAAGTTTGTTTCAAAGTTATCAAAGATTTTCAGAAGTTTCAAAGTTTGTTTCAAAGTTGTCAAAGATTTTCAAGAAGTTTCAAGAATTCTGTTTCGCGTTCAAGGCTTGTTGACTTTCAAAGCTTCAAAGTGCAAAAGACTTTCCAAGATTTTTCAAGAGTTGAATGAGTAAAGATTGTGAAAGCTTCAATGTTCAAATTTAAAGAGACAAAAGCTGAAGAATCAAGAGCTGAAGATCTGTATCAAATTTTTATTAAATCTTGAATACAAAGGGGGAGATTTTTAAGTCTAAATATTGTATCCAAGATTTAATAGGAAAGTCAAAGATGTAAAAATCAACATTGTCAATGTATTGTAAATGTCAAAGTATGTTTTGATTACTTAGTGGTTAAGTCTTGTTTAGTTTAGGTGGTATAAATAGGGTGTTGGTGTTGTAATCAGTAGTAACGAGTAACCAGAGTTGCACGTATTGTATCATTGAGACTTGTGATTGGAATTCAATATCTACTTTCTCTCTAGTTCTTGATCTTAATTGTCATATATTGAGTAATTGCTTGATTGTTTTGGGATTTATTGATTAACAATTGGTATCAGAGTTGAACCAAACTTTTTGGAAATGATTTGATCAGAGTTTGAATTGAAATCTGGAGTTTTTAGATCGAAAATTGAGATTTTCTGAAAAAATTTCAAGAACTCGTGTTTTTCACTGTTCATACGAATTTTGTTGAAAAATCGATTTTAGTGCAAGAAAATGGAATCATTGGATTCGAATTGTGTTTAGGATTGTTTCTTGTTTTGATTTCATCTCATAATTCGAACTAAATCGTTGTCAATTGTTGATTTTTGAACTTTCTTGAAATATCGAGTTTGAACACTGTTCTTCATCGAAAATGTGTGAATTGTTGTTTTTAATCGAAAATTGATTGTAAATTTGTGTTTAGTATTGTTTTTCGATGATTCTGATGAATTTTTTAGATCAAATTTGCAGATTTTGATCGATTTGAGAAAGAAAGAGCCAAGATCCACGGTTTGTGCAAGTTCATACGGTTTGCGCAAGTTCATCCTCTAGTTAATAGACATTTGCGCAAGATTTTCCGGACTTTGAAAGTTCCATTTGCGTTACAAGGCTATTACGCAAAGTCAGATTTGCGCATCCTTTGGCTCACGCAAAGTTCAATTTACGCATCCTTCGATTCACGCAAAGCTACTTTGCGCCATACGTGGATCACACAAAGCTAAGTTTGCGTATCCTTTGATTCACGCAAAGCTTCGTTTGCGTATCTAGCTGGTCACGCAAAGTCGAGTCTCACGCAAAGCTACTTTGGGCCATACGCGAACTACAAGAGCTGCACTTTGCGCATCAAGTATATTACGCAAAGCTCAATTTGCGCAAACAACTTCTCACACAAAGCTCAGTTTGTGCAAACAACTTCTCATGCAAAGCCTCTCACGAAAAGTATCATTTGCGCATCCTTCGACTTACGCAAAGCTCAGTTTGCGTATCACTTGGCTCACGCAAACCTCATTTTGCGTTTCACTTGACTTGCGCAAAGCTCTCTTTGCGTTACATGTTGATCACGAAAAGCTTACTTTGCACAACACATAGCTCACGCAAAACTCGATCTTGCGCCTTTACAAGTGTTGTTCAAATTTTTAAATATTTTGTGCTAGATTTCAATTTGATCTGATTTTTTGATTTTCTGATATATAGTTTGGAACGATCATTCATATCAGGCTGATTACTCATTAATCATGGGATTTCTTTCAGATCTTGAAGAGAAGAATAGAAAGATGAAACTAGAGAACATTAATCTGGGTCATGCTGTTGACTTTCATTCGCAAAAGTCAAGAGAGTATTTTGCTGAAATCATCTCACTGAAAGAAGAAATCAGTGCCTTAAAGAATATCAATGAAGATCTTCTGAAAAGATCTTCTGGGCAGAATGATGAGAAGATAAAGAAATTGGAATCTGAGAATGCTGAGCTTAGAAAGAATTTATCTGATTTTGAAAAACAGCTTGCTGAAAATAAAGCTGATTTTGATACTGAAAAGAAAATTTTTTCAAAGAAGTTCTCAGATTTCTCAAAGAAATGTTTTGAAGAGAAAAAGTCAATTGAGCTTAAATGCATAAAATTTTCTCAACAAATTTCTGATTTTGAGAAAATACTTATTTTGGAAAGAGAGAAGTTTTCTAAGGAAAAGAAGGCCATTGAACAGAAGAGTGTGGGATTCTTCAAAGAACTATCTGGCCAGAGAAATGATTCAGAGAAAGGGTTTGAAGAAGAAAGATCCATCTTTGAGTCTGAAATCAAAAAGTTGACTTCAAAGTTATCTGAACTATCTGCTACTGCGCTAAAAGAGCAGAAAACGAAGTCTGAATTCAAGACAAATATTGACCCGCTTGTGAAAGAAAGAGACACCTTTGCTTCAAAGATCAAAAATCTTGAAAAGTATGTTTCAAGTTCAAATCACAAATCTGTCTCGTTACAAAGGTCAGTTAAATATTTTAATCAGATTCGTCGAACTAACATTTTCTTTGATCAATTTTTAAATGGTTCAGATACATATCCAAGGAGAAGAAGTTATAAAGAGAAACTGGTCTGGCAGAAGAAACCATTTAAAAATGAGATGTCAAATGAGCTGAAAGGGAAGACATCATGTGTACATACACACAAAGAAAGAAGAACAAAGTGCATAAAGGTAAACCGGATCTTATATACTCAAGAGATCAATTATTCAGGTTTTCAGGTAATAAATTTTATTGTTCTTACTGTTGTACACATGATCATATCCACAAGACCAATGATCATTTCTGGTATGGATCTTACTCTGTTACCCCCACACGAACTACAACTAACATTTCTGGACCCAAATACCAGTGGGTACCAAAGAAGAAAACTGATTCTTTGTTGCAGGCACCTCAAGTCAAGGGGGAGTAAGAGAACTTTGGCTCTTGAGTAAATCAGCTCAAGACCCGGACTTCAAAGTTGAAAGATAATGGCTCTTGAATAACACTATTAGAGCATAAATCTATTGGATACAAGATCAAGAAGACTGAAGGTCAAAGTTTAAGAAAGTCAAAGCTGAGAAAGTCAAAGTCTTTGTATTTGTTTTGTGTTTTATTTCCTTTGTATTGTAATTGTAGGTATAAATAGTGTTCTATTTCTATTTTGTAAGTAGTTAAGAAAAGAAGTCTATTGAGAATCAGAGAGAGAATTCGTTTGAGAGAGATCTGTAGAGAGAGAGAGAGTTATAGAGAGAGAAAGTGTAATCGTTGGATTTGAAAGATTAATCAAACAGGTAATTTGATTGAAATCTTGTTTGTATTTGTTTGATTGTGAATAGGAACTAGAATCTGGGAATAACAGTTGGTATCAGAGCAGATCCAATTAGAAATCAAATCAAGAAAACAAAGTCGACACTGTGTTCTTCATGTCCAGATCTGATTTCGAGTTTTAGTATGTTTTTGGAGTAGATTTTGATTAGATTTTGTTAGAAAAGTATAATTGATAGAGTTTGTATAGATTAATTCATCAATTGCACTGTAATTTTCTTGAAATTTTGGATTTTGTTGAGTTTTTAAGGCACGAGTTCTTGAGCACTGTTTCATAGATCAAATTGTAATTTTGAGTGTTTGATGTTGTAATTCGTGTATTGTCAACTGTTAGAATATTGAAATCGAGCATCCCTTCAAAGTTTCAAGTCAATTGGACAAGTATTGGATCGAAATCAGATGAAAAAGTGAAGTTTTTGGTCGATATACTGAAGAACAAGCAAGAAATCTGAAGAACACGTTAGATCTGAGAAACGTGAAAGTTCTTCGTTAGAACGCGCAAGCTGAAGAATCTCAGTTTTGGTCAAAACGCACAAGGTATTGTTAGCGAGTTCTAGAAACTCGTTGATCGAAGTCTGCGAGTTTTGAAAGTTGGGAAATTTTTCTAAGGACCAAAACACGGACGTAGTGGTTAGCGAGTTCTACAAACGCGCTAATCGAAGGGTGAGAGTTTGAGCAGGAATAGTGATCTGCGAGTTCGTTCATCTGCGAGTTTGAAAATCTTAGAAATTTTTCTAAGTGTTGGAACGCGCTAATCTTGTTTAGCGAGTTTATTCAAAACACGCTAGTAGTATCTTGCGAGTTTCTGAAACGCGCACACCTCAGCCTGCGAGTTTCTTCGGAATAGTAATCTGCGAGTTTGGTCGATCTGTGAGTTTGGTTGATCTGCGAGTTTGGTCAAAACGCACTAGTAGTGGCTAGCGAGTTTCTCAAACACGCACGTCGTAGCCTGCGTGTTTATCAGTGAATAGTGATATGCGGGTTTAGGCGTTAGCGAGTTTCTTCGAGAACAGTCTCTTGCTAGTTTCTACGTCTAGCGAGTTTCAGCGACTAGCGAGATTCTCAGGACACGCAAGTCTTTGCGTGCGAGTTTCACAAACGCGCAAGCCTTAGTCTACGGGTTTTTCAGAAATAGTGACTTGCGAGTTGTGTCACTTAGTCAATTTTTTTTTTAATTTCTGATTTTTCTATATTTCAAGATTTTTCTTGTGATTTCATATTTGGACTAACGATCAATTCTAGTTTCTTATTGCATATATTTTTCAAACAGGTTTTATCAAGATGACTTCTAAAGATGCTTTTTCCATTGGCACTAATGTCAAGCCTCCTGTTCTGTTCAAAGGAGAATACGAATAGTGGAAAGATAGATTTCTGGATTTTATAGACAAACATGCAAACGGAGAAAATATTCTGCTTTCAATTACCAAAGGCCCAATGATTCCACCTACTGTTGAAGTACCTGATGATGATGAATCATCTGATAGTGAAGATGGTGATGAGGAAAGAGAACAAACGACAAAAACAGTTAAAATGGATCTATCAAAGTACTCTGAAGAACAGAAAAGCCGGTATAAAGCAGACAAGCAAGCAAGATCTCTTTTACTTCAGAGCATTCCTAATGAGATTTACATCAAGATTGATAGCTACAAGGATAATTCTAAGAAGATGTGGGATGAACTGCAAAAGATGATGATGGGATTCAAGGATGGGAATCAAATGAAAGTGGCTAACTGCATTAACAGTTATGAGGAATTTAAAGCCAAAGAGAATGAAAGCTTGGAAGATACTTATGAACGGTTTGTCTTGCTTCTGAATGAACTGACAAAGAACAAAGTGAAAAAGAAGGAACTTGAGAATAATGTCAAATTTCTGAGCATCCTACAACCTGAATGGAAAAAGCATACGCGTAGGATGAAACAAATGAAGGATCTAAAGGAAATTCCGTTACATGAGGTCTATGAAACATTGAGGCAGAATGAAGAAGAAGTGGAAGAGAAAAGAGCTGAGAAGAAGAAGGCAGAAAAAGTTCCCGATCCTATTGCTTTAGTAGCAGGAGAGAAGAAGAAAGAAAAGACAGAGAAGAAGAAAAAGAAGAAAATTCTTACCAGTTCAGAATCTGAATCTGAATCAGATGGAGATAATGGAGAAAGTCTTAAGCAAGCCATGCTATTACTGACCCGGGAGTTTCAAAAGAAGTTTTACAAGAAGCCGGGATCCAATTCTCAAAGGTACTCTTCATCTAGTTCCAAGAATCATGAGCATCGAGAAAGAGTTGAAGGAAAGCGATATGAAGAGAACCTGTATATGGAAAGGAAGCCGGAAGAAAAGAAGAAGTTTGTGAATGACTACGCCAGTTCTGAAAAGAAGACTGCTAATGATCTGATCAAATGCTACAACTGTGGCAAGTTCGGACATTATGCAATAGAATGTCGAAAGCCAAAGGTTTGAAACTCCCAGTATTATCAGAACAAACTGCTATTGGCCAAACAACAAGAAGCTGGCATAGCATTAATGGCTGAAGATGAATTTTGGCTGGATCATTCAGAGGGTGAAGAGGATGACAAAGAGAAGGAAGAAACTGCTCATCTCTGTCTAATGGGCAAAGAAGTGAAATATGATGAGTCAGATGATGAAGCTGCTGATGAGGTAATGAACTTAACTGGAAAAGATTTCATTACCAAAATGGAAGCTATGATGGTTGAGCTTAATGACCTTCAAGTAAAACTGAAGAAAGAAAAAGACAGAGTTGCTAAAAGAAACAACAAGATCTTTGATCTTAATAAGTCTGTTATTGGGAACAAAGATCTAATTGTTTCTTTACGCAAGTCTGCTTCTGATTCTAAACTTCAAATAGATTGTTTTGAAAAGAAGATTTATGATTTTGAAGTTAAAATTTCTAAGTATGAGTTTGAGAAGAAAGAATCTGCACTAACTGTTCATAAATTGCAGGTTGAGAACAAGCTTTTGAATAAGAAGGTAAATGGTCTGGAAGCCAAACTCTATGCAAGAGGCCAAACAGATCAAACCATTTTTCTGAATGCACCTAACGAAGAGGCTGATGTTAAAGAAAAATGGGGACTTGGTTTTCAAAACCCCCATTACTTAAAGAAAGCCATCAGAAAACAACCAGCATTATATAATTTTGATTTTCTTGCTTGTGCTGGTAAACATACTCATTTAAAACCCAAATTTGTTACCAAATTACCAGAAGAAGTTGAGGCCAAAGAAACTGAAAATAGAAAGAATATAAAGAAAATGCAACTACCATTTAACTATGCAAAGTTAAATGATAGTTATCTTTCTGAGACACCAAAAGTTCTTTCAAATGACTATTGTGCTAGTTATTCTGTTTCTAAGATGAAGGCAAAACCTGTAACTGCAAAGGTTTATGTTCCTCCACTCATTCTTGAAAGCAAAATAGTTGAGCTTGAAAATGCTGTTTCTGATGAAAGAATTTTGGTAGATATTGAACAAAGTGTGTTTTCTACAGTTTTAAAGAATACCGATTTTCAATCTAAATCTACAAAGTGTTCTACAGTTTCAAAGGCACCTCAAATTTCGTCTGATAATTTTGATGACTTATTTGAGTCTGCAAATGACTTTCTTAATTCTGATGATGGGTGCATAGAAGAAATTGATATGTTTGACTTCAATGCTTCTCTTCCTGATCATTCTACTTGTCTTATAACTGAAAAAGTGTTACCAAGTGGTTTTTATATTGATGAATCATCAGCTAAGGTTGGTGAATCAGTTTCTGTAACTGCTGATTACTATGCTCAAGGTAAGAAACATAAGAAACAGCGATTACAGAAACAAAAATACACTGGTACACAAAAGAAAACTCAATCTCAGAAATCTGATTTTCCTAATAAATCTAAATCTTTTGTTTCAGATATAAGCAAGAAAAGGTCGAAAGCTCGAACCGAATGGCGACCAAAAAGGAAGGATGATGAGATAGCTGAATCAGTTTCTGATAACTCTTGTAATAAATCAGTTAGTAGTGATAATGATGTAGTTGATCAACTTGCTTCATCTAAACAAAACCTTGTAACTTCTTACAAGCGGTATTCAATAAAGCAATTGATTCAATTATCTCCTATTACTACTAAATCTTATCATTATCGGAGAAATGATTTTGCTTATTCTCATAATTCTACTGATTGGTTTGGATCTTATCATGTTTATTCTTCAAGATCAAATGTTTTTAAAAGTTTTCAACGAAAAGGAGGATCCATATTCAAATGGATACCAAAATCATGTGCTAATCTGTTAGGACCCGTTTTTAAATGGGTACCTAAAGTTATTGTTTCCTGATTTCTCTTGCAGACCCAGCATATGTGGTACTTGGATAGCGGCTGTTCCAAGCATATGACCGGGCAGAAAGCTTTATTGTCTAATTATACAGAGAAATTCAGCGGCAATGTCAGATTTGGGAACGACCAAATTTCACCAATCTTAGGATATGGTGATATCATTCAAGACAACATAACGATTAGGAATGTGAGTTATGTCGAAGGCTTAGGGCACAACTTGTTTAGCATCGGAAAATTCTGCGACAAAGGGTTAGAGGTCAACTTCAAAGCTAAGAGATGTTCAGTTCGTTCTGAAGACGACACAGAACTCTTAGTTGGCAAGCGAAAGACAAATCTCTACACCATCAATCTTTCAAAGGTTCAGAATGACAGTCACGTTTGCTTATTGACAAAAGCTTCGATGCAACAAAGTTGGCTTTGGCACAGACGACTATCACATCTGAATTTTCGTTATATCAATAAGTTGGTAAAAGATAAGTTGGTAAAAGGACTTCTTGAACTAGAGAAAGAACACTTGTGTGATGCATGTGAAAAGGGTAAGATGAAGAGAGCCGCACTTAAACCGAAGCCTGAACCAAGCACCAGTTCTCCACTAGAGTTATTACATATGGATCTCTGTGGTCCGATGAGAACACAAAGCTTAGGAGAAAAGAAATACGTGTTGGTTATTGTGGACGATTATTCAAGATACATATGAGTCAAATATCTTCGATCAAAAGATAAGACGCCCGAAGTTCTCATTACTTTCTTAAAGACGACCCAGGTGAATATGCAGAGACAAGTCAAGCTTCTTCGGACTGACAACGGCACAGAGTTCAAAAACAAAACAGTTGAAGAATATCTCGAATCGGTCGGGATATCACATCAATACTCTGCTGCACGTACACCTGAACAGAATGGAGTAGTCGAAAGGCGAAATCGGACGCTAGTCGAGGCCGCTCGTACTATGCTTAGCCAATCGGACTTACCTCTATTTCTGTGGGCAGAAGTTGTGTCAACTGCATGTCATACTCAGAATCGATCCATGATACACCGTCGTTTCCAAAAGACTCCATATGAGCTGATCAACAACAGAACACCGACAATCAAGTATTTTCATATATTTGAGTGTAAGTGTTTCGTGCTTAACGACAAAGAGAATCAGAACAAATTCAGTGCTAAAGCGGACGAAGGCATCTTCAGTGGTTACTCTTCCACATCTGCAGCATACCGTGTTTATCTGAAGAAGTCTAAAATAGTCATCGAGAGCGTCAATGTAACATTTGATGAAGACATGGATTCTGAACAATTCAGTTCAGAACCCGTGATCACTGGAGTATTAGCTTCTAGGCAGATCAGTCCAGAATTTGTTTCTACAAAGAACAATTCGGATAACGCTTCTACTTCAATTTCACATTTATCTGATTTAGATTTGTTATTTGAATTCTTTTATGATGAGTTTCTAGGATCTAATGTATCTAAATCTGATGTGACTGACAGGTCTGAAGACACAAGTTGCAATCATCCAGTCACTTCAGAAGTTATAACTGAACTTGTATCCCCCATTCAGTCGGTAACTCACATTCCATTGAATACTCCTACAGTTGAAGATATACAAGTAACTGCTGAGCCATAAGTAACTGTATCAGTTGGGTGTGATATTTTGTCTACTCAACAGCCAGAGTCTGCTGTTCCAACTGATGCTTCTGCACATGAAACTTCAACTGCAAACCCCCCTTCATCTATTCAAACTGAAGAGCTTGATAGTGGATTTCAAGATGATGATCATGTTCAATCAGTATCTAATCCACTCCCTTATGAGCATCGCTGGACCAAAGAGCATCCTTTACATCAAGTAATTGGAGACCTAATCAAGCCGGTGCAAACTAGGTCGACGACTTTGAATCAATGTCTGCATGACTCATTCCTCAGCAAGATAGAGCCCACACGTGTATCAGAGGCTTTAGCTGATTCGGATTGGGTATCTGCTATGCAAGAAGAATTAAATCAGTTTGAAGCTCTGAAGGTCTGGAGATTAGTTCCAAAACCGTAAGGAAAATCCGTAATTGGCACTAAATGGGTATTCAAGAATAAAAAGGACGAAAATGGTATCGTCATAAGGAATAAAGCTAGACTTGTTGCCAAAGGTTACCGGCAAGATGAAGGCATAGATTACGATGAGACGTATGCTCCAGTAGCGCGTATAGAGGCAATCCGCTTGTTTCTAGCCTACGCAGCTCATAAGAATTTCATAGTCTATCAGATGGACGTGAAAACGACCTTTCTGAATGGCATTCTTAAGGAAGAAGTCTACGTGTCTCAACCAGAAGGGTTCGTCAATCCAGATAAGCCAGATCATGTCTACATCTTGGATAAAGCCCTGTATGGTTTGAAACAAGCCCCTCGAGCATGGTATGATGTTCTATCAAAATTCTTGGTCAAGTCAGGTTTTTCCAAAGGTAAAATTGATACCACCTTGTTCATTAAAAAGGAAAAAAGCTGATATCATCCTTATTCAAATATATGTTGATGATATAATATTTGGTTTTACTAATCCTAAATATTGCAAAAACTTTTCTAACCTCATGGTGTCACGTTTTCAAATGAGTATGATGGGAGAGATGAATTTCTTTCTCGGATTACAAGTTAAACAGTTTTCAACGGGGATTTTCATTAACCAGTCTAAGTACATTTTGGATATTCTTCGGAAGTACAAAATGGAAAATTGTAAACCAATTGGAACCCCGATGGCACCAGGTACTAAAATTAGCACTGATCCTTCGGGTAAAACTGTTGATGTTAGAACTTATAGAGGTATGATAGGATCGTTAATGTATCTTACTTCAAGTAGGCCAGATATTATGTTTTCAACATGTTTATGTTCTAGATATTAGGTTGCTCCTAAAGAATCCCATTTGGCTGCTGTCAAAAGGATTTTTAGGTATCTGAAGGGGACTACAGATCTTGGTCTGTGGTATCCTAAGGATACTGGTTTTCAACTGACTGCCTATTCAGATGCAGATCATGCAGGTTGCATGTTGGACAGAAAGAGTACTTTAGGTCACATTCAATTTCTTGGAGATAAGCTCGTTAGCTGGGCATCAAAGAAACAATTATGCGTTTCCACATCGACTGCTGAAGCAGAGTATGTAGCTGTTGCCAGTTGCTGTTCTCAAGTCTTGTGGATGCGAACACAGCTGCGAGACTATGGATTCAAGTTTGATAAAATTCTGATCTATTGTGACTCGAAGAATGCAATTGCGATATCTGCTAATCCTGTCGAGCATACGAAAACCAAACACATTGACGTTAGGTATCATTTTATAAAAGATAATGTAGAAAAAGGAACAATTGAACTTTATTTTGTAAAAATAAATTATCAGCTTGCAGATTTATTTACCAAACCCTTAGATGAAAAGAGATTTAATTTTCTTATATCTAAGCTTGGTATGCTAAATCTTAAGACATAATCAGTTATTACCTAATAAAGTTACGTATTGCTATTTTTCATCATTTTCTTTATTCTTATTTCTGAAGGATATCTGCACTTTAATAGTTTGCTCATGATCTCAGGGGGGGAATGAGATGCACTTTAAGATGATCTACATTCTTTTGAGGGGGAGCATATCTAATTTCTGCATTTTGCTTAACTGACAAATTTTTGTGATGCATGAATTTAGGGGGAGTGTACAAGTCAAAAGGAGTAAGACAATGATTTCTGATTATTTCAGATCAGAACTCGTACATTAATCGTTTTACTGCTTTATGTCTTTTACATTTTAATAAATCTTTGTGAATAAATTTGCTTTGACTAGACTTTGAGACTTATGCAGGATGAGAGAAGCTGACAAGATCATATCTTAATGACTTCAGCTTGACTTCGTGAGATTTAAGATTGCGCGAAATGGTAAATTTCTTATCTAAATCTCAAATGTATCTGAAAGAAGGACAACTTTCAGATATAGAAAACATGTTCTGAAATGTTCAAACCACTTCCTGATTCTTAAACCGATTTCATGAATTGGAAGTGTGATTTTTTTAATGTTCTTATTTTATTTTGTGCTTCAAAGTTTACAAACCGTGTGTTTCCATAGATAAAATACTTGCGTATTGTCTTTTCATATACTTTCAAGTATTCACACACACTGGTTTCATTTCTTGTTCAAATTGTTCTTACCATGTCTCTAAATTGAAACAATTTTTCGATGGTAAGACACCCCACTTGTACTTTAAAGAATTTTGAGCGATATTTCATTTCGAAATGTCATTTCAAGAATGTCTATATTTTTGTTTCGTATAGACAATATCCATTATTATTGACCTTAAGCTTTGATTGTTATATCATTCATTTCTGATCATTTTTCATTCAATGTCAGATTTTCAAACAAGTCTTTTGCATTCATATTCATTCATTCAATTAACTTGTTTGAAATATCTTCAATGTTTTAAAATGATCATATCTTCATGATTATATTTATGAGCATATTTACTTCTGACATTTGTATATGAGCTTTAACTGCTATAGTTAAACCATTTGAGCAACACATGCTTTCTAGGATTATATGGGTTCTTTGTGCTAGAAATTAACTGAACTTCTATGAAATCACGTTAACCAGTGATTTCTACCCAAGAAGTTAATCCTTAGTGATTAAGTGTGAGGAGTTTATAAAGAAATGAGTGTGTGTGTGACGAGGTAAAATGGAAATGAGAGATTGGTTAGTAGTGAGCTTAACGATCAAAAGAAAGAGGGTGTGAGAACCGAGTAAAAGAATATTAAACTCTGCACCAAATACTTTCTGAGTCAGGCAGCCACATTACTAGCGTTTCACAAGTCTTTGGTGAACGTTATTGAAATAGGCAACTAGCCCATGCCAACTCTTGTTAAAAACCCCACCATCTACTCATTTTTTTCTCAAAAAGAAAATGTTTCATATTTTCTAGGGACGCAGCACATAATCTATCTGATTTTCATTTGGAAAATCTGGATATTGAAAAAGAAGGAAGTCTGCTCCACCTTCGCACTTCAATCATGCACATTGAGTCTGTGTTTATCTACTGTTGTCTCAGTGGTTTACACTATGTTGAGCCTTAAAAAGCAATATAACATTCATAGAAATTGCCTTTGTGGTGTTTCGATGATTGGATGGAAGCCCTGGGGGAGTGAACATCAAAAAGCTTCTTTATAGTGTGTATCCGTTACACACAGTGACTTTGTGTTACTGACAGGCATTTTTAACTGATTCATTTGTTGATTCAGGAGTTACATGTTCTTTTTTTGTCTGGATTTGCAAAGATCTAGATGAATACTTGGTTATGGATCACAGAATCAGAGGTTCAGTTTGATAGATCAGAATGGTCAAAGACATTTCTTGGAAGAAAAGTTTTGATGATATAGATGCTTAAATCATCAAAAAGGGGGAGATGGTATCAAGAAATGATAAAGTTTTGAGAGATGATTTTTAGAAATGTCCAAGTCAGAAAATTCAAAGTAAAGATTTGAAGAAGATCAAAGAATTTCTGAAGATGTGCTGATTTTTGAGGAAATTTTCTTTGAAGATTATTTGCTAAAGCAATCCGAGATTATTCTGAAGATAATTTCTTTCCAAAGTCTGAAAGTATCTTGTGAAAGTATTGGGGAGATTGTTAATCGTTTGAAGACAGTTTTGGAAAGAATACCGTCAAAGAAAAAGGGGAGATTGTAATGGCAGAGCTTAAAAGTGAAGACTGAATTGCTAGATCTTTCAATAATGATCTTGAATCCAAAGGAGGAGATTGTTAGAGCATAAATCTGTTGGATACAAGATCAAGAAGACTGAAGGTCAAAGTTTAAGAAAATCAAAGTTGAGAAAGTCAAATCTCATTAAAGTCAAAGTCTTTGTATTTGTTTTGTGTTTTATTTCCTTTGTATTGTAATTGTAGGTATAAATAGTGTTCTATTTCTGTTTTGTAAGTAGTTAAGAAAAGAAGTCTATTGAGAATCAGAGAGAGAATTCGTTTGAGAGAGATCTGTAGAGAGAGAGAGAGAGAGTTCTAGAGAGAGAATATGTAATCGTTGGATTTGAAAGATTAATCAAACAGGTAATTTGATTGAAATCTTGTTTGTATTTGTTTGATTGTGAATAGGAACTAGAATATGGGAATAACAAACACAGTTCAAGACCCGCACCTCAATGTCAAGATTATGGCTTCTAAGCACATCAGCTTAGGACCCGTTCTTCAACGAAGTTTGACTTCTAAACACAACAGTTTAGGACTCGGACCTCAGCGATCAAAAGACCTTACTCCAGTTTTTGCATCCGATGGATATGATGGTCTACATCTCAAGAGAATTGATCTGATCTCTATCCTATTCTTCTTCACTGATAGATTCTTCTGATATGATGGTCTACAATTCAAAAGGGAGTGTTTGATCTCTATCCTATTTTAACTGACATATTTCAGATGCCTAATTTAAGGGGGAGTAAAGTTGATGACTTCTGATTAATTCATTCTATAAAAATGTTTTACTGCTTTCTGTCCTTTTATTTTTTGAATAAATAATGTGAATAAAGTGGCTTCTGATCACATGACAGATCAGGACCCGTTTTTCAATGATTAAAGAAGGATATTGTGCTAATATCCAAGGGGGGGCTTAAAAGATATAAATCTTTATATCATGATTTGAGGGGGAGCTGAAAAGGTAAATATCTTCTGTCCTAGATCTCTGACTGTTTGAAAGAAGAACAACTTTCGAACATGAAAAACAGTTTCTTAAATGTTCAAACCACTTCTTATTCTCAAAAGTTTTTATGAATTTAGAAGTGTGATTTTAAATGTTTTTCATTTTTGAGCTTTTTTGTTTAACTAACCGTGTGTTTCCAAAGATCAATACTTGTGTATTATCTTGTCCATATACTGTCAAGTATTCATACACACCGGTTCAGTATTTTATTTGAATTTGTTATTACCATGTCTCTAAACGTACCAATTTTTCGATGGTAATACCCCCGTTTGCTATTCACTATTGTTGAGCATCATTCATCTTTTCATATTTGTGCTTTCATTGATAAACTGTTTATATTTGTTCATATAAACAAAATATCCAATTCTTTGATACCCTATCCATTTGATTTGATCTGATTGATACATTGTCAGATTCTCAAAACGATTCTCTTGATTTCATTTCATTCATTCAATATCTTTGTTTTGAGAAATCTTCAACATTCAAATGCTCAAATTTCATTCATATTTTTAAATGAGCATACATTCTGACACTGTTATCTTTTTGAGCTTAACTGTTTCAGTTAAACTGTTGAGCAACCATGCTTCTTAGGAATAATATGGGATTCGTGTGTGAGCTTAAAATAGAACTTCCATGGATTCACGTAATCCAGTGTTTCCTACCCAGGAAGTTATCCTTGAGTGATTGAGGGGTGAGGGGTCATAAATCAAAGAGTGGGGGAGATAACTCATCCGGTTGAGTTTTTCTCATAGTGTGGAGCGGTAAAATGGAAATGAGAGTTTGGTTAGAAGTGAGCTAAATGTTAAAAAGAAAGAGGGTGTGAGAACAGAGTTAAAAGAATATCAGAACTCTGCACCTACCACTTTCTGAGCCGGGCAGCCACATCTACTGATTGGTTCACATTCTTTGGTGACCATCATTGAAAAAGGCAGTGAGCCCATGCCAATTCTTGCGTTAACCCCACCAACCACTCATTTCTTTCTTAACAAAGAAATGTTTCATTTTCTTTGGGGACGCAACATATATGTTATCTAATCTTCACTCGGAAGATTTAGATATTGAAAAAGAAGGAAAGTTTCCCCTCCTTCGCACCTCTTTCATGCACATTGAGTCCGTGTATTATCTGTTGCTGTCTCAACAGTTTACACAATTTGAGCCAAATGAAACACAATCATTGTGCTAAAATTCTTTCATACACAAGCACGAGCACACAGAAAATTAGTTTTTCTGTCAGAACATTCATAGATAAAACTTGTGTTTTTCAATGATTGAATGGAAGTCCTGGGGAGTCATCATCAAACCAACTCCTTATATTGTACATTCGTTGTACACAATGACTTTGTGTTACTGACAGGCATTCCTAACTGTTTCATTTGTTGATTCAGGATTACCATGTTCATTATGTCTGAATTTGAAAAGATTCGGATATATACATTTCATGAATTGATGGCTCTTAGATCAAAGCGCGTCAATTGTCAAAGGGGAGATTGTTATTTGCATACAAAGGGGGAAATCAAAGTCTGTGCTGAAATTGATGAAATTTTGATGATCATGTTGCTCTTAATCATCAAAAAGGGGGAGAATTTTACAAAGATCATTTTCAAAGCTGAATTGTCAAAGTTCAAAATGCTTCCGCTGATTCAAAGACAAATGTTTCTGAAGAAAGATAATTCAAAGTTAAATCAAGATGATTGGTTAAAGATGTTTTCTGAAGACAGTCCAGAGATCAAAGAGATGAAGATACAATTTTCAGAAGTTTCAAAGTTTGTTTCAAAGTTATCAAAGATTTTCAGAAGTTTCAAAGTTTGTTTCAAAGTTGTCAAAGATTTTCAAGAAGTTTCAAGAATTCTGTTTCGCGTTCAAGGCTTGTTGACTTTCAAAGCTTCAAAGTGCAAAAGACTTTCCAAGATTTTTCAAGAGTTGAATGAGTAAAGACTGTGAAAGCTTCAATGTTCAAATTTAAAGAGACAAAAACTGAAGAATCAAGAGCTGAAGATCTGTATCAAATTTTTATTAAATCTTGAATACAAAGGGGGAGATTGTTAAGTCTAAATATTGTATCCAAGATTTAATAGGAAAGTCAAAGATGTAAAAGTCAACATTGTCAATGTATTGTAAATGTCAAAGTATGTTTTGATTACTTAGTGGTTAAGTCTTGTTTAGTTTAGGTGGTATAAATAGGGTGTTGGTGTTGTAATCAGTAGTAACGAGTAACCTGAGTTGCACATATTGTATAATTGAGACTTGTGATTGGAATTCAAGATCTACTTTCTCTCTCTACTCTCTCTAGTTCTTGATTTTAATTGTCATATATTGAGTAATTGCTTGATTGTTTTGGGATTTATTGATTAACAAGTTGCCTACATTCTTTTAACCTAAAAGGCTACTTGTAACTGGCTAAGAAGGTTTTAAAGTAAAAAAACTTAAATCAATTTTAACGTTCTCTAACAGTACGTCATTCAAACTTCTTGCACACAATGACATGCTCACCCTCGCCATTTGGCCCGTTCCTCGTCGCCTCATCGTTGTCCATTCTCCATACCGTCCATCACCGACGTTGGCCCCTGCCATTGATCTCCTCTTTTTGATCTATTTTTTTGTTTATCGATTCGCCCTCTTTTATCACAATTTAATAGAGCACATATAAACATATTAAAAAATATGGAGAATCGAAAAACAAAAAAAACAATAAAAAAGAAGGAGATCGATGACAGAGCCAATAACGGTGATGGGTAGTGATAGAGAGCTGACAACGACGAGGGGTGGTGAGGAGTTTGAATGACGTAGAAATTGGAATGGTAAAACTGATTTGAGTTTTTATTTTTTATTTTTTACTTTAAAACCTTCCTAGCCATGTTTCAGGTAGCTTTTTTTGTTAAAAGGATGTAAGTAATGGTTTATTTATGAGTAAACTCTAATTTTGGTCCCTGAGGTTTACTGAAAACTTTGAAAGTGGGACCTAAACAATGGTAAGTCTAAAAAACATCCTTGTAGTTTTCATTTTGCTCTGAAAGTGGTCCCTGTTCACTAACTATGTTAGTGAATGTTCGTTAAATGAGTGGCAGTATAGTCTTTTTACCCTATTTTCTTAAATTACTTTTAAAAATTAATATATATATATATATATATATATGTTATATATGTGAAAACTTCAGTTTGGTCTCCCCTCGGTTTGCATTCCTCCGGCGAAGGTGTCGTTTGTTTTTTAAGAGGTCTAAAGTCTGAAGTCGTATTTTAGTTATGATTAATAAGAGGTGGTGTGTAAAAAGGTCTCAACGATTCAGACATAAGAGCCATTAAGAGGTTGTTTTTTTAAAACAAACAACCCCTAAACCCCACAATCCACCGTAGCAAATCGCATTGAGTTGCACCTCAATTTCTTGCAATTGTGTATGTTTGTGCCATGCGTATGTGTGTTGTGTTGGCTGGAGCTGGAAGTTTCCCCCATCAAAGCTTCATCGGGATGCAATTTGGTTTATGTTCTTCGAAGTAAAGGGAAGGGATTTTGGGTGATCTGGTTTTGGGTATCAATGGTGATGGAGAAGGGTGGGAGGGAGGGGTGAAGTGGCAGGAAATGGTGGGGTTAGTGGAGTGGTATGAAGAAAAGCAAGGATAAGGTGTTAGAGAAATAAATCAATATATATATATATATAATAATAATAATATTGAATTATATAATGCAAAATATAATTAATTAGTATGCTATTATATTTTGTAATTAATATAATATAATCTTCTTTATAAGAAAAAAACATAACTAATAAATAAAGACAAAGGAACATGTAAAAAGACAAATATACCCTTAATGTAATGAACATTTATTAACGGAGTTAGGAACCAAGGACTACTTTCAGAGCAAAATAAGAACTACAAGGATACTTTCTAGACTTATCAAAGTTCAGGTCTCACTTTCAAACTTTTCATTAAACCTCAAGGACCAAAATTAGAGTTTACTCGTTTATTTATTATAAAAAATTCAAGGACTTAATTATTAAAAATGAGAAAGTTTAGTAGTTTTTTCATTAAAAAAATTTAGGGACTTGATCATCAAAATGAGAAAGTTCGTTGATTCTAGGCTTTTCTTTACCACCCTGAATTTTGTTGTAGGTAAACCTTCAATGTTTTGCCCGGTAAAAAATCCCAATGTCATATTCGCCTAGAAGAAAAAATGTCAGTAATTGACGATTACACAATTCAAACAATTTTAAATTTGCCTGAAATAAAAGCTTAAGAAAAATTCCCGATATGGATAAAGGATCTAATTCATAGAGTAAGCACAGTAAATATATGAAGTTTCTTTCTTTTGGTTACAATTTAAAATCCGCTATTACATGTTTGCTCTAGTTTTTGTTGTTTTTTGATGTTGAAATGGTTTTTCTTTATCCACTAGAATTGGGTATACCAAAGAAGGGTAGTATAATTAACTCCTTGAATAGTTTGAAAGTTTACTTAAAATGTTAATTGTTGCATGTTTTATATTTGACCAATCGAGAAAATACCCCAAATTATCGAAATCGGGATTTTGGCAGCGGTACGAGTAGGGCGACAGTGCCCATGGCACAACCGCGTGTCAAGGTCGCAGAGGGTAAATGGTCTACATTACAGGTGAGGCAACAATTCCCTGCGACTGTACTCGTGGCACAACCGTGTGGCATGGTTACCGAGAAGGTTGACGTCGCGGTACGCATGGGGCGATTGTGCCCTGCGATAGTGCCATGGGCAAAGTCGTCATCGGCCTGCAGGGGTTTAAAAACCTAGAACCCGTTTTCTGGTGGGGTGAACTCATTTCTAATTTGTTCCAACACGAAATTCTTTCCTCTATGGGCGATTTTCACCCTTCTCTTTCCCTCTCCTTATTGATTTCTTATTATGGACCTCTTAGGGCATTTATTGTACATCTGCAAGCTTCCACCTACATCAAGCGTACAAACTTCAAGTGACCCTTCAGACTTTAAGTCATTATCTACTCTCTAGGCTTCCACCATTTTAGGTTTTCTTTACACAAACCTAACAAGTGAGTTCATTATTACTTATTAAGTCTTATTTGTGTCAATATGCATTTCATGAGTTGTGGTACATATTTGTTTGTTTGGGTTGACCTAAAAAGGTATTCAGCTCATATACAATATTTGTAACTTAAAAATGAAGTTAAGATCCAAAGTGGTTAATATCCTACATAAGTGAATACATCTAAGGTTGTGATGGGGCTTGATATGTTATGTGTGATACCATATTATTGGGTCATTTATTGATGAGAATCTTCTTATATGATATCATGGATTAGTTGTTGGAACTAGGGAACTATTGGTTTATTTGTGAGACTTCTCGAAATACACATGTATAATTGTACTTACATGGCATCATTGTGCCTTAACTCATATGTTTGAGGCTTAGGCATTATTATTATGTCAATGGTGTAAATCGATTGATGAAGTGCTTGTAAGTAGACACTAAAGGTCCTATGTGATTTTTGAGGTGGAACGTGGCTAGATATTGGGAAGACACTAAGGTTTAAGAGTTCTTGAGGTGAAACTCGTTGGAGTAGACATTAAAGGTTAATGAAGGTTTAGGTGTCGTTTGTTTTTTAAGAGGTCTAAAGTCTGAAGTCTTATTTTAGTTATGATTAATAAGAGGTGGTGTGTAAAAAGGTCTGAATGATTCAGACTTAAGAGCCATTAAGAGTTTTTTTTTTTAAAACAAACAACCCCTTAAGGTGACACCATGAGTAGGTTGTGCACTAAAACCACGAAACCTGAGGTGTAGTCCATTAACATTTTTAGGTGAAAATACTTTTGTGTTACGGTCACCTTGATGGAAATGGGTCTCCCCCGTTATCAAGGATGTTTCTTGTGTATGAGGTCCAGGTGTAGGTGGTCGCATGATTATGTAACCCGAAAATCACAAATGGAATACCATGCAAGTATACATGTTAAACCACTATCTTTTGAACAAGTAATAAAGTGGTACTAGGTACCGAATATCGATCCCACAGAGACAACTAAAACAAGTAGTAATCCCAAGTCAAGCTTAAAAAGTGATTTCAAATGAGGTTTGGAAGGAATGATCTTTGAGTGTTGTTAACAGTCATTAAAAGTGCTTAAAACAGATTAAAAGAAGGAAACAATGTAAGTACGGTTGGAGTTGTAAGCAACTATATAATGGGAGTGATGCTACAACAGCTGCTGCAGCACTAGTTTTCAACTTCACTATGGGTTCGCACAACCCCTATACAAGGTTCATATTATGATAGGTTACCAGCAGCGTCTAATTAGGCGACCCAACTGATGACATACATATATTATTGTTCTCCCCGTATAGTTTATAATCAATCAAGATTGAGGTGGTTTATCACAACCCTCTATAACACCTCAATGTTCTGAAGTTTACTTTTTCTTGCAATCAAGGCCAACTCATCCAAGTAAAACAATGTACGTCACCCCATTAAGAAGTACTTGGATGAAACTCATAAACGAGGAGTGAATAGTGAAATTGATAGCTAGTAGCAAAAACAATTATCCATTGTTACATAGACTTTTATCTCCCAACCGCCTCTTACACCCAAGCTAGGGAATTACCCCATCATCGCTTTACACATGATGTACGACATTATTGGAGAGACAACAATTAAGTACATAAATGTAAATGACTGGAATTAGAATGCGTAAATGTGAAGGACATAAATGTAAAGCATAAATGTAAAGCGGAATTGTAAATGACAAGAATTGTAAATATGTTATGAACTATGTTGTGACACTGGATAGTAGCTTACTGAATGCTTAAAGACTTAATATTAAAAATACTTAAAGTAGCAAGTTAGAATAACTATGTAAGCTATCTAACCGGTTGTGTTCAACAAATGAAAGTGAGCCTCCTATTTATACTAAGAGGAGCTCACTAAACAAAATAAAACATCTAAAAAGTACATGGTCACATGTGACCCAAAAGCATAAAGGTGGAGCATTAAATGTCAATTACAAAAACAAGATTCTTTTAAGGAAACATAAACATCTTCATGACATATATATTCTCTGCTCCACTTCCTTCAATCGAAACATCTAGTTCTCTTTCAAATGGCTTGTTACACGAACCAAAAAGGTTATGAAGTTCTAGTCTTGACAGTTGTCCCATGTTACCACTCATACTGCAACACTAACTCAGTAGCAACTTTTGTACTTCAAACAAATAAATAAAGAAAATTTCTTATACTTAGCTCCAAAATAAATGGCAAAACTAGAATGAAAGACTCAATTATGGTATTTGGGAAATTAAAATAAAGAGAAATTCCTAATAAAAAGTGCTAGAAAATGTGATAAATTATTCACTTATCAGTAGGACATACTTAAAATCGTGAGACATGATGTTGTACCACCGTTGCGGATCGGATAACATATGATTTGTTGCTTCTTGTTATATTTTATACTTATGTGTATGATCTCACTAGGCATCAAGCCTAACACTTGTTCTTTGTTTATGTGATTTACAGGTCCCACTAGTGGTGGATCTAGGGCCGTCTGAGTTGCCCGATTTGTGCTATGGGAGCACCAAGGGTAAAGGATTTTTGGAGAAGAACTTGAGTGGATATTCATTTAGGAGATATAGTAACACCCAACTGCAATCTAGTTATTAAGTGACTAGATTAATTAGGTTGTTATTTATGATTCATTTAAATTGGTTGTGCTTGAAATACAAATTTCCCTCCATGGTTTTAAGTTGTTTATAAATGTGGGCAAGTTTAGTTAAATTCGAATGCATTTATTTGTCTAAATTTTTGGGTGTTACATTTTCCCTTTTAAAAACCTAAACTTTAGTTCAGAAAATAGAACTTATTACTTGAGCAAAATTTGTGTTTCTTATGTCAATAAATTGGTAAAAATGTCACCAAGTTTTTTGTGCAAAAAGAACGAAGAAAGAAAAAGAAATGAGTCAAAATCGAGCTCAAAATCTTAAAAAATTGTAGTCATGGCTTCTCTTGTTATTATTATTGTTATTTTATAAAATAAAAGAGTTGCATGAAGTTAGGTTTGAACTCACAACCTCCGATTTGAAGGATGTCCTACCACCAATCTAAGGATATTATTTATTCTTTCAATACACTGGAAATTTATTATTATTACTGAAAATTCGAGTTCAACAACGAGAATTTTTTTGGAAATCTTAGAGAGGTCGTACCACTCCGGTACAACAATCTAAAGTGACCTCTATGCTTCGTCCCATGTGCGTAGGGTTGGGTGGGCTTTATACAATGTAAGGGTTTTAATTTCTGTTACTTATTAAATTACTAAAATGCCCTTATAATAAAAGAATCGACATTTTAAACAATATATGAGTATTTTGGTTTATAAAAGTACCGAAATGGTATACATTTGGGACTAGTATTTTGATTATTTATTTCTAAGGGGATGATTACAATAAATCATTTTATTGGATGATTTAATAATGATATTAAAGTGTCGTCTTTGTGTTTCAATAATTTGGGACGCTTTAATCCGAAATGGTGACTTTATATAGTTAAACATTGACTAATTTGACGTTTAAAACGTCATCGAGTTTTAGACTCGAGGTTTCACTAAAGTTAGTCGAGGTTTACCGAGTGTTGACTTTTACCTCATTTGAATCAAGAGAATTTTAACGATGAGATAAATGGAGATATTTGAGACATATTAAGATACTCAGGTTTCGAGTTTGACTTTAGGTCAGGTGGAGCTTGATTATAGTTGACTTTTGTTGACTGTAATATTAAGTCATTAATTGGATATGGTGATATGAAATGGGTAGGTCTTCAGTCACGAGCTATCAGTAGTCGATATACACGGACATGTAAGTCTTCATGAGACTTACAATGACAATTTTATTTTCAGCATCATATGATTTGTACAGTGATATGTTCGTATGCAAGATGTTTCAGCTTACATACATGTTACATTATATTTAAATGTATGTTATTTATGACCAGTTGCATACTATATGTATATTGTTTTCAAACAACTCAAGCATGCCATACGACAAAATTAGGATAAGTTTTAAGGGGTGGACATTTGATCCGTAAGTCACATACTAGTAACACGACCCAAGTAAGTAGGTGGTCGAACATAACAGGCAGTGTAACATCATGATTTTCATCCCAGTTGAATAAAGTGTTAAATCGAGTGATCTGGTAAAAGAAAAATAAAAAATAGTCGTATCGGCTATAGTGCCATGTGGTTGTGACATCTATGACAATAGCACTGATGGTACTGAGAGTATAGTCGTCTCGGCTATAGTTCCATGTGGTTGTGACATTTGTCATAATAGCACCAATGAAACTGAGAGTATAGTCGTCCCGACTATAGTATCATGTGGTTGTGACATATGTCACACTATCACCTATTGTACTTAGAGTATAGTCGTCTTAGCTATAGTTCAATGCGGATGTGATATATGTTGCAATAGCACTGATGGTACTCAGAGTGTGGTAATTAGGAATGGCAACGGGCCGGTTTCAGGCCGGTTTTTAAGGTCCCCATCCCCGAAACCGATAAGATTCCTTGTCCCCGAAACCGTCCCGATCCCCGTCGGGGATCCCCATCGGGTCCCCGCGGTTTCCCTGATCCTCATTGGGGAACCCGTTAAGTACAAAAAATCACCGTTACCCGTTGGTTATACCCAAACCCGAACCAAAACCCGAAACCAAAACCGAAAAACTCAAATTTCTTAAACAATCAAAGTAAATATCCTTAATAAGCATTGGGTGTTGCTGATGGCCTCAATCATCCTCATAGACTCTCACACACACACATATACACATGTATATATATATATATATATATTATGTATATACAATCACAACGTCTACTTATGATATGAGCATGTATTTATCTGAGTGAAATAAAGGAAGTAAGGAAGCAAGGAACTCTCACTTAATCTGCTAAAATAGTTGTGTCGACATCGAAATCGAAATAGTTACAAACAGACAGTGAGGTTTTTAGTTTTCTACACTTACCTGAGTGAAGACGGAGCGACCGGCGAGGCAACACCAACGACCAACAACCAGCTTGGAAGCAACCGGCGGCTATCTTGGCAGAGACCGGAGACCACGCAACCGGCGACTAGGTTGACCACACGACCGACATCTAGCTTGGTTGCGATCACACGAGACACGACCGACGACTTTTGAGGTCTGAGAGGCGAGAAATCATCTAATGGCTACCGCTGTAACTCTAGGATTTAGTTTTTACTTTTTTTAGTTTTAGGGATTTGATTGGGTTTGAATTTGTTTGAATTTTGGTTTTTGGATTTGGGCTTTTAAATTAGTTGGGTCAGATAGTTAAACACATAACTCTTAAAATAAGGTCTAAAGATTGAAATATGTATAATATATATATAATATATAATATCGAGCCAGGACGGTGAGTACCGTCCCCGCCCCCGTCCCCGATAACATCCCCGACCCCCGCCCCGTCCCCGATAAGACGTCCCCGTACCCGGACCAAAATATTCAGTTTTCGGTTTTTTTTTGCCATCCCTAATGGTCATCACAGTTATAGTGCATGTTGTTGTGACATCTGTCATAATAGCATTGACAGTGTCAAGTGTTTGGTCGTCCTGACAATTGTGCCAGGCGATTGTGACAATGATGTACGATAAAGGTCACAATAGCATCAGTTATACTATGAGTTGGTGCATGTAGACGATAATGCCATGCGACTGTGACAATGTTATGATAGCGGGCACAATAGCAACATCTGGCATGATTATGTCATGAGATTATGACAATGGGCATAATCACATGAGATGTACCAGATGCCATGCAATTGTTACATTGTCACAATCACCGGGCACAATAGCCAGCGGGTCCTGAAGTATAAAAAGTCATTTTGGCTAGGGTTTGACCATTATTCCTCCCTCTTCCATTTTTCTCTCCTATGGATCGACTTTGGACTATTGGGGGCTGAGTTTTAGAAGTTTTTGGATTAAATGGAAGAAAAAACTCAGAGATTAAAGAATGATGGTTGTTGATCTCAAGATTTGGAAGAGGTAAACATTGTTGGGTATTTGGAGTTTTAGTTTGGGATTCCTCTTGGATCTAAACTTGTGGTTAGTTTTTGGTGCATCTTTAGGCTTGGATTATGTTTGGAGAAGGTTCTTGGAAGAAATTTACTTGTGAACCTCAAACCTTCATTTTGGAAGCAAAAGACTTGGGTTTGGAACCTAATTTAACTTAGCCTAACAAGGTGAGTTTGTCACACCCTCAAATTTGGTAAGAGCAACTAATTAAAAATTTCGATATTACATCAAGTAAAAGATAAATCTCCAAAATAAAATTATCTATTTAACCTCAACAAATATAAACTCCAATCTTATACAAGGACTAGACTAAAGTCGGGTGTTACTTAATCCCAACTATAAGTTGCTCTTCCCAAAACAAATGCGGAAGACTTCACTAAGATATCCACTTCTCGAGCACACAACTAACACTCCTCTCTGCACAATGTCACTAGAACTATTCCCAACCGGAACCTGTTGCACATGACGACAAACAAAAAGGTTAGGCTAACGCCTAGTGAGGGGTGAGCATGGGTCGGGTCGGATCGAATCAGAATGGAAAACGATAAACCCGATCGGGTTTCGGGTAGGATACATATGCCCCGAATATTATAAGCGGGTGAATCGGTTTTTGGGGGTCGGGTCTAGTCGGGTTTCGGGGGGGATCGGGTCGGATCGGATAAATCCCTTTTTTTATGTTTTCCTCCCCTAGAATTTTAGTAGACTAAAAGCCCATTAAGTTGGGATTCCTCTTGGCTCTTTATTCGTTAGTCATGTGTAGCACAAAAGGCTCATTCGGCTATGCAATATGACTGTTGTGCAACAAATAAGGATTAAAATGTGAAAGTTGAAAGTTTGAAACATTTAAATTTTACATATTTTTTGAACTAACAATACTTGAAAAAAAACCAACATATATACTATTAATTTATATTATACATTTATATGTTTATACAAAAGGAAATAGTAAATATTATTCGGATTTCGGGTCGGGTCGGGTGACGGAAATTAAGGCCCTACCCGAACCTATATATCTGAACTAAATTTCAGGCTTCGGATCTCGGGTATGATCGGGTGAATAGGGTCAGGTTGTTCGGGGTTTTTTGGGTCGGTTTTTCGGGTTCGATCGGATTTTGCACACCCCTAAGTTCAAGAGTTTTCAACATGAATAAAGATATCGTTGAAAGGAAGTAATGCAATTTAAATCATAATCTTTCAATCTGATATGTCTCAAATATGAAAACGACTCGTTTTCCAAAAGTATGCATTTTAGGCAAAGAAACACCAATATAAACGTTTTACAATCCAAACTATTTCAAGGACGAAGATCCCAATATAAAACGTTCTTTCGTAAATTAAATTCAACTCAAAACGTGGATAGAAATCGAACCCTCCATTTATGAAAATGCGGTTAAAACTTTATATCCTTAAACACCCAAAACACGGGTGGGGCATAATACTCAACCCATAAATCATGGATAACAATCCATTTATACAAAACGCCACCGAAAACTTGGATAATAAAACTCAATACCCAAAACAACACCTTTCGGTGACGGGGGAGACCCGAATTCCATCGAATGTGGAGGGCACACAAAGTTAAGCCACTTATCGATGTTCCCGAGCTTCACATAGAGTCATGGATCCCCGTATACGGCTCCTTACCGAGAAACCAAGATAAACAAATGACCCTAGTGTCTACTCGGCCTCTAGATGAGTGTCGCCACAAAAGCCACAAGTCCCCGTATCCGGCTTACCATGGGCACCACCGCAAGACTTAGCTCCGTATACGGCTCTGCAGAGCACCACCACAAGATTCCCTAAAAACATGACTTGGGGACCACTCACTAGACTTCAAACGTGGACACTAAATTCCACGACGAGTAACCAAACTGGATTACATGAGCATCGAGTTCAACCACCCACGATCTATACGTCGAGCCTTTCACTAAAGGTTACACGATTATCAAGTTCAACTACCCACGATCTATACCTCGAGTTCCTGCTAGCCATAAACAACTTCCAGTCCCAAAACGGGGACATAGTTCCCAATTAAACCAACCGACTGACTCATATGCCTATGGATCCAATGCATTACAGTTTAAAACGTTACATGACTCCAACGAATGAACTAACGCATTCAAAACATGTAACTCTCAAATAAGATGCAACTAAGTACACCATACGCCAAAGGCTCCTTATCGAGCTACCAAAACTGAACAAATGTTCCAAGACTCATCTGAGTATAATCCAAGCCCAAAAGGCATAACAAACGTTTGGCTAAAATACGCGAGCCAATATGGTTGTATAATCCAAAATACATCTTTTCCCAAATCTTTGTTTCTCAAATCACAATTGGCCTTCGGCCCAAACCAAAAAGGTTTTACAATTTCCAAAATGTTCACAAGGCCAGGAATGACCAAAAATCGAAGGACTCACACATATATACCTTCAAAACGTCCCATTTCATAAACGATGCATATTTCCATCAACCACCAAAAATGTACTTTGACCTAAATAATCTTCATTTATGCAATAAATCATCGAAACACTTTCATTCATGACTTATTTATCAAAATGCCCAAATTTGGGTGTTTTACAAAGTTTATAAAGTCAAAACCTCAAATAATCAAAATCCACCAAATAATCCAACAATTGATAATTTCATGTAAACCACATAAATACTTTAAAATGGACATTTTGGCATGTACAACGTTTTCACAAATCAACTTGAACTCACCTTGCTAGATTTAGGTTAAATCTAGGTTTTACACCCAAATGTGAGTCTCCTTTGATTGAGACTTGGAATCTTCAAGGAATCTCTTATAGATGTTAGATCCAACACTCCTACAAGGTTTCCTTTACCTCAAAGCTTGACCATAAACCCTTGGATCAACCAAAGATCACCAATCCTCTTTTATCTCATCTTGAAAAGCTTCAAAAACGAAACCCTGGGTTCAAGAAGCACTCAAATCGGACCTAGGATGAAAGAGATGCAACCAAATGAAGAAAAACCCCAAAAATGTCGATTTTAAGCTTCTAGTTCGCTCCCACGGCCTTGACCGCGACTTGAGACCGCGTGGTAGGCCGTGCGTGTCTTCTGATGTTGACCCAGCGACTTGGGCGGCTTGTGCTGCGACCCCTAAGCCACGCACCAAACCGCGGGAATCCATTTCCCCCGGTTTCCTTCCGTTTTCGCGTCCGATTCGATCCTCGATGGCTCCACTACAAAAAGGGAAGTAAAACCTTACTAAACCTCCATTATAATGGTCATACAGTTACAATATTATGGGTTAAGGGTCTCCAAAATCACGGGTGTTACAGAGTTCAAGTTGCTTTGTGAAAACTATGTACATGCCAAAAAAAGTCAAACTTTTATGTATTGAAATGTTTCCCTTAATATTTACAAGATATGTTGATTTTTTTAATGATATTTGCATCTTTGGTACATTTGATTTTATAAATCTTGGGAAATGTCCATACTTGGAGGTTTTGGACATTTTGATAAATAAATCTTAGGAGTGTGTCTTTTTGATGATTTATTTTATAAATGAAGGTCATTTGACGGTAATTTAGTGTATTTGACTTGATAAATCATTTCGAAAATGCATACTTTGTGTTATGAGACATTTTGGAAGTATAAATTGTATGGTTTGCATTTGGGGATGGTTTATCCCGGTATTGACAAGGTTTTGACCTAATCATACTTTTGACTATGAGTTTGCCGATTTACTGAGAAAATGCATTTTATTGAATTATGTTGGATTTTATTTGAATAGTTAAATAAGTGTGGTGTTATTGGCTTGATTTTGGCCCCTTTGAGTTTTAGGGACACTTGTCAAGTCTAAATTGCTCATTGATCGAGCTTGGGCTTGATTTGCATTTATTGCATTTTTACTTGAGAATTATATGCTTTAAGTACATTGGTCATTCAATTGGGGTAATGTAATTTCGACTATAATGCATTGAAACCATAGGCATATGATTCAACCATAGTTGATAAGTGAGGAGTCTTGATGTTCTCACTTTTGTGAACAATGCTCGAGTAGGCATTGTGATCATCCCGGTATTACGGATGTGAACTTTTATGGATTGAACTACGGGGTCGTGGACATTGTGGTTTTGATGCTTTAACCATTATGCATGAAGGTTAAACATCTTGGGTTATCAAGTAGGGAGTTGAGATTCCTATCTTGAATACTAGTGAGTAGACACTAAAGGTGGAATGGGAACCTTGAGGTTGGAACTCTACTATAAAGCGAATAGGCACTAAGATCAGGTATTCTTGAGGTGAAGCCTAGTGGGGCGGGTGCACTAAAGGTAACGTGACCTTGAGGTGACGCCCGATAGGGGGTATGCACTAAAGGTATTGGGGACTTGAGGTGACGTAGTATAGTGTATAGTAAATTTAATTATCTGAGGTGTAGTTTGATACCATCGATACGTGGCATATTTTTATGTTCCCGTCACGTTCAATGGAAACAAGTATCTCCCGTCATTAGGAAGGTGTTGTTTTTGGATATAGAGTTTATCTACGTTTTAGTGACATTTTGAGTGTTGTCCCAGATTTATCTTTGGTTAATGGTCAATTAGAAGAAGTAGAGCAGAAGCAATTAACAATTGATCAAAATAGACAAACAATGAGTTGGATGAGATAAGAGAAGCAAACAGATTGTAGTCATCATCATCATGATTGTATTGATAGGAATTATGAGATTACAGTGAAGAACACACCAAGAACATGTACTGGTATGTGTGAAATTCTCTCAAGAGTTCACTCACTCTCTCTCTCTCTCTCTCTCTCTCTCAAGTGTGTGTGGAATCTTTGGTGTTGTCATGTGTAAAATTATATTGCAAGCGTACTATCACAACAAACCAAATATTCTATATATAGCCTCAAATCAAGAATATCAAAACATTGGCTAATAAAAGGATTCCATGTGTAAATATGAAATAACCACTTTGAGATGACGTGGCAGGCTTGGATTGGGTCTTCACACTTACAAAGAGAAAATACTTGTTGAACTTGAGCTTAGATACAGAGACGGCTAGAGGCTCTGCCTCTCCGTGTTGATCTGTTGGTTAAGCGCGCTCTGTATGATACAGGTAGTAAGGACAGGCTCTGGTTCAACGATATTTTTTATGTAGAGGTCCTTTGGATTTTACAATACTTTTACAATGTGAAATATTGGGGCTAACAATCTCCTCCTGAGTATTGAAAAAAGAAAGATACAATTAAAGAAGTTGCACTAGAGGTGAACCATAGACTTCTTGATCAATGTATTTCGAGGAGAAATTTATGAGGTGAACCTATGAAGTCTGTGATCTTTGCCTTATGATGTTGAGCATCCGGTTGACGATAGTATAACTAAGAAAATGGAGGATCGTGGTTTTGAGGTGTTAAGTGCCGATCAAATTCATTCACGAAATATATTTCTGAAATAAATTGCATCGATCATTTCTCATGTTTCCAAAATCACCATGTGGATCATACCACGAAATATTGAAATGTTTAACACGCACAAGTTTTAGACCATGATCTTAAACATGCATAAAATTATTTTATTACATGTGATTGCAGGCTTTGTCGAGATTTTGTTTATTCTCATTGTTGCCTAACGTTATTTTCGAATATGGTAATGTTCGTATTTTGACACTATTTAGAGTATTGGACAAGTAACTACGGCTTATGATCTTAATATTGGATCCCCTCCACGTATGTTAAGGTTTTGGACGAAGAGTTACCTTTCATTATTTTGATGTTTGAGTTTTATTGAGAATTTTAATCCGTGCGATTTTGTGGAGTTAATGGGGTGACTTTAATGGCGTCAAGTGGTACCGTTTTCCTTGAGCTTTGTGTGAGTTGCATATAGTATGCATACATGTCTATTTGGAACTCCCGTCAACGAGTTTTAACAAACATTTTAGGACGATGAGAGCATATTATTATTTGTCTTTGAATGTGTAGCCGACATAAATTATTTCATGTTTTAACCAAGTGCATACGCATATCATCCTACTAGTTTTGTGAAATAAACGGTCGCATACAAGTTTTGTTGTGAAATCTTATTCCGTGTTTCATTGGCGCTAAAAGACAGAAAACTTTGAGAGTTCGATATCATGAACATGTGGTGTTGAGGTGGACTTTAAGTATAAATCGTTTATCGAGGAGACCTTGACGCGTCGCATTTAGAGGTATCTTAGGGAAACGTTTGCTTTGGGATATTCTTGGTGGAAATGACTGAATAAGGACGTAAGTTACTCTTGAGGTAATATGATCAACATAAGGTTGGGAGACAGCCGAGATCTAATGATTAAGAAAATGGTTAATCAAGGACTCAACGTTCATCCTGACGTCGGTGAAATTTATTGAACGTTGAGATTGAGTTTGTAGCGGCACGTTATGAGAAACGCAGTGACAACCTCAACCGAAATGTAATCGGGTCCGTATATGAGGTAAATTTTCGTGAAGGCATCCCTTTGGGATAGGGAATCAATCGATCTTACCAGATGTAATGTTGGGTGCTTAGTGGTTCCAGATTTCAAGGACGAAATCTCTTTTAAGGTTGGGAGGATTGTAACACCCCAATTTTCGAAAGGTATCATTTCAAGTTAATACAGAAACCGATATATTAAGGAAAAATAAGAGATTTGATTTTGGGATTGAATCCTTGAATTTATAGTCTTGATGGATAAAGGATTCAATTACGAGTCCAACGGTTCTTTCCGGAGCAAAAACGGAGCTATAACGAAGAAGTTATGACCAAAACGATTTTTGAGCAAATCACTAGCGGACTGGAGGGGGCGCACGGGCCGTGCGCTTCCCCTTCACAAATACGCATGGGTCATGCGTCGGGCAGAAGGCCCAGATCAGGTTAAAACCTGATTCAGCCGCATTTTCTCCCAAAACTTCATTCCTTCATAACTTTTGCTCCACAACTCCGATTTTGATGATTCAAGTTGCTACGGTTTCGTTTTTGAGAGATCTTCAAGGATATAGCAAGAGATTAGAAGTCTATTGGAGTATACAAGATTATTTTGTGATGGTAAGCTCCTCATCTCTCCCACTTCATCTTCTTCACCAAGTTTTCTTGGGTTTTCATCCACCCTTTGTTCCCCCTTTCATAGATTGGAAGCTTGTAACCATTTTGGTGAACTAGAGGTGTTTTGGTTGGTGGATTCAAGCTTGGGTCAAGGTAATCTTCTATTCTCTTCATTTATGGAAGTTAGGGTTTCGGTATCAGTTGAGGTATTCATGTATAAGGTTGGGGATCGATTATTTATGGTTGATTATGTATATTGTTGGTTGGAACCTTGTGGATCTAGGTTTTGGAAGATTTGGTTTGAAGAATCAAGTTCTTCAAGGAAAGCTCTAAGTGGGTAAAATCTAGATTTAGCCTAAATCTAGCAAGGTGAGTTCAAGTTGATTTGTGAAAACGTTGTACATGCCAAAATGTCTATTTTAAAGTGTTTATGTGTTTTACATGAAACTATCAAACGTTGGGTTAGTTGGTAATCTTTGATTATTTGAAGTATTTAACTTTATAAACTTTGTAAAACACCCACTCTTGGGATTTTTGGACATTTCGATAAATGTGTTATAAATTAATGGGTTTTGATGATTTATTGCATAAATGGGTTTTTGGTCGAAAATACACTTTTTAATGTTTGTCGGGTTTTATGCATCATTCATGAAATGTAATGTTTTATGAAGTATTACTTGCACATTTATGTGAAGTACTTGAAAGAATGTGTATGGTCTCATTTTATGATTTCCATTCTTATCAGCAGTTAAACTTGGAAATGCATATTTGCAAATAAATGAGTCTTTAGGACTTCGGTCCGGTTTAATAGCCCGATTGTGAAATACCAAGTATGATGGCGGTTAATGCGCATCAATTGAGATTTACATGTTTGCGTGTGTTAGTCATTCAATTTGAGTCATGTACTGTTTAGAATGTAATGCAGTGGATCCATAGACATATGAGTCGGTCGTGTTATTTAAAAAGAAAAATGGGCTATTAATTATATGTGGGTGTCAGAATTAGTCTCTGGGGATTTCGAGGATAATACTGTGAGGGCTCGTGGAGTCCAAGACCAGACCTGCATCCGAGAGTTAATTTATGAGCCTGTATTTTATGGGATAGTCACTTCCCATTTGTAGCTAGTTGAGACATTGGATCCTCGGGGGCGTTTGGTACGGTTATGTGGGACCGGTTACTAGCCATGGGTCGTAAATGTAATCCTAGCGAATGAGCATGATTAGGATCCTCGGGGGCCCTCCCTCACATCTTAGTACGAGTCGGCGTGCTCATGGCCATAGGTCCTAGTATGGTGAGCTCAATAACTTGGAATGTGGCCTACTTTTGTGTTCCGCCACTAGCCTTGGAATTCGGGATTCCCCCGTCACCGTGAGGTGTTGTTTTGAGGTATTTGATTTTATCCTCGTTTTCAGTGACGTTTGAGATTTGGGTTATCTCCTTATGCTATAACTTTGGAGACTTGAGTTTACTCATATTTTGGTCGTTTGTTTTTATAAAGCTTATTCAAATGTCATTATTTGAGCATTACCATTATTCTTGTTTTAAGTAAGTGTTGGATTGCATTGTTTCCTGAAAGAATGTTTGGCGTTGAGGCGTCCATCTATAAAATGCATATTGTTGGTAAATGAGTTGTTCTCTTATTTCAAAGTAAATCATTTTAAAGGATCATGATTATAAGTTACAATGTTTCCATTTTACGCTTTCCTCTATAATCATGATATAAAACTCTTGAACTCACTAGGCGTTAGCCTAACCATTTTATTTGTCGGCATGTGCATCAGGTTTCATTTCGGGATTAGTTCTAGCGACACCGTGAAGTGATGAGTGCTAGTTATGTGCTCGATGAAGTGATTTAGCTTGATGAAGTCTTCCACATTATTATTGGAGATAGCGATTTGGTATTGGGTTATAGTAACACTCGACTTTAGTTAGTCTTTATGTAAGATTTTAATTATCTGTTGATGGTTCAACCTAGAAATGTATTTAAATTATGGACTGGTAGTAAGAGATTTATTATCCTTTAAGGTATTGTTGAAAGTTTTTAATTAGTCGCTCTTTCCAAATTTGAGGGTGTTACAAGTATTTTGTTCTTTTTCTTTTTCTTTTAGCTTATTTTTAGGATTTAAAATAAGACATGACTTTGGGATTAAAACTTGTGCTTAATTATATAAAAATGTTCAGTTAATGCTTCTCTCATGTAGGTTGTAACGAGAAGAATTTTTTGGATGACTTTTTGATTGAAGAATGAAGGTGGCTGATTTTATTGAAGTATTTTTGAAGACAAATTATCGGTCAATTTTTGAAGAATTATAGTGAAGATGCTTGGGACGAAGTGGGTCGAATTGTTTGACAAACAATTAAAAAAATTTGGGCTAATTTGGATATTTAATATTTAGGCTAACTAATTTAGTTGTTGGGTTAAGTTAAAAAGCCTTTTTGGGTTTTAGCCCATCAATTGTTAGTATAAATATGTAGCTTGTGTTTGTTGTTCGAGGCATCCTCATTTGTACTTTTCTTTCAAATTTTGGAAAGGAAACTTAGTGAGAGAGAGCTCCTTTGTAGTTCACATTTTCGGTTTATCCTTGGTTTCATCATCAAGGGTCGAAGGTTGTGGAGCAAATCAATTACAAGTCATCTTATTTAGGTGTTTAACTGTTGTGCAAGTTCTGTAATCTCATCTCTTTCCAATTGAAGTTTAAAGTTCGTTATAAATCTTTTTTCTCCAATTTTGTGTCCTCACACCATTTTCTCACTAGGTTCGATTTTTATATATAGTGTTAAAACATTGTTGTGACCAAAGCCCCTTGTGATTATTGTGTGGTTTCAATCCCTTGTTTTCTAAATTTTTATTTGGCTTGGAATTTTATAATTCAGATTTACTTCTTGGGGAACATTTTAATTGTGGTTTTACGTTGGATTTTCACAAATCCAATCGCGAATCATCATTATTACCCAAAAGGCCGAAATATGATTAAATATGATTTCCATAAGTGAAATGAACAAGTCTTCTATTTTTGAAATGATTCTTAGTGCGCAAGTTCTCGATTTCTTTCTCATGTTTACCTTTTAAATTCATGTAATTTACATTAGCACACTTTATTTCGGCAATTCAGTTTCTTGTTATTTACTTTCCACATTTTACTTTCTCTAACTATATTTCTTGTAATCTAATTATTTTCATTTACATTCCATGCACTTTAATTTTTTGCCGTTTCTTAAAAATCGTTACTTGCGCAACAAGCCTCCTTTCTTAAATTTAAGTACTTGCAATTTATTCACGTATTTTCCATCTCTGTTATTTGTATTTTAATTCCGTATGTCTTTTATAAAGAAAAACCAAGTGATGATGGACTAATAACCTTAGCTTGGGGTATAAAGTGAAATTAAAATTGAGACCTATGAAAAGGTAAAAAGGTGTTTAAATATAACATGATTGTTCGAGTTATTTAAATCAAAATTATATTTGAGGGAAGATTACATCTAATCAATTGACATCTAGTTACGTATATCAAAACTTTTAAGTTACATCAAGTATCAATTTTGAGATAACAAAGGCATGCAATAATATCTTTTTACTGAATTATTTGTCTTGTCTTAATGGATCTTTATACCCTTTGCTTATTTTTATAATTGATTTTTCATAGTGGTACTCAAAAACCAACCAAAAAGATTTTATTCAAATTTTCCATCTGAAGCTAGTTTATACAAACTGGACTTTTAGAGAAACTTTTACAGCCTTTCTCTGTGGATCGATATCCAATACTTAAACCGTTATTACTTGTTTAAAATACGACAGTAGATCAAGGTGTATACTTGCATTGAGATCTATTTGCATGTATTTTGAGGTTGTGTAAACCAGACAAAAAGAATACATCAGATTTTTCTCGAGTTTTGCTCAGGTGGAATCTTCTCTTGATGTCTTCTTTGACTGTTGGATGAAAGTTAGGCTCGATAAATATATTTTCAACTCTGTCGTTATAGAGGTATGTGTGGATGTTCTATGTCAGTTCAGACTCTGGTTCTCTGGGAAGGTTTGGGTTTTGAGGAATCTTGATTCTCATCTCATCCATCTTCTTTGTGGACTGACCAACTTTATCATCGGTGTCATGAGGAATAGTGGAGATGGTAGCAGTCTTTGGTGGAGGAGAGGGTCTTCTTGATGGTACAGATGATGATGAGGCAGATGCAAAGGGCATCTTGGTTATTTTAAAGACAAGGGCCTCTACCTTTTCATTTTCATCATCATCATCATTGTCTCGAATATTCACTGGCCTTGTAGTTCTTTGAAATTATACACTTCGAGTGAAGACTTCGGGCATTGAAGGTTCATCAGCAGAGACAAAAGGTCTATTTGGTTCATTTCTTTCATATACTTGAGCTTCTTGGTTGGTGGTGGTCTTATGCTTTTGAGGTTTTTACGGTTGAGCATGGAAGGGAATAACACTCAGAGGGGTTACAGGAATGGGTTATTGTTGTATTTGTGTCTTCTCCACCTTATGAGGATCTTGAGGGCCAGAGCCACATGGGCCCTCTTGATCATCATGTCTCATCTTCTTGCTTGCCTCCGCTTAGCAAGAGATGGGTGCTTTCCTCTTCTTTTGTTTCACTGGTAGGTTCTTTTTGGCACATTCCTCAATCATTTCAGAAAATTCCCTGCTGCCAAGGTAGCCTTGATTATCTCGTAATCTGCTTTGAATTTCATCAAGGCAATGGACTTCTTGACCTCGGCAGCTGCAGAATTAGCAGCAATAGTGAACTTATTGCCCATGTCGTGTACCTTCTGAAGCAACGTGTTTCCTAACTTATTGACTTCAGATCTGCTGATGTGGTCTTTGGGTACTGAATCAGTTGGCTGCATTGATGAAGTAACAAGAGTTTTGATTTCATTGGCTAGTTTTTTGAACATCTTTGTTGAGACAGAAGGTTGGGACTTTAGTTGTGCGTTCCTTTGTTGAATTGCCTCAGTTAGGCTATGGATTTCTCTATTTGAATATTGGACCTCATAAGCTAGTTGCTTGAACTTTGATGTGAGGAAGTCAGAGGCACTATTATAGTTCTGGGTCATTAGAGAATATAGATCATCAAGTTTTGCCTTGTTGGAGCTCGACTCGGCTGTTAGAACATCTACGTTTGCGTGAAGAGCTGATATTTTTGAGGTAGAGTCAGAGGGCTCTGGCCGAGTGATGGTGCCTTTAAGATAATCCAAAGATCTCTATACTGTGTCAACAAAGGCTTGGAACTCATCCTTTATGACATGTACCTAAGGGTAACATTCGGATCAACACACGGTCTGAATTTGATCCTTGTTCCTGGGATGCCTTCAAACCTTGAATTTGGGTGGAGATGTGAAGGACTTCCCTCCGATCCTTGCAACTCATCCGAAGATAGAGAAGCTCTAGAGGTTCTGATTTTCTTGTCTACATGTAGGTATTCAGAGTCTACTACATTGTAACATCTTAAATTTAAGAGAGAAATAAAATTCGAAATTTCGGCAATATAACGTCAAAAAATAGAGAAACCTGTCACCCTAAAATAGGGGATATTTTAAACCTGAATGATAAGGGTAAAACAAATCAAACCCAAGAGTATCATCCCAAAAAGGGGAAATAAGGTATGACATTTACAACCCAAAATGATGAAGAATAAAACGACAACCTAATAATCTAGATTGGTTAATAAGATTAGAGATGGGTGTCGCTATTCTTTCAAAAGGTATGTCTTCAAAATCACTGTATGTTGGTCACTATATCTTCCAAAAAGACCACTCACGACTCCAAGGTCGTCCACTCAATCCCAAAGTGCCCCACCGCTAAGATGACCTGCCAACATGACCATTAAGAATAAGTATTAGGCTAAAGCCTAGTGAGAACAAGATAAATGAATTAGAAGTACTAAACCCATTTGAAGTCGCACGGTGGTTATAACCATGAGCTAAGTCAATAAATCAAATAAACCATTAGTGATCAAATATGGTACAAATAACACCAATCACATAGTGAGCTCAACTCCTCTAAGTCTATTGCTCGAAAACATCAAGTCAACACCTCTAGGTCTATTCTTGAGAGTTCCAAAACGGGAACTCTAGCACAAGGGAATTACATCTTACTGCCCATGGGACGCTGCCCGACCATATAGGTCTACACCTTACTTACCATGGTGACCCGATGTCTATTCCGTGCTAAAGTAGTGAACCTAGTGTCCAAAATGGGACATAGGAACACCGTGCCTATGGATCCATTGCACTAAGTCCAAATACAAAGCATTTTAACACATTTATCATTGATCATTTATATGAATGCCAAACCAATTATGTATAGAAAATTTGCCAATATGAAGTCTTGGCTCCCAACATTAAAGAGACCTTATCACTACATCCCATTTACAATAATATGGTGAATCTCATTTTCAACATCAAGATTAACGTTGGTTAACTCCATAATGGAATTTCGCCAAAACCCTAATTTTACTTAGATTACCAAAGTACAAACATAGAGACATAATGGTAGGGGAAGAAGTAGAACCATAATCTTATTTGATTCAATGGCTATAAGATTTTCCCAAACCTTTCATTCATGTTTAATACCTTAAAATCTCACCAAGTAAATTTTAGGTCAAGAGTTCACCAAATCCAAAACCCTTTTTTAGTTAGGAGTGTATTATGTCACATACTAGTTATATAACAAGCAAAAATATGTAAATACACTCACCTTGCAAGATTTGTAAACAAACCCTAGGTGATGAGAACTTAGGATGAGAAGGTTGGTGACTTGAATGCTCAACTTCTAGTAGCCAACAAGATGACCAACAACCCTAAACCAAAATCATTAATGCAAGTGAGGATTCTCTCCAAGTAGCAATCAATGAGGAGAGAAGAAATCCTACCTTTGAGCTCTCCAAAAATCGCACCCAACAAGTTCCACTAAGAAGAAATGAGGGAAAAGGGGAAAATCCCGTATTTGGACTACAGGAGCATCCCCGCAGCCTTATCTGAGGCTATAGGGTCACGTCGTAGGCCGCGCATGCCCTCAGCTCGAAACTCCAGCGAGTCCCACGGCTTTGATCGCGGTTCTCAAGCCGCGTGCCAACCCGCGCAAGTTGCTGTGATTCCTCACTCTAATTTCAAATCTCAAGTGCTAAAGCTTGGCAACCTCATGCAAGTGAGAACAACGACAACAGTTGACTCGAGAATAAATGTACATAGTCTATAGATACATCCACAAGGTGTAATCAAAATTCTACGGGTGTACATACATGCTCAAGGTAATAATGACTTGGGGGCTGATCAAGAACCCCCTCATCATGTGCACGTATAGGTGATTACTCTGAACAATCATTTTGGATGGTGGTGTGTGGAGAGACAACGCATGCCTCTGTGTAGGGAGGTGACGTACCATGGGCCAAGTTGGTACTTATAATTTCAATAGTCCCACCCTCTTGAGAGGGTGAGACCAGATATGCGGCTTCCCCTTGGTTAATAGGTAAACTAGAGGCTGAAAAAGTTGCCTATGGTCGGCTAGCTAGGTCAGGGTTCAAGGTGTGCACCTCTGTTTCAATAACCTATGCTGCTTGACCAGCTAGGTTAGAGGATGTGGTAGCACGGGGAAGCGGGTTTGGTGGTGTGCCAACAAGGGCATATTTTCTTACAACTTCATCCCTTACATCCTCTTCTCTTGTTTCCTCCCCACTCTCATCATCAAAGACAACCCTCTGTCTCAGTCTTCATACCCTTAGGGGTTGTTTGGCAGTTGCTGAATGATTTGGTATAGAATGATTAAGTGGTCAGAATGATTAAGAGGCTATTATGATATAGTGCAAAATGAAATATGATTGTTTGGTAATTGTTCATAGTGAAATCAAGGAGCTTAATGGTTAACGGAGGCCCATGATACAAAATCATTCAGAGGGTTTTGGAACCATTAAGAAGCAGACTTTTTTTTGCCAAACAAAATTCAACTTTTAGCGATTCAGAGGTTGCCTCTTATTGGAACCATTAAGAGGTAAACAAACAGCCCCTTAGTATGATGGGGATCTCTGTTTCCTCGTCTTGCTCACTTACTCTTTGTTCAATTAGAGGTTCTTCTCTAAGTTCTTCCTCATTTATCACCTCTTCCTCCTATTTCACCTTTTGTTCCTCTTTACCTCTTCTTCCTCAACTCTAACTTCTGATCCCTCAGTTCCCTATGTTCTCTCAATCACTTCTTCTTCCCTTACATCTCCCTCTGCATATCTGGCTTCTTTTTATATTCTTACTGGGTCTCGGGCCTCGGTTCTCAGTCCCTGAGAATGTGTCTATAGGCTATACTAATAATCTTATCTTTGATGTAGATCCTCATCTTTGTTGAGAGTGGTTTGGCATATGCGTAACCACCTGCAACTGTTTTTGGTCTATGGGTCTTCATCTCACAAATGGTGACCTTCTTGCCATCCAGAGGCATCTCCTTGTCGTCCAGTCCACGTCTTATTAATAGTGCTCAGAATCGTGGGACGAGTAGTGCAGGCAGAGGCTTCCCTTTGTTCTAATCTTGGTTTTTCTTGTATACAACAGCCAATAGCTCTGTATATATATCAACTATGAGTATTTCATAGTGAGGTTGAAGTAAATCCCATACATTATCGTGAGAATGTTTATACTGGACATAACTATACTCCCTACTTTGCAAGTCAGGGATTTGTTAATGATGTTGAGAAGGATATTCCATATTGGAGAAAGGTATTGGCGTCTGAATTATGATGCGTAATGAATTTCTTTAGCATATCCAATGAACCTTAAGAAATTTACTAATTCATTAAAAGTAGGTACTTCAGCATACTCCCTAATCATTAGTTCTCTCCTAGTTGGAATCAACAGTGCTCATGAAACTGTAGACCTATCATTTCCAATTCAGCATAACATCCGATCATTAGAATTTATGAGTCTAAATATCGACATTTCATCTATGTCGAACTTACATGTTTGCCAGTTTGTTGGATGGTTTATGCAACCCCAAATTGAGCGTGCAAATAGATCTCAACGCAAGTATACATCTTGATCTACTGTCATTTTCTTAATAAGTAATAATGGTTAAAGTACCGAATATCGATCCACAGAGATGCGTGTAAAAATTTCTTTTAAAGTTCATTCCGTAAAAGCTAGTTTCAGATGGCGAATTCGAAGAAAATGTTTTGGTTGGTTGGTTGATTATCACTAAAAAAATTAATTAAAAAGAAGCAAGGAGTACAAAGATCCGTTAAGACGAAACAAATGATCCGGTAAAAAGATATTGCAACATTCTTTTGTTATCTCAAGATCAATATTTTATATCACTTAAAAAGTTTTCATACATGTAAATAGTTGTCAATTGTTTAAATGTAATCTTCACATAAAATATAATCTTGATTTAGATAACTCGGACAATCATGCTATATTCAAAACACCTTTTTACCTTTTCATATGTCTTAATATTAATTTCATTGCATACCCCAAGCTAAGGCGGTTATGTAACACCCTTAAATTTGGAAAGAACAACTAAATTAAAATTTCAATAATGCCCCAACAACATGAATATAGTCTTACAGAAAGACTAATTAAAGGTCGGGTGTTACTAAACCCAAATACAAGTTATTGTTCCCAAGATAATTATGGAAGACTTCACCAAGATACTCACCATCGAGCATAAATCTAGTACTCATCTCTTCACAATGTTGCTAGTACTATACCCCAATCGGGACCTGATGCACATGCCGACAAATAAAAAGTTTAGGCTAACGCCTAGTGAGTTCAAGAGTTTTCAACATGAATAATATATCTTTAAAAGGAAAGAATGCAATTTAAATCGTAAACTTTCAAGACGATTTACTTTAAATATGAAAACGATCTTTTTCTAATAACACGCGTTTTAAAGATGAATGTCCCGATACAAGACATTCCTTCATGAAGTGACACAACCCAAAACTCACTCAAAACGTGAAAGCGTATCAAACTTTCAAATAATGTAAACGGTAATAAAACTCTATCATGCATGACATCCAAACACGAATAAGTCATAAAACGCAACCCATGAATCATTGGAAAATATTTCATATAAATATAATATGTCACAGAAGACATGTAACCAAAACCAAATACTTATGCGACCACAAAATGGGACGAAACCCAGTACAAAACGTAGACCTTATAATATCCAAGGTGTCGATGGCCGACAACGGGGGAGACTTGTGTCCATTGAGAGTGGACAAACATAAAAGTAAGTCACTCATACAACATTGATTGTATGACACTTCACGACATAAAAGCCCTAGTGTCCCTACGACTCTTTTCAAGCTACACCCCGAAAAGACAGCTGACCTTGGTGAATATTACCATGAATACCACCCCAAAGGCATGGCACACTTAAGGACTACCTCCAAGGTATTACCTTCAAGCGGTGGAGGCCCAAACGCCCTTCAACACAATGGCACAACCGAACTTAGCCCTCCTAGTGTACACTTGAAAGGTTCAGGTCATAAAACATGGGTCTTGGATTCCAACCCCGCGATACCCAATGGACCATCAAATAAAGACTGACTTACTTGCCTATGTACCAATGCAACACAGTCTAACATTACATGACTACATAGGAATGACCAACGCACTAGAGCATGTAATTATCATTGATATGCAACAAGATGCATTAAGATGTAAATTATAAATGGGGATCTACATTGAGCCATTAAAACCGGACAATTATCACCAAGACTCTTTTAAGTAAAAACCAAGCTAAAGTGCTCAAAAATTCCTTTTGATCAACAAATAACGGTCCCCAAATAATAAAAAGTACTTAAGTGGCATTTATGCAATACATTCTTCAAATAAAATATCAACTTAAAACATGAATTGGTTGGGACAAATTATTTTCCAAATTAAAAATCCTCATTATATTCCCAAAGTATTCCATGACATGATGACGTGTAATTTCCAAACGGTTTATAACCCAAATACACCAAAATCACGTTAACATCAAATAGCTTTCATTTGTGCAATAAATCACCAAAAGAATATATGAATGAGGTTTACACATCAAAATATCCTAAAATCAACGATGGACATTTTATAAGATTTAACAACCCAAATTTACCAATTATGAAAACCTTGTCAACTACTCAACACATTTGATAAATGTAAAGTAAACACATTATTACTTCAAAATACACATTTTGGCATGTACATAGTTTTTACAAAGTAACTTGAACTCACCTTGCTAGATTTAGGCTAAATCTAGATTCTTCCCCCAACTTGAGCTCCTTTGAAGAACTTTGAATACTCAAGCCAAAACTTCCAAAAACCTAGATCCATAAATTTCCAACCATAAATATTCATATTCAACCATATAGAGTCGATCCCCAAACATTTTACATGAAGATCTCAACTTATCTCGAAACTCTAATTTCCATAGATGAAGAAAAGAGAAGATTACCTTAACCATAACTTGAATCCATCAATAATACACTTCTAGGTCATCAATATGACCTCAACTTCCAAATCACCAAAAGAATGGGAAAAAAAGGGTTTGGTGGAACCCTAGAAGATTTGGAGAAGGAGGGATGAGTGTTTGATCCTTAGCTTGGAAACCTCCTTCAATGCACCTACAAGATGCCTTAAATGCTTAATGGTAGCTAAATAACGTGCACTCAAAGCGTGGACACAAGTATATATCAACACTGGGATCGCTACAAGTAATACAATGGTACAAGTACCGAGTATCGTACCCACAGGGACTGAACTACTGAGAATTGCTGACTTTCTTGAACTTCTTGCACAAGTTTCAAGTTGAGAAAAATATTTGTTTGGTTGGTGAATTAATTCTAAAAAAGTGAAATGAACTTTTTATAAATAAAGAATGGGTATGGGTGTAAGCATTCCTTGAGACAAATGTAGTAACAAAATGGTTGGGCGCTTTGTAGTACGGAAAGTCTATAAAAAGCCCGATCTCTCGAAAGTGGATTTTTAAAGACTGGTCCAACAAAATGCTCGTAAAGTGTCCATCGTTACCAACTCTTAATCTTGCCGATTTAACTAAGTTGATAAAAATCAAGTTCTACCGGTACGGAGATTTATACCCAAATCTCTTTGTGATATAAATCTCCTCCGACGTTTGAACCTTAGTAAATCATACAAAACCCGTATCTCTACGTGGTTATCAAAGACTTTCTCAAATCTTTGTGCATCACTTAAGCCGTATTTCGAATCCGCCCCTCTCGAGGTCAAGATCTAATATTAACACTGCAAAGTGATCGGCTTATCCGCGTTGAGTTTAAGTCTCGACTTAAGTGACCAAGCTTAAGAGTTAGTAATAATGGCCACACCCAAGTGTTGACTACTAGTCTCAAGTTAGCTCACACCCACACCCAAGAGGTGCTTAGCTCATGCTAATAATAGAAGACATAATAATAAAAGATAAATAAAACTTAACTACTTGCATGAATATAAAATGAAATAAGAACAAAGTAAGAAAATAAATTACTGAAATTTAAAATGCTAAAATTAAAGACAAATAAATTAAAGTACTAAAATTAAAGAGAAAGAAATTAAAGTACTTAGAATTAAACTTGCAATAAATGAAAATGCTAGGAAGCTTAATACATAAAAGTAAAGAACAAGAAATTAAAGACAATAATTTAAACTAAACTAATATTCAAAGCTAAGTTCTCTCTTTTTGGAGAGAGAACTTAGGATGATGAGAGAGTGATAGAGTGGATGATGGATTTGTTGGTGGATGATTGATTGTGAAAGTGAAGAACCAAAGCCTCCCTTGTATAGGAATGATAAGGAGAATACCCATTGGGATATTCCAAAGGATATTCCTTTTGTATTCACACTTAAATGAGAAGGATTGAATTAAATGAGCATCTAAGGCTCTATTGCCCGATGGAGATTGTGCCAAGCGATTGTGCCAATGGTACTCTCGCGAGGCACTCTCGCCTAAATGGTATAGCGGGATCAAGCCCCGCTGCGATTATGCCTCGACGATAGTGACCCTGACATTCTCGTTGGACACTATATCCCCATGTGTACTGCGGGTGGTCTCCCCACTGCGATTGTGACACGACGATAATGACCTTGTCACTCTCATTGGGCACTGTTGCCCCAGGTCCCCCGAGCTCCAAATTTTGACTTTTCACGTGCGAGAGCTTCCAGTTCGTCTTGGGGTGAAACTTGGACTTCTCTAACGAGCTAATCCCAGACATTAATAATAAGGAAAACATATAAAACTTCTTATCGAAATTTGGGTGTTATATTAAACTCCTTATCTCCTACCTTATTAGAAACCCATAAGTATATATATATATATATACATACACACGCACAACACTTATATATAGATATCCCAAGCTCATCTATAGGAACTCTCCGATCACACCCACACAACACACACACCACCATTTTTCACAAACACACTTACAAACTTGAAGGACTCTCTCTCTCTCTCTCTCTTTCTCTCTAAGCTCTCTCACTTGGTTTGAAATTCTTATGTTATAGTAATTACACATATCTAGAAGGTCACCAAACAATGGTAGGATCAACTTCATGAAATGGCCACATTTTAACATCAGACAGCAGCAAAGCCATTTTGAATCATGATGGTATGATTTCCTTACAATTTTTCTGATTTCGTGCCTCCTTAGAATCCATAAAATGAGAATGTTAATTGTGTTTTAATTCATAGTGAGGGTCAAAAATAGTTTGCTATCACACGTAAAGGCACACCTGAGGCGAATTTATGGCTTGAAATGGTCGATGACTGATAACTTACTGACTAGTAATGGTGATGATAATGTTGTGTAAATTTGTGAAACATCGAGGATGAACTCGACATTGTTCATGCACTGGTTCACGAACCATGAGGTTACAGTCAAGACTCTAGCTTGGTGCCCTTATCACTTTCAAGTATTGGCATCTTGGTGGTGGCACAAATGATGAAGGTGGGTGCATTAAGTTATAGAATACTCAACAAAGGACTTGTCACTTGTATCACTAGTGTCAACACAGAAGCACAAGCAAGTGTTTCTTGATTTTCAATGCTTTATGTAGTTGTACATTGTGCAATAATAGGTGCGGATTCTTAGGCTCGAAAATGGAGCAAACATTATAAGAAGATAGTAAGTGAGCATGGGTATAGCACAAATGATGAACGAAAGAACACGTTGTCGCTATGGAGGTATCCTTAGGTGGTTAAAACAGTCGAGTTAACGAGCCACTCATCGAGAAGTTTATTATAAAACACATACCACCATTTTTTCACACACACATACACAAGGATGGAAATAGGGCCCGGAGATGGTGTCTAGAGAATGGAGGGGATGTCGTATGTGAAGGAGGGGGATGTCTTTCGTGGGTTTCTATGTGTGTTGCAGGTGGGTTTTTTATGTCGCAAGTGAGGGAGGTGAACGGATCGAGGAGGTCGGAGGTGGGGAGGTGAATGAAGGAGGCTGCTGATCGGGAGGTCAACAGAGTTTTCAAGGGTCATCGGCAACTCAACGTCCTTGAGAGCATCAGTTGTGTGCATATATATACACATAGTTACTAATAAACATATTAATATAATAGTAAGTATATTAATATAATGTATATTCTTCATCATTTTTATTATAAAATAGACAACGAGGTAAATTGACCTATTTGTCCTTGACTTAACAAGTTTCTTTTAACGATGTTAGTGGTAGGGACCCAACGTGCAACAAATTGCAAACCACAGGGACTCCCAATGTACTTATTTCAAAGTAGGGAACATATCCAAAATTTGAGCAAACCATAGGGACCAATGGTGTAATTTACTCTTTTATATTTGTATTTTGAATGCATTGGGAAATTGGCTCAAAGAGCCACATTACACGCCTAGATTGGTCTCCTAGCCATTTCTCGCCCGGTTTGACGAAAATAGACCCAGGTCCGCAATGGCGGACCTGCAGGTCCGCTACCTGCCAAAAAACGACAAAAAACTAGATGGTTCGAGCCAGATCCGCAACGGGTCGGGCCGGTAGGTCCGCCACCCGACCCAGATCCGCCACCTCAGCCACGTGTCATGCAAGTCTTGTTGACTGTACGTCCGCCATGGCGGACCTAGATCCACCATTGCGGACCTAGCTCCACCATTGCGGACCTAGGCTAGGTACGCCATTACCCATGTTTTTGTTGATTTTTTTGTTTTTTGACGTAAGTTTTCGTTGCGGAGCTGCATTATTTTGGTCCTATATAATTGTCAGATATACAATTTAGTGGTTGAATTCATTGAAGCCTTTTGAAAAAATTTGAAACCGTGAAGTTTTCCCCAAACATAGCAAGCCTGAAAACGGAAGGTAAGCAGTTTTGTTTACTGTGAAAAAATTTCAAAAACTCCTGAAAGTTTGAAGATGAGTTTTGTTTCTGAAAAAGTAAAGTTACGTATTTTGGGTGGAGGTTACTTTGAACAGAATGATCAAGGGTGGGATTATTATACTGATCGACCGATGGTTCGCATCATGGTTCCGACAACTATCACGCATCAAAGGTTGGTTAGTTATCTTCGTGAGAAATGTGGTATGGACACCATTGTTGGTACCACCAAAATTATTTACATAAATTCTGGCCAAATGATTCAGCTAAGAGACAATGCCGAAGTTTCGTGTTTCTTGCAAAATGCTATGGCTTTTTCAACTCCGCCAACACTTTACGTTTACGACGATTACACGATGGCGGGCGGCAGCAACATTGGTTCGAACACCGGAGGCGCTCCTGATGTGTATGCCGAGCAGAATCAAACATCTTACATGCCTCAGTTCCCCGAGCAGAATCAAACATCTTACATGCCTCAGTCCCCTGAGCAGAGTCAAACATCTTACAGGCCTCAGTTTGATTCCGCTTATCTTCATGAACATGGTTATGGTATGAGTGACTATAACCCCAATGTTGTTCCTGAGACAGAAGAAGAACTGGTAGACGAACGAGCCGATGAGGAAGACGAAGCCGATGAAAAATTTGATCAAGTCCCCGATGAATCTCATGTTTATGACCTCGGTCTTTCTAATGTTCATACGGATGTAGAAGAAGAAGAAGAAGAAACGTCTGAACCCAGTCCTGTTAAATCATATGGTGGGATAAATGATTTCTTTGGTATACCCCCCTCCCTTCCAGAAGACCGAGAGCCCGTCATCACACCAAACAAAGCACCCGTACATTATACCCGTAGTAGAAGAGTGAATTTAGGGGATATTTTTCAAACGTAAGACGAAATGACCCTTGCTATCGGGAGGAAGACCCTTGAAGAGGGTTTCGAGTTTAGAGTTGAGAGATCTTCAAAATCCCGATACGATGTGAGATGTGTGCAGCCTAACTGTAATTGGCGTATTTATGCTGTGTGCATAGAGAATACCACTATGTTCCACGTACGAATTATGAACGACATACACACTTGTTCAAGGACCCAGATGAATCCCCACCACCGTAACGCCAATAGCAGAGTATTGGGACACATAATTTTGCCTAAAGTGCGTGATGAAAGCTGGAGAATACGTGGAAAAGACATTGTGAACGACATGAAGGCGGACATGCACCTAGATATCTCATATTGGCAAGCTTGGCGTGCGAAGGCTTATGCGCTAACCATTGAGCGGGGTACCCCCCAGGAATCTTTTAGTCGACTCCCTGCGTTCTTCTATAACTTGGAGCTTAATAATCCTGGTACTTTCACCCGAATAAAGACAGATAGTACAGGACATTTTGAGATGTGTTTTGCTGCCCTTGGTTGCTCGGTACGTATTTTGGTTATGTTTTGCCTCGGATAGTATATTTTTTGCATTAATAGATATTGTCTTTAATTTTCTAACGGTTAAACCATGTAATTTATGTAGATTCGGTCTTTTCTGGAACACCTGCGTCGTGTTCTTATAATAGACGACGCTCATTTGAAGGGTCCTTACTTGGGCACAATGTTCTTAGCCGTTGCTATGGATGCCAATAACCAAATTGTGTCGGTCGCTTTCGGAGTGGGTAGGTCTGAGAGTGGGGAGGCATGGACTTGGTTTTTGACGATGTTGAAGGAATGTATCCAAGAACCGGAAGGGTTGGTGTTCATATCCGACAGGGCTTTATCCATAAGCCAAACTATCAACACGGTGTACCCAAATGCCCATCATGGTTTGTGTTGTCGCCATTTGCTGATGAACGTAAAAAGCAGGGATAGTAGGGCCAAGTTTAGGAAGGGTATGTTTTGGAAAACGTGTAAAGCGTACACGGAGGAGGATTTTGAACGTAAAATGGAAGTTCTACGACGCGTTTTACCTGTTGGAGCGCCACTTATGGACGCGGATGGGAAGGAAAAATGGTCACGGGCCTATTTCCCTGGACTGCGTTACAACATAATGACTTCAAACAGCGCCGAGTCGGTCAATGCACTGTCTCGTTTTGCTCGGAAACTTCCTATCGTGTCCCTTATGAATTACTTCCGAGAATTTCAACAAGACTGGTATTCAATTCGTCGGAACAAAGCAGGTTTTCATAGTCACACTTATCCACTGTTATTTTGGTTTGTCAAAAAATTCACAACATATTTTCTTCAATATTTTAATCTTTCATTTTTCTGCAGCGAGATGGGTAAATGCTCTCCCCCCAAAAATAGAAATAATTGTTAGAAGGCGACAGGTGAAGTCAGAAAGGTTTATTGTCCGTGAAATAGGTTATGGCCTATATGAAGTTCTAGATTTTCGTAAGGACACGAAAGTGGATTACCGTCGTTGGAGTTGCTCTTGTAGAAAATGGTAGATCTCCGGTTTACCTTACAGTCATGCAATCGCCGTTGCCAGGCATGAACGGTGTACAGATGTCATCCACCTGATATCGCCTTACTTCAAAGTGGATAATTTTCGAGCCACATACTCAGAGGTCATACATCCACCTGGGCATCCATCAACATGAGTTGTTCCAGACACTCCGCTTATGACCGTTAAGCCACCGGTCTACAAGAGACGTGTCGGAAGACCGAGTAACCACGATCGTATCCTATCTCGTGGTGAGGATCCCACACCGAGGAGGTGTACTCGATGTGGATAAATCGGACATACTCGGACTCAATGTCAGGCGCCTGCACCAGTGAACCGTGGAAGACAAAGAGCATCTGCTAGCCGCACTACTCAACCAATGCCTACCGACGATTATAGAGGCACCTATAGACATCAAACTTTTGATTTAAATGTTGATCTGAACGAGTAACAATGTATGTAATGAACGTATTGATTATAATGAATAATGTTCGTGTATGGTGATAGTAAACAAAATGCTACAATTTTATTACTTAACCCAAGGATATAACCGAGCAACGGAAGTGTATTGACTACTACATGACAAGGTTAATTTAAACAAAGTTCGAAACATAGAACCAAAAGGTAAACTAGTGTCCCTTTGGGTAGAGAGCTTTACATCTAATGATCAAATCATCCTTTTCATTGATCATGTCCTCTATGCGGGGATAGGTTTCTTTGATATTCTTTATTTTGTTCTGCTCTTCCTTGATCTCTCTCTGCAACACCGTCACCGTCTGTTTCTTTCTCTCGACGACAGTCTCTAACTCTATCTGCTCGGACCTGTTCTTCAGCCATAGGTCTTTGAGATTGGAAATATCCACCTCTGCTTGTCGTATGGATTCCCTCTTCCCCGCCGGCATCGTTTCAGAAGGTGTATGGTTACGAGAGGGGGGCCTTCGTATTCATGTGTCTCTACATACCAGTCATATGCGTCGTCAAATTCCTGTTTCTCCTCCTTCGTTATTGCATAATCGGCTGAAGTTCTTCCAAAGTTACTCCACTCCTCATCTGTTTGGGGTGGTTTCCAACCTAGCCTTGAACTTCCATCCATCAATGGTTGATGCGAACGGGAAGTTCCAACCATGTAAGAAGAAATTGTTAAATTACTCTATGGTTTACAACAACTCAACCATGGGGTACTTATAGGCTTTCAGGTCCTCCACTAGGTCCGCAATGGCGGAGTTGCACTAGGTCCGCAATGGCGGACCTGCAAGATTCGCCTGAAAAGGTGCAGGTTTATCTTGACCTAATCTAGGTCCGCAATTGAATCTAGGTCCGCAATGGCGTACTTAGAACTACTTTTTTGGCTATAAATACTCACCTTATTTCCAACTTATAAGTCACCTCATCCACACACCATTTTTCATCAACTAATATCTTATGGCTGGAAGCCGAGCCTCTTCTTCGAACCCCCCCCTCCTCACAAACAATGCCGGAAAGGATGAGACAATCCGTAGAAAAAGCTGAGGCAAGGATCGAGGAACTAAGTCAAAGGTGGAAACAAATTCTGGCCAAGAAGAAAGGGTACTTGAGAAGGATGGACGAAGACAAGGACGAAGACAAGGAAGCGATAAAAAGAATGAAGCGGGAGATAAAAGATAAGGAAGACCGTATTCGTATCGACAACGAACGAGCGAACAAGTGTATCCAAGAGTTTGCAGTCATGCAGGCTGAGATAAACGAGAAACAAAATTGGATTGATCAATGTAAAGCACTTTATCATTAGATTGTGCAAGTGTTTTTGACCATTTCGTATCTGGACTTTATCGTACCTTTTTCGATGTTCTAATTTCTTCGTTAATAAGTATTTTGTGTGTTTTGATGAGTTTTAAATTTAATTGTTGCCTCTATAATGTTGTTTCTAAGGTAAGTTAAATTCGTAAAAGATGTATAATAAGCTTTAGTAGATGTAACAGTAACGAACTAAATAAAAAATAGTTTGTACAATAATCTTTACATTTTAACACTATGTACTAAACATCGGACGATCCAACCTCCCTGAAAGACCATATAACATCCGCCATCTCATACCGCCACCGCTTACAGTCTTTGGATGTATCCGTGCTAGATGGATGTCGGCCCTGCACCAATTCACTGAAAAATTTACATGCCCATGGACCACAATCGCCAAGCGGTCCCGACTGTTGTGGCACATCCATCGCGTATTCCCAAGTGAAGGAATTACTAAACACTTGGGCACGCGAATGTTCACCTAAAGTCGTCAACAATTGCGGCATCCTGATAGTGAATTCGGTCATCATTTCTCCAAAGGCTGCCTCTAAGGTGGGAGCCCTTAAACTGTCATATATGGTCAATATCATGGAGTCCAGATTGAAGCGCCCAACTACCCAATGCTTATTATTTATACACATTGGAATGAACACCTGAAACATAAAAAAATATATGTCAGTTATATAAATTCGAAATTTCTTAAATAATATACATGTAAACTGTTATTCATACTTTATCGACGGTGCCCCACGCAGGAAAACCAACACTTGCTTGTGCACCACTGCACTGCTGAGTCAGATAGGAAAGATCTTTAAGCACAGTCATGTAGTACATGAAGTCTGGCAGCATCATGGTCCAAGTAGCCACGGTCGAGCGTGACTCCAGATGAAGTCGGACCCATACCTCGAGGTGCTATTAATAAACAATAACATGTTAAGCATGAGTTACAAATTATTATTAATAAAATCATATAACTAAAAAAAATACGTACCTCCGTCTCAAAATATCCACTATCTTCCAAGCCCAATAGTTTCCCCCAAAAGGTACCATCTACAGGTCGGATTGGTAGAAGTGTCAGTCTCACCTCAGGCAACTTGTCATCCCGATACAGGCGCTCCACCACCGCATATCCCTTCTGTGAACCCGTCTGCTTACCTTTCGCTTTTTTTTTTGTCGTGTGACTGGGGGTGTAGAATCAGGAAGGGCGGTGTATGGAGAGCTTTGCAGCTGGGAAGGATGTCGTACACGTTCCCCCCTCCGAAGGTTTTCCTGTATACGTGGTCTCGGAGCCATGCTGGGGGCGGTCTAGGAGTAACGAACTGGGAACTGTCGTCCACCCCTATACCGAACGATAGTGGTATGTCTGGGCCAACCATACCAATGTCCCTGTCATGTCTGGGCCACCAGAACCTGGCATACCTGACACTCCCTGCATAACGAAATAAATAAATATCTCTCCAATATCATAGAAAAAAAAGTTAAACATTAACCGATTGATGATATTTACCATCGGCATATGTGAGGGGGAAAAAGCGTACGACGGATCCGGCATCCTGGGTGACGAAACCCAAGGGTCGTACGACGATTCTTGCTGTGGTGGGCGTTGTTGCTGTGGTGGATGAGCGGATAGCTACGTACAAGTATTAATTGTTAATGAACGTTCATAAATTTAAAATTAAATACACAACTAAAATTAAATACTTACATGCCACTGCTGCATCTCACGGTACATCGCCTGTATATGAGTATACACATCCGTTTGACCACCCCGCCACACATTTATGTCATTAATTGTTCCCTGTACTTCACTAACTGTTCCCTATACATCACTAACAGTGCCCTCCAGGGTGGTCAAACGATCCCAATATGCAGTATAGGGATCACTGGTAGGCATACTCATACGAAGGGGCTCATGCTGGGTCCCTGATGGATCTGTGGGGTGAAGTCCCTACTCACACCAGCGTCGTGGTGGAAACCAACACCGTCACCACCAGCGTCATGGTGGAAACCAGCACCGTCACCACCAACGTCGGGGTGGAAACCAGCACCGACACCACCATCGTCGTCGTCGTCGTCATCGCCCTCGTCGTCATCGTCATCGTCGTCATCGTCGTCGTCACCATCATTGGAGACTCTCGTCCTCTTTATCTCCTGCTCCTCCATCCCCTGGAAATGTCGGTGGCTAATTTGATACCACTGAAATGTCTCCTCCTGAGGGGTAGCCACAAGAGGTCCGATGGGTGGCCGACTACGCTGGTATTCATAATCTATAATGTTAGTTTTTAACGTTAAAATAATCAATATTTTAAAGTATTTAAAAATACGTACCTCTGACGTATCAGTTGTACCCCGACATGTTTACTGTCAAGGATAATCATCCTAGTCCAACGTACACCCCTAAGAAGCCTGGGATGCATCGTGAAAAACTTGGTAGCAGTAGGAAAAGTCTCCAAGATCCAAATCTGGGAGTTACAAGTAGTTAAAATATGGAATGCATTAACCATGTATACGTATAGTAAGAGCAAATCAACTAACCTTGAAGGCATGTAAAAACCCTGTAAGTGTCAACTTCGACTGATCTGGTGTACGTCTCCGAATAGCACCAGACATCTGCCGAAAGGTGGGTTCCCAGACTAAAGAACCCCAAGGATATCGGTTAAAGAACCGATAATCCTGTGCTATAGTAAGCACGGTGGAGGAAACAGGTAAGTGGATCTGTCTACCAAGAAAAAATACCTCCACCATCATGATCAAGCAAACACGGACAACGTCATCGTCCGTAAGCTGATCTCCATCTCCAACCGATGCAAGTTTCGCTTCTAAATTCCGGATCAACAACTTATCCGGATCACCAAAAACCCGACGAATAAAATGGGTTGACCTCTGCCTCTGCCTCTCTGGCAATGAGGGAAACTCTCCAAACCGGAGTCCTGTAATCAGGCAGAACTCCTCGCGCCCATATCGGAGAATATGTCTTCCCACCTGGAAGAACATGTTATGCTCGTTGTCCTCCTCCGGGAAGATCTCCATTTTTAAAATGATGTACATCAGTAATGGGTCGTAGGAGTAGTCCTCCATCAATAACCACTGACCAAAAACCGTTTGCCTGAAGATCTCAAGCCTTTGTCCGCTCAACTTACTTTTTATTTGCTCTATCACGGTCAACTTTGACCGTAAAGTCAAGCTAGGGGCCTAAATTGTCAAATATTAAAAGTTAAAAGACATAAAGTGTCTAAAATTAAATTTAAAGGACATAAGTGCCTAAAATTAAATTTAAGGGACCTAATAGTTTAATTACATAATTCAAGGGATCAATAATGTCAAATATATAAGTTTAGGGGTATAATGTGAAACAAATTAAATTTAAAGAACATAAAGTGCCTAAAATTAAATTTAAGGGACCTAAAGTGTCTATAAATAAATTTAAGGGACCTAAAGTGTAATTAATTAATTTAAGGACATAAAAGTGAAACAAATTAAATTTAAGGGACCTAAAGTGTCTAAAATTAAATTGAAGGGACCTAAAGTGTACAATTAATTTTAAGGGACCTAAAGTGTCTATAAATAAATTTAAGGGAACAATATTATAATTAATTATTATTTAATGAGATAAAGTGTCTAAAAATAAATTTAAGGAATCAATAGTGTCAAATATATAAGTTTGTCGGGAACTAAAATGTCTAAAATTAGATTTAATTTACCTAAAGTGTCAAATAACAAAGATAAATAATGAGGAATAAATAAATAATGATTCCCTAACAATAAATTAATAATAATTCATAATGGAAACCAAATATAATTGTAGAAGGATAATCAATTAAATCAATAAAGTTAACAATTTATAATTAACAATTAATTATTAAATAAATTCTGGAAACTAAAAATAAAAAATAAAAAACCACTGGTCCGCCACCACCATGGCGGTGATGGCGCAGGTCCGCTACAATCAAAATCGGTGATGGTCCAGGTCCGCCAACCACACGGTGGTCGTGGCGGAGATATGGTAGTGGAGGTGGTCGTGGCGGAGATGTGGTAGCGGAGGTAGTGCTGGCGGAGTAGAAGAACTTACCTTTCGGAACATGTTGCACACATGTCGGTGTAGGGAAGCACGTAAAGATGCGACAAAAAAATGAGGGGCTAACTTCCTTATAAAATAATCGACGAGATGTATGTATGGGGGACCATCGGTTTATGTATAAAAGGAGGGTGTTCATATCGATGGCGGACCTGAAAAAAGATTTAATTGACTGAAAAGACGGCAGGTCCGCAATGGCGGACCTGCAGTCTGATGGCGGACCTGTCGATGAATCGGTACATGACACGTGGCTGAGGTGGCGGATCTAGGTCGGGTGGCGGACCTACCGACCCGACCCGTTGCGGATCTGGCTCGAACCATCTAGTTTTTTGTCGTTTTTTGGCAGGTAGCGGACCTAGGTCTATTTTCGTCAAACCGGGCAAGAAATGGCTAGAAAACCAATCTAGGTGTGTAATGTGGCTCTTCGAGCCAATTTCCCAATATTATTCTTATACATGTGAAAATGCCGGATCAACGGAAAATCGAAAATGTCTCGATATGCATGCCCCAAACAAATTATTCATGAAAAACATATCGATTTGTGCGCAGCACAACCTTTTTTGAACATTATCTTCAAGTTAAGTTTAAAACGTCTATCTATTTGGATATTTATAAAAATATTGGTTTTAAAATATTAAAAATTATTTATTACTGTGAGAACAAAATAATCTAGCCTTCTGAAATGATAGTTTATAAAAACTTGCAATTTCAGTATCACATTAGTTTTTTATAATTGGAATGCTTTACTTTCTTACACATTTAACTTTCATTTTAAGAAAAATGTGATGTTTTACAGTTTTACTTAACTAGCAAAGAAAATATTATCTATACTATATTATAAAACACGAATAAAAAACTCTTAAATACAAATTATTAGACACAAAGTACCATCATTTTATGCAAGATTTTAAAAATCTCTTAATTTACAAGTATCAAAACACAAGATACATATTACTACTGCAGACTTCTAACACCCACCAATTTGGTATGTACAGGGTCTTCCTTTTATGCAGACTTTTTCATGTATCACTATTAATTAATATATTATATTACTATAATTTTGTTTTAATTATATTATTAAATATGTAATTGGTTATTTTTTCTAGATGTCATTAAAATATATAAGATAATCATTGAATTCTATCAAAATGCTTAACTTTTTTATATAAAAAACATTATTTAAGCCTAAAGTAAACATATTTATAAAAAATCCATTATCACTTTTTCAAAACCATCCAAAATCGTACTGTAAATCGACAAAAAAATAAAACGAAACATTAAAATCGTGATGTATCTCGCTGCATTGCGCGAGTATGTTTCTAGTTATTTAACAACATATGAAACAACATATCTTATTTACAGGTGAACGAAAATTATATGACATGCTTAAATAACTTACAAGCTCTACTTATCCAAATTAATGTTATACATACAAGTAACATAACCATATAAATGACTGCTATCATCTTCACTAGGCTAGACCTATCTTTGCCCTTATTGGCTTATTTCTTCACTACTTCAAAGATTCACATTATTAATTAGCTTAAGAGCTCAATAAATTCATGAATTTTTTTAAATATTTTTAGATTTAAAATAGAGTGTTTATCATATATTTGATTTACATTAAATGTTTTATAATACAACTAGAAGTGTATCATTGCAATGCAGCGGGGTTCTAAAATCTAGAACTCGAACCCTTGATTATGATTCATACTTTGTTTTGTTATTAGTCTTTCTCGATTTTATTTTACCATTTTGAGAAAACTAGATTTAAAACAAAAATAAAATTTAATTATAATTTTTTTCATAAAAATAATAATAAAGTAATGATAACTATATTTAAGATATTTTAAATTAAAAATTAAAAAGATAACTAGCAGTGTACCCGTGCAATGCACCGGGGTCGAGTAGGGTGTGACATTTTATTGTGGTAAACGATTTTAAAACTTTTGTGGTTTTGTCAAACGAGTATTTTAGGCGCGATCTTGTCCGGATATAAAGCATCTTTCATCCATTTTGATTGTAAAATTTGAATTTGAGGCCTTGGGAATTAAACCTAATGCAATAGTGATACATGGAAAGCTCTGCATAAAAGGAAAGCCCTGTACATACCAAATTGGTGGGTGTTAGAAGTCTGCAGTAATAATATGTACATTGTCCTTTGATACTTGTAATTAAGATATTTTTAAAATCTTGCATAAAATGATGATATCTTTTGCCTAATAATTTGTACTTAAGAGTTTTTTATCCATACTTTATAATATAGTATATAGGGGTGTTCGCGGTGCGGTTTAGGGAAAAACCGCAAACCGCACCGCATATGCGGTTTGAGCATTTTTCCAAACCGCAAACCGCACCGCATATACCTCAAACCGCACCGCAAAATGCGGTGCGGTTTATGCGGTTTGTACCTTACGCATTTTACACATGCGGTGCGGTTTGGTGCGGTTTGTACCTTACGCATTTTACACCTACAATTCAATAATTATAAGATCAAAACTTCACTTTAAAATCAACGATAACGTGATCATAGTCCCTAAAAATAAAAAATATTAAATACGTCCGATTCTAAAATACATATTATATAAATATTGCAACTATTTTATATATACATATATGTGTTTTTAATATATAAAATTAAAAATATATACATATATATAATGTGCGGTGCGATGCGGTTTGAACCGCGGTTTGATAACTCAAAAGCGCAAACCGCACCGCATAGTGCGGTTTGGTAAAAATGCAAACCGCAAACCGCACTGCAAACATTATAAACCGTGCTTTGCGGTGTGGTGCGGTGCGGTGTGGGCGGTTTGTGCGGTTTAAATGAACACCCCTAACAGTATAGATATAGATATACTTTAATAAAAAAATAAAAAATGAGGTGTTTAATCTTAAAATTTTCTTATCTTTATCGGTTAGTTGTATGAATTGTTCAAAATATAGATATTTTAGAAAATGAAAATAATTGTTTATCTGCTGTTAGTTACATGAATTTAAACATATAACTTTTATAAGTCATGCTTAATCAACTTGTAATCTTAAATTTTAAATAACATGAATCAATGAACGATATTTAATGCATAAAAAATAGTTTTTATAAGTTTAACCTAACTTGATAACTTTATATCTAATTATTTGATGATTTATTTTTATCAAACAAAATAAATGTTGAAGGTGCGCTCACACATTTTGACCCCTTTTCCTTTTATTCTTTAATTTAATCTAATCATATATATATATATATATATATATATATATATATATATATATCTTCTCGATCCCAATTTTGTAAATCTAAACTAGTTCGATACAATTCTGGTTTGTGTTTGTGTTTGTGTTTGTGTATGTGTAATTGTGGATTCTGTGTCTAGTATTAGGGTTTTTCTCTGATGGGTGTCGAGGGAGAGTCAACTCAAAAAGGTGTCGCCTCCGTTGACGGTGGCGATGCAGATATCGCCCTCAACATCCGATGCTCTAACGGCAATAAGTTCTCGGTGCGAGCGTCCCTCCGATCAACGGTTGTCGCTTTCAAAGATCTTTTGGCTCAGAACTGTGATGTTCCGGCCAATCAACAGAGGTTGATTTATAAAGGAAGAATCTTGAAGGACGATCAAACCCTAGATAGTTATGGTAAAACACTTCTATTGATTTCGATATTCTATTTCCAAAATTTTGACACAATTAAATTGTTTAATTTTGCTTCATGATTCTTATATTGTTATGATGATTAAGTGTTGGTATCGGGAAAAAGTTTCGTGACTGAAAATTTTCTATGATGCTTTGTGGACTTGTGCATTGCAAACCGACGAAAAGCAGCAACCTTGATCTAACATGGGCTGTTGTAATTGTTAATTTTCCTTGTATTGTTCAGTATTTTAATGCCTTAAAGTACTTTTATATGATGTAGTATGGGATGTAACCCTTGAGTAAAATTTGTGTATATTATGATAGCATTGGTGTTACTAAGAAATAACACAAGTGAAACCGATTAGTGTGAGGTTAATGTGATCAACATACTGGATCATTTGCAAGTGTTCTTTAAACAATCGCTTGCATATGAAGAAATAGAAATTTGTGTTCTGTCTTCTTTCTAGCAACTGTTGCTGATTCGGCAATAGTATATGCTGGACGAGGCTTATTAAACTAGGCTTAACGGTAAGATTTGTATAAACGGTGTCTTGGTAAAAAAGGAAAAAAAAAGATGAAAGATTTCTAGGGGAAGGTGATGCAGGAAAGGTGTTAGAAACAGAAGGATTTCGTTTTCCTCTCTTTTCTAGTACCTGTTGATGATTTTGGCAATATTATATGCTGGATCAGGCTTATTAAACTAGGTTTAACCGTAATATCTGTATAAATGGTGCTTTTGGTAATAAAGGAAGAAAATAGATGGAAGATTTCTTGGGGAAGGTGATGCAGTCACGATGATGTTAGAAAAAAGAAGGATTTTTCGTTAATCCATTAAAGGAACTAGGTTTCACCGGGGCTCTGAACTGTGAAGAAACACAAGGTGCATTTTAGCACTGCACTCGGGATAGCCTAAGTATCAAACTCTTGGTTCTTGTGTTCAGCATCTGATTATCAATGTAAAGGTTCCGGATCAATATATGATAAAGCTAATAACGACGACCTCAATAATAAATGCGGCATTTACCCTAAGATTAAAATGATATTGACCCTAACGACAATAAGAATACACGTAGATAGATAGTAACTGTAGTCCTAATGGTTATCCTAATATACCTTTCTTTTGCCCTATTCCTAGTATCTTACTATCCTAATGGGAAGAACTGAAGTGATTTTATACAAAATTATGAGCATTACCTTCTGAGCGCATAGAGAGAATATAAGAAGAAAAGAGAAGGAAACAACTATGCATAAGAGTGATATGGCTATGAGGTTAGGCGAGCTACTTGATGGATCGGATTCAACTCGAAAATTACCCGCTAGATATGAGTTCAAAGAACATCTGAGGAATATAATGCTGTTATTGTGGAGCTCAAATGCACAGATTAGATGAACTTGTATTTTGCTTGATTCGACTTGGGCTCTCAAGCTTAGGGGGTGTTTGGTTTGAAGGAATTGGAATGGATAATTCCTTTGACCAAATTCCAATTCCTTTGTTTGGTTCACATATTGATCATGATGGAATCCTTTGAATTCCATTGAATTCCACAAATCAAGGAATTCATCATTCCTCAGCTAAAGTGAAAAAATTGAATTCCATTCAATTCCTACCAACCAAACGCGTGGTCAAATTCTATTCCAGTTCCTTCAAAGTCAAATTCCTTCCACGGATTCCAATTCCATCAAATTCCATTCTGCGAACCAAACTCCCCCTTAGTGTCTTTCTGAATAATGCTCAACATATATTTGACCCGATAAATCCCACCCGAAGGTAGCGTCACCCTTGCGCCGCCCGGGGGGGGGGTACGGACCTTACCTTGTAGAGAGGCTGTTTTTGAGAAGATCCCTGGCTTGCGTAAACAAAAAAACATAAGGAAAAAGCACAATGACCAGCCACATATAAGCAACAAAGTTATAAAAAGTAAAGAGCATAACAATGTAATAGCATAACAGTGAAAATTGAGTCTAAATCCTGACTTTCTCTTAGATATACCTATTTGAAATATGTGATTTCCTAGGTGTACCTTTGGAGTTACACACCTCAAATCATCCCTCTATGTCTACTTTTACCTTGTTTCATCTTTCATTTCAGGCTTGTTCTTCTATCTATCACATATATTCAGTCTGTTGAAATAAGATAACAAAGAAAGATTGCCTTAATAGAGGTCCCATATATTCTTGTCATTTACTTGCATAGGATGAACCCCGTTTGTTACATACATGGGCCAACCTATAGAGGAACATACAGTGGCCTGTGCCACCACTTCATGGTCACGTCATAATGAGAAAAAAAAAACGTTCTTGTTTTTTATTTTGGGTTTTCTTATAGCTTTTGTTTTTTAATTTTTTTTTTGGAATAACCAACAGACCTGTAATTTTTTGTGAAAATCACTATAGCTTTATTCCTTGCAGGCAAATGGTGCAGCCACTTGAAAAAAATTATTGGCTCCGCCTTTTGTTACATATATGCTCAAATCTTTGTAAATCATTAACGACTATTTTCTGTATTTCAGAACAGCTTTAGGTGATCCATTCATCACATGCTAATACATATTCTTAATACTAAAAGGAGAAGTGCTTTGGACAAATACACAGCTCACCTGGTTAAATTAATAGCGGAGCTTTTACCATTTTTCCTGTTCAAAGCACTACTAACCTCTATGTATGTAGTTCTTTCTTTTGATTACCAGGAACTCGCCTGACCAATATTCTGTGTCAGTAGTTTAGTATTTTATTGTGTCGCGTCATTTGCTAATTGTTTCTGTTTGCAAATTACGAGCACAATCAATGGCATCTTACCATGCAGGCTTCATGTTCAGTTATTATCCGTCATTCTCCTTGATGTCAACAACATCCAAGAATCTGACAGTTTAACCATCAAAGCATATAATAAGGGTTTATTGATGATCTCAATATCTCATTATGCTTTCTTCTGTTGTATTCTTTCATGCAGCTTCCTATCTAGTCTTTTGTTATTGCTCTTTTATTTGTAGTAGAAATCATTCTGTCTATATCTCAACTCTTGTTGCTGGTAAGACGGTGGCTTATTTCTATGATATGCTGTAGGCCTGCAGGCAGATCACACGATTCACATGGTGCGTGGTTCTGCTCCAGCTGCTTCTGCACCAACTACTGGCGGTCCTGTTGCTGGAAATGTCAATACTCCCTCGGCTGTTTCTCAAGGTGGTGCTGTTGCCAATGAAGGGCTCGGCTTTGGAGGTGCTGGCTCTGGTGCACCCCTATTTCCTGGACTTGGTTTGGATGGACTTGGGGGCGCTGGTGCATTTGGGTCAGGACTTTCTGAATTTGAACAAGTCCAACAGCAATTAACTCAGAATCCCAATATGATGAGAGACATGATGAACATGCCTGCAATTCAAAACATACTGAATAACCCCGAGGTCATGCGTGGGATGATTATGAGCAACCCCCAGATGCGTGAAATCATTGACCGTAACCCTGAGCTTGCTCATATTCTTAACGACCCTGCAATTCTTAGGCAGACGCTGGAAGCAGCAAGGAATCCTGAGCTTATGCGTGAAATGATGCGGAACACTGATAGGGCAATGAGCAACATTGAATCATCTCCAGAGGGATTCAACATGCTTAGACGTATGTATGAAAACGTTCAAGAACCTTTTCTGAATGCTACAACGACCGGTGGGACTGCTGCAAATGATTCAGGATCTAACCCGTTTGCGGCTTTATTGGGAAATCAGGGTGCTGCTACTCAAACTAGAGGCGTATCTAACAATCCTTCAGCAACAGGCACTGAAACAACTCCAGTGGCTGCAGCTCCTAATTCTAACCCACTTCCCAATCCTTGGGGTGCTACCGGTGGTAAAGACCTGATTTTTTTTACTTATAAGTGGTTCTTTTGTTATATTTTCTTTCTATTTCGTTCAATACGTGCTTGTTTTCTTTTAAAATGCGGTTTGCATCCTCACGAGTGTAGGAGTTGTGTAATAGAATCACAAAATATGTATCTTGGTGTTCAGCCAAAACAAACAAAACCAAAATGTTCAACCTCTACCAAATGGAAGTTTGGGGAGGTTCCGAGGTGGCCAAATTGAGCCTTACTTGACTATAGCATGGTAAGTATGAGAGTTTCTTTTCGAAGTTGCGGGCAAGGTAATAGCTGACTGATATGAACTAACATTTTTGGGGATGAATGTTCTAGAAGATACGTAATTCTCGCATCAAAGCATTTTATATATAGGGGGCGATTCAAATGGAAATAACCTGAAAGATGGAAACGTGAAAATACGAAAAAACAAATAAAAAAGTATAACAATGTTATTGTCAAACTGAAGGAACTAAAAAGCTTGTTTTTTGGTGTTTATCTAACATCTTTTGGATCAAATCCATCTAACGGTTGGGATCTGTTTCCGTGTTTCCATTTGAACCCAACGTGGAAACACCAAAAACAAAAGAATAAGTATAGCAATATGAATGTCAACTTAAAGAGAATAAAATGATCGGGTTTTTTTTTGGTATAATTTGTTTGACTCCAATTTTGATTATATTTTGCCTTTCGATTAAAAAAAATTAGGGGGGATCCTTTTGTTTTAAAAACAAAGTTGTAAATACTTTTTAATTTCATCCCTTGGGTCAAATCCATCGAACAGCTGAGATATGTATCCATGTTTCCAATCTTTTCGCTCTTTCTATTTGAACCTCCCTGTACACTCACGCGTGCACACACACACACACACACACATATATATATATATATATATATATATATATATATATATAATACATCAAGTATGTCTGTATTATTAGAAGTGGTATTGTGTGTTGAAGTATGTATGTTGAAAATTATTAGGTGGTGCCCAGACAAATACTGGTACTAGATCAAATCTTGGAGATGCAAGGGCGCCACCCATATCTGGGTTAGGTGGTCTTGGTCTGCCAGGGTTAGACCGCACGACCGGCATGCCAGACCTGAATCAGCTAATGCAAAACCCAGCCGTTTCTCAGATGATGCAAAGCCTGCTTTCCAATCCCCAGTATATGGAGCAGGTATGCTAGGCTACACTATACTCGACATATCTTAACTGGTTTCCACCATCGTTTTAATACTCTTGAGTAATATGAAATTTTAGGTTGTGAGCCAAAACCCTCAACTTCGCAGTATGTTTGATTCAAACCCTCAGTTGAGAGAGATGATGCAAAATCCAGAAGTGCTTCGCCAGCTAACTTCACCTCAGATGATGCAGGTATACAACTTGTGGAGTGATTTTGGGTTGCTTTTATTATGCTCGTGGCTCTTGCAAATATCTTTGATTTATGCGTGATTTCTAAGTTTTGCGAATGTTTTTATACTAAAAAATAAATTATTTTGATCATATGCGTATATTCAATACTAAATTACTAATATTCCGTGCGTAACTTGATTTAGATTGGGATTTTATGTTCGTTTTAGATTTGTTTTAAAGGTTTTACTAAGATTTGCTATGCATTGGCTTAATTATGTTGTTTATTGCCACTTTTCACTTTGTACTGTATGGACTATAAAATTTTGTATTGTATATGGAGATTATAAATCTCACCGCACTGCATTTTGTGGTGCGATATTTACGGTTTGGTTTGTGGTTGGAAAAGTATCATTTTGATCAATGACCTTAAATGAGAATTTTATTAAAAGCATAACCTTCTGACAAGTTTAGTCACATTCTTGCATATGGAAGTGAAATTCTAAAACCTGTCGGAAGGTTATGGATTAGAAGAAAATTTGGGAGAAAGTCATTTAACCGATGGACCTGTTTGAAAATAGCTCAAACCACATGTGCGTTTTGGTCAACAGTTTTGGCTAATCTGCACCACACTGCAAACACCCCTTTCAATCCTCAAGCACTTATAGTTTGTCTAACAAAGTTGGAGTAGGTAGTTGGAAAATTACCTTCAAATATATGAATATTTGTTAGATGCAGCGGATGTTTACAACAAGATTTATGTGTTTTTAACTGAGTTCGATTGACGGAAGTTTCTAATTTGATCATAACTTGTGCCATTATTTCCATTTCACTTTCTACAGCAAATGATGTCTCTACAGCAGCTTCTACCTCAGCTTAACCAGCAGCAATCATCTTTGTAAGTGGAAATGAATTTATTGCTACCCACTTTAATTTGGTTATTTAAGAAAATTTTCACGATTGAAGCATTTTAATATGTTCAACGGGAAAATAATTCCTTTCAGCCAATGGAATTGAAAATGCAATTTAGGGATATCGGCAACTTTAACTGCTGACTATAATCGGTCCATTTGTTATTGCTAAAGCGACCACTTCTCTGTTTCAGGGATCCTACCCAGACCAATGCTGCTGCAGGTACGAACCTCCCGTTATCGATATTTTATCCCCACCCATCCAATCATACATATAATATGTTTATATTATTTCGAGTTTGTAATCTACAGGAACACAAAACAATATGGGGTTGGACTTGTTGATGAGTATGTTTGGTGGACTTGGAGCTCCTGGTATGGCTGCTCCAAATGTGCCTGATGGTAATGCTTCAATTTTGATTGAAATATACTTCCCTTTTTATCTTGAATACTAGGGAATACATCTACCACTTGTAGACAACTTTAAGGCCATGTTTGGCACCCATAAGCTAGCTTATTGAAAAAGTCCTCTTTGGTAAGTTGCAAGCTAGCTTTTTGAAAAGATACTTCATATTACTTATTCAGGGTTCTTTTTTTATTCTAATTATAGCCCTTATATTTTACATAAATATCCCTTATGTTTTCCTTTTAGGTCATTTTACATTATCATCTAGCTTATTAGCTAGTTTCCCAAACGTAGCCAAAAGCCCAAAATATGCCATTAAGTAGTTGTCAAGAAATTAAGTGTTAATTTTATGATTGAGGTGGTGTTAAATATTTGTTTTGTCCCATCAAAACTTCAACAATTTTCCTTCCGGAAGTCCCATTAAAATGACAACTTCTCGTTTTCAGCAAATTTTCTTGTTACCGGCTTGCCCATCATCTTGATAACAAATCAATAGATTCAAACCACTTGGGTTGTGGCGCAACGGTTAAGCCTTAGGGGAGATATAGTGGAAATCTCATCTTCCCTGGGTTCGAAGCCATGCACCACCAAAGTCCATGTGGCTATGGAGGTTCACCTGCAATGACCCCAAACCATTTATGATCGTCCGGGGGATTAGTAGGTGCGCTTAAGCTGGCCCAGATACCCACTGTCACCCATAAAAATCAATAGATTCAAGATTATATTACTTTGAGTCTACAAGATTCCTTTTGGCCTTTGTTATATGATGCTCAAGATATTTGATGAGTGATGAGTAAATGTTGTAATTTTCAAAAGACTTGGGAGTAAACGACATTTCAGTTACGTTGATTATTGGGTTTTTATTATCTTCTTTTTTGCATGTAGTGCCACCGGAACAACTTTATGCGACTCAACTCTCACAGCTTCAAGAGATGGGGTTCTTCGATACCCAAGAGAATATCAGGGCGTTACGTGCTACTTCAGGCAATGTTCATGCCGCAGTGGAGAGACTGTTGGGAAACTTTGGTCCGTGATGTCGTTTTGTTTCTATTTAAAAGACAACGGTCGGTGGGTCGGTTTGAAAGTATTCTTTGTAGACGAAGGGAGGCATGTCGATTTTATTTCGAGGGAGTGTGAATAATGGACTAGAAAGAAAATATTACAACAGTTGCTGGACAACCAGCCTCCCTCCCTTAAGCAAACCTTTTGTTGTTTTATTGTACAAACAGATTTCATAGTTTTCATTGCTGTTTTATTTATTATCTTTCTATTAATCAGTTATGCATGCATTGCTGCTTCAAAAGTTTGGGAGCATAGATATTGATCATGCACAATTTGTTTGTTACAAAGATGATCAACTTGAATTTATTTCAAGTTTTTGTGTCATACGTCGCTTAATTGTTTATCGATCTTCACGTATTGTAGAGTTTAATTATTGGGAAGTTTTCATGAATAAAATGACGGTCGATTTCGATGTGTGTGGTAAGTTTATGAAATAAAAGATTAGATGCACAATGTGCCAGAGGGATTTGATTTTGTTGGTACTAAAGTCTTTTTTGCAAACATGAATAGAAGTTTTTTAACAGTTTTTGTAAGAAAACAACGTTTTTTCTTCTTTTTCTGATTATCTATTTATATTATACCGGATTAATCATCTGCTTCCGGAAGAAATCGAAGAATTTCTTGGGAATCCTACAAGATCCGTTCGTTCTTTTTTCTCTGACAGATGGTCAGAACTTCATCTGGGTTCGAATCCTACCGAGGGGTCCGCTAGAGATCATAAATTGTTGAAGAAACAACAAGATCTTTCTTTTCTCAGGCGATCGGAAAATAAAGAAATGGTTAATCTATTCAAGATAATTACGTATTTACAAAATACCGTCTCAATTCATCCTATTTCATCAGATTCGGGATGCGATATGGTTCCGAAGGATGAACCGGATATGGACAGTTCCAACAAGATTTCATTCTTGAACAAAAATCCATTTTTTGATTTATTTCATCTATCCCATGACCGGAACAGGGGAGGATACACGTTACGCCACGATTTTGTATCAGAAGAGAGATTTCAAGAAATGGCAAATTTATTCACTCTATCAATAACCGAGCGGGATCTGGTGTATCATAAGAGATTTGCCTTTTCTATTGATTCCTATGGATTGGATCCAAAACAATTCTTGAATGGGGTATTCAACTTCAGGTATGAATGGAAAACGACATTTTTATTGGTTTTATTGGTTCTACTTCCTATTTTTTATGAAGAGAATGAATCTTTTTATCGAAGAATCAGAAAGAAAAGGGTCCAGATCTCCTGCGGGAAAGATTTGGAAGAGTCAAAACAAAAAATAGTGGTATTTGCTAGTAACAACATAATGGAGGCTTTTCGAACTCTGTATGTAACTCACTAGCGACCCCGAAAACAAAGAGAAAATGTGTACAAACGAGATATGCAACAATAAGAAGAAGGAAAACCGTTCAAAAAAAAATAAGAAGAAGGAAAAGGATTGCATAGAGGAACTCCCGAACATTTGTCAGATGTGTCGATATCAATGGTGATTCATTATTTCGATGAATCATTTCTTCGGACAGAAGAAGATTATGGAAACATTTACTCGAAATCTCACTTATCAGATTCTTTTGTGGAAGACAGAATTTTTTCTGAAGAATTCGCCATGATATATCTAATCCATGCATAATATCATGAAAAATGGATACAAATTTTTGACTGCTACTTAGTAATATGTCTAAAAAAGTATCTAAAAATAAAACTTTAGATATTTGTACCTTGTCGAAGTAAAGAACCATGGCATATATGTTTGGAATAGATTCCATTTTGAGAGAGTTGAATAAGCACTATCTCGTTGAAAAGTTCTATACATCTGCCCTTTCTCAACGCATTTCTTTGGACAAAGACTCCTTTTTTTTCCTCTTTTCGGATGGTAAATATTTCTCAGAACATGGAGTGTGAATCAAACCCATGTTTGAATTGAAATTGAGATACTGATACAAGTTCTTCCCTTATGAATTAGATAGATTCATATCTAAAAGAGGTTGACAATAAGTTCTTTCAAAATTGACTATTTGTCCCTCTGTTAGAGGTGTTCCAGAAATGTCTGCGATCGAGTAAATAGCTCTACGGTTGTGGGCGAGGAGGGATTCGAACCCCCGACACCGTGGTTCGTAGCCACGTGCTCTAATCCTCTGAGCTACAGGCCCACTCCGTCTTTACTGGATCTGTTCCCACGAGTACCCTCAAAAAAAGAAACCTTTGCTCTCCCCAGCCATTTCGGGTTAAGAAGATGTCAAAGCGCCTTTATCTCTATAAGAACGGCGCGTTCCGAGGTGTGAAGTGGGAGAGAAGGGATATCATAATTAGGGTTTTGAATAAGACGACCTTTTTATTTTGCATTTTTTTTTTCATATTGAAAAAGTATGAAGAACGGGAGGTGTGAAGTTTTTTTATCATCCTGGCGTCGAGCTATTTTTCTACAGGACCTCCCCTACAATATCGTCACCGCAGTAGAGTTTAACCACCAAGTTCGGGATGGATTGGTGTGGTTCCTCTACGCCTAGGACACCAGAATATCGAACCATGAACGAAGAAATACATGAGATAAAATAGTGATTGCGAGGTGATAAGAATTAGGAGAATCACAAGGAGTATGGTAGAGTTCGGCTAAACGTTGGGTCGAGCCATAACAAATGTGAAGTTATCCGACTTAACTCCAACATAATGACTATGTTCTTGATCGGAGGGACCGCCCCCCTCTGTATAAAAAAAAACATAATGACTCTGATATAACTGGCCCTTTTAGGCACTTGAATATTACCTAATTGTTTTGGTGCATTTACAATTATTGCTTCTGTGAACATAGTAGCTAAATAATCCCAATGCGTTACATAAGGCAAATATTGTATAATTGTTCGATTTTCCGCAAGTTTTTTCCATACCTCTGTGTAAATAAGCCAATATTGGTTCA